>OX422208.1:501192113-505992113 GCA_949130495.1 Sambucus nigra | reverse complement strand
AATAAAATGATATAATGAAGAAAAATAAAATCAGTTTGCCATTGTTAAATTTGATCTATGCCATTTTTTCATAATATGTACAATGCACGACAATTTGTCTCAAGTTTGAACGCCTTCCATTTCTACTATTTCAAATGCCAATTGGCATACAATTTGAAATTGATTTGATCTTGTTTTAACTTTTAGGTTGGAGTTGATTGGTATCCATTATATGTGACCTGATATGTACAAGAATATTAATAATTTGCTAATGAAATATACATTATTCGTGTACTTATTGTTACATTAAAATATTTTGTACATTAGTATTATTTCAATAGTCTAATGACCTAAAATACCATTTTTTTCTACTATTAAAAATTCTTGAAGTTTTCATTATAAATCATTCTTTTGCTCATTCTACTTCTATCCTTTTTGCGATTTTGTTTATTAATACAATTGAAGTTTCATCTTATCATGACCTTCACAACAGTACTACAATGCGTGCTTCAAATTTTTCAACACGAGTTACAACATCCTATTTTACTCCTTGTCACATTGATTTTTTTATACCTATAAAGATGCTAACATGTGTTCTCCCACGCGGTGTGATATAAGTATGACAATTTTTTTCATAATGATCCTCAGTATGATAATGCTCATTTGCTATTATGCTTACTACAAACTTTTTAATTCTCTTATCATATAAAATATACAACAAACACTACAAATAGCGTGCAGAACACGTGGGACTAAAATCTAGTTGCAAGAATATCTGAGGTCTTATTTGATTTACTATAGCAAATGAACCAACTATTCCCTTATTATTATTTTTTCATTTTCTTCCCTGGACAGCTACCTACCACACTGAAAGAACCGTTTCAACTCCCGCCATAAACTAAACCCACTCCAACCAGTTGAAAGGAACATCATCTCTTCACGTAACCCATTAAATTTCCCCTCCTAATCCTCCATACAGAAACCCTAGAAATACCCTCCTTCATACTCACTCCTAGAAACCCAAAACAAATCGCCAGAAAAAAACTCATCCCAATATGCCTCGTGTTAAGTCATGGTACTGTTGTTTATTCTTGGGATTAATGTTGATTTTAAGGTGTTGTGAATCCTCTCAAAGAGAATTAATTCACCACAAGGGAACGAAGAGGCCATGCGATGAGATATACGTGGTTAGAGAAGGAGAAACTCTGCATTCTATTAGCGAAAAGTGTGGAGACCCTTATATTGTTGAAGAGAATCCGCATATCCACGATCCGGATGATGTTTTCCCCGGTCTGGTCATCAAGATTACGCCTTTCAAGAATTTTTAGCTGTAATGATTGGAGTTCAGCTGTTGAAATTATGTAATTGGTGAAGTCTCCCTGTATGTTACTTATTTTTATGTCTTTGTAAAGAGAACCCCCTCTTTTTCTTGTTCTATTCAACGCGATTTGTGAGATTCAAATTATGAGGGGTACAAAACAAATATTATATATCTATGAATAAAAAATTTCAAATGAAGAGTGCATTATTTTTTTTTCAGTTGTCCCAAATGAAGTTCGCTTTCATTTTTTAAACATAATTAACGAATCAACTTCCACGATAATGAACCAAATTTAATTTTCATCTTTGATTGAGTTTATTCTTAATCTATACAAAAAAATATGTGAACTTTTAATTTGAGTGAGAGGAAGTATATATTTAAATATGTGTATGAATTTATACGTAGATAGATGGTAAAAAAAAATACTGCATTACCTCCCATCCGAGAAGTTTGTTTGTAGGTGACACCCTAACTACGATATCAAATTAGTGTGGGTAGTTTGGTGTGGTGTAACTGTAGGGTTAGTAATGAATGGTGACCATTATTTTTGGTTGGACCTGAGCATCCAAACTCTGGGAGGACAAATTGGTAGTAGTATATGACAAAATTTAACCTATACAGATTATGAAAGGAAAAGTGAGAAATTAATTTTGGTCAAAGAACATACAAGTTGCCGTTTACATTACTAAGGCCTACCATGCAAGGACATTGATAGGTTGGGGCTTGCCCTAAAAAGAAAATTATGTTGAGTCTTCTTTTGCGACATTCCATACGTGTTCCATAAGGTCGTTGCTATCGTAGCAAACAGGCAATTACGGAACATATATTATAATATTAATTACTCGTATCCATTTAAAAATTCACTATCCATAACTGCATCCAGAACTATAATGACTCTTCTCGGATATATACAATTTTCAATTATCTTAATTTGAAGAAATAATAATGGATGATTTAAATTCCATTGGTTGTTCAGAAGTCAACAAAATAAATGAACCAAGGTAGAAATGTCGGAATGGTGATTTGAATTGAAAATATTGATAAAAATAATTAAAAATAATATTAGGATGTATATCATAATTTTTGGAAATGTTATGGAATAGTAATTGTCAATACTGACTGTGAGGTGGTTGTGAATAGTAACTGTGAATAGAGATTTCAAGATTTTTTTTATTTTTAAATACTTTTTACTAGGTCAAAGCATACACACGGGGTGATTTGAAGAGAGAGAGAGAGAGAGAGTTGAACATGAAATATAAGGGAAAATAAGAGAGAACCTTGAAGGAAAATTGTAGATTAGCCTATTGTCATCATAACTTCGAAGATATTTTGGAGAAAGAATGAAAGATTCATCGTAAATCAAAAAGGGTAAGGTGATTAAAATCTTAGTTGATATATATATATATATATATATATATATATATATATATATATATATATATATATATATATATATATATATATATATATATATATATATATATATATGTGTGTGTGTGTGTGTGTGTGTGTGTGTGTGATAAATAAATGTCTCATAAAAAACCAATCGATAAGGGAGCGAAATTCGTATACAGGGAGTGTACGAAACAACCTACAAAAGCGGTACCGAAAAGAAAGCCCCTAATAGATGACTACCACTCCTACAATCATTTATGAAGATCCTCCACAAACTCTAAAAAGATAGGAATAGAAGCGACATTTTTCTCTTTATACCAGCTTAGGAGAATGGTTAGAAAGAGATAACGAATCCTAGAAGTCCGAGTTTTTATACCTTCAAAACATCTCGCATTCCATTCTTTCCATATACTCCAAAAGATACAATGTGGGACTAGACGCCATAATTTGATGTTCCCCTTCCACCCCTTGGGGGGTGTCATGCCTCTAATAACTCCCTCACCGACTTTGGCATAACCCATGCAATCCGGCTTAGGTCCAAGAAAACTTCTCATAAGCCTCTTGTCATCCCGCAATGCAAAACAATGTGTTTAGTTTTCTCATCCCCCTCCTTACGTAACCAACAACAGCAAGCCATAAATCGACTTCTCTTATGCAAACCCTCATATGCCAATATCACCTGTCTCATCGCGATCCAAACGAAGAACATCAATTTCGGAGGCGCCTTAGCCCTCCATATTTGTTTCCAATGAAAATGAGCTATTTGGCTCCCACTACCCCTCAAATTGGAATAGTAGCCTCTCACCGCAAAAACCCCTTTCCCATATGCCTTTCATCTCAAGTCATCATCCCCATTCGACGGGCACGGGGCCAAACCCAACCAGTTAAAAAATGCCTCAACCTCCTTGACCTTCCAATACCATAATCGTCTTCTGAACTGAGGGTTCCAAATCAATTTATCTCCATTAAACGAAACGTGATCAGCAACCAATCAATCTTTGTTCCTTGTTAAATGATATATATATCGAAAAACTGATTATGAAGAGATCCATTATTGCCCCATGTATCTTTTCCAAACCTAATCATATTGTGTCTCCCCAATTAAAACTCATTGTACCTAGAGAATTCTTCCCACTCCTTCGATATGTTCCATAACCCCACTTTATGAGAAAACTGCCCCACTCCCGCCCCCACCCGAGATGCGTATACCCCCTCGCTCACACTACTCTCCTCTTGGGGAAATCTCCACAACCAATTTGTGACACGATGCAAAATGTGTGAGCTACATGTATGTCTACGGATAAAGTGCAAGGCGATCGCTCAAGTAATACTCGATAAGTCGGGATCGAATCCTCGGGGACTAGGATGATAAACATTTTGACGACAACAAGGTAGGCTTCTGAAATTTAGGTATCAACACTCGAAAGAAAAGAAAAGGTAATTTGAGTTTGGAAAAATTTATCATTAACTATGAAAACTTAAACCGGCAAGTGCAATTTAATTTAAGAGAAAGTAAGAAACTAGAATTTTGATTTGTAAAAGCTATTTAGAAAAAGTGGAGTCACGATCCAATCCCCCGAATCTTAGGTATTTTCTTTAAATAAAAAATTCTTGACAATTATATGATTAATTAAAAAAAGAACATTAATTAACCCGAAGCACTAACTATGTGAAAATGTTACTGCGCTTAATATTTAGTCAACAATTGATTTAACGTGAATGATAAGATTATTAAAAGGTATATCGTATTCTTAAACACTCCGGTTGCCTACGACAAACGGGGTTAAGAGACCTACTATATTAGTCCCAATAAAAGTATCAAACTCTAATAATTTGGTATACACTTACATCGAATTTTATATCTAACATCCAACACCTAGGTTGGGTTCATGTTCCCCAACTCTCTAAGAATCTAGTCGAATATGATATTAATCTCTACGCATGAATTCATTTATTTGCATGTAAACATGATGAAGAAATAATAAGAAATATGCTGAAAATTAAAGTTACCAATGACGATGAATATAAAACCATGCAATAAGAATCAAAACATGAAGAAACTTCGAAAAAGGCTATGATCTTATATTGAAATTATGGTGCAAAAGCATGTAAATGTTTCTCCAATGTGTTCTTGTTAATAGCTTGCATCGCAGTGCTAATATGCTAAAAAGACTCTTAATAGGATTTTACAAGTGAGTAAAATCGTTTAAAGAAGTTTAGATAAACTCAAATTCTTCTAGCTAGAATTTAGGGAAAACAACAAATTTTCATTATTCGCAACGTTTTTTCTCTTTATCACCTTATAGTGCTTGAAACTCAAGATGAATACAAGTTGCACACAGATATGAAATTGTGGATTAATGGTTAGTTTAATGACTGAGGGATGTGGATTAATGGTTGGTTTATTTGTTGTATAAGTATCTGTATAAATAATTGTTGTTGAATGTTTGGGTCCCAAGTAGTATGCCAAGCATGGGCTTTTAATTTTGGGTCGCATTATGAACTCTATTTCATGGATATCATTTTTTATGTGAATATTTGTTATACAATATGCTTTGTAAAATGTTTCAAAAATTTGACTTTATAATTGAAATCAACTATAACTAGATTCGGTTTATTATAGTTTTTAATTTTAGTTTATTATTGTGGACCACACCCCGATATTATAGTTTATTTCAGTCTAATTTTAGTTTATTGTAGTTGAATATGTGTTTTTGTCGTTGTTGGAGTGTTTGTAGCCTCTGATTTTTCTTTTCTTTAACCTGCCTAGAATTCCCATCCACTTCTTTACGTGTCTTGACTCAAAATTTCTTTCAATTTTATATTGTTTACACATGATTTTACTCTGTAGTTGATTATGTTCATTTTTAGTTTTGGGCTTCTCAAGAGTTGAGCGCGAATAGGCTTTGGTGAGGTTTAGTTTAGGTGAGGTTTAGTTTGTCTTGGCCTGTCATATATGTATGTTCTACTAAGGTACAGTATATATGTCTTCGCCTAATATGTTTTTTCAATTTGTTATATTGATAAAGGTCCTCTCAATTATAAGGCAGTCCATAAATTTATACAGAGATCATTTACATTTTGAAAATGGGAGCAGATGTAATCAATTACCTCTATGTCGTTTAATTTCATTTACATTATGAAAATGTGAGCAGGCTCGATATAAGATCGAGGTATAATCAATTAACTATGTACTACTATTTTAGACATTATATTTCAATTGACCTTATATCAAGTGTCTTATATTTCAACTGAATTAGCCAAAATAGTCTACTGAATTAGCCGAATTAGTCTGCTTCTGAATTAAGAATTTTACACTGTCATTAGTCTGCTGCTGAATTAGCTGAAGTAGTCTGCTGCTGAATAAACTACTTCTGTTGAATTTCATGAAGAATCAATGTAAAGGGAACATCAAGACTGAAAGAAAAAGCTCAAGACAAGAAGACAATCTTTTAAAGAAAATTTCTAGATTAAATGCTAATAGCAACAATAACTTATCTCCCAAACATTCACAATGATTAGTATATTATGTGTAATTTCTAGATTGGATGATATATAAATAAGTTCATGTGAAGCCACCAGTAGGCAAATGATGTGGTTATTTCAAGTTTGATCCGTCAGTTGTGGGTGTTATTGTTATAATGTTTTGAAGTTGAGCGTGGCCCGTGGAAGATTCACTAACATTTTTTCGTATACAGGAATTCTGTCGAGATCAAACTAGAGTATAGTAGTCTGCTAAACTTTAATGAGAAGAGATCGGATGCAAAAACATTATCACTATTCATGACCGGATGGGCCCCCGCCTTCAAGGATTAGCGCCTAATGAGGTACCTAAGTCCAACTCACTGTCTTTAAGTCATTCTGAAATGCAATGAAGAAGTTAAACAACACTGACATCCTTTAAGACCGCATACTCTGTAATAGGTTTTTGATGACGGTGAACTCAAGAGAGCATAAAAGAATTAAGTATTTAATTTTTACTAAAGTTCGTCAATGTAGTGTCAGATATCATATTAGTTGCAACTATCATACATTTTTAATTCAGGAATTGTTAGAGGTATTTGTGATTTCACTATTTTGTTTGGGATTATATTTTTTTATATATTTTTGGGCTTGAATTTTGTATGTTTTTCCTTCAATTAGAATTTTAAGGTTAATTTTGTTCATTATTTGGTTCATATCGTACTGAAACACAAGAGGCAACTACTTCAGTACATCCATTTTGATCGCTATTTCAATACATCTAATATTTTATGTATAATTATGCTTTTAATTGTTCATTCGGTGATTCAAATTTTGTATACTTTAGTTCTTATTTCAACGCCTAATTTTTAGGTTTGGTAATTATACGACTCTCATTAACATGGACGCTGCAAACTTGGCACATATGGTGCTTTATTTAACATACGAGTTGTGTATCTGTTTTTTGTGTTTCTCCACATTTTTGTTAATATTTGTTTCAGCAAATAAGAGAGGATAGAATAAGGTAGTTTATGTTTCCAATTGGTGCGACTTCAGGTAATTTTTGTTTGGTGCGACTTGAGCCGATGATTGTAGATTGACAAGGACCAATTTCAATGCGATGATAATGAGATTTGAAGGCCACTAAGTAAAGATTTTTACTTTGTATTTGCATTCTTTGCATTCCCATGATTTTTTTACATGATATTTCTCACTTAACTTTGTTTCACTAAGTTGAATCCATATTGATGATTTGGTGGTATGTTTCAGGTGATATAAAAAATAATATGACTTCTCCATCCACCCCTCTTGGAGAGGTTAACCACGCTGATTAATCCAAATCCAACCTTTGATCATGGTTCGATTCACCAATCTCAATTTAACTCCAAATATTTTGTCATTGTGGTTCGAGGTAATGTTTTTTCTTCCTCTATTCTTGTAATAGTGATTACTCAATATTGAGGGGAACCGACATTAATTTTCTCTAAAGATGGTATCAAAAAGTTGGTTGAACCTTTAAAATACACATTAGTTGGGTAGTTTTCTCATAGACGTCCATCTATAGATGTGATTAGGGGAGTTTTTTCTTCTTTTGATTTAAAATTTTCTTTCAAAATATGAATGGTGGACCATAAACATACTTTTTATAGACAATAGAAATGTAATAGGTGCAAAAAAAGATGTGCCCTGAAAGAGAAAGGAAACAAAAAAGTAATGAGTGCGAACAAAATTCTAAAATAAAGATACTCAGGGAAATAAACCAGAAATTTTAGAGGATAAATAGAAGCCTACAGAAGGAAATGGACATCAAATTGTTACATCAATTGAATCTGCCAACCAGAAGTTTGTAGAAAAGACTCAATTAGAAATTAATGGAAAAGGAAAGAAAACCGAGGAGCATGGATATCAAACTATAACCCACTATGATGAAACCTATTACATGATTGTAGAAAACCCCTATAAGACATAAATCTTAGAATGGGTAATTCAGACAGAGATTGGGGAGTTCAAAAATGAGGTTTGGAGGAAAAAAACTCTTCAAACTGATCCAAAGTCCAAATAGAGTTCTAAGATCCAACATACAAGCTCAAAGTAACCATTATTCTCAATTGTTAAGGTCATCATATGTTTGGATTTGATTTCTTATAGTTAGTTATATACACTTGAATGTTACATAACTTTCATAGCTAGAGTGATCTGTAAGCTAGCTCAATGAAGTCCAATATTACTATGTTTAGGATAATACATGTTTCCTATTTAATCATGTAGCTTTAATGTTTGTTATTTCTGATTTTTTACCTTTTTGCTATTTAGTCTTAATACCTGCTTGCTGTTTAGGCTAAATACCAGATACCTGTTTGATGTTTTGAAATATGTGTTTAATTTTATTCATGCATTTTATAGGTTTAATAAATCTTATTTTTAAATACCTATTTTATGTCGCTTTAATGTTTGTTATTTCTATTTTTTATTTTATTTTTTTAATTGGCTAAGGTGTTCTGGTAGAAGTAGCTTATGTAGTTCAGTGCCGACCTATAATTTTTATGGTCCACATTTATTACGACTGGAAGCTTTTTTATTCAATTCTATTTATGCAGAATTTATACTACCAATTTGAAGAATTGGATTTTTTTCAAAGATTATCTAATACTTCCAATTCCTTAAGACATTGCCTCAATTTTTTTGGGTGAATTTTGACTTTTGTTAGTGCACTTCCCAAAGTATTTTATTAGGAGAAATGATGATTACACTGGTAATATATTTGCACTATCTCCTGAAAATACTACGCAAAAGGTTGTTGGGATTTTATATCTTACTCAAGGAGACTGACCGAAAGAGAGTTCTTTTATTTCCTTTGGCCTTTATAGTATGTGCATATGTATGTAATGCTCTTTTTTCGTTTCTCTACTTAGTTAATATATTCAAATATTGTAATACTAAGTGCATATGTACACTGATGTCGTTTCTCTACATTGACAGAACCTACGCACTATTAATATCTTCAGATATTGTAATATGTTCAGATATACTTCTAAATTTAGTCATATCCCACTTTGTTGAAGAAACAGGTGATGGAGCCAACATATGAGCAGCACCAGGTTGTGCTGCGTTTGGGCTTCTATAATCCGTAGAAGCAGGAACCTGTAAGTGCACCCGCTGATGCAACAAAAGTATGGTGTATTATTAAAAGAGAAGATGTCAATATCAGATGGTGTACTATCTTTATTTGTATCTTTATCGGATAGTGTACTATCAAAAGCTAAAATCGAAAGATGCACATTAATCTTTATCGGATCTAAGTTTGGACACAATCTGCAGTAGCTTAATATGCAGCGGATCTGTCAATCTGAGTTTGGACATACGCACACACATACACACGTGCATATATAAACACACACAGATCTGTCACGCACACACACGCTTGAACATACACACATGCAGCAGATCTGCCAATCTGAATGGTAGGTTTATAGCTACTCTTTCACCTCTCTATGCTAAATAACAGGGCACAATGAGGTACCTACCCTACAATGCAGTCATCATCGTCAATGGTTTTTTTTTTTCTATTGCATATTTAAATTTTTGTGTGACCTTTTATTTTCTTTTGTGTATATATAAATTGTTTCTAACCTTTTCTTTTCTTTAATTTATGTCTTTTAATTTTCAGCTCTTTATTTTGTTTTATCAAATTTTGATGCTAAGTTTGGCACCCGATTGTCCGGTGATTGTTATTGTATTTATACAATGGATGGAGTATGATTAGTAACTATATTTATACCATACACAGGGCGTAGGTTCTATCATAGTTGCAGTCATGTCCACATGTACTTAGCTGAATTCACCCAATAGATGAGGCATACGGTGGATTCTTCTACATGCATCGAGTTGGGATTTGCGACATACAGTGGATTCTTCTACAATGGATGAAGAATTCAGCCAATGGATGAGGATGTACCTATGAAGAATGAGGAATAGGTGTTCAACACAAGACCACTTTTTGTTTTAATGATGAGCGTTAAAAACACAAAGGTACCCATTCTTTCTCTTATGTCCCTCTCTATTTAAAATCTTAAGTATATTTGTTTGTGTGTATACTAACAAATCTGTTGTTAAATTTTAAAATTATTACCATTTGTTCAGGAAAGAAAGGCCCGTGAAGATGGGAAAACGCCAGCATTAACTGAATAAAGTGACTCGGTTATGGAAACTTATCCATAACTTGATTCTCAACCTTCAGTTGTTGATGAAGTACCTTTGTTGTTTTACTAATTTATTTGCGTAATTTTAAAATCTTAGTTGATTTTAAGAAGTCGACATCAGTGCACAAGATATGGGGAATACTTTCTTCAATTTTTGGATTATAAGATTGTAAACATGTTGGCATTATACTAGGTAATACATTGTTCCAAAAATCTTTGTAGCGATTGCATACATTGGCGATATATTAAAGTTTTATTTTTTTAACACTTTCAATTGTCTCTATCTGTACTGCCAAGTAGGTTCTTATATTAAAAAGTAGGCATCATATAAATCTATAAATTTCTATGCTATTAGATTAATATTATACTATGTGCATATGTATGTAATGCGCTTTGTTAGTTTCTCTACTTAGTTAAGGTAGTTTTGCGCAGTTTGAATGTTAAGTTCGCTAAGCATGTTTAGTTTCTCATACTGTTTATTTCTTTATATTTATGGACCACATTAGTAAATGCTTAGATTGGGGAATGAAATTTTTACCATTTTACAATTATCTACTTTGGAAATTTTAACCGTTTTACGATTACGTACTTTGGAAATTTTCGTTGTGCCTTCACGCAAGGGCATTCTGCTAGTATATATATATATATATATATATACAATACTGCTTTTGTGCATACCAATCTACATTTTAAGAGTGCAGACTGGACATAGAAAAGAGAGAGAGAGAGAGAGAGACCCTATAATTTTTGGGCTCACCCCTAGGTGACACATGTCCGGTCCGCACTCTTAAAATGTGGACTGGTACACACAAGGGCAGTACTGTATATATATATATATATATATATATATAATGCTCTTGTGCTGACTAGTCCGCATTTCAAGACTGTGGACCAGACACGTGTCACCTAACGGTGCGCCTAGAAATTATCGCCTAAATTATAGGCGCACTCTCTCTTTTCTGGGCTCACTGTCAGGTGACACATGTCTGGTTCGCACTCTTAAAATGCGAACTGGTCCGCACAAAAACATGACTATATATATATATATATATATATATCTATATATATATTTCAGACCTTGCTCTACCTTTGGCAATGCTAATTTGACCAGTACTGGTACGTTGCTTTCTTTTTCTCTTTCCTTCTGTTTTTTCCCTTATTCTCATGTTGCTTGTTTGTGATTGGTTGATGATTTTTTTTTATTATCAATGGTGTTTGGGTGCATAGAAATGACAAAAAAAAAGCATTCCCACCATTATGAGGAAAGTCCTACTTCATAACTCTCACTGATGAATAAATCTCGGACGTTCAAATGCAGGTTTTTTGTGTGTAACTACACAAAAATTGCATTTACTACTTTTAAATTGCAGATCAAAGAAGAGAAAATATATAATTGTTGAACAAAAAAAAGAGATAATGAGGTTTTGCGATACAGATATGGTGGACAATAGAGATGGAAATGAGTATAAAATCATCTAAACACGAAGCATTTCATAATTTTAACATGTTATACATATGTAAAGAGACAGGAGCTTGGTAGATATGTTCAAGTAAAAGAAGTTAAAATTGTTTAGGGTATTTATGGAGTTAAGATCGTGGTGTGGTGGAAGTAAAGATGGGGATTTCGATCTGCTGAGAGAGAGAGAGAGAGAGAAGAAGAAGAAGAGTTATTTTCAAGATGGAGTTCCCAACCGACAAAGCTACTTTCAGTAATGAAGAGGCTTTCATGGAGGGAAACAATATCTTGGTTCAAGGCATTTACAAAAAGTTTCCATTGTAAATGAAAATTTTGCTTATTTTCTCTTCTTTTTATTTTTTAAAGGCTTCTAATCTAAAATGTATCCAAATCTTGAAGCAGAATGCTAAAAATGCATCAGTGTGCCTCCTGAGGGATAATCATGGTATGAATGAGAACTGGATCTACTTACAAGTGACTCATAGGGTGAATGTAATAGAAGGTGTTCCTTCTTTCTAAAAGGCTAGAACTATCATTTTAAGGAAAGACCAATTTCGTCGAAGTTCCTCACAGATGGAGAATGATCTATAAACTCTGGATTGTATTTGTTTCTCAAGTAATTCAATCTATATATATACTACTCACTAGCCATAAGATCCAAACCCTATACGTTTAATATGTTAAAAAGTGTTGTAAAATAGAGGGAACGCACAGAGATAATTTAAAGGGAGTGAGTCTTTCATTTCATTAATAATATTGGGTGTAGTTTTTATTGTACAAAATCATATGAGGATCCTCCTATTTATAGGATATAGTGAGGCATCCCCAAAGACAAGAATGTGAGTGGACATCCACCCAAAAGACAAAAACTACATTATTCAACACTCCCCCTTGGATTTACACCATATCCACCATTCAATGATTGTTGCCTCATTAAAACCTTACTAAGGAAGAACCCAATGGGAAAAAACTAAAGTGAAGGAAAAAGAGTACAACTTCTTGTGATCATTGAATTGGTGTTGGACACGCTTAGTGTTGCCTCGTTAAAACCTTTAACTGAAAAATCCAATGGGAAAAAAACTAAATAAAGGAAAAAGAGTACAACGCGCATATGTTCAAAACATCATGTTCTTAGATTCTCCCCCTGATCAAATGCTCCCCCTGATTGGATACTCCCCCTGATTACGATATATCTCTGATGATTGAGTCGATGCATGTCCGTCTCATATATAAACTTCTGAAATGATTCCTTAACATGGTGAATAGATTTGATTGGATGTGACTTCAATTTTATTTTTCTTCACATAATCGACTACCATAAGACTTGGGTGAAGAGGGATGAACATGCCATTGTATCGGTTTTATTCGACTTCAGTACAATAACTGGAGTTCATATATATACAATAACTGAAATGTGTTAGTCATCTCTCCCTTGATGTAGCCTCATTGAGTTTGAGCTGTACAAGTACTATTGCCTTCATAAGTAGTAGCATGAATGTTGATACCAAATTTAGTCTGCTGACATGGCTCAATTAAGTGGAGACACGTGTCAATCTACATGGCACAAACAAATATTTCTGAACAATACCTTGACTTCGAGGAACTCAATTTCCCTGACCAGCTCAGATACTCCGAGCAGCAAGTGCTCTCCGAGGAACTTTATTGCACCGAGCAACTCATGGATACCGAGATACTTAGGTGGTCCGAGCATCTTAGGCGGTCCAAGCTGCACCTCGATTAGAGCATTTATTACCAGGCAATTAAGAGGATTAAATGCGCATTAAATGCTGGTTATTATCATACAGATGTATACGCTTATTGGACAACTATGTATTACCCTTTCACATGTACAGCCTCAGGGCTATAAATACATTGTATCATCCTCATTGTAAAGGGACTCGAAATTTCTTGGTAAAAACATATTATCGAGAATTCCCAAATAGTCAGCAATAACAAAAACAGTGGACGTAGGCCATTCTTTTAAGGCTGAACCACTTTAAAAATTCTTTTATTTTATTTATTTTATCTGTGATTGAATAATTAGAAATAATCTAATTTTTTACATCAACAGATTGGCGCCGTCTGTGGGAAACGACTGTAATTTTCATTTTTTACCAAAAATAATTCATCACCAATGGCTAACAATCCTAAATCCAGCAATCGAAACACTGGAAACCCCCCAAATCCATCCGCTCCTCCAAATGTCCATGATCTGGCTGAAATTATGGCCAATCTGGCTCAAGGTCAGACATCTATGCAAGAGACTATGCGATAACTCATGCAAACTATTCAAGGTGGAGCGTCGACCTATTCAGGACAACGAAGTGTTCAAAGAAATACCCGTTTAGTTTCTTCGCTCATTAGGCAAAGCGATTCATATCGCACTGAGAAATCTGATGATTTTTCTTATCAATCGGGTCGAACTTCATCAGTACGAGCCACAGATACTGAACAACACATCATTCTCTCTCCAAAAAGGACTAGTGCCCTGGAAAGATTAAGTAGGGTCTCTCCATTTAATCGATTGGGCCCTAGGAAGAATAAAAGTCCTTCTAAGGCTGTGTCGAGAAACTTTCGACGACCATAGAAGGTTCTGCCCAATCACAACCAGTTGCTTGACAAGATAGATACCAGTAAGCGACATCAACACGATCAATTGCTCGAACCAATAGACCCGAGGAGGGAAATGATGCGTGGAAAGGCTCTATTCAGAGGTTGGAGGATAGATTAGGGGAAATGGCTAAGGCCAAGAATCCTCTACAAAGAACTTTTGTCCAAGGGACACCTTTTGTCCAGGCAATTGTGGATTTTCCCACACCATCAAAGTTCAAATCACCTCTTGTAACTCCTAAATATGATGGAAAAACTGACCCTGTCCTTCATATAGAGCAATACCAAGATGCTGCTGACATCTATGTTGTGCCAGATGAGATGAGATGCAGGGCATTCTCCGGAACTCTTACAGGATCTGCTCAAATATGGTACAATAATCTTCCTCGGGGTAAGATTTCAACTTTCTTTCAACTGGCCGAGCTCTTCATTGGAAACTTCTGTTTTGGAGCAAAACCGATTAAATGAGTAGCACACTTGTTAAGTGTTAGATAAAAGGCAGGTGAGAGTACCAGGGATTATATAACTCGTTTCAATAACGAGAAACTCGAAGTTTTTGATTATAAGGAAAAGACAGCGATTACTGCTCTGATGAGTGAACTGTTGACCAACAAGTTGTATTACACTTTGGCTAAAGATCCACCCAGAACCATGCCAGAATTGATGGCAAAAGCGGCCAAGATCATGAATGCCGAGGAGGCTATGGCTGCAAAGAAGAATATGGATACCAAAGAGACCAAAGTGGAGGTTGATAAGGCAAAAAAGAAAGAGCATAAGAATAATGGTGGTGACAAGAACTCAAAAACAAAGCCATCATGGGAGCTATTGAAGAAATTTCAAAATTATACTCCTTTAAAGGTAGACATCAACCACGTTCTAGAAGAAATCAAGAACAGCGAGGAGTTAAACTAGCCAGAGAAAATGAAGTCAGACCCTGATAAGAGGAATAAGGCCAAATATTGCGAGTTCCACAAAGATCATGGCCACACGACCAAAAATTGCATAGCTCTTCAGAATGAGATCGAAGCACTCATTATACGAGGAAAACTGGCAAAGTATGTTGATCATAGAAATGAAAGAAGAAACAGCGATCGAGCAAGAGAGAGGTCTAGATCTCCTCGTCGAGCATAGGATAACAAGAAAAGAGACCATGAAGATGATCCAGAAGACGACCCTGATCTTCCCAAAAAACCCAAGCAACCAGAACGTGAGGTATTTTCAATACATTTTGGATCATTTGACTGTAATGTTATTACAGGTGGAGATGCGGGAGGTGCAGACCTTACTGCAGAAAGAAAAGCTTACCTCAATGAGGCTCAAGCCTGTTCATATATTCAACGAATAAACTTGGCTGAAGATGATCGCCCGAGGAAGGTCAACAAAGAAAAACTGGTCATCGATTTCTCCAAGAACGACCTCGCAGGTGTGCTGTATCCTCATGATAATCCATTGGTGATCAAAATAAGAATGAAGGAAGTAATGATCTCGAGAGTACTGGTTGATAATGGTAGCTCGACTGATATTATGTTCTACTCGTGCTTCAACAGCTTAAATCTAAAGTTATCTCAGTTGGAGCCTTATCATAGGCCCCTCCTCGGTTTTGCTGGCGAGAAAGTTTTTCCACTTGGAATGATCAAGTTGGATATGTTCATTGGTACATGGCCTTCTTGTCGAACAGAAAGAGTACGCTTCTTCGTGATGGATAAGAATGTTCAATCAGCCTACAATATCATCATGGGAAGAGTAGGATTAAAGAAGTTCGAAGCAGTACCATCTACGGTACATCAATGCCTAAAATTTCTAACCAATTTTGGAGTAGGAGTTGTGAAGGGTGATAAAAAGTAGCTCAGGAATACTACTATTCATCTGCCGAGCAGGAGGAACTGGAGAAATCTAGGAAAAAGACTACTACCTATCACGTGGATGAAGGTGAAGAAATTGAAACATTGGATCCTAGAGACGAGTCGCAACTCGTGAAAGGTCAGGTGGTGGAAGCTACTGAAAAAGATGACGAGCACCCTGAACGAACAACTCAGATAGGTTCGTCGTTAAATGCCTCACTAAAACAGGAATTGATAGTTTTCTTCAAAAGCAGAAAACAAACTTTTGCTTGGAGTCATGAGGATATGCCCGGAATAGACCCAAATTTCTTATGTCACGAGCTCAATGTGAATAAGGAGATCAAGCCAATGAAACAGAGAAGAAGAGTGTTCATCCCCGAGAAGAACCAAGCTATACAGGAGGAGGTCGAGAAGCTCCAGAAAGCTTGCTTTATTGAAGATGTTAAATATCCAGACTGGTTAGCAAATGTAGTGATGGTAAAAAAGAACAACAACAAATGGAGGATGTGTGTAGACTTCACCGAACTCAACAAGGCATGTCCAAAGGATCATTTTCCCTTGCCCCGAATTGATCAATTAGTGGATGCTACCTCGGGACACGAGCTGCTGAGCTTCATGGATGCATATTCTGGATATAACCAGATTAAAATGAAACCTAAAGATAGAGAGAGTACCTCTTTCATTACCCCTAGGGGAACTTATTGTTATAATGTTATGAATTTTGGTTTGAAAAATGCAGGTGCAACATATCAGCGGCTGATGAACAAGGTGTTTGTAGAGCAAATCAGTTGCAATATGGAAGTTTATGTTGATGATATGCTGACAAAGAGCAAGAGAGTTGCTGACCATCTAGTTGACTTAGGCCAGACCTTTGATCAATTAGATAAATATCAAATGAAGTTGAACCCGACCAAGTGCATATTTGAAGTACGAGAAGGCATGTTTCTCAGGTATATTGTCAATCAACGAGGCATTGAAGCAAACCCTGAAAAGATCAAAGCTCTATTGGGACTACGATCTCCAATGACGAAGAAAGAAGTGCAAAGTCTTACTGGGCGAGTAGCAGCGCTTAACAGATTTGTATCGCGAGCAACTGATAGATGCCTCCCATTCTTTAAAACGCTCCGAAAGCCTTTTGAATGGAATGAAGAATGCGAGAAAGCTTTTCAAGAATTGAAGAAATATTTGGGAGCACCTCCACTGTTGTCCAGGCCAGTGATGGGAGAAAGGTTGTACTTATATCTGGCAGTTTTAGAAAATGCAGTTACCTCGGCATTAATAAGAGTAGAGGATGGAATACAAAAACTAATTTATTACACTAGTAAGGCCTTCCGAGGAGCAGAGATCAGATATCCAAAACTGGAAAATTTGGCACTGGCGCTGATCGAAGCGAGTAGAAGAATGAAGCCATACTTCCAAGCTCATACCATAGTCGTATATACCGATATGTCGTTGAGGCAAGCTCTTCATAAACCAGAAAAATCAGGGAGATTGATGTATTGGGCAATAGAACTCGGTGAGTATGATATAATTTATGAGCCTAGATCATCACTAAAAGGGTAAGCAGTAGCAGATTTTATAGCAGAGTTCACTTATCCTGATACCCCCGAGGAGCAAAAGCTGAACACCAACCAACCTGTGGATGTTACAGGATCATCAAATTTAAACCCCGATCAACTTAAGTTGGTCGGAGAGCAAGAGAAGAAGGTCGACGAGCAGCGAGGTGTGGTAGAAATGGAGATAAAGGAGCAACAAATATTCCATCGAGGAACTTTGTCCAATAAGAAGTTTGAGGACGAAATACCTGTATGGAACCTATATGTGGATGGCTCATCATGCATCTCAGGTAGTGGAGCTGGGATTATATTGAAAAGTCCAGACGAGGTCAATATAGAATATGCTCTGCGCTTTCAATTTCAAGCTTCTAATAATGAGGCCGAATATGAAGCGATGATTGTAGGTCTTAGTTTGGCAAAAACCATGAAGGCAGAGCAGGTAATCGTATACAGTGACTCACAGTTGATTGTAAACCAAATGCTTGGTGTATATACAATAAAAGGAGAGTTGATGATTAAGTACCATGCAAAGGCGCTGGAATTGATATCGGAATTTGTTAGTGTTCAACTGGTCAGAATACCAAGAATGGAGAATGCAAGAGCTGACGCTTTAGCTCTATTAGCATCGTCTAATCGTACCGAACTACGAAGAACAATCCCAAATAAAGTTCTAGCTGGTCGGAGCATAGATGAAGATCTGACGATGAATTTTATTACCCTTGATTTAGGACCATCTTGGATGGATCCCATCAGGGCATATATTGAGGAGGGAGAATTACCGATTGACAAACTCGCAGCCAAGAAATTGAACTTTAAAGATGCTCGTTATGTACTGACTAATGGTATTCTATATAGACGAGGAATTATGGCAGGTTTGCAAAGATGTGTGCATCCCTCCGAGGTGAAAGATTTGATTGAAGAGGTCCATGAAGGGTCCTGTGGAGCCTATGTAGTAGGTCGAACACTTTTGCAAAGAGTGATGATGCAAGGATACTACTGGCCAACGATCAGGGCTAATTGTATATACTATGCCCAAAAATGTGACAAGTGTCAACGCTTCACCACTATCCAAAGAACTCCCCAAGCATTGTTAACACCCATTACTTCCCCTTGGCCATTTTCCATGTGGGGAATTGACTTGGTTGGGCCACTTCCAACGACCAGAGGAAGATTTAAATATCTCATCGTCGCAGTGGATTACTTTACTAAGTGGGTGGAAGTCGAGCCTCTTGTCGACATGACATACAAAAAGGTGTACCAATTTATTTGGAAAAATATCATTTGTAGATATGGTCTTTCCCATGCATTCATCACTGACCATGGAACACAATTTGACAATGAGGAGTTCGCTGCCTATTGTTATCAGTCAAATATCTTGAAGATCCACTTGGCACCAGGCCATCCCCAAAGCAATGGACAAACTAAAGTGACAAATAGAACGCTGCTAAATGGCTTGAAGAAAAGACTGAATGACGCGAAAGCAAACTGGATTAACGAGCTACATTCAGTACTATGGGATTATCGTACTACTCCCCGAGCAGCAACTGGAGAATATCCATATATGCTTCCATTTAGAAGTGAAGCTGTTATACCTGCCGAGTTGGGCCTCCCAACACACCGAGTGCTGAACTTAAACTCCCCTGTCAGCGACTTAATGAGAAGGTTAGACGTGGACATGCTTGAAGAAGTTAGAGAAGAAGCAACCATTAGAAATGCTGCTTACCAGCAACGAACAACATTGTTCTATAACAAGAGAGTGAAGAAGTGCGACCTGAAAGAAGGGGACTATGTGCTGAAGAAAGTAATTCAAAAGCACAATAAACTGGAAGCTAACTGGCATCGGCCCTACCGAGTAACAGAGGTTGTTCGACCAGGGACATATAGAATTGAAACTTTAGAAGGGGAAGAGTTTAAGAATGCATGGAATGCAGAGCATCTGCGCAAATATTATCAGTAATGTAAACCCTCATGTAATGCAGTTTCTTCAGTATGAATGAAATGTGAATATTCTACCCAATTCTCTCCTTTTGTTGAATTTTTTTTGCGAAATACTAGTGCTACACACTACTCAGCAAAATCCACCAACTCCGGTTGGTCGGGAATAAAAAATATTTTCCAGAAATACCAACTACGGTTGGTTGGGAACAAAATCCACCAACTCCGGTTGGTCGGGAATAAAAAATATTTCCCAGAAATACCAACTATGATTGGTTGGGAAGAAAATCCGCCAACTCCGGTTGGTCGGGAATAAAAAATATTTCCCATAAATACCAACTATGGTTGGTTGGGAAGAAAATCCACCAACCCCGGTTGGTCGGGAATAAAAATATTTCCCAGAAATATCAACTCCGGTTGGTTGGGAAGAAAATCCACCAACTCCGATTGGTTGGGAAGAAAATCCACCAACTCCGGTTGGTCGGGAAGAAAAATATTTCCCAGAAATACCAACTCCGGTTGGTTGGGAAGAAAATCCACCAACTCCAGTTGGTCGGGAAGAAAAATATTTCCCAGAAACACCAACTACGGTTGGTTGGGAAGAAAATCCACCAACTCCGGTTGGTCGGGAATAAAAATATTTCCCAGAAATATCAACTCCGGTTGGTTGGGAAGAAAATCCACCAACTCCGGTTGGTCGGGAAGAAAAATATTTTCCAGAAATACCAACTCCGGTTGGTTGGGAAGAAAATCCACCAACTCCGGTTGGTCGGGAAGAAAAATATTTCCCAGAAATACCAACTCCGGTTGGTTGGGAAGAAAATCCACCAACTCCAGTTGGTCAGGAAGAAAAATATTTCCCAGAAATATCAACTCCGGTTGGTTGGGAAGAAAATCCACCAACTCCGGTTGGTCGAGAACATTTCTGTTAAACAAAGAAGGATTATGTGATAAAAGTCAACTAATGGATTAGAATTAAAAAGTGACCAAGCAAAGTTTTAGTACTTGTAACATTTCAAATCACCACCAAGTTAGTCGAGAAACAAAATATCATCCATTTTGGTTAGTCGTCAAATGATTACCACAAATTCAGGATAGTCGACAATAAGTTTTCACCAACTTTAGTTGATCGGCAAAATAACACAATATTGTTATCTTTTTAACAGATATACATGCACATTCATTAGTAAATAAGTAAAATGTTTACAAGATAATGGCAATCAGGATTGCAAAGAAAAATATAAGTTTTTCATTAAATCCAAAACAAAATACATTGAGGATAGAATACATAAAAAAATAAAATTTTACATCAGGAATCCTATTCTATGGGTTTTTCCCCTCTGCCTTTGAAACAGGTTCTTCACCAGCAGGAGGATCGTCTAAGGCATAGGGGGAGTTTATGAAGTTCAAATCTTTAAGCATTCTGATGTTCATAACTAATAGCCGATCAAGAAGGTGTTCTGGGCGAGATATCTCAAAGTTGGAGTGAAGACTGTAGTCTCCGAGATACTTTGAAATTAGGCATTGTGGAATGGCCCGAGCAGGAATCCAGCTCATATCAAGCTTTAAGGGAGGCACTGGTAGGTCGAGCAACCCAGGATTGTGGTAATCCCACAAGTAATGACCTTGTTCCAACTGCAACAAGCCCAAAGCATTTAGCCATCCTTGCTTGTAACCCACATTATTTGCATTTTGGATCCGATCATCTAGATGGTAGAGGGATTCATTATAACCAGCCATCCAAAACTCCCTGGGCTGCTTGTGGAATTGATAGGTTAGCCTCTCCAATTGCTCGAGGAGGTTCTTCGCTAAAAGTTCTTTACTCTCCAAAGCAGACTTTTGAGCAGAGAGCTGCTCGTATAGATTCATGATTTTCTTAGACATCTCAGCCAATGCTTGGTTCTTTGCCATCAATTGGAAGGCTTGGTTCTCCGGAGATGATTGAGTTCTTTGTTCTTCAATAGTAATCCGAGCAGCCCTTGCTCGTCCCCGAGAAGCTCTTGCTCATCCCTGAGCAGAGGTAGAAGGCCCAACCCTCTTCAAGGTTTCTAATTCAGCTCTCAGATTGGCATTTTTGACCTCCAAGAAAGAGAATCCTTCGTCGTTTACAGGGACCAAAGTGTTTGAGGTAGAGTCTGCAGACCTCAGCTGGAGACCTCTCCTCGCAGGTTATTGTTTTCCTGCTCCAACAACCTGGCTATCTGCCTGTGCTCTTCGACCTCGATTTTCAAAGTTCTCTCCCTCACATCATAAGCAGCAAACAACTTATCATATCCCTTATCAGCATTCAGTTGCTAATACTTCTTCTTATATCCTTGGTGTAAGAGGGTTGTAGATTCCTTGTATTATTATTGAAGCTCCTCGAGAGTGCCCTGGAGGTCTTCAATCATCTCATAATATGCTACATTATTAGCCACTGCCCGATCGAGCAGACACTTTAAGTACTGGTAGGCTTCGACTGCTTGCTCTGAAGTATCTGGACCGAGGATATCAACAATCTGAGCTTCAGTCATATCTGTATGACCAGCTTTGAAGTACTCATTGCATTGTCTTAACAATTTTATATCATGAGCAGATAACAATTCCATCCTGGCCATAAACTAGTAAAAGGAAGAGATGGTAAGAATCAATAAGAGTGCAAATAGAGCAAAAAGAAGAGTTACATTTGACAAAGAAAATAAAACAGAGATAAAAGTCAAAACAACTCTACACCTTCTCCTTGTCTCTCAAAACTTTCTCGGGAGGCTAGGACGAAGAGGAAGGTTGCTCGGATGGCACAGAAGGTTGCTCGGTGGGTGCTGGAAGATGCTCAGTAGGAGTAATAGTTGGTTGGGGTTGTTCGTAGCGAAGTTCAACAGTAGGTACTTGATCCCCAACCATCATAGAAGATTCCTCGGAGGCAGCTTCGTCCTCTTCTTCTTCCTCGGGAGTAGGAGGGGGCCAGGAATGTGTCGCTGGAACAGCTCAGAGTTCTCATCGATATTCATCTCTGTCAGAGCAGCCACCCAACCATCCCTGAAGTATTTGAGGCTGTCATACTCCATTTGTGAGACCATGGCAGCCAAACCCTTATTCCAACCTTTGTCCCAGCCAGCACTGAAGGACTTTTTCACAGCCAACTTCCTTTTCACCTTCTCTGAGGAAAGCTTATCAGATAGAAGTTCCTCGGCATCTTTCAATTTATTTTCTGCCTCCTCCTTCTGACGACCAGCGTCACGAAGTCTACCCAACTCTTCCTCAGTAGACTTGAGCTTACTTTCAAGCTCTCCAGCATTTTGGAGCTTCCCCTCGAGCTCTTTGTTCTTCTCCTCCAAGTCTTTTATTTTCTTCTCCAACCTCTTGGAGACTTCAGCAGCTTGATCCCTTTCCTGCTCGGTGGAATTAAGTTGTTTCTCCCAAGAAGCTTTATCATCGACATACTTCTGACGAGAATTTTTTAAAGACTGCGTCAAACCTACAAAAGCCTCCTCTACACCACCAGAGGAGATGGACGCCTTGATGGCTTCGTCCTTCTTCAAGATTGTATTGAAACAAGTTACCAACTGAAAAAAGAAAATAACTGTAAGTGAGTGCAAGCACATAACGTGAAAAATGAAAGTTTAGATTTGCAATACTGACTGAGGCAATGTGCTGAGCTGCCAAAGTGGTAACCCTATCCCAGGAAAGACTTTCTTCAATACCTTCGATCTCGGGAATGATCCAAGACTTCACCGAGCTCATGGCAGAGCTCGGAGCAACGAAAGTAGGAACACCACTTCCGGTAGTTAGAGGCTGAGAGATGGATTCATCCAAATTAACCGAGGAGCTCTTCTTCAGCCTCCTCAGAGGAGTATCAACGGTCTCGACCAAGGATGTAGTCTAAGTCGGGGATATGACTATAACCTCGCTTGGAGCAGCGACCTTGCTCGGAGCCACTAGGGGCTTCTCGGCAACCTTCATAGTAGCAACCGGAGGAGGTGCATCGATTTTTCTTGTCCCTTCTTCTAGGACATCATGCTTGCTTTTCTTCGCCTCTCCAGCAATAGAGGCAGATTTCTCGAAGAGGGCAGGAGCTCTTCTTCTCTTCATTCTTTCACTCAGAGGAATATGTGACTCAGGTGAAGAACTTTAAGAAGTTGGTACTGGTTCTACGTCACTTATCACTGGACGAGCAGTAAAAGACGAGGTGTAACTCTTATACTGCAGCAACTATGAAGCTGATCTGATATGCTCGTCGGCAACAGTCTGATGCAAACCCCAGATAAGTTTCAGATGTTTTAAGTAAACTTCTGTCTCTTTTGGAGACCTTCTTTTTCTGTCAACTGCAAATAAATGAAAATTAAAGGATCAGTGACACATTTTATCAAACACAAAGAAAGCATAATTTCAAAAATAAAGTAAAGTAAAAACAACCTATCCCGTTGCCATAGGGAGGGCATCTAGGACCCTGATACGCATCATTTCCCGTTAGTGGAGCATGTTGCCAATTTTTCATAACAACACCATGCTCGAAATAATCCCTATTGGAATCTGGGAGATTGACCACTAAAGCCCTGTTTAAAAACCTAGTTTTCAAGTAAAAAGTACTGTCGCTGACAGCCCATCTATAGCAAAACATAATTTCTGGAATTCCTATGCGGGTCCCATGAATCTGATTTAATCTATGAACTCCATTAACTATTCTCCATGTATTGGGGGCTATTTTTGCAGGAACCACGTCAAAATATTGACAGAATTCCAGACACAAAGGGTTCGGGAGAAAAGAAAAGCCACATTCAGCTACAAAGAGACTGGGGAACCAATGTCCCTCAGCCAAACGAAAATAATCTGAAGGTTCAGAAAGTTCCTCCAAAACAACCCATGAAGGAATAAAGAAATCAGAACGAAACTTATCAAGCGACTCAACAAGGTAAACCATGGTGAATAAAGGAAATAAAAGAGAAGGAAGAAAATCTTACAGAAAAAGGATGGATCTGTTGACAACGAACGATAAAAAGGATGAACGCACAAGAGAGAGAGGAAATGGAAAACTCAAAGATACAGATTTGAAAAAGTAAAAGACGATAGGATTTTCTGCAAACGTTTAAATACCTTACCTTGGGAAGGAGTAAAAATAATGATTACAAAGAGAGACGTTTATGCTACCGGCAGCTAAAAGGACAAAAAGGGCGCGGAGACCGAAGCAGTTAGAAAATTTTGAAAAGTTTGATTCTATGAATTCGAAAAGAAAAATAAATACAAAGAAAGCACTCCTAAAATTCAGGATGACCATTTAAACCCACCGTATTTCGAGAAGAATGTTCCACACTCCTCAATCTCGAATTGTGAAACATTGGGGGCTTCGGTTGATACCAAATTTAGTCTGCTGACATGGCTCAATTAAGTGGAGACACGTGTCAATCTACATGGCACAAAAAAACATTTCTGAACAATACCTTGACTTCGAGGAACTCAATTTCCCCGACCAGCTCAGATACTCCGAGCAGCAAGTCCTCTCCGAGGAACTTTATTGCACCGAGCAACTCATGGATACCGAGATACTTAGGCGGTTCGAGCAGCTTAGGCGGTCCGAACTGCACCTCGATCAGAGCATTTATTTAGCAGACAATTAAGAGGATTAAATGCGCATTAAATGTTGGTTATTATCATACAGATGTATACGCTTATTGGACAGCTATGTATTACCCTTTCACATGTACAGCCTCAGGGCTATAAATACATTGTATCATCCTCATTGTAAGGGGACTCAGAATTTCTTGGTAAAAACATATTATCGAGAATTCCCAAACAGTCAGCAATAACAAAAACAGTGGACGTAGGCCATTCTTTTAAGGCTGAACCACTTTAAAAATTCTTTTATTTTATTTATTTTATCTGTGATTGAATAATTAGAAATAATCTAATTTTTTACATCAACAATGACCATCTGTTGTTTGAAGCAGGTCATAAGTTCTTTGATTATTCTTTGAGGGGATCCCAGAGATAACCTTCATCTATATAACTAACTGGACATAAATGTTTAGATATAAACATATCATATGATATGATTGATATTAGTCCCATGCTATGCATGTCAATGGTAATATATTTCTTGCCAAGATATTGACTGTAATTATAATATCCAGTATCATGCATTATGTCATGCATATCAATATACTAATAACATCATGTATGGTACTTCCAGACCAAATAACATGCACATAAGGTACTTCTGGACCAAATTTATAATGTTCATCCTCTTTAGGACGATATGGATAATTTAATATCCAAATACTGGAGACCATGGGTACACTAAAATAGTATGCTTCATATATGTTAAAGCATTACAGGATGTTTCAATCTATTTAACTAATGGATATGAGTTTAACATAAACTATGCTCGATCTGTAGGCCGATACAATAATTAGTTATCTCAAGGACATTCATTTTTGAATTTCTTATTTGGATAATTTGCATTTCAATTGAGCACTTAAAGAGAACGTCCATTTAAGGATATTTTAGTTGAGCTCTTCAGGAGCACATCCATTAAGGATATTTTATAATGGCACATTTGAAGATATGATTATTTTCATACCCTTAGATAAATATTTACTAAGATGATGGTACCTATATCCATTTGGATTGCCTGCTATACAATGAACGTCTTACTGCATTTGAGTACGTACTCCTTATCTTTGCTTCATGCAAAGAAAATTCTTCTAGGATTTTTATATGTACTCTTTGTCTAAGTCTTGTATATATAAGCAGTTATAATATTCATGAATCTCACATAATATATTTTAAAAAGCTACTAAGCTAGTCAGATATCTGAAAGTACTTACGGCCGAAAAGGGATGGTATGTTCTTATATAATCAATTTTATTTATTCAGGAAACCTTGTGCCATAAATCATGCACTTTTGTTGAGTTTTAACACTTCACATTCTGATAAACACCCATTCGTAACCTTCAGGGTTAACATATTTTGGAGTTTCTACTATAGTTCCAAATATACCACGTATATCAAGAGACTCGAATTATGCCATCATGGTATTTTCACAATTGGCCAATATATTATTTGTCGACATTCATTCATAGTACGTGGATTTGTATTATCATTGCCATGTGATTTTTGTGTAGCTACAACATATATAATTATATCATCGATGATCATCTTTGTTTATCCCACTTTTCTCTTGTGTATCTATAAAACATAGATATCTCATTTAATATTAGGTACCTTTGCCAACTTCAAGGGCTTTATAGTCACTTCAGGGACATATGTCTTTTCATAGATAATAACCTCTTCTAGAGTTTTTGAGAAAGTGGATATTTTGTTCATAACGTCTTCTGGAGCGTTACGTATAACCTCTTCTAGAGCATTATTTGGGCATATTTTTATTTAATCTCCACTTCCAGGGAGTCAAATAGTTGGGACCTATAGGTTTGTCACGCTTCTGGCATGCAATGAATTTATTTGCTGCCAAAATTTACTTTATCCTTCTGGGATAATGATTTTGGCAAGCACATTTGCAACTACTACATGTGACATTTTATGTTACAATATATTTTTTTGTCCACATCATTTTCGCATTGAGCGAGACAAGGAATTATATGAGACAAAGTTGAAGCATTCCACGATAATTCTCATCGTTCTTCAAGAACAAGCATTCAATGATAATTCTCGTCGTTGTTCAATAAAGAATCGTTCTTTAAGTATAATTTCTACTTCTGGTACATTTTATCCTCCCCCTAACGATGAGAATAGTGTCTTATTAAATTAAAATTGTACATTTACCATAATCATTGTATTTATCAATGGTTCAATAGATGGTGAATTATAATCACCATATACCCTTGTGATAAATATCATTTACATTCAAAACATCTTATGAATAACAAGTGAGATGACCAAAATGGTCATTGTATAATAATAAACAATTAAACCATGGAGTAGGAGGCTCATGACAAAGTACAATTTTACCATATTAAATATTGTATAGTATAATCCCTTGAATAATGTAATGATTGTGTTCTAGAGTAAGCTTTTGTCTTCTAACACTAGAAGTAATGCAAAATTACTTTGCACGATTTATTTCCATACGACACCTATGATAACTGATGCCCATAAAACAAAGAAAATTACTTTAGGAATTACTTTCATATAACTCATCGCATATGTATGGGAGGGTACCCAATACAACATCATATAGGCTCTTCTGGAGCCTTAGGTTCAACAATGGTTAAAAGCTTTACTATATCACACTCCAAGTCTGAAAAAACTTCAGGTTGTTCAGAACAGCGTGAGTTTTCATTGTCGCCTAGACAAATGTGATCATATGATGATCATTCACAATTGCCACTTTTTAAAATTAAAGATTGATTATCAAGTATTTAAAGTGAGTCCAAATATAGAGATGTTGAACAATACAATAATATTTTATGATCATGCTTTTGTTAACCAAACTTTAAGAAGTGAAAGTATTAAAAAAATCATATCGGATAATTATCAAATATTCAAAGAAAGAGATAGATAACAAATCTTTCCCAATTAAAGTTTAAAACTTTGGGTTGATAAACAATGAAACAAAAGTTCATAATCTTATTTTATGCGTGAGACTTCAGGATCGAAATTAAGAAAGTTTAGGCTTCTAATATATAACTAAGGTCATTAAAATAATTATGACAAATATTTGGTTTTGAAAAGTAATGAGAACTTAAGGTTCTCTATTTAATGTCACATGTATATGACTCTTCGGGTTCACATAAATTAGAAAAATAAAATCTAGGACTTCAGGTCCTATATTAAAATAACTCACAAAGTGCGTGGTGAGAATTATGTATAACAATTGGATTTTTTTTCTTATCATTTGTATATGAGAACTTCTGGTTCTGCACAAATAGTTGAACTTCAAATTCAATATTACTAATGTCGAATGATAATAAATTCTTTACCCATTTGTATAAAAAATTCAGACTTGATTAGTGGATAAAAATATTTGATAAGCTTTGAAACAAGTGCCAAATAATTTTTATTAACTCTCACCAATAACAATCCATCCTCTTCATTAAAAAATTGAAGGGCATAATTTTTCACATTTTTTGCAAATTCTCTATGCATTCTCAGGGCTACAATGTATATGAAATAATTAGAATATGAAAAGGAGTTAAAATTAAATACTATTAAAAGTAATTTAATACTCACATGAAGAGAAAGGTCAATAGACAAATATTTAATGGTGAAACTATTAGTATCATAGTTAAAGGGACACTTAACCATTAAAAGACTATTTAAAAAGATATTTCATTTAATAAAGAAAATGAAAAGCTAAGAACTTGAAAAGATATGTTCAAATATCCAATTGATTTTGAAACTAATCCCAATAAAAATAATATATTTAGCGCATACCCTATGAATAATCAAAACTTCGAGTTTTAATTTATGGTGCATTTTAGTTGGATCGTCAAGTCCAAATAACTAGAAATGACATGAGAGTGTCCAATTTTATATTTTATATCCCAATTCAAAAAATATTTTGTGAAATTCTGGTCACAATATTGAATATGAATCTTCATATCACAAATCAATGATAATTGGGGGAATCTTAGTCTATAACCTTTGAATTTGATAATCAAAACTTCAGGTTTGATTGTGATATACTTTCTTTTGTCATTTTAGGCCCAAATAATTTATGCACTCAATGGAGAAATTCAATTTCCATATTTGAATAATTATTAGAGAACATCAGGCCCCAATTATAAATAATAACAACTTCATATCATAACATTAAATATTTTGAGACTTTAAACAATCGCCCAATTATATTCAAATTCAAGTTTGATAAGGGGTAAAATTGTTTGGAACTTCAGGTCCAAAAAATAAATAATCCTTATGGAACATGTAATATCCTTACCCGGGTAAAATTGTTTGGAACTTCATGTTTGATTACAAAATTATTGGAGCTTCGGGCCCAAATTATAAATAATTGCTATTGGACTTTTAGTATCCCTTGCCCTATTACAAAAATAATCAAAACTTCAGGTTTGCTATTGGGGCTTATTTAATTGTCAAGCCCAAAAATTAACCAATAATTGAGAACTCCGGGTCTCAATTTTAAAATAATTTGGGGACTTTTAGTCCCAAATAAAAAATTTACATGGGAGTTTCTAGTCGCAAATGAAAAAAAAAATTGGGAACTTCGAGTCCTAATAACAAAATATGGAACTAGTTCCAAATATTAATTTCTTGTAATTGGTAAACAAACATAGGAGTCATAAAGGAGTTCTTAAAAATTTATCAGTCGAACTATAAATGAGATTTTTTTTTAGTACAATAAATTATGGGGCCAATATACAAATAATCAAAAGCTTAGGAGATGAACTTCAAAAACCCCAAAACTATAGTGTCAATCTATAATATGTAAGCTACAGCTCTTATGATATATTTTTTTATGCAACTTAAACATTAGTTTTTATTATTATTTCTTTTAAGTCCATGTCAAAGCAATTTATCAAATTTGATTACAAAAAATAATAACACTTTGTTAAAAGATGTAAATGAATAAAAGACCAATAATAAATCATTATAACATACAAGTCGTGATAACATAAATTGTTTGATTCTATAGATCTAAACATTAAATATATTATAATATGAATATGTATCTCATATTCCACATAAGACTTTGATATGGTGTAAAGATAGATACATACATGCCATAGCAAAAAAAAACTCACATAGTTAAATTATCCATACAATCTCACGAAGTTAACTTAATCCATAGATTTCAATGCAGATTTTAGAAAAGAATGGATGATGGGTATTGTGAGTCTGGAACGTGGTTGGTGGATGATTGATGATGAAAAATTTATTGGAGCACTCGTGCTGATAACGTGTTGTAAAATAGAGGGAGCACACAGAGATAATTTAGAGGGAGTGAGTCTTTCATTTCATTGATAATATTGGGTGTAGTTTTTGTTGTACAAGCCCATATGAAGATCCTCATATTTATAGGATATAGTGAGGCATCCCAAAAGACAAGAATGTGAGTGGACATCCACCCAAAAGACAAAAAATACATTATTTAACAAAAAGCCATATTTTTAGTATCCAACAATATGACGCCATATTAAAGTGTTGGATAACCATTCTAAAAACATAAAATGATGGGAGTATTTTTTAAATACACATGCTCAGGTATATACCAAGTATACATATAATGTATACATACCTATTTTTTTAAATAGTAAAAAAATTATGTTTCTGCTTAATTTTTTTATCTGACGTTTAAACATTTCAGGGGCCTAAATATAAAAATCAATTCAAAATAACATTTTTTGCTATTTTAAAAAAATCGGTCATTTCAACGATTGAAAATAATTGTGTTCTTTGTTTAGTGATCATAAATATAAATGAAAATTGAGTTATAACGTATTCTCAAAATTAAAAAAATTGATTGAACTTATTGAATGTCATTCATATGACTTTTGAAATTAATTTAAAGTTCAATCTCATTTCATCATACAATATGTTGTGTGAAGGAGACTACATCAACAAAATAATACAGTTTAGATAAATTTGGCCATGCATCGTTTGGCCTACATGATAGTAGACATATATAACTCAAACACGATCGCATTAACAAGAGACAAAAGTTTACATAGTTTCTTTTTAAGATATAACGATGAAAATAAAGAAACTAAATAATAAAAATCGAATTAATTCCCCTCTTGCTAAAACACACTTGACTCACTCCTAGATAATCTACGCACTTACATGGATCAAAGATACAATACAAAATCACCCCATACGCGTTGGAGATGCGATGACCTCTCTTCTAAAACTTACTCAACCCTGTATACGGGTCTGCTAAAATCATATTCACCTTCCCTAAATCATAAATCAAAAGTTTGAACAATTGGGAATCGACCCAATAGAAACAATGGACACCTAGAGGCACATGATGACTGGGGTGAGTGAAATCATTGAGGTGCCTAATCACCTTGTAGAATAAGAGGTCGGACTTGGAGAGACTATCATACTGAACTTTCGAATGACACACTAATCCTAGATTTCCCTTAAACTCGAAAATTCATGGACTGGACTCTAAATTTGACAATACTCTTATCATGCTCTTGATCTCATCCAAGAAGTCACATGGCATGGGTGGGTATTCATAAATAAGAAATTGATATATCCTATATTCCCAGTCGCTCTCATATAAGTGACAAAATGAGTCCAATAACCATTGAACTTCAACAGTGAGGTTCTCATCCACCGAGCCAAATTATTTCTCAAAATTTTCAAGACTTATATCTAAAGACAAATCAAGTGACTAAGCACGTAGATCGGTTATGTCACTAAATTCATTCTCACCTAGCATCTCTCTCATCATATGCGTCTCTCGATCAATCCACAAATACTCTCTTTCGCTTTCGATAGTCATCACTAAACATGCCTCATGTGGATCCTCAAAATTATTGCCCTTAAATTTTTCGTGTACCACCTCTTCATTAAGATTCGTGTCATGTAAATCATCATTATCACCCATTTATTGGGTGATGTTAGATCCTCAAAATTATTGCCCTCAAATTGTTCGCGTACCACCTCCTCATTAAGATTCGTGTCATGTAAATCATCATTATCACCCATTTATTGGGTGATGTTGAAGATATTCATTTTAAGTGTCATTCCCAAATGTGAGTTGCATTTTGCCCATTACGCGTATTAATCAACGCCTTAACTGAGGCAAAGAAAGGGAGTCCAGAACAACGGGAACATGATGACTCAATGGGGAGGAGGGCTCCGTGTCCCAAATGACAAAATCTATTGGAAAGTAGAAAGTGTCAAATTTAACGATCACGTCCTCAACTACCCCACGAGGTATCTTCACGAAACGATCTGCAAGTTGGAGAGTAATTTTGGTGGGCTTAAGATCTCCGATATCAAGCTTTGTATAGATGGAGTAGAGGAGGCTGTTAACACTCTCCCCTAAATCTAGTAAAGATCTCTAAATTTTTTTCTCTCCAATAATGCACGAAATGGTAGGGGCACCCAAATCTTTATATTTGGGTGGGAGTTCGCTCAATAGTACCGAACTCACATTTTATGCTAAGAAAACCTTCTTATTTACCTTTTAACTTTAGTTTCACCGTGAATAAGTCCTTTAAGAACTTAGCGTACACAATAATTGGCTTTATATCTTTGAGAAAAGGTTCACTTGCTTTAGCACCTCTAAAATGTCATCACAAGAGGCCCCTTTAGGAAGAGGGACCAACCGTTGAGGGTATGGTGTGGCTGTATGGGGTTTCACTACCACTTCGGGCCTAACTATGTCTTCTTTTTCAATCTCTTCCAAGGGTTCATCTTCGCCATGTTGTGTGTTGGGTGAAACCTCTTTGTTCTCTTGCATGTCATGTGGAGGAGGTGATAAGTCAAAAACTCTTCCACTGCGCATAGTGGTTACCGCTTGATACTGCTCTTGATGTTCATTGGGAGTAGACCTTACACAGTTTTGACCTTGGGGAGGTCATTGGCCTTGGACGGGAAACTTTATCTTCTCTTGGAAACTTAAAGAAGATTTCAACTTAGAAAGAGGTGCCTTTAAGTCGACAAAGTTTGAGCATTTGGGGGATTTATCGCTGACTGAGTTTGCATAAATTGAGAAAGAGTGTGCTCGAGACTCTTCCACTATGAGGTGACATAAGGTGCGAGAGGAGGTTATTGCATGGGTGGAACTTATTGATACGATGGGAGTGGTGGGGGTTGCTAGGCAACGTGTTAATTGGGATTCATCGCTGCATTAGGTTTCCCATAACTAAAACCAGGAAGGTTTCACCATGAGGGACTAAAACAATTACCGTGAGGGGCATTGAAATTACCCTTATAAGCTCCCACCACCTCAATTTTCTCATGAAGCATAATTTTGTAGGCGGATATAGTCAGATATTCCTTCGTTAAATGTCCCGCCTCACAAATCATGAAAATCTCCTCCGGTAAAGCTCAAGATGGGTCGGATATATCTCTCCCCCTCGCTTCCGCCACATCCTCTTGATGATTGGCTAATTAGTTAATTTAGAGTTTCAACCTAGCTTCCTTTTCTAAGTGGTAGAGTCCGAACATGGAAGAAGTTGTGAATGTGATTATAGCTTTGGGTTGGGCGTTCAAATCCGATATGTCCTGAGCTTGAGTAATCTCGGAGACATATTTAAAGTGGGCCTCAGCATCGTCCGCATCTAACCCAAAGAACTCTCCCAGACACATAGTTTCAATAAATTGTTTTGAGATTAATCTAAGCCCATGATGGAAGTAGGATATGAGTCTTCACTTCTCAAAACTATGATGTGGGAACATGTTAACTAACTCATTAAACATCTTATCATTTTTCTTAAAAGTCTGGATTTAAGACCAAATAGAATTGGTCCTATGTGTAGGAAAGAACTTCTGGAGAAATTCAGCCTGCATGTCTCTCCACATAGCTATCGAGTTCGGTGCTAACGACCAAAGCCAAGTCTTGGCCTTGTCTTTAGGTGAAAAAAACTTAAGGCGTACTATCTTTATCGTTAAACTTATCACACGTCTCCTCGAACTCTCTAATATGGAGATAAGGCTTCTCCGACTCCATACCGTAAAATTAAGGGAGAATCTGAATCATCCCATTCCTAAAGTGGAATTACCCCCACATTATATGGGAATTTAATGCATCCTAGACTCATGGTTCGATCCGGGTATAAGAGGTATGTTATGGGGTGGTACAAAATTGCTCCCTCTCTCGTTTCGAAACTATCATGATCTGACATTCCACTCAAACTTATAAAATCATTTTCCTCACTAGACTTCCTAGGCATTCAACTCATGGTGTGACTACTCAGTGTAGGAGGTGGTACCCGTACCTAGAAATTCGAAGTGTTTGGAGTGCTATTACTAGAAGGATGGAGTTCTACTATTATATCTGGATTTAGACGGGCTTGAGTATTTTGCATTTAAAGCTCGAGAGAATGTTTCTATTTTTTATTTTTCTGATTTTTTTGGATATTTTTATCTTTTAATTTTTTTCAGGGGGGGGGGGGGCATTTTTATTTTTATTTTTTGCTTTTTAGTATTTAGTGTCAAATCCTTAGATTAATTCAACCTAACCTAGGAATTTACCTAGTTCTCTAGCAACGGCGCCAAAAACTGGACGCAACATAAAATGTGTGAGTTACGTGTTTACCTACGTCTCAAGTGCAAGCCAGTCGCTCGAGTAATACCCGATAAGTCGGGGTCTTATCCTCACGAAATAGGATGATACACGTTTTGACGACATCAAGGTAGGCTTCTAAAATCTAGGTATCGACTGTCGAATGAAAATAATAGGTGATTTGATTTTGAAAAAATTTCTAATTAACTATGAAAACATGAAATAACAAGTTCAATTTAATTTAATAGAAAGCGAGAAACTAGAATTTTGATTTTTGAAAGCTATTTGGAAAAAGTGGAGTCGGTATCCACTCCCCCAAACCTTAGGTATTTGTGTTAAATATAAAATTCTCAAAAATTAAATAATTAATTAAAAGAAGAACATTAATTAAATCGGAGCACTAAATATGTGAGAATGTTACTCCGCACAATATTTTTTCAGCAACTAAATTAATGGGAATGATAAGATTACTGAAACGTATATCATATTCTAAAACACGCCAGTTTCCTACGACAAAAGGAGTTAAGATACCTACTATATTAGTCTCAATAAAATTATCAAACCCTAATAATTACGTATACAATTACGTCGAATTTTATATCTAACATTCAACACCTAGGTTGGGTTCATGTTCCTGAACTCTTAAAGGAATCTATTCGGATATGATATTAATCTCTATCCATGAATTCATTGATTTTCATGCAAACATGATGAAGAAATAATAAGAAATATGATGGAAATTAAAGTTAACAATACTGAAGAATATAAAACCATGAAATAATAATCAAGACTTGAAGAAATTTTGAAAAAGTTATGATCTTCTGTTGAAATTATGGTGCAAACGTATGTAAATGCTTCCCCAATATGTTCTTGATGATAACCTTCCTTACAATGAATGTTAATATGTTAAAAATACTCCCAATAGATTTTTATAAGTGAGAAAAATCGTTTAAAGAAGTGTAGACAAACTCAAAGTCTTCTAGCTAAAATCTAGGGAAAATAACAAATTCCCGCATTGGACTAAAGCATGCAGCGAACCAAACCCATCATCGAAACCAGGGGGTGAACTAGTTCACCTAACCGAACCAGTTTGGTCAGGATCTCTGCCTCCCTTTGCCTTATGTGCCTGATTTGCTCTTATTTATAGTTTTGCCCTTGGACTTTCTTCTCAACTTCAAATGCATGTAACTTTCTAACCGTAGCTCGGATTGGAGTGCCATTACTTCCAGTGTTCTCGTGATTTCAAGTTCTTCAATATTTTAGTTGGCTCCTCCTCTAGGTTCTTGCTGGAAAATTACTAAATTGCCTTTGACTTGACCATTTTGTGTTTCTTTTACCATTTCAGGTTTTATCTTCCATCCACTAGCAAAATTTTCCTTTTAACATAAGATAAATACAAAAGGCACGAAATACTCACCAAAAAGGGTTAATTGAATAAATATGAGGTGAATCTGGGATAAGTTAACTATATGGGACTGTTAAAATACCGAAATTAAGGGGATAAATATGGAATGTTCATGTCTAATAAGTTACCTAACTGCACTTTGTTAAAATACTCTAGATTAGTTACTCCCGACCCTTCCTTAATTGGGTGGCCAACCTCCTCAAACTCCATCAGACAATATTTTAAAAAATTCTCGCTACCTCTACCCAAAAAATCTCTCATCATCTTCTCTATCTTCTTACGAACTTCACGCGAGAACGATAAGATAGACATGAAGTAGGCTGCTAGGCTAGACCGCATAATTTTTATAAATGTTAGCCTCTTACCTTTCGATAATAACCATTGTTCCACCTTGAAAACCTCCTTCTCACTCTCTCTAGAATCAGGTCCCAGACCGCTTTAGATTTATACTTAGCCTCTACCGATAATCCAAGATATATAGAGGGGAAATAACCAATCCTACATCCTAGAGTCCCAACCCGACCATCCACATTCCCTTCCCCCTGATCGAAATCATTTCACACTTTCCCGTATGAATCCATATCCCCGACACTGCCTCAAAGCTCGTGAGAAGTAATTTCAAATCCCGCACCTGGCCCTCTTCTGCCTTACATAAGACAATCATGTCATCGACAAATAGAATAACGGAAATCGAGATCGTATTTGTGTTCGGATGCCCGAGCGCAAAGATGTTGATCCACACCACCTCAACCAAGCATCCCACCATTCGGCTGAACACATCCATCACTAATATAAATAGAAATAGAGATAACGGATCTCCCTCTAGAAGACCAAGAAATCTAGTAAAGAAAACCTTTGGGACTTCATTAATTAGAACTGAGAACCTGATCGTAAAAATACACATATTCATAAAACAACATCACGTCTCTCCGAACCCCATCCTCCTTAATAGGTACAGAAGAAATTTTTAATTGACATGATCATATGCCTTCTTAATATCAAGATTACATGCTATTCCTGGAACCCCATTTCTTAACCTAGATTCCACACATTAATTGTCCACAACAATTGCATCAAGGATCTGCCTTCCACTAACGAAAACATTTTGTGATTTAGAAATAAGGGGGTAAATTAATTTACTGAACCTAACCAACAAAACTTTGGTAAGAAGATTATATACAACCCCAATCAAACTTATAGGTCTGAAGTCCCGAACATTAATAGATACCCCCACCCCCTTAGAGATCAAGCTTATGAATGTTGCAGTCAGATCCTCGAGAAGTAACCTCTATCACGGAACCAATAAAATAAATCCACGACTTCTCTCTTGGAAATAGACTATCAGTGTTAAAAGAAAGCCATTGTGATTCGGTTAGGTCTAGGCATCTTATCTCCATTTGTCAAACCTAACACTTGTGCGATTTCCTCCTCGGTGAACTGTCCCTATAACCTCTCGGCATCAACCTCCAAAATTCTCCCCAACTTGGCCCTATCTAAAGAAGGACACCACTCTTCCTCTTCCCCGAACAAACCCTCGTAAAACTAAGAGATGACCCCCTAACCTCTCTGACTTGTTGAACTCTATCCCCCCTAAACTGCAATTCTCCCGATATGGTTAAATCGTCGATTTGAGTTAGAAAGTTTGTCAAAGAACTTAGTGTTTTTGTCACTCTTCCTCAACCACATCACCCTCGATTTTCGTCTCCATCTGTTATGTTCCTAAATAAGCCTTCTTTCTATATCTTCCTTCCTTGCCTCCCTAACTTCGTTATCCTCATCTAAAAAGATGTGTCTCCCTTCCTTCTCATCTAAGTTCCTAACTTCCTCTATATATGTAATGGTGGTCTCTCTCATATTTTTAAACATCCCTCTATTCCAACGTTGATATCTTCCTTAAGAAGACCCAACTTGGATACTAGTCTAAAGTTAACATTTCCCTCCACCACTTAACTTAACCACCCTTAAATTTGTCCATGAAATCCACCTCTTTTGGCCATATATTTTCAAATATGAATGTGATCCTACCTTCTCTCCATCCCCCACACTCTAACAAAATAGGCCAATGATCCGACGCTACCCTAGGTAGGCATAGTTGTATCACCCCTAGAAAATGCTCTTCCTACCCTCGCAAAATAAGAAAGTGGTTTAAGATAGACAAATAAATGGATATCTATTTACAGAACATGTGTACAAGCTGCCTTCGAGCTGAAGATCCATAAACTCCATCTCATCAATATAATTTGAGAAATCCCTCATATTTTGGTTATTTCTCCCCCTCCCCCCCCCCCCCCCCCATTCTTTATGAGGCGATTTGACTTCATGACCCCCCCCAACCAACCACCACCCCCAAACACCACGGGACATCCCAAGCCCCACTAACACTACAAGAACTTTCCACGATTCCCATTTACTTATGTTCTCCACAAACCTATAAACCCCAGAGAAGATCCAAATAAATCCATCCTCCATGTTTTTGGACAAGCCGGATGATGTCCAAATGCCTACCATGCTCTCAAATAATTCAAATACTCGGGAGTCCTAAATAATAATCACTCCTATCAAAGCACCCATAATGTCCATATTGTTCCATTTAACCCTACGACCTCCCCAAATAGATCCAACTACTTTGTCATCCACCTAACTCAGTTTAGATTCCTTCATACCGAAGATATCTAGTTTCTATCTATAAATATACTCTCTCATAATGCCACGTTTATCAATATCATTCAAACCCCTCACATTCCACAAGATCAACCTAAGATTCATTAAAAAAAACTTTAAATACCTTAGTCTTTCTCCTCCATCGGTCTCCTAATTTCCCTCTCCCAAAACTTCCCTCTCAAATAAACATCAGTCCTTACTTTTGCTCCCATTGAATTTTATCCTAGATATCTTACTAAATACTCTTATCATATTCTACACCCACCCCTCTGGCTCCTCCTCCCACCCTTCATCCTCCCTTTCCCCAAAATCCTCACCATGTCTTGGGATTTTAATTTCTACTCACAATTTGGAGTTGTTAAATTCTGTAAAATTGATGTCCCTTTCCCTTCTTCCCGCATTACTTATTTCATCCGTGTAAAGAATGGGATAACCCCTCGTGTAACTATTATTTATATTTTCACTTACTACTACCATGGATATTTTATTCTTATTAGGACTAGGGGTGGTAAACGGACGGATACGGATCGGATACCATGTTTTACATATCCGTATCAGCTATCTGAATGTACTATCCGTATCCGCCCAGATAGTTAAAGCAACTATCCATATTCGTATCCGTTCGGATACATCGGATTCGGATAATATTCGTATCCGTTTACGTTATTTAGCCATCACAAAAAATAACTATTAAAATATCCAATCCAATGAAATCCAATCCAATCCAAATAAATATATAACAAAGTTACTGCCAACTAACATCAACAATTATGGATTCCATAATAATAGTATCATTCCATAATGATAATATGACTTAAAATCATCCATACTTTACAACCATATAAGCTTAAAGTCATCCAAAAAAAATAACAGTCGCATTCCATAACAGTAGAAATAAATAAGCAACTTTTCGATTAAATCAAATTTATTGAGAATAATAACCTCATGGACCTTTTGTCTTCAAAACATAATGATGTTTTTATTTTAATAAGTATACATTTTTATTTTGTATATAATATACCGGTTGTTAACTTCAGTTATCATCACAATCAAAATCATCTCTTTACTTTTTTGTTTCTCTCTTACATTCTATTATGTTTCTCTCTTACATTATTTTTTGTTTCTCTCTTACATTTATTTATAATTAAGGAAACTAACGAGCAACCACATGAGGGTTTCTTTTCTCTTATTTTGTACGAAGGAGAAATGAAATGAAGTTAGTTTTTTTTTTCTTCAGTGGAGTATATGATCTTTAGTGGGTGTATGTTGTGCGTGATAGGATGTATTGTAACTTTAGTGTAACTCCATAATAATATACCCAATAAAATAATAATACATGACATTTTATAATATACCCAATAAAATAATAACTTTAGGGTGTTTTTGTTTTGAGTGGAGTGTTTATTTTGTTTTAGGGAATAAACGATTAAGATTCTTTTTAATATTATTTTATTAGTAATACTAATACTAATACTAATATTATTAGTAATATTTTAAACATATGTTTGACGGATACGGATATCCGATAAAATAGATACTCCGCGTCAGATACGGATTATCCGTGTCGGATACTAGTACTATCCGTATCTGTATCCGTTTTCTCGGATATTTTTAAAGTATTCATATTCGTATCCGTTTTCATATTTTCGAATAAATATTTACAAATTCGAATTCGAATATCGAACGGATGCGAATTTTCAAATATCCGTTTACAGCGCTAATTAGAACCTATTGTCGGATCATTGCTTTCCCTACCCGCTTTATTTTGTTTTGCTTGAATAATTATATACTCGTCTTCACTCCCCCCTTGCTCGTCCCTTTTTTAGCTACTTTGCCCGAATTTATAAGAGACTTGATATTTTTGAGACCCAACATGGAATTTCCAAAATAAACCTCCTTTCGTCCATTATTTCTATATGACCCCCTATCCCTATGTGTCCTATTTTGAAATCCATCTTATACATGCACTACATCTTTGTCTCCCTACAAAACACCCTTGCGAGCTTTTTACCTTGACTCCCCTTTATGTCCTCTTAGAACAGTAGACACAATCACCCCAACTTTAAACTTGCGATCTGGCTTTTCATAATGGACAATATTGGATTCCATTTTGTTGTTCGTCACTTTTTTTAATATGCAACTTTTCTAACTCCTCCACCTATTTCCCACCAAAACTTCCCATCTGTTCAAACTCACATATGCTTTTCTCAGCTAGAGATTTTACCTACAAGTGGGTCTTCTCATACCTTCTCACCAACTTCAATGCTCCTACCATTCCTCTTTTATATAACCCATGCTTCCTTATTTTTCCCGTGGTGTACCAAAACTTTGCCAAGACCCATAACCTCCTTTCGCTCCCCTTTAATCTAGGTTGTACGGTCATCCTTAATCTAGACATTGCTCTGAACTAGTTCCCACCATGTCACTCTTATTCTGTCATCCGCTTTGTCTACTCCGTCTGCTTCTATCATCTCAGGTAGGTCCGACGGCATTAGAACTCCTATTTGAAGCCTTCATTGTTTCCTCACTATTAATTTCCCCTTCATCTGTTCAGCACCCTTCTTTTGGCCCTCTCACCATTAAGGATATTCTCTAACTTTGTCGTTGTGGGGTTGTCTTCAACAGTGGTCCAATCAATCTTCCTATTTGATTGCGATACGTTTTTTGATAGCCTCCATTGAGTCATATACTTGCTTTATCCATGCTAAGATTTATTCCCACCAAAATAACACCTCTGAATTTCATCCCATACCACTAAGTCTAGTCTTCAGCGTTAATTTTAATGCTTATAGGTAGAAAACCTGTCTATTTCACAAGCACCCTAGCCTACTGAATCTCTTCACCCACCACATTTTTCTCTTATTGATTTAAATACCTCCTACCCTCAAAGGTAAAGAGGAAGTCCCATAACTCGAATCCACCAATTTTCATGCCTTCTTAGTTGTCTTGTAAACCCTATAAAATGATGCAACTTTTGACGAAAGCTAGATCTCCATTGAAAAACAAGTTTTTCCCTCCAAAAATCTATCCACCTCTAATACTGTCACAAAAAATAACAATAGTAAGGATGTAAGCTCCTTACTTCCACTTCACCCCTTGGTATCCACCACCCATTGCTTTATCTTCTATTTTACGGCGATGACATATCCATGCTTCCTACCCGGCCCATCAAAGATATTTGAAAGAATTTTACTCTTGGAAGACATAAGTCATCTTCCACAATGAGGTCAATCGTTGAAGAAGAGTCTTTTATGATATTGATGGTGGAAAATGGCCTTTGCTCCACTCTGGCGGCTTGGAGATAAGACTGACCTTTAAATTTCTTCACCACCAACTGCCTGAGTTTTTAATTTTGCACATGTGACCTTTATTTCCATGCCCCAGAACACATCTCCAGCATTGGCCCAACCCCTACCTGTTGATGTCTCTGACAACTGAAGATTCATCCGAGACTTTTCATTTTCGACCATAATACTGAACTAGACAATCATCTTGGTGACACTAGTGTATGCAATAACTTTTCTATTCTCACTCTACCTTATTTTAAAGAATTTTCCTGCTGTTTTAATGCTTCCCATAATCAAGAACTAAGCCAAAGGACCTCTCACTTTACTAATTATACTTTTTGAGTGTTCTCTTTATCTCTTGTACTGAATCTAAAGTGATACCAATTGCCGAAAAACTCTTTAGATAGTTCAAGCAGTTTTCTTGCTGCATGGAAAATCGCCTTCTTATTCCCATGATGTTCCATTTTTCAAAGACAACTTAGAATGAACTTGTCAGAGAACAATAACATTTTATCTTCAACTCCACTATGACTTCCTTCCTTCTATTCGCATTCTTCATGAACATGTGAATTTATGAATTATGAGAGGATGAGAAGATAATGATATGTCGTTTTTGTAAGAATTGATAAACTCGTTTAGTAATACAACTGTCTGCTACTCTTAAATGTGTTTTAGCAAATGTGTTTTGGTTTATATTATGGTAGGTTTGATTTTAGTTTAGTAGTTTGATTAATTTTCCAACATTAGTTAAGATTCTTGTGAGGGGTTTCTTAGCTTAATGGGCTTTAGAACACTTTGAGCTTGAGGAGGCCTACCTTACAGGATGTCTTTGGGGACTTTTCTTACAATCTTCTTCAACATTCTGACTTCTAGGTTGATGTATGTGTTATTTCTATTTTTTTTTAAATTAATAAAATTAATACTTAGGTCAAGCCAAATCCAATCCAAAAATGTATGTATTATCTAATTTTCAAATTATCACAAGTTTTATTTTTGTAAGAACTACTTTTGTAGATGACCTCTTCATTATAGAGATGATGTACACTAAATTTGGTTGATAAATACATTTTTTTTATATTTTTTGAAAGAATGAGTATGATCATAGATATATTATTAGGAGGTATATTGGAGAGTCTGACTGTGTATATGTACATATTATATGCATGATTTCATGCTTGAGTATATATATGCGTATATATTTTTAAACTATATTGTTGGAATTTATGGGTTTTACTTGAGCTGTTAAAATATTATTTTGGTCAATTTTGGGGTCAAATTAATATGGGACCTACAGGTCTTTCTAGTCGATTCAAAGTGGTAACGCATTCTCCTCCGTGAGAAGTATAACATGGTATACTCACATGTATAAAACCATAAATCATTGAATGAGAAATTATTGTTCGAAGTACCCACTTAGAACATGAAATTTGGTTGATGTGTATTGCGAAAAATTGAAGTTCCACATAGACAAAGTATGGTAAATGAATGTAGTATATTATAACCCATTGTGGCATTTCGGCTTGTTACTATTGGGTATCCCATATCTTTGAAGGAGGGAAGACCTACATGGATTAGGATTGATATCCAAATCAACATGCATGTGTCGGCACCCACCCAACCTATTTCGGTCCGGCTCGGCTCGGTACATATACTAAGTGTTTGGTTATAAGTTTATTAAGATTTATAACCAATAAAAATAGTGAGTTTATATTTACATATATAATATGTCCATTCATATGTCATGTTATATATTTATTATAATTTCTATTAGAAAATAAAAATTGCTTCCACTTCTGCTTTGCCCATTGCGGTTCTACTAACATATGTTGGACATAAGAAAATACTAAAAAGTTCAAAGGGACTTATTTTAAACATTGGCAACATCATATGCTCTTTTATTTGATAACTTTAACCTTGGCTAAATTCCTTCATTAAGATGCGTCGACATTGTAAGAAGGTGAGATTGACCAGCAAGTAATCGTTGCTGTCAATGTATGAATCTGATTTCCTGTGCGAGAATTATATCCTCAACAATCTGAAAAATACATTGTATTATGTGCATAGCCCTCTTAAAATGTCTAAAGAGGTATAGGAGTCTTTGGACAAAAAATGCAAACCCATAGAAGTCGGAATGAGGAAATTCAGTGTTGGTAGATTCTTCAATTTCAAAATGGTTGGTTCAAAGACTGTCATGAATTAAGTGCAAGAGCTCCAATTAATTTTTCATGAAATATTAAAAAAAATGGAATTGAGTGAATCATTCCAAGTGGTTGCAATGATTCAAAATTACCACCATCTAGAAAGATTTCAAAAATAATTTGAAACACACACGTAAAGATATGGGGCCTAAGGATTTGATTGTGAGATTGAGGATTGAAGTGAATAATTAGGCATCCAAGAAGAAACTGTAAATCATATGGAATCCTAAGAACATGTTGTGCAAAAAGGGAAAAGTAGAAAGAATAAAAAAAACATGTAAACCAAGGTACTTATTTTAAAGGACCAAAAGGTGGGAGTTTCAAAAAGTTCTATGGAAAAGGATTTGTCTGCAATAAGCATGGACACCATAGTAGAGATTTTCGTAAGCGCACAAATCAAGAGAATAAGAAACAAAAGCCCACACAAGCCAATGTCCTGAAGTTAAGAACTTTTAAGACAATATAACTTAATTGAGACTTTTAGACGTGGTTTCTAAAGTGAATATAATGGAAAATAGTAAAGAGTAGTGAGTGAACACCGGGGCCACTCATCACATATGTTCTAGAAAAAAAAACATGTTTACTTCCTACCAAAGATCCTTATCATTAGGAGAATCGTTTCATGGGAAACTCTTCTACTTCGAAGTTTGAAGGGAATAGAAATTTTGCACTTAAGATGACTTCAGAATAATGACGTGTTTTATGTCCCAGACATTCAAAATAATATTCTTTTCTTAATCTTTGTGTAGTAAGAAGGATTTAGTCTAGTGTTTAAATTTGACAAATTTATATTCACTAAAAGTGGTATGTATGTGGGAAAAGGATATTTGAGCGACGGACTCTTTAAACTCAATGTAATGACTGTGATGCCTATTAATAATCATAAGAATGTATCTTCTACTTATATGCTTTAGTCTTGTGATGTGTGGCATAGTAGATTAGGTCATGTTAATTATAATACAATTCTAAGATTAATTAACTTAGACTTAATACCAAAATTTAATATTGACTCAAATCAGAAGTGTAAAACGCGTATGGAATTGAAGTTAACTAAAATTCCTTTCCAAACGGTACCCTTTTGAGTTAATTCATAATGATATATGTGATTTGAAATTTTTACAAATAAGAGGTGAAAAAAATTATTTTATTACTTTTATTCATGATTGCACAAGATCTTACTATGTTTACTTGTTTCGAAACAAGGATAAGGCTGTAAATGATTTTGAACATTACAAAACAAAGTTGAGAATCACCTTAGCAAAAGATGAAAGTGTTTTGTAGCGATATAGGTGGTAAATCTAATTCCCCTTTTAAATAATTTTGATCGAAATATGAAATTATTCATCAAACTACTACTCCTTTCTCACATCAATCTAATAGTATTGTTGAGCGCAAAAACCGAACTCTTAGAGAGATGAGGGATGTTATGTTGATAATTCCGGGTCTATTTCAGAACTTGTAGAGGGAATATTTTCTTGCTGCAAATTATGTTCTGAATAAAATGCCTAATAAGAAAATAAATAAGACAGCATATGAATTGCGAAAAGATCAAAGACCTTCTTACAAATACCTCAAAGTGTGGTGGTGTTAAAAAGATGATGGTTCATAATCCTAAATGTAATAAAATAGCACCAAAAAAACTTTTGATGGAACCTTTCTTAGTTATGAAAATAATAGTAGTGCATATCGATTTATTGTATACGAATTTGAGGTTCCTGATATACATGTAAAACTATAATTGAATGTAGAATTGTATATTTATTCGAAGATATATTTCCTAATAATAAAGTGGTTGATTCAAGTTCTTATAAAAGAACATATGGTACTGCCTCTAGTCGTCATTAAGAGAATGTTGATAGTGAATTTGTTAAGAAAGATGATGACTTTAAACTAACTTAGGCGCAGTAAGAGAACTAAGACTTCGAAGTCTTTTGGTCCAAACTTTCTAGATTATGTGTTATAAAGTGTGCCTAGTATCTTTGAAGAAGTGATGTCAACTCTAAAAGCTCTTTTCTCGAAAGAGGTTATCAATAGTGAAACCAAATCCATCATACAAAATCATACTTGGGAATTGGTGGACCTTCCACCAGGTAATAAACCTCCCGAACGCAAGTGCATATTCAATAGAAAATTGAAGGGGAATGGATGAATTGAAAAATATAGTGGAAGACTTGTGGCTAAAGGCTATAATAAGCAAAAGGAAGGACTAAATTATTTTAATATTTACTCTCTAGTAACGAGAATAACATCCATTTTAATAGCTATTGCATAATTTCATAGTCTTGAAATACATCGAATGAAGGCGAAAACCTTCTTTTTAAGTGGCGAGTTAAATGAAGAGATATTCATGGAATGACTACAAGGATTCAAAGTTCCAATATAAGAAAAGAAAGTTCGTAGACTTATTAAATGACTTGATAGATTAAACCAAATACCTAAGTAGTTGCATGAGAAATTTAACAAAGTAATGATGTCAATTCGATTTAAAATAAATGAGTGTGATAAATGTGTTTACACTAAGAGCACTCAAAATGGTTATGTCATATGTTTATTATAGGAATTAACAAGGATATCATTAAATCTAATAAGAGAATGTTGTCTAGTATATTTGATATGATTTATATTGGTGTTGCAGATGTTATATTAGGAAATAATTTTTTTTAAACATTGGATGGACTTATCTTGTCTCTATCTCCTTATATTGATAAAGGTAGTAATAGCATGGCTAAAACACCTATTTAACCTAATTTTCATTTATATAGAAATACTAAAAATAGTATATCTCAATTAAAATGTCCTCGTATCATAGGCTTAATGTATGTTATGAACTGCAGTTGTCCAGATTTTGCTTACTCATCAAGTAAATTGAGTAGGTAAACAAGTAATCTAGGGAAGACCATTGGAAAGCTATTAAAGAGTTCTTATATATTCAAGATATACCCTTCGCCATGGATTGCACTACACAATATATCCCATTATACTTTAAGGATACAATGATGCTAATTGGATATCTAATTTGAAGGATTCTAAATCCACAATCCTCAAAACAAATATGTATAGCTAGATCCATTATGTAATTTGAATTTATAGCTTTAGATAAAGATGGAAATGAAGTATAGTGGCTTCAACACTACCTAAAGGATATTCCAACGTAACCAAAACATGTTCCTGCAATTTGCATACGTTGTAATAGTCAATCTACAATTGGTAGAGAACAGAGTAATATGTATAATGGTAAGTCTAGACATTTATGTCGATGATATAATACCATTAAATAATTGCTCTCTAATGGAATTATCTCCAATGATTATATTAAGTCGAAAGAAAATACAACGGATCCATTAACCAAAGGTTTAAACAGATAGTAAGTGTATCATTTATTGAGGGGAATGAGATTAAAGCCTATAAAATAAAGGGCTGTCTTGATGGCAACCCTACCTAACTGATTGGAGATCCTAAGATCTAGGTTTAAATGGACAACCAAATCTTAACTAACTTTTCAAAGTGATCACTTATTAATTTTAAACTCATAAAATAGTGGTGCCTATAAATTTAAGTTAGGATAAGCATACCTTTTAAAGATTCCTATATCTTGAAAATCCAAGTGGGGTAGTGTAGGTTACTCTTAATGGGAATTCACTTGTGTGAGTGTAAATGGCCCGCTTCTATAAGAACTTCAAAAGGCTAAAATTCTCTAAAGTACTCATAAAACTAGGAGTTGTTCTGGGCCAAAATGAGCACAACCGAAAAAACCAACATTGCTCAAAGAATTACTGTGAAGTTTGCTATCTTGATTTACACAAAAAAATGAACAGTTCAAGAAATTGCGTTTACTGAACAATACACAAATCTGCTAATCTTTCACTAGAGAAGATTTAAGGCCAAAATATATCTCTCCCCATGAAGGAATTTTTTAAAAGAACTCCTTTTGTGTCTGTGTAGTCTTTTATGTTGATCCAGCACATTTATATTTATGCGAGGATTATTGGAATTAATGGGTTTTAATTGAGTTGACAAAATATTATTTTGTCAACTTGGGGGTCAATTTAATATGGTACCCAGACATCTTTCAAGACGGTTTGAAGTGGTAACTCATTCTTCTCTGTGAGGGTTATAACATTGTATACTCACATTTGTAAAACCTCAAATCATTAAATGAGAAATTATTGTTAGAAGTTCCTACTTGAAGCATGAAATTCGATTGAAGTGTATTGTAAAAAACTAAAGTCCCACATAAATCAAATATGAGAAATAGGTGTATCATATTATAACTCATTGTGGAATTTAGGGTTAGTGCCCTTGAGGTAGGCCTGTAAACGAATCGAATTTGGACCAGATCAGGCAAATCCAAATCCATATCCGTTTATGTTAAACGGATTCGGATCTAATCCGTTTATTAATCGGATCGGATTAAGTAAATCCAAATCCATATCCGTTTATTTTAAACGGATTCACTTCCGATCCGATTATCCGATTATGCATTTATGTTAAACTTAATTTGCAACATTTTTATTTTCAACTCTTATTTCATAAATTTATTTTGCAAATGTTCCAAAAAACAGATAATGAAATAAAGAACCATTATAATAAATATTTAAAATATATATTTAAAATATTATTAAATACAATATATATAAATATATATATTAAAAATATACTATATATATATATATATATATATATATATATATATATTAAAAATATTTATCGGATCGAATTATTAACGGATCGGAGTATATGAATCCAAATCCGCTCCACTTAATAAACGGGTAATCGGATAATCGGATTTTCGGAATAATCCATATCCGCTTAAATGGATTGAATTCGAATTCGAATAAAACTCGATCCATTGACAGGCCTACCTTGAGGTATACCAACTCTTTAAAGGATGGAGTACCTACGTGAGCTTGGATTGACTTCCAAGTACATGCGTGCACCATCGTCTGCCCAACACGGTCTAGTCCGACTTGGCTCGGAATGGGTGTGGGCATGGATCGTGGGCTTTGGTATGTGGCTTGGCTTAAGTATTATCTTTTTTAGACAAATTTTATGGGGTCTTTTATTATTTCCCGAGTCCTCTTTTTTATGTGTATTTTATCTCTTTTTAGCCCAATATTTATTCTGTTTTCAACAGTTATTTTTTGTTCCAACTATTGTCACATTTATGAACAGTTATAACTGCCATTTTAGTGTGTATATATTGAAGGTTTGCATTCCATTTTTCCTGTTGGATTTTTCCACGCTTATATTTTTGCATTGGTCAGTCCATTTTCGTGTTTATAAATAAATAGAGTTCTTCGATTGTTAGTTCGCATGTTACTTGCAATTTGGAGTGCTATTATTGCAGGTGTTGATTGTTGTATCATGTTAGACGATTTCCATTAAGTCCATAAATTACCATTGCAGGGAAAATCTCTTCTTAACACTACACCAAAAACAGCAATCTGACACGGTTTTAAATTGCTAGATTTTTTGGCACGATTTAAAACCATGCCCAATTAGATAATCTGGTATGCTTTTAGCACGGTTCTGACACGCTTTTAAATCATGACAGATATTGAATTTGGCACACTGTTGGTACGGTTTAAAACCGTGCCAAATTTTCATTTTCTAGCATGCTTTTGGCATGATTATAAAGCGTGCTATATTGTGTCATAAGTGTACTCATATTTGACAATATGACACGATTTGGGCACGATTTTAAATCATACCAGATTTTTCACTAAATAAAAAAATATTATTTGCAAACAAATGACGAGAATCAGCAAATTGCAATATATATATATAATATATATATATATATATATATATATATATTATTTGCAAAAACATCAAGAAAATCCACAAATTGTGAATGTGGCACTTTGTTGTTGATAAGCTAATGTACATATTAAACTTCAAAATATTACAACTTTTAATAGTTCAGAGACCAAACAAAAATTGAGAAGATTTTCCTCTGTTTTTTGGACATTCTGTAACCTGTTAATATAAAACATCTTCTAATATAAAAAAAACTGCACGGCCATAAAATTTAATGATAATATTACAAAAGCTCGAACAACCATAAAATTAAATAATAAAATCAAAAAAGCTCGCACGACTTTAACACATCCAAAACAACAATATTGAATATTGACACCAATAAATAAACAATCTCTCTTGTGTAAACCATTGACTTATTCGTGTGTTTCTCTGAATAAAAGCTAACGCTAAAATGTTATCCTGCCAAAAAAAAGAATACTAAAGAAAGATGATATCAGTAATCAAATACTATTTCAAAAGTTGTATTCAAGCAGAAAAATTGTGAACACTTACCAACCTATTTAAATCTAAGTCAAGATATTTGCAAATTATTGTCGTTTCTCAAATCGAGAGTCTTGTTACTACGTGCTCAGTTTTTACGAGTTACATTGGTCCCGTGCGAGGTGTCTCTGCCTCTTACGGATCCGTTTGGGGTTGTTTTGGATTTTCACCCTCTAATGGTATGTTTTTAATCTTGTCTTAATATTTACAAATTATCATTATATTCTAAAATCGAGAGTCTAGTGATAATGAGGTCAGTTCGTATGAGTCACGTTGATCCCGTGTGAAGTGTTTGTGTCTCTTACAGGGTGGTTTGGTGGTTGTTTTGGCTATAACGGCATATTTTTAAAGCCCAAGTCTAAATATTTGCAAACTATCATCATATTCTCAAATCGAGAATCGAGTGAGTATTTAGTTAGTTCCTACAAGTTACATTGGTTCGTCTGAGGTGTCTGAACCTCTTAAGGGGCCGTTTGGAGGTTGTTTTCACTTTTCACCCTCTAACAACATATATTTAAGTCTTAAGACTTGAGATTTGTATATTATTGTTATATTCTCAAACTGGGAGTCCCGTGACTACACGATCAGTTCCAATAACTTACATTTGTCTCATATGAGTAGTTCGTGCTTCTTATGGGGGCTTTTGGAGGTTGTTTTGATTTTTCATCCTCTGACGGTGTATTTTTAAGCCTAAGACTTAAAATTTACAGATTTTCATCATATTATGAAATCGAGAGTCCTGTAACTAAACAGTCAATTCATGTGAGTTGCATTAGTCCCGTGCGAGGTGTTCGTTCTTATTACGAGGTCATTTAGGGGTTGTTTTCAATTTCACCCTCTAATTGCGTGTTTTTAATCCCAACTCCTAATATCTCGAAGCGAGAGTCACCTGGCTATGCGGTCAGTTCCTACGAGCTACATTCATCCTATGCAAGGCATTTGTGTCTTTTACGAGGATGTATGGGGGTGGTTTTGGGTTTTCTCCATGAATGACATGTTTTATGACAAAGTCTAGATATTTGAAAATTATTATCATATTCTCATACGGGGAGTCTCGTGACTATGTGATCAGTTCCTGCAAGTTACATTAGTCTCTTGTGAGCATTCGTGTCTCTTACGAGTTCGTTTGGGGATATTTTGAGTTTTCTCCATCTAATGACATGTTTTTGAGCCTAAGTCTTAAGATTTTAAAATTGTCATCATATTCTTAAACCGAGAGTCTCGTGACTACGCGGTCAGCTTCTATGAGTTACATTGGTCCCGTGAAAGGTGTCTGTGCCTCTTACAGATCCGTTTGGGGATGTTTTGGATTTTCGTATTGAATGGCATGTTTTTAAGTCTAAATATAGATATTTATAAATGAAAAGGAGTGGTCCTACTACGTGTGTTTTTCAAATCAAAACAATTCTCACAAAAAAATATCTAACTTTTAATGTGCACCAAACAAGTTGTGAAAACCAATTTTTACTTTAAACCAATTTCATCTTGATTAATCCTAAACATGCATCTAGAGATTAAAGCAAGTAAAGTTAAGTAAATAATACTCACAACGCATGATGTACGAGGAAAAATCCAAGATGGGAAAAAACCTCGGACGGCCCAAGCCTAAAAATCACTATCAATATGGCATTACAACGAACAAACAAAAGACTCACTTAATGACTCGATCTCCACGGGTCTTGATGCTCTTCTGATCTTAACCCACTCCTCTCACAGTGCCCATGCAGAAAGTCCTTCTTCCACGATACATGTACATAACACACGCGTCCACGTAGGTCTTGGTGTCCACCGAATGGCTTTGATACATCTACGATCTCGAATAAAAAGTCCTCTTTTCTTCACCACAAAACCCAGATGTTCAAGTATAGAACAAACCTTCTTGGTGAAGCAAGATCACATAAACATATAGTAATGATAACTCGGATCTTTGCAAACTTCTAAGGATGTGTTTAAGCTTTCAAACCTTAGAAAAGCATGTGCAAAACTCGTACTGGATTGAATATTGTTTTCCAGATTTCACACCACGTTAATTCTGACGAAACCACGCTTTAAAAAGGAAAAATTTACTGCCTAAAAAATAGTGTCACTCGAACGAGATTGGCCAGTCGTTCACGCGACATGGCTATATCGTTTGAACGAGCCATCTTGTCCTTTGAACGACGCGCGTGTCAGTTTGACTTTTTCTTTAAAACGTTTCTTTAAAAGATATCTAATTAAGTCAAACTCTTTTTCGAGCTTATCAGAATAAAACGTAGTGTAAAACATTTAAAACACTTTTAAAACATTTTAAAATATTTTTTCTTATAAAATTACATCCTTATCTTTTATTAAAACAATTCCGAATCTCATTAACAATATGTATTCAAACCTGTGTGATCTCGGAATGCAATTAACTTGAAGACGAATAAACTTGAACCAATTAAACTTCGGCATGATTAATTCTTTGAAGCTTTGCCGCAACGTCTTCAATTTCTTCAATACATCATAGATCAAGTGGGATCGTGACAAAATAAAATCTCCCTATGACATATTAAAAACACAATTTTGTTCACAGAATTAAGTCAAAATAATACAGGGACTCAATTGGAAATTTATATCCTTACAAATCTCCCCCTTTGACTATTCCGGGATAAAACTAAACCAGTGAAATGCCTAAGTCGGGCCATTAAGCCGTACGATGACTAAATCCCATCCCATAAACCCAAAATCAAAAATACAGGACACGGACTAGTATATGTAGAACTGACAAGCATAAACTGTCTGAATGTGATGTAGACTTGAAATCTCGATTCTCTGAAGCATACCTACACACATGAAACAGACAAACAAATACCCAATGAAGTATGGAGGAACAAATGAAACCAATATATATATCCAAATGATACCAATTTTACAATAGATACCAATGTGAATAAACTCTGAAAAATCATTTGTTAAACAATTGGGTAACAAAATGATACCAATTTTTGTACTACCAATTTATAATACCAATTTGTAGCATATGTAATAAAAAACATGCTCAACAAATCTCCCCCTACATCACATACATCTCTCCCCCTTTTTATCTCGAACAGACAATATGGTGAAAAGATAAACAAATCAATCAAGTATCTAGCATGAGAATGTACCAAATAAAAATAGCTAGATAATCATGACACAACTAGCTAAATATGATCAATTTATGACAAATCTGTAGCTAGTAAACCAATGAATCACACAAAAAAGATAACAAACTAATCAGGTGTGATAAACAGATCATATGAAAAACATCAAGTTTGAAACAATATAACCTGCATATAAATCAGTTAGTCCAGAAAGCTTCCAGCAGTACAAAAAATATACCAAAAATAAACCAAGGTGTTGCAAACAAGAACGAAGTAAAAATCCCAGATTATCGTTCGAACGAGCCAAGAATGTCGCTCAAACGAGATGAGGACGTCGCTCGAACGAGACTTCTCGCGACATGGAGATTTCGTTTGAATGACTTCTCGCAACAGGCCAAACTTTCCCAGATTACCATAAATATCATAAATTTTTGCCCAGTGAAAAAATTTTCAGAAAAAAATGCCAGGAAGGGGTTGACAGCAGCAAAACAGTGCTAAAACAATAAGCTTTTTACCCAAAATGCAAAAACACATAAAACTAACAATGCGAATTACATGCCAACATAGTACTGATGTGCTCAAACATGGACATGGAATGTATGATCGTGAAATTAGAATAAATGAGTCACAATTCTAACACATCAAAAAGATCAAGAAGCTCTAGTTGATAGCGATAAATCATCAAACTTTATCATAGCCATATGACAATTAAAGTGTGAGCTTAATGAACTAAACATACTACATGCACACAAATCCATAATTTTGACGATTCTATAAATAATAGCATCAAATTGCAATGTTTCAACATTAGGATTAGTTATGCAAACCCGTTTAAATTTTCTCCAACCAAACTCCCTCATATACACATACTTTTTAAAGTTCTTTTGAGGTTTCTAGCATTCTCAAATTAGAGAAAATCTTATTGGCCCTTTTCTTAGCATTTTTCTTTTTCTTTTGGGCTCTTTTAAATGGTGGCTTTCACGATGAGTCAATTTTGAACTCTCGCAGCCCTTTCCCGTGAATCACTCATTATTTTTTTAATTTTGATATCAATACAATTACTCACGGTAAACTATTCTTACATGCACACTTATCCTTAAGTATACTTACACATAGATGACAAGATTGAGATAAGAACGCCTCACCAAATTCAAATATGCAAGAGAAGTCAAACATCCATATAAACTCTTGCATGTGTGCAATGTTGGCATATATACAAAGTCGAATCAAAATGCATATCAACTTCGAAACAACCCCATATAAACAATGGTTAAGATCATTGTAAGCATCGCTAATAATGATCAAATGTCCTAGCCACATGGATAATGAAACGATGGGGGTCCAAGAACACCAATATGCCACATCAAACATATGAACTCAAAAACAAAAAAAAATAACCAAACAAGAAAATAAACTATTTTCGGTTTTTAAAAAAATTTATCAAAAACAAAATCTTTTTGTATTTTTCAAATAAGACTCAAACAAATAAAATATATAATACAAATTAATAAACATGTCATAACACTAGGAAGAATATATCATGAATCAAAACTAGAGTATGACAAACAGTATCATGCAAGAAACTATCCATAAGAAGTAGCATGTGATGAATCATGTGCAACCATGTGAGAATCAAACAACCTAACATTTAGCATCTCCAAAAAGGATTTTCTAACCCAAACAGGTGTATACTTAACAAAATTGGTTTTGGGAACTGACGGGACACTGCGTTTAAACTTCCTAGGGTCTTTTCTAAGATCATAGCAAAAACTCCTAAGGTGACCTTTCCTACCACAATGCGAACATGTGTAAACTCGATAAGGAACGGGACCTTTAGGTTGACCTTTTCTAATACCCTCGGATGTGATTGATCCTCTAAAATAGGTAATGGTTTTTTTATTAGCAACGGAAGCATTAGAAAAAGATGAGCCATTACCATCACTGCACAAACTACTCGAGTCATTTGAAACACTTTTAATCTTCAAAACATTGGACTCAAATAAAAAATTAAGCTCCTCAAACTTTAGGGACTCCTTCTTTAAATTATCAATTACCCCTAGAAGGTTATCTCTCTCCCCCTCAATGTGAGTAAACTTATCCTTAAGAGCCTTTTCTCGTACCAAAAAATCATTAATCGAATTATTTTCCTCAACGGCAGAATCCCTAGAATTTCTCAAATTCTCTAACTCTTTTTCTAAAATGAGGACTCTATAATCACGCTCCTTTTTGCCCAATTTTAACATATTAAAATCATTAAACAAGGAACCAAACTTCTCATGATAAATATCTCTTTGAATTTAAAACGTTTGCAAATATTCAATCATATTTTTAAAACATGAATTTTCTTTCTCCAAAACTTCAATACGTTTTGCAAACTTTAAATTCAAAAGATGCAAATCGTCAAAGCTTAGAGAATCCATCGAGAGAAAACAAACACAGGAGAGATAAAAAAAAAAGGGATCACAAAACAAATAAATTATGTTTTCTAGCTCTGATACCAATTTAAAAAGGGGTGGTCCTACTACGTGTGTTTTTCAAATCAAACCAATTTTCACCAAAAATTATCCAACTTTTAATGTGCACAAAATAAGTTGTGAAAAATCAATTTTTACTTTAAACCAATTTTATCTTGATTAATACTAAACATGCATCTAGAGATTAAATCAAGTAAAGTAAAGTAAAGAATACACACAACGCATGATGTACGAGGAAAAACCCAAGACAAGAAAAAACCTCGGACGTCCCAAGCCAGACAATCACTATGAAAGTGGAATTACAACGAACCGACAAAAGACTCACTCAACGACTCGATACCCACGGGACTTGACGCTCTTCTGATCTTCAACCAATCCTCTCACAGGGCCCAAGCACAAAGTCCTTCTTCCACGATACTTGTCCACAACACACGCGTCCACGTATGTCTCGGTGTCCATAGAATGGCTTTGATACGTCTACGATGTCGAACAAGAAGTCCTTCTCTTTTTTTTCACCGCAAAACCCAGATGTTCAAGTATAGAACAAACCTTATTGGTGCAGCAAGATCACATAAATATATAGTAACGATAACTCGGATCTTTGCAAACTTCTAACGATGTGTTTAAGATTTAAAACCTTATAAAAATATGTGCAAAACTCATACTCGATTGAAAACTGTTTTCCAGATTGCACACCACGTTAATTCTGACGAAACCACGCTTTAAATAGGAAAAATTCACCGCCTCGAAAATAGTGTCGCTCGAACGAGATTGGCCAGCCATTCACGCGACATGGTTGTCTCGCTTGAACGAGCCAACTTGTCGTTTGAACGACATGCGTGTCAGTTTGACTTTTTCTTTAAAACATTTCTTCTAAAGAGATCCAATTAAGTCAAACTCTTTTTCGATATTATCAGAATAAAACGTAGTGTAATAAATTTAAAACACTTTTAAAACAATTTAAAATATTTTTTCTTATAAAATTACATCCTTATCTTTTATAAAAACAATTCTGAATCTCATTAACAATATGTATTCATACATGTGTGATCTCATAATGCAATTAACTTGAAGACAAATAAACTTTCACCAATTAAACTTCGACATGATTAATTATTTTAAGCTTTGTCGCAAGGTCTTCAATTTCTTCAATACGTCATAGACCAAGTGGGATTGTGACAGAACAAAATCACCCTATGACATATCAAAAACCCAGTTTTGTTCATAGTATTAAGTCAAAACAATACAGGAACTCAATTGAAAATTTATGTCCTTGCAATAAATTATCATCATATTCTCAAATCGAGAGTCTTGTGACTACATGATCAATTCATATGAGTTATATTGGTCCGTGAGAGGTGTTTGTACCTCTTACGGGGCCGTTTGGAGGTTGTTTTGGGTTTTCTCCCTCCAATGACTTATTTTTAAGCCTAGCTATTGAGATTTACAAATTATTATCATATTCTCAAACTGGGAGTCACGTGACTCCATGGTCACTCTCTACGAGTTATATTGGTAACGTGCGAGGTATTTATGCTTCTTACAGGACCATTGGGAGGCTATTTCAGATTTTGACCCTCAAACAACGTGTTTTTAAGCATAAGTCTAGATATTTGCAAATTATCGTCATGTTCTCAAACCGGGGGGACATGATTTTGCAGTCAGTTCCTAAAAGTTACATCTAACACCTCGTATTTTTTAAACATAAAATGTTTTTAAAATTAAATTTCAAAAAAAAATTGGAATCTACTAAATTTTGGTATGTGAAAAGGTTGGTATTTATATATAAAAATAAGGTTTTAAGTGAAATGTAATCGGGATTAAAATTTGAAAATTTTAACTTTTTGTATAAAAATAGGGGGAAGTTCCAACCTAAGGAGAGATAAAATATAAAAATATTTGACTGTCTGATTGAGTTGAATTTTTCGTGTGACTTCGTTTCCCCTTCAGGTACAACATATTAGAATTTTAGCCAATTCCAATGGTCCGATAATCTGGAATGTTTTTTTTTAGTGTTTGTGTTTTATTATGACTCAAATTATTTTTTGTATATAAACATAAAGTGACAAGTTTAGTACCTTTAAAACACATTTTAGCCTTCTTAAAATCATTAGCCTCTCATAATCTCATTTTCTCTCATCTACAAAACCTAAACCCCATTGAACACAATTTTCAACCCAAGTTTTGAAGGCTCAAACCGTATTTTCTCAAGATTGTTCAAGAACAAGTCTTTATAAATTTTTCGAGAGGAATTCAACTATTTAATCATAATTTTCAATCGACTTTTCATCAGGAATGAATACTTATATTCTCTCTCTTTCGTATTACACGTTTTAAATATTACCTAAACATTAATTTACATATTTTTCTTAAAATAAATGAGCAAACTTAACTAGGGGAAGTGAAATATAAATTTGGGACTATTTTTGTGAAAAATCCCTTGTGTGTCCAGGGTAGATATTGGATTCTTGGTTAATATGGGTGTAGGTTTGCATGTAGAAAATAATGTAATTTTATTTTAATGAAAAAGGCTCTTGTGCAATCATATGAAATTATGGGTATGATCAAAGTAAAATAATATCGTTTCCTTCATAAATTTGCATGATGTTGATATTAAAATTGTGGAATAAAATAAATTGTTACAACTACGACGATGGATAGAACGAATTAAATTAAAGTTAATTGTGATCACATGACAAATTTGTATAATTGTTGATAAATGGGATTGTGCGACTTACTGTCTTATTTATATTTGACGTCGTGGGAATGAAGAGATTTTGGGTAGATATGCTCCCACCTTAATTTTAGGAATACTTTCTATGTATGAGACTAATGGGTATGCCTTAGTTGTAGTTAACACTTTCTAGGTATGGTATTAGTTAGTGTAGATTTTTACGGATGAGATATTCCGGGGTGGGGCTGATTTTTGTGTCGTTCCATTGATTCGATAGTCTAGGTTTGAGACTAGAAGGAAATTAAAGGTAGAAATTCATCTTATATGCTAGGATAGGACATCATTGTGTTTGAGATCTCTAAGTATGGGAATAGGGGTAGATTTTAGTATTTATGCTCTATAATAGGGTGGGGATAATTTAAAATGATGAGAAATCGTGAAATTGAGAATTAATTCCTAAGATATTAAAATGAATTGGCATCGTTAATAAGTGCAAGACTGACAAAATACCGGTTGGTTGCATCTTGCGACATGTGGGTGTGTGGCATCATAATAAGTACAGGGCTAACAAAATACGGGTTGGTTTGCTATTATGACGTGTCGTGCATGGAACATCATCAATAAGTGCAGGACTGAAAGAATACGGGTCGTCGACGAGCTATAGCGAGGGGAATGTGTGGTGTAAAACATAAGACAGGACTGAATAAGTGCAGGACATACTCTAGGGTCGGCTAGCTACGACAGCACCACTATAATAATGATAATAATGTGAGAAATCAATTTAAATAAAGATGGTGAGTTTAGAATAATTATCGGATTATGATAACATAAGTTGGACTTAAACTTTGGGGTGGCATAGTTACGTGGTTAGATGATAGTTGTTTTACTCGCATGCTAATAATTATCATGTTAAGTACTTTATTGTGATGTTTATTATGTATAATGCTACTGTCTAGGTTCACAGACCCTAATTGGGGAGAGTAGCTGGTATTCATGCGATGAACTCTGACCTATTGTGTTGACTAACATTTCAGGTATAACGCTGGATTAGATGCATATGAGTATTGGAGATATTTTGGAGGTGCAGATGGAGTTTATTTTAGATGATTAGTAGTTAAATTTATTTTCCATTTCGTCGCATTTTTATTATGAGACTTTATTTATGGATTTTTTGGGTCATTCGGTTCTACAGTTGTTACGGTTTTATTTAGATATTTACATTTGGATCATTATTTGAAATTTTATTATTTGGATTTGGATTTAAATTTGAAGATTAGCATGGTGATGGATCTTAATATTGCTTGAATGGTAATTATGGTGACAAATATATTCAACACAAATAAATGAGAGAAGCGCAATCACCAAGCAAAATAAGGAAAGTAAAATGCCAATCACACAACATAATATGTATGTGGTTCAGCAAGAATGCCTACGTCCACGGTGGTGCAGTCAGTATTATTTCTATATACTTCGGGAAGTGTTTACAGCGAATACATTGCATGTCCTTTGCCTCAGACCTAGGGTTTATTATATACATATCTGTCTTCGGGGAGTGGGGGTGTTGGACTCCCCCACGTTTACCATCTTCTCCTGGAACATCTCTATACGAGAACATGTGAGAAGACTAAGTCATAACTGAATTAATGTTAAGGTGTGAAGGGCTTGGACTTTGGGCCGTTTTAATTGGGCTACTCGTTCGGAACTGTAATGCCAAATCCGGGTACCCACAATTGCCCCTAAATTTGTTGGGCCATAATTTGGGCTTAATAAATTTAAATAATTTGTCATAATGGCTCTTTTGCATATCACATAACTCTTCCTAAATTTTGAGGGCTGATTTAGGCGGCAGTCGCTTCGTGTCCTGTGCGCGATGATTAGTAACATTTAAAAGTCATTTTGAGCAGCGTTTCATAGTTGCCATTTCAAGCTGCTTAGTGTTCTTCCATATTCTGTGAGTTTTAGCGATTTGTGTCCTCTTCTCTAGGTCTTCATATTCTTCGATTTCGATCTCCCTCGTCATTTGGGCTTGTGATCTTGCATTGTCCAAGCCAAACTTCCTTCTCGTAAGTCTCCTTTGCTTTCTCTCTGTGTTTTCTTTGAATTTGTAGTTTAGGATTTACAAATGGCAAAGATAGGTAATAGATCATTGCCCGAGTTTAGGAAGTTTTACAATATCCCAGAGTGGGTAAAGATTGAGTGCGCTTCTCTCCCTAAAAATGTTAGAGAGATAGATGGAGCTCATTGGATTCACGTCTTGTTGCTTTCCCAAGGGGGGCTTACTTTTCCTCCAAACAATTTATTCTTGCATTTCTTTATTTATTTCAACATTGTTCCTGCACAGTGTTCGCCCAATGTATGGAAGATAATCAATGGCGTCCATAGAATAAATCAACTTTATGGCACCAACTTAGGGCCCGCCGAAGTTTGTTTTTGCTACTCCTTTTCTCGAACTAGCTCTGGTGTTCTTTATATCAAGGCCAGGAGTCCTGATAGGATATTGGTAGTAAATTTACCTGATTCCCATAAGGACTACTGGCAAGAGGGCTTTCTTGCTAGGAATTGGCAGTTCTCCCCTAATATTGAGGGGTCGAGGTCTAATAGATTCTCTGTCCCCTTTTATGGGGAAGAGTACATAGGTAGTCTTTGCTCTGCCCTTCTGATTTCTTTGTTAATGTGTGATTTCTCTTACACTTTACTATTTTCTTTTCAGCGAAGACCAAGAACTTGGAGCCTTCCCTCAGCAAGGTTTAAACTTTCGAGTTGATTAAATCTTGGAATATCAGGGAACCTTTAGCTGACGGTGAACATCCCCGATCTATCGCTTTCTTAGTCGAGTATAAGAATATTGGGTCCAATTTTATCGCGAAGCCTGTGGATAGTATTCCTGAATTTGATACCTCTGAAGAGATTACTGCCGATCCCATTCAGTTGGAAGAGGAGGAGAGTAGTTCTGAGAGTGATATCTGAGGCAGTGCTGAAGGAAATTTTGGCAAGGGGAGGTCCAGTGGTGATAGTTCTTCTAGTTCAGAAGAGGTTTCTAAAGCCCAAGAACCTTCAAGCATGTCCAGTAGCTCTAGCGAGGAAATGGTTCCTCCAAGGAAAAATTTGATCCGAGATGATGATGATGATGATCATTTGCTTCTCCCTCAGAGGTCGAAGAAGCAGAAGTCCAGAACTGGGACTGTTGTTACTGGTTCTCGGTCTGCTGCTCAGGAGCAGGAGAAGAAGAGAAAGGAAGAAGAGCAGGTGAGAGAAAGAGAGATGAGGAAGGAAGAAGAGAAGAAGAAAATTAAGGAGAAGAAGAAGGTCGAGGAGAGGAGGATAGTGAAGGATAAGGAAAAGGAGGAGGAAAGGAGAAAAATGGAGGTGAGGACAAAGGCTGGGTAGGCCCTAGTGCCTGTGTCCGCATTGCCGGAGGGTGCCTCAGTTGCCACTTCTCCCCAGTTGGCCCCTGCACTGCTCGAGCGAGCAGTCCTTCCTGTTGATCGCCAAAGGGCGATAGGTACTGACCAGTTAGCTTTGCAAGAGAGCCAGAGGCTAGCCTTGGTAAGTCTATTTTTCTTCTCTAATGCTTGCCATTTTCTGTCTGTTTCCTTCTTCTAATATCTTCTCTTACTTGTAGTTTGTGACTGATTTTGCTGTGCTTTATCGCTCTCGTGACGAGCTGATTAATAAGAATGGCGATCTAGATAAGAAGAATGTTGCTTTGAGGGTGAAGAGTGTCAAGCTTGATGCTAGCTTGAAAGCTACTGATGCTGCCCGAATGTCCTCTGATCTGGACCTTGTCAAAGCTAATCGAGAAAGGGAGGCAGTGGTCAAAGAACTGAATGAACTGCGGCAAGCATACGATCTGGTCTGCTCGAGCAAGCTGACTATTGTGGAGGAGAACAAAGTGCTGATCGAGCAGCTGAAAGAGAAGGAGTCTCAGGCAGCCACCGTTAAGGAGGACTCATATAACTTCTGGTGGGCTGCCGCATATGAAGACACTGAGGTTCAGATAGGCTACATCAGCCGTATGAACTTCAAGAAGGGTTGGAACAAGGCCCTTTTAGCTACTGGTGTGGACGTTGCCTCTCCCTTGTTCGATGAGCACGATCCAGGCCCAAATCCAATTGTGGATGAAGCCCCTGCCCCATCTATCGAAAGTGTTGATCATGCCTCCTAGTCAGTTCCTGCTGATGCCCTTCCTGTTCAGGCGACAGAGGTTGTCCCTGCTGAGGGAGGTGCTCTTACTGTTGCTGACAAGGGGAAGCAGCCAGCTTCTTCTGGACAGCTCGAGGTCGCCAGCTAATTTTACCCTTAGGGTTACTTTTGTATTTTTTATTTGTAATTTTCCCTTCTGATTCTTCAATGTACTCTGATCTTTTTCATATTAATGAAATGAGAAGACTTTTTCCTTTAGTGTACTGAATAATTCTATCTTTCATTGCTCTTTTATTGCTTGTAGTTGATTAATATTGATGACTATATACCAACCACTTCTCAATTGGGAAGAATGCTTGGTCCTGATGTAAGTTATGAAGTTCCTCATACCTTTGTGAGGATTTGCAAATCACTGCGATTGAGGAACAAGCATTTCATGGAGAAGACTGAGCTCATTGTTAAACTGAAAGACAAGCTCCAAGAGATGGAAGAAGTCGGTGCCTTAGTCCAAGAAGAGGTGAATACTCTAAGAGCAAGGCTTCTAGATGCTTTTGAGATCAACCAGGTTGGAGAAATTTTTTAGCAGGAGAATGAGGCTTTAAGGAGGGAAGTCTCGCGACTCAGGGAGCATGGACCGAGTATCGCTCCTGTAGTATTACGAGGTTCCTCCTCATTATGAGCTGGAGCTGGACCAAACAATGTTCTTCCGGTGCTGCGAGGTTCTACCCCGTCGATTGTTTTACAAGCTGGTACAAACGTAAGAAGTCCAGCTAGGGAAATGGAAGAGCTCTGTGGTGATATCCAATGAGCATATGTGATTTCTTCTGGGCTTCAAAGGGACATCACTCTGCCGAGGCATCTGTTTAAGAGATAACCTCATCGAGTATGTGCCGATGGTTATGACCAAGGTTGGCTAGATGCTCCGATGAGGCTAACAGAGTTTGAAGAGCTCGCATTTATTAGGGGATGGTTGAGTGCCCTGAAGGAGCTGCAAGTCCCAAGGAACTCAATGATCTGGTATCGTCATGAGATCTCTCCTTCCACACTAATGCATAATACCTTCCTGAGAGATGATCAGTGGATCTATATTGATGTTATCCCTGGGCAGCTATTGGAGTTGGATGCGAATAAATTCGAGGAGGAGCTAGTTCCCCATCCCGACGACAGTCGAAAAGCTCAAGTGGTTGATTATCTCGTTCAGAGGCCTCGACCTCATTGAGATTTTTTCGGTAGTAACTTTGTATACATTGTAATGGAGTGATGTAATGTTGATTGTTTTGGGCAAGCTTACCGACTAACATCGGTTGTAGTTGTTGTAAATGTGATGAAGTAATATAAAATTTATGTTTTGGGCGAATTTGTCGATTAAACAAGTGTTGTATATATTCCACATCTTTTAGACTTTGCTCAATAATCTTGGGCCTCTCTTGGCTGACTAGATTTGTAAGTTTGAATTGTCAAGTGAGTGTCCCTCCAGTCCAGTATACTTATGAGATACCATTCTGCCCAACTTTACCTTTTAGGTCGTGTCATTACACTCCCTTAGGCCTAAGTGTTGCAATTGGCGAGGACACACCTAGTGTTGGATGCTCTATCCGATCAGGATTTTATTAACCAAACCTTATTTGGCAACCAATCTTGACTTGGCCATATTGCCTAAGGATCTCCTATAGGGCTTCATGTATTTCTAGGGGCAATGCTAAGAGGTTTTTCGTGTTTCATAATGAAAACCTGAGGAGGGTGATTTCCCTGCTATAGTGTAATGATTAGTGTGCCTGTCACTTGGAAAGGGTGTGTGAGTTATAAAGTTCATATACTAGTTAACTAACACTTCGTAGAATGCAACTGCTAAATAACTTTATTAATGATAAGGAAATGAGCTTTCAGTTTTAGAAGTAAAGAACAAAAGAAGAGTCTAGAAATAGAATTTCTTAAGATTGGCTGCATTCCATGCTCGAGGTATCTCTCTGCCCTCCAGCGTTTCTAAGTTATAGGCTCCTCGTAGATCATCTCTTGTTGTCTTGAATGGTTCTTCCCAGTTTGGCCCTAACTTGTCATCTGATGGTTTTACTGCGCTGCCCAGGACTTTCCTCGGGACATAGTCCTCAACTCAGAATGACCTTGGATAGACCTTCTTATTATAGTGCTTTGCGAGCTGTTGCTGATAGCATGCTAGTTTTACTAAGGCAAACTCTCGCCGTTCGTCGGCTAGGTTAAGCTCAGCGAGCAATGCTGCATCATTCTGGCCCTGGTCGACAAGGGTGGACCTCATAGTGGGTAAGCCTGCTTCTAATGGGATGACTGCTTTCATTCTATATGTTAGTGAGAATGGGGTTTCCCCCGTTGCTTGACGTGGGGTAGTATGGTAGGCAAACAGAACATGTGGTAGTTCATTAACCCATGCGCCTTTGGATCGTTCTAATCATTTCTTTAACCCATCGATCATCATCTTGTTGGAAGCCTCGGCTAGGCCATTACTCTGAGGATAAGCCATCGATCTGAAATGGTGTCTGATTACGTGCTCATTACAAAAACTCTGAAAGTAGCCGCTCTCGAACTGCTTTCCATTATCAGTGATGATGGTTCTGGGGATGCCAAAATGGGTGATTATATTTTTCCATATGAATCTTATCATATCTGCGTCTTGGATGTTCGTCAGGGGTTTCGTCTTGATCCATTTGGTGAAGTAGTCAGTTGCGACTAAGAGATACTTGTGATTGCCGGCAGTGGTAGGAAGAGGCCCTACGATGTTAATTCCTCATTGGGCGAATGGACATGGGCTGGAAAGTTATCTTAGGTCGCTGGAAGGTTGATGGACCATAGGAGCATGAAGTTGGCACTTCTCGTATTTACGAACATACACGGCGGAATCTTTTTGCATATATGGCCACCAATAGCCTTCCTTCATTGCTCGGAAAGCCAATGACCTTCGTCCAATATGGCCTCCATTGATTTCCTCATGGAGTTCATGTAGAATTTGTTCGACATCCCTCGGGTGAACACATTGAAGGTAGGGACCGGATAACGATCTCTTATATAGCTTACCCTCGGGAGATAAGTGAACGCGAGCAACTTTGACTCTTACCTGGTGAGCGGTCTTCTTATCATCTGGAAGTGCGCCATCCTTCAAATAGTCCATTAGAGGATCCATCCAACTGGGTGTTGACTCAATTTGGACCACATGATGCACGCTTGGCAGCTCTTTGTTATGGTTAATGCTCTGATGAGCGAGGAAATTGATGGGGATTGTTCTTTTTAAGTCAGAATTGATTGCCGAACTCAGGGATGCCAGGGCGTCAGCATGGTTGTTCTGTCCTCTGGGAAACTGTTGGACACTGACTTCCTCGAAGTTGGCCATTATCCTTTTTGACAAGGCGAGGTAGGCTGCCATTCTTTTATCTTTTGCATTGTAGTCTCTACTTATCTGATTGGAGACTAATTCTGAGTCGCCTAACACCTGTAACTGCTTTGCCCCTAAGGTCTGTGCCTTCTAGAGGCCGACTATTAAAGCCTCATATTCTGCTTCATTGTTAGAGGCTTCAAATCCAAGCTTGATTCCTTATTCAAGGATTGTATCCTCTGGAGTGATAAGCACAATGCCTACTCCTTCCCCCTTTGAATTGGAGGCTCCATCAACACACAATTTCCAAACTCCCTATGTTGTGTGATTATCTCTTTGCTTCATGGGTTGAAGTTGGTCGAGAGGCTGCTCGCCCATGAATTCGGCTATGAAATTAGCAAGGACCTGCCCTTTGATTGCGTTCCTTGGTTGAAATTGGATGTCAAATCGTTCAAGCTCGGCTGACCATTTAAACAGTCTGCCCGATAAATCCGCTTTCCTCAGGATTGCTTTAAGGGGGTGTGATGTAAGGACGATGATAGTGTGAGATTCAAAGTAGTGCTTCAACTTCCTCGAAGCCACAACAAGTGCAAAGGCGAGCTTGTCTAGTGGTAGGTACCGATGCTCGGCCTCTAATAAAGTCTTGCTCGCGTAATAAACGGGATGTTGGATTCCTTCTTTTTCGTACATCAATGCAGAACTGACAGTGTGGTTGGAAACGGTGAGGTATAAGTAAAAGGAATCTATTTCCTGGGGTATGACGAGCAGTGGTGGTGAGCTAAGGTAGGCCTTGAGCTCGTCCAATCCCCGCAAGCAATCTCGATTCCATTCTACTATTTTGTTTCCTTTTAGGAGCTGGAAGAACAGTTTGCACTTCTCGGAGGACTTTGAGATAAAACGATTCAAGGCAGCGAGCATACCGGTGAGCTTATGTACGTCCCGGACTGTGCGAGGAGGTTGAACCCTTTTGACTGCATCAATCTGGTCTGGATTAGCCTCGATGCCTCTCTTGCTGACCAAGTACCCGAGAAATTTTCCTGATTGGACGCCGAAAGAACACTTGCTTACGTTGAGTTTCATTCGATACTTCCTGAGGATTTCGAAGGTTCTTGATAGGTCTGAGAGGTGGTCCTCTTTGTTCTTGCTTTTGACAAGAATATCGTCAATGTAGACTTTCATGGTGCCCCCCATTTGGTCCTGGAACATTTTGGTGACCAGCCGCTGGTAGGTTGCCCTTGCGTTTTTGAGCCCGAAGGGCATGACCTTGTAACAGTATAATCCAATGGTTGTGATGAATGATGTTTTGTCCTGGTCTGGAGAGTATAGATTGATCTGATGATACCCTGAGTATGCGTCCAGAAAACTCATTCTCTCATGAGCTGCTGTGGCGTCCACTAGTTGATCGATCTTTGGAAGAGGGAAACTATCTTTAGGGCACACCCTGTAAGGTCAGTGAAGTCGATACAGACTCTCTATTTCCCGTTATTATTTGGAACTACTACTGGGCTGGATAGCCATTTGGGGAATTAGACCTCCCGTATGGATCCTGCATCATCAGTTTTTCAACTTTTTTCCATGGCCTTTGCCTTCTCGGGCGCAGTTCACCGTGCCTTCTGCGTGATTGGTTTGAAAGTAGGGTCAATGTACAGCTGATGACAAACCACACTAGGATCAATTCCATGCAGCTCGTATGGTTCCCATGCGAAAATGTCTACATTGCTTCTTAACAGAATCATCAACTCCTTTTTTTCCTGATTTGTGAGAGAAGCTCCAATCAAGAAGATCATGTCATCGTCGCTACCTCCAGCTGTAACTTCCTCCAGGTCCTCGATGACCCGTTCACAGGGGAGGAGCCTGGTCTCCTCCACTCCGGGCCTTCCGTATTTTAACTGCTATTTCAAAGGTATCAGACCTTCTTTTTTTTTAACTTTCTCGCTGGGCTTGTCGGCCTTCTTCTCTGGTCTTAGGCGGATGGTCGCTATGAAGAACCTTCTTGCCATAGCTTGATCGCCATGGATATCCATTACACCTCGCTCGGTCACATATTTGAGTTTCTGATGGTAGGTCGAGGAGATTGCCTTCATTGCGTTCAGCCACCCTCCATCGAGGATAGCTTGGTATAGAAAGTCAATATCAACTACCAGAAACTCAATCAATTTGGAGACATTTCCTGCCCTCACTGGCAGCACGATCTTTCCCAAGGGCATAGTCACTTTTCCAGTAAATCCAACTAAAGGAACAGTGGCCTCCTTTAGGTCGGCGAGGCTTAACTTCAATTTTTTGAACAAATCGAGATACATTACCTCGGACGAGCTTCCTTGGTCGACGAGCAACTTGTCGACGTCAAAGTTAGCTATCCTGGGAGTAATGATCAAAGCATCATGATGTGGGGTTCTCACCCCCACCAGATCTTTATATGTGAATACAATATGCTTACTATAGTCGACGTCATCTGCTCGCCGACACGTTTCTGATTGCGTCTTTGCTGGATCGATCTGAAAAGCTTGCATCACTACTGTAAGATTTTTTACCTCCATTCGAGATGAATTTCCTTGAATCTGCTTCACATCAGAAGCCCCATGAATTACTGCGAATTCATGGTCGGCATCATCTTCGAGCACGTTGTCAGGCCTTGCTTCTCTATTGGCAGTAACTTTCTCTGCCTTCTTTTCCATGAATTCGTTCAGATGCCCAAACTGGGTCAGCTCTTCGAGGTGGGACTTAAGAGCCTTGCAATCCTCAGTCTTATGTCCTCCTTCTTTATGAAAAGCGTATCTCAGCGAGTTGTTTCTCTTTGAGGGATCTCCTCCCATCTTTCTGGGCCACTTAATAAATGGCCCGTCTTTGATTTTTGCGAGAATCATGTAAATTGGTTCTCTGAAGACAGTGTTGACTGCCTAAAATACTTTTGCCACATCGTTGCTGCCTCCGTTCTTGGAGCCATTCCTGCCCCCATTCTTTCCTCCTTTCTTCTGGTTCTTAGTTTGGTCACTACCTTTGGCAACGAGCATAGCTCGACCGTTCTCTCCTATGTTGAGGCGGGTCACATCCTCCACCTTGGCATATTTCTCGATGCGACCCATCAGGTCATCGATGGTCGTGGCTTCTTTCTTTGTCAGGGACTGGTATAGAAGGGAAGAGCTGGGTACCCCAATTTTGAAAGAGGCTATCGCTACCTGCTCCGAGCAGTCCTTGACTTTGTTGAATAACTCCCAGTACCTTTTCGCGTAGTCTCGGAGGGTCTCTTGAGGTGTCTTTTTCATTATTAGCAAGGCATCCATCCTTTGGGGATGGGAGCTACTAGTAATGAAGCGTGCCATAAAGAGCTCGGCCAGGGACTCAAAGCTTCTGATGGACCTATGGGGGAGCCTTTTGAACCACTTATGTGCCACGTCATATAGGCTCGAGGGAAAAATTCGACACATCAGTGTGTCCCGATGGTTTCATAGGGTTATGGCTTGCCTGTATTGCCTAACGTGGTCAATAGGATCAGTTTTACCATCATAAATATTGAACCTTGGAATAGCAAATTTCTTGTGGGCTTCCTCTTCTTCTATTTCCCTTGAGAAAGGTGATTTCATCTGAGTTTTTAGGGCTCTCCTAGTGAGCTATCGGGGCGATATGGCATCGCGATGCGCAGGGTGTTGGTCCATCTCCCTTCGGACCAAATTTCGTATGTTCTTGTTGCTGCGAACTCGGCTCCTGTAATGGTGAGCTAGTCGTAGTTGCTCGAGCAAGCCGTCCTCTGACTCGTCCCCCTCAACTTTCTGGGACCCGCGTCTAGGGCTCCTTCCTCGGCTGCGAGAGTTGCTCGCCTGAGGGCTAGGAGTGCTGTACGGGTGTCCCCTGGTGCCACGATGGAGCTCTCTCTCTATTCTCTCTAACCTTCTTTTGAGGCGAGCATTCTCAGCTTCGTGTTTGCGAGAAGACTCCCTCTTCTCTTAGAGCCTCGCCTCATATACATCAATCAACCTGGATATTTGTGTGGACCACGCTGGTCCTTGGCTTTCTTCTGAGGCTGGCCTCTCTAGGCGAGCCCTCTGATCTGAACGCCAAACTTCAGATCTGATCCTGCGAGGAGCATGTTCTTCTTGGATATCTCCTGCCTGAGGAGCATTACTACAGTGACCAGACATTTCAAACTTCTTTGTTGGTGTGGGATTTCTCAGGGAAGATAAATGTTCCCACAGACGGCGCCAATTATGGTGACAAATATATTCAACAGAAATAAATGAGAGAAGTGCAATCAGCAAGCAAAATAAGGAAAGTAAAATTCCAATCACACAACACAGTATGTACGTGGTTCAGCAAGAATGTCTACGTCCATGGTGGAGTAGTTAGTATTATTTCTATATACTCCGGGGAACGTTTACAGAGAATACAGTGCGTGTCCTTTGCCCCAGACCTAGGGTTTATTATATACATATCTGTCTTCGGGGAGTGGGGGTGTTGGACTCCCCCACGTTTACCATCGTCTCCTGGAACATCTCTATACGAGAACATGGGAGAAGACTATGTCATAACTGAATTAATGTTAAGGTGCGAAGGGCTTGGACTTTGGGCCGTTTTAATTGGGCTACTCGTTCGGGCCTGTAATGCCAAATTCGGGTACCCACAATAATAATTATTGGATCAATTTAAGTAGTATCTTATAGAATGAATTTTTATTTCTCATATCTGTCACATGATAAGAATGATTACTTATTTAGTGACGTCCAGTGTAGTTTGGTGGCGGAAGCTGGCCACCTCGCTTATTCGATTGCGAGGGGTGTTACTGCTTGTATCAGAGCGTGGTTTAGGTCTCGTAGGCTGTGAGTCCATTTTAGCTTCCGCATTTCTTATCTTTTATTCCTTATAAAAATTTGTACTCTTTGTCATTCCGAGCCTGATCTTGTTTTGTTCCTATCTTTTCAGATGGCGAACACTAAAAGAGCTGAAGATAGGAGAGAGGGTTCAGTTTCTAGCTCCGCTAGTTAGGAAAGGTTGAGGAAGATTGTGTTGGATTCCGAGGAGTTAGAGCCTACTATACATGAGGCCACAGTGCCCAGTATTAAGGTAGGGAGACAAAGGTGGGTAACTTTAGAGGCACAGCTGCAGGGTACACCCGCTTCGGCTTGGAATAGGATGAGGGTAAGTCTCCATAAGGGTAATTCTTCCACCTTCGCAGGGGGATCTTGCCCAAAGGTTTCTCGCCAATGGAGGAGAGACGTGGAGAGTCACTTAAGGATGGTGGATTGCAACGATTTGCAGAAACAGATGTTGGCCACATTCAAGCTGACATGAGATGCTTTATAGTGGTGGGAGAGGGTCACCACATCAGAGGACTAGGATCGCTTGAATTATGGAGATTTTTTGATAATGTTTAATGAAAATTATTTCCCATATGCGATTAAGAGAGCGAAGAATAGGGAGTTTTTGGACTTAGAGTAGGGTTCGAAATCAATTTTTGTATATGAGCAAGAATTTAGGAATTTATCGATGTTCGTACCAAAAGATATGAATAAGGAGGTAGAGAAGATGGAGTGCTTCATTAAGGGCTTGTGTTGGTCTATTGGGAAAATGGTGTTGGGAAATCCAGCGTACGCTACTTACACTCAGGTAATAGAGGTTGTAATGTTGTTGTGGAAGGAGAAAGTAAATTACCAAAAGAAGTTGGGGAAAAGACATGATTCAAATGGTCAAGGAGGACAAAACAAGGGTCATAATGACTAGCAGTGGAAGAGATAGCGAGTAAGTCAGGAGTAGCAGGGCAATAGTGTCCAACAGGGCCCTCAGGGTTAGGGACAACAGGGTGAACTAAACCCGGGTAGGCATCCTAGACCTTTTAGGGGTGCGTATTTTATTTGTGGAGATACAGGGAATCGAGCTTCTAGGTTCCCTAAGAAGGAGAGCCAGTAGTTCCAAGGGACTCAGGGCTAAAGGCCTCCAATACCGATAGCGCTAGATGTATAGGGAGTGCCAGCAGCACCAATAGTAGCCGCAGTGGGTAGGTGCCATATGCTTTCAGCTCAGAAGTCTTAGGTAGGGCAGGAACTGTAGGATCCACGACGTGGCTAGTGGAGTAGCACGAAACGTATTATTTTCTTAGATACTTATATATATAGGTAATGTACATATGGTACTTTTTGATTGTGGGGAAGGTGTGTGTGGGATTAGGTGTATGGGCACCCAATCATGGCATCCTACGGTAGGCATATGTGAGCCTTATTTTATTTTTGCGCGTTTACGCTTAGTCAAATTTTGAGGATGAAATTCGTGTGCTAGTGGGGAAGTATGTAGCACCCATGTTTTAGAAACATAAAATATTTGTTAAATTAAATTTCAAAGTAAAAATTAATTTTTGGAACCTATTTAATATTGGTATGTAAAAAGGTTGGTATTTATATATATAAATAAGGTTTCAAATGAAATTAAATCGGGATTAAAATTTAGAAATTTTAACTTTTTGTATAAAAATCGGGGGAGGATCCGACCTAAGGAAAAAAGAAAATAATCATATTTGAATGTCTGATTGAGATGAAATTTTTTGTCCAACTTTATTTTTTCTTCATCTATAACATATTAAAATTTCATTTAATTTCAACAGTCCGATCATTCGAATTTTTTTTAGTGTTTATGTCTGATTATGACTTAAATTCTTTTTTCATATAAACATAAAGTTATGGGTTTAGGACTTTTAAAAAATATTTTGGCCTTCTCAAAAATTAGTAGCCTCTTATAATTTCACCCTCTCTCATCTACAAAACCTAAACCCCATCGAACACAATTTTCAACCCAAGTTTTGAAGTCTCAAACCGTGTTTTCTCAATATTGTTCAAGAACAAGTCTTTATCAATTGTTCGAGAGGAACGCAACCATGTAATTATAATTTCCAATCAACTTTTCACTAGGAATTAATACTTTTATACTCTCTCTTAAGTATTATGCATTTTAAATATCGCCTAAACATTAATTTACATACTTTTCTTAAAATAAATTAGCAACCTTAATTAGGGAAGGTGAAATCTAAATTTGGGACAGTTTTTGTGAAAAATATTAATATGAATTAAGACTTGTAACCCTTGTGTGTACAAGGTAGAGATTGGATTTTTGGTAAATATGGGTGTAGGTTTGTAGGTAGAAACCATTGTAACTTTATTTAAATGAAAAATGGACTTGTGCAATCATATGTGTAGAGGGAGGTCCAGGCTTAAAGTTGATTAAAACAATGCCAACACTTCACAGGAAAGATTAGGGACAGTCACTCGCACAAAGCTAAATCTACTCAAAGGGCCTCCTGCAAAGATGGTCACTCCCGCGAAGATGAAGTTTCTCGAAGGATCCCCCACAAAGATCAAGCCCAAGAGATAAACTTGGAAATATAAAAATTGAAATAGAAACTTTGATGTACTTGTATTTGGATTTCTTGTAAATATAAAGTTCACTTTGTAATGCTGAGCGGTTGCTCGGTACCCTTGAGGAACAATGTCTGATAGGGCATCGGAGATCTTACATGCTCTATCGAACAACTTCAGCTCTAGGTATCTCGTGGGGATTTGGTTTTCAGGATTGTGTGCAAGGCAGCGTTGGAAGAGTCCAACCCCTTTAGGTCATTTGGGCAAAACCTTGGATTACACAACACTGCTTAATAGCCTCTTGAGATACCATCTCTGAGAACCAACTCGAGGGTCTCCAGTATTAAATAGTTGTCCAGAAAGTTAAAACCTCTGGTGTTTACACATAGATCATAAGTTATTCGAGCAATTACCAATCAAGCAACCCTCAATTCGATAAACTACCTTTTTGGAGTGATGTGAGAGCACATCCTCGTGAAGTTACTGCTTACCAACTTGTTGACGTCAGCATATCTGACATTCAGGAATTGAATAAAAAAGAACTCAAGTGAAAATATTCCTAGGATGGTAAGTCCATAGCTGACACATCACCTCCTATTTAATGCTATCACAACTCTGAAAGTCCAAATAGTATTCCTGTAAAAAATATCATATCTAGATAATTTAATGTAATATCTTTGGCATTGAATGCACAGGACTATTGACATTAAAAGGGGTCAAATGCATTTAATATAGGAAGGTCAATCGAATGATTTTTCTCTCCTATAAATACCCCCAAAGTTATATTATTTAGGGATCGCACTTTGCTAGCCCAGGATTGCTACTAAAATACTCCCACATAAGAGAGTTTATGGCGAGAACATTTATTGTGTTTCCAACTTCATTTACTCCATTTGTGTTTTAGGTTACTGCCTTTCCTTTATTTCACTAAAGGTACCTGTCCCTACTCCCTCCAACCAAATCAACTGTGGGATCCCCCTCGTTGATTATTTTGTTATAAGAGTTTATGTTGTAAAAAATATATTTAATACATGAGTTTTATAAAGTGAATCTAACGACTTGGGGCATGTATTTATTATTGATGATGTTTGTTATGAGTACCTAATTACCATCTTGATAAGGGGTTACGTCTCCTTTGACATTAATCATTTGAAGAACTCACCTCATATATTTGTAAACTCCCCTGGGGAGGTATTCTCTTTTGAGAGATGGCTAACGATAATGTGGCAAAGAACATTGATTTCAATGCTATACAACGTGAGGAAGATGAGGATTTCACCATATTTATAGATAGAGAGTGAGTAGGGAGAAAGGAGGCTATTGCTCCCACCATTACTTTGATGGATGATGCGCGTCCTACAAAGATGGTAGGGCTAATGAGTTTGTTCTCTGAATTCAACAAGACTTTGGAAGCTCAGACGGTATTAGGGGTTACAGTGGGGCCTAGTTCATTCGCAACCCCAATGGTGGCCCTACAAGCTCCCTTTATCTAAGGGAGAATGGATCAGACAACGACCAATGGTGTTGCTCCGCCAATGCTACCTTTGAACGCTCCCTCTACTCTATGAGGAGTGATGCACAACACCACAACACCAAAATTGCATTCAGATGCGTGTCCAGGCAGTGGCACACCGATCGAACCACCAACGACAAACCTAGTGGCGATAATTTGTACACAACACAAATCAACTCCTCCTACGATGGAAGAAATGAAAGGGGAGATTTTGAAAATGATGGTGGCCTCCAAGGTTTAAGGAGAAGATTTTTTAGTATATGATGATTTTCATACTCCTTACCCAAAGGAGTATAATAACGAACCTTACTTAGTGGGGTATATTCCCCCTCTCTTTGAAAAGTATACAAGAAAAGGGGGAATCCCAAGAAGCATATTAAAAGGTTTATAGAAAATCTTGGGCCCACTGTAAGAATAAGAAGCTGAGGTTGAGAGAGTTTTCTAAGTATCTAACTCAGAAGGCTTACACGTGGTATTCCCATATGGATCTAGGCAATATGGCTACTTGGTAAGATCTTCATGTTTTGTTTCTACAGAAGATCTTGTTAGTAGAAGAAGAATTCACCCTTACACAATTGGCTGAGGAGAAACAGAAGCCCGACGAGGATGTAATGACGTACATCAGGAGGTTTTGTGAGTGCTCTCTGAATATGAGAGAGGAGACATAAAAAGATAAATTTTTGTAAGTTTTTGCAGAATTATTGTTGCCTAAATATATGTTCCATTTAATAAATGAAACTAGGGAGAGTACGTTTGCTTCATTCTTTAAATCGGCCAAAAATATTTCCCTGGTTGTGAAGTCATTGCCAATGCTATCGCTAGCCTTGTCAAGCGTGTTACTGAAGCCATCAGGTATCTCGGGGAGTGGGTTACCTCCTTGTGTGAACTATGGCAATGATGAAAGTGGAAAAAATAAGGAGGAAATCATGGCCAAAGGGTAAGAGGAAAAAAGTGTAAATTCTACAAAGTTGACCCCTCGGAGCTTACTTGCTCAATGGAGAAGGCTATTAAAACCTACCATCTCATGATTTGAGATTTAATGTGCTGGCCCATTATGGACGACACAACACCCAAAACTCGAGAAGATAGAGAAGGCCCAAAGTATTGCGTGGTATACAATAGGGTGGGACACCCAACGAGCAAGTATTTTTCTCTTAAAAAAATAATAGAAAGGCATGTTCAGAAAGGAGATATCCATCTGCCGTAAGTCACCGTGAACAATAATCCTTTGCCACACATGGAGAAAACATGGCTAGTGATTTTGATGAGGAGGCAGAATGACTGACGATGAAAAATATATTCTAAGAGGAAGATTTCGAAGATTCTATAGAAGAATGTTTGTCTTAAATGTCTTGCATGATGTTGGAAGACAAAATGAAAGACGAGTGGAGTTTGATCGATGATTTGAGCAGGCAACTAGAGGATTGCTCCTTAGAGGGAGTAAATGCGGTGATAGTATATAATCAATCAATATATATAGATGTGGAGGAGGTCTACAATCTAGAAGAAGAACGATATGACCCTTGAGTAGAATGCGCTGTAGCAGTAGGATCACAAAAGTTTAGTTGGTTCTTCAACCAAGTTGGACTGCCGAAGGATTATCAAATGAAGGTTACTCCAACAATCTTAGAAATTGCCAAGAAAAAAATGGCTCTAAACCTACGATGGAACGCGACAATGGCCAAGCTAGTGAAGAACTTCCTTTTGAAGGTTACCTTTTCGGAGGCAGATTGGTTGGTTAGATACCCCTATAACAGGTCACTTTACGTGATGGTGAGTGTGAGCGGGTGCAGCTTTAACTGTTTCTTAATGGATGGGGGAGCCTCTATCAATAATATGCCTACGGGGTCATTCTTTGCCTAAAACATCTCTGAGACAAAGATTGTGCAAAGTACGTTGTGAATAGCAGTATATGATAACCTTTTGAGCAAATCGATAGGCTATGCGAATGTGGGAATCACAATGGGAACATAAATTCTCATATTAAATTCCACCTCATGGATTGTGAGCCATCCTACTAGTTTCTCGTGTGTGTGTGTGTGGGGGGGGGGGGGGGGGGGGTTATGGATGTATAATCATGGTTTGGTGCTTTCCACATATCACCAATGTGCAAAGGCAAATGTCAAAGGGAAGGAGATAGTCATTCGAGCATCTAAGAAGCCTTTTGCGAAGGAGGAAGCTCACTTGGTAGATGAAACATTATACAAAGAGTTAGCTATAAAACTTATTGTGCTCACTCGGTACACGGGGGGGATTAAGATCCCCAACACTAGGGAAAGGGTACGTGCACTAGCTCCTCCGGTAGAGAATTGTGAGGAGGAAGAAAGGGAGTGAGAGATGATTAGGCCTCCCAGCCTGTTGAAATAGCTTCGCGATCGAATGGCGCCCCAAATTGATTAAATCGAACATCAAGTCAAGCAGCAAAGTGTGCTCAGTAGATTTTCAGCGAGAGAGTTAAAAGAAAATGCACGCATAAGACCCCGTCAGGGAGAGAAACCATGCCAATGCAAAAGAGTGGTTTTGTCCAAGTTTATCTACAAACTCTGAAGGTGTGAGTGGGCAGTCGAAGGCCTGGATGATGAGGCTGACCCAATTTATGAATGTTTTTTTATGGACAATTGAGGCTAGTGCTTGATGATTGATAATTCCAACATCAAACAATTCGTAGAGGAGGTTAAGGAAGAACCAAAATGCATGAGGGATAGGCGAAGATCCTAAGTTCAAGAGTTATAGCAGGTAGACTTAGCTAATGAAGGGGACAATGCAGACCAATGTTTGTGTCAAAAGACCTTGAGGACGCCACCAAAGGAGCTCTAAGGGGGCTACTGAGAGAATTAAATGATGTGTTCACATAGAAATATACTAAAATGCCCGGGGTAGAACAAGAGGTAAGCTTCCATGGGTTGAATGTTATACCGTCAGCAATATCAATGAAACGGGCCACTCGAACGTATAAACTGGAGTTAGACTTGAAAATAAAGGAAGAAGTCCAGAGGTTTCTCGCTGTAGGTTTTATTACCCCCATCTAACACTCCATTTGGTTTTCTAGCATTGTGTATGTAGGAAGAAGGATAAGTACCAAATTTGGATTTGTGTGGTCTTTAGAGATTTGAATTGAGCATGTCCAAAAGATGAGTTCCCCTTACCTTATATTGATAGCCTGATAGACGCAATGGTAAGACATGATATTTATATATTTATGGATGGTTACATGGGATACAACCAAATCAAAATGGACCCAAAAGATTCTGAGAAGATAGCCTTTTGCACCCCATTAGGTAACTTCATGTATATTATTATGCATTTTGGACTAAAGAATGCAGGGGTTACCTACCAAAGGACCATGATGGATATATTCCATGATCTATTTCATGAGATTATAGAGTTTTATGAGGATGATTTGGTGATAAAGTCCAAGGTGGAGGCCACCCACTTAGCAAATTTGAGGAGAGTCTTCACAAGGTGTAGAAGAGTACAAAATGAAGATGAATCCCTTGAAATGTGCATTTGGGGTAACTAGTGGCAAATTCTTGGGATTTGTAGTAAACATCCAAAGGGTGAAGATGGATCTAGACAAGTGAGAAGGTATCCTCAACATGCCAAGACCAAAGATAGCGAACGAGATGAAGATTTTTCCAGGGAAAGTTTCTTGCTTAAGGAGGTTCATGCTCGGGATGGCTGAAGTCACTCACCCATTGAAAGATCTTCTGCGAGTAAAGATAAAGTTCATATGGGAACAGTCACACAAGGCAGCTCTAGACCAATTAAAAAAATTATTCGCATCCCCATAAATGATGGTTCCTCCTCGAGCAGATATTCCTTTGCAACTCTACCTCACATCCACTAAAAGATCAACGAGGGTATTACTGGCTCAAGAAGTGGAGGGAGGTGAGGAACCTATGTATTATTTAAGTTGAATCATATATGGGACTGAGGCTAGGTATACAATCATTGAGAGACATTGTCTAACTCTGGTATTTGTTGCTCAAAAGCTTAGGCATTACATGCTATCTTATATGGTTCACATCATTACTATATGTGATCCCAAAATTTTTTTACTGGATAGAACTGTGTTAATATGAAGGGTTTCTCGATGGTTCTTAATTCATTCAGAGTACGATCTCAAGTGCGTGGTTCCTCGAGCGATCAAAAGTCAAGCTTATATAGTTTTATTGGCCATATTCACTTCGAGAACATTCGAGCAACCTACTGAGGAGCTGTCAGGAGATGATCCTCATGCCAACTACCTCGAGGCATATCTAGAATAATGGAGCATGCAATTTGATGGCTCTTTGGCTAAAAGAATAGGATACGCAGGAGTGATTCTATACCAAGGGGAAGAAGAGTTATGATTGTCCTTCAAGTTAGACTTCAAGTGTTCAAATAATGAAGCTGAGTATGAAGCTTTAGTGTTGGGGGTTTTGGAGGCTTTGCAAAGAAGTATCCATGTGGTGATGTTGAAAGGGGATTCCAATATGGTGGTGCAGCAGGTGAATGGCGAGTACGCTCTCAGGCACATGACATTAGCACCTTATTGAATAATCATATTAAGGTTGCTCGACTAGTTCCACGAAATAAAGATCAAGAGGCACCCCAGGATGATGCACAGACATGCCGATGCTTACGCCATGATAGCTAAAAAAAATTACTTTTGTAGGAGAATCAGCAATTGTTTGAATCACAAAGAGAACGAAACCCTTAACTGTCATAAAAATGTTGCCTTCTGATGATAGAAATGATTGGAGGGGAAAACAAGGAAATAACTGGAAACGGGTCAAAGGTCACTGACGTTGGTCAAACTAGCATAATATTTTACCACCTCGGTCAACTTATACTATAAAAACAAAGGGGGGTGTTTATTTAGGAGAGAGGGCCCTGAAGAAGATAGGAGGAGGTTGATAGAGATACATGACAAAAGCATCGAGACAATAAAAATCTCTTTGTATCGAAGAATTCAGAGGGCATGATACTTTTAATCGACGATGAAATAAGTCGATTTATTACTATGGAGAGATTATGGTAAATGCCTACTGTATTACTAAAATTTGGAGTGTAACTTCATTGATCATCCATCAGATTGGAGATAGCCATACATAGATAAGTTGGTTGACGAGATCGTCCCCGTTGATAAACATAATGCCAAAAGATTAAAACAACAACTGTCCAGATATTGTGTTCTGGAGGGGTAGATATATCAAAAAGGTTACCATGATAGGACCCTAAGATGCATCGGTATGGAGGAAGTATATGATGTACTAAAGCAAGCACATGAGCCAGACCACATTGGGGGAGTGAAACTCTATGACCAACTAATGACATTGGATTATTTTTAGCCCATCATAAAAAAAGATTCAGCGCATTTTTTTTAAAATGCAAGGTGTGTCAGCTCCATAGGAATATAATTCATGCTCCCTCAGTGGACCTACATTCCCTTTCCACTCCTTTTCTATTCATACATAGGCATTTGATCAAGTAGGGGACCTCAACCCCTCCATGAGGGCCAAGATCTGGATACTAGTGGCTAGGGAGTGCTTTACCAAATGGACAGAGTCTATACCATTGAATAAGACTACGATTGGGGTAGTTGCACACTTTATGAAGGGGTATATTATTTGTAAATTTGGTATCCCGAATGTATTTCTGTCAGACAATGGGACCCCATTTATTAATGCTGATGTGCAGTTGCTCATAAAAAAAGTACTTTATTATTCACAACAAATCAACAATGGCCTACCCTAAGTGCAATGGAAATGTTGAAGCCACGAATAAGACTCTGGTGAACGTCCTTTCGAAAATGTTAGATCAGAACTTGGGACGATAAAATACCAGAGGTCTTATGGGCATATAGAACCACAAAGAGGGAACCTATATGATACACCCATTTCTCGTTAGTGTTTTGTGGTGGATCAATTCTACCAATGGAGCTCGAGGTACCTTCTACCCGCTATAACCTGCAAACTGTAATTCTCTCATATGGTCGTCATGTACAACTGGAGGCATATGAAGAGAAATGAGATAATGCGAAAAGGCATATGTATAAAAAGTAGTTGTACAGATTATGACCAAATGGTAAAGCCAAGAAATTTCTAGGAGGGCGATCTAGTTTTGAAGGCTTGTACAAGACACATTCGAGGTCTCTCGTTGCCTAATTTCAAAGAAAATAGGGAAGGACCTTATGTTGTGCGAAAGGCCCATGATTCAAGTTATTGTGAGATCTCGAAGGCTGAGTATGAGGAGACTTTTAAACATAACAACAAATGGCTCAAAATATATTTTATTTAGTTATTAATTTTTCTTTGCTTCTTTTTTGGGTTGTGATTGTAGTTAACGCAGTAGATATAAGTAAGTTAAAAAGAGAGCATGTTCTCACAACTTGTCAAGATATAACACTTTTCGGAATTATATATATAGAATGAGGATAATGATGAATTAACCCCAAGATTTTCTTTCTTTCTCATAATATGTTTGCATGAATGTAAAAGGCAATTCAATCTTATGCATTCCAAAAACACAGTTCATTCAGACACAAAAGAGGATCTACTACCTCGAGATACATGAAAAAAATAACAAAAAGGGGCAGTACATTTTTTTAGCTCTAAAGGCATTTTAATAATAACTTTGTTTGTCTATAACAAACCACAATCTGGAGGAGTCTAAAATCCTAAGGTGATGATGAGGTAGAAGAGAGGCCAAAGAAGATTCCTCGCTGGACAAGTCCGTTATCCCTACTGATAACAACATATCTCTTGCTAAAGTTTATCAACCTTCATCTCAGCCTTAACAAAGACTCCTTGATAGCCACAATCTCCTCCTCAGCCTTATCAATTTCAGATTTTAAAGTGGCCATATTCTCGGCTAGCGCAGTTTGTGAGCAGGTAGTAGCGTGGATATTCACATAAAAGGAGGGCTGGTCATCTTTCTTAAAAAAATTGAGCATATCATTATGCCATTTTTGGGCGAAACCCTCACCCACAAGGACATTGATTTATCCCATCATCTCCTTGATCTTGAGGGACTTAAAAAAGGCAGAGGAGTATGTAGTACATCGGTCAACATTGTAGCAAAACCTAAAATCCTACAAGCCACATAACAAGGATGGCTTGAATACAACAAGAGGTAAAAGTAGAAGGACAGAGTTCCAACAGTCGCTCAATCATTTCATTATAAGGAGGGGTTATGATATGGGAAAATCCTTTAAAATCTACATCACAACCTCAACATGAGCCAATTTTGGAGGATGCACACTAAAGGTGTTGTCACTGGTAGAGGGAAAGACATAATTTAAAGCCCTATCATCTTCTTGCAAAATGGGAGTAGTGTCTCGTTCCCGTCCCTCCATATTTTGGCATATCAGAGATACAGTGCTTAGTTCAGCAAAGTTCCCAATAAACTTTGGAGGAACATTCTTAGGGGGCACATTTTTGGTAGAGGCAACAACACCCACCAAAGTTTTTGGCTGACTCACTTCAACCTGAGAAATTAAGGAATAAGTAAAGCTAGAAGAAAATAAAGAATGGGTATAACAGAAGTTCTTAGGCCTTAGTTTACCTAAAGAACCTATATGGTTGCTCGACTAGGTAAACTGTTGTTGCTTCAAAAGTCCCATTTTTACTTAAAGGATCTTTATGGTTACTCGACTAAGTAAACTTGGGCATTCTCAAACCTTAGTTTTCCTATGGCACCTATATAGTTGCTCGATTAGGTAAACTTTTGTCACTTCAAAAGTACCAGTTTTACTTAAAGAACCTTTATGGTTACTTGACTAAGTAAGATTGGGCATTCTTAAGCCTTAATTGGCCTAAAGCACCTATATGGTTTCTCGAATAGGCAAACGGTTGTCACTTCAAAAGTCTCAGTTTTACTTAGAGCACCTTTATGGATGCTCGGTTAAGTAAGATTAGGCATTCTCAAGCCTCAGTTGTCGAAAGCTCCTATATAGTTGCTCGACTAGGTAAACTATTATTGCTTCAAAAGTCCTAGTTTTACTTAAAGAACCTTTATGGTTGCTCGACTAAGTAAGATTGGGAAATCTAAAGCCTCAGCTTGCCTAAAGCACCTATATAGTTGCTCGATTAGGTAAATCGTTGTCATTTCAAAGTCCTAGTTTTACTTAAAGCACTATGTGGTTGCTTGACTAGGTAAACTACTTGTTGCCTAAAAAATCTAGATTTTACTCAAAGAAATAAAGGATTGTTTAAGAAAACTAAGAGTAGGGATACCAGGACTCATTTATGTACATGTACAAACTTACCTCCTCACGACATGGTAACTTAACAGCTACTGGATCACAAGAATCTTTAGGAACCCCAACAAAGGCAATAAACGTCTTCTCCACTATTTTTGATGCAACTCCAACTTGTACCTCCTCATGGGTGGATGCTTTACCTTCTAGAATAGAGGGCCGAAATAACCCCACCAAAACTTGTTCAGTAATGGTGGCCTTGGGGGGAACATCCACAAGGTCCCAATAAATATTGGCATTAACTTCCTCGATGGCGGCAACCTACGAAAACATCATAAGGAGTAAGTATAATATACACATAGAAGAGAAATACAAAGTGTAAGAAATAGTGCACACTCACCATAGTCATGGGACCAGAAGCTTCTATTGATCCAACCTCAACCAATTCTTTGTCCTGAGGAACAACTTCTAAAGAAGGACTGGGCTTTAAGATCATTTCCTTCATGGTGGGGGGACAACGAATGAGGAGAGTGATGATAGGAACAATCTTGGGCACTAAGCATTGTCTTATATTTATCATGTTTTGGGTCATCACTATAGTCATCGAGAATGATATAATCCATGGGAATGGAACCAGGATTCTCGGTAGAGTACATCCGATGCAGCCTCCGGGATGGTCGAACTAAAGGGGAGTCCTCCACATCATCCTCTTCTTCCTCCTTTTCCACCTCTTCACCCCCTTCGAGCAGAAACTCATCCTAAATATCATCAAGAGGAAGTTAAGCCTTGGGAGTAGATCTCTCCATCTTTCGACCAGTAATGGGGGTAGGGGGAGTAAAGGATATACCTCCTTCAGCCATTTATTGATCCAAAATAGCCTGTGCATCTGCATATCCTTGATCAAACTGACTTATCAAATTATTGACAACTCTATGCATTAATCAACCAATTATGGGTTGGTAGAAGACTGGGATTGGGATTCTTGAGAAGGCTGGATGGTGAAGCCTTCTTTTTCTTGTTGGAGTTCTTTTCTTTGCCTTAGCCACAATAATACTTAAGACATCAATGGGGGTTTACTCTTCAACAGTAGCTCTAGAAGTAGCAGGGGGGTCTACAGCCTCCTCAACCTATCGAGAACTGGTTTCAACCATTGTACTGATACATAATCTTGTATGCTTCGAGTGGGTAAGGTATAATAGAAGATGCATTAATAAAGATAATCTAATCAATGGAGAGAAAAATATAATTTGGGGAATAACATGATTTTATAAATTATGGTGTTACACAGACTAACATCTCATAAAAGACAAAAAAAAGTAAATACATGAATTAAACAACTTTAATTTAAAAAGGAAAGAACAAAAATTGAAATGCTATTGACTGAGTGTTTCAGATGGAAAATTGTTTTTTCAGTTTGGCGAGCAACATCACTGGTAATAAATATTTAATTTCTCGACATTCCACGGATGTGGAAGGGCATGACCCTCGTGATCTCGGATACCATGTGTTCCTTTTCGTATGATTCGAGACACTATGTAAGGTACCTTACAGCTATTGGATAGCATTTCATGGATGGGATTCTTGGTTGAATGCATCATGTTCATTAGGACCAAGTCGCCGACCTGGAAGGATATGTTATTTACACTTCAGTTGTAATACCGAGCGTCCTTTTGTTTTGTCCCAGCTACCCTCGGGGTCTCTTATTCTCTACACTCATCTAAGATGTATAAGTTAGGGTGGAGCCTTTCACTATTTTGTTCTTTATTGAAACAGTTCACCCTCAAGGTAGGCACTTCTAATTCAACCGGTATCACTCCTTTAGTGCCATAAGTTATGAAAAAGGGTGTGGAACTTGTCAATCTTCTCATTATCATTTGGTAGACCGGGAGAACGGAGGCTAAATTTTTATCCCAAAGCCCTTTGGAGTTGTCGAGTTACATTTTAATCCCATGGAAAAGCGTTTGGTTTGTTACCTCTCCTTGATCGTCACATTTGGGATATCATGGGGCTGAGTAATGGTGTTTGATTTTGATCTAGTAACATAACTTGTTGATCCTAATACCATCAAACTACCTCCCATTATTTGAAATGATAACATTCAGAACCCTAAAACGACTGATGGGAAACTTCCAAATGAATGAATGTACCCTCTGATCAGTGATTCTGGAAAGTGTCTATGCCTCCACCCATTTTGTAAAATAGTCAATTTCTACAAACTAGAACTTAAGTTGGCGCTTGTCGATCAAAAATGGTTCGAAGATATCCCTTCCCCACAAGGAGAATAGTCAAGGGGATACGATCACTAATAATTTCTCTGTTGGCTGATGGATATCGATTGTTATCCTTTGGCATCGGTTGCACTTTTTAACGTGGGGCTCAACATCCTTGCTCATTATCGACCAGTAATAACCCCGTGTTAGGGATGTTTGGGCCAAGATTATCTTGCTGGGGTGTCATCCATTGGCATGTTCATTGAGTCTTTCTAGACTTTCATCATCTCCGAGTAATGTGCAAAGTGGAGTACACTACACCATAATGGCTATTTTGCAACTAATATAATATTTAATTTGTAAGTGTTTATAACACTTATAAAATTGACAAAGATTTTTTACACTTACAAAATCTGTAAGTATTCAAAACCATTGTTATACTTGTGGTTTTATTATTACCCAATACTAAAAGTGTAACATTGTCCCTAAAAAGTGCCAAAAAAATAGTTCTCACCCAAACCTTAAAGTCTAATTAAATTTTCCCTCCTTTATCTATATTCCCCTCCCTCGATTATTCACAAAATTGTAAACCTTCACAAACCTTAGCAAACCTTCACTCCAAACCTTTAATTAAAGTAACATTCGATGCATTTTTGTTTGGATTATATGTTTTCTTTTCATTTTTATTTTGATTTTCCAAGTTTTTGATTAATCCATTTGGAACTCAAATAGTAAAATTGCTTATTCTTCTCCTCTTTCTCATACATAGGGCTCATTGTAACATCAAAACTTCTTCTTCTCCCCTTTCAAAGACCTAGGGCTCAACCGCAGCATCGGTGTAAGTTTTTTTTCAATATACAAGTGTTTTTTTCCAATCGAATAATTCATTCTCGAGATTATTTCATTATTAAGAGGAAATGGTGTAAAGTAGTGGTTTATGTTTGATTCTTGAGATTATTTCATTTTTTGCAATGATTACTAGTTTTTGTTTAATTCTCAAGAGATTACACGTGAAAATGAGATGGAGATACTTTATTTTTTGTTGTAATTATAGTTGCAGGTTGTTGAAATTTGCTTCCTTTTTAAAAATAGATTTTTGACAAATAGACAGAAAATAAGAGAGAACATAGGTTCGGTTTGGATTTTTCATGTTTGATTCTTGAAAAATTAGACTGGAAAATGAGAACAAAATAGATTGTGGAATGTCTTCTTCTTACTTAAGCATGGTTTTTTCCATAACTATAGTTACGAATTGTGTTAGCATTTGATTTTTTGCATTTGATTCTCGAGAAATTAAGAAGGAAAATGAAAAAGAAAACAAGTTATGGAATGTGTTATTGTTACTGAGAGAGATGGTCTTATTTTTTTATTTGCACAAATCTGATGGTTATTTGTTTTTGTTTTGTTCGGATTAAGATATATTTGGATGAATCGCAGACCTAGCGGTCCTTTTTTCCGTTTCTTCTCAAACATGTATAATGCTAAATCTTTATATTTATTATTGCATTGGAAACTATCATTTGTCCATCTTTATATGTGTGTATATTTCGAGGATGAATCCATCTTTATATTTGTGTCTATAATGCTCAACCTTATAGTTATCATTTTTTTTAATGAAAACATTAAAATTGAAATTGTTTAATTTTTGTATATCCACTTAAACAACTCCCCAAAACTGTGAAACTTTGATGATGATGAGGCAAAATAGGAACCAAAAAAAAAGGCCATATTTCTTTTTAAGTTATCTAAGAATGAAAGGAGTATAATAAGTACATGTTGTGAATTTATGTTTGAATATGTAATGAGATGAGTACCCATTGTTTGGCCGTTTGGGATTTAATTTAAGAACGCCATTTGATTTTCAATGTGGCTAATGAGTCACTACATAATTATTTATAGAATTTATGTTAATACTGCAGTATGTTAACTAATTTTCTAATTAAAGTATGCTTCTCCTATTTTCTTGTCCAATTTTACTTATGTTGATTGTTAACTATTATGTGATTGTATATGTTTTGTGATGGATCTTTAAAGAAATAATGGTTATGAGTCAAGTAGTTACTCCATAATGGATGATGAATCGTGCTAAGCTATTTTATTTAACAAGTATAAATGTTATCATTAATCTAAAAAATATGTCTTTATAGATGCATAGTAACTTTGACAATGTGAATATGCTAGTTAATGACTTTTAAATACTTTTACCATAAGAAGAAAGGTACTAACTTGGAATTCTTTAGAAATGGTTTCAAAACATTGTTTTAATGTAGAAACGTCTAAACATGGTAATGATTTCATTATTTCTTTAGAAAAACTACATGCAGAAGGTAACACACCATATATATTTAATAGCTTCGGTGTTATCGCCTAAAATTAGTATACTTATTCGGTCTTACCAAAAGTACATTAATTATAAACAATAATACAAAAAGAGAATAAATCATAGAAAAGATAATAAAGGACAAATAGTATAGATAAATAAGATAAGGAGAGTTAAACTAGATTTATATGGTTTAGGCCAACGAGGTGCCTACGTCCACATGTGATGGTGTTTACTATATTGATTCAATGGGTAAATGTCATGAACGAAGGTGGGATACAATATCTCAAATTAACTGTAGACTTTGACATCATAAGAGTATGAAAATATATCTCGGTCCCTTTACAATGAGTAATTGCATGCTATTGTAGGATGTTAGTAGAGATATAATATAGAGTAATAAGTCTGATGCCTTTATAGGTTAGGCAAGTACACCTTTTACATGCAAGTGGGAGAATAATCATAAAGTTTGTTACAAGCACATGGAGGGGGGTATTTTCATATCTCATCCACATGTAGTGCACTACCGAAATCATCCAATCACACAATACATGCTTTCTTTGACAGAGTTGCATATCGGTGTTAACTTATTGTGATCTAGCTTGGCTATACTGACTGACTATGACACTGGGGCCAACCAGATTACCTAGTCCAACTTGGGTATAATGGAGCTGACCATATCCCAGTGAGTAGTGAGTCCAGATGTCCTCTTCTGATTTGTCTGTGAGCCATGCCACATTTCTGATATAACAAAAGCCCCCAAGACGTTTCTCACGATTGAGGAATGCAACATATTTGAAAAAAATTCTGTGAGGTAAAAAAGGTTTTATCAGATGTTCTTCTACTTGACGAAAATGAATGTCAAAGATTATTTTCTAAAATAACTTAAGTTATTTATTAAACTTGAAATCGTAATTTAAAATTTTTCCAAACAGTTTTAACTAACGATTTAGTTGCAAATAATCGGACTACTAGTAAATCAAAAGGAAATCAACACGCGAGATTTTTTACATGATAAAACCCCAATTAGGATGGGGAAACATCCACGGTAACCTCTATGCCACAAAAAAATCCAAAATAGTACAAGTTACAACAAATATGAAGAAAATATTTGAGAAAATTTGGAAAATATACCTAAAGTGTGAGAACAACTCAAGCTAGGCTACATCATTGATTCTTATGTTACAATCCCTTGCGCTTTCTTTGACACGATCGACTATAATATACTTTCTCGAAATGATAACCAAAGTTGATTGTGAATAGTGTTTGTGTGTGTTCTCATGTAAATAAGTGAATGACTAGAATGCACTTGAGTTTTAAATGCACACTTACACACAGTTATGACAATAAAAACCTAATTAATTATAAATTTCTATATTCAAACTTATTTATACACGATTCCAATCGGATTCAAACAAATATATGAAATCAAAAGTAAGTACATGAAAAAAAATGTTTATACCCTCATAAAATAATTTAGGAGAGATTTAAGAATAAAATATAGATCTTCATTTTTATCTGAGATCCTAAAATTATAAGCATGAAATTAAAGCCAAAAATTTCTTTTTAAAAAGATAATGAGTTGAAAAACTCAGATCTAAAGTATTTACACAAAATAATATTTTCAAGTCTTAAATCCAAAAATATACTCAAATAAAATCAAACATGAAATTTATAAAATATTTGAATCAAGGCATGTTTCTGATTTTATTCATAGAGAGATCAAATAATATTTGGTGACTGTGAAAAATGAGAAATATCTGAGAAAAAGTCTATCTCAACATTTATTGACAAAAAGCCAAGACTAACTCATTTCAAGATTGTTAAAATCTGGAAAAATGACTAGGAAGGTTAAAGATGAAATATACAAACTCAAGAACCCCTTCTACACCTCCATAATCTCACTATTTATTTTATTTGGGCAGAACATTCCCTCTCTCTACACCATCTTCTCTCTCTAAAATGGACTACCTCATAAATATTTTCTCTCTAAAATTTTATTTGATTAACCCTAGAAAAATTTATAAAAGGATATATGTAGGTGAGAGAAGAATAGTTTAAAAATCCTAAAAAATTAAATTTATCTAAGGAGTTCTAATTTAATGGCTGAGAGGCAAGCTTATAATTTAAGCTAACTTAGCTATAAGGTCATTCGATCATTTAAACCAAATAGGGTACGGTAAAAACTAAACCCACCTAATGAAAACATTGGTTGGTTTTTCTTCAATCAGTTTCAAGAAATAACAGTCATAATGTAAGGATGATAAGTGTATAAAGAACACTAAGACCTTTAAAGATGGAATCATACTAATCCTCTATTAGAATTGATCTAACGAGAAATTGATATTAAAACCCCAGGCTAATAGTAACCAGACTAAAATATTGATATATTAATGGTAAACTATCCGATTAAATCTTCTCGAAGGAATTGGGAACCTATTAATTCTAAACTATTTAATAATCGGACAGCTGGGCACTCAAATTGATGAAGACCCTATATTCAAGATTTACTGGCTATGGCAAAACTAACGGTTAAGATAATAATTTAGGACATCCCTAACTATTATGTTTGGTCAAGTGAAGAAGAAAAATTCTATTTGTATAGAGGATTCGTACAGAATCATATGTATAGACTGATGTGTCGTGTGTGTATTAGTTCGTATCTTGAGTGAACTCAAGACACGGATCAATATGAACTTGACACGTCAGTCTATACGTGTGATTCTGTACGAATTCTCTGTATGAATAGAATTACTCAACGAAGAAATTCGATAAATAATGATGACTGCTAATAATCTAATGGTAAAAGAAGTTTAATGCCAAACCCGAAAATTGGCTCAAACCGATCAAAAGATCTAGGTAACTAGGATTGAAGACTAGGTGGATAGGACTAAAACCTATGGATTATAAGGTACAACTTAGCAAATACACACTTATAAAATTTATATACTAACTGTACAACTATGATACATCGGTCAAATATCACACCAGGTAACCAAATGAGATAAATCCCTAAACAACTTAGAGGATTCAACCCGATTGCCTAATTTCTCATTCGGTGGTCAATTACTACATAGATTAAGGCATTCGGCTCATTAGATCCTAAAATTATCAACGGATACAAACACACTAGAATATGTGTGTAAGAAAACACATGTGTTTCCAAAAAATGATAATTTTGATTACACAAATATTGTTTAAAAATTCATTTTAATTTTAGAATAAATTCCAAAAATTATTTTAAAATCAAAAAATTAATGTGAAACAAAATTTAATCCAAATTAAATTTAAGGAAAGATATTTTAAACACTAGTCAAATAAATATATATAATACACATGAATGCCTAAAATGTGTCCAAGTGTGCAAAATGTGCAATACGTGATATATGTATCCACTTGGTTTCATTTTTACCTTTTCATATTTTCTCGGATCAGCATGTTTATTGAGTCTTGAGTAATTTTGAGTCTCAAGGCATGAACTTGATTGAATTTAATACGATAATCCATGAGTGTTCTCTGCATATAATCTAGAATGTATTTTGGAAAAAATATCCAAAGTTGTAAACTGAAATAAGCATGGACTCGGGCAAACCTAGTAAAGTACTCTAAATTAGTTGTTTCAATCTCCCATTTTGGATATTTGTGACAAAATTCCATGAGTACATCATGGGAACTCTCGGGGAAAAATATTTTATTTCCTATACATCAAATTCTAAAATTATACCCATCCTGAAATCAATAAAAGTAGAAGACTCATCTAAACATCAATTACCCATACACTTTCTTATGATTTCCTTCATAAAACTTAGAAACCACACTCACGGGAACAAGTGTAGGAGATCATAGAAAATGATAAATCATCACAAATCAAGATATTATAAATATGATCGAGTTTAAAGTCTAGGAATGATGTATTCTACCCCCTCCTCCCCCCCCCCCCCCCCTACACACACACATTTGTCTCAAATAGACAAGGGATAAATAATGTAATAACGAGAGAACTAACAAGGTTAACTAGAAACCTGTAATAGAAAAGTTCCTAATCTCGTATCACTCCTACGTTCACAAATTTTAAGACGTGACTTTTGTTATTTTGAGCATCCATTCCCTAAAACCTCAGAGGACCATTATAAGTAAAGGCTAATACACAAACTATAGTTCTAGGAAGTTTTAACACTAAATCCATAACATACATTCCACTAGTCGTTTGTGAAATTTGAGATCTCAAATTTAAAAGGTTTCATGAGCAAGTATGCATTTCCACTTTATTCCCAAATAGTTCACGATTGAAAAGGATTTTCATGTAAGTTCGATAAATATATGAAGTCCCCCATAATAGATATTTCATTAAATTCTGGGAGTTTAGAATTGAGAATGTCCTTTACTTTCTTATGTGGCTCTCTTACTCGTTTTCCTACTTGGTAAGAGTCACAAATAATATTTAAAATTCTCTTATTTTTAGTTAAACAATGAACAAATCCCGAGTTGGATAATTTTCTTATATAAAATAATCTTATCAATTTACATGAGTGGGCCTCAGACTTAAAACATATTTATAACAATTTTCTTTAGTCCAAATCCCTCTTATGATACGTTTACCACTTTTATTTAAAATTTTACAATTATTTCATGGAAACAAAGTAGTGTGGCTATAATCACATAATTGACGCATGCAAAGAAAATTAACCATAAGCACTTTGACTAAAAGAACATCAAAAAGTATTTTGATTCCTTCCTCTTTGATATTTGTTGACCTAATGAACCCAGATGATACACTGTAAGGACACAAGTCTCAAATTGAGTCTTATGTAGTGTTGACTCAATTCCGGAGAAAAACACTTGAGTCATAGGATAGAGTTCTTAAACATTCATCAAGACTATGACATGTTAAAATTGAAGAAGTTGCGGCCTACTTTTCAAGAGAACATCATTGCCGAGTTTCAGTGCCACGTTTCACGTCATCAACATCATATTTTAAGTCTCCAAAGGTATGAATGCTTTTATATATTTGTAGGAGACTTGGAATAATTTTAATGGGTGTAATTTTTATTTCAAATAAAGTTTTTTGGGCTTAAAATTGAAAAATAAACATTATGTCATTTCGTTCAAAATTGTCGTTCGAACGAGAATGTCGTTCGAATGAGAATTTCGTTCAAACGAGTTTGCCAACGAGTTTTCCATTTTGGCTACTGACTTTTCGTTAGAAAATTTGTTTGAACGAAATGTCGTTCGAAATAAAATCTCGTTCGAACGAGATTTTTGGGCAGGAACAGTTTTGGCAGTTTTATCCCATTGTCCCAGTCTTTTTTAACAATTTTAAACCAACTTCGGGACAGACCTTCTTTAAGACTTTGGAACATACTTTGAGAAGCTTTAGAGAGAAAATCCTTCCAACCAAATGTCTATTGTTTCATGTGTTAAATTTCAATAGAAAATGTTCTTCAAATACATGTTTATACACCCATTGTTTTGATTAGTTTATTCAAAGTACCACATATATATATCTTGCTTGTAGCATTTGGTATCGGGTTAATTCTCATCCCGTAAAAGAGTTGTTTTGGTTATTCTCTATTCCAAAAAGGAGAAAAGTTTGGTGCGGCGTTCCCACTCGGAAAAAGGCTTCAGGTGCAGGTTGACGATTGTCCTAAGACCTCATTGGTGGATTCCAAGGTTCTGGGTGGAGTTTTGGGATTATCGAATAAGCAGAGGTTAGTACAAGAAGACGCGCCAGGGGCTTGAAGGAGTCAAGTAGAGTTGAGTAAGTCATTTGTCCTGTACTTGTAAAAATTCCATACTTAGTGGACTTAAGGCTAGGGCTATTCGAGGTTTTTCCCATTTGGATTTTCCTCGTACATCGGTGCATAGTGTGATATTGTTTATTTATCTTGCTTAAATCACCTTAGAATGCAGGCATAGGTTAATAAGATAAAATTAGGTTAATTATGACACTTGTGTATTTTTGTGCTAAAATTAATTTGGGTGCAATTTAAGTTAATTTAACTCAAGTCATATATTTAATTTGGTTTGACCTTCAGGTGCGGGTTGACGGTTGTCCTAAGACTTCATTGGTGGATTTCAAGGTTTCGATGGAGTTACGAGATTATCAACTAAGCGGAGTTTGGTACAAGAAGACGAGTTAGGGACTTGAAGGAGTCAAGTTGAGTTGAGTAAGTCATTTGTCTTGTACTTGTAAAAACTACATTACATACTTAGTGGACTTAAGGCTAGGGCCATCCGATATTTTTCCCATTTGGGATTTCCTCGTACATCGGAGCGTCGTGTGATATTATTTATTTATCTTGCTTAAATCACCTTAGAATGCATGCATATGTTAACAAGATATAATTGGTTTAATTATCACACTTGTCTATTTTTGTGCTAAAATTAAATTGGGTGCAATTTAAGTTAATTTAAATCAAGTCATATATTTAATTTGGTTTGGCCTAATTTGGGAATATTGAAAATATTGGGTAGACAAATTTTAGGACTTGTGTTAAATTAATTTAGGGCTAAAAGTAAATTTCTCATATTTTACTTTTAAGTGTTATTTTTATTTTTGAGAAAATCTAAAATTTGGTTTGAGTGAATTTTGTGTGTGTGTGTGTGTGTATGTTCACCATTATTCATTTCTTTAGATTTAATTTTAATTTGAAAAGAAATTAAAATTTGTGTTCACTATAATTTTCCATCTTTTAAAGAAAAGAAAATTAAATAATTTTTTGAAAATTACATTTGTTAGTAACCATCTTTATTCCGCACTTATAGGATATTAAAGTGAAAGAATTTTAAAACTGGGGGTCCTATCACGTATTCATGCACCATCACTAAACATAACGTCTCCACCAAAGTAGTTGGTCATGTTGGTTAGTAGTGATTCATCTCCGATCATGTATTTTGAATAACTTAAGTCTAACTACCAACCTCCTTCGGTGATTTTTTATTTAAAAGTCGTAGTAACTAAATTGCACCTAAGTCGGGGTATTAACTCCTCCTTTCTAACCCAAATTGGCCTTATTTTAAAACCATTTTTGCCATTTAGGTTAGAATAGGGGCTAGTACTCTTACGCCATGGTTTTCGTTTAGTCTTAGACCTATCCTTCGTTTTCCCATTATTTTTTTTGTTCAAATTTTGTTTGGCAAAGATGTAATAATTTTTCCAAGTTCGAGAGTAATGGAAGTTATGAAAAGTCGGGGTGTTAATCCTGATTTAAAAACACACATTTTTATCATCTCCAAAAAATCACAATAAGAGCAATATTTTTTCGACGTTGGTTTAACCATATTAGTTAAATTTTAAAAAATCAATTTTTCGTTATCCAACAGAGTTCTTTTTTCAAAAAAAAATTGGCTTAGTATTAATATATCTAATGAGTAAATATTTTTATGTCAAAACATGATCATGTACACTCTTAGGATACTCAACCTTCTTTGCTATATTCAAGACTCAATTTTGAAAAAAAGATTTTTCAACATTTTCAGATTTCGTAAGAGTTAGAACTTCAGTTTTGCAAGAAATTTGTTTGAATTTTTTTTTTTTATTTTCACTGAAACCTATACCACTCTTGTATTGATCTCTTCATATACCACTCGTCACTTTTTCATTTTCTTTAGTTATAAATTCAAAATATTGACATCTTTTAAAAACCATAGAACACTTTTCTTTTGATTGTTCCAATTAGACTAAGGTGGCCTTATATTTTTGTTCCAAAATAGAAGTTGAATTTGTTAACTCTTTTTTTTTAAAATTCATTTTTTAGTCTAAAATTGTTGGCTTTGAGAGTTGTACTCCTCCAAATTTAACAAAACGTGTTTTTTTAAAACCTTAACTTTTCCAGTCAAATTTTTAAATAACCCTTCAAAATTCAAGGAACTTTTTCTAGAGAGGTGGAGTAAAGTTCTATATAGTCCAAAAGGGTCACTTTCACTAATAGTGTCGAAACTAGGTGAGGTGTGTGGTGAGGTGTCACCCTCATTTACATTTTTTAAAACATCTGAACTCCTACACCTGTTGTATATACAAATTATTCATCTATGTGGACCAATGATAATTGGACACTTTTCCTCCTACGTGTCTATCCTCACAACACTTACTTTCTTGGTCAGCTCCAGGCTGACTAATCTCAAGAATATGAACCATCAATAATAGCGAAAGTCATTCGGGTGGAATGGCCATCATCCTTTGTACATATACCTGTGAATATCAGTAGTCTTATTTATTGTATAGAAATGTACACTACAAGAGAACTTGGTTTTGACAACATTTTTTTGGCGACGCTTGTAAAAATGCCAGCATAGAGAGGATATATCGACAGTGTATTTAAAGCATCGGTTATTTTACTACATTTGGATTAAACGTTGGATATTGATAACATTTATTTTAAAACATTGGACATTTTCGTCATTTTTAATAAAAAAATGTCGGGTAGTTGGCGCCTTCCTTCCAAAAAATTTTGGTAACCACTTGAAATCAGAAATTCCTCGATATCTCCATATCTCCACTTCCCCAATATACATTTCTAAAAATCATCAATCCTTCCATATCTCAATTTCCCATTCATTATTGTAAAATGTCGTGTGATACTGATTAAATCGAATTAGCAAAATTTCGATGTTAACCTTACTTAATCGGTGTCAATTTTCAAATCAAATTAATTCAACCCTAAACAAACATATATGTGAATGGATCATGCCAACACAAATAAATATCAATTGCTGACTCACAGATTTCAGGAAAAATCCCCGAAGGGCAAAACCTTTAATTTCACTAATAATATTCACAATGATTACAAGAGAAATCTGCATAGAATTTACTGCAGCAAACCCTCATAGGTCGCAACCTAAAATAGAAATGAATTAACCTCTAAAGATCAACAGAGACACCTAGTCCAGTCATCTCAGGAACACCCATAAGTACTCCATTTAACACGCAGTCAGGTCAGCCCAGCACCTCCCTCAAGTGGCACCTAGATCAGCAGTAAAGATCTTCTCTACAAGAGAAAGTTCAAAAAATTGTGTTCTTGGGTTCTAAAATAATTCACTCAACCATATAGGATTTTTGTGAATTGAAAACAAAGGATTTCAACCCTTAAATTGAAGAAGACAAAGTGTTATTAGGAATGCAATTTGCTGGTATCAAAATTTGTCAGGTCTTTTGAATGAAAACGGAGTGGTTTAACACGCTTTATATAAAAAAAAACTTAAGGCGGCACATCGCTCGAACGAAACCGGTATGTCGCTCGAACGAGAATTCCAGCGAGATAACCCTGTCGCTCGAACAACTAGCTTATCTTTCTCGAATGAGCTGCTTAAAAAAATAATTTTTCATTTCGTCTAAAACTCCGCCTCAACACTTTGAAAAAATTCTTTGACGAAAAACTCCTCTCCAAGACGTAGAAAATATTTTAGAAAAATTATTCCAACACTCTCAGTGAACCGTTAAGGCACTTAAACATATCCTTACCAAAATTAATCTCCCAGAGGCTTGAATGTTAAAGAACTTTGATATTCGGATCCGTCTTGATGCATGATTAAACTTGAATAAGTCTTCGACGGTTGTGGCGGTATACGACATACTCAAATGTAAATAGGACTTATAAAATATGTCCTTAAATATCTCCCCCTATGTCTATACCGGTACAAACTCAAAACATTCGAATTATCAAATTAAAATTCCTATACAAATTTAATACCCTCCCATGAACCCAAAACTGAAAAGGAACTAAACATGTAAGTCTAAAACTTTTCTCTTCAAAATCTTCAAATCTTTAAGCTTTTCTCATTAGGGTGTGCAAAATAATGATCCTCAATTTTTTACCTACACACATGAGACAAAGCAAATACCTTTGTGATACATCGAGTTTGAAATGATATAATAATACATCAATCATCAATCAAATCTCCCCCATAAGGCAAAAACTCCCCCCATAATTCGTTCTCCCCCCCCCCCCTTTTTTTTAAATAGACAAGGAAAAGAATAAACAAAATAAACATGGAGTTGTCACCATAAGCAAAGAAAACATGAATCAAACTACGCTCATGCAAAGGAGTAATCCAAAAACTTTCACAAACTATTTTTTATTTTTCAATTTTTCAAAAAAAATGCAAAAATAATTTTACAAAAGTCACAGACTAGGAATTTACACTATGATAACCAAATCATGAAAACGGAATGAATGGGTGTGAACATATTCGATAGACAAATTAATGAAACCACGCATAACATATGTGCACGATGAATATGTGTACTCCTAATGAATGACTCTCAAAAACTTCCTTAGGTGTCGAAAATTTGAATTTAGATGACATCATCTTAATCAAATTGACAAACCAAAGTTAGACATGATTTTCACACCAATAACGTCTAAAACTATGTAACACCTTTTCATAACTTTGTCAGGATGAGAAAACCCATTTTATATTCCATCCAAACTCCCTAAAAAATAATAATAATTTTTATTTTTCTTTTGAGGTGATGAAACTAAACTAATTTGGGCCATTTTTGTCATATTTTTCTTTTTATTGCCTTTAAATTTTTTCGGACTCTTTTTCAACCTCTTTGGACCTTGGCTTCTGTTTTTGTGCCATACATTTTTCAAGTTCGATTTAAACGATGGATTAATCGCAAAGTACAAATGAGTACCTTTTGTAGCCATTTTCCCGTTTTATAAATAAATCACACAAATTCGCGACAACGGTTCTTACATGCACTACTTTTATTGTCAAGTTTTATCGCATTTGGTTAGTTTTGAAGACCAAATTGAGATGAAAACACATCGACCAACATGTGATAGACAAGAATAATAGTAAAACAAATTCGTGCAAGTGTGCATTAAAGTAACTCATGATTCAAACATGTATGCAGTAACAACAAATCACATCTCAATGACTCCAAACATTATAAAGCGCAAAAATGAAATGATAACGCATATCAAAACACTATCTAATAGTCACATGGATATGGAATGAAATTGTGACTCGGTTATCCTAAATGTCCATCCATATATGGTGTAAACCAAATACAAAACTCTTCTTGTCTTATTCCCAAAAATATTATCAAAATAAAATCTTTTTGTATTTTTCAAAATTTTATCAAAAACAAGAACTCTAATCCAAAAAGTACACGTGCCATCACGCTAGGAAACATATATCATAAAACACAACTAGTGTATGACAAACAAAGCATGCAGGCAACTATCCATAAGACATATCAAGTGACGCATCATGTGCAAGCATGTGAGAATCAACTAGTTTACCATCTAGCTCCTACCAAAGTAATTTCCTAACCCAAATAGGTGTGCAGCGACGCATGGGGGTTCGGGGAACCAAGGGAAGACCTAAGGTGTGATACTGATTTAATCAAATTTGCAACTTTCAAATCTAAACTTCAACTTCGAAGGACCTTTTCCAAGATTAAAACTAAAATGCCTAAGGTGATCTTTCCTACCACAATGTGAACATGTGTAAACGGGTGGACCGATACCTATGGGTTGACCATTTCTAATGTTCTTGGGAACCCTCTAAAATAAAAATTGATCTTAGCTTTAACACTCAAAACATGAGAACACGACGAGCCACTACCATTTCTACCAACACTACTCGAGTTTGTCAAATTATTTTTCATCTCCAAAATTATTTACTCAAGCAAAGAATTAGACTCTTCCAATTTTAGGGACTCCTTAACTAAATTTTTTATTATTTCTAGAATTTTATCACGTTTTCCTTAAAATACGCACACTTATCCCTAAAAGTCTCATCACGTGCCACAAACTCATCGATTAAAGTATTCTTATCCTCTTTGGCACGAATACAAACACTAGAATTTTTAAGGTCCTCTAATTATTTTTCTAAAAATAGGTCTCTATCATCACTCTCCTTTTTGGACAATTTTAAGGTATTAAATTCATGGTCCAAGGCAAGAAATTTCTCACGATAAAAATCTTTTTGATTTTAAACCATTTGCAAAAGATCCATAGCGTATTTAAAACAACAATTTTTTTTCCCAACAAATCAATTCTTTTCCCAAACGTCAAATTAAAATTATTTAAATCAGCAAAACTTTAACTCATGATATCAAGGGGGGCCATCCGATTACATAAGTGTTCCATCATAAAAATTGTAAATTTTTCAAAAACTAGATTTTTCAAAAAAAAAACAATATCACATAATTTTGCAAAAAATGAATCTAATGCAAAAACTTAGCGCAACAGGCTCTGATACCAATTTGTAAAATGTCGTGTGATACTGATTAAATCGAATTCATAAATTTCCAAGTTAACTGTTGATGTAAAAAACTAGATCGCTCTAATTATTCAATCACAGATAAATAAAATGAGACAAAGATTTTTAAAGTGGTTCAGCCTTATAAGAATGGCCTACGTCCACTGTTATGTTATTGCTGAGTGTTGTGGAATTCTTGATTACAAGTTCTCTCAAGAAATTACGGTCCCCCCTTGAATGAGGGTGATACAAGGTATTTATAGCCCATAGGCTGTACATGAAAGGGCTGGTACATTAAATGATATACATACGAAAGGGTAATATATTTAATGTAGCGTGTGCGTCAAGATGATAAACATTCAATGAATAATTGAATTGTTGATTATCTGGCAGTTTATGCTACGGCCGAGATGCAGCTCGGACCGCCTTAATTCTTCGGAGCGCTGGAGTACCTCGGAGTGCTAGAGTACCTCGGAGTGCTGAAGCTCCTCGATGTATCTTCGTTGCTCGGAGAGAACATGGGTTGGTCGGGGAAATGAACTTCCTCATTGCTATTATGCCTAGTAGATTGACACGTGTCTTCATATCACTCGTCCATATCAGCATATTAATTTTGGTATCAACAGAAGCCCCCAATGTTTCGTATTTAGAACTTTGAGGAATATGGAACATTCTTTCTCGGTATATGGAAATATTAAATGACCTTCCTGGGTTTTAGGAGCATCATATTTGAATTTATTTCCAAATTCACAGAATCCGCCTTTTTTCGAATTTTTACGAGCGCTTCGATCTTTGTGCCCTTTTCGTCCTTTTAGCCGCCGGAAGTTCGATAGTTTCTTTTTGTAATCATTTCCTTTGCATCTTCCCAAGGTAAAGTATTTAAACTTCTTAGGTAACCATACCGTCGTCTACCTTTTCTAATTTTCTGCACTCAAGCTTTTCGAATTCTCCAGTCTTTCTTTCTCTTGTGCGTTCATCCTTGTTTTCGTTCGTTGTCAACAGGCCTCCTTTCTTCCTGTAAGATCTTCTTCCTTCTTCTTTTATTCACCATGGTTTATATTATTGAATCTATTGAAAAATTCCTTTCTGATTATTCCATTCCGTCTTGGGTAACTCTGGAAAATCTTCCTGAGCCCTTTGATTATTTTCGTTTGGCTGAGGGACATTGGTTCCCCAGCCTTTTTATTGCTGAGTGCGGATTTTCTTTTCCACCCAACTCCTTATGCTTAGAATTCTGCCAACATTTTGATGTTGTTCCTGCAAAAGTAGCCCCCAATACATGGAGGATAGTTAATGGGGTGCATAAGTTAAATCAAACTCATGGAACTCGTCTAGGAATTCCTGAGATTATGTTTTGCTACAGATGGGTTGTTTTAGACAACGTTTATTATTTAAAAACTAGATTTTTGAATAGAGCTTTAGTAGTCAACCTCCCTGATGCCAACAGGGATTATTTTGAACATGGGTTAGTTTTCAAAAATTGGCAACATGCTCCTTTAGTCGGAGACAGAGTGTATGAAGGTCCCAAATGCCCCCTATATGGCAATGGGATAGGTTATTTTCATTTTATTTTATTTATGAAATTATGCTTTTATCATGTTTGACAAAATGTATGACTGATATCTCATTATGTATTTATTTGCAGTTGATAGCAAAAGAAAAACTCCCAAGGAATCAGAGGTAAATATAAGGCAATTGAAACATATCTGGAGTTTGCATCAGAAGGTCGCCGACGAGCATATCAGGTCTGTCTCATATTTGTTGCAGTATAGGAGCTATACGACTTCTTATACTGCTCATCCTGTTGTCAGCACCAGTGATCCAGTGCAAATTCCTGAGGACTCTGATCCAGAATCTCATATTCCTTTGAGCCAGAAAATGGGCAGGAAAAGAGCTCCCCCTGCTCTATTTGATGACACTACTTCTGCTGCTGAAGCCAAGAAAAGCAAAGTTGATGTCCCAGAAGGGAATAAGAAGGTGGATGTTGCACCTTCCAAAGCTGCCGAGAAGCCCCCAGTGGCTCCGAGCAAGAAGGTTGCTCCTGTCGAGATGACTGCTATCTCTCCGACCAAGAGCTCTTCCTTGGTTGAAAATACTGAAGTCCCTTTGAGGAGATTGAGGAAATCATCCTCAGTCAATTTGGCTGAAACTGTCTCTTCTCCACCATCTTGTGTTGTTGGTGTTCCAACCATCATTCCTCCGAGCTCTGCAATGAGCTCGGTAAAAACTTGGATCATACCCGAGGTCCAAGGAATTGATGAAAATATTTCTAGGGATATGCTGACATCCCTAGCTACTCGTCACCTTGCTTCGGTAAATTTCTCACACTCTGAATTTCCTTTCTGTCTTTGAATACTTGTATTTTTGCACTGACCTGTCACTTTTTCTTTTGTTTAGCTGGTGAATTGTTTTAATAACATCATGAAGAAAGACGAAGTTATTAAAGCTTCCAGCTCCTCGTCAGGTGTAGAGGATGCTCTGTTGGGTTTAACCCAATCTTTGAAGGATTCTCGTCAGCAGTATATCGAGGACAAAGCTGAATGGGAGAAAAGGTTGTATATAGTTGAGGCCGAGAAGGTGAAGTTGGCTGAGACCTCCAAGAGTTTGGAGGATAAGGTGAAAAGTTTAGAGGTCGAGCATCAGAAATATGACGACAAGCTCAAGAACTTTGGAGAGCTTGAAGATAAGCTGAAAAAGGCAAAGGAAGATTTGTCCGCCCTGCAAGATATCAAGGGCCAGAAGGAAGAATTGGATGTGAAACTCTCTTCGGAGAAACTGAAAAGAAAACTCGCGGTTAAAAAATCCTTCAGCGCTGGCTGGGATAAAGGATGGGACAAGGGGATTGCTGCGATGACATCCCAAGTTCAATACGGGAAGTTGAAATACTTCCGGGATGGCTGGTTAGCTGCCCTGCAGGAATTGAAGATCAAAGAAGATTCTGGGCTATTCCAGCTACACCTCCCTGGTCCTCCCCCACCAATTGTGGAAGAAGAAGAAGAAGATGAGCCTATCTCTGATGAATCTTCCCTGGCCATAGGTGATCAAGTCTCTGCCTCTCTTCCTTCTGCCAACGAGGACATTTCTTCCATGCCTCCTCCTCCTGAGAAAATTTCGACTCCTGTTGATCAGGCTGCTGTTACCACCGAGCAACCAAGCTCCTCGTCCCAGCCTCCCGAGAAAGTCTTGGGAGACAAGGAAAAGGTGTGAAGTTGTTCGGTATCATTTCTATCTTTCATTATTTGTAATCAAACAATGTAATCCTTTTGTGATCTAATAAAATACATCTTTGTTCATCTCTATTGTTGATGATTTGTTTTTGTTGATTGTTGTCTTCTTCTCATCCTTAGTTTGTGGCTAGAATGGAAATGATATCTGCACATGATACAGAGATGATGCAGCAATGTCACGAATATTATAAAGCTGGTCATACAGACCTTAGTACATCAGAAATTGTTGACATCCTTGGTCATGATGCTACAGAGCAAGCAATTGAGGCTTATCGGTACTTGAAGGATTTACTTGACCGAGCTGTGGCCAACAACGTGGCCTACTATGACTTGATTGAGGAACTTCATTATTCCTTAGAAGATCTCCAAGGTCAGCACAATGAATCAATTGCTTTGCTGCACAAGGAATATGAAAATAGATATCAACAGCTTTCTTCTGAAACAGGCCATAAAAAGATCCTTGCTGGATACGATGTTAGGGAAAAAACTTTAAAAGGTGAAGTTGAGGCCTGCAGGCAGATTGCTGAGTTGCTGGAACAAGAGAACAATAATTTGCAGAAAAAGCTGGCACAGTATGAATCTGCAGCGTCATCTTCCACTACTTTAGTAAAAGTTACCGATGAAGGTTTCTCATTCTTAGAGGTTGAGAATGCCAAATTAAGGCAAGAACTGGATAACTTAAGAAGATCTGTTATTTCCACTACTGCTCGGGGACGAGGAAGAGGGTCTCGTGGGCGAGGAAGAGCTGTTCAAAATGTTGTCGAGGAGCAAAATTCTCCACCTGCTCGGAGTCGATCAAGAGTTCTCAGCCGTAATGTTGAAGAATCTCGTACTCTGTCAACATTGGAAACTCAAGCATACCAATTGAACGCCAAAGATCGGGCTTTATCTTAAATGTCCAAGAAAAATCTATCTTTGGAAGATCAACTTACTGCAACGAAGTCTGCTTTGAATGATAAAGATGTTTCTGCCAGGAGCCTTCACGAACAATTGGATAGATTAACCTTCCAATTCCATAAACAGCCCAGGGAATTTTGGATGGCAGGATACAATGAAGCCCTTGTTCATTTAGATGCTCGTATTGAACATGCCAATAATGAAGGTTATAAGCAGGGGTGGTTGAACGCCCTGGGTGTACTAAAATTGGAGCAAGGGCATTTTTTATGGGATTATCATGCTCCAGGGTTACTAGACTTGCCTGTGCCACCTTTCAAATTGGACATGGAATGGATCCCATCTCGTTCCATTCCACGGAGTTAAATTTCAAAATACCTTGGCAACTATAGTCTTCATTCTCAGACTGAATTATCTCATCCCGAGCATCTCTTGGATGCACCTTCTGTGATGAACGTCAGAATGCTCAGAGATATTAATTTCATTAATTCTCCTCTTTGCCTGGAGGACCCTCCTGCCGGCGAGGAACCTGTTTCAAAAGCTAAAGGAAAGAAACCAATAGAATAGGTTTTTCAATGTAATAATTAGCACATATATGTAGCTTGTAATATATTTTGACCTTAATGAAAGAATTTCATTTTCTGTTTGCAAATCTATATTGCTATTGTCTTGTGTTTATCAAACATTTTTACATTTGTGCATATGTATTTGTTAAAAAGATAACAATATGGTGCTGTTCATCAATCAACTTAGTAATCAAAATTACAAGTATCAATGTTGCTCAATCACTTAATAATAAAGTAATGATTATAAAATGTTTAAAATGTTTCCAACCAACCAAGGTTGTTAAATTGTGTTTATCGACCAACTACAGTTGATGGGTTTTTATCCCCGACCAACCATACTTGGTAAACTTTTTCATAAAATGTGTCCGACCAACCATGGTCGATAATTTATCCTCGTCGACCAAGTATAGTTGATCACCGACCAACTATACTTGGTTCAGTTTGGAATTCTTTTTGTATTTTCTGGAAAGGTTTTACCTTCCGACCAACTTGTTGGCATATTTTGTTTCTTAACCAGCCAAAATTGGCATTTTTAAGAATGTTGTTCTGGCCCTTTTACCATCCAAAGTTGGTTGTGGGTTTGAACTATCAGGTTCTTTCGAACTATCTTGTCCACAAGCTCTTTTACCAACCGAAGTTGATCACGCAAGTGTACGCCTCCTAACCAAAGGAGTATAATTTGTTCTCGCTATTTTACCAACCGAAGTTGATCACGCTCGAACTATTTGTCCACTAGTTATCTTACCAACCGTAGTTGGTCACGCTAGTGTACGCCTCCTAACCAAAGGAGTATAATTTGTTCTCGCTATTTTACCAACCGAAGTTGATCACGCTCGAACTATCTGTCCACTAGTTATCTTACCAACCGTAGTTGGTCATGCTAGTGTACGCCTCCTAACCAAAGGAGTATAATTTGTTCTCATTATTTTACCAACCGTAGTTGGTCACGCTAGTGTACGCCTCCTAACCAAAGGAGTATAATTTGTTCTCGCCCTTTTACCGACCGGAGTTGGTCGTGGGTCTGAACTATCGTCTTCTTTTTGCTGTCGAGCAACGTAGTGTACAACACTAGTATTCCCCAAAAAACTTTCAAACAAAGGAGAGAAAAATGGTGAAAACATCATCGTTTTATTCACATTGATGGTACTGTTGTACATTTTACATCATTGATAATACTTGCGAAGGTGTTCAGCATTCCAAGCATTCTTGAATTCTTCTCCTTCTAGAGTTGCTATTCGGTAAGTTCCTGGTCGAACAACTTTTGTAACTCTGTAAGGCCCATGCCAATTTGCCTCCAATTTATTTTGCTTCTGAATTACCTTCTTTAGCACATAATCTCCTTCCTTTAAATCGCATTTCCTCACCCTTTTGTTGTAGAAAAGAGCTGTTCGTTGTTGATAAGCAGCATTCCTAATGGCTGCCTCTTCTCTAACCTCCTCGAGCATGTCCAAATCTAATCTTCTCATTAAGTCACTGACTGGGGAATTGAAATTTAGCACTCTGTGTGTTGGGAGACCCAACTCGGCAGGTATTACAGCCTCACTTCCAAATGCCAGCATATACGGTGATTCTCCAGTCGCTGCTCGGGGAGTTGTTCGGTAAGCCCACAATACTGATTGTAGCTCATTAATCCAATTAGCTTTAGCCTCACTTAGCCTCTTCTTCAAGCCATTTAGTAGCGTTCTGTTTGTCACCTCAGTCTGCCCATTGCTTTGAGGATGACCTGGTGCTGAATGAGTCTTTAGGATGTTTGATTGTTGACAATAGGCAGCAAACTCTTCGTTGTCGAATTGTGTTCCATGGTCTGTGATGAAGGCATGAGGAAGACCGTATCGACAGATGATATTCTTCCAAACAAATTGGTATACCTTCTCGTATGTCATGTCGATAAGGGGTTCAGCTTCTACCCACTTAGTAAAATAGTCTACTGTGACGACGAGGTACTTGAATCTTCCTCGGGTGGTCGGCAATGGTCCCACCAAATCAATTCCCCACATGGCGAATGGCCAAGGGGAAGTTATGGGTGTCAACAATGCTTGTGGAGTTCGTCGGATGGAGGAAAAACGTTGGCACTTATCACATTTCTTGGCGTAGGCCATACAATCAGCCCTCATCGTCGGCCAGAAATATCCATGTGTCATCACCCTTTGTAAAAGTGTTCGACCTGCTACATGGGCTCCACATGACCCTTCATGGATCTCTTCAATCAATTCCTTCACCTCGGAGGGATGTACACATCTCTGCAAACCTGCCATAATTCTTCGTCTATATAAAATACCATTAGTTAATACATACCGAGCAGCTTTATACTTCAATTTCTTGGCAGCGAGCTTATCCTCTGGCAATCCTCCTTCTTCAATATATGCCCTGATGGGATCCATCCAAGATGGTCCTAGATCAAGGGTAATAACATTCATCGTCAGGTTTTCATCTATGCTCCGACTTTCCAGTACTTCAATTGGTATCGTTCTTCGCAGTTCGGTACGAGTAGCAGATGCTAGTCGGGCCAGTGCGTCTGCTTGTGCATTTTCTATTCTGGGTATTCTGATCAACTGAATGGCGTCAAATTCTGCCAGCAATCCCATCACTTTTGCATGATACTTGACCATTAATTCCCCTTTAACCGCATATGTTCCCATCATCTGATTCACAATTAATTGAGAATCACTGAATACCATCACTTGTTGTGCTTCCATGATCTTTGCTAGATTAAGACCTGCTATCATGGCCTCATACTCAGCCTCATTATTGGAGGTTTTGAATTGAAATCGCAAGGCATATTCTATATCAATCTCGTCTGGGGTTTTCAAAACAATCCCTGCTCCACAACCCGCTGTGCAAGATGACCCATCTACATACAATCTCCATGTAGGTAACTCGTCTTCAAATTTCTTATCCAATAGAGTTCCTCGGTGAAATATCTGCTGTTCTCTTCCATCCTCCCCTGTTAATTTTCGCTCCTCATCAACCATTTCTTCTCGCCCTTTTACCAACCGGAGTTCGTCTGGGTTTGAATTTGATGATCTTTCTACATCCACAAGCCCTTTTACCAACCGGAGTTGGTCTGGACTTATGTCTGTTGATCCTGTAATATCCACAGGTTGGTCAGTGAGCAACTTTTGTTCCTCGAGGGTATCAGGATATGTAAACTCTGCTATAAAATCTGCTACAGCTTGCCCTTTCAATGATGACCTCGGTTCATACACAATATCATATTCACCGAGCTCTATTGCCCAGTACATCAGTCTCCCTGACTTTTCTGGTTTGTGAAGGGCTTGTCTTAGTGGCATTTCGGTATATACGATGATGGTATGGGCCTGGAAATATGGCCTCATTCTTCTACTTGCTTCAATTAATGCCAATGCCAATTTCTCCAGCTTTGGGTACCTGATTTCCGCACCTCGGAAAGCCTTACTTGTGTAATAGATTGGTTTCTGGACTCCATTCTCCAATCTGATCAATGCTGAACTAACTGCATTCTCTGATACTGCCAGATACAAATACAACTTCTCTCCTGTTATTGGCCTGGACAACAATGGAGGTGTTCCTAAATACTTTTTCAAGTTTTGAAAGGCCTTCTCACATTCATCAGTCCACTCAAAAGTTTTTCGAAGTGTTTTGAAGAATGGGAGGCATTTATCAGTTGCTCGGGACACAAATCTGTTGAGCGCTGCAACTCGCCCTGTAAGACTTTGCACTTATTTCTTTGTTGTTGGAGATCGCAACCCTAAAAGAGCTTTGATTTTATCTGGATTTTCTTCAATGCCTCGCTGGTTGATGATGTACCCGAGAAACATTCCTTCTCGTACTCCAAATGTGCACTTCGTCGGGTTGAGCTTCATCTGGTATTTATCCAGTTGATCAAATGTCTGAGCTAAGTCAACTAGATGATCTGCAGCTTTCTTGCTTTTTGTTAGCATATCATCGACATAGACTTCCATGTTGCAACTGATTTGTTCGGTGAAAACCTTGTTCATCAGCCGCTGGTATGTCGCTCCTGCATTTTTCAAACCAAAAGGCATAACATTATAGCAATAAGTTCCCCTAGGGGTAATAAAAGAAGTACTTTCCCTGTCTTCAGGTTTCATTTTGATATGGTTTTAGCCAGAGTAAGCATCCATGAAGCTGAGCAGCTCATGTCCCGAGGTAGCATCCACTAGTTGATCAATTCTGGGCAATGGAAAATGATCCTTTGGGCATGCCTTGTTAAGATCGGTGAAATCAACACACATTCTCCATTTATTGTTTTTCTTCTTTACCATCACCACATTTGCCAACCAGTCTGGATACTTTACGTCTTCAATGAATTGGGCTTTCTGGAGTTTCTCGACCTCCTCTTGTATAGCCTGATTCTTCTCGGGGCTAAATACCCTTCTTCTCTGCTTTACAGGCTTGATCTCATTATTCACATTGATCTCATGACATAAGAAGTTTGGATCTATTCCTGGCATGTCTTCATGACTCCACGCAAAAGTTTTCTTCCTGTTTCTCAAGAAAGTTATCAACTCCTGTTTTATTGAGGCATCCAACGTAGAACCTATCTGGGTTACCCGTTCAGGGTGCTCGTCGTCCAGAATAATATTTTTTGTAGATTCCACCACCTGTCCTTTTACAAGTTGGGATTCATATCTAGGATCGAGAGTTTCAATCTCTGTATCTTCTTCCACCTGGTAGGTAGTAGTCCTTTTCCTTGATTCCTCAAGCTCCTCTTGCTCGGCAGATGAGTAATAGCATTCCCGAGCTACTTTTTGGTCACCCTTCACAACTCCTACTCCAAAGTTTGTTGGGAATTTTAAGCATTGATGCACTGTAGATGGAACTGCTTCGAATTTCTTCAAACCAACTATTCCCATGATGATGTTGTAGGCTGACTGCACATTCTTATCCATCACGAAGAAGCGTATTCTTTCTGTTCGACAAGCAGGCCAAGTTCCAATGAATATATCCAATTTGATTGTCCCAAGTGGAAAAACTTTCTCGCCAGCAAAACCCAGGAGGGGTCTGTGATAAGGTTCCAATTGAGATAATTTCAGATTCAAGCTATCAAAGCATGAATAGTACATGATGTCTGCCGAGCTTCCATTATCTACCAACACCCTTGAAATCACTACTTCCTTCATCCTCATTTCGATCACCAGAGGATCGTCGTGCGGATAAAGAACACCTGCCAGGTCGTTTTTTGAAAAACCAATGACCAGCTTCTCTTTGTTTACCTTCCTCGGACGATCGTCCTCGGCCAGATTTATTCGCTGAATATATGAACAAGCTTGAGCCTCTCCGAGGTAAGCTTTTCTTTCTGCAGTATGGTCTCCTCCTCCTGCATCTCCTCCTGTAATAACATTACAATCAATTGATCCAAAACGTATGGAAAATACCTCTCGTTCTGGCTGCCTTGGTTTCTTGGGAAGATCGGGGTCATCCTCTGGATCATCTTCATGGTTTCTCTTCTTTTTCTCCTCTGTTCGGCGAGGAGATCTAGACCTCTCTCTAGTTCGGTCATTATTTCTTTTTTCGCCTCCCCGATCAACATATTTTGCTAGCTTTCCTCTTCGGATGAGTGTTTCAATCTCGTTCTGAAGAGCTATGCAATTTTTGGTCATGTGACCATGATCTTTATAAAATTCGCAGTACTTATCCCTACTCCTCGAATCAGGGTCTGACTTCAGTTTCTTTGGCCATTTTACCTCCTCGTTGTTCTTGATTTCTTCCAAGACATGATTAATACCCATTTTCAAAGGTGTATAATTGTCATATTTCTTCAAGACTTCCCATGATGATTTATTATTTCTGGAGCGTTTATCACCGCCATTGCCCTTATGCTCTTTATTCTTAGACTTGTCGACTTCCACCTTGGTGTCTTTATCTATATTCTTCTTTGCAGCCATAGCTTCCTCGGCATTCATGATTTTGGCCGCTTTTGCCATCAGTTCTGACATAGTTTTAGGTGGATCTTTTGACAAAGTATAATACAACTTATTAGGCAACAACCCACTCATCAAGGCGGTGATTCCTGTCTTTTCTTCATAATCTATGACCTCCAGCTTCTCGTTATTGAAACGAGTTATATAATCTCTAGTACTCTCACCAGATTTTTGTCTAACACTTAACAAATGTGCTACCCGTTTTACTAGCTTTGCTCCAAAACAGAAATTGCCAATGAACAACTCTGACAACTGAAAGAAAGTTGAAATCTCACCTCGAGGAAGATTGTTGTACCATATCTGGGCAGCTCCAGTAAGCGTTCCTGAGAACGCTCTACATCTCATCTCGTCTGGGACGACATAGATGTCGGCAGCAGCTTGATATTGCTCTATGTGAAGAACAGGATCTGTCTTTCCATCATATTTGGGGGTCACTACAGGTGCTTTGAACTTTTACGGTGTAGGAAAATTCACAATGGCCTGGACAAAAGGTGTCCCTTGAACAAAAGTTCGTTGTAAGGGATTCTTCGCCTTAGCCATTTCTCCCAATCTATCCTCCAAGCGTTGAAGAGATCCTTTCCACGCTTCATCTCCTTCCTCGGGCCTATTGGTTCGAGCAATTGATCGTTCTGAGGTAGCTTCTTGAGATCTATCTTGACGAGCAGCCAGCCGTGATTGTGCTGATCCTTCTCTTAGATCTGATGGTTGTCGAAAACTCCTCGACATGGTCTTAAGTGGACTCATATTCCTCCTAGGGCCTAATCGACTGAAAGGAGACACCCTACTCAATCTTTCTATAGCACTGGGTCTTTCTAGAGAGAGAGTGATACGTTGATCAGTATCTGTAGCCCTTATTAACGAAGTTCGCCCAGGTTGATAAGAGAAATCATCAGACTCCTCATTACGATATGACTCAGTACGCCTGGAACATGAAGAAAGTAAATAAGTTTGCCTCTGACCACTTTGCTGTCCTGAACGTGCAGGTGCACCGCTATGAAGAGTTTGTATGAGTTGCCTCAGTGTGTCTTGCATGGCGGTATGTCCTTGAGCCAGATTCGTCATAATTCCGGCCAGATCTGGAGGTGCAGAGGGATTTGGAGGATTTCCAGCATTTCCCGCGTTTCGATTGCTGGATTTTGGATTATCCGCCATTGATGATGAATGATTTTTGGTGAAAAATGATAATAACAATCGTTCCCACAGACGGCGCCAATCTGTTGATGTAAAAAACTAGATCGCTCTAATTATTCAATCACAGATAAATAAAATGAGACAAAGATTTTTAAAGTGGTTCAACCTTATAAGAATGGCCTACGTCCACTGTTATGTTATTGTTGAGTGTTGTGGAATTCTTGATTACAAGTTCTCTTAAGAAATTTCGGTCCCCCCTTGAATGAGGGTGATACAAGGTATTTATAGCCCATAGGTTGTACATGAAAGGGCTGGTACATTAAATGATATACATACGAAAGGGTAATATATTTAATGCAGCGAGTGCGTCAAGATGATAAACATTCAATGAATAATTGAACTGTTGATTATCTGGCAGTTTATGCTACGGCCGAGATGCAGCTCGGACCGCCTTAATTCTTCGGAGCGCTGGAGTACCTCGGAGTGCTAGAGTACCTCGGAGTGCTGAAGCTCCTCGATGTATCTTCGTTGCTCGGAGAGAACATGGGTTGGTCGGGGAAATGAACTTCCTCATTGCTATTATGCCTAGTAGATTGACACGTGTCTTCATATCACTCGTCCATATCAGCATATTAATTTTGGTATCAACATTAACCTTATTTAATCGATGTCAATTTTCAAATCAAATTAATTCATCCCTAAACAAACATCTAGCTGTAGTGGATCATGACAACACAAACAACTATGAAGTGTTGACTCACAGATGTCAGGAAAAATCCCCGAAGGGCAAAACCTTTTATTTCACTAATAATACTCATAATGATTACAGGCGAAATCTGCAAAGAATTTACCGCAGCAAACCCTCGTAGGCCGTAACCTAAATAAAAAATGAATCAACCTCGAAAGATCCATAGAGACGCGCAGTCCAGTCAGTCCAGGAACATCCACGAGTACTCGCATTGACACACAGTCACATTAGTCTAGCACCTCCCTCAAGTGGCACCTAGATCAGCAGTAGAGATCTTCTCTACAAGAGAAAGTTCACAAAATTGTGTTTTTGGGTTCCAAAACAATTCACTAAAGCATATTGGATTTTTGCGAAATGAAAATAAAATATTAGAATTCTTAAATTGAAGAAGACGAAGTGTTCTGTAGAATGCAGTTTACTGGTATCAAAATTCGTCATGTCTTCTTAACAAAAACGTAGTGGTTTAACACGCTTTATATAAAAAAAAACTTAAGACGACGTGTCTCTCGAATGAAACTAGTATGTTTCTTGAACGAAGCAGGATGTCGCTAGAGTTAGCGCGAGATAGCCCCGTCGCTCGAACGAATGGCTTATCTCGCTCGAATGAGCTGCTTAAAAAAATAATTTTTTATTTCGTAAAAAACTCTGCCTCAACACTAAGAAAAAATTCTTTGACAAAAAAATCCGCTCCAACACTCAGAAAATATTTTTAAAAAATCATCCCAACACTCTAAGTGAATTGTTAAGGTACTTAAACACAACCTTACCACAATTAATCTCACGGAGGTTTGAATGTTGAAGAACTTTGATACTCTGCTCCGTCTTGACGCATGATTGAAATTGCATACGTCTTTGACGTTGTAGCAGTATACGGCATACTCAAATATAAATAGGACTTATAAAATATGTCCTTACAATTATGCATTTGATTACGACATATAAAAATGTATAAATCAACAATCCCTCCATATCTCCGTCCCCTATTCGTTCTGTATTTGCTCTTCGTCCATTTGAAATCTTGGATTACTGAGTTGATTTCTTGATTTTAGCAATCCCTCCATCTGCTCTTGATTTCAGATGGTAAATGTCATTTTTGTTCATGCGCCAATTTCTTGCTGCCACTAACCTCATTTACGCCGATTAGCAGGTAAACATATGTTGGTTCAGGGTTTTTGAATTATAAATGGTTCTTGGCTTCATTTGTTTGCCTATTGATTATTATCCATTTTTTAAAGATTCGTTGTATTGTATGTTACTGAGGCTCATTCACACTCTCTAGAAATTAATTCAACATCTATACATTTTTTAAAATTTATAGATGAATTATTTAAATCATTATTTGCATATCTTAAGGGGTTAAGTAAAAAAAAATAATAATAATAATAATAACAATTTACCATGGTAGTTCAATTTCTAATTATTAAACCAAATTAATTTATATGATAATTAATACCCTTGTGATGGTTCTTTAATTACTGGTGCATTGCAACTAATAAGTCATTTTTAGCCCCTGTTTATCTTCTACTCTATGAATTGTGATGGTAGTTTCCCACATTAATTTAGCTTGTCCTGAATATGAATACCCTGTGTAATTCTGGAATTTCAACCTTGATTGTAAAAGTGAAACCAAGGAATTTCATACCCCCATCACTGTTATTGTTGTTCTTGTTTTTCTTTTGGGTTATTCGATTAAGACAGTGGGTTGTAAAACCTCATTTCTCTTATGACCAGTTTTAATTCATTTTGTGCTAACAACTCTCTGATTTATATATTTTGTCATGATAATCATATCCTAGTTTTCAATATATTATGTACTTTTTCCTATAAAACTAGAACAAATTTTAGTTTGATGTATCGTGTTTCAACGTGACAACTGAACAAATTTAATATAATTATCACTGCACGAGATTTTGTGTGTTGATGTAAAAAACTAGATTATCTCTAATTAATCAATCACAGAAAAAATGAATAAATAAGACAAAAGATTTTTAAAGTGGTTCAGCCTTAGGAAAATGGCCTACGTCCACTATTTTTGTATTGATGGCTGTTTATTTGGAATCCTGATAATAGGTTTACCAAGAGATCCAAAGTCCCCCTCTAATAAGGAGGTTACAATGTATTTATAGCTTTGAGGTTGTACATGTGAAAGGATAATGCGCTATTATCTAGTAGACATATACATCTGTACAATAATAATGAGCATTTAATACGCAATCGTCTTTTTTATTCTCTTGATTTGGATGCTCTGCACGCTAAGTAGCTCGGACCGCTTAAACTATTCGGACCGCTTAAGTTGCTCGGTACGCTTGAGTTGCTTGGAGCTCTGAGTTGTTCGGTGTGCCTAGGCTGCTCGGTACGCTTGAGCTTCTCGGAGTGTATGAGTTGCTCATTGAAAGTATTCGTATTTGCCATGTGGTTGACACGCGTCTTCAATTGATTGGTCCATGTCAGCAGACCAAATTGGGCATCAACAGAAGCCCCCAATGTTTCACAGTTTGAGGTTAAATAAAAGTGTGGAACATTCTGCTTGAAAACTACTTGGATTTTTGTTTATTATAGATTTTAGGAAAAATTTCGTTGTATATAATTCCTTTTTAAGCGCATAGTATCAGGCTTCATAAATATTTTGAATTTTCATGACCACTTCGATATTTGTGCCCTTTTCTTCTTTTAGCCGCCGGAAACGCAAACATCTTCCCTTGTAATGATTGCCTTTCTCTATTCCCGAGGTAAAGTACTTAAGCGCGGTAGAAATCCTATCATTTTTCACTTTTCAAATCTGTATCTTTGAACTCTTCATTTTCTCTCTATCCTGTGCCTTTGTTTTTTCCATCATTCATTGTCAACTGATCTCTCTTTTTTCTGTAAGATTTTCTTCCCTCTCCTTTATTTACTTTGTTCATCATGGTTTATCTTACTGAATCGCTGGACAAATTTCGGTCTGAATTTTTTATCCCTTCGTGGGGTATTTTGGAAGAACTTTCTGAACCTTCTGATTATTTTTCTTTGGCTGAGGGACATTGGTTCCCAAGTCTTTTTGTAGAAGAATGTGGCTTTTCTTTCCTGCTAAATTCCATGTGTTTGGAGTTTTGCCAATATTTTGATATTGTACCTGCAAAAGTAGCTTCAAATACATGGAGGATAATTAATGGCATTCATAGGTTAAATCAACTTCTTGGGAATCGATTAGGGATTTCAGAGATTATGTATTGCTATAGATGGGTTGTTAGTGATGCCACATTCTATTTAAAAACTAGGTTTTTGAATAGAGCTTTAGTTGTCAATCTTCCTGATGCCAATAGGGACTATTTTGATCATGGGGTTGTGATGAAAAATTACCAACACCCTCTATTAAATGGAGATGATGTATACCAAGGTCCCAGGTGTCCACCTTATGGCAATGGGATAGGTTGTTTTTATTTTTTGAAATCTTATTTTCTTTGTGTTTGATAAAATGCATCACTGACATTTGTTTTTGTTTGTTACAGTTGACAGTAAAAGAAAATCTCCAAAAGAGACTGATGTTAATATAAAGCATTTAAAACTTATCTGGGGTTTGCATCAATCTGTTGCTGGGGAGCATATTAAATCTACTTCTTACTTGTTGCAATACAAAATCTACACCTTGTCTTTCATTACTCGTCCTCGTCCTGTGGTGGTTGATCTGGATCAGGTACCAGCCTCTGACACTAGTGTGGAAGGTTCTTCTTCTGAATCGAATATTCCTATCACTGATCTGATGAAGAAGAGAAGAGCTCCTACCTTTTTTAACAAGTCTTCCTCTGCCACTGTGGAGGCAAAGAAAAGTAAATAAGATGTCCCAGAAGAAGGTACAAAGACTATAGATGTACCCCCTCCCACTGCTGCCAAGGAAGCTGGCAAAAAGCCCCCTGTGGCTCTGAGTAATACTGTTGCTATCTCTCCTTCGAGCGATGTTGTTGTTATATCGGCAATAAAGACAACGTCTTTAGTTGAAAATGCTCATGCTCCTCTGAGGAGATTAAAAAAAAATTCTTCTGAGAGACCTAGTGAACCTATCTCTCAACCTTCAAATGTTGAAGGTAGTGTTCCAGTTCTTATTTCTCCGAGCTCTCCTGTGAGCTTGGTAAGATCCTGGAGTGTTCCATAATCTTAAGGTGTTGAAGACACCTTTTCTCGAGAGAAACTTACTCTATTGGTTGCTCAACACATTTCTTCAGTAAGTATCTTTAGCTTGACCCCTTATTTTTTAATATTATGTTCATGTATTGACTTAAAGTTACTTCTTTTTTCAACTAGTGACGTGTTTCAACAGCATGTTGAAGAATGATGAAGCTATTAGGGCTTCAAGTTCCTCGGGTGGAGTAGAGGAAGCTTTTGATGGGATGACCCAATCTTTGAAAGATTCTCGTTAAAAGTACAAGGAAGATAATGGTGCTTGGTAGAAGCAATTTAAGTCCGTTGAGCTAGACAGAGATCAAGTTGTGAATGCCTCCAAGGAATTGGAGAAGAAGTTGAAGGAGTTTGAACAGAGCAACAAGGAGCTTGAGGTTAAGCTTAAGTCTGCTGAAGAGAAAGTTGTTAAACTTCAAGATGTTGAGTGACAAAAAACGGAGGTAGAGGAGAAGCTGAAGTCTGTCGAGGAGCTCTTTAGGGAAAGGATCTCCTCGGAGAAGGCAAAAAGGAAAGCTGCAGTTAAAAAATCATTCAATGCTGGTTGGGGCAAAGGCTGGAACAAGGGCCTGGCTGTGATGTCTTCTAAAATGGAGTATGCCAGTGTAAAATACTTTAGGGATGGATGGGTATCATCCTTAAAGGAGCTTAAGGTTGCTGAGAACTCTGAATTATTCCAGCAGCACTCTCATGGCCCTCCTCCCGCTCCTGGAGAAGAAGAAGAAGAAGAAGATTAAGAAGCTTCAGATGAATCTTCCATGTTGACTAGAGATCAGGTTCCTACTGTTCCTGTTTTTCATCCTTCTGAGCAACTCTAACCAACCAGCACATCTGTCGAGCAGCTACCATTGTCCTCTGAGCAACCAGCCTCTTCTCCAAACCTCTTAAGGAAGTCGTAGGAAACAAGGAGAGGGTGTAAAGTTGTTCAGGTTTTTTTATTTTGTTATTTTCTTGAATGTAACTTGGAACAATGTATCTCCTATTATGATGAATAAAAATTCGAACTTTGGTTGTTCGTCTTGAATTTCTCTTTTACTTGCTCTGTATGCATCATTATTGATTCTTTTTATTTCTTCTCTTTGCTAGTTTATGGCCAGGATGAAGCTCTTATTAACTCATGATACAGAATTGATGAAGAAATGCAATGACTATTTTAAAGCTGGTCATACAGATCTTAATGAGGCCCAGATAATTGACATCCTCGGATCAGGTGCTTCTGATCGAGCAGTTGAAGCTTACCAATACCTGAAGTGCTTACTCGATCGTGTTGTTGCCAATAATGTGGCCTACTGTGAGATGATTGAAGATCTCCAAGGAACGATCGAGGAACTTCAGCAACAATACAAAGAGTCTTCCACATTTTTACATCAAGGTTATGAAAGAAAGTACCAGCAATTGAGTGTTGATAAGGGATATGATAAGTTCATATCAGATCATGAGAAGAAGGAGAGTGTTCTAAAGGTTGAAATTAAAGAGCATAGACACATCGCCAAGTTGTTGGAGCAGGAGAACATTGCTTTGCAAGAGGAAATAAAATAACGCAAATCTGCTGCTTCTTCATCAGGAGCCTTGGTCCCAGTAAATGAGGATGGTTTTTCATTTTTGGAAGTAGAAAATGCTAACTTAAGGGATGAGTTAGAAACCTTAAAGCGAGATGGACCCTCCACCTCTACTCTTGGTAGAGCAAGATCTTCTTGTGGACGATCAAGGGCTGGTTGGGTCACCATTGAAGAAGCGAGAACGCAGTCATCTTTAGAGAATCAAGTCGTTCAGTTGACGATGAATAACCAAGCCTTGGCAGAAATGTCTAAGACGATTCTAAACTTCACCGAACAACTCTCTAATCAAAGCTCTACTCTGGAAAGTAAAGAAATTCTAGTGAAGAAACTCCACGAGAAACTTGAGAGGTAAACTTATCAGTTCCACAAGCAGCCCAAGGAATTTTGGATGGCTGGGTATAACGAAGCTTTGTACCATCTCGATGCTCGGTTGTAGCAGTCAAATAATGAGGGATATAAGCAGGGATGGTTGAATGCCTTGTGTGTGCTAAAATTGGAGCAGGGCCACTACTTATGGGATTATTATGATCCTAGAGTGATCGATTTTCCCATGCCTCCTTTTAAGCTTGATATTAGTTGGATTTCTGCTCGTGTAATTCCTCAATGCTTAATTTCTAAGTATCTCGGTGATTACAGTTTTCATGCAAACTTTGAGATATCTCGCCCAGAGCACTTGCTTGATGGGCCCTCCGTAATGAATGTTCGAATGTTGCGAGATGTAAACTTTATAAATTCTCCTTATGCATCAGATGATCCTCCAGCCGGGGTAGAACCTGTTTCAAAAGTAGAGGGGAAGAAACCTATAGAGTAGGATATTCTTATGTAATGAATCAGATTTTTCACATCATATGTAATTTTACTTGATTTGAATGAAGAAATTTTTAGTCTTTTGCCATTTCATTTTCTTTTAAATAATTTATAGAATGTCCTTGCTTATTGGTTGGTAAGTATATATGTATATACTATACTTGTCCCATTTTTTATTTGATTATAGTGACTTGTCACTCTTTGGGCCTAGGCAATGGAATGATTTGCATCCTATGTTCCTGCTTAGTTGTAGTAATCTCGTATGGATTACCATGCCCCGGGAGGTCGTCCAGCTTCTTGCCTAGTTTGGTACCAACCAACCGGAGTTGGTGGTTATTGATTTACCGACCAATCGGAGTTGGTGGTAATTGATTTTCCGACCAACCAGAGTTGGCGGTATTAAGTTCCCAACCAATCGGAGTTGGTGGTAATTGAATTGCCGACCAACCGGAGTTGATGGTATTATTAAGTTCCCAACCAATCGGAGTTGGTGGTAATTGAATTTTTGACCAACCGGAGTTGGCAGTATTAAGTTCCCGACCAACCAAAGTTGGTGGTAATTGAATTGCTGACTAACCGGAGTTGGTGGTATTAAGTTCCTGACCAATCGGAGTTGGTGGTAATTAAATTGCCGACCAACCGGAGTTGGTGGTATTAAGTTCCCGACCAATCGGAGTTGGTTGTAATTGAATTGCTGACCAACCGAAGTTGGTGGTATTAAGTTCTCGACCAACCGGAGTTGGTGATAATTGAATTGCCGACTAACCGGAGTTGGTGGTAATTGAATTGCCGTGGTTAGTGGTATGTTGCTCTGAATTTGGATTTGTGTAGTGTGTAGCACTAATATTACGAAAAAATTTCAATAAAGAAAGAAAATGGGTGAAACATTACTTTATTCATATTTAAGAAATTGCATTACATGGGAATTTCAATTACTGATAATACTTGCGTAGATGCTCTGCATTCCATGCATTATTGAATTCTTCTCCATCCGAAGTTTCAATCCTGTATGTCCCTAGACGAATAACTTCTGTTATTCTGTAGGATCCATGACAGTTGGCTTCCAGTTTGTTATGATTTTGGATCACTTTCTTCAACACATAATCCCCTTCCTTCAAATCACACTTCTTCACACTTTTGTTATAGAACACAGTTGTTCGTTGTTGATATGTTGCATTCCTGATTGCTGCTTCTTCCCTAACTTCTTCGATTATATCCAGGTCTAATCTTCTCATCAAGTCACTGACAGGAGAATTGAAATTAAGCACCCTATGCGTAGGTAGACCTAATTCAGCAGGTATGACAACCTCACTCCCAAATGCCAGCATGTATGGGGACTCTCTCGTTGCTGTTCATGGTGTGGTGCGATAAGCCCATAACACATATTGTAGCTCGTTAATCTGATTTGCCTTTGTATCATCCAGTTGTTTTTTCAAACCATTCAGTAGCGTTCTGTTTGTCGTCTCAGTTTGCCCATTTCTCTAGGGATGGTCTGGTGCAGAGTGGATCTTTAGTACATTGGATTGATGACAATATGCAGCAAACTCCTCGTTGTCAAACTGGGTTCCATAGTCAGTAATGAATGCATGTGGGAGACCATATCTGCAAATAATATTTTTCCAAATAAATTGATGGACTTTTTCGTATGTCATATCAATGAGAGGCTCATCTTCCACCCATTTAGTAAAATAATCCACAGCAACCACGAGGTATTTGAATCTTCCCCTGGTCATTGAAAGTGGCCCGACCAAGTCTATCCCCCACATGGCGAATGGCCAAGAGGGCGTGATGGGTGTTAACAATGCTTGGGGAGTTCTTCGGATGGAGGAGAAACATTGGCATTTATCTCACTTCTTGGCATAAGCTACGCAATCAGCTCTCTTTGTTGGCCAGTAATACCTCTGCGTTGTTATTCTTTGCAAAAGCATCTAACCTTCTACATAGGCTCCACAAGACCCTTCGTGAACCTCTTCGATCAAATTTTTCACTTCAGAGGGATGGACACATATTTGTAGCCCTGCTATAACTCCTCGTCTCTATAAAATGCCACTGGTCAATACATAACGAGCAGCTTTAAACTTCAGTTTCTTGGCTGCGAGTTTATCAGTTAGCAAAGCCTCCTCTTCAATATAGGCCCTGATGGGGTCCATCCACGATGGTCCCAAGTCAAGGGCAATGAATTTCATTATCAAATCTTCGTATATGCTTCAACCAGCCATTATTTCTATTGGGATTGTTCTTCGTAGCTCGGTGCATGTGGTTGATGCTAACCGAGCTAGGGCGTCTTCTCTTGCATTCTCCAATCTTGGTATTCTAATCAACTGAACTACAGTAAAACTCGATACAACCTCCATTACTTTTTCATGATACTTGATCATTAACTCTCCTTTTGCTGCATACACCCTCAAAATTTAATTTACGATTAACTGAGAATCACTGAATACAACGACTTGTTCTGCCTTCATGGTTTTGGCCAGACTTAGACCCACAATCATAGCTTCATATTCAGCCTCATTATTAGAAGCTTTAAATTCAAAGCGCAGAGCATACTCCATATCAATCTCATCCAGACTGTTTAAAATAATTCCTGCTCCACTGCCTGCAGTGCACGAAGAGCCATCCACATATAGATTCCACATGGGTACTTCATTATCAAACTCTTGGTCAGACAGAGCTCCTCGGTGGAATATTTGATGCTTCCTTTTGTCTTCCCCCAACATTTCTTGCTGCTCTTTGATTATCTTCTCTTGATTGTCCAAGGATGAAGGAAGCATCAAATATTCCACCGAGGAGCTCTGTCTGACCAAGAGTTTGATAATGAAGTACCCATGTGGAATCTGTATGTGGATGGCTCTTATAATCCCGTAATATCCACGGGTTGGTCTGTAGTAAACTCCTATTCTTTGGAGGTATCAGATTGAGTAAACTCTGCGATAAAATTCGCTACTGCCTACCCTTTAAGTGATGATCTTGGCTCATACAATATATCATATTCACTAAGTTCCACCGCCCAGTACATCAATCTTCCTGATTTCTCTGGTTTGTGCAGAGCCTGTCTCAACGGCATATCAGTATACACCACTATAGTATGGGCTTGGAAGTATGGCCTCATCCTTCTACTCACTTCGATTAGTGCTAGTGCTAGCTTTTCCAACTTTGTATATCTGATTTTTGCTCCTCGAAATGCCTTGCTGGTATAGTAGACTGGTTTCTTCACTCCATCTTCCACTCTTATCAATGCCGAGCTAACTGCATTCTCTGAAACTGCTAGATACAACTATAGTCTTTCTCCCATCATTGGTCTAGATAACAATGGAGGTGTCCCCAAATATTTCTTCAATTCTTGAAAGGCCTCCTCGCATTCATCATTTCACTCAAAAGTTTTTCGGAGTGTTTTGAAGAATGGGAGACATCTGTCTGTTGCTCGTGACATAAATCTATTAAGTGCTGTAACTCGCCCCTTTAGGATTTTCCCTTCCTTCTTCGTGATTGGAGATCGTAGCTCCAATAGAGCCTAGATATTTTCAGGGTTTGCCTCAATCCCTCATTGATTAATAATATATCTGAGAAACATGCCTTCTCGTACTCTGAATATACATTTGGTGGGATTCAGCTTCATTTGATAATTCTCTAGTTAATCAAAGGTCTGACCTAGGTCAACTAGATGATCAACAGCTTTCTTTCTCTTCGTCAGCATATCATCAACATAAACCTCCATGTTATGACTGATTTTCTCTGCAAAAACCTTATTCATTAGTCACTGATATGTCGCACCTGCATTTTTAAGTCAAAAAGGCATAACATTATAGCAATAAGTTCCCCTTGGGGTGATAAAAGAGGTACTCTCCCTGTCCTCAGGCTTCATTTTAATCTGGTTGTAACCAGAATAAGCATCCATGAAACTCAACAATTCATGCCCCTAGGTAGCATCCACCAGTTCATCGATTCGGGGCAAAGGAAAATGATCTTTTGGGCATGCCTTATTAAGATCAGTGAAGTTTACACACATCCTCCACTTGTATTTTTCTTCTTTACCATCACCACATTTGTTAGCCAGTCAGGATATTTGACATCCTTAATAAGAGAGGCTTTTTGTAGTTTCTCTACTTCTTCCTGTATAGCTTGCTTCTTCTCAGGACTGAACACTCTTCTTCGCTGCTTCACTGGATTGATTTCCTTGTTCACGTTGAGCTCATGACACAGGAAACTTGGGTCTATCCCTGGCATGTCTTCATGACTCCATGCAAAAATCTTCTTTCTGTGCCTTAGAAATGCTATCAATTCCTGTTTTATTGATACATCCAGTGATGCACCAATTTGAGTTGTTCGTTCTGGATGCTCGTCATCCAGAATGATATTTTCGGTAGCTTCCATGACCTGGCCCTTCACGAGCTGAGACTCGTCTCTAGGGTCTAAAGTTTTAATCTCTGCATCTTCTATTTCATCCACTTGATAAGTAGTAGTCTTCTTCCTGGATTCTTCACGTTCCTCCTGTTTGGCAGATGAATAGTAGCATTCTCGAGCTACTTTCTGGTCACCTTTCACAACTCCTACTCCAAAATTGTTGGGAATTTTAAACATTGATGTACAGTAGATGGTACTGCTTCGAACTTCTTCAAACCTACCCTTCTCATGATGATATTGTAAGCCGATTAAACATTTTTATCCATTACGAAGAAGCGTACTCTTTCTGTTCGACAATCAGTCCATGTACCAATAAGCATATCCAACTTGATTGTCCCAAGTGGAAAAACCTTTTGGCCAGTAAAACCAAGGAGGGGCCTATGATAGGGTTCCAATTGTGCTAACTTCAAATTCAAACTATCAAAGCATGGTTAGAACATGATGTCTGCAGAGCTACCATTGTCCACCAGCACATGTGAAATCATAACTTCTTTCATTCTCATCTTAATCTCCAATAGGTCATCATGAGGATATAATACACCTGCCAGGTCATTTTTAGAGAAACTAATGACCAGTTTGTCCTTATTCACCTTCCTCGGGTGATCATCTTTAGCCAAATTTATTCTCTATATGTACGAGCATGCTTGAGCCTCATTGAGGTAAGCTTTCCTCTCCGCAGTAAGATCTCCACCTCCTACATCTCCACCTGTAATCACATTACATTCAAACAATCCAAAATGGATTGAAAATACCTCACGCTCTGGTTATTTTGGTCTCTTAGGAAGGTCGGGATCATTTTCTGGATCATCATCATGGTCTCTCTTCTTATCTTCTTTTGCTCGATGAGGAGATTTAGATCTTTGTCTTCCTCGGTCGCTGGTCTTCCCACTATTTTGGTGATCAACATACTTAGCCAATTTTCCTCATCTGATGAGTGCTTCAATTTCATTCTGGAGAGCTCTGCAACGTTTGGTCGTATGACCATGGTCTTTGTGGAATTCAAAATATTTGGACTTATCCCTTCTGTCAGGATCTGCCATCATTTTTGCTGGCCAGGCTAGCTCCTCGCTGTTCTTGATCTCCTCCAGAATGTGATTTATATCTACCTTCAAAGGAGTATAATTTCCAAATTTCCTCATCTGCTCCAGTGCTTGCTTTCCTTTCGACTTCCTGCTTCCACTATTGTTCTTATAATCCTTCTTTTCGATTTTACCATCTTCTACATTGGCCTCCTTAGTATCCGCATTCTTTTTCGCAACCATAGCCTCCTCGGCATTCATGATTTTGGCTGCTTTCGCCAGCAGTTCTGCCATGGTCGATCTTTGGCTAAAGTGTAGTACAACTTATCTGGAAACAGTCCACTCATTAGGGCAGTGATTGTTATTTTCTCCTTATAGTCAATTACTTCTCGTTATTGAAATGAGTAATATAGTCCCTGGTGCTTTCACATGCCTTCTGTCTAACACTCAGCAAGTGTGCTACTCGTTTGACTGGTTTCGCTCCAAAATAGAAGTTCCCGATAAAGAGCTCTGTCAGTTGAAAGAAAGTCACAATCTTTCCCCAAGGAAGGTTTTTGTACCATATCTGAGCTGATTTGGTAACAGTTCTTGAAAATGCCTTGCATCTCATCTCATCTGGAACTGCACAGATATCGACAGCAGCTTGGTATTTTTCTATATGAAGGACAGGGTCAGTTTTTCTATCATATTTAGGCGTCACCGTAGGAGCTTTGAATTTTGATGGTGTGGGAAAATCCACAATTGCTTGTACAAATGGTGTCCCTTGGACAAAAGTTCTTTTTAGAGGATTCTTGGCCTTAGCCATTTCCCCTAATTTGTCCTTTAATCTTTGAATTGAGCCCTTCCATGCATCGTTTCCCACCTCGGGCCTATTTGTTCGAGCAACTGATCGCATTTAGTTTTCCTCTTGGGATCGAGCTGCTGGTCGTGATTGGGCGGAGCCTTCCCTTAGATTGGATGGTTGTGGAGAATTCCTCAACTCAGTCCTAGTAATACTTCCATTCCTCCTAGGGCCCAAATGATCAAAAGGAGAGACTTTACTCAACCTTTCTAGAGCGTTATTCCTTTCTGGAGATAGAGTGACGTTTCGTTGAGAATCTATAGCTCGTATCGATGAAGTCCGAGAAGGTTGATAAGAAGGATCATCAGATCTCTTAGTACGATATGATTTGGTGCGTCTAGATTGAGATACCTCCGGGAATAGCGTTCGCCTAGTTCGTGAAGAGGGTAGACGGGTATTTCTTTGAACACTTCGTTGTCCTGATTGGGCCGGCACTCCACTTTGAACAGTTTGTATAAGTTGACGCATAGTTTCCTGCATGGTCGTTTGCCCTTGGGCTAAATTATCCATTATGCCAGCCAGATCTTGAATATTTGGGGGAGTAGAAGGGTTTGGAGGAATCCCAGCGTTTTGATTACTGGATTCCGAATTATCGACCATTGATGATGAATTATTTTGGTGAAAAAATCTAAGTACTGTCATTTCCCATAGACGGCGCCAATCTGTTGATGTAAAAAACTAGACTATCTCTAATTAATCAATCATGGATAAAATGAATAAATAAGACAAAGGATTTTTAAAGTGGTTCAGCCTTAGAAAAATGGCCCACTTCCACTGTTTTTGTATTGCTGACTGTTTATTTGGAATCCTGATAATAGGTTTACTAAGAGATCCAAAGTCCCCCTCTAATGAGGAGGTTACAATGTATTTATAGCCTTGAGGCTGTACATGTGAAAGAACAATGCGCTGTTATCTAGTAGACATATACATCTGTCCGATAATGAGCATTTAATGCGCAGTCGTCTTTTTTATTCTCTTGATTTGGATGCTCTGTACGGTAAGTAGCTCGGACCGCTTAAGTTGTTCGGACCGCTTAAGTTGCTGAGTACGCTTGAGTTGCTCGGAGCTCTGAGTTTCTTGGGGTGCCTAGGCTGCTCGGTACGCTTGAGCTGCTCAGAGTGTATGAGTTGCTCGTTGAAAGTATTCATATTTGCCATGTGGTTGACACGCGTCTTCAAGTGATTGGTCCATGTCAGCAGACTAAATTTAGTATCAACAGTGTGATATGTACATAAGAAAATATTATATTTTATACACTATTGACCTTCTGTTCGATGTGTTATACTCATAGATTACAGTGGGGAATGTTTTAAAATTTGACTTCAATGTTAATTGTGATAACATTTATATTGCTTTATATAGATTTGTCATTGATCAACATGGTTTTCTCCTCGTTCCCCTTTCTTATGTAAGGTGGTTTGATGAATTCAACTACAGAAGATTTTTTATATCTTAATCAAATTAATGGTCTACTATAAAAGCTATAGTTATACCTAGATATTTCTTATTAAGTGGGAGTGTAGAGGGATTAAATATTTAGTAACCAGTGACTTTTAATAAAATGACCAATATACATGTTACAACTCCCTTGTGGAATTTTAAGAAATCCATGTTACACGCTCTTTTAGAGAGTTTATTTACTCATTCATTTGGCTATTGCATCATTTGAAATTGGATTTGGGTCCTTAAAGAAATATATGTATTCGCTGGTTAATGTTATTATTCGGTTGTTGTAGAATGCCTTCGACATGTATTCCAGAGAGAACTTTGGGACACATCTCTGTGAACTTTTTAACACGTCTCTTAAAATTGTTAAATGCCTTTACAGAAATGTTAACATACCTCCTAAAATCACCATGGTTCTAAAATCACCATCATTCTCACAACTATCTATCGATTCATCAAATGTTGAATTTAATTCATTGATCTTTTAGTTTTTCCTTTTTAATTGACTTCTTTAACTGATTATGGCTCATGTATGATTATAATTCTGTCTTCCTCTAATATGTGTAGGTGTGTTAAACAGTGAATTTTTTTCAACAATTATTTGGAAATAATATAAGAATAACACAAAATTTCCATTCTTGGGAATATCAATTTCTGACCCAAATCGCTTTTCTAGAATAGGAAAATATAAACTTCAAATCAATTTTTGAAGTGAAAACCTTATTTTCTGCTTTCTACTAGGTAAATATAAATATTTTGACTATCATTTATATAAATATTATTTAGGTAAATATTTTTTGGTGCTATACTCATGTAGGGCTCAATAAACTTGAAGAAATCATAGACTAATTGAAGTGAAATCCTTTGTGCTTTCAATTTTTGCTTTGTTAGGTAATTAATTTTTCCCTAATGTTTCTTATTCAAGATCCTTCTCTCTCTCTCACTTTCTGAATATTTTTTCCTTTCCAGTTGTGCTATTATTGATTTTGTCCCTAACTCAAGCTCGATCGAATTACGCAAAATAGTGGTAATCTCGTATTTATCCCTCTTTGATTCATCATTCTGTTATTAGTTTTTTCTTATTTCTAAATTATTAGTAATTAATCATATGAGATTTTGTTTACATGATTGATATAATGATTTATTCATTTCCTAATCTCACCCCGGGAGTGTGTATTAGTTGTTTAGTTTCTTAAAGACAATGTAATACATATAAGTTGATGGTTGTGGTGGAATTATGTTTTTTGAGGAGATACGATGCCTAACTATGTGAAACACATCACATAATACTAACTTTCCATGATGAATAGATAAAAATAATACAAATTTCATTATAGATATTGATTTTTTCCAAGTATTTTATTTTTTATCTTTGTATTTTGTTTATCAATGGCATTGTAATGATTTGAACTCCCCAAAATGTCTAACTGTTCAATTCCTCTCCTCTTTTGCTTATATCTTTATATAACAACAAATCTTAATTTAAAGATATGTAAGATATTACTAGAATGAATTTAATTTTGTTGACAAATATCTTCCAGTGTTATGACTTTTAGTATTGTATCATATTAGTAGGTTTATTCCTCACCCTTCTTGGTTATTCTTATTTTTAAGGTCATCTCGAAAAAATTATTGCAACGAGAAACTGATAAGGGTTATAGTTGAATAGTCGCATAAAATAAATTTATCCATTCAAACGAGAAATTGAGATATATTATTGATATGTTTTGTTGTTTTTATATGGTTCATTAAAATTAAATTCGTATTTCTTATTTTGTAATCTCATAATTTTGTCTTGAAATAGAGACATAATCAACTGACTTACATATGTATGCATTTGTTTCTCGCTACAATGCGTGACCTAGATTTGCAGATGTGTTCATTTGTAATTTGTGATTGTTGATTTATGTTTGTTGTGGGGACGAAGTGAAGTTTCGGTAGAGAATATTATTGTCATAAGTCATGTTAAATTTTATAAATTTAATCTCAGTAGTGGATTTTATATATTTCTGTTTCATTTGACAATATATTTAATCTTTTCTTTTTGTATCCTATAATGTTGTTCAAAAAAATGAAAAGAATATCAAGTCAACCACCTTTTTTTACTCTCTATTTTTTATATATGTCAATCTTAGACCGTGATGGTTGTTAAAAAATAAAAGTCATGTTGCATGGTACCTTTTTGTTATCTTTGTGTTGAACTTACTAAATGATAAAATTTTGTTATGTTGTTCATTTCATTAGGTTCATCATACCAATGGATAAGAGTTGGATTAATATAACACATAGAGGTCATCCTTCATATGAGAAAGGATTCGAAGAATTGGTTAAGTTTTCCTGTGATAATAATCCTAATGCTGAAAGAATATTGTTTCCATGTAAGAAATTTCACAATATGCTATATGTGAAGAAAGATGATGTTGTAGAACATATATTGCTAAATTTGTTTTTAGATAGCTACATATGTTGGACTTATCACAGGGAATATGCCTCATCTTCGGTTCCTTCTTCTGACTCGGTTATTGGTGATGAAACATGAGAGATGATATATGATTCTTTTGGACTTCCTCCTACAAGTCCACTTAACTTTATTGGTGGTGGTGATGCGCATGAACATATGGATGGCCCCAATGAAGAAACTAAGAAATTCTTCAATTTGATAAAAGAATTTGAAAAAATGTTGTACCCAGATTGTAAGAAGTATACAACTCTCTCGTTTCTTGTCCGATTATTGCATTTAAAGTGCCTTGGTGGGTGGAGTGACAAGACATTCACAATGTTGCTTGAATTATTAAAAGATGAATTTCATGATGGTGAAACATTGCCAAAGTCTTTTTACGAAGTGATAAAGTTAATTGCAAACTTAGGGGTTGAGTACAAGAAGATACATGCATGTCCTAATGATTGCATGCTCTATTGGAACGAAACAGAACGAGAGAATGAATGCCGAAAGTGTCATACCACAAGGTATTAACAATTAAATGGTCAATCAATTACCGATACCATTCAAAATCGAAAAATTCCTGCAAAGGTGGTATGGTACTTCCCTTTAATACCAAGACTTCAAAGGCTTTTTATGTCATCAAAGAAATCATCACAAATGAGATGGCCTACCGATGAGTGTGTTGATGATGAAAATGTAAGGCATCCAGATAATTCTCTTACTTGGAAAATATTTTATAATATTTATTTAGATTTAGCACTAGAACCATAGAATGTTAGGCTAGCATTATCCAATGATGGGTTCAACCCATTTAGGAACATGAGTATTGTCCATAGCACGTGTCCTGTAATTGTAATAATATATAACTTACCTCCACGGTTGTGTATGAAATAACCATATATGATATTAACAAAATTATTGATGGTTCTTGCATCCCTAGAAATGACTTTAATGTTTATTTGTGCCTTTTAATTGATGAATTAAAAGAATAATGGGTTAGGGTAAACACTTATGATGCAACTAGTAATCGGATGTTTAAAATGCGTGCATTATTGTTATGGACAATTAGTGATTTTTCACCTTATGCAAATTTGTCGAGGTGGAGCACAAAAGGTAAATTGGCGTGTCCAAGTTGTCATAAGTAAACTCGATCTCATTGGTTGTTTAATGGAGGTAAGCAATGCTACTTGGGTCATCGTTTATGGTTGCCTGAAGAGCATAAATTTAGAACATATAACAACTCCTTTATGGTACAATTGAGTTGGATACAAATCCCACCTGATTATCTAGAGCTGAAGCATATGATGAGGTAAAATAATTCAATAATAATTTTGGAAAGGATCCAGAGGTAGGAAGTATGAGGAAAAGGGTTGATGAGAGAGATGAAACCTTAACACATAATTGGAAAAAAAACTATATTTTTTTAGTTAGATTATTGGAAGGACAATTTGTTATGCCACGATCTTGATATAATGCATATTGAGAAGATTGTGTGTGATAAAGTTCTTTGTACATTATTAAATGTTTATGGAAGGGGGAAGGATAACTTCAAATGTCGTCATGACTTTAAAGATATGGGTATTCGTAAGCTGTTGCATCCTCATAAATGGGCGGACAACAAATTTTATTTTCCACCTGCATGTTTCACCTTGTACACTAAGGGTAAAGACATAGTTTGTAAAATGTTGAAGGTGGTGAAAGTCCCAGATGGTTATGCTTCGAACATATTGCGTCGTGTTAACCTTAAACAACATACGATATCGGGACTCAAGAGTCATGACAACCATATCTTAATGCAAGAACTACTTACCATTCCCTTAAGAAATGTGTTGCCTAAGAATGTGCTTGCACTATTAGTTGATCCAAGTACCTTCTTTAGGAATATGTACTCGAAAGTGATGAATGTAACCAATTTAGATCGCGTTTAATGTCACATTGAGCTCATGATATGCAGACTTAAGAGGATCTTTCCACCTTCATTTTTTTATGTCATGGAGCATTTGATTATTCATTTAGCAGAAGAGGCAAAGATTGGAGGACCATCGCCAATAGCGATTGATGTATCCTATTGAGAGGTGTGGTATTGGTTGATATATTTTCATTTTTTCTTTAAAATTATTGTTCACGATAGTTTTTTCTAACTAACTGATATTTCCCTTACCATGGATACTATGGGTACCTAGTGCATTTGTCTTGGCCCAAAGAATTATCCTGACTAAGCCATATTGAGAATAGGGGGAGCCCGACCCAAACTCCACAGCCTCACAGATGACTAAATCAGCAGTGACCCATTCAACCCCTAAAATCTCTCGGGAGATATTCTAGGGATTATGGGCCAATGTGGAGGTGCACAACACCCCCACTCTTCAAAGTTCACGTGTATATATTGTAACCTGGCCCATGGTAAAAGTATGTAATCATAAACACTCCCTTGGAGAAAAGAGATATACAAACAAAGAGCACCACCGTGGATGTAGGCAATTTGCCGAACCATGTACATCTTGTGTTGTGTGAGATTGTGATCATTCTTATTTATGTTCTTTATTCTTTTTTTGGTGATTGCCTTTACTTATAATTTATGTTGATATTTATTGTCACCAGAGATACTTATTCACATTGAAGGATTATGGGAAGACCCGTAGTCATATAGAGGGTTCAATTGCACAAGGATATTGGGTAGAAGAATACTTGACATCTTGCTCAAGGTACCTACATGATGATGTTGAGACGAAGTCTAACAACCCAATAAGGAATGATAATGGTACTTCTTTTGATCACTTTTGTGGTCGTAAATTAGGAAAAGCGAAGGGATTTGTGCTTGATGACATTACATATATACAAGCACATCTATATGTTCTGGTCAACACAAGTGCAATTGCTCCATTTCGAGAGTAGGTATCTTCTTGAATAAAATTCCTTCGTTTTTAGAAATGTAAAGAATAATGTAATGATTCATTTTAATGCAGCACTCATTGTCCATCACTTAGGAGTGATTTACATCTCATACCACATGATGTGAACCTCATTCATAACAAAACATTTCATTTGTGGTTTAAGGATCATGTAAGTAAAATGCACATTGAAAACAATGTTTTACATTTAAATGTATAATTACATAATTATGGACTGTAATGCATTTTTTTGTAATAAAATAGGTGAGGAAGTTAGTCCGGGCAAAGAACCTAGATGTATCACAAGAAATTCAGATTTTAGTTATGGGCCCCTAAAAAGGCAAAAAGATTCACTAAATATATTATCAATGGAATTAGGTATCAAGCTAAGGCGAGTGAGAGGAGAAGAGCCACACAAAATAGTGGAGTTATGCTATATTCAACGACTGAAAGTTATGCAAGTGCAAGAGAAATAAATCTCGTATCTGGAAATGTCAATTTTATGAAGTTTTGATGAATATCATTGAATTGCATTATTCAAAAGACTAAAAGTTTATGTTGTTTAAGTGTAAATGGGTTGACAATAGTATAAGTCTCATTAAGCAAGATGACTTTGGATTCATGCTTTTAAACTTCAATCATTTGTTGTATCCTAGGCATCAAAAATCCAATGAACCATTCATACAAGTAACTCAAGCAAAGCAAGTATTTTATGTACAAGACCTAGGGGAGAAAGACTAGCATATTGTTGTTAAAATAAATCCTTAAGCCTTTTTGATGCGTTTGGCAATAGTTAACAATCTAGAGAAATATGAATGATGAAACAAGGGCATGGAGTGATCAATGTTTGGACGATAAAATATTGATACGTGATGATGATGTTAGTTAGGTTAGACAAGGTGTGGTTGTAGCATCAGTTGACGAGGAAACCATGGGACATAATCATGAAGATGAATAGATTTTTGTTCTATAATCTATTTTTGAAGTTTTTGAAGTTTTTTCCATAGGTTGCATACAATGGTAGGTTGGTTTTGTGATTTGTTTTTTTTAATATTTATTTAAGCTTTGCATCCTCATATGCTTGAAGTGTGTAACATTCTTGTTGCGTGAAGAGCTTATGCCTTTTCAATTCTATTGTTCATTTTGGATTTATGTAAACTACTCTTAATGACTAAAGGTGACTAATATGGGAATGTCTGGATGTACACTAATGGAATAAATGCACTTTTGAAGGTGAGTAATATAGTTGATGTCGTCCTTATATTAGATAAAGATAAATACCCCTAGAAAAGTAATTGAACATACTAAGGAATTCCCTCTTAAATACCAGTGGTGGTATTATTTTTAATTTTTAATTTTTTGTTCTGTTTTTTCTATGAATTGATCTACTCAATGATAAACTTGAGGCTGGGAGTGTTCATTTGGAGCTTGAATTTATGGATTATAAATTCATCATATTTAGAAATATAGTCAGTGAATCTTAGCAGCTAAGGAATAAATGGATTAAAACATTTGGCATATCAAAAAAACAAAAGTGCCCCCTAGCACTGAGTTGTAACCTCTTAAATACTAGTGCTCATATTCTTTTGTCTTTTTAATTTTTTATTCTATTTTTTCTATGAATTGATCTGCTCAATGATAAACTTAAGACTGGGGGTGTTCATTTAGAGCTTGAATTTATGGATTATAAATTCATCATATTTAGAAATATACTCAGTGAATCTTAGAAGCTAAGGAATAAATGGATTAAAACACTTGGCATATCAAATAAACAAAAGTGCCACCTTAGCAAAGTAATTCAGCATAGTGAGCAGTTCCCTCTTAAATACCAGTGGTGGTACTATTTTGTCTTTTAAATTTTTTGTTCTATTTTTTCTATGAATTGAGCAGCTCAATGATAAACTTAGGAATGGGACTGTTCTTTTGGATCTTGAATTTATGGATTATAAATTCATCATATCTAGAAATACAGTCACTGAATCTTGACAGCTAATGAATAAATGGATTAAAACACTTGGCTTATAATATTCTCTTCACACATTAAAGAGCCTCCAAAATTACCATTAAACTTATAAACATGAATTGTGATTTGTCATTCATGTTTTCACTTTATAAATTAAGAATATGATTTAAAAATTGCATAGTCTATAATCAGTCAGTTTGCTCATATGATATTTGGCTTTTAAGCGTAGGGTACCCCTACTGGTTTGAGTGATCATTTTAGTGTGAAAGTACATGAATTTTTTTCTTTCTAAGAAGACCTTATATGAACCCTCAGAGATTATTTTTGGGATGGTCCAACTATCATATGAATCTATTTGTTTTGTTTGGAACACAATGTTAAGTTGACTATTTTTTTTTGTATGTATAATGATGTTTGGCATCTTAAGATTGCTATGTAGTAACCTCACTTTTAGATGATTTCCAGACATGATCACAATATTTATCATTTTTCCTCATTTAGAGTATTTTCATCAATTCCCATTTGAAATTTTGAAATTGTAGCTCCCAATAATGAAATGTGGGTGGTTTTGGTAACTTATGCATCAAACTAGTGCATATATTGATATAAGATCATTATATGAATGACAGTAAGATAATATGATGCTTTTTCTTCTTGATTGAAACAACACCTACAACTTGAGGTAATGCTAATTTCAATTCTCTTAATCTACTTGTCAAGAGGAATGGACATATGAAGTATTTTGATTCGTATCGAATATTGCATAGTTCCGCCCGTTATCTTTATGCCTTCTAGCGCTTTTACGGTCCTAAATGCCTATATTTATGCTCATTAACCAGACGACCTTGGATTTGGATATATACATGCTTTTCAGGGGGTAATTATGCTTTTGTAGGTATTGGAATGTTAAAAGTGAGGGTCCGTTGCATTTCAAAGAAGTTTCGTCGCTGGACGCTACTACAAGGGCATTTTAGTCAATTCACATTTCTTCTTCAGCTCATGTAAATTCCACGGATGCGTATTTTATTAATTTATCATCGCGTGGTCGTAAACGATGCATCATTTGGAGTTTGAACGAGGAAGATATGGCCATTTCCGTTTCCAACCCTTTCCTCCCTCTTCATGGACCAATAACTGCCAAAAATAGAGTGTCGGTCGACCGGGATTGGGCCCTCGATCGACCGTGGTTTGAACTTAAGCCTACGAATTGAGACAATGGGCTGAGACCTATTCGATCGATTAATCGATGGTCTTGATCTATCGATCGATGCCTATCGATAGATCGATGGTCTTTGATCGATCGATCGATCGATCATACGAGATATTTGGCAATTCGTTCCTTTTCTTTTCTTTTTCCTTTTCTTTTCTAATTTAATTCTAACTTACTATATATAGGAATTTTGTTGTAAATATCAGATATAATTAGATTTTTTAGAGTCTAGGTTAGGGTTTGGGGATTTGAGAGCTCTTCTTCTTCCTCTCTTGGTTTAACACCCTTTAGGGTTTGTAATTAGTACTTTCATCTTCCCTCTCCATTAATATAGTTTGTATTTCCTAATTTCTTGCTTTCTAATTTAGTTTACTTGCTTTATTTACATGCTTTGATTTAGTTGCTTTCTAGTGTAGATTTATCGCGTTTATTTACGGCTTTCCACTACACCAAATCTGCCCATTTGTCAAGGTCATTGACCTTGACAAATTCACCTTGTCAAGGTCAATGACCGTGACATTTCGAGGCGAGACAACTTTTTTTGTCACGGTCGTGTCACGGTCATTGACCTTGACAAAAAACTCGCGTTTTGTGTCACGATCGTGTCACGGTCATTGACCTTGACACGTTTGTCACGGTTATAAACCGTGACAAAGCCGTGACCCTTTTAAAAAAAATTGTCACGGTCATTGACCGTGACACGCCCGTGTCAATTTTGTCACGGACGTGTCACGGTCAATGACCGTGACAATTCTGGGCAGAATTAAAAAAAAACTGCTGGGCAGTATGGCCACTGCCACTGCCCAGCAGTATATTTGTACGTGTTATAGAAACGTTGTACCTGTTCCAAACATCATATATCCGAACAAACTAAAGATAATGCAAATATATATTCAAATAAGAAACTATTTAAAAAGAAACAACATCACCATCATTTTATCTCAAATCTACAAACTATTTGCATGGAAAAGAGATTTTGTACCGCGACGCTCGGGAACACCTCCTTATCCTTCCCTTCTCGTCCGAATAGCGACATAAGTATAGAGCATATGTGGCCTACCCTTAGGGCCACTCCCTGTCCCCTGAATTGAAATAAAGTAAAATTAGTATCCGCCCCTCAAATATAGATAAATATAAATCGTAATTGAAATCGAAATCGAAATTGACATATAAATATAAATACATTACCTGTAGTGTCACTCAAACAGCTAACTTGAGCTCGTATGGCACCTCCTTCCAACTAATGTACCCCGGGCAATCGTGTCAATTATAATTCTCTACATATCTAAACACTAAGAAATACCATAATCCTATGGAGGTATGCGTTGCAAATTCCTTCCAACCGTTGTGTAGCCAAAAATCAGCAGTTGAAGTTGTCAACTCCACCTTTGAATGGGGTATGGAAAGTGGTGGGGTATGGAAAGTGGAATTGACAACTTCAACCGGTGATGTTTGGCTACATAACGGTTGGGAGGAATTTGCAGAGCATCGCTCCATAGGATTATGGCATTTCTTAGTGTTCGGATAGACGAAGAGATTCAGTCTCCTCTCCACAAATAGGACACCCCAAATAACTATGTACTAATCACCTATTAAAGGTAAGAAGCGTATATTCATGGATTAGTATAAACAAAACTTAGATGTAGTTGGAATATTTATGTATTAATCTCCTCTCCACACACGCACACTACACAAGAGTGAAAATGATAAAGTGCAGATCAAGTAAAAGCATTAAAAATGGATGTTTCGGTACAAATTGAAATAATTATTACAAATTGAAAAATGGTTTCAAATTCGGGTTATCATGAAAAATGGATTGATATTCGGTAGGAGCAGCCAAGTCATCCACACTACTATTTAGACTCCTTGGCGCGTGTTGGACAATTGACCATGGCTCGTTGTTGATATACTCCGAGTAAAACACTTGCTTAACCTTTTGAAATGCACAAACAAACGGCTCATCGCTCACGTGGTCGTTGCTCTTCAACTTGGACAAGTCAACCATGATCAAATTGGTGACAGGATCAACTTTAGAAGCATTTTTATCCTCAACTCTTACCCATTCACAGTAAAATACAACCTCTTTGAAGCTTATATAATCCAATTCAAATATATTTTGGATTACACCATAGTAAGTCATTTCAGCTTCAACGAGGTTTTTATCTTTTGCGCTCGCTCGAAAGAAAGTAAGAGCCTTGTATGAAATTCCCGATTTCTGTACATTTGTACTTTCCTCGTACACTTTAGCGCCGAAAATGTAACCGTTCAATCGATATTTTTTGTACTCTTGTGCCACGAACAAGGGTCCAGTGGCTAGACGAGCAAGCCTTGATGTCGCATCACCCATCTTTAGGAGCTGAGAATATAGATAAATTAATTATATTAGTGGTAAAATTTGAGTGTAATGTAACGTTATATAACGACTGTATTCATTGTAATTACCTCTTGTGTCAACCATAGCCTAAATTCGCTGTCTGATTGTACCACTGTTTTTCGTCTTTTATTGTTCTCACAGGCTTCATATTTACTGCATATTACAAAATTAATCATGTATAAAATAATCTAAAATAATGTTAAACATTATAATATTCGAAACTTACTTTTTCCATTCTTCGACATCTTCATGTGTGTCAAATAGATAACGAGCTACTTGTTCATGTTGCAAACTCGTTAATTTCACTCGTTTTCCCATCACATTACCACCATCATCGAGGAATTCATCAGTGTCATCAACGCTGGTAGAGTCAGTCATATATTCCCGAGTATATATTGATGACTCCACGGTGATGTATTCCTCTGCAAGTGATCCTGCAATATATCGCGTATTCTTGACGTAATCTTTAAAAACTTTCATCAATCTTTCAAACGGATACATCCACCGATATCTAACTGGACCACAAAGAAGTTCCTCGTCGCATAGGTGTACCAACAAGTGAACACTTATGTCAAAGAATGCTGGGGGAAAGTACTTCTCCAATACACAAATCGCTTCGTTCACAGCCAATTTTGCGGCCACTATGTGTTCTCGATTCAATACCTTCTCACACAAGAGGGAGAAGGTAATACTAATTTGCATAATAGCCCTACGCAAATCCTTGTGCTTGGAGAAACAGTGCTTAAACAATAGAGGAACCAATTGCATGATCACATGCCAATCGTGGGACTTACACTTATGTAAATCATGAGTAGCATAATTCACAATCCTTTGCAAGTTGGACGAAAAAGTAGATGGGCCCTTCAAATTATATATTGTGTCTAGAAGCACCTTCCTTTCCTCACTCGTCAAAGTAAATGCACCAGGGGGAATTATTGTCCTTCCCCTACTATCTTCTTTCAACCATAGTTGTGGTTTAAGTTTTAACGTTTTAAGGTCTTTTCGTGCATTTTCTCCATCCTTCGAATGACTCCCCCCAAGGCAAGTACCCACAATATGTTCAGCGAAGATCTTCTCTACATGCATCACATCCAATACATGGCGCATCGGGTTTTTCTTCCAATAAGGCAAGTCAAATAAAATTGACCTCCGAGACCATGCCTTTCTTATCTCAGTTTCATTCCCAGTCGGGGTCTTCTTATGCTTGACATTCTTAAATTTGGGATTCTTACCTGGCATATTTGGGCCACATTCAGAAGATTTATTTTCAATTTCTGAACCCGAAAGTTGTCTCGGCGGTAGCCTATGTTCAACTCCGCCCAATAAAAAATTGGAAGCTTTCTCAAATCTGAAACTATGAGCTGGGGGTAAAAACCTCCTGTGGCAATGGTATACATTTTTTAAGCTGGAGGATAGACGAAGAGATTCAGTCTCCTCTCCACAAATAGGACACCCCAAATAACCATGTACTACACATCCGGATAATGTCCCATAAGCTGGAAAATTATGAATTGCCCACATCAACATAGCTTTCAGCGTAAACTCTTCTTTTCTAAAAGAGTCAAATGATTGCACACCCTCTTCCCACAACTCATTTAATTCTTCTACCAAAGGAGCCAGGTAGACGTCAATGTCATCACTTGGTGCCTTTGGCCCAGGTATCAACAAAGCCATCATCGAAAATTCAGGTCTCATACACTGTGAAGGAGGGAGGTTGAGTGGGGCTAGGATCACTGGCCATACACTCTGATTGGTGCTTAGATTTCCAAATGGATTAAAACCATCTGTTGATATAGCCAAACGAATGTTGCGTTGTTCTCGAGCAAAATCGGGATACTCATAATTCATCCTCCGCCAGGCAGTAGAATCAATAGGATGACGCATGATATTACCCCCTACTTCTGCCCTAGCATGCCAAATCATTGCCTCTGCAATCCATGGTACTGTGAAAAATCGCTTTAATCTAGGCTCAACGGGAAAATATTTCAATACTTTTTGAGGCACTTTTGAGCTTGTGCCTTCCTTACTAGTAGATTGGACATATCTAGGTTCATCGCATACCGGACAACGATCGAGATTTTCATACTCCTTTCGGTATAGTATGCAGTCATACACACAAGCATGAATCGATTTATAATTCATTCCCAAACCTTTCAAACTGTTCTTCATAACAGGATAGCTATTTGGAAGTGTATTCACCTTGGGTAATAAGCCCTTCACCCATTTCAGAATTCCCGTCACGCTATTGCCAGACAAACCGTACTGCGTCTTCAAACTGTGCAAACCAACCATGGCATGTAAAGTTGTTTGATCTTTCTCACAGCCAGAGTATAACTGTTGGGTCGCCTTAAATTTTAAACTTTGGTAGTCATCGTCAAGTTTTATCGTGTTATCTTCACGAGCACTTGAATCTTCTACATCATCAGTAACCTCATTCTCCTCGGCTTCATAAACTCCATACGCATCATCAACTAAATCCTCTAACATATTATGATCTACGTCGTCCCCTTCTTCATCTATTCTACTTGTTGAAGGATGTTGTGAAGGTTGGTCAGGGACAAAAGGAACTTTCAATTCACCGTGAAAACTCCAAAATCGATAACTATCTTGCATACCCGATCTTAACAAATGTAGTTCAACTGTTTTCCACTCAAACACCTTACCATTCTTACACCTAGCACACGGACACGGAAACTCTTCATCATTACGACATCTCTTTGCATATTTCACAAATTCGTTAGCACCTCTGCGAAACACATCCCCCATTCTATTAGTCTCACCCATCCACTCTTTGTATTTCGGATATCCCATCACAGCTACCACAACTAAACACCTATTAAAGGTAAACAAAACTTAGATTTATAGTATGTTTTTTTTAATTATCCTATTAAAGGGTATGTGGTCCTATCCCATTCAAGAATGCATTTTTCTGTAATATACTTAACAGCTCATGCACATTGTTACGATTTGAAAAAAATTCGACAGCATATCCCCTTAGTTCTCCAAGTACACGACGTAGATTGGCAAGTGTGAGTGTTATTTCAATTGGTCAATTAAAATAACAGTCACACTTGTCAATCTAGTATGTACCCAGAGAATATTAAGATACGACTGCAGAACTTCCTCCAAATGTAACAACTTTAAGCCAATAAGAATATTATACAAAAATTATACAGTCTCAAACTGTCCAAACGGGACAATTCGAGAGATCTCATTACAGGGGTAATGACTCTCGAACGGGTCTAAGGGTTATTGAATGCGTACGCATAAGAACTAGAATGCTAGTATCTATGCGCACTGTATTTAATTTCAAGTATGTATCATATAATGGGTTAATTCAAATACAAAAATAAATTCATGGGATAATTCAAATACAAAAATAAATTCATGGGATAATTCAAATACAAAAATAAATTCATGTATTGACCACATACACACACACACACACACTATCTAAGTTGTTCTATAGGTATAAAAACAATTATTATCCAATTATTATCCAACTATTATCAATTATTTATTTTGAATGTAAATAATATTCAAAACCCCACCCACCCCCACCCCCACCCCCTCAGATTAATTCAAGACATAAGACCCTAAAGGGAATCCTATCTGCAACAAGATTCTAGTTAGTAAATAAGACATAACAGAATATGGTGGAATCCACTACACTACAAAACCATTTAATAATATTTAAAAAATTCAAAACCATTTAATAATATTTAAGCACTAAAATTAATTTAATTTAATTTAACCTAGGAATTAATCAGATATTTTTATCCTATGTTTACTAATGCTAAAATTATGAAAAATGACACCACCCCCTCCCCCACCCTGCCCCACCCCGCCCCACCCCCTGCCCCCCTCCACCACCCCCTCCCCCCTCCCCCAAAACACACCACCACACACACACACACACCGCACCCCACCCCACCCCCCTGCCCCCTCCACCACCCCCTCCCCCACCCTGCCCCACCCCGCCCCACCCCCTGCCACCCCTTCACCACCCCCTCCCCCCTCCCCCACCCTGCCCCACCCCCTGCCCCCTCCACCACCCCCTCCCCCACCCTACCCCACCCTACCCCACCCCACCCCACCCCCTGCCCCCTCCACCACCCCCTCCCCCACCCTGCCCCACCCCGCCCCACCCCTTGCCCCCCTCCACCACCCCCTCCCCCACCCTGCCCCACCCCCCACACACGCACACACATACACACAGATATATATATACACACACACACATAACTATACAGACAAATATATATATAAATGGAAGAGAGAGAGAGAGAGAAATTGGACCTGAGAGAGAGAGAGAGAGAGAGCAGCGTCAAGAAAGAGAGAGAGAGAGAGAGGGAGGGAACGGTGGGAGGGAAAAAAGAAGGGGGAAAGGGTTTTTGCTGGAAAAGTTGTCACGGTCGTGTCAAGGTCATTGACCGTGACACGAATTGTCACGGTCAATGACCGTGACATAAAACGCGTGTTTTTTTATCACGGTCAATGACCTTGACAAGGCTGGCCGGCTGAAAGGTGACAATTTTCCCATTTTGGTGTAGTGTTCCTTTACCGCATTTTTAACATTCTTTCTAGTTAAGTTAGTCTAGGTTGTGCCGGATTGAACTCATTATGGGTTGACATGTTGCTTTGCTTTGGTGATGGAGTTTACGGGTCTATTTAGGGTGCGTTGTCCTAGTTATTATGCCTAGGGGATTTGATGGGGTATATCATGTATGTTCCGTGCTTACGACCTTGCGTGCGTAATTTCTGGGGTATTTGTTGACGCCAAAATCATATTAGGCTTTTATGTGGATTTAGGGGCGTGACAACCCTTGGTTCAATTTACTGTCAAAATGAGACGTATTCGTAATAGCTCGTCGACCCATGTGAGCATTTTATACTAAAAAACTCGGGTGAGGGATATTCGATGCAACCTATAGTTTTTACTCGCTTTCTTAATCTAGTTTCAGTACACTCGCCTAGATTAATCATTTTCCTTTTTGCATCTTTTCTTTTTAGTTTGTAATTTATCTTTTACCCTTTTATTTAGGAGTATTAAATCCTCTAAATTCTAGCAACTCGTCTCTGTGGATAATTTTGATACCTAACTTACCGCTATACTCACCCGTTGAGTGTAGTCGTAATTTAGGTTTTTACATAGTTCAGGTGAGCCAAATTCAAAACGACCGGTACGTAGGTGACTCTCGCACCACGATGAAACCCTGCCTATAAAATGGCGCCATTACCAGGGATGAGTTTGTTTTACACTTTATTTGATTTCGTAGTATTTTCTTTCTATTTGTATTATTTGCTAATATTTTTGCAGGACTTCTACATTTGAGCACTTAGAAACACTAGAATTTCTCGCGCTCATCTACTTTGTGGAATTCGCCACTTCGAGCCATTTTTGGGGTAAGCATATCTTATTCCAATTCTTTCGATAATCATTGTTATAATTCTCAAAATGCTCGTAAACCATTGACTTTTGGCCAATACTTAGAATCCCAAAAAATTGCAACATCTAAAATGACTTTGGGCGAGTATTACAAAATTCAAGCTTTGGAGTACGTGTATGATGATGATGATGATGATGATGATAATGATTTTGGGCCTTTACCTCCTTATAATAGGAATTTTGAAAGAAATTGCAATAGTTTTCAAAATTCCTATAATAATGAGTTTAAGTTTAAGTCCGATGATAATTTTCAAAGTTCCCATTTTCAAGAATCCGCACCTCGGCCTATGACTTTTGGTGAGGGCTTGCGTATGCTTGAAAATGAGAAAATTGAAAATCGTTATCAAGAAGAAAATTGTTTGCAGGAACATGAATTGGATTTATTATTTGAATTCGACGACGATTTTGCTTCCGAGACTTTTGAAGTCGAGGACTGTTTTGAACCAAATGAGGACTTTGTGCCTACTTTGGAACAAACCATTCTTGACTTTTCCCATTGCATAATAGATATTGAAAGTGAGGATGAAAATGACGTAATATCTATTTGCAATGAAATGATTTCTTCTTTGGCCCCCAAAGAAGAACATTTCATTGAAAATGATCTTACTTCCTTCGAAACTCAATCTTCATGCGATGATGATCTCTTGAGTTTGAATTTCTTTCCTCCCCATTTTCATTCTCTGCTATCACACCGTCACAAGTACCCGATGACTCGATTTCAAACTTTAATGTTTTAAATCTTTTCGCTGATGAGGAGTACTTGCTCTAGTCGCCTTCCACGATCGCATCTTTTCCTTTGTGTGCGCCCCCTCCCATTCCAATTTCAAAATCCTTGGGAGGATATTCGGCTTTTCTCGGCCCCCACATGTTTTTGTCACCCGTTCAATCCAAATCCCTCATCCTCCCGACAAAATTTTTAATTGGGGATGGTTCATTTCTTCTGCCTTATACATGCCTTCCGTTGTTCAAACCGAATTCATATTTTTTTCAGAAGGCATGCTTGAGTGTGAGGTTACACCGGTTATCCTCCAAAGTCAAATCATTTTTGCGATGGACCCTCAGCCATTTAGATTTCTAGTGTACAGTTAGTATGAAGCCTAAATAGTAGGTTGTATATAGTTAGCTTTTTATTCTTTCTTTTTTTTATATTAGTCTAGTGTAATTAGTTAACTTTTTGTTATTTGTTTTTGCTATACTTGTTACTAATTACACTAGACTAATATAAAAAGAAAGAAAGAATTTTGTAGAATCATCGGACTCGCACTTTCCAGAGATCGCTCCATTTAGGGTAATATCGCTCTTTTCATTCTTTAACTTGGTTCTTAATTAACATTGAGGACAATGTTAGGTTTTAAGTTAGGGAGTGTGGTATATTCTATCCATTCATTGGTAGTGTCCATGTTTTTGCTCACATGTTAGTTAATAAGTATGCTTTTCTTAGAAAATTCAAAATTTTCAAAAATATTTTCTTTCTTTTTTCTCCTTTGTTGGGCATTTTGCCTTTGTTTCCGATGATAAATTTCAATAATTTCCCGATCCAATTGACAACTCAAAGATGCATGTTCTTTATTTTATAAGTTATTAGACTTTAGTCCTCGATTATTGATATTATGAATAACTTCATGAATTAAAATTTAATCCCATGAGTACATGCACTTTACTTGTTACAATGATTTGGTTTAAGATTTTTATAACTCGGTAATCTTTTGTTGCATTGTATATACTTACACTGAGTAAGCTCTGTACCTTTCGACGTTTGTGAGTGTATACACTATTTCTTCCTCTTTGAAAATGTTGAATTCGTCGATAATCTATCTATTCTTTCATTTGATCATTCATTAATTGAGTTCATATATGAAATGTGTTACTTGAACATGATTTACATATATTATTTTGACTCGAGAATTGCGTAAACTTTATGAAATGGTCATAGGCCATCCTTGTTGTATCACCCATATTGACCTTAACCTCACCTTAAATGTTTTCCCTCATTAACCCCTTTGAGCCTTAATATTAGCCTTTCGTTTCATAACCCAAATTCCCATAACCAACTCCGAATTGGAGTTTTAAACCACACATACACTTTCCATACCTTTGTTTGGAATGTTACTTGGGATTGAATGATGTGGTTGTGTTGAGGTTGCAATTTAGGCATATGAGAGTGAGAAAAGTAAAGAAAAGAAAAAGTGAAAAAGACATGAAAAAAAAAAGAAACCAAAAAGCAAAAGAAAATAAAAGAAAACATGACAAAAAGAAGAAAATAAAGAGAAAGAGAAATTTGTATATGTTGTATATGATAGTTCAATAAGCTTTGATTACTCTCCCCGGTGTTATATCCAATGTTTTTTTGGAACTTGTTTTCCAATTTTTCTATTGCCTGCATTCTTCCCATTATTCCAAGTTTTCATTTTCGAACACTTTGAACCCGTACATACATCCCTTTAATTTCATACCCTAGCCAAACCTACATTACAACCCTATTTGTAAAAATACGGCTATGTGATAATTGATTAAATTTATTCTCAAGTTTCCAATTCCGCACACTTATTTAATTAGAGTTTATTTTTAAACCAAATTAATCCAGCCCCTAAACATGCATCTAAAAGTGCGTGTGTCAATCCATAAATAAATAAAGCATGTGACACAAATATTCAGGAAAAATCCCCAAAGGGGAAAAACCTTTTATTTCACTATAATTTTGTAAGAAAATGGCTTACACGGATTACAATGGAATAAGGTGACATACGAAATACCCGTAGGTGTCGGTTCCGATGTCGGCGGCTGGAACTTTCCCTTTCTAGGAGGGCAGCAGTGAAGAAGAGAAATGGCTTCTCCACAAGATGTGAACTTTATAAGGACTCCCTCCACAATAGCACGCAGCTGTCGGTTGTAGAGCTCTCCCCACAAAGTATGAACAAAAACAAAATATGTTCTTGGGTTCCACAAAACAATTCACACAAAAGTGATTGGGATTTTGTGAATTAAAAATAAAATATTTGAACCCTTAAAATTGTTGGAGAAAAACTTTCTGCCAGAAGGTATTGAATTAAAACTGGGCAGATACACAAAACTTTCAAAAAGATAAAACACTTTAAAGCTGAAATTGTTCTCCCCGACATACAAAGGCTGGCAGATCTCTTTTATAGGAAAATTGAGTCGGTCAAGGGATCAGGATGAAGTCAGACGTGTCAGCCAAAAGCATGGTCGTTTGAATGAGAACCCATCTTGCTTGAAAGAGATCGCGTGTCGTTTGAACGACTACGCGCGACATCCCAATGTCGTTAGAACGAGATTGAGATCTCGCTTGAACGACCTTGGTATCAAAACCGAGGTACGTTTACTGCTGTAGAAGATTTTCACAAACAATTATAAAACCTCTTTAAAAAACAAACATTTATAAAAATAATTTTTATAACAAAGTTTATTTAAAACCCTTTTTAAAAATATCCCAACACTATTAATATGAAATGTAAATGAAACTTTAAAACAATATCTTACCAAAGTTCATATTGTTGGGATTGAATGTTGAAGGCAACTGGTAATTCGGATCCGTCAATTGTAGATGCAATCTTCATAATTCTTTGACGACTTGTAGCGGTATACGACATAATTAATTGTGACGGACTTATTAAAAATACGCCCTTACAAATCTCCCCCTATGTCTATGCCGGTACATACATAAAAACATTCGAATTATCAAAAACCAAAATGCCTATACAAATCTACCCTCCCATGAATCCCAAAACTGATAAGGTAAAATTTGCTAGTTCTCAAATTTTTCTTCAACATCAACACTCTCAAAGCTTTTCTCATCAGGGTGTGCAACATCATGATCTTCAATCTTTGTACCTACACACATGAGAAAAAGCAAAAACCTTCGTGATGCATCGAGTTTGAAATGATATAGGAATAAAGCATTAATAATCAAATCTCCCCCATAATGCAAAAATCCCCCATAACTGATAATTCTTTCTCCCCCGTTTTATGATGTCCCCAAATAGACAGATAAGAAGAAGAAATAAAAAACATGGAGTGTCACGATAAAATGCATAGAAAATAAGGATCAAGCTACGCGCATGCAAAGGAGTATCTCACAAATTTCACAAACTATTTTTGGATTTTTCAATTTTTCATACAAAAATGATACAAAAAAAAATCACACCATGGATTCAAACTCAAACAACCAAGTCATGGAAACGAAATGAATGGGTGTGAACACATTCGATAGGTAAATCAACTCAATCAATCATATGTGCACGATGAATATGTGTACCCCTAACGAATGAACATCAAAAGAATCCTTAGGTGTAAAAATTTGTTGAATTTAAATGACATCGTCTTATGCAAATCAACAAATCAAAGTCTAAATGATTTCCACTCCAATAACATCCAAAATTATTTAGCGCTTTTTCAAGATTTTCAAGGACGTGCAAACCTGTTTTAATTCTCCAACCAAACTCCCTCATATATATTTTCTTTTAGAGGTGAATAAACTAAATTCTCAAACTTTGGAGAATTGGTGCAAAAACCTAAATGGTCCATAATTGGCATGAATTTCTTTTTATTGCCTTTAAATTTTTTCGGGCTCTTTTAAACCTCTTTGGACCCCGGATAATAAAATTCCTCCATTTTTTAGGTCCAATTTAACGGTGGCTTAGTATTCGCAAAGGCAAAATGAACCTTTCGCAGCCCTTCTCCGTTTTTAAACAAAACACACAAACTCACAAAACGGTTTTTATATGCACAATTTTCTTATCAAAATTTATCGCGCTTGGTTCGTTTTAAGGACAGGATTGAAGTGAAAACACCCAACCAACATGTGATAAGACAAGCACAATAATCAAACAAATCCGTGCATGTGTGCAATAAAGGAGACATGAGTCAAACATGTAGGAAGTAACACTTAATTACATCTTAATGACTCCAAACATTATAAAGCACAAGGATGAATTGACCTATTATCTCAAAACACTATCAAATAGTCACATGAAAAATAATGGAATGATGTTGTGGCTCGGTCATCCTAAGTCTCCATCCATAAACAGTGCAAACAAAATACAAAAATCTTTTTTGATTTTCTCAAAAAATTTCAAAATAAAAAAAATATATACAAAAAGTACATGTCAACACACTAGCAAATATATATCATGAAATCACAACTAGTGTATGACAAACATGCGAACACAATCATCTATATGATATGGCAAGAGAAGAATCATGTGCAAGCAAACGAGAATCAACTATTCTAAAATCTAGTTTATCCAAAAGTGATTTCCTAACCCAAACGGATGTAACACGTCGACACGGGGTTTTGGGAACCAACAAAACACTAGACTTCGAATTCCTAGGATCTCTTCCAAGATCAAAACAAAATCTCCTAATGTGTCCTTTCCTACCACAATATGAACATGCGTAAACGGGTGGAACGACACCTAAAGTGTGATCTTTTCTAACATCCTTTGGAACAGTTGAACCTCTAAAACAAATAATGGTTTTGGCTTTAGCACTAGAAGCATGAGAAGAAGATGAGCCATTACCATCACTATCAAACCTACTTGAGTCAGTCAAATCATTTTTTAACTTTAAAATTTTTTACTCAAGCAAAGAATTAGACTCTTCCAAAGACGGGGATTTCTTTTTCAAATTTTCAATTAAACTTAACAGTTTATCACGCTCCCTCTCAATTAAAACAAACTTATCCCTAATAGTCTTTTCACGTGCCGTAAAATCATCGATTAATTTTTTATCCTCGACGGAACAAACGGGAACCCTAGAATTTTTTAAGTCATTCAATTCATTCTCTAAAACTAGGACTTTCTCATCACTCTTCTTTTTGGCAATTTTCAAAGAATCAAAATCAATACACAAATTACCAAAGTGCTCACGACAAATATCACTTTGAGTTTGAAATGCTTGCAAATATTCAATCTTACTTTTAAAGAGAGAATTTTCTTTTTCCAAAACCTTAATTCTTTTGCAAAGTTTCAAATTCAAACTTTTTAATTTTTCAGTACGGTCATGATTTTTTTCAAAAATAGGCTCCTCATTAAACGGGCGTACCATTGAAAAAATTGCGATTTTTCACAAACTGATTTTTAAAAAAAAATCAATATCACACGATTTTGCGAAAAATAGGAATACGCGATAAATTAGCGTAACCCGCTCTGATACCAATTTGTAAAAATATGACTGTGTGATAATTGATTAAATTTATTCTCAAGTTTCCAATTCGGCACACTTATTTAATTAGAGTCTATTTTTAAACCAAATTAATCCAGCCCCTAAACATGCACTTAAAAGTGCGTGTATCAACCCATAAATAAATAAAGCATGTGACACAAATATTCAGGAAAAATCCCCAAAGGGGCAAAACTTTTTATTTCACTATAATTTTGTAAGAAAACGTCTTATACGGATTACAATGAAATAAGGTGACATACGAAGTACCCACAGGTGTCGGTTCCGATGTCGGCGACGGAAACTTTCCCTTTCCAGGAGGGCAGCAGTGAAGAAGAGAAACGGCTTCTCCACAAGATGTGAACTTTATAAGGACTCCCTCCACAATAGCACGCAGTTGTCGATTGTAGAGCTCTCCCCACAAAGTATGAACAAAAACAAAATATGTTCTTGGGTTCCACAAAACAATTCACACAAAAGTAATTGGGATTTTGTGAATTAAAAATAAAATATTTGAACCCTTAAAATTGTTGGAGAAAAACTTTCTGCCAAAAGGTATTGAATTAAAACTGGGCAGATACACAAAAGTTTCAAAAAGATAAAACACTTTAAAGCTTAAACTGTTCTCCCCGAAATACAAAGGCTGGCAGATCTCTTTTATAGGAAAATTGAGTCGGTCAAGGGATCAGGATGAAGTCAGACGTGTCAGCTAAAAGCAGGGTCGTTTAAACGGGAACCCATCTCGCTTGAATGAGATCGCGTGTCGTTTGAACGACTATGCGCGACATCCCAATGTCATTCGAACGAGATTGAGATCTTGCTTGAACGACCTTGGCGTCGAAACTGAGGTATGTTTACTGTTGTAGAAGATTTTCACAAACAATTATAAAACCTATTTAAAAAACAAAGATTTATAAAAAAAAAATTTATAACAAAGTTTATTTAAAACCCTTTTTAAAAATATCCCAACACTCTTAATATGAAATGTAAATGAAACTTTAAAACAATATCTTACCAAAGTTCATATTGTTGGGATTGAATGTTAAAGGCAACTAGTAATTCGGATCCGTCTTTTGTAGATGCAATCTTCATAATTCTTTGACGACTTGTAGTGGTATACGACATAATTAATTGTGACGGACTTATTAAAAATACGTCCTTACACTATTCAAGTCTTGTGTGATCTTAAGTTGATGTAATTGAAAGGTTTAAATAGTTTTGATAATCTGTGAAAATGCATTTCGCCTCCTTTAATGAGCGGTATCTTTCATTGAGATTACAAGTTTTAATTTCATATATAGCGTTCTTCATTTGTGACATGTGTGCGGCCTAGTTTTCATTTACATTTACTCTTTATGCCCGCATGTTTCGTGTGTTACCTCCCTGTTTTGAGTGAATTCACTTGATGAGTGTAATGCACGTGAGGATTGAATATATGCTTTCTTTAATGTTTATCCGGTTTATTTAAGTTTTTGCCAAATCACACTTTGCATGTGCTCTCTCCCCTCCCACATTTTAAGGTTTCGATTCTATGAGGTTCATTCTATAATGTTAATGATTTCGAACTTTTGTTTGAATCCGTTCAATGTGCTAATAATGCATATTAAATCTTTTTCTCTTTTTTTGGGCTTATCGCATGTTGGTTCGGGCATATTTTGAGGAAACCATGTGATGTTTGTGGCTATCATCCCTGAAAACCCTCACGAGACGACACTCGTCCACCAGGGTATCCTGGGGATTTAACGGCTTATTGCATACGCTAAATGCAATCGTGCTCCCTATGAAACTGGCATTTATATTTTGATGCATATATACGTCTTGTACTGCCATCTCTAGACTGTTTTTTTTTTGTTTCATTACTAGGGACTAGCAATGTTTAAGTTAGGGGGTGTGATTTGTATAAAATATTGCATATTTTCGCCCATTATCTTTATGCATTCTAACGCTTTTACTGTCCTAAATGCTTATAGTTACGCTCATTAGCCAAAAAACCTTGGATTTGGATATATACATGCTTTGCAGGGGTGAATTGTGCTTTTGTAGGTATTGGAACACTAAAAGTGACGGTTTGTTGCATTTCGGAGAAGTTTCATCGATGGATGCTACTTCAAGGGCATTTTAGTCAATTCACATTTCTTGTCCAGCTCATGGAAATTCCACAGATGCATAGTTCGTTGAGTTAGTGTCGCGTGGCTATGAACGGCGCATCGTTTGGAGTTGGACGAGGAAGATATGGCCATTTCCATTTGCAACCCTTTCCTCCCTCTTCATGGACCAATAGCTGCCAAAAACATAGTGCCGGTCGACTGGGCTTGGGCCCCCGATCGACCGCGATTTGAAATTAAGCCTACGAATTGAGACATTGAGCTGAGACCCATTCGATCGATCGATGCCTATCGATAGATCGATGGTCTTTGATCGATCGATCGATCATACAAGATATTTGGCAATTCGTTCCTTTTCTTTTTGTTTTTCCTTTTCTTTTCTAATTTAATTCTAACTTAATATATATAGGAATTTTGTTGTAAATATCAGATATAATTAGATTTTTTAGAGTCTAGGTTAGGGTTTGGGGATTTGAGAGATCTTTTTCTTCCTCTTTTAGTTTGACACCCTTTAGGGTTTGTAATTGGTACTTTCATCTTCCCTCTCCATTAATATAGTTTGTATTTCCTCATTTTTTGCTTTCTAATTTAGTTTACTTGCTTTATTTACATTCTTTGATTTAGTTGCTTTCTAGTGTAGATTTACCGCGTTTGTTTACTGCTTTCCATTACCGCATTTTTAACATGCTTTCTAGCTAAGTTAGTCTAGGTTGTGTCGGATTGAACTCATTCCGGGTTGACATGTTGCTTTGCTTTGGTGATGGATTTTATGGGTCTATTTCGGATGCGTTGTCCAATTTATTATGCCTAGGGGATTTGACGGGGTATATTATGTATGTTCCGTGCTTACGACCTTGCGTGCGTAATTTCCGGGGTATTTGTTGACGCCAAAATCGTATTAGGCTTTTATGTGGATTTAGAGGCATGACAACTTTTTGCATCTTTTCTTTTAAGTTTATAATTTATCTTTTACCCTTTTATTTAGGAGTATTAAATCCTATAAATTCTCGCAACTCGTCTCTGTAGATATTTTCGATACCTGACTTATCGCTATACTCACCCATTGAGTGTAGTCATAATTTAGGTTTTTTTATAGTTCAGGTGAGCCGAATTCAAAACGATCAGCGCGTAGGTGACTCTCCCACCGTGGTGAAACCCTGCCAATCATATTTTCCGAACAAGAATGGATTTTTTAAAGGGGCGATTCTTATGCGAAAGAAATTTGAAAAATTAGAGATAGTTCTGTAGTTTTTTTTAGATATCAAAACTACCATAAACATATGGCTTATTTACCAAAGAACCATTGATTAAAGTTATATTTTCTTCAACAATATTATGAACTTATCTGATTCTTCTAATGGTGTGAGACCCATACTTTTCATTAATGATTTTGTATTTGTACATCCAATGTATGAATGAGAACCAATGACCTTTATTTGAGTCTTAAACTCCCAGCTGCCATAACATCTGTAAGCCTTATGTTCAAACTAGTTTTTCAGTAGGGTAGCACATAGTTTCCTAGTTTAACTACAGTAGAAAGAAAATGGAAACATGCATATTTATATTGTAGACATTTATCGAATATATGAATTCTAGACTTCGTGGTTCATTTTTTTAGTCTATTTTTTTCTAGTATTGTTTCATTCGGTACCATGACGATCAACAGATCTCAAACCCAGCACATTAGAGGAACTATGCCAACCCCTGATTAGCAGCATTTAGGAGCCAACCCTGCCATGCCTGAACCTCCATCAAATTGGCCACCTATTACACCATTGGTCCCTCCGTTATCATGCAGCAATGAACAACAAGAAGATCAAGTCACATGTATAGTTTTTAGTTGACTTATTTATATTTGCAATTGATGAAAAATATTATTCTTGATATTTAAGTAATTCATTGATGAATTTTTTATCAATCCTACTTAACATATATCCGAGCTCTGGCCAAGAGGAGGAGCTAGAGGAACATAAATGAGTTCGAGACCCCACTTAACAGGTGGGGTAAAGACAGTGGCATTTTATAAATTGAGGTGAATGAGCTTGGCCAACCAATTGAAGAACCTGTGTATAGACTTGCTTCAAATTTAGGGTTCTAGCACGCAATGGCCAACTAGCACCATTGACCTACTTTGATTGGAGACAAGTACCTGGAGAGGAAAGAACATGATTGGATTCATATCAAGGTACATTGTTAATAAAATGAAAATAGGGTTCCTAATTTGAATACGTGGATATATATTTTCCAGTTTATCTCTCTAACATGTTGATCTAACATAGGAGTATACGAATTCCACGGAAGAGATGAGAAAATTTATGATGTAATCCGTCGGAAGAAAGTGGAAGGAGTGGAAGGAAACAGAAAATCTCCAGGGTTATACTAAGTATAGAACTAATGAGTAACTCTTGGAAAATTATCCCCAACGAGTCTAGCAAAATCAGTGGAAAACGCTCATCTATAACTGGAACTTCGCGCGAGCACATGTATTTACTAGTTGTTGAGTCTAGTCAAGAATTATATGTACACACTATGCTTATCTCATCAATAAAGAACATCATGAAATGAATTAGTTTATTAAAAAGATTAATATTAGAATTTAATCCAAAGTTGTTATATGATTAACAGTATTTCCATTGTATTAGGTTAAAAGTGCGAAGAACAAAGCCATCTGTGCGCTTTTGCAAACACCGCACACATCTGGTAGAAAAACTCATGCTCAAGTGAGATATGCGGTAAAATATTTGTATTTACTAACTCATTGTTATTATTGTATTGTTATGTTATGCTTTGACACTTTATATATTGTACTTGTAGATGACTAAAGCGATGGGATTCAAACCAACTTGAAGGATGGTGTACAAGGAGACATGTGTAACCAAAGGGAAGGGCCATGTTAATGAAGCAGTTGCCCGAGCGATTGTATATATCTTTTGTGCTGTGATTTTTTTTAGATAACTATACATAGCCCCTTCATTAATGGTTTTATATAACTATATAGTTCTCTTGTCTTTTAGAAATATAGTCAGTGAATCTTAGCATCTAAGGAATAAATGGATTAAAACACTTGGCTTTTAATATTCTATTCACACATTAAAGAGCCTCCAAAATTACCATAAAACGTATAAACATCAATAGTGATTTGTCATTCATGTTTTCACTTTATAGATTAAGAATATGATTAAAAAGTTGCATCGCCCATAATCAGTCAATTTTCTCATATGTTATTTGGCTTTTAAGCATATGGTACCCCTAATGGTTTGAGTGATCATTTTACTGTGAAAGTACATGAATTTTTTTTCTTTCTGAGAAGATCTTCTATGAACCCCTAGAGATTATTTTGGGATAATTCAACTATCATATAGATTTATTTGTTTTGTTTGGAACCCAATGTTGAGTTGATTATTTTTTTGTTTGTATGTATATTGATGTTTGGCATCTCATGATTGTTATGTAGTAACCTCACTTTTGGATGATTTCCATACATGATTACAATATTTATCATTTTTCCTCATTTAGAGTATTTTCATCAATTCCAATTTGAAGTTTTGATATTGGAGCTCCCAATAATGGCATGTGGGTGGTTTGTGTAACTTATGCATCAAACTAGTGCATATATTGATATAAGATCATTATATGAATGACGGTAAGATAATAGGATGATTTTCCTCTTGGCCCTATTCTATTATCTCTAGGTCATAACAACACATCACTGTCTTTGGTTGGTTTTTCGGATCTTTTCTCATTATATTTTTGTCCATGCTAAACAACTATTGCTTTTAGAAGATCCTTGTGGAGTGATCTTTTCCCATTAACTTTAAGTCATGACTGATTTTATCTTGAAAAAATGTACAGAACATTTCATCCGTAAACATACAGAACATTTCACCCATGAAGAGACACAACCATTAAAAAAGTTGGGGTTCGAGAATGTCAAATGTTCTTGTGAGTATATGGTTAAGCTTTGAAATTGAAATGTCAAGATTAAAAAGGAAGAATTTACGTGTAGTCCAAATTATCGAGAATCATCCAGATAAACTTAAAAATTTACTTGAGGTACTTCAGACTAATATTCTGTCATTGTTACCAACCAAGGATGCAACTGCAACCTATGTTCTGTCAACCAAATAAAATGTACATATACACTGCATACTTCAGTGATATAGATATACTGCATACTTTAGTGTAGTGGACCAATAGGCGGTTGATATTGCATTTATGTGAGAGGTCCCAAATTAGCAATCGTGCTTTTCTTTTTGGGCCGTCCTAAATTAATTTTCCCTTTCGGTTTTTGAATGTAATCAATGAAACAAATTCCATGATAGTGAACTAGTATTGATCTGGATTATTGAATGAGTAAATCCTTAAAAATTGTTTATTTTAAATGGCGATTATCAATTGAGAATGAGGTAGTGTAAATTTTCATTGAGACCAAATAAATAACCAATTGTAAATAAAAAAAACTGAGCCCCTAAGGATATAAAAAGAAAAAAAGAGGTATTTACAAAATAATCAATATATCAACATCATTGGAAAGAGTATTTACCATTTTTTATCTGATAGAATGGAGCCTTTGAACACTATCTCACTTCAGATGTAATGTCCAACTTATAATCATGTAAGAGAGAGTCTCAAATTCTGGATTGGTAAAACCGACTTAAATCAAAATTAACCAACAAGGATCTTTAAAATCCGTAACCAAATACAGATGGCCATCAAATTCGTAACTTCCGAATATCAATCCATCCACTTCTCTTTTCAAACCGACATGTACCCTCCATAATGCCTGCATCATCGTTTAAGGCCTCTCTAATAAGAAATAAAACACTTGCCTCTCTTTTCGCTCTCACACACACAACCTTTACCAGCCTCTAAGATCCTTCAACTTTGAATAAAAAAAATCAAACAAACTGTCACAAATCGCAGTTCTTAATCAAATCCTCAAAAAATGCTCAAGCTTAGGAAGTAAACAAGCCTACGATAACGAAGGCCTCCCACTCGACGTTCCTAAGGGACACTTTGCCATTTATATTGGATAAAATAGAAGTGAATGCAGAAAAGCAGTTAATATGATTATTTGTGTGCCCAAGAGTTTACGTTGGAGAAAACAGAAGTGAATGTCGTTTACATTGGGACACTTTGATGTTCCCAGGAGTTTAGGTGCCTAATGAAGAGATAAAGATATTGAACAATAGTTTTAAAGAATCATCTGAAGCAGAAAAGCAGGGAAAAACTAAAGATAATACAGGTCTGAAGATAGGTCAAGGGTATGTTCTAAGATAGAAGTCTAATCATATTTTTTTTGCTTCGTTCTCGATCATTGACTGCTTCTTTTGTATTTCAGACCATAGATTTTTTCACTCTCAGACTATAATTAACTAACACTTATAATAGGTGCAGGTTTCTTCTAGGCACGTTATACATCGACTACTTATACCAGCGGGTTAGATAGTACACTGTTCCTGATAATAGTTATAACCAAACTGTTGAGTCACCAAGAGGGTTATGTTAGAGTAGTAACAGTTTGGGCAGTTATGTAGGAGTTAACATCGGTTTTGTAGTTTTGGACCATGCTTAATGCATGATAGGCGAATACACAATACAAAACATTTATAATATTTGTTAAATGACACACAATAATGACAAAACTAATTTGAAATTGCAAACAACAAAATTTATTACCTTATGAATTTGTAAGTGTAAACACTTCGAGACAAAGAGAAAATGTAACTCTATTTTGCATAACATCCAGAGCACTGTGAAACAGGTTTCCTCCATCTCGGTGCTTAAGGTTGATGACCACCTCCCAAGATATAACAGATTTAATCCCTAACCGATGTGGTACAAGTGGTACTTTAACTGATTAGATTAGCGGCGAACTTAACTTTTGTTCTACTCGAGAGAGAGGAGGGAGACTGGTTCATTAGGGGTTTTGTAAATTTAGGACCTATTGTAATATGTATTTTGGAAATAGGACAATAAACATTTTATTTATAGTTAGTCCCTATTTTTTAATAAAGTCGTTGGCGCGGACCCATATTCATAAAACGTCAACCAATCACAGCATGTCACGTGTCCCTTTAATTTAAAAATAGGGACTAAAAATGAAAGCGAAATGTTTGTTGTCTAATATCCATAATCAATATTATTTTAAATTCTAAAAGTACATAATCTAGATTCATAACCATGTCAATAGTCATAGTCCTTTATTCGGACAGACAGAAGCAGATAAACATTTACAACTGTTTATTTTTGTGTTGATTTGGGCTTTCAAATGCGCCCTTTAAGAGTCCGGTGTCCAAATACTGCTCTTTAGTTTAATACAAAGTTCTCAAACCAGGGCGTGAGCTGCCGACATATTCATATGGGCTTAGACCACGAATGAACGTGCATATTGGTCCTCTTCGTGGAGCCCCTTGGGACCTGAACCCAAGTACGAATTAGGAGTGTTTTATCAAACTTTGGTATTGTCCCTTAAATCAAACAGGATTTTATATCCAAATGTTTGAATTTCAAAAGCTTATGTCCAAATATATTGACATTCGGCTCGCGAGTATGATGGAAATCCACATCTAACGTGGCTCAATGACAAAGCATGAAGCTCTCATCCATGCATACAATAGTGTTATTGGGTCCTTCTACAGCGACTCAAAATTAGGACTCAAAATTAGGACTCGCTGACATGGCATGTCGTGATTCGTTAGTACCGCTGGTGCGGACCCACGTTCATAAGGAATCAACCAATGATGACACGTCATGTCAGCAAGAGTCCCAATTTTAAGTCTCAATCAAGAGTCAACGTATCATTTTCCATAGTTATTATGTTGTTGCAACTCTTTATTTCTTCATTAACTATTTTGCTCACATGCTTCTTATTTATTTACTTGTAATTTCATCATGTTTATTGTGAAAATATGTTTTGTGAACGTTTTTTTTAATAAGAAAAAATATACTATTGATGTGCTTGAATTTGATCATAATAATTACTTTTAAATTTTGAGAGACTTGATGAACATATGATTATTTAACGATATGTCATAGTTTCATAAATGTATATTTGACAGTTAAAATGTGTTATACTTGCCCGTGCATCGCACAAGTTCTTCATACACTTGTTATTCCTTGGTAGAATTGAAATTACACATGAAGTGTACTCTAAAGATTCCTGCTTCCTTCTGTTTTTCAAATATCAAAGTCCTACAACTTTTTGGGGTTAGGATTTTGAATAAGGATTAATTTGGCTCAACTCAAATGAACTCAATTTTAGTTTCCCTATCCTTGAGATGTGTTTAAGATGTATCCATTTGCCGAAGGTAAAAGTTATCAATATTGATACTCCCAAGTTCAACAAATTCAAAATGTCAAAGATAGATGATTGTGTATTTAAGATCAATGAACAAAGTCTCAAAAAATTTGAGTGCTTGATGTCTTTATTTGTAGAATTCATTATGCTTAGCCCACCATCAGTTGTAAGTTAAATTATTAAGCTTTCCATTATTAATTGGGATCCTCAGACAATTGATAAGGGTATGCTTACTTGTACATTCCTTAGATAGTTCTCCAACCAAAAAGATCTAACACTATCTGCTCCAACCATTCGGATATATTCCCTTCATTTTTAGTATTTTCCAATTATTTATTGATTCATAGATGTTTTTTTAGAGGGGTTTAAATAAAGTAGCAACTTCATGAGAAACAAATACTTCATTTTACCTTATGCATTAAAATTTATTATCAACTATAGAGCTTCATTACATAGTTCAACAAAATGGTTGGGCACCATATGAATATTAAATCTGTAAATCTGTCGCAAACGTGATTGAATTATTTGCAATGTAATTATTATTGTAAAGAGTCTTTAAACATAGAGAAAAATAAAGCTTTGCAATCCTTTTATGATATGATTGACACGTCAAAGATTGAGACACAACTCTTATATAATAGTCATTATGTCTTCTAATTTGACTAGCCTTATGCCCTCAATTCCACTCATTAAGCTGCACTCTAAATGGATTGTTGGTGATAGGAAGTCGATTAATGTTTGGTTTGATAATTATCTTGACACTCGTATTCCATCTTCTCTAAACATTAGTTGCTCAACTCTTCTTAAGTCTAGTCTTTATGATATCATTATCGATGGTAATTGGAAGATTCCTATTTACTTTATGAACTCAAATCCTTATATTTGTTATTCTTTTTCAAAATTAAACTCCCTATTTTTTAAACCAAAGATAAGCTTATTTGGCAATTCTCTTATTCTGTAGACCTATCTTTTATTGTTGATTATAGGTGTGTTAAATGTGATGATTTTGTGGCTATTGGTTTTAAAAATCTCTAGATTAAGTTTGTGAGTATGTAGGCTTAGTATCATTAAGCTAAAGTAACTCAAAATCGAATCAAGGTAGATTATCTCCAATATAGTAGTTAATTTTTATATGATCAAGATATTTTCCTTTTTTTTAATCTTAGGTACAAACTATAATAAAAATTTTGAATGAGTTTTTCATGATTATGAACTCAATTTAAATTTATTGTTCCATATTATGAATTATAATAGGCATAAACCCGCGCGATGCGTGGACCATACTATTCTAATAGTCATTTTGCAAAAATCATACATATACCTTATATAAAAATCGTTAATACTTACACGTAAGAATTTTTATAGTGAACATATACTAATGATTGAGATCTTAAAGATAAATTAAACTACCGAGCTAGTTTTTAATATGCAGTCAAAAATAAACAAACACATACATGTGTATATATGTGTGTGTATTCCATGAATGAAAAAAATAGCTTATATTTTAGTTTGAATTGCACCTTAATTTTAAAAAAATGATGACTAAAAAACACAAACATTGATAACTAGACTTTTTGTATGGGTCGTTGTTGTTGAAAGCCAAGTTAGTCAAAAATCCTCAAATACCTAAAAAATATATGAAACAAACTCAAGTGTAGCGGTAAGTAAGGGTATCAATCCACTTCCGAGGGAGTAAGCTAGAGACAAATTCAATTGTAATTCACTTGTTATTTTCTTTTTGTGCTTTTCCACTTTTTCTATTTTTTTTAGCTTTTTCACTATTAAAACAACAAGGTGAGGTGATGATTTAAGCTAAACTAAACTAAATGTGAGATAAAAACAACTAACTAGAAAGTTACTAAAATGAGAAATAAAGTCTAAACTAAAAAAAAAGACAAGTGAGGTAAATAATTGTGAGAACAATCAAGGAGTGGGATTACACCACAAATTTTAGTTGTTCTAATTAATTAATTGAATTCTCCGAAATTAATATTAAAATTACAAACCAACTCTTGTTGCAAGTGTAATTATAATAGTAATCTTTTAGAAAATTAATTTTAACACTCCACAACTCTAGAAAAATAGATCTACACTCCTTTTAATTAATCACCCGCTAGGATCGATCGATTAAAATTCATGTAAATCTTAGAAAATAATTTTAGAGTTGAAATTCAAGTTATAATACCCCACTTAAGAAACTCATATCTCTAGTTCAAATCTAAAATGGGTATTATAATTAGAATTTCGATTTTCTCTCGAAAATCATTTACCCTCTCTCGAGACGTAAATCTAAGGGTGAGGGATCAAAATTAACATTCAAATGGACTTTTCAAGTAATTAAACTAATTAAAATAAAATAACATCAAATTAGGGTTTTTCCCCACCCCGGATTTAGCCTAACATGATATGAAATATGACAAATTAATAATCAAAGGCATAAAATAAATGAGAAGATAAAAGAACAATCAAACCCCAATCTCTTGATGCTTAATTGATCTTCAATCCATGAGTTGAAATTCACATCCCTTAATTTGAATGATTCAAACACAATTACATCAAGAATCTCACTCAATTTAAACCACACAAGAATTTATTTTTTCCTCACTATCTAAAAATAATAAAATAAAAATTCTAATCTAAAACTACACTAAGATGGTATTTTCTCTCTCTACAAATTTCTATCTCCAAGCTCTCCTTCTAAATGGGGTCTTCATCTTCATTTATAGTAGGCACATGGAGCATGGGGGTATAGTTGGAAGAATTAAGATGCAAGAGCATGGGAAGTCTGCACATGGGGGTAAATTCGGTAATGGAAGTGCACATGTGCATGGCAAATGTGTGAGGTAAGGAAGGTATATGGGTGAGGGAATTGAGGGATAAAAATCTGATATGATTTATGGGTATTTTTGGAAATGACTTAAAGTTAGGTAGTTGGGGGTATTTGGGTAAAATAGGAAAAGGGGGTTTAAGTTGGGGAAAAAGGGTTAAAGGATTAATTAGGCACATGGGGTTTCTACTTTGGTTTTTAGAATTTGATTTGAGCATGTGGAAATCGATTAAGGCTTTTGAGTTGAAATGGGTCTTCATTTTGAAAATGGGTTTGGAGATGGTTGTATGGTGCTTTGGATTTGGCATGGTTTGGATTCAGGAGGTTGTTAATAGAGGTAATGGCGTGTAGTAGGGATGGCCGTTGGGGCGGTTGGTGACGGCGGGGAACGCCGACGGGATCGGAGTGGGGTAACCACCGGCAGGTAGAAGGGCTGGACGGCGTCGGAGTTGATTGGAAAGGGGGGGTCCGCGAGCTGCGGCCGGAGAGGGGGTTGCAGTCGGGTTAAGGGGAACGACGGTAGTGGGAGGTAGAGCGTCGCCGTCGGAGGGGGATGGAGGTAGGGGGTTTAGAAGGTGGGTGCCGTCGGGTAGGGGCAGCGGTCGGAGGTAAGAGGGGCGGTGCTGCGGGTATGCGGGTGTAAGGTTGAGCGTCGGTGGAGGTTGGAGGTCCGGCGAGGTTCGAGGCTGGGGCGCCGCCGGGGGTTGGTTGATGGGTCTTAAAGTGTTCGGAATTGTGGGTTACTGTCGGTTTGGAAATGGGTATAGAGTTTTGATGAGGTTGTTTAATGATGGTAAGAGAATGGGTGGTGATGAGGGAAGAAGATGAGAGGGGGTGGTTTAATGTGTGGTGGGGTGTATAGGAAGTAGGGGTGAGGGTGAGTGTTGGTTGGGTGTGTTTAGGAGTAGGTTAGTGTGGTGTGACTTAGGGTGTGTGTGTGTGTAATTTGGACCCTTAAAATAAAATTAACTAATAAAAAATAAAATAAAAACGTAAAAAAAATAAAATCCTATTTAAAATAAAACAAAGACTCAAATAACAATTGAAACTAAAAATAAATAAAAATAAAAATAAAAATAAAATCTAATAAAACTTAAAATTAAAATACTAAAAAGAAAATGTAAAATCTAATAAAACTAAAAAAAACATAAAATCCTAAAAATTTTAATCCTAATAAAATAAAATAAAACTAAAACTAAAACTAAAAACTAATAGAAATCAAAATAAAATAAAATTATACAAATAAAAAATAGAAAATAAAACCAAGAACTCCTAAATAACTAAAAATAAATTCTAAAAATAAAAATGACTCAAACTAAAAATCTAAAAAATAATAAAAAGTCACAAACAAAACACACACAGGGTTTAGGGTAGGTTTAAGGTAGGGTGAGGTTACGGAATTTGGTAATTAACTCCATTTTAACTTCAAATTGCTTGAAAATATAGCTTTTGACACCGCAACTGCAATTAAACCTGCATATTGAATAATTAAGCGCATAAGACCCATATTACCGAGAATTAGCAACAAAAATACATCTATTCAGGGCATAAAATGTACAGTTTTGGGTGCTTATCACACCACCCCCAAACAGAGCGTTTCTAGTCCTCGAGCAATAAGATAGAGAGAAAGAGAATGATAAGTAACCAAAAGTGTACCGCTTTCACGGGCACTTGCGATTGCACTTAGCATGTGCAACAAGCTTTTAAACCTATAGGTTGCCCTACAGGACGAGTTGTGTCTCGTGAGCGTTTGCAGGGAATATACCCACAAATTTTTTATTTGCAAAATGATTTATTGAAAGGCAGTCAATCTCTTATTAGACGTAGAATAATCGTACAATCCATCATATGAGAAATATTTTCAGAAATACAAGCTATAAGCGTAAAAAGTTTAGATAAGTACATACTCAAGGTACATCCTCCCTAGAACTCAACGTGTGTAGTATGAATCAGTCAAAACGGGTCGAGAATCATAAGAGTAATTCCTAGATTGTCTTTTCGGAATCAACGCTTCAACTTCAAATCTCACTAGATATAACTCTCTCAAATGAACTCTCGAGATTAGGGTAAGTGTATCGCTCTTGTGTGTGGGGAGGTGAGTAAATGTAAGCAAGCTCAAACGTCTCACACACACATAAGAAAGAACGAACAATTTGAAAGAAAAATGATCTCATGAAAGGAATGATAATCACTACAATGAGAACGTCGAGTTACTCACCACGTCGACTTTCATTTGCCCGAACACCTAGGGGAATATGGATGATTATGGGTGAGGGGAAAATGAAATGGGAAGGATGGTATAAGGTGTGGTATGATGGATGTGTGATGTATGGATGTGGTATGTAGGATATAATGGTTATATGAATGATAAAAATGATGGATGAATATATATGATAGAAGAGTGTTCCCATTCACTTCACCCATTACCTTTAGGCACAAATGTCTTTGTTTCAAAACCAACTACTAACTACAAACTCTTTTTATTTTCTTTTCTCTCTCTTTTTTTTTTATTTTTCTTTTCCTTTTGTTTTTTCTATTTTTGCTATTTTTTTGTTTTTCTCTTTTTTTTCTCTCAGTTTTCAAACCAACAATGAAGACATTTAACTTTTGGAATCAACACTCTTTTTCTCAAAAATGAAGGATGATATATGAAATGAGTGGGGAATGTATATGGATGGCAAGGGGAATATATATGAAATATGGAAAGGTAATGGGTGAAGTGAATGGGAATGTGATAGGAATAATATATGGAAAAGTGGAAGGTGTATGGATGAAAATCTAGTATTTGGGATAAATTTTAAGACACGTGTTTCTTACAACTCGAAAGTGATGTTGTTCTCAGCGATCAAGCCAAAAATGAAGAATAATGAGATCATGCAACAATTTAAGTGCGGACCCAAAGAAAGTTGAATCAACTGTAATACCCCGTAATTTTATCGATATTTATTTAAGGGGGATTAATTAAATTAAATGTGAATTAATTGAAAATTAATCCGGATATAAATACTAACGAGATGTGAGTTGGTATTTGATTATGATGTGTATATATGACAATATATGAATATTGAAAATATTAAAATTATCGCGAGACTGAAATACGATAATTTGGGAAATTTAGTTGGGACACGCATGTCAGTCGCGTCGGAAATGTAATTATTTGAATTAAAAAGTGAATTCTATTTTTATCAACCGAATGGTCATTTTGAGTGTGCCAACGAGCTTGGAAGGGTCAAAATAGTCATAAAACACTAGCCGGAGGTTTAGTTTGGGTCCCGAGGCATTTTTGGGCCATACCGGCAACTTAAAAGGGTATTTTGGTAATTTTGAAATTTTGGGAATTAAAGCCTACGAATTTTAAGAGTTAATTATACATTATTTAGTAACCCACTAAGCCTACTACCAGCATTTGACAAGTTAGAGGGCTACGGGAGTTATAGGAAGAGTTGGAAGAGGTTCCCAAGAGAAAACCCATAACCACCATCTTCAACCTTGGGAGAAAATCTGTAGAGAAAGGGGAGAGATCAACCTTCAACCTTCAACATCAAATTCTGAAGAACAATCTAAGGCAAGTGATTTAGTATTTTTAATGCATTGAATATGTCTTCCATGCTTAGTGTAGGAAATTATCTTATATTGATCTTTTTGAAGAAAACCCATGAAATTTGTGGGAGAAACTTTGAATTTGGGTTAGGATTTACATGTAGTATGATAATGGACTGATTTAATACTTGATTAGTTATATATGATGACTTAAAATGGATTTATGATGAGTAATCAGGCATAAGAAAATTTGGAGTTCATGTTCATAGGGTTTGGGGATATATTTGAAGATTTATATTAATTCCATGATAATTTGAAATATTTGATCCCTTAAATGTGTTAAGAAATGGTCTAGGGTGATTAGAAATGGTTTATATACGTTAAAACATAATTTGGATGGTCTTAGGGTGGATTTAGAGGAGAGAAGAATTGAGAAAAACGGAATTGGGATTTTCTGGGCTGAAACTGTCATCTCGTTAGAAGACCTGCCCAGGTCGTTCGAACGACCTCGTTCGAACGAACTTCTAACGAGATGACAGTATGACTTCTAACGAGTTGGTATTTCCTTCGAAGCCCTTCGTTCGAACGAGACTTCTAACGAGTTGACAGAATGGCCTTTTTGGCCTGATTTGATTTCTAGTATCCCATAGACTTATGTAAATGGTGAGATAACCTTCCTTTATTAAATAGTGGGTATAGTTGGGAGATTGGGTATATTGAGGAGTAAAACTTAGAATAGTGTCTTGAACCGAAGGACATTTGTGGATTGGGCAGCAAGTAACTAAACACGAAGTGAGGATAATTGATGATGTAAATACATATAAACCGGGGACTTGTGATTTGTATAACACTAAGAGTTGGTATAAGAATGAGAAGTATACCACTAATAAAATATTGTAATATCTAAGATGTGATAATGCTTAGTATATGTAGTTATCTGTGTATGACATACCTACCGTACTTGCTATCATGGGAGGTTGGCGTTCGTTTAGGGCCATCTAATCTTTGTGTGCCTACGGGGGGATTTAGATTGGTACCTCGAGGACATAGGTCAGAGAAGGGCTTATTGAGAAGTTAATAAGTCTGCTGATCATGGGAGCATAGGTATGTGCGTGACCCATGTGATGTGAACTATGTTCGCCTCCACTATTTGTGATTGTTGTTAATGAAACATTTCTTGAGAGATTCGGAATACGTGGTCCTCATGTACGTGATGTACCGGGATTTGATAGCAGAGTATGTGAGCACCGCAGCTTATCCTCGTGGTGCTAGTATTGTATATTTATGGTGAGAATAATATACTGTTGATTGAAATGAATAGTCGTGAATAATTGTGGGTATAAGTAATAGCAGCGATTTGTAAAGTGAAAATGTAAGATTTATAATATTGAAATACTAAAGTGGGGAAACTGTGTAATAAGGTGCAATACTCTATTAAATAGAAGATGTTGGGATTTGAGTTGGATATCATATAGAAATGTTTGATTTAGCATTGGACTAGATAGATAGGGGATCAACTAGAAATGGGTACGGGTACGATAGGAGTGCACAATTAGTTGAGAGGTGAGGAACTCATGTGAGTGCACACACTATCATGTACTTTATATTCACTATTTAATGATATTAAACACTTGCATTATTAAAATTTATTTTCACATTTGGGCTCTGACCCGTTTGCTTTCAAATCTACTTTTGTAAAAACCTTTTTAGGTGCCCAGCCACAAGGACACCATGCATAGGAGTTTTATTCAGGTGACATGCTGTAGCTGCTGTGGAAGTTACAGGACCTTGACAGTAGACGCCTTCATTTCTGATCTTGACTCCATTATCAGTTTTTATCATCTGTTGGGCATGTCGCCCATTCCTTTTAGAGACATTTTACTTATTCAGTTATTTTAAACATTGGGTTGTAATTAATTTTAGTGAAGCAGAATTTGTATTTATTTATTTTGGAACTTGGTTTGTTGTGAGGAGTTTTCCTCCAGAGTCATTAGTATTGGATGGTTATTCTGTTGTGACTATATATTGTGTTGGTTATGTTAATCTCTCTTAATTCATTTTTGCATGTTAATCGGGTTTAATTAAAATGGACAACTCACTTTTTAAATACTAGGTGGTTAGTAAATATTAAAATGTTTTCGATAGTGATGCTATGAACTGAACCAACTTGGCATTTTGTATTAATTTAATAAAGAAGTAGCTGCCCGGTATTTAATTAGTCGGGGTGTCATAGGTGGTATCAGAGCATCAGGTTCTAGTGTCCTTAGGATCTATACGGGTTGTTATGTTTCCGCTGAGCTTTCTTTGATATAGAGCCCTATATTTTAGGATTGTTGTATTCTTTTGTGTATGCTTCGCTCTTCAGCTATTTTGAGTTAATAACTGTGAACTTATAAGACTGTACTCTCATTTTAGATGCCTCCACGACGTGCGCAACGAGTTCCTAGGGATGCACAGCCAGAGCCACAGCCTATACCAGTTCAGGGCACCATGAATGCCGCAGAGGTTGCAGCTATTGTAGCCCAAGAGGTAAATTCCGCCCTAGCCGTTGTACAACAGGAACCACCCCAGGCGCCGGTAGTTGCGCCAGTTCAGGCTCATGCATTCCCGTCTGCTTGGTAACTCGTCCGTGATGCCTTTCAGAAAGCACACCCTCCGGAGTTTGCAGGTAGCTCCGATGTTGTGATATCCAGTCAGTGGAGGAAGGATATTCATAGGCACTTAAGGATGTACGAGTGGACGGATGTTCAGAAGCAGATACTGGCTACTTTCAAGCTAGTAGGATCTTCATTGCAATGGTGGGAGTCCATTACCACCGCAGACGTGAGGGACACCCTCACTATACAGGAGTTCTGGGTGCGGTTCGACCGCAAATATTTTTCGTCAACTGTTCACACGGAGATGAGGAGGAAATTGATGAACCTCAAGCAGGAGGGAAGGACCGTAGCCGACTATGAGGCTGAGTTTACCAATCTCTTGAACATTGTTCCAAATGAGATACCGACTGAGGAGAAGAAGATTCAGAAGTTCACGGATGGATTGACTTGAAGGATCCGTCAACACTTATTGGGGAATCTCTCGTTGGCCACTTATTCTGATGTGGTTAACGCTGCACTACTTCACTGCCAGGATCATCGCTTCCACATGTCTGAGAGCAAAAGATCAGGAGAGTCCAACCATCAGGGAAGGACCGGGGGAAATGGTGCCAGCGGGGTACAATCTGCTCAGGGACAGTACATGCAGGGTGACCAGGGTTCCCAACAGGGGGATTCTAAGAGATTCAGATCTGGGGGTTTCAGAAGTGGACAGGGAGGTTTCAGACAGGGCCAGCAGGGTCAGAATGGTCAGCAGCAGCAACTTCAGCAGGGCCAGCAAGGCCAAGGTAGGAATGGTAACGGCCATCAGGGCAGGGGGCAGCAGGGACAGCGAGGGGGAAACTTCCCGGGAAAGTGTTTTGTTTATGGCAAGACTGGCCACAAATGCCAGGATTGTCCTGATAGGGGCAGGGCCCCACAGCAGCAGCAACAAGGTGCTCGACATGAGCCACAGAGGCCTATGTTTCCCGCCGCCCTCCCAGCACCACCACAGATGGCAGCATTAACACCCATTCCAGCGGTCCCAGTCCAGCAGGGACAGCTTCAGTATGGGAGAGTGTATCAGCTTCAGCATGCCGCAACCTCACAGGATCCACCGGCCATTGAGGGTATGTTCCCTATTCAGGGGACTATGGGTCGTATTTTATTTGACACGGGGGCCACACATTGTTTCATTGCCATGAGATTTGCACGCACTATTGGGTTGTTAGACACCACCGAGAGCACGGTTACTTGTGTAGATTCACCGTTGAGTAGAGGTTCCGTGATTTTGCTTATTTGTAGAGGTGTGGGTATAGAGATCGGGAGGTTTGCTTTACCCGCGGATATGTTAGTATTAGAGATGACTGAGTATGATGCCATTATTGGTATGGATTGGCTAGTTACGTATCGAGCCATGATTGACTATTTTAGTAGGAGTATTATCTTTGCCATTCCCGGACAGGAGATGTTTTTGGTGGCGATGCCTCGCCCTGAGGGAGGATCCTCCACTCACTTGTACTATATAGAGGAGGAGACCTCTAAGGAAGCGGTGATACCACTCGATGCGATTCCAATTGTGAGGAAGTTTGCTGATGTATTTCAGGATATACCTGGACTACCTCCGAGTAGAGAGATAGATTTTGTGATCGATTTAATGTCGGGCACTCGATCTATTGCCCGCGCACCTTACCGTATGGCTCCAGTGGAGATGAGAGAATTACGGGATCAGATTGAGCAGTTGTTGGGCCAGGGGTTTATCCGGAGGAGTACTTCGCAGTGGGGTGCCCCTGTGTTGTTCATAAATAAGAGGGATGGATTGTTGAGGTTGTGTGTAGATTACCGAGAGTTGAATAAGGTCACGATACGGAATAAATATTCGTTGCTCCGAATCGATGACTTATTTGACCAGCTGAGAGTAGCTTCTTTCTTTTCAAAGATTGATTTACGATCAGGATACCATCAGTTGCGTATCAGGGAACAGGACGTCTCGAAGACTGCTTTCTTGATGAGATATGGTTCCTACGAGTTTCGGGTTATGCCTTTTGGCTTGACCAACGCTCCAGCCGTGTTTATGGACTTGATGAATAGGGTGTTCAGAGAGTTCCTAGACCAGTTCGTCATTGTCTTTATTGATGACATTCTGGTTTACTCCCAGACAAAAGAGGAGCACGCCGAGCATTTGAGACAGGTTTTGTAGACGCTACGTCAGAATGAGCTTTATGCAAAGTATGAGAAGTGTGGGTTTTGGCTGAAGGAGGTTCAGTTTTTGGGGCATATCATTTCAGACCGTGGGATATCGGTAGATCCGGAAAAGGGATCCGCGGTGAGGGAGTGGGGACATCCCACAACACCGACTGAAATCCGTAGTTTCTTGGGCCTAGCAGGATACTACAGGAGGTTTATTCGTGGTTTCTCAAAGATAGCGGGTCCTTTGACACATCTGACTCGCAAGGGTGTGCCATTCATCAGGAGCGATGCCTGTTATTTGGCATTCGATGAGTTGAAGGACAAGTTGACCTCAGCACCTATGTTAGCATTGCCGAGATCGGGAGTTGAGTATCTAGTCTACACCGATGCATCCTTACAAGGACTCGGAGGTGTGCTGCAGCAGGAGAGTCAGGCCATAGCTTATGCTTCCCGTAAGCTTAAGCCTCATGAGAGGAATTACCCCACCCATGACTTGGAGTTAGCAGCAGTTGTATTTGCCCTTCGGATTTGGAGACATTATCTCCTGGGGGAGAAGTTTCGGTTATTCACGGACCACAAGTCTCTACAGTACCTCTTCACGCAGAAGGATTTGAATATGCGTCAAAGATGGTGGCTTGAGTTTGTGAAGGATTATCAGTTTGATATCCAATACCACCTGGGAAAAGCTAACGTGGTAGCAGACGCGTTGAGCCGTAGGCCAGTAGATGAAGTAGTTGAGGTGTGGAAAGCAAAGTGGAAGGAGTTGGGACATCAGGATGCAGTGGCCCGATCGTTCATGTCTGTGATGACTGTTACGCCGCAGATTGTTACGAGAGTGGTCAAGGCCCAGGCAAATGACTCGTTCTGTCAGGAGCAGATAGTTCGATTACTAGCAGAGGGAGCCGAGTCCTATTCCGTTAGCTCAGACGGGGGATTACGCTTCAATGGGAGACTAGTTGTTCCGGAAGGGGAAGACTTACGACACGAGGTGATGGCAGAATCGCACGGCTCACGGTTCGCGGTACACCCTGGTGGGGACAAAATGGACCAAGACATGAGACGTCAGTATTGGTGGAGCGGGATGAAGAGAGATATTGCCATGTTTGTTTCTAAATGCGCCACTTGTCAGTTAGTAAAAGTGGATCATCAGAGACCGGCAGGACTTCTACAGCCATTAGAGGTTCCCACTTGGATATGGGAGAGCATATCTATGGAATTTATCACGGGGTTACCTACGTCACAGAGGGGTCACGACTCCATTTGGATAATTATGGACCGTTTGACAAAAGTTGCTCATTTTCTACCCATAAGAACAGACTACACTACGGGACAATATGCCCATATTTTCATTTCGAAAATAGTGAGACTTCACGGTGTGCCGCTAAATATCGTGTCTGACCAAGATAAGATATTCGTTTCACGATTTTGGGAGAGTTTCCAGGAGGCCATGGGCACCGAATTGCGGTTGAGTACGGCTTATCACCCGCAGACCGATGGGCAAACCGAGCGTACAAATCAAATGTTGGAGGACATGTTGAGTATGTGCATCATAGACTTTGGGGGTGGATGGGAGCAGTACCTTCCACTGGTGGAGTTTGCTTATAATAACTCCTACCAATTCACCATTGGCATGGATCTGTTTGAGGCGTTGTATGGTAGACCTTGTCGTTCCCCAGCATGTTGGTTAGAGGTGGGGGATAACAAACTCCTTGGGCCGAAAGTGATTCAGGACACGTCGGCAAGGATAGAATTGATACGGAGTCGCATTCGGGTAGCTCAGGACCGGCAGAAGAGCTATGCTGATGCCAAGAGGTTCTTCAGAGAATTCAAAGTGGGGGACTAGGTTTTACTCAGAGTATCTCCTATGAAGGGGATTATGCATTTTAGGAAGAAGGGGAAACTGGCACCGAGATATGTGGGGTCATTTCCTATCATCGAGCGGATTGGGCCAGTTGCGTATAGACTTGGGTTACCGGAGCACTTGCATAGGATTCATGATGTGTTCCATATTTCCTCGCTAAGGAAATATCTTAGGGATGATTTGTCCCATACTCACATTGCTTTGGAGGACATTGATCTCCAGCCCGATAGTTCCTACGAGGAGGGGTCGATTGCTATTTTGGACTGAAGCGAGCGGAAACTTAGGTCAAAGATAGTACTGTTAGTACATGTTCAGTGGCGGAATCAGAATGCTTAGGAGTCCACATGGGAGCATGAGGATGAGATGCGCAAACATTATCCAGAGTTGTTTTTACCAGGTACTTTTTAGTTCCAAATTTCGGGATGAAATTCTGTTATTAGGGGAGAAGTATGTAATACCCCGTAATTTTATCGATATTTATTTAAGGGGGATTAATTAAATTAAATGTGAATTAATTGAAAATTAATCCAGATATAAATACTAACGAGATGTGAGTTGGTATTTGATTATGATGTGTATATATGACAATATATGAATATTGAAAATATTAAAATTGTCGCGAGACTGAAATACGACAATTTGAGAAATTTAGTTGGGACGCGCGTGTCAGTCGCGTCGGAAATGTAATTATTTGAATTAAAAAGTGAATTCTATTTTTATCAACCGAATGGTCATTTTGAGTGCGCCAACGAGTCCGAAAAGGTCAAAATAGTCAGAAAACACTAGCCGGGGGTTTAGTTTGGGTCCCGGGGCATTTTTGGGCCATACCGGCAACTTAAAAGGGTATTTTGGTAATTTTAAAATTTTGAGAATTAAAGACTACGAATTTTAAGAGTTAATTATACATTATTTAGTAACCAACTAAGCCCACTACCAACATTTGACAAGTTAGAGGGCTACGGGAGTTATAGGAAGAGTTGGAAGAGGTTCCCAAGAGAAAACCCATAACCACCATCTTCAACCTTGGGAGAAAATCTGTAGAGAAAGGGGAGAGATCAACCTTCAACCTTCAATATCAAATTCTGAAGAACAATCTAAGGCAAGTGATTTAGTATTTTTAATGCATTGAATATGTCTTCCATGCTTAGTGTAGGAAATTATCTTATATTGATCTTTTTGAAGAAAACCCATGAAATTTGTTGGAGAAACTTTGAATTTGGGTTAGGATTTACATGTAATATGATAATGGACTGATTTAATACTTGAGTAGTTATATATGATGACTTAAAAACGGATTTATGATGAGTAATCAGGCATAAGAAAATTTGGAGTTCATGTTCATAGGGTTTGGGGATATATTTGAAGATTCATATTAATTCCATGATAATTTGTAAGATTTGATCCCTTAAATGTGTTAAGAAATGATCTAGGGTGATTACACTACACCAAAATGACAAAATTGTCACCTTTCAGCCGGCCACCCTTGTCAAGGTCATTAAACGTGACAAAAAACACGCGTTTTATGTCACGGTCATTGACCTTGACACGACCGTGACAAAGAATTGTCACGGTCATTGACCGTGACAAGGCCGTGATAAATTTACTTGTCACGGACTTGTCACGGTCATTGACCGTGACAATTCTTTAAATAATTGTCACGGTCAATGACCTTGACACGACTGTGACAATGGTTCCAGCAAAAACCCTTTCCGCCTTCTTTTTTCCCTCCCATCGTTCCCTCCCTCTCTCTCTCTCTCGACGCTGCTCTCTCTCTCTCTCTACTTTCAGGTTTAATTCTCTCTCTCTCTCTCTCTCTCTTCCATTTATATATATGTTTGTGTGTATATATATGTGTGTATGTGTGTATATATGTGCGCGTGTGTGTGCGTGTGTGGGGGGTGGGGCAGGGTGGGGGTAGGGGGTGGGGCAGGGTGGGGGTAGGGTGGGGGCAGGGTGGGGGGTAGGGGTGGGGCAGGGTGGGGGTAGGGGGTTAAAAATGTAAATAAATAAGTAATTTTCTATAAATTTCCAAAAATAATATCCAAAAATGTAAATGTAAATAATATCCAAAAATAATATCCAAAAATGTAAATGTAAATGTAAATAATATCCAAAAATATTGGATAACAATTTATTTTCATTCAAAATAAATAAGTAATTTTCTACAAATTTCATAAAAAAATGAAGGCCGACTTAATATGTAATTTAAGTGTGAAATAATCGCTATATACTTATACTAATGGAGAAAAAAACCATATATGGCGTTTTTTGTTGACTTTATAAAAGTAAAAATGCTGGTAATACATCAAAGATAAATTAATAAGGATTAAATAACAAAACGTGTTCAAGTGTATAACAAGAAAGAAAATGTGATATTTAGATTGGGTAAAATTCTTAAAGTAATGTTAAGAGACTAAAAGACCCAAGACAACTGGCCAGTAAGTCACGGACCGAAAAATTTATGACGGGTGATGAAAGCCCGTAAACATGTTGGGGTGGGGGTGGGGGTGGGTGGCGGTGGGGTATGATTTATAAAAAGCACAAAACAATAGTAGAAATTCAATACCTGAAATTAACATTGAGATTATTTTAAAATAGACAGTCACTACTGTGTGTGTGTTTAAATTGAAAGAAGATATGAGAATTTTATTAAAGATTTTTATGGGAACTTGTTATACTAGAACTTAGATGAACACTAAGTGATGAAAATAGTCCTTAAAATTGAAAATATTATATCTGTACTAATAACATTTTTTACAGCAAATGTCTCCTTCAAATATTAAGGCGAAGATGATGATGATGTTTATGATGATGTCGTCTGGGGTCGGTGGTAGTGGAGGCGACGAGGGCTCTTCCGCCCCTAGACTCCCCAAATATGGGAAATATGGGATTATCGTCGAGAACAAATCGGAGATATTAGCGAGATCCCTCGTTCTGCTAAAGACAGTCATCGGCCCAGGGTTTATGAGTTGGAAGGAGGTGCCATATGAGCTCAAGTTAGCTGTTTGGGCGGCACTACAGGTAATATATTTATATTTATATTTATATGAATATTTCAATTTCAATTTCAATTTCAATTTCAATTTCAATTTCAATTTCAATTTCAATTTCAATTTCAATTTCAATTTCAATTTCAATTTCAATTTCAATTTCAATTTCGATTTCGATTTTATATTTATATTTATTCTCAACTAACATTGTATTTGTTGGACAGGAACAATTCAACTTGGATCCAAAGCTACGCGATCCCGTGTTGGAGCAGATTAGGGAGCAACTCAAGTCGTGGAAAAAAAATATGCGGGCACGGTACTTTGGGAAAACACGAGAGTCGATTATCCAATGGCGTGAATCTATCCCCCCCCCCCAAGGAGCCGATCTCATTGGCACAATGGCAGAAGTTCATTGACAATGAGATCGAGGATCGACAATTGGCATCTCGCCAATCGGGGAGGGAAAATCGGGCAAAAAAGACGGACGTGCACTACTCCGGCTGGACCTCTTACGCCGAGGTGGAGCATAGAATGCAGGTAAGATTTAATTTTTCTATAACTACAGAAATATATTATTCTTCATTATTTTACTTTGCGGGGCCGATACTAATTTTACTTTACTTTATTTTATTTCAGGGGGTAGGGAGTGGGCCAGGGGGTAAGCCACATAGGCTCGATACTTATGTGGATCTTCGGACGAAGAAGGGGAAGGACAAGGAGGTGTCCCCGAGCATCGCGGCCACGATTGTAAGTAATCCGATAGTTTAATTTTTGTTAATTACGTTATAATTTTTTAGTTTACTTATTTTACTAATCATGTGCTTTTTGTCGTTTCAGGCAAACCTTAAGGAAGTGCATGAGTCGCAATCTGATGCCGACAAGGCATCTTTGTCCACAGATGCACTCAGCCAAGTGCTTGGCTCTGATCGCAAGGGGAGGACAAGGGGGGTGAGCTCGCGGGTGGCCAAATCTAGGATCATCGGATTGGAGACGAGCGACACCGGGTTGGCTCGAACGGTGGATTCACACGACGCGAATCTGTCCCGTTTGGAGGCGACGGTCCAAGATATGTACGCATTCATGAAGAGTACGTTGGGCGGAGACCGTTAAGGTAAATGGAAAGGGAAGGAGAAGGCGGTGGAGGAGGAGGAGGTGCGGGAGGACGAGGCGGAGGATGACGAGGATGTGGACCTCGCTGCTTCATCACCGACACGTTCGTACTTCGATGATCCACTTCCCTATTTGGCGCCCTTCAACAGACCAATGTCAACACTTGGTTGGCCGAGCGTGTTCATATTAGACGTATTTTATGGCCAACGGATAGGGCGGGGGTTGAGGGACCCGAATATCGTCCAGGGTGGAATAGTTCATGGACGTGCGCTTCAAGAGATGGAGTCTAGGGTGCTCGTCACGCATGTCATACCCGGGAAGGAGAACTCCCTATTGTGGTTGCGCGAACAATGAGGCACGACGTATATTAGTGGGTGCGTCAATTCGTATGTCGTGTGGCCTACTCACCTCCTCAGTTTTAACAATACACCAGACATGTAGTGACATTGTTTTAAGTTTGAATTGAATTGTTTTAAGTTTGAATTGAATTGTTTTAAGTTGTTACATTTGAATTATATCGTGATGCATATTGTATTTATTTGAATATATATTTGCATTATCTTTAGTTTGTTTGGATATATGATGTTTGGATACAGCTGGGCAGTGGCAGTGGCCATACTGCCCAGGAGATTTTTTTAAATTCTGGCCAGAATTGTCACGGTTATTGACCGTGACAAAAGTTGTCACGGACGTGTCACGGTCATTGACCGTGACAATTTTTTAAAAAATGGTCACGACTTTGTCACGGTTATAAACCGTGATAAACGTGTCACGGTCATTGACCGTGGGCACGACCGTGATAAAAAAAGTTGTCTCGCCTCGAAATGTCACGGTCATTGACCTTGGCAAGTTGGATTTGTCAAGGTCAATGACCTTGACAATTCGGCAGATTTGGTGTAGTGTTAGAAATGGTTTATATACGTTAAAACATAATTTGGATGCTCTTAGGGCGGATTTAGAGGAGAGAAGAATTGAGAAAAACGGAATTTGGATTTTCTGGGCTGAAACTGCCATCTCGTTAGAAGACCTGCCCAGGTCATTCGAACGACCTCGTTCGAACGAACTTCTAACGAGATGATAGTATGACTTCTAACGAGTTGGTATTTCATTCGAAGCCCTTCGTTCTAACGAACTCGTTCGAACGAGACTTCTAACGAGTTGACAGAATGGCCTTTTTGGCCTGATTTGATTTCTAGTATCCCATAGACTTATGTAAATGGTGAGATAACCTTCCTTTATTAAATAGTGGGTATAGTTGGGAGATTGGGTATATTGAGGAGTAAAACTTAGAATAGTGTCTTGAACCGGATGACATTTGTGGATTGGGAAGCGAGTAACTAAACACGAAGTGAGGATAATTGATGATGTAAATAAATATAAATCGGGGACTTGTGATTTGTATAACACTAAGAGTTGGTATAAGAATGAGAAGTATACCACTAATAAAATATTGTAATATCTAAGATGTGAGAGTGCTTAGTATATGTAGTTATCTGTGTATGACATACTTACCGTACTTGCTATCATGGGAGGTTGGCCTTCGTTTAGGGCCATCTAATCTTTGTGTGACTACGGGGGGGATTTAGATTGGTACCTCGAGGACATAGGTCAGAGAAGGGCTTATTGAGAAGTTAATAAGTCTGCTGATCATGGGAGCGTAGGTATGTGCGTGACCCATGTGATGTGAACTATGTTCGCCTCCACTATTTGTGATTGTTGTTAATGAAACATTTTCTGAGAGATTCGGAATACGTGGTCCTCATGTACGTGATGTACCGGGATTTGATAGCAGAGTATGTGAGCACCGCAACTTATCCTCGGGGTGCTAGTATTGTATATTTATGGTGAGAATAATATAATGTTGATTGAAATGAATAGTCGTGAATAATTGTGGGTATAAGTAATAGCAACGGTTTGTAAAGTGAAAATGTAAGATTTATAATATTGAAATACTAAAGTGGGGAAACTGTGTAATAAGGTACAATACTCTATTAAATAGAAGATGTTGGGATTTGAGTTGGATATCATATAGAAATGTTTGATTTAGCATTGGACTAGATAGATAGGGGAGCAACTAGAAATGGGTACAGGTACGATAGGAGTGCACAATTAGTTGAGAGGTGAGGAACTCATGTGAGTGCACACACTATCATGTACTTTATATTCACTATTTAATGATATTAAACACTTGCATTTTTAAAATTTATTTTCACATTCGGGCTCTGACCCGTTTGCTTTCAAATCTACTTTTGTAAAAACCTTTTTAGGTGCCCAGACACAAGGACACCATGCATAGGAGTTTTATTCAGGTGACATGCTGTAGCTGCTGTGGAAGTTACAGGACCTTGACAGTAGATGCCTCCATTTCTGATCTTGACTCCATTATCAGTTTTTATCATTTGTTGGGCATGTCGCCCATTCCTTTTAGAGACATTTTACTTATTCAGTTATTTTAAACGTTGGGTTGTAATTAATTTTAGTGAAGCAGAATTTGTATTTATTTATTTTGGAACTTGGTTTGTTGTGAGGAGTTTTCCTCCAGACTCATTAGTATTGGATGGTTATTCTATTGTGACTATATATTGTGTTGGTTATGTTAATCTCTCTTAATTCATTTTTACATGTCAATTGGGTTTAATTAAAATGGACAACTCACTTTTTAAATACTAGGTGGTTAGTAAATATTAAAATGTTTTCGACAGTGATGCTATGAACTGAACCAACTTGGCATTTTGTATTAATTTAATAAAGGAGTAGCTACCCGGTATTTAATTAGTCGGGGTGTCACATCAACTTGTGACTTGGAGATTGCGTAAAACACTCTGAAAGGGTGAAAGTCACAAATCTCACAAGCTAAAGTCTCTACTAGTGATCCTTAAGGTTCTCTTTAGAATTGTAGTACTCCTCAACTCTAAACCGTAGTGACGTGATAAGTGCGAAAATTTTGTTGAGTCTAGAAATTCATGGTGCAAAATGCCTTGTTATTTTGAAAAAATATTCTCTAGATTGATTCCTAGACTTTGAAAGATGGATGATTGAAAATTCACATTAATGAATGAGATGAAACAAACTGCACGAAATTTTAAAAATCAGGTTTAAAAATCAAAATTTTTCAAAAGAGGTACGACTTTGATAAATTTCCCCACCCCCAAACAAAAAGGAACATCGTCCTCGATGTTAAGTAAAATGATTTTTAAAATTGAGAGCATAAGGTAGGACAGAGATTACCAGAATGAACCGCTAATGAAGTAGACAGATGTAACCAAGATAAACCTGAAGAAATGATAAGAGACAAAATGTGTACAAGTCTATACAGCATGTAAAGCATTGGGTGATGTGAAATACCACCCCCAAATAGGATGAGACTAGTACAAGAAACAACGGGCTGGCTCCCGGTAGCGCTAAGTTTAATTTCTTCAGCTAGACCGATGAAATCTCACCCTAATAATAAGAACGAGGAAAGCTCGGGGTGGCAGAAAATTTGGGTGATGAGAATCACCCCCAAACAAGACTGAAGCGCCAGTCTTGTTGGATAGAGGCTAAAACGGGTCAATGCACTTGTCTGGCAAAGTGCATCACACGATGCAAAGCATCGGTGGACCAAGGACGGGTGGGAAAAAGGGTAAAGGTGAGGGTGAATAGGTATCGGTCACGAGCCTTATTGAGTCGGAAGGTGAGGGAAACAAGGGCCCTATAAGCATGGTGCTCAAGTTGGTGAGGAAGGCAAAAAGGTTTGGCAATAGTGATGGGGTGGGGATCATATAAATCACACGACCATTCTATAAATGGGCGATGATAATGGTCGCGCCGTGACACGCCAGGAAGCTATCGCTGGGAAAAGTCAACACCATAAGGAAGTGGTGTGCATGGAGGAACAAGCTTGGTGTCACGGTGGAGAGTAGCACCAAAAATACTCTCATGGGTGGTGGAGGATGGTTTCAGGTGAGGATCTAAAAATGTAGATGGAAACATGAAATGTGTAAAATCAAGATCCAAACCAGGTGGTGGGATAATGGGTGGGCCGGGTGGGATAAATGGTGTATCGAGTGGGATAAACGGTGGAAGAAGATGATCCAACTCAAGCGTGGGAGACACACTCATTGGGAGGAGTAAATGAATACTCACAAGGGAGTGTGGTTTCTACAGATGGAGTTGTCAACTTCTCCATAAGAGTAGCATCGGTAAATGGGGTGGGTGGGTAAGACAAGGCACCAATCTCAGAGATAGAGGAATCACTAGAAATATGAGGCTCAAAGGGAGCCATGCATGGTGGTACATCATCCATATCCGAATAGTTAGGAACTATCACGGAATCTATCTCGAGAAAATGGTGAACACTCGTAGCCAGAGCTAACCTAGGATAAATGGGTTCCTAGGGAACACAAGGGTGAAGCTTGATAGGTGTAGACTCGGGCATATTTTTGGATATTTCGGGAATAGGAATGTGAATGGGAACCTCAAAGTGGGGTTCATATGGACATGGTGGGAATTGATCAGGCTCACTATCTAAAGGTAAGTCAACACAATTGTCGACTTGGGACCCGGACCATGGAATGGTCTCAACCTCGAGATTCTCGGGGTGGTAGGGTTGGTCTGACTCAAAATTCGTGGTACAAGTGGACACATCATCATCACAATCGGTTGCAATAATGGGTGGGGCCATGGGAATATCCGAATCTCTCGCACACTCCAATTCATTTAACCTTTGTTCAAGCCTTTGGAGAGCTTGAGTTTGAATTTGAGTGGCTCGCTCTTGCTCAAGTATGAACTTTTGCAAGAGGGTTTCGAGAGCGAATGTGGATGAAGGTGTTGGTGGAATGATGGGTGGTGGTGGTGGTTGAGGTGGACACAACTCGCTATAATCGGGACTATATGGAGAATACTCATATGAAGTGTGTGGGGTGGGGCCAAGTTCATCATACACGAAAGGATCGCTTTCGTGATGGACAAATGGTTGATTCGCATGGGGTGCGTAGTGAGGGAACTGGTCGTGAACGGGTGCACAAGGTTGCCATGACGACTGTCGAAACGTCTGAGGATCCACAACATCGGGTTGGGATTTGTATTACATGGAAGGATGATCAGGCCTCCACGAATAGCTCGGGTACTCACACCATTCGGGATTGGGTGTATCGGGATAGTAGGCTGAGGTGGGTTCCGGAACAGTGTCATATGGATACACATGGTCCGTGGTGGATTTGTATGGATATGACAAGTATGGACACTCATGGGACATATGATCGGCATAATAACAGTGGGTGCACAACAAAGGATGAGACACGTCGACACTTGACACCGAGGGTGATGGAATATGAAGTGTGTGCATGGATAGGTCAAGAGTACCAACGGTACTCATGAGAGAGATGAAACGACTAAGAATATCATAAAGAGACGACTCGATATCACTCTCACACGTATCACGTGTGAATGGAAAATGACCAAAGTAGTCCCGTAATGGACGTTCTTCGGCCATGAGGAGAGAAAATATTTGTTGGATTTTGTAAAAAATTTTTTTGAAAAGGAAAGAAAATATTTTTAGATTTTTCTAAAAAGGAAGGAAAGAAAATATTTTTGGATTTTTTGTTTTTTTTATAAAAATGAAAGAAAAATATTTTTGGATTTTTTGGGGGGGAAGAAAAGGTGGGGAAAAATATAGACTCATTGAATTGGACGAACTAACTAAAATCGATCCACTTCCTAGGGAGTAAGCTAGAGACAAATTCAATTGTAATTCACTTTTTATTTTCTTTTTGTGCTTTTCCACTTTTTCTAATTTTTTTAGCTTTTTCACTATTAAAACAATAAGGTGAGGTGATGATTTAAACTAAACTAAACTAAATGTGAGATAAAAACAACTAACTAGAAAGTTACTAAAATGAGAAATAAAGTCTAAACTAAAAATAAGAGATAAGTGAGGTAAATAATTGTGAGAACAATCAAGGAGTGAGATTACACTACAAATTTTAGTTGTTCTAATTAATTAATTTAATTAATTGAATTCTCCCAAATTAATATTAAAATTACAAACCAACTATCGTTGCAAGTGTAATTATAATAGTAATCTTTTAGAAAATTAAGTTTAACACCCCACAACTCTAGAAAAATAGATCTACACTCCTTTTAATTAATCACCCGCTAGGATCGATCGATTAAAATTCATGTAAATCTTAGAAAATAATTTTAGAGTTGAAATTCAAGTTATAATACCCCACTTAAGAAACCCCTATCTCTAGTTCGAATCTAAAATGAGTATTATAATTATAATTTCGATTTTTTCTCGAAAATCATTTACCCTCTCTCGAGGCGTAAATCTAAGGGTGGGGGATCAAAATTAACATTCAAATGGACTTTTCAAGTAATTAAACTAATTAAAATAAAATAACATCAAATAAGGATTTTTTCCCACCCCTTGAAAGGGGATTTAACGTAACATGATATGAAATATGACAAATTAATAATCAAAGGCATAAAATAAATGAGAAGAGAAAAGAACAATCAAACCCCAATCTCTTGATGCTTAATTGATCTTCAACCCATGAGTTGAAATTCACATCCCTTAATTTGAATGATTCAAACACAATTACATCAAGAATCTCACTCAATTTAATCCTCACAACAATTTATTTTTTCCTCATTATCTAAAAATAATAAAATAAAAATTATAATCTAAAACTACACTAAGATGGTATTTTCTCTCTCTACAAATTTCTATCTCCAAGCTCTCCTTCTAAATGGGGTCTTCATCTTCATTTATAGTAGGCACATGGAGCATAGGGATATAGTTGGAAGAATTAAGATGCAAGAGCATGAAGAGTGTGCACATGGGGGTAAATTGGATAATGGAAGTGCGCATGTGCATGGCAAATGTGTGAGGTAAGGAAGATATATGGGTGAGGGAATTGGGGAATAAAAATCTGATATGATTTATGGGTATTTTTGGAAATGACTTAAAGTTAGGTAATTGGGGGTATTTGGGTAAAATAGGAAAATGGAGTTTAAGTTGGGGAAAAAAAGGGTTAAAGGATTAATTAGGCACATGGGGTTTTTATTTTGGTTTTTAGAATTTGATTTGAGCAGGTGGAAATCCATTTAGGCTTTTGAGCAGGTGGGTCTTCATTTTGAAAATGGGTTTGGAGATGGTTGTATGGGGCTTTGGATTTGGTATGGTTTGGATTCAGGAGGTTGTTAATGGAGGTAATGGCGTGTAGTAGGGATGGCGGCTGGGGCGGTTGGTGACGGCGGGGAACGCCGACGGGATCGGAGTGGGGTAACCGCCGGCAGGTAGAAGGGCTGGACGGCGCCGGAGTTGATTGGAAAGGGGGGGTCCGCGAGCTGCTGCCGGAGAGGGGGTTGCAGTCGGGTTAAGGGGAACGACGGTAGGGGGAGGTAGAGGGTCGCCGCCGGAGGGGGATGGAGGTAGGGGGTTAAGAAGGTGGGTGCCGCCGGGTAGGGGCAGCGCTCGGAGGTAAGAGGGGCGGTGCCGCGGGTATGCGGGTGTAAGGTTGAGCGTCGGCGGAGGTTGGTGGTCCGGCGAGGTTCGAGGGTGGGGCGCCGCCGGGGGTTGGTTGATGGGTCTTAAAGTGTTTGGAATTGTGGGTTGCTGTTGGTTTGGAAATGGGTATAGAGTTTTGGTGGGGTTGTCTAACGGTGGTAAGAGAATGGGTGGTGATGAGGGAAGAAGATGAGAAGGGGTGGTTTAATGTGTGGTGGGGTGTATAGGAAGTAGGGGTGAGGGTGAGTGTTGGTTGGGTGTGTTTAGGTGTAGGTTAGTGTGGTGTGACTTAGGGTCCGTTTGGTTCGGGGTAAAATATGTTTCAACGCGGTGAAAAGTAATATGGTGAAATACGTTTTCACCTCTATAGAGTTAAATGTTCTTCTCTATTCTTGTTTAAACTTTCATAATTATAGGGTGTGCACTTATTCATAGTGTCCACCCAATGAAAATTTAATTTTAAATAGGTGAAAACGTATTTCACCACATTACTTTTCACCGCGTTGAAACATATTTTACTCCGAACCAAACGGACCCTTAGGGTGTGTGTGTGTGTAATTTGGACCTTAAAATAAAATTAACTAATAAAAAATAAAATAAAAACCTAAAAAAATAAAATCCTATTTAAAATAAAACAAAGACTCAAATAAAAATTGAAACTAAAAAGAAATAAAAATTAAAATTAAAATAAAATCTAATAAAACTTAAAATTAAAATTCTAAAAAGAAAATGCAAAATCTAATAAAACTAAAAAAAATATAAAATCCTAAAAATTCTAATCCTAATAAAATAAACTAAAACTAAAACTAAAAACTAATAGAAATCAAAATAAAATAGAATTATACAAATAAAAAAAATAGAAAATAAAACCAAAAACTCCTAAATAACTAAAAAAAATTCTAAAAATAAAAATGACTCAAATTAAAAATCGAAAAAATAATAAAAAGACACAAACAAAATACACACAGGGTTTAGGGTAGGTTTAGGGTAGGGTGAGGTTACGGGATTGGGTAATTAACTCCATTTTAATTGCAAATTGCTTGAAAATATAGCTTTTGACACCACAACTGCAATTAAACCTGTATATTGAACAAATAAGCGCATAAGACCCATATTACCGAGAATTAGCAACAAAAATACATCTATTCGGGGCATAAAATGTACAGTTTTGGGTGCTTATCAAACATAATACATTTATTTTGTACACCTTACGTCTACCTATTACATTTATTTTTCAAATACTAAGTTTAAGAAAACATTATAAAATAAAATGTATTTAACAAAAGATTAAAAAAACATTTTATCCCGCTATTTTTAAAACGAAAAATAACATCCATTTTTTAAACCTTTTTTTTTCTTAAATTTTGATGAATATTACTTGTCAACTTATTTTTAAAAATTTATTTTCTTTCTATCTATTCTTAAAACTTTTTTACACTTACTTAAAAAAATTACATCCATTTTTCATGAACTAAACAATTTTTATGAAATAGTTTGTGAATCATCCCAACACCCCCTCATTTCCTATAACTATTAATCCACCAACAAACCCATACACATAATCAATTATACTATTAAATAACAAATCTGATTTCTATTAAAAACATTAAAATAACCCAAACACCAAACCAACAAAAGTTAAGGTCCACATTTGAGTACAAAAACTGTACAATTTCAAAAGCCATAATGCACCTTTGAGAAAATATGAGCTGGAATGTGAGCCAATATGGATGCTCTCTTTGATAATTTACAACAAACTTGTATAGTAACCTTATTTTCCTGAGCCTGACCTTGGGACATGGATCAAAGTAAAGGTCGAAACCAAACTAATATGATCGACTTGACTTAATTTCGGTACCCATTAATCACAACTATTGCTCGTAATATATTGGTGAATTCAACTTGGCCAAGCTTGGCTCACCAAGTTTAATACTGAAACAACCAGCTTGGCTCACCAAGTTTAATAATGAAACAACCAAATTATTGTTAATTCTCACCAAACTGGGCTTTCGAGTCAATTACCCGAGTTGTTCTTTTCTCAAAAAAATTATCCTATAACTAACGTATCATTTCATCTCGCTCGAAATCAACAATGAGTCAAAATTGGACTACCTAATCTTAGGCCGAAACCGTCTTTTCAACAGTGATGTAGGGAAAGTAATCTTAATCTACATACTGCCATGAAAGACATTTGGCATAAATCCATAATCCCGCAGGCAATCAGACAATGAATTTAATCCAGCATAAATAAATTGGTCTTCTGGGTGGGTTCGATCACCAGTAATGAAAACATGCACACCATCACCGAGTTCAATCCAGCTACAACTCGGTGACTTCCTTAACATTTGTTCCCTCAGTGTAAAAGATTGGACGACTCTTCTCCTGAAACTACAATGCTCCCCTGAAACTGTTCTAAACTTTCTTCAGCATGGTTCCTCACTATCCCGTCAACCGATTGGGCATTTAAAAGAATTTGGGTGATCTCCGTCGCTATGTTGTACTAAGAGTATCAAATAATTCATAAAATATATATATATATATATATATATATATATATATATATATATATATATATATATATATATATATATATATAACATTTTAATTCTATAAGACAACAGATTAGATACCCATAAAAACAAATTTAAATCCAAATCTATTGAACAAATAACTAACAACATGGAAAATAATTTTGGCCAATCAACTAAAATAGAACCACCAACTCAAACCCCAGCCGCATCTCCTTTCACAAAACCCCCACAGAAACATCATCAAGTCTAGATGGTGGTGAAAGTAAAGAAAATAAAGGTATCAAACATAAAAATTTGATACTTTATGTTTTTTTTTCATTCCTAAAATACATTTCATTCGAATTAATATATACACACGCATATATAAAGTACCTCATAAAAATTTCTCTTCCACGGGAGACACCTCATAGACATGTAAGCCTCATAAATAATCCTTCCTTCCGTACATTTGATTAGTATTAAATGGACGGTAAACCTAATTTGTCTCTCCATGGTAATAAATTTGAAAAAATATCGATCATCCTCATATCACTAAATCACTTATAAAAAGTAGTACGCAATAATAATAGCATTGCCAAAGTAAAAAAAAATATTAAATACTTGTCTTATTAGATAACTACAAACAATGTTTTGTACAAAACAAAAAAGATAATAAATATTGTTTTGTACCATACAAATCTAAGTTAGTATCTTTAACCAAAGATGACATATGATAGAGAAAATCACATATAGATTTAAAAACGAAATCAGTGCATCAAGTTTGACAAAACTTGAGCAAATGGAGGGTAAGTTGCATAAATAATTTTTCCTTCTATACATTTGATCAAATATTAAATGGAAGGTAAACCTAATATGTCCTTCCATGGTAATAACTCCGAACAAATAGACCATCCACGTAACACTAAATCGTTTATAAATAGTACACAAAATCATAATAACATTGCCAAAGTACAAAACAAAAAAATATATTAAATATTTGCCGTATTAGATAACACTGTTTTGCACAAAACAAAAAAGATCTTAAAATACTGTGTTGTACGATACGAATCAAAGTCATTATATTTAACAAAAATTGACGTATGATAGAGAATATCACATATAGATCCAACGAAATCTGTGCATCAAATTTAACAAAATTTGAATAATAGAACTCAACCAATCCATCAAAATCTAATAGTTCACCATAACCTGATTATCAAGGATATCTGAAAAATTAAGTGATCTCAAAATAGTGAGGATACAAGCGAGTATAAAATGGGTCAAATTTAACTTATTGCTACACCTATCTTTTATCTACGATACAGATCAAATTTTGAATATTTAACTTTAAAAAATAAAATATTGTAAAGAACATCCCATCAACACAAAATAGATCCAACGATGCAATCAGTTACACCAAGTTTTCACGAAAATTGAATAATAGTACTAAATCGGTCGAACTTAAAATGACTACAATTCCTGACCATCAATAATATCCACAGTACCTCTTATTTGTACAATACAAATCACAGCTTATAAATCATTTTATTCAAATCTTTTCCTCTTTTCTATACGATGCAGCTCAGAAGTTAGAATATTGAACATATCAAGCATTATTTGTGTTTTTATACTAAACAAACGGGCATTATAGTTACTTAAGTGATGTTCATTGTAATTTTGACAAATGTCATATTCAACGTGCTATGACAACATCAGATAAAACAATATGTGAACTAGAAGTATTTCCCAACTTACGTTTGCTTTAGATAATTAAATGAGTATTTATAAATGAAACTATCAATGTAAATAAGGGTGAAAGCCATATTATTTACCATATAAGGTAATCAAAAGAGATAATTATAGAATGAAACAGAATTGGCATAAATTTATAATGGTTAAACACGTGTTTAATGGATTTAAGTGTGCATTTGAGTGTATAATGGATTCAACTATGCTTTTGAATTCACCTATACTTTTCTTAAGCTTCACTTACTAATAAATAGAAAACAGAGGAGAAATAAATAAAGTACAAATGCATTTGATCAAACATTATTTGTGAAATATCATAACACAAAACATTTCATATACAACACGGAATTATTGCACGGGATTAAAAATTTACAACAACGTCATACAACTTCAGCCTAGAGGATGAACATTTCATATATAGCACAAAAAAATCATACCTCCGAAATAGGAATCACCTGGTGATGAACCAAACATAATATTAGATCCAAATGGAGAACGGATCCACCTGGATATTGAAATACAGACTAAAGAACCTCATTATGATGATCACATTAGATATATCCAAGTCAGAATTTGGAAATTTAATGGCACAAATATGAAAGTAATTGATTTAGCCATTAAAAAAATATGAACTGTTGGATCTATAAATGAAATTCTAATTATGAGACCTGAATTTTGTTAAACCTTTAAGATATGACCGAAAGACAATTTCCCAGGTGATATCACTAACGTGTACCCCAGTTGTACATAACAATGCGTATCCCGCGGTATTAAAATCAAATCCATAAAGCGATCCCAGAACGATTGACAATCAATCTAGATAACATTAAAGTCAAATGAAACGGATCATAGGCTTATTTTCCAGAATGGAAGTTCCTACAGTAGCAGAAAAAACTATGTGAATAAGTCTACTCTAAAGGTATTGTATTTCCCTTGGGTTGACTGGTGATGTTTGGAAGCCTTTGTAAACAATGTTGGTCAGGGGTTGGGTATTCACATAGTTTCTAGTCTTTCTTACGGCATTGGTCTTTATGATTTCAAAACATAAACTAAATAAATATCTTTTCCATTGATAGTATCAAACATACTATTCATATTTGTTTAGGGATACAATGATGTTTAGTTTTTTTTATCTATTTGTCCATATGATTTTTGACCAAAATATTATTGGGTTCTTAAATAAATAAACTCATAACGGAGCGCCACACCTATAATGAGATTTAACCCCAAAAAATTTGCGTCTAATATCAACCAACCCCAATCCCATGAAGATGGTTTCAAATTGGCCAGCGAAGCCAAAAGTAACTATAAAATCTTTCAATAAAAATAATCAGAGGGGTGTGATCTCCCCGAAAAACTCTACTCGAACCTCAGCCAAAGGAATTTCCATTTCTACTTATCGGTCTTCCCAATAATTTGGCAATTTTTTTAATAAAATAACTTATAGCAGATAGAAGATCAGTTGCAGACGTAAGTGATCTTTTCCCATCCTGACATCCCTGCAAATAATTAAAGGAGAATAACACTATAATGCTAATCCATATGATAAGGGGTACTAATTTAGTCTAGAGAATTTAACTTCAGAGACACAATAATAAAAACAATAGATACATTTAGTAAACAATAATTCTAAGTGACAACCAAATGTGACACTTTAGATGTGACACTTCGCATGTTCTGTTGCGAAGGATAAGGGGTGGAATAATTATATATTTTGAGATACTCTTTCGATTTAATAGTAATTATCCATTAAAACAAAATGAAAATTAGAAAAATAAAATAAAAACTTGATTCAAATTTGAACATGTAAAGAATAGTTATAGCCTCGACTGCATGTCCGACACTGAACTCTTCAGGAGTCCTATACATACATATTACAAAACCACTAATATTATAAGTTATTTAATACCTCGTATTTTTTAGGGATTTTATTTTAATTATGGAATTAGGATTAATAAAATTAAATGGAGAAAATTTATTTTTAATTAATCCGGATTTAAATGTAATAATTACTAACGTGAAGAGAGTTAGAATTTATTGATGATAATTATGTTGAATATTACTTTAAGATTAAGTTAATATATGATTAAGAAAATATTATTATGGCCGGGAGTGAAAAATACGATAGTTACAATATACTTAGTTGGAACCCGCATATGAGTCGTGTCGGTATTACTTTATTGGGTTAAAAGATGATTTATTTTTAAGTAACTTGTATGAACATTTCAAGTGTGCCAATGACTCCGTAAGGGTTGAGATAGTCAGAAAACTCTACTCGGGTGTTTTATTTGGGTTTCAAGGCAATTTAGGCCAAACTGACACCCCGAATGGGTATTTTAGTCTTTTGAGATTTTAGGAAATTAAAATCGACGAAAATAGAAAATTAAAAAGGAAGAGTACGTGACCAATAGGCTATCTGTGAGTTTACAATCTACGTGCGTGTGTGTGAGAGAGAGAGAGAGAGAGAGAGAGAGAACCAAAGAGGAGGAAGAAGAACTCTATAGGAGCCAAGGGATAAAGACTCAAGCTCTCACACCAAAAATTACACCAATGTGTAGATCGTGAAGAGAGGATCACCCCTATACCAATTTCATCTAGCGAATCATAACTTCACAAAATTCAAGTGTTTATCTTGCTGGATTTTTAGAGCATGTATGATTCATGTTAATTTAGTTGATGAATTAGTCATAATATCATGTAATTGGGACTCAAATTGGGAATTTTATTCATGATTGTGGTATAGGAATTGCATGTAGTTGAATAGATATTGTTTTGGGGATTAAAAACCTAAGTGATATATTGAAACCACAAAATTTTATCTAAGTTTATTGGGTCATTAATGGTGAGTATATGAAATTAGGGCCTGTTGAGGATTTAGGAAATTTATCAAAATTCATGTTGAAATTTTAGGGATTTGATGTTTAAAATGGATTGGAAAGTGTTCTAATACCAAGGCATATAGTTTAGAGTTGTTGAATTTGAATTAGGATGAGTTTTGGGTGATTTTTCTATTGAATGAATGGGAAAACGTAACTTTTGGAAGTTAGGGACGAACCCTGAATTCTTGTTCAAAGACATGCCCAAGTCGTTTGAATGATCTCGTTCGAACTAGAATTCCAATGAGATGACTAATTAGATTTTAGAGTTCGTTCAAAGTGAGAAACTCGTTCGAACGACCTCGTTCGAACGAGAATCTCCAGTATCTAACGAGATTTCAAAAACTCCAATTTTTTCCCAAATGAGTTAAAAATCCTTCTAGGTTCCTTTAAGTGAGAGAATAGGACCTAAGCTATTCTAGAGTAGCTTATTTTCATAATTTAGTAGTGAGGGGAATTGTGTAACTACTAAGGGAATGGGTTGGAATGAGAGAACCTTAAAGAGTATATACGATAGAGAGGTAAATCGTACAGTCAAAGTATTGTGGGAAGTAGGGACAAATATACTACATATAAATTCAGGAACTTAGGTTGCGTGAATACCTAATGAATATAATTAGTCGTGTGTGTACTTATTGATTGAACTATTATGTGTATGACATACATACGCTGCTTGTTATCGAGCGGAGGTTGCGCGTTGTGGACAATAATGCCTTGAGGAGCCTTCAGGTGGGATTTTGATTTGTACCACTAGAGCATAAAACGTAGGTACGGGCTATCTGTGAGAAGGACAATGATGATGTTCATATGGGTGCATAGGTATGCACATTGCCCATCATCTTGGAACTATGTTCACCTCCAATATGTGTGGTTGTTTTGATGGTTCGCGAGAAATTGAACCTTTAGTCCTTTATGCAATGAGCGATGCACCAGGACATGATAGCAGAGTATGCAAGCACCGCTGCTGTGTCTCGGGATGCAGTATTGAATATATGTATAATAGAGCGTATGTATATATACTTGTGATACTATCTATGGTGTGAATTAGGTAGACATATATAATAATGACTTATGAAATGAACTAAGTTGGTGAAAACTTTACCTATATTAAATTGAAATGGCACTCATCTATGTTAAAGGGAAGTTGATTATAGGTATTATGTATATTGCGAGGGAAATACATGGGAATAATATTGGGCTATGATTAGATGTTAGACGGGAAAGAACTAGTTATCATGGGAATAGAAACGAGTAGGGTTTGAAGGAACGTTAGGCATGCACATTAGATGAGAGGTGGGCATCTTAAGTGAGTACGATAACCTAACATGATTAATATACGTGCTATAAACTCATTTTAAGCACTTGTTGATTTTTAAACTGATTTCAACTCGAGGTCTAACCCGTTTTCTGCAAATCTCTTTTCTGGTCAAATTATTTTAGGTGCCCATCCACAAGGACACTAAGCATAGGAGATCCATTAACTCGACGAGTTGTAGATGATATGAAAGTTACAGGACCTTGGTTGTAGATACCTCTATGTCTGTTATTTCTTCCTTTTGAGTTATTTCATCAGTTAGGTCATGTTTCCCCTTTTCTATTCAGACATTCAGAGATTTTGGATTTAGTTATTTGCTTCATCAGATATTGGTTTATTTATGTTGGACTATTGTATTTGGTACTTAGATTGGAAGTGTTTACTTCGGTTAATTTTATTTCTGCAGTTATTTCCTACCATATGAGATTGATGTGAATGGTGAATGTTGAATTATTTCGTTAACCTGGTTATATATAAATTAAAAGATAAAATTTTGACATCAACCTTTTAAATATTAGGTATTTAGTATATAATAATAAAGTTTTCGATAGTGATGCATAATCTGAACCAATTGGATATTCTAATTTAATTTAATAAAGGACTGATCACCCGGTATTTAATTGGGCGGGGTGTCACAGGTGGTATCAGAGCATCAGGTTCTAGAGTCCTTATGATCTATGTGGCTTATTATGCTTTTCGCGTAGCTTTCTTTGATATAGATCCCTATATTTAGGACTGTTGTATTCATTAATTGCGCATTCTACGGCTTCAGCTATTTGAGATAATTACTGTGGACTTATAAAGCTTCTCCCTTATTTCAGATGCCCCCTCAGACGTACGCAGCAAGCCAATAAGGATGCCCAACCCAAGCCTCATCTATCTCCGGCCCAGGGTACGATGAATGCTAGGGAAGTTACCACTATTATGGCACAGGCGGTGAATGCAGCGTTAGTCGTGGTACAACAGTCCCCACCACATGTACCAATAGTGGATCCAACACTAGTCCACGCTTTCCCTTCTTCTTGGGAGTGCGTCAGAGATGCCTTCCATAAGGCATATCCTCCAGAGTTCGCAGGAAGTTCAGATGTGGTGAAGGCGAGCCAATAGAGGAAGGATATACAAAGACACCTAAGGATGTATGAGTGCATGGAGGTGCAGAAGAAGATTTTAGCCACCTTTAAGTTGGTGGGGGAAGCACTACAGTGGTGGGAGTCCACTACCACTGCAGAGGAAAGAGACATCTTAACTATTCGAGGGTTTTGTGTGTGGTTTGACCCCAAGTATTTCACTTCCACCGTGCAGACCGAGATGAGGGGGAGCTGTTGAACCTCAAATAGGAAGGGAGGAGAGTTAATGAGTACGAAGAAGAGTTTACTGGTCTTCTGAACCTAGTGCCAGATGAGATACCGACGGAGGAGAAGAAAATCCATAGGTTTATGGATAGATTGACTTGGAGGATTCGCCAGCATCTGTTAGGGAATCTTTCATTGGCCACTTATTCTGATGTGGTTAATAATTCCCTACTACATTATCATGACCACCGCTTCCATCATCAGGGAAGCAAACGAGTCGGGGAGTCTAGCCAGTGGGGTCGGGGAGGAGGTAGTAGTGCCAGTGGGGCACCCAGAGCTCAAGGACAGGTCCGTCCGGGTGAGCAGAGTTCCCATCAGGGGGACCCTGCTAAGAGATTCTGTTTTGGAGATTTCAGATAGGGGCAGGGAGGTTTTAGGCAGGTCCATCCTGGTCAGAAGGGGCAACAATGATTTTAACAGTGCCAGGGGAGGGGTGGAAACGACCATCAGGGCCGAGGCCAGTAGGGGCAGAGGGGAGGACATTTCCTAGGGAGGTTCTTTACTTATGGCAACACTGGCCACAAATGCCAGGATTGTCCTCAGAGGGGTAGAGCCCCATAGCAGTAGCAGCCTGGCACTCGTCAGGTTCCCCAGCGACCGCTATTCCCAGCTACCCTACCAACACCACCCCAGGTACCATCTTTACCATCCATTCTAGTAGGTCCGATACAGTAGGGACAGTTGCAGTATGGGCATGTCTACAACGTCCATCGGGTCGCGGTTCATCAGGCCCCGCCCATAGTCAATGGTATGTTTTCTATTCAAGGGACTATGGGGAAGATATTATTTGACACAAGGTCTTCACATGGTTTCATTGCCACTAGTTTTGCACTCGCCGCCGAGTTATTAGACACGGCGGAGCACAGTTACTAGAGTAGACTCACCAATGGGCTATGGATCTTTGATATTCTTTATATGTCGGGGAGTAGGCATAGAGATTGGGAGATTGATTTTATCGACAGATATGCTTGTCTTAGATATGCACGAATATGACGCAATCATCGGGATGGATTGGCTAGTTACGTATAGGGCTATGATTGATTGCTATAACCGTAGTATAGTGTTTGCCATACCAGGTCAGTAGATGTTTTTGGTGTCGATGCCTCGTCCTGAGGGAGATTCTCCAACCCACTTCTATTATATAGAGGAGGGGACCTCTAAGGGAGTGGTGATACCGCTTGATTCGATTTCGATTGTTCGTGAGTTTGCTGATGTATTTCAGGACATACTGGGATTACTGCCTAGTAAGGAGATAGAGTTTGTGATTGATTTAGCGCTAGTCACTCAACCGATAGCCCATGCACCTTACCGTATGGCTCCGACAGAGATGAGGGAGCTACGGGATCAGATCGAGCAGTTATTGGGTTAGGGTTTCATCAGTAGGAGTACCTCACCTTGGGGGTTCTCCCGTGCTATTTGTAAAAAAGAGAGATTGGTCGCTACGGTTATGTGTTGATTATCAAGAGTTGAATAAGGTTATGATACGGAATAAATATCTGTTTTCCCGAATCGATGACCTATTCGACCAGTTAAGGGGATCTTTTTATTTTTGAATATAGACTAGAGGTCGGGGTACCATTATTTACGTATTAGGGAGCAGCATGTCCCTAAGACTGCTTTTTTGACGAGGTGTGGATCTTACGAGTTTAGGGTTATGCCATTTGGGCTAACCAACGCACCAGCAGTCATTATGGACTTGATGAACATGGTGTTCAGGGAGTTCTTGTATCAGATTGTCATCGTCTTCATTGATGATATTCTAATTTATTTTCGGACTGAGGAGGAACACGCCGAGCATTTGAGGATTGTTTTACAGACTCTACGTGAACACGAGTTATATGCAAAATATGAGAAATGTGGGTTATGGATGAGAGAGGTTCAGTTCTTGGGGCACATTGTTTCTGTGGAAGAGATATCGATAGATCCAGGGAATGTGTCAGCGGTGAGGAAGTGGGGATAGACCATAACACCGACATAGATATGTAGTTTCCTGGGGCTGGCAGGATAGTATATGCGGTTGATTCAGTGATTCTCAATGATAGCGGGTCCGTTGACAAACTTGACTCGCAAGTGGGTGCCATTTATATGGGATGATGCCTGCCAGTTGGATTTTAACGAGTTGAAGGACAAGATGACTTCAGTACAAGTTCTAGTCCTACCCAGGTTAGGGATGGAATACTTGATTTACACTTATGCGTCCTTACTAGGACTTGGGGGTGTGCTTCAACAGGAGGAAAAGGCAATTGATTATGCTTCCTGTAAGCTTAAGCCTCACGAGAGGAGTTACCCCACCCATGACTTGGAGTTAGTGGCAGTCGTTTTTGCATTGCGGATATGGAGACATTATCTCTTAGGGAAGAAATTTTGTTTGCTCACAGATCACAAGTCACTGCAGTATCTATTCATGCAGCGGGAGCTGAATATGCGTCAGCGGAGGTGGCTTGAATTTGTGAAGGACTACCAGTTCAACATCCATTACCACCTGGGGAAGGCTAACGTGGTACCAGACGTATTGAGCCGTAGGCCAGTAGGTGAGGTGGCCAAGGTGTGGAAGGTGAAATGGAAAGAAATCGGGCATCAGAATGCAGTTGCCCGCTCATTCATATCGGTGATGATGATTACACGAGAGATAGTTACCAAGGTGATATAGGTTCAGGTAGAGGATTCCTGCTGTTAGGATCGGATTATCCAGCTTCTAGCTAAGGGAGCAGAGTCCTTCTTCGTGAGCTCGGATGGGGGTTTACGCTTTAATGGAAGACTAGTAGTTCCAGAGGGGGAGGAGCTACGTCATGAAGTGATGGAAAAGTCAAACAATTCATGGTTTGCAGTACATCTCGGAGGGGATAAGATGTACCAGTATATGAGGTGACATTATTGGTGGAGTGGCATGAAGAAGGACATCGCCAAGTTTGTGTCTAAGTGTGCCACCTGTCAGCTGGTGAAGACACACCATCAAATACCGGGAGGATTACTACAGCCATTAGAAATCCCTATGTGGAAATGGGAAAGTATTTCCATGGATTTCATCCTGGGGCTACCTACATCACAGAGGGGTCACGATTCCATATGGGTGATTATGGATCGATTGACCAAGGTAGCTCATTTTTTGTCAGTCTGGACCAATTATACTACGGAGAAGTATGCTCAGATATTCATTACCGAGATCATGAAAATCGATGGGGTGCCCCTTGATATTGTGTCCGACCGAGATAAGATTTTTGTGTCCATATTTTAGGAGAGTTTCCAACAGGCCATGGGTATGGAGTTACGATTGAGTTCGGCCTATCACTAGCAGATGGAAAAGCAGACAGAGCGGACGAATCAAATGTTGGAGGATATGTTGTGGATGTGTATCCTTGATTTGGGAGGGGGATGGGAGCAGTACCTTCCACTGGTGGAGTTTGCTTATAATAACTCCTACCAGTTTACTATTGGAATGGCTCTGTTTGAGGCATTATGCGATAGACCTTGTCATTCCCCAGCGTGTTGAATTGAGGTGGGGGATAACAAAATACTTGGGTCGGAGGTAATTCAGGAGACCTCGGCTAAAATTGAGTTGATATGGAGTCACATTCAGGTTGCTCAAGATAGGTAGAAGAGTTACGCCGATGCCAAGAGGTTCTTCAGGGAGTTCAGCGTGGGGGATCAGGTGTTGTTGCGAGTATCTCATATGAAGGGGGTAATGCAGTTTGGGAAGAAAGGAAAGTTGGCGCCAAGATATGTCAGGCCATTCCCTATTATTGAGTTGATTAGGCCAGTAGCTTACAGACTTGGGTTACCGGAGCACCTGTATAGGATTCATGATGTGTTCCACATTTTCTCATTGAGGAGATATCTTCGGGATGACTTAGCCCACACCCATATTTCCTTAGAGGAGATTGATCTATAGCTCGATAGTTCCTATGAGAAAGGGCCAGTTGTGATTCTAGACCGTAGTGAGCGGAAACTGAGGTCAAAGATAGTTCCGTTAGTACGGGTACATTGGCGGCATCATAATGTAGATGAGTCTACCTGGGAGCATGAGGATGACATGCGGGATAAATATCCAGGTTTATTCCTACCAGGTACACCTTAATTATGTTCTTTTCTGAATTTTGGGACGAAATTCCATTATTAGGGGGGAAGTATGTAATACCCCATATTTTTTAGGGATTTTATTTTAATTATGGAATTAGGATTAATTAAATTAAATGGAGAAAATTTATTTATAACTAATCCAGATTTAAATGTAATAATTACTAGCGTGAAGAGAGTTAGTATTTATTGATGCTAATTATGTTGAATATTACTTTGTGAGTAAGGTAATATACGATTAAGAAAATATTATTATGGCCAGGAGTGAAAAATACGGAAGTTACAATATACTTAGTTGGGACGCGCATGTGAGTCGTGTCGGTATTACTTTATTGGGTTAAAAAAATATGATTTACTTTTAAGTAACTCGTATGACCATTTCGAGTGAGCCAATGAGTCCGGAAGGGTCGAGATAGTCAGAAAATCTACTCGGGTGTTTTATTTGGGTTTCGGGACAATTTATGCCAAACTGACACCCCGGAGGGGTATTTTAGTCTTTTAAGATTTTAAGGAATTAAAATGGACGAAAATAGAAAATTAAAAAGGAAGAGTACGTGGGTAATATGATATCTGTGAGATCCCAAACCTACGTGAGAGAGAGAGAGAGAGAGAGAGAGAGAGAGAGAGAGAGAGAACCAAAGAGGAAGAAAAAGAACTCCATAGGAGCCAATGGATAAAGACTCAAGCTCTCACACCAAAAATTACACCAACGCGTAGATCGTGAAGAGAGGATCACCCCTATACCAATTTCATCCAGCGAATCAGAACTTCACAAAAATGCAAGTGTTTATCTTTCTGGATTTTTAGATCATGTATGATTCCTGTTAATTTTGTTGATGGATTAATCATAATATCATGTAATTGGGACTCAAATTGGGAATTTTATTCATGATTGTGGTATAGAAATTGCAAGTAGTTGAATAGCTATTGTTTTGGGGATTAAAAACCTAAGTGATATATTGAAACCACAAAATTTTATCTAAGTTTAATGGGTCCTTAATGGAGAGTATATGAAATTAGGTTCTGTTGAGGATTTAGGAAATTTATCAAAATTCATGTTTAAAATGGATGGCAAAGTGTTCTAATATCGGGGAATATAGTTTAGAGTTGTTGAATTTGAATTAGGATGAGTTTGGGGTGATTTTTCAGTTGAATGAATGGGAAAAACGTAACTTTTGGAAGTTAGGGACGAACCTTGAATTCTAGTTCGAAGACCTGCCCAGGTCGTTCGAACGACCTCGTTCGAACGAGAATTCCAATGAGATTACTAACGAGATTTTAGAGTTCATTCGAAGTGAGAAACTTGTTCGAACGAGAATCCCCGGGTTCTAACGAGATTTCCGAAACTTTAATTTTTTCCCAAATGAGTTAAAAATCCTTCTATGTTCCTTTAAGTGAGAGAATAGGACCTAAGTTATTCTAGGGTAGCTTCTTTTCATAATTTAGTAGTGAGAGGAATTGTATAACTACTAAGGGAATGGGTTGGAATGAGAGAACCTTAAAGAGTATATATGAAAGAGAGGTAAATCGTACATTTAAAGTATTGTGGGTAGTAGGGATGAATATACTATATATAAATTCAGGAACTTAGGTTTCGTGAATACCTAATGAATATAACAAGTTGTGTTTGTACTTATTGATTGAACTGTTCTATGTACGACATACCAACGCTGCTTGCTATCGAGCGGAGGTTGCGCGTTGTGGACAATCATGCCTTGAGGAGCCTTCGGGTGGGATTTTGATTTGTACCATTAGAGCATAAAACCAAGGTATGGTCTATTTATGAGAATGATAGTGATGACGGTCGTATGGGTGCATAAGTATGTGTTTATCCCATCGGCTTGGAACTATGTTCGCCTTCAATATGTGTGGTTATTTTGATGGTTCGTGAGAGATTGAACATGTAGTCCTTTATGCAATGTGGGATGCACTAGGACATGATAGCACAGTATGCATGCACCGCAGCTGTGTCTCGGATTGCAGTATTGAATATATATATATAATAAAGTGTATGTATATATACTTGTGATACTATCTACTTTGTGAATTAAGTAGACATGTATAATAATGAATTATGAAATGAACTAAGTTGGTGAACACTTTACCTGTTTTAAATTGAAAGGGTACTCATCGATGTTAAAGGGAAGTTGATTATAGGTATTATGTGTATTGCGAGGGAAATACATGGGAACAATTTTGGGCTATGATTAGATGTTAGACGGGAAAGAACTAGTTAGCATGGCAATAGAAACTATTAGGGTTTGAAGGAACCTTAGGCGTGCACATTAAATGAGAGGTGAGCATCTCAAGTGAGTACGATAACCTAACACGATTAATATATGTGCTATAAAATCATTTTAAGCACTTGCTAATTTTTAAACCGTTTTCAACTCTAGCTCTGACCCATTTTCTGCAAATCTCATTTCTTGTCAAAATATTTTAGGTGCCCATCCATAGGGACACCAAGTATAGGAGATCCATTCACTCGACGAGCTGTAGCTGCTATGGAAGCTATAGGACCTTGGTAGTATACGCATCTATGTCTATCATTTCTTCCTTTTGAGTTATTTCATCAGTTAGGGCATGTTGGGCCTTTTCTGTTCAGAAATTCATAGATTTTGGATTTTGTTATTTACTTCATCAGATATTGGTTTATTTATGTTGGACTATTGTATTTGGTACTTCGAGTAGAAGTGTTTACTTCGGTTAATTTAAGTATTGGAGTTATTTCCTATCACATGAGATTGATGTGAATGGTGAATGTTTAATTATTTCAATAACCTAGTTATATATAAATTAAAAGATAAAATTTTTACATCAACCTATTTAAATATTAGGTGGTTAGTATTTAATAATAAAGTTTTTGAACGTGATGCATAATCTGAACCAATTGGATATTCTGATTTAATTAAATAAAGGACTGATCACCCGATATTTAATTGGGCGGGGTGTCACATCCTAATTCTATAAATTCTAAATTCTAAAATCTAAATTCCAAATTATATGTATCCCAAATTGAATCGAATCAAAGTACCTAACGTCCAAATAATGGTGACCGGCTCGAACAAGCTCATGTGCTACATGAACTGGTACCGAAGTTGGAACGACAATAAACTCAATGGTTTCTCCCACGATACCCATCCAATATTGAAATCCAAAGGGTCATAAATAAAAATAAAACAACATTTTTAACATTAGTAGAAATGAAGCTGACAAATACCCAAATTGACCATCAACATACAACTGAGGTTTATTTCTTTCATCATGGCATTTCATCAAAAAATGAATATATATGATGGTGGAAACAAATGAAAAGTAAGTAAGTTTTGAAAATATAGCACAAATCGGGAAAAGAGTGGCAACAAAAACAAATTTTAACATCCAAGATGCTGAAATTCGAGCATAACACTTGCATAATATTAGGTGTGAATGAAATATTTAAAACTGTGAACAACTGAACTAATATCCATACACATGCATATATATATATATATATATATATATATATATATATATATATATATATATATGATGAGTGCATTTTTTTTTATTATTTATACCCAAATCTAGGCCTTGTTAGGCCCCTTGCATCATAAATAAAATACTTTAAGAGTCATTTTTATCCTTTAAAGGAAATATAAAAATTTCAGAATAAATGGGGTTAATAATGAAAATTTAAGAACTTCACGCTCACATCTTATAGTCATTGCTAATCTCTTGTGTAAGTTTATTTTTTAGTAATGACATGTTTAAAAAGAAAGCGGTGAAGTCCGGATGCAAATTGAGCATGAAAATGTCACGCACGTTCAGGGAGAATATTGTAAATCCAAATGACTAATTTCGGACTCAGACCAAACACAAAAATTGAAGGCATTGAATCAAGGGACACCTGGGTTCAAACGGCATGTCAATCGGAGTTGAAATGAAGAAGTTATGGCCTTTCAAAGTTCGAATTCGAAAGAAAGTCAAAACTCAATCCCGAAGTCAAACCCACCTTAGCTGAAACCGAGCCCAACCATTCCTACACCTTATATGTGTGTTTATTTTTTATTTATATATTTTTATTTGAGTCATGTACATAATTTTGGTGATGTTTTATTTATATGCGTATAATATTTAGTTTATTGTATTTTTATTGTCTTTATTTTTACCTTGATTAATTATTTTATGTAAATATTATTTAGAGTGTGTAATTTTATATGCCATCGTGTTGTTTTTAGTGTTGTTTATTTCATTTGAGACATTGTACATTTTTTATGCCATTATTTGTGATTGTATATAGATTTATTCTTTTAGTTTTATTAATTTATTTTAATTCTTTTTTGTGTGTCTTATTATTTTATAGGTTATAATTTATTTATTTTTATTATTTTTGAAATTTTTAGTTGAGTCGTAAATAATTTGGTTAAGTTTTATTAGGTGTACAAATTAAACACACACATACTAAGTACCCTACACTCACATACACCCAAACAACTCACACACAAACACCCTACTTTATCCTACACTCACCTATAGCTAAACCACCCCCATATCACTATTCATCTTCCCTACCAAAAATAAACCCACGTTCTCTCTCTTCTCACCTCCATTAACCACTCACTCTCTCTCCATATTCCACACCTCACCAATACTCCCCCACCTTCAACCCATTTCATTTAACCTCCAAAACCCACGAACCTGCCCACTTCCAAAACCCCCAAAAAAAACCATCACTCCATTATCTTCTTCTCACCTATAAATGAAGAGCCTCAGACACTTTGAAAAGGGGGAGATATACACTTTTGGATAGAAAAAAATACACACTTTGAGAGATTAAAAATCTTATTGAGAGTATTTTTTAGGAAGACTTTGGAGGAGCACATTGTGTATTGTAACTCACATCTTGGACGCGATTTTTGTAAGTTGACATTTATTAATGAAAATTATTATTTCATCTTGCAATATTTGTGTGCCAAATATGATGTGTGAGTAGTTCAACTACTAGAACTTAGGTGATGTTTGTCATGACTAAATAAATTACGCATGTTAATTTAATTTCGTACATATTCCGACGTGTTTTAATTTGAAATAAAAAAATTCGATATTCTCTTAAAATTACACGGAAGTGTATTTTTAAACCTCAAGAATTAATTATAAATTCATGTTTTAAAAATTTTAAGTTGTCATTTTTTATGGGTTATGCTTGCACTTAGATGTTTTGATACCTCATGCTTAAATACAAATTAAAAATTTAGAACGTGATAATTTCGAGGGAATAGGGATTTATGGTAGTCAAATTTATTCGAGAAAATATTTTTTCCCGATTCGGTACACCTCGAGCCATCATTAGTTATCAAGGAACCCATTTCTGCAATCGATCATTTGAGAGTCTCATGAAAAAGTATTCAGTCTCGCATAAAGTAGGATGCCCTTATCATCCTCAAACTAGTGGACAAGTCGAAATGTCCAATAGGGAAATCAAGCTAATCATCGAGAAAATAGTGAATCCAAATCGAAAGGACTGGTCCTTACGATTATTAGATACACTGTGGGCTTATCGCACTGCCTACGAAACCCCACTTGGTATGTCCCAATATAGGCTTGTCTACGGAAAAGCATGTCATCTTCTGGTAGAGTTAGAGCATAAAGCCTACTGGGCCATTAAAACCTTCAATGTTGATTTACCTGATGCGTGAGAGGTCCGAAAGCTCCAACTTAATGAGTTTGAGGAGATTCGGAATGATGCGTACGAAAATGCAAAATTGTACAAGGAGAAAACAAAAATGTTCCCTTACAAGTCCATCCTACGGAATTCATTCGAACCTGGTCAAAAAGTTCTCTTGTACAACTCTAAACTGCATCTCTTTCCCGGTAAATTGAGATCTAGATGGTCTGGTCCCTTTGTTATTAGGACAGTTTACCCACATGGGGCGGTTGAGATAGAGAATCCTAAAAATGGTGAAATCTTCAATGTTAATGGTCAAAGGCTGAAACCGTATCTGGAATTGAGAGGTCGAGAAATGGAGGACATTCTCCTCCAAGACCTGGTGTACCACGAGTAAACATAACTTGGGTCGTGTTTTTGTATCATAGTTTTTTTTCTTCCTGTAATTATTTTTCTTCCAGGAAACATGTGTTGGAGAAAGTCCCTCATTACAGTACTATCTTTCATATCTTTCCCGCCTTTCAATTTTTGTCTTGTATATTGGGGATAATGTAGAGATTAGGTTTGGGGGTATTGAGGTCATTTTTCTCCACTTTGGAAAAAAAATTTAAAAAGCCAAAAATATTTTCAATATATGTGAGTTTTGAAATGATTTCTTAATATAGAATTAATTCACAAATCTTTGAACTTATAAATTTTTTTACACTTAGCCATATAATATGATCGAAAATGGACATTGAGGCGAAAGTTAATATGCTTAACGAATAAATGTGGAGATTGTAACCCGGTGAGATTTTGTACTATTCATTATTTTTTAGAGATTTAAATAAATTCGAGTTAGAATAACTCAAACTTTCCTTCAGCACTTAATTCGTCGATGACCTCAAAATATTTATTTTGTTCGATTACTAAAAACGAAAAGTCTAAATATGCATCAAACACACTAGATGTCTTCATGATTTGACTTGAGACACAAAAGTAACTTAACAGAACTTGAGAAATGAGATTAGACCATCATTTTAAAAACCCAAAAATAAAAGCCTAAATTCATCCCTTTCTACATTATCCCCTTACAAACCCATTTGTGCCTAAAAAGAAAAGTGAGCCTTTCATTGAAAACCCAAAAATCCATATCCACTTTCTGAGAATATGAGGGTAAAAGGCCAAAAGAAGAAGGTTTGCTTCAATAATGTGAAAAAAGGGGGAAGATCGAAAGAATGCGAATATAAAACGAAAAGAAGAGAAAATGGAGTATGCGAGTCGAAAAAGAAAAGAAATGAAAATGGAGGTTAGAAAGTGCCTAAAAAAGTCAAAATCCCATTAATCTCTATATTCTCAGAATTTTTTTTAAAATCCAAAATATGTTCGTTCTAGCCAAAACTGATCCTACAATACAATCAAATGAAAGTCCTTATTGATCTCAATTGAAGTTAGTTATAATGTGGAGAGAATGATTCAGATATATGGTGTGATTCAATGTTTTCAAAAAGTAATCGATGTTCCATTTACGAGATCATAATTATCCATTATAAAATGTCCGTCTTTAATGATATATATGAGAAGTTTCTCATTAAATTTACTCTTTTATTCACATATATCGAGAGAAACTACCCATTTCTGAGTGTTCGATTGTGAGCGCATTCTGTGAAATTTTAAAATCAAAACGAACTTTCAAATACGAAATGTAACGATCAAATCTTTTGAAATGGACGGTTATATTGGCTATGCACGCACACACGATAAGTTGAGATTGAAAAGTGAAGTTCTACTATATTTATGAAGTTTGCATTCAAACTTGGTTATATTACAATTGTGTATTTTGTAAATAGATTCAAGTTTTGTATTTTGTGGGTATATTCACTGCAAACTCTCACGAGACAAAACTCATTCACTAGGGTAACCTAGGGGTTTAATAGCTTGTTGCACATGCTAAGTGCAACCACGATTCCTACAAAAGTGAGTTAAATTTTAATTTTTTCTCGAGCACTAGCAAAGTTTAGATTTGGGGTTATTTGATGAGTGCATTATTTTGTATTATTTATATCCAAATCTAGGCCTTGTTAGGCCCCTTGCATCATAAATAAAACACTTTTAGAGTCATTTTTATCATTTAAAAGAAAAATACAAATTTCGAAATAAATGGGGTTAATAATGCAATTTTAATAACTTCACGCTCACATCTTATATTCATTGCTAATCTCTTGTGCAAGTTTGTTTTTGAGTATTGACCGGTTTAAAAAGAAAGCGGTGAAGTCCGGACGCAAATTGAGCATGAAAAGGTCACTTACGCACGTTCAGGGACAATATTGAAAATTCAAATGACTAATTTCGGACTCGGATATGAAAATTGATGGCCTTGAATCAAAGGATCTGGGTTCAAACGGCGAGTCAATCGGAGTTGAAATGAAGAAGTTATGGTCGTTCAAAGTTCAAAGCCGAAAGAAAGTCAAAAGTCAACCCCGAAGTCAAGCCCAATCCCTTAACCAAAACTAAACCGAACCCAACCCATTCCTACACCTTATGTGTGTGTTTATTTTGTATTTATATATTTTTATTTGAGTCATTTACATGCTTTTGGTGATGTTTTATTTATATGTGTATAATATTTATTTTATTATATTTTTAGTGTCTTTATTTTTACTTTGATTAATTAATTTATGTAAATATTATTTCGAGTATGTCATTTTATATGTCGTAGTGTTGTTTTTAGTGTTATTTATTTTAATTGAGTCATTGTACATTTTTTAATGTCATTATTTATTATTGTTTCTAGATTTATTCTTTTAGTTTTATTAATTTATTTTAATTCTTTTTTGTGTGTGTCTTATTATTTTATAGGTTACAATTTATTTATTTGTATCATTTTTGAAATTTTTAGTTGAGTCGTAAATAATTTGGTTAAGTTTTATTAGATTTACAAATTAAACACACACATACTAACTACCCTACACTCACATACACCCAAGTAACTCACACACAAACACCCTACACTATCCTACACTCACCCACACCTAAACCACCCCCATATCACTATTCATCGTCCCTACCAAAAATAAACCCACGTTTTCTCTCTTCTCCCCTCCATTAACAAACCCATTAACCACTCACTCTCTCTCCATACTCCACACCTCCCCAACACTCCCCCACCTTCAACCCATTTCATTTAACCTCCCAAACCCACAAACCTGCCCACTACCAAAACCAAAAAAAAAAACCACCACTCCATTATCTTCTTCTCACCTATAAAAGAAGAGCCATAGACACTTTGAAAAGGGGGAGATATACACTTTTGGATAGAAAAAAAATACACACTTATAGAGATAAAAAATCTGTGTTGATAGTATTTTTGAGGAAGACTTTGGAGGAGCACATTGTGTATTGTAACTCGCGTCTTGGACGCGATTTTTATAAGTTGACATTTATTAATGAAAATTATTATTTCATCTTGCAATATTCGTGCGTCAAATATGATGTATGAGTAGTTTAACTACTAGGACTTAGGTGATGTTTGTTATGACTAATTAAATTACGCATGTTAATTTAATTTCGTACATATTTCGACGTGTTTTAATTTGAAATAAAAAAAATCGGTATTCACTTAAAATTACATGGAAGTGTATTTTTAAACCTCAAGAATTAATTATAAATTCATGTTTTAAAATTTTAAGTTGTCATTTTTTATGGATTATGCTTGCACTTAGATGTTTTGATACCTCATGCTTAAATACACATTAAAAATTTAGAACGTGATATTTTCGAGGGAATAGGGATTTATGATGTCTAATTTAAGAGATGTTAAAATATTTTGAATGCGTGTAATGTTTTATTCTACGAAATGTACGCGACGAGAGTCAGTATATTTTGTGTTTTTATTTGGAATTATGGAATTGAATTAATGTGCAAATTTAATTAGAATTGACAAACGGAACCAATGTCCTAGTTTCTTCCACATTTTATATTAATTCTTACTTTTTCGTCTATTCTGCTTTTATTTTTATTTTAGAAACTCAATCACATTTATACACTCATATGTCTAGTTGGACAATCAATACATTATAAAAATTGACGAAATCTCTATGGGATCGACCTGTACTTACACCCGTTATATTTCAATAGCCCGTGCACTTGCGATAATTTTAACATTTAAAATTTGGCAAAAATATATATATATATATATATACACACACACACACACACACACACACACACACAATACATAGAAAACATCAAAATGGCATCCAAAATATTGTAACACTAACAAATAATAAAATTAAAGAGGAAGATTTGAATTAATTTAATTGGGGCTTTGGGGAATTTATCAAATCAGAGGCTGGATAGACTTGAAAAGGGAATAAGAGAATCAATGGTGTATATGTATGTGTATGTGTATGTGTATGTGTATGTGTATGTGTATGTGTATGTGTATGTGTGTGAGAGGGAGAGAGGTTACCATATACCTAAAATTGAGGCCCCTTGCTGAGATGGAGTTGATCTATAGAGATAGTCTATAACTATACCTCGACTATAAAATCACATAGATCAAACCCCTTAAAAACAAAATAGATTAGAAAACCTATTACAAACCCCAAGAATCAGAGAGTTTATACCATAGTGGAAGCCATTGAAAATGGTGGTCTGTGGTGAGAGTGTGAGATTATACCCAAAAAGTGTAAACGGTGTCATGAGAGAGAGAGTTATGGCGTGTGCTTGAGGGAGAAATGAAATAGTGGAGAGAAATCAGTTAAAGTCGTATAGTTTCTATGATGGGGAGAGAAAGAGGCTCAACAAATGATCATTCGAGAGAGATGTATAATATTTAAGGCAGATGAAGAGGCAATAACTGTGGAAGTTGTAGAGTTGGATTCTTGAGGAAGCATTAATTAGCAGAAGGCTAATAGGTAGAGACTTTTGTGTGTATGTGTGGATGGAAAATTTAATTAGGTGAAGAAAAATAAGAAATATAGAAACCCATATTCAGATACATTGGGAAATATAGAGAATGAAGAGAAAGATTCTCACATGAAACATGGATAGCTTCATTGTTTAGAAAAATTGAAGGCTTGTAAAGCATTTTATAGTAGTAGTATAGATATGTGCGTCTTGAAGGAAACTTAAATCATGTATATAGAGATTCTTACATATGTATGATATAAATTAAAGTTTGTATAATAAATAGGGTTGATTTTTCCAGCAAGATATGGATGATTTAGAATCACAACATCTAGAGACAACTGACACCGGTGTTGCACGGGATGATATATTGGAGCAAGATATGGGACCCAAAATACTTGGGCGTGAGCGCATCTTTGGACTTAGTGTCTCTCAGAGTATGATATTTGGATCATCATATAAGCAATCCCAATCTGAGTTGAGAGATATTAAGACACGTCATCAACAAGAGCGAGAGAGTATGAGACATGAGATGGAGGCTGAACATGAGAGGATGCAATGTGAGATAGAGGTAGAGTATTAGAGGAAGAAAGTTTAAATAAAAGAGAAACTAGAAGATAATATTCAAGAAAATGTATTTTCTATGGAATCTCGAATGAATGAATGGGTGGAAGATCATATGCGGGATTTTATGGAGTCTCATATGCATTATATGGGTGATTTTATCCAATATACGTGAGATGATTATTTAGGAGCTAAACAAGTCAACCTTTTATTAATCATTGGATGTATGAGTATAATTTCTTAATTTCATGCATTACATATAATATTTTTTATATTCTAATTACTAGGTTCTGCCAATGTCAATGTCAATGTTGGTCCTGTAGCTTCACCACAGTTGTAACTGTTAACATATGAGGTTCAATCGCAACGGTGATCGCAATACTCAAAGAAGGAACCACCATAAATCATATTGCGAACTCAACTTCGTAACTATTGCGGGGTTAGTACTTTTGCCTATAAAATTCTTCATGGCACATTATAAAGCAAGAGCATTAATATTTTCATCGTTTGATGCATATAAGACCCATTATATATATGATAGTTATACTCGTTCCAATGGCGATTCGTTGAACATGTGTTGATGGAACTAATTTATGAGGTTATATATGTTAAAATTGGTGGAAGGGGTTTATTTTTGGTTTAATTTGGTTGTTGTTGTTGATGTTGTTGAGTTAATTTTAAATGTTAAAATAAGTTGGTTTTCATAAATACACAAAGAAAACTCTACCAATTTTTTTGAAAATAATAAGGGTGTTAAACATGTTTTGCTAATATATAACTATTTACTTTATCAACATGCAGGTGTTTTTATCACTTCACTTTTTTGAATGCATGGAAAAAACAAAATATATTATAGTAGCCAACAACGAAAAAAAGCAATTTACATAATATTACGTGTATTTTTTTTAAATCTTATAATAATGCTATGACCATAATTTGTCATAAAAAAATGTTAAAACTTTAGGGATCCCTTTTGGAAAGTAATATTTTAACTTGGACATAGAAAATGTTACCAGACTTAGATTATGTTGCTTAAGGTTTTTATTTGGGTCGTGTTGCAAACTTCATAAGATATATGGGAATATTATTTGCTAACATATTACATATTTTTGGTTCTTTTATATTTGAAAATATATTTTAAAGTTATATACATCACCATTTTTCAGTTTGATCGTACAAGTTGTTGTAAGTTTTTATTATTACTATATAATTTGTTTATGTGAAAACATTGAAGTTAATTACTATTCCTCTTCTAGCTATTTTCTTGTTCAAATTTTAGGAGTGGATGAAGAAGGAAAAAAATACCAACTAATTGAAAAGTTTAAATTGGGAAGTAAGACCCTAACCACCTTTCATTTTTCTTTTGTGCATCAATTTTACATGGACCCATTTACTTTTTAATACTTATTTTCTTTCTTTTTATAGGTGGTTCTGTCATGTTCATGGTCGAGGAGACATCGTATTGACTGTTTTGAACATTACTCTAGCATTTTTTTATGATAATATATGTTTGCTATTTTGTTTAGAATATTTGGGTACAAATTTTGGGCTTATTAGTAGACAACTTTGGGATGTTTGAAGATACACTTTCTTCATTTTGTTTTGGGATGAATAAATATTATAGTATATAGTTTTTGTTTGATTGATTGAGAATTTCTTTGAGGGATCAATTACAATATTAGTGATGTCTACTTGGATATTATGTGACACTTAAAATATTTACGCTTTACAAAAAAAATATTGGAATATAGTACAAAAAAAGGTAGTTAACATAGTGATGTTTTCAAGTAAATGATTGAATCTTGTGTTAATGTCTTAATTTAATATTCCCTACTCTTTTGGGGAAACGTTGATACAAAACCCGACGTTTTCCAAAAAAACGTCACAATTATGCCACAAGGCAGGGACAATTGCCGATGATAATAAACGACGCTTATTTCCCTACTATCTATACGCCGATGTTTTCAAAAAACGTTGCCCAAACATCGGGATTTCCTTTCTCGACGTCTTTAGAGTTTATTCTGACGTTTACAAAATGTCGCTAAATTGAAGTTTTCTTGTAGTGGTAAATGTCTGAATATATAAAGGCATTCCCTCTCTTGGGTTCCTAACCATTATAAATACATGATCTCCCTTAGACGATTGAATGAGGCACAAACATAGTCAATACTGAGCTATTATAATCACCGTAAATATCACAAACGGTGAACATAGGCTTTTCTCATAGTTGAAATACTTTAAAAACCTTGTTTGTTGTGTGTTTGCCTTGCTTGATTATCTTTACTTTATCTTTGATTATAAATTTGAGCCCACTCCATTTCTAGACATCAATAGATTGACGCCATATAAGGGAACGTTTGTCTGTCATCGTTCTCTACCACTTGTTTCATTTAGTTTCCCTTTGAGAAATGATTGACCCAGAAAACAACCTTAGGAATGATAACAACATTGTTATTCCATCCGCTCCACCTAGCGCGGGAGATTTACAAGGAATTTTAATGCATATTTCGAGAACAAAAGAGTTGATACAGGAAACTATGAGGAAACTTGCCCAAACTATACAAGCTTAATCATAACCACTCTATCGCACTGAATAAAGATGCCGCCTATAGGTCCTAGATATGAAAGAAGTCAAAATTCTAGGTCATCACGAGATAGGCCCTATCGTCTTGGGATGAATTCTATGCATAGGTCTATAGACTATTACGATGGCACATCTCTCTCACCTGAGAGGTCGAGCACTTTGGAGAGATTAAGTAGAGAATCTGATTTTGATTGGCTAGGGCCCCGAACATCTAAGGGTGTCACAGGGAACCATCCACATGATGCGAATAATGGGAAACTTGCGAGCGTCGAGGAATGCGATAACATAGAGAAGGTCCAGAAAGTGCCAAAGGATCCACACATGCCAAGTATACTTCACAGGAAGAGAGATCAAAATATATACATGGGAGGTGGAAAAAAATGACTCAAAAAGGTCCAAGACTAAGGATCCAACGTGGAAAGGATCTATATAGAGGCTAGAAGATCGACTAGGAGAAATGGACAAGAGTAAAACCCCATTGTATAGGAGTTTCATGAAGGGTTCTCCTTTTATACCAGCCATTATGAATTTCCTAACACCATCTAAGTTCAAGGCACCAGTTGTTACTCCCAAGTATGATGGGAAGATGGATCCAGTCCTCCATATTGAGCAATATCAAGTTGTTGTTGCTATATACTTTGTCCCCAATGAGATGTATTGTCGGGCATTCTCAAGTTCCATTATAGGCTCAGCCTTGATATAGTACAATAACCTACGCAGAGGGCAGATCTCTAGCTTTCTTCAGTTAGTCGAGCTATTTGTCAATAACTTACATTTTGGGGCAACGCTGGTTAAGAGTGTCACTGATCTCTTGAGTGTTCGTCAAAGACCTGGAGAAACTACTCTGGAGTACATCACTCGCTTCAATAATGATAAACTATAAGTGATATATTATGAGTAGAAAAGTGCTATCATAGCGTTGATGAGTGGATTGCTCGCTAAGGACCTTTACTATGGGCTGACAAAAAATCCACCCAAGACCATGATATAATTAATAACCTAGGATGGGAAGATTATGAAAGTTAAGGAAGCAGCAGTTTCTAAAGAAGCTCCATAGGTGAGGACTGAAAGATATAAGTTCAACTAAGAAGGATCGAAAAGACAAGAAAATTGATAAAATCAAAAAGTATGATGAATATGCCCCCATCACTAAAGGCGTGCATCACATACTAGAGGAGATTAGGTGCAATAAAGAGTTAAACTAGCCTGGGAAACTAAAGTCGCCTCCCAACAGGAAAGATAAATCTATATATTATGATATTCACAGAGGTCATGGGCACACTAGTGACAGTTGTATCGCTTAGAAGAACGAAGTGGAAACTCTCATCCGTCGGGGTAAATTAACTAAGTTTGTTGATCGAGCTAGTGGTCGGAAGAATGGAAGGAGGTCAGATTCACCTTATAGAGATAAAGATGACAAGAAAAGGGCTCACAATGATGGTTATGAGGAGGATCCCGACCTGCTGAAGAAATCCAAGGACAAGAAGTTGAGATGGGAATGATTTTTTTTTACTGTATTTTCATTGCAGGAGGAGATGCCGATGGTGAAGATGAGATAGCTAAGAGAGAGGCTTATCTAAATAAAGCCAAAGCCTGTTCTTCCATCAGGAAGATTAACTTGTCCGAGGACACAAATGGTCATCCTAGAAAAGTGAACAAGGACAAATTAGTGATCGACTTCTCTAAGAATTATCTGAGTAGAGTACTTTACCCTCATAATGACCCATTGGTTGTCACTTGTCAGGTTCATCATGGAAGAGTGACAAGAATCCTGCTAGACAATGAGAGTTTAGCAGATGTCATGTTCTATAACTATTTCAACAACTTAGGGCTACGAGACAGAAAATTAGAACCCTATCCAGGCCCCTCATAGTATTCTTACGAGAAAAAGCTTAACCCTCGGGGATAATAAAGTTGGATGTTTTAATTGGCACCTGGCTAAAAAGTACAAAGGAGAGGATTCACTTCTTCGTACTGGATAAAAATGCCCCTTCAGTTTACACCATAATTCTCGATAGAGTTAGTATGATAGAGTTGGGATGGAGCATTTGGAAGAAGTACCATCTAAAGTACATCGGTTTATGAAGTTTCCTACTCATTATGGAGTCGGCATAGTGAAAGGAAACCAGGTGGAATCTAGAGAATGCTACTACACTTCTATCGACTAAAACAAAGTTTAGAAGAACACTACCACCTATCATATAAACACTCTAAATCCTCGAGAGGAAGATGATCCGATTAAGGGATGATTTAGGGAGGCAACAGAGACCATTGTGCTTGATGACGAAAAGATGAAAATATCCACTTAAATAATCTTGAACTTAACACCTTCCCTCAAACATGAATTGATTGCATTCCTTAGAGAGCAGACGAATGTGTTTTCTTGGACCCTTGAGGATATGCCAGGAATTCACCCTAATTTCATTTTCCATGATCTCAATAACAACAAATATGCTAATCCGGTCAAGTAGAAACACAGAGTGTTAAGTCTCGAGAAGAACATGGCCATCCAGGAGGAAGTGGAGAAATTATAGAGAGCTCAATTCATAGAAAATGTCAAGTTTCCCAGTTAGTTGACCAACGTAGTGATGGTAAAAAAGAAGAAGGACAAATAGCGTATGTGTATAGACATTACTGACCTCAACAAAGCATGCCCAAAGGATTATTTTCCTTTACCAAGGATTAATAAATTGGTAGATGAAATTACAGGTCATGAGTTACTCAGCTTCATGGATACCTATTCTAGTTACAACAAGATTAAAATAAAGCCAGAATACAAGGAGAGAACATCTTTCATCACTAGTGGAGGTACATATTGCTATAATGTTATTCCCTTTGGGATAAAAAATGTTAGAAAAATACACCAGAGGCTGGTGAATAAAGTGTATTAAGAGTATATTGACAACAACATAAAGGTATATGTGGATGATATACTCACCAAGATAAAGGCTGATGTCGACCACATTAAAGACTTAGATTAGACGTTTGACCAGTTGGAGAAACACCAGATGAAACTTAACCCGACCAAATGCATATTCGGGGTACAAAAAGGAATGTTCTTGGGTTATTTTGTGAACGAGAGGGGAATTAAAGCCAATCCTAACGCGATAAAGGCTTTGATTGAGATGTAATCTCCCACGTGCAAGAAAGATGTGCACAAACTGACTAGAAGAGTGGAAGCCCTCAACAGTTTTGAGTCTCAAAATAAGTGTTATCCATTTTTCAGGGTGCTCTATAATACCTTTGAGTGTAACGACTATTGTGAGAAAGCTTTCCAAGAGTTGAAGAAATATTTGGGGTCTCCACCACTACTTTCTAGATAACTTTTGGGAGAAAGGTTATATTTGCACTTGGATGTTTTAGAGTCAGCTATTTATTCTACCTTGATCCAACTAGAGGGTGGAGTTTAGAAGCCTGTCTACTACACTAGCAAAGCATTTCGAGGAACAGAAATTAGGTATCCACGCTTGGAAAAGCTAGCGCTTGCTCTTATTAAAGCCTCAAGGTGGATAAGACCACATTTCCAGGCACACACTATTGTGGTGTACATTGAATTGCCCCTGTGGCAAGCTTTGTACCAACAACGAGAAGTTAGGAAGGTTGATGTCCTAGGTTGTTGAGATAGGGGAATATGAGATTGTCTATGAGACAAGGATTGCATTGAAAGGGAAAGTAGTAGTGGATTTCATTACAGAATCCACGTACCCAGAGGTGACCAACAACCCAAGTTTTCCTGTCGATCATACTTCTTCGGATGAGAGCTCAATTCCAAAGCAAACTGAGATTATCAACGAATAACCAAAAATATCAACTTCCCAAGAAAAGGCTCAGCGATTAGCTGAACATAACAATAAGGTATTCATACATGAAGTACTATCAGAGGAAGAATTTAATAACGACATTCCAATATGGAAATTGTTCATGGATGGATCTTCATGCACCACTGACAGTGGATCAGGACTTAACATCAACACTCCTGATGACCTAGATGCAGAATAAACTTCACATTTTGAATTCCAAGATTCCAAAAAAATGAGGCCGAGTACGAGGCGTTAATTACGGGTCTAGAGCTAGACGTATCACTGGGTGCGAGCAAGTGATAACACAAAGTGATTCTCAACTCATTTTTAATTAAATGCTTAAAATATATGGAGTTAAAAGAGAACTTATGGTAAAGTATTTGGACAAAGTCATGGAGGTTATATATAGATTTTTTATAGTCAAGATGGCCCGGATCCCTAGTGTGGAGAACGTCCGAGCAGATGCACTTGCTCGGCTAGCGTTAACAACTAAGACAAAACTCGAACCAACCATTCTAGTAGAGATCCTACCACATAAACATTGACGTGGAATCTGTTAATGCTATCTTTGTGGAATTATGACCTTATTGGATGGATCCTATCAAAAACTACATTGACAAAGGGTTATTTCCATCTAAACAGAAAGAAGCCAAGAAGTCGAGATACAAAGCTACCAGTTATGTATTAGAGAAAGGCATTTTGTACAGAAGGGGATACATTATCTCCCTACTTCATTGTGTTCATCCCGCCGAAGTACATGACTTGATCAAAGAGGTACATGAAGGCTAATGTGGAGCTCATTTAGTCAGTTGATCATTGGTATAATGAATATCCATACAAAGCCACTATTTATCGAAGATGAATGAAGATTGTGTTTTTTGTTAAGAAGTGTGATAAATGACAGAAGTTTGGTACTATTAATTAAAAAATGGGGGTTTCCCTAACTCCCATCACTTCTCTATTGACTTGGTCGACCTATTGATAACAACAAAAGGAAGGTTCAAGTATTTAATTGTAGCAACAGATTACTTCACCAAATGGGTGGAGGTTGAGCCCTTGGTTGATATGGCTTATCAAAGAGTTTTCCAGTTTATATGAAAGCAGATTTGTAAGGAAATAATTTCCAAATAATGTCAATTTGTATGATTTGATATTATTCCGGAGAAAAACCACTTTGTGTCTTGGGATAGTCTTTATGTGTCCCAATTCCCTTAGGCCTATGACATGGTGTTAAAGACTTAGAGGCCAAGGTTTAAAAATAAATCATGTCGCATTTTTAGTGCATATTTAAAGTCTTCACATGGTTTTTTGATATTCTCTCAGGTAAGAATGCATAATGGTTTATAGTTCTCGGAATATTTTATAAGGATGTTATTTTATTTAAATTTATTTTATAATTATTTTTATAAATATTTTCCGAGTTAAATCGAGTTTGGAGTCGTATGAATAATTTCTAGCACGTTATCTTGTTCAAACTATTTTATACCTCGTTCAAACGAGATTGTTCTCTCGTTCTATTGAGATACAATTTTTGTCCGAATGAATTATGTTTCTCATTCGAATAACATGCCGCCTTAAAAATTATGTTTTATTATTTAAGGCGTTTTTGACTCAGAAAAACGTGTGCAGAACATAACAGAAGAGATACGTTTTCTGTAAATTATTTACAAAGGTTTTTCAAAGATAAAATCATAAACATCCTTCTTTGTCTCAAGATCCAAGTTTACATAATCCATATGTCATAGAGATCTTGGTTTGCACCACTAGTTTGATTCTTCCATCATTAGAAGAACTGTGTTCATGCGGTAGATTCCGTGTGTGCGCATTACAGTGAATAAATGGTGGAATCCGTGTTCCTAATCATAGACACTTGCAAAGGCTATATTGGTGGATATCGAGGCATGCATGGACTTGTGTGTTGTGGACCTAGCGTAGGTGGACTTCTACATTGTGCTGTGGAGGAGTGGTTGCAGATTGAAGAGTGTCAAGGCTTGTGGGGATCGAGTCGTTGTGTAAGTCTATTGTTTATGCTTTGTAAAATCATATCATAGTGATTATTTGTTTTGGGCCATCCGAGATTTTTCCCCTCACTGGTTTCCTTATACATAGGCATTGTGAACTTGCTTTACTTTATCTGCTTAATATCACTAAACGCATGCTTAGGATTAAGAAGATAAACTTGGGATAATTAAAATTTGGTTCATATATTTGGTGCATAATAAAATTGAGAAAATTTTAAAAAGATTGTCTTTTCCTAAAGCACATACACATAAAGGGGCCTCCTCAAACTGGTATTAGAGATAAAAAAACTAGGTTGTCTTATTAGTGATCCCGTGTGTCTTTAGGTACAAATTTTGGAATGTTTGATGTCTTTTAGAACACATATGTTTGATGGGTCGAGCTAGGCTTACTGTAAAATGCGTATGAAGTGTGCACCTAAGGCTACAGATGAACGTGTGTGGTTAGCGATTGAAAAGGGGTGGACTCCGCCAGTCACGAGAGAGGGAGATGCCACTCATTTGAAACATATTGAGTCATGGACTAATACTGAGCATAAATTGTCGCTATATAATTCTAAAGGTTTACATGCTATATTTTCTTTAGTCACACCAAAGGAATTTTTCCATATTATGATGTTTAAGACGTCTAAAGAGGCTTGGGATATACTCCAACTCACCCATGAAGGAACCAACACTGTTAAGGCTTCAAAACTCCAAAACCTCACCACTCAGTTTGAGACGATTAAGATGTTAGAGAGTGAGACCTTTGATGAGTTCTACGCTTGACTATCTGATATAGTTAACTCGTCATATAACTTGGGAGAGAAGATACCAATAATCAAGTCATAAATAAAATCTTAAGGTTATTGCCCAAAATATTTGATCCAAAGGTGACCGTTTTAAACTCTTTGGGAATGCTTAACTCAACGAAACTAGAAGAGCTTGTAGGTGACCTATAAACTTATGAGATTGACATGTTTACCTCCAAGCAAGTGCCGAAGAAAGAAAAGGGCATTGCTTTGAAATCCTGAAAGGAGGAAACTAAAGTTTCAGATGATGACTCTGACACCGAATTTGAAGATGTGTCCCTATTAGAAAAGAAGTTCAAGAAATTTCACAAATTCCAAAAGCAATCAAAAGATGAAAAATAGTTTGAAAAAAAATAAGAACAACAAGGCCGATTACTTCCCTAAGAACCGGAGTGAGAATAATAAGAGGAATGAGTTGGATAGGTGCTATGATTGTGAGGGTTATAGCCATATGGTAGCAGAGTGCCCCACAAAACTTAAAAAAGAGGGCAAGAAACTAATAGCAAGTAAAGACACCCATAGTAATAGTGATCTGGAAGAGGGTGAGGATTCCCACATTAATCGCAACTACACCATGTTCATGGTTTGTCATGTGAGCGATGACAACATATGTTCTCATGAAGATACTCATAAAAATGGCACTCTTGAGGCCATAGTAAGTGAACCCCAAGTGAGTGAGGGTGAAGCGAGTGAGGATGAGGAGATGGAGGATAGTGAGTTGCAAGTTGCCTCCCATGAATTGTATGAAAATATGGTGAAGGTGAAGAAGGCTAACTTGAAGTTGCAAGCTAGGTTGAAAGAACGTTTCATAAAAAATAGTGATGCATTAATTGAGGATCTTAGGGAACGAGATAAGACTCTTCGAGAGAAACTTGAGTATGTTGAGGGTGAGAGAGATAGCCTTTGTGGTTTAATGGAGGCTATGAAGAAGGATATTCTAGAGTTTAAGGAGTCTAAGCATTTACTTGAGTCTAGGATAGGAGAGCTCGAGGAGAAATTGAGATATTCGAGTAAGGTTAAGTTTTATTTAGAGGCTAAGTCAGAAAATTTGGATAGTATGTTAAGCACCATCTGTTAATGTGAAATATTAGATTATCTCTAATTACTTAATCACAGATGAAAAATAAATAAGACAAGAGATTTTAAAGTGGTTCAGCCTTGAATGAATGGCCTACGTCCACTGTTTATGTTATTATTGACTGTTTGGAAATTCTCGATTACAGGTTTTACTAAGAAATTTCGAGTCCCCTGCTAATGAGGAGGTTACAATGTATTTATAGCCTTAAAGCTGTACATGCAAGAGAATATTACATAGCTGTCTAATAGGTGTGTACATCTGTATGATAATAATCAGCCTTTAATGCGCATTCAATCCTCTTAATTAATCAGTTATAAATGCTCTGAACGAGGTGCAGCTCGGACCGCCTGAGCTGCTCGGACCGCCTAAGTATCTCGGTATATATGAGTTGCTCAGTATAATAAAGTTCCTCGGAGAAAACTTGCTGCTCGGAGCGCCTGAGTTGGTCGGGAAGGTTGAGTTCCTCGAAGTCAAGGTGTTATTCAGAAATATTTGTAAGTGCCATGTAGATTGACACGTGTCTCCACTTAACTGATCCACACCAGCAGACTAAATTTGGTATCAATAGAAGCCCCCAATGTTTCACAGTTCGAGGTTGAGGAGTGTGGAACATTCTTCTCGAAATATGGCAGGATTAAATAGTCATCCTGAATTTTAGGAGTGTTTTCCTCGTATTTATTTTTCCTTTCAAATTCATAGAATCAGACTTTTTGAATTTTTCCCACTGCTTTGGTCTCTGTGCCTTTTTTGTCCTTTTAGCCTCCGGTAGCGCAAACGTCTTTCTTTGTAATCATTATTTTTACCCCTTCCCAAGGTAAGGTATTTAAGCGTTGCAGAAAATCCTATCGTCTCTTACTTTTTCAAATCTGTATCTTTGATCTCTCCATTTCTTCTCCATCTTGTGCGTTCATTCCTTTCATCGTTCGTTATCAAATGATCTACCCTTCTTTTGTAAGATCTTCTTCCTTCTCTTTTATTTTCTTTATTCATTATGGTTTACCTTATTGAGTCGCTTGATAAATTTTGTTCTGATTTTTCTATTCCTTCCTGGGTCATTTTAGAAGAGCTTTCTGAGCCTTCTGACTATTTTCGTTTGGCTGAGGGACATTGGTTCCCCAGTCTCTTTGTAGATGAGTGTGGCTTTTCTTTTCCTCCAAACCCCTTATGTTTGGAATTCTATCAATATTTTGACATAGTACCTACAAAAATAGCCCCCAATACATGGAGAATAGTTAATGGAGTCCATAGGTTAAATCAGATTCATGGAACCCATTTAGGAATTCCAGAGATTATGTTTTGCTATAGATGGCCTGTCAGTGATAGTACTTTTTATTTGAAAACTCGGTTTTTAAATAGGGCTTTAGTTGTCAATCTCCCAGATGCCAACAGGGATTACTTCGAGCATGGGGTTGTTATGAAAAATTGGCAACATGCTCCATTAACTAAAAATGACGTATATCAGGGTTCCAGATGCCCTCCCTATGGCAATGGGATAGGTTGTTTTTATTTTATTTAGTTTTTTAAAGTCATGTTTTATTTATATTCGATAAAATGCGTCACTGATATTTTGATTTTTATTTATTTACAGTTGACAGCAAAAGAAGGTCTCCAAAGGAGACAGAAGTTAACTTAAAGCATCTAAAACTTATCTAGGGTTTGCATCAAGCTGTTGCTGATGAACATATCAGATCAGCCTCGTACTTGTTGCAGTACAAGAGTTACACCTCGTCTTTCACTGCTCATCCAGTGATAAGTAACATAGAACCAACACCAGTTTCTGAAGGTTCTTCTCCTGAATCACATATTCCTCTCAGTGACAGAATGAAGAGAAGAAGAGCTCCTGCCCTCTTTGATAAGTCTGCCTCTACTGCTGGAGAGGCAAAGAAAAGTAAGCAGGATGTCCCAGAAGAAGGGACAAGACAAATTGATGCACCTCCTCCAGCTGTTAAGAAGGTTGCCGAGAAGCCTCCTGTGGCTCCAAGTAAGATTGCAGCTGTTTCCCCTCCAAGCGAGGTTGTAGTTATATCACCATCCAAGACGACATCCTTGGTCAAGAATGTTCCGGCTCCCACGAAGAAGTTGAAGAAAAGCTACTCGGACAATTTGGCTGAATCAATCTCTCAGCCTCTAACTACTGGAAGTGGTGTTCCCACTTTTGTTGCTTCGAGCTCTACCATGAGCTCGGTAAAGTCTTGGATCATCCCCGAGATCCAAGGTATTGAAGATAGTCTTTCTCGGGATAGGGTTACCACCCTGGCAGCTCAAAACATTTCCTCAGTAAGTATTACTAATCTAAACTTTCATTTTTCAATGTTATGTCCCTGTACTGACATACAATTATTTCCTTTTTCTCAGTTGGTAACATGCTTTAATACTATTCTGAAGAAGGACGAAGCCATCAAATCGTCAATCTCCTCGGGAGGTGTAGAGGAAGCTTTTACTGGATTATCCCAATCTTTAAAGGATTCTCGTCAGAAGTATGACGAAGACAAAGTTGCTTGGGGGAAGCAACTAAAAGACACCGATCAAGAGAGAGATAAAGCTGTTGAAGTCTCCAAGGGTTTGGAGAAAAAGATACAAGACTTGGAAAGTAAGAATAAAGAGCTCGAAGGGAAGCTCCAAAATGATGGAGAGCTTGAAAGTAAGCTCAAGTCTGCTGAGGAAGAGTTAAACAGGCTTCGTGAAGTTGGTCGTCAGAAGGAAGAAGTTGAGAATAAGCTGAAGGGTGTTGAGGAGCTCCTTAGGGAAAGGACCTCCTCGAAGAGAGAAAAAAGGAGAAAGGCTGTTAAGAAATCCTTCAGCGCTGGCTGGGATAAGGGGTGGAATAAGGGTTTGGCTACCATGATTTCACAAATGGAGTATGGCAGCCTCAAATACTTCAGGGATGGTTGGGTTCCTGCTCTGAAAGAGATGAATGTCGATGAGAATTCAGACTTATTTCAGTGACACATTCCTAGCCTCCCTCCTTCTCCCGGGGAAGAAGAAGAAGACGAAGCTGCTTCCGAGGAATCCTCTATGGTGATCGGAGATCAGATTTCTCATCCCCCAGTTGTCCAGACCTCCTGCGAGCAACTTCAACCGACCAGCATTTCAATCGAGCAACTTCCAACACCCTCCGAGCAACCTTCTATGCCTTCCGAGAAACCTACCTCTTCATCCCAGCCTCCCGAGAAAGTTTTAGGAGACAAGGAGAAGATGTAGCGTTGTTCGAACTTTTTCTCTTTGCTTTTTTGTTAAATGTAATTCTGGGCTATGTACTTCTTTTATGATGTAATAAAATTTGAAGTTTTTGGTTGTACAACTTAACTCCCTTTTTCTTGTTCTGCTTTTATTCTTCTTACTCTGTCTGCATTTTATTGATTCTTTCTATCTCTTTTCTTTACTAGTTTATGGCTAGAATGGAACTCTTGTCAGCTCATGATATAGAACTCATGAAAAAAATGTAACGACTACTTCAAGGCTGGCCATGCTGACTTAAATGAAGCTCAAACCGTTGATATCCTCGGTCTAGACACTTCTGAGCGAGCAGTAGAAGCCTACCAGTATTTTAAATGCTTGCTCGACCGTGCAGTGGCCAATAATGTTGCATATTACGAGATGATTGAAGACCTCCAGGCTACTCTTGAGGAACTTCAACAACAATACAAGGAGTCTAAAGCCCTTTTGCATCAGGGATATGAGAAAAAGTATCAGCAACTAAGTGCTGATAAGGGATATGATAAGTTGTTTGCTGCTTATGATATAAAGGAAAGGACTTTGAAGATCGAGGTTGAAGAGCATAGGCAGATTGCCAAATTATTAGAGCAGGAAAATAATAATTTGTGAGGAGAGATATCTCAGCTGAAATCTGCAGCCTCTACCTCGGGAGCCTTAGTTCCTGTCAACGATGAAGGTTTTTCTTTCTTGGAGGTTAAAAATGCCAATATGAGAGACGAATTGGAAACCTTGAATAGAACTGGTCCTTCTACCTCTGCTCACGGACGAGCAAGAGCTTCTCGGGGAAGAGCAAGGGCTGCTCGGGTTACTATTGAAGAAGCTAGAACACAGGCAGCCTTGGAGAATCAAGCATTCCAGTTGGTGGCGAAGAATCAAGCATTAGCTGAGATGTCCAAGAAGATTCTGAATCTGGACGAGCAGCTCTCTGCACAAAAGTCTGCCTTAGAGAGTAAAGAACTTTTAACAAAGAACCTCCACGAGCAACTAGAGAGGTTAACCTATCAATTCCACAAGCAGCCCAGAGAGTTCTGGATGGCTGGTTATAATGAAGCCCTCTACCATCTAGATGATCGGATCCAAAATGCAAATAATGTGGGTTACAAGCAAGGATGGCTGAATGCCTTGGGCGTGCTGCAGTTGGAACAGGGTCACTATTTGTGGGATTACTATGACCCTGGGTTGCTCGAGTTGCCGGTGCCACCTTTCAAACTGGATATGAGCTGGATTCCTGCTCGCGCCATTCCTCAATGTCTGATTTCAAAGTATCTCGGTGACTACAGTCTTCATTCCAATTTCGAGATATCTCGCCCTGAACACCTACTTGATCGTACCTCAGTAATGAATGTCAGGATGCTTAAAGATATAAATTTCATCAATTCCCCCTATGCTTTAGACGATCCTCCCGCTAGTGAAGAACCTATTTCAAAGGCAGAGGGGAAGAAACCAATAGAATAGGATTCTTGATGTAACAATTTTTTATGTATTTCATTCTCAATGTATTTTGTTTTGGATTTAATGAAAAACTTCTAGTTTTCTTTGCAATCTTAATTGTCATTGTCTTTGGAAATATTTTGTAAGACATTTTCTAATGAATGTGCATGTATATCTGTTGAAAAGATAATGATATTTTGTGCTATTTTAAATTGTCGATCAACTAGAGTTGGTGAAAATTTATTGTCGACTATCTGAATTTATCTGACGACCAAGCAGAGTTGGTGATATTTTATTTCTCGAACAACTATGGTGGTAGTTTAAAATGCCATAAGTATCAAGAAATTTATCACTTTTTAATTTTAATCCCTGATATGACTTTCATTTGTTTAACCAATTGTTTTCGACCAACCGGAGTTTGGTGGTTTGTGTTCCTGACCAACCTTAGTTGGCAGATTTTTATTCCCGACTAACCTTAGCTGGTGGATTTTTATTCCCGACCAACCTTAGCTGGTAGATTTTCTTCCCAACCAACCGTAGTTGGTATTTCTGGGAAATTTTTTATTCCTGACCAACCTTAGATGGTAGATTTTCTTCCCAACCAATCGTAGTTGGTATTTCTGGGAAATTTTTTATTCCCGACCAACTATAGTTGGTGGATTTTCTTCCCAACCAACCGTAGTTGGTATTTCTAGGAAATTTTTTATTCCCGACCAACTATAGTTGGTGGATTTTCTTCCCAACCAACCGTGGTTGGTATTTCTGGGAAATTTTTTATTCCCGACCAACTATAGTTGGTGGATTTTCTTCCCAACCAACCGTAGTTGGTATTTTTGGGAAATTTTTTATTCCCGACCAACTATAGTTGGTGGATTTTCTTGGAAATTTTTTATTCCCGACCAACTATAATTGGTGGATTTTCTTCCCAACCAACCGTAGTTGGTATTTCTGGGCTTGATGCGTAGTGTGTAGCACTAATACTCCGAAATTTTTTTAACAAAAGGAGAGAATTGGGTGAAATATCTAAAACTTTATTCATATCGAAGAAAACTGCATTACATAGAGATTAAATTACTGATAATATTTTCACAGATGCTCTGCGCTCCATGCATTCTTCAACTCCTCTCCTTCTAAGGTTTTGATTCTATATGTCCTTGGTCGAACAACCTCTGTTACTCTGTAGGGCCCATGCCAGTTAGCTTCCAGTTTGTTGTGCTTTTGAATTACTTTCTTTAGCACATAGTCTCCTTCTTTTAGGGCGCATTTCTTTACTCTCTTGTTATAGAACAGAGTTATTCGTTGCTGGTATGCAGCGTTTCTGATTGCTGATTCTTCTCTAACTTCCTCGAGCATATCCAAATCTAATCTTCTCATCAAGTCACTGATAGGAGAGTTAAAATTCAGCACTCTGTGTGTGGGGAGACCCAGCTCGGCAGGTATAACAGCTTCACTTCCAAATGCCAGCATATATGGAGATTCTCTTGTGGCTGCTCGTGGACTAGTACGATAAGCCCATAGTACGGAATGTAGCTCGTTGATCCAATTTGCCTTTGCATCATTTAATCTTTTCTTCAAGCCATTCAGCAGCGTTCTGTTTGTCACTTCAGTTTGTCCATTGCTTTGAGGGTGGCCTGGTGCAGAGTGGGTTTTCAATATGTTCGACTGATGACAATACGCAGCAAACTCCTCGTTGTCGAATTGGGTTCCATGGTCTGTGATGAATGCATGAGGAGGACCATATCTACAAATGATGTTCTTCCATATAAATTGATACACTTTGTCATATGTCATATCGATAATGGGCTCAGCTTCCACCCACTTAGTAAAGTAATCCACTGCGACGACGAGATATTTAAACCTTCCTCTAGTCGTTGGAAGTGGCCCGACCAAGTCAATTCCCCACATAGAAAATGGCCAAGGGGAAGTAATGGGTGTCAACAATGCTTGGGGAGTTCTTCGGATAGTGGAGAAGCGTTGACATTTGTCAAATTTTTTGGCATAGGCTATGTAATCAGCCCTCATTGTCGACCAATAGTATCCCTGCGTCATTATCCTTTGCAAAAGTGTTCGACCTGCTACATGGGCTCCACAAGACCCTTCATGGTCTTCTTCGATCAAGTCTTTCACCTCGGTGGGATGTACACATCTCTGCAAGTTAGCTATAATTCCTCGTCTATATAGAACACCATTGGTCAATACATAACGAGCATCTTTAAACTTTAGTTTCTTGGCTGCGAGTTTATCAGTTGGCAAATACCCTTCTTCAATATATGCCTTGATAGGATCCATCCAAGATGGTCCTAAATCAAGGGTAATAAAGTTCATCATCAGATCTTCATCTATGCTCCGACTATCCAAGACTTCTATTGGGATTATTCTTCGTAGCTCGGTGCGTGTGGCTGAAGCTAACCGAGCTAAGGCATCTGCTCTGGCATTATCCAATCTTGGTATTCTAATTATCTGCACTGCCATCAGACTTGATAAAATCTCCATCGCTTTTGCATGATACCTGAACATTAATTCTCCTTTGGATGCATATACTCCCAGCATTTGATTTACAATCAACTGCGAGTCACTGAATACAATAACTTGCTCTGCCCCCAGGGTTTTTGCCAAATTAAGACCTGCAATCATAGCTTCATATTCAGCCTCATTATTAGAAGCCTTGAATTAGAAGCGCAGAGCATACTCCACATCAACCTCATCCGGGTTGTTCATAACAATCCCTGCCCCACAGCCTGTAGTGCAAGATGTGCCATCCACATATAGATTTCATATAGGTACCTCATCTTTAAATTTTTGATCGTACAGAGTTCATCGGTGGAATATTTGCTGCTTCCTTTTATCTTCCTCTAGCACTTCTTACTGCTCGTCGACCATCTTCTCTTGCTCGCCGACCAACTTTTCTTGCTCGTCGACCAACGTAAGTTGATCGGGATTTAAATTCGATGATCCTATAACATCCACAGGTTGGTCGGTATTCATCTTTTCCTCCTCGTGCGTGTCAGGATAGGTGAACTCTGCTATAAAATCTGCTACTGCTTGCCCTTTTAATGACGATCTAGGCTCATAAATTATGTCATATTCACCAAGTTCTACTGCCCAGTACATCAATCTCCCTGATTTTTCTGGTTTATGAAGAGCTTGCCTCAATGGAATATCAGTATACACAACTATGGTATGAGCTTGGAAGTACGGCCTCATTCTCCTACTCGCCTCGATCAATGCTAGTGCCAATTTTTCCAGTCTTGGATATCTGATCTCTGCTCCTCGAAAGGCTTTGCTAGTGTAATAGATTGGTTTTTGCACTCCATCCTCCATTCTTATCAATGCCGAGCTAACTGCATTCTCCGACACTGCCAAATATAAGTACAATCTTTCCCCCATCATTGGCCTGGATAACAGTGGAGGTGCTCCCAGATATTTCTTCAATTCTTAAAAAGCCTTCTCGCATTCGTCATTCCATTCAAATGTTATTCGAAGTGTTTTGAAGAATGGGAGGCATCTATCTGTTGCTCATGATACAAATCTATTAAGTGCTGCAACTCGCCCAGTGAGACTTTGTACTTCCTTCTTCGTCGTTGGAGGTCGTAGTCCTAATAGATCCTTGATCTTCTGTGGGTTTGCTTCGATTCCTCGTTGGTTGATAATATACCCGAGGAACATGCCTTCTCATACTCCGAATATGCACTTGGTGGGATTCAGCTTCATTTGATATTTATCTAGTTGATCAAAGGTCTGGCCTAAGTCAATTAGATGGTTAGCAGCTCTCTTGCTCTTCGTCAGCATATCATCAACATAAACTTCCATATTGCAACTGATTTGTTCTGCAAATACCTTGTTCATCAGTCGTTGATATGTTGCACCTACATTTTTCAAACCAAAAGGCATAACATTATAACAATAAGTTCCCCTAGGGGTAATGAAAGAGGTACTCTTCCTGTCTTCAGGTTTCATTTTAATCTGGTTGTAACTAGAATAAGCATCCATGAAGCTCAACAACTCGTGTCCCGAGGTAGCATCCACTAATTGATCAATTTGGGGCAAAGGAAAATGATCCTTTGGGCATGCCTTGTTAAGGTCGGTAAAGTCTACACACATCCTCCACTTGTTGTTTTTCTTCTTCACCATTACTACATTTGCCAACCAGTCTGGATAGTTGACATCATCAATAAAGCAAGCTTTCTGGAGCTTCTCGACCTCCTCTTGTATGTCTTGGTTCTTCTCGGGGCTGAACACTCTTCGTCTCTGCTTCACTGGCTTGCTCTCCTTATTCACATTGAGCTCGTGACATAAGAAATTTGGATCTATTCCTGGCATATCCTTATGACTCCAAGCAAAAGTTTGTTTTCTGCTTTTTAGGAAAACTATCAATTCTTGTTTTAGTGAGGCATCTAACGAAGAACCTATTTGAGTTGTTCGTTCCGAGTGCTCGTCGTCCAAAATGATATTTTCAGTAGCTTCCACCACCTGACCTTTCACGAGCTGCGATTCGTCTCTAAGATCCAATGTTTCAATCTCTGCACCTTCATCCACTTGGTAGGTCCTAGTCTTTTTCCTAGATTCCTCTAGTTCTTCTTTCTCGGCTGATGAGTAATAACATGCCCGAGCAACTTTTTGGTCACCCTTTATAACTCCTACTCCAAAATTGGTTGGAAACTTTAGATATTAATGCACAGTAGATGGTACTACTTCGAACTTCTTCAAACCTACCCTTCCCATGATGATATTGTAAGCTGACTGGACATTCTTATCCATCATAAATAAACGTACTCTTTCTGTTCGACAAGCAGGCCATGTGCTGATGAACATATCCAACTTGATCATCCCAAGTGGAAAGACTTTCTCGCCAGCAAACCCGAGGAGGGGCCTGTGATAAGGTTCCAACTGAGATAACTTTAGATTTAAACTATCGAAGCATGAGTAGAACATGATATCCGCCGAGCTACCATTATCCACCAGTACTCTTGAAATTATTACTTCCTTCATCCTCATTTTGATCACCAGTGGATCATCATGAGGATATAGTAGACCTGCGAGGTCATTCTTGGAGAAACCAATGACCAGTTTTTCTTTGTTCACCTTCCTCGGGAGATCATCCTCATCAAGATTTATTTGCTGAATGTATGAACAAGCTTGAGTTTCATTGAGGTAAGCTTTACTTTCCGCAGTAAGGTCCCCACCTCCTGCATCTCCACCTGTAATAACGTTACAATCAAATGATCCAAAACGAATTAAAAATACCTCACGTTCTGGCTATCTTGGTCTCTTGGGGAGATCGGGGTCGTCTTCTGGATCATCTTCATGATCTCTTTTCTTGTTTTCTTCTTCTCGACGAAGAGATCTAGACCTCTGTCTTGCTCGGTCGTCTCTTTTTCTTTCATTTCTTCGATAAACATACTTGGCCAGCTTTCCTCGTCTGATGAGTGCTTCGATTTCATTCTGGAGAGATATGCAATTTTTGGTCGTGTGACGATGGTCTTTATGGAACTCGCAATATTTGGCCTTATTCCTCTTGTCAGGATCTGACTTCATTTTCTCAGGCCAGTTTAGTTCCTCGCTGTTCTTGATCTCTTCCAGGACATGGTTTATGTCTACTTTCAAAGGAGTATAATTTTCAAATTTCTTCAATATTTCCCATGATGGCTTTGCCTTTGACTTCTTGTCACCACCATTGTTCTTATGTTCTTTCTTTTTAGCCTTATCAACCTCCACCTTGGTCTCTTTGGTGTCCATGTTCTTCTTCGCAGCCATAGCCTCCTCGGTATTCATGATCTTGGTCGCTTTTGCCATTATTTCTGACATGGTTTTGGGTGAATCTTTGGCCAAAGTATAGTACAATTTATTGGGCAACAGTCCACTCATCAAAGCAGTAATTGTTGTCTTTTCCTCGTAATCAATAACTTTGAGCTTCTCGTTATTGAAACGAGTTATGTAATCCCTGGTGCTCTCACCTGTTTTTTGTCTAACACTTAACAAATGTGCCACTCGTTTAACTGGTTTTGCTCCAAAATAGAAATTTCCAATGAAGAGATCGGCCAGTTGAAAGAAAGTTAAAATCTTCCCCCAAGGAAGATTATTGTACCTTATTTGTGCAGATCCGATAAGAGTTCCGAAAATACCCTGCATCTCATCTCGTCTGACACGGCATAGATGTCGGCAGCAGCTTGGTATTGTTCTATATGAAGGACATGGTCAGTTTTTCCATCATATTTAGGGGTCACAACAGGTGCTTTGAACTTCGATGGTGTGGGAAAATCCACAATTGCCTCTATAAACAGTGTCCCTTGGACAAAAGTTCTTTGTAGAGGATTCTTAGCCTTAACCATTTCCCCTAGTCTATCCTCCAACCTTTGAATAGAGCCTTTCCATGCATCCTTTACCTCCTCGGGCCTATTGGTTCGAGCAATTGATCGTGTTGAAGTCACTTCATGGGATCTATCTTATCGAGCAACTGGTTGTGATTGGGCAGAACCCTCTCTTAGATCAGATGGTCGTCGAAAGTTTCTCGACACATCCTTAGGAGGACTTTTATTCTTCCTAGGGCCCAATCGATCAAAAGGAGAGATCCTACTTAATCTCTCCAATGCACTATTCCTTTCTAGAGAGAGAGTGATGTGTTGTTCAGTGTCTGTGGCTCGTACTGATGAAGTTCGACCCGGTTGATAAGAAAAATCATCAGATTTCTCAGTGCGATATGAATCGCTTTGCCTAATACGCGAAGAAACTAAACGGGTATTTCTTTGAACACTTCGTTGTCCTGAATGGGTCGGCGCTCCACCTTGGATAGTTTGCATGAGTTGTCGCATAGTCTCATGCGTAGCCGTCTGGCCTTGAGCCAAATTGGCCATAATTCGAGCCAGATCTTGGACATTTGGAGGAGCGGATGGATTCGGGGGGTTTCCAGCGTTTCGATTACTGGATTCAGGATTATCAGCCATTGGTGATAAATTGTTTTGGTGAAAAACGAGAATTTCAGTCGTTTCCCACAGATGACGCCAATCTGTTGATGTAAAAAATTAGATTATCTCTAATTACTTAATCACAGATAAAAAATAAATAAGACAAGAGATTTTAAAGTGGTTCAGCCTTGAATGAATGGCCTACGTCCACTGTTTGTGTTATTATTGACTGTTTGGGAATTCTCGATTACAGGTTTTACCAAGAAATTCCGAGTCCCCTGCTAATGAGGAGGTTACAATGCATTTATAGCCTTGAAGCTGTACATGCGAGAGAATATTACATAGATGTCCAATAGGCGTGTACATCTGTATGATAATAATCAGCCTTTTAATGCGCATTCAATCCTCTTAATTATTCAGTTATAAATGCTTCGAATGAGGTGCAGCTCGGACCGCCTAAGTAGCTCGGTATATATGAGTTGCTCGGTATAATAAAGTTCCTCGAAGAACACTTGCTGCTCGGAGTGTCTGAGTTGGTCAGGGAGGTTGAGTTCCTCGAAGTCAAGGTGTTATTCAGAAATGTTTGTAAGTGCCATGTAGATTGACACGTGTCTCCACTTAACTGATCCATGTCAGCAGACTAAATTTGGTATCAACACCGTCCAAATCAAATATGATAGGTGTGTAATTAGATTCGATGATCGTATTGCTCCAATTCCCAAATCCAACACCATACTTGTGAGAGAGATGACTGGGAATGTTAGGAGAGGTCCACATTTAGATAACATCCATCATCGTATCTATACTTGCACTTATTGCGGTAGGAAGGGTAACCTTATTCATTTTTTCTACGACCTTAACAATGCTCCTAAAAAGTTTAAGAATAAAGTCGTTTCAGTTCCCAAAACTTCCATGCATTGTTACACACCTACTTGGGTTAGGAAATTGGACTTAGAGGCCTTAGGAATTAGACTTCATATATCTCATTTTCTTGCACGTGATTCTTCCATGATAGATCTTATGGATGATCCTGTTAGTGATTTTTTTCATATGCTAGTTTTTGCTTCATGATATATATTTTCTATTGTTATAGCATGTGTATCTTTTGGATTTTTTTTCTTTTCTTGAGTCTTAAGGAAAAATATAAAAAGATTTTTGGTTTCATAATATTTTGGAAAATACAAAAAGATTTTTCTCTTGGGTCAAAAATAATTATGAAAAACACAAAAAGATTTTGATTTTTTTGTCTTGAGTTTACACTTACGATATGGCATATTAGTGTGCTTGGACCCCCTTCATTCCATTATTTCCATGCGGCTAGTACGTTTGGTCATGATTTTGGATGCATATATTGATCTTAAACATGTGTTTAATGGGGTTGTTTCGAACTTGATTTGCATTTAGGTTTGGATATTAATATGACATTGCACACACATGCACGAGCTTATTTGAATGTTTGACTTCTCACCCACATTTGAGTTTGGTGAGACGTTCTCCTCTCAATCTTGTCATCTATGTGCATATAAGACTTAGGGGGAGTTATGCATGTAAGAACCATTGCCCGTGAGTATATGTATTGTTTACTGAAAAAATATGGGTGTGTAGAGTAAAGGACTATGAGAGGCATGTGAACTTGTCATGAAAGCCACCATTTAAAAGAGCCTAAGGAAAAAATTAAGGAATTAAAAATATTTCCAGTTGCCAAAAAGGGGCCAATAGGTAATCTCTTAAAAGAGATAGTAGAACTACAAAATAATAATGAATTAGAATATAATAATGATGTGTTTATCTTTTGAGGGAGTTTAGTTGAAGATCAACGGGGTTGCATAATGAGTCTTAGGTTGAAAAATTGTGTCATGACGTTATTGTTTGGTAGAATCGTCAAAATTCTAGACTTGTGTGCACGATGGTTGTTTAGTTCATTAAGTTCACTTTGTAATTGTCACGTATGGCTTAAAGGTAGTGTGATGATATTTAGCAGTCAATTAGACCTTATTTAATGTATCTATGTGTTTGAATTATGATTCTTTTGTGTTAGTTCACACCCATACACTCCATTCCATTTTTAGGCACATCGATATCGTATTAACGTGTAACTCATTTTTGTGTTTGAGTCAATACTTTTCCTATTTTTAAACTGTCAGGTGTTTAGTTCTCTGATTCAGCTTCCTTGGTTGAAGTTAAATATTTTTTTGTGTTTGGAATCAATTTTTTTTTTTTGTCGTTAAAACAAATTGTCAAGGTCATTTGAACGACTTTATGATGTTCTTTGAAGTATGGTTCGAGTGAGGTATTTTTGACGTACAATGTTGGGTCGTTAAAAGGTCGTTAGATGCCCTACTTGAAACGAGCTTCAAATGAGAGCTCACTATATCGTGTCACTAGAATTGAGATCACTCTCATTTCTCATGAGATGTCTTTGTCATTTAAATGACGTTGTGGTTTGTTCCAACGACGTGCAAAATTTTTCCATATTTTTTTAGCTCAATTTTTGAACCTATGTGCTTGATATTATTATTGTATTCTCATATGGTACTTATGGATTGTTGGTAACAGTTTATATGTAGTTGTCTTGATTATTAATGGTTGATTATTATAATGCATTTTTGGATGATATTCTGTTTAGTTAAATCTTTTGTTACAGCGATGATTCATTCATGTTACTATTTACTAGCTTTACTTTGTCATATTTTGATCTTTTATTAGTTGGTTACTAATGTTTATCTAGTTATGCTTCACATGTTATACTCATGCTAGATATGGTGTTTTTTTATTTATTTGTCCCACCAATTGTCAATTCCAGGTAAAAAGGGGGAGAGAAAGATATGTGATGCAGGGGGAGAGATTTGGGATTTGATCATATTGTTTATATATCATTTTTATTTCTCCGTAGATCACTTGGTATTTGTTTATTTTGTGTGTGTAGTGATTATTCAGAGATTTAGATTTTTCGGCTACATCACATTCAGACAGCTCATGCTTGCCGATCATACATATTTTAGTCTTTGTCCTGTATTTTTATTTATGGGTTTATGGGATCGAACATAGATTATTCGGCTTAATGGCTTGGCTTAGCATTTCATTGGTTTTTGCTTTTTGATTTTGTCCCGAAATAGCCAAAGTGGGATATTTGTAAGGACAAATTTTCAAATAGTGTCAATTTATATGATTTGGCATTATTTAGGATAAAAATTACTTTGTATCATAGGATAGTCTTTATGTGTCGCGATTCCCTTAAGCTTATGAAGTTGTGTTAAAAACGTAGCGGCCAAGCTTCAAAGATAGATCATGTCGCATTTTTTGGGCATGTTGTAAGTCTTCACATGATTTTTTGAGATTTTCACAGGTATGAATACATAATGGTTTATGGTTCTCGGAATATTTTATAAGGATGTTATTTTATTTTTAATTGTTTTTACATGATGTTTATAAATCTTTCCTGTGTTAAATCGAGTTTAGATTCATATGAACAATGTCTTGCACTTTATTTTGTTCAAACGATTTTATACCTTGTTCAAACGAGATTATTCTCTCATTCAAACTATATTATTTTCTCATTCTAACGAGATACAATTTTTGTTCGAACGACTTATGTTTCTTATTCGAACGATGCACCGCCTTTAAAATTATCTTTTATTATTTAAGGCTTCTTTGACTCAGAAAATCGTGTGCGGAACAGAATAAAAAGAGATACGTTTTTTGTAAATTGATTACAAAGGTTTTCTAAATCTAAAATCATAAACATCCTTCTTTGTTTTATGATCCGGGTTTACACAATCCATATGTCATAGAGATCTTGTTTTGCACCACTGGTTTGATTCTTCCTTCATTAGAAGAACTGTGTTCGTGTGATGGATTTCGTATGTGCTGATTGCGGTGCATAAACGATGAACTTCGTGTTCCTAATCATAGACGGTTGATGAGGCTGCATCGATGGATATCGAAGCATACGTGGACTCATGTGTTGTGGACCCGGCATAGTTGGACTCCTACATTGCACTATAAAGGAGTAGTTGAATATATAAGATCGTCAAGACTTGTGGGGATCGAGTCGTTGTGTAAGTCTATTATCCATGTTTGTAAAACCATATCATAGTGATTGTCTGGCCTGGGTCGTCTGAGATTTTTTTCCCTTAGTGCTTTCCTCGTACATCGACATTATGAACTTGCTTTATTTTAGCTTCTTAATCTCATTAGATGCATGTTTAGGATTAAGAAGATAAATTTGGGATAATTAAAACTTAGTTCACATAGTTGGTGCATAAGAAAATTGAGAAAATTTTGAAAATATTATATTTGCCTAAAGCACATACACATAAAGGGACCTCCTCAAGATCATATGTCGTTATGGGATGCCTTATGCCTTCATCACTGATCATGGTACTCAGTTTGATAATTAGGAGTTCTGGAATATTGCATCCGATATAAGATTCAAAAACTTCATTCGGCACCTGGACATCCACACTGCAATGGACAGATAAAGGTCACTAACAAGACTTTTCTTGAATGTTTGAAGAAAAGGTTAGATAATGCTAAGATGAACTGGATCAATGAGTTACATAATGTCCTTTGGGCTTATATGACTACACCGAGAATGGCAATAGGAGAAACTTAGTACATACTTTCTTTTCAGTACTGAGGTAATGATACTAGCTGATATAGGTATGTCGATTCACAAGGTAGTGAATTTTGACTCCCCTAAGAGTAATCTTATGCGGCGCTTGGAATTAAACTCAATTGAAAAAGTTAGAGAAGATGTTGTAATCCGAGTAGCTGCTTACCAACAAAGAACATCTAGACTTTTCAACAGAAGGGTCAAGCCGACCAACTTAAAAGAGGGGGATTACGTTCTCAAAAAAGTGATTCAAAAGGGGGACAAGTTGGAGTCAAATCAGCATGGTCCTTATCATATCTCGATAGTCATCCAACCAGGAACTTATCGCATTGAGACACTTGAAGGAGAAGAGTTCAAGAACTTTTGGAACATCAGCTACTAACGAAAGTATTATTAATAGTGCGATCGTTGTTCAATGTAATCAGTTCATCAAAGTGGAATAAAATTTCAGTTTCCATTCAATTATGCTTAAATTTTTGTAGTATTATCTCACTAATAGTATTATTATTCCAAATTAATAAAACTAAAGCTTTATACTTCATGTATAACTTTGTCTTTGATAAGTTACGAACAAGAAGTCTTTAAAGACTTTTCTAATTTCAAAAATTCCAGACTTCATGTTTAACTTCGTCTTTAACAAGTCAAGAACAAGAAGTCTTTAAAACTTTTCTAACTTCAAAAAATTCAAACTTCATGTATGATTTCATCTTTGACAAGTCAAGAAAAACAAGTCAGTAAAACTTCATGCACGACTTAAAGTTAAACACAAGAAATTTTACCCGACTGGGTTAAACACGTGAATAAATATTCATTTCTAACACACTTGGTCGCCAATGATAACTAATGCAAACACATAGCTCAACAAACTACTTACAGTTTTACCCAAGTGGATTAGTAGAATCTAAGGCATTACAAATTAGGTTCAACACTGAACCAAAAACTTATCAATTAAGTATGTTACCTAGTCGGCAAGTCGATTAACAAATCACAACTTAAATAAAGGTTTAAATGTATTAATGAACATACATGTTGAAAAACAAAGACTATTTTATTCCAAACATATTTTGTATTACAATATATAAACAAATAAAATAGGAAATACAACTTCATTCTGATGGATGTTTTCCCTCGGATTTACTAATTCCAATAGGAGGATCATCAAGAGTAATGGGCAAAGTTATCATTCTAAAGTCTCTTGGCATACTGTGTCTACTGCTTCTCGAATGGTCCAACAAATGAGGGGGGTGAATGTATTCATCTTCACCTTGAAGGCCATAATCACCTAAGTACTTTCGTATTAAGATATGGGGAATAACGTCAGTCGGAATCCACATGGCATCAATCTTTAATGGAGGATTAAGATAATCCAACATGCGTGGATCATGCCAGTGCCATAAATCATTTTTTTCGTGTACCTTCAGTGCTCCTAGTTATTTAATCAACCCCATTTATATCCTTCCCAGTGATCTTGATCCATGTGATAATCTATGTGAGTTCACACTTCTTCATATCCATCCATCCAGACAATTTTTGGTTGTTTGTGGAAGTGAAATACCAGTCGGTCTACTCTGTTTTGGATCTTTTTGATGTCCTTATCTTTCTCTTATAACAACGCTGCCTGATCGGCCAAGGTCTTCTTAGTTCTTTCTTCTTCTATAAAAGGCCGAGAAACCACCACTTACCTGGAAGAAGTCTAAGCCTTAATCCTTTTCTTCTTTAGAGCTTCTAATTCCTCCAGCAATTTGTCTTTCTCCATCTCGAATAAATATGAACCTTCATTTGTCCCAGTATCAATTGTCTTTCAGTCTATTAAGCTCGTTCCTCAAAGCATTATTATCCTTTTCCAGGAGTGCAACAATCTCCTGATAAGCTTGCACTTCTCTGTTCAGTACGAATTCTTTCTTCCTAAAGGCAGATGTAATATCCTGCAGCTTCTTATCAAAGCCCCAACCTGCACTTAATGCCTCATACTTGGCTTCGTAATCAGAGTGGAGCAATGCCTGAGAAATGTTTTGATCCTCTTGTCGCTACTTGATCATCTCATAATTTGATGCATTGTTTGTCACTGTCCAATAAAAAAATATTATGTAAGTGTACATAGGCTTCCTTTAATTGATCTGATGCATCTACGCTGAGCAACCCTTCTAATTCTATTTCAGTCAAGCTCACATGTACGAATTCAAGTAGACTATTGCAATGTTTCAGCATGTCGAATTCAACAAACATGATCATACTCTTTCTAGTATCAAACTGGATAAGTACAAGTATGAGAACATAGACCGGACTAAGAAAATAAGCAATGGCAATGTATAGCAGAGGATAACAAAAAGATAGAAAAAAGTTCTTTATTTATTATTAAAAATAAGGATTATAATTATTTATCTGAGTACAAGATGCAAAATAGCATAAAAAAGGAAAATAAAAAAACTAGCTTGAGGAGTTAGACCTTATCCCTGTCTTAACTAGCAACTGCCTCAAAAAGAGGTAGGTCATCAACATTAACAGGCACCGTGGAGGATTCCCCATAACCATACTTATCATCAAACTCTTCATCTAAGTTAGGAGGATTTTCTAGGTTATGCCTTTGGAATAATTCAACGTCTTCCTGCACGCTGACCTCCTTCAAGGCATCCGACTAGTCATCCTTATAGGATAAATTTCTTGGAATATTAAATTTGGATAGCTGCAGAAGCAAATGCCTTATCCCATCCTTAGTTGGTGGCCTCCTCCTTGTCATATTTTTTCTTAGCCTTTAGCTCCAATAACTGTTTCTCCTTTGAAGCCACCTCAATAGTTAAGGTGGTGACCTTCTCTTCAATAATTTTTACCCTGTTCTTAGCCTCCTTTAACTCCCCCTCAACAGATTTGTCTCTATCTTCAGCCACCCATATTTTATCTTTCCAGGACTTTCTTTACTTCTCAAGGGCTTTTTTAAAATATTTCAAAGACTTTTCCAAGCCTTCAAAGGCTTCCTCCACATCTGTCGAGGAAGATTTTAGTTGTTCATCCTTCTCCATGAGCTGGTTATAATCGACCAAGAACTATAAAAAAATAAGTACCTTACATTAGTATAGAAAAAGCTCGACAGAAATTATTGAAAATAAATAAAGAAAGAAGTTAAGTACTTACCAAGTTCAAGTTATGGTTATCCCTTTCAACTATTCGGACCCTGGGCATTAGGGCAACCATCGACCTATTAGCCGAAAAAGTTTCGACATTTATCAAACCCTTGAACAATCTAGGGTTGATTGCCAGAGAGGCATCTTAAAAAATTCCTTGGTCGGTAGAGGCTTTCTGGGCAAGCTCCTTAAATTAGCTAAGCTCTTCCTCAACCTCTTGAATTGAGGTTTAATAGCTCTGGTTTCCTCAACATTGACTCTTCTATGTAACCTGAAGCCTCTTATTGCCATCAGTGTTCATCTTGGAAGCAGTAGGGGAATTCAAAGAAGGATAAAGTTCCTCCTAGTGCAAACTATCTCTCTAATACATCCTCCTAATGCAAATTATCTCTATACTACAGGTGATTGAGCAACATAGGATGTAAAGACAGGTGCCTCATTGAAAAGAATGGAAACTTTGGGCAAGGTAACAGTGGAGCAAGCAATAAAAGAGTTGATCGAGCTCTTATAATCCAACAAGATGGAAGCTTCTCAGGGGTGTTCCTTACCAAGTTTTCACTGGATAGATCACAGGTATTTGAGGTTGTTGATATTAATGTCTCTCTCTCTTTGGAACACTTTTTTTATTTCCTCTACACAAGAACAACACAAGACAGTAAGTCAGCATTTCATCAAATAGTTAGTATACAAAAAATGGAAATGAAATCAAAATGCTTTACAACCTATACAATGCCTTGCCTGGGTTAATCTGGGTCCACTGTATCTCTCTCCCAAAGCAAGGGGAGCATAATGCCAGTTCTTTACAACTACCCCATGGTCCCAGTAGTCCTTATTTGAATCAGGGAGATTAACAACTAATTCCCTATTGACCTTCATAGTCTTTAAATAATAAGTGTTGTCACCAGTGGTACCACACTTATAGCAAAACATCAACCCAAGAATCTTATTTCGAGTCCAAAATGTAAAAAGACCAGTGTATCCTTTTGCGGTTCGTTAAAATTTAGACGATTTATAAAAATGCCACTGTCAAATATTCAAGTTGAAAATTTTAGAAATCTAGGAGGTCGGCTACCGACCAACTTCCCGATAGCATGCCAAGCAAGATTATAGAACAAATACTCCATGGTTTCGATCAATCGTTAAGCATGGAGCATTGGGAAATTTTATTATATGTAAAAATTATTCATCTACTTGGGCCAATGAGAAATGGACACCTATCCTCCTACATGGCTATCCTCATAATACTTACTTTTTTGGTCACCTCTAAAGGCACTTTGTTGGCAAAAAGGTTGACTAACCTCAATAATACGAACCATCAAGAATAGCAAAAGTCGTTTGAGTGGAATCGCCAATTGCCTTTGTACACGTACCTATGAATATCAATAGTCTTATTTATTGTATATAGATGTAATTGCCTGAATATATAAAGGCATTCCATCTCTTAGGTTCCTAACCACTATAAATACACGATCTCCCTTAGCTCAAAGGGACGATTGAATAAGGCACAAACATACTCAACCTTGAGCTATTATAATAACTAGAAATACTACATATAGTGGATGTAGGATTTTCTCATAGCTAAACCACTTTAAAGACCATGTTTGTTTTGTGTTTGCCTTGCTTGATTATCTTTATTTTATCTATGATTAGAAATTTGGTCTCACTTCATTTTTAGATATCAACAACACCTATAAGATTTTGGACTTACATACCCGACTATTAGACTAAAAAACACATCCTCATTCATATCACATATATCATCAACATGAGATAATTTAGAATTAGAATCAGAAAAAGAAACGCAACCATAAGCAAACAATTCTAACATAAAAGCCATGCAATTATCACTAGATTCACTAGGGACAAATTCTCATTATCGAACTCAAAATAATCGTACTAAGTATTATTTATATAAGCCTTAGGATAATCCTTTTTCTTGACTTTACATCTATTCACGAAATGTCCATAATTATGAAATTTGTGACATTGTACTTTAGTCATGTCCATGGGGGGTTTCTTTTTCTCCTTAATATCCGTATGTTTAAAATTACTTTCAGGAGGTTTGGGGTGAGAGTAGTCTTGTTCACCGATATACAACTATTTAGTAACCGATGATTTTTTAAATTTTAGAATTTTCTTGAAATGCATACTGGGTAGGGCAAATTCAGCATCCAAGACTTCAAGGTCTATATCCTTATTGCCCAAGTCTAGGTCCTTTAATTTAGAGGTAAATGTTAAATTCAACTCATTAGTCCTTTTAAGTTGAGAGGATGACATCGTGGATTTCTTATAAGCCAATTCCATCTCAACAGTCCTAATTTTACAACATAGTAATTCGGGAGTCAAATTAGGGTTCGCTATTTCCTCTATTTGTGTATTTCTTATAATCAAATTTTGGAGGCAAAGATCTCAATATTTTCATAAAATTATCCACATCCTTTAATTTCAAGTAAAATTCGTCAAATGTTTTAGTTTTAGACATCATTATTGTATTAAATTGATGAATCAAAAGGTTTATTTTTCCTTCTTTACCACATGTGTCACCCTCGTGAGCAGTGACAATTGTGTCCTAAGCCTATTTGGACGTGGTACATGCAGAAATACGTTTGAACTCAGTCAAGATCATGGACATGAATATAGCATTTTTACCCATATTATTTTATCGGGACTGGAGTTTCTCATCACTAGTAAATTCGCTAACAAATTTCTTAATCTTCTGAATATTTTGTCCTTCACCAATAGTTTTAGTTGGTGGTGTGTAGCCATCTCCCAACGTCCCTTAGATAAATGTAGTCATTATTAATTTACAATAAGAGAAATTGTTTCCATCAAAGAGTGAGGGACAGTTCGAATTTTCAACACTGTCATCCATTTTATCAAGATAGTTAAAGAGAACGAGATCTAAAAATTGTTTTGGAAGATCTTATACTAATTGAAAAATTTTCTTTGAGATAAAAAGGTGTTTATCTGATATTCCTCAGTGTAGTATCTCTTTTGACAAAAGTAAATGTCAGAGATTATTTTCTAAATAACGTATTTTTTAAACTTGAAACCGTAATTTAAGATTTTTCAAAACTCTTTCAACTAACGATCTAGTTGCAAATAATCAAACTATTATGAAATTAAATAAGAAATCAACACGCGCGATATCTTACGTGGTAAAACCCCAAACCAGGTGGAGAAAGATCCATGGTGACCTCTATGCCACAAACAAAAATCCACTAAAATCCAAGTTACAATAAAACTGAAGAAAATATGGAAATGATACCTTAATTGCAAGAACAACTCAATCTTGGCTTCTTCCTCAATTATTTTGTTGCTATCCCTTACGCTTTCTTTCGATTTACAAGATTAGAAATTCCAAAAATAACATCTAAAGTGGATTGTGCAAAGTATTTGTATTGTGTTCTCGTGTGAACAAGTGAATGACTGTAATGAGCTTAAATTGTAAATGCACATTCACACACACTTATTACAACAAATTACTAATGAATTACAAATTTCTATACGCAAACTTACATATACACGATTCTAATCAGATTCAAATAAATATATGGAATCAAAAACAAATACCTAAAAAATAAATTTTATACCCTCATTAAAAAATTTAGGATATATTTCAAAATAGTATTTAGATCTTGATTTTTTCTTTTCAGATCCTAATATTATAAAAACGAAAATAAGATCTGAAAATTTCTTTTTTTAAAGATTTAAAAGGCTAATGAGTTGAAAAACTCAAATCTAAATGAATATATACAAAACAATATTTTCAAGTTTGAAATTAAAAAATATACTGAAATAAAATCAAACATGCAATTCATAAAATATTTAAATCAAGGCATGTTTCTGATTTTATTCATAAAGAGATAAAATAATATTTCGTTATTATGCAAAGTGAGAAATATTTGAAATAAAGTCTTTCTCAATATTTATTGACAAAATGTCAAGACTAACCCATTTCAACATTGTTAAATCTCGATAAAATAACTAGGAATACACATAGGAACCCCTTGTACACCTCCATTATCTCACTCTTTCTTTATTTTATTTGGGAAGAACTTTTCTTCTTTTTACACCCTCTTTTCTCTCTAAAATGGAATGCCTGACAAATATCTTCTCTTTAAAATTATGGCTGATCAACCTTAGATAATATTATAAAAGGATTTAGGGCTATTTTGAGTTTTCCTTCTACTTTTGTGACCAGTTTTACAATACACCCTCATTTTTTAAAAAATTTGCAATGCACTCCCATTTTGTTAACTTTCCATTCAAACCGTTAGTACTATTTACATTTTGTGTTTCCCCCCACTTTTTTGAGCAGTTTTGTGAAAGACCCCCATTTTAAAAAAAATTATTTCAACCCCAAATTATTAGCGGTCGAATTTTATTTTTATATATATAAAGAAGCTTCAGAGGAATATGTTTAAAAAATTCAAATCTTTTTCAAAAAAATCGAAAAAAGTACTAAAAATAAAAATTTTGGAATAAAATAAAAAAGAAAAACTTCTAACGGAGATCTATTAAAAAGTCGAAATAGTACAACTTTTATTTTAAAACACAACTATTTAAAAAAACTATTTTTACTATTTTAAAAGTTGTGTTTTAAATAAAAACTGTTTTTACACCATTTTATTAAAAAATACTGTTTTGCCTATATGATTTTTTTTTTTATAAAAAGCTACTTTCCTTGGAAAACTGTTTTTATATCAAATAAATGTTTTTATTGCAAACAACATTGCATTATTAGACTTTTTTTATTCAAAAACAAATTTGTGCTATTTAAAAAAAATATACTTTATTTATTAGTTTAACAAGCAGCTTTTTTATTTTTATAAAACGTTTAACCTAGTATAAAAATAGATTTATCTATAAAGAAAAAAAACTATTATTTTGATTAAAAAACATTTTTTTAATAAGAAACTGTTTTTAAAAACAAAAAAAATGTAATTGTTTTAACGATTTTTTAATTGTTTAAAACATATTTTAATACTTTTTCCCAACTTTTATTTATAGAATAAAGTTAAAAAGTTTTTTTTAATTGTAGTACAATTTTTTGAAGCCATATACGTTCTTTTATACTATTTTTGACTTTTTTTTAATAAAAAATTGTATGTTTGTTATAAAACCAACCTTTATTATTATTTAACTTTTTAATTGTTCTTTTAAATAAAAAAGTGGGTACAATTTATTGATGTGAAATTATAATAAAACAACATTTTTTTAATATGAAAATGACTATTTTATTGAAAAACATCTTTTATAACGAACTTGTATTTTGCCATATTTTACTTATTTGAAATTATAACATTCTGACTTTTTAATAGATGTCGATTAGAAATTTTCCTTTTTTTATTTTTTATCCTTTTTTTTGTACTTTTTTTGATTTTTTTGAATTTTTTAAACATATTCCGATGAAATTTCTTTATATAAAAAAAATTGAACCGCTAATAATTTGGAGTTGAAATGATTTTTTTTAAATGGGGATTCAAAAAAGTGGAGGGAAGACACAAAATATAAATAGTACTAACGATTTAGATGGAAAGTTAACAGAATAGATATGTATTATAAAACTGATCACAAAAGTGGAGGGGGGAAAAAACTCAAAATAACCTAAGAATTTATATAGGTGAGTGATGAATAGTCTAAAATCCTAAATGAATTAAGGGCTAGGATTGAATTTACCTGAAGGGTTATAATCTAACGCTCAGAGGCAAAATTATAATTTAAGCTTAACTTGACTGTAAGGTCATCCAGTCACTTAAACCAAAATTGGTATGGTATAATCTAAACCACCTAATGAAAACATAGGCTAGTTTTGCTTCTATTAGTTTCAAGAAATAACAGTCATATACACTAAGACCTTTAAAGCTGGAATTGTACTAATCCTCTACGGGAACTGATCTAATGAGCAACTAGCATTAAAACCTAAGGCTAACACTAACCGAACTAAACGAACGGTATATCACTGGTAAACTATCCGGTCAAATATTCTCGAAGGAATTAGGAACTATTAATTCTAAATTATTTAATAATCGGACAGATGGGCACTTAAAATAACGTTACCTTATATACGATCGAAACTAACAGTTAAGATAATAATTTAGGAGATCCCTAAGAGTTATGTTAGGTCAAGTCAAACCCCTGTCAACAATGATGCCTCCTAGTAATCTAATGGCAAAAGAAGTTTAATACCAAACCTGAGAGAAATTGGTTAAAACCGCTCGAAAGATCTAGGTAGCTAGAACCCAAGACTAGGTGGCTAGAACTGAAATCTATGGTATAGAAGGTACAACTTGGCAAGCATAATTGGGTAAAAGTATTACACTAAAGCGCCGTTTGATACATATTGGACAAAAGTGTTGGCATGACAAATTTTGCATAGGCAAATTTTACCTAGACAAATATTTTTTTCTCACATTAGACTATCAAACACCAAATAAGGTAAAACAAGTTTTTTAGGCAAAACATTTTAATAACACATTTTTCGTCCATATTAACATATATAATAATAAACAATATGTTTTTTTTTTAATTTTCGTCCCAAGTCTCATTTAATAAAAAAACATTTTTTTCTTTTCTTATTTACTTCCCGTTTTTATTTATTAAAAAAGTAACAAACTATATATATATAAAAAGTTTTTTACGCCAAAACTACTTACTAAAAACAGTTTTTAATTTTTACATTAAAACAGTTTTTACGTTAAAACAGTTTTTAATTTTTTTTACATTAAAACAGTTTTTATATTAAAATAATTTTTTGCATTAAATTTTTTACATTAAAACAATTTTTTACATTAAAACAGTTTTTACATTAAAATAATTTTTTACATTAAAACAGTTTTTACATTAAACCAATTTTTTACCCGATAACTATGATACATCGGTCAAATATCTTGAAATCTACAACTGTGATACATCGGTCAATATATGATACATCGGTCAAATATCACACTAGGTAACGATATGAGAGAGGTGGTAATTTTTTACCCGATAACCCGTTTACGGTAATAACTTGAAATAATTCGAACATGACTCGATTAGTTTGTATAGATTTAAGAGTCCCTAAAACTTATACTAAAATAAAAATCAATGCGATCCGAAAATGACACGACTAACCCGAATTGTCACCCCTATATGAGATAAGCTCCTAAACAACCGAGGGGATTCAACCCGATTGTTTAATTTCTCATTGGGTGGTCAACTACTACATAAATCAAGGCATTCGTGTCAATTAGATCCTAAAATTCTCAATTGACAGAAACCCACTAGAATATCGGTGTGTAAGAAAACACGCGTGTGTTTGTTTGAGCACATGTACACCAAAAAAAGGATAATTTTGATTCAACAAAAATTGTTTTAAAATTTATTTTAATTTCAGAATAAATGCCAAAAAAATATTTTAAAATCAGAAAATTAATTTTAAACAAAAATTAATCCAATTTTAATTTTAAGGAAAAATGATTTAGACACTAATAAAATAAATATATACAATATGCATAAGTGCCTAAAATGTGTCCAAGTGTCCAATAATGTGCAACACGTGATATATTCACTTGGTGTCATTTTTACCTTTTTACTTTTACTCGGATTTGCACGTTGATTGAGTCTCGAGTAATCTTGAGTCTCGAGGCTTGAATGGGCTCGAATTTGAAGAGATAAACTATAATTCTATTCCGCATAAAATCTAGAAAATGTTTTGATAAAAATATCCAAACTTGAAAAATGAAATTAACATGGAATTGGACAAACCTAGTGAAGTTCTCTAATTTAGGCATTTCAAGATTCTCTGAAGCAATGCGTCTTCTTGGTATGTGCTGAGTAGATTGATGAGTGAAGTGTTAACTATGGAATGTCGTTAGCCTATATGATTTTGATCATCTTTGAAGCTTCTCGGTGCGCGCTGAGCAGATTGACTTGTGAAAAGTTTCCCTTGGATTTGAACTTGATAGATGTTAGATGTTAGGAGTGGCTTCTGGTGCAATCATGATGCGTGTGCCTAGGGCACTGTGCACACTCTCTCTAAAACACCACTTACTTTTCTCAGGTGTGATATCACGCTTAGCTTTAATATATATAATGATTAGCGCCTAAAAAGTTTAAAACCCAGATTTCAAAATCATTTCAAACTTTCCAAATTTCCTTCACACGAGAGTTGTAAAATGTGGGTATTTATATGGGAGCCAGGTCACTCGAGTAACCTTGCTGGTATTAAATGGACTGACCATCATTAATACAAAGATACGATGTTATTAATGCTGAAGATAGTGCACTAAATGCAAAACATATGATATTTTGGCAAAAAAATTGTTTAGCCTATCACAGTTTATGGTGGCATTAATTAGGATGGGATGTGGCAGCCCAAAAGTCCATCCTAAGATGACTAGAAAATATAGACTCATTAAATAAGCTTACCATCCTAGGAATAAACTCACTTGAGTGCTATTTTCTGGAGATCCTAAATATTAAATGCCATGACGTCATAAAGTTGGTGAACAGTAATTTGTAAAGGATGTGTTGTCAAATCAATCAGAAGGGTTGGGTATTGCTTTTCCCATGTTTCCTTGCTCCCAATCCTCCTAACCAAATCCTTTTGAGGTTCCCAAAATGAGGCAATTTGATAAAACATGTGATCTCTCCCATGGCCTACCATACATAGTCCCTCGAGGGTACCGATCAACCTCATAAACATTACGATGTAAAACTAACTTTTATAAGGAAAATCAATTACAAAATCAAGTAAGAGTACATCGCATTTCTTGTTACAAATATATTGTACTTCGAATGGGTTTGATCTCTGTGGAAGGTCGTTTAATCAACTTCAGTCTTTACTCTGTTGTTAATCCTTCATTCAGTGCAAGACCATCCTTGTAAATATATCTTGGACTTGGACATCCCCCTATAAGAGTTTTCTAAGGAGAGAAACTTTTTTTTCGCTGCAAAATACTTCTTCTCGGATTAACCTGTCCTCGATTTTTCCATTTTCGATTGGCTTCAACTGAGATAACTCCATTTTGGTAGGTATTCTTCCTTTCTGGTGTTAGAGGCATTAGAAATTATGTCATCCTTCAATGTCTTAGGGTCCCAGGTACACAACTTTTCCATTCAAGCTTTCTAGGGTTTTTCTCTGTAATTTTTGTTACGATTTCTTGTTATTTGTTGATTGTTGTGGATGGATTAACTTTTAGTTGGAGAGATACCCCTTACAAGTGGCCATTGAGTTAGTTGGACTAGGGTTTTATAAGTTTTGGGCTTTTAGTTGTTCTAGGGGTTCTTTTTGCCCAAATTCTTTGCTTTTAAAGCCAAACAACCCCTAAGCCTTTGTTTTCCCCTCAATTCCATCTTTTTTATCACTGATTCAGCTCGCAGATCTAATTCAACCTCTCTGAATGAATATTCCTGGGTCGAAAAGGTACTTAGAATACATTAAGAGGTTGGATAGGGTTTTCCATGGGGTTCTGGTGGAGCGGTTTCTCATTCCATTGAGTGTAATCCGGTCTGGGGACAATCCTTCTCACCCTTGATATACTCCCAAGTTCAATCTTCCACTTGGTATGCTCTAAAACCTCCTAATATGGAATATCACATTCCTGAGTTCACGAGGCTAATTATAGTTGACGAGTCTGACCACTAACCTGGTGATAGAAATCTTGCAAACACAATTTTAGACATATCGGTCATTGACTTAGAGGTCTCAACTGAAAGAGTTATGTCTGATAGACCAATGCCTTTTGTTTCTTATATCGTCGTACCTTGTACCGAGTAAAGTAATTCCGAGATTTCCACTGAATCATATGACCCTACGAACACAGAAGCCAAATAACTCACTTATGATATCCTTGAGGATGAGATGGATGACCTGAGATATCGGTATGGCATCCCCTTAAATATCACGACGAGACTGCCTGATTGGTGATGAGAGGGTTTATGATCATCCTAACTCCGATATGATTTTTCCCACTGTGGTCCCTCCAAGTCGGGTTTAGTCTACCCATATACCCTATTATAAGGTCAGTCTTAAAGGTTTATTGGGTTTCTCTTACCCAGCTTCCCCCTAATTCTTATAGAATAATTCTTGGGGCAATGGTGTTTTTGCAGTCATGTACTAGATTTGATCTTATGGGGGTAATTTTGAGGTTCGTACATGGCATGAAGAACAATGAGAAGGCTCTTAGGTACTACTACTTTTCTCCTAAGAAGTCACATTTGAGAATGCTGAAGTTTGTTCTAACGAGAAATCATGGTTGGAAAAATTATTTTGTGTTATTGAAAGGTGAATGGGAGTACCGAGTACATGATAAGGATTGGTCTTGTAATATTCCCTGTGAGTGGTGTGGGCGGAACTAAATTTGTAAATATTTTCCCTCTATTTTCTTTTTTATTTCCTTTTAATTGATTTTGTGATAATACTTTTGTCCAACCTTTTTAATGAAGAAATCTCCTTTGTTGCCCACTGTGCTTAAGGACTTGGTTAAGAGCTTTTACGTTCCCGACCCCTAAAGTTTGAATCTCTTTTATGTTCATAAACCTTGGGTATCACATTCCTTTAGGTGGTTCTCTTCCTCAGGAGACATTGGTTCCACTTGCAATAAAAGGCCCAGTTGATACCGATCAGATGGTTGAGGCTGAGGTCGAAGTAGGTAAGGAGATTATTATGTATCAAGTCGTGCTTCGTTATGCACTATAGTGTTGCTAATTGTTGAGATTTTGTGCAAATTCTACTCCCACTACATCTGGTTTTATCACTGAACCTTTTTGCGGGATAGAACCTCAGAAGGTCGATCTTAGTTCCATGGAGTTTCTCATTGTAAGAAATTTGAGCTCGAGGCAAAGAGGAAACTGACACTAATGCTAAGGATAAAAGGGAAGATGATGCTAAAATAGGGCCAAAGTCAAGGATAGAAAATAAGTTCAAATTAATGCTCAGAGGAAGGCCACCGTTGATACCGACACCAAAGGTAAAACCCCAATGCCTTCTAATTTTATAACTTGCGTGTAAAAAAGGCCTCTTGAGGACCCCACTATTCAAGGTGATCCAAAACTCCAAAGGGTGAGTGAGCTGAGGCCAACAGGGTTTATTATGGAGAAGTGTAAATTGGAGGGCGCTCTTCTAGTCATCTTATTCGTGGAAAGTGGTCATCCTCCTGCTATGTAAAGGTGGAGTATTTCAAGTATGATCCTAAGAATCTCGTCACTTTTGTAATTCTAAAAAGGATCTAGACTCCATATTCTAATTTTTGAACAATGTTACGAACTTGCTCGACTACCATAGGCATAATATAAATTTTGAATTTTTGAGGAGCTTTGATCCTGATGCTTTGTGGAAGTTAGTTCAACATCGTCTATCTGTGGTAATTTCTCTAATTTTTGCTCATCTCCCTCTGCCATATAATTTGTTACTTATTGATCCCATTATCTTTTCTTTGAGGGTGCAATGGCTGCCACTACCCTTAGAGAGCAAGCTGTGACCAACAATCAAGCCTTCGAGGAGCACGGAGAGACAATTGTGTCACTTACTCATCATAACACCAAGATGAAGGAGGATTTGAACTAGTCTGTCAAAGAGCTACAAAAGACCTGTGGTAATCTTCAAGAGAGAGGCAACTAGGTGAACGTAATAATAGTGTTGTTAAAAAAGTAGAGGAGGACAGTAAGAAATTGAAAGACCAGGCTGGCACTGATGCCATTAACCTTTAAAGTTTTGACGAGGCACTCAAGAAGGCCAATGAAGAGCTAATAAATGCTAATTAGGATCTTACTAAGGCTTATCAGGAGATCATTAAGGCTAAAGAGACTTCAGTTTCCAAGTTTAAAAGTTCTACTAATTACAATGAGAAGATAATATCCCTCATCCTTGAGGGCTACGACGAGCTCAAAAAGAGGGTTACAAAATATTACCCTGACATTGCAGATGTTGTGAAAAAGTAGGAAGGAGAAGGTAAGGAAGACATAACTTTGGCATCTAAGTACCAGAGGGAGTGGGTCAGCCTACTACGAAAGATGATGAGAATAGTCAAGCCGATCAGACATGTACTGAGGAGACCACTCTTCATATATCTCCAGAGGCTTCTCAGGACACTAATATAACTGATGATATTGCCACAAATACTCCTCAAGTCAACCCAAAATTTTACCATATTCCTCAAGCCACCACAAGAACTAAAAATGCTCCAGTGGCTTAGGAACTCCTTATCTTATGCCTTTATGCTGCTATTTTGATTTATAAATCAGTGTTTTTAAATGAACATCTACCATTTTTTCTTGATTAATTTCAAAATAAATTATCATTCCACTTCTTGTCTGTATTCATGTATGTGTTGCTCATTATATTTGTATTTCCACAAGTCATTTTTCTTGGCCATGTTTTTAGCTACCACTTGTAGTTAAGTGTTTTTGTGAAAATATTTTTGATAAGTAAATATGATCGGATCTCGTTGATTGCCCACTTAGTTCTGGTCTTATGGTCTTAAGGTGGGATCTTGTCCACCCGCCATGTCTACTTACTAGATTTTTTTTTATTAAGATAGGGATGCCAATAGTTTAGTCTTACGATCATATGGTCAGATCCTATCACCTGATATGCCTTACTATCTAATAGTTATAAACGAACCTAAGTTATCATAACTTAGGGTCTACAATTTTTTGTGCCAGCTTAATGGTCATATGGAAGAATTGTCATCCTAATCATGTGAGAGTATTGGTTTCTAAAGTCGCCCAAATTTACTAGGATCTATCCTTGCAGTGGTCAGCTATGGTCGGATCTTGTCGACCATATGGATGCATTAGCTTTCCTAGATTTGTCAAAACATCTTGATCGTGACCTGTCTAAGATAATCCATTCATGAAGTGTGGTTATAATAATATATTTTTATATCTTGACTCTGATATGTCTTCGGTTTGGGTTTCTTTCACATTTGTCACGCAGACGAAATATACTAAATAATGCAGAAAAACTATAAATGACAACATGTGTAAATAAGAAAATTATGATTCTCATTCATCATTAAAGATGATTACAAGGAAATGAAAAACCATTTACATAGTATTTTGGTCTTTCAAACTATAACTTTCTCTTTATCACTGGTAACATTTCCTCAAGTGCTCTATATTCCATGGACTTTTGAATTTTTCATCGTCTAAGGTCTCGATCTGGTAAATCTTAGGTCACACAACAACAAATATTATGTACGGGCCGTGCCAACTTGGTTTCAACTTATTTTTTTATAACATTATTCAATAAGTAGTCTCCTTATTTCACTGTACTCGGCTTCAATCTTTTATTATAAAATCGAATTGTCTTCTGTTGGAAGGCTACCACCAAAGGTGTTGCGTGTTCCCTAACTTCCTCTACTAAATCCTGACTGAGTGTTCTCATTAAAATACTCAGCGACGATTAGAAATTGTGTACCCGGTGAAGAGGCAATTCGATCTCCATGGGAACCATGGCCTCTGTGCTAAACACAAACATAAATGGGGCCTCACCAGTTACAGTCCTTCGAGTGATTCGTTAGGCCCAGGGTACATTTGGAAGCTCATTAATCCATTTCCTTTTAGAGTCATCAAGTCTCTTCTTCATTCCGTTCAAAAGGGACTTATTAGTGACCTCTATCTGCCCATTGCACTTTCAAAAATATAATAATCCTCGAACTTATCATTAGTGAAATCTCTACCGTGGTTTGTGATGAAGGCCTATGCCATACCATACCGACAAATAAAGTTCTTCTATATAAAATGGAAAAACAATTCATACGAAATTTCTACCAACAACTTTTCTTCCACCCACCAAGTGAAATAATCAACCGCGATGACCAGATACCTGAATTTTCCACCTATCTTTGCTAGTGGGCCAACCTGAATCAATTACCCACATAGAGGAAACTCATGGATATGTAATCGGAGTTAAATCCTCCCTTGTTCTCTTGTGTATTACTGCATACCTCAGGGACTTATCACACTTTCTTACATAGTTGGAATAATCCTCCATTATCGGCCAATAATATCCTTGGGTGGTGACCCGCTTCACCAAAGATCTGCCTGCTGAGTGGGCTCTGCACGAGCCCTCGTGGACTTGTTTGATCAGATCTAGAACTTCCATGGGATGAACACATCTGATTAAGGACATTAGAAATACCCTTATCAATAAAACTCCTCGTTTTAGTACGTATCTCTCTTCCTTGTAGTGGAGTCTCCTCACCTCCTTTGGATCTTTCGATACTATGTGGGTCTCTAAATATGCTCTGATAGGGTCCATCCAAGATGACCTGATGTATTACTCCATAATGAGCACAGATTCTTCTTCAATTCTGCACCGAAATAAGATCCCAACTGGTACTGTTCTTTGAAGTTCAGTCCGATTAGCTGACACCAAATGAAAAAGTGAATCTTCTTGAGCATTCTCAGTTCTCAAAATTTTGACCATCTGTATGACTGAGAATCTTGAGAATAATATTTTCACCTTTGTCAGATATTTCTCCATGGACTCCTCTCCAGATTTACAAATAACCAGGACTTGGTTCACTACCAATTGAGAGTCATTGTGCACTGACAACTTCTCTACACCCAATGATAGTTCTAATACTAATCCTAAGACCACATCTTCATACTCATCCTTGTTGTTGTGGCCCTCAAAGTTGAACTTGAGGTCATACTCGATGTCTTCACCGTCGGGTGTGTTGATTATTAGTCCTCATTCACTATCGTTGGCACATGATGAACTATCTATAAATAATTGCCACACGAGAGGTAATTTTTCAAAATTTAGCTCGATTAAACATCCATCTTTGAATACAATTTTCATCTACTCTATGTCAAGAGCCCTTTCTTCCTATCGAGCCTATGTCTCCAGTATGTCACTTATCTGGTCGACAGACTTTGTTGTTATGCTCTCTTTCGTAGAAGCCTGATCGATTGGCTTTACTACTGATCTCTCCTCTGTAGAAATCTACTCTGGTGTCTTTACTACTAAGCCCACTTCTGTAGAATTTTTCTCGATAATCTTATCCTTATAGGTGAACTCTGCTATGAAGCCGGCAACTACCTGGCCCTTAATTTCCATTTTGGACTCTGAAAATATGTCATACTCTCTAAGTTCTACAACTCGATCTGTTAGACTACCTGATTTCTCAGGTTTGTGAATAACTTATTGTAGAGGAACGTATGTGTAAATGACAATTGTATGTGCCTCAAAATATGATTTCATTCTACGAGAAGCTTTAATGAAAGCCAACGTCAACTTCTCCAGCCTAAGGTGCCAAATGTAGCTCCATGGTACGCTTTTCTAGTATAGTAGATGGTTTTTTATACTCTATCTTCTCGTTAGACCAATGACGAGATGATTGTTGACTTTGATACCGCCAAGTATAAGTAAAGATTTTTACCTAGGACTGACCTTGATATCAAAGGCACAAATCCTAAGTACTTATTTAATTCCAGGAAGAGTTCTTCACACTCTTCGTTCCACTCAAAGCTATTTTTTATGACCATGAAGAATGAAACACATCTGTTAGTTTCCCTCAAAATAAATTAGTTCTAGCATCTACTAGCCCTATTAATCTTTTTATCTCCGTTTTACTCTTGGGAAGTTTCATATTGATCAATGCCTAGATCTTGTCAGGGTTGTCTGCTATGCCCCTCTAATTGACAATGAAGCCTAGGAACTTCCTTTAAGAACTCCATAAACAATTTTTTCTATATTCATCTTCATTCGATACTTATTCAACTGGTCAAATGTTCGGACGATGTCATTTATATGATCGGTGGCTTTCTTTCTCTTCCTCATCATATAATCCACATACATTTCCATGGTCTTTTCTATCTTCTCTTCGAAGACTTTATTAATAAACCTTTGGTATGTTGCTCCAAAATTTTTAAGTTCGAAAGGCATAACATTGTAGCATTATGTACCTCTTTGAGTAATAAATTAGGTTTTCTCTCTATCTTCTGGCTTCATCCTGATCTATTTGTACCATGAGTAGGTGTCTATAAAACTGAGTACCTCATGCCCAATAGTAGTGTCGACCAATTGGTCATTATGAGGAAAAGGATAATGGTCCTTGGGGATGGCTTTATCAAGGTTCATAAAGTCAAAACACATACGCCACTTATCATTCTTCTTCGAAACTATAACGACATTTACAATTTATTTTGTGTATTTAACATCCTTTATGAAATTTTCCTCTTTCAGGTTGTCAACTTCCTGTTGGATGGACATGTTCTTCTCCTAGCTAAACAAATGGTGCTTCAGTTTGAAGGCTTCTCGTCCTTCACTATACTGAGATCGTGGAAAAAAAACTCTGGATCTATCGCTGACATGTCCTCATGACTCCAAGTAAACATGCTCTTCATCTACCTTAGAAGTCATCCATCTCCTTCTTGAGGGTAGGATCCAATTATGAGCCAATATAAAGTATCCTCTATGGGTGCTCGATGTCTAGAATCATTGGCTCAGTCTTCTCCACAAACTCACCTATAACTATGTTAACTTCATCTAGAGGATTTAAATTTTTGATTTGATAAGTCATGGTCAATTTCTTCTGCTCTTTTTCCTCCATTGATGATAGTAACATTCATGAGTGTATACTTGATTTCCTTTTAGAACACTAACTCTATAGTGTGTAGGGAATTTCAGTCATTTATGGATAGTGGAAGGCACAACTTCAAACTTCTTTAGGCTGACCCTGTCAAATATAATATTATAGACCAAGTGAACATTCTCATTCAAGATAAATAAGCTTCTTGTTTATGTTCCACAGGTAGGCCACGTGCCGATGATAACCTTCAGAACGATTATTCCCAAAGGGAACATCGTTTCTCCTTAAAAACCAATAAGAGGTCTGTGGTAGGATTCCAACTTCTTGTCCTTTAACCTTAATTTTTGAAAATGTCTTTAGAACAAAACATCTGCAAAATTGCCATTGTTAACCAAAATTCTCGCTACTCCGCTTTCATGAACTATCATGGTGATGACCATAGGGTCTTCATGTGGATAAAGTGAAAGTGCATAAGCCCCAAATTTTAAACTCTGTAAATTTCCAAGTGCAGAATAGGATGGTTCAACACACACACACAATTAAACTAAAATTTCTTTTCAAATTCACAATTAAATATATCAAATTTTATTTTTTTTGAAATTAAAATTAAGCTAAGTCTAATATGTGAATATTACTTTTAACACAAAATTAACTTAAACTTACTCAAATATTTAATTAGAACCTAAAATAAATTAAAGTGTGATTAAATCCAATTCTATCTTGATTTACCTAAGCATGCATCGAAGTGTATTTTTGCAAGATAAAATAAATAATATCACAGTACGCCACGATGTACGAGGAAAACCCAAATGGGAAAAACCTCGGATGGCCCTGGCCTAACAAATCCACTAGATACGGTTTTACAATTACAAGACAAAAGACTTACAACACTCGACTCGACTCCCTTCAAGCCCTGACGTTTCTTCTTACAAATACCTCCGTCTAGTTTATTACCACGACGTCCATCGCAGTCTTGGAGTCCACTAATGGAGACACAACCCACTATCAACCACACATGGTGCCTTTCACCATGTGAGAAATCCGCAACATAAACTTTTTCTCCTTTATGGGTAGAGAATGATCCCAAAATTATCTTCTTATTGGTGTAGAGAAAATCCAGTGCCAAACAAACACTCCAAGAAATATATATATATATATATATATATATATATATATATATATATATATATGTATGAACTTGGAAGTAAACTAACTACGGTTGTATATGTGTTTTGTAGAATTTTAATCCATGAATTTACACACACAAAACTTGAACTTTTGATTAAAAAAAATTTGCTCTCAAAGACTGGAATAATATGTGTCAAATGTTATTCTCAAAAGTCTTCTTCCCGCACTTTTTAATTAGGTAAAATAGGTGGGAAACGAATTGGGCAAGTGGGAAGTTATTAAAAAAAACTGTCAAAAAACTGCCCAGGTCGTTCGAACGAGGTCGTTATAATGACTTCGTTCGAACCAAACTTCTAACGAGAAAACAAAAGAAAAATGACTTCGTTCGAACCAAACTTCGTTCGATCGACTTGAGCTGCCGTTCGAACGACATCCAATCTCGTTCGAATGAGATTTCAGAAGTCTCAAAAACTCTTTTTAAGCCCAAAAGACTTTTACGAAAAGTTCTGAAATGTTTTTCTGAGAAACATAAGAGTCGTTCAAATATATTTTATAACCTATACACCCATAAACCATTTTCCAAGCTCCAATACATGTAGTAGTGCATTCATACATTTGGAGACTTGGAATCTTCAATGTTGATGACGTGAAACATGTGACACGAAACCTGGCAAGGATGAAACTTTAAATGTTTGCCGCTATGTCTTCAACTTCTTCAAATTTCAAAGGCTTGATAAGAACAAACTACTATCATATGACTCAAATGGTTTTTTTCGAAATTAAGCCAAAACTATATATGGACTCAATTTGGAAATTTGTGTCCTTACATAAAGTACACCTGGAAAATCATCCTTTGAAAAACCAATAATGAGATGATCTTTTTTTACCATTCGAGGACTAGTCGCCACAACATTGGCCAAATTGACCTCCCCGAAATGAGCACAAGCCTTCACCTCCTTGAGGTAGGCTTTCTTCTAGGCTTGTCTATCTCCACCGACTGCGTCTGAAAGTAATCTTTGGACACAAAAGTGTTATGGTAAGAAATCTCTTTTAAATCTTTGATAAAAACCTTTTAAACTTCATTAGTTTAAATACACACACATATATAAAAAATGTATAAATTAGGTTGGTGTGATGCTCAAAGTACAACAAATTAAAATACGAATTAAATGAGATGAGAATAAGTGATAATAATACATTATTTAATAATGAGAAACCCAATGAAACTGATAAACCCTTGGTTGTTTGGTTCCAAAGACCATGCACTCCAAAAGTCAACTATAATAACAGTTTTAATACATATTACAATTTACAGATGTATAATTGAACTAGTACTCCCAATACACCTAGTATTCCAAGGAAAGAACTAAACAACCCAACAAACAACTGAATCTGACCAAAAATAATCCAGCATCACTATCCAATAATGAAACCAACAACCAATAATTATCCTCTATTCCTTGTATCGTCTACATGATAAAACACATACCAATAGCAGCAATATACCGAGTAAGGGCTTATATCTATTCTTGCATAAAAGAGACATGTAATTAACATCAATTTAGTTCGTTAGTATCAAAAGTATTACACTCAAAGAATAAGTTATAATTTGGTTCATTTTAAACATATAAGGCCCAAAGTAATCCACTAATTGGGCAAACTAAACTATTAATGTCATTAATCATCTTAAATAAACAAATTCAATTCATCACTTGAATCCACATTAATACATAAGTCGATTAGATATTAAATTTCCCATTAAATTAGTTTTAAAAAATTTAAACTTAACAGGGTTTTACACCTTAAGGTGTCAAAGTATTTCAGTATTTGGGTATATACACACACATAAACATATATATATACACGTACATACACACATATACATACACATACAAGGGGAGTTTAATATGGATAAATATCATATTTTTGTACGTGTTTGACTTGAGCAATATCGTTCACACTTACGTATCCGTCATACTCGGAATCAAAGTTAGCATAGTTCTTGGTTTGTGCTATTCGTCGAAAAACTCATTGTGGTGGTTTCTCGGAGAGGTGGGAGGTGGTAAAACACTTCTCAAAAACAACTCTAAAAAACTAATTTCAACACAATCATTAAAACTCTTCTCAACACAACTCTTAAAACTCTTCTCTAAAACTCTCTCTAAAAACTCATAAGACAAGAAATACCTCTTCTTCTCCCATGAAAATCTCTCCTAAAATGTAAGTAAATGAAGTCTATTTATAATAAAAACCAACACAAAAGGGTTGACACATGTCAAATTTATTGTGGAGACATGTGTCAAACAACCCATGGTGACACATGTTCTCTTTTGGACGATATGTGCCCCATAACATATGTTGCACCCTCAATGCTATAATATTTCCTAGTTAATGCATAAATAATACACAAATATGCGTAATATGATAGACGTGCATAATAATACCTCAGTTGCATAGACACATGAACCTTTATCAATATTAATCATCTCTAATCTCATTTAATAATTGAATGAGAGGCTTATCATTATGCCCCTCCTACACATATATATACACACAAATACACACACATACATAAACAATATACATACAGACACAGTATATATATATATATATATATATATATATATATATATATATATATATATATATATATATATATATATATATATATAGAGAGAGAGAGAGAGAGAGAGAGAGAGAGAGATGGTAAGGCAGCAGACCAGAGTGTAGAGAGAGATAAAGTTGACTGAAGAGAAAACGAGGGATGGTGGAAGGTTTATCGGAGAGGGACGGAGAGATCAAAAGAGGTCGAGAGTGTATAGAGAGTCAAGAGTGAAAATGATGGTTTTGGATGATGCCCTATATCTAAAGCTCGTGGTCATGACCTTTGTCCATAACCCAATGACGTGACCATTTTTCTCTTCCACATCATCAACATGGTCATGGACCTAGATCGTGACCATGTTGATGATGTGGAAAAAATAAAATGTCAGGGTAGTGTGATCACGGACAAGGTTCGTGATCCATCATTGTGACCATTTCAAAATGGTCACAACCCAAAGTCTTGACCAATGACAACTAAAAACCTTAACCTGGTCATGGACCTAGTCACAGTCTTGGTTCATGATAAATGTTGGCGAGAATATTAGCACAAGTTTTGTGCCCTGATGGTCACAGGGTTGTCATGAACCAGGGCTATGACCCCTAGTCACAGACTAGGCCCATGACCATGTCCATTGAATGTTACAGATATTTATGGTCATGGACTTGGTTATGCCTGTTTTGGCTTTGGTCATGATCCTGGGCTGTGACCAGTTTGTCGGGATCAATTTTGGCTTATGATGTAATGACTATAAGGGATATCCTTATTGGTACGCGATTGACGAAGACTGGTACCATGATGCAATGATGACAGGTTTGACTTGGCAATATTTACCTCGAACATTACGTGCTAAAATTTATGTTTGTGTAAGGTTAACAGGCTGATCCTTTTAAATAGTTTTGGGTATGGTACTATATAACCGGTGTGATGGCATAATGATTTTTCCTAGTAGATGTTTTAGTGGTTATAGGTACGAAAAAACCTATAACTATGCTTAGTGGGCACGAGCAATCCCCAAAGGTTATAGGATGATCTTTATTTTGTGTAGTATTGTGATCAGGACTTTTATGAGGTACGTGTATTGAACAATGCTTGTATTATATGGATGTAGATGTAGGTACTACTTTCCCCTGTGACATTATACAATTGTGATGTATAAAAGGAAAAAAATGGAATCATTCCATAAAAGTTTATAATGAGGAATAAGACTTAATCATGGGGAACATATGGGTTTGGCACATGTGATAGGTTGGGTTGTTTTAGGTTGGGTTAACTTAAAAGAAACTAAAAGACTAGAAGAGGATACATTGTTATATTGTACACCAGGATTAATTATATTGTGATACTACTTAGACTTGCTGTTAACGTCTCCCATTAATAATTTTGCAGGTCTTAGGCCACCAGTGTAGCTTCATTCGTGGGCCAATCTTGATCTCCCCTCCATTATTGATCTCATAGGATGTAGGTGTCACGTCTGCTTGATCATAATCTATATTACTTTTATCATTTATGAAAGGTTTTATACTTGGATTACTTGTTACTTTAATTTTGTATTGGCATGTATTAGTATAATGCAATTGTATGCTGGGATTTTATTACTTTATGTTAATTTTGGTATGAGAGTTCTGTATGGTTAACCTCTTGATATTGAGTTACTTATTTATATATGTGGTTATTCATCACTGTATTGTTTAAATGATACTAATTTATTAGACATCTATTTTATTTACTTTAGACCGATCACTCTAGTATAAATTTTATAGGGTGTAATAATTGGTATCAGAGCATTCCAGGTTCTAGCGTCCTAGCGATCTTGAGTACATCTATCACTTTTCAAGTAACATTCTTTTATACTTTAAAACTATTAATTTATATGGTGTACTCTGTTTTCATACGTGTGCTTAAACTCTTTTGCGGCACCCTAACAGAAACCTCAACACCTTCCCCACCATAGCAGGGACAGGCACCTGTTATTCCATAAGTTGACTTAGCTATTATTATCGTACTGATTGTAGCTGTGACTATGGCAACTATGTAGCAACAACAACCACCACCACTGCCACCACATATGGCATCATCAGAGCCTACCCATCTTAGTGGATACATTTTTTTGTAGATCTAGTACTGCCTTTAATAAAAAGCATCCACTAGAGTTATCGAGATCCATAGACCCTATTGTTGCACTGCAGTATACTCGTGACATTAAGAGACATCTATGCCTACTAGAGTGTACCGATATCCAGTGACAGATGTTAGCCAGTTTCAAACTTATAGGGGATGCCCTCCAGTAGTGGGAGTCTATTACCACTATAGATGACAAAAAACAAATGACTATTTTCAGGTTTCAGGAGATATTTTAAGGGAAATACTTCACAGCTAGAAGCTTTAAGATCTAAATTTGACAAATTAATGTAGGATGACCGCACATTTGTAAAGTATGAGAAGGAATTTACTCGACTTCTGCACTTTGCCCCGGAGATTGGGGATTGACAGACAAGATAGATAAACTAATTTATGACAGGCATATTATGATGGATTAGATGCATATTGATTGGAAATCCAGTATACACTTTGTACACTCAGATGGTGGATTCCATGTCTAAGAATTATAAGGATTTTAGTTAAATCTAAGAGGAGAAATAACCAAACAAATAGAGGGGAGGTAATGGCCAAGGGATGAAGGTAGAAGAGATCAAGGGTTCAACCACAGAAGGGAGGCCCAAACTTTTAAAGAGGACCCAATCAGGGGTAGTAGCCCCTGAAGAATTTTAGAGGAGTAGATAATTTTCAATGCCAAACCGGCCAAGGATAGGGAAACTAGGGTCAAGGACTAGACAACCAGTAGGTATAGAGGAGTCAAGGCCATTAGTGTTTAGGATAGAGATGTTAGGATAGACCCTAGGGATATGTCCAACAAATCTAGGTCGAGGAGTGTCCCATCTGGGGATAGTGCTATACTTCTAGGTAACGGGGCATTCTTTTTGTAGTTTCCCTAAGGGCAACTAGGTAGGACATTGGGGTTAATAACAACCTCTTCTAGCCCCACATCATTATCTTGCCTTACCATCACCTCTAGCAGTACCTACGGATTAGAAGGGCCCTCGTCTTCATTATGGACGTGTGCATAATGTTCATCAAGTGGATCAACCAACACACCCTAGGATATTGAGGGTTTGTTTTATATTTTTGGTAGTTATGTATGGATTTTATTTGTTACAGGGGCATCAATTCATTTTCTATTTATAAATTCGCATCTATGTTGGGATTAGTAGATATAGTTGAGCAAGTATCTTCACATTTGGATAACCTAATAGTTAAGGGTGTTGCCTTATGTCATTTGTATTGAGGCATGGCAGCTGAGATCGATCGATTGTGTTTTTCTGCCTACTTGTTACTTTTAGATATGGATACATATGGTGTTATATTGGGTATAGATTGGTTATATTAGTATTATGTAGAGATAGATTGTAATGGGAAAGAAATTACGCTTGTTATTCCCGATCAGGAAATGTTTTTAGTAGCTATGCTAATACTTGAGGGGTATCTAACACCCTTAAGTATTATATTTATACATCTTATCTTAGGAGGTCAATGTGTTATTATATGTGATACCAATTATCTAGGAGTTTTCGAACATGTTTGAGGAGGTACTCGGACTAAGACCAGCTGGGGAGGTAGATTTTTGTATAGATTTGATGTCGGATACCAGACCCATTGCGAGAGAACCATACTAGATGTCTCCAATAGAGATAAGGGAGTTACGTGAGCAGATCCAACATCTTTTGATATAGGGGTTCATAGGGAGGAGTACGTCTCTATGAGGAGCACCAATTTTATTAATGAATAAGAAGATAGTTTGCTTTGATTATGTATAGATTATCAAGAGTTGAATAAAGCCACAATATGGAACAAGTTTTCGTTGCCATACATCGATGATTTATTCGATCAGTTGATGGGCGCATTATTCTTTATTAAGATTGAATTACACTCAGGGTATCAATAGTTATGTATTTGAGAGGAGGACATTTCAAGTATGGCCTTTTAACGTGATATGGTTCCTATAAATTTTGGGTTAAGTCATTTGGGTTGACCAACATGCCAGTAGTGTTCGTGGACATAATGAATTGGATATTTTAATATTTTTATAGATCAGTTCGTTATTGCATTTATTGACGACATCTTGATATACATGCAGTCGAGAGAGGATCATGCAGAGCAATTGCGATTGGTTTTTTAGACACTAAGGGAACATAAGTTGTATGCCAAGATCTCTAAGTGTGGATTTTTACTTTGAGAGGCACAGTTCTTAGGCCATGTTGTATTCATAACTAGGATTTGAATGGATCCTTGAAAAGTTTTTGTATTTGTAGAGTGGGGAAAGACCACAATGCCTTTGGATGTTAGGAGTTTCTTAGATCTAGCAGGGTACTATAAGATATTCATTCAAGGGTTCTCTAGGATTAACAAATCATTGAGACATCTCACTTGGAAGGGCATACCATTTGTGTGGAACAAGGGTTGACATTGATATTTTAAAGAGCTCAAGGAGAATCTTACTGACACACATGTCCTTGCATCACCAAAAGGACATGTGGAGTATTTGGTATATAAGGATGAATCATTACAGGGGTTAGGAGGTGTACTCATGCTGGAGAAGAGGCCGATAGCATATGCATCTTGAAAGTTAAAGCCTCATGAGGATAATTACCCTACTCATGATTTGGAGTTGGCAGTGGTAGTATTTTCCCCTCGTATTAGAAGACATTATCTGTTGGGTGAGAGCTTCACGTTGTATTCCGATCATAAGATTCTGTAATACTTATTTACGAACAGAGAGATGAAAATGATATGAAGGAGATAGTTAGAGTTTGTGAAGGATTATCATTTCTCAATTCGGTACCACCCAGGGAAGGAGAATGTGGTGGAGGATGAATTGAGTCAACGATCGATAGTTACATTGGCAGTGCTATGGGCCGAACAGGGGAGGACATGGGCAGCACAATGGAAGACTACTTGTGCTTTAGATTTATTACATGACTTTTGGGGAATAATGAATGTTATTCTAACTATGGTAACACGGGTGATACAGGCACATTCCTCAGACTCCTTATGCTAAGAGAAGATACGAAGGTTAGTGTCAGGCAAAGTTCTTTCATTCTTGATCAGTTCAGATGATGGGTTGAGATTCCAAGTATTGTTGGTCATGTCAAAGAACTTGGACTTAAGGAGAGTAGTTTTAGCTGAAGCTCACGATTCACAGTGTATCTCGTAGGGGACAAGATGTATCACGACATGCTTAAAATGTATTGATGGACAGGGATAAAAAAGGATATTGTAGAGTTTGTGTCTAAGTGTGACACCTATTAGCTAGTAAATATGGAACATCAAATACTGATATGTGAGTCATAGCTTTTGGATATTCCTAAGTGGAAGAGGGAGAGCATCTTCATGGACTTCATAGTAGGACTATTGCGATCCCAAAGAGGTTATGATTAGATTCAGTGCATCATTGATAGGTTGACTAAGGCGGCACATTTCATTCTAGTCCGGACTGATTTCATAGCCGAGTAGTTTATAAAATTATTTGTAGCAGGGATTTTATAACTCTATGGTGCACAATATGACATAATGTTCGATCGAGATAGTACTTTCATATCTCAATTTTGGAAGGGTTTTTAGGCTGCTGTGGGACTACAGTTGAGTATGTGTATAATTTCTCTGCCTCAGCTTGATGGTAAAACAAAAGACATGAACTAAATTTTAAAATTTATGCTCTGAGCTTGTGGGGGGGATCTCAAAGACGGTTAGGATCAACATTTAGCCCTCGTAAAGTATTCTTACCATAATTATTTCAACAGACTATTGGTATGGCACCTTATGAAGAACTGTATGGACAACCATGTTGGTCACTGACTTGCTGGTTAGAATTTGAGGAGCATAAGAAATTCAGGCTGGATATTGATTCGTATCAAATATTACATATTTCTGCCCGTTAACTTTATGGATTCTAGCACGTTTATGGTATTTAATGCCTATATTTATGCTCATTAACCAGACAACCTTGTATTTGGATATATACATGTTTTGCAGGGGTTAATTATGCTTTTGTAGGTATTAGAACGCTAAAAGTGAGGATCCGTTGCATTTCAGAGAAGTTTCATCGTCGGACACTACTTTAAGGGCATTTTAGTCAATTCAAATTTTTTATCTGGCTCATGGAAATTCCATAGAGGCGTAGTTCGTTGAGTTAGCATCGCATGGCCGCAAACGGTGCATCATTTGGAGTTCGGACGAAGAAGTTATGCCTGTTTCCGTAATGGACCTTTTCCTCCTCATCATGGACCAAAGGATTCCTGGATACAGAGTACCGGTCGATCGCGTCCCTGGGACCGATCGATCGAATCCCTGGGATCGGTTGAATGCGGTTTCATATTTTGCCATGGTAAGGATACATTGCACTAATACAAGAAGGATTAGTCGACCGCGCCCCTGCGACCGGTCGACCGGTGATTGCAGATATTTTGAGATCTTTTAATTTTTCTTTTCTTTTTCCTTTATTTATTTTCCACTTACTATATAAACCCATTTTTGTTTCTAATTCAGATATACATAGTTATATATTATTAGAGGGTAGATAGTTTAGGATAGGGTTTGGAGGTGAAGAGCTCATGCTTCTTCCTCTCTTGGTTTGACACCCATTTGGGTTTGTATGTTTGCACTATTCATCTTCCCTACCATTTAATAGATTGTGTATTCCTTAATTTCTTGCTTTCTAGATAATTTACAAGTTTTCTAATTTAGTTTTACATGCTTTATTTCCGTTCTTTGTAGTGTAGGTTTACTGCATTTATTTACACGCTTTCATTGATCGCGTTTTTACGACACTTTCTAGCTAATTTAAATTAGGTTATGTTTGAATGGAACTCACTCGAGTTGACGCGTTGCCTGGCTTTGGTGATGGTGTTTACGGGTCTATTTCGGGTGCATTGTCCTAGTTACTGCGCCTAGGAGATTTGACAGGGCATATCATGTATGTCCCATGCTTACGACCTTTCGTGCGCAATTTTTGGGATATTTGTTGACGCCAAAATCATATTAGGCTTTTATGAGAATTTAGGGGCGTGACAACCCTTGGTTCAATTAACTGTCGAAACGAGACGCATTCTAAATAACTCGTCAACCCATGTATCCATTTTATACAAATTAACTCGGGTGAGGAATATTCGACGCAACCTATAGTTTACTCGCTTTGTTAATCTAGTTTCAATACCCTTACTTAGATTAATCATTTCCCTTTCATGCATCTTTTACTTTTTAGTTTGTAATTCACCTTTTACACTTTTATTTCGGAGTACTAAATCTTATAAATTCTAGCAACTCATCCCTGTGGATTTTCGATACCCGACTTACCGCTATGCTTGCCTCGCAAGTGTAGTAGAAATTTAGGTTTGTTTGTATTGAGTAGGCAAAACGAAAACAACGACTAGCGTCTTTACACGTGCTACTTTTCACATTTAATCAAAATGGCGCCGCTGCCGGGGACGAGTTTGTTTTAGACCTTATTTGATTTAGTATTTCATAGTATTTTCTTTCTATTTGTATTTTTTGCCTAACATTTTTTGTAGGACTTCTACATTTGAGCGCTCAGAAACGCCTGAATTTTTCTTGCGCGGGCATCTACTTTGTGGAATTCGCCACTTCGAGCCTTTTTTGGGGTAAGCATGTCTTATTCCAATTCTTTCGGTAATCATTATGATAATTATCAAAATTCTCGCAAACCTTTGACTTTTGGTCAATACTTAGAATCCCAAAAAATTGCAACATCTAAAATGACTTTGGGCGAGTATTACAAAAGTCAAGCTTTGGAGTGCGTGTATTTTGATGATGATGATAATGATTTTGGGCCTTTACCTCCTTATAATAGGAATTTTGAAACGAATTGCAATAGTTTTCAAAGTTCCTATAATAATGAGTTTAACTTTAGTGGCGATAATGATTTTGAAACTCCTTATTTTCAACAATTCGCACCTCGTCCTATGACTTTTGGCGAGGGTTTGCTTTGAACGAGAGGTATGAACAACGTTATCGAGAAGAAAATCGTTTTTGGGAGCAAGACTTGGGTTTATTATTCGAATTCGATGACGATTTATCTTCCCAGACTTTTGAAGTCGAGGAATGTTTTGAACCAAATGAGGTCTTTCTGCCTACTTTGGAACAAACTATTCGTCACTTGGCCCATCTTGTAATTGATAATGAAAGCGAGGATGAAATGGATTTAGTATCTATTTGCAATGAGATGATTTCTTCTTTGGATCCCAAAGAAGAAAGTTTCATTAAAAATGATCCTATCTCCTTTGAAATTCCAACTTTGAGCGATGATAACTCATCTCTTGAGTTTGAATTTCTTTCCTCCCCATTTTCATTCTCCGTTATCACACAGTCACACCTGATGAATCGGTACCAAACTTTGAAACATTCAACCCTTTCACCGATGAGGAGTACTTGCTCTAGTTGCTTTCCGTGAAGGCATCATTGCCCTCATGTGCGCCACCTCCCACTCCGCTTGCTAAATCTTTGGGAGGATATTCATCTTTTCTCGGCCCCCACGTGTTTTTGTCACCCGTTCAATCCAAATCCCGCATCGTCCCTCCAAAACTTTTAAGTGGCGATGATTCATTTCTTTCGCCTTACACATGCCTTCCGTTTTTCAAACGGAATTTATATTTTTCGGAAGGCATGCTTGTATGTGAGGGTACACCAGTTATCCCCCAAAGTCAAATCGTTCTTATGGTGGACCCTCAACTATTTAGACTTCTAGTGTACAGTAGTGTGAAGCCTAAATAATGGGTTGTATATAGTTAGCTTTTTATTCTTTCTTTCTTCTTATTTTTTCTTCCCTTTTTAATTTAGTCTAATGTAATTAGTTAACTTTTTGTTATTTGTTTTTGCTATGCTCGGTACTAACTTGTTTTGTAGATTCTTTAGACTTGTTCTTATGGGGATCGCTCCAATTTTGGGTAATATCGCTCTTTTCCTCTCTTAACTTGGTTCTTAATTCACATTGAGGACAATGTCAAGTTTTAAGTTAGGGGGTGTGGGATATTCTATCCATTTCATTATTTAGTCCATGTTTTGCTCACACGTTAGTTACTTAGTATGCTTTTCTTAGAAAAATTCAAAAAATTCAAAAAGATTTTCTTTCTTTTTTCTCCTTTTTTGGGCATTTTGCCTTTGTTTCCGATGATAAATTCCAATAATTGCCCGATCCAATAGACAACCCAATGATGCATATTCTCGATTTTAGAAGTTATTAGACTTTAGTCTCAATTATGTATATTATGAATAACTTCATGAATTAAACTTTAATCCCATGAGCACGTGCACTTTTATTGTTCTATTGATTTGGTTTAAGATTTTTATAACTCGATAATCTTTTGTTGCATTGTATATACTTACACCGAGTAAGCTTTGTACCTTTCGTCATTTGTGAGTGTATACACTATTCTTTTCTCATTGAAAATGTTGAATTCGTTGGTAATCTCACTATTCTTTCATTTGATCGTTCATTAATTGAGTTCATACTTGAAATGTGTTAGTTGATCATGATTTTCATATATTGTTTTGATTCGAGAATTGCGTAAACTTTGTGAAATGATCATAGGCCCTCTTTATTATATCACCCATATTGGCCTTAACCTCACCCTTATATATTTACCCTCGTCAACCCCTTTGAGCCTAAATATAGCCTTTCGTTTCATAACCCCAATCCCATAACTAACTCTAAATTGGAGTTTTAGCCCATCCATACACTTTCCATACCTTTGTTTGGAATGTTACTTGGGGTTGAATGATGTTTTTTTCTTGTGGTTGCAATTTAGTCATATGAGAGTGAGAAAGGTAAAGAAAAGAAAGTAGTGAAAAAAGTGATGGAAAAGAGAAAGCAAAAAGCAAAAGAAAACATGAAAAAGAAAAAGAAAGAGAAAGTTGTAAATGTTGTATATAGCCAATAATCTTTGATTGCTCTCCCCGATGATATATCTAATGCCGTTTTGGAACTTGTTTTTCAATTTTGATATTTCTCTCATTTTTCCATTATCCTGAGTTTTCATCCCGAACACTTTGAATCCGTACATACATTCCTTCGTTTCGTACCCTAGCCATACCTACATTACAACCCTATAAAGTCCTATATGATCTTAAAGTGTATTTAATTTAAAAGTCATAATAGTTTTGATAATTTGTGAAAATGCATTTCTCCTCCTTTAATGAGCGGTACCTTTCATTAAGATTGCATTTTTCATTTTATATATAGCGTTCTTCATTTGTGACATGTGCGCGGCCTAGTTTCCATTTCCATTTACTCTTTATGGCCGCATATCCAGTGTGTTAACTCCCTGTTTTGAGTGAAATCACTTGATGAGTGTAATGCCCGTGAGGATTGAATATATGCTTGCTTTAATTTCTATCAGGTTTATATAAGTTTTTGCCAAATCACACTTTGCATGTGCTTTCCCCCTCCCATGTTCTAAGGTTTCAATCCTATGAGGTGGATTCTATAATGTTAATGATTTGGACTTTTGTTTGAATTCGTTCATTGTGCTAATAACATGTTGAAATCTTGTTCATATTGTTGGGCTTGTAGCATGTTGGGTTCATATTTTGAGGAAACCATGTGATGTTTGTGGGTATCATCCCTGAAAACCCTCACGAGATGACACTCGTCCACTAGGGTAACCTAGGGGTTTAACGGCTTATTGCATATGCTAAATGCAATCGTTCTCCCTACAAAAGTGGCATTTATATTTCAATGCATATATACTTCTTGTACCACCCTCTGCGGTCTGGTTTTGTTTGTTTCATTACTATGGACTAGCAATGTTTAAGTTAGGGGGTGTGATTCGTATCAAATATTGCATATTTTCGCCCGTTAACTTTATGCATTCTAGCGCTTTTACGGTCTTTAATGTCTATAATTATGCTCATTAATCAGACAACCTTGGATTTGGATAGATACATGTTTTTCAGGGGTTAATTGTGCTTTTGTAGGTATTGGAACGCTAAAAGTGAGGATCCGTTGCATTTCGGAGAAGTTTCATCGCCGGACGCTATTTCAAGGGAATTTTAGTCAATTCAAATTCCTTAACCATCTCATGGAAATTCTACGGATGTGTAGTTTATTGAGTTAGCATCGCGTGGCCGCAAACGGTGCGTCGTTTGGAGTTCGGAAGAAGAATCTATGCCCGTTTCCGTAATGGACCTTTTCCCCCTCATCATGGACCAAAGGATTCCTGGATACAGAGTATCGGTCGACCGCGTCCCTGGGACCGGTCGACCGTGGTTTCATATTTTTTCCTGCGAAGTAAACAGTGCACTAATATAATAAGGACCGGTCGACCGCTCCCCTACGACCGATCGACCGGTGATTGCATATATTTTGAGATCTTTCCCTTTCCCTTTTTCTTTTCTTTTTCCTTTATTTCTTTCCCACTTACTATATTAACCCATTTTTGTTTCTGATTCAGATATACATAGTTAGATATTATTAGAGGGTAGATAGTTTAGGATAGGGTTTGGAGGTGGAGAGCTCATGCTTCTTCGTCTCTTGGTTTGACACCCATTTGGATTTGTAAGTGTGCACTATTCATCTTCCCTACCATTTAATAGATTGTGTATTCCTTAATTTCTTGCTTTCTAGATAATTTACAAGTTTTCCAATTTAGGTTTACATGCTTTATTTCCGTGCTTTGTAGTGTAGGTTTACCGTGTTTATTTACACACTTTCATTTATCGCGTTTTTACGATGCTTTTTAGCTAATTTAAATTAGGTTGTGTTTGAATGGAACTCACTCGAGTTGACGTGTTGCCTGGCTTTGGTGATGGTGTTTATGGGTCTATTTCGGGTGCGTTGTCCTAGTTATTGCGCCTAGGAGATTTGACAGGGCATATCATGTATGTCCCATGCTTACAACCTTTCATGCGCAATTTTTGGGATATTTGTTGACGCCAAAATCATATTAGACTTTTATGCGGATTTAGGGGCGTGACAACCCTTGGTTCAATTAACTGTCGAAACGAGACACATTCCAAATAACTCGACGACCCATGTATCCATTTTATACAAATTAACTCGGGTGAGGGATATTCGACGTAACCTATAGTTTACTCGCTTTGTTAATCTAGTTTCGATACCCTTGCCTAGATTTAATCATTTCCCTTTCATGCATCTTTTCCTTTTTAGTTTGTAATTAACCTTTTACACTTTTATTTCGGAGTACTAAATCTTATAAATCCTAGCAACTCGTCCCTGTGGATTTTCGATACCCGACTTACCGCTGTGCTTGCCTCGCAAGTGTAGTAGTAATTTAGGTTTGTTTGTGTTGAGTAGGCGAAACGAAAACAACGACTAGCGTCTTTACACGCGCTACTTTTTGCATTCGGTCAGATATTATTCAGGACACCTCATAGAAGGTAAAACTCATCCGAGCATAGATGAAGACATCATAAGATTATCAAAAGAGTTACACCGATAAGAGACGAACAAATATGGAGTTTTAAGTGCGGAATAAGGTCCTTTTGTTGGTCTCCTCGATGAAAGGGGTTGTTAGATTTAGATCGAAGAGGAAGTTGTCACCTCTCTACATTGGCCCCTTTACGATTTTAGATAATGTAGGCCTGGTGGAGTATTGATTGGATTTACCTGACCATCTATAGAAGGTATATGTTTTTTTTCATGTGTCAATATTAATGAAGTTTTTACGGAACGAGGATGCCTACCAGCACATTGATCTCGATGGGATTGATTTGGATCCCGATGCGAGTTATGAGGAGTGACCACAATGAATACTTGAAGAGAAAACATTGAGATCGAAGGTCATTCCATTAGTACGAGTCCAGTGGGGACATCATAGCGAGGCGAAGTCTATGTGGGAGAGAGATGATGACATACGGACGAGATATCCAGTGTTGTTCTAGTCAAGTATAAAATTTGAATTTCGAGGACAAAATTCCACGTTTAGGGGGGAAGAATGTAAAGCCCGTAAATTAAAGTAAAATATAATTGTGTGTAGTTATTTGTAGTGACTAGTGACGTCGCTAAAATCATGGTATTATTTTTTAGTTGGTTAGAATTGAAGTAAATTGGTATAATAATTATTATTTAACAAATATAAATAATTATTTTCATGGAATAATTTAGTGGACTTTCGGTAAGTGTAAAAGGTCAGTTTACACATTAAAAGGTTGGGTTTTAAGGCAAATAGGATAGTATATGACTTGGTTTAGACTTTAAGCTATTTAGATGTAGTTTGGGGCTTGGTTGGTTACTTTTTACTTGAGGCCCAAATCCACCTTCGTGGTTAACCTATCAAAATACTCATTAGGCTAAACTAAATTCACCTTAATATCATTTGAGAGAAAATCCTAGAGACTAGATAGAAGGGGACAACTTGGAGAAGAAGATTTGTGATTATTTGGTTTGGAATTCAACCCACTGAACTTAGAGACAAGTTATATAATTAAAATTGTGATTATAATATGATTATGTATTTGATTCTAAATATAATTGAATTGGTCTGAAATTGTATTAAAGTTAATCAAATAATTAAGTTATTTGTTCTAGAATCAAATTGCCAAGCAATTAGGACAAATTCTTTATGAAATTGGATTTAAATGGATTAGAATTATTAAAATTTTCTTTGGTAATGGAATTGTTAAAATTTTGTTAAAAGACCTTTGATTGTGTAGAGAATTAACACACACACACACACACACACACACACACACATATATATATAAGTACTGAATTATTTATAATTTTAAGTCTAGGGTTCTTGAATGAATGTTGAAACATCCCTGAAATTTCAAATTGAAAAGTTAAGAAAACCATTGTTATATATTGGAATAATATTGGGTTCTGAAAATATGATTATAATGCGCTGTATTGATGATTTGGGAGTTGGGATATTCATTAATAGAGGTTTAGAGATGTAAAATTTGTAATGAAAAAGAAGGGGAATCTGGGATTATTGATCAATCAATGGTTGAAGTCGATCGAACCATGCCTTTGATCGATCGACCACTTCAGTTTTGTTTTGGTTATGGATTGGATTAGTTGGTTTGTGAGCCTAATTTTTGGGAAGGGCTTTACTTGTTGTAAATTAATATATAATAATTAGAAGTTTGAATTGGACAATGGTCTTGATTAATAAAAGTTAATTAAGTAATAATATTGAGATAAGTCTTATAACCCTTATCTCTGTAGGATTATTTGATTGGTGTATTATATGCAACATGCCTAGTGTGTTTACTTATGGGATACTTACTAGAGGGGATATAATAATGAGGATTATATTGATGGAGACTGGTACCCTATTGCGATGATGACGATTTTGACTTGTTGATATTTACCCCAGACGTTACGTGTTGAAATTCATTTTATATCTGTGTAAGGTTGTGGGCTAATCCTTTTATATAGTTTTTCTTATGGGACTATATAGCTGGTGTGAAGGCATAATGATTATCCCTAGTAGATTCTCGATTTTTTATGAGTATGATACAACCTATGACTATCGTTAATATGCAGAAGTGATCTACGAAGGTAGTAATATAGACCTTTATTTTGTGTAGGCTTGTGATGAGGCCTTTTATGAGGTATGTGTATTGGATTATACTTATATTATGTGTATGTAGATGTAGGTACTACTTTACCCTATGACATTATAATATTGTGATGTATAAATGTAAAAAGTCGAAATATTAAATAAAAGTCTATAATGAGGAATAAGACTTAATCATGGAAAATAAGAACAAGTGTAAAAGAGAACCAGGTTCAAGCTATCAAGGAAGGTCTAAGTTACTGCTCTAAGAAGCATCTTTGCAAGATAGATATTGAGATAGACTTTAAGACCCTATTTGATATTCTCTCTCTTTTCAACCTCATTGATTCCCTGGAAAATAAGAATAATTTTAAAAAAATATTCAAGATTTCATCCAAAAGATTCCTTGCAACCTCATCCGCTATTCAAAAGAAGTTAATACGGTAGCTATTCTCCTCTCAAAATAAGGGGCCTCTCAGCAACTCTTATCAATATATCAAAGTGTTTAAGATCTTCTAAGAGATATAAAGGTAACAATTAGTATAGAATCTTCAAAATTTCCTATTTTTAGAAATACTTGATGTTCATAGATTTTTTTTCAAGTTCTTACTATTGTGAGCCACCTAGAGATGGCTATTATCTCTATTTAACAATAAAGTGATTTTTTATTTTTAAAAAATAATTAATCATTTGGGAACATATGGGTTCGAGAGTATATGCATGTGATAGTTAAGGTTTTTTTGGGTTGGGTTAATTTAAAATCAACTAAAATACTAGAAGAGGATGAATTTTTATATTGTAGCCCAAGATAAATTATATTATTGTACTACTTAGACTTGCTGTTAAAGTTTCCTATTAACATTTTTCAGGCTGTAGACCAAGAGTTCAGTCTCATCTCTGATCGAGTCTTGATCTCCCTCCATTGCTGATCTCGTAGGATGCAAAAATCATACGCTATATTCATTTTATCATTTATGAAGGTTGTTATAATTGGATTAGTTATTACATTAATATGGTATTTGCATGCATTAGTAGATAGTGATTCTATGCAGGGATTTTATTACTTTATGTTAATTTTGGTATCAGATTTTTATATGGTTCATCTCTTGATGTTGAGTTACTAAATATGTGGTTATTCATTTCCAATCATGTTTAAAATGATATTAATTTGTTAGAGTCCTATTTTATTCACTTTAAATCTAATCACTCTAGTTTAAATTTTATTGAGTGTCAAATACGGTGACTCCCACCAAGGTTTCGTGAAAAAATGGATTCCATTGAAGAGGTTAACTAATGCATTTAGACGAATTGGTTAGCTTTTTCCAAATCTATGAGGATATTTTTCATATGCTAATATAATTTTTTTTGATTTTATTAAAAATGATTTAACTCTAGGAAATTTAAAAGGCTGAGTTTTTGTTTCTCAAGTGGATTTGCCACGTGATGTGATTGCAGTTATACCATCATTGTGTCTGTGGTATCTTAACCCTTTTGCCCCTCTTCGTACATTGGTGTTTTACATATTTCCCCCGATCGCTTGGACTTTTGTGTGATGCCTTTTATACCCTTCAGTGGGTGAGGTAGTTTATTTATGTGCACTTATGGTTTGGGTATTTATAAGTTAACATAATCCATTTCTACCATATCTATAAATAGAGGGCTCAGTTCACTTGTTTTAAGAGAATTTTATTTTTTAAACCTTAGAGAAACTTTGTCGAAATATGTTCTCAACTTTCTCTCTATGTATTTTCACTTATGTCTTACTTATTTTGAGATAACTTTTACACATTTCATCATATTCTTTCTACCATACATGTTTTATGAGGATGAGTATTTAAGTTTAGCCAATTTGGGGGATATCCTTCTTCTTCCAGTAATTTTGAGGGAGATGGAGCTTGTTGGTTTTACTTTGATGCTTTTTCTTCTTTGGATCCCATGTTTTTATTTTCAGCTCCTTTAAGGCTATTATTTCTAAACCCACTTTTTACATACAAAATCATATATTGTGTGTTCCTATGTCATTTGGGGTTTTGAGTGACTTTACTCCTTTTGTACTTTTACAAACCCTTGTTCAAGAAGTCTTTATTCAAAATCTTATGAAAGATGTTGTTTTTACCGGTTTGATATATTCTCTTGTTGATTTATATATATATATATATATACATATATATATATATACATATATATATATATATATATATATATATATATATGTATATGTATGTATGTATGTATTATTGTTGATATATCTTATTTAAACAAAGCATGTACTACTCATCATATACATACTCTAAACTTGGTTTGGTTTGGTTTTGTTTATGAGGACATTTTTGTGGTTTCTATAAATCTCATGGTTATTTATTTTCTCAAACGAACTGTTTTTAAGAGGTTTGAAAATCAAATTACAAAGAAAGACAATTATGTTCTTGTCTTTAGAATTGATTTATCAAGCTTTTGTTAATTTTAGCTTAAGAAATTGTTTTTGTTACCTTTTGAATGGATACTCTATCTTTGAGTGATTCTCACTAGTATGTGCTTTAGATCGCCCTTTGGGAGTATCGGTCTTTGTCCCCTTTTTGGCGGAAGATGGATGATTTTCTCCCTTAGAGGACTTCTTGGAGTCATTCTTATTCGATTGTTTAGTAGTAAGATCGGCTGACACATTAGCATCAAAGAGTTCGACCTCAACTTTAGCATATTTTTCGAAGCGAACCATGAGATCGTCCGTAGATGACGTTTTATTTTTGGTGAGAGACTAGTAGAGATCATACGAACTAGTAACACTACACCAAAACAGGTGAATGGTCACGAACTTTGTCCCTAACTAGGACTGTGGGTCGCGGCCAAGGGCTGTGACTATCTCAGCGCGACCATTTTTGTACGTCACGGCCCCAAATCCATGAGCAATTGGGTAGTCACGGACCTGAGGGTCACATTAGATGGTCGTGGACACAGATCATGACCCACACACATTACTTTTCACGGCTTTGGGTAGTGACCAAATTAGGTGAGTATAATCGATGGTCATAGCTTTAGGCCGTGCCCCACACTTTGGTGCAAAAACTGTGGTCACGGATTTAGGTCGTGACCACTTACCACGATCAAAAAAATAGTCACGGATTTAAGCCGTGACCCAAACCATGAGATCAAAAAAATTGTCGCGGCTTTAGGCCTTGACCCTATTTATGCGTGGCGAAAAAAATAAAGATGTTGTCCATGACCATTTTTAAATGTAATAAAACAAATTGGGAATAATTTCCTCAAAAAATATTTTAAAACTTGTTAATATAAAAATTGCGGAATGTAAATCCCGCACGACCATAATATTTAACAATAATATTATAAAATCCCACACGACCATAAAACTAAACAGTAAAATTATCAAAGCCTACACGGCCAAAAAACTAAATAATAAAATTATAAAAGCCCACACGGTCGTAACAAATAAAAAATGAATCCTGAATTTAAACAACATTATATAAACAATATTCTTGTTGTAAACCATTGCCTTCTTTATGTGTTTTACATGGATATAAGAAAACGATACAATGTTATCCTGCAAAAAATAGAATACAAAAAAAGAGATGATATAACTAACCAAGTAATTTTAGAAAATTGTATTCAAGCTGAAAAATTGCATATACGAGTTATAATTATCATTATTTAATCAAATCGGGAGTCTCATGACCAAATGGTCAGTTGCTTCTAGTAAACATTAGTCCCATGGGAGGTGTTCGTGCCTCTCACGGGGCCATTTGAGGGGTGTTTTGGGTTTTCTCCCTCTAACGGCATGTTCAAGCCTAAGTTTAGATATTTTTCAATTATCATCATATTCTCAAATCGGGGGGGTCCCATGACCATATGGTCAGTTTCTCTGAGTTACATTGGTCCCGTGCTAGGTGTTCGAGCCTCTCATGGGGCTGTTTGGGGGGGGGGGGGGTTCACCTTCTAGCAGCATGTTGTGATGCCTAAGTTTAGATATTTTTAAATTATCATCATATTCTCAAATCGGGAGTCCCGTAAATACATGGTCAGTCCCTACAATTACATTACTCCCGTACAAGGTGTTTGTGCCTCTCACGGGGCCATTTGGGGGGTGTTTTGAGTTTTGTCCCTCTAATGGCATGTTTTGAAAATCCTAAGTCTAGATATTTTCAAATTATCATCATATTCTCAAATCGGGAGTCCTATGACCACGCGATCAGTTCCTGCTAGTGACATTGGTCCTATGGGAGGTGTTCGTGCCTCTCATGGGGCCGTTTGGGGGGCGTTTTCGGTTTTCTCTCTCTAATGGCATGGCTTTAAGACTAAGTCTAGATATTTTCAAATTATCAACATATTCTCAAACCGGGGGTCTCGTGACCACACGGGCAGTTCCAACGAGTTACATTGGACCCGTGCAATGTGTTCGTGCCTTTTACGAGGCTGTTTGGGGGTGTTTTGGATTTTTGCCCTCTAACAACATGTTTTGAAGCCTAAGTCTATATAATTTCAAATTATCATCATATTCTCAAACTGGGAGTCCCGTTACCATGTGGTTAGTTCTTACGAGTTACGATAGTCCCATGTGAGGTGTTCATGCCTCTCACAAGGCCGTTTGGGGAGTGTTTTGGGTTTTTTCCCCTCTAAGGACATGTTTTTAAGACAAAGTCTATATATTTTCAAATTATTGTCATATTTTCAAACTGGGGTCTCATGACCTAGTGGTCAGTTCTTACGAGTTACATTGGTCCTTTGCGAGGTGTTTGCGCCTCTCACAAGCCCTTTAGGGGGTATTTTGGATTTTCGCCCTCAAACGACAAGTTTTGAAGCCTAAGTCTATGTATTTTTAATTATCATCATATTCTCAAATCAGTAGTTCCTTGAACATGTGGTCAGTTCTTAAGAGTTACATTGGTTGGTGCGAGGTGTTCATGCCTCTCATATGGCTGCTTAGGGGGTGTTTTAGGTTTTCTCCCTCTAACGACATGTTTTTAAGCCTAAGTCTAGATATTTTCAAATAATCATCATATTCTCAAATCGGGAGTCATGTTAACACACATTTAGTTCCTACGAGTTACATTGGTCCCGTGCAAGGTGTCCATGCCTCTCACGAGGCCATTTGGAGGTGTTTTGGATTTTCGCTCTCTAACGACATGTTTTGAAGCATAAGTCGAGATATTTTCAAATTATCATCATATTCTCAAACTGAGAGTCCCGTGACCATGCATTAAGTTCGTATGAGTTACATTGGTCCCGTGGGAGGTATTCATGCCTCTCATGGGGCCGTTTGGGGCATGTTTTGGGTTTTCGCCCTATAAGGATATTTGTTTAAGCCTAAGTCTAGATATTTTTTAAATTATCATCATATTCGCAAATTGGGGGTCTCATGACCATTCGATCAGTTCCTACGAGTTACATTGGTCCCGTAGGAGGTGTTCGTACATTTCACGGGGACGTTTGGGGAGGGGGGGTCTTTTAGGTTTTCGCCCTCTAACGGCATGTTTCAAAGCCATACACTTGATATTTTCATTTATCAACATATTCTCAAATTGAGATTCCCATGACCATACAGTCAGTTCTTATGAGTTACATTGGTTTCATGCCAGTTGTTCGTGCCTCTCACCGGGCCATTTGGGGGGTGTTTTTGGTTTTCACCCTCCAATAGCATATTTTATAGCCTAAGTCTAGATACTTTTAAATTATAATCATATTCTCAAAGCAGGGGTGCCATGACCAGGCGATCAATTCCTTCGAGTAACATTGGTACCGTGCGAGGTGTTTTTTCCCCACACGGGTTGTTTGGGGCTGGGGGTATTTTGGGTTTTCACCCTCTAATGATATGTTTTGAAGACTAAGTCTAGATACATTCAAATTATAATCATATTCCCAAACTGGGAGTCTCGTGACCACGCATTCAGTTCCTACGAGTTACATTAGCCCATGTGAGGTGTTCGTGCTTCTCACGAAGTGGTTTGGGGGTGTTTTGGGTTTTCTCCCTCCAGCGGCATGTATTGAAGCCTGGCTCAAGATATTTTCAAATTATCGCCATACTCTCAAACCTGGAGTCCCATGACCGCACAATTAGTTCCTCTAGTTACATTGGGCCCATGCGAGGTGTTCATGCCTCTAATGGTTTTTTTTTTTGCCCTCTAACGACATGTTTTGATGCCTAAGTCTAGATATTTCAAAATTATCATCATATTCTCAAATCAAAAGTTGCGTGAACACATGGTAAGTTACTATGAGTTACATTGGTCCCGTGTGTGTTGTTCGTGCCTCTCATGGGGCCGTTTGGGGGGTGTTTTGGGTTTTCGTCCTCTAACGGCATGTTTTGAAGCCTAAGTCTAGACATTTTGAAATTATTATCATATTCTCAAATTGTGTCGCATCCTTGAACGTGGATGGGTATAGTAAATAAGATTAACAGAAGCTAAGATTATAATTAATACAACGAAAATAAGAAAAGCCTTGTATTTAAGAGATGACAGACATCTTATTACATATTAGGGGTCTAGTAAACAAAAGAAATACATTTTATTTATTTATGGCATGCATAAACATAAAACATTGAGGAACACTAGTAGTTCATAGGAGCTGATAGGTTGCGGTATAGATATTCCAATGAGGCTTGCCATCCTTATATGTTACTTCCCACACATATGTAACCGCAAATATTGACGGAGGTAAAAGTGAATAGAAGTTCAAAGGGGAAGGCAGTAATTGATCGTCTTCAGGCTCGTTATCCATCTGGAAGTAAAATAACTAAGCAAACATGCCAAGTAGATAATTTTTATTTCTATACAATATGTTAATGATAATAAGATTATAAAGGGTTAATAATATTTTGATTTTCTTCATGTTGAAACAAAATGCAATATCATGAGGCGCTCATGGGTATACTGATGCTTTTGATATGTAAATAACCAATATGGTGAAGATAAAACAGCAGGTTAAGATAACTTGGTTCAGTAATAACTCGATAACCCATACATTATCAGTTATTAGGTTTCAATAGTGCAGACATACCGTGATAATATCGTTCAAGACATAAAATGCACTTGAACAGCTAATCCCAAATAATTGGGGAATAACCAAATAACTCGACACACTTAGCTAAAGCCGCACTCATACGTAGAGTAAATATAAAAATAAGGCACTCAACATCATAGTCCTTCAAGCCAATTAGATTTACCGAGGGTTTACCGGATCTAATCCCTAAATTATATGGTATTCTACTGAGAATTTCATTTGTAAGAAAAACTGAATTGCAGGGTTCAATGAAATTAACAACATCTTGTCAAGTGGTTTAGGGTTTAGGGCTTAATAATAATCGAACCGGTAGATATTGAAAGAATCAATAATACGGGGAAAGTTTGAACTACTCAAAAGAGTTCAGTATAAAATTTAGATTCAAATTATCACGAGGTGATATAATAATCAGTAGTTTGAAAGACAAAAGTTTAAATGATTAATATTGAAATATAAATAACCTACTTTAGGTATTTTGATTTCCAGTTGAAGTCCGACTATTTTGCTGGTAGACTGGGTAGGCTGAAAGCATAAAAATTGTAAGTATGTGATATAGGTCTTAAAATAAAATGAATGAAAATGTAGTAAAAGATAATTTTAGTAACCATTTCAGTGTATGATATTTTTAAAAAAGGTTTAAAGAATAATTTTCAAAACATTATAAATAACTATCTAAATTTTATTTATTGAGAATTAGGTGTGGTGATAAGAGACAATTTAGGTCTGATTATACTTAATTACCTGTGGAAAAATTTTGGGTTTGATTTGAAATACTTGAAAAATTAGCCGGGGTTTATGTGTAATTTAAGAAACCTGAATTCAAACCTTTAAAATTGATTTTCATGGAAAAATCTTTCCTTTAATCCAAATAGGGTGTTATTATATATTACTTTATTCAGAATAAAAAAATCAAAATATTGGAAAAAAATCAAAAAATTTTGATTGGAGACGAGCTCTCACGCGAGGGGTTAAAGTCTGGATGCGCCTGCTATGACCACCACTCTCGCGCATGAGCTGCACTCACCTTTAACCTTCGAAATTTGACTTTAGGGTTTGTAAATATTTATCCTTGATTTCCAAACGTTTTAGGATTCATTTTAACATGGTTCCTAAATGAAAGTCGTTCAGGATTCAAATACGAATCCAGCCATACCAATCTCAAGGATTGTGGTGGTGTAAATCAAGCTATTGGGTTTTCTGAAAAACTCGTAAAAATTTGACCTTTCGAATCTGTTTAAAATTTATGATTTTGGTTTCGAAAGTATAATGGTGTTGTTCTTCATTAAAAATGGAATAGTTTAAACGTGGTTTGAAGAATTTTGGTGGAGTGAATACTGAGAATTTCTTCTCTGAATTTTTCTGGGCCAAAAACTTCATATTTGAATTTGGTGTATTAAACGTGGTTGATTTTCCAATTATGCACATATAAAAGATCCTAAGAACTTAAGCTTCACTTTCCCCACTTTGAAACTGGTTCAAAGTCGGGGAATGGAAATTCACCGTTGGAGCTCCAAGCTCTAATGGAGTTTTCTGAGTTTAAGTTCTCATACAATATATACACGTAAGATATCTCATGTAAACACATTTATACACTATACAAACATGCAGAAACTTAATCACAATGGAAAATTAAACAATCACACATAAAATCAAAGAAATGCCAAAAACTCTCAAACTTTACATTGGGATTTCTCTCAACTGGTGTGAGTTCTACTCGAGGGGGTGAGGGTAATTATGGGGTTGGTCCAGGGGAGTAGATTGGTGGAATTTTAGGTGAGGTTTGGGCTGAAGTTACACAAGTTTCAAGTTTAATTTCTTGGAGGCTTAAATGGGTGTAAATCACATGGTACAAGCCATGTTGTTCAGCCAGCAGGTGCCATGTCACTAGGGTGAAAAATGTAAAAAAGTTCAATTTTTAGGTTAGTTCCTTGAAGAGTTTTCATATATAGTCTAAGCACTAGAAGGTGTTTAATTTATGTTTAGGGGCTTTTATGTAATTATGCAAACTTAAGAAGTTAATTTGGGTGATTTATGAAAAGTATATTGGGTATAATTTTAGTGAAAAGCTAAGATGTAATAGGCATAGGAATATGTCAATTAAGATGATTTTTAGTATAATGGTATTGAAGTAATTTAAGAAAATGTAGGGTTATTCTTTGGAATGAATTTAAATACCATAGCTATTAAGTAATTAAGAGTGGTTTGTTACAAACCAGGAGTCTCATGACCTCGCGGTCTGTTCCTACTAGGTACATTGATCCCCTACGAGGTGTTCATGCCTCTCACGGGGCCGTTTGAAAGGTGTCTTAGGTTTTTGCCCTCTAACAGCATGTTTTTAAGGCTAAGTGGAGATATTTTTAAATTATCCTCAAACCGGGGGTCCCGTGACCAAGCGAACAGTTTCTACGAGTCACATTGGTCTAGTGCGAGGTGTTCGCGCCTCTTACGGGACCGTTTAAGGGGTGTTTGGGGTTTTTTCCCTCTAACAACATGTTATGAAGCATACGCCAATATATTTTCAAATTAACGTCATATTCTCAAACTGGGAGTCCCGTGACCACGCGTTCAGTTCCTACGAGCTATGTTTGTCCCATGCGAGGTGTTCATGCATCTCACAGGTTCGTTTGGGTGGTGTTTTGGGTTTTCTTCCTCTAACGGGGTGTTTTTAAGCCTAAGTATACATAATTTTAATTTATCCTCACATTCCTAAATCGGGTGTCCTGTGACCACGTTGTCAGTTCCTACGAGTTACATTGGTCCTTTGCGAGGTGTTCTACCCTCTCACGAGGCCTTTTGGGTTTTCGCCCTCAAATGGCATATTTTCATGCCTAAGTCTATATATTTTTAAATTATCATCATATTCTCAAATCGGGACTCCTGTGAATACGCGGTCAATTCCTACGAGTTCCATTGGTCCCGTGTGAGGTGTTTGTGCCTCTCACGGGGCCGTTTAGAGGGTGTTTTGGGTTTTCGCCTTCTAACGTCATGTTTTGAAGCGTAAGTTGAGATATTTTCAAATTATCATCATATTCTCAAACCAAGAGTCTCGTGACCATGCATTCAGTTCCTACGAGTTACATTGGTCCCGTACGAGGTGTTCACGCCTCTCAAGAGACCGTTTGGGGGTGTTTTAGGTTTTATCTCTCTAATAATATGTTTTTAAGCCCAAGTCTAGATATTTTTTAAATTATCATCATATTCTGCCACTGGGAGTCTCGTGACCTTGCGGTTAGTTCCTGCGAGTTACATTGGTCCCGTGTGAGTTGTCCGTACCTCTCACGGGTCGTTTGGGATTATTTTGGGTTTTCGCCCATGTTTTGAAGCCTAACACTAGATATTTTCAAATTATCATCATATTCTAAAATCGGGAGTCCCGTGACCACATGGTCAGTTCCTGCTAGTTACATTGGTCTCTGCGAGGTGTTTATGCTTCTCTTAGGGTTGCTTGGGGGTATTTTGGGTTTTCTCCCTCTAGCGATAAGTTTTTAAGCCTAAGTTTAGATATTTTTAAATTATCATCATATTCTCAAACTCGAGATCCTATGACCATGCAATCAATTATTTCGAGATACATTGGTCACGTGTGAGGTGTTTATGCCTCTCATGGGGCTGTTTGGGGATGTTTTGCGTTTTCTTCCTCTAATGGCATGTTTTTAAGCATAAGTCTAGATATTTTCAAATTATCATCATATTCCCAAACTAGGAGTCCCGTGACCACGCATTCAGTTTCTTTGAGTTATTTAGGTCTCGTACGAGGTATCCATGCCTCTAACGGGGCCATTTGGTGGGTGTTATGGGTTTTCAACCTCTAATGGCATATTTTGAATCCTAACTGTAGATATTTTCAAATTGTTGTCATATTTTCAAATCGGGAGTCGTGTGACCACGCGGTCAATTCCTATAAGTTACATTGGTCCTGTGCAAGGTGTTCATGCCTCTCACGGGGTTGGTTGAGCGATGTTTTGGGTTTTTTCCCTCTAACATCATGTTTTTAAGCCTATGTCTATATATTTTATAATTATCCTGATATTCTCAAACTGGGGGTCCCGAGATAACGCGATTAGTTCCTACTAGTTACATTGGTCCCGCGTGAGGTGTTCGTTCCTCTCATAGGGCCATTTGGGGGGAGATGTTTTGGGTTTTTGTCCTCTAACAGCATGTTTTGATGCCTAAGTGTAGATATTTTAAAATTATCATCATATTCTCAAATTGAGAGTTCTGTGAACATGCGGTCAATTCTTACGAGTTACATTGATCTCGTGCAAGGTGTTTGTGCCTCTCACGGGGCCATTTGGGGGGTGTTTTGGTTTTTCACACTCTAATGACATGATTTTAAGCCTAAGTCTAGATATTTTCATCATCATATTCTTAAATCGAGAGTCCCATGACCATGCGGTCAAATCCTGCTTGTTACATTGGTCCCGTGTGAGGTGTTCGTGCCTCGAACGGAGCCGTTTTGGGGGGTGTTTTGCATTTTTAGCCCCTAACAACATGTTTTGAAGCCTAAGTCTAAATATTTCCAAACTATCAACATATTCTCTAACAGAGTCTTATGACCACATGGTCCATTCTTTCTCATTACATTGGTCTCGTGCAGGTGTTCGTGCCTCTCACGTGGACGTTTGGGGGGTGTTTTGGTTTTTCGCCCTCTAACGTCATATTTTGAAGCCTAACTTTAGATATTTTCAAATTATCGTCATATTCTCAAATCAGGAGTCCCGTGACCAAGCAGTATGTTCCTGCTAGTTACATTGGTCCGTACGAGCTGTTCATGCCTATCATAGGGGTGCTTGGGGGTGTTTTGGGTTAACGCCTCTAACGACATGTTTTTAAGCCTAAGTCTAGAGATATTTTCAAATTATCATCATATTCTCAAATCGAGAGTGCCGTTAATATGCATTCTATTACTACGATTCGTACCTCTCACGGAGATGTTTGTGGGGGTGTTTTGGGTGTTCGCCATCTAACAGCATTTCTTTAAGCCTAAGTCTAGATATTTTTAAATTATTGTCATATTCTCAAACTATAAGTCCCGTCACTAGGCGTTCAGTTCCAACGAGTTACAGTGGTCCCATGCGAGGTGTTCGTGCCTCTCACAGGGACATTTAGGGGGTGTTTTGTGTTTTCGCCCTCTAACGGCATGTTTTTAAGCCTATGTCTAGGTATTTTTAAATCATCATCATTTTCTCAAATCAGGGGTCCCGTGAATAGTGGATCAGTTCCTACGAGCTAGATTGGTCTCGTGCGAGGTGTTCATGCCTCTCACGGGACCGTTTAGGGGGTGTTTTGGGTTTTTGGCCTTCAAATTCTCGTCATATTCTCAAACCGAGAGTCCCATGACCACGCGATCAGTTCCTACTTGTTACATTGCTCCCATGTGAGGTGTGTGTGCCTCTCACGGGGCCATTTGGTGGGTGTTTTAGGTTTCTCCCTCTAATGGCATGTTTTTAATCCTAAGGCTAGGTATTTTCACATTATCGTCATATTCACAAATCGGAGGTCCCGTGACCACATGGTCAGTTCCCACGAGTTATATTGGTCCTGTGCGAGGTGATCTTGCCTCTCACTGGGCCATTTGGGGGTGTTTTTTGGGTTTTCGCCCTCTAACGACGTGTATTGAATCCCAAGTCAAAATATTTTCAAATTTTCATTATATTCTCAAGTTGGGGGCCTTGTGATCACGCAATCAGTTTCTACAAGTTACATTGGTCCCGTATGGGGTTGGGTTTTCACCCTCTAACGACATATTTTTAATCCCAAGTCTAGATATTTTCAAATGATCGTTATATTCTCAAACCGGGGCCCTCGTTATCATGTGGTCAGTTCCTACTAGTTACATTGGTCCCATGCGAGATGTTTTGGGTTTTTTCCCTCTAAAGGCATGTTTCGAAGCCTAAGTCCAGATATTTTAAAATTATCGTCATATTCTCAAACCGACGATCCTGTGACCACGCGGCTAGTCCTACGAGTTACATTGGTCACTTGTGAGGTTATCGTGCCTCTCACTTGGCCGTTTTGGGGGGGGGGGGGCGGTTCACTCTAATGGCATGTTTTGAAGCCTAAGTCTACATATTTTCAAATTATCATCATATTCTCAAATCGAGAGTTTCGTGACGACGCAGTTAGTTCCTAGGTGAAACATTGCTCCCGTGCGAGGTGCCTGTGCCTCTCACGTATCCATTTGGGGGTTGTTTGGTGTTTTTTCTTCTAACGGGATTTGGAAGCCTAAGTTTAGATTTTTCACATTATCATCATATTCTTAAAATGGGAGTCCCGTGACCACGTGTTCAATTCCTACTGGTTACATTGGTCCCGTACGAGGTAGTCGTGCCCTCACGGGGTTGTTTGGGGGCATTTTGGATTTTCATCCTCTAACGACATGTTTTTAAGCCTAAGTCTAGTTATATTCAAAATATCATCATATTCTCAAATCGGGGACCATGACCATGCGGTCAGTTCCTACGAGTTACATTGGTCCCGTGCGAGGTGTTTGTGCCTCTCACGGGGCCGTTTGGGGGTGTTTTGGGTTTTCGCCCTCTAATGGCATGTTTTGAAGCCTAAGTCTAGATATTTTCAAATTATCGTCATATTCTCAAACCTGGAGTCCCATGACCACGCGGTCGAATCCTGCTTGTTACATTGGTCCCATATGAGGTGTTCGTACCTCTCAAGCGACCGTTTTGGGGGTGTTTTGGTTTTCTACCCCCTAATGACATGTTTTAAAGCATAAGTATAGATATTTCCAAACTATCAACATATTCTCCAACAGAATCTTGTGATCACGTGGTCCGTTCCTGCTCAGTGCATTGGTCATGTGCAGGTGTTCGTGCCTCTTATGGGGCTGTTTGGGCAGTGTTTTGGTTTTTTTCCCTCTAACATCACATTTTGAAGTCCAACTCTAGATATTTTCAAATTATCATCATATTCTCAAATCGGGAGTCCCGTGACAATGCAGTATGTTCCTGCTAGTTACATTGATCCGTGCGAGCTGTTCGTGCCTCTCACAGGGCTGCTTAGGGGGTGTTTTTTGTTTTCTCCCTCTAACGACATGTTTTTAAGCCTACATCTAGATATTTTCAAATTATCATCATATTCTCAATCTGGGAGTCTCGTGAGCATGCATTCAGTTCCAACAAGTTATAGTGATCCCGTGCGAGCTGTTAGTGCCTCTAACGGGGCCGTTTGGGGGTGTTTTGTGTTTTCTCCCTCTAACGGCATGTTTTTAAGCCTAAGTCTAGAAGTTTTCATATTATTGTCATATTCTCGAACCGAAGTTCCCGTGACCAGGGGATCAGTTCCTATGAGTTATATGCTCCCGTTCGAGGTTTTCATGCCTCTCACGGGGCCGTTTGGGAGTGTTTTGGGTTTTCTCCCTCTAACGGCATGTTTTGAAGCCTAAGTCTAGATATTTTCAAATTATCATCATATTATCAAACCAATAGTCCCGTGACCATGTATTCAATTCCAACGAGTTATAGTGGTCCCGTGCAAGTTCTTCGTACCACTTACAGGGTCGTTTAGGGGTGTTTTGTGTTTTCTCCCTCTAACGGCATGTTTTTAGGCCAAAGTCAAGATATTTTCATATTATTGTCATATTCTCAAACAAGGGTTCCCATGACCAGGGATTTAGTTCCTACGAGTTACATTGCTCCCATGAGAGGTGTTTATGCCTCTCACGGGGCCATTTGGGGTGTTTTGGGTTTTCGCCCTCTAACGGCATATTTGAAGCCTAAGTCTAGATATTTTCAAATTATCATCATATTCTCGAAGCGGGAGTCCCATGACCATACGGTCAAATCCTTCTAGTTACATTGGTCCCGTGTGAGGTGTCCATGCCTCTCACGTGGACGTTTAGGGGGTGTTTTGGGTTTTTACCCCCAATGACATCTTTTGAAGCCTAAGTTTAGATATTTTCAAACTATCAACCTATTCTCTAGTAGAGAGTCTTGTGACCACACGGTTAGTTCCTGCTACTTACATTGGTCCCGTCCAGGTGTTCGTGCCTCTCATGGGGCCATTTGGGGGGTCTTTTGTTTTTTTGCGCTCTAACTATAGATATTTGCAAATTATCATCATATTCTCAAATCAAGAGTCCCGTGACCACACGGTATGTTCTAGCTAGTCACATTGGTCCGTGTGAGTTGTCCGTGCCTCTTATGGGGCTGCTTAGGGGGTGTTTTGGCATTTTTCCCTCTAGCAACATGTTTTTAAGCCTAAGTCTAGATATTTACAAATTATCATCATATTCTCAAATCGGGAGTCCCGTGACGATGCATTCAGTTCCAACGAGTTATACTGGTCCCGTGCGAGGTGTTCGTGGCTCTCACATGGCTGTTTGGGGGTGTTTTATGTTTTTGCCTAATAACGACATGTTTTTAAGACTTAGTCTACATATATTTATACTATTGTCATATTCTCAAACCGGGGTTATCGTGACTAGGGGATCAGTTTCGATAGGTTACATTGGTGCCGTGCGAGGTGTTCATGCCTCTCAAGGGTCCATTTGGGGGTTGTTTTGGGTTTTTTTCCCTCTAATGACATGTTTGGAAGCATAATCTCGATTTTTTCAAATTATCTTCATATTCTCAAATTGAGAGTTCTGTGACCATGCTGTCAGTTCCTGCTAGTTACATTGGTCTCGTGCGAGGTGTTAGTGCCTCTCATGAGGCCGTTTGGGGGTTGTTTTGGGTTTTTGCCTTCTTGTTGAATGTTTTTAGCTTGAGTCAAGGTATTTTCAAATTATCATCATATTCTCAAATTGGAGGTCCTATGACCACATGATCAGTTCCTACGAATTACATTGTTCCCGTGTGAGGGTTTTATGCCTCTCATTTGGCCGTTGGGGGGGGGGGGGGTTCTCCCTCTAACGACGTGTTTTCAATCCTAAGTCTAGATATTTTTAAATTATTATCATATTCTCAAATAGGGCGTCCCATGATCATGAAGTCAATTCCTATAAGTTACAATGGTCCCGTGCGAGTTGTTTGTTCCTCTCACGGGACCGTTTTGGGGGGTTCGCCCTATAATGCCATGTTTTTAAACCTAAGTCTAGATATTTTAAATTATCATCATATTATCAAATCGGGAGTCCCGTGACCCCGCAGTATGTTCCTGCTACTTATATTGGTCCGTGCGAGCTGTTCGTGCCTCCCGGGGGCTGCTTGGGGGTGTTTTGGTGTTTCGCCCTCTAACGGAATGTTTTTAAGACTAAGTTTAGATATTTTCAAATTATCACCATATTCTCATACTCGGTATCCTGTGACCATGCAATCAATTACTTCGAGTTACATTGGTCCCATGTGAGGTTTCATGCCTCTCACGGGATCGTTTGGGGGGTGTTTTGGATTTTTTTCCTTTAACGGCTTGTTTGGAAGCTTAATCTAGATATTTTCAAATTGTCCTCATATTCTCAAACCGGGAGTTTCATGACCACGCTATCAGATCCTTCTGGTTACATTGGTCCCGTGCAAGGTGTTCGTGTCTCTCATGGGGCCATTTGGGGGGTGTTTTGGGTTTTTTTCCTTCTAATGGCATATTTTAAGCCTACATCTAGGTATTTTCAAATTATCATCATATTATCAAATCGGAGGTCCCGTGACCAGCTAGTCAATTTCGATGAGTTACATTGGTCCCGTGCGAGGTGATCGTGCCTCTCACTGGGCCGTTTGCGGGGGTGTTTTGGGTTTTCGCCCTTTTACAACATATTTTGAATCCAAAGTCTAGATATTTTCAAATTATTGTCATATTTTGAAATCGGGGGTACTGTGATCATGTGTTCAGTTACTACGAGTTAAATTGGTCCTGTACGATGTGTTTGTTCCTTTCACGGGGCCGTTTGGGGAGGAGGTTGGGTTTTCTCCCTCTAACGACATGTTTTTAAACCTAAGTCTAGATATTTTCAAATTATCGTCATATTATCAAACCGGGGATCTCGTGACCATGCGGTCAGTTCCTACAAGTTATATTGGTCCCATGCAAGGTGTTTGTGCCGATAACGGAGCCTTTTGGGGCGCTTTTTTGGTTTTCAAATTTTAACGACATATTTGAAGCCTAAGTCAAGTTATCATCATATTCTCAAATCGGGAGTCCCTGACCACGCTGTCAATTCCTACAAGTTACATTGGTCCCATGAGAGGTGTTCGTGCCTCTCATTGTGCCATTTTGTGGGGGTGTTAGGTTTTCACCCTCTAACTATATATTTTGAAGCCCAAGTTTAGATATTTTTAAATTATTGTCATATTCTCAAATCGAGAGTTTCGTGACCGCGCCGTCAGTTTCTACGAGCAACGTTGGTCCCGTACGAGGTTCTTGTGCCTCTCATGGGGTAGTTTGGGGGGTGTTTTGGGTTTTCTCCTTCAAACGGCATTGTGAAGCCGAAGTCTAGATTTTTTAAATTATCATCATATTCTCAAATCGAAAGTCCCATGACACGCGATCAGTTCCTACTAGTTACACTGGTCATACCCCCACGGGGTTATTTGGGGGTGTTTTGGATTTTCGTCCTCTAACGACATGTTTTTATGCCTAATTCTAGTTATATTCAAATTATCATCATATACTCAAATTGAGGTTCCGTGAAAATGCAATGAGTTCTTCCAAGTTACATTGGTCCCGTACGAGGTGTTCGTGACTATCACGGGGCCATTTGGGGAGGAGTTTTGGGTTTTCTCCCTCTAAGGTCATGTTTTGAAGCCTAAGTCCAGATACAAATTATCTTTATTGTCTTAAACCAGGAATCCTGTGATCATGTGGTCAATTTTTTACTAGTTACATTGCTCCCTTATGAGGTGTTCAGGCCTCTCACTGGCCGTTTGGGGGTGTTTTAGGTTTTCACCCTCTAACAACATGTTTTGAAGACTAAGTCAAGATATTTTCAAATTATCATCATATTCTCAAACCGGTCATCCCGTGACCGTACGGCCAGTTCCTGCTAGTTACATTGGTCGTGCGAGGTGTTTGTGCCTCTCACGCAGCTATTTAGGGGTGTTTTGGATTTTTGCCCATAACGGCACGTTTTGAAGCCTAAGTCTTGATATTTTCAAACTATCAATTTATTCTCTAACATAGAGTCTTGTGAACACGCGGTCAGTTCTAGCTGGTTACATTAGTCCCGTTCAGGTGTCCGTGCCTGTCACGAGGCCGACGAGGCCGTTTGGGAGTGTTTTAGGTTTACGTGCTCTAACGGCATGTTTTTAAGACTGAGTCTAAATATTTTAAATTGACAAGTGTGAGTGACCCGATATGTGTCTTTTCAAAAAATTAATTTTTCTCCGAAAAAGATCCAACTTTTAAAAGTGCACCAAGCCAAGTTGTGAAAAACCCAATTCTTACTTTAAACCAATTTTATCTTGATTAATCCTAAACATGCATCTAGTGATTAAAGCAAGTAAAGTAAAGAATACTCACAACGCCGGATGTACGAGGAAAAAACCCAAAATGGGAAAATAACCTCGGACGGCCCAATCCAGACAATCACTATGAACAATGGTTTTACATAGGCAGATTAGCCTTACACTAAGACTCAATCCCCACGGGTCTTGATGCTCCTTCTTATCTTCAACCATTCTTCAATAGTGCCCACGTAGAAATTTTGTCTTCCACGATACCAGTCCATAACACACGCGTCCACGTATGTCTCGGTGTCCATCGATATGGCTTTGATTCGTCTACGATGTCGAACTAGAAGTCCTTCTATTTTCTTCACCGCAAAACCCTTTGATGTCCAATGTGTAGAACAAAAAAATTTGGTGTAGCAAGATCACTTAAACATATATGAATGATAACTTGGATCTTTGCAAACTCTAAGGATGTGTTTATTCTTTGTAAACCTAAGAAAACATGTGCAAACAAGTTTCTGGTTGAATATTATTTTCCAGAATGCACACTTACGAAATTATGAGGAAAACACTGTTTCAATAGGATTTAAATGCCGCCTTAAAAAACGTGTCATTCGAACGACTTGAGGAACTCGTTCGAGCGACATCCCATCTCATTCGAACGAGATTGGATGTCGTTTGAACGACAGCGCAAAAGTTTGACTTTTTGATTAAAACGTCTCTTCCAAAGAGAGATCCAAAAATGTCAAACTCTTTTACGAGCTTATCATCATAAAACATAGTGTAAACCTTTAAAACACTTTTAAAACATTTAAAAACATTTTTCTTTATAAAAAATACATCCTTATTTTTTATAAAATAATTCCGAGCACCATTAAATATACGCATTCATACCTGAGTGATCTCGGAATGAAATTAACTTTGAAGACGATTAAACTTGCACCAATTAAGCTTCGGCATGATTTAATTCTTTGAAGCTTTGCCGCAATGTCTTCAATTTCTTCAATACATCATAGACCAAGTGGGATCGTGACAAAATAAAATTATCCCTATGACATATTACAAGCATAGTTTTTTTCATGGAATTAAGTCAAAACAATACAGGGACTCAATTGGAAATTTATGTCCTTACAATTCTCCCCCTTTGACTATTTCGGGACAAAACTAAAACAGTGAAATGCCTAACCGGGCCGTCAAGCCGTATGACGCCTAAGTCCCATCCCATAAACCCAAAATCAAAAATATAGGACACGGAGTAGAATATGTAGCACCGGCAAGCATGAAATGTCTGAATGTGATGTAGACTTGAAATCTCGAATCGCTAAGGCATACCTACACACATAGAACAGACAAATAGATACCTAGTGAAGTATGGAGGAACAAATGATAGCAATTTATATTTCCTATAAGAACAAATCATTTGAAACATGTGAGAAATTATTTGATACCAATTTGAAACAAATATAATCAAACAATATGTAAATCCAGATATCAATTGTAGCGCTCAACAAATCTCCCCCTACATCACATACATCTCTCCCCTTTTTTTATCTTGAATAGACAATCCAGTGAAAAGATAAACCAATATGAAATATCTACCATGAGAATATGAAACCAATTTGAATCAAGTTGATACCAATTTGAGACAAGTTGATATCAATTTGAGAAATGAAAAATGCTAGATAATCATGAAACAACCAGCTAAATATGATTAAGCAATGATAAATCAGTAGCTAGTAAACTAAGGAATCACACAAAGAATATCGCAAATTAATCAGGTGTGATAAACGGACTCATATGAAAAATACCAATATGGAACATAAAAGAACCTGCATATAAACCAAACAGTCCAGAAATGCTTCCCACGGTACCAAAAATATATAAAATTAAACTAGAGCACTGCAAACCAATTAGAAGACATTTTTCATCCTGTCGTTTGAACGAGCCAGGGACTTCGCTCAAACAAGATGAGGAAGTCGCTCGAACGAAGTACAGTTGTCGTTCGCGCGAGATGAGTTGTCATTTGAACGACTTCGCGCGACCTGCCAAAATTTCCCAGATTCCTAGAAATAATATAAAGTATTGCCCAGTGAAAAAATTTCAACAAAAATATTCCAGGAAGGGCCTGACAGATGCAAAACAGTGCTAAAATAGTAGGCTTTTAACACAAAATGCAAAAACTCATAAAAACTAAAAATGCGAGTTACGTGCAAACATAGTACCGATGTGCTCAAAAATGGACATGGAATGAATGCGCGTGAAACTATAACAAATGAGTCACAATTCCAACACATCGAAACGATCGAGAAGCTCTAATTGACAGCGATAAATCATCAAACTTTATCATAGACATATGACAATTAAAGAGTGAGCTTAATGAACTAAACATACTACATGAACACAAATCCAGAATTTTGACGATTCTACAAATAATAACGTCAAATTGCAATGTTTCAACATTAAGATTAGTTGTGCAAACCCGTTTAAATTTTCTCCAACCAAACTCCCTCATATATATATATATATATATATATATATATATATATACTTTTTCTAGTTCTTTTGAGGTTTCTAGCATTATTAACTTAGAGAAAATCTTATTGGCCCTTTTCTTAGCATATTGCATTTTCTTTTGGGCTCTTTTAAACGGTGGCTTTCACGACGAGTTAATTTTGAACTCTCGCAGCCCTTTCCCGTGAATCACTCATCATTTTTACCAATTTTAAATCCTCACGGTAAACGGTTCTTACATGCACACTTCTCCTTAAGTTTACTTACGCATAGATGACAAGATTGAGATAAGAACGACTCACCAAATTCAAATATGCAAGAGAAGTCAAACATTCATATAAACTCGTGCAAGTGTGCGGTGTTGGCATATATACAAAATCGAATCAAAATGCATATAAACTTCTAAACAACCCCATATAAACAATGGTTAAGATCATTCTAAGTATCGATAAGAATGATAAAATGTCCTAGCCACATGGATAATGAAACGATGGGGGGTCCAAGCACACCAATATGCCACATCAAACATGTAAACTCAAAAACAAAAACTGAAAATCTTTTTGGCTTTTCAAACATATTTTGACTCAAAGAAAAGAAAAATCTTTTTGGATTTTCAAAAGTTTTCTCAAAAACAACAAAATCTTTTTGTATTTTTTAAATAGGACTCAAACAAATGAAAACTATAATACAAAATGATAAACATGTCATATCACTAGCAACTAATAAATCATGATGCAAGGGCTAGCGTATGACAAAAACATGCACGCTACTAACCATAAGAAATATCAAGAGATGAATCATGTGCATGCATGTGAGAATCAACCAACGAGGCATTTAGCATCTCCAAAACGGATTTTCTAACCCAAACAGGTGTATACCTAACAAAATGGATTTTGGGAACTAATGGGACACTACATTTAATCTTCCTAGGGTCTTCTCTAAGATCAAAACAGAAAGTCCTAAGGTGACCTTTCCTACCTCAATGCGAACATGTGAAAACACGACGAGGAACGGGACCTTTAGGTTGACCTTTTCTAATACCCTCCTAGGTAGTTGACGCTCTAAAACAAAATATGGTTTTGGCTTTGAGATTTGAACCACTAGAACAAGATAGGCCGCTACCATCACTACTCGAGTCATTTAAATCATTTTTTAACTTCAAAACTTTTGACTCAAACAAAAGATTAGACTCCTCAAACTTTCGGGACTCCTTCTTTAAATTATCAATTACCCCTAGAAGGTTATCTCGCTCCCTCTTAATGTGAGAAAACTTATCCCTAAGAGCCTTTTCTCGTGCCACAAAATCATTAATCGAAATATTTTCCTCAACAGCACAAACAGTAGAATTTCTCAAATCCTCTAACTCTTTTTCTAAAACGAGGACTCTATCATCACTCTCCTTTTTGCCCAATTTTAGTATATTAAAATCTTTAAACAAGGAACTAAAGTGCTCACGACAAATATCTCTTTGAATTTGAAACGTTTGCAAATATTCAATCTTATTTTTAAAACCAAAATTTTCTTTTTCCAAAAAATCAATACGTTTTGTAAACTTTAAATTCAAACGATGTAAATCATCAAAGCTTAGAGAATCCATTGAGAGAAAACAACCACAGGAGAGATAAACAAACACACGGGATCACAAAACAAATAAACAATATTTTCTAGCTCTAATACCAATTTGAAAACGTGAGTAGACAAATTGTAACAGAAAGTAAGTCCTCGAAAAATCAGGATCACACGATAAATTAGCGTAACCCGCTTTGATACCAATTTGAAAACGTGAGTAGAAAAATTGTATCAGAAAGTAAGTCCTCAAAAAATCAGGATCACGCGATAAATAAGCGTAACCTGCTCTGATACCAATTTGAAAAGTGTGAGTGGCCCGATATGTGTGTTTTAAACAAAACCAATTTTTCTCCGAAAAAGATCCAACTTTTGAAAGTGCACCAAACCAAGTTGTGAAAAACCCAATTCTTACTTTAAACTAATTTTATCTTGATTAATACTAAACATGCATCTAGTGATTAAAGCAAGTAAAGTAAAGAATACTCACAACGCCGGATGTACGAGGAAAAAACCCAAAACGAGAAAATAACCTCGGATGGCCCAAGCCAGACAATCACTATGAACAATGGTTTTACAAAGACAGATTAGCCTTACACTAAGACTCGATCCCCACGAGTCTTGGTGCTCCTTCTTATCTTCAACCGTTCTTTAATAGTGCCCACACAGAAATTTCGTCTTCCACGATACCAGTCCACAACACACGCGTCCGCGTATGTCTCGGTGTCCACCGATATGGCTTTGATTCGTCTACGATGTCAAACAAAAAGTCCTTCTCTTTTTTTCACCGCAAAACCCTTTGATGTTCAATGTGTAGAACAAACAACTTTGGTGCAGCAAGATCAGTTAAACATATAAGAATGATAACTCGGATCTTTGTAAACTCTAAGGATGTGTTTATGCTTTGTAAACCTTAGAAAACATGTGCAAACAAGTTTCTGGTTGAATATTGTTTTCCAGAATGCACACTTACGAAATTATGAGGAAAACACTGTTTAAATAGGATTTAAATGCCGCCTCGAAAAATGTGTCATTTGAACGACTTGAGGAACTCGTTCGAGCGACATCCCATCTCGTTCGAACGAGATTGGATGTCGTTTGAACGACAGCGCGAAATTTTGACTTTTTGACTTTTTGATTAAAATGTCTCTTCCAAAGAGAGATCCAAAAATGTCAAACTCTTTTACGAGCTTATCATCATAAAACGTAGTGTAAACCTTTAAAACACTTTTAAAATATTTAAAAACATTTTTCTTTATTAAATTACATCCTTATCTTTTATAAAATAATTCCGAGCACCATTAATTATACGCATTCATACCTGAGTGATCTCGGAATGAAATTAACTTTGAAGACAATTAAACTTGCACCAATTAACCTTCGGCATGATTTAATTGTTTGAAGCTTTGCCGCAACGTCTTTAATTTCTTCAATACGTCATAGACCAAGTGGGATCGTGATGAAATAAAATTCTCCCTATGACATATTACAAACATAGTTTTGTTCACGGAATTAAGTCAAAATAATACAGGGACTCAATTGGAAATTTAGGTCCTTACATAAATATATTATCAGATTCTCAAACTGGGAGTCCCGTGACCATGCGGTTAGTTACTGCTAGTTATCTTAGTCCCGTGCGAGGTGTTTGTGCCTCTCAAGGGGCTCTTTGTGGGGTGTTTTGGGTTTTTGCCCTTTAATGGCATGTTTTTAAGCCTAAGTCTAGATATTTTCAGTTTATCATCGTATTCTCACGGTCAGTTCCTACGACTAAATTCATACCGTGCGAGGTGTTCGTACCTCACACGGGGCCGTTTGATAGGGTGTTTTGGGTTTTCACCCTCTAACAAAATGTTTCGAATCCTAAGTCCAAACATTTTCCAATTATCATCATTTTCTGAAACCGGCAGTCTCATGACCAGGTGGTCAATCCTGCTAGTTACATTGCTCTCATGCGAGGTGTCCATGCCTCTAACGGGGCCATTTGGGGTGTTTTGGATTTTCTCCCTCTAGCGGCATGTTTTTAAGCCTACGTATAGATATTTTCAAATTATTATCATATTCTCAAATCGGGTGTCCCGTGACCATGGGATCAGTTCCTACTAGTTATACTGGTCTCGTACGAGGTATTCATGCTTCTCAGAGGACATTTGAGGGGTGCTTTAGATTTCTCCCTCAAAGGGCATGTTTTTTTAGCCTTAATCTAGATATTTTTAAATTATCAGCATACTATTAAATCGGGAGTCCCGTTACTATGCGTTCAGTTCCTTCTAGTTACATTGGTCCCGTACGAGGTGTTCGTACCTCTCACGAGGCTATTTGGGGGTATTTCAGATCTTTGCCCTCTAACGGCATGTTTTTAAGCATAAGTCTAGATATTTTTAAATTATCATCATATTCTCAAATCGGGAGTCTCGTGACCATGCAGTCAGTTTCGACGAGTTACGTTGGTCCCATGTGAGGCGTTCGTGCCTTTCACGAGGCCGTTAGGGGGTTTTTGTGTTTTCACCGTCTGACGGCATGTTTTGAATTAAGTTTATATACTTTAAAATTATCATCATATTTCATAACCGAGAGTCATGTGACCACGTGGTCAGTTCCTACGAGTTACATTGGTCCCATGTGAGGTGCTCGTTCCTCTCATGGGGATGTTCACGGGTGTTTTGGGTTTTCATCCTCTAATGGACTATTTTTATGCCTAAGTCTAGATATTTTCAAACTATCATCATATTCTTAAACCTAGAGTCTCGATATCATGCGGTCAAATTTTTCTAGTTACATTGGTCCCGTACGAGGTGTTCGTGCGTCTCATAGGGCCGTTTGGGGGGTGTTTCGGATCTTCTCCCTCTAACGACATGTTTTTAAGGCTAAGTCTAGATATTTTCAAATTATCATCATATTCTCAAACTGGAGGTCCCATGACTATATGGTCACTTCTTACGAGTTACATTGGTCCTGTGCGAGATGTCCGTGCCTCTCACGGGGTCCTTTGGGGGGTGTTTTAGGTTTTCACCCTCTAACGGTATGTTTTGAAGCCTAAGTCTAGATATATTCAAACTATTATTATTGTGCTAGTAGGCATCCTCGTTCCGCAAAAACTTCATCAGTATCGATACATGAAAAAATCATATACCCTATATAGGTGGTCAGGTAAGGCCAATCGATATGCCACCGAGCCCACCCAATATAAAATCATAAAGGGGCCAATGTACAGAGGTGCCAACTTCCTTTCGGATCTAAATCTAACAACCCTTTTTATCGAGGAGATCAATAAAATGACCTTATTTTGTTCGTCTCTTATCGTCATAACTCTTCTACCGATCCTATGTTGTCTTCATCTATGCTCGAATGAGTTTTACCTTCTGTGAGCTGTCTTGAATAATATTCAGCCTGAACATCCTGTGCACCTCGAATTATAACCAACAATTCAGGGACCAACTTGGTCGTCCATACAGTGATACCAATAGTCTGCTGAAACTATTATTATGAGCAACACACAAGCTCAGAGCTTGTCCTCTAAAATTTAGTTCACTTCTTTAGTTTTACCATGAAACTGGGGCTAAGAAATTGTATGCATACTTAATTGTACTCCCACACCCTCCTAAAACCCCTTCAAAAATCGAGATATGAAAGTACTATCCTGATCGAACATAATACCATGTTGTACACCATGAAATCTTAAAATCTCTCCTATAAATAATTTTTTAAACTGCTCGACTGTGACATCTATCCGAACTGGAATGAAATGTGCCATCTTAGTCAACCTATCAATGATGCACCAAATTGAATCATAACCTCTTTGGGACCGCAGCAGTCCCACTATGAAGTCCATGAAGATGCTCTCCCTTTTCCACCCTAGAATATCCAAAAGTTATAACTCACCTATCAGTCTTTGATGTTCCACCTTTACTAGCTAGTAGGTGTCACACTTAGACACAAACTCTATAATATCCTTTTTCATCACTGTCCACTAATAAATTTTGAGCATGTCTTGATACATCTTGTCCCTTTCTGGGATGTACTATGAACTGTGATCCATGAGCTTTGGCAAAAAATACTCTCATTAAGTCCAAATTCTTTGACATGACTAATAATACTTGGAATCTCAACCCATCATCCGAACTGATCGAGAATGAAGGAACTCCGCTTGACACCAACCTACGTATCTTCTCTTAGCATAAGGAGTCTGAAAATTGTGCCTGTACCACCCGTGTTACCCTAGTTAGCCTAATTTTCACTATTCCCCAAAAAGCATACAAAAAATCTAAATTTGAAGTAGCCTTCAATTGTTCTGCCCATATATCTGATAAGTCCTCCCATGTTCAGCCCATAAAACTTCCAATGTAATTTTTGATCGTCTACTCAAAGCATCTTCCACCACATTTGCCCTCCCTAGATGGTAATGAATCTAGAAATGAGAATCCTTCATAAACCCTAACTATCTCCTTTATATCATATTCAATGCTCTCTGTGTAAACAAGTATTATAGATTCTTGTTCTCGAAATACAACGTGAATCTCTCTCCCAATAAATAGTGTCTTCTAATATAAAGGGCAAATACTACCACATCCAACTCCAAATCATGGGTAGGGTAATTATCCTCATGAGTCTTTATCTTTCGAGATGCATGTTCTATCAGCCTCTTCTCCTACATCAGCACACCTCCTAACCCCTATAATGATTCGTCCATATATACCAAATACTCCACATCTGCTTTTGGTAATGCAACGACATGTGTGGTGGTAAGCTTGTCCTTGATCTCCTTAAAAGATGAACGATAATCCTTATTCTACACAAATGGTACTCCCTTTTGAGTCAGATGTCTCAATGGTTTGGCAATCTTCAAGAACCCATGAATGAATATCTTATAATACCCTGCTAGATCTAAGAAACTCCAAATCTCCTAAGGCATTGTGGTCTTTCCCCACTTTACAGTTGTAAAATTTTTTTGAGGATCCATCAAAATCCTAGATGCAAATACAACATGGCCTAAGAACTATACCCCTCAAAGTCAAAATCCACACTTAGAGAGCTTAGTATATAAATTTTGTTCCCTTAGTGTCTGAAAACCCAATTTCCACTGCTCTGCATGATCCTCTATCGACTGCATGTATATCAAGATGTCGTCGATAAATACAATAATGAATTGATCTATAAATATATTAAATTATCCGATTCATCATGTCCATGAACACTGCTGGCACATTGGTCTACCCAAACGGCATGACCTGAAACTCATATGAACCATATCACGTTAAACATCCATCTACGAAATGTCCTCCTCCCAAATACGTAACTGATGATACCCTGAGTGTAAGTCAATCTTACTAAAGAATGATGCGCCCATGAACTAATCGAATAAATAATCAATGTATGGCAAAGAATACTTGTTCTGTATTGTAACTTTATTCAACTCTCGATAATCTATACATAATCAAAGCAAACAATCTTCTTGTTCATAAAGAAAGTTAGTTCTCCCCATAGAGACGTACTCCTCCGTATGAACCCCTAGATCAAAAGCTATTGGATCTCCTCATGTAACTCCTTTATCTCTAATGTATCCATCCAGTATGGTTCTATTGCAATGGGTCGGGTATCCGGCATCAGATATATACAAAAATATGCCTCCTAGCTAGTGATAATCCAAGTACCTCTTCAAAAATGTTTGAAAACTCCTCGATAATCGGTATTGCATCTAATAAAATAGTGACCTCCTAAGATAAATACGTATGTTGTATATATTTATCCATCCTCCCAAGTTAGAACTCACCAGATGCTTTATCTAAAATTATATCACCCCAGGTGTTCTCAATCCACCTGGATACCCTGAGATGGTTATCTCATCGAATTCGAAAATAAAAATAAACATAGCGGAGGCGGTCATATTTTCCTGGTTGTGAGATCGGATCATACCCAAAACATCTCACCCGGAAAAAGATCACAATATAATATAGTGGACGATATGACTTAGGGATTATACTCTCCCTACTCCTCAAGTTAGGGGATTCACCCACATCGCTTAACCTCTTGTGCTAGCACTAAAGGGCTATGTATTTATAAAAATATCTAATCACCGATATTTAAAGAGAACACAAATATATATATATATATATATATATATAATAAATTAATCCGGCTAACCAGTGCCTAACTCTCATAGCACTAGCCCAAATATATCCGAGTCTATATCCTGACTCTCAATTTAACTAATTTTCACATTAATTAATGTATTAAAGTAATGTCACTCAACTACAATCCCCGGACACATTCACTCGGCCCGTAATGTAATACTTATGAATTTATTTTCCAAAATTTATTCGTTTTGTGTCACACACTTTCCACCCTCTTAATCCCAATTATAATAATCTACAATTTGATAGAAGATAAGCCCCATATTTAATTTAAATCAATTAAATAAGTCCAAAACAAATCCCAGTTAAAATCTCACCTATATACTCAAATAAGCCAAACTGCCAAAAATAAGGGCTCATCAATCGATCGATGAAACCCATCGATCGATCGATCGATCGAGCAGGTCCCTTTCTTCTCCGAGTCCTCTGTTTCCTCCATTAATGAAACTTCAAGGTTTCAATCCTCAATTTCCAACCTTAATTCATCTTCCTCATCATATATCAACCATCAAAACCAATTTTATTTCTCATCATGGTTTCCCAACAGTTACGATTCTCAATAAAGTCACCAATTCCCAATTTGGGTTCTTACAGTTTCACATAATCGTTTATCCTAATTTCAGTCCCCCAATCCAAATTAACCAACATCAATTACTGGGATTTCAATATTATTCAGATTTAGTCAACATCAAATCCTATACCTGCATCAGTTTCAATCGTAATCAATTCAACATATTCAATTTCCCAAATACCCATTTTCTAGTGAGAACCCACCCCAAAACTAATTTAGTTAACCATCCACTATCAGATGAATTGATTATCACAGATTTATAATTAAATCAATATAACCACTTGCCTCTATTGATTCGAGTGTCTGATCCTTTGATGTAGACAATGATTTGATGAAGAATCACTACACCAAAATGGTCAAATTGGCACCCTTCAAGCGGCCAGCCTTGTCACTGTCAATGATCGTGACAAGGCCGTGACAATGGTTTGTCATGGTCAATGATCATGATAAGACCGTGACATTTACGGCGTGACAAACCTTATAAACTTGTCACAATCAAGGACCGTGATATGTTCTTGACAATTCTGTCAGTAAAAAAACCCTTCCCTCTTCTTTTTTCCCACCGATTTCTATTCCCTCAATTTCTCTCTCTCTCTCTCTCTCTCTCTCTCTCTCTCTCTCTCTCTCTCTAAGTGACTGCACTCTCTCTCTCTCTCTCTACGATTTTGGTACGTTTTCTCTCTCTATTTCTCTTCTATTTGTATATGTGTGTGTAAATGTGCGTGTGTGTGGTGGATTGAGGGGGCAGGGCTAGGGGTGGGGGTGGGGGTGGGGAGGAGTGTGTGTATATATGCATGTGTGTGTGTGTATATGCGTGTGTGTATATGTGTGTGTGTACATGTGTGTGGTGGGCAGTGGCAGTGGGGGGCAGGGGGTGGCGGGGGTGGGTATATGTGCGCGTGTGTGTGTGTGTGTTCTTGTGTGCATGGTGGGGGTGAAGGGGTGGGGCAGGGGAAATGGGGCGGGGGTGGTGCTTTTTAATTTTTTTTAATCTAATTTTGATTGGTTTATTAGATAAATCCCCTCATATGCAAATAGTGCCCCTTGTAAAAGAATTTATTGATTAAATATTGATTGGTTATTAATTTTTTTAGTAAATTAATAACTAGTGCCCCGTTCATATGCAAGTAGGATTGCCCCTCATTGTAAATTAGTAAATTAATAATTGTATACTTTAATTGTTAGTTTAATTGATGAAATGAATTAATTGAGTAGATGAATTACAAGGAGTGTGGGATACACATTTGTTGTTGCTATTACGGTTGGATTATAGTGGATCAATGTTCGGTTTGTTAATTTTAGAAGTGGAATGAAGACTGGATTATTGTCCATATGGGAGTGAGATTTTTCAACTTTTTTTAAAAATAACTTTGTATCACGAACAATATATATATAGTATGATAATTAAATGAAACATACTTGAAATTACATATAGTGTGCATAGATACTAGCTTTCTAGTTCTTATGCGTACGCATTCAATAGCCCTTAGACCCGTTCGAGAGTCATTACTCCTGTAATGAGATCTCTCGAAATTGTCCCGTTTGGACAGTTTGGGACTGCATAATTTCTGTATAATAATATTCTTAGTGGTGTAAGTAGTTACTTTTGGAGGAAGTTCTGCAGTCGTATCCTAATGTTATCTGGGCACATACTAGATTGATAAGTGTGACTGTTATTACAATTGATCAATTGAAATAACACTCACACTTGCCAATCTACGTCATGTACTTGGAGAACTATTGGGATATGTTGCCGATTTTTTCTCAAATCGTAAAAATGTGCATGAGCTGTTAAGTATATTACAGAAATATGCGGTCTTGAATGGGATAGGACCACTCACCCTTTAGCGGTCTTGAATGCCGAATTTAAAAATCTAATATAAATAAGACATGATTAAATAAAACATACTATAAATCTAACCGTTGCTTATACTAATCCATGAATATACACTTCTTACCTTTGATAGGTAGCTATGATCGGATATCCTAAATACAAAGAGTGGATGGGTGAGACAAATAGAATGGGGGATGTTTTTCACAGAGGTGATAATGAATTTGTGAAATGCGCAAAGAGATGTCATAATGATGAAGAGTTTCCGTATCCGTGTGGTAGGTTTATGAAGGCTAAGGTGTTTGCGTGTAAAATAATTGAACTACATTTGTTAAGATTGGGTATGCAAGATATTTATCGATTTTTGAGTTTTCACAGTGAATTGAAAGTTCCTTTTGTCCCCGAACAACGTTCATAACAACCTTCAGCAAGTAGGATAGATGTAGAAGGGGACGACGTAGATCATAATCTATTAGAGGATTTAATTAATGATGCATACGAAGTTTATGAATCGGAGGAGAATGAGGTTACTGATGATGTACACGGTTCAGGTGCTCGTGAAGATATCATGATAAACCTTGACGATGACTACCAAAGTTTAAAATTAAGGCGACCCAACTGTTATACTCTGGTTGTGAGAATGATCAAATAACTACGCAGTATGGTTTGTCTGGCAATAGCGTGACAGGAATTCTGAATTGGGTGAAGGGCTTACTACACAAGGAGAATACGCTTCCAAATAGCTCTCCTGTTGTGAAGAACATTTTTAAAGGTTTGGGAATGAAGTATAAATCAATTCATGCTTGTGTGTATGATTGCATACTATATCAAAAGGAGTATGAAAATCTCGATCGTTGTCCGGTATGCGATGAACCTAGATATGTCCAATCTACTGGCAATGAATTCACAAGCTCAAAAGTGCCTCAAAAAGTATTAAAATATTTTCCCGTTGGGCCTAGATTAAATCAAATTTTCACAGTACCATGGATAGCGGAGGAAATGACTTGGCATGCTAGGGAAGAAGTAGGGGTAATCTCATGCATCATCCTATTAATTCTATATCTTGGAGGAGGATGAATTATGAGTATCCCAATTTTGCTCGAGAACAGCGCAACATTTGTTTGGCTATATCAACAGATGGTTTCAATCCATTTGGAAATCGAAGCACCAATCAGAGTGTATGGCCAGTGATCCTAGCCCCACTCAACCTCCCTCCTTCACAGTGTATGGGACCATAATTTTTAGTGTTGTCTTTGTTGATACCTGGGCCAAAATCACCAAGTGATGACATCGACGTCTACCTGGCTCCTTTGGTAGAAGAATGAAATGAGTTGTGGGAAGAGGGTGTGCAATCATTTTACTCTTTTGGAAAAGAAGAGTTTATGCTCAAAGATATGTTGATGTGGGAAATTCATGATTTTTCAGCTTATGGCACATTATCCGGTTGTGTAGTACATGGTTATTTGGGGTGTCCTATTTATGGAGAGGAGACTGAATCTCTTCGTCTATCCGCTAGCTCAAAAAATGTATACCATTGCCATAGGAGGTTTTTACCCCCGGATCATAGTTTCAGATTTGAGAAAAGTTCTAATTCTTTATCGGGCGGGTTGAACATAGGCTACCGCCGAGACAACTTTCAGGTTCAGAAATTGAAAGTAAATCTTCTAAATATGTCCCTAATATGCCAGGTAAGAATTCCAAATTTAATAATGTCAATCTTAAGAAGACCCCAACATAGAATGAAACTGAGATAAGAAAGGCGTTGTCTATGAGGTCAATTTTATTTGACTTGCCATACATTGCAAGGTGGATGTATCCGTTTGAAAGATTGATGAAAGTTTTTAAACATTACATCAAGAATACGCGATACATTGCAGGATCAATTGCAGAGGAATACATCACCGTGGATTCATTAATCTATACTCAGGAATATATGCCTGACTCGACCACCGTTGATGACACTAATGAGTTCATCGATGATGGTGTTCATGTGATTGGAAAACGAGTGAAATTAACGAGTTTACAACATGAACAAGTAGCTTATTATCTATTTCACACACATGAAGATGTCGAAGAATGGAAAAAGTAAGTTTAAATTATTTTAAGTTTTACATTGTTTTAGAATATTTTAGATTATTTTATACACGATTAATTTTGTAATATGCAGAAAATATGAAGCCTGTAAGAACAATAAAAGACGAAAAATAATGGTACAATCGGACAGTGAATTTAGCCTGTGGTTGTCACAAGAGGTAATTATAATGAAAATGACCGTTATATAACGTTACATTACACCACCAATCCTCTTTGAATTGGCTCCCACAAGCTCTCCAAATCCTCCCTCTTTAAGTTCTTAGGTTTAGAATAATGGTATCTTCCATTAAACCCCTTAAGACTTAGTTTAAATATCAATAATCCCGTTTTTAGGCTAATGGCCAATCCCAAATGATCTGAACAACCCCGCGTGGGCCCAGTTATGCCTAAAAATGCATCGAGAACCATTTACTACACTCGGGTACTCTTTTCCCACTATCTTCGCTTATCCGGACTCAACCGTGCACTCAGAATTGTCATCCCTATTACTTTACTACAAGTCCCTATCTCGACCTCAAAATAGTCTATACCCAACTCCTAGTTGAGATAAAATAGTACCATGTCACTATTGCTCACTATGATGTAAATAAATTATTACTATTCACGTAGAAATTATCATCCATAAATATTAACCATTAGCTCTTCGGATTGATATTTAAATAAACTCATAATAATTAATTCAATTAAATTATGAGACTCTAGTAATTTATATTAGCCGAATTAATTAAATATAAATACTGTTTAAAAATACGGGGTGTTACAATATATTTATTCATCTAATTCACCATTTAAGAAAGCCGTTTTGACATTTATTTGATGAATTTCCAAATTGCGCATTATATTTACTGCAATCAGCATATGTGTGGACGTAATTTTTTTAACAGGTGAATAAGTGTCAAAATAATCAATCCCTCATTTTCCTTGTAGCCTTTTGCAAAAAGTCTTGCTATATATTTATCAATTGAACTGTTTGCCTTCATTTTCCTTTTGAATATCCATTTACATCCTAAAGTTTTGGTTCCAGATGGAATATCCACTAATTTTCATATATGTTTTTCATAATGGATTCAATTTCACTATTGATTTATTACTTCCAATATGAAGCTTCTAGAGTCAATAACGCCTCTTTAACAGTTTGAGGTTCTCTTTCTGACATATAAGTTAAAAAGTTCAGACCAATAGTATCATGCATTCTTTTATGAGAATTAGTTTATTGTCCATTTTTATATGAAAAAATACCATAAAAATGATGCATGCCAAGATTCTATAATTGTATTGACATGAATGTCAGGTATATCAGATTTATACACAAGACATCGATATTCACTACTATTATTTTAATAACCAATGAAAACAAAATCAATGGTTGTAGGAACTATCTTAACTCATTTGGGGTCCGGACTAATTTCTTTAGCAAGACATCCCCATAATTTAAATATTTATATGAAGCTTTCCGACCTTTCCACATTTCATAGAATATTTTATTTGTTTTCTTATGAATTAATTTGTTAGAATATAATGGGCGGAAAGCAATGTTTTCCCCCATATGTTCTGAGATAGTCCATAACCTATCAACATAGCATTCATCTTTTGTTTTAAGGTTCGATTTTTACATTCATCAATGCCATCTGATTGAGGTGCATATATATGATACCATTTTCAAAACAAAATTCCTTGAATGGTGATTCATATTCACCGCCTTTATCACTTCTTATCGCCTTAATCTTTTTTATATGTTGGTTGTCAAACATTTCAATTGACTCATCTTTGCTCCGTAATATATAACTGATTAAATTATAAACCGGAATCAAGTAAGCCTCAAATGGCATTTATGTGTAAAAATAATTAAGTGTGATTAGAACTGGAAAGGATTCCAGGGTATGTTTCAAAGTTAGGTTGTCCCTATGGGTGGGCTAACTTAATTAAAATTTTAGGACGCGAATAGGTGCACGTTGTTAGATGAGAGGTGAGTTGGGGGTTTCACGAGAGTGTGATTCCACTTTAATTATGAAATAAGTGCATTGATATTTATTATGCACGGTTAACACACTTGCTAAACATTTTTACAACTCGGGCTCTGACCCGTTTATATTTTCTCTCATGCTATATATATATATACATACTACAGGTGTCCTACCGTAGGGATACCAGATGCTTTTCTATCCAGAGCCTCGGGAGCCGTAACAGGTGCGGACTGTTGTGGGACTTAGAATGTAGTCGATTCCTATTTCTTTGTAAATCTATATAGGATTCATTGTGTACTCCGGGATTACCTTAGAGATATTTATAATTGTTTATATTTTCTTCCCATGAATGTTGTATTGTCTGTGACCCGACAGCTTATTCGAGTATATTCATTTTTATATACGCATTTCACGTTACACTAGCACTTTCTTTCATCATCATACTTGCGCACTATACCTTTATTAGTAGTCTATATTGTTGGTTTGTTGTTCGTGGCCTGTTTTATTTCATTTTTGGCATCCGCTTTTTATAGTTTCGGGTAGTTAGCCTCATACTATTTAGTATTATCAGATGATGTTGAGACTGAGCCATCTGAGATACCTGATTTATGTAGTATAGGGCTGGCCACCCGTTATTATTTTGAGCGGGTTGTCACACAATAAAGGGAATCAAAGATCGGTAATGCGAAAGCTAAACAGACTCACGACCTGCGAGACCTAAGACCATGCTCTGATACTATCTATCACACCCGGCTAAATGCTACCGTCGGTCGCCACCAAAACTAAGTCGGGTATGAGTAAATAAAATATCATGCTTAGCATGTGATAGGTATGAGACATATAAAAATCAATCCACAAGATAAATGATAATCAATCCCAAAAGATAAACCATCCAACTAAGCGATACAAGATCCATCACCATGATAAACTCCAAATAATAACTAGTCTCCAGTAATTTAAAACTGAATAAAATTTAACTGAATCCTTAACGAAATATCTGAATAAAATATATAACAACTTTGGAACCAAATGGCCTAACGAATCCATAAGATGAGTCTCAATGTAAATACGAAGGAAAGGAAACTAAACTAAACTAATACGCATAGAGTAAATAACTCCAGTTGCACCTCCAAGAAAGTCTCCAAATAATCTTATGCACCTTCTCCAAACTTATTCCTGAAAAAGTTAGTCAACGCACGAGGTCAGAGCCCCGAGTATTATTACACACTACTCCCATAAAATAGGGTCCGTGAACCCAGACAGTAGCATTATACATGATAAATATCGTAATATAATATTTTAATTAAATGGAATATAATTAAACGCGATAGCACAAACCACTAACTACCCTCCCTAATTGTTATTCAATAAGCACAACAATATGATTATAAATAACTAGTCCCCGTGTTGTTAATTTAATTAAATTAACCCAATATCATTCTTCTCACTTTAATTATAGCGGTCGTCCCGCCCCGGATGGTATTCCAACCAAAGTTTTACACTTTCACTTATCAAAACCCGAGCTGATCCATTTAAACTATCGATCCCGCAATTTGACAAGGTTTCGTACACGACAAGACATAAATCGCCAGCTGATCGATTGAAATTGTCGGTCCCCACACATTATATCGGCCAAATTTTAATACCCGTTTTTATCTTAGGCATTAATTCTCTTTAGTTTACTTAATCAATTTACCCCACCCTCATTATCGATGTGAGAACCTCAAAATACCCCTTAGTCCCATACCTAAGGGTCTTCAAAGTACACATACGTCCTACCCTATATATAGGATGAATTTCCAACATTTAATCCATCATAGTATCATGCCTAGGTTAGCGTAACGACGATAAAGCATAAAAATCTGCCCCACCCCGGAGTATAAAAAAATCCGCACGAATCTAAACTAACTATTCCCATACCTAGCAAACACAAATTATAACCAGGGCCAACACACTAGTCTCGTACCTAGTAAGCATCCTAAATTAGAGGTGAGCAATATACTACCCAAAATCCCCTCGCCCCCGTGATGACAAAAGTGATACAAAAAATCACACAAAACACAATTCAATATGCACAACATAGCAATTTAATCACAAAGGTCCCAATTTAATTTAATTCAATGAATAACACTGCCATATTTTTCAACGTAATTATTTCCCTTCAATAATGTTAAATTAATTAACATGCAAAAATATTCAATACGTCATAATCGTTCTCTTTTATATGTCGCATAAGTTTATAAGCGTACAGGTGTCCCATTTATCATTTAAATAACCCCATAAACTTCTACATGCGAACCTACACACCAAAACCATAAAAACCCAATAATATAACCTACGCACCCAAATAGAGTATTCATGCCTATGATTTAGATGAAGAAATTTCGATATAACGGTTGGATTCCTCTCGAAAAATTAATAAAGAGTCGTTCTTGAATCGTCTTGAGAAAACCTAGTTTATCTTGATAAATCTTGAGTTAAAAGTTGTGTAAAATGGGGCTAGGGTTTGTAGGAGGAAGAATATGAAATTTAGAGGAGGCTACTCATTTTTATAAGTCTAAAATGTGTTTTAAAAATGCTAAACCCATCACTTTATGTTTATATACCAAAAAGAGTTGTCCTAATCAAACATCAACACTCGAAATTTATTACGGATGATCGGACCGTCGAAATTAACTGAAATGTAAGGTATTTTTTAGCGAACGGCGAGACGGAGCTGTTGTGAAAAATTCAATTCGATTGGATAGTCGGATTTTTAATTTTTTTAACTTTTTATCCCCCCCAGGTCGGATCCTCCCCCGATTTTTGTCCAAAACGTTATAATTTACAAATTTTAATCCCGATTTAAATTCCACTTAAACCCTTATTTTTATATATAAAAACCAACATTTTTTTACATACAAAAATTAATATAGATTCTAAAAAGAAGTTTCAAAATTTGAATTAATTTAAATAAATGCCAATTTAAAAATTACGGGTTGTTACTTGTATATCAACCTTAAAATTTATCCTCGAAAGCTTTTCTTTGATTGAGTATTTTTATTTTACACACTTATGTACACACATAAGTATGATTTTATTTTTGGATACATCATGGAATCTTGGTGTGATAATTCTTGCGCCATTTAGTCGTAATTATTAGGTTTTTATTATTAAAATCATGTATGACGGTTACCATTTTAGGAAAGACGTGTCAGTTCACTTTGAAATAAGAATCATGGTTACAAGAATACCTTATATTTGGTTCAAATATATTATAGACATATCGATCAGTAGAGCTTATTAGGAATTCCAGTGAGTTGTCCTTGGGTTGATCACAAAGAGATTGGAATTCCAGTTCTATCACTATTGAACAGTTCACAACCTAGATAGGTAGTTGACATCCTATTGGAATGGTTGTGATGCATTCCTAGTAGTTTATATCAACCTTCGAGAACATGTATGATGGTTCAAGAACTTGTATAATAGTTCAACAAAGGATTATGATCGTTACATCCTAGGAATACATTATATAGGATCACCCAAGAGATTTGAGTCTAAGGAATATCTTGATTAGACTTGGGTTATCTTACAATATTTGTGAAGGGTGCATAGATTATTAACCTCAGGAACTATTAGGAATGTAATACTTGCACAAATATTACTTTGATTTCATTGGGTGCGATCTGATTTATATGTGGTAAAATGATCTCCACGTATTCGGTGACAATTACGTAAGTAGGCCTGAGATCATAATTCAGAGTAATCCATGTTTATGTGATACCCCCATGATAGACTTATTTATTTTATTTCCACCAAGTAAACCCATCTGGTGGATTATATTGTAATCACGGTGGAGTAAAAAATAAGTTAAGTGTGAGAATCAAAAAATTGATTAGATGTTGGTTAAAGTCAATTAATCGTAAATTGATTTGACCCGGCGAGTATTGAAAACTTAACGTGGAGAATCATATTATGTACCATAATCAACTTTGTAAATAAGATATCATTAAATCTGAGTGATTTATGTGATAATTAAATTGGGGTGTAGTCGTGATTATTTAGTGGAGTTAATTCACAATTAAATAAATAAAGGAAATAATAATGGTATTGTAGTTGGGACTTTCGAGAATTTATTTGGAGCTAATTTAATTATTTATCTTGGGTCCCGGATGTAGTTCATATACCTAAGTAATCAGGCTCATACTCTCAAGAAGCCCAATTTATCCCAAGTCGCAATTTATAATTATATATAAAGGTGTGGGTAGGAATTTTAATCATAATTATGAGTCATTAGGGTTTGATATGTGAGAGATAAAATACTATTCACATTTTTAGCGAAGAGGGCTAGAGGGATATCATCGTATCTCAATTTTTAGTAAAAGGTTTTAATCTAAAAAGGTGCCACCCACCTACCTGACTTTGAGGAGAATCGTACCCTAGAAGATCCTAGCATACAAAAGGTTTAATCAAGGTTTTTCAGACACCTTGGAGGGTATAAATGATTGCCTAATCATATACCTTTATCTCCTCATACGAATCACAACAATATTCATTATCGTATGTGTTCTGGAAGCCCTGGTTTTAATCTTTAAACCTAGTTTTGATTTTCTTTTCAAATGAAGATTAATCAAAGATCCATATGGCTAAAAAAATTCTACATTCAATAGCAAGTTGTTTTTCCCAACAATTGATATCAAAACCCTGGCTGAGATTCATCTTGTATTGAAATGGTCCATGTTGTCTAACAAGAAACCCTAATTATGGCATGTTGTATTATTATACATATTTTTATATGGTTTCGTACTAACATGGTCAAATATTCTAAGTTTATAACCCTTCCATCATGGTCAAGCACATTTATTTTGTGTGATTGGACCTTGTGGTGGTTTATCCGTAGTTAATTTTTCTCCTAGATTCGATATGGTTGTAGTAATTAAGTTTTTCTTAATTATTTCAATATCGTTGTATTTGGAGATGTTGGAAGAGACTTGTAATGGTTTTGTACAATTAGAATCATGTATTAAAGTTGGTTTTAGTTTTTGGCAAAGCTTCATGGAGTTTTGTGAAGATCCAAAAAAGTTATGGTTATTTTTCATATAATTTACAAAGTAGAGGATAAGTTATATGAGTCGATGGGATCGATCCGGTCTAGAAGGAATCGAACTGGTCCATAGGGGACCGATCCGGATTGACGTTGTCATAATTTTTATTTTGCCTTTTGGGTATTTTATGGTGGTGGTTTCGCGGTGGTTCTTCTTCAGAATTACTCTTATCCAGAAAGAAGTCTTCTTCAACGAGGATTCTTTTTCATGAAGAGTTTTACTTCATGTAGAAGTCTAGGCCATGGTGAGAGGGCTTTTAAAATCTCTTTATTTATATTATGTTTAATAATTCGTAATGGAAAATTAGGAACACTCGTTTTATGGACAACATGGATTATTATTTTGAGACTAGTCTAGATCACTGATTTTCTATGAAAATTTATGTTATGTTTTATTCTTTCTAAATTGAACTAATTTGGTGTAGTTAAATATAAATGTATAAATTTAAATTGAGATCTTCGTAATTTTAATTTTAGAAAATTCAAATTATAGTTTTATTTCAATAAGATCAAGATATTTAAATCACACAAGTAAATTTAGAAATTACCAAGGATTTAAAGTTGATCTTTTAGAATTTAATAAATGTTTCACATAAACCTTAAAGTTTTAAAATACTAAATGTGAGAGGGGTTTCAACATAAATACCAAGGTCTCCATATGTGTTTTATGAATAAGATTTGATTAATTTCACACATCATTTAGCACGCCCTACTCCCCACCCCCACCCGGCGGATGGAATTAATCAGGGCATCAAGGATTCATTAAAACTCTTAAGTGATAACTCCGAGAATTAGAAAATGCGAATGAGGTCGATCCCCCCACCACCACAACCACCATGGGGAATTCCATCACAAGAGGATTCTGTTTCAAGGAGTGAATCAATGGTGCACACTTAAACACAACTTTTAATATCCTCCCCCACGGAGTCACTGTCATTAGGAGTGAGATGAAAAGTTTTCAGCTATTCATTATATTGAACAGAAGAGTCCTAAACTGTCAAGTAACGTAATGAAAGATTAAAATATGTGCAGTTCAAATGGGGAGATTTAATCTCCCCAAGAGAAATCTCACCGTATAAGGGAACTAGGATGTCCGATGATATTAATTTTAGAATTAGGTGTTTTAGGTCTACCACTTTAAAATTTAATCGAATTAATTCTTGTGTGTTAATTGGAGATTTTTTTTTAATTTCTTGATTCTAATATTTCAAAAATGAGTTCAATGTTTTTCTCAATTTTTTAGTCTTAAAGGTTTTAATTCGAATAAGTTACAAGGACTGAAAAAGTTATTTGACATTGTTCTAACTTAAGGGAGTAATAAACTATTTTAACCCACAATTCTCATCAACATTTCAAAATTGTGATTTGATTAATTTTTTGCATCTAGTCCCACCACGGATAGTTTTAATCATGATATTTTAAAATATATGGTCATTATTTAAATTAAGTATTACATGTGTTCGATCCCCCCCCCCCCCCCCCCCCCCACGTGGGAGTTCAGTATGTACATCTTTGTTTTTAAAGAATTGACCGATGAGAATTTGTAAACACCTTTGATTGGTTAATGACACTCAAGTAAGAATCATGTTCTTAGAATGATTTTATTATTGGTTGAACAAAGGATTCTTTGGTTTATATATGGTGCGAAAACCTGGTACCATTTCATAATCTGGGAGTGAGGATCGTCGATAGCCAAAGGTTAGTGTTGGTTATTTGAGAAATATCTTTACTTCTTTCCTGAAAGGCAGGTCGGAGGCTAAGGCTAAGTCTCAAGTACAGTGGTTTGGTTTAATGAAACTTCATAGTCCTCAGTAATTATGAAATAGACGAAAGTCATGTATTCTCACTACGTGTAGTTAGAACTTTTATAGCAGCGGTGTCCGGTATTTTCCTTATTTAGTAAGGTAAAGGACACAATAATGGTTTATCTCGTAAAAGAAAATGAATGATTTATGGTCTGATCTACTGTAACCTGATATATAGACTCGAAAACTACAAATTAGAATTTCAGCTCGTTGCAAAGGTTCTAGGTGATCGAAAAATTACTTTAATCAAAGATGTTCATAAGTTATGGGCAAATAGAATAACATAGCAGTATTAGCAGTGGAATATTTTTATGATTTTTTGTATAGACATAAAATTAATATAGGTAAATTATAAATGTACTTAGGTTTTTAAGAAAAGTTGGTTTCAATTTTCTAAATTGGTCTTGAATGGATATTTAATGGATTGTAAAAAATTGTTTTATCAAAAATGGAAATCATTTATTTGTTCAGGTATATTGGGAAATTATTTATACATTATAAAATTTGTCTCACCAATACTGCTAAATACAAATATGAGTCATTCATAGATATGATCATTAAAGAAAAAATTTCCTTATATAACTGAACACATTATTAGCACTTATGCTTAGGTTGTTTTTGTTCTAAAAAGAATGCGAAGACTGGTTTAAATAGACAATTGAGTTCATTAGAAGTGGAGAAGTGAATGCACTTCTAGTCTTGAATTCCAGTTAGAAGGTAAAATGACCAAGGGACCCTTCATGGACCAAAGGTAAAGAGACAAAGATGTGTTGGAAATGGTTCATTTACATTAGTATGGATTGATGACTGTTCAATTAAAAGGATACTTTGAATGTTTCATTGATTTCACTAATTATCACTCAAAGGTATGGATATGTTAACCTTATGCACCACAAGTCTAAATCTTTTTATTAGTTCAAAGTGTGAAAGGCTAACATGGAGTGTGGGTAAAGTAAACCCATCCAAGCTCTGCAATCTAATCATGCAAGAGTTTTCCTCTTAGGAGAGTTTAGGAATCATTAATTGAAGATTAATGAAGATTATATTTTTATTAATTGAAGATTATGATTTTTTCCTAGTTGTCTACACAAAGTATTCTCCTTTATCTAGGTGTATAGGAAAGAAAACAATAAATCTCTTTTGGGTATGACAAGGTCCATGGTAGGTTATTAAGAACTGTAATATTCTTATTGGGATTTTATGTAAGAGACAAGCATATTCATTCTAGTTTAGTTTCTTCTTAATCGGTCTCTTCAACTCCCATTGAACATTGGAGTGGATGCAAGCTCATTCTATGGCATGTTCAGTTTTTGGGGGTTCCTGGCACTCGTGCTATGGAAGGATCCAACGAAGTTGAAATTAAAGAAAGAGGTATGTCTCTCCATTGGTTATACCAAAGGTTACAAAGGTAGTTTATATCATACTCTATAATACAAGAAGGCCGTTGATTGCATCAATGACAAATTCTTAAAAGAGGATTATGTAATAAACAATTGGCTCAAGTGTAAGCTAGACTTACAAGGTATAATGGAACATCATATTACCAAAGTTTCTAGACCACCCGTACAAGATGAAATATGACATAATATCGATAATACACTACATCGTAGTGGCATTATCTATTATTAGGATACTTGTGTAGCTTATACTAAATAGCAAGTGGGGTAATGTCGCAGTGGGAGATCATAAGTTATCCTAAACGGTTAGTGTTTTATATTATCATTTTGATGGGATCCCAAACAAACACGAATCGACTCCCAGAAAACTACAACAAGGCATTGTAAGATAAGGATTTTTATTTGACTTATATCGATGGATACCAAAAGAATTTCGATGTATTTGAATCAAGTTTTGAGACTTGTAGACTTATTGATAGGGTAAAACCCATCGAGAACAAGTGGACTACAAGAAGTTAAAAGATAGATGAATGGCACGGTGAAAACCTTGAAGTCAAGGCTAGCTAAAGGATTTATTCAGAAAAAATGGGATTGACTACGAGAAAATTTTCTCACGATAGCCATTAGGAAATCTGCTGGGATTCTTTTAACATCAAGATTATATTCTTGAATTGTTGTCTTGACAAGAACATAGTAAGAAGTCGGGAAAGCAAAGTGATGTAGTCTTGTGATATCCATTTATATATTTAATATAACTTTAAGTTCTTGGTTCATTAGGTTTCATCAAGTAATCATATTTTTATTTTGATCAAAGTTCGAAAAGAACTTGTTTGTGTAAGGAGTATGATGAAAACATAGTGGTTTCTACTACAGTTTATGAATAATGCTTACATGATTGGGAACGAGGTGGGAGTATTTTCTTACAAAGGAATGTGGTTGTATAGATTTTTTATATAAAGAACTTAGGATAAGCCAGGAACATCTTTATGATCAAGATTTTGCTAGATCGATTGCAAAGGATGTTGGGCTTATCCCAAGTCGATTATATCAAAGATGTATACACGTGATTAGCACCGAAATTCCATGAAAAATAGTCTTTTCAAGTATGGAATCATTATGTCTGGAAATCAATGTCTACAGACACTTGATTAGATCAAAGGAATGAGGAATATACCTAATGCTTCGGTGGTGGGAAACCTCAAAAATACTATGCGTTGTCTGCTAGACCAAAATCTGTCATGCCTTTGGCATGGTCAATGAATTATGTTCTTATAGTCTTGTAACTTTTAGGCACAACAACTAAGGTTTTCAGTTAGATAAGGATTCCAAGTATTCTACCTCAGAATATATGTTTACCCAAGGGAGTTAAGCAATAAGATAGGGAAGTGCAGAGCAATCTTCTATTGTTCACTCCACCATGGATGCCAAAGTTGTTATCACTTCGTAGATAACTAAAGAAATAATATGGATCGGTTATTTTTTAAGTATTTTGGGTGAGATTCCTTCAAGTGCAATTAGGTATTACACTTTTCAGTGAGCATGGTGGTAAAATTGTAAGTTTGAGAGAACTAGTGACCTATAAAGGGGTTTAGCATATTGAGTGTAGGTTTCATTAAGTTTGAGAGATCGAACGAAATGGTTGATAATTTTATCATAAACTTGTACCGAATATCACCCAGTTAATCTTTCTACCGATGGTAGCAAACTTTCATGTAGATGGGTTGGGAGTTCAATACAAAGATTTAAGACTAAGTGGGAGATTATTGGATTTTTATTCTTAAAATCATTTATAACGATTACCTTTTTGGAAAAGGTGTGTAAGTTTTCTTCGAAATAAGAATCGTGGTTACGAGAATACCTTATATTTGGTTTAAATATATTGTAGACATGAAGATAAATAGAGCTTAGTAGGAATTCCAGTGAGTCGACTTTCAATTTATCACAAGAAGATTGGAATCCCAGATTTAGCACTAGATAGGGTGTTGACATCCTATCAGAATGGTTGCAATGCGATCCTAGTAGTCTATCTCAACCTTCGAGAACTTGTATGATGGTTTAGGAACTTATATGATACTTTGACAGAGGATTGTGATCGGTACTTCCTAGAGTTATATTGAACAAGACCACTTGTAAGATTTGAGTGTAAGGGTTATCTTGATTATGCTCAAGCTATCTTACATTATTTATGAAGGGTGCATAGATTCTTAATCTTAAGAATTATTTGTATTGAAATACTTTCACAAATGTCACTTTGATTGCTATGGGTGCGATCTGATTTATATCGGGTCAAATGATCTTTGCATATTGGGTAACATATGTGTAAGTAGGTCTGAGATTATAATTTAGAGGAATCCACGTCCATGGGATATCGTGGATTGTGATACTCGTTAATAGATTTATGTGTTTTTTTTCCACCAAGTAAAACCCAACTAGTGGATAATTTTATAATCACGGTGATGTAGCAAATAAGTTAAATATGACAATTAAGGAATTGATAAGATGTTGGTTAAAGTCAATTAACAGATGTTGGTCAATGTTAATTAACATTAAATCCATTTTATCAAGAGGGTATTGAAAACTTAACGTGGAAAATCATATTATGTACCATAATCAACTTGGAAATTAAGTCCTCATTAAATTCGAGTGATTTATGAGACAATTAAATTAGAGTGCAGTCGTGATTATTTAGTGGAGTCAATTCATGTTTAAATAAAGAAAGAAAATAATTACGGTAGCTGTAATTGGGATTTATGGGTATTTATTTGGGATTAATTTAATTATTTATCTTGGGTCCCTGGTGTAGTCCATCAAGTAGTCAGGCCCATACTCTCAAGAAGACCAGTTTAGCTCAAGCCCGTCTTTTATACTTGTATATAAAGGTGTGGGAAGGGGTTTTAATCATAATTATTGATCATTAAGGTTTGAGAGGGGAGATAGAAAATACTATTCATGTTTTTAGTGAAGAGGGCTAAAGAGAGATCATTATATCTCAAGTTTTAGAAAAGCTTTTCATCTCAAAAGGTTCCACCCACCTACCTCACTTTGGGGAAGATCATACACTAAAAGATCCTAGCATAGGAAAGGTCTAATCAAGGTTTTTTGGATACACTGGAGGGCAGCAAAGATTTCATCATCATCTACCCTTGTCTCCTCATATGAATCACAATAATATTCATTATGGTATATATTCTTAAAACCCTAGTGTTGATGTAAAAAATTAGATTATCTCTAATTGTTTAATTACAGATAAAAAAATAAATAAGACAAAATTAGATTATCCACTGTATTTGTTCTTATTGACTGTTTGGGAAGTCTCGAGGGAGGATTTATCTCCAGAAATTCCGGTCCCCTTCCAATGAGGATGATACAATGTATTTATAGCCTTGAGGCTGTACATGAGAAAGGATCATACATAGCTGTCCAATAAGCGTATACATCTGTATGATAATAATCAGCATTTAATGCACATTTAATCCTCTTAATTGTCCGATAATAAATGCTCTGATCGAGGTGCAGCTCGGACCGTCTAAGCTGCTCGGACCGCCTAAGTATCTCGGTATCCATGAGCTGCTCGGTGCAATAAAGTTCCTCGGAGAGCACCTACTGCTCGGAGTGTCTGAGTTGGTCGGGGAAATTGAGTTCCTCGAAGTCAAGGCGTTGTTCAGAAGTGTTTGTTATTGCCACGCAGATTGCCATATGTCTCCACTTAATTGAGCCATGTCAGCAGATTAAATTTGGTATCAACAGAAGCCCCCAATGTTTCACAATTCGAGAATGAGGAGTGTGGAACATTTTTCTTGAAATATGGCGGGATTAAATAGTCATCCTGAATTTTAGGAGTGTTTTCTTCGCATTTATTTTTCTTTTCGAATTCATAGAATCAGACTTTTCGAAATTTTCTAACTGCTTCGATCTCCGCGCCCTTTTTGTCCTTTCAGCCGCCGGTAGCGTAAACGTCTCCCTTTGTAATCATTATTTTTACATTTTCCCAAGGTAAGGTATTTAAGCGTTGCAGAAAATCATATCGTCTTTTACTTTTTTCAAATCTGTATCTTTGAGTTTTCCATCTTCTCTCTCTCTTGTGCGTTCATTCTTTTCATCGTTCGTTGTCAACAGATCCATCCTTTTTCTGTAAGATCTTCTTCCTTCTCTTTTATTTCCTTTATTCACCATGGTTTACCTTGTTGAGTCGCTTGATAAATTTCGTTCTGATTTCTCTATTCCTTCATGGGTTGTTTTGGAGGAACTTTCTGAACCTTCAGATTATTTTCGTTTAGCTGAGGGACATTGGTTCCCCAGTCTCTTTGTAGCTGAATGCGGCTTTTCTTTTCCCCCAAACCCTTTGTGTCTGGAATTCTGTCAATATTTTGACGTGGTTCCTGCAAAAATAGCCCCCAACACATGGAGAATAGTTAATGGAGTTTATAGATTAAATCAGATTCATGGAACCCGTATAGGAATTCTAGAAATTATGTTTTGTTATAGATGGGTTGTTGGTGACAATACTTTTTATTTAAAAACTAGGTTTTTAAATAGGGCTCTAGTAGTCAATCTCCCAGATGCCAATAGGGATTACTTCGAGCACGGTGTTGTTATGAAAAATTGGCAACACCCTCCACTAATTGAAAATGATGTGTACCAGGGTCCTAGATGCCCTCCCTATGGCAATGGGATAGGTTATTTTTATTTTATTTTATTTTCGAAATTATGCTTCCTTTGTGTTTGATAAAATGTGTCACTGATATTTTAATTTTGATTTATTTGCAGTTGACAGCAAGAGAAAGTCTCCAAAAGAGACAGAAGTTAATTTAAAACATCTGAAACTTATCTGGGGTTTGCATCAGACTGTTGCCGACGAGCATATCAGATCAGCTTCATATTTGTTGCAGTACAAGAGTTACACCTCATCTTTTACTGCTCGTCCGGTGATAAGTGACGTAGAACCAGTACCAGCTTATGAAAGTTCTTCACCTGAGTCATATATTCCTTTGAGTGAAAGAATGAAGAGAAGAAGAGCTCCTGCCCTTTTTGAGAAATCTGCCTCTATTGCTGGAGAGGCAAAGAAAAACAAAAATGATATCCCAGAAGAAGGGACAAGAAAAATCGATGCACCTCCTACGGCTGCTACTGTGAAGGTTGTCGAGAAGCCCTTAGTGGCTCCGGGCAAATTCGCTGCTGCAAGCGAGGTTATTGTCATATCCCTGACTAACAATACATCCTTGGTAGAGACCGTTGATGTTCCTCCAAGGAGGCTGAAGAAGATCTCCTCGGTCAATTTGGCTGAATCCATCTCTCAGCCTCCAACTACTGGAAGTGGTGTTCCCACTTTCATTGCTCCGAGCTCTGCCATGAGCTCGGTGAAATCTTGGATCATCCCCGAGATCTAAGGTATTGAAGAAAATCTTTCTCAGGATATGGTTACCACATTAGCTGCTCGTCATATTGCTTCTGTAAGTATTATTGTCCTACACTTTCATTTTTCCGTTGTTATATATTTGCACTAACTTGCTATTGTTTTCTTTTCCCAGTTGGTAACCTGTTTCAATACAATTTTGAAGAAGGATGAAGCTATTAAAGCTTCAAGTTCCTCGTCAGGTGTAGAGGAAGCTTTGGTGGGTCTGACGCGGTCTCTGAAGAATTCTCATCAGAAGTATGTTGATGATAAAGCTGCTTGGGAGAAGAAGCTTAGTTCCACCGAGCAGGAGAGGGATCAGGTTGTTGAGGTCTCTAAGGGATTGGAGAAGAAAATAAAAGAATTGGAAAGTAAGAATAAAGAGCTCGAAGGGAAGCTCCAAAATGATGGGGAGCTTAAAGGTAAGCTCAAGTCTGCTGAGGAAGAGCTGGGTAGACTTCGTGACGTTGGTCGTTAGAAGGAGGAGGCATAAAATAAGTTGAAAGATGCCGAGGTACTTCTATCCAAGAAACTTTCCTCGAAAAAGGTGAAAAGGAAGTTGGCTATAAAAAAGTCCTTCAGTGCTGGCTGGGATAAAGGTTGGAATAAGGGTTTGGCTGCCATGGTCTCACAAATGGAGTATGGCAGCCTCAAATATTTTAGGGATGGTTGGGTGGCTTCTCTGACAGAGATGAATGTCGATGAGAACTCCAACATGTTTCAGCGACACATTCCTGGCCCCCCTCCTACTCCCGGGGAAGGAGAAGAGGATGAAGCTGCCTCCGAGGAATCTTCTATGTTGGTTGGGGATCAAGTAACTACTGTTGAACTTCGCTACAAACAACCCCAACCCACTATTACTCCTACCGAGCAGCTCCAATTAACTAACATTTCAGCCGAGCAGCTTCCAGCACCCACCGATCAACCTTCTGTGCCATCCGAGCAACCTTCTTCTTCGTCCCAGCTTCCCGAGAAAGTTTTGGGAGACAAGGAGAAGGTGTAGAGTTGTTTGGACTTTTCTCTCTGTTTTATTTTCTTTGTCAAATGTAACTCTGAACTATGTACTTCTCTTTTATGATGTAATAAAATTTGAAACTTTGACTATTCATACTGTTGATTCTCTTCCTCTTGCTCCTTATTGATTCTTTCTATCTCTTTTTTTTACTAGTTTATGGCCAGGATGGAATTGTTATCTGCTCATGATACAAAATTGTTGAGACAATGCAATGATTACTTCAAAGATGGTCATTCAGATATGACTGAAGCTCAAATCGTTGATATCCTCGGTCAAGATGCTTCAGAGCAAGCAGTTGAAGCCTACCAGTATTTAAAGTGTCTACTCAACCGGGCAGTGGCTAACAATGTAGCGTATTATGAAATGATTGAAGACCTCCAGGGCACTCTCGAGGAGCTTCAACAACAATACAAGGAGTCTACAGCCCTTTTTCACCAGGGATATGAGAAGAAGTATCATCAACTAAATGTTGATAAAGGATATGATAGATTGATTGCTACCTGTGATGTGAGGGAGAGAACTTTGAAGACCGAGGTCGAAGAGCACAGGCAGATAGCTAAGTTACTAGAGCAGGAAAACAATAACCTGCGAGGAGAGATATCTCAGTTAAAGTCTGCAGCATCTTCCTCGAACGCCTTAGTCCCTGTCAACGACGAGGGTTTCTCTTTCTTAGAGGTCAAAAATGCCAATTTGAGAGACGAATTGTAGACTTTAAAGAGAACTGGAGCCTCTACTTCTTCTCTCAGTCGAGTAAGAGGTTCTCGGGGATGAGCAAGAGCTACTCAGCTTACTATTGAAGAGCAAAGAACTCAATCAGCTTTGGAGAATCAGGCCTATCAGCTAAAGGCGAAGAATCAAGCATTAGCAGAGATGTCCAAGAAAATTATGAATTTGGATAAGCATCTCTCTACACAAAAGTATGCCATGGAGAATAAAGAACTTTTCGTAAAAAATCTCCACGAATAGCTGGAAAGGTTGACTTATCAATTCCACAAGCAACCTAGAGAATTTTGGATGGCTGGCTATAATGAAGCCCTCTATCACCTCGATGACCGAATTCAGCAGTCAAACAACGAGGGGTATAAGCAAGGATGGTTAAATGCCTTGGGTGTGCTACAATTGGAACAAGGTCACTATTTATGGGATTACTATAATCCTGGGTTGCTTGACCTGCCAGTGCCACCATTCAAACTCGACATGAGTTGGATTCCTGCTCGGGCAATCCCTCAGTGTTTGATTTCTAAATATCTTGGCGATTACAGTCTTCATTCCAATGTTGAGATATCTCGCCCAGAGCACCTACTCGATCGGCCATCTGTGATGAACATCAGGATGCTCAAAGACCTTAATTTCATAAATTCCCCTTAAGCCTTAGACGATCCTCCTACTGGAGAGGAACCTGTTTCAAAAGAAGAGGGGAAGAAACCAATAGAATAGGAATCTTGATGTAATAATTAATATGTATTTCATTCTCAATGTATTTTGTTTTGGATTTAATGAAAAACTTCTATTTTTCTTTGAAATCTTGATTGCCATTTTACTAATGAATGTGTATGTATATCTGTTAAAAAGATAACATCATTCTTGATTGCCATTGTCTTATTTACTAATGAATGTGTATGTATATCTGTTAAAAAGATAACATCATTGTGTTATTTGCCGACCAACTAAAGTTGGTAAAACTTATTATTGACTATCTTAAACTGATAATAATCATTTGTCGACCAACCAGAGTTGATGATATTTTGTTTCTCGACCAATTTGGTGAAATGTTTCAAGTATTAAAATTTTGCTTGATCGCTTTTTAATTCTAAGCCATTATTTGTTTAACCAACTATTTCCGACCAAAGAGAGTTGGTGCTTTTAATTCTCGACCAACCTTAGTTGTTAAAAAAAAATTATTCCCAACCAACTATAGTGGGTGAATCTTCTTCCCAACCAGCTGGAGTTGGTATTTCTGAGAAATATTTTTTTTATTTTTGACCAACCGGAGTTGGTGGATTTTCTTCCCAACCAACCGGAGTTGGTATTTCTGGGAAATATTTTTCTTCCCGACCAACCGGAGTTGGTGGATTTTCTTCCCAACCAACCGGAGTTGGTATTTCTGGGAAATATTTTTCTTCCCCGACCAACCAGAGTTGGTGGATTTTGCTGAGTAGTGTGTAGCACTAGTATTCCGCGAAAAATTTTCAATAAAAGGAGAGAATTGGGTAGAATATTCACATTTTATTCATACTGATGAAATTGCATTACATGAGGGTTTACATTACTGATAATATTTGCGCAGGTGCTCTGCATTCCATCCATTCTTTAACTCCTCCCCTTCTAAAGTTTCTATTCTGTAGGTTCCTGGTCGAACAACTTCTGTAACTCGGTAAGGTCCATGCCAGTTCGCTTCCAGTTTGTTGTGCTTTTGAATCACTTTCTTTAGCACATAGTCTCCTTCTTTCAGGTCGCACTTCTTCACTCTCTTGTTGTAGAACAAAGTTGTTCGTTGCTGGTAAGCAGCATTCCTGATGGTTTCTTCTTCTCTAACTTCCTCGAGCATGTCCAAGTCTAACCTTCTCATTAAATCGCTGACAGGGGAGTTAAAGTTCAACACTCGGTGTGTTGGAAGGCCCAACTCGGCAGGTATAACAGCTTCACTTCCAAATGCCAGCATATATGGAGATTCTCCAGTTGCTGCTCAGGGAGTAGTACGATAAGCCCATAGTACTGAATGTAGCTCGTTGATCCAGTTTGCTTTCGCGTCATTCAGTCTTTTCTTCAAGCCATTTAGCAGCGTTCTGTTTGTCACCTCAGTTTGTCCATTGCTTTGGGGATGGCCTGGTGCCGAGTGGATTTCCAAGATATTTGACTGATGACAATAGGCAGCGAACTCCTCGTTGTCAAATTATGTTCCATGGTCGGTGATGAATACATGGGGAAGACCATATCTACAAATGATATTTTTCCAAATAAATTGGTACACCTTTTCGTACGTCATGTCGACAAGAGGCTCGGCTTTAACCCACTTAGTAAAGTAATCCACTGCGACGACGAGATATTTAAATCTTCCTCTGGTCGTTGGAAGTGGCCCAACCAAGTCAATTCCCCACATGGCAAATGGCCAAGAGGAAGTAATGGGTGTCAACAATGTTTGGGGAGTTCTTCGGATAGTGGAGAAGCGTTGACACTTGTCACATTTCTTGGCATAGGCTATACAATCAGCCCTCATCGTTGGCCAATAGTATCCTTGCGTCATCACTCTTTGCAAAAGTGTCTGACCTGCTACATGGGCTCCACAGGACCCTTCATGGACCTCTTTAATCAAATCGTTCACATCGGAGGGATGCACACATCTTTGCAAACCTGCCATAATTCCTCGTCTGTATAGAACACCATTAGTCAGTACATAACGAGCAACTTTAAACTTCAATTTCTTAGCTGCGAGTTTGTCAATCGGTAATTCTCCCTCCTCAATATATGCCCTGATGGGATCCATCCAAGATGGCCCTAAATCAAGGGTAATGAAATTCATCGTCAGATCTTCATCTATGCTCCGACCATCTAGAACTTCAATTGGTATTGTTCTTCGTAGCTCGGTACGAGTAGCCGATGCTAGTCGAGATAAAGCGTATGCTCTTGCATTCTCCATTCTTGGTATTCTGACCAGTTGAACAGTAATAAATTCCGATACCAGTTCCATCGCCTTTGCATGGTACTTAACCATCAACTCTCCTTTTGCTGTATATACACCAAGCATTTGGTTTATAATCAACTGTGAGTCATTGCATACGATTATTTGCTCTGCCTTCATGGTTTTTGCCAGACTAAAACCTACAATCATCGCTTCATATTCGGCCTCATTATTAGAAGCTTGAAATTAAAAGCGCAGAGCATATTCTATATCGACCTCGTCTGGACTTATCAATACAATCCCAGCTCCACTACCTGAGGTGCATGATGAGCCATCCACATATAGGTTCCATACAGGTATTTCATCCTCAAACTTCTTATTGGACAAAGTTCCTCGATGGAATATTTGTTGCTCCTTTATCTCCATTTCTACTACACCTCGCTGCTCGTCGACCTTCTCCTCTTGCTCTCCGACCAACTTAAGTTGATCGGGGTTTAAATTTGATGATCCTGTAACATCCACCGGTTGGTCGGTGTTCAGCTTTTGCTCCTCGGGGGTATCAGGATAAGTGAACTCTGCTATAAAATCTGCTACTGCTTGTCCTTTTAGTGACGATCTAGGTTCATAAATTATATCATATTCACCGAGTTCTATTGCCCAATACATCAATCTCCCCGATTTTTTTGGTTTATGAAGAGCTTGCCTCAACGGCATATCGGTATATACGACTATGGTATGATCTTGGAAGTATGGCTTCATTCTTCTACTCGCTTCGATCAGCGCTATTGCCAACTTTTCCAGTTTTGGATATCTTATCTCTGCTCCTTGGAAGGCCTTACTAGTGTAATAAATTAGTTTTTGTACTCCATCCTCTACTCTTATTAATGCCGAGCTAACTGCATTTTCTGAAACCGCTAGATACAAGTACAACCTTTCTCCCATCACCGGTCTGGACAACATTGGAGGTGCTCCCAAATATTTCTTCAATTCTTGAAAAGCTTTCTCACATTCTTCATTCCATTCAAAAGTCTTTCGGAGCGTTTTGAATAATGGGAGGCATCTCTCAGTTACTCGCGATACAAATCTGTTAAGTGCTGCTACTCGCCCTGCAAGACTTTGCACTTCTTTCTTCGCCGTTGGAGATCTTAGTCCCAATAGAGCTTTGATCTTTTCAGGGTTTGCTTCAATGCCTCGTTGATTGACATATACCCGAGAAACATGCCTTCTCATACTCCAAATATGCACTTAGTCGGGTTCAACTTCATTTGATATTTATCTAATTGATCAAAGGTCTGGCCTAAGTCAACTAGATGGTCAGCATCTTTCTTGCTCTTTGTCAGCATATCATCAACATAAACTTCCATATTGCAACTGATTTGCTCTGCAAACACCTTGTTCATCAGCCGCTGATATGTTGCATCTGTATTTTTCAAACCAAAAGGCATAACATTATAACAATAAGTTCCCCTAGGGGTAATGAAAGAAGTACTCTCCCTGTCTTCAGGTTTCATTTTAATCTGGTTGTAACCAGAATAAGCATCCATGAAGCCCAACAGCTCGTGTCCCGAGGTAGCATCCACTAATTGATCAATTCGGGGCAAGGGAAAATGATCCTTTGGACATGCCTTGTTGAGGTCGGTGAAGTCTACACACATCCTCCATTTATTGTTCTTCTTTTTCACCATCACTACATTTGCTAATCAGTCTGGATATTTAACATCTTCAATAAAGCAAGCTTTCTGGAGCTTCTCGACCTCCTCCTGTATAGCTTGGTTCATCTCGGGGCTGAACACTCTTCTTCTTTGCTTCACTGGCTTGATCTCCTTATTCACATTGAGCTCGTGACATAAGAAATTTGGGTCTATTCCGGGCATATCCTCATGACTCCAAGCAAAAGTTTGTTTTTTCCTTTTTAAGAAAACTATGTACTCCTGTTTTAGTGAGGCATCTAACGACGAACCTATCTGAGTTGTTCGTTCAGGATGCTCGTCGTCCAGAATGATATTTTCAGTAGCTTCCACCACCTGACCTTTCACGAGTTGCGACTCATCTCTAGGATCCAATGCTTCAATTTTTGCACCTTCATCCACCTGATAGGTAGTAGTCTTTTTCCTATATTCCTTCAGTTCCTCCTGCTCGGCAGATGAATAGTAGCATTCTCGAGCTACTTTTTAATCACCCTTCACAACTCCTACTCCAAAATTGGTTGGAAATTTTAGGCATTGATGTACCGTAGATGGTACTACTTTGAACTTCTTCAATCCTACCCTTCCCATGATGATATTATAGGCTGATTGAACATTCTTATCCATCACGAAGAAGCGTACTCTTTATGTTCGACAAGCAGGCCATGTACCAATGAACATATCCAACTTGATCGTCCCAAGTGGAAAAACGTTCTCGCCAGTAAAACCGAGAAGGGGCCTATGATAAGGCTCCAACTGAGACAACTTTAGATTTAAACTGTCGAAGCACGAGTAGAACATAATATCAGCCGAGCTACCATTATCAACCAGTACTCTCGAGATCATCACTTCCTTCATTCTCATTTTTATCACCAATGGGTCATCATGAGGATACAGCACACCTGCGAGGTCGTTTTTTGAGAAACCGATGACCAGTTTTTCTTTGTTGACCTTCCTCGGGCAATCATCTTCAGCCAAGTTTATTCATTGAATATATGAACAGGCTTGAGCCTCATTGAGGTAAGCTTTTCTTTCTGCAGTAAGGTCTCCACCTCCTGCATCTCCACCTGTAATCGCATTGCAATCAAATGATCCAAAATGTATTGAAAATACCTCACGTTCTGGCTGCCTTGGTCTTTTGGGAAGATCGGGGTCGTCTTCTGGATCATCTTCATGGTCTCTTTTCTTGTTCTCCTCTGCTCGACGAGGAGATCTAGACCTCTCTCTTGCTCGGTCGTTGTTTCTTCTTTCATTTCTACGATCAACATACTTTTCCACTTTTCCTCTTCTAATGAGTGCTTCGATCTCATTCTGAAGAGCTATGCAATTTTTGGTCGTGTGACCGTGATCTTTGTGGAACTCGTAATATTTGGCCTTATTCCTCTTGTCAGGGTCTGACTTCATTTTCTCTGGCCAGTTTAACTCCTCGCTGTTCTTGATTTCTTCTAGAACATGGTTGATGTCTATCTTCAAAGGAGTATAATTTTCAAATTTATTCAATACCTCCCATGATGGCTTTGTTTTTGAGTGTTTGTCACCACCACTGTTCTTATGCTCTTTCTTTTTGGCCTTATCAATCTCCACCTTGGTCTCTTTAGTATCCATATTCTTCTTTGCAGCCATAGCCTCCTCGACATTCATGATCTTGGCCTCTTTTGCCATCAATTCTGACATGGTTCTGGGTGGATCTTTAGTCAAAGTGTAGTACAACTTGTTGGGCAACAGCCCACTCATCAGAGCAGTAATCGCTATCTTTTCCTCATAATCAATAACTTCGAGTTTCTCGTTATTAAAATGAGTTATATAATCCCTGGTGCTCTCACCTGCCTTTTGTCTAACACTTAACAAGTGTGCTACTCGTTTAACAGGTTTTGCTCCAAAACAGAAGTTTCCAATGAAGAGCTCGGCCAGTTGAAAGAAAGTTGAAATCTTACCCCGAGGAAGATTATTGTACCATATTTGAGCAGATCCTGTAAGAGTTCCCAAGAATGCCCTGCATATCATCTCATCTGGCACAGCATAGATGTCAGCAGCAGCTTGGTATTGCTCTATATAAAGGACAGGGTCGGTTCATATTTAGGAGTCACAATAGGTGCTTTGAACTTTGATGGTGTGGGAAAATCCACAATTGCTTGGACAAAAGGTGTCCCTTGGACAAAAGTTCTTTGTAGAGGATTCTTGGACTTAGCCATTTCCCCTAATCTATCCTCCAACCTCCGAATAGAGCCTTTCCACGCATCATTTCCCTCCTTGGGCCTATTGGTTCGAGCAATTGATCGTGTTGAAGTCGCTTCCTGGGATCTATCTTGTCGAGCAACTGGTTGTGATTGGGCAGAACCTTCTCTTAGATCAAATGGTCGTCGAAAGTTTTTCGACACAGCCTTAGGAGGACTTTTATTCTTCCTAGGTCCCAATCGATCAAAAGGAGAGACCCTACTTAATCTTTCCAGTGCACTGGTCCTTTTTGGAGAGAGAGTGATGTGTTGTTCAGTATTTGTGGCTCGTACTGACGAAGTTCGACCCGGTTGATAAGAAAAATATTCATATTTCTCAGTGCGATATGAATCGCTTTGCCTAATGCGTGAAGAAAATAAACGAGTATTTCTTTGAACACTTCGTTGTCCTGAATAGGTTGATGCTTCACCCTGGATAGTTTGCATGAGTTGTCGCATTGTTTCTTGCATGGTTGTCTGACCTTGAGACAAACTGGCCATGATTCCAGCCAGATCTTGGATATTTGGAGGAGCGAATGGATTTGGGGTGTTTCCAGCGTTTCGATTGTTGGATTCAGGATTGTCAGCCATTGGTGATGAATTGTTTTTGTTGAAAAACGAAAATTACAGTCGTTTCCCACAAACGGCGCCAATCTGTTGATGTAAAAAATTAGATTATCTCTAATTGTTTAATCACAGATAAAAAATAAATAAGACAAAAGATTTTAAAGTGGTTCAGCCTTGAACAAATGGCCTACGTCCACTGTTTTTGTTATTATTGACTGTTTAAAAATTATCGAGGTAGGATTTATCTCTAGAAATTTCGGTCCCCTTCCAATGAGGATGATACAATGTATTTATAGCCCTGAGGCTGTACATGAGAAAGGATCATACATAGCTGTCCAATAAGCGTATACATATGTATGATAATAATCAGTATTTAATGTGCATTTAATCCTCTTAATTGTCTGATAATAAATGCTCTAATCGAGGTGTAGCTCAGACTGCCTAAGCTGCTCGGACCGCCTAAGTATCTCGGTATCCATGAGCTGCTCGGTGCAGTAAAGTTCCTCGGAGAGCACCTACTACTCGGAGTGTCTGAGTTGGTCGGGGAAATTGAGTTCCTAGAAGTCAAGGTGTTGTTCAGAAGTGTTTGTTATTGCCACGCAGATTGCCATATGTCTCCACTTAATTGAGTCATGTCAGCAGATTAAATTTGGTATCAACACCTAGGTTTAATCATCATACCTTGTTCTTGTTTTCTTTTCAATTCAAGATTAATCAAATATCCATACTTCTACAAATAAATGCCAATCCTAATTTGTTTTTCCCAATAGTAATGGGTTAGTCTTGGTAATCGGTTGACACCATAAGCACTATTTATAAACCAGCAACATGAATTGGGCTATCGAGGAAGCGAACACTCTAGAAGTTATAAATACATGACTTAAACACAATACGAATCAAAGAAGACATGAAATTTATTGTGCATGACTTTATATGGATTGGGATGGTTTATAACTCTTAACATTAACTAAAAAAAATAAAGACCAAGATACCTTAATAAATTTTACAACTCACATCACCTATGCTTTACCATATAATATTATACACTAACATCCCAAAACACCACTACCATTGCCAACACAAACAATCAAGACACAAATTGATGATTTTATGGTATGGAATATTTTTTGAAGGATGACATGAAAAATGGAGATTCTTTAACTATATACACCACCAATGATGGTGTAAAAACCTAAAGGCATACATCAACCTTGCTTGAAAGCCTATTATAGAATTTCTTACGGTGCTCTAATAAATGAATGAATCATAACCCTCGCTCGATTTGCACTCAACAAACATAATTAGAATTTTAATGTTCATCTTTAATTTGTTTGGGTACCATCATCTTGCACCAGAGGAAGATAATGAGAGGAAATGATGGATGTTGATGATCCAAAACAACTATAAGACAACTTAGAAATATAATTAACAATTTATATGTAAGAAGTAAGTTATAATGGAAGATCTAGAGTAAAGAAATAAAAAAAAAAAAGCATGGATGAGTGAGAATAAATCAAGGGTGAGAAGGATTTACGAGATTTGGCCCCCAAATAATCCTACACCACAATGGTGTAGTCTTCATTATTATGTAGTAGAATTATCATCATCATGATCTCTTATATCTCACATTATTTCAATGTACTCCCAATTCACAATGTTATTGTTCACATATTGTTTTGACGGAGTAATATCCAGTAAGAAATTTATCCCACTAGAAGGTGAAGTACACAAGTATTTAAACGTGAGAAAAGAGTGTTTCCCAAGGCTAGCATGGTAGCCCTCATGAAAGGCTATCAGAATGATATTAATATGAATCAATATGTGAGCTAATCATAAGTATGTTATTACAAATGATGAAAAAATATTCTCCATATATTTTTTTTGTTATCCTTGTTGGCAAATTATTCTTTGACTACTTGGTGAATATAATCTTAGAATACATATTTGAGGTAGCGCTAAAGTCATGTTTGAACATCCAAGGGGTGTTGAACTATGTATGTGAGTTACCCTCTTGGGTCATTTTGACCATGATCGATGATAGACAAATCGGTGGTTGATTGGAATGATGAGATATGAAGGTGGGGCCCTCGAGTGTTGTTATGGTCCCTCAGTCTTTTTATGCCCCTAGGCTAGTTTACATATGAGACATATCCTTATATTGATCTTCATATGTAGTCATTAATCTTTAAGGATAGTCAGGCTTGAATTACGATTTCTTCACCTCCAGATAATTTACTATCCATTGAAGACACGTCAACATTTTTGTTGAGGTGTTAGGTCATGTTATCCTCACCCAATTCATATCTACCCATATAACCTCAAACTTTGAGCTTAAAAAAGATTCTATGTAGCGTCATTGGTAATGTTGGTCATTTCATAACATTTGTATTTTAGATTCACCCCAGATCATGTCAATGTACCAACCGGATTTTGTTGCTTGGATCTGCTGATGTTGTAGGAGATATACACTTTATTGTCCATCTTCCTTATTAATTATGGCCAATTGTCACTGGCCCAAATTATTCAACATTTTTTCTCAACTATCACTTGACATATGTCAACTTTTGGGTGGCTAGATGTGCATCAAGGTAACGTCTATCAATGTTCATTATATTGACTTAGGGAGGAGTGGAGCTCGTGAATGCCTACTTTATTTTCTATATGGTCACGGACACCAATACATACGTTTCAGTGATGAGAAGTTCTATTTCACTGGAGTGAACCTCCAGCGAGCAAGGTCGCGGATGGAAACTTAAATTTCCATGTTTCTCCATTTTCACAAATTGCATAATTTTATCTTATTCAACCAAGTACAAGTAAAATTATAAACACAAATATTCATTAAAAACATAATTGGAAAAATATATAGTCTTTGGGTTATGAAATCTCAAAAAAAGAACCACATGGTTAATAGAGAAAGATTTTGATATTATGAAAAGTATTTTAAACAAGGGTGAATCTAAGTCCACTAGAAAAATACATTTATCCTAAGTGATTAACTTTTGAAAATGGCATGCATGATCCGGTATGATTTTGATGAATCCTTTCAGAAACCTCTTGGAGGAGACTCAACATATATTTTGCGGCATGGAATAAGACAATTCAAATCTCATGGGGCACATGAGTATACTATACTCTTACACATGGAGGCCACAAGTTCAAGATGTTTGAGAAAAAGATTTGCACACCAATGTAGGTACATATTAGTGATTAGTCATGGAATAGAATGGTGATTACCAAGTACTGTTCAGTTTCATGGTCGATTTTGCAATTAGTCTAAAAGAAGAAGTTTTTCATCCTATTAACATCCTAGATATTTTTAACGTCGACTTAGGAGGACTATCCTTGTTTAACCCTACACATCATATTTTCAATTGGAGGTTGTTTTTTGATGGGACATCTAAAAAGTGTGGCACAATAATCAATATCATATTTATCACCCTTTAAGGGTCCAAAATCAAACAATAGCCTAACTAGAATTCGAAGGGTTAAAAATCTAAGCAAATTATGAGTCCGTGATAGTTGACCTCCAAAGTGAAGTTTCAATAGGGTAAAAACTTAACCATTTTTACTCACATTTGATTGTGAACTACATGAACGGAATATATGATCTAAGAGAACCAAGAATAATTCCCTACAGTGATAAAGAAAGGATCTTTCTCAAGACCTTTTAGGTAGATGACTAGTGTATAGTTTCCAAGGAACTACTATAGTCATGATGATGCATTAGCCACTTTGGCCTCAACTATTGATACCAGGATAAAATGGACAATAGAAGTAGAATACATTGAGAGGTTGTTCTTAAAGGAACCTGAATAAAAGATCATGGAGATAGAGATTGACCATTTACGAAGATGAATAGACACCCTTCCTTGGATATAGTGAGATTCCAACTGACAAAAAGGAGGCTTGCAAAAGGAAAGTTAAGTAGGTTAGGTTATGCTTAAACTTAAAAGGACACCTCTATAAGAGTTCATTAACCGATCCTATCATTAAATGGATAGATGAAGAAATCTTAAGAGAAAAATAAGAAGGGAAATGTGGTCCCCGTGTCATAGGACTATCACTAGCATTTAGGGAGATTTTGTAAGAGTACTTGTGATCTTCATGCAAAAGGATGTTGTGAAGTTTGTTCAAAAGTGTGTAAAATGACAATAGTTTGCCCCAATCATTAGTCAGTTGGTGGGGTACTTAAATTCATTACTAATTCCATGGTTGTTTACCTAGTGTGGCATGGATATAGTCAACAAGTTCAAAGAACCCAGGGAGATTGCAATTTCCTCGTCTTGGCAATCGACTACTTCACTAAGTGGATAGAAAGACCCCTTAGCACACATCAAAGAAGCAAACACTCGAAGGTTCATATAGAGGAACATCATCAGATGATTATGGATCCCAATATCTATTATGTATGATAAAGGCACCGAGTTTGACAACGATCCCTTTGAATAATTTGTGTCGAGTATGGAAATCACAACCAATATTCCTTAGTGACATTTCCTCAAAGCATCCAATAAGACAATCCTTGTAAGATTCAAGCGAAGATTAGAGAAGGCCAAAAAACATATGTTTAAATAACTCCCACACATCCTTTGGTTATATAAGACGACTCCAAAATAGTCAAGTAGAGAGACACCATATGCACCTGTCCATAGAATGGAGGATGTAATATACCATGATTTTACAGTAATTTAATTTTAATTAGTTGTTAGGTTAATTGTTGGTATGAATATTCCTTATGTGTTAGAATAATTATTTATTTGGTACTTTAATTAATTTAAATTAATTAATTATTATGTATTATGTGTATTATATGTGTAGTTAAATATCTAATGTTGACATGGTATTATGGTATTCTAAGGATTGATCATGAGACTAATGGTATATACGGGATTTCCTTATTTCGAATATTGATTTGACATACTAGGTTTCATTGATTGGAATATTTTTATAATATCGAGTTTGTAAATATTATATGTGTTAATTATATAATGTGTTTTGTTAATTTTCTAAACCATGTCGTCGAATTTGTGATATATTGGGTTTGGGTCAGACTTCATAGGGTTTTAGAGTGCCCAAATGGTGTTAAAAATATATAGGATTTGGGCCTTGGGGTTTAGTAGACCATTGGTATAATTTTGAGAGTAATCGGGTAATCTTTTAGGGTCCTTTAAAAGTGTTTTTAATTAGGTTATAGTTAAGCACCTCTCATTAGATTAACAGTCTAGCCTAAACACACCTCATACAAAATCCTAGCACCACAATAAATCTAGCTTTGAGGAGAGCTAAAGGGTATGGAAGATTAAGGACTATAGTTTATTTTTAATAGTATTTCATACCACGTCTTAAACGAATAAAGGTAAGGAATTCATTTTACTTCCCCTTTGATTTTATTTAACTATGATAAAATTCATATATTAGTTAATTTAATTGAGATGATAATTTTATGATGAAAATTTGATGATTACTTGTTGAGATTATTGAAGTAAATTTATGGAAATTATTATGTTGGAATCCATTAACGAACATTAAGTTTAGGGTACTTGTAGTTACGATGAAATTTAGGTTAATAGATTAAGATCAAATTGATTAATTCATAGATTTCAAATTAAACCTGTTAGAATTTTCATATCCTATATTAACTTGTGCTAATGGAGTGAATTAGTGAGAATTGTGATTAGAATCCTTAAATATTAAATATATGATTCTTATAGAAGGGAATACAAATTTATACAAAATTTTGATTATACATTTTTAGAATAAATGTTATAAATGTTATTTATGTATAATTCCTGGCCTTAAACATATATTTCATCATTGGGAACTAACCTTGATGATTTGGATTGAATTTGGAGGGTTTTGGAAAATGAAACTCATATCTTACCAAAAAAAAATTAAGACTACTAGAGGACCCTGATCGAGTCAATTAATTGATCGATATGGGTAGGGTCTGTAAGGACATATTTTCTATCATGTTCCTAGAAACTAGATTACATTGTGTATGGCGTATCTCGTTCCAGTCGTTAAGTCAATTCAAGTTTACACGTTCAAGAAGACGGATCCAAATATCAAGTTACTTTAACAAGTTGTAAGATGAGACGTAATTTTCGTATGGATTTAGTTTTATGTTACATAGATTTCTTACTAAGTAATGGGATATTTTGCTAAAGTGATTTTTATCAAAACGAGGCCTTTTAAATCAATTGTTTTCAAACAATTTTTTAACAACATTTTTATCTTTAAAAATATATTTTCACCTAACTGTCGTTCTGACAACTTGGGTATGTCATTCAAACAACTTAGCAATGTTATTTGAAAGGTCATTTGATGCCTTACTTCTCATATGGATCAAACGAACCCATACTATATCATATTTTTAAGGTCATTTGAAAGGGTCGTTCGAAGGCACTTCTAACAAGATGTCAATTTCATTCAAATAAAATCAAGATCTCATTCGAACGACATTCCGCCACCTCAAAATTTGTGTAAGCCTATAAAAACCTATTTCATGAAGATTTTTAATTAAGACTTTTCAGTTACGTAAACTTCTAAACAACTGCAAAATCGTCTTCACTTTTTAGGGCAAAACATTTTTTAGATTCACCAAATCAATCCCAAATACTTTTGTGAATCTTCTTTGGAACCCAAACACTTATGTAACGAAGTTATTCTTGTGTAGAGATTTATTCACTGCTCACCTTGTGATACTTGAGGGTATTCACTGCTGAAGGAGGAGAACTGAGGTTCTTGTGATTCTCGATGGAATCATTGTTCATTGAAGGCTTCGATCTTTGTGAGTTCTGGTGGGAATTGATTGTAGTATTTCTCCATTGCGCTATAAGTTATGATTTGCAAACATTGGTGAAATAAAAGGTTTTTCCATGCGAGGATTTTTCAAGAAATTATTTTTTCCTTACATGCTTATATGATTTACTTCTTTTAATCATCTAGATGCATGTTTAGGATTTAATAAAATTAAAATTTGTTTGTGGGATTAACATCTAATTAAATAAGATTAATTCATCGAAGAATCGCACACTCTTCAAATTGGCATCATAACTTTTAGAGTTGTTTTCACCCTTTTAGAAATTGGTATCAGAGCTAGTTTCACAAAATTATCATGACATCCTTTTTCCGCAAAATATTTTTTTGAGATATCAATAGTTTTGAAATTTTGATTTTGAAAAATTGTAAATTTTTCGATGGATAACTTATATAATCGAATGGCCGTATATGACGGCACAAATATGCATATTAAAAATCCCGCATGAGATCTTGTTTAAAAGCTATTGATGAAAGAGTTTGGCTAGTTTGTGAAAAAGGGTGGACTCCTCCCCTATCACCGTTAATAATGTCATTAATTCCAAACCCATTTCCGATTGTACCGATGATGAGTTTAAATGGAGTACCTATGACTCTCGTGGACTTAGTGCTATTTTGGGAGCCGCCACCCCCAACAAGTTTTGTCACATCATGACGTGCACTACGTCTAAAGATTTTACCAGTGCCAATGAGTTCCGTCACATCATGACGTGAGTGAGTGGAGGGCACTCACGATGATACCAACGTTATCAAGGTGTCAAAGCTTCAAATTTTGACCACCCAATTTGAGACTATCACTATGTTAGAATTCAAGAGGTTTGATGATTCTTATGCTAGGTTTTCGAACATTGTTAACATGAGTTTTAATTTGGGTGAGAAAATTGAGGATTTGAGAGTTGTGAAAAAGATTTTGAGGTCACTTCTGTATTATTTTATTCTTAAGGTCACTGTTTTGAACTCATTAAGGATATTAGATACACTTAGGTTAGAAGAACTCGTAGGAGACCTTCAAACATATGAGATCGTCATGTTTTCCCAAACCATTAAGCCTAAGGATAAAGGGATAGCTTTAAAGACTCAAGTTAAGAAAAAGAAAAAAGATAGAGTTTTTGAGTCTGATTCTGATTCTGATTCTGAGGGTGAGGTTGAGGTTGATGACTTGGCCTTATTTGCGACAAATTTTAAAAATTTTCTCAAATTTTCCAAAAATAATTCTTTCGATAAAATGATTTTTGAGAAAAAAAAAAAGAAAAATGAGGTCAAGGATAGCGGTGAGAAAGAGGTAGATATAAGGTGTTTTAAGTGCGAGGGCAAAGGGCACAAGGTGTTTGAGTGTCCCACTGTGCTAAAGAGAAAAGGCAAAGTGATTGCTAATAAGGCCACTCTTAGCGATAGTGAGATGATTCAAGGGGAGAATCACCGCATGAAAAGTGAGTTGCTTTCATGATAGTCATGTGAGCACATCTATTTTATCCCACAACGATAAGGACACATGTAAATGTGAGAGCCTCAATGATGTTTCAAGTAATTCGAGTGAGGGTTAAGGTGATCTCCAACAAGCATTTAGTGATTTATACACCGAGACATTGAGGACAGAAATGATGAATAAGGACTTATCTTTTAAGGTGATATATTTGGAGAGAGAGGTAGAAGTTTTGAGGGTGTGTAAGATGTTGACGAGTCAACTCGAGAAGGTAAGAGTTTCTTTATGCGAGCAGTTAATCATCTTAGGCCAGGAAAAGAGTTATTTGACAAACGTTGTGGCTAGTCTTATGGGAGATCTCCAATCCTCATTGAAGACTCATTGAAGACTTTGTATCCCAACTCAAGAGAGATTTTGAACGTGATCGAGAAGTCAAAGTTACTTTAGAGGACACATCTAAGAAGGTACGAAATATTCTTCTTGGTCCCGCTTTGGTTAATGTTGAGAGACTAAAAATAGGTTATGATGGTGTATCCACTTCCCATGTTGCACCTGAGTCAGTTTTTGAGTTTGTGATAGATCCATATGGATCTCAACCTAACCCACCTAGGCATTCGTTTACCCATAGGAGAGCGCATCCTAGTCGTTGTGAAAGAGGTGTTCCTAGGCCCGTGTATGTTTGTTCCCATTGCAAGAAAAGAGGACACCTTAGAAAATTTTTCATTAAGTTGGGTAGTGTGTCACATAGGTATCTTTTATGTTATGCTACTACACATGTTCCCACATGCACTCCCACACATATTACTTTGGATGACCCCGCACATCACATGAGAGATTTTGATCATTTTTAGAGCAAGTTGAGTATTTAGTCAAGACTTCATATGATTTGATGGATGTTTTTCATAAGATACCACCTCCTTTGGAGAACTCCTCTAGACCTAATGGTTGAGTTTTATAATTGTTTCCTAGCAGAGGGTGTTTTTCATGCATACATTATTCATGCCTATTGTTCAGGTGTACTACCAGTCTATTTAGCTTTTTCCGCTTTGATATATTTTTTGCAAAATCCAAAAAGAGTTTTGTTTTTCTTGAAAAATACAAAAAGATTTTCTATTTTTTTTTTAAATGTGAAAAAGCCAAAAAGATTTTTTTTTATATTTTTTTTAAAAAACACAAAATGATTTTTTTATTTCTTTTTCCACCGTATATGGATGGACATTTAGGATGACCAAGTCACAATATCATTCCATTATCCACGTGACTTTTTGATAGTGTTTTGAGACACGCCACTATTTCATTTATGTTCTTTATAATGTTTAGAGTCATTAACATGTTATTAGCAATTACTTTCTATATGTTTGACTCATTGTCTCCTTTAATCCACACATGCATTAATTTATTTGGGTATTGTACTTGTCTAGCACAGGTTGGTCAAAGCGTTTTCATCTCAAACTTGTCTTTAAAATGAACCAAATGTGATAAAATGAGATATTGAAAGTAGTGCTTGTAAGAACCATTACTCGGATTGGAAAAATTGAAATTATATCTTTGGTAAATGTGTTAATTTAATGCAATGGCTCAGGCTATTGAAAGTAAAAAAAATCTTTGCATGAATAGCCACCAATTCCAAAAGAATAGAGCCTAAAATATTAAAAGCACTCAAAAGAAAAAATATAAAGTACTAGGTCAAATTCAAAGAACATTAATGCTTCGCCACATATGAGCATTGATTTCTTAAAAATAAAAGAGTTGAATGAAATATTCTGCATGTGGGTTTTGAGGGAGTTTAGTCGAATATCAATGGGCTTACATGCCTTGAAAAAGTCTCATAAAATCATTACATAGTTTTGGGAGTTATTGGTGTGAAAACCATTTTAGACTTTAATTTGTTGATTAAATTGAGTCGATATCATATGAATTCAACATTTTTACACCTAAGATAGATTATGAGTTCATTCGTTCGGCGTATCCAAAATTCATCGTGCACATATGTTATGATTGTTTAAATTTATTTTTTTATCGAATTTGTTCACACCCATTTATTCCGAGTTAATAATTTGGTTATCTTGCTGTTAGTTCATGGTGTGTGTTGTTTTTGTAAAATTAATTTTGCTTGAAAAAATTTGAAAAATCAAAAATAGTTTGTGGAACATTTTCAGTTTACCCTTGCATGAGCTTATTGGTATATGCTTGTGATGATTTTCTATGCTTTTTATGACACTCCGATTATTATTTATTTTCATTTTTTTCATTGTCTATTTCAGACAGATAAAAAGGGCGAGAACTAATTATGAATTATGGGGGAGTGAGAGTTTGAGTTATGGGGGAGAATTGAATTTATTTAATTTATATTTTTTATCTTATTTCAAACTCAATACCTCACGAAGGTAATTCCTTTGTCTATTGTGTGTACGACTTTGATGAGCATTTGAAACGCACAAAAAAAACAAAAGAAAGCAAGAAGATTTGAAAGTTGAAGATTTTGAAAACTTACATGTTTAGTATCTTTCCACTTTTGGGTCTCTTGGAGGGTATTAGATTTGTATAGGATATTTGATTCATAATTCGAATTATTTTTATTTTGTACCGGAATAGCCACAGGGGGAGATTTATAAGGAAATATTTTCCATCATGTCCTCAGTACCTAGTTTACATTGTATATGGTGTATATCGTTCCAAACATCAAGTCAATTCAAGTTCACACGTTCAAGAAGGCGGATTCGAATATCAAGATACTTCAACAAGTTTTACGACGAGATGTAATTTTGGTATGGATTTAGTTTTGTGTTACTTAGAATTTTTACGAAGTATTGGGATATTTTTCTAAACTATTTTTATCAAAATGAGGAGTTTTAAATCAATTGTTTTCAAACAGTTTTCGAACTACATTTTTATCATTAAAAATTTATTTTTGTCTAACAATCATTCTAACGACTTGGCTATGTCGTTCAAACGACTTAGCAATATCGTTTGAAAGGTATTCTGATGCTTTACTTCTCATATGGATCAAACGAACTCGTACTGTTTCATGTTTTTAAGATCGTTTGAAAGGGGCGTTCTAATGTCAATCTCATTCAAACGACATCAAGATCTCATTCGAACAACATTTCGCCTCCTCAAAATTTTTGTACGCCTATAAAAACATGTTTCGCGAAGATTTTTAATTAGAACTTTTCATTTACGCAAACTGCAGAACAACTCCTAAATAGTCTTTGCTTTTTAGAGAAAAAACAATTTTTAGATTCACCAAATCAATCCCAAATACTTTTATGAATATTTTTTGGAACCCAAACACTTATGTGACAAAGTTATTCTTGTGGAAAGATTTCTTCACTGCTCACCTTGTGATACTTGAGGGTATTCACTGCTGAAGGAGGAGGACTGGGGTTCTTATGATTCTCGAAGGAATCATTGTTGAGTCAAGGTTGCAGTCTTCATTATTTCTTGCATGAATTAATTGCAATATTTCTCTATCGTGTTGTAAGTTACGATTTGCAAACATTTGTGAAATAAAAGGTTTTGCCCTGAGGGAATTTTTCCTAAAATTATTTGTTTATATGCTTATATGATTTACTTCTTTCTATCACTTAGATGCATGTATAGGGTTTAATAAAATGAAAATTTGTTTGAGGGATCAACATCTAATTAAATAAGTTTAATCCATCAGAGAATCGCTTACTCTTCGGGGTCAATCGATCGGGTAGGGTTGTTTGGGTAAGTTTAGTTTTTTTTAGTATTTGGACAAAGGTTAGTTTAATAGTTTAACATAGGATCTATAGTAACTTATTTAACTATATTAGAACAAATATATACCCTTGATTGGATTCGTGAGTGCTAAACTAGATTGGGTTTCTCAAAGTAACTCTTAGAAGCTAGGTTAGGGTTTAAATATAGCATGCCTTTACTAAACCTTGTAGAGTCAACCTTAGATTGCATGAAACTTTTATTATATGTATATAGTGTGCCTCAATATACCACGTGTGCGTGTATAGGCTTTTAAAAAAACTAGTCAAGAATTTGATGGGACTTATGACACGAGGTAGTGTACTACACGCTTGCTGATGAAGCGGGCTATGTGTAGGTGTATATATTATCCTAATTCTACTTATTAGCTATTCGTTTCTCATGAGGGATAATGGAAGTTGGATCTTTTAGTGTAGATATGTGTATGTGGTTACACAGTTGGTGTGATGGCATAATGATTTCTCCTTTAGTCTGATTTTGGGACTTGTGAGATAGGATATCCTTTAGTTAGGATTAGTATAGGCAGGAAAGATTCCAAGAGGATTTGGTCTTTATGAGATATTTATTGTGGGTCATATGAGAACCCTATCAGTGATGGTGATGATTTGGGTGTACTCATGTTCTGATTGTGGTAGTTAGCAGATTAATTCATCTTTAATATAAATCGTGCAGATATGTGATTATCGTAGCGAGTTATAGAGTTACCATTTTCTATTAGATTATGTGGTAGATTATGGGTATTCTTTTGTAGATAAAATTGGCATATTTAAATTCATGGTTTTTGTTTTGGGTTAGGTTCATCCATACGTGATCCACCATGAGGATGGCATAGTTTTATTATAGTTAATTCTTAAATTGAATTGGGATCATGTATAAAATTCATTGTTACGGGTTTGACCCACCTGACATCGATTACATTTCAGGTCATAAGCAACAACATTTGTCGGGTTGAGGTGGTAGTAGTGTTTAGGAGTTTTTCAATCATTCTAGTCTTACTTATTTATTTATTAATTTTAATTTCAAAATTTATTTATAGGCCCATTGATGGGTTCTAGGGTTGTTCCGGAGTTATTGTTTTTTGTTTGTTTTATGGAGATGGATTCTATTATGATTGAGACTTGATTTCCAACTTTTATTCAATATTATGTATCCTCGTCATGTTTAGTTATTATCGATCATTTATTTTTATCGCATGATTAAAATGGTAATAGTTTTTAATTGGAATCTATTTATTTTGAATAAGATTGTCCACCTTATGTGTGGAAATAGGGAGTGTCATAAGGTCGATTATTCTTTTGGAAATCGACATTCCAACTCTAATGTCAAAGATCTATGAGGATGACCAAAATCAAGACCGAGCAAACCCTAAACTAGACTAATCAAAAGAGAGGAGAAAGAAGTATGTGATTCATATGACGTCCTACTAAGAAAATATTTCCAATATTAAAAACAAGAAGGTCAGAAATTGTGAGTTCACAGTTGGCGACCTAGTGCTCAAAAGTTTCCACCATGGGAAAAGAACCCATTTGATGGAAATTTATCCCCAAACTAAGAGGGTACTTATAGTATCTCTTCTACACAAGGAGGATGATCTTATTATTTATAAGTTTAATGGTACACCAATGCCCATGTCATAAAATTTTAGGAACCTAAAAGTTTTATCATTTAAAGTATAAATGGATTTATTTTATTAATTAGATGAACGTGAATGTTCAAATTTAGAATAATAGTAAAAAATAAGTCATAATCTTGACATTATCATTATCGTTCCATTATTTTCCAAGTAATTTTGGTTTGTAAATTCATTGTGTGGTCCATTTATTATGTATAATTTTTCCTAGAATAGGCAGGACCGATCTAAAATTGATCAAATCAATCCAAAAAGGCTAAGTTTGCCTAGAACTAGTAAGACTCATATAGAACAAATCAACTTAGCCTGGAAAATGATAAGTTTGCTTAGACTAGCTGAGACTAACTTAGAGATAATCACAAACCTATGTAAATTAGATAATCCTAGAATAGGCTAGATTCAAAAATACCAAAGTCGCATGAGTCGAAGTTGACCATGAAAGGACTATTTTAGGTTTTAAAGGACCAACAAAGAAAATTCAGAAAAGTTAGATTAAATAATTAGTGAGTTACACAAATTTAATTTACATTAATTAAATTTAATGAATAACATATTTATTAAGTTGATTTTAAGTATCAGATTTATTTTCATCTAGTTGATATAATATAAACTGTCAAGTATTGTGTCCTTTACTAGATGTCACAATCAAAGAAAAAGGTTAAACAATTTAGTTAGAAACATATACTTTGTTAATGCTCAAGAAAATTTACAAGTATGTGAACTCTTCAACAATCCTACCCATCACATGCTAGACAAGATCCTTAAGTCTTAAAACTTTTCTTTTGGAATTATGAAATTAGAACAATCCATATATAAAAGAAAACATAAAGAAAATGAAAAAAAACTTTTAATAATTAAATTCAAATAGAAAGACCTACAAGGCTTTTACATGAAAGAAAAAAAAATAAAACATGACATTATGTCCACTAAACTAAATAAAAATAATTTATTTAAGATTTAAGGGTTATTTTCCCCTCATCCTCCACTGTTACATCAATTAGATCGACTTAAACCTCCATATTGGGGTTGATGGAGACCTACGCAACCTCTTTCTCTTAATTATTAGCCAAAGAAGACTCGCATTCCCAAAGAACTGGGAAAGGAAGGGTATGGTTCTCCCATGGGATATTACCCCTCTTCGGCCCTTCCACCCAGCCATTTTGAAAAGAAACCTACTACTAGTAATTCCATTAAGATGCAACATTTTTACACCATCATTACAGATTTCATTATAGAATTCATCAAGATATTTTTGGTTTTCCACCTTACCATGATCCTTCTCCCGGAGTAAAGATTTAATCTCAACTTGCAAGTGTGTCACCCCACCTACTTTAACCATGGGTGATCAGTCCTTTATCAAAATAAATACGAATCGCATTTGGTTCATTCTTAGCATTACTGTCAAAAACTATTTAAATTACAAACCACCTATGTTAAAATTAAGTTGGTGCCAAATTTTATCTTGTTATTCACTTAACAACATGCAAAAATAAAACTAAAATAAATTAATCAAACCATCCTCACACAATAATAGTCTGAATAATCCACAATAGATATCTAAGTAAATAAGACTGAATAAGCCATTAGTTCCCAAAACAGATAATCCAATTACAATCTGAAGTAAATAAAATAGAATATCAACAGAGTCTGATAAATAAACTAAAGTACTAAAGAGTCTGAAGGGGAAACACGCACAACTGAAATACTGAAGTGAAACTCCTAACTAGGAATGAATAAGCTGAAGCGTCTAAAGAAAATCCTGCAAGCCTACACAATGCTGTAACTACACATCCCTGGAAAGAATCATCAAGTTGGGCGTCCCTTTCTCTGGACACCTAAAATTGTTTTGGAAAATATTTTGACATGGGTCAGAGCCCAAAACCATTTGAAAATATTTTGCAAGTAATTAAAATGCAACAGATGAATATGCATTAACACTTTTCATATTTAAGCGGGTGTGGCACTCTCTTGAGATAGTACTCACCCCTCATCTATTGTGCACACCTAACTCTTACCTTCTAACCGAACCAATTATACTACCCCACCCAACTAGTAATGTTGTAACCTTTCTAGCGCTTTACTCTATCCCGACTATTTATTTTATTCATTTCCAAAGTTACTTTACCCTTTAACTTAGTTAATCTTTTCCATTTAATTTATTATATAACATGCACACTAGTTATATAAATACTACTTTCAGAACTTGTAGTTTTAACTCGTACATAATTTATCTACAATATTATATACGTATGAATATACTACAACAATCACACACATGTCACCTAGAACTAGCTCACTGGATGCTTGTCTCTAAAATGCTATCATCCCAGGTATGCTCACTCTAAACCAGTCACCATAAATCGATTAACTAACATCAAAATAGGTAAGTAAAATTGCAAATGTAGCGTAGGCATTCATATTACCCCGAGAGTGAGACTGAATCATACCCAAAGTATCTCACTATAAAAAAATAATACACGCAATAAAATATTAGGCGATATGACCTGGGGATTATACACTCCCTGCATTCACTAGCCAGGGGATTCACCCACATCGCATAACCTCTTATGATCTCCCTAGAGGGGTATGTACTCACATAAATATCTAACACCAATATTTAAAAAAAACACAAGTGTATATATATATATATATATATATATATATATATATATATATATATATATATATATATATATATATATATATTAAATCCTGATAACCCATGCCTAACTCCCGTAGCACTAGCCCATAACACCCGAGTCTATTTCCACGACTCTTATTTTATTAAATTTCACATCCATTAAATAACTTAATTTAACTTTACTTGCTAAGATACCCAGACTCACCCAGTCGGACCGTATTTGGATTTTCATAAATTAAATTTACCTAATTTATCCCTTAAATAATCTTACCTTTATGACCCCTTATGAATCATTATAAATATCCCCACACATCCCTAGGCATGAGATTCCATCTAATCTTCACCAATTAAATAAGCCTTAAACCTCCCCCAAGAGAAATAAGGGTTAAATTTGGAAATAAGCTAATTTCCAGAAAATAGGCATGATCGATCGATCGATGGAATCGATCGATCCTGGGCACACCGCCTTCTTCCCCGGTGGTTCTCCTCCATTGTTATGCACTGAACATTCATAAATTCAACCCAAACCTCAACCAAAGAATACCCCAGCATTTAATACATGTTTTAACCAGTCTCTAATCATATTAGACATCATTACATATCAACAATTTCAACTTTAATCATTTATTCTACGAAATGGGTTTTCTCGATTTCATTCAACCTCACATTTAATTTGATCTATATAACTCAAATTAAATGAAATTAACTACTTGGATTTAACGCTAAATTAGATTCCAATGTCACATGGTAGTATCTCATTATCAATATAGCATTAATTTCACATCTAATGCCCAAAATCTCAAAAACCCATTTTAACGTGTGACAACCTTCCCAAAAATGGATTTTTCTACACCTACTATCATATGAACTTGAGGTTTTGCAATTTAAATCAGAATCAATATAATCACTTGCCTTTCTATGTTCATAGAGTCTGACTACACGTTATAGACGAGGAATCCGATGATTGAACTCTTCAATCTCCTTTGAATTTGACTCATAAGGCTTTTCCCTTTTCTTCCTTCTTCCCTCTCTCAATTCTAGGGTTTTGAATGTGTTTATTTGTGGTCCCAAGCTCTCTAATTTAGGTTAAATAACTCTAATCCCAAAATTAGGCTAACAGGCCAAGCCCAAATGACCCGAACACTCCCGTGTGGGCTCTGTTATGACTAAAAAGGTCCTGTGACCAATTTACTACCCTCAAGTACACTATTTTGACTATCTCGACCCTTTTGGAGCCAACCGTGACCTAGAAATTATCATCGAGTCACCCTACACAAATCTCCTATCTCTACCTTATATAGTCAACACTCGACTCTCTAGTGAGATATAATACTATCACGTCACTATCACTCACTATGACATAAAATAATAGTTTACTATTCACTTAGTAATTATATTCCATAAATATTAAACATGATCTCTCCCGATTAATATTTTAATAACCACATAATAATTAATTCAATTAAATTACGGCACACGTGTAATTTAAAATATTCTAATTACTTAAATATTTATTACTCAAAAATACGGGATGTTACAGTAGGGTATTGTAAACCCTTCAAAGAACCATGAGCTTATGATTAGTGGTGTTGAAGACCAACTAATGGGCCTTACTCTTTTGGATTATCTCTTACTTCCATAAAAACTATTTTTTAAGTTGGTCGATGAGACCAACTATTATTTTATTTTTCTTGAAGAGATGGTTTCCCATTCGATTTTCCTAATCGTTCAAGAAATTATTCATCTTGGTCAAATGGTTTACCTTATTAGTAGGCTCCTTGAGAGTCTGCATTGCCTAAAACATCACAAGTTAAATTGGTCAGTTAAAATTCGTAAAACCAAGATAACTTAGATAAGTAAAATATAGTTTTAAGTTGTGAGAACTCAAACCTAAGTCAGTGCGCTTCTCCTTCCCTATGCGCATCTTTTTGGACAAATTATTGGGGAAAGGGGTTTTTAGCGATGATGTGTGGTCATTACCTTGTTCTTTTATAGAAGGATGAAGTTTCCATCCTTTTTACCCTTAATAGATAAAATAAGGGTAGGTCTCCATGGAGATTTGATGATGGAAAGTGATTTGCATGTTAACCATAAAGTAAAAGATCTGGGGACAGTGTTAGAGATTGGGAAGGTGTTAGGCACCCGCTCCTCCCTTTCAGTCTCAAATGTAGATGTAAAATATTTATATTAGCATGTTATAATTTAAAAATAAATAATAAAACAAAAATAATTAGTATGTAAATATACTGTGCAGTGTAATATGGGATGTTCATGTAGATAATATAAATAAGGATAAATATGTACAAAGTCATGATTTTTAACTCGGATGATGGTTTAGGTGAGCCTACGTACTCGCATAGAGTGATTCAAAGTCTACGTAGTTTGTGTTGTGACCTAGAGAGTTTTTAGCTCTTACTTTGACTTGATGTCGAAGAAATCAACTCCTTTTGATATCTTAAAATAGTTTTAAGATGAAAATGGTTTAGACTAAAAAAATATATGAAAAGGGTTTGCATTCAACTGGAACGGTTTGATGTAAATGGGTTGGATAAATGAAACCATTTTGATCAAAATGGGAAGTTAAGACATCGCACATTAAGATCAAAACATCAGGTGGGATACCCACATCAATTGATCTTCTAACTACTATTTTTCATATTTTCTGATTTCAAAGACTTTGTTTTGGTTTTTGATATTTACAAAAATAAATTAGTATTGACATGAACATATAAAAAGTCAGGTGCGTTCACTCGGAGGACAGTCCGAGTTGTTCTACCTACTCCCACGGAGAGATTCAAAGTTCGTGTAGTTTGCAAAAGGGCAATTAAGGATTATACTTCTTATAAAGGCTCGATGCGATGGGTCTTAACTCTCTTTGACTTGTAAATGTGTTTTTAGAGTGAAATAAGTCTAGATCTAAAAATGTAACAAACTTTATGTTCATGAAATATGCTTGGATGAAAGGGGTTCACTCGTAAAACCAATTTGATGGATAAGGAGTGTAAAAACTTCCAACATTAAGAACAAAATAATCGGTAAAATCCTCAGATCTAGAGATCCTCTAACCTATATTTATGTATTTTGTGGTTTTGAAGGTTTTGTATTTGTTTTTTATATTTGTAGAAATAAATGGTAGAGAAATGTGTAAGTATATACAAGATTTGAGTTGAGTTTTAGGGATGGACCCCCTACTGAGACTACATAACCACTATAGGAGGAGTCCAAGTCAACATAGTTCGAACATGACCTTTAGAGAAAGACCATAAATGGAAAAGAACAAAAAAAAAGAAGTTAAAGAAGAAGATAATGAGTGGTGTTTCAACACAACACCGCCCCTTAATGGTACATAATAAATAAGGTTAATAGAAGACTCGTAGAGTGGTAGATCTGAATTTGTTTTTCAATAGAGCTTCGCCTCTATAACGTTTTTAATGTCTTAAAGATGATTAGCCACCAACTTTTATATTTGATTCTTGTATACCACTATGAAGGGGTAGATCTGACCTTTTGTGCCAATGAAACTTCGAATCTATATTTAGGAGGGGGAGCTACAACTTTTAGCGAATTCTTTAGAGCTTTGTTATGACTTCTTGAGAGCTATAGGACCTTTTTAGAGATCTAAGGTCTTTCCCATAGATCTATAGTCCCTTTCTCTATCTAAAATCACATATAAAGTTGAGAGGGATGGGGTGAAAGGAAAGATGAATTCAACCCTCTATTTATAGGCTAGTTAGGGGATGCCTAGGATGGATAGTTCATCACTTTAAATTAGTCAAGCGCATGCATGGTCGATCGATCTTGAACTCTAACATCAGGCCATCTTTATCATAGTTTCTTATTTTGAGCATATCTTTTGACTCGAACCCCCAATTTGTACATGGTCAGAACCCTAGGAAATATAATTAAAAGATGTACAATGTCCTCATAACAACTCTAGTTTTGGAAGTTATTGGGCTATATTTGGTTGGAAGTGAGTCCTTTTGTTCAAAATATGAATCTAGACTAACATTTCACTGCTTGGCACTTGGGATGACCTTTTCCCTTTATGAAAGTGTTAATAACATAAAAACTACATATTTTACTTATGATATAAAGGTTTTCTAGACTACCATTTGCCCATATCTCTCTGATAGATAACTCAAGCCTCTCCAAATTAAGTGGAATTTTTGGGTCACGAAACGGGGTGTCTACAAAGTCTCTCAATTGTGGAGATCATCTCTGAGTAAACATTGTTGCTGAAAAGGACCATTATTTATCAATTCATGTCTCTTCAACCTCTTCTGGACATTTGGTTTATAGTTTGTTATTTTGGCCAGAAAAATTGGAGTGTGTACCTTTAGAGGGGTACAACGTGTTGTGTGAAGACTCATTTTGGTGAGTCATGTCATCATGCAAGAGCATGGGATATCTAGGGAGACACATTTTTTAGTGAGTCGGGTCATTGTGCAGGATATAGAATCGTGGAAAAAGTTTCAGAATCCTTCTGATGAGTTCAATCATCGTATGAGATCACAAGATCGTTGAAGGAATATAGGAATTATTTTGATCACTCAAGTCATAGAATAAATCATTTTGATGATTCAGGTCATCACGCTAGATAATGGAATCATAGAATAAATGTATGACTCATTTTGATGAGTCAAATCATTATGAGAGAGCACAAAAGCATGGAATAAATGTAAGACATGTTTTGATGGTTAAAGTCATCGTGCGAGATCACGGAATCATGGAAAAACTATAGGACTCCTTCTAAAGACTTAAATCATCACGCAATATAACAGAAGCATGGAAGAAATACAGGACTCTTTTTTATAAGTCAAATCCTCATGCGAGAGCACATAAGTATGGAAAAAATATAAGAATCATTCTGATGCATCAAGCCATCGTGTGAGAACACGAATTATAGAAGAAATAAAATGACTCACTTAGATGATTGAAGTCATTGTGCGGGAGCATGGCATTGTAAAAGTGAATGAAAGACTTATTTGTGGGAATTAGTCAAGGTCATAGTGCAAGAGCACTGAATCATGGAACAAATGAAACAAATGAAATGGATAATTTTGGATGCGTCAGTTCATCATGTGAGAGCAAGGAGTCGTAAAGATTTTGAAAAGGATTTTCTTGAGTGAGTTTTGTCATCGAGTAAGAGCATCGAATCATATAAATGAGAGAAAGACTCATGGGGATGAGTCTCGTGATTGTGACAGAGTAGGAAAGAATGAAGGAAATGACTCATTTATGATGAGTCATTTCTCTTATCGTGCAAGAGCACAAAATTCACAAAAAATGATCGAAGACTCATTTGGATGAGATGAATCGGTGTGCAAGAGTATAACATTTGTCTATCCATCTTATTTGTGCGAGAGCACGTAACCTATTTAAGTTCGTATATGGACCCGAACTATTTATTTTCCCATCGAGGCATATGAAGCTATTTAAGGTCACCCATAGGATCGAACTATTTATTATCACAACGGGACATACAAAGCTATTTAAGGTCACATATGGTACCTAACCATTTATCATCACAATGGGACATATGAAGCTATTTGAGGTCACATATGGTACCTAACCATTTATCATCACAATGGGACATATGAAGCTATTTGAGGTCACATATGGTACTAAACCATTTATCATCATAATAGAACATACAAAGCTATTTAAGGTCATGCATGGGAAAGAATTATTTCTCGTAACATCGAAACATACAAATTTATTTAAGGTCACATATGGCAAAGAACTATTTACCATCACACCCGGACATACAAACCTTTTTAAAGTTACACATGGGGCCAGACTATTTCTCATCACACTGAGATATATGAAGCTCATTTTGAATGAGTGAAGTTTTCAGATAGGAGTGAATTTGGAGTGAGGATGGGAATTTTAGGATTAACTAGAAAGGATTTAAGTCAGGAAGGGGTAATCATTAAAAAATAAAGTTGATATTATCACATAATTAGAATGCAATTGGACTACTGTCTCTAGATCTCTCGTGTATGGATAGAGAGAGATTTATGTTATGTCATAAAGAAGAAGGGGTCTGTCCAGGTTCATTCCTAGGCTTGGCATGGTTTTCTCTAGAAGAGTTTGAGGCTTTGTTATAAGGCTTGCGAACATATAAGGGGTTTGACTCCCTAGTTAAGAGATGTGAGGCAACCTGAAGATTTTATGCCTGAAGATGATCAAAAGGTGACCAGTAGGCCTTAAGTCGAGTTGTTACGACTAAAGATCGAGACATGGTCATCAATAAAGCCCATGTTGGAATGAAATAGTGAGTATTATAGTAATAAAGTAATTTTTACTGGATCAATAAATTTCAAATAAAAATATTTTTCTTTTTATAAGATGTCATCTGTGACCTAAGACTAGATCTAGACATATTTTATATATGTTCTTGAATTTCACAAATTGCTTTGTATCCTTTTGAGTATTACATATCTAATTATTAAGGAGAATAATAGAAACCCTACTCCACCAGGGTGAGTTGATAAGGGTATATACGTACAGGCATTTAAATGTTTTAACAGATCTCAAAAGGTTCCATATATATGGATAATGTTAGCGTAATCAAGAGAAATTGATCATCCAACGATTATGTTGATTATATCAGGTTGTAAGGCCACTGTATATGCCATAGGAAGATTGCTCTTTTGAATATTTTTGTCAATTTTTTGTTTATTATTTTTTTGTTAAGATCAATTATAGCACATTAGAAACTAAGAGGTTCAATAAATTGAGCGATGTGTATTTTGGAGAAATGTCAAATGGGTTTGAATAGCATATAAGAACATCTCTCACTCATGAAGAATGACTTCATATTTTACTTTGAAAGGATATATGAATGATTTTTTAGGAAAATATTTTCAGTAAGAATTGGTGAAGACATGACATGATGGACATTTAAGGGTCCTTCCCAGATTAGAGACTCTTGCGTTGGATTAGAATCTCTGAGTTTATATTGTCCTCATTGTTTTGAATTTTTATAATCATAATAGTTTCAACCATAGGATTAGCATTGGATCAAAGGCGTAAAATAATAAATGGGATTTATCTTTTGGTTAGGGGGACCCATAAATGTGATACCTACATATCTCATAAGGGGAATCAGACCAAATGTAGTTCATACTCTGAGCGAATTTGAGTTTGGTTGGGATTGAGACCATTGGTAAGTATTAGTTAGGGATTGACCAAAAAGATTTATGATTTCTAAGGTTTAATCACTCTGCAAAGGATAGGTTTGGACTTAAATATTCTCACATCTTAATATAGGAGACTATATTGGCCCTCGTACTCAAAGAGAAGTTCATAAGTTGACAAGAATGGTCATATTTATTGCATACTAAAAACGGTACTCACGGTGTACCTCAATGACTTCTTTGATGTCAATGATTCGACCTGGTTCTTTCCATTGTTCCATTAATGTTGTTGTAGAGGGGGTTAAATAAATTAACCACCAATGCTCTAGTAATTAACCCCACAAATTTGATCAAATATTTATCTATGATTTATCAAGTTTTACTATAATCCAGAACCTACACGCGCTCAAATATTATTACACGCAATTAAATACATTTCATATACTCCGCATTTGATAAATTACACTAGACAATACTCTAGTAGTAATTTAATTTTTTCATTTAAGATGACACCAAGTATATTGTTACAAGTGACACCATAAATATTGGACACTTAGTTCCAAATATTAGATGATATGTGTCAAGCCCACTTGGGGCACTTTTTCTATAAAAGAGGGTTTCCCCCTCATTTGATAAGATGATGATTTTGGGGGAAAAGTAAGGAAAGGAAACCTAACTCGTCTCCCCCACGCACCTCTTGAGCTCCGTCATGGGTTTGATAGTGACTAGCGGATTTTTATAGTTTCATTACGGTGTATGGGCATTTGGAGGCGGTTAGTCGGATTTGACACCCACCCCCCCGGCGCGCACGCGCGCGCAACAAAACTATAAAAAATGAGTTTTTCGGTGTATCGTATGGACCCACGAACTACGCTAACTTTGACTTTGCAACGAGATGGATACGTAGGCACAACAACATTGCTCAAGTCTAAAACACGCTCAATGCGGTGCTTCCCTAAATCTGCACTCACATCTTATAGATGTTCGGGAGGTTATTGTTTTCCCATTCAATTTTGTATGCTTGGTTAGGGAAAGGTCAACCCAGCTGGCTTTCTTTTTATTTTTTTTAATCTTTTTTTTTCTTTTTTAATCCATCCCTAAGAGATACAATGGTGTTATGTTGTGCATTTTCGTAGCCATGGGCTTCATTTTTTTTTATTACTACTGAGATAACATTCTCACAATGGTTTTATGTTGAAAAGGAAATTGGGTTTGGGGAAAATGGGGGGACAAGCAATCCTAGATTAGAATCCACATGTCCATGACCCAAAACATTCTTTTTTAGAGATATAACACATTTTTAATGAGATTGATGTCATTATTAGTGTTTTAACTCAGTGATTTATCATATTGACCTAGTTATCATTACACCATTTCAAAAAGGTGACATTATGATTTGAAGTCTTGAAGTAACTGGATGTGGAATATGTTGAAAAGGTGTTTGATAAAAGGTGTTGAAATGACCATATGTGTCAAGTGAGGAAGACACACCATTGAAGGTTGTCGGAGACAATGTGTTTTACCTCAATTAAGGGGAAAAAGACTAAGGGATATATTGACTTGGAAAGAGGTGTCATAGGTGATCTCATTTGCCAATTTTTTCTTTTCCCTAATTTTTGCCTAGGCCGCTCCTCTCTGGATTTTCAACCTAGCAGGACTTTTTTATTTATTTATTTTCTTCATATGTTTTTTTAGAGAAATTAACCCCCTAAAGAACATGCGATAGGTTGAACAAGTATTTTGAAGGGTCAATCATGTCTGTAAGAGAATGTGAGGCTAAGTAATCTCAAGTGAGCTTTTGCAATAGGATGAGTATAGCTAGGTTTAAGTTAAATTCTTGGGAAGTTGGACACAAATAAGGTTTATTGTGATCTTCATTCTGGGTGGAAAGAAGGGATCTTTGATTTTATTTTAATTGTCCTTTTTCACTCAAGCTCAAATGCACAGATAGAACACAGATCAATTCATGAGAACTCGAAAACCATTATTTTAGTTATCAATCGAAAGGTAGACCTTAAAGAAATGACCCAAAATATATGACAAGATACATATTTTTTGTACGAAGCCTTTTTTTAAGAGAACATGTTTTTATGTGTTTACTGATCCAAATTATATTATGATAAACCCACAAGTACTCATAGTAGTATATACATAAGATTGGCGTGCCTCTAAGGGGAGTGTACCTATCAAGGCAAGTTTGGGGGGGACTATAAAGGAAAGAGTTTAATGAGATTATGAAAGTGAGAATGTACCTATGGAGGCAAAGTTTGATGAGCTTATGAGAAGGAGAATGTTCCTATGGAGGCAAAGTTGATGAGCCTATGAAGGCAAGATCATGCCTATGGAGGAATGTTTAATTTGATTATGAAGGTAAGATTCTATCTATGGAGGCAAGGTTAATGGAACTGTGAAGGACATAGTGTTCTTTGGGAGGACAGTTTGATCAGTCTAGGAAGGCGAGATTGTGCCTATTAAGGAAAATTTGATCTATGTGTGAAGGAAAGAATGTGCTTATTGAGGAGAGTTTATTCAGCCTATGAAGGTGGGTTTAATCGACATGTGAAGGAAAGAGTGTACCCATGGAGCCAAGCTTGATGGGCTTGTGAAGGCGAGAATGTGCCTGTAAAGGTCAAATTTAACGAGTCCATGGAGATGAAGTTTGATGAGCTTATAAAAGAGAGAATGTGTCTATGAAAGCAAAGTTAATAGGCCTATGAAGGCTAGATTTTGCCTATATAGGCAAGTTTTATTGGCCTATGAAGGAGAGATCGTGATTACGGAGGTAAGGTTAATGGATTTGTGAAGGAGAGAGTGTTCCTAAGGAGGCAAGTTTGATCTTCCTATAAAGGCAAAGGTGTGCTTATGGAGGCAAGGCTAATGGGCCTATGAAAGTGAGAATGTTCTTATGGAGAGAAATTTATTTGGCCTATGAAGGAAAGATTATGTGCTTATTTTAATGTGCTTAAAAGAGGTATGGTAAAGGCTTATATAGTGCCTGAAAAGGCGGAACAAATCCTCTAGAGGCAATGACGGTTGAACAACTCTCATCTTATGATAAGCCTCTATGTTTGTATGAATGGTTTATAATATTCTCCATGGCCATGAGTTCGGTGGGCAGGATCGATGGGTTAAGAGTATGAATGGTTTATAAGATTCTCCCCGACTGACTAGCCCTTAGAATAACTGGAAGATAAAAAAACTTGGATACAGAAGGGGACTAAGGAGTTATTTAACCATAATGGATATGAAAAAACCCATACATAAGAAATAAGACACCAAGCCCCTTGAAAAAGTATGCGCATATTATCTTACTCGTGGTAAGCCGGTAGAGCCTGAAAATTATTTACATCCACCGAATGGTTGGATTATTTGCTCGTACAAGCCGAAGGGGAGACTACTTTTGAATAAATGGATGCTCAGATGATGGATAGCCAATAGAGATCACAATGTCTCAAATTATTGATTCTGGATGATGATTTGATAGGTGGAATAATGGCTTGTCCAACTCATGATGTGTCCTTTGGAATGATAAGAATGTCTAGTAAGTCTCTAATAAATCGTGATTAAAATAGATGACAATCAGAGTGAGGAAAGCCCGTTATCAATAAAATTGGACATCAGATACCTCTGAAAGGAGTTACCCATACTCGCCCCTTATTGAAAAGTATTGGCTTTACCCATTTCGTGGAATCGAGATAAATGGTTGTCATTCCCTGAAGAGGATGTGATCATCATCTAAGGATAATAAACTTTATCAATCACCTTGTAACTTGTTGTCGATTAATATTTGGTCCATTATCTCTTTCCCAATCCTTTAAGGACTTTAGGACGTGAATGCACAAATTGAAATGGGACTTAGGTGTACCCATTCAAGTTTGGACATCTCAAACTTTCCAGGGAGTTTTAGTTTGGAGGTGCAAAGACAGATTTTGCAGAACTGTGAGATCAATAATGCTTATAGAGGGTGAATATTTTGCTGGAGAGTTCAATTAGTTTGGTTTAAGAGACTAAGATCCATGTGAGTATGTTATACGTTCGAATTGCAATGCACTTGATGGTGAATGAGACAAGGTAATAGAGAGTAGTGATGTCAATCGATATGGGATAACTATTTGTTAGAGGATTCAAGATGTTTCCTCTTTGTCCTTTAGTGCTCTTAAGGCAAGATTTAGTGGAGACTCACTCATGCTTCAAGGTAGAACTCTTAGCTCTCATGGAGGCTAGTTGCAAGATTATTGCATATTCACCAAGATGAGTTTTTTCACGCAATGGGGAGGAATAGTAGTTAAATGTGAGTAGGCAACATATATGACGGGAATATAGACGAAATAACATTCGAAGGAGACTAAAAAAATATACATCTTTTTTTTTGTTTTTTGTTTTTTCTTTTTCTTTTTTTTTATTACTATTATTATTATTATTATTTTTGGGCTAAAGAGATTATGAATCATTCTCTATGGAACTCCTCATTTGATTAGAAGACCCTTTCTCAAGGGCTAAGATCAATAAGTGAAATTCGAGGTCATGTGTCCTAAACTATCTCTTAGGGAACTTTCTTGGGGGTCAAAACCCGTTTGAGACATGTCACCATTTGGAGAATCTCTTGGCTTTTGTTATCATTAATACTCTACTACATGAGTTATGCCAGGTTTTTTGCTAGTATAAAGTCTCTTATCTTTGGTTATCACCCCTCACGATATACCATGGGGTAGGTGTGAGAGTGCCGTTTTCATATACATAAATATACGTGAATCGAGCCTCCCGGTACACATCATGGAGACAATATGAGGGAGATATGACTCGATATACTCGATGTACGTGAGTGTCATTCACCGTGAACATGCCACTCTATATATGTCGAGGGTACGAGGCCAAGAAGAGTGGAAGTTCTCGCTAAAGCCCCGTGTTGGTTAGACCTGAATCATGTCACTCGGATCCCTAGGGTGTTAAGGTATGTAGTGATATGAAAATAATATTCTTGTAAAGTAGTGTTCATGTTTAGAAAAGTATTTTATTATTAGGAAAGATCCATTTTCACTTAAGATTATTATGTATCTTGGGATACGAGGTTCAAGACACACATAGGGTGTAATCTTACCCTACGAGAGCATGCAATACTAGTGTTTTCTACCTAGTCACGTACCTAAGAGAAGAAGTAGTTAGGAACATAATATATAAGAACGTATAGATATAACATGCCCAAACAAATACATATCTATAATCAATTGAGTTAAGTCTGATTTGAAAATGTCCCCAATAGAGTCGACATTGTGAGAACCTGAACCCGATGCGGTGCACCTCTTTAGCCCTGGTGCATATCCTTTTGGACAAATTATTGGGTAAAGGGGTCTTTAGCATGACGCGTGGTCATCGCCTTGTACTCTTTGAAAATAAAGGAGTCGTTACTCCATTTTACCCAAAATAGATAAAAACAAGTCTTCATAGAGACCTAGTGATAGCAAGTGATCTACTTGTTAACCATAAAGTTAACTATTTGGGAACTAAGTTACAGACTAGGAAGGTTTAGGCATGTACTCCGCTCTTTAGGTTTCAATTATAGATGTAAAATATTTATATCATCATGTTATGGTTTAAAAAGAAGTAATAAAATGAAAAAAAAATAGCATTTAACATTATGCAGTGTAGTATGGGATGTGCATATTGATCATATAAACAAGGATAAATATGGACAAAGTCAGACTTGTTCACTTCGACGAAAGTCTAAGTGATCTTATGTACTCACATGAAGTGATTCAAAGTCCACGTAGTTAATGAAGTGGCCTAGATGTATTTTACCTCTTACTTTGACTTGATGTAGAAGATATCAACTCCATTTGATATCTTTAAATAGTTTTTAGATGAAAATGGTTTAGATATGAATATATATGAAAAAGGTTTGCGTTCAATGGGAATAGTTTCATGTAAATGGGTTAGATAACTAAAACTATTTTAATGAAAAGAAGGAGTTAAGACATCTGACATTAACATTAAAACATTAGGTAGGATCCCATATCAAGTGATCCTCTAATGTACTATTTTGGTATTTTAGAAGACTTTGTTTGGGTTTTTGATATTTATAAAAATGAATTAGTATTGACAAGAACTTGTACAAAGTTGGACATGTTCACTCGGATGGCATAATTCCACTTACTCTCATGGACAAATTCAAAGTCCACGCAGTTAGTTAAAGGACAAGGAGGGATTCTACTTATTATAGAGGCTCGATGTGAGAGATCTTAAATCTCTTTGATGTCTCAAAGTGTTTTTAGAGTGAAATAAGTCTAGAACTAAAAATGTAACGAACCTTTTGTCCATGAAAAATGCTTGGATGAAATGAGCTCACTCATTAAACCACTTAAATGGATTAAGAGTGTAAATAGTTCTAACATTAAGAAAACAATAGTAGGTAAAATCCACAGATCTAGTGATCCTCTAACCTATATTTATGTATTTCATAATTTTGAAGGCTTTGTATTTGGTTTTTGATATTTTAATAAATAAAGAGTAGAAATATGTAAATATGTACAAGATCTGAGTTGAGTTTTAGGGATTGACCCCCTATTACGCCTACATATCAACATCGGTGGAATGAAAGTCAATGTAGTTCAGACATGAGCTTTAGAGAAAGGACATAAATATAGTATTAGTAAAAGAAGAATAATATAATGAATGGTGTTACAACACTACACCGCCCATAGCAGTCCATAATAAAGAAGGTTAGAAGAGTCCTTGTAGAGCAGTAGATATGAATTTATTTTTCAACAGAGCTTCTCCTCTATAACATATTCAATGTCTTTAAGATTGTTGGCCACCTACTTTTAGATCCAACTCACGTGTACCATTATGGAGTGGTAGATCTCACCTTTCGTGCCAACATAACTTGAACTCTATCTTTAAGATAGAAAAGCTAAAACTTTTATAGAATTTTCCAGAGCTTCGTTATGTCTTCTGAGAGCTCTAGAATCTTTTTTAAAGCTCTAGGCTCTTTCGCTCAAAATAACTCTCTTGGGAGAGTTCTAGGTCATTTCTCCCTATAAAATTGAGACGGATGGTTTTCAAGGAAACGGGAATTCTCCACTATATCGATAAGGAAGATGGGGCATGCCTAGTATCGATAAGGCATCACTTTTAATCGGTCTTGAACTCTGATATCGGTCCAGCTTTGTCATAGTTTTGTATTTTGATCATATCTTTTGACTCAAGCCTCTTATTTGTTCATGGTTGAAACCATTGAAAAGATAATTCAAAGATGTACAACTTCCTCGGATGGAATAACACTAGATTCTGAAGTTTTATTGGGTTAAAGTTTATTTTAAAGGAGTTCTTGTATTCAAAATTTGAATCTGGACTAACCATTGGTTGCTTGATGTAAGGACATTTTTTTCATGTCCAACATGCTACTTTTGTGTATGTCATACGACGCTACATTGGGCACGTCACCTCAAGATCTCACACGACAGCCTCAATCCGAATTTTGGGAATCAAGCATTCAACATCTCTATCAAGTGTCCCACATCTGCCTTAAATACTTCACGTTCCATGATTTTAGGGACTTTATGCAAGTGGTACGCAAGAGAAGTCAAAACAGTGAAAGAAGGCAAGATATGAAATTTTAAGGGAATTTTCGTGATTTTACAGCCATAGTCGGGAGGTCTGGTCAACTGAAAAGTTGAAGCTCTCGATGCCACGAAGATACTGGAAGAAACGGCACCCCAATCCGAGCTACGGTGAAGGAGTTATGACCTTTTGAAGATGGAGAAAATTCCTCGAAGAATGTTGTTTTCTTTTAACCCCAAACCAAAAAGGTACCGCAAACCGCATGGGAAACCGATTCGGGGTACACCAGAACCGATTCGGGGTACCTGACGCTGCAAGAGTCCCCAAGTTTTAAAACTCTTTTGGTTTCCTTATAAAAGCCAACTTCGGGGGAGCTGTTTTGCAAGACTTTGAAAGACGAATTTGAGAGTCCTAATACCTCAAGTCTTCATATTTTTGAGTTCCCAAAACTCATGTTTTGATTCACATATCATTGTCATATCTTTGTGAATCCTTTTTGAAACCCAAGAACACAATTTTGTTTTCGTTCATCTTTGTGGGGAGATCTTTGCAACCGAGGACTGCGTGTCATTGTTGAGGGAGTCTCTACAAAGTTTTATGGTTGCGTGCCATTGAGGAGTGTTGTGGTTCTTCCTTTGTTGATTGGACTGAGGTCCATGTGGGTTCACTGCGTGTGGATTCATTGCTGACGACACCGAGCGACGCCTACGGGTATTCGTGTGTCACTGTATTTCATTGTAATCCGTGTAAGTTGCGATTTGCTTATTATAATGAAATAAAAGGTTTTACCCTCCGGGGATTTTTCCTTAAACTTGTGTCGCATGATTTATCTATTTATGGTTTGACACACGCACACACGTAGATGCTTGTTTAGGGGCTGATTTAAATAAGGTTTGATTGTAATCTTGAGAATTAATCTAATCAAGTATCACACAGTCGCATATACGATGTTTTCAAATTGGTATCAGAGCGGATTACTCTAAATTATCGAGTGATCTTTATTTTTAAAGTTTTTTCCCTGATACAATTTGACTTCTCACATCGTCAAATTGGTATCAGAGAAGGTTATGCTAATTTATCGTGTATTCCTATTTTCCACAAAATTTGTGTGATGTTGATTTTTTTTTTAAAATCAATTTTGTGAAAAATCGCAATTTTTCAATGGAACGCCCGTTTAATGAGGAGCTTATTTTTGAAAAAGTTCACGACCATGCTGAAAATTTAAAAAGTTTGAATTTGAAACTTTGCAAAAGAATTAAAATTTTGGAAAAAGAAAATTCTCGTTTTAAATCCGCGATGGATCTTTTGCAAACGGTTCAAAATCAAAGAGATTTTTATCGTGAAAAACTTGTTTCCTTGGACCATGACTTTGTTTCTTTAAAATTGTCCAAGAATGAGAGTGATGATAGGGTCCTTGTTTTAGAAAACGAATTAGAGGGCCATAAAAATTCGATGGTTTGTGTTTGTGCCAAAGATGATAAAAATCTTTTAGTCAATGAGTTTATGGCACGTGAAGAGACTCTTAAGAAAAAGTTTGCTTTAATTGAGGGGGAGTGAGATAACCTTCTAGGTTTGATTGATAATTTGAAGAAGGCGTCCCTTAATTTGGAAGAGTCTAATTCTTTGCTTGAGTCAAAAATTTTGAAGTTAAAAAATGATTTGACAGACTCAAGTAGGTTTGATAGTGATGGTAATGGCTCATCTTGTTCTCATGCTTCTAGTGCTAAAGCCAAAACCATTATTTGTTTTAGAGGGTCAATTAATCCCAAGGACATTAGAAAAGATCACACTTTAGGTAACATTCCTTCCGTTTACACATGTTCACATTGTGGTAGGAAAGTTCACCTTAGGCGTTTTTGTTTTGATCTTGGAAAATGTCCTAGGAAATTTATGTCTAGTGTTCCCGTGGTTCCCAAATCCAACACACGTTGTTTCACATCTATTTGGGTTAGGAAATCACTTTTGGATACACTAGATTTTAGATAAGTTGATTCTCGTTTGCTTGCACATGATTCTTCTCTTGCCATATCATATAGATGATTGTGTTCGCAAGTGTGTCATACGCTAGTTTTTTTTTTGTTTCATGATATTTATGTTTACTAGCGTTGTGACATGAAATTTTTGTATGTTTTATTTTTTTTTGAAAAATTTTGAAAAATACAAAAAGATTTTATTTTGATAAAATTTTGAAAAAAAATCCAAAAAGATTTTTGTTTTTTGTTTGCACCGTTTATGGATGAACACTTTGGATGACCGAGTCACAACATCATTTCATTTTTTTCATGTGACTATTTGATAGTGTTTTGAGACAATTGGTCAATTCATCCTTGTGCTTTATAATGTTTGGAGTCATTAAGATGTAATTGAGTGTTTCTTCCTACATGTTTGACTCGTGTTTCCTTTATTGTACACATGCACGGATTTGTTTGATTATTGTGCTTGTCTTATCACATGTTGGTTGGGTGTTTTCACTTCAATTATGTCCTTAAAACGAACCAAGCGCGATAAATTTTTGATAAGGAAACTGTGCATATAAGAACCGTTTTGTGAGTTTGTGTGCTTTATTTAAAAAATGGGGAAGGGCTGCGAAAGGTTCATTTTGCCTTTGCGAATACTAAGCCACCGTTAAATTGGACCTAAAAAATGGAGGAATTTTATTATCCGGGGTCCAAAGAGGTTTAAAAGAGCCCGAAAAAATTTAAAGGCAATAAAAAGAGATTCATGCCAAATTATGGGCCAATTAGGTTTTTGAACCAGTTCTCCAATGTTTGAGAATTTAGATTACCTCTAAAAGAAAACATATATGAGGGAGTTTGGTTGGAGATTATATAATGGGTTTGCACGTCCTTGAAATTCTTGAAAAAGCGCTAAATAGTTTTGGACGTTATTGGTATGGAAATCACTTTGACTTTGATTTGTTGATTTTCATAAGACGATGTCATTTAAATTCAACAAATTTTTACACATAAGGATACTTTTGATGATCATTCGTTAGGGGTACACATATGCATCGTGCACATATGATTGATTGAATTGTTTTACCTATCGAATGTGTTCACACCCATACATTTCATTTCCATGACTTAGTTGTTCGACTCGAAATCCATGGTGTGATTTTTGTATCATATATTTTTTTTCAAATGGTATCTATTTTTTTTTTTTTTTGTATGAAAAAATTGAAAAATCAAAAATATTTTGCGAATTTTTTTTTGATTAACTCTTTGCTAGAGCACATTTGCCATATTGTTTGATGACTTGTTTTGAATACCGTAACACCCCGATTTTTCTTATTTGATTCATTCTTCTTATTTGTCTATTTGGGGACATCATAAAAAGGGGGAAAAAGAATTATCTTATTTTGGGGGAGTTTTAATTTTGGGGGAGTTTTGAGATTTGACTTATGCTTATCATTTATTGGTATCTATGTTTATCTCATTTCAAACTCGATACGTCACTTGGTATTTTTTTCTTTATCTCATGTGTGTAGGTACTACATTGATGATCACTGAATTGCACACCCTATGAGAAAAGATTTGAGATTCCTGAAGATTTGAAGAACAAACGATGGAGACTATTCATTTGTACCTTTTCCAATTTTGGGTTAATAGGAGGGTAGATTTGTATAGGCAATTTCGTATTTGATAATTCAGATTTTTTATGTATGTACCGGCATAGACATAGGGGGAGATTTCGTGATTTTACAACCATAGTCCGGAGGTCTGGTCAACTGGAAAGTTGAAGTTCTCGATGCCACGAAGATACTAGAAGAAACGGCACCCCAATCCGAGCTACGGTGAAGGAGTTATGACCTTTTGAAGATGGAGAAAATTCCTCGAAGAATGTTGTTTTCTTTTAACCCCAAACCAAAAAGGTACCGCAAACCGCATGGGGAACCGGTTCGGGGGGAACCGGTTCGGGGTACACCAGAACCGGTTCGGGGTACCTGACGCTGCAAGAGTCCCCAAATTTTGAAACTCTTTTGGTTTCCTTATAAAAGCCAACTTCGGGGGAGCTATTTTGCAAGACTTTGAAAGACGAATTTGAGAGTCCTAATACCTCAAGTCTTCATATTTTTGAGTTCCCAAAACTCATGTTTTGATTAACATATCATTTTCATATCTTTTTGAATCCTTTTTTAAACCTAAGAACACGATTTTGTTTTCGTTCATCTTTGTGGGGAGATCTTTGCAACCGAGGACTGCGTGTCATTGCTGAGGGAGTCTCTACAAAGTTTTATGCCTGCGTGCCATTGCGGAGTGCTGTGGTTCTTCCTTTGTTGATTGGACTGAGGTCCATGTGGGTTCACTGCGTGTGGATTCATTGCTGACGACACCGACCGACGCCTGCGGGTATTCGTGTGTCACTGTATTTCATTGTAATCCGTGTAAGTTGCGATTTGCTTATTATAATGAAATAAAAGGTTTTGCCCTACGGGGATTTTTCCTTAAAAGTTGTGTCGCATGATTTATCTGTTTATGGTTTGACACACGCACACACGTAGATGCTTGTTTAGGGGCTGATTTAAATAAGGTTTGATTGGAATCTTGCGAATTAATTTAATCAAGTATCACACAGTCGCATATATGATGTTTTCACTTGACACTTGGGATGATTTTTTATCTTCTGGACATTTTTAAAAAAAATAACACATTGTATGGTAACTACCATTCACCCATCGGTCTCTGATAAATAACTAAAACTTTCTCGAATGAAGTGAAATTTTGGGGGGCACAAAACATGGTGTCTATAAAAGGTAATGAGATTACCAACACTATGTGATGCATCTAATTCTGAGGATGCATTCATATTATTGGTTTCAAGGCCAAGATGTTAGTTGGAAGCATAACGAATGTCATCTCTCCTATAGGTTGAGTCACCAGTGGTTATTGGCTTAACGCCCTTTGACAAGGGATTGCCCAAGGTTATGATTAGGAAAATGGATTATGGTAGGATGAGGCACTATTTATTGGGATGAACACGATGGATTTATCGGAGGACACCCTAGTTTAGTGATCCTGATACGAAGAGGGTTTTATCCTTCCTTTACCCCTTGACCTTCTCTATCTCGCTTGCTTTATCTCTCTTCTCTCTATATCTCCACATGTCATCAATATCCCACGATTGTGGCCCTTAATCTTGATGGATCATTTTGGGTATTTTTTTCCACTTCAAATGGACTCGAACAACCATGAAATCAATGTTACATGACCATAGTTCCCTGTCATGTTGTTCTCTAAGTCGGCAACAAGAACTATATCATGGGAGTTGAAATTTTCTTTTAACTATTAGGTTTTATTATTAAACCCATTATAATGATGTTTATTTATCAATAAAGGTGTGTCAGGTTCGTTTTGAAGTAATAATCATGATTATGCGAATAGTTTATATTTGTTCGTAAATATATTTTATACATGTTAGTCAATTCGACTTAGTAGGTGAGTTGGGTTTAGCCTGATCACAAAAGATTAGAATTTTAGTTCTAGTTTAATTGAACAGATCATAGCCTAGCTAGGGAGTTAACAACCTATCGATAAAGTTATGTGTATGATTTTGGTAATTTATCTTACCTACGAGAACTTGTCTGATGGTTCAAAAACGTATTTAATAGTTCAAAGAGGATTGTTCTGGAGCATCAACAACGTATTGAACAAAATCATGGGTGAGATTCAAGTCTAGGTGCTGACTAGATAAGACTTACATGATCTTATATATTTTATAATAGGTGAATAGATTCTCAATCCCGAGGATTTTAAGGAGTGCAATGGTCACATAATTATTACTTTGATTGTTATGGATACGATTCAATTTGTTGGGTGTAAATCTCCACAAGTTGGGCAATAATTGTGTGAGCATGTCTCAGATCATATTTCAGAGGAATCCACGTTTGGGAGATATCCTAGATTATGACACCCCATTGATAAACTTATAATTTCACATTCTACTAGTAAACTAGATTAGTGGATTATTTTTTAATCTGATAAAATATCAAATAAGTTAAGTTTGAGATCAAGAAATAAATAAGATGTTGGTGAAAATCAATTAGTGTCGAATTGAATTTCACCAAATGGGTATTGTATCTTTACGTGAGGAATCATATTGTGCGCAATCTAATTTTTAAACAAGACCTCGTTATTCGACTAATTCTGACATAATTAAATTAGAGTAAGATTGTAATTATTTAGTGGATTTAATTATAATTAAATGGAGAAGAAAATATATTATTGGATTTTTCATATTTCCTTTTGGAAGCCAATTTAATTTTTAGCCTTGGGTGTCAAGTATAGTTCATTTACCCAATTAACAAGACCAAACTCTCTGAAAGCCTTAATTAGCCCAATCCCACTTCATGTACCTATATATATGGGTATAGGGAAGGGGAATAAGCTGTATAAAATCATTATAAGGGTTAGAGAGAGGAAAACACTACTCGTATTTTTGTGAAAGGGTGAGGAGAGAAAAAGTTATTTCCCTCATATTTCATCAAGTTTTCATCTTCGAAAGTTCCCACACACAAGGCTTGATTTGGGGGCATCATATACTAGAAGATTGGAGTCCTTCAACACACTCTACTAAGGATTTTAGGGTGAAATAAGTTCAGCCACATCATCTTTTTTATCAAATCATTCTGCTACTTCAGATCATATATAAGATTTGCAAAGGTATCATGATCCGGAACCTAGATCTATTTGTTAGATCTAGTGATTTTCTTCTTCTTTTTGAAACTTAATCCATGAAAGATCATAGGGAAGCAAATTTTATCAATTATATCAATCTTCGATAATTGGTATCAAATCTCTTAGTTATAGATTGATCATGTTTTGGAAAGGTCCATGTTGTTAACCATTAAAATCCTAGGCTGTGATTGAAAATATATGCATAGATGTGTATGTTATGTACTAACATGGTTTTGTAGGATTATTATTACTCCCTCTATCATGATCACATGTTTTTATTATGTGAATGGATCCTATGGTGGGTTATCCATACATATTTTTCCTAGATTTATTTTGGTTGTAATAATTAGGTTATTTTAATTATTGGAAAAAATGGTGTATATGGAGGAGTTTGTAAAGGGATGTAATTGTTTTTAATTTATGTAATTTAATATTGATATGGGGTTTGAACATGGAGGATAAATAATGGATTTTTGTATCAATTTTTGCGATTTTTGAGGTCCAACAATGGAGTTTCGAAGTTTCAAAAAGAGTTCAAAACGACGTAGTTTTTATCGTGCATGGAGAAGGAGAAATAACCAAAGGCGAAACCAAGTAAGACAAATATACCTGCAATCGAAGGATCTACTAGCCACAACCATGGGGGGAAAGGTGCGAACACAACCTTTTCAAGTGTAGTCGTGGACCCTTCTAGAGCGGGTATGGGTGTCTTAGTGTGGAAATGGGATCATTAGTCGATTTACACTTATTCTCTCAACCGGGAAGAAACATGATGGACTATTTTCAAGGAGTTATTGACCCAAAAATACTTTACACAACGAAGAAGTCTTGGCCATGATGGAAAGAAAATTTGTTTCCTTATTGATATATTATTGCATGTGTTTGTGATTGGATATATCTTTGTCATCTCATATTTATTGTGTTGATTAATTTTATGAGGTGATTATTAAATTAATTAGGAACCCATATTATTATGGACAACAAATATTTATTTATGAGACCGTATAAGATCACGATTTTTCTTGAAAATAAATTTTAATTGTTCTTTTCTAAAACTAAATTTAATTAGTGAGATGCCCAAAGTGCACCCTCGTACTCAGGGTCACTAACCTCGGCTTGTCTCACAGCCGAGTTGACAAGAATCTTATAACAGCCACCGAGAAAGTCGTCTTCTGCAAGGTCGGCTCTTCAATTGGCCAACCTCGGCTAAGCAGCAGGCGATGTCAGCAGCACCTTATGGGGTCAGGTTATTGCCAACATCGTTATCTGCTTGAGCAGACGTTACACCCTACCTCATGTCCAACCTCGTCCACTCTTCCTGGCCGAGGTCATCGTGGCTATCGACAAGACAAACATTATCTAACTTCACCAACCTCGTACTCGGCCAGGACTAGGTTATAGCAGTTAATGGCACAGGTCCGAGCACATGTAAGCACATGGAAGGTTTAGAATACGTGAGCAAATCAGTTATAACCAAATCATTCCCCTCACGTGAGGGAATATTGTGGTCATCATTATTTGCATGAGATCAGCCAGGTGTCATCAGGATACTGGTTCGATCCTCATACACATGCTCATTGCATGCTTGGGGGGTACACTACACCCCCCCCCCCCCCAAGCACTCCATATAAAGGTCTTCCTCTACCTTATAAAGGGATGGATAATTGCAACCCTATCTATAACTTTGTTGGTTTACAGAGTAGAGAGAGAAAGCTTGAGAGATTGTATCTATGGCCATTAGTGCCTTCATCTAGTGAAATTACTCACACACTCACAGTGGACATAGGCCAGATTGGATGAATCACTTATACACTAGTGTTCTTCCTCTTCTCCTCACCTCCCTCTTCTAGATATTTACTCTTTGTGCTGCCAATGATATTGCTAGCTTGAGCTTATCAACACCTCATCTGGTGGTGATGTTTCCAGCATCATCAATTAGGTAATTAATTAAAGGTATAAATTAAATTTTGGTCTCCAGGTTTTATTTTAATTAAAAATGGTTTTATTTTTAGAAAAATGAAATAAAGAGACCAAATAATTTAATATGTAAAAATAATTGGAAAATTACCAATGATTTAATTCAATGATTTATTATTAAATAATAAACTTTCATAAATACCTTACAGTTAAAAATATTAAGTGGGAAAGGAGTTTCAGCATAAACCCATGGTCCCCATCAGTATTTTAAATTGTGATGTGATCAATTCCTCTTGATAGCTTGACTTTCATCCACATCAAAAGGAATTAATCACGACATCGCAGCATTTTAAAATACTCAAGTGATAATTTTTTTAATTAAATGTGAGTGAGTTTGATCCCCGCAACGGGGAAGTTCATCACGAGTGTATTTAATTTTAAAGAATGAACCATTGGTATACATTTAAACCCAAGTTATAATGTCCTCCCTAACGGAGTCACTATCATTAATTGTGGGACCAAAAGACGTCGACTATTTGGGGAAACTCCAATTTACAATAAGGGTGATGCTCGTTTATCCCATCTGATAGAATACCCTAAACCTAGTCTCACCAAAATTTCAAAGGTAAACTACCCTAAAGGGAAACCAAAAGGACCAAACCCTCTCAAAATAAAACCTAATGGGGTCAATTTGCAAAAAGTCTGAATATCTCTATCTAAGGTCTTCTGTTGTTCGGTTAAAGGCCCCAGGGACTTTCTACCGTTCGATCAATCGAACCTTTTGTTGTTCGTTCATCCCCTCCCATGTAATGATTACAAAATCGAGTGTATATTCCTCCAGTAGTCCACGTGTCTCCTCACCTTGGATCAACGATCCAAGACCTTTTGCCATTCGGTCAATGGCCTGACTCAGACCCCTATAAAAGTAGGTCCCCACCACCTTGAAAAGCACACTAAACCCCAACTTTGATTCAGTTCTATCACTTTATTCTCCCCCTTAAGCATCCTAGATAATCGAGCTCATTATAAAAAGTCTCAAAGAAGTTCGTACCTTGGAGAAGTCTCATTCCCTCCAGGAAGGTTTGTAGTTCCAAAAAATGACTTCAGTCCCGAACGAGGTTCGCACTTCTAAAAAGTCACCTCCAAAAGCAAACATAGACAAACCTATGTGCGCATTTCATAAACATCGATACTTATAAATAAAACTCTTCCCGAATAAATGGAATTATATTCATCTCGGGTACCTCAAATGGGGACACTCCCCTAGGAAAAATTTGATTCATGCTATACGGGTAAGGAAACTCTACCCGAGTTTTGGGTCAAACACCCATATACATATTGTGATAAATTGTCCTTACATGTTTATCCTTTGTAACCCAGTCCCATTTAGAGGATAGAATATGCACTATACAACATTTATATTTTAAAGCCTGTTTTTTAGCCCATCTCCTCTATTAATTGACTTGACATGCTCATATGCTAAATAAATATAATTTTTAAAACCGTTTTGAGTAATGTTTTAGTGAGACGAGTAAGTCCAAAACTTTATACAAACCAAAGTTTAGAATCCTACTACCCCCAATGCTTCTCTGAAAGGACAAAGCCTACCCCTGTAGTGGAATCTCAAAGCCATGGATGTCTAGAAATTGACACCCTCTGTTCTACACCTCTAAACAAGTCTAAAGGACAATCCCTTCCTAGTAGTGATCATTCAAAACCATTGCAATCTATTCCTTTATCGGTGCGTTTGGGTCCACTCCTATTCTGACCCTCCATACATAACTCGTCCCCTTCCCAATCCAAGTCCTTACACACTCATCACATTGGAACACATGAATAAAATAATACATAGGCTTTCATTTCGTGGCTACACAATTATGTAGGCACAATATCAAGTCCTTCATGTGAGCACAAGCCTCGACAATATATCTTATGATATATTATCCCCACGGAGATGTAATCATGTCTAATCCCTCTTATACCCTCTCTATTGCATATCGCAAATGAGATATCAAACTATCTCAAAGTTACAATCTCTCATGTAGCCCCGTAAAAATGTGCAACCACATAAACATACAATATACACTCGAACTATGTAGACTTTGATATCGTGGCTATACAAGTATGTAGGTGCAATATTGAGTCCTTTTCATGAACAGAAACCTCGAAATGTATCTCTGGATATATTTTCCCCCACTGAGATGCACACATATCCCTTCCATTATCCCTTTCCATCTCGATGAGATATCAAAAAATCTCAAAGCCGCAATTTATCTCGCACCCCATATAAATATGAAAACATGCTTACACTAATCACCATCGAACAACGTAGACTTTGATCCCAAGTTTTCTTGGGTACGTATGTGCAATATCGAGTCCTTCTCATGAGCACGAGCCGTGACAAGATATCTCCTGATATATTGTCACAATATAGATGCCCCTGTCTCTCACCATACCTTTTTATCTCTCCTCAAATCACAAACGAGATATCAAACTATCTCAAGCCAATCTTTCTCTTACCCTTATACATATTAATAGTCGCCCGTTACCCAACCTGAGCTGTCTCAGACACTCATATACACACTAATGGCCACTTATGATATAAGCAAAAAGTCATACACAAACGCCCTTGTGTACTTGCACCGATTGAAGTGATGTTCCTACACCTCTTACTGATACAATTTCATACTTAATCATTTATCAACGTTTAAGGGATTCTCAACCTAAGGTCTCTAAACCAGTTCTAAAAATAACTAAAAAGTAATCAATTACTATTAATAATGATAACAAGAATGTAATTAAGGAAGCATGAAGAATAAGTGGGGAGCCTAATACTTTCTCTACTTGTAACCCGATTCTGGAACCTACACAACAAGGATCTATGGACCAACTATAGACTTAAATCTATCTTAGGATTAGCCCTAAAGGGCTAACACGAATATTTTATTTGTTTTTGCATAAAATAAACTGGTGACTCAGAACAAACTAACCAAACCCCTTATTGCACAGAACACACGTAGGCCTAGGACTGAAACCAAGGGTGTGCGACTCAAATTAGACATGGTGTAAAGCATGTTCCAATGGAAAATTCATTGACCCACGTCGAAATGATAACCTAACATAGAGGGAAAGCATCAGACTGACATACAAGCACTCGGGGAATCCACCGTATATTCACACAAGTAGTTTCCCCCTAGGCAATGAATCGCGCTCGCTCGAGGCCCGTAACACCATGGAGGCAATTCCACTGGGGACAATTTTTGTACAATCAAAAATCACTATTTTATCTCATAGCTAGATTTCCCATCTACGTAATAGGGACAACTCTAATGGGGATAACTCAAGAGAATTGAACTATCTTTATGTTTCCTTCTTAATATGTTTAACATCTCTCCCTTTCATGACTACTTTATGTAACTTTTAGAACGGTTAGCAGCCTTAGTTTTAGAGTCCCTCATAACATAAATACATTCTTAGGTCCCCATATACAGCATTAAAAATTGTCCCAAACATATAGGTACGCGCAAAGGACCTCACGAAAAAATAAACATCAAAGTATGTAAAGATAAAGATTACATGTTTGAATCACACATTGCATAGTCTTGATTTCCATATTTTTTAAACCTTATACCTTCGAGACCCAAAAGAGGGTAATTGAGAGTAAGTTCGTACCTTAGAAAAGTCGTTTCATTCGAAAAGAGGCTCGTAATTTTGAAAAGTAACTTCTCCCAAAGGGAAGTTGGTACTTTAAAGAAATCTCTTCCTCGAGTGAAGTTCATATTTTTGAAAAGTCATTTCCCCGAAAGGCTAGTCACCGATGGATTCTCACTTTTTTTGCCTACCAACTAGTAGATCGAGCAAGTTCTCTCTTGAAACGTTTGAAGTATGTTCAGTATTGGGGTATATCGAAGAGGCTTTCACAGTTATTCATTACTAGGGTAAAGTGATTTCACACATACCTTAAAGGTTGCTTAGTCCAAGTTTCTCAGTATATCGTGATGCATAGTAATGAAAAGGAATTCACCGACCACCTAGTCACAACATCCTTTTTGTATTAAAAACATCTCTAGAAACACACCCTATTTCACAAAATGAATAGATACTTACAAGCCATTCACATTGACAAAAGATTTTTAAAAAATTGTCAGAAAGTCGAAGGCTGGTCCAAAACACATCAGATTCCAGGGTGAATGTCTTCCAATTTTTTAGTGGAAGATAAACAACATGAATCTGCAAGTTATTGCTAATACAGATCTCCCTTACGTTGGATTCCCCTGGCCACGTTTAATTTTGATAAAATAATAAACTGCAGTTTATCAGTTCCTCGCTCCTCCCACAAAAAATGAGAGCTCACCCTTGCTTACTCGAATCCAATGGGACTCTATTCAGTTATTCCCTCAGATGATACTATAAAACAAAAAATATAAAATATAAAATACCATTCACATACGGTCAAATATAGATAAAATAGTTTCATCAAAAAACATCATGCATATGTGAGTATTTATTCCCAATGTATTGTCCTTCTATCCGTCCTTCTGTCCGCAAAAACCTGAACGAAAGTATCCCGACTTTTTCTGCAGTTGTTATCATCAGCAAAAAGGCCACACTAATTTCTTACCCAGGATAGTTAAGCTCGCGCTCCAAGAAAACAATTAGTTTTCATCAGCAATCTCCCCATCCATGACTGTCAAGTCTTCTCCGCAGTATGCTACATGTCTACTGAAGAAGGTTAAGCTCAAACCGTAATGGACCAGGTTTTGAGAAATATCGAGATCATCACTGCCTCGCATAATACCACGTAGTCTGATATCAAGGCATTGAGCCTAGCAAAAGACATCCAAAAAGAGTCCAGCACTACAATCAAAAAAAGAGAAAATGTACTTCCTCCCCCATACCCAAAACTGGAACATCGCCTGTGATGGTTGTCGAATAAGTACCATCAATTCACAAGGATCTAGCTCCCCTAGTCCCAGCACTGGCTCCCCCAACTAACACCATGACCCTCATTTCCAAGTACCATTTTCCCCGCATGGATACTTTAAATCCTACAAGTAGTACCCATAGTACCCACACACCGCCTTTTAAGGTCCCCTGTGAGTCGAATCCATAGCTCATCTACCAACCGATGAGGTTATTCCCCCTTCAAATGAGGCGATAACGTAAGTCCAATATGTATATCATCTCCTTCAAGGATCCATCAACAAGATTTAAATTATCGAGGATCTCGTTAACGTCAAGAAGATGGTCATATATCCTGAAGCTTAGTTTTCAAACAAAAATCAAGTTGCCGCTCTCCAAAACGTACAAAGAACTGGGCTCCCTGACAACCCACCAATCCAACTACCACCTTCATATATAGGTCTAAAATGTAAGTCTAGGAGTTTTAAAAAGTATATTATCCTCCACTCTTTTAGGAGGATCCCTAACTTGGTATATGGAGCTAAAATGTGTGGGAACCACCAAAATATGGGATGATGTATGTCATCCTTTCCTAAAATAGTACAAATACAACAAAGAACTTGGCATCACCTGTAAAGACTTGGAAATACTGAAATAAAAGGAGGAAGAGCTAGTTGGACTTTTCATTACTCCCTGAAGAGAAAAAGTCGGTCAGATGGTCAGTTATCCCTGGAAAATGATTAGATAGGGATCGTAATCAGGAACCTTCGAAAGGAAGTACAAAATAAACTCACGCTCAACTAGATCTCTGGCTTTAAAGAACTTAACCACAACAAATGCAAGATCAAAGAAATTTTGGCTACTAAGGTTACCAAATCTACTGAGGAACCTCGCCGAGTTGAAAATCAGTTCTTCGCCCAAAATAACTCTCATGGAGCTTCTATATCTCACATAATTACCCTCGTGGTCAATCCAGAACCAAAATTAGGCTCGGTTTTAAATACTTACTAAGTTATGGAAGCCACTGATGTACCTTTCTAACCAGGGACACATCCTAGAAATTATCAAACCATGCCTCCTCCTAAAGAGTTCAGAACACGGCCCAAAGAACTCACAGATCTTTAAGATCCCCTCAATCGAGTTTACACTATGATGAAAATGTATGGTCTCTTGAGACCTCTCAGCCCTAGACTACCCCCGACATTCCTACAAAGAACTGGTGGGATAACTCCTATTAGGAGTTCCATCAAGGAACAAATCACATTACTGATTACTGTTAGGCCCTAAGGTTTGCCATCTAATACCTCATTGATGTTAGGAGAATAATCCTGGCAAAGCCAAATATCACCAACAACCCCTCCATATCATCCCAACCCTAGCACCAATGGGCTATTAGACACTCCATTTCCAAACACCGACCCCTCTACCTTGATAATCTCCATTCATCATAAACTGAGGATGAGGACATACTCGTACTTCCAAATATCTGCCCCTCTAGGCGCACCATTACCCACCCTCAAAATATTCAGCAAAACCAAGTCCACCATGGACTATATGACATTCGTCATCATGTCTATTCATCATACAAACTAAAAACTGCAGATTGAACTGGCTCTTGGTCACTTAATTCACGCACTCCAAAGAGCCAGAACTCCTTACCCATTCTCCAGAAGAAACAGATTACTCAGCTAACTGGAAGGAGATATATGATGAAGCTCTCCAATCCGTAAATAATATCTCCTTCTTAATACCAATCTAATCCTTCGGATGGGGAGAATCCACCTCTGAGGCAAACCTATTCATCCTCGCAGATTCAATAACTGAAAATGGTAATCACTCATCTGCAAATTCAAACACATTCTTGATTAACTCCTCGAGAAACAGTAATAGAGCTACATCTACTAATCGACATATGAAAGAACTAATGGTTCAAACACCCAGATATCATAGCCCCCAGTACATTTGAGTGATAGGGACCGGTAGTTTAGAGTTAACGATCACATTACCTAGAAGTATCGGGTCCATCACCAGTTGTTATATGAAGAGGAAGAAAGGTGTAGACTCCATGTCCCTTAAAGAGGCACCTCCTAGGAAGATAAGCTAATGGTCATCCCTGGTCTAATCAAGTACGTCCCCCATAAACGTCTCCCAAGAGAAAGGTGGAACCTATTCCTTGAGAACCCAAGAGTAACACCCATATTTTATTCAAATATGAGTACGAAAGAAATCATGGGATAATTGCCTATGTCCATCCCTAAGGGCTCAAGACACAAGCCTCCCCTATGATACCATCCACATGATGAGAACAAACACTAAAGGTGACATAGATCCTACTCTACTGATAGGTTTAAAGCCTGGGATAAACCCCATCATAAAAAACACCTCCTTCAACAAACCGGAGCCTACTCTAAGGCCTTCAACTTCCAATCCTGATTAGGTCTACTACACGCACCTTTCTGAGTATCGCATTACCGACTACTTTGTCCACCTCTTGATCACCGAGGGTAACACTTTCCTAGGGTCCGAAAATGCGTGAATTCTCAACCCCCAACTCTAGGAAATGTGTAACACCCCATGTTTTTATTAATTAACTATTTAATCAATTTGAAAATTAGAGAAAAAGAAAATTTTGGATTTAATTATTTTTAATAATTAAATATATTGGTTTTTATTTTCGAAATTCGGAAAGCTACCTTAAAAGACGTAATATGAGTATATATAAGTCATGGGGCATTAAGAAGAGTCATCAAAACATACAACTCTCTAGAAAAAAATATATATAAAAATGGTCGACCGTCCGATCGAGTTGAAATGTTTTGTGACACTTCATCTCATCTTCAGCTACTACGCTCCCAAATTTCAGCCGATTCCAATGGTCCGTCGTCCAAAATGTTTTTTTAGTGTTTGTATCTGATTAGAACTCTTTTCTTAATCAAACTCTTAATCCTTTATATATCACTTTTTCATCAACTTTTCAACCAGAAAACCTCTCCAAAATTATTCATTTTCATCTACAAATTTTATTCCCAAACTTATTCAAGTGTTTGACTCAATATTTGAAGGCTCAATTGGTGTTTCTCAAGATTGTTCAAGAATGACTCTTTGCTAATTTTTTGAGAGGAATCCAACCATCTATTTAGAATTTACAAATGATTTTTCCCCAGGCGTGAATACTCTATTCTCTTCCTTTAGTATTATGCGTCTTAAGAGTCACCCAAACCCTTATCATGTATTTTGGTTAAAATAAATTAGCAAGTTAATTAGAGAAAGTGGACACAAATTTTGAGACTTTTTATAAAACTTTTAAATACGAATTAATCCTTGAAACCCTTGGGTGCGTAGGTTAGATTATTGGTTTTTTTTATGGTTTTGTGCTGTAGGTTCACATGCAGAAGTTTGTGGGATTATTTATATATTAAATGGGATGCGTACACACTTATACAAATTACAAGATTTATAAAAGATAATGTTTTGTCATGTTGAAGATTATTGCATGTTAATTAATTTAACATTAATGAATGGAATTAATTGTGTTGAAATCACGACTGTGTTATTAGTTGATGTAAATTAAATTGTAACCTTTATGATTAAATTGTTATGTTCTGCATATTGAATTGTGAATTTGTGTGATTTGTTTTATTCACGTTTTCCATCGCGGGGATGGGGGTCCTTTGGGTAGTATGTTGCTCACCTCTATTATAGGATGCTTACTAGGTATGGTACTAGTGGGTAGGCCTTGGCTATAATTTATGCTTGCTAGGTATGGGACTAATTAGTGTAGATTCGTGCGGAATTTATATTCTGGGGTGGGGATGATTTTTATGTTTTGTTGCTATTACGCTAGCCTAGGCATGTGACTAGGACAAGATTATTGTTAAAAATTCATCCTATACATAGGATAGGACATATATGTAAGCTGGGGACCCTTAGGTATGAGACTAGTGATATTTTGAGGATCTCACATAGATAATAAGAGTGGGGTAATTGGATAAATCAGAAATTGAGAAGATGAGAATTAATGCCTAAGATAATAATGGGTATTAAAATTTATGGCGACATAATGTGTCAGGGACCGACAGTTTAAACGGGTCAACGGATGATTTATGTCGTGTCGTGTCGTGTGTGGAACCTTGTTATGGGGAAGGATCGACAGTTTAAACGGATCAGAGGTAGTTTGACAAGGGGAAGTGTAAAATTTTGGTGGGAAACCACCCGTGGAGGGAGGACCGTTATAATTAAGATAAAAAATTGAGGAGAGCGGTAATTAAATTAACAACATGAGGCTTAGTTATTTAAAATCATATTGGTGTGTATTTCTTTATAACAACTTATGTGGGTAGTTAGTGAATTATTATTACCGCCTATATTCATATCTCATTTAATTAAAATATTCTATTATGACATTTATCTCGTATAATGCTACTGTCTGGATTCAAGTATCCTATTTGAGGGGAGTAGTGTGTATTCATTCTTGGGGCTCTGACCTCGTGTGTTGCCTAACCTTTTTAGGAATAAGTTTTGGAGAAGCTGCATTGGTCTGTTAGAGATCTTCTTTGAGCTGCAGCTGGAGTTATTTTACTTATGCTTAGTAGTTTAGTTTAGTTTTCTTCCCTTCGCATTTACTTTGAGACTCGGTTATGGTTTCTTTAGGACATTCGGTTCCAAAGTTGTTATGGGTTTTATTTAGATATTTCATTATGTATTCGGTTGGAGTTTATTATATTATTGGAGTTTGATTTATTATTGGAGTTTAGCATGGTGATGGATTTTTTATCGCATAGTTGGTTGTTATCATTTGGGATTGATTAAATTATTTATCTTGTGGATTGATTTTTATATATCTCATATATATCACATGCTAAGAATGATATTTTATTTAGTTCACGCTCGGCATAGTTTTGGTGGCGGTCGATGCTAGAATTACGCGGGGTATGACAAAATGATGACATAATGGGATTACTCCCTAGGTAAAGGACTTGGACTTTACGAACAAGGACCCACATCTTTCGAAGCTCCCAGCATTCGAGATTACAAGTTTGGAATCGGATATAGAGCTACAGCAAAAGAGCTTGACTGACTTGAGTAGCACAAACATTGGACCTTTCATATGAAAAGGTGAGGCTATACTATAGATATTTTTCATCCAAGTCTCTCGTATGAGGGACTACCACTCCAATTTTTAATAGCAAGGGAGAATTTAAACATCCTAACGTCAACATATAACAGAGCATCCTTCTACCAGATGGAACGATCTACCCAGGAAAATACATAATAACATATGAGGGTCCATAGAGATCAATTTTACCCCTTTTGAAGTTAGTTTGACTATAGAAGATCTCGTTTATCCCTAAAGTGAGCTAGATTTGCTCGTTCGACAGCTAGCATTTAACCTTTTTGTAATTGGAGTTTCGCCCGAGACCCACCACTACACCAATGTAGGATGCATTCATGGGAACACTTACCTAGCTTCCACCCATATAGTGGACATAATCAAACTCCAAGATGAGATCACCTACTTAATGTCCTCCCCCAGAAGGTCCCCCCTCCCAGAGTACTCATACACTGCAAAAATGGAATTGGTCAACCCTGTTCCCCATGACCACACATAGGGAAAGTTCGACATACTGTAATAGATAGTTTTTGCATTTGGTCCACACTAGATTTATCAAGGAAGTCTCTCCATAGGGGCCTAAATACGTTGAGTACTAGTACTATTACGGAGACATCCTTTGTGAGTCCACTAGCATCATGAAAGAAATGAACCCAAAAGAACCTAAAACCTCCTCCGATAAATTAGAGCACTAGGAGACCGCCTTCGATAACGACATCTCGTAAGGATCACCCATGTCTATATAAGACCTGATAGATGATCAAGTTATGGAAATAATGGAATAAATCCCTAGTCCCACCTAGAAATCATACATAGACATATGGTGGATAGATGATTCCCTATCACAAACTCCCTTTGAAACTCATAACAAGGCTCCTAAAGCTCGAAACTAACCCATGTCCTCAATTAGACTAAAGTGATGTCCCCAAAAGCCAACACTGTCTGTCGCCAGCCCCGTATCCTTGGATGACCTTCTATATCATGTAGAGAAAGATAAACATGAAGCCCATGCTAAACTTGTATCTTCTCTAGACAAATAGGTCGACTTCCTCACCAGGTCAGGTTAACATTCCACTCCTTTAAACCCAATTGGCAAGGAGAAAGCACCCTGAAAAAGTTATCACACCACCTCCTCGAGAAAATAACAAAATTCGAGAGAAACTTCATCGGATTTAAGAAAACATAACCATTTAGTATTTGTTATCTATATCCCTGGAACACCGAGTTGCCCTTGTCCATATGTTGTTCGATGCTTTTTTGCCTACAGGCCAAACTTTGGTTGAAATGTCACCTACCATCGGGTTCATCACCATTCAGCATCACATCAGTTCTCTGATGAAGACCTCCCATGTAAGGCTGCAATCACTTATTTTCACTACACATCACCTCTGAGACATGCGGACAGATTGCACCCCTGGTACTAATAAATAACGGATCCACCATCAATATATGCCCCCTACGTACTAACCTCGATCTAAGATACACCTCCTTAGAATTTACACCATCCTCTATGGACATCAGGGCCTCTGATAACACATATCGAGAAGTCCTAGGGGACATCGTCCTCACCCTTATAATAGGGCCTATAAAGTTTAATGTTAATTTTTAAATACTCAATGTCATAACCATCTCCAACCTCTTACTCGGGAGATCTTGGATACACCCCATAAGGGAATTACCCTCATCACTGCATATAAAAGTCAGGATCCTATTCGATATGGAGGTCATCACAGTCCAGGGGATAATGGTTGAGCCACATATTCCAACACTAGTACCATTTCCCTTTTGGATACCCACCACGAGAGTAGTGACATCTACCTCAGCAGATTTTGAGCCATCCTGTTTGCTCATGTGATAGAAGAGAAGATGACTACTCATAATGTAGACGCCCGAATCATCTACAAAATGGGATACATGTTAGTATTCTTCCTCAGAAGGAAATAATAGGGAACCCTCGAAGCCGTCACTACCATAAAACATAAGAAAAAGTTTGGTCCACTGTATACCCCTAATAGCACTCCAGTTCTCAGTCCAAAATACCCCCATCATGGGTGGAATGATAATTTTCATCTTCAAGGAGAAAAAAAATTATATTATGGGCTCCATGAGCCGTGGTGGGATGAAGCAAAGAAATCATTACAACCAGGGATGAATATCCTCAACGAGGAAGAATTATACACGGACTATGAGAAGATCCACAAGCTTGGTCTGAATGAGCTCAACGTATCATAGGTCATTGAAGAGACAGAAATGTCCCCGCGCTAGAGCCTAAATGGGGATTACTCGCGCTATTTGTTAATGAAGTTGTCCTAGTATAAATGTTGAGATCCTTGGATCTAAGCCCTGTAGAATTCTTCCATGATTGGTACATCACCTCATCCACCCAAGGTATTAGTGCTAAAAATGGATTATTAATCATCATACATGAACTCAATCTCTACCTCTGAGTGGCAGACTCAATAGCCTAACCCACGAAAACAATGCATTCATTTGAGCCTCGAGATACGACCTATCAGCTCACATGGGACTATCAGTGGAATGAATAAAGCCACCAGCTCTTGCTGCAATCCCTCTCCAATCCACTACCCTACATGGATCATGTGGTAGGCCCAACAAAGTAACCCATTGAAAACTCTTAGGGGGGAAAATTTCAACTTAAGGAACACCACCTGCCCCAACCTACAGTCTGTGCCAAGTTACCTATGCCCCCAAAGACCACTCCAAATGTTTCCTGATAAAATCTGGAACACCTCATCACCAACATCACGGGACCTACACTACTCAACATTTGGACTTCTATGAAATCCATCTCGAAGGCTACCATTTGTAGTCTCTTTGAGGTTGGCATGTTAGCAAAATAGTCCCCCTATCCCCTATCCTAATGTATCCCTCTACAAAGAAGGGTTCTCTGTTATTATCAATGTTGTCCTTAGTCCCTTTGAGGGCAGAATAAATATTGATTTCCTGTAACTCTATAAATTTGAAATACTTACAAAAACTTAACCAAAGTCAAAATAGATGTATGTCTCCCAACGAGGATGACAAAATAACCATAAACTTGGGCATCCCCCAAAATCCTAAACAGTTACAAATATGGTCCTCCTTAGATGAGAACGAATAAAAAAAGCTCATAAATCTCCTCTATAACTTTGAATATGTATTCTCTTAGACTTATGCCGACCTGCCTGGCATCGACCCATCTATCCTTATGCATAAAAAAACAATAAAGCAAAGGCTCTGCAAGTTGATACTCGAATCGTCCTTGAATATTAAGGAATAAGTAACGAAAGTCCTAAACTACTAAAGGATTCTACAATGGAAAAGGTTGGAAAAATCATCAACCCACTTTTTAAAAAAAATCTTGATTTAACTTCAATCAAAAGAATTAACCAAAATTAAAATGAAGTATTGATTAAACAATGGTCATTATAAGCAGATTGACCAATTTTATCTTAACCTAAAACATGCATCCAGGTGAGTGCGTGATAAAATAAGTAAATCAAACCACAACTCCCGATGTACGAGGAAAATCGAATGGTAAAAACTTCGGACGGCCTAGATAATGAAATTCACTATGATAAGGAACTACACAAGACGGACAATAGTCTTATAACATAGACTCAACACCCTCGCAAGCCTTGACATTCTTCAGTGCTCAACCTCTCCTACATAGTGCATGTAAGAGTCCACTTACGCCGTGACACAATGTGTAAATATACACATGCCTCGGTATCCACCGAACAAGCTCAGTAACCGCACATGCTGAGTCCACTATATGTAATAAAATACAAGGAATCCACTGCATAAAACAGATACTCAACAAGATGTAGAGTATAAATCTTAGTGTCCACAAAATTAGATCTCAAAGCATCCTATAATAAAACTTGGATCTTTAAACAGTTTGGGTGTAAACTAGGGTCTAGGTAAATACAAATCACTTTTTGAAAAAGTTTGGAAACTCAAAACCAAAGAAAAAGTCTCTAATAAAATTCTTGTTCCACACTCCTATTTAAAGGAGGTATTCCAAAAACAAGATAAGGCTGAAAAAATTAATTATCCATTAAAATATGCGACAACTCGTTCGAACAAAATTAGATCATGTTCTAACGAGGCAACACTTATCGTTCAAACACCTTTCTAACAAAACTTTCAACAAGAAACCAGAGTGAGCCAAAAATTTCCTCGCTTGAACTTCGTTGGATCATGATCTAACATGTTGTGCAAACTAGTTTGAATGACATACCTGATGTCATTAGAACGACTACAAAAAAGTTTCAAAAAAATAAGTTCTAAAACAATTTAAAAACTTTTTAGAAAAAAAACTCAAAACTAAATACCCAAGGATCAAAATATTTATGCATTTATACCTGAGAGATCCTCAAAACATGAAGATGAAAATAAGTCACAAAGCTAGGCACGATGAATGTGGTCTCTTTCTTTCTTGGATTCAACGACTTAAAACAAACATGTCACGGGATTTGAAAGAAACATAAACAAACCTTAACTTATAACTCAAAATTTTTTGTCCGGAATTAAGCCAATACATACAAATTGACTAAATGTGGAAATTTATCCTTACAAATCTCCCCTTTTGGGTATTCCGGTACGTAACACAAAAACTAAAATTCTATGGGTCGTCAAGATCTTTTATGACTCAATCCCGACCCCAAAAATGAAAAAGTACATCTTGACCGGCACATAAACTATGTAGCTTTTCTCTTATGTAAGTTTCATTGCATCGCTGCAAACCAGCACACTTAATCACACCTACAAATGCAACTTAAATATATAAAAATTTAAAGTGCATAAGAATAAACCCTCCTTATTTGTATAATAATCTCTGCCTAAGTTATAACATCTCCCCCTAAGGCAAAAATCTCCCCGGGACTATAAATATCTCTCCCTTTCTGTTCAGGAATAAAGAAAGATAAAGATGCATAATAAAATCATTTATTCCCAATATTACCAAAACTCCCCATAAATAAAACATGGGCAGGCATAAATGAAAAACAAGTTTATCGTGCTATGGTGTGTAGTGAAACATGAAACAAACAACTTGGCAACACAAATACAAATAATCCAAATAATGATCAATTAATACCAATTTTGATGTGAAAATGATAATAACTTGAATACAAAATGAAGCATGAGATTTCAATGCAAACAAGCAACAAGAGATATCAATATGATCATATAGCATACCATTATGAAATCATTTGAAACGAGACCAGAACTTGTGTCATACATGGATTAAATGCAATGTAACACCCCCTACTTTTTATGATTTAAATAATTATGTGATTAATTATTATTGTGGGAATAAATATGTAATTAATTATTATTGTTGGATTAATTAAATTAAAATGCGAGAAATTAATTTGTTATAAATTCGGATTAAAATAATTATTAACTAGCGTACCAAGGATTAATACTTATTGTTGAGAATTATTGAATATTACTGTGTGATATGTAATATGGAATTATAACATTTGATAAATTGTCGGATGTGAGAAATACGACAATTTGGTAATTTAAGTCTGACACGCATGTGAGTCGTGTCGGGACTAATTGAATGGAATAAAAAGAGAACTTATTTTTATTAACTTTTATAGTCATTTCTAGTGTACCGTTGAGTCTGGGAGGGTCGAGATAGTCAAAATAGTATACCCGGGTGTTTAGTTTGGGTCCTGGGGAAATTTTATGCCTAATCGACGGCCCGAGAGGGCATTATGGTAAATTGTATTTTTGGGTTTAATTAATGGACGAAAATTGGGAGTTATTTTATCATCCAAGAAATGTCCTTTAGGGTTGAGAGACACCGAAAGAAAGAACGTCCATAGAGGGTGTGAGGGAGAACTAATTTCCAAGAGGGAAGGCCAAATTAGCACCACCTTGCACAACCACCACCACCAACGCGTAGATCGAGAAGAGAGGAACGCGTCTATACTAACATCACCAACGGATCAGACCATCCTATTCGAGGCAAGTGTTTATTACTTGCTTTCTTTTAGCAATAATCATGTTCATGTTAGTGTAGGTGAAATTAATTATGATTTACATGTTAATTGGGTGAAAATTGGAGATATAAATTATGATTAATGACTGGGTTAAGTAGTGGTTGAAATTCCTTCATGTATGTAGAGGATTAATCATGAAATAGCATTATATATTGATGAACGAATCTGGGTTGATTAGGTTCTTTAATTGAAAATTTGGAAACTAGGGTTCATATGAATTAATTTGGGGATTTTATATAATTATGTTGATTATTGACGAATTAATGATCCTAAGATGTTAGGAATGATTTATAACCTGTTATGTGTTGAGGGGTATTAATGATGAGGCATTGGGTGTTGAATCTTAGAGGTTTTTAGGTTCAAAAATGGTGGAAAACGCTGAAAATTTGGGAAGAAGACGAACAGTAGAGTCTCGCGTGATCTCGCGTGAAGGGTCGTTCAAGCGAGATAAGGATCTCGCGAGAAATCGTTCGAATGACACGTGGAAGTCGTTCAAGCGACATGTCATTATGGTTTGAACGAAAACCCTTCTTGTTCGAGTGACAGGGTGAATTTTTGGGAATTTTCTTAAAGTCCAGTTTTGAGTTTACCGGTTTATTGGAGTGAGAGAAACTGCCAGATAGTGAATTTAAACAGGACAGAATTTTGGGAAAGTATGAGAGCATTAATACTTTAAATATTCGAGATCGAAAATGTACCTTGGATATTACGACAAAGATAGTAATCTAAATATTTATACTATACGTAGTGGAGGTTAAAATACATATGAGAAGTATATATGTAGGTTGGAGAAATACATATAAATTTAATAGGACGTGTGTATGCCTATTATGTGATATTATTGCTAAGAGCACTAATGGGTGATAAACCGGGGGTGCAAGAATCTTATAGTTAAGCGCACTAACGAGTGATAACTCGGGGGTGCAAGAACACTATTGATTAAGTATACTAATAGGTGATAACTCGGGGGTACAAGGATATTATTGTTAGGTGTACTAATGTGTGATAACCCGGGGGTACAATGATGATTATTGTTAGGCGCACTAATGGATGATAACTCGGGGGTGCTGGATTATTATTAATAGGTGCATTAATGGGTGCTAACCCGGGGATGCAGGATTCTCTTGATAGGTGCACTAATGGGTCTTAGCCCGGGGGTGCAGAATTAGTATATATATATATATATATATATATATATATATATGAACTTGTGAATATTTCTACTATGTGAAATTAGTAGACTTGGTAATAATAATCATTACATTGCGCCAAATAGTCTTAACCTATGGGTGCTGGATTAGTGTATATATATATAGGGATGATGAGACTATATATATATATGAGTATACTGGGAGAACTTTCTACTCTGTGAAACTAGTAGATAAAGTGGAGATGAGAAATAAAATAATCTTAGTGGATAAAATATTAACCATTCGAACGGTGAATAATAAAACTTAGTATGTGAGATAAACTATTTGAATAGCGTATTGTATGGGAGATACGGGAATACTACTAGTGAGCATAGTTAGTATTAGTATGGTTCCTAACTATTTAGACTGGTTGGTATAACTAGGGGAGATTAGATGTACGTTAGGCGTGCACAATAGATGAGAGGTGAGAAACTCATGTGAGAGTTCGATAACTAACATGCGTATAAGACTTTTTTTAAGAACTAGTTTTAAATACTTGCTAAATCATTTTTAAACCTCGGGCTCTGACCCGCTTCTTGTATCTCTTCTCTCTTTCTATATATATATATATATATATATATATATATATATATATATATATATATATATATATATATATATATATATTATATCAGGTTCTCAGCCACATGGGTACCAGAATTAGAGATTAGAGTGTCAGACGTGCTGCAGTTGTTGTGAAAGTTTCAGGTCCTTGCAGTAGACGCGTCTATCTTTTCCATTCAGTTTCATCCAGACTTCTAATCTAGGGTATGTGTCGCCCACTTCTAATCCTTCATCAGAGATATTGTATTCAGTTTATTTTATGGTTTAGAGTTTTGAACTGGGAGGTTTTACCAAGTCTTATTTATTTCAGTACTTGATTCATGTTCAGTATATATTATATTCCTATGTGTGGTGAATTTATATTTTAAGATTGAATGAAAATGGATTTACTTGGTTTTATAAAAAATGGAAATGTTTTGACACCTAGCCTAATTTTATATTAGGTGATTAATATGTTAAAAAGTTTTCGAGAGTGATGCTAAAAATGAACCAACCGAACATTTTGTTTTAAATTGGTACAGGACTGATCACTCTTTATTTAATTGGGCGGGGTGTCACATGAAAATGCAAAGACTCAAAATAAAACGATACCATATATACAAATATGCGAAAGATATCAATGACACACACACACACACACACACACACACACGCACACACACACACACACACACACACACACATATATATATATATATATATATATATAAACAAACACAACAAGACACAAAACACAATAATCTTTCCGCATTCTCATAGTACCGATGTGTCTAAACAAACATATGGGAAACAGAGTGAAGGGGCATGAACTAACAACAAGAGAGATATGACCCAATCATTCGCAACAAGAGAGAAATGTCCAAGGAGTTGTATTTTACTATATTAACTTTATCAAACAAATATTTAGCCTCTTAATGACAGATAAAGTGAACTCATAATGGATAAACAAGCACAATGCACACTAGAAAATATTGATGATTCTGAAATTCATATTATCAAACATGAATTAAGGACTAATTGTGTAAACCCATTGATCTTCAACTTATAACACCCTTAAAATTTAGATATATCATTTTTTTACTCTCATTTTTTTAAAGATATTGTTGATGTAAAAAATTAGATTACTCTAATAATTTAATCACAGATAAATAAATGAGACAAAATATTTTAAAGTGGTTCAGCCTTATATGAATGGCCTACGTCCACTGTTATGTTATTGCTGAGTGTTTGGGAATTCTCGATTACAAGTACTATCAAGAAATTCCCGTCCCTCTTGAATGAGGGTCATACAATATATTTATAGCCTTGAGGATATAATCTGAAAGGGTGATACATTAAATGATATACATATGAAAGGGTAATTCATTTAATGCTTTTCAAGCGTGTGCGTCAAGATGATAAACATTCAATGAATAGTTGAACTGTTGATTATCTGGCAATCAATGCTATGGTCGAGATGCAGCTCGAACCGCCTTAGTTTCTCGTCATTCAAGAGTTCCTCGGAGAGCTGGAGTTCCTCGGAGCGTTGGAGTTCCTCGGAGAGCTGGAGTTCCTCGGAGTATAGTTGTTGCTCGGAGTGAGTCTGACTTGGTCGGGGAAATAGACTTCCTCGTTGCTATTGTGCCACGTAGATCGACACGTGTCTTCTTGTGATTCGTCTATATCAGCATACTAATTTTGGTATCAACAGAAGCCCCCAATGTTTCATATTTCGAACTTTGAGGAGTATGGAACATTCTTTCTCGGTATATGGCAATATTAAATGATCTTCCTGGTTTTTAGGAACATTTATCCGTATTTGAATTTCCTTCCAAATTCGCAGAATCCGCCTTTTTGCATTTTTATAAGCGCTTCGATCTTCGTGTACTTTTTGTCCTTTTAGCCGCCGGTAGCGTAATAGTTTCCTTTTTGTAATCATTTCTTTCACCGTTTCCCAAGGCAAAGTATTTAAACTTCATAGACAATATCACCGTCTTCTACCTTTTCTAATTTCTGCTTTCGAGTTTTCCATAGTCTTTCTTTCTCTTGTGCGTTCATCCTCGTTTTCGTTCGTTGTCACCAGATCTCCCTTTTTCCTGTAAGATCTTCTTCCTTCTATTTCTTTTATTCACCATGGTTTATATTATTGAATCTCCTGAGAAATTCCGTTCTGATTTCTCTATTCCTTCTTGGGTAACTGTGGAGGATCTTTCTGAGCCTTCAAATTATTTTCGCTTGGCTGAGGGACATTGGTTCCCCAGCCTCTTTATTGCTGAATGTGGATTTTCTTTTCCACCAAACCCTTTGTGCTTAGAGTTCTGTCAGTATTTCGATGTTGTTCCTGCAAAAATAGCCCCCAATACATGGAGAATTGTTAATGGGGTACATAGGTTAAATCAAACTCATGAAACTCGTATAGGAATTCCTGAGATTATGTACTGTTATAGATGGGCTATTCTAGACAATGTTTATTATTTAAAAACTAGATTTTTGAATAGGGCTTTAGTAGTCAATCTCCCTGATGCTAATAGGGATTATTTTGAACATGGGGTAGTTATCAAAAATTGGCAACATGCCCCTTTGGTTGGAGACGAAGTATATGAAGGTCCCAAATGCCCTCCATATGGCAATGGGATAGGTTATTTTCATCTTATTTTATTTTTGAAATTATGATTTCATTATGTTTGATAAAATGTATGACTGATATTTCACTATGTATTTGTTTGCAGTTGATAGTAAGAGAAAAACTCCAAAAGAATCAGAAGTTAATATCAAGCATTTAAAACATATCCTGAGTTTGCATCAGAAAGTTGCAGACGAGCACGTCAGGTCTGCTTCATACTTGTTGCAGTACAGGAGCTATACATCATCCTTTACTGCTCGTCCTGTGGTCAGCATTAGTGAACCATTGCCAGCTTCTGAGGATTCTTCACCAGACTCTCATATTCCTTTGAGTCAGAAAATGGGCAAAAGAAGAGTTCCTGCCATCTTTGAGGAGACTTCCTCTGCTGGAGATGGAAAAAGAAACAAGAATGACGTCCCAAAGGGGACAAACAAAGTAGATGCCACCACTTCTGTTGCTCCTCAGAAGGCTGCCGAGAAGCCCCCGGTGGCTTCTAATAAGAAGGATGTACCAGCAGGAGTGATCACCATCTCCCCAACCAAAAGTTCCTCTTTGGTTGAAACTGTTGAAGTGCCACTGAGGAGATTGAAGAAATCCTCCTCGGTCAGTTTTTCTGAAACCATTCCCCAGCTCCAAGCTAGTGGAGCTGGTGTTCCAACCATTATTCCCCCGAGTTCTGCAATGAGCTCGATAAAGACTTGGACTATTCCTGAAGTCCAAGGAATTGAAGAAAACATGTCTAGGGATATGCTGACATCCCTAGCTACTCGTCACATTGCTTCAGTAAGTTTCTCTTATCCTGAATTTTTCTTTCTTTTAGTCAATATATGTATCTCGGCACTGACTTATCATTACCTTCTTTTTCAGCTGGTGAGTTGTTTTAACACCATAGTGAAGAAAGATGAAGCACTCAAGGCTTCTAGCTCCTCGTCTGGAGTGGAGGATGCTTTTCTGGGTTTGGCCCAGTCTTTGAAGGATTCCCGTCAAAAATATGACGAGGATAGGGGTGAATGGGAGAAGAAGTTGGCTGCATCTGAGGCAGAGAAGGTGCAGTTGGGAAACAAAATAAAAGACTTGGAGAGAGAGAATAAGAAATATGCCGAGAAGCTTACAAACTTTGGGGAGCTTGAAAATAAGTTGAAGTCGGCTGAAGAAGAGCTAACCCTTCTGCGAGAAGTAAATCGCCAGAAGGAGGAGGTGGAGGCCAAGTTGAAAGCCTCCGAGGATCTTCTATCCGAGAAGCTCTCCTCGGAGAAAATGAAGAGAAAAGTGGCAGTGAAAAAATCTTTTCGTACTGGTTGGGATAAAGGATGGGACAGGGGGTAGCAACAATGATGACCCAGGTGCAGTATGGGAGTTTGAAATACTTCCGAGATGGTTGGGTTACTGCCCTGCAAGAATTGAAGGTGAACGAGGACTCTGAGCTATTTCAACAACATCTTCCCGGTCCTCCTCCTAGAATTGAAAATGAGGATGAAGACGAAGCTGCATCCGAGGAGTCTTCAATGACAGTGGGTGATCAAGTCCTTGCTCCACAACCCAATCAGACAGCCACCGAGGAGATTTCGTCTTTGCCTGCTCCTCTTGAACAAGTCCCAACTTCTGCCAACCAACTCATTGTTCCCACCGAGCAACCAAGCTCCTCGTCCCAGCCTCTCGAGAAAGTCTTGGGAGACAAGGAAAATGTGTGAAGTTGTTCGGTATTCTCTTTCTGTTTTTCTTTTACTTATACTCTGTATTCTGAACGCTGTACTCCTTTTGATGATGTAATAAAAATCACCCTTTTTGTTCCTCTACGTTATTGATGTTATGTCTGCTTCTTTTATTAACTCTTGCCTTCTCTTCTTTACTAGTTTATGGCTAGAATCGAATTGTTGTCTACCAATAATACAAAACTGATGCAGCAATGCCATGAATATTTTAAAGCTGGCCATACTGACCTGAGTGCATCAGAAATTGCTGATATCCTTGGTCATGATGCTTCAGACCAAGCAGTGGAGGCATATCAATACTTGAAATGTCTTCTTGATCATGTTGTAGCCAACAATGTGGCTTATTACGAAATGATTGAAGATTCGCAAGGTACTCTCGATGAACTTCAGCATCAGTATAAAGAGTCTTCAGTTCTTTTACATGAAGGGTATGAGAAGAAACTCAAACAACTTAGTGCTGAAACAGGTTATGACAAGATGCTTGTTGGCTATGAAGTGAGAGAGAGAACCCTAAAGGGTGAAGTCGAAGCATGCAGACAGATCGCCGAGCTGCTGGAGCAAGAGAATAACAATTTGCAGAAAGAGTTGGCACAGTATAAATCTGCAGCTTCATCTTCCACTGCCTTGGTACCGGTCACCGATGAAGGATTCTCATTTTTAGAGGTTGAGAATGCCAAATTGAGGCAAGAATTAGAGACTTTGAGAAGAGTAAGGCCTTCTACTGCTACTCGGGGACGAGGAAGAGGTTCTCGTGGACGAGGAAGAGTTGCTCAGGATGTTGACGAGGAACAAAGTATTCAACCTGCTCGGGGACGACCAAGAGGTCTTCGTCGTACTGTTGAAGAAGCTCGTACTCAATCAACATTGGAAACTCAAGCATTCCAATTGAATGCAAAAGATCGGGCTTTGTCTGAAATGTCCAAGAAAATCCAAACTCTGGAGGATCAACTTGCTTCGACAAAGTCTGCTCTGAATAATAAGGATGTTTTTGCCAGAAACCTTCACGAGCAGTTAGAGAGAATAACTTTCCAATTCCACAAACAACCTCGTGAGTTCTGGATGGCAGGCTACAATGAGGCCCTTTGTCACTTGGATGCTCGCATTGAAAATGCCAATAATGAAGGTTATAAACAGGGATGGTTGAACGCCCTGGGTGTATTAAAACTAGAGCAGGGCCATTATTTATGGGATTACCATGCTCCTGGGCTGCTCGATCTACCAAATCCACCATTCAATCTTGATATGAGTTGGATCCCTGCTCGGGCCATCCCTCGTTGTTTGATCTCCCAGTATCTTGGTGACTATGCCCTTCATTCGCAGGTTGAATTATCTCGTCCGGAGCATTTACTGGATACACCTTCAATAATGAACGTCAGAATGCTGCGAGATCTTAACTTCATTAATTCTCCCCTTTGCCTGGAAGATCCTCCTTCTGGCGAGGAGCCTGTTTCAAAAGCAAAAGGGAAAAGACCAGTAGAATAGGAAATTCTGATGTAATAATTAGTACACAATTTAATATCAATGTAATAAACTTGTGTAATTCATTTTGACTTTAATGAAAGAATTTCATTTTTGTTTGCAAATTTGTATTGCTATTGTCTTGTATTTGTCAAACACTTTATATTTGTGCTTGCATAACAATATTGTGTGGTTCATCGACCAACTTAGTAATAAAAGAAATTACAAGTATTAGTAATATTGCTCGATCACTTAATAATAAAGTAATGAGTATAAAAATGTTAAAAATTCTTCCAACCAACCAAGGTTGTTAAGTTATGCTCGTCGACCAATCATAGTTAATGGGTTTTTATCCCCGACCAGCTATACTTGGTACTGTTTAAAATATTTTCTCCTCGTCGACCAACTACAGTTAGTGGATTTTTATCTCCGACCAACCATACTTGATTCAGTTTGGAATATTTTGTTCTTCGAGGAACTTTTATGTAATAAACTTACCTCCCGACCAACATAAGTTGGCATTTGAGAGCATATCTTGTTTCCTAACCAAACACGTTGGCATTTTTAGGAGTCTCGTGTCCTCGCTCTTTTACCAACCGGAGTTGGTCTGAGTTCGAACTATCGTGTTCTCGCTCTTTTACCAACCGGAGTTGGTCTGAGTTCGAACTATCATGTCCACTAACTCTTTTACCAACCGGAGTTGGTCTGAGCTAATGTACGCCTCCTAACCAAAGGAGTATGGGGTGTTCTTGCCCTTTTACCAACCGGAGTTGGTCTGGGTTCGAACTATCGTGTTCTCGCTCTTTTACCAACCAGAGTTGGTCTGAGTTCGAACTATCATGTCCACTAACTCTTTTACCAACTGGAGTTGGTCTGAGCTAATGTACGCCTCCTAACCAAAGGAGTATGGGGTGTTCTTGCCCTTTTACCAACCGGAGTTGGTCTGGGTTCGAACTATCGTGTTCTCGCTCTTTTACCAACCAGAGTTGGTCTGAGTTCGAACTATCATGTCCACTAACTCTTTTACCAACCGGAGTTGGTCTGAGCTAGTGTACGCCTCCTAACCAAAGGAGTATGGGGTGTTCTTGCCCTTTTACCAGTCGGAGTTGGTCTGGGTTCGAACTATCGTCTTCTTTTTACTGTCGAACAGCGTTGTGTGCCGAGCAGCGTAGTGTTAAACACTAATATTCCCCGAAAAACTATCAATAAAAGGAGAGAAGATTGTGAAATATCATCGTTTTATTCATATTGATGGAACTGCTTTACATTTTACATCACTGATAATACTTGCGTAGGTGTTCAGCATTCCATGCATTCTTAAATTCCTCTCCTTCTAGAGTTGCTATTCGGTAAGTTCCTGATCGAACAACTTCTGTAACTCAGTAAGGTCCATGCCAGTTTGCTTCCAAATTATTGTGCTTCTGAATGACCTTCTTTAGCACGTAATCTCCTTCTTTTAAGTCTCATTTCTTCACCCTCTTGTTGTAGAACAGAACTGTTCGTTGTTGGTAAGCAGCATTCCTAATGGCTGCCTCTTCTCTAACTTCCTCGAGCATGTCCAAATCTAATCTCCTCATCAAGTCGCTGACTGGGGAATTGAAATTCAGCACTCTGTGTGTTGGAAGACCCAACTCGGCAGGTATTACAGCCTCACTTCCAAAGGCCAGCATATATGGTGATTCTCCAGTTGCTGCTCGGGGAGTTGTTCGGTAAGCCCACAATACTGACTGTAGCTCATTAATCCAATTAGCTTTAGCCTCACTTAGCCTCTTCTTCAAACCATTTAGTAATGTTCTATTCGTCACTTCAGTCTGCCCATTGCTTTGAGGATGGCCTGGTGCTGAATGAACCTTCAAAATGTTTGTCTGATGACAATAGGCGGCAAACTCTTCGTTATCAAATTGTGTTCATGGTCTGTGATGAAGGCATGAGGGAGACCATATCGGCAGATGATGTTCTTCCAAACGAATTGGTACACCTTCTCGTATGTCATATCAATCAGAGGCTCAGCTTCTACCCACTTAGTAAAATAATCCACTGCGACGACGAGGTACTTGAATCTTCCTCGGGTCGTTGGCAGTGGTCCAACCAAATCCATTCCCCACATGGCAAATGGCCAAGGGGAAGTTATGGGTGTCAACAATGCTTGTGGAGTTCGTCGTATGGAGGAAAAACGTTGGCATTTATCACATCTCTTAGCATAGGCTATACAATCAGCCCTCATCGTTGGCCAGTAGTATCCCTGCGTCATCACCCTTTGCAAAAGTGTCCGACCTTCTACATGGGCTCCATAGGACCCTTCATGGATCTCTTCGATCAATTCTTTCACCTCGAAGGGATGTACACATCTCTGTAAACCTACCATAATTCCTCGTCTATACAAAACACCATTAGTTAGTACATACCGAGCAGCTTTAAACTTCAATTTCTTTGCAGAGAGCTTATCCTTCGGCCATTCTCCCTCCTCAATATATGCCCTGATGGGATCCATCCAAGATGGTCCTGAATCAAGGGTAATAACATTCATCGTCAAGTCTTCCTCTATGCTCCGACTTTCTAATACTTCAATTGGTATCGTTCTTCGCAGCTCGGTACGAGTAGCTGATGCTAATCGGGCAAGTGCGTCTTCTCGTGCATTCTCCATTCTTGGTATTCTGATCAACTGAATGGCATCAAATTTTGCCAACAACTCTATCGCCTTTGCATGATACTTGACCATTAATTCTCTTTTAATTGCATATGTTCCCAGCATCTGATTCACAATTAATTGAGAATCACTGAATACCATCACTTGCTGTGCTTCCATAATCTTTGCTAAATTAAGACCTGCTATCAAGGCTTCATACTCAGCCTCATTATTGGAGGCTTTGAATTGGAATCGCAAGGCATATTCCATGTCAATCTCGTCTGGGGTGTTCAAAACAATCCCTGCTCCACAACCCGTTGTGCAAGATAACCCATCTACATATAATCTCCATGTAGGTAACTCATCTTCAAATTTCTTATCTGACAGAGTTCCTCGGTGAAATATTTGTTGTTTCCTTTCATCCTCCCCTGGTATTTTTCGCTCTTCGTCGACCATCTCTTCTCACCCTTTTACCAACCGGAGTTGGTCTGGGTTTGAATTTGATGATCTTTCTATATCCACAAGCCCTTTTACCAACCGGAGTTGATCTGGACTTATGTCTGTTGATCCTGTAACATCCACAGGTTGGTCAGCGAGCAATTTTTGTTCCTCGGGGGTATCAGGATATGTAAACGCTGCTATAAAGTCTGCTACAGCCTGCCCTTTTAATGATGATCTGGGTTCATACACAATATCATATTCGCCAAGCTCTATTGCCCAATACATCAGTCTCCCTGATTTTTCTGGCTTATGAAGGGCTTGTCTCAATGGCATGTCGGTATACACGACGATGGTATGGGCCTGGAAATATGGCCTCATTCTTCTACTTGCCTCAATTAATGCCAATGCCAATTTTTCCAGCTTTGGGTACCTGATCTCTGCACCTCGGAAAGCCTTACTTGTGTAATAAATTGGCTTCTGGACTCTGTTCTCCATTCTGATCAATTCCGAGCTGACTGCATTTTCCGATACTGCCAGGTACAAGTACAACTTTTCTCCCGTTACTGGCCTGGACAACAGTGGAGGTGTTCCCAAATATTTCTTCAAGTCTTGAAAGGCTTTTTCACATTCATCATTCCACTCGAAAGTTTTTCGAAGTGTTTTGAAGAATGGGAGGCATCTATCAGTTGCTCGGGATACAAATCTGTTGAGCGCTGCAACTCGTCCTGTAAGACTCTGCACCTCTTTCTTTATCGTTGGAGATAGCAACCCTAAAAGAGCTTTGATTTTTTCTGGATTCGCCTCAATGCCTCGCTGGTTGACGATGTACCCGAGGAACATTCCTTCTCGTACTCCAAATGTGAATTTCGTCGGGTTGAGCTTCATCTGGTATTTATCCAGTTGATCAAAGGTCTGACCTAAGTCAACTAGATGATCAGCAGCTTTCTTGCTCTTTGTCAGCATATCATCGACATAGACTTCCCTATTGCAACTGATTTGTTCGGTGAAAACCTTGTTCATCAGCCGCTGGTATGTCGCTCCTGCATTTTTCAAACCAAAAGGCATAACATTATAACAATAAGTTCCCCTAGGGGTAATAAAAGAAGTGCTTTCCCTGTCTTCAGGTTTCATTTTGATCTGGTTGTATCCAGAGTAAGCGTCCATGAAGCTGAGCAGCTCGCGTCCCGAGGTAGCATCCACTAGTTGGTCAATTCTGGGCAATGGAAAGTGATCCTTTGGGCAGGCCTTGTTGAGATCAGTGAAATCAACACACATTCTCCATTTATTGTTTTTCTTCTTTACCATCACCACATTTGCTAACCAGTCTGGATATTTCACATCTTCAATGAATTGGGCTTTCTGGAGCTTCTCGACCTCCTCTTGTATGGCTTGATTCTTCTCGGGACTAAATACTCTTCTTCTCTGCTTTACAGGCTTGATCTCCTTATTCGCATTGAGCTCATGACATAAGAAGTTGGGATCTATTCCTGGCATGTCTTCATGACTCCATGCAAAAGTTTTCTTTCTGTTTCTCAAGAAAGTTATCTACTCATGTTTTATTGAAGCATCCAACGTCGAACCTATCTGGATTATTCGTTCAGGGTGCTCGTCGTCCAGAATAACATTTTCTGTAGATTCCACCACCTGTCCTTTTACAAGTTGGGATTCATCTCTGGGATCCAGTGTTTCAATTTCTGTACCTTCATCCACCTGGTAGGTAGTAGTCTTTTTCCTTGATTCTTCAAGCTCCTCTTGCTCGGCAGACGAATAATAGCATTCCCGAGCTACTTTCTGATCACCTTTCACAACTCCTACTCCAAAATTTGTAGGGAATTTTAAACACTGATGTACCGTAGATGGAACTGCTTCGAACTTCTTCAAACCAACTCTTCCCATGATGATGTTGTAAGCTGATTGGACATTTTTATCCATCACAAAGAAGCGTATTCTTTCTGTTCGACAAGCAGGCCAATTTCCAATGAATATATCCAACTTGATCGTCCCAAGTGGAAAAACCTTCTCGCCAGCAAAACCCAAGAGAGGTCTGTGATAAGGCTCCAATTGAGATAACTTTAAATTTAAACTGTCAAAGCATGAGTAGAACATGATGTCTGCCGAACTACCATTATCTACCAGAACCCTTGAAATCACTACTTCTTTCATCCTCATTTTGATCACCAAAGGGTCGTCGTGAGGGTAAAGAACACCTGCAAGGTCGTTTTTTGAAAAACCGATGACCAGCTTCTCTTTGTTTACCTTCCTCGGGCGATCCTCTTCAGCCAAATTTATCCTTGAATGTATGAGCAAGCCTGAGCTTCACCGAGGTAAGCTTTTCTTTCTGCAGTAAGGTCTCCTCCTCCTGCATCTCCTCCTGTAATGACATTACAATCAAATGACCCAAAGCGTATTGAAAATACCTCTCGTTCTGGATGCCTTGGTTTCTTGGGAAGATCGGGGTCATCATCTGGATCATCTTCATGGTTTCTCTTCTTTTTCTCCTCTGCTCGACGAGGAGATCTAGACCTTTCTCTAGTTCGGTCATTATTTCTTCTTTCGCCTCCCCGATCAACATACTTTGCTACCTTCCCTCTTCGGATGAGTGTTTCAATCTCGTTCTGAAGAGCTATGCAATTTTTGGTCATATGGCCGTGATCCTTATGGAACTCGCAATATTTCTCCCTATTCCTCATGTCAGGGTCTGATCTCAGTTTCTTTGGCCACTTTACTTCCTCGTTATTCTTGATTTCTTCCAAGACATGATTAATACCCATTTTCAAAGGAGTATAATTATCGAATTTCTTCAGGACTTCCCATGATGATTTATTATTCTTGGAATGCTTATCACCGCCATTGCCCTTATGCTCTTTCTTCTTGGATTTGTCATCTTCCACCTTGGTTTCTTTATCCATAATCTTCTTCGCAGCCATAGCCTCCTCGGCATTCATGATTTTGGCCGCTTTTGCCATCAACTCTGACATAGTTGTAGGTGGATCTTTGGCCAAAGTGTAATACAACTTGTTAGGCAACAACCCACTCATCAAGGTGGTGATTGCTGTCTTTTCTTCATAATCTATGACTTCCAGCTTCTCGTTATTGAAACGAGTTATGTAATCTCTATTACTCTCACCAGATTTTTGTCTAACACTTAACAAGTGTGCTACTCTTTTTACTGGCTTTGCCCCAAAACAGAAATTGTCGATGAACAACTCGGCCAATTGAAAGAAAGTTGAAATCTTACCCCGAGGAAGATTGTTGTACCATATCTGGGCAGATCCAGTAAGAGTTCCTGAGAATGCTCTGCATCTCATCTCGTCGGGGACGGCATAGATGTCGGCAGCAGCTTGATATTGCTTTATGTGTAGAACAGGATCTGTCTTTCCATCATATTTGGGGGTCACCACAGGTGCTTTAAACTTTGATGGAGTAGGAAAACCCACAATGGCCTGGACAAAAGGTGTCCCTTGAACAAAAGTTCGTTGTAGGGGATTCTTCGCCTTAGCCATTTCTCCCAATCTATCCTCCAACCGCTGAATGGAACCTTTCCACGCATCATTTCCTTCCTCGGGCTTGTTAGTTCGAGCAATTGATTGCTCTGATGTGGCCTCCTGAGATCTATCTTGACGAGCAACTGGTCGTGATTGTGCTGATCCTTCTCTTAGATCTGATGGTTGTCAAAAACTCCTCGACATGGTCTTAGGTGGACTCCTATTCCTCCTAGGGCCTAATCGACTGAAAGGAGATACCCTACTCAGTCTTTCCAAGGCACTGGGTCTCTCTGGATAGAGAGTGATACGTTGCTCAGTATCAGTAGCCCGTATTGATGAAGTTTGCCCAAGTTGATAAGAGAAATCATCAGACTCCTCATTACGATACGACTCAGTACGCCTGGATCGTGAAAAAAGTAAATAGGTTTGCCTCTGACCACTTCACTGTCCCGAACGTGCAGGTGCACCGCCATGAAGGGTCTGTATGAGTTGCCGCATTATTTATTGCATGGCGGTTTGTCCTTGAGCTAGATTCGTCATAATCCCAGCCAGATTTGGAGGTGCAGAGGGATTTGGAGGATTTCCAGCATTTCTAGCGTTTCGATTGCTGGATTCCGGATTATCTGCCATTGATGATGAATGATTTTTGATGAAAAATGATAACAGCAGTCGTTTCCCACAGACGGCGCCAATCTGTTGATGTAAAAAATTAGATTACTCTAATAATTTAATCACAGATAAATAAATGAGACAAAATATTTTAAAGTGGTTCAGCCTTATATGAATGGCCTACGTCCACTGTTATGTTATTGCTGAGTGTTTGGGAATTCTCGATTACAAGTACTATCAAGAAATTCCCGTCCCTCTTGAATGAGGGTAATACAATATATTTATAGCCTTGAGGCTATAATCTGAAAGGGTGATACATTAAATGATATACATATGAAAGGGTAATTCATTTAATGCTTTTCAAGCGTGTGCGTCAAGATGATAAACATTCAATGAATAGTTGAACTGTTGATTATCTGGCAATCAATGCTATGGTCGAGATGCAGCTCGAACCGCCTTAGTTTCTCGTCATTCAAGAGTTCCTCGGAGAGCTGGAGTTCCTCGGAGCGTTGGAGTTCCTCGGAGAGCTGGAGTTCCTCGGAGTATAGTTGTTGCTCGGAGTGAGTCTGACTTGGTCGGGGAAATAGACTTCCTCGTTGCTATTGTGCCACGTAGATCGACACGTGTCTTCTTGTGATTCGTCTATATCAGCATACTAATTTTGGTATCAACAGAAGCCCCCAATGTTTCATATTTCGAACTTTGAGGAGTATGGAACATTCTTTCTCGGTATATGGCAATATTAAATGATCTTCCTGGTTTTTAGGAACATTTATCCGTATTTGAATTTCCTTCCAAATTCGCAGAATCCGCCTTTTTGCATTTTTATAAGCGCTTCGATCTTCGTGTACTTTTTGTCCTTTTAGCCGCCGGTAGCGTAATAGTTTCCTTTTTGTAATCATTTCTTTCACCGTTTCCCAAGGCAAAGTATTTAAACTTCATAGACAATATCACCGTCTTCTACCTTTTCTAATTTCTGCTTTCGAGTTTTCCATAGTCTTTCTTTCTCTTGTGCGTTCATCCTCGTTTTCGTTCGTTGTCACCAGATCTCCCTTTTTCCTGTAAGATCTTCTTCCTTCTATTTCTTTTATTCACCATGGTTTATATTATTGAATCTCCTGAGAAATTCCGTTCTGATTTCTCTATTCCTTCTTGGGTAACTGTGGAGGATCTTTCTGAGCCTTCAAATTATTTTCGCTTGGCTGAGGGACATTGGTTCCCCAGCCTCTTTATTGCTGAATGTGGATTTTCTTTTCCACCAAACCCTTTGTGCTTAGAGTTCTGTCAGTATTTCGATGTTGTTCCTGCAAAAATAGCCCCCAATACATGGAGAATTGTTAATGGGGTACATAGGTTAAATCAAACTCATGAAACTCGTATAGGAATTCCTGAGATTATGTACTGTTATAGATGGGCTATTCTAGACAATGTTTATTATTTAAAAACTAGATTTTTGAATAGGGCTTTAGTAGTCAATCTCCCTGATGCTAATAGGGATTATTTTGAACATGGGGTAGTTATCAAAAATTGGCAACATGCCCCTTTGGTTGGAGACGAAGTATATGAAGGTCCCAAATGCCCTCCATATGGCAATGGGATAGGTTATTTTCATCTTATTTTATTTTTGAAATTATGATTTCATTATGTTTGATAAAATGTATGACTGATATTTCACTATGTATTTGTTTGCAGTTGATAGTAAGAGAAAAACTCCAAAAGAATCAGAAGTTAATATCAAGCATTTAAAACATATCCTGAGTTTGCATCAGAAAGTTGCAGACGAGCACGTCAGGTCTGCTTCATACTTGTTGCAGTACAGGAGCTATACATCATCCTTTACTGCTCGTCCTGTGGTCAGCATTAGTGAACCATTGCCAGCTTCTGAGGATTCTTCACCAGACTCTCATATTCCTTTGAGTCAGAAAATGGGCAAAAGAAGAGTTCCTGCCATCTTTGAGGAGACTTCCTCTGCTGGAGATGGAAAAAGAAACAAGAATGACGTCCCAAAGGGGACAAACAAAGTAGATGCCACCACTTCTGTTGCTCCTCAGAAGGCTGCCGAGAAGCCCCCGGTGGCTTCTAATAAGAAGGATGTACCAGCAGGAGTGATCACCATCTCCCCAACCAAAAGTTCCTCTTTGGTTGAAACTGTTGAAGTGCCACTGAGGAGATTGAAGAAATCCTCCTCGGTCAGTTTTTCTGAAACCATTCCCCAGCTCCAAGCTAGTGGAGCTGGTGTTCCAACCATTATTCCCCCGAGTTCTGCAATGAGCTCGATAAAGACTTGGACTATTCCTGAAGTCCAAGGAATTGAAGAAAACATGTCTAGGGATATGCTGACATCCCTAGCTACTCGTCACATTGCTTCAGTAAGTTTCTCTTATCCTGAATTTTTCTTTCTTTTAGTCAATATATGTATCTCGGCACTGACTTATCATTACCTTCTTTTTCAGCTGGTGAGTTGTTTTAACGCCATAGTGAAGAAAGATGAAGCACTCAAGGCTTCTAGCTCCTCGTCTGGAGTGGAGGATGCTTTTCTGGGTTTGGCCCAGTCTTTGAAGGATTCCCGTCAAAAATATGACGAGGATAGGGGTGAATGGGAGAAGAAGTTGGCTGCATCTGAGGCAGAGAAGGTGCAGTTGGGAAACAAAATAAAAGACTTGGAGAGAGAGAATAAGAAATATGCCGAGAAGCTTACAAACTTTGGGGAGCTTGAAAATAAGTTGAAGTCGGCTGAGGAAGAGCTAACCCTTCTGCGAGAAGTAAATCGCCAGAAGGAGGAGGTGGAGGCCAAGTTGAAAGCCTCCGAGGATCTTCTATCCGAGAAGCTCTCCTCGGAGAAAATGAAGAGAAAAGTGGTAGTGAAAAAATCTTTTCGTACTGGTTGGGATAAAGGATGGGACAGGGGGTAGCAACAATGATGACCCAGGTGCAGTATGGGAGTTTGAAATACTTCCGAGATGGTTGGGTTACTGCCCTGCAAGAATTGAAGGTGAACGAGGACTCTAAGCTATTTCAACAACATCTTCCCGGTCCTCCTCCTAGAATTGAAAATGAGGATGAAGACGAAGCTGCATCCGAGGAGTCTTCAATGACAGTGGGTGATCAAGTCCTTGCTCCACAATCCAATCAGACAGCCACCGAGGAGATTTCGTCATTGCCTGCTCCTCCTGAACAAGTCCCAACTTCTGCCAACCAACTCATTGTTCCCACCGAGCAACCAAGCTCCTCGTCCCAGCCTCTCGAGAAAGTCTTGGGAGACAAGGAAAAGGTGTGAAGTTGTTCGGTATTCTCTTTCTGTTTTTCTTTTACTTGTACTCTGTATTCTGAACGTTGTACTCCTTTTGATGATGTAATAAAAATCACCCTTTTTGTTCCTCTACGTTGTTGATGTTCTGTCTGCTTCTTTTATTAACTCTTGCCTTCTCTTCTTTACTAGTTTATGGCTAGAATCGAATTGCTGTCTACCAATAATACAAAACTGATGCAGTAATGCCATGAATATTTTAAAGCTGGCCATACTGACCTGAGTGCATCAGAAATTGCTGATATCCTTGGTCATGATGCTTCAGACCAAGCAGTGGAGGCATATCAATACTTGAAATGTCTTCTTGATCATGTTGTAGCCAACAATGTGGCTTATTACGAAATGATTGAAGATTCGCAAGGTACTCTCGATGAACTTCAGCATCAGTATAAAGAGTCTTCAGATCTTTTGCATGAAGGGTATGAGAAGAAACTCAAACAACTTAGTGCTGAAACAGGTTATGACAAGATGCTTGCTGGCTATGAAGTGAGAGAGAGAACCCTAAAGGGTGAAGTCTAAGCATGCAGACAGATCGCCGAGCTGCTGGAGCAAGAGAATAACAATTTGCAGAAAGAGTTGGCACAGTATAAATCTGCAGCTTCATCTTCCACTGCCTTGGTACCGGTCACCGATGAAGGATTCTCATTTTTAGAGGTTGAGAATGCCAAATTGAGGCAAGAATTAGAGACTTTGAGAAGAGCTGGGCCTTCTACTGCTACTCGGGGACGAGGAAGAGGTTCTCGTGGACGAGGAAGAGTTGCTCAGGATGTTGACGAGGAACAAAGTATTCAACCTGCTCGGGGACGACCAAGAGGTCTTCGTCGTACTGTTGAAGAAGCTCGTACTCAATCAACATTGGAAACTCAAGCATTCCAATTGAATGCAAAAGATCGGGCTTTGTCTGAAATGTCCAAGAAAATCCAAACTCTGGAGGATCAACTTGCTTCGACAAAGTCTGCTCTGAATAATAAGGATGTTTTTGCCAGAAACCTTCACGAGCAGTTAGAGAGAATAACTTTCCAATTCCACAAACAACCTCGTGAGTTCTGGATGGCAGGCTACAATGAGGCCCTTTGTCACTTGGATGCTCGCATTGAAAATGCCAATAATGAAGGTTATAAACAGGGATGGTTGAACGCCCTGGGTGTATTAAAACTAGAGCAGGGCCATTATTTATGGGATTACCATGCTCCTGGGCTGCTCGATCTACCAAATCCACCATTCAATCTTGATATGAGTTGGATCCCTGCTCGGGCCATCCCTCGTTGTTTGATCTCCCAGTATCTTGGTGACTATGCCCTTCATTCGCAGGTTGAATTATCTCGTCCGGAGCATTTACTGGATACACCTTCAATAATGAACGTCAGAATGCTGCGAGATCTTAACTTCATTAATTCTCCCCTTTGCCTGGAAGATCCTCCTTCTGGCGAGGAGCCTGTTTCAAAAGCAAAAGGGAAAAGACCAGTAGAATAGGAAATTCTGATGTAATAATTAGTACACAATTTAATATCAATGTAATAAACTTGTGTAATTCATTTTGACTTTAATGAAAGAATTTCATTTTTGTTTGCAAATTTGTATTGCTATTGTCTTGTATTTGTCAAACACTTTATATTTGTGCTTGCATAACAATATTGTGTGGTTCATCGACCAACTTAGTAATAAAAGAAATTACAAGTATTAGTAATATTGCTCGATCACTTAATAATAAAGTAATGAGTATAAAAATGTTAAAAATTCTTCCAACCAACCAAGGTTGTTAAGTTATGCTCGTCGACCAATCATAGTTAATGGGTTTTTATCCCCGACCAGCTATACTTGGTACTGTTTAAAATATTTTCTCCTCGTCGACCAACTACAGTTAGTGGATTTTTATCTCCGACCAACCATACTTGATTCAGTTTGGAATATTTTGTTCTTCGAGGAACTTTTATGTAATAAACTTACCTCCCGACCAACATAAGTTGGCATTTGAGAGCATATCTTGTTTCCTAACCAAACACGTTGGCATTTTTAGGAGTCTCGTGTCCTCGCTCTTTTACCAACCGGAGTTGGTCTGAGTTCGAACTATCGTGTTCTCGCTCTTTTACCAACCGGAGTTGGTCTGAGTTCGAACTATCATGTCCACTAACTCTTTTACCAACCGGAGTTGGTCTGAGCTAATGTACGCCTCCTAACCAAAGGAGTATGGGGTGTTCTTGCCCTTTTACCAACCAGAGTTGGTCTGGGTTCGAACTATCGTGTTCTCGCTCTTTTACCAACCAGAGTTGGTCTGAGTTCGAACTATCATGTCCACTAACTCTTTTACCAACCGGAGTTGGTCTGAGCTAGTGTACGCCTCCTAACCAAAGGAGTATGGGGTGTTCTTGCCCTTTTACCAGTCAGAGTTGGTCTGGGTTCGAACTATCGTCTTCTTTTTACTGTCGAACAGCGTTGTGTGCCGAGCAGCGTAGTGTTAAACACTAATATTCCCCGAAAAACTATTAATAAAAGGAGAGAAGATTGTGAAATATCATCGTTTTATTCATATTGATGGAAATGATTTAAATTTTACATCACTGATAATACTTGCGTAGGTGTTCAGCATTCCATGCATTCTTAAATTCCTCTCCTTCTAGAGTTGCTATTCGGTAAGTTCCTGATCGAACAACTTCTGTAACTCGGTAAGGTCCATGCCAGTTTGCTTCCAACTTATTGTGCTTCTGAACGACCTTCTTTAGCACGTAATCTCCTTCTTTTAAGTCGCATTTCTTCACCCTCTTGTTGTAGAACAGAACTGTTTGTTGTTGGTAAGCAGCATTCTTAATGGCTGCCTCTTCTCTAACTTCCTCGAGCATGTCCAAATCTAATCTCCTCATCAAGTCGCTGACTGGGGAATTGAAATTCAGCACTCTGTGTGTTGGAAGACCCAACTCGGCAGGTATTACAGCCTCACTTCCAAAGGCCAGCATATATGGTGATTCTCCAGTTGCTGCTCGGGGAGTTGTTCGGTAAGCCCACAATACTAACTGTAGCTCATTAATCCAATTAGCTTTAGCCTCACTTAGCCTCTTCTTCAAACCATTTAGTAATGTTATGTTCGTCACTTCAGTCTGCCCATTGCTTTGAGGATGGCCTGGTGCTGAATGAACCTTCAAAATGTTTGTCTGATGACAATAGGCGGCAAACTCTTCGTTATCAAATTGTGTTCATGGTCTGTGATGAAGGCATGAGGGAGACCATATCGGCAGATGATGTTCTTCCAAATGAATTGGTACACCTTCTCGTATGCCATATCAATCAGAGGCTCAGCTTCTACCCACTTAGTAAAATAATCCACTGCGACGACGAGGTACTTGAGTCTTCCTCGGGTCGTTGGCAGTGGTCCAACCAAATCCATTCCCCACATGGCAAATGGCCAAGGGGAAGTTATGGGTGTCAACAATGCTTGTGGAGTTCGTCGTATGGAGGAAAAACGTTGGCATTTATCACATCTCTTAGCATAGGCTATACAATCAGCCCTCATCGTTGGCCAGTAGTATCCCTGCGTCATCACCCTTTGCAAAAGTGTCCGACCTTCTACATGGGCTCCATAGGACCCTTCATGGATCTCTTCGATCAATTCTTTCACCTCGGAGGGATGTACACATCTCTGCAAACCTACCATAATTCCTCGTCTATACAAAATACCATTAGTTAGTACATACCGAGCAGCTTTAAACTTCAATTTCTTTGCAGAGAGCTTATCCTCCGGCCATTCTCCCTCCTCAATATATGCCCTGATGGGATCCATCCAAGATGGTCCTGAATCAAGGGTAATAACATTCATCGTCAAGTCTTCCTCTATGCTCCGACTTTCTAATACTTCAATTGGTATCGTTCTTCGCAGCTCGGTACGAGTAGCTGATGCTAATCGGGCAAGTGCGTCTTCTCGTGCATTCTCCATTCTTGGTATTCTGATCAACTGAATGGCATCAAATTTTGCCAACAACTCTATCGCCTTTGCATGATACTTGACCATTAATTCTCTTTTAATTGCATATGTTCCCAGCATCTGATTCACAATTAATTGAGAATCACTGAATACCATCACTTGCTGTGCTTCCATAATCTTTGCTAAATTAAGACCTGCTATCAAGGCTTCATACTCAGCCTCATTATTGGAGGCTTTGAATTGGAATCGCAAGGCATATTCCATGTCAATCTCGTCTGGGGTGTTCAAAACAATCCCTGCTCCACAACCCGTTGTGCAAGATAACCCATCTACATATAATCTCCATGTAGGTAACTCATCTTCAAATTTCTTATCTGACAGAGTTCCTCGGTGAAATATTTGTTGTTTCCTTTCATCCTCCCCTGGTATTTTTCGCTCTTCGTCGACCATCTCTTCTCACCCTTTTACCAACCGGAGTTGGTCTGGGTTTGAATTTGATGATCTTTCTATATCCACAAGCCCTTTTACCAACCGGAGTTGATCTGGACTTATGTCTGTTGATCCTGTAACATCCACAGGTTGGTCAGCGAGCAATTTTTGTTCCTCGGGGGTATCAGGATATGTAAACGCTGCTATAAAGTCTGCTACAGCCTGCCCTTTTAATGATGATCTGGGTTCATACACAATATCATATTCGCCAAGCTCTATTGCCCAATACATCAGTCTCCCTGATTTTTCTGGCTTATGAAGGGCTTGTCTCAATGGCATGTCGGTATACACGACGATGGTATGGGCCTGGAAATATGGCCTCATTCTTCTACTTGCCTCAATTAATGCCAATGCCAATTTTTCCAGCTTTGGGTACCTGATCTCTGCACCTCGGAAAGCCTTACTTGTGTAATAAATTGGCTTCTGGACTCTGTTCTCCATTCTGATCAATTCCGAGCTGACTGCATTTTCCGATACTGCCAGGTACAAGTACAACTTTTCTCCCGTTACTGGCCTGGACAACAGTGGAGGTGTTCCCAAATATTTCTTCAAGTCTTGAAAGGCTTTTTCACATTCATCATTCCACTCGAAAGTTTTTCGAAGTGTTTTGAAGAATGGGAGGCATCTATCAGTTGCTCGGGATACAAATCTGTTGAGCGCTGCAACTCGTCCTGTAAGACTCTGCACCTCTTTCTTTATCGTTGGAGATAGCAACCCTAAAAGAGCTTTGATTTTTTCTGGATTCGCCTCAATGCCTCGCTGGTTGACGATGTACCCGAGGAACATTCCTTCTCGTACTCCAAATGTGAATTTCGTCGGGTTGAGCTTCATCTGGTATTTATCCAGTTGATCAAAGGTCTGACCTAAGTCAACTAGATGATCAGCAGCTTTCTTGCTCTTTGTCAGCATATCATCGACATAGACTTCCCTATTGCAACTGATTTGTTCGGTGAAAACCTTGTTCATCAGCCGCTGGTATGTCGCTCCTGCATTTTTCAAACCAAAAGGCATAACATTATAACAATAAGTTCCCCTAGGGGTAATAAAAGAAGTGCTTTCCCTGTCTTCAGGTTTCATTTTGATCTGGTTGTATCCAGAGTAAGCGTCCATGAAGCTGAGCAGCTCGCGTCCCGAGGTAGCATCCACTAGTTGGTCAATTCTGGGCAATGGAAAGTGATCCTTTGGGCAGGCCTTGTTGAGATCAGTGAAATCAACACACATTCTCCATTTATTGTTTTTCTTCTTTACCATCACCACATTTGCTAACCAGTCTGGATATTTCACATCTTCAATGAATTGGGCTTTCTGGAGCTTCTCGACCTCCTCTTGTATGGCTTGATTCTTCTCGGGACTAAATACTCTTCTTCTCTGCTTTACAGGCTTGATCTCCTTATTCGCATTGAGCTCATGACATAAGAAGTTGGGATCTATTCCTGGCATGTCTTCATGACTCCATGCAAAAGTTTTCTTTCTGTTTCTCAAGAAAGTTATCAACTCATGTTTTATTGAAGCATCCAACGTCGAACCTATCTGGATTATTCGTTCAGGGTGCTCGTCGTCCAGAATAACATTTTCTGTAGATTCCACCACCTGTCCTTTTACAAGTTGGGATTCATCTCTGGGATCCAGTGTTTCAATTTCTGTACCTTCATCCACCTGGTAGGTAGTAGTCTTTTTCCTTGATTCTTCAAGCTCCTCTTGCTCGGCAGACGAATAATAGCATTCCCGAGCTACTTTCTGATCACCTTTCACAACTCCTACTCCAAAATTTGTAGGGAATTTTAAACACTGATGTACCGTAGATGGAACTGCTTCGAACTTCTTCAAACCAACTCTTCCCATGATGATGTTGTAAGCTGATTGCACATTTTTATCCATCACAAAGAAGCGTATTCTTTCTGTTCGACAAGCAGGCCAATTTCCAATGAATATATCCAACTTGATCGTCCCAAGTGGAAAAACCTTCTCGCCAGAAAAACCCAAGAGAGGTCTGTGATAAGGCTCCAATTGAGATAACTTTAAATTTAAACTGTCAAAGCATGAGTAGAACATGATGTCTGCCGAACTACCATTATCTACCAGAACCCTTGAAATCACTACTTCTTTCATCCTCATTTTGATCACCAAAGGGTCGTCGTGAGGGTAAAGAACACCTGCAAGGTCGTTTTTTGAAAAACCGATGACCAGCTTCTCTTTGTTTACCTTCCTCGGGCGATCCTCTTCAGCCAAATTTATCCTTGAATGTATGAGCAAGCCTGAGCTTCACCGAGGTAAGCTTTTCTTTCTGCAGTAAGGTTTCCTCCTTCTGCATCTCCTCCTGTAATGACATTACAATCAAATGACCCAAAGCGTATTGAAAATACCTCTCGTTCTGGATGCCTTGGTTTCTTGGGAAGATCGGGGTCATCATCTGGATCATCTTCATGGTTTCTCTTCTTTTTCTCCTCTGCTCGACGAGGAGATCTAGACCTTTCTCTAGTTCGGTCATTATTTCTTCTTTCGCCTCCCCGATCAACATACTTTGCTACCTTCCCTCTTCGGATGAGTGTTTCAATCTCGTTCTGAAGAGCTATGCAATTTTTGGTCATATGCCCGTGATCCTTATGGAACTCGCAATATTTCTCCCTATTCCTCATGTCAGGGTTTGATCTCAGTTTCTTTGGCCACTTTACTTCCTCGTTATTCTTGATTTCTTCCAAGACATGATTAATACCCATTTTCATAGGAGTATAATTATCGAATTTCTTCAGGACTTCCCATGATGATTTATTATTCTTGGAATGCTTATCACCGCCATTGCCCTTATGCTCTTTCTTCTTGGATTTGTCATCTTCCACCTTGGTTTCTTTATCCATAATCTTCTTCGCAGCCATAGCCTCCTCGGCATTCATGATTTTGGCCGCTTTTGCCATCAACTCTGACATAGTTGTAGGTGGATCTTTGGCCAAAGTGTAATACAACTTGTTAGGCAACAACCCACTCATCAAGGTGGTGATTGCTGTCTTTTCTTCATAATCTATGACTTCCAGCTTCTCGTTATTGAAACGAGTTATGTAATCTCTATTACTCTCACCAGATTTTTGTTTAACACTTAACAAGTGTGCTACTCTTTTTACTGGCTTTGCCCCAAAACAGAAATTGCCGATGAACAACTCGGCCAATTGAAAGAAAGTTGAAATCTTACCCCGAGGAAGATTGTTGTACCATATCTGGGCAGATCCAGTAAGAGTTCCTGAGAATGCTCTGCATCTCATCTCGTCGGGGACGGCATAGATGTCGGCAGCAGCTTGATATTGCTTTATGTGTAGAACAGGATCTGTCTTTCCATCATATTTGGGGGTCACCACAGGTGCTTTAAACTTTGATGGAGTAGGAAAACCCACAATGGCCTGGACAAAAGGTGTCCCTTGAACAAAAGTTCGTTGTAGGGGATTCTTCGCCTTAGCCATTTCTCCTAATCTATCCTCCAACCGCTGAATGGAACCTTTCCACGCATCATTTCCTTCCTCGGGCTTGTTAGTTCGAGCAATTTATTGCTCTGATGTGGCCTCCTGAGATCTATCTTGACGAGCAACTGGTCGTGATTGTGCTGATCCTTCTCTTAGATCTGATGGTTGTCAAAAACTCCTCGACATGGTCTTAGGTGGACTCCTATTCCTCCTAGGGCCTAATCGACTGAAAGGAGATACCCTACTCAGTCTTTCCAAGGCACTGGGTCTCTCTGGATAGAGAGTGATACGTTGCTCAGTATCAGTAGCCCGTATTGATGAAGTTTGCCCAAGTTGATAAGAGAAATCATCAGACTCCTCATTACGATACGACTCAGTACGCCTGGATCGTGAAAAAAGTAAATAGGTTTGCCTCTGACCACTTCGCTGTCCCGAACGTGCAGGTGCACCGCCATGAAGGGTCTGTATGAGTTGCCGCATTATTTATTGCATGGCGGTTTGTCCTTGAGCTAGATTCGTCATAATCCCAGCCAGATTTGGAGGTGCAGAGGGATTTGGAGGATTTCCAGCATTTCTAGCGTTTCGATTGCTGGATTCCGGATTATCTGCCATTGATGATGAATGATTTTTGATGAAAAACGATAACAGCAGTCGTTTCCCATAGACGGCGCCAATCTGTTGATGTAAAAAATTAGATTACTCTAATAATTTAATCACAGATAAATAAATGAGACAAAATATTTTAAAGTGGTTCAGCCTTATATGAATGGCCTACGTCCACTGTTATGTTATTGCTGAGTGTTTGGGAATTCTCGATTACAAGTACTATCAAGAAATTCCCGTCCCTCTTGAATGAGGGTCATACAATATATTTATAGCCTTGAGGCTATAATCTGAAAGGGTGATACATTAAATGATATACATATGAAAGGGTAATTCATTTAATGCTTTTCAAGCGTGTGCGTCAAGATGATAAACATTCAATGAATAGTTGAACTGTTGATTATCTGGCAATCAATGCTGTGGTCGAGATGCAGCTCGAACCGCCTTAGTTGCTCGTCATTCAAGAGTTCCTCGGAGAGCTGGAGTTCCTCGGAGCGTTGGAGTTCCTCGGAGAGCTGGAGTTCCTCGGAGTATAATTGTTGCTCGGAGTGAGTCTGACTTGGTCGGGGAAATAGACTTCCTCGTTGCTATTGTGCCACGTAGATCGACACGTGTCTTCTTGTGATTCGTCTATATCAGCATACTAATTTTGGTATCAGCAGATATCAATTTTGTATAATCAATGAAACAAATTGCCCTTGGCAATATATCATTTTCTTTGTCTCTTAATTTTTTATGCTCTTACCAATGGTGTCCTTTCATATAAAGGAGATTTCTCTCATCATAGACCTTTCCCTTGCACACTCATATTTTCCCAAAAAAATAACAAGCTCACGAGCAAGGGTTCTTACATGCACAAATCCCCCAATAAAATATACATATATATGATAAGATTGTTAAGAGAACACCTCACTTAGCTCATGTAACATATGAAGTTAAAATCCAAAATAGCTCGTGCATGTGTGGGTGGAAGTACATTCAAAGTGAATCCATTAAGCAAGTAATTTTAGAACTACTCCATGAAAATATGATTAAGAATAATCTAAGTATTGAAAACCACAAACTAATGTCCTAGACACATGGAAACAAGGAAGGAAGTGGATTCAAACACACCGATATGCCACACACAATGTGTAAACTAAACTACGCATAAACAAAAAATCTTTTTGATTTTTTAGACATTTTAAAAAAATATGACACCACGTGAAAACAAAACTCAAAACACAAACAAAAATCTTTTTGTAACTTTTTTCAATAAGGCCCGATAAATGAAAAATCAAAATATAAAAGACTCAAACATCATACAACCAAAAAACTTATATAATCATGAAGTACAAAATCTAGTGTATGAAAACATGCTAACACAATTGACCATTGGATTTAGCATGAGAGGTGTCATGTGCAAGCATTCGAGAATCAACAAGTTTGACATATAAAGCCTCCAAATCTGATTTCCTATCCCACGAGGTGTGACATGATGCTCTTAGGTTTTGAGAACCTCAGTGACTCTATACTTATACTTCTTAAGACTATTTCTAACATCAAAGAAAAAATGCCTAAGGTGACCTATCCTACCACAATACGTGTCCATTTAGACACGAGGAATGTTACTATTTGGTTGATATTTTCTAACATTAACACTCCTAACAATGGTTGACTCTCTCAAAAGCATGGTTTTGGACTTAGTAGCAAAATCATTTGGATCATCAAATCCAATCCCATAATTTTCGTATTTGATTCGGACCGTGCCTAATATTTTATCCAAATTTTCTTACCTGGGCACCAAATCAAATTTGACATTACTTGAGTCTCTCAATATTTCCTCTAACTCCAAAATCCTATACCCGAGAAAATGATAAGACTAACCAAAAAACTATAGAGTCCTTCTTCAAAATCTTCACCAAACCATGAAAGTTATTTCCCTCCCCCTTAATAAATATGAGCTTTTCCCTAATAGTCTTCTCACATGCCCTAAGATCTTGAATCAAAATACTCTCATCATTACCTACGGTATGTTCTTCTAACCTAACTTCCAACTTCAAGTTAGAATTTTTTAATTTCATCATCACCACATACAATTCATGCAAGCCAACTAGAAATTCAATCTCATTCTCTTCTTCTTCTTCTTCTTCTTCTTCTTCTTCTTCTTCTTCTTCTTCTTCTTCTCATTATTATTATTATTATTATTATTATTATTATTATTATTATTATTATTATTATTATTATTATTATTATTATTATTATTATTATTATTATTATTATTCCTCACTACCACACACACTTAGGATTCAACAAAAATGGCCTCAAAAGTGTCATGTTCAAAATTATCTTCATTGGAAGACTTTTCATCTAGTCTTGATTAGCCACGAACGCACTATAGTTGTGCTCAATAGAGGAACCAGGTTCCTCTTCTGGTTCACTATAACTAAGGGTGGCATTATACACCTTTGGTTTCATTCCCTCATTCGTTAGTTTAGTGAGACACTTAGCTACCATATGGCCATAAACCTCAAACCCAAAGCATCTATTCAACTCATCCCTCTTAAAATTATCATTACGATTTTTAAGGAATTTTATAACGTTGTTATACTTACTTTTCTCAAAGTTTTTTTCAACTTTTGATTGTTTCTCAAACTTCAAAAAAATTTCTTCACAAGCATGGTCATACCTTCAAAATCGATGTCAGAATCACCATCCAAATCAAGTGTTTCTTCCTTCCAGGATTTCAAAGGAATGCCCTTATCTTTCATCGTCTTTTTGGAGGAAAACATGTCAAGTTCATAGGTTTGAAGATTATCCACAAGCTCTTCAAGTTTTCTTAGAGTCTAAAGTAACCAATGAATTCAAAACTATCACTTTTGAATTAAATCTTTCAGGTAAGGACCTTAAGATTTCTTGACTACTTGAAATTTGGGTATTCTCTTTCCTAAGTTAAAAGAAGAGTTCATAATATCATACAATCTAGCGTATAACTCATCAAAGGTTTCACTCCCCTCCTTCTTAATGGCTTCAAACTGAGTGGTGAGGTTTTGGAGTTTGGAAGCCTTAACAATATTAGTACCCTCATGGGTGTATTGGAATATGTCCCAAGACTCTTTAGGCTTTTCACAAGTCATAATAGGGCGAAACTCCTCCGGTGTGATTGCACAAAATAAAGCATTCAGGCCATGTGAATTATAGTTGGACAATTTATGCTCATCCTCGCTCTAGGTTTCAACGAGTGTGGGAATTACATAATCACCTACTAAGGACACGGGTGGGGACCATCCCTTAAAACCAACTAACCATACCCGCTAATTTATCGCCTTAAGAGTTGATTTCATATGCACTTTCCAATATGTGTAATTAGACCCATCAAACATCGGTGGCCTAGAGAGAAATTGGCCCTCCATAAAAAAAAATGCTAGGATTCATGTCTAAACACGGATCTAACACAATAACTTAGTGTTCCCACTATGATACAACTTAAAATCCCCAAACTACTAAAGGGTTCTAATATGCCAAAGGGTGAAAAAACCAACAAACCACTGTTTTAAAAAAAATCTCAATTTTAAGTTCAATTAAATGAATTAACTCAAATTAAAACGTAGCACCAATTAAAAAATTATTGTGATAAACAAATTGACTTTTATATTAACCTAAAACATGCATCTCGATGAGTGCAAGATACAACAAGTAAATCAAACCACAATGCCCGATGTACGAGGAAAACCCAAATGGAAAAAACCATGGACAGCCCATCCAACACAATTCACTACGATGAGGAATTACACAAGACAGATAGTAGAATCACAACACAGACTTGACACCCAAGAAAGCCTTGATGCTCTTCAGTCTTTAACCTCTCCTCCATAGTGCACGTAAGAGACCACTTACGTAATGCCACAATGTGTGAGTCCACACACACTTTGGTATGCACCAAATGGGCTCAACAGCAATCACACACGGAGCCCATCGTATGTAAACAAACCGAGCATGGAATCCACTGCAGTAAATAGATAGTCAACATGATTTAGAATATAAACCTTGGTTCCAACAACAGTAGATCTCAAAGCATAATATGATGAAACATGGATCTTTAAATAGTTTGGGCATAAACTAGGTTTCGGATAAACAAAATGAGCTTTTTAGAAGAGTATGGAAACTCAAAAGTAATGGAAAAGTCTCTAATAAAATGGTTTCCCTGTAGTCTTATTCATATGAGGTTTTCTAAAAATGAGATGAGGTCGAAAAGATGAAATTTTTCATTGAAAAATGCATCGACTCATTCGAACAAAATTGGATCTCGTTTGAATAAGCCTGCACTTCTAGTTCAAATAGCTTTCCAACAAAACTTCCAATAAGAAATCAAAGCATGTCAAATACTGCCTCGGTCAAAATTCGTTAGATCATGATCTAACGAGTTGTGAAAACTCATTCGAAAGACATACCTGATGTCATTAGAACGACTTCAAAAAAATTCTAAAAAATAAGCTTTAAAATAGTTTAAAAGATTTTTAAAAAACAACACCCAAAACTAAATATCCAAGGATCAAAATATTTATGCATTCATATCTGAGAGATGTTTGGAACATGAAGGCAAAAACAAGGCATGAAACTCAGTACGATGAATGTGGTCACTTTCTTTCTTGGCCACTACGACTTCAAACAAACACATCAAAGCCCTTCGAGGGAACCCTAACCTAGGAACCAAAATTTTTTGTCTGTAATTAAGCCAATACATACAAATTGAGTCAGTGTGGAAGTTTATCTTTACAGGTACAGAAATAGATCAGTGTCGACTTCATCTGAGTTATCAAATATCCCACTTGCCTATCCAACATTGTACCAGTACCCAAATTGAGCAAAAAGTTCTAAATGTAAGTATACTATAGGTATCTTAATTGGGCCTACCCTAAAGACAATTTCCCTTTATCCCACATCAACTTATTAGTAAATAGTACGGCCAGTACCGCGCACAAATTCTTCACCAATGGATTCACCGGCTATAATATTAGATAAAAATGCACCCTGATCACTAAGAGAAAACAAGGTTCATTACCCCCTAGGGAACATATTGCAATATATTCATGCCCTTCGGTATCAAGAATACAAGTGAAACTTACCAAAGAGTGGCCATAGCTATCCTACATGACCTAATACACAAGGAAATGGAGGTCTATGTAAATAACATGATCATCAAATAGAAACACCAATAAGGACACATCCTGACACTCCAAATATTCTTACAAATGTTATGCCTCTTCAAAATGAGGATAAATTTACAGAAAATGTGTCTTCAGAGTCACTAAAGGGAAAGTGCTCAGGTTCATTATCAATAAGGATAGAATCTAAGTAGACACTGCTAAGGTCAAAGTCTTACGACAAATTCCACCACCCAAAATAGATAAACATGTGAGGGGTTCCTAAGCCAAATACAATTCATAAGTCAATTAATCAACCTTCTTACCACCATCTGTGAACCAAACTTCCAAATTCATAATAAAGACTCACCCAAAGAATGTAATGCTCAATTATAAGAAGCATTTGTGAAGATACAAGAGTAACTCACTTATTTACCGATGTTATTACCTCCCCAATCGAGATAAGCTCGTCTACTCTACATGACCATATTGGACATGACTATCAGATCCATATTAGCCCAGTACGTAGAGAATTCCCAAAAGGAATGTTCCATCTACTATGTCAGCAAAAAGCGGGTATCCTATGAGGTAAAATACACTGCCTTGGAAAAATCTTTTGTATCCTTCTTATGGATCACTCACAAACTATGGCACTACATGACCTCCTTCAGCATACGACACATCTTCAGGATGGATCCCTGATATACCTCTTTAACAAACACAATATCTTCATTCATATGGACAAATAGCTATTGATGCTATCCAATTTCAAGATCACATATGCACACAAAAATCCACTAAAAGACGATCAATCTCTGACTCACTCACAAGATAACCCCTAAAAGATGAGGAAGAGCAAAATGAGGCAAAATTACCTGACGAGGATATCTACACCCTAAATTATAGAGAAACTTGGGAACTCTATTGCGATGGACTTTCCAACAAAAGTGGATTATGCATTGAGAAGATCTCAATATTGCCCGGTTCATGGCAATTTCCCACTGCTATCAAACTCACCTACAAATGCACCGGCAATATGCTCGAGTACGAGGCTTGTATCACGAGTCTCGAAATTACCTTTGAAAGGGGTTACTAACTTGAATGCCTATGCAAATTCCATCCTGGTTATCAGTCCGATATTAGGCAAATGGAAAATTCGGATGATAAACTCTAACCATAACATGCCTACTTAGAAGAGGTAGCTTCACGATTTAAATATATCGAATTTGACTTCCTCCCCAGGGCTAAAAATAATTTCACAAATTCACTTTCCACCCTATAACCCCTAATAGACATGATGGAAGGAACCATAAAAATGACATTTATCGTAACTACCCAGAGCACCCCTTCTTACTGCTTTGAGATCAATAAAACCGAGGATACTATAGTAGGACCCATACTATGGTTCTATGACATATAGAACTTGATCCACAAGAACCATTACCCACACAATTCTTCTCCAAATGATCGATTCACCTTAAGATGATTGGCAGCCCAATTCATTATCGAGGGGGTAACTTTGCAAAATAGGGATCAACGGAATATGCTTATGGTGCGTCACTAAAGAAGAGACCCTCGATATTATGGAAAAATTCCATAGCTCAAATATGGACCGCACATGAGTGGACACACCCTCCCAATAAAAATCCTCCCACAGTCATACTATTGGATAACCATGCAAAAAAATTGCTCTGATTACGTCAACTCCATAATCCACAGTAGCATATACCTTCCCGAGAACTTTACTACATGAACTCACTTTGGCCATTATCCACCTAGGGGATAGACATCATACGGAAGGTAACTTCTAAGTCCTCCACCAATCATGAATTTATCCTAGCCGTCATCGACTATTTCACTAAGTAGGTCAAAGTCGCTAAGAAAATGGTCAAATTCATATGACGAAACATCATCTATCACTTTGGCATACCCCAAGAGATGGTATCAAATAATAGGTCTCTCTTCGAGAAATAGGTCTTAAAACTACTAAACGAATATGGGATTACTTGGCATTAGTACTCTCCATATAAACCTCAAACCAACAGAGTCGTCGAAGACACTAACAAGAACATCAAAAATATTATCAACGAGATGACAGAGACTTACAGTGACTAGTCAAAAACCTTCCATACACCCTCTTGGGATACCGACCATCCCCTATTAATTAGTTTATGGCATGGAGGCAGTCCTACACATAGAACTTGAAGTTGTTAAGTATATGAGATGGTTGGATGAAAAGAGTGAGGACACTCATTGGTGACTCACCTCCTGGAGAAGCAACTTTTCGAAAGTATGAGCTTTATCCGGGGAAGTGAATTCTCGAAAGAAAGATCCGCTCTTTAAGGAGAGGAAACTTTTCTAAAGTACGAATTTCCTTTTAGGTAAAGTGACTTTCCTAAAGTATGAAATTATTTTAAATAGCCAATTTTAAGGCCTCGAGGGTATAGGGTTTAAACAATATGAAAATCAAGATTATGAGGTGCGTGATGTAAATAGGTAATCTTTAACTTTTTACATACTTTGGTGTTTATGTTATCACGAGGTCCTTGGCACAAACCTATATGTTTTGAAAAATGTACATGGGGTCCTAAGCACGAATCTACGTTGTGAGGGAGACTAAAAATGAGGTCGCTAAATAATTCTAAAATTTATGAAAAGTAGTCATGGGGGAGAGCATTATTAAGAATAATAGAAAGGAAGCATAGAGATATCTTGGTTTTCTTAGCTTATCCTTGTTAGAATAAGAATTGTGACGTATCTAGCGAGGTCCATCTATGATACACAATGTTGTATTTTGATAAAAGAAAAAAGGCCCCTACGAAGACTTCACTATGGAGTTGCGGGCCTTAGGAGCGAGCGTGATGGTTGCTCCTCAGAGATTTTGCATTAACGATGCATGCTTGGGAGTGCTTGTCTCTCGATCTACCACGTCCCCCTGAGGTTGGTTTATCGGTCCGAGGTTTTGGATGCTCTGTGGCTTTGCCCCTAGATGTTGCATCATGTCTAGGTTTTGATTGCATGCCCCTTTTTGGTAGGTGTGGACTTAGTGAAGAAAAAGAGAGGGTTTCATAGGGTGTTCAAAGTCTCTCGTTTGTTTCATATAAAAATAAACAAAAAGGTTCGGTCTAATCCTAAGGTAAGTTTTAAAGTTTGCAATTAGTACATAGATTCTTGTTGTATGGGTTCAGGAATTGAGTTACGAGTGGGGTAGGTGTTAGGCACCCCACTTGTTCTATATGCCTCCTGAATTCTATGCTTATTATTGCACTTTACATTAATTGATTATTTTGTACATATTTTATAATTTGTTTAAAGACCTTAGCGTGAGGGTCCCTTAAAAAATGTAGATAGGTGTTTAGGTTAAAAATTGGTATTAGTGAGAGGTATAACAAATGTCACTTCAATCAGTACAGATACACAAGATTTCTTATGTATGACTCTGTGCTTCATATGGGTATAACGGATGGTTGTTTATTATGTATGTAAGTGTGCGAGAAAGCTCGACTTTGAGGTAGCTTGATATATCATTCGAGGTTCAAGAAGAGATAGAAAGGTGAGAGATGAATGCATTTCGATTGTGATTAGTAAATACGTGTTTGCACATTTGTATGTAGGGATATGTTTGGGAGGTCCCGCCTTGAGATAATTTGATATCACATTTTTTATTTAGATGTAATGGGTGAAAATCGAGAGATTGGTTTATCTTGGTGGAGACAAAATATCATGAGGTATATTGTCAAGGATAAATCTCACGAGAAAGACTCAGTATTGTGCCAATATACCCAAGAGGACTTAGGATAAAATCCTACGTAGTTCAGTCGAAACACCTGTTCGAACGTGATTTGTGTGCAAGTGTAGAACTTTGTCTTGGGAGGGGGCGAGCTGGTGTATGGAATATCAAAATGGAAGGAATTAGGCTAAGAAGTAGGGAGGTTACATAAAGGACGTAATGTTATATTGTTGAGAAGCATAGCAGAACACCACACATTTGTATTAGGGTGGGCCAATGGAAGTCAAGGTAGTTCAGGACTAGGGATGGAGGCATCCTTAAGAAATAATACGCCCAGAGATGTATTATGTGGCTTGGGCTTTACGAGTTTGACCCAGTATAATGCCTACATACCCAAAGGGACTTGGGATCAAAGACAATGGAGTTCCAAAAAATGGAGTTGTATAATATATAATGGGGTTGTATTAAAGATGGAGGCATCCCTAAGAAATAATGTGTTGAGAGATATATTATGAGGCTTGAGCTTCACGAGTTTAACTCGGTATAGCCCCTATGTACCCAAGGAGACTATGGATCAAAGACAATATCGTTCCAATAAAAAGGGATTGGATAGTATATAAGGGTGTAAGACTAAATATGGAAACATCCCTAGGAGATAATACATCGAGAGATATATTATGACGCTTGGCCTTCAGGAGTTTGACTCGATATAGCGCCTACATACCTAAGGGGACTTGTGATCAAAGCCAATGTAGTTCCAATAAATAGGTTCATATTTACATATGTAGGCTATGAGATATCGGGTATATAAGGTATAGCGGTATGGTATTTACGGAGCCTAGTATTTAATATAGCATCTCTGTTGTGATGGATTAATATATTTATATGTTATAATAATATGTTGATCAAATGCATATGTTTGAATATTATTAAAATGAAAACATATTAGAGTGTCATGCAGAGACGGGCTTTGTTCGCTCGAAGATGTGGGGAGCATAGCTGAATTTTACACTTTGGCCAGTAAAGTTTTGCGTTCAACACGGCTCAATGCCACTCTCCTAAGAATGTGTTTTGAAAGGTATGTTTTCATGTTTGTATTTTGGAATCATGGTGTTGTCAATTTTATAAAATACCGCAAGTGCACAGGCTATTATAGAATAGCGGGTGTAAGTACGAGTCAAACCCACAGAGATATGTCAATTTTTCATTCAAATTCATTACAACTGTCCAACTAGATGAAATGGGTTTAGAGATGAGATGTAATATTCAACTAACCTAACACAACTAAAAAGTGCGACTACAAAAGATATAAACTAGTATGTGAGAATAGGACATTGGATGCATTTATCACGTTTAACTAATACTATGCAATAATTTAAACTCGTCATTCCCTATTTTATAACTCAAGTTAAAACGACTCTCGTCCTATTACTTTGGAAAATAACACGGTTAAGTTCACAATCAAATTTAACGTCTCTACATTTAGACGGCTAAAATCCATATTCCATTAAAAAATTCATTTTTAAATTTTAAAGTATAGTCTTTAAGCATGGACTATCAAAACAATCGAGTCCAAGCATAATTCATCCAAAAGTACTCACACTTAAAAATAAAAATATGATTTTTTTCAAACAAAGCTGAAGGTTTGAAAGACACTCTCGTGTTGTTTTAAATGAGTACCGAATTTTTAAAACCTTTATCACATATCGGGAACAAAGACAAATTTAAATCATGCACAATATTAATCTAACATGATAAATTCCACCTAGTCCTAGTAAAGAAATTACGCTAGCATCATTGAAGACATAATAAAATTGCAAGAATGAATGTGAATTTTCATTAATAAAGAAACTTATAATTGTCATGCCTCACAAATAAACTTGACAAAATTCCTCCCACAAAGATACAATTCTTGGCCCTCAAATATAAATAAAAACTCTCAAAATAAAAGTACCAAAAACTGTTCTAAAGTGGCTCTGTCCAATTTTTTTCTCTCCCGAAATGATGATCTCAAGGGTCTTATTTATAGGCTTAGGAATGAGGTATTAGGTTTTTGGTGAAACTCTTTCTGATTGGGCGAAACGAGTTGAAACATATCAAAAAGTCTTATTTTTGCTTATTTAACACTCATGCCAAATTTTGTCCAAATCGGAGAATACAAATTCTCAACTTTTTTTATGCTATCACGTGTAAAAACAGCTTTTTCGCGCCTTTTTCGAGTTGATCATCAATTTGCACCAAATTTAATCATTACCTGCAAAATTTTCACTAGGCAAATTTTTTCACAAATTAGCACACTAATATTATAAAATTATCGAAGTGCCCATCTTTGGCTTAAAATTGCCATTTTCAATCCAAATTCAATCATTCTTGCACTTTTTCCTTTTTTAATAAAATGATCCTCAGAACTTATTAAATAAAATAAAATGAGACTAACAAAGTATAAATTTGGGTATAAAATATAAAAAATAATTCACTCATCACATAGCATTTGATTGACATTATTTAGCATATGAGTATGTCAATTCATGACACAAGTGGAGGTGATGGGTTAAAAACTAGGCTGAAACAAGTATAAACGCTATAAATTGCATACTCGGACTCCTAAACGGGAGCCGAGTTAGATAGGGTACACAAGTAGGTTTAGTTTGTAACAATATATAAATGTGGGTTGTTGCCCCAAGATTTGGACAAAGGTTCTTTACCCTTTTTGCAAAAGCGAACTTTTTTCCTTGAGGTAAGCCCCGCTTTTTGGTACTTTTCAGCTGGGTTAACCTTCGTCTAGGAAGGTTGACATTTTCAAAAAAAAATCAGGGTTTTAACTCTATTTTCTATTTTAAAGCGACTTTTCTAAAGTACGAACCACTTTTTGGGGTGACTCCATGAAAGTACGAGATTTTCCTTTCAAAAAAGCAACTTTTCTAAAGTTCGAGCCCTTCAGGACTTTTCAAAACTAACCTCAAGTATATCGGGTGCTCAGGATTAAGGAAGTTAGAAAATGGAATCAACATTGGGTTTTGGTTCTTTTTAAGGTTGGTTGGCACCTCGATTTATATGAGTTTTGACGGGTCGGATGGCCGATTGACTAAGGGTCATGAGCCGTTGATTTCTTATCAACAGTTGAAAAAATATTTGCCAAATATTTTGTGTGAGAGGGCTTTGGTCAATCAGCTATAGCCTTTAGTCGATATTATATTTCAGGAGAGACCTTTGGACAATTGGCCAAAGGCTCCAGAAGGCCTTCTTATTGGTTGTTTTAATGGATTAAGTGGATTTTTGTGTTTTTGATTATTTGCATTTTAGCACCATATACTTTGGTTTTTGGTATTTTTGACACCACAAACTTTAGTGTAGGTTTTGAAAGTTTTTTTTCTCGAGTTTTCTTTCATGGCTCATGCTTGGGGCTTATTTGGAACTATACTAAGTGTCATAGAACCTCGATTACAAATTGAGGTATCCACAACTACCAACAGCGTGTCGCCCAAGGATTCAACAAGAGGGTCAAGAAACGAAGCATACAAGAGGGCGACCTAGTCCTAAAAGAGAATCTCAAACCTTCCCGGACTCTCAGAGTAAAATTTTCACCCAACATAGGATGACCCTAGCTCCTCACCAAAATAAACTCTATCGGGGCGACTACCTTAGCTGATCTCGACAGAGTCATGTTTTCCTAACTCTTCAATATCGGTTGATTGAGAATTCTTTCCTAAAGACCGCCAACGATAAAAAGGAAAATACTAGTTTAAACACCAATATAATCGGTCATAGAGGTTTGGGAAACCTATGTAATACCATACACATTCCTTGCCCTACATCAAAATCCCATTCGAGCCACCAATCTTTCACTTACAGTTAGCTAAAACACTTTAAGCCCCAAACCACATCACCCCGAGAGAACTATGTAGATCAAATTATCTGCTATACATTTATCATAGACATTCAAAATAGACACACAGTTGTCCTTCAATTGGGGATACAAAGGTAACCAAAGAAATCACTTCGGGTCCGGTCTAAATAAATACTAAGAAAAACATTTTACTGGAAACCCTGATTATGGTTAGGGGTGTAAACGGGTCGGGTCTGGATCGGGTAAGGGTATATCCAGATCCGATCCGGGTATTTTTTAGCGGATCGGGTCTTACCCGATTACCCGTCGAATCTCAGAAAATGGATTCAGACCCGGATCCATTAAGGACCCGAATACCCGACCAGAATAGTTATAACTAAACTAACTATATATATTATATTATATATACATAACTGTAATTATATTATATATACAAAACTATAAAACTGTAATTATACATATATATTATATATACAAAACTATAAAACTGTAATTATACATATAATATATAAAAAACTGTAAATATATTATATATACAAAACTATAAAACTGTAATTATAAAATTGTAATTATACATACATATATATATATATATATACACATTCGGGTCGGGTCCTTATCGGATCGGAGTCATGTATATCCAGATCCGATCCATTAACTAATCAGGTAATCGGATAATCGGGTCTATAAAATTTGCTCAGATCCGTTAATTCGGATCGGGTCCGGGTCCAGACCCGGTCCATTGACAGCCCTAATTATGGTTATTATTCCCTCACGCCAAACGAAATGACATTGTCCAAATAAACTAAACATTAAGTAAATAAATCAGTGCTCTAAGGCAATTTTAAGACTCCGCGTGGTCGTCTTTATTTAAGAAACATCACATGAAGGCTAATACCATTAAAATAAAGGTTAAAAGAGGCCAAAAAGAAAGAATACGCTACCCTCATACACTTCTTCCTAGAAAGATAAATACCAAACACCCTCCCCTCAAATTATCCCACACCTCGGGACGAAACATCAAACAGACAGGCTTATTAAGGGTTCCTCGTAAAACATCGCCTTATCTAGGACAAGGAGTAGCACTCCAAATCCAAAGCTATGTCAAATGGATCGTGCCCATTCATAAGCAAAATGGAATTTCCTTCCCTAACCACTCTGATGCCAACACAGATGAGTAGCTCTCCAATGAGTATATAAAAGTCGTCTCTCTCCAAAAGAAAAAATCTCAAAAAGACGGGGCACTTTATCCTATGTGTACATTTGTCTTTATTTCAAATGTGTCACCCCCATTTCAATAAAAGAACTTAGACTCATTCTTTGTTCCCATACATATATGTGTCCCATTTTATTTTTATTATTATGTCCTTCTTCTATACATGTGTATTTCCACCATTTTAAGAAAAAGTTCTTAGTCTCATTCGTTCCATAAGCACACTATTCACTACTTTAATGTAAAAAATTAAAGAAAAATACAAATAAATTCTTCATCGAAGGGAGTAAATGTATTTATGTACATGATGTATAACAAGAATCCCCACATATGCCAAAAATGCAATAGGGATTCCTTGTGTTCCACTTAAAAGGAACAAACACCTTTTTGGGAAGTTACATCAAATCCCACACAAAAGGTCACCCAAAGATATTACCCAACCATACTATTAGGAATGAAATCTCTTCCCAGGATGACCACCTGCACAACTCCCATCCACCGTCCCTAAACTCAACACCCTAGCCCTTACGCCTAATGTAGACACCCCGGTCAGATATTATTAACCACCTGGGAATTGGGTAAGGCCCATTGATAGCCTTAGGTAATCGATAGTGGATCATTTTATCACACCCGATAAAATACCCTAAACTCGGACTCACCAAAATTCCGAACGTAAACTACCCGAAAAGGAAACTAGAGGGACCAAAACACAAAAATAAAACCTTTTGGGGCTAATTTGAAAAAAATTACAAATTGCAAAAAGGCCCAACATTTCTCCCTGGTAAATAATTTGTTGTACTTTTTTATTGAAGAAAGTTGTTTTTGGTTTCTAAGTTGGCTTTGAAGAGATTTTAAATATTTTAATAAAAAAAATTATCAAAATTGGAAAATTCATTATATATTCTAGTACATTAAAAAATAGTTTATAGATTATAAGGACTATCTGACGAATGTTTCTAAACATGGAAATGAATACTAATGGCAATCATTAAAGAGGAGTTTCCTTGTTAGTTGAACTAAATAAAAATTTTGCACTTACGCTTATATCATCTTAATCTAAAAAGGAATTCAAAGACATGTATGAAATGGACAATTGAGTTCATTGCAATTGGAGTCACTTTCAGTTGATGAATCTTGCTCAAATGGTAAAATGACCAAGGGGCCATTCACAACCAAAAGTTGAAGAATCAAAATGTGTTGGAATTGGTTCTTTTGAATTAATGTGCGCATATGACTATCGGGTTAAAAGGTGGTTGGATGTACTTCATCAATTCCTTTTATGATTACTCAAGTATGGATATATTAACTTATGAACCACAAGTTTGAAGCCTTTGATTATTTCAAAGTGTATATGGTTAAGTTGGAGTATGGAGGGTATAAACTAATACAGACCCTACAATTTGATTGCGGGAGTATGTACCTATTGCAGGAGTTTAGGAATCATTTATCGGAGGTGGGTATTATATCTAAGTTGCTTACATCGGGTAATTCATTGAGGAATGGTGTAGAGGTAAGAATGAATGGGAATATTTTCGATATGGAAAGATTTGTGGTAAGTTATTCAAGTCTGCAACATTCTTTTAGGATTTTCCATTAGGGGAGAATATACAGTTTGGATTTAGTTCCATCTATATACATCTTTTCAAATCCCATGAATTGTGGAGTGGGCTCAACCCTATTCTAGAACATGTTTGGATCTGGGGGTGATTGTCACTGGTTCTATGGAAGGATCCAAGGAAGTTAAAATCAAGGAAATAAGTTTGTCTCTTTGTTGGTCATTCCAAAGGTTCTATAGCTCGTTCAAGTCATATTCCTAATTACAATAACGTAATTGATGGTATCAATGTTTGGTTCTTGAAAGAGGATTATCTAAAAATCGTGTACCCAAGAGTAAGCTTGTCACACCCAACAATTTGGTATGAATGCATAAGAAGTACACATAAAGTAATGAATTAAAGATAAGGTGGAATAACATAACTTTATTCATTATAAAGTAGGTTTACATAGGGTTGTGCCATCGCAGGGATGAGTTATATTTTTTTAGTACAAACTATAATATAGAAAATCGAAAAGCCCCACTCCTTCATCCCATCTGACTTATTCTCTACCCATACAATCACATACACAAATAGGTGATCGGTGTCTGTCTCTAATAGGGGAGAGGTATTATCATCTGTAAGGACATAATTTTATAAATGTCCGGGGTAGAATCTAGGAATTTTCTATTTTTCCTAGATCACAGTTTGAATGTATGATACCGCTACATTCGGCACGTCATCACGATCATCCACGACGGCCTTTATCCGAATCCATGCATCCATCATTTTCATACGTGCATTATGCTACATGCGACGTACTACCCAACTGTTTCCCACTACTCCACTACGCATTATTAGTAAAATGATTTGATGGAGTTGTTTATATTTGCATAAATAGTTGGGAATTTTTTAGAAAATGTTTTTTCGAAGTCTGATTTATTTTTATCAAGAGCATATTTTTTTCTAAGTGTAGAAGCGGAGTACCTCAGTCGACGAGCTCGTTAAAACGAGCTAGCACTGTCGTTCGAGCGAGATAAGCATCTCGCGCGAAGTCCTTCGAACGATAGGTGTCCTTCATTCGAGCGAGATGCCTATCTCGTTTGAGCGATGTCGTCGCCTCAATTTTCGTATAAATACCAGTGTGTCTTCTACACATTTTCCCAAGTCTTTTTCCAACACGATTTCTGCCAAAAATTACCCAGAAAATAGACTTCACTTTTTAAGGTTTTATGCCTTCTTTATTCACATAAACACTCCCATCTATGTATGTGAATTGTTAAACATCTTTACTACTCATCTAGAGTACTTTGTGGAGGAGCCGTCTTCTTCTCTACTGCTGCCCACCTGGAGTTCCTGAGGGAGATTCCAGCCGACGACATTGAAACCGACACCCGAGGGTATTTCTTTGTCACGCTTATTTTCATTGTAATCCGTGTAACTGTTTTTACAAATTACAATGAAAATAAAAAGGTTTTGCCCCTTTGGGGGATTTTTCCTCATTTGTGTGTTTTATGTGTGATTAATTATTCTTGCATGATCATATTGATTTCAAGCACACCTAGATGCATATTTAGGATTTAATTGAAAAACTGAGATTTAATTAAATAAATTTCTTAATTTGAACGCAAGCGCACTCTTCATCATCTTTCTCAAGGCTTATCTGGAGGAAAAAGGAATTAGCACTAATATGCTAAGCAGGTTCTACTACTTCTATAACAAGTATATGCAAATAGGTGAGAGTTGGAGTGTGTATAGAATCAGTGTTTTCGCAACGCTAATAAAATAAGTTGATAGTCCCATACTTATCAGTTTATAATGAACATTAAAAGTCTGGAACTAATATTCCCATACTTACCAGTTCATTTAAGAAAATGAAGTTCATTACCAGAATATTAAGAATCGTGTACAGAAAGTCAAGGATTCTTGAACTAATAATCTCATACTTACTAGTTCACTAAGGGTATGGAATAATTAAGCCATCAGTAAAACAAAAGTAATAATAATAATCACCCAAAACTTTTATAGAAAAGTAACCAGGTAGGAACACAATTAAAGTAGCACTCATACATATGTAGCAATAATCAAGGCTCTCAATCATCTGAGACCATTACGCCAAGTAGAAAGTTTCATGGGATAACACATCAGTCTACTTCCTAGCTTATAATATAATGGCACAAAAGTGCAGGAGTAACTGAATCAATATGGAACATGATACCAGTTATTAGGTGAGAAGGGTTAAAATTGATCCATGGTTCAATTCAAATGCGGGTGATAAATTCAAATACTGATGATATGCAACAAAATATGTAGTATGACAATATAATAACATGAACACAATAAAAGTAAATAGGATCTATCACATAGTGATATCAATAGCAGTATGCCAAATACGCAAAGTTTACTATTGAAAGGGTAGGAAAAAAAACTAGCTCGGCATTTCAGTCGGCTTTATATATCACAAGAGGATATTAGGAAGAGCTTGTGCTTGATTTTCTGTACAAAATATTTGGGTATGTAAGTGTTTTATATTGGGTCAGTCAATTTTGTACTTAAACTATATCTTTTAAAGTTTGGGGGGTTTAATTATAAATAATTTAGGACCTTAAAATACTAGACTTAAGATCATTATTGAACTTTTATGTAAGAGACTTTTTTACTTGAAAATATTTTGAAGTATTTATAAACAAAATTTGGAGATCAAATTTGAAAACGCCCCAAGGCCCCCGAATTTAAAATCCTTATACTTAAAATCAATTTCCTTGTTGAAATAAATATGCGAAAGCGTAAAGGTGATGGTTCAATAAAACGAATTACCAAATTTTAATTTCTTCACAAATTAAAATTAAACCAAGTGAAAATATTATTAATACACACACACTATAGATTTCACTTAAACACAATTAATTCATTCAAGTCCTAGAATTTGACTAAGTCATATTTATCATTATTTCCAAGTTAGGCCAAACCAGTTTTAACAATAGACTTGAATTAAATAGACTTTACCCAAATATAATTATGCACCAAATTAAATTAAGTGTGACAATTAAAACAAATTTTATCTTGAATTACCCTAAGCATGAGTTCTAAGTCATTATGCAAGATAAAATAAATCAATCACACTACGCCGCGATGTACGAGGAAAAACCCACAACGGGAAACAACCTCGGACGGTCCTAGCCTCAAATCCACTAAGTACGGAATTACATTTACAAGACAGATGACTTACTTCCTCAACTCGAACCCTCTCTAGCCTTGACGTATCTTCTTGTAATCACCTCTTCCTAAAAGATAACCACGGAGCTCCACCGTGATCTTGGACTCACCAATCGGATAATAGGTACACCGTCAACCACACGTGGTGTCTTTTACCACATGAAAATGCCACAGAAAAATGAACTCTTCTTCTTTAAGGGATGTAGAATAAAACCCAAACAATCTCTTCAATTCGGTGTAGAGATAAACCCGGTGCCAAACTCCAAGAAATATGTATATATATATATGAACTTGGATAAACAAAACAATGGGTGTGTATGTGTTTTTTGATGAATTTAACCCATAAAAATCAAACACAAAACATGGAAATTTTTCTTAAAAGTTTTGCTCTCAAAAGACTCTTAGAATTAGAAAAGGTTGTCTACAAAAAGTTAGTTCCCGCACTTAAGAAGTATGTCAAAAAGGAAGTGGGGCAAAGTAGTGGAAAAGTGGATAACTGGCTTAAAACTGTTCCCGCTATTTTTTCGTTAGAAATCTCGTTCGAACGAGACTTCTAACGAAGAGACAGAACTAAAAAAATATCATTTGAAAACTAGTTTGAATGACTTCTCGTTCGAACGAGGTCGTTTAGACGACCTACTAATGATTTCTCAGCCCATGGTTCTAGATAATTTCGATATGAACGTGTGGCCGCCAGTTTCGTATTTTTCTGATTTTTTTTGGATTTGATATGATTTTTCTACTGAAAGGTGTCCGAGAACAAAATATTTAGAACTATGAATTCAAAAAAAGTTTAACAAAAAAATACTAACACCCAAAATAAATTTCTAAAATACACCCAATAAATAATGTTCCAAGCTCCTATATATATATATATATATATATATATATATATATATATATATATATATATTAAAATGCATTCATACCTTAGGAGCAATGGAACCATGTTTATGACGTAGAAACGAGGCACAACACACACGACATTTGATGAAGCTTTAATATCTTGGCCGCTACGTCTTCAACAAACACGTCATAGGCTTGAATGGATAAACTTGAACTCTATCCTATGACTCAAATATTTTTGTCCGGAATTGAGCAAGGGTGGCAATTCGGGTTAGTCGTGTCATTTTTGGGTCGCTTTGATTTTTATTTGAGTATAAGTTTTGGGTATTTTTAAATCTATACAAGCTAATCGTGTCAAATTCGAGTCATTTCGGGTTATTACCATAAACGGGTTATCGTGTCAAAAATTGACAGCTCTAGAATTGAGCCAAAACTATAAAGGACTCAATTGCAAATTTGTGTCCTTACAAAATTCATAAGTTGAAAAACTTGGGAGGGGTTAATTTGTAAATTTGGAGAAATATTCTTAATTAAAAAACTCATTTTTCCATAACTTATGCTAGGTTTATCTAAACATGGCCTTACCTTGTACCATTTTAACCAGAAAAATAAAATATAAATATGAAGAAAAAAAATTTAGAAATTTTGGATTGGCCACGCGCCCTCACCTGCTTGATCAAGGATTCTGGAAAAAGTCTTCATCTTCAACCCCTCAATCTTCACTTTTAGGGTTTCGGAATTTTGACCTCAAATTTCTCCTTCATTTCAATACCATTTAAGATGATTTCTTAACCAACTTAAGTTAATTTTTCATAAGGAATCAAAATATATAAGATTTATGGATTGAGATGCAGTGTATCTCAAGTTCTAAAACTGTGTGCTTTACCAAACTTTTGACCCGATATTCGTGGATTTCTAGGTCATGGCAAGGATTCTTATGAACATGAGTTGGTTTCTACTATACATAGGCGTAGTTTGGTCTTGGTTTCAAAGGTTAAGTTGGATTATACATAGAGAATTTTAAATTTTTAGGTTTCGAGTTCAAAATACACTTTCGATCATTTGAGCTTAATACACGCATTCATGGCTTTTGAACATTTCACTCGAGATCCTTAGGTTGTAATTAAGTTATATGTGGCTTCAAATCAAAGTTTGGAGCTTTATATTAATATTCACCATTAAAGCTCAAGTTTTAATGGTGTTTCGTCTTATTTTTTCCATCCTAGGTTGTTCTACACATAAGAGCTTGAATATTATGATTGTTCTAGTATACTAACTAGACAGAAAACAAATAGATTGAAAGAACTAAAAAATACTCATAAAATCATGGTGTACTTGGTTTGAGTAGAATTTTGAGTTTTTAAACTGGAGTTTGAGGTGTCTCTTACCTACTAAAATGGTGGGGCATTTATACTACATTCTCAGGGGATTCGATTGGCAGAATTGGGTGGTGGATTTGAGCTGATTATATGAAGTTTTCAAGGTTGGTAAGTGTGGTTCACATGTATTTATGGTGTACACATGTGCCTTTTAACTTCTAGTGTCGATGTGGAGCACTAGGTGGATAGGGGTTTTACTGAAATTAAGGAAACTTAGAGGTTTGGTCCTTGGATGGTCTTGTAATAATATTTATGGCCGAAAATTACACTTACATCAAGTTATCTTATTTTGAAATTTTCATGGGCTATTTTATAATATACTGAAACTTCAAGGGGTCTAAATTAATTCGGCAAAGTTGTAAGTTTTCAAGTATAGTTTCTTTCTTTTTTAGAAGACTTTGGATTTTTAACATTTTATAACGGTTAAGCAATAACCATGGGTATTTAGGGTTGGAAAAAATATCCCGGTTCTTACAGTCTACCTGCCTACAAAAAATCGTCTTTGAATTTTACCTTGAAATAAGTCGGGTACTGATCCATCATTGCTTGTTATGGTTCCCATATAGCTTCTTGTTGATTCTGACTCTCCCAAAGCACTTTTACTATGGGAATTTCCTCATTTATGAGATACTTCACTTGATGATGCATAATTTGAATAGGGCATACTTCAAATTCATGGTTGAGTTTGATGGAAATGTTTTGCCATGTAACTGTGTGAGATGGATCTGAAACATACTGGCATAGCTATGACATATGAAATACTTTATGGATATTGGATAATTCCACAGGTAATTCTAATAGATAAGCTATGGAGCCAATTTATTTAGAAATTGTGAAAGGTCTGATATATTTGCGGGCTAATTTCCTTTCTTTCCAAAGTGTAAAATTCATTTTTAGGGAGAGACTTTCAGGAATACTTGATCATTAACTTAAAACTCTAAGGTTTTTTACATTGTTCTGCTAAAAAAATTTATCGATCTTGGGTTATCTTTAATTTCACTCAAATCTGTTGTTTTCTTTTAGTTGTTTCTTCGATTATTTCAGGACCAAATTGTTTATTATCTACTGATTCTATCCATCATGAAGGTGATCTAAAGGGTCTTCCGTATAAATCTTTAAATGGATCAGCTTTAATACTTGCTTGATAACTATTATTTTATGAAAAATTGATAAGGGGAAAATATACATTCCAACTGTCAGACATATCTAACGTAGAAGCACATAGCATATCTTCTAGGGTTTGGATTGTATTTTCTGATTGTCCATTTATTTGTGGGTGGAATGCGGTACTTAAAGGAAGTTTGGTACCCATTGCGGTTTGAAATGCTTGACAAAATTTTCCAACAAAATGAGAATCTCTATTTGATATAATGGATAAAGGAATTCCAAGTAATCGAACAATTTCCCGAATGTAGAGTTTGTTAAGCTTTTGGAACGAATCGGTGGTCTTAAATGTAGAAAATGAGAAGATTTGGTAAGTCGATCTACTATTACCCAAATTGAATTATATCCTTGGGACGTACGAGGTAGTCCACTAACAAAATCCATGGTAATATGATCCCATTTCCACTCGAGAATTTGTAAGGGTTGGATAAGTCCACTAGGGTGTTGGTATTATATCTTCACTTGTTGACAAGTAAGATATTTTCTTACAAAATTCTCGATGTCATTTCTCATATTTGGCCAGCAATATTTCTTCTTCAAGGCATGGTACATTTTTGAACTTCTGGGTGAATCATAAATTTCGAACGATGATTTTCTTGTAGTACTTCCACTCGAAGAGATGCGTTATCAGGTACATACAATTTATTTCTAAATCGTAATTATGTTTCTCTATCGTATGAAAAATTAATATTTTTGTTCAAAAAGGTTCGTACAAAAGAATCTTAGGTTTGTTGAACTAAACTCTTCTCTCTCAACTCAGGATAAGCAATAATATTAAAGAATTTCACAAAAGGAGTTATCAACCACTGGTCATATTGCTCTATGGTAGCAGCAATATCGTTGGAGATTAAAGTATGGAGTCTTCCAAGTGGACTTTAACTTAAGCGTCGGTTACTACATTGCATTTGCCTGTATGGTAATTTAATTTAAATCAATAATCTTCTAAAACTTCTATCCAGCATCGTTGTCTTAAATTTAGGTCCTTTTGGGTAAAGATATATTTCAAACATTTATGACCCAAAAAGACCTGAAAATTTACACCATAAAGGCAACAACGCCAAATTTTAAATGCAAAAACTACAGCGGCTAATTCGAGATCATGTACACGATAGTTACATTCATAAGTTTTAAGTTGTCGTGACCCATATTCTGTAACTTTGTCATTCTGCATTAACACACATCCTAGTCCTTATAATGAAGCATCGGTATACACGTCGTAGCTTATGTTACTAGAAGGAATAGTGAGGAAAGGAGTCGTAGTTAGTTTTATCTTCAACACGTGGAATGATCAGTTACATTCTTCGCTCCATACAAATGGAACTTCCTTTCTAGTTAGGTTTAAAAAGGGAAGAGAAATGTGAGAAAATCCTTCTACAAAACGACGATAATATCCAACTAATCCTAGAAACCTTTTCATTTCATAATATTGGTAAGACTTTTCCATTCTAAAATGGCTGAAATTTTGGCTAGATCGACTTGAATTCCATTTTTAGAAATCACATGTTCTAAAAATTTGATTTCCTTCATTGAAAAATCACATTTGCTCTTTTTAGCATATAACCGATGGTTTATAAAAGTACTTAAGACAACTTTCAAATGTTGAGCGTGCTCTACTGGATTTTGAGAATATACAAGAATATCGTCAATAAAAATAATAACAAACTGGTCAAGAAAAGGTCTGAAAATTCTATGCATTAAATCTATAAAAGTTGTAGGTGCGTTTGTTAACCCAAACGGCATTATGATAAATTCAAAATGTCTGTAATGAGTTTAAAAATCAGTTTTCGAAATGTCTTCCTCTCTAACGCGTAATTGATGATAACCAAATCGTAAATTTATTTTAGAAAAGACCCTATCTCCTCAAAGTTAATCAAATAGATCTCCTAATCGGGGGTAAAGGATGTTTATTATTAATAGTTACAAAGTTTAGTTTACGATAGTCTATGCATAATCTAATGCTTCCATCATGTTTCTTGATAAATAAAATCAGAGCTTCCCAAGGTGATGAACTTGATCGAATAAAACCTTTCTCTAAAAGATCATCTAATTAGGTACGGAGTTCTCAAAGTTCTAAAGGAGCCATTCGATATGGAGGCATTTAAATAGGAAGTGTATTGGCAAAGATTGATGCTAAATTCAATTTCTCAGGAAGGGGTTAATCTTGGTAAATCCTCAGGAAAAACATCTTCGAATTGTTCCAATAGATTTGGAATTAAATAAGAGATCTGGATCTGGAAACTTTAGGGTTTCGATGGACCTGATCCTTGAACTACAAAAGAACAATTATCTTCATTTTGAAAATAAATTCTCTTAGCATGACAATCGATATAAGAATGATGTCTTGATAAACATCCATTACGATAATAATATTGAAACCATAAACATCTAAAATTATCAAATTCACAAGGAGTGTTCCTAGACCAAGTTGGATTCTACAATTCCTATAACCTTGCGCCAATGTATTGATATCACCTATTGGTAATTCATTAACTAATGGGTCAGTTAAAGATGTAGGTGATAATTTCAATAATTTAGCAAGTCTAAGATTGATAAAATAATGTATTGATCCTGAATCAAACAAAATATGTGCAGGAAAATGTTGAATAATTATCATACCTTTTATCACGTCACGTGTATTTTGTGTATGCAGTATAGCGTAATTCTTCCCACGACTCACGATTGTCTTAATTCCTCTAGTAGAGTTTCTCTTGGATTGATATTGGATAGGATGGAATCTTGGATTCTATAAGGGTTTGTTCGACTGATGACGGATTGAAATAGGTTTTATCTTAAGACATTGTGGCCGAATATGTCCTACTTCGTGACACTCATGACAACGAATTGTTGAACGTGTTGTGTTATGACGAATATAGGAATAATCTTTTCAACTCGAGTTTGAATAAGGGTGAGGTCTAGAATCAGATGGAGTTCTAATGACATGGTTGTTCCTGATAGTAAGGGAAATGATTGAATTATGGTAAAAGAATTGCGTTCCACAATGGCCGCAATATAGATCAGTTTAGACTACTCACGGATTTTTAAATGGGCTATCTAATTATTAACTCTTGGATGTAAACCTCTTTAAAAATGCTTGCATTTCTTTACCTCGGTATCTACATATTCCAGAGTGTAACGAGATAATTTGGTAAATTTGGTCTCGTATTAGGCTATTGATATGTTATTTTGTTGTAATTTTAAGAAATCAACAGTTCGCTGATCTCGTTCAGTTTCGGGAAAATACTTTTTGAAGAAAATCTACTCAAATTGCTCCCCAAGTAAAATTAACTACATTATGGTTATGTGACACTACTTGCCAACAGAAATCAGCTTCACCTTATAATATATAAACTACTAAAGTCACTCGGATATTAGTAGTTATGCCTACTGCATTCATAATTTTCACAATCTGGTGCATCCATTTCTTGGCTTCATTGGCGCCTGGCTTTCCAAGAAAATATGCGGGTCGTTGCCTTAGAAATTCGTTAAGATCATTCATTCTACGAATTTCTTCAAAAATGTCCTTTGAGGTAAAACGAGTTGTTTATTTTTGTCGGGCTAAAGAAGTAAGTTCCTGAAGACATCACATGATTCCCTCATTTTGAGTATGTTCATATTGAGTTCCAGTGGAGATAATTTGAGTACTAACCATCCTAAAAGTAGAAAAAATTTAATAATAATAATCATAAGCAAAAATAAGCCAAAAGCCTATTATATTTCACATAATGAGATATATGACACATTGGCATTTATATATTACAACCTCTGTTAGTGTAGCTAAAGTTTTAGTATCGCATACTATTTACACTATTTTACTATGCGATCCATACTCAGACAAATTTCACTTCGGATTATTTAAGTAGGGATAACGGCTTCATCACTGGAGCTAGACTCTGGACTGACTAGATAATCACCCGGATCTAAACCATCAGTTGAGTCGTCTGTAGTACGAGGAGAATAATCACCATGTATTTAACCATTGGATGTAGCATCAGGATACATCGGTGGAGTTGGCGTCTCATCTTCAAGTGCAAGATTTATGGCCTCTTAAAATATTACCGGATCACACACATACTCATCCACTTTTCTCATGACTTGCGTTTAACCCGAAACTTTATTTGTCAGTACAAGTCTTTTGACATAACTACTCGAGCCTATCCAGTCCTCATTAATCGTACGAATCATGTCTCTTAATTTTGCTAATGCCTCTTCTTTAACTCAGTTTCTAAGCGTTTATATGGTTCGATGTCTATATTGAATAAGAATGTGTCCCATGTATCCATGCTGAAAAATGGAATTCCTATATAAAAATCGTAATAAAAGAAGTTACGAAAATATAAAATAACTTGGTAAAAGGCTTTTAGCGTGTGGTCATTGTCTTCAAAATCCAATCTCAAAATTCCCTTGAATTACCTACAAAACTTGCTAAAACAACTCGTATTGCGGTAAGTACGGGTATTAATCCAACTTTCAAGGTGAAATAATTAATGTGAATGCTTGCAATTTCAATTTTTTTTAAAACAATTTCAAGGGAAAATTAACTAATATATGCTAAAATTATGAAATGACTAAATAACGAAAAATAATGTGCTACCAAGTGTGAAATATGTGAGAAAGTCAAGAGATGGGATTACACGCACTATCAATTATTTTAATTTCTCAATTTATTAGTTTAAAATATTTCGAGATAATAGTAAATTGATAATCTAACTCTCGTTACAATTATAAATTTAATAAAATCTTTTTCAGAAAACTAATTTTAAAATGTCACTCGATGATAAAATTAAGCATTATACTATTTTCAAGAAAATTATCGGCTAAGATCAATTTAATAAAAACAGCATGAATCCTCAATTGTCAACACCGAATTAATATTTAATTTTAGGAAAAAACTATATCTAGTTCGATTCCCAAAATCAAACATTAATTTGTAAAATTAATTTACTAACTCTCATTACATAAATTAATTTGTGACAGTTCTAAATTAATTTACCAAGAAATATAGAATTAATGAAATTAGTCAATTAATTTAATATCCTACGCAGTGCATCCCACCCCTTGAACAGGGTGACTAGCCAAGCATAATTAAATAATCAATCACAGTCACAAACATGGAACACAATAAATTAAATAGTAGAGCAAGAAATACAATACGTAAGAGTCTCCTTTTGAATTAATTCCTTGAATCGCGTTCAAAAAAGTGTCTCCCTATGTCTTCACAAATCCAACACTTGGTACACAAATAAAAATAAAAACTAAACCTAAAATTTTATTCCAAGACTAAACTAATTTTTTTTTGATTTTTTTTTATGTTCGTAAGGCCATCTCCAACAAGGGTTTCTACGGTAGAAATGAAAAGAAGAAAAAAACCTCTCCAACCCAAGTTTCCATTTCCTTATGAATCTGAGTTGGCTGCTAAATAATATAGAAATTTCTTTCTACAATTTCTTGACGTAGAAATGAAGGATCAGTTAAAGAATCTGGCATGTCAAATACCCCATAATCAACATTTTCAACTGCTCATAAAATTACAGTAGAACTACCATGTAGAAATAAACTATTGGAGAAGTCATTCTTGCGGTGTTATAAATTTGTAGAAAGAAACCACAACTCGGATAGAACCATTTCTAAAATTCCACTACCAACTAGGATTGAAAGTCATTTTAGAAAAATAACATTGGACATGGCCTAATTGTACAAAATATACACTGTTTCTCTCTCTGTCGTCTGAGGTTTTTTTCTGTGAGAGTCTTCTCCTCTTTTTATGACCCACGATTGTGGTTTTTCATGGGAGAGATTTTAGGAGATTGAGTTTTGGCCAAGTCCAAGGATTTAAATTGGATATGCACGTGGGTTTTATTGATAAAAGATGTTCCTATTTTGGTCGGATTTGTTTCTAGTTCAATCCGGGTACGGGGGTGAAGTAGTTTTATGCAGGTGATAGAAGTGGAGGTTTCGATTGAATGGGTCATGGAGTGGGTAGCTCTGGTTTGGTTGGATAGAAGGTGGGTCGTCGATTTGATATGGGTTGGACACAGGTTGGCTGCGAGCTGGGTTCGACAAAGATGGGGTTAGACACGGGTTCATTAATGTTTGGGTTTACACCTGGCTTGGAGGTTTAAGGTCGGATCAACCGAGTTTGATCCGAGTTTGGTGATTGAGGGTTGCCATGGGTTGACGTAGCTACTGGAGCTGTTGGGTCAAGTGAAGTGGCAGGAGCAGGGGTTTCGGGTTTGAGGAACCGGGGTTTCCATAGTGGATCATGAGGTTAGGTTGGATTAGGTCTGGTTGTTTTGAGATAATGAGGATCCGGGTTTTGGGTAGGTGGTATTTGGGTATAGGGGTTATAGGTTTTAAAAGAGAGGAGAGAGAAATGGTTGGTTCGAGGTTGAAGATGGAGTTGGGTGGTGATGATTGGGTGTAGTAAGGTGTATGGTATTAAGGTGTGTGGCACATGGGATGTGTTTAGGGAGGGTGTAGTGTAGTAGGGTGTGTGTATGTGTTTAACTAACTAAAAATAAAATATTAAAACTATTTACAACTCAAGATAATAAATAAAACTAAAAATTAAAACCTCCTAAAATAAAATAAATTAATTCCTCACATATTAATAAAAAGACTCAAATAAAATAAAATAATGATAATAAAAATAACTAACTAAAAAAACCAAAAACAAAAAATAAATAAATGATAATTTATACGAAAGACTTAAATAAAAACTAAAAATATATAACCCTAATATTTTACATAAAAATATATAAAAATATTCGACACACCGACTGAAAACATTTGGACCCTAATGTTTACAACTAAACGCACACAAATAAAATATAAAAAAATCCTAAAATATGTACGACTCAAAACAAAATATAAAATAAATTTTAAAAATTAAAAATGACCCAATTAAAAATCTAAAAAATACAAACTAACACACACACAAGGCTCGGGTAATGGACTGGGCTAGGTGTAGGCTTAGGTTTAGCACAGGACTGGTCTCGGGACATCGTAACTCATCAAGAGTTCTCAAACGGGACTTCAGTCTTCACGGTTGGTTTGATTTTCTTCATTAAATGCTTTTAACTACTACTGTATCGCACTTAAGTCGATTTAGTATTATTTGATGCTGCGACTAACGATTAACTTGCAATATAGATAAATAAGAACATAGGGCAATTTTTAATTAAAGCGAGTAACTAAAATTCTTCTATTTGTGGTATAAATTAAACACTTTTGAGTGCTTATCATAACTAATATCATATTTTCTTTCCTGCATTGAATGCTAACCCGACAATATGTTTAGATTTAAAGCATGCTCTGACACCAACTTGTCACACCCTGCTTTTTGGTATGAATGCATAAGAAGTGCACATAAAGTAATGAATTAAATCTAAGGAAAAATAATGTAACTTTATTCATTATTACGTAAGTTTACATAGGGTTGTACCACTGCATGGGTGAGTTACATTTCTTAGTACAAACTATAATGTAGAAAATCGAAAAGCGTCACTCCTTGCTCCCATCTGGATTATTCTCTACCCACACAGTCACATACACAAATAGGTGACCAGTAGATGTCTCTAATAGGGAAGAGGTATTATCCTCTTTCTCTTAGCACATCTGGAGGAAAAAGGAATTAGCACAAATATGCTAAGTAGTTTCAACCAGTTCTATAACCAGTATATATGTATAGGTGAGAGTTGGAGTGTGAATAGAATCAGTATTTTTGCAACACTAAAAAAAATAAGCTGATAATCCCATACTTATCCGTTTATAAAGATCGTTAAAGTTCTAGAACTAATAATCCTATACTTACCAGATCATTTAAGAAAATGGATTTCATTACCAGAATATTAAGGATCAAGTAAGGAAAGTCAAGGATTCTTGAACTAATAATCCCATACTTATCAGTTCACTAAGGGGCATGGAAATAATTAAGCCATCAGCAAAACCAAAGTAATAATAATCAACCCAAAACTTTGGGAAAAAGTAACCATCTATGCACACAGTTAAAGTGGCACTCATATGTATGTAGCAATAATCAAGGCTCTCAATCATCTGAGACCATTAGGCCAAGTAGAAAGTTTCGTGGGATAACACGTCAGTCCACTTCCTACTTAAAACTGATGCTTATACTATAATGGCACAAAAGTCCAGGGGTAACTGAATCACTATGGAACATGATACCAGTTATTGGGTTAAAATTGATCCATAGTTCAATTCAAATACTGGTGGAAAATTCAAATACCGATGATATGTAACAAAGTATGTAGTATGCCAATATAATAATATGCACACACTAAGATTAAATAGTAGCAATCACATAGTGAAATCAATAGCAGAATGCCAAATACGCAAAGTTTACGATTGAAAATGTAGGAAAAAACCTACCCTCTCAGTATTTCGGTCGGCTTTACATAGCACAAGAGGATATTGGAAAGAGATTGTTCTTGTTTCTCTGTATACAATGTTTGGGTATGTAAGTATTTTAGATTAGGTTAGTCAGTTTTGTTCTGAAACTATATCTTTTAAAGTTTCGAGAGTTTAATTGTAAATAATTTAGGACTTTAAAATACTGGACTTAAGATCATTATTGAGCTTTGTTGAAGACTTTTTATCTTAAAATATTTTGAAGTATTTATAGACAAAGTTTCCGAATCAAATTCATAAGTTGGAAAAGTTGGGAGGGGTTAATTTGTTATTTTGGAGAAATTTTCTTAATTAAAAACCTCATATTTCCATTACTTGCACTAGGTTTATCTAAACATGGCCTTACCTTATACCATTTTAACCAGAAAAATAAAATAAAACATATTGGGAAAAAAGTTTTAAAAAAAATTATTGGCCACATGCCCTCACGCGCATGGTCAAGCTTTCTGGTCAAAGTCTTCATCTTCAACCTCTCAATCTTCACTTTTAGGGTTTCAAAATTTTGATCGCGAATTTCTCCTTCATTTCTATACCATTTAAGATGATTTCTTAACCAACTTAACCTAATTTTTCATGAGGAATCCGAATATATAAGTTTTGTGGATTGAGATGCATTGTATCTCAAGTTCTAAAACTATGTGTTTTGTCCAAATTTTTACCTGATATTCACGGATTTCATGATCATGGCAAGGATTCTTATGAACATAGGATGGTTTATGCTATATAGAAGAGTAATTTGTTTTTGGTTTCAACTTTAAGATGGATTATACATGGAGAATTTTAAATTTTTAGGTGTCGAGTTATAAATACACTTTCGATCGATTTGAGCTTAATAGACACATTCATGGATTTTGACCATTACACTCGAGATCCTAAGGTTGTAATGAAGTTATATGTAGATTCAAATCAAAGTTTGGATCTTTATATCAAGATTCACCATTAAATCTCAAGCTTTAATTGTGTTTCTTCATATTTTTTCTATCCTATGATGTTCTACATGTAAAAGCTTGCATATAAAGATTATTCTAACTATACTAACTACACAGAAAGCAAATAGAATTGAAGGAACTAAAAATTACTCATAAAATCCTGATGTACCGATTTAAATGGAATTTTGAGTTTTTGAACTGGAGTTTGTGGTGTGTCTTAACTACTGAAATGATGGGGTATTTACACTACATTCTCTAGGGATACGATTGGTAGAATTAGGTGGTGGATTTGTCCTTATTATATGAAGTTTTCAAGGTTGGTAAGTGTGGTTCACATGTGTTCATGGTGTACACATGCGCCTTATAAATTCTAGTGTTGATGTGGACCACTAGCTGGATAGTGGGTTTACTGAAATTAAGGAAACTTGGAGGTTTGGTCCTTGGTTAGTCTTGTAATTAAATTTATAGCCTAAAAAGGATACTTTTTATAAAGTATAGGGGTACTTTTGTAATTCTAATAAGTATAGGGGTACTTTTGTATGGGGGTACTTTTGTACTTTTGTAATTATGATTTTTTGTTAATTGGGCTCTAAAGGATTAATTTGATATAAAGTTAGGGTTCAGGGACAAAATGTACATAAAGTTATTTTACTTTGAAATTTTTAGGGGCTATTTTGTAATTTACTAAAACTTTGGGGGGTCTAAGTTAATCCTCAAATTTTAGGTTTTCAAGTATAGTTTCTTTCTTCTTAGAAGACTTTGGATTTTGAACACTTTATAAGGGTTTAAACAATAACCATAGGTATTTAGGGTTGAAAAAAATGTAAAAATATATGACTGTGTGATAATTGATTAAATTCGCAAATTTCTAATTTGCACAATTATTTAATTAGAGTCTATTTTTAAACCAAATTAATTCAGCCCCTAAACATGCAACTATGTGCATGCGTATATCAACCCATAAATAAATAAAGCATGCGACACAAATTTCAGGAAAACTCCCCGAAGGGTAAAACCTTTTATTTCTAGAACTCTCACAAGTTTACAAGACCATTGACTTACATACCATCTTGCTTTCGCCCACAAGAGTAACGCACGGTGTCTTCATCAAACCATCAAAGTAACATATAGAAATCAATAGTGGTTCACACGCAGCTATACCACAAGGACGCGCTGTCCAGACACGCAGTCTGCATGGTGTAGGTTATCATCCCCACAAGAGTAACTTCATAGAGACTCCCTCAACAATAGCACGCAGCTCTACGATTTTAGAGTTCTCCCCACAAAGAAAAAACAAAAGCAAAGTGTGTTCTTGAACACCAAAATAATTACCAAAGCATATGGGATTTTTCTGAATTGAAAACAAAAAGGGATGAAAACCCTAAAAGAAAAAAGTCAAAAAGAATTTTACAGATTCGCAGTTTTCTATCTTTCAAATCGCTGGGACTTCTTAATGAAAATGAAACCATTTAATGAGTATTTATAGAAAAATGCGTCACCTCGATCGTTCGAACGAAAATGGGATCTCGCTCGAACGAAGGACACGTGTCGTTTGAATGACATCGCGCGACATCTCAATGTCATTCGAACGAGATGAGATCTCACTTGAACGACCTGAGCATCAAAATCAAGGAACACTATAGGACTTAGAAAAATTACTCATTCTCAAATTTTGACGAAAAAAGTCCGCTCCAACACTTAAAAAATATTTTGAAAAAATATCCCGAAGCTCTAAGTGCAAAGTTGGGGTATTTAAAACATAACCTTACCAAAGTAATCTTTGCGGAGGCTTTTTTATCAAGAACCTTGATATATTCGGATCCGTCTTGATGTAGATTTCTCTTGAACTTCTTCGACGGTTATAACGGTATACGACATAATTAATTGTGACAGACATTTATAAAAATATGTCCTTACGAAAAATATCTTGTTTCTTACAAATCTAGTCTTATAAGAAGATAAAGAACATCATACAATCGATATTTCCAAACCACTGATACAGTGAGAAATACAACATGATATTGATAATACATTCCTAATAATAGTGGGAGTATTAACGATGATCAAGTAACATGTGTCACTAATAATTTCTTTTTGTTGTTGTGAAATATATGTAACGATCGTTTTCTAACTAATGTTATGGCGAGAAGTACTATCGTCGAGTCGCTTTACGAAATCACTTTATCAATTTCCACAACTTAAAGATTAACAATGTAAGAGAATATTTTCTCTCATTGCTCAAATAGCTTTGGGTTACATTAGTTTTTTGCCCGTTTTTCTACCATTTGATTTGAGCCGACACGAAGTCCAAGATCTAACATCTCCAACTCTTAAGCATCTCCAATCTATGATGGTTTAATGCTATTAAGTTTAAATTTATTCCTTGAATTTATTTTGGGATGTTTATTTTTATTAAAACGGAAAACAAGATTTTTTATTTAAACTCAAGGCATTTTGTTTATAATTTTCAAAAGACGCACATCCTGTTCCAATGAAATGGGAATCTTGTTCAAACAAGTATGATATCTTATTTGAAGTGGTCATTTGAAGTTTACTTCGATTGAACATTTAACAAGGGAGTACTATTTTACATCATTTGAAGATCGTTCAAACGAGATTAGGGTTTCATTCTAACTACTTTGTTGTCATTCTAATGAGGCTCTTTTCTCGTTCAAACAAGACTTTTTTCTCATTCGAACGAAGTTGCCTCAATATTTGTGAACGTCCTATAAATACCTATTTCATGTTTGTTTTCATTAAGACTTTTTGATAGATCCGTTTCTGCATTTCTTTTGCAAAAGTTCTTCTTAGTTTAGTGTTCTAACACTTTGTAATTCACAACATACATCCTGAAAATCGTTCTTGTGAATTCGTTTAAACCCTACAAAGTTTTAGTATCTTGAATACACCTTTGTGGAGAAGACATATTCATAGCTGACTTGTGAAACCCGAGGGGATCACTGCTAAAGATAAAGGTTGAGGTTGAATGAGGACTGCGGTCTTATGATTCTTGCGAGGATCATAGTTGTTCTTTTGAGATTTATAAAGATTATCGCCTTATACTTGTGGCGGTTACCAAGTATTCTGTAAGTCAACTGTCTTGTAATATTTCTAAAGTATTGAAAAAGGGTTTTACCTGAAAGGGTTTTTTCCTGAAACTTTGCCTTTATTGAATGCTTGATTTGATTTATTTGTTTTATCACATACATGTATGTTTAGGATAAAAAGATCAAATTAATTTAAGATGAAAATTGTAAGAATAAATATTTATTTTTGACCATCCTTGCCGAGCACATTTGTTATGCATTCTCATATTGGTATATGTGCCTTCCATTCTTACTAATGGTGTCAGATCATACTTGCTACTTTCTCAAACAATTGTAGTGATAAGTTGGGTATCACATCCATAGAGATTGAATTTGAGACAACGTAATTAATACTAATCGAGTTCATAAGTAAATTGCTAAAAAAATAAGAAAATATAATTTGTTATTATTTTTCACAAATTATAGAAAAGTGGAAAAAAGTTGAATTTTAGAAGTTTTGTGAAAACATTAACAAAGTTAAAAATGGAGTTTTGTATTTTTAAGAAAAACAAAGGTTATGGATTAATCCCCCACTTTTAATTTAAATTGTTTGAAACTAAGTTTTAAGATTTAAATATGAAATTTGAATTTTCCTAAACTGAACTATCAAATATGCAAGGCAATTCGTTACATAAAGGATGAAAGTGATCGTTGCATATTTTAGAAAATAATGAAAATCACTTACTAAAATGACGTCGTTGCCGGGGATTAGAAAAAAGAGTATAATTAAAACTAAATTAGTTTGTAATTAATTTTCCTTTTTAGTTATTATTAATATTCTGGGATTGTTAAAATAATAGTCGACTTTGCATTAATTGAGTTGAGTAACCAATGAACAACGAGATAAGATCGAATTTTGAACAACAGTTTGTCGATTTAGACCTTGCCTCGTCTAGTACTAGTCACTCCCAATTTTGACATTTATCATCATTGTTCAATTACCCATTCACCTTACCTACATGTCCCACACACACATCATTATCTGAACCATCATCCATACCATTTTTTATCTAATCATCAGATACACTACCCCATTTACCACCGCGATATAACCCAATGGCCAATTCCAAAGGTAACTGCGGTGTGAATGCACCACAAACTTTGGGAGATTATCTCCATCCGAAGATAATTACAGTCCTGGGATGTATTACATACCCTTATAATGACGGGACATTCCATTTTCGTAACAAAAATGATTATCCTTTTGTCGACTTTTCATGAAATGGAAAATGAAAATCCTTATAGTCATATAAGTGATTTCAAGGAAGTGTGTAATATTTTCTCTGTCCAAAATTTCTATCCGAACTTATCAGATCGAAATTGTTCTCCTTCTCTATGAAGGATAAGGACAAAGAATGGTTAAAAACATTACTTCCCAATGCAATTGGCACAAGTCACAAAATTCAAGATTTATTTCTTAAAGAATTCTTTCCTATTCATAGGACGAGCGCTTTATTGAAACAAATCCAAAATTGCATGCAAACGGAAGGCGAAATATTCGAAGAATGTTAAAAACGTTTCAAAATCCTATTGCGTACCTCTTGTGTAAATGTCCACACAATATATACGATAAAATCAGACAAATTTTTATTTTTCATGGTTCTCTCAACGCAATGGAAAATGAGTTGGTTGAGACAATGTGTCTGGGTAATTGTCTTACCCGTAGTGCGGATCAAGTTGAATCTCATCCTAAGGTTATAGCTAAAACATCCTACGGTTAGGATGTTTCCAACCCATTTGATCACACTCAAAAATCAAGCGTTGGTGTCTCTGGGCAGAAACAAAGGGAATACCTCACCAAGGTAGAAGATGGAGACATACATAAAAAGTATGCGCTATTATGTCGTAAAGTTGAGGCGATGTAAGTGACCCAGGGGCAAGAGGCATGCAATATTTGTGACTTAGTTAGACACCCTACCAAGGAGTGCCCGAAACTCCCTGTTATCAAGGGGTCATTATTGAAAAAGCTAACGCCATGGGGTCATATCAAAATACTTACTCCAATAACCTCAATAGCAACAACAATAACCCCCTCATAATATAAATGACATAACGTCAAATCCTCTATTTTCATGGAGGAACACTCTGAATATCGAATTCCCATGGATGATCACCCAAACTACCAATCCACTATCTCCACATTTTTAATCACAATACTAACCTCGAACCTAGTATCCACCCCAACTGCAATACAAATATCCACCTCAAACAAAACCTCTCCACGTATCCTACATTCCACTCCATAAGGAGGCCACTAAAGAGCCTCAAGTTATGAACTAAAGTTTGAACCAACTGGAACAGTCTGTCCATGTCCAATAATCATAAATGTCTCAAATGTCTCAGTCCATGCAGTCAATACAAACGTCTTTGGCTCAATTGGTTCAAAGCTAATAAGGAGGGAACAAAGCTCGTCTCCCTGCTCAAACCCAACAGAATCCAAAGGGCTAAATGGGCATTGAGGGGTCAAACCTCAATGATACTCATACTGAGCATGAAAAGGGTATCTCTACCCTACTAAGTGGTAAAGCATTTAATAATTGTGTAGTAAGGCCGCCTCCGAAACAAAGTGTTTCAAAACACACCTTGGGAAAAGCCTCTAACCTAACAAAGCTAGGGCCTTACAAACCACGAGAGTTAGATAATGATATCTCCAATGAGGGACAAGAGTCTACTCGTGCTCCCAACCCCGTAATTCTAAAACATGCACCTTTTCCTCAAAGACTCAAGCAAAAAGCAAACAAAGACGTTGATGAAGGGTTCTTGGAACTCTTTAAACAAGTAAACATGAATGTTTCTTTGCTTGAGGTAATTAAACATGTGCCCAATATGATAAATTCCTTAAAACCTTTTGCACAATGAAATGAAAGGAAAATGTGCAAAAGAAGGCATATATGGCGGCAGAAGCAAGTTCTATCATCACCAATGAGCTTGCTCCAAAGTTTAAGGATCCCGAATGCCCACAATTCTGTGCATAATTGGGAACCGAATAATTGATCATACGCTCCTTGACATAAGCGCTAGCATTAGCCTCCTTCCATATTTCGTATATTTGGAGTTCAATTTTGGAGATATTAAAGAGATAAAAGTCACTCTATAGCTCGTTTATCGATCTATCAGTATACCTCATAGAATTATGGTAGATGTTATCGTCCAAGTAAATTCATTTCACTACCGCGTAGACTTTATTATCAAGGACACCCAAACGATCGAAAAAGGGAGTTCTCAAATCCCGATAATATTTCGACGACCATTCTTGGCCACTATAAATGCCAATATCAACTGTAGGCATAAGGTGATGAAATTGTCTTTTGGCAACATAACCGCTGAGGTGAATTTTTTCTCTCTCCTAAAGAAACCTAGCTGCTCTAGTGAGGAAGAAACTGGTACGATTGCGTATATATAGACAATTTTACCTTGAAGGCATGTATTTCTAACTCTTTAAATAGTAATTTGTGGAGTAATGAGTCTGAAGACAATGAATTACTCACCTCAAATTCCTATTTATTGAGCGAAGAGATTAACGACAATTATCATGCCCTTGAGCATAGCAAGGAAGACTATATTAATAGAGGATTCAGCAGCACGGAGGAGAACCTTACTATTGAGGATAGTGAGGGGGTTATTAACAAATTAATATGGGCCTCCCATTTTGAGACATTACCCCCATGGGAGACTTTCCCTTTCCCCTCTCGGTTCTAACTCTTAAGCTTAAACAGTTACCTAAAGAGCTCAAGTATGTATTTTTAAGGAGTCTCAACATGTTTTTGATTATAATAGTTGCCAATCTTGACACATGTCAGGGAATGGATCTTGTAAGCATGCTAAGAAGACATAAGAATTCCATAGGGTGGTGTATTAATGACTTGAAAGGACTTATTCCCTCCATCTGCACCCATAGCATTTACCTAGAAACTGATGCAGAGACGATTAAATCCGAATATGAGTAAGGTGGTAATCATAGAGGTAATTAAGCTTTTGGAAGTAGGGATAATCTACCTTATCTTCACAAGCAAATGGGTGAGCCCAACCCATGTGGTGTCGAAGAATTCTATCTTCATAGTGATAAAGAATTTCGATGGTGACTTTGTACTATCTCATATTCCTATCGAATATTGTATATGAATTGACTATCGTAAGCTCAATGCAGTTACAAGAAAAGATTATTTTCCTCTACCCTTCCTCCATCAAATCTTAGAAAGGGTAGCCAGTCACAAGTTTTACTACTTTCTTAATGTGTACTCATGGTATTATCATATCGAAAAAATCCCTGAGGATTATGAAAATACCACCTTCACTTGCCCGTAAATCACCTTTACCTTTTGGAGAATGTCATTTGTACTCTTTAATGCACCAACGACTTTTCAGTGGGGCATGTTAAGTATCTTTAGTGATATGGTGGAATATATTGTCAAAGTATTCATGAACAACTTCAGCATGTTTGGTAACTCTTATGAAGCTTTTCTAGCAAACCTCAAGCGAGTGCTAGAAACATGAATTGAGAAGAATCTAGTTCTCAACTGGGAGAAGTGTCACTTCATGGTGACACAAAGGATCGTCCGAGTCCATATTGTCTCCAATGAAGGTATCCAAGTTGACAAGGCAAACATTGATGTTATTTCCAATCTTCCCCCTCCTAAAACCCTCAAAAATGTCAGGTCGTTTCTTAGGCATGCCAATTTTTACCGAATGTTCATTCATAACTTTAGCACGATCGCATGCCCTATGTGTGGTCTCATATCTAAAGATGTTCCATATCTATAGATAGACCAGTCCCAAGAATCCTTTGAGAAGTTAAAATCTCTCTTGACCATAGCACCTGTTATCCAATCACTTGATTGGTCTCTTCTATTTGAGTTTATGTGTAATGCCAGTGACTATTTCAAGGGGGATGTTCTAGGTCAAAAGAAGGATTAGAAGCCCCATGTGATCACTTATTCTTTCCATACACTTGATAATACACAAATGAACTACCTATTATCCATAGTCTTTGCATTGGATAAATTCTGAGCTTATCTGGTAGGATCATCCATTGTTTGTTTCATCGATCGTGCTGCTCTTAAATACCTACTCTATAAAAAGGATGCTAGGAGTAAACTTATTCGTTGGGTGATACCCCTTTAGGAATTTAACCTCTCAATAAAAAATAAAAGGGTGGTTGAGAACGTCATCGCGGACCACTTGTCCCGATTAACATTTAGTCACAATCACATCAACCCAATCCCCATTAGAGAGTGATTTCCTAACGAGCAACTCATAGCCATTTCTATCTTGCCATGGTATGCTTATATATCCAATTTCCTTATCATAGGGGCATACCTACCACAGTTCTCGCCCAAGGACAAGGAAATATTTTTATAGTGTCCCAATCATTCTTTTTTTATAACCATATGTTTGAAGATTGACCGGACCAGATTATGCAAAAGTATGTCCCCAACGACGAGATTCCTAGTGTCTTGTCATTCTGCCATAATGATGCGTGTGGGGGACATTTTTATTCCCAAATTACCGTATTTAAAGTTCTACACTGCGGATTTTATAAGCCCACACTTTTTAAATATGCACAAGTGTTTTGCACAACTTGCCCTCGTTGCCAATTACTTCGAAACATCACTAGAAAAAACATGATGCCTCTATCCCCCATCCTTGGGATCGAAGTCTTCAATGTTTGGGGTATAACTTCATGGGTTTGTTCCCTAAATCCAACCATTTCGAGTACATATTAGTCTCTTTCGACTATATGTCCAAATGGGTAGAGGTCGTGCCATCACGAAAGAACACCTAAAAAGTGGTGTTAAAATTTATAAAAGAGCATATCCTTTATCATTTTGACACATCTAAAGCTATCATTAGTGATAAGGTGTTCACTTTTGTAATGAGATTTTCAACTCCTTGATGTCTCAATACGGCAGCAACCATAAAGTCTCCACCACATACCATTCACAAACTAATGGCCAAGCTAAGTTCATAATAGGAAGATAAAAGGGATATTAGAGAAGACTATTGATCCCTTAACCATAGATTGTTCATATTAGTTAACCGATGATTTCTGGGCTTATCGAAAAGCTTATAAGATCCATTTAGGTATGTCCCCTATCGCATCGTTATGGAAAAGTATGTCATCTGTGGATCGAGCTTGAACACTAGGCATATTGGGCCATAAAAAGCTAAACTTTAACATACAGGAAGGAGGAGATTTTTAAAAGTTCCAACTCACTGAACTGGATGAGTTGAGGAACGAATTATCTGAGAACTCTCATAATTTCAAGTCCATGACAAGAAGATAGTGTGCAAGCACTTTGAGGTAGGAAACAAAGTTTTATTATACGATTCCTTCCCACACCTGATTCTCGAGAAATTTCAATCCCGATGGCAAGGAACGTACGTAGTTCGTAGTGTCTATGACCACAGAGCAATTGATTTCGAGAACCCATGAACTGGGACCATGTCAAAGGTCAATGCTCAAAGGCTTAAAGCATTTCTAAAAGGTTTCAACCCAATGTTGGAAGAAATTACGTTAGACAAACCATCTACAAATCCCATGGCGGGAACTCCATAAATCGTCTCATCTCCGAAAATGTCTGGGCATTGCCCGAACTCTTTATTATTGGCAGTTTTTTCTATCCCACTTTAATATATATATATATATATATATATATATATATATATATAAGGAGATTTTTTCCTTAATCTCATTATGTTATCTACATTCTTAGAATTAACATGTTTTGCAGGAAAGTATCATGTCATCGTCCAAAGGATCACTCCATTATCGATCCATAATCCTATCCCTCTCAATTTGACATGATTATTGTTCTTAATTAAACATTGAAGACAATGTTCGGTTTTAGTTAGGGGTGACTTTATGTATTTTCCACATTCTTATGTTATCACCAAGCTTGTGTTTATTTGTTAAGTGGTTATTGGCAAAAGTTTCTCAGTGAAACCCGGTTCTAATCATTTAAATCAAAAAAAAATCTTATTTTTCTAGGTTTTTCACCTAAAATTTTTATTTTTATTTATTTTACTCTCTAAGTTACCTCATTATTAAAACAAAAGGCATTAAACTTATCTAAGGATTGATCGGTCTAAATATCTATTTTGTGCATTTACCATCATTATTATGCTTTATTAATTCATATGATTCATGTATTAACACCTTCTACACAACAAGAATTATACTTGTGTGATTGTTAAAAGCTTAATGACATGGTAAATTTAAAAATGCATAAGTCTACTTACCATGTGAGCTTTCTATTCTCTTTCCTATTTTGAATTATGTATACACTTATCCATTATTCATTTCAAAAATATTTTAAGTCATTGGTAATCTCAATGTTTTTATTTTGACTGCCGACTAAAGAGTCGTGATATGATCTTTTCAGAAACAAAATTTGAAAATTATGTTTGAACCTAACTTTTGATCAAAGCCAATTCGTTTCATCATTTGATTCATTTTACCAACATCTCGAAAATTGATTCAAAAAGAAATGAAAAATGAAATAGGGATGGAACAATAATAAAGGAAGAGAAGAAAAGTAAGAAAACAAAACAAAAATAGAAATAATGGAATTCAAAAAGAGAAACGAAACCAAAGAAAAGAAATGGAAGTAACTCTTCAAAGTTCACCATTTCTTTAAATATACAAAATCATTTTATGATGTTGACTCTTATCACTCGTTCATACATTTTCCATTCTAAAAAGTCCTTATATGATCAAAAGGTTAACATGATTTCTCAACATTAAAGGGTTACATTTTAACATTCTTTAGAAAACGATATCCTTTCATGAGATTACGTTTTGTCATTTTATATAAATATTTTTTATCACTCACATGTGCAAGGATTTGTTTTCAATTACTTTTACTCTTTATGCGTACATGTCCCGAGTGACTTACACCAATTCAGAGTGTTTTCAGTTTTTGAGTGTAATCTTGGGCTAGAATTGAACTAGTGCACTTCATTATAAACATCGAATCATTAAAAGGTAGATACAATTTCACTTGTAAAAATTATGACGCACACCACGCACTCAGTCAATACGTATAAATCTAATAAATTGTTTTAACATAATAGTAATAGTAAATAAATTATTAGATAAATCTGCTAGTCATTGCTATATACGAGTTAAAATCTAAGATTATAAAAAACCTTTTTGACTAGAAAATGGGTAACTATTTCTAAAGAAATCTGATGTTTGTGAATATCATCACTCTAAACTCTCACGAGACAAAACTCCTCCACTAGGGTAACCTAGGGGTCTAACAACTTGTTGCATGAGCTAAATAGAACTGTGCATCCTGCAAAAGGGAATCTCTATCCTTTTTATAGTTTTTGAATAAAGTAGCAAACTTGACATGTACAAATCTTTTACTATGTCATTAGGGACTAGGAACATGTTAGTTAGTGGGCATAGCATCAAATATTGCATTTTATTACCTCTTTAAGTATGTAACATTGTAGTCCCATGCTCATGAAACCCACGTTTTATATTCATGGTTAATCGCTTGTGCGAGGTTTATTTGAGTATTTATAGGGTTTACATTGTTAATAGTGAAGTCGGGAAGCAATCGTTGCAAGAAACGTGCATATATGCACTTTCAGGAGGAAAATGGTAAATTCAAATTACTAAATTCAGAATCGGACTCTCTACAAAAAAAATTGGCCTCGAATCAAGGAATATCTACATTCAAGCGGTGTGTCAATCCTCTTTCAAATGGAGAAGTTATGACTGTTCAATATTGGACTCAAAAGAAAGTCATAAGTCAAAGCCCTGGGTCAACTCCGAAGTCAAACCTCATTATTAGAATTGATGAAGTATCATTGGCATCTAATTCAGGGTCACATCAGTTCAAGCGGTGTGCAAATCCGAGGTCGTATTCTGAAGTTATGATTTTTTGGTCCTCTTCATAATTTATGAAACGTTATTCAAAATAAGGGTTAAATATTAATTCTACATAATAATTCTCAAAGGGGGAGATTCGGGTTCGAGTTTCCACCCCTTTAATATTTGAAGAAAAGAAATTAAGAAAAGAAAAGTAAAAATAAAAAGAAAATAGAATTGTCTTAGGGGCATAATTTGTAGTTTACAAAATAAAGGTGGAAATATTAAATTCTAAAATGGTTGGCTCATATTAAGGAAAAAAAGGAAAAAGTTTCCTCAATTTGTAAAAGAAAGATAAACCCTTTTTTATTAAAGTATTCTATCTTTCTTTATTTAATTAATTGTATATGTAAGGTGGTTTATGGGTAAAGGGTTATTTAATGTGGGAATACAATGGTTGTTGGGAAAGTCATGATGGAAGAATAAAACAATTAGGTTATTTTTGCAAAAGAAAAGAAGAAGAAATATTTAAAGAAGAAATAAAGAAATAAAAAAGGGGGAAGTATGAAAATAAAAATAAAAAAGAATCGACTGAAGGGGGGATGCGCTCGCATGGATCACGTGGGGCTAGGCCCGCATGGAGCTTCCCAGTTAGTTTTCTGACTTTAATTTTCCTTTTTTTATTTTCTTTTTCTTTTTATTTTCTTGATTCTTTTTCTTCAAAAATTAAAAGGGTGGAGACTCAAACCTGAGTCTCCACCTTTCTCCTTCCCTCTCATAACCAGTGTACCAAACAATCCTTTTGAGAATTATATTGTGAATTAATATTTAACCCTTATTTTGAACTACATTTCATAAATTATGAAAAGGCCCAAAAATTCATAACTTCTTCATACGACCTCGGATTTATGCACCGCTTAAACTAACATGATCTTCAATTTGATGCCGATAATATTTCATCAGTGTACAAGTCATGAGGTTTGAATTTGATATTGGGTCGTGGCTTTGACTTTTGACTTTATTTCAGGTCTAATATTGAATAGTCATAATTTCTTCGTTTTGAAAGAGGATTTATGCAAACTTTGAATCTAGACATTCCTTAATTCGAGGTCAACAACTTCTGTGAACATTCCAAGTCCTAATTTAGTCATCTAAATTTATCATTTTTCCCCTGAAGGTGCATATGTGCACATCTCTTCCTCTGATTGCTTCCCGACTTCACCATTAGCATCGTAGACCCTGAAATACTCAAATAGACCTTGTACAAGCAATTAACCATGAGTATTTAAGGTTATACAGTAAATGAGTATAAAACATGAGTTTAACGAGCATGGGACTGCAATGTTGCACAGTTAGAGGGGCAATAAAATGCAATATTTAACACTAATTTCTCACAAATACTGGATCACCAATGGATCCACATCATAAATGGAGTGCCAGGAGACATATGATGGGATAGTGTTTTAGGTGAATTTTTTAGTGAGATCCAAAAGAAATATGAACCGGATCCCAGGAACTATAATGAGTCATTCCAAGATAAGAACTTTTATCTTTGACTTAAGACTGTGAACACCGAGAGGGATTGTGTATTTGGATCAGTTTTAGGATCTTGTAGACTATCTGATGGGATAAAACTCATTAGGTGCAAGTGGATCTACAAGAAGTTAAAATATGGATAGATGGGAAGGTCGAAACCTTCAAGGAAAACCTTGTTGTGAAAAGGTTTACTCAGATAGAATTGGATTGATTATGATCAACCTTCTCGTCTGTAGCCACGTTAAAGTCTATCGGGATTCTTTTATCATCAAGATTAGATTTTTTAACAGTGGTTTTGACAAGTTCATCTTTATGGTGCAACCCAAGTCATTCATAGTAAGAAATTAGGAAAACAAATATTAGGTCCACTTATGGACTTAAGCTGACATCAAGGTCTTGTGACGTTCATTTTGATCTGGAAATCATTTTTTATCCAAACTCTAATAATACTTCTTTGTATAAGAAGTTTCTAGTAGATATAGTGGATTTTATTCTCCTAATTGGGAATGATGTGGGTATATTATATTACATAAGAGTGTTGTTGACCAAGTACCTCGATATAAAGAACTCAGGAAAAGTTAGACACATCCTTGGGATCAAGATTTTGCTAAATTGGATAAAAAGGGTGTTGGTATTATCTATAGCTACTCATAACATTATTTAATCACAAGATTACCATATGAGATTCTAAGAAAGGATTTGTTCCTTTAAAGATGGAACCGTTATGTTTAAGGATCAGTGTCATATGACACTTGATCTAATGGAGGAGATGAGATATATACCTTATGCTTTGACGGAGGGCATCCTCATGTGTTATATATTGTGTAGAAGACATGATATATGCTTTTCTATTGGCATGATAAGAAGATTTTAATCTAATTTAGGTGAGGATAAAATGACTACAGTAAAGCACACTCCTAAATACCTGATCGAGTGGAAAAACCGAGCGTCCGTGTAATACGCTAGTCGTTGTTATCGGCTTCCAACCTCAATACAAAAAAAAACCTAAACTTTTAACTACACTTTTATGGAGTATAGTAGTAAGTCTGGGTATCGAATCCACGGGGAATGTTTTATAGAATTTAATTGATTTATTACTTCTAAAATAAAAATGAAAAAGATGATGATTGGGAAAATTTCTATTAAAAAATTACTTAAGAAAAACAAACTGAAAAGTGCAAAAGAAATTAGATCTGACAAATGGGAGAAAATAGGGTAGGGTACAATCCCTCAATCCTTAACAAATTATCCTTTAGAATACTAGAATTATAAATCAAAATTCTTGATTAAATCCAGTCCTTATCATCACTAAGCATTACATATATGAGATTCAAGACCGCATCATATGAAATCAAAGATCAATATAAGGCGGTGAACGACAAATTATACATACAAAGCATTCTTAAACATCCCAAGTACCTAGGGCAAGAGAGATTAAAAGATATGACAATGCATATATGATTTTCATTCACGATTCAACCAATATTTTCATTTATTTTCTAATTTTCCATACAAATAATTTGTATTAGGATTGAGTTCATGTACCCCAACCCTTGAGAATTTAGCTACTCATGATTGGATTAAAAAAAAACAAATTCATACACAACATTAAAGATCTACAAGACATTATAAATAAATTGCAAATAATAAAACAAGAGAATGGAAATGATATTACTTGAATTCAGCAACAAGAATGGAATTGGGATTCAGAAATTCTTACAAAATAGGGTTCATGAAAACTCTTGAAGGAATAGAAAATTTGCTCTCAAAATCTAACCCTAAAATTCAATCTAGCACTTCTAACCTACTCCTAACCTAGCCTCTCTCTAGCAACTCCCCTTCAAATGATGTAGGTCATGGGCTTTTATAGCACAAAATCTCGAAATTGACAGCCAATAGTGCTTGTGGAACAAGTTTTCCAAGAGTTGCACTGCATTAAATGCATAATTAATGACAGAAATCCGCACATCCAGACTCTTCATTATCGCGCAACTTCAAAACATCGTAACTTCTTCACCGTAGCTCGGATTGAGGTGCCGTTTTTTCCAGTGTTCTTGTAATTTAGAGCTCTTCAACTTTCTAGTTGGCCCCACCTTCGGACTAAGGCTGAAAAATTACGAAAATGCCCTTCAACCCTCCATTTCTTGGTTTCTTTCATTGTTTTGAGTTCTCCTTCGCACTAACTTGCGTGAAATACCTGTAAAACACATGAGAAATACAAAAAACACAAAATACTTGCCAAAATGGGTTAGTAGCATAAATAAGAGACAAATCCAAGCTACTTACACTGCACGGGATCATAAAAATACTGAAATTAAGGGGATAAATGTGAAGAATATGTGCCTAAACAATACCTGAAAGAGATTAGAGATTATGCATTGGTTTACTCAGTGAACAGTCATGTACCTCTAAGGTACAAAGACATTATTTTCAATCAAATAAGGATTCCAGTATTTTTACCTCAAGATATATGTTCACTCTAGAAGATTGAGATATAAATTAGAGAAGTGTGAAGAACTTATGTATTGTTGTCTACACCATGGAGCTTGAAGTTATTTCCACTTCGGAGGCAACTAAAAAGGTCATATGGCTCAGGTATGTCCTAAGAGACATGGGTGAGGTTTCTTTAAGACACACAATCATTACACTGTATTGTGTTACTGGGGGCAATGATTATGAGATCCAAAGAACCCAGAAAGCATAAAAGGAGCTAAGAATATTGGGCATAGTTATCATCGAGTTCATGGAATCGAACAAGGGAGGTGATAAATTTATGACCAAGACTGCATAAAATAACAATCAGTTAGGTATTAAATGCATAGGCTCATGGATTTGATACTGAGTGGGAGGTTGTTGGAGTCTTATTCTAAAAATTTGGCTGATGGAATTTATTTTTCAATAAATATATGTCAGGTTCATTTGAAATAAGAATCATGATTAAGGTAATGCATTATATTTGTTTATAAATATATGGTTTGCATGTCAGTCAATTGGACTTGGTAGGAATTCTTGTGAGTTGGGTTCGGCCTGATCTCACAAGATCATAATATAATTATAGCTCATATATAAAGTTCACAACCTAGATAAGGAGTTGACATCCTATCAGTAAAGATACATGTACAATCTTAGTACTTCATCTTAATTACAAGAACATGTATGATGGTTGAGGAACTTGTTTAATAGTTCACAACCTCACATAGTTTGCAAAGAGTGAATAGATTCTCAATCTCGAGGACTATAAGGATTGAAATGTTCATACAATTATTATTTTGATTGTTATGGGTGTCATTCAATTTATTAGGTTTAAATCTATGAAAGTTAGGAAATCGTTGTGTAAGCATGAAAAATATCATTATTCGAAAGAATTCGCATTTGGGAAATATATTGGATTTCGATACAACCTGATAAATTAATAAGTTTTGATTTGTCCAATAATCTTGATCATTGGATTATTTCATGATTCGGTAGAGTGTCAAAAAGTAAACTTTGAGATCAAGGAATAAGAAAGATGATGGTGTAAATCGATTAGTGGTGAATTGAATTTCACCAAATGGGTATTGTAAGTTTTACATTGGAAATCATATTATGGGTTATCTAACTTTGAAAGCAAGATCTCACTATTTGATTATTTCTGAGATAATTAAATTGGAGTGAAAATCTAAATATTTAGTGGAATTAATTATAATTAAACGAAGATGTAAATATATTACGGGATATTGTATGGGATTTTCATATTTACATTTGGAATCCATTTTAGTTATTAGTCATGGGACCCTCATACAGTCTATTTACCCAAGTAGCAAGTTCAAACTCTCGCTAAACCTTAATTGTTGCAATCCCACTTTATGCACCTATATATATGGGTCTAGGGAAGGGGAATAAGTTGCATAGCATCACCTAAGGGTTAGAGAGAGGGGGGGGAGAGAGAGAGAGAGAGAGAGAGGAAACACTACTCATGTTTTTATGAAAGGGTGAGGAGAGATAAAGTTATTTCTCTCACATTTAATCAAGTTTTCATCTCCAAAAGTTCCACACACAAGGCTTGATTTAGGGGGATTATATTCTAGAATATCCATGGCCTACAACACATTCTATGAAGGATTTAGAGGTAGAAAAAGTTTAGCCACGTCATCATCTTCATCAATTCATTTCCCTACTCCATATCTCCTATAAGATCCGCAAAGGTATCTTGATCTAAACCCTAAATATATTCTTCAAATCCAGTTATTTTTTTCTTCTTATCAAAGATCATGGGGCATCATAGTTTTTTATTCTATCTATCTCCAACATTGACTCCTTTTAAGACCGACCTGAGGTTGATACTTATACCCTTTCGTAGGAAAATAAGGGTTCGAGGTCATTTAATGGATGATCAATTGGATGGATTCTAAATTACTGGAAATGACATGGTGGGTCAGAAATTTTATTTCACCCAAATAGGCCCCCTAACATTAACGTTCAAGTTAGGAAATCCATTTAGATTACTCTCGCCAATGATATTATGTAGTCGATTGTAATGGCTGAAGGAACACTAGTGATGTTGGTGGTGGATCAAACCTTTTTACTTGTAACCCAATAAGACATGGACTACTCTCTAAGTGTCTCAAACACCAGGTGGGTTTATCCTTATACAAAATTTCTTCATGTTGTGCAACTTCACATTAAATTCCTTAGACTTTATTTGGAAGGTCAATCAGACCAAGAAATAGTAAATTATAACAAATACAAATTCTAAGGGTGCTACTAGGTTAGCCCTACCTTAGCAGGAAAACGCATCCCTTGTAGTTAATTTCCTCCTCATAGAGGAATATAGATAAAACTAATATTTTGTATTTTGTATTCTTATGGAAAATTAACATTCATTCAACTAATCTACGACAGAGATGACGGGACTTCATGTAATTAAAAAATTAAAATTTTTATTGGTTTTGAAGTTATGGAAATATCATATTTCGTCTAAGCCCGAGTCGGTGCCACACATTTGGTTAATTAAAATCATTACCATATAATATGGAAAACGTTTTCATTAACCTAGAGGTGAGTGATCCTGTAAAAGTGAAGAACTTCTATTAGTAAGGGTGGATGGGTTGGAAAGCTCCTCCCTCCACTATTGCGATGGTGAACATCGCAATCTTCTCCCCCCTTGAGATTGTATAGATCCTCATTAGGAATGGGATCCTTATTTCAATGCTTCTGGGATATTGTACTTGGCAAGAAAATCTCTTAAATCATCAGTAGACAAAATGTTATATTTTTACAATGCCTTTATGATGAAACAAAAACAAAATATTGAAGTTTTATAAAGAAATAAATGAAAGAAAGAAAACCTATAGAAGATTTTTAGATGATAATAATGGTGGAAGAATAGAGAGTGTACGTGAGATGGAACTAAAGAGAGATAAAAACATGAAATGATTGTTTTAAACCCTTACGAAGTGAAGCCACAAAAATGACAGCATAGTGACTCATTTTTATCACTCCTACGTCATGCTGCATAGGTCATGCGTCGAATGTGCCATGTTGTCCTAATGAATTAAATACCGAATGAGTAACCATAATGTCCTAGGTATTGTGTTCAATATTTAATTATTTTGTTCCCACCACACTAAAGTGGGACACACATGAGCTTCGCAAAACTCCATGGAAAATCACATTGTCAATCACTTATGGAATTAGGTCGATCACAACCTAACTCTGAAATTGAAATTTCCCGGAAGGACACGCGCCCATGAAACAAAGCCATACGTGCAAATGAACATACTCTGATTTCATGAAAGTTTTTCTAGTAACATATGTATGATAAAATCAAGAAAAAATTTATTATCTAACTAATCATATTTTAATGCATGCAATTCAATCATATGACAATTTTAATTCTAAATCATACAAAGAATAAAATGAGGAAAAGAAGAATAACAAGTATGATTCTTTTACGTGGTAAAAACTCAAACTACAGAAAACATCCACGGTGACCTCTACGCCACAAAACAAAATTACACTATAAACAATTTTACAAGAGTTACAAGCACCCAAACATGCAATGCAAGATACGAAGTAAAATAGATAGAAAAATATACCTACATGAGCTATCTCTTCTCCCGATCATAAAACTCTTCGATCTTTCCTCCACGGCATTTCTGATACTGATACTTCAATCTCCCTAGAAGTTTCCTTTGCTTTAACTCCTTGTCTCTTATTTTAGCGAATTCCAACTCAGTCAAAATTGATCTCTCAACAACATACTAGTTGTGAAAAATGTGCAAGTGAATATGTTCTAAATGCAAACCATGCAAGAACTTAATTCATATCTCAAGCATATAAGTTTTCTACAAAAACTTAATAAAAATACATTTGTAATCAAGCACATAAGTTTTCTATAAAAACTTAAGAATAATAAATTTTCAATCAACAATCTTATAAACTAAGAAATACATACAACACTTATCATGGAGACACAATAAGATTATTCAATCATTTAAAATGTGTTCTCAATCTCTCAAAAATATATTTTCAATTTTATGAGGAAAGTGTTTTACAAATTATTTCACAAATATTAGAAAACAGATCTTTAAAACGATTTTCAATAAACATACAAGATCCGGAGAAATTCTGATTTAAACATCATATATCATTTAACACAAAATCAGAATATTTAGATCATAAAAATATTCAATAAAATTAGGATCTAAAAATCTAAGGAATTCTAGTTTTTGTAAAAAAATTATTTCATCATGAAAGCACATAAATTCTCTCTACAATAACACAATATTTCAATCTCTAAAGTTATGAGATGATGTTCAAGATCATTGAGAATTTAAAAACAAAAACAGAAATGAGATGAAGTAGAAATAAACGTGATGTGTGAAAACTAACATTCAATCTCTCTCTTAGATATTCTCTCTAATTCTCTACATTTTTCTCTCTAAAAATATTAAACCCTTTTGTGTTTCTCACTCTAGAAATCTGAACAACTCTAAAAAATTCTAACTCCAATAAACTCTCAAATGAGGTTTATGTAGGTGAGAAAAAGATTATTCTAGAAACATTAAATCAAGGGTTCAGATTAAAAGTTATTAATCTAAGGTTGTGATTAATTCGACTTAAAACTAATTAACAGATTTTAACAACTTAACAAACTAAGTCAGTTATAAACATCTCAAGAAATTCAGTTTGTTATAAAACCTAAAACCATTCAAGAGAATACAACAGTGGTAAGTGGTTTAGGTAACAAATCTCTCCAACGGATCTATTAACAGCTGGCATGTAAATCAAAAGCACTCAATATCAGCCAATGGGATCTAAAGAGTAACTGACAGTTATAAACTTACTAAAATTCAACAGTCCAAACCAAGTCACAAGACTTCAAAACAACCCAAGGATATAAGGGGTAAATCTCGGTACAATCGGTAATGCAGACTTAAGGTTGAAACAAAATCTATATCAGGTCAAGTCTAATTGCTACTAGTGGACAAAATAATTAGCTTGACACCTATGGGCTGTGGACGAAAGTTGAGCCTACTGGGTCAAATCAGTATTAAAGAATTCAATAGCTAATGTCAATTCTAATGGTTTAAGAGTTATAAAGGGTTAGGAAACCTCGGTCTAAGACTATGGAAGTCCTAACAGACATAGGACGAAATATGTGCATCACATATCTCAACATTTAATAGGACGAAATCTAATGCTTAAAGGTCAAATTTGGCAGAGTCCTTACAAAAGTATATGCCTAAAAGCTACTATACGTTCAAGTCCATACGGATGAAATCTCTACTAGACTTATCAGGCACTACACCAAATCTGCACTATTGTCACGGTCATTGACCTTGACAAGTTGGACTTGTCAAGGTCAATGACCGTGACAATTCCGGGCGAGACAACTTTTTTTGTCACGGACGTGTCACGGTCATTGACTGTGACAAGTTCGTTAGAATTGTCACGGTCGTGTCACGGGCCATGACCGTGACAAGTTTAGTCACGGTTCATAACCGTGACAAAGCCTTGACCTTTTTTAAAAAATTGTCACGATCAATGACCGTGACAATTCTGGGCAGAATTTAAAAAAAAATTGTTGGGCAGTATGGCCACTGCCACTGCCCAGCAGTATATTTGTACCTGTTATAGCAACGTTGTACCTGTTCAAACATCATATATCCAATCAAACTAAAGATAATGCAAATATATATTCAAAATAGAAACAATATACATGACGATATAATCCAAATATAATTCAAATGTACCAACTTAAAAATAATGTCACTACATGTCGGGGTAAATGTGAGGAGGTGAGTAGGCCACACGATATACGAATTCACACACCCACTAATATACATCGTGTCGCATTGTTTGCGCAACCACAATAGGGAGTTCTCCTTCCCGGGTATCACATGCGTGATGAGCACTTTGGACTCGATCTCTTGAAGCGCACGTGCATGAACTATTCCACCCTGGACGATATTCGAGTCCCTCAACCCCCGCCCTATTCGTTGGCCATCAAATACGTCCAATATGAACATGCTCAGCTAACCAATTGTTGACATCGGTCTGGGGAAGGGAGCGAAATAAGAAAGTGGATCATCGAAGTACGCACGTGTCGGTGATGAAGCAGCGAGGTCCACATCCTCGCTCTCCCGCACCTCCTCCTCCTCCACCGCCTTCTCCTTCCCTTTCCCCTTACGGTCTCCGCCCAATGTACGCTTCATGAATGAGTACATATCTTGGACCGTCGCCTCCAAACGGGACAACTTCGCGTCATGTGAATCCAGCGTTCGAGCCAACCCGGTGTCGCTCATCTCCAATCCGATGATCCTAGATTTGGCCACCCGCGAGCTCACCTCCTTGTCCTACCCTTGCGATCAGAGCCAAGCACTTGGCTGAGTGCGTCTGTGGACAAAGACGCCTTGTCGTCATTAGACTGCGACTCATGCACTTCCTTAAGCTTTGCCTAAAACGACAAAAAGCACATGATTAGTAAAATAAGTAAACTAAAAAATTATGACATAATTAACAAAAATTAAACTGTCGGATTACTTACAATCGTGGCCGCGACGCTCGGGGACACGTCCTTGTCCTTCCCCTTCTTCGTTCGAAGAGCCACATAAGTATCGAGCCTATGTGGCTTACCCCCTGGGCCACTCCCTACCCCCTGAAATAAAATAAAGTAAAATTATTATCGGCCCCGCAAAGTAAAATAATGAAGAATAATATATTTATGTAGTTATAGAAAAATTAAATCTTACCTTCATCCTATGCTCCACCTCGGCGTAAGACGTCCGGCCGGAGTAGTGCACGTCCGTCTTTTTTGCCCGATTTTCCCTCCCCGATTGGCGAGATGCCAATTGTCGATCCTCGATCTCACTGTCAATGAACTTTTTCCACTGTGCCAATGAGATCGGCTCCTTGGGCGGGACGGATCCACGCCATTGGATAATGGACTCTCTTGTTTTCCCAAAGTACCATGTCCGCATATTTTTCTTCCACATCTTGTGTTGCTCCCTTAACTGCTCCAAGACGGAATCGCGTAGCTTTGGATCCAAGTTGAATTGTTCATGTCCAACAAATACAATGTTAGTTGTGAATAAATATAAATATAAATATAAAATGAAATTGAAATCGAAATTGAAATTGAAATTGAAATATTCATATAAATATAAATATATTACCTGTAGTGCCGCCCAAACAGCTAACTTGAGTTCATATGGCACCTCCTTCCAACTCATAAACTCCGGGCCGATGACCGTCTTTATCAGCTCGGGGAATCTCGCTATTAGCTCCGACTTGTTCTCGATGGTAATCCCAAATTTGCCATATTTGGGGAGCCTAGGGGCCGAGGATCCCTCGTCTCCTCCGCTACCACCGAGCCCAGACGACATCATCATAACCAGCATCATCATCCTCGCCTTAATACCTGAAGGAGACATTTGCTGTAAAAAAATGTTATTAGTATTGATAAAAATGAATTAGAAGAAGACATGAAAATATGTACAATTACTACAAATAAAAATGAATTGTTACTGTTAAACATCCCCACCCCCACCCCTACTGCCCACACACACACACACTGCACAAGAGTGAAAATGATAAAGTGCAAATCAATTAAAAGCATTAAAATTGGAATATTTATTACCATCCTTGCCCCCTCCCCCACCCCCACCCCTACCCCACCACCCACCCCCATCCCTTCCCCCACCCCCTCACCCCACCCCCACCACATATTTTGTGTTATAAGGGATCGAATAAAAGGAATCACCCATTCTTAATTGTTCAGGAAAGAAATATCTTGCTTTATCAAGGTTTAACATGTTACTTGTTTATGTTTGGTTTCCATAAAGAATCTATTCAGGTTTAAAAACATTCCAGGTTTGAATCCAACACTTGTGGGGGAGTACATTGTTCATTATGTGGGTTTTATGTAAAGAAACCAAATTTAATTCATTATAGGTTTGTACCTTAATTAAAATCATGTTTTTTTTGCTTAACACTTATTTAAACTGATATAAAATATGTATTGTATTGATGAATCATATGTTTTAAAGAAACATTAATGATTTCAAAGTAATTTTCAAAAAAAGTTGAAAAATTCCACCCCCCCCCCCCCCCTCCCATATGGACAATAATCCAGTGGTCATGCCACTTTTAAAACTAACCAACCAAACATTTACTAAACAAAATAATCCAACAGCAATGTCAACAACAAATGTGTATCCCGTACTCCTTCTAATTCATCTACTCAATTAATTCATTTCATCAATTAAACTAACAATTAACGTATACAATTATTAATTTACTAATTTACACTGAGGGGCAATCCTACTTTCATATGAAATGGGCACTAATTATAAATTTACTTTCATCTAAAACTGTTTCATTTATTAATTATATTTTAGTGGATGTAATTATAGAATCTATGGATGGATTCAATTTAATCTTACTATGTGAATGTTTTTATCTACAATGAGTTAACCTTGAAACAATATATATTATCTCACAGAATCATCAAAACACGATATTAAGAGAATTACAATGGTACCTTGCCTTACCCCCCCACCCCCCACCTCCCCACCCCCCCACACACACACAAACAAATTGACAAATTCATGGGTTATTTCCAACATATATACATCATATACACCTAACAAACATACACAAACATATATTCACGAGTTAGTTTCAACAAAAGTGCAAAAAATTCAAGAACCCTAGGTTAATTCAAATACAAAAATAAATTGACAAATTTATGAGTTATCTCCAACATATAAACATCATATAAAGATAAAAAAAACCACACATATATATACAAATAACTCGTGAATATACCCCCTACCCCCACCTTGCCCACCTACCCACCCCCACCCACCACATACACACACACACACAATAGCCCCCCACCCTGCAGCTCCCTCCACACCCCCCACCCACCACACATATACACACACACACACAACAGCCCCCTACCCCACCCCCTACCCCCACCCTGCCCCACCCCCCACACACGCACATATATACATACACACACATATATACACACAAACATATATATAAATGGAAGAGAGAGAGAGAGTTGGAAAAAGGAGGGAACGGCGGGGGAAAAAAAGAAGGGGTAAGGGTATTTGCTGCAAAAGTTGTCACAGTCGTGTCAAGGTCCTTGACCGTGACAATTATTTAAAGAATTGTCACAGTCATTGACCGTGACAAGTCCATGACAAGTAAATTTGTCACGAGCTTGTCACGGTCAATGACCGTGATAATTCTTTGTCACGATCGTGTCAAGGTCAATGACCATGACACAAAACGCGTGTTTTTTATCACAGTCAATGACCTTGAAAAGGGTGGCCGGCTAAAAGGTGACAATTTTGTCATTTTGGTGTAGTGAGGTCTATAACCTAACAACTAAGGCTTCTATTCGGTCCAAATTAATTGACGAAAAAGACATGTCCAATAGGACAACTCAGGAACTAACAGGTACTATCCTATTAGTAGTTATGAGGTTCTAACTAAATACCTAAGGTTTTAAAAAAAACTCCTGATAAGATCTTCTACAATCCAGCTTGTGCACGAGGCTATACACTCAAGGCAACAGGTACCTCCCTAATCTTTATGAGAAAAGGACGAACAGGTATAAAGCTCCAAGTAAGGTCTTTAACAGGTCAAATCTTAAAGCTCACATGGGATAAAGGACAAACAATGATATTTTAGTAAATAAGAAATTCATTTTTAATAACAAAAACAATTCTTTTAAATCACAATGTAATTTCAAAAAATTATTTTAAAAAAATCATTTTAAAGAAAATTTAAAATCAATTTTATTTAAAAAAATTATTTTAAGAAAATATTTATTCTCACAATTAATTAGTCACGCAATTAAAAATCATAGAGATAAATAAATATGCATGTGTGCCTAATGTGTCAAGTGCAAATGTGCAATACACGTGAATACCTTTACTCGAATATGTCATTGAGTAGAGATGAGGCATGTTGAGTCGTCGAGTAATGTTTCTTGATGTACCAAGAAGAAGGCACGTACTAAAAAATATGTTTTGACATAATATCCAAATTAGTAATAAAAAATATTTAATGCTAAAAGCTTGTTTACAAGGTTAATAACAAACTATTTTAAATTGTGTAAACTCCGAATAAACTTTTTGGGCAAAACTCTTTTCGAAAAACACAAGATGTGTTATAAAAGCTTTCTGAATGTATGGATTAGATTCGATAGTTGATTACCTTTTTGGTTTTAAATTTTAAGAAACATATACTAAAGTTACCATGCAGTCCCAATCACAACAACAGTTAAGAACATTCAAAGAAATAGACACGGGAATTTTTAACATAGTAAAACCCTTAATCAAAGGAAACATCCACGGTGCCCTCTACGGCACAAAACAAAAATTCACTAGAATAAAGAATCAAGTTACAGCACTTAAGAAAACACACAAGGATCCTAAATCTAAGTTAAGAATTATACCTACATGAGTTACTCCACTCCAAAGGTTTCTGACTAGAGTTGATCTCTTCTTTGTTGCTCCTTTGCCTTTTCCTTGACCTTCTTCTCTTTGAATTCAGATTCCAGCAACTCTTTCAACTTTTAAGTCTCAAGCAAACCACTGTGTCTAAGTGTTCATGTGAGACGTGTTTGTGATGTGAAAATATGCAGATATGCAACTCACCCTCTCATATTTATATATATACAGACGATCCTATCAAATTACAAATAGATCTAAAATGAATAGGATATTTCCAAGTCTGTATTTTACAAATCAAGACTTATTGATCTTTCTATTAATCCACAGATCTCAGGGATACCTTGCTCAAAAGATGGCCAAGGTCTTAAACAATTTCAGTATTTTGAAAATATTTTTGAAATTGTAAACCTCCAATTCAGATCCAAACTAGACTAGAAGTCTATATCATACAAATAGAATCAGAAATAACTTGCAAAAATTGATTCAAATATTTTTGTAAAAGAAACTTCTAAACCAAGAATAGATCTAGAAGAACAACCTTGCTTTCAAAAATATCCAAGGTCATATGTGTCTCTTTTTATTTTTGAACACGTTTATTTCAAAAAATGTGAAATGAAACCAAGAAACACAAACGCTCTTAAGGATCTGGCTTTCTTGAAACCCTGGAAGTTTATTTTTCAAAACTTTGGAATCAAGTGGATCTAAGGACAGAGAACTAAAAGAAAGGCGTGTGATTTTCACCTTAGAAAATCTCAAGTTTCAATATATGAAACTTTCTATTTTCTCAGAAAGGTGTTTTAAGAAAGACTTAGAATGAAAGAGGTCTTCTACAAAATGTCAACCCAACTTTTAAACTCACAGAACCCCTAGATTGGTTCTTACTCTCATGATTTTTGGTTTCTTGTAAAAGTGTTAGAGGTTTAAAACTGTTTGGGTAGAAGGGATTCACTCAGAGGTGATGAAGGACGAAGATGGATGGTTCTTTTTCCTCTCTCTCTCTCTTTTCTCCATTTCTCTCTCTTCTCTCTCTTCTTTCTTTTATTTTCTCTCTGGGACGATTTGATCAAAAGTCTCAAAATGCTGAGGGTAAGTATGGTTTTATAGTAGACGAAGGGAGAATCTGGAACTTCGATCGCAATCAAGGGCTGAGATTAAGTCATACAGTTTGACTAAAGATTCAATGGCTTATAACGAAGCGATGAAAGGAACGAATCTCATTGGATGAGAGTTAAGCACTGGGATTATAACATATCACATGCAAACCATTGATCAAACTAATTCAAGGGTTGAGATTGGTTTTCGAAGCTGAGTCTATGAGAAAACACAAATCCACCCATCTATCTATCAACACGTGTATGGCTATGATGGAAGAAAAACTCATGTTTTCAAAATAATTACAAAGACACCTTATAGTCTCTAGCGCTTTTATATTCTACCCATGCTAACTATCAGCGAATAAAATAACTTCCAGAAATTCAAATTCCAACCATAACACTTTTAAAAACAAGTTTTAATTAATTCAAAAATTATTTTAAAATTGTATAAAATGTTTTGAATTGAGTTAAATGGTTTTAAAAAGTCTTAAAGTGTTGTAAAACCATTAATGCAAATAGGATATATGAATGATGCAGTGAGTGTGCCCTATTTGTGGTTTTGAGGTTAAAAATAACTTCCCTTTTAGGATTGCATTGAATTGATTGCTTTTTATTCTTCCTTCTTCTTGAACCTTTGGGTAAGGAGCAACTCATAAAGACTAATCCTACTTTGTCTCAATATCCAAACTACTTGGAACTCCTATATAATGTAGACTTAAGTAAGTCAATTATATAGTGTGTTCTCAAACCCCCCCTTTGGATATTAGAGACAAAATTCCCTTGAGTATTCTAAACTCATGGGTGAAAATCGAAAAATCCTAGCTGTCCTATACAAAGGATCTAACTACCCAATCCCATCCTTGAACCGAAAATAAGGTAAAAAATACATTACTCAACTATATACAGACCAATACCCTACAAAAGAGTGAGAAGCTATACAACAGGTCTGAGATGCCTGTGACAAAATAAACACTAAAGAGCATATTAGTTGAGTTAGAATCACGAATAGGTAGAGAAATCACTTAGTAATACTCAAGATCTTCTCCCCTAATTTTTCTCAAATATACAAGGGGTATAAATCACAAAAAAATAGAGATTAATTGAGAATTATGATGCCTATCTGCAAGCTATTTTTGAGTGTTCAGATATTCAATAACGAGATCTTTGGATTCGACAAGGTCATGAATAAAATGATGTCTAATCTTAATATGCTTAGTTCGGGAGTGCATGACAGGATTTTTAGATATATTAATGGCACTTTGGTTGCAAAAAACATGGTTAATTATTTTTTGGTGAGACCATAATCACTAAGCATCTGTCTAATCCATAGTAATTATGAACAACAACTACCAGTTTCTATATATTCAGATTCGGTGCTAGATAATGAAATAAAATTATGTTTCTTACAAGACCAACCTACGAGATTATTACCGATGTAGTAACAAGCACCATAAGTGCTCTTACTATCGTCAAAACAACCAGCCCAATCGGCATCAGTGTATCCTACAATAGAACTAGTCGTATCCTTTGTGTGCCAAATACCAAATTTTAGAGTATCCATAATATATTTAATAATTCTTTTCACACTTAATAAGTGGGATTCTTTAGGGTTACTCTGATATCTAGCAAAGATAAAGATAGCGAATGATATGTCAGGTCGAGACACGGTAAGATACAACAAACTCTCTATCATACTTCTATAAAGAGTGGGATCAACAATTTTCCCATTATCATCCTTAGAAAGTTTAGTTGAAGTACTCATGGGGGTTCTAGAAGGTTTAGCATTTTCTAAGCTGAATTTTTTAACTAAATATGTATCATACTTGGATTGAGAAATAAAAAGACCATTACTACATTGTTTTACATGTAAACCCAAAAAATATTGTAGTTCACCCATAAGAGACATCTGAAATTCGGAATGCATGATATCAGAAAAAGTCTCGACTTGTTTGGGATATGTGGAACCAAAAATAATATCATCCACATATACTTGTGCGATTAAGATATGTTGATTTTCCTTTCTAACAAACAATGTTTGATCGTTCCCGCCACGAACAAATTTATGAGACACTAAAAAAGTAGACAGACGCTCATACCAAGCTCTAGGAGCTTGTTTCAATCCATATTAGGCTTTCTTAAGCCTGAAAATGTAGTCCGGATGTACAGGATCAACAAATCCTTTGGTTTGTTCTACGTATACTTCTTCAGATAAAATTCCATTCAAAAATGTGGATTTAACATCCATTTGGAATAATTTGAATTGCATATGACAAGAGATGGCAAGAAGGATACAAACTGATTCCAGACAAGTAACATGGGAAAAATTTTCGTCGAAATCAATTCCCTCAATCTGGGAGTATCCCTGTGCAACCAACCTAGCTTTATTTCTAATGACCTCCCCATTTTCATCAGTTTTATTTTTAAAAATCCATCTTGTGCCAATAACCTTAGAATCTTTTAGTCTAGGAACAAGATTCCACGCATCGTGACTCTTAAATTGGATTAGCTCTTCTTGCATAGCATTTATCCAAAATGAGTCAGTAAGGGCATCATTAACATTTTTAGGTTCCTCAAGAGAAATAAAATAAGAAAATTGTGCCACTTGTCGAAGTTGGGATCTAGTTCAAACACGTTCCAAAGGATTACCGACGATGGTTTCAAACTCATCCTAATCTAGGGGGAAAATTTAAGGAATAAATTGGCATTGACCATAAATCAAGAAACAAAACAAAGAACTCCCAAAATTACCTTTACTCGTGATCAGCAACCAACTTAAGCTTTCATCAGAATCCAACCAACCTCAAGTAGTGTGGCCAAATAAAATAGGATAAAACCAAATTTCTATAATATAGGAATATTCTAAGGGATAATAATTATGAAAACTAAGTTCCTATGGCAAATTAACCAAGGAAATCTTGACAGACACCAACAAAAATGGATCATAAAGAAAATTTTACTTCATTGTAGTTGGAGATGAAAAGGACACTTTTGTAGTATAGATAAGACAACCTATTGTGAGAAGGGCACATGTCGAATGATCAATGATGATGCTGTAAACAGCACCACCAGATGAAGTGGTAGTAGAGATCAAACAGGCATAACAATGGCAGCAAGTAACAACATAGATATGTAGAAGGAGTTGAGGAGAAGAGGAGAAACACACCAATATAAGTGGTTCATCCAATTTGGCCTACGTCCACTGTGAGTGTGTGAGTAATATCACTAGATTAAGGCACTAATGGCTATAGATACAATCTCTCAAGCTTTCTCTCTCTACTGTGTAAACTGGAAGAGTTTTATCTAGGGCTGCAATTATGGATCCCTTTACAAGGTACAGGATGACCTCTATTTATAGTGTTTGGGGGGTGGAATGTACCCCCCAAGCATGCAATGAGCATGTGCATGAGGATCAAACCAGTGTGAGGATGAAACTTGGATGATCTTATGTAAATAATGATGACCTTAATATTCCCCCACGTGAGGGGAATGATTCGGTTATAACTGATTTATCCATGTGTTCAAAACCTTACATGTGCTTGTAAATGCTCGGCCTTGCATCCTTGACTGGTGTAACCTCAGCCTGGATGAGTACGAGGTTAGTGGAGTCAGACGTAGTTGCTTTGTCTTATTAATATCCGTGATGACCTCATCCAGGAAGGCTGGCCGAGGTTAGGTATTAGGTAGATGTAACGTTGGTTGAGGCCGATGATGACGTTGGCATTTCATTGTGCCTATAAGACTCTGTCGACCTCGGCTGATGAAGAGCCGAGGTTGGTGTATGAAGGGCAGACCTTATGAGAGACGACCTTGCTATTGGTTGTCAAGCTTCTTATCAACTCGGCTGTGAGACTAGCCGAGGTTGGTGACTCGGAGTACAAGGATGCACTTTGGGTATATCAAACAATCATACAAGAAATATGTTTATCAATTAGTTTGGAATATTTTCTAGCATTAGTTTAGACACCCTATCCTAGGACCCCCCACTAAGCACCTCCTTAGCTCCCTAGCACTCAGTCATTCACCGCAAACCCTAAGTCATACCTCGAGTATCGATATAAAGGCCACCAAGTGATCCAGGGCACCGTTTGACTCCAGTTAACTTTATTTCCTGAGAAAAATCTCATGAATCTTCAAATCTCACTGAATCCCCTTTCCAACAGTCCGCCATGTTCGCGAATCGGCCTTACGGTTCAAACAAACGGTCCATTTTACTACCAAAAACTGATCTAGAGGCCACTGGGCGCTCTCGGGCCACGTTGAACTCCGTTAAACTTCCTCACTTGAGAAAATGTTACTGTATGTTTAAATTTCTCTAAATACCCTTTCCAAAGGTCCACCTCATGCGCGAATTGGCCTTACGGTACAGACGAATGATCCGTTTTATCCCAAAAACTGATCTAGAGGCCACTGGGTGCTCCCAGGATCCGTTTGACCCAAGGAAACTCTTCATCTTGAACGAATTTCAATGAATATTCAAAGGGATATGAATCCTCTTTTCAATGATCTACCCCATGCACGAATCATCCTTATGGTATGGACGAACAACCTATTTTACTCCAAAGGGTCACCGTGCATTTTCGAGCCATGTCTAGCCAAGGTCAACTCTCCAAACCAAACGAAGTTGAATGAAATATCATAGGGCTCTGAATACACTTTCCAACGGTCAATCCCATGTGTGAATCGGCTACAGTTCGAACGAACGATTTTTTTTCCTCCGAGAATTTCCTGTCTAGTGACCAATGGTCGCTTTCGGGCCCCATTTGACTTGGTCCGCTCCCGAACCCGGGATTGGCTCAATGGATTCTTAAAGGGCCTTGAATACCCTTTCCAATGGTCTAACCCATGCACGATTCTAACTTACGATTCACATTTGATGATTATTTTTTCAAAAAACCTGCCTCATACCACCGAATGGCACCCCCAGGACCCTGCCTATCGGTAGTGTGTCTGGGGTTCTATGTCGATAGGAAAGTCTAGGACCACGGCGATTGGAAACCCCTTGGACCTATAAATAGATGCCATAACCTCATTTTGAGTAAGAAATCCTTAACATCCCTCTAAGAAATTCAAAGAGCATTCTCTCGAATTCAAAGTTGTTCCCCTCTTAAAAATCCCATTTCCCACATTCCTTCCATCCCTTAAATAATATTTTGAGTAAATTCACACCCACCTCCTCATACCACCATCATCTCATCATGAAATCCGTGCATCGACAACCAATATCCATTCCAAGTCTTTATAAGAAGGTCCAATTCTTCACCCTTGTATTTAAAATTCTCTTATTTTAGTATTAGTTACTTTATTTTCACTTTAATGTTTTATTTCATTAAATCATACACCTTAATTCAAAACCTTTATAATTAATATTTTCAGATACTTTATTTTCATAAAAGACCAAAAAATAAAAAATTAACAACGGGGTTTACTTGTAAATTCCAAACGGGTCTCATCACATTTTCTCACACTAAAACGCCTTTTTCTACACACATGCGTATAAGAAAAGTCTCTGATTGGATTTATGGGTTAAACCCCACCTCGTATTGTCTTTGAACTACGTGGACTTTTATTCCCCCAGGCTACGTAGGTGTCTTGGGTAAATCTTTAGACTCGAGTCCTCCCATATACATTTTCTATCTTGTTCTTATTATATAATATATTTTATACGCTTTCTTGCTTGTGTCTTATCCGATATATGCATTAGTTCTTATATAATGACTTATGAATTGGCAAACACTTATAATATACTTTGAATTACTATTTTGGGAACACTCTTAAGGATGACCTTGGCCGCCTTTATCCATGACGTGAGTCGAGCGATTCCATTCTCCATTTATATTATGCGTATAAGCATCACGGAGTTTAATAAGAGAAGATTAATACATGCCCATAAGAGACCGAAAGGGAGGGATGGGTACCTAACACCTTCCCATTCCATAACTTAGTCCCCATACCCTTAAACTACTTAGTTTTGCAAGCATCAGTACTTTCCTTGATGTCGTTCTCTCGAGGAAGCAACATTTCTTTTGCCTGTTTTGTGCAAAATAGGTTGGCGACTCTATCTCTACATATCACCCCACGTCAACGATGATTGAGTGCCCTAAGAAAGGACGCAATCCCGCATGCATGTCGGTAAGGGAAAGTAAGGAGGGATCCACCTCGAGAGAACCCCCTAACCCCCAACCTCGAGATAGCCATAGTGACGACTCTACTGGGACTTTTTAAGAGGACTAAACTTTATTTCTGCATTGGTGTTTTTATTTTCTGCATGTGTGCATATGAAAATTTTTCCTCTATTTACCTTTTTGTATATATCTCTCTCATGTATATATCACTTTCCACTCACTTATACACTTCACACACTTTTATACACCCGCCATGTACACTTCACACACTTGCACTTGCTTCACCTCACACTCACATGCTTCACACACCACTTAGAATATCCATGATTAGGCTTCACTAGTGATAAACCAAAATATCACTAACTAGATACATTAAAGAGGGGGAGATGCCAGAGGCAAAATCCGAAAGGAAGAAGCTGAGGCATAGAGCTGCAAAATTCACTATCATTGGAGATACTTTATAAAAGAAAGGGTTCTTGCTCCCATTGCTCAGGTGTGTTCATCCTTCTGAGGTTCCATATATCTTGCAATATATGCATGAGGGCTCTTGTTCAATCCACATTGCGGGAAGGTCGTTAGATAAGAGGATAGTCACACAGGGATACTAGTGGTCGACCTTGGCCAAGGATGCTACGGCATATGTGAAGAAGTGTTATAAATGCCAGAGGTTCGCTATCATCCCTCACCAGCCTCATCAACCTCTAACCTCTATTATATCCCCATGGCCATTTACAGTATGGGGAATCGATTTGGTAGGACCCCTGCCTAGGGCAGTTAATAACTATCGATACTTGATCATAGCGATCGATTTTTTTACAATATGGGTGGAGGCAGAGCCAATGATCATGATCACCAAACAGAAGACCTCAAAGTTCATTTGGAAAAACATCATATGTAGGTATGGTCTCCCTAACACCCTCATCTCAGATAATGGGACTCGGTTTACGAATGTTTCCCTGGAGAAATAATGCGAAAGAGTTAGGATCAAACAATTCTTTTCTACCCCAGGCCGACCTCAGGCTAATGGGAAGACTGAGGTAACAAACCGAACAATCTTGGAAGGGATTAAGAAAAAACTAGAAGAGGCAAAATGAAGATGGGTTAAAGAAGTATATGTTGCACTGTGGGCCTACAGGATGACAGTAAAAACTCCTACAGGGGAAACCCCCTTCATGTTGGTGTATGGATCAGAAGCTGTCATCCCCACTGAAATTGGGTTCCTACTCATGGAATTAAGATTTATGATCCTCGGAGAAATATGGAAGAAAGGAGACTTGATCTCGACTTGATTGAGGAAAGAAGAGAAGATGCTCAGATAAGACAAGCATCTTACCAGTAGAGGACAGACAGGTTTTACAATCATAGGGTAAATGAAAGGCCGATATCTATGGGAGACCTAGTCCTTAAAAAGGCCTGGAAAAAACCTAACAAACTTCACCCAAATTGGCATGGCCCATACAGGGTCACCGATGAAGTTGTCCCATGAAACTATAGGCTAAAAAATCTTGAAGGGGAACCCTTTTTAAACCCATGGAATGCAGATATTTTGAAGAAATATTACCAATGATGTTGTAGTTGATGTCCTATTTGTTCAAAATTGTAATGAATGTATTATTTCAAAGAACACTTGGGATGTAATGAGAACATTCTATTGGCCCCTCGTCTTGTTGTTTGTCAATTTAGGTATTTGTTAAGGTAATTTATGTTAAACTAAAAAACATCATTTATGGTGAAGTAGGCTTAAATGCTCTTCAGTGATACGACAGCATGGATGGGGACAACCCCATCGATATGTTGTCAATAACATCGAGGGCGTTTAGTTCTCAAAACATCATTAATTTGGTGGATCACGTCCCTCGGCTAGGATAAGGGTGAATGGTAGGGACGACCCTCCACTCACTCCTAAGAAAGATGAGGGAGAACTTATGTTAAAAAATATCATTAATTTGGTGGATCACCTCCCTCGGCAAGGATAAGGGTGAATGGTAGGGACGACCCTCCACACGCTCCCAAGAAAGACGATGGAGGACTTATGTTTGAAAACATCGTTAATTTCGTGGATCATCTCCCTCGGCTAAGATGAGGATGAATGGTAGGGACGACCCTCCACTCACTCCGAGGAAAACGAAGGAGGACTTATGTTAAAAAAACATCATTCATTTGGTGGATCACCTCCCTCGGCTAGGATAAGGGTGAATGATAGGGACGACCTTCCACTCACTCTCAAGAAAGATAAGGGAGGACTTATATTTGAAAACATCATTAATTTGGTGGATCATCTCCCTCGGCTAGGATGAGGATGAATGGTAGGGACAGCCCTCCACTCACTCCCAAGAAAGACGAGGGAGGACTTATGTTTGAAAACATCATTAATTTGGTGGATCACCTCCCTCGGCTAGGATGAGGGTGAATGGTAGGGACGACCCTCCACTCACTCCCATGAAAGACAAGGGAGGACTTGTATTAACTTGGAAGATGGTTAGAACAAATTATAAAAATGGCGGAATAAAAGACCAAATGAAAGGGAAGAGCATTTTCATCAAAAAAAATAGAAAGAGTTATAATATATCATGTCCAAAATATGGCGTTAAAAAATTACATGAAGAGGGTATGGGTTACAGACGACCACCCTAAAGAGCTACCTCAGAGGGTAAAATCTCAACACCATCATTAGGCAAGGCATTGTCAGAAACATTGGCAGGAGGCCGACCATCCGATGTCCCAGTTCCTTCAACAGTCGTCTGAGACTCCACATGGGACAGAGCCTCGGCTATCAAGGGGTTTTCCAATTCTGCAGCTTCCGGAGAAGGATGAATGGCTGACATTGCATCAGCAAACTTCAAGATGACCCACCGATAGACCGTCTTGATTCCCCTCTCCAAGTATTCAAGGCCAAAGCCTTGGAATTCATCAGAGAGCTTGTATGCCTCCATAGCATCAGTCCCATCCCTTTGAACAGCTGCATCAAGATCTGACTTAAATTATATTGCCTTCTTGGTCAAAGCCTCGTCCTTAAACGTGAGGAGGTTATCCTTTTGCTTCAGCTGCTCCGCATGTTCTTTTTTAAGCTCACCAAGAACACTAGAGTGACGGCCTTCACACCCTCCAGCTCTTTCTTGAGATTTTCCAGCTCAGTCTTTAAGTTGGCCTCACTTTGAATATCTCTCTCAGCCTCTTGAAATTTTGGATAATTCTCAGCCATCCATTTTATGGCCCAGGTAAAGGCGCATATAGACTGGAAAAGATGAGAGCAAAGTTAGTGATGAAGGGACGAGGATTCAGTTAATATTGGTGAATCAAAATTAAAGGGATGAGAGAAATACCTAGGTCAGACTATGAATCCCAAAGTCGTAGACTCTGGGTGGGGGCATCTTAGCCAAGAAGTCATAATCAGAGGATAATATAGCAGAGAACATGGAGACCTTGGCATCCTTCATGTGGGAAATCAGAGAGGAGGGGATGGACTTTAGCATGGTTAGATGGGTTAACCAGAAGGCATCCAGAGATGAAGAAGAACTCGTCCCCTCAGTGTGTGTATCTGGGGACTCCACCCTCAACCTCATAGGGGCATCAAGTCGACCATCAACAGGAGCTTCTGTCTCATTCCTCTTTTGCAAAGCCTCATGGGTCGGCCCCACGGTGGTCAACCCCTGAGGAGTTATTTTCTTCTGGATTTGTTGAGGCTGCTTTCCCTTTTTCTTACTAAGACCAGCCAACAGACTTGGGGCAGACATCTCCTAAAGTGAATCAGATGTGTTTGGAGGCCGATCTGTAAAAGTAAGATGACAGGTTAGATGATAAAAGTAAAGGGGGAACACTTTAAAGAAATTGAAACAAAAGTAACTCACATAATTCTGTCAAAGGACTGACCCTCATATCAGCTTCTTTGAGGAGATGAGGGGTCACTAAATCTTCAAATTGGGGAATTTCACCATCCTTCCCATGCTCCGTCAGGTAGTCAGCTATAGATATTTCATCTAAGATGAGTCCAGGTTCTGACCTTGATTTCATGGAGGGGTTGGACCATGCTCGAGGGAACCTCGGGCTAGCTTCTGAAGGTTCAACCTCTTTGGGGAATTTCAAATCCCCAGAGACAAAGAAAAATCTCTTCTTCCAGTCGTGGTTTGAAGTTTGTGCAACATGGATAAGTTTCTTGTCAGACCTCCTAGCCCCTAGATGGAAGTACCCAGGTTGTTTAGACGAGCAGGTTATGTTATAACAGTCCAGGAACAGACTGGCCAAGGGCTCATCAATGAATGTGTTCTTCCAGAGAGAAATGTAGTCGGGGATGATCCTCCACGAGTTAGGAGGAAGTTGGGTAGGAGCAACCCCAAGGGCAGAGAGTATAGAGACGATGGCAGGATGAAGAGGCAACCTGATGCCGACCCTAAACATTTTCTTATAGATAGAAATTTCTCCCTCTCGCCCCTGGAAGACCTTCTCATCTTCATCTGGGATCCTCATAGTGACATTGGGTATAACACTAAAGGAGTGTCTCAATAATAAGAGATCACGATCCTTAACGAACGAGATAAAAGACAAGGATGCTGAGGTGTCAACCTCATTATTTGAATCCTCGCTCTCATCCTTGGCCCCACTACCCTCGTCCTCACTTCTCTCCTCCCCAGCTCCATCTTCCCCATCGTTGTCAAAGGGTGGGGGCCCTTTTGGAATGGTGGTTTGAAATTCAAGGGGGGAAATAGTTGTCACAGGGACAACCCCAGGGTCAACTATTCCCTCAGCTTTTTCATTTGGTGGATGGTTTAATGGGCCATATCTTCCAGAGATGCCGACATCAAAAGAGGATGATGCTCTTGTTTATTTATCCATTTCTTCCTGGCTCCGACTCTCAGTTTGATGACAAGATGATCGAAAAGGATTACAGGGTGAAGGAAGAATTGTGGCTAAAGGAATAGGGAAAATGGGTCGTACCCAGATAGGGTCGGCCCTACGTCTAACCTCGTTCTCCTCTTCGATCCTCCTAATATCTGCAAATTACCTTTCTCTCAAAGTAGGAAACTCTTCGGTCAATTTATGAAGCCTTTGGAGCATCAAGAGGACAACCCTAGACTTGAGAATTTTTTAATAAACTCACAAACAAGTTAGACAGTTGACCAAGTTGACTTTAAGATTAAATTTAGAGAAATGAAGAGTTTGGGGGAAGAACAACTAAGAACAGAAGGAATAAATCACACCGAAGAAGACAACCGGAGGGCCAAAGAAATGCTTGAAAAGCTGAGTTTTATCTACAGAGCAACAATACGAAACCTTACAAAAAACTAATACTCACTGCCTATCACCTAGAAACACCAAATAATGGTGGATTCACTCGCCGAAAAAAGAAAGACTAACCAAAAAATGCGCAGAACTTAAACTATGCAGAAATCAATGATGTGCTCGAAAAGAATGATAGGAAAATTACCTGGAAAGAAGGTTCGAGATGGATTAAGCTTGGAAGTCTTAAGAGTAGGAAGGAATGGCAGTTAACTGCTAAAGCTAGGGAGAGAGAGAGAGTGCATAAAGAAGAAAACAAGAGAGAGAGAGAGAGTTATTTGAAAATGCTTAAATACCTAGTCATTATTAGGCCCAATAACCAAGGAGGCACACAGCCCAAGAGGAAAATCATCATTAGGGCACAATGTTCAAAGTGTATTATGCAGCCATCATTCCTGGGAAACATAGCACTATGATTGACACCTGATCAGTGTCAATCAACTTGTCAAGTCTCATTCACCAGCCTGGCAACTCATCAAATCAACATCCAAAGACAATATTACCCCTCAGCCACCTCAACAGCATCGATGACTAAGGGCTAAGGGTGATTGATATACCAAAATATACCCTCAACCAGCTGAGGGTAGCCTCGTCTAGGACGAGGTCTCAACCTTTCACCATCCAAGGGTCATACTGAAGGTATGGGCTCAACAGTCCAAGCCCCCAACGAGCTGAAGCCTCAGCCCGTCTTAATAACTGGGTAGGATAGCCAACCTGTCGAATGGCCGACAGTAAGTGTCAGTTTGGGAATTAGAACTTCTACAATACTATCCTCGGCCTGTGGTAGCCTCATCTAGGCCGGGGGTGACACCCTCATGGCGCGTGGTTTAGGAGACACGTGGCACAGTGCACGTGGGACTCATGTAGCACGTGGACTAAATCGTCATAACAAGACCATTCCCTCATGTGAGGGAATGTTATGTCATCATTATCTACAGGTGTCCTAGCCAGGTGTCAATAGGGGATTAGTTAAAGCATCATTACATGCTCAATGCATGCTTGGGGGGTACACTACACGCCCCAATCCCTATATGTACTTGTCATCTTCAACCTTGCAAAAGGATTGATAATTGTAACCCTAGCTGAAACTTTGTTCGTACACACAGTAGAGAGAGAATACTTGTGCATTGTATCCAAGGCCTTTAGTGCCCATATTTAGTGGATCACACACTCACAGTGGATGTAGACCAGATTGGCTAAACCATTATACATCATTGTCTTCATACCTCTTTTACTCACCTCCTTCTATATACATATACATATATAACTTTATTATTGCCATCGTTACTACTATTTGATCTTTATCACCTCTTTATCTGGTGGTATTGTTATAAGCATCATCAACTAGCACACACCCACACTTCAAACACTTGTATATATCTCCATGCTCACTTACACATATCACACACCAATTGTAGTTAATCCATGTATAGGATCACTACCACACACACACACTTGTATATATCCCCATGTCACTTACTCACTCACATGTATGCATGTGTAGTATAGTCTCCATGATAGATTTACTTGTCATAATACTTGTATATGTTCCCTGATTAATATAGTACTCCTTTTACTCGTCATACAAAAAATTGATAAAAAAAATATTCTCTTTCCATAATAATTTAATTAAGACTCATGCATATCAAATGGCTAGTTTACACGTACGAATGAAAGATTTCCCACATAGGCAAGAGGTATATCGTGGAAGTCATGAAGAGGGGAGAACCCTTCCACTAACCAACAATTACATAAACCTCCTATAGGTACCAAACCTAGGACACTCATATTTAGTTTGTCAGTTACCATGCGAAACTCTCTCGAAATTACAAGTCAGCATACGGCCCGAATTTTCGCTCTATTTCATCTTTTTTTCCAAAACAGGACCCTGTCCGTGAGCCTAGAAACAAGTCAAACCATGTCTTACATACTTTCAAACCCTATTTTCCCATGCTCTGGTCCTTTACGACATTTTTTTGCATTTAGGCAAGCCTAGTACAAGTGAGAACCTAATAATAACATTAATAATAATCATGTTGAGATTCCTCTCCTTTTTCCCTCCTTTTTTAAAAATCAAAAATACTAAAAATAATTTCTCTTCCACCTTTCAAAATACCAAAAAAACTCTCCCTCCTTTTTTTAAAAATAAATTCGAACCGTTTTCCCTATCAGGTCGATCACATGCCCAATTTTAGCATGGCTCCCTATTGGCTTCGGTCGTCCATCAAATCTCTCCAAAGCTCTATCGATTCCTCTACTACTTCATCCGAGTTTGGGTTTTACCTACACTAGCTCTTCATGGAGAATTTCAACCAAACGTCGAATGTGCAGCCCGATCTAATGGTCTTCTTAGCCTAACTCAGTGCCAAGATTGACAGCCTTCAAACTGAGGTCCATGAGATGCCGTGTCATCAGGCCCAGATTCTCAAAAAACTCAAGATTATCTTTTCTCGTGCCATAGGTCCACCCGCTCCCGAACCTATTTGAGTCCCAGAAGAGTATCAGCATGTTCCACATGCCCCACCTGCCAATGGACCACCACCGGCTCAACTACTTATTTTGAACCTTTCCTAACCAAGGGCAAACCTTCTATTACTCGTGGATCCTAAGGAAAAGGAACTGAACAAGGTCAAGGAAGACCTCAAGATGCTGATAAAGAAGTTCGACCAAGTCAAGATATCAGAAAATTACATGGACTATATCCATATGTCTCTCTATCCCAAAGACATACTGCCAGAGAAGTTTAAGATGCTAGACATCGAGAAGTTCAGGTGAAGCGGACCCCCAATTGTTCTCCTTCAAAACTATCATTGAGCCATGACCCGCCTTGGTGCCTTTAAAGAGATAATGGCCTAGATTTTCCATCAAAACTTAAAAAAGCGCCCTCTGTTGGTTTTTGTCCCTCGAAGAATCCAGAATCCGTAGTTAGGAAGATGTCGCATGATAATTCAAGTCTCAATATAAGTACAATGAGGAGCTAGAGGTTACGCATCGAGATTTAAAGATTCTTAAGCAGAACCCTGAGAAAATAATCAGTAGCTTCACAAGAAGGTGGAGAGAGAAAGTTGCTATCATGACTAATAGACCCTCTGAGGAGGAACAAGTCAGTATCGTGAAGAAGAACTTATTGTCTCATATTCAAGCATCCATGGGAGGACAGCACTACCCATACATTTGATCCCTCCGAGTGGCTGGTGTAGAAATTGAGGAAGGCATTACCAAAGTAGAATATGAGCCGAAGAGAGTGATCAGACAATTCACTCCCTGGAAGTATGAGAAGCCCGCCAATGCTACAGTGTCAACCATCAATAACATTTCATAATCTTCTACCTCTTGGGCACTCAAAATTCGCCCTAATCCTACTAAGAAATAGTACACTGAGCTCCATGCTACTCTATCAAAACTCCACCAACCCTCCACAGTCGAAACCTCATCAAACCTTTAGACCCCCGTCCACTACCAAATTCGTTCCACAAAAACTTAAAAGTCGCCCATTGTGGTTTCCACTAATCCGCTGGCAATACTACCTACCAGTGTTTCCATTTTAAGAATGTGATCCAAGGCCTAATTGACCGAGGTATCATCGCCCCACCAGCCAATCCTAAACCCAATACCACTCATAACCCACTTCCAACCCATACAAATGCCATCTTCTAGAGAGTGACCTAAAATTTGATCCATTTACTCAAATCCTGCCCAGCAAAGAACCCATCAGACCTATAATCTCACATAAACCACTCAAGGTTTGCCCATATTTCCTCCTACACCATTCCTGCTTCACCGATAAAGCTTTGTCACTCCTTACAAGGAATTACCAATTGTATTAAACCAATTGTATTGAACCAACTCTTAGAGTTTGGGCTGGAATAGCCCACCGAGATGACTATTGATTGTCATAAATTCAGTGACTTGTTCATGGAAGAATAAAAATGGCCTCGGGAATAAGATGAATGGGTGGTACCTATTGATAAAGTTAGTCTAGATGATGTAGTACAGATAATGGCCGATGCATTTCGATAAACAAGTGAAATTTATCGCATTGATGATCTACTCACCACTTTGAAGCTTCAAAGATGGATGGTCCCTTCACTTATGCACCTCCTCACTAAGTGAGAAGATTTATATGATGAATCCGTCGAGGTTGTTGAATGTATTAATTTCTCTTGGCAAGAGGAAATAATTGCCATCAGATGGGGGAAGACTTTGACAGTTCAGATGACAAACCCAGTCAAGAAGAAACCAGTATAGTATCCAGCTTGTGTGAAATGATATCCTTCAAAGATCTATTGGTAGAAATCGATAAGGTGTCCATTTAGCTAGAAATAGATGAAGACACGGGGTTCTTGTTCTTCCCCACCTCAGTAAATCACATAACAAGGTCAGGGAGACACAATGAAGATCCAATTCCTCATGTGATTGAGATAAATAAAGGAAAGGGAGTTGTCGAAGAGCTGCCCATACCAGTAGTGACCATTGAAGAGAGTCAAGTCCTTGATCAGCTCAAAAAACCCAAGCCAATATCACCCTATGGTGGCTTTTCATGTCCTCCTAATTACACTAGAATGCTCTGATAAAACTCCTCACCAAGCATGCAGTCCCTCCTTTTACTATTCCCGAAGAAGCCATAAACATGGTTAGGTCTTTTACCTCTTTTAGACTACTCTCATTTTATGAAGCATAGATACAAAAGATCGGCCCTGATCATAATTATGACCTCAACATCTTCGTTGAATTTTTGAGAAAAATATTCCAACTTTCACTTGTTAACATCGGATCTGCTCTCAATGTTTTTCCTTTCAAAACCTTCAATTATTTGGGATTAAAAGTCAGTAATCTCACTCTTATTTTCGTTGGCGTGCATGTTTATGACAATACCCGTCGAGATGTAATGTGATCCATAAAGCTCATAATAGGGTCTGGCCCTATCAATCCTATCATCAAGTTCCAAGTCATTGACATACCTGCATGTTTCAATCTACTCCTTAGTCATCCATGGCTCCATAGAATCCAAAGGGTATCTTCTTCTCTTCAACAGAAACTAAAATTCTTCGCCAAAGTCCAGGTTATCACTATCTTAGGAGATGATAACAGTTCAGACAATTCCAGCACTAGCAACTCGATATTGGAAATCTAGTATGGGACGAATGACATGCTCCTCTCTAGATTCAGAGTTGATCCGCTTCCCCTTCCAATAGGAGATAATTTTAAAGATTGAGTCTTTTCGGAACATAACACGAATGGCAATGTCAATGTGATTCAAATGTTCAAGAACATGAACTTCATGCCCGAAATAGGGCTAGGGTGAAGCCAATAAGGGATCCTTAAGCCCATAGTTCTGAAGGAGGCCTTTCCCCCATGTGGTCTGGGTTACCAGCCTTCACTAGAAGAACTCAAAGCATTCTAGTGATCCCGATCAAATAGAATCTTATAAGAAGAAGGGATTCATTCGAGAGACTCTTCAAATGAAAGGTTTATCAAGGAGGGTGAATACTTACATTTTTACAACTTCCCTAAACCATGGTATAACCATGTTGATAAGAAGATGAAATTATGGCTGGAAAGCTTCTTTCAAGATAGTAACTCTTGGGCCAAAGACGGTCAACATGAGGTGAAACCTCTCACCGAGAATGCCATGACTATTACCGGAGATTCTTAGGAAAGTGATTTCAAGGAATCATTCAAACTATAGACGCTGGGGCAGAGTATCTGCATGATCCGCTCAAATATCGCACCATTAGATATGTCTACTCAAGTCAAAGTTTTTGACCTGTCTCTCCTCAACTAGAACGTTGTGCCTATCCAACCTATTGAGATTCAACCTGACCCTACTATTTACCCTATCCAAGTCTCTTCACCTAATGTTTTTGTTTCTTTTTCTGATATCAATGTAACTACGATCTCTTTTGATGAGGTTCTCAATGTTATTTTTATCAAAAATAAAATAAATGAGGATTTTGAGTATCTTGATGTGCCTTACATTAATTGTCGTGATTCTAATCAAACCTTTGATAAATATGATTTTGCAAATGAATAATTCTTAACTAAATTTAATAAGGAGAATAACAAACAACATAACCACATTCAAATTAATGATGATGAGACTATTGTTGTTAATCTCAGTTCTAGTATCCATCAGTGCGAGATTAGGATAGGGTCCACCCTTAACGAGCATGAGCGTACATAATTTGAAGAACTATTAAAAGAATTCATGGATGTCTTCACATGGTCCTATGATGACATGCCCAGTATTGAACCAGAAATAGCTCAGCACGAGACCCCAACATTCTCAGAATGCAAGTCAGTCAAACAAAAGCTAAGGAAACTCCGCACCGAATGGTCACTCAAAGTCAAAGAGGAAGTGGTCAAGAAGTTGAACGTAGGTTTCATTGGCATGGTTGAATATCTTACATGGCTCGCCAATATCATCCCCGTGCAAAAATTGGATGGAAAAGTCTTCATGTTCTATGACTACCGGGATTTGAACAAAGCATTCCCAAAAGATGATTACCCATGACCCAACATTGACATGATTATGGACAACACAGCCAGTGAAGACCTCAAGTTATTTATCGATGGATTCACCAGATATAACTAGATCAAGATGCGCCCTAACCATCAGGAGAAAACCTCCCTCATCACTCCATGGGGAACTTTTTACTACACAGTCATGCCATTCGAACTCAAGAATTTTTGGGCTGCCTACCAAAGGGCTACCACAACCATCATGTACGACCTTATTCAAAAGGAGGTCAAAGTCTATGTGGACGATATGATCATCAAGTTTAAGACTAGAGAAGGTCATATTCTCGCCCAATACATTGAAGAATCCCATAAGGAAGGAGACATTTATTAGACCAGTCAAAAATTGATCGGGTATGAAGTCAACTACACTGCTTTGGAGAAGGCATATGTCGCCCTGGTCAGGGTCACGCAGAAGTTACGGCACTACATGTTTGCCTTCCCCATCAAATTAGTTTTTTATATGGATCCCATCATGTAGTTGCTAAAAAATCTCGCTCTGTCTAACCGAATGGCCAGTTGGTTCATGTTACTAAACGAGTTCAATATTGTGTACGTCATGTAGAAATCTATGAAAGTTAGAGCCATCTCAAACTACCTTGTTGATTACACCATGAAAGAAACCTATTTTTGGGTCTCTGAATTCCCGGAAGAAGATATTCTATGCACCTCTCAAGAGGACCTCAAATGGAAAATGTTCTTTGATGGAGTTGCCAACAAGAAAGGATACGGAATTGGGATACTCATGATCGCCCCTGATGACTCTCACACCCCCATTGCCATTGAAATAGACTTCTTTGCACCAATAACATGATTGAGTATTAGGCATGCACTATACGCCTCAAGATCTCCCTCAAGAAATGAATTCGGCACCAAGACATCTATAGAGACTCTGCCATCATCATTGGCCAAATCCTCATAAAATAGAAAGTCAAATACAAGAAGCTCCTACCCTTCCATGCCCACATAGAATAGCTAGCCTCCCAGTTTAAAGATGTTACCTTCCCCTACCTACCTTGTGAAAACAATATCCTAACTGATGCCCTTGCTACTCTGGCCTCCATGGTCGACATGCCTGAGGGAATAATAATGTCCCCTTTCCTGGTTCAGAAATAAGTTAAGCCCACCCACCGCTACCAAATTAAACTCATTATTGAGGAAGATTCTGATGTGGCTGGATTATGATACTATGACATTTGGTGCCTCCTTAAACATGGTAGGTATCCCCAACACACTGATAAGAAAGATTGTGCGACCCTTTGCAAACTAGTTGCCTAGTATATCATCTGTGACAACGTACTTTTCAATAAAAACTTCTATGGAACCCATTTACACTGCATAGCAGGGGCTAATGTTGAAAAAATGATGTAGAAGATCCACAATGGGGAATGAGGTCCCCACATGAATGATCACACACTTGCTAAAAAGGCCATCCGTTAAGAATATTATTGGACCACCATGGTTTAAGATTGCACAGCCTATGTCCAAAGATGCCTCAAATGCAAATAGTTTGCCAATCTCCAACACTTGCCTCCCCGAGAACTATATAACATGACCTCTTGTTGGCCCTTGTCCACCTATGGCATTGACATTATAGGGAAAGTTACTCCCAAAGCTTTAAACAGTCACAAATTATTCCTAGTCGCCATTGACTACTTCACTAAATGGGTCAAAGCTGAGTCATACGCAGTGTTGAATACCAAGAAAGTGTCCAAGTTTATCAGAAAGAACATCATATGCTGATACGGTGTTCCCCACAAGTTAGTATCGAATAATGAGCTCCATTTCAAAGATGAGGTCACGTAACTAGTCGACGAGTACAGGATTCAAAGACACAAATCATCTCCCTACCAACCCCAAACCAATGGGGTCGTCGAAGCCTCTAATAAAAGCCTTAAAACCATAATTAGCAAGATGACTGAGAGTTGCGGAGATTGGGTCCATCGAATTCCTTACGCCCTATAGGGCTACCACACTTTAATAAGAACTCCAACTGGGGCTACCCCCTATTCTTTAGTGTACAGCATGGAAGCAGTCCTACCCATTGAGTTGTAAATACCTTCCCTCTACATCCTACTTTAAAGCAAAGTTGGAGAAGAAAAATGGCATCAAAGCTGTTTTGATGAATTATCACTCTTAGATGAAAAGAGAGTGAATGATCTATATCATATGCAGGGATACCATTTCGGATAACGCAACCATTCAATAGAAAAGTCAAGGATTGTGGTGTCCAGGAAGGAGACCTTGCTCTTACAGAGATCATAGAACCTGTCCGGGATCCCAGGAGGAAATTCAAATCGAATTGGAGCGGCCCCTACATAGTGAGAAAAATTATGTCAGAAGGCGCCGCTATGCTGACAGGCCTCGATGGAGAAGAGATGGTTCGTCCGGTCAACTTAGACTGTCTCAAGAAATTTTACCCTTAGTTTAAAATCTCGACGCGCTATAAATTTTCTCACTCCCCTTCTATTCTAAATAAAAAAAAACTACCAAGAACTACGTGGAACCTGATCCTCTTAAAAAACCTTTTCCTTCCAAAATGAAACTCATGAAAATTTTCAAAACTCCTAGAGGTACCTAGGAAGCCCATACGTCATTTATGGGTCTGATCCCCTTCTTTTTCATAAAATTCTATTCTTTTCTAACCTTCGAAAATGGCGATCCATTTTATCATTTACGTGAATAAAAGGATTGTGTATGCCTTAGCGATTAGTATAGATAATTCATATATAAAACTCATCAAGAGGCACAACAAAATCTATTTTTATTTTTAACAAGGAAAACAGTGCTATTACATGAAGTATTGGCGAAGGGAGTTAAACAAACCACCATTTTCAACTAACCAAACCCTACTTAAATAAACCTAACCCTTACCAAGATACACAAAAATTATTCCAAACCCCAAAAACACAAAACACCGAAATTACCATAGCTTTACAAAAATCACCCAAGCTTCATAAAACATTGCCTTCAACTACTGGATGACCCCGCTTCAACATCGTTACCATCCCTTGGAGGTCCCCAAGTTTCTCACTCCTGGTGGACATTTTGTGTGCGCTCCATGGAGAATTATGCCCTGACAAGCGAGGAAAAAACCCCAACACCATCTTCCATGGTGTCAAAGGCAACGAACCACCTTTGACCGGTCTCTTTTGCCATAATTTTCTCTACTATCCACTTCGATAACCACTTTATGTAGTCCCCAAACACATTCCAAGCCCCTCACACAGATTTTGACGAATGAATATATGGCCGACGGTGCTACCATAAAGAGCCTAGCATCATCATCAGTGATTCAGTCAATTCCTCCACCAAAAAGAAGTCGTTATGTGAGGGGGCACAATTTGTTCCAACCCGACTTGGAATAGAAGCCACCAGGGGAAATAAAAGGAAGTCTGTCGAATGCCCACCAACCACACATATCGGTACTCTCCAAGATACGAAATAGGTAGTAAATCCCCACACCATGGCACTGACCAGGGAAGACACCACGCTCCATGCTATACAAATCAATTAACCCACTCTCTACAAATGGGCTAAAGTTAAAGAAAGATCGGACAAAAAAATTGGGCACAGTCGCCAAAGGATACTCAGGTGGGGGCTCCAGACGAAACCTCTCTACAAGCCACATAAATAGCATTACTAGTCTTCCCTAAGAAAGGTTAGAATGGCCCTCCTTTCAAACATCGAGGCCATTCAGGGTCTCATCTATCACCACCATCGCAAGATTATGGCTATAAGACACCCACGCTGTTATCGCAAGCACTTGGGGATCTGCTGTCAAATCCCCTGTCACTAGTAAAAGCCTCGCAGTAAGGCCCCAGGCGACAGCTCCGATAAATCTAGCATTATCAAAACCCCTCAAGCGCACTGAAGACATGACCACCTAAAGATAAATAGTCCCTCCATTAACCAACGGTCAATCCTTCAAAGGAGAAATGTCAAGAAACTCCGATAGGAATACCCGGGGAGAGCGGGGAAAATCGAGCATAGTAGTCGCCACACTGGGGCAGACCTCCACATGGATGAGAATTTTATCATAGGTGGGACAAACCTCATCCAAGCCAAAATGGAAGACATGGTCCTCAGAGTACCAAAATTGTACCGTCGCTGCTAACAGATTTCGGTCTATGGCTCGGTTACCTGTGACACCCCGCCTAATTAAATACCGGGCGATCACTCCTTTATTAAATTAAAATCAAGGTGAACAGTTGGTTCATTCTTAGCATCACTATCGTAAAAATGACTTTTCCAATTTAAACACCCTAATTAATTAAGCTAAGTGTCAAAACCAATTTTTTTTTTAAACATTACTTTCCAAATTTTATTTTAAAAACAAAGATTTAAATCTTTACCACAATTCAATATTAAAGAATCACGCCACAATAATCTTGAAACATATAATCCAAATAGTTTAAACATTCAACAACTAAATCCCAACATTTAAAAATTTAAAGTAATACATCCAGACAGTAATAAATCCCAAAGTGACAATACTAGGAATAACTGAATCACAATGTCCAAATAAACAACTGAATAATGGAAAGGGCGACACATGCCCCACTAAATGAATATGCTAGGAGTGGAATCAAATAAATGAAGTCGTCTAAGCAAGAGGCCTGCAACTCCCACCTAAGCTGCAGCGCGTTCCTTCCAAAGGATCCTATGCAAGACGCCCCTGTGGCTGGGCACCTGTAATATATACATATATATACAAAAGAGAAAGAGAAATAGAAACGGGTCAGAGCCCCATAGTGTAGATGATTTAAAATTTGTTTAGCAAGTATTTAAAATGTTTACAGGTCAATGCAACAACATATAAGTGCGGCACTCTCTTGAGAAATTCTCACCTCTCTTCTAATGTGCACACCTATCGCACTAACCTTCCCAACGGATTATCTTATCTTATATCGCACTAAACTTCCCAACGGTCTAACTTATCTCAGATTACTCGTAAGATTTAAAACTGAACAATATAATTGTTTAAGAGTAAGATTTCATTCAGTAACAAAGCTCTCTTTTTAACTTTATTTATTAATAAAGTTTCCCAGTGTCATATTATACTTTTTCAAAACAAGTATTTCCAATTCGAGTCATTATACATGTCTTACTTACCACAACACAGTAGGCAGTTCCAAATTTTAGGATTTCATATATATATTAAATACTCGTATAATATATATATTCTAACAGCACTCCATATAAAAACTACGGTGCGGGCATACTCTGCTATCCAATCCCCGTATCACTCGTACTAAGGGAAATACAAGTTCGGAATCACTCTCGAACTGTATTAACACATACACAAACAATATTGAGGCGAAGCATAGATTCCAAGTCTCTAAGAGGATAGTACATGCCCACGTCTCTTAGGACCGTCTGAACTATCGATTCGATAGCCTGTACCAAGGATTTCTATCTTCTAGGGTACGAGTCAATATCCCCCATAAAGGTCCCATCGAGATAAGACTGTCCCAGCGCGGTAACCTCAGGGATAGCAAGTAGCGCGGACATGATTTTCACATGTATATAATATATGCATACACAGTCATAAAAATATACTACTTTTATCATATCAATTTAGGTTCATCCCATAACCCATAATCACGATATTTATCCTGATTTTCCCAGTATTAGTTATCACGTATAACGGTTCGTTTCTAACTTTAATTCGAGGGATTTTTCCAACTTACTACGTAATACTCATGGACTCTATCCTCTCAAGTGAAAAATTCAGTAGGTATTCATTTATGTTCCAACGTAACTATCTTACATGTCTCTCCCTTTAATACATAGTTTCATCATCCCTTATATGTAAGTATCCCAAAAATACAACTCTCGTCTTACATTAAAGGTCCCAAAATTATTCATATGTCCTACTGGTCTTCTTTATCTCCCAAAACATTTTAATAAGGGTATCCAAGAGTTATTTCTCATTAAATTGAATTCAACGAATTTAAAAATGGGAAATATGAGGCTGCCAGAAGGGGTCGATCGATCGAGGTCTGGGGCTCGATCGATCGAACCTTCGATCGATCGAAGCTCTTGGCTCGATCGATCGATCAAACAGGTATGGCGAATTCTGCAGTTAATCAGTTACGGGTTCTATCACATAACCTCCTCCAAATCCAAACTTTTCATTCCCAATCACCCATAAATTTGTACTACTAACATTATAATCTCATTTTATGTATCTTCTACGTAAAGCATGTAAATTTCCGTCACTAATCATGGATTTATAGGCAAAAACTTCATAAAAATCTCAAGAACCCTAGAATTTATTTAACATGGTTCTAATCAATCTTTTCCAGAATTTTCTTCTTCTAAAACATCATAATTTCGTGGTTTAATCCTCTACATGTGAAGGGGTTTCCAGAATAACATTCAAATCATTACTACATGCGATTTCCTATCTCAAATTTGGGTTTTCTTCCATAAACTCATCCTAATCATCCCTAGACTAACATGAGTGATGCATTAACGAAAATAAGCAAGATAAACACTTGCCTGGGATTTTCAGAGTTCTTGTTTGATGACGAATTTGGTGTGGTTGCGTTCCCCGTCGCGCGATCTACGCGTTGGTGGTGGCGGCGGTGCAAACGGATGGATTTTGGGCCTTGGATTGCTTTGAAAGCTCTCTCCTTCCCTCTCCTATGGCCGTCACTTGTCTTTGGTTGTTTTAACCCTAGAAGGAAACCTTAGACATCTGATATATCCCTTGAAATTTCGTGGGTTTAATTACCCAAAAATGCGAAATGTCCAAAATGCCCTCCCGGGGTACTAATTAAGCCTAAAAACACCCCGAGACCCAAACTAAACCCCCGGTTACACTTTTCTGACTATCTCGACCCTTTCGGACACTTTGGCGCACTCAAAATGACCATACGAGCGACTTATAATATATTCACTTTTATTCATCAATATTTAGTCCCGACGCGACACGGGCGCGTCCCGACTCAAATTTCCAAAATTGTCATTTTATTCACTCGTGACATTTAATATAACAAATATTATATAACCAATATTATATATTACTTTGCTCATTAGTAATATTCAACAAATTTCCCATAATTACTAACTCTCATCACGTTAATAATTATAACATAATTAATTTCCGGATTTATATTAAATAATTAATTCACATTAAATTTAATAAATCCCCAAATTAATATAGCATAAAAATACGGGGTATTGCATACTTCCCCCCTAATAACGGAATTTCGTCCCGAAATTCAAAAAATAAGGCGTACCTGGTAAGAATAAATCTCGATATCTCTCGTGCATATCTGCCTCGCACTCCCAAGTGGATTCCTCCACATTATGATGCTCCCACTGGACCCGTACAAGTGGAACTACCTTCGACCTCAATCTCATCTCGATATGGTCTAGGATAGCCACAGGTCTTTCCTCGTAAGAGCTGTCAGGCTGTAAGTCTATCTCATCTATCGCAATGTGGGTATGGGCCATACCATCCCGAAGATATCGTCTTAATGACGAGATGTGGAATACATCGTGAATGCGATGTAAATGCTCTGACAGTCCCAATCTGTATGCTACCGGCCCAATCCTCTCGATAATGGGAAATGGTCCCACGTACCTCGGGGCCAATTTCCCTTTCTTCCCGAACCTCATCACTCCTTTCATAGGATATACATGTAGTAACACTTGTTCCCCCACATTAAACTCCCGAAAGAACCGTTTCGCATCGGCGTAGCTTTTTTGCCTATCCTGGGCTACTCGAATGCGACTCCTGATCATCTCAATCCTCGCGGAGGTTTCCTGAATTACCTCTGGTCCTAGCAACTTGTTATCCCCCACCTCTAGCCAACAAGTTGGGGAACGATAAGGCCTGCCGTACAAAGCTTCGAATGGAGCCATGCCAATAGTGAACTGATAAGAGTTATTATAAGCAAACTCTACCAGTGGAAGATGTGGCTCCCAACCTCCTCCAAAATCCAGAACACACATGCGTAGCATATCCTCCAACATCTGATTAGTACGCTCTGCCTGTCCATCTGTCTGTGGGTGATAAGCTGAACTCAACCTCAACTCAGTACCCATAGCCTCCTGAAAGCTTTCCCAAAAACGCGACACGAAAATCTTGTCTCTATCTGACACAATATTCAGGGGCACCCCATGTAATCTGACAATCTCAGCAATGAAGAACTGAGCATACTGACCCGTGGTATAGTCTGTCCGCACCGGCAGAAAATGAGCCACCTTGGTCAAACGGTCTACAATCACCCAGATAGAGTCATGGCCCCGCTGTGATGTAGGCAACCCTGTAATAAAATCCATGGAAATACTCTCCCACTTTCACGCGGGTACTTCCAATGGCTGAAGCAACCCTGACGGTTTCTGATGGTCCACTTTTACCAGCTGGGAGGTAGAACACTTGGACACAAACTCAGCAATGTCCTTCTTCATCCCACTCCACCAGTATTGCCGCCTCACATCCTGGTACATCTTATCTTCTCCAGGATGCACCGTAAATCGAGACTCATGAGACTGGGTCATCACTGCATAACGTAATTTTGCTCCTTCTGGAACCACCAATCTCCCATTAAACCTCAAACCCCCATCAGAACTAACAGAATAGGACTCAGCACCCTCAGCTAAAAGTCGTACAATCTGCTCCTGGCAAAATGGGTCTGCGGTCTGTGCCTATATCACCCTCATAACAATCTCGGGTGTCACTGTCATAACAGATATGAAGGAACGGACTACTGCGTCCTGGTGGCCTAACTCCTTCCACTTTGCTTTCCAAACGTCCGCTACCTCGTCTATCGGTCTACGGCTTAACGCATCAGCAACTACGTTGGCCTTCCCCGGATGGTACTGTATGTCTAACTGATAGTCCTTCACAAACTCTAACCATCTGCGCTGACGCATATTCAGCTCTCGCTGAGTGAACAGGTACTGTAGTGACTTGTGGTCTGTGAACAAACGGAATTTCTCCCCTAATAAATAGTGCCTCCATATTCTCAATGCAAAAACGACCGCTGCTAACTTCAGGTCGTGGGTGGGGTAATTATTCTCATGCGGCTTAAGCTTACGGGAGGCAAAAGCTATAGCCTTCTTCTCCTGCTGAAGTACTCCCCCAAGTCCCCGTAAAGAGGCATCGGTGTAAACCAGGTACTCCACACCCGGCTTCGGTAAAGCAAGAACTGGTGCTGAAGTAAACTTGTCTTTCAGCTCGTCGAAAGCCAATTTACAAGCATCATCCCAAACATATGGTACCCCTTTGCAAGTCGGGTTCTTCAATGGACCCACTATTTTTGAGAATCCCCTAATGAATCTCCTGTAGTATCCGGCTAACCCCAAGAAACTACGCACTTCCATCGGTGTCGTGGCCTGTCCCCACTCCCTCACCGCTGACACTTTACTCGGGTCAACTGCTATCCCTTGTTCAGAAACAACACACCTCAAGAACTGTACTTATCGCATCTAGAGTCCGCACTTCTCTTACTTAGCATACAACTGATGCTCTCGTAGAGTCTGAAGAACCTATCTCAAATGTTCGGCATGCTCCTCCTCGGAGTGTGAATATATAAAAATGTCATCTATGAAGACAATGACAAACTGATCCAAGAACTCTCTGAACACTCGGTTCATTAAGTCCATGAACATGGCTGGAGTATTTGTGAGGCCAAATGGCATCACCCTGAACTCATAGGACCCATATCTCATCAAGAAAGCAGTCTTTGAAACATCCTGCTCCCTAATACGTAGCTGATGGTACCCCGACCTCAGATCTATCTTCGAAAAGAAAGTTGCTCCCCTCAGTTGGTCTAACAGATCATCGATTCGAGGCAACGGATACTTGTTCCGTATCGTGACCTTGTTCAACTCCCGGTAGTCCACACATAGCCTCGGTGAACCATCTCTCTTCTTCACAAACAAGACTGGAGCGCCCCAAGGTGAGGTACTCCTGTGAATGAAGCCCTGACCTAACAGCTGCTCTATCTGATCTCGTAACTCTCGCATCTCTGTCGGAGCCATACGGTATGGAGCGCGTGCTATCGGTCTAGTATCCGATAATAAATCTATGACAAAGTCTATCTCTCGGTTGGGGGGTAGGCCTGATATTTCCTTAAATACATCGGAATACTCACGAACAACTGGAATCAAGCCTAAGGGAATCACAACCTCCTTAGAGGTATCCTCCTCTATATAATATAAATGAGCGGTCGAGCCTCCCTCTGGGCGAGGCATCGCCCCTACAAACATCTCTTGCCCCGAAATGGCAAAGACAATACTCCCACCGAAATAATCAATCATGGCTCTGTAAGTTGCGAGCCAATCCATACTGATAATAACATCGTGCTCATGCATATCTAAGACTAACATGTCTGTAGGTAATACCAAGCTACCAATCTCTACCCCCACTCCCCGGCATATAAAGAAAATAAGCGACCCACTCCCCAGTGGTGAGTCTACACACGTCACCGTGCCCTCTGCTGTGGCTAACAACCCTAAGGCCTTCGCAAAATGCGTAGCTATAAAACAGTGCGTCGCCCCAGTGTCAAATAAAACCGGACCCATAGTACCATGGATAGAAAACATACCCTCAATCGCGGGTGGTGCTTATGGAGTTGTTGCCTGGTGGACGTTATAGACACGTCCATACTGTAACTGCCCCTGCTACACTGGAGCTGCTGGAATGGCTGGTAGGGCTAGTACTTGAGCTGGGGCTGGGAGGGCGGCTGGAAAAAGTGGCCTCTGTGGCTCGTTACGGGCACCCTGCTGCTGTGGGGCCCTCTCACCCTCTGGGTAATCCTGCCACTTATGGCCATGCTTGTCGCACACAAAACATAGGCCTCTGAAGTTACTCCCCCTCTGACCCTACTGTTGTCGGTGTCGGCCTTGCTGGCCTTGCTGACTTGGGACTTTATTCCTCTCTGGGCAATTCTGACAACTATGGTCTTTCCTGTCACATCGGAAACACTTCTCTCGAAACTGCTTCACTTCACCACGTTGTTGACTAGCCTCGCTTTTTTCCTAGTCTTGCTGGCCTTGAGGGGAAATTTGCGAAAAAAACTATGTCAGGGTGAGGACAATCCCTCCACTTGTGACCCGGCTGTACACATTTATAGCAGAGTTCCGAAATTCTTCGCTGGTCGATTTGTAGTTTATCCCCAGTCTGATTCGGACAAGATTGACATTTGTGACCGTCCATTCCACAACTGAAACACCTCTTTGTGATTTCATTCTGAATCTGACTTCGTCGGCCCTGACACTTTTGGCCCTTTTCATAAATTTTGTTACTTCTGGAACTGACTCGGTCTTGGGTGGTTTGTTGTCGCAATTTCGGTGTCTTCGCACAATTGTCAGCTTTAGTCACATGCATTTGGTTAACCTCTCTAGATCTTTTGCCTCCTCTAAGTTGTATGTTGCGTTCTTGGTATTGTAAAACTGCAGTGGTAACTGCTTGTGCCACAATGCCCGCAAATTCGGCGATTGGTAACCTTTTCGGAGACACCTGAGGCGTGAGTTGTCCTTGCTCATTAACTTCCCCAATGGTATTAGCTTGTTCTTCCTGACGGGCCATCTGAAAGTTTTAAAATTACATCGGAATAAGTTTAACATCCGTATCGACAAGTCGCAGAAGCACGAATTTCCAACGCATAAGGATGAATACAACATTCATAATGTTACGGCTCTATAGCAAAAATGTTAAGCTGAAAGCGAAATAAGCCGTACAGATCCTAAGGACACTAGAACCTGATGCTCTGGTACCACCTGTGACACCCCGCCTAATTAAATACCGGGCGATCACTCCTTTATTAAATTAAAATCAAGGTGAACAGTTGGTTCATTCTTAGCATCACTGTCGTAAAAATGACTTTTCAAATTTAAACACCATAATTAATTAAGCTAAGTGTCAAAACCAATTTTTTTTTTAAACATTACTTTCCAAATTTTATTTTAAAAACAAAGATTTAAATCTTTACCACAATTCAATATTAAAGAATCACACCACAATAATCTTGAAACATATAATCCAAATAGTTTAAACATTCAACAACTAAATCCCAACATTTAAAAATTTAAAGTAATACATCCAGACAGTAATAAATCCCAAAGTGACAATACTAGGAATAACTGAATCACAATGTCCAAATAAACAACTGAATAATGGAAAGGGCGACACATGCCCCACTAAATGAATATGCTAGGAGTGGAATCAAATAAATGAAGTCGTCTAAGCAAGAGGCCTGCAACTCCCACCTAAGCTGCAGCGCGTTCCTTCCAAAGGATCCTATGCAAGATGCCCTTGTGGCTAGGCACCTGTAATATATACATATATATACAAAAGAGAAAGAGAAATAGAAACGGGTCAGAGCCCGATAGTGTAGATGATTTAAAATTTGTTTAGCAAGTATTTAAAATGTTTACAGGCCAATGCAACAACATATTAGTGCGGCACTCTCTTGAGAAATTCTCACCTCTCTTCTAATGTGCACACCTATCGCACTAACCTTCCCAACGGATTATCTTATCTTATATCGCACTAAACTTCCCAACGGTCTAACTTATCTCAGATTACTCGTAAGATTTAAAACTGAACAATATAATTGTTTAAGAGGAAGATTTCATTCAGTAACAAAGCTCTCTTTTTAACTTTATTTATTAATAAAGTTTCCCAGTGTCATATTATACTTTTTCAAAACAAGTATTTCCAATTCGAGTCATTATACATGTCTTACTTACCATAACACAGTAGGCAGTTCCAAATTTTAGGATTTCATATATATATTAAATACTCGTATAATATATATATTCTAACAGCACCCCACATAAAAACTACGGTGCGGGCATACTCTGCTATCCAATCCCCGTATCACTCGTACTAAGGGAAATACAAGTTCGGAATCACTCTCGAACTGTATTAACACATACACAAACAATATTGAGGCGAAGCATAGATTCCAAGTCTCTAAGAGGATAGTACATGCCCACGTCTCTTAGGACCGTCTGAACTATCGATTCGATAGCCTGTACCAAGGATTTCTATCTTCTAGGGTACGAGTCAATATCCCCCATAAAGGTCCCATCGAGATAAGACTGTCCCAGCGCGGTAACCTCAGGGATAGAAAGTAGCGCGGACATGATTTTCACATGTATATAATATATGCATACACAGTCATATAAATATACTACTTTTATCATATCAATTTAGGTTCATCCCATAACCCATAATCACGATATTTATCCTGATTTTCCCAGTATTAGTTATCACGTATAACGGTTCGTTTCTAACTTTAATTCGAGGGATTTTTCCAACTTACTATGTAATACTCATGGACTCTATCCTCTCAAGTGAAAAATTCAGTAGGTATTCATTTATGTTCCAACGTAACTATCTTACGTGTCTCTCCCTTTAATACATAGTTTCATCGTCCCTTATATGTAAGTATCCCAAAAATACAACTCTCGTCTTACATTAAAGCTCCCAAAATTATTCATATGTCCTACTGGTCTTCTTTATCTCCCAAAACATTTTAATAAGGTGTTTTCAAGCTCAATATAGGAATCAACACAGACGGCGCCAAAATGATGATGATGATGCTAGGAATCAGCACCACCAGGTAAGGTGTTTTCAAGCTCAATATAGGAATAACAATGGCAGCATAGTTATATAGAGAGATAAGAGAATGAGATAAGGATAAGAGGAATCAACACTGAAATATAAGTGGTTCAGCCAATCTGGCCTACGTCCATTGTGAGTGTGTGAGTAATATCACTGAATGATGGCACTAATGGCCATGGATACAATCTCTCAAACTTTCTCTCTCTACTGTATATTTAGACAGAGTTTTAGCTAGGGTTGAATAATTGGGATCCTTTTGCAATGTAGGGGATGATCCCTATATATAGTGCCTAGGGGGTGTAATGTACCCCCCATGCATGTAATGAGCATGTGTGTGGTAGCCTCACCAATGTGGGTGTGCCATCTGTCACTGTCACCTGTAAGGAATGATGATGAAATATTCTCCCCATGTGTGGAGAATAATCTTGTTATAACTGATTTGTGCCCATGTATCCTTATCTAAATGTCAACAGATGCTCGGGTGCCATATTGGTGATTGACCTCGGCCTGGGAGAGGCCGAGCTGTAAAGGCTTGATGTTCATTCAATCTGAGATGTGTCATTGGGAGTCTCGGCCTGATCTCAGCCGAGACATTATGCTGGGGTCGGCCCCAGCCGAGGTTGGACTGATTCCATGCTGAGGATTACTAAGGCTTCTTGTCACCTCGGCCCAAGCCGAGGTTGGACTGGTTCCATGTTGAGGCTTATCGAGGCTCCTTGTCACCTCGGCCTAAACTCGGTTGAGGTTGCCATACCCAGGTATATGTGAAGGTTGTTGATGCCTGTGATGCGCGTAGTTTCCACTGAAATGTAGATGGTAGTGTCGGCCTGGGCCGACCCTTTTGAGTCTGGCCGAGGGATGATATCGCGGGCCCATGGCTTATCTAGGGTTGATCAATATCTCGGCCATCATCTCGGCCGAGGTTTGTGTCCCTGGGCCGAGGTTATACTTGGGCATATCAATCACCCCCCAGCCCTTAGTCATATGCGAGGGCAAGTGGCTAGGGGATCACTACACCTCCGAGGCCCATCCGTCCTCAGCTAATATATGTGTGACACCTGTCCACGCTAGAGCGTACATACTTGGTTGGCATGTGCTGTCAGCCATCCTTTGGGTTTCCGAAGGCAATGATGGGCCTTGGGAAACGTGCCCAAGTATTTAAGGGTTTAAACCCTTCTTTTTCTTCCTTCTTCTCCATTTCACTCCTGCGAACCAAATTTTCTTGCGATTTCTCTCTCTCTAAGCTCCTCCACTCAACGCTCATCTGCAGAGGCAATTGTTGGTTTTCTTGCGAGTTTTCCTCATTTTCATTCACCGTTTCATTTCCAGGTACTTTCTCCCCTTCATTTCCCTTGTTTTTGGCTTTCGATTTGCATTTTTTGGCGAAGTTCTAAGTTTTCCGGTGAGCTCCATTGTCTCAGGCGAACTGGGTTTGCTTTAAATTTCCAAGTTTGATCTTTAAACTCCTTTATTTTATACGTCAATCGTGTTTGTAGTTTTAGGATCTTTTCCCAAGTTTAGGGTCGTCCTCTGATGCTCAGACCTTTATACCAGCTTCTTGAGGATTTCCCCTCTCTTAGAGAGAAGACCCTAGAAAAAATTAGGCAAATAGAGAGAGCTCAAGAGGAAGCTCGTAGGTCACAAGAGTTTCCCATTAGACCCTTGTTTCCACCACCTCTGAGGGTTATATATCCTGACCCCCCGGAGAACTTCTATTATACAGGGGTGCCTGCTGATCCAACTCCTATGTCTGAGTCTGAAGCTTCTACCTCAGACCCCATGTCAGTGGACTCCTTCCAGGAAGCTATGGATTTCACACCTCGGCCTGATCAGGCCCCTGATCAGGCCGAGGTATCCAGCCGAGCTTCATCCCATAATGGGTCCAGCACCTCAGCCTCTTCTTCAGAGGTTGAAGTGCTTGAGCCGAGTGTGGCTATTCCACCCATTCTTGATGCCATCCCCCTGTCGGCCGTCACATGGGAAGAGTTCGCTCAGAGATTCCCTAGTAACCCATCTACATCTGCTCCGGATGACGTTGAGCTTGATGATGATGATGATGAAGATGCCAAAAGCGATGTTGATACCTCTGAGGCGGCCGAGTTCGAGAGCACAGTCACTGAGGTTGATCTTCTGTGCTTCAGATACTTGTACTCCATCAGTCCTTCCATCAAATTAAGGAGACCTCTGAGGGAAGAGAGGGCCTATCATGGCCGAGATGGGGAAATCTGCTTGTACGAGCAGATGTTTAAGTTAGGGTTTCGCCTACCCATTCATCCCATCATCAAATCCATTCTCTCTTACATCAACTTGGCCCCCTTACAGCTATCTCCCAATGCCTGGAGAGTCATCATAAGGGCCATTATTCTATGGAGGGCAGTTCACCACTCTGACCTCCCAGTTCAGGTCTTTGTTGGTTGTTATGTCCCAACCTCGGCCAAAAACCATCCGAGCTACTATCATTTTGTGGCTCGGAGGCCTGAGAAGAAAATGCTCCAGGTGACTCAGACCTCAAATCATAACTGGAAGCCTCGCTATTTTTTCGCCTCAGGGCCATGGGAATTTGGCCCATACGTCCCTTCTTCCACGCTTGAGCCGAGGATACCCCTCAAATGGAGCAAGGTCTCCATGTATGCCAGGGCCGATCCTGGTTTAAGTCTCCAAAATATGCAGAAGGTGAAGGCCCTGCAAGACCAAGGGGCACATGGTCTGTTTGTAAAGTTCGAACATTTGCTGACCCCCCAATATCTCTCGGGGACGAGCCTTGGTGGAAGTCCCCTTGTTGATTTTGGTAAGGATTTTTCTTTTAAGTTTAACCTCTGAACTCATTCATGTCTGATTTCTGACCTATATCTTTTAACTTTTGCAGAGCGACCACAAGACATCCCAGACGAACTGTGGGATATGGCTTCTCCGAGCTTGACGAGGCTTGCCAAAAAGGCTGGTCTGAACGCTCCTCCCCCAGCTCCCTCAACATCCAAATCCCAAGCTTCCAAGAAGAGGGCCCCAGAAGCCCATGCCTCTGAGGATCAGAGGCCGACCTTGAGGCAAAAGAAGGCCTCAGATGCTGCACTTCCAATTTCTTCAGCCGACATCCTGACGGCTCGTCTGGATCAGCTGAAGATGACTGATAGTGTGGTCGGCAATAGCAGGTAGGCCATGGACGCACTCGCCTCTGTAATGACCGAGGCAGATAAGCGTTTCTACAGAGCTATGGACACCTCCCTGCTGGTTGAGTTCGGCCTTCACAGAGCCGTCCAGGTATGATTTGTTCCCATGTCAAAATTTTATAAGTGCAACATCTGATTTTTCTCCCGCTTAACCTCTTCATTAAATGTGCAGGGAGTGACAGCCATGTATCAACTATCAAACTGGGCTATGAGGAATTACCCCTTATCCAGAAGGGGCAAGAGGCCGAGAAGGTTGAGAGTGCCCTGAATGTCGAGGTTGACCGTCTGAAGTCAGAGCTGCAAAACTCTGAAAATAAGGTCAAGGGGTTGGAAAAAGACATCTCTTTGCTCGTAAAGGATCACGCCAAAGCCCTGAAGGCCAAAGATGATGTCCTGCAGCAGAAGGTCAGCGCGGCTGTCAAAGCTGCCCTTGAAGATGCCTCCCCTAAAATAATTTCTGAGTACAAGGGCTCAGACGAGTTCATGGGTTTTGGCTTTGAATATCTTGAAAGAGGTATCAAGGCCACTACCAAATGGGTTGCAGTCAGAGAAAAGGAGGTCGGCACTCTAAAGGCCTCTGACTTTGTGGGTCTCGGCTTTGCTGACCCTCAATTTGCTCAGGCGCTTCAAGAGGTGGAGGACGAGGCTGCTGCTCTAGCCGAGACCCCAACTCTGGAAGGGACCGAGCTCGGAGGGACAGACCATGCTGATGATGTGGCCGAGGTGACCAACGCTGATCAAGTCAACCCAGCCGAGACTGTCATTGTTCCCCCCTCAGACCTTTAGTCTTAATTTTAACTTGTAACAAAAATTTGTATTTTGTAACTTGTAACACCTCGGTATTATGTAAGGAATATTTGTAATCAATGTCTTTGAATGCCATATGATCTCTTCCTGTTACTGAATGTCAATCTCTTCCATTATTTTGTTGCAGTATTCTTGTTTATACTCAATAATTCTGGCCTCAGGTCTCTTCATTACTGAATTGTAATTAGGCTCTGAGTTCATCACCTAAGACGTTAGCCTTACACTTTCACCAAATTAATGATGTTAAGGGTCTGAGGTCATCTGTTAAGGTGTCTGAGCTCAGACCTCGTCACCATCGAGTGATGTTATGAGGGTCTGAGGTCATCACCTAAGATGTTATCCTCATAATTCACCAAATTAATGATGTTAAGGGTCTGAGGTCGTCTGTTAAGGTGTCTGAGCTCAGACCTCGTCACCACTGAGTGATGTTATGAAGGTCTGAGGTCATCACCTAAGACGTTATCCTCATAATAAGTTTCACCAAATTAATGATGTTAAGGGTCTGAGGTCATCTGTTAAGGTGTCTGAGCTCAGACCTCGTCACCACCGAGTGATGTTGTGAGGGTCTGAGGTCATTACCTAAGATGTTATCCTCATAATTCACCAAATTAATGATGTTAAGGGTCTGAGGTCGTCTGTTAAGGTGTCTGAGCTCAGACCTCGTCACCACTGAGTGATGTTATGAAGGTCTGAGGTCATCACCTAAGACGTTAGCCTCATAATAAGTTTCACCAAATTAATGATATTAAGGGTCTGAGGTCATCTGTTAAGGTGTCTGAGCTCAGACCTCGTCACCACCGAGTGATGTTGTGAAGGTCTGAGGTCGTCACCTAAGACGTTAGCCTCATAATAAATTTCACCAAATTAATGATGTTAAGGGTCTGAGGTCATCTGTTAAGGTGTCTGAGCTCAGACCTCGTCACCACCGAGTGATGTTATGAAGGTCTGAGGTCATCACCTAAGACGTTAGCCTCATAATAAATTTCACCAAATTAATGATGTTAAGGGTCTGAGGTCATCTGTTAAGGTGTCTGAGCTCAGACCTCGTCACCACCGAGTGATGTTATGAGGGTCTGAGGTCATCACCTAAGACGTTATCCTCAATTCACCAAGTTAATGATGTTAAGGGTCTGAGGTCATCTGTTAAGGTGTCTGAGCTCAGACCTCTTCACCACCGAGTGATGTTATGAGGGTCTGAGATCATCACCTAAGACGTTATCCTCAATTCATCAAGTTAATGATGTTAAGGGTCTGAGGCCATCTGTTAAGGTGTCTGAGCTCAGACCTCGTCACCACCGAGTGATGTTATGAAGGTCTGAGGTTATCACCTAAGACGTTAGCCCCATAATAAATTTCAGGTCTAAAGAACGAAGCAAGAACTGATGTGGAAGCTGATCTTTATTAATAACCTTTTTTCAGTAAGATAGTACATTTACATAAAATTTCATGCAACATCATATGTAATATCTCTTGAGATGGTCAGCATTCCATGGGTTAGTAAAAGGTTCTCCTTCTAGGTTTTCTAGCCTGTAAGTGCCAGGCACAACCTGTTCCGTTACTTTGTAGGGACCATGCCAGTTTGGGTGTAGCTTGTTTTCCTTCTGTAGGGTCTTTTTTAGCACTAGGTCTCCCACTGCAATGGGTCTTGACTTCACCCTCTGGTTGTAAAATTTCGCTGCCCTCTGCTGGTAGGATGCTTTTCTGACCTCTGCGTCTTCCCTTCTTTCTTCGATAAGATCCAGGTCTAGCCTCCTCTTCTCCCTATTGCTGTCAGGGTCGTAGGTCTGAATTCGATGAGTTGGTAGTCCTACTTCCGTTGGTATGACGGCTTCTGAGCCATGTGCCAGCATGAATGGGGTTTCTCCTGTTGGTGTCCTTATCGTGGTTCTGTAGGCCCATAGCACTGCATAGACCTCTTCTGTCCATCTTCCCTTCGCATCTTCTAACCTCTTCTTGATTCCGTCCAAGATTGTTCTGTTTGTGACCTCGGTCTGGCCGTTTGCCTGAGGTCGACCAGGAGATGAGAAGAATTTCTTAATCCCCACTCTTAGGCAATACTTTTCTAAGGAGGAGTTCTTGAACTGGGTCCCATTATCTGAGATGAGAGTGTTTGGGAGGCCATATCTGCATATGATGTTCTTTCAAATGAACTGGAAGATCTTTTGCTCTGTAATTATTATCATCGGTTCTGCCTCCACCCACTTTGAAAAGTAGTCAATGGCAACTATCAAGAACCTATAGTTGTTGACAGCTCTTGGCAAGGATCCTACTAAGTTAATTCCCCACACCGCAAATGGTCATGGAGAAGAGATTGACGTCATAGGCTGATGGGGTTGATGAGGGATAGTGGCGAACCTTTAACATTTGTCGCACCTCTTCATATAGTCTGCAGCGTCCTTAGACAAGGTAGGCCACCAGTATCCCTGAGTGATGATCCTCTTGGCTAAGGGCCTTCCCCCTATGTGGATAGAACAAGAACCCTCATGAACCTCCTGTAAGACCTGGGGTACTTCGATGGGATAGACACATCTGAGGAGAGGCAATAGAAACCCCTTGTTGTACAAGACGTCTCCTACTATTGAGAACTTGGCAGCCCTGTACCATAACTTTCTCCTTTCCATCTTGGACTCAGGTAGCTCTCCGTCTCTTAGGTATCTGACGAGCGGGTCGATCCATGAGTCTCCCAGGTTCACATTGTGACAAGGGCTACATACATCATCCTCCTCGATGCTCGCTTTTCCTAAGACCTCGATTGGAATGGTCCTTCTCAAATCTGTCTTCATTGCCGAGGCCAGCCTTGACAATGCATCAGTGTGACTGTTGCTCAGCCGAGGCACTCTCTTCAGCTTTGCTTCTTCAAAATACTCTAACAACCTTCTTACCTTCTTTAAGTACTTGGCTATCCTTTCGTCTTTGGCCTCGTATACCCCCAACACTTGGTTGACAACCAACCTTGAGTCGCTATGGAGTAGGAGTCGCTCTACTCGAAGAGTTGTTGCCAATAAGAGACCTGCTATCATGGACTCATACTCGGACTCGTTGTTTGAGGCCTGGAAGTTGAATCTCAAGGAGTATTCAATGTTGGCGCCATCTGGAGCCGAGAGTATTAGCCCCGCGCCGCTTCCACTATCACAGGAAGAGCCATCAACGAAGAGGCTCCATACGTCTGCATCTGATAAGAAGACCCCTTCTCTCATTACCCCCTTCTTGAAGAGGTATCGATCCTCTTCGTTCTCTTCTACTATGCTCCGAGTTTTGCCTGGGACGACCTCTTCTCGGCCTCGAAAGACGTTTGGAGCAGTCTCTTTCGAATCTCGGAAGACACTACGATTCGTCTCTTCGCCGTCATCCAAGCCTTTCTCTGTCTCGGCCTCTTCCCAGGTGAATTCTGCAATAAAGTCTGCGAGGGCCTGCCCCTTGATGGCTGTCCTAGGCTGGTAGGTAAGATCATACTCTCCTAGCTCGATGGCCCAGGTCATCAATCTTCCAGACTTCTCAGGTTTGTGCAGAACCTGCCTTAGTGGGGAGTCAGTGAGGACTACCATGGAGTGGGCTTGGAAATAAGTCTTCATCTTCCTTGAGGCATGTATCAGGGCATAAGCCAACTTCTCCATTCGGGGATAATTCTGTTCAGACCCTTGAAGAGCCTTACTGTTGAAGTACACAGGCCTCTGGATCCCATCCTCTTCCCGTATGATGGCCGCACTGATGGCTGATTCAGAGACTGCCAGATACACAAACAACCTGTCCCCCGTGATGGGCCGAGACAGCAATAAGGGAGACCCCAAGTAAGACTTGAGTTGGTCAAAGGCTTTTTCACACTCTTCGTCCCATTGGAAGGCCTTTCTTAGAACTCTAAAGAATGGAAGACACTTGTCCGTCGCCCTAGAAACAAACCTGTTAAGGGCAGCCACTCTTCCCGTGAGTCTCTGGACATCCTTAATACTCCTAGGAGTCTTCATGTCGAGTAAGGCCTTGATTTTCTCAGGGTTTGCTTCAATCCCTCTCTGATTAACGATGAACCCCAGGAACTTCCCGGCTCCTACCCCGAAGACACACTTCGCTGGGTTGAGCTTCATTCTGTACGAGTCCATGACATCGAAGGTCTTCTCAAGGTCCGCTACGTGAGTGCAGGCTTTCAGGCTCTTCGTTAGCATATCGTACACATACACCTCCATGGTATTACCTATTTTCTCCTCGAACATCTTATTGACAAGACGTTGATACGTTGCCCCCGCATTTTTCAGACCGAAGGGCATCACCTTGTAGCAGTACGTCCCTTTGTCAGTAATGAAGGCTGTCTTCTCAGAGTCTTCAGCATCCATGAAGATTTGGTTGTAGCCTGAATAAGCGTCCATGAAGCTCATGAGCTCGTGCCCTGCCGTTGCGTCCACCATCTGATCTATCCTAGGTAAGGGATAGCTGTCTTTTGGGGAAGACCTGTTCAGGTCAGTGAAATCTACACACATTCGCCACTTCCCATTGGCCTTAGGCACGATAACTGCATTTGAGAGCCACTCCGGGTAGGTAACCTCTCTTATGAACTCAGCCTCTTCCAACTTTTTCACCTCTTCCCGGATGACGTCATACTTCTCCCTGGAGTACACTCTTCATCTCTGCTTGATTGGCCTGGCATCTCTGTCCACGTTGAGCTTGTGGCTCATGACCTCAGGGTCGATGCCAGGCATGTCCGCGTGACTCCATGCGAAGACACTCTGTCTCCTCCTGAGGAAGTTTATCAGCTCTTCCTTGATTCCTGGCTCTAGGGCCTTACCGACCTGGATGATTTTTTTCGGCTCGTCCTTATTGAGGACGATGGATTCTACCTCTTCCGCGGCCTCACCCTTCTTCAATTTTGTTTCGTCTCTTGGGTCAAGAGTGCCAATGCTGTAAGTGGTGGTTGCTCTCTTATGGGCCTCTCTCTCTTCGGCCGAGTTGAAGTAACACTCCCGTGCCGTGGTCTGGTCCCCTTGCACTTCCCCTACTCCATAAGGAGTCGGGAATTTTAGCATCTGATGGACCGTCGACGGCACGGCTTCAAACTCTTTGAGGGCCACCCTTCCTACGATGAGGTTATAGGCCGAGAAAACGTTTTCGTCCATGACGAAAAAGTTTATCTTCTTGGTCAACCTCTTAGGCCACTCATCCCCCATCCGTACATCCATTTCATACATGCCCAAGGGGTGCACCTTTTCACCACTGAAGCCTATCAATGGGTGATGGTAGGGCACCAGCCTTGCCCTGCTAAGACCCAGGATCTTGAAACAAGGCCAGAACATCACGTCTGATGAGCTTCCCCCGTCTATGAGGATCCTTCCTACCTCACACCCATGCACCCTTGTTGTTATGACCAAAGGGTCATCATGGGGGGCTAAGATACCCTTGAAGTTGAGTCTGGAGAACCCCACTACGAGGGTGTCCATGTCTACCTTCTTCCTCTTCTGCACGGTATCGGAAGACGTTAGATTCACAACCTCAGGCTTGGCCATTGACCTGGCCTCTACTACATGAGCCTTCCTATCGGCTACCTCAGAGCCACCTCCTTCAAATCCCCCACATATGGTGCTAACACCGAAGGAGATCATCCCGACCCTTTTCACCGGGGTGTTATCATCCTTTGGCGGAAGATCCGGGTCGTCTTCATCATCACCCTCTGAATCATCGTCCCTTCTGGCCGGGACATCGCCACGGGATCTGTCATTTCTTCTCTTCTTAGGGCCTTCTCTTCCACCCTTTGGAGCCTTGCCATCCACATACTTCCTCAGCTTTCCAAACTTCAGCATCTTCTCAATCTCATCCTTTAAAGCGAAGCATCTATCTGTGACATGGCCGTGATCCTGATGGAACTCACACCATAGGTTTTTGTTCCTCTTATGTGGCGGGGCCTTTAGTTTCTCCAGCCACCTCAGAGTCCGGTCAGTCTTAATCTTATTAAGGATGTGTTCACAGCTCACAGTCAGAGGAGTGTAATGAGAGAACTTGTCATCTCCTGATCTCTTCTTCCCCTCTTTCTTACCTTGGGACCTCCCAGTGCCTCCGCTGTTCTCCTCCTCATACATGGCTGCCATCGCCTCTTCCGTATTCATCACCTTCCCTGCGGTTGCCAGCAGCTCCGCCATAGACCTGGGGGGGTCTTCCGCCAATTTCCACAGTAGCTTCCCCTTCTGGAAGCCTCCTATAAGGGCGGTCATGGCTATGCTCTCTTCATAATCTTCCACCTCTAACTTCTCTTTGTTGAATCTTGCTATGTAGTCTCTTAGGCTTTCACCCTTGGCCTGTTTGACATACAGCAGGTGGGTAGTCTTCTTTTAGGGTCTTACCCCAAAGAAGAAGTTGTGGATGAACTGCTCAGCCAGGCCTTTGAAGTTCTCAATTGAGTTCTTCGGAAGGGAGGTAAACCAACTATGAGCTGCCCCTGTCAATGTCCCTGAGAAGGCCCTACACTTCATCTCATCGGGTATCGAGTAAATGTCTGTTGTCGACTGATACATCTCGATATGGTGGACAGGGTTAGTGCTGCCATCATACTTGGGAGTCACTGTAGGAGGCTTGAACTTGGCTGGGGTTGGGAACCCCATTATCCTAGTCACAAATGGGGAGCCCTCTGAGTAACCCCTCTGCAATGGGTCCCTGCTCTTAATGAGGTCTCCTATCTTCTCCTCAAGGCGTTGGATAGAATCATTTCAGGGTCTTCTGTCATCAACTTGGTCGAGGTTATCCCCTGCCACCTCCCTGCGATGGACAGAGGGTTCCCCAGCCACAACACGTTGACTGTTGACCTCTTCCTGTTCCCTGGCTCTTCCTTCACAGGGTCGGCCTTGGTCTGGCCGACCTTGCCTACCCCCTCTCTGAGAGCCTGCTGCGCTCCTCGACCTTGATAGCCTGTGTCTTAGGTCATTCACTGGGCCCAGCCTCTAGAAGGCCGACCCTCTGCTCAACCTGTCAAAGGCCGACCCTCTTCGTTGGGCCTCTTCTCTTCTTCGGCCGACACATCCTTGACTCTGCCTAAGAGGTCGTACAGTGTTATCTGACACCTTATACGGCTCCCAGCAGTCTTCTGGGGCCTCTTCAGCCTCTAGGTTATCATACCTGTCCTCTGGGCAAGGGTTTCCCTGCCTCCCCAGGCGCAAGCGCCTAGGGTCAGCAACGTCCCTTCTCCGCTGGGGTGAAGGTTGGTCCTTCATTGGCGCCTGGGGTGGTCCCCTGGCATCAGGATGAGGCTGAACTGCCGCCGGAGTTATCATGTTCGGTGAGACTCCAGGTGGCCTCATCATCATGGTTTGGCTGAGCTGGGAAAATTGCTCCTTCATGGCTTGTTGTGTTGCAGCTAAAGATTTCAAGGCTGCTGCTACCTCCGCTATTTCGGACTGGGGAGGAGCCTGACTGGAGCTAGCCCCTCCACCTCTGGGCGGCGGAAGATGCGGTGGTAATTCTGGTGCCATGTGTTAACTATAAAGAGCTTGAGCAGCAAGTGAGCTTAATACCTTAAAGGACCTCTTTCAATGGTGAAACATCTCCACGCAAGGGGTGGTTCCTGCTTCACCACCAGAGTCTCCGGTGAGGTTAAGCTGAAGAAGAGTAAGAGATAGCTTCTCGTTCCCACAGACGGCGCCAAAATGATGATGCTAGGAATCAGCACTACCAGGTAAGGTGTTTTCAAGCTCAATATAGGAATAACAATGGCAGCACAGTTATATAGAGAGATAAGAGAATGAGATAAGGATAAGAGGAATCAACACCGGAATATAAGTGGTTCAGCCAATCTGGCCTACGTCCACTGTGAGTGTGTGAGTAATATCACTGAATGATGGCACTAATGGCCATGGATACAATCTCTCAAGCTTTCTCTCTCTACTGTATATTTAGACAGAGTTTTAGCTAGGGTTGAATAACTGGGATCCTTTTGCAAGGTAGGGGATGATCCCTATATATAGTGCCTAGGGGGTGTAATGTACCCCCCATGCATGTAATGAGCATGTGTGTGGTAGCCTCACCAATGTGGGTGTGCCATCTGTCACTGTAACCTGTAAGGAATGATGATGAAATATTCTCCCCATGTGTGGAGAATAATCTTGTTACAACTGATTTGTGCCCATGTGTCCTTATCCAAATGTCAACAGATGCTCGGCTGCCATATTGGTGATTGACCTCGGCCTGGGAGAGGCCGAGCTGTAAAGGCTTGATGTTCGTTCAATCCGAGATGTGTCATTGGGAGTCTCGGCCTGATCTCAGCCGAGACATTATGCTGGGGTCGGCCCCAGTCGAGGTTGGACTGATTCCATGCTGAGGATTACTAAGGCTTTTTGTCACCTCGGCCCAAGCCGAGGTTGGACTGGTTCCATGTTGAGGCTTATCGAGGCTCCTTGTCACCTCGGCCTAAACTCGGCCAAGGTTGCCATACCCAGGTATATGTGAAGGTTGTTGATGCCTGTGATGCACGTAGTGTCCACTGAAATGTAGATGGTAGTGTCGGCCTGGGCCGACCCTTTGGAGTCTGGCTGAGGTATGATATCGCGGGCCCATGGCTTATCTAGGGTTGATTAATATCTTGGCCATCATCTCGGTCGAGGTTTGTGTCTCTGGTCCGAGGTTACACTTGGGCATATCAGTGTCCAAGAGTTATCTCTCATTAAATTGAATTCAACGAATTTAAAAATGGGAAATATGAGGCTGCCAGAAGGGGTCGATCGATCGAGGTCTGGGGCTCGATCGATCGAACCTTCGATCGATCGAAGCTCTTGGCTCAATCGATCGATCAAACAGGTATGGCGAATTCTGTTGTTAATCAGTTACGAGTTCTATCACATAACCTCCTCCAAATCCAAACTTTTCATTCCCAATCGCCCAGAAATTTGTACTACTAACATTATAATCTCATTTTATGTATCTTCTACGTAAAGCATGTAAATTTCCGTCACTAATCATGGATTTATAGGCAAAAACTTCATAAAAATCTCAAGAACCCTAGAATTTATTTAACATGGTTCTAATCAATCTTTTCCAGAATTTTCTTCTTCTAAAACATCATAATTTCGTGGTTTAATCCTCCACATGTGAAGGGGTTTCCAGAATAACATTCAAATCATTACTACATGCGATTTCCTATCTCAAATTTGGGTTTTCTTCCATAAACTCATCCTAATCATCCCTAGACTAACATGAGTGATGCATTAACGAAAATAAGCAAGATAAACACTTGCCTGGGATTTTCAGAGTTCTGGTTTGATGACGAATTTGGTGTGGTTGCGTTCCCCGTCGCGCGATCTACGCGTTGGTGGTGGTGGCGGTGCAGACGGATGGATTTTGGGCCTTGGATTGCTTTGAAAGCTCTCTCCTTCCCTCTCCTATGGCCGTCACTTGTCTTTAATTGTTTTAACCCTAGAAGGAAACCTTAGACATCTGATATATCCCTTGAAATTTCGTGGGTTTAATTACCCAAAAATGCGAAATGTCCAAAATGCCCTCCCGGGGTACTAATTAAGCCTAAAAACACCCCGAGACCCAAACTAAACCCCCGAGTACACTTTTCTGACTATCTCGACCCTTACGGACACTTTGGCGCACTCAAAACGACCATACGAGCGACTTATAATATATTCACTTTTATTCATCAATATTTAGTCCCGACACGACACGGGCGCGTCCCGACTCAAATTTCCAAAATTGTCATTTTATTCACTCGTGACATTTAATATAACCAATATTATATATTACTTTGCTCATTAGTAATATTCAACAAATTTCCCATAATTACTAACTCTCATCACGTTAATAATTATAACATAATTAATTTCCGGATTTATATTAAATAATTAATTCACATTAAATTTAATAAATCCCCAAATTAATATAGCATAAAAATACGGGGTATTACATTACACAATAGAGAAACCCGACATAAGTTAAAAGCATTGTAGTCCACATTATATAGGCACATGGCCTCCATACAATCAAGATAAGAGGAGAATTCTTCATACATGGGAAGAGCCATTTGAGAATAAGAAATATAAAGAAAGAAGAGAAATGTGGGTATTGGTGTAGAAATCACATCCCATACCTATCCTTTAATACACAAAACCCTTGGCAAAAGACAAGAGCTCTGGAAACTCGAGTAAATTTCAATCCTACAGGAGTACTCTGATGTGCTTGAAAGTGTAATCAACTCCTAGTGATGATTTGACTTGACCCCCATGCTTATAAGTAGGTCAAGGGGTATGTCGATCGATAACCCCCCTATTTTGGAAAATTCCATCTTTCCTCTTTTACCAAAATTAATTTCAGAGAAAACCTCATTTTGAAAAAACTACCCCCGGATTATTTACTCATTTTTTCTTAAGAAAAAATCATTTTAATTCTCAAAATAAATTCTTACTCAAAAATATTTTTTCTGAGTTAATTTCACTTCCCTTTTCTAAATAAATAAACATTGTGCCTTTCATTATCATTTCCATACGTATCTCTACTTTTGCCTAAAATAAACACTCTCAGCTGAAAATTAAAAGTGCATATAGAATAAGTCACAAAATAAAGAAAAATGCTAAAAAGAAAATGCATATCTCATCATATATGTTGCTTCACTTGGTTAAATTTTGCAGATTAAAAAGTAAAATAGAAAAATACAAACGGGACTTCACCCGAACCCTCATCTTTCCCTCTCAAGCCTTCAACCCCCACGTTGAACATGCTTTCCCCTACGACGAGTAGTGGTTCCTCCACTCCCAGAGCTCGAACCCTCATCTGACGTGGCAGATGGTACAAAGAAGGAAGGAGCTAACTTCTTGATATAATTTGACATGGAGGCCATCCAGTCCTTGATGTCCCTCGGCCATGTGGTTGACACCCGAACATACTGCAAACAAAGAAGCAACGGTAAAAGTAAAATCAATGAATGAAAAAGCAAAGAAGAATCAATAGAAAAGATAAGGAAGAAGGATATATCTCAGGACTGCGGGCCTCATCTGTAAGTCCCGTCAACCCAGACACTGACGCATGAGGATGGTGCGACACGCTCAGTGACTCCCCGCTACTCAGTTAAAAATTATAAGAAAAGGGAGTAACCTGAATGATCGGAGCCTCCTCTGTCGCCACCACCGCCACTGATGTACCACCACCTGCATTATGGGATGATCCAACCGGTGAGATAGTACCCCTACCTGAAGCCGTAGTGGGTGGAGGTGTGTTCTCCATGTCATAGATACAAGAGGGAATCAACCAGCTCATCACAAAATCCAGATAATCATAACTCGTTGTTGTGTCTATATAGTGCATATAAGGCTCACCGAGCATCGCTGTCACTCGGGCATCATCTGACATCTCTCTCACCCACCTCATATACATAGGGGAACCAATGGTGGGACCACCACTTCCTCCTCCATCATCTGCCTCACCACCCTTTCCCTTGGTACCAAACGTATCCAAACTCATGCTCGATCAACCGCCGCATCTGCGCATGTAATCCCATCACCCCCGTATCCCACGGAGTCACCACCCAGAGGTAGAAGGTCACTTATAATCACCAACAGAGAATCAGTATCTTCTTAAAAAATAAAGATGACAAAAAAACTTAGAAAATATGACTGATCGCTCGTCAAGGCATTCAGAGCTCATCGCATGTTCGCCAAGGATAAAGACTAGTTTGATCGCCGGTTGGACATTGCCATATAAATATCCGGTAGAAGTCACCCAAGTCATCATCCTTAAGGTCTATCAACCCTGTATTATGCTCGATCATCTCATAGAACCACGTCTGCAAAAGACAGGAATCAACAAAAAAAAGCAAAAGAAGAATGAAAGGAAATGCATACAAACATGAAAATAAATCCAAAATTACCTCCAAAAGCACTACACCAAAAATAGCAATTTGGCACACCCTGATATTAAAAATCTGGCACAGTTTAAAACTGTGCCAGATTTTGGCACGGTTTAATAGCATTTTGGCACACTTTAAAGCAGTGCCAAAATTTGGCACTATTTTAAAGTGTGCCAAAATTGAGTACACTTGGTAAATTTAAAATACCTAAAAAAATTCAGTCCTCACATTGGTTTTTGTCTCCCGCCCTCTCTCATCCCTCACTTTCAGGGCTCCCACTTCCTCTCCCTCCCGCACGCTCTCTCTCTCTCTCTCTCTCTCTCTCTCTCGTATGCCCCTCTTTACAAACCCTAACTGCAGCCTTCCATCTTACCGCCTTCCAAATCCTAGGGTTGAGGAGTCCGAAAATGGGATGCGTATGGTTATCGCAACAATCAGAAGGGGTTCCCATATATTGGTACTGTATATAAAACTTATAGATTGGTATTGTATATGATTGTTTACCTATTTCTTATATGGTTTTGTATCTTTCGTAAATTGGTACTATATATAAAACTCATAGATTGGTACTGTATATAACTGTCTGTCTTCCTATTTCTTATAAACTCATAACTAAAATCCACTTTGGTACTATATATAAAACTCATAATTGGTTATGATAACATTTATGCTAAAAATATGTTATGATAACAGTTATGATAACTGTTATGCTCATTTCAAAGACATGACTGAAATCCACTTTGGTTATGTCTGTCCACAGGAAAGCAAAGAATAAAAATAATTGATTGGGGTAATTCTTGATGGTATTGGAAATAATAGGAAGCCTCACAAGCTGAGGTTGTACTCGATTGCTAGCAGTGCCCTTGGTGACTTTGGGGACTCCAAAACTATAAGTTTTTAATTCAAAATTAATATTTGGTATTGCAGCTTTATTTTGGACATTATTTTCATTGTATTATGAATTTATATACTGCGTATGTTAAAAATAATCCATATCATCTAACAAAATGGGGAGTTTGTATAGAAATATTGTTAGACGATTCAAATTGATCATCCGTTTTGAGGAATTTCTTTATGTGGTAATTATTTCAATTGCAAGTTTATAAGGTAGCACCTTTGCATTTTGAGGTTATAAGTTCTACTTACTCTATTGTCCGCATTTCAAAATTCAATTTTTGATTTTTTGGTGTTTGACCATCATTTTATTTAGCGTATTGTGAAAAATATAGTTTTGGGAACCAGTACTCTGTTATTAATTTTTTATAGAATCTTAATGATGTTTTCAGTATTTATGACACTTTAGGTGCCAAACCAATATTATTTAAATGTTTGAGCATCAGGGTTACAATACTCAAAACAATAAGGGCCAAAGTCTAAATAACCCATCAATTTTGTTTAGGAAGAAGAAACTTTGGTATTATCAACACTCAAAATCAAAATTCATTTGAATGTCATGGGATCGGTTGGCTGATTTTTCAAATTGCCTCAACTTGATGTTTCACAGGTTTCTTTGTGTGTAAAAAGGCTTGTGTACACCAATGACCAGGGGGAGTCATTAAAGGAGTGTGCTCAAAGTTCTTGTGTAAGAATGCATAACCCTCTAATTCAATTCAACCTTATCTTTACGTAATTACGATTACTAAACATTTTTCTAAAAATCAAATTTCGCTCATCTTGCTGGTATTCTTTTCCTTTCACATGTTGGTAAAGAAAAAAAGGCTTTATATGATGTGTCCATCCAGCTTAAAATGTTGGGGATTTCAGGTGACTTGAAGGTTGGTTCTGAAGTGAAGATAACTGGACCTGTAGGAAAAGAAATGCTTATGCCAAAGGATCCTAATGTAACCGTTGTAATGGTATATATACTTCTTCCACTGAATGTATTCGATTGAACGTAATGGTATATATACTTCATTTTCGATTGAACGTTATGAAGGAATATGTGATCTTATTTTTTTATGACATTTAGTGCTGCTAAATTCACATATGAAGTTTGGGGTTTAGAAAATGAATCAACATCTTGAGATTCAAATTCTTATGAGACAATATACATGAATTCATATATTTGGGATTCTGGGAAAGAACTAAAACTCGAATTAAACGAGCACTTAGTGCTTACTTTATTTGAAAGCTGGTAATATTTTATTTTTAACTTGAGATAATCATTTCTATGCATGGGAGATTTTATGATTTTCTTAATAATAATCTATTATTCGTCTTGGGTCAAGTTGTCGATTGCAAGGCAGCCAAATCATAATTTATAAATTAACATTTTTTCAGGTTGGAATGCTTGATGTTAGTTCATCTGCAGTTTTATTTCTTACTGACAATGAGTAAGAAATAATGTATATCCTAAGGTGGAGCTATAAGACTAATATGGAGAAGACAATGAGTTCTTCTGATATAGGGCAGATCACGTTGGTTGGTATTCTTTTAGGTTTTAAAGATTCTTTTTTATTTGGATATATGTCTTTGTGTTCATTATCACGCATGCATATAACCATCTAAAGTTACTATTAGATAAAGTTACTATTAGATATAGGTCGTAGTTATTTTCATTTTCCCGTTTTAAGTTTCACCTTGGAAATGCTTCTTGTAGAATTGGGATGGCTGGTGTTCTTAGTACAGCGAGTGCCATTTTTTTCTGTTGTGAAAGATATGTTAGCTAATGTTATCATGATATCTCAGGTATCCTCTTCATCCTTGGTATATGTCAAATGTTATCCTATATTTTTAAAAATCATATTGATTTGATCAAATGCAGGCCAATAAGAACATTATGTGTGCTTTGATGTGCCTACGAAGGAAGTAAAAGATGTTGTTGAGGCTCTAGAATCTATATTTGGCTAAGCTTTAGATGTTAGGGTCCTTTCTCAGGTATTGTACTTCGATTTGAATGAGTTGTAAACGCTCATAATGTGCTATATCAAGATAGTTTAGCGCTTAGGAATGCCATCTTTTTAGTATAATTGCTAAACACATCTTGGTGGGGTTTGAATATCAAATATTGATGATACAACCAACATATTGGGCAAATGCCCATTCCATTTTGCCTTTCGCGAGAGTGGAATACATGAATCTCAAATATTGATTAGACAATTATCATTCTTTGTATCAATTCTTGTAAAATCTTTGTTGAAAGATAATCACATATTAATATAAGATCTGATTGAAGCCCAATGCTTATGAATACATAAATATGTAGGAGGTAGTGCCGTGAAAAGGTACTAGAGTCTTCAGTTGAGACATATCAAAGTGAATGTGTCAATTTTTTATCTTCTGTTAAGATATATCAGTTAAGATATGTCTTCAGTTAAGACATATCAAGGTGTTGAACAAAGTGAATGTTTTATATCTGTGAACAAGGCACTGGAGTCTTTAGGTATCAAGGAGTTAGATAAACCACTTCTTGGTTTCGCATTCAAAGTGAATGTGTCAATTTTCATTATTAAATTGATCTCATTTTTTTTTCTAAAATGTCTATTTTGTATGGAGAGCCTTATCTAATAGTGTTCCTATTGATATGCTGATCCAAAAAGTTAGGTAAGGCTTGCATCTAGATGTCAGTGCTGTAAAAAGAATTCAAAATCCAATTATCATTTATTGATTTCAGGTCCTATTGCTGCTAATATATGGAACTTCTTTAGCAATTTGATGAATTTCAGTTATCACTCCTACATTAGAGGTATATAACATTTCCGATCAGACTTAGTCCCCAACTCCAATAATGCTCGATAACAGTTATATAACTGTTAATATAATAGTTATCCGGACCCTATATGTTTGGCTTCTTCGATTATGTAGGCTTCTTGACACGCTTCATACCTCACTAGATTCGAGTCAAAATGACATGGTTATAAACGTCATAATGAATTACGTTTCATACTTTACTTTCCTATGAAGAACAACTCCAATAATGCTCTATAACATTTATATAACTGTTTATATAACAGTTATATAGCTGTTATATAAACAGTTATATAATTGTTATATAAACAGTTATATAACTGTTAATATAACAGTTATCCAGACCCTATATGTTTGTTTCATTTATGCTATTCAACACTTTATAAGCTTCTTTGATTATGTTGGCTTCTTGACACGTTTCATACCTCACTAGATTCGAGTCAAAATGACATGGTTATAAACGTCATAATGAATTACGTTTCATACTTTACTTTCCTACGAAGAACAACTCCAATAATGCTCTATAACAGTTATATAATTATTAATATAACAGTTATCCGGACCCTATATGTTTGGTTTCATTTATGATATTCAACACTTTATAAGCTTATTTGATTATGTAGGCTTCTTGACACGTTTCATACCTCACTAGATTCGAGTCAAAATGACATGGTTATAAACGTCATAATGAATTACGTTTCATACTTTACTTTCCTACGAAGCACAACTCCAATAATGCTCTATAACAGTTATATAATTGTTTATATAACTGTTATATTAACAGTTATCCGGACTCTATATGTTTGGTTTCATTTATGTTATTCAAATCCCATGGTGCCTGTATTTCAGGTTATTGTCTAAAGAATATGTTGCTTACTTGAGACCATATAAAGAACGTGGAGTATATGAAGAACGTGAGCCGCCAAGAATATGTTGCTCACTTGAGAAGGTAAAAAATATTTGAAATTAATTACTGGTTTTTGAGTTTGTTCTCACAACCTCCCTTTCTTTTACTGATTTTTAATGTGAATGGTAAGTGGTGGAACACTTTGGAGTATTGTTATGCTGCTACTGATTCGAACATGCATTGTTTGAGACTAATATTTAGAACATCGTGATGATGAGGTGGCAGCGGCAATAGTGAAGATGAGGTGGCAGTAGCAGTAGTGAACCCATCGTTGTCCTGTGCCAAAGTTGGGTCGTTCCTCAATTTCGACTCCGTTTCCTATCCAATCTCAGTCAGTCTCATCTCCATTTCCTTTTTGTTATCCCTTAGATCTATTATTGTTTTGTTTATGTTCATGTTTTTTGTTCGATTTCATTTTCATGGTTAAATAGGATGTCGGTTCTACAATGTTAATTTTGAAACGTTTAATGTTAATGTTTCCATGTTTATATGTTATCATAATAGGAAGTAAAGATGGAAGTTTTCTTTGCAAGCACCTTTGGAAATGGCCGAACTTGAGGTACTATTTGATGAATCTGTAAAGATCTTTAGTATTTATGTAGAACTAATTGAATGACTTAGGTAATTTATAGTTGGGTTGAATATAAGTTGAACATTAGGTTAATGCAATGATAAAGAGAACAAACCAATTTCCAAAAATAATAACCAATGTGACTCGTAGGAACTCGATAATTTCCAAATCACTAGACCAATATGATTTGTAGGAATTAACCGTGTCGTCACGGGTTACCCGGTCTGAGCATATGACAATAATTTTAAAATACGTAGATTAGGCTTGAAAACAAGTCGTTTGAGGGTGAAAACCCAAACCAGCCCCCAAACGGCCCCATAAGAGGCACGAACACCTCGCACGGGACCAATGTAACTCGTACAAATTGACCGCGTAGTCACGGGTCTCTCGGTTTGAGAATAGGATGATAATTTACAAAAATCAACACTTTAACTTAAAAACAGGCCGTTAAAGGGTGAAAACCTAAACCAACCCCCTAACGGACCCGTAAGAGGCACGAACACCTCGCACGGGACCAATGTAACTCGTAGGAACTGACCGCGTAGTCCCGGGTCTCCCGGTTTGTGAATATGATGATAATTTGCAAAAATCAACACTTAAACTTAAAAACAAGTCGTCAAAGGGTGAAAACCCAAACCAGCCCCCAAACGACCTCGTAGGAGGCACGAACACCTCGTACGGGACCAATGTAACTTGTAGGAACTGACCGCATAGTTCGGGGTCTCCCGGTTTGTGAATATGATGATAATTTGCAAAAATCAACACTTAAACTTAAAAACAAGCAGTTAAAGGGTGAAAACCCAAACCATCCCCCAAACGACCCCGTATGAGGCACGAACACCTCGTACGGGACCAATGTAACTTGTAGGAACTGACCGCGTAGTCCCGGATCTCCCGGTTTGTGAGTATGACGATAATTTGCAAAAATCAACACTTAAACTTAAAAACAAGTCGTTAAAGGGTGAAAACCCAAACCATCCCCCAAACGACCCCATAGGAGGCACGAACACCTCGCACGGGTCCAATGTAACTTGTAGGAACTGATCGCGTAGTCCCGGGTCTCCTGGTTTGAAAATATGACGATAATTTGCAAAAGTCACACTTAGACTTAAAATTAAGCCTTTAAAGGGTGAAAACCCAAACCATCCCCCAAACGACCCCGTAGGAGGCACGAACACCTCGTACGAGACCAATGTAACTTGTAGGGACTGACCGCGTAGTCTCGGGTCTCCAACACTTAACTTAAAAATAAGTCGTTAAAGGGTGAAAACCCAAACCAGCCCTCAAACGACCCCGTAGGAGGCACGAACACCTCGCACGGGACCAATGTAACTTGTAGGAACTGACCGCGTAGTCTCGGGTCTCCCGATTTGTGAATATGACAACAATTTGCAAAAATCACCACTTAGACTTAAAAACAAGTCGTTAAAGGGTGAAAACCCAAACCAATCGCCAAACAGACCCGTAGGAGGCACGAATACCTCGCACGGGACCAATGTAACTTATAAGAACTGATAGCGTAGTCCCGGATCTCCCGGTTTGAGAATACGACGATAATTTGCAAAAATCAACACTTAGACTTAAAATTAAGCCGTCAAAGGGTGAAAACCCAAACCATCCCCAAACGACCCCGTAAGAGGCACGAACACCTCGCACGCGACCAATGTAACTTGTACGAAATGACCGCGTAGTCTCGAGTCTCCCGATTTGAGAATATGATGATAATTTGCAAAAATAACACTTAGACTTAAAAACAGACCGTTAAAGGGTGAAAACCTAAACCAGCCACTAAACGACCCCGTAAGAGGCACGAACACCTCGCCCGGGACCAATGTAACTTGTAGGAACTGACCGTGTAGTCTCGGGTCACCCGATTTGAGAATATGACGATAATTTGTAAAAATCAACACTTAGACTTAAAAACAATCCGTTAAAGGGTGAAAACCTAAATCAACCCCCAAACGGACCCGTAAGAGACACGAACACCTCGCACGGGACCAATGTAACTTGTAAGAACTGATCGCGTAGTCTCCGATCTCTCGGTTTGAGAATATGACGATAATTTTCAAAAATCAACACTTAAACTTAAAAACAGGCCGTTAAAGGGTGAAAACCTAAATCAGCCCCCAAACAGACCCGTAAGAGGCACGAACACCTTGCACGGGACCAATGTAACATGTAGAAACTGACCACGTAGTCCCCGGTCTCCCGATTTGAGAATATGATGATAATTTGCAAAAATCAACACTTAGACTTAAAAACAATCCGTTGGGTGAAAACCTAAACCAGCCTCCAAACGGACTCGTAAGAGGCACGAACACCTTACACGGGACCTATGTAACTTGTAGGAACTAACCGCGTAGTCCCGGGTCTCCCGGTTTAAGAATATGACGATAATTTGCAAAAATCAACACTTAGACTTAAAAACAAGCCGTTAAAGGGTGAAAACCCAAACCAGCCCCCAAACGACCCCGTAAGAGGTATGAACACCTCGCACGGGACCAATGTAACTTGTAGGAACTGACTGCGTAGTCCCGGGTCTCCCGGTTTGATAATATGACGATAATTTGCAAAAGTCAACACTTAAACTTAAAAACAAGTCGTTAAAGGGTGAAAATCTAAACCAGCCCCCAAACGGACCCGTAAGAGGCATGATCACCTCGCACGGGACCAATGTAACTTGTAGGAACTGACCGCGTAGTCCCGGGTCACCCGGTTTGAGAATATGACGATAATTTCCACTGTTATATGTAATTTTTTAGTTTGAGTAAGTTTTTTTTGTAAATTACTGGGTTACTAATATCGTATCTTTTTTGTATCCTATTTTTTTTGCAGGATAACATTTTATCGTTGGCATTTATTCACGTGGAACACAAAGAGAACTCAATGGTTTACAACAAGGGGTTTATTCGTGATTCCATTTTTTTGTGTTATGGTCGTGCGGACTTTTGTAGTTTTATTGTTAACTTTTATAGCCGTGCGGACTTTTGTAAGTTTATTTTTTATATTTTGTGGTCGTGCGGGCTTTATGTTAGGCAGGTTTTGTATTAGCAAGTTTTGGAATGTCCAGAAAATAGAGAAAATTCTGCCCAATTTTTTTTTGGCCTGTGAACTATTAAAGACTTGTAATATTTTGAAGTTTGTATGTCCATTACTTAATCAACAACGTGCAATATTTTCAATTTAAGAATTTTCGTGCTTTCAAATAATTAATTTTTTTTCCTTTTTATAAAAAATTTGGCACAGTTCAAAACCGTGGCAAAAGTGTATCATATTTTGGCACGATTTTGAACTTTGCCAAATTTTTCTCAAAGTGTGCCAGAAATATCAAATTCTGGCACGGTTTAAAAGTGTGCCAGAATTGTTCCTGTTTGGCCAAATCTGGCACACTTTTGAGCCGTGCCAAAAAAAAAGGGCCATTTTGGAACACCTGATTCTGGTACAGTTCAAAACCGTGCCAGATTTGATCTGGCACGATTTTAAACCGTGACAGATTCTTGTTTTTAGTGTAGTGAAGATACATGGCCCCCGTAAAAGTTTTTCGACAGCAACGCCTAAATGCATCCAAAGAAGAATAAAGGGACGCCAAAGTCAAGCTCCCCCAATCATACAGCTAGATATCGAAAATCATCCTCAGATACGGCAAAAACCAAAGATGGACGATGTCGCTACTCGTCACCACCAAAAATCCACCCAACAGAAGTAAAATAAATAGACTGGATGTCTGTCTCACCTGTCGGCCCCCTGTCACATCCACCCTCCTCTTCATAAGTGTCTCCTTTAAAGAAAAAATATGGATAGAATCCCAGATACAATCTTACCCACATCCCCAAACGCTTCTTGCACCGCCTCTAGTGTCACCCTTAATGTACGGTGTCCACCACTTTTTGAAACCCCTCAAAATCAACCCCCGTCAGCTACTGACCTTCTATGGAAGTGACTATCATCTCTCCAAAGCAAAGATGAAAGGTGCGGGTAGTGTCCCACCACCTCTCCCCCAGAGCACAATAAATTGTAAGAGAACTCGGTGTCTCATCCAAAGCCTACACCAAATGAACAAAACCTGCATAAGAAACCATTCGGCACACCATAGCAGGGAGCTTCTCATAAACCTCCTTCAGCCCCATCGTCCCCCGAGACCGAATACTCGAAAGAGAAATGTCATTTTGCAAAAGAAGAAGAAGAAAAACCCTTTGTTAGCACAAAGAAGAAAGATAAAAATGAAATGGAATACCAAAGGCACTGTACTTATGTTGCCACTAGGGTTACTCACCCTACATGAACGGTGGTATGCCGGCTCACGTAGTAGGATACGCTCATCAGCTATAGGCTCGAACAATTCAAAGGCATTTTCATTGCCCAAAGTAAGTGACACCCTAGACTGCCACTCCAAGTCAGCCCAGTCATCAACGGCCAGCCACTCAGTTTTGTATCCCTCATTTGAAAAACTATCCATTTAAAGTCTTCAAGAAAAAAGAACTTAGAAACGGTTTTAAGATAGAAAAAGAATAAGATTCAAGCACTTGAAGATGTGAAAAATGGGGAGGGATCGCCCCCTTTTTATAGAAGGCTAAGGGGTCAACCGATCGGCAACCCCCTGACCTTACCGATCGGCAGCCGCCTTTTCCTCTTTCCAAGGAATCCCAGGAGTGATCTTGCCGATTGGCACCCTCCCAAAACTACCTATCGGCACCCTCTTTCAAATTTTGTACAAAAAAAGGCAGAAAATTCCAAAACAAATCTAGAAATAACCCAAAAAATTCCCAAAAATTCCTGAAAATATGGAACATCAATTTCCTTAAGAAAATCATTTTTTGAAGTACTAAGCCCCTTACAAACTCTTAGAATTCCCAGTCGGATTAATCTTACGCTCTTATCCACAGCATAATCCCCATCGGGATTAATCTTACGCATCTATCCTCGATATATTCCACAAATAGGACCAACGGTGCGCCAGCATCCAAGTCTACTACAATTCCCAACCAGAATCCCAAAAATAAAGCATCCCCCAGTGGAGTCTTAAAACAACACAATCCTCGGTGTAACCATAGGAAACTTAAATTCCCTAAGAGGGCAATTCCCCATGCTATAACTTAAGGTCCTTAGAATTGACCTCAGGCCTCAGAATCAATCGTGTCAACTTAAGGTCCTTGAAATTGACCTCGACCCTTAGAATTGGTCATCCTAACTTAAGGTCCTCAGAATGGACCTCGGCCCTCAGAATTGCTCGTCACAACTTAAGATCCTCAGAATTGACCTCGACCCCCGGATTTGATCATCACAACTCAAGGTCCTCAAAATTAACCTCGACCCTAAGAATTGGTCGTCCCAACTCAAGGTCCTTAGAATTGATTTTGACCCTCAGAATTGCTCGTCACAACTTAAGGTCCTCAGAATTGACCTCGACCCTCAGAATTGGTCGTTCCAACTTTCCTACAGTTCGCCCCGTGTGCTTATCAGTTTTACGATTCAGACAAATGATTCGTTTTCCTTCTAGAATTTCCTGTCCAGTGACTAATGGGCGCTTTTAGGCCCCATTTGACTTTGATCAACTCCCGAACCCGGGAGTGGCTCAATTGATTCTTAAATATCTCTAAATACCCTTTCTAACGGTCCACCTCATGCGTGATTTTGACTTACAGTTCGCGTTTTATGACCATTTTTCTAAAAACCCTGCCTCAGACTGCCGAATGGAACCTGCCTACTGGCAGTGTGCCTAGGGTTCTATGCCGATAGGCAGGTTTAGGACCATGAAAATTGGCACCTCCCTTGGACCTATAAATAGAGGCCATGACGTCACTTTGAGGAAGAAATCCTAAACATCCCTCTCAAAAATTCAGAGAGCATTCTCTCGAATTCAGAGATGTTCCCCTCTTAAAAAACCCATTTCCCACATTCCTTCCATCCATTAAACAATATTTTGAGTAACTTCACACCCATCTCCTCATACCACCATCATCTCATCGTGAGATCAGCGTATTTACAACCAAGATCCATTCCAAGTCTTCATAAGAAGGTCCAACTCTTCACCCTTGTCTTTAAATTCTCTTATTTTAGCATTAGCTACTTTATTTTCACTTTAGTGTTTTATTTCATTACATCATACACCTTAATTCCAAATCTTTATTATTAATATTTGCACATACTTTATTTTCATATAAAACCCAAAAACAAGAAAAATAGGGTTTACTTGTAATTTCCAAACGAAAAATTCTCATCACATTTTCTCACACAAAAACACTTTTTCTACACACACACACATATAAGAAAAGTCCCCGGTTGGATTTATGCGTTTAACCCCACCTCGTATTGTCTTCAAACTACGCTTTGATGCCCCTGGACTACGTAGGCGACTTGGGTAAATCCCTAGACCCGAGTACTCCCATATACTGTTGCTACCTTGTTCTTATTATATAATACATTTTATATGCCTACATGCTTGTGTCTTGTCCAATAATACATTTTAAAAAAATATTATCCGCGCCAGCGGTATGTATAGGGGGTATGACCATCAATGCATACCGTTGGCGCGGACCATTTTATCTAATATGTTGGTCTGGTATGTATAGGTGGTCGAACTACCTATACAAACCGCTGACGCGAACCATTTTTTTAAATAGTAAAAAGATTATTTTTAAAACAATAAAATAAAATGTTTTTAACTAAAAAAAATAAATAACGAAACAGTTTTTTAAATTAATAAAAGAAACAGTTTTTTAAATGAATAAAATAAACAGTTTTTAACTAAAAATAGATAGGATTTTATGTTTTATAAACAGTTTTTTTATTTATAAAAAACTATTTTTTTATTGAAAATATAATTTTTTGATTTTTATCAAATATATTTGTTTTATTTGGAGGTGAAAAAATTGATATTTAGATTTTATAAATCTAAGGGTACAATTGTTATTTAGTATCAAAAGGGTGTGGGGAAAGACAAAGGTGTGGGAATAACTGTTGACGCCTAAGGAACTTTAGTGTCAAAATATATATCAGTGGACTAGAGCTCAAAATATCATATTGGTCCAGAATTATATTGAGAAAATCCCTTATTTTTTATGTATCAAAAAAATATTTAATATAAAAAAATTTAGAACTAAACGTTAGTTGTCAAAAAAAATTAGCTAAAATAATTATTTTCTAGAAGTAGAGATGAATATATGTTTTTCGGCTAAGCAGAGAGACAGTTAGACGGAGAAATCCATTTGCTTTGAAAGTAGGAAATTGCATTTTGATTATGCAAGGTCATCATGGTCATTTTCAAAGTTTGAACCCAAAATAGAGTGCCTTACAATTTGTTTGGAGTGTAAATAACGTTCCCTAAATAAACTATAATATTTCACTAACCTTTCTATTTATAGGGAACAAAGGTCTTCTTAATGGTAAATTTTTTTAAAGTCTGTTTTCTTTTACGTTGAGGTACTACTAAAAAGATTGTTTGTGACTTGGCACTTCTTTGCATTGATAAAGGTAGTTTAAAAAAAAACTATCCCCAATGGAATTCTTTTTGAAAATCTTTCTATCATGTGTCAATAGTATAACATCCCAAATATTGTGTGAACCTTATTGTATTTGTCAATGCTATATAAAAATCCTAATAAAAAAATTCTAGGATTTAATAAATTCTCATTAGAAATTTTTATACCTTGCCCACGCCATATTGTATAAGGATAAAACTACAAATTTACACTAGATAGGGATTTTCATAATTTATATTTTTATCATAGTAATTTGGAGACATAGGAACCCCTAATTGAGATGAACTATATCCACATTTTTAAAAGGTTAATTTATGAGAGAAATTGGCATGGGGTATCAAATTCAAAGCTACATGTGTTACCATCATGGTACGGCTACACTCTGCAAAGTGTATGAGAGAGAGAGTCTCTTTGTGATGCGACGTGTGATAGTGTTTAATGAAACTGAAAGTCTATAACTTATTTTAATTTTTAATAAAAGCAGTCAAAAGTGAAATAATAACCAAACAGGATCACAAGGCAATGATCAAGTTTGAATTAGAAATAAGAGCATGGGGAGTAAGTTATGGAGAAGGATGGTGTTAAAAACCTTATTAGGGTTTTAGATCTCTAGAGGGTGTCAAAAAAATGACACTTTACATATAAGTGATTTTGTTCGTGTCTGTAGTGCCTAAGAGTGTGTGTCAGTATGTAAAAGGGTGAATATGTGTGACAAATGTAAAAATGTGAAATTTAATGAGTGTGAGGAATAAGTTCATAAATATATGTGATTGTGTGAAATAGGTGTGTACAAAAATTTAAGTGAAAGATGTAAATAAAAAGAAATAAAAAAAGGTGAAAATATGCATGTAATTGGCATGAATATCAAGTGTGGGTATATAACGTTTACATACATAAAATGAGATCAAAGATCGCGTAGTTCATAGAGGGCTACTAAGGTGAGTTTACCCCGTATATACAATCAGGTCATGGGTAAAAACTAATTTAAAGAAATGAGTGTTAAAACCCTCTTTTTGAGACGAAGGGTGAGAAAACACTATAAATCAGCACCTTAGTCGAACAATATGATGTAAACTTTATTTTTATTATTTTTGCTACAAAAAATATATTTGAAGCTTGTATTGAAGGTATAAACTATTAAAATGTAAAGACTATGCAGTGGCGGAGCCAGGATTGTGACTTAGCGGGGGCGAAACTGTACTTATCCCCCCGAGGCGAATTTTTTTTGAGTTATTTTAACTATATAGAAAATTAAGGTAAAGGTCATGTTCCTTCCTATATTTCGATTTTTAGGACAATGCTTTTTAAGTTTATAAATCTAGTCCCTGTGGTTCAATTGCAATTATTTTTTTGGTCCGCGCCAACGGCACTATTTTTCATGGTATTTTTAGTACAGGGACTAAATTTATAAAATTATATGGAGTGTCCTATTTTTATACACTTTGAGCATTATAAGAACCTTTTCCCAAAACCCCCTTAACTATATTGGGCATATAAAAACTTGAATTAATTCAGAGTTATTTTAACAGCTCAATAACATAATTAAATCAGAATTAATTTAACAGTTCAACAAATCTTGAATGGAGAGAAAATATAAAAACTATAAAAAGATAAAGAAGTATAAAAGAGGCTTACCAACAGTGGCGGGCCGGCGGTAATGGCTGTGGTTCTAACATAAGTATAAATCTTGAAGGGAGAAACTAGTCTCAAACTTGAAACTTGGCTTTGGTTTGTAAGGAATGGACTTATCTGTTAGGGCGGCTGGTTTGTAAGGATGAACTTAAGTTTTAGAAATTACAACTTTTAACCTTAACATTTAAGTTATTACACATAGTTATATAAAAAATAAAAAAATAAAAAAATCAGGAATTCAGTAGGTGCGGTCGCACCCCCTCGGCACAGTGTGCCTCCGCCCCTGGCAGTGGGGTGCTAAAATGGGGAAATCAATATAATAAGTAAAAGATAAATAGATTGATAGCTAAGATAAGTGAGAAACTTTTAACTCTCGTAACAATAACATGATGACATAACCATTATATGTGACATATATTGAGATGACCTGAGACGAATAGAGTAGAAATTATGAGCTTGGTTTAGGGATTTGTAGAACACCAAAACAATAAGGTGGAATGTTGTAAATGTAAGGTAAATGTGGAAACTATGTGATTTAAATGATAAATGTAGTTTCGGGGTGAAATGGGAGCAAATTTTGCCTAAAAGTTTTAGAGAGGAATTCAATACTTTGAAAATGGAGATGATGGCTTCTAATTTATAGGAAAACGGGGTTGAGAGAGACTTTTCTTTACTGGTCCCGATCATCACACCTTATCGCAGAGACAAGGTGTCAATCGAAAATTAAATATACAAGTCCCCGTAGGTGTGGAAAATTGAGACCTTAGGAAGGAATCATAGAAATCATTTTGATTAACACTAAGAGCGCTATACCAAGTGCGTCGATCGACCTTTGTTTACAAAGTTTGGTTACTTAAAAACAAGGTAAAATAACGTAAGGAGTAGCACCTTTATGGTTTAGTGAAGTGTATCAATTGTCATAATTCGAGGAAATACCCATTTTTCTGTTTTGGTTGCTTTAGGTGCTAGTTTTGGTGTTGGATAGAGGTTGAAGCTTTAGAGAATTTAAATACTAAAGCTTCAGAGTTATTTAGGGGATATAAGAATTGTTTCCCATCGGTTTTAGAACAAAAGTCGTGATGATTTGTTACTCACAAGTTTAATGTAGAAGGTCCTGATGATAGGATATTACCAACGATTTTGGATGTCAAAGTCAGGTTGATAGATCACCTAGAGTTTTAGATGCCTATAGTTACTCGGGGGTTTAAAAGAAGCGGATTGAAATACTTGACTCAATAAAATATTTTCCCAATTACGTAGGATCGGATATATCAATCTTAAATTTCAATTTATCTCTATTTAGTCATAAATTAAACCACAAGGTATCATGTCATTTTTAACAACTTCCCCAAAAGTTAATTTAGGCCTACCTCATTCCCTAATATTCTCATCAATTTTCACTAAATCAATTTTCCTTTGAGCACTTATTGGTCTAGATATGACGAGTCTAACCTATCTATGGATATTTTATCATTACTTAGTATAGAAGTAGGCTACAAATCAATATGGGCTTACCGAGACGAGTTTAACCCGAGACTAATTGAGCTATATTCTTAAACCATCTTGAGATCAAGTTGAACTTCAGCTCATTTACTTAACAAACTCGTTAAGCTCAATATTTAAATGAGCCAAGCCAAAGCAACTCAATTCCGTTAGGTCTACTCGAACTCATTCACACCTTAACATATATAATGACAGGATCTCATCAAGATCATTTTTGCAAAAAAGATTGAAATCGATATTATTTTATTTTACTTTATAAATGAGCCTATTTAGAGCTTTAAATAAGTTCAGCTTGAACTATTCACGAACATCTATGTTGGTTTTCATACCTGCATGGCAGTTATGTCCAGTGATTCACTAATACATTCCTTTTTAATTATATTATTTCTAGTTTTATATCTTTACTTGAACATCTCCGCCACACTCGTTTAACATGTATCTTTTGGACTACTCAACACTTTATGAGGAATAAAATAGGTAAATAACCAAACATATGTCAATCCATCACATGGAGTAAAACCTTATAATATTTGTTATCTTAATTAGATCAAAAACTCAAACGGATCAGCAAAATCAAAGAGGACTCAAGTTATAACATTGGTACAATCTATAAGAGATATGTCGAAAAAGGACCATCCATTTTTATTTTATTGCTCTTAATCTTAACTATGTGTGTTACCATGCTAATAACACATTTCCATTCAATCACTGAGGTCCAGTTGTACCATCAAAAAAGGCCTTTATAGACAATGTTAATGAGTTGTGATGACACCGTATTTGACTATTAGAATTCTGAGGCTTCTCCACCCTTTCAGCGTCACTCACACAAGAGAAGATGTCCCAAAGTCGACCCAAAACTCTGTCATACCATAACTGACCTCCCAAGATCACAATTGCCTCTGAGAAGGGCCCACAGTAGTGTCATAGGACTCAACCACCTCATTACTTCTCCAAGATACTCAATCTATCCAATACATATCACAACACCTCGGTACTAGCATTCCACCATCTTTAATGAGCACAGCGGGCCTCGAATTGAAAAGAAATGGTACCCAGAGATCACAAAACCCCTCTTTAGGGATGATATTATTCTAATGTACCTCACGTAGTCTTAATGATGTTGCAGACCCCCAGACGTCAAGTAAAGCCTTTGCAGTTTGTTTATAGGAAATGTGAAAAGGATGGCATTATTCAACCCACTGCCACCATGCATTTCCACTAACATTGATGATTCCCATCTGCATTAAATGAACCCATCAACTACCTTACACCACCATCAAGCCTTTCTTCCATACTCCACCTTGCCACTCTAGCCATCAAACCTCGAATGAGGCCCCAGCCATACTTTTGCAGTCCACTAATTCTCTCTCTAAAGGAATGAATATATAAGGCGGTCTTGCAAATGGTTAAAGACATGTCAAAATCATCATACACAATAAAAAAAGGGGGGGGGGGGGGAATAGCTAAAACAAATGTCTACTCATTATAATATATGCTTTTAACCCACTGCTCTTAGCAAACTATCATTGCTTGGATCATTCGCAACTATCTTACTTATTATAAACCCTGGTGAATCTTAAACTAAGACTTAGAAACCTTTTAAGAAGTCCATAAGTTATTTCCTAAAGTCCTTAGAATTAATAAAAAAAATACCGCATGGACCTCAGATCTCTTTCACTAAAGATTAATAGGTTTTCTAGATTGTAATAACCATTTTATGATTTAATGTACAGTGAAACACCCTTTGACAGTGGACGTATGATCCTCAGATAAGGTCCAAACAACTTTATATACCTATCTATCACTTTGACAAACCTCCCCTCTAACCCATCTGAGGAACTGTGGTGAGAATATTTTGGGATTTAGGTCTCATACGATTTCAACACCCACCGAATTGTCCAAAAATATTATGGGTTACATTACCGATACAAAATGAGTACTCAATCAGAAAAATAAAGTTTCTCAAGTTCTTTTTCCTAAAGAAACCCCACTCCAACAGTCCGGTGAGTCTTCTACTTACAAGGATCCTCCCTATAATTCGCCAAATTGAAGACATGGTCCTAACTGTAATACCCCGTATTTTTATGCTATATTAATTTGGGGATTTATTAAAGTTAATGTGAATGAATTATTTAATAAAAAATCCGGAAATTAATTATGTTATAATTATTAACGTGACGAGAGTTAGTAATTATGGGAAATTTGTTGAATATTACTAATGAGCAAAGTAATATATTATATTGATTATATTGAATGTCATGAGTGAGTTAAATGACAATTTCGGAAATTTAAGTCGGAACGTGCTCGTGTCGCGTCGGGACTAAATTTTGATAAATAAAAAGTGAATATTTTATAAGTTGCCCGTATGATCGTTTTGAGTGCGCCAACGCGTTCGGAAGGGTCGAGATAGTCAGAAAAGTGTACACGGGGGTGTAGTTTGGGTCTCGGGGCGTTTTTAGGCCTAATTAGTAACCCGGGAGGGCATTTTGGTCATTTTACATTTATGGGTAATTAAACCCACGAAAATTAGAGGGACTATATCTGATATTGAGGTTGTCACCTAGGGTTAGAATTCCCAAAACCTAGAACGGCCATTGAAGAAGAGAGGAGAGAGCTCTCAAGCAATTTCAAGGCCCAAAACTCAACGGTTTGCGTCGCCGCCACCACCGACGCGTAGATCGCGAGACGAGGAACGCAACCATACCAAAATCAGCCGTAAATCAGAATACCAAAAATCCCAGGCAAGTGTTTATCTTGCTATTTTCGTTTGTGCAATTTCCATATTAGTTTAGGAATGATTAGGGATGAAATATATGGAAGAAAACCCAAATTTTGATAGGAATTTTCATGTGGTAAAGACTTAAACCTCATTCTGGAAATCTTTTGTGATGTAGAAGAATAACCCACGAAATTTTGATGATGTATTAGAAGGAAATTCTGGTAAAAACATATTAGAACCATGATTAAGAAAACTCTAGGGTTCTTAATGATTAGATAAGATTTTGGGTTGATTATCCATGTTTAATGATAGAAATACACATGCTTTACGTTGAAAACATCTGGTATAATGTTATAATGTTAGTAGTAGAATTTTTGGGACGTTTGGAGTTGAAAAATATGGATTTGGATGAAGATAGATGGTAGAACCCGTAACTGCAATTCTGCAGAAATCAAAATACCTGCTTGATCGATCGATCGAGCATAGAGCTTCGATCGATCGAAGGTTCGATCGATCGAGTCCCAGACCTCGATCGATCGACCCCTCCTGGCAGACTCCTATTTCCCTTGTTTAATTAGTTAAATTAAATTTATCGTGAAATAATTCTTGGGTATTCTTAATAAAATGTTTTGGGAGATAGGAAAGACCAGTAGGACATATGAATAAGTGTTGGGAACTTTATGATAAGACGAGAATTTTGCTTTTGGGATAATTATATAATGAACGATGAAACTACGTATTTCAAGTGAGAGATTACGGCGAATAGCTACGATAGTGAATAGAGGTATACCTACTGAATTTTCTACTTGGAAGGATAGAGTCCACGAGTGTCACGTAATAAGTGAGAAAACCCTTCGGGTTAAGGTTAGAGATGAAACCTTATACGTAATACTAATAATGTGAAATTAAGGATAAATGTTGTAATTATGGGTGACGAGAGGAACCTATATTAAAATGATAAAAGTGGTATATTTATATGATTGTGTGTACATATATTATATACATGTGAAAAACATACCGCGCTACTTGCTATCCTTGAGGTTACCACGCTGGGACAGTCTTATCTCGATGGGACCTTTATGGGGGATATTGACTTGTACCCTAGAAGATAGATATCCTTGGTACAGGCTATCGAATTGATAGTTCAGACGGTCCTAAGAGACGCGAGTATGTGCCATCCTCTTAGAGACTTGGAATCTATGCTTCGCCTCGATATTGTTTGTGTATGTGTTAATACAGTTCGAGAGTGATTCCGAATTTGTATTCCCCTTGATATGAGTGGTATGGGATTTGGATAGTAGAAGTATGCACGCACCATAGTTTTATTTGGGGTGCTGTTATTTTATATATATTATACGAGTAGTTAATATATATATGAGATTAGGAAATTTGAAACTGCCTACTGTGATTTGATAAGTAGGACATGGTTGATGACTCAAATAGTAAATACTTGTTTTGTGAAAGTATAATATGACACTGGGAAACTTTATAAATTAATAAAGCTAAAACGAGAGTTGTGCTGCTAATTGGAAGTATTCTTTTTAAACAGTGATATTGTTCGGTTTTGAAATCTTTTGAGTAAGTTAAGATAAGCTAAATTATTGGGAAGGTTAGTGCGATAAATGGCAAGACAAACCTTGGGGAGGGTTAGTGCGATAGATGTGCACATTAGAAGAGAGGTGAGAATTTCTCAAGAGAGTGTCGCACTAATATGTTGTTGCATTGGCCTGTATCAATTTAAATACTTGCTAAACGTATTTTAAATCAAACACACTATCGGGCTCTGACCCGTTTCTTTTTCTCTCTCTCTCTCTTGTATATATATGTATGTATTACAGGTGCCCAGCCACAGGGGCGTCTTGCTTAGGATCTCTTGGAAGGAACGCGCTGCAGCTTAGGTGGGAGTTGCAGGTCTCTTGATTAGACGACTTCGTTCATTCGGATCCACTCTTAGTACTTTCATTTAGTTGGGCATGTGTAGCTCTTTCCATTATTCCGTTGTTATTAGACATTTGTATTTCAGTTATTTCCAGTGTTGATGGGATTTATTCAGTTTGGATGTGTGACTTTAGATTTCGTATGTTGACATTCAATTGACGAATGTATTAAATTAATTGGATTATGTTGCAGAATTTAAATGTGGTGTGATTCTTACTTATTGAATGTGGTTAACTAAAGTAAATAAATAATTTTTCTTTAAATAAAATTTGGAAAGTTATGTATGAAAATGGTTTTGACACTTAGCTTAATTATTTAGGGTGTTAAATTGGAAAATTTATTTTTATCGACAGTGATGCTGAGAATGAACCAACTGTTTACCTTGATTTAATTTAATAAAAGAGTGATCGTCCGGTATTTAATTAGGCAGGGTGTCACACTAACCATGCAGGAAAATATAAATGAATTCGGGTATAAACAAGCCTAATGTGTTAACCATATTCAACTGTAGTTAATGAGGTTTGAGTTCATACAAGTTCAAGACTCTAATGATAACAAAGGGTAAGCTCTATATGTTCGACTTATACAATAAATAAGTACGTTAAGTAACCTTATAAATAGAAAATAATAAGAGGAGAATGATATTTATAAATAATATAAAAGAATAATTAAAATAAAATAAATTAATATTCAAAAGGGTGAAATGGGTCGGGGCTCATTGCTAGGGTTGCGGTCAGGCTAGGTCGCCTCGACGGGTAGGAACTGCGTCACATCGTCATACCCATTCGGGTATCGGGCCACTAGTCTACATAAGAACCATATATATATATATATATATATATATATATATATATATATATATATATATATATATAGAGAGAGAGAGAGAGAGAGGATCTAAAGTGGGCCTTAAATGACCCAAAGAACGGATCTATTATTTAAAATAATAAAAAAAATCCAACCAAACTTGGTGGAGATGATCTTCACAATAAGGAGGTCATCTCCAAATATTTTCATCAAAAAATTCTACTAAGAAGTGGGTGAAATATAAAATTAATATATATGTGTACTCTAAGTCGTTGAAACTTTTAATGATCGTCTCACCCACTTTTCGAATGACTTCTTTGATGAAATTATTTGCAGATGATCTCCTTGTTGTGCATATTATTTCCACCAAGTTTGGTGGAAAAATTAATTTTTTTGTATTTTAAATAGTTGGTCCGTATATTTTGTCATTTATTTAAGGTCCGCTTAAGACCCTATTTGTATATCTATACATATAAAGTTTGGTCGTATAATTAGGAGGCACTTTTGTAGATTAAACTTTTTAGGGTCATGTGCCACCAAGACATCTACCCAGGTGAAGACTAAATGGATGAACAGCCCAGAAAGAAACTAATGATGGGTGTTTGAGAAAACCCTTTAATTCAACCCTTAAAATTATAAATCCAGATCTAGATTAACCCAGATTTGTGCCTTAAACCATGACCTAGGGAAACGACTAAGTTTAGTCTAGTTCCCACAAACGATGCCAAACTGGCGATTTTTAAAAATGAAGACTAGCTCGGTTAAATGAAAACGGATATGAACTTAGTGAAGAAATATGATTATTATTATCATCTGGTAATGACATTGAACAGTAAATACAGAAAGATAAGATGAGAAAAGATATCAAACACAAAAATTTAACTCGCACAGACGATTAGACCTACGTCCACATAAAAGGAAGCTTATTTTCACTAAAATACGGTGGTACGTCACTATTATTGTACTACCCGCGCCCTCGATTTTATCTCCTTCCTTCTAAACATTATATTTACGAATGTATATTAAGATTTAATCATCATCATAGCCTTCATGCTTGGCAAATTGATTTTTTTGTGATTTAAAGATATATTCTAGAAAATCAGAGGTCGTTCTAACTAGGGCCTTCTAGTTCGAACGAGGTCGTTCGAACGAGGTTAGAACGAGACTTCTGACGAATGAAGATTGGTACATTTCCCTCCCGCGCTAACATCTCGATAGAACACCTCGTTGGTAATGTCGTTCGAATAATGGAGCAGTCTCATTCGAACGAGATTAATGGTCATTCGAATGACCGCTTCAGAATTTTTAAAATTCAAGATTTCCTTATGTGTTGTCACGTTTTGGGCCTATGGATTGATGATGTGTCAACTCCTGGTGAGCCCAGTGATCAAAACGTGTTTAGTATGTGTGGGGAGAGTTTTTTAATGATTTTGTGAATTATTGTGGGATTATAAGAAGAGAGAGTGAGGGTGGGTTTTTCTCACTAATTTCATCAGCATATTTCTCTCTCTCGAAGTTCCAAGAACCCATCTTCTTCCCCAAGCTTCTTCCACCATAGCCACACCTTGCTACCACCTCCAGACACCATTATACACCATTTCTAGTCTTTTTCAATCATCTTCAAGCTTGTGTCAAGGAAGAAAGTGGGTAGAGCTAAGCTTGTAGGAGGGATTTTGGAGCTATTTGAAGAGCTTTTAGAGTCTTGGAGTTAGGAACTTCCACAGTTATATCTTCTCTTAGTCTCCTCTTCAAACTTGAGGTAGGGTTTTCCTCTTTCAAAGTTTCAAGGTTTTGTAGCAATGAAAAACATGTAGGATGAATGCTAGATAATATTTAATGCGTAAAATGAAGTTATTTGATAAAAATATTATAGTCTTACAAAAATGGATTTTTAACAAGGCAAAACCCTAGAAGTGTTTTTTATAAATAAATGGCCTTTTTTTACCCTGAAAATAGAAGAAAGCGTGTGAAAATACAAATTAGTATCTTGTCTAAGTGCATTTTGAGGAATTTCTTGGCTTGAAATCCTCTTTCACATGTGTAGAATCATGTGGTAAGATAGATAATGATATTTTAGACTGGTTCAATCATGTTATGATGGGTTTTATGAAGAAATGAGTAAATGAAGAAAAAAACCCTAATGTGTTAGATATCGTAAGATTGAATAAAAATGATATTTGGGATCACATGTGATAAAAGGCAAAGTTGTGGACATTTGATTAAAAATGGTCTTGAAGGTTTAAATGTATTTTATGTGGAAAAATATAATATGATAACATGATTTTTGACATAAAATTATAGAAAGAATATTTTGGAAGAAAAATGTAGAATTCGAGTGCCAAAATGACGTTAAACATGTTTTTCACAAAATTATGATAAAGAGGGTAAAATGGTGATTTTGACAAATTTGAGGGTCCTAGTGGTTGGACTTCCTCTTTAGACCTTACCGAACGATTTTGCTAAAAAACGGATAAAGTGAACAAATGGCACATTGATAAAATGAACTAATGGTTTAAACCATAGAATGAGAAAAATGGTAAATTATGGAATAATGTGGGCATTAGTTAAAATGTTAACACGCATTAAATGATAGAATATGTTAGCATAGTTGGCGGTGTGGAGCCCGTTAAAGTATGCGGTTATTGAAAGATTCCGAGATAAGGTAATGGAAAACGAAAATGATAATGGTTGTGTTAAAAAATGAATAAGTAAGACAACCTAATGAAATGTGATAAAAGGATATTAAAGGACAAAATGTGATCAGTTAGTCTCTAGACCCGATAAAGGGTGGCGTGAAACGGTTAAGTGTGAGTATGAGCTCGTCGCTCGGGTGCATTGAATAGTAGTTACAACAATACTAGTTAAATTGTTACATGTTTTCGGAATTGATTAAAATACATGTTATATGTATAATATCTTTGTAGAAAACATATAGCATAGTATTACTCACCCCATTGAGCGTTCGCTCACCCTCTATTTTTTATGTTAAAACCCCCACCCCCACCCGAGGTACCTTCGGTAGGGACGTCAGAAAGGACGTGGGTAAGGTCCAAAAAGGCAATCAACATCGTTAGTTCTCTGTCATTGTATTCAAATTATCTTTTGAAATATTAGAACTTTGGAACTTTGAAACACTTTTATTCGCGCCTTCAGTCATGGTTTGCTATAATACAGGAATGGATATGGTTTATTTCTTAGTTAATTAATGTTTGAATTAAACCGAATTTTTATAAATAAACCTTGTAAATTGATTTAATTACTTAAAGTGGTCACCCTTTTTCCTAACTTAAATTAATATGTAATCAAAAGTGCAATAAAAGGAGGTTTTCTTAAATATTAAAGTTGGACTTTTCCCCTCTCCCTTTAACTCCTTGACTTGGAGAGGGTTGACCCAATAGTGACCTAAACTCGGGTCGGGGAATTACAATTGTTAGGGTTTCACAAGATTGCACTCACTTTATCTCTCTAGGATATAATTTTACAGAGTAACATTACTATAAGGAATGACTTGGGCTTTGAGTTTCAACTTAGTTCCCTTTTATAAATGGCTTGGGGTGTAATGTGAACCCAAGTCACATATTACATGTTGATCCTCCATGATACTGGCATATTTCCTTCTAGAATGCCTAATTAAATGTGTGATTATTCCCTCACGTTCTACCCTGATCAATGCTCACATTCACAAGAGTAAAAAATGTCTAAAGTGCCTTTTTTGGAGAAATCTGCACTTTTCATACTACTTGTCATAAAATGGTCGACCATGTTATGGTTGACCCTGTCATGGCAGTGGGTCTATAGACAAGGGTTTTATGGATGAAGGTGAAATGTCCAAGGATCATTCCGACTCCATTTCCATATAAGGCTATTTCTGGAGTCATTAATTGCAATGGGAGGTTGAAGGCTATCAGCTGAGTGTGAATGAGCCGACATAAATAGGTCAAAGGAATTGAGGGACCCCAAAATGTTAAAGCCAAAGGTCTAGAGGGACCCTTAAATGTTAGAGTCGAATGTTTATAGGCCGGAGGAGCTGAGAGGCACTTAAGTGGTTCAGCCAATTAGGCCTACATCCAATGAGAAGGAAGCTTATTTTTTATTAAAATATTATAGTAAATCATTGTAAGGTTTTCACAAGCTTGCACTCACTATACTTTTACAGAGTAATAGTACTTTAAGGAATGACTTGGGCTTTAAGTTTCAGCTTAGTTCCCTTTTATAGATGGCTTGGGGTACTATGTGCACCCAAGTCACATAATACTTGTTGATCATCCATGATGCTGACATATCTCCTTCTAAAAGGCCAAATTAAATGTGTTATTATTCCCTCACATGCTATCATGATCAATGCTCACATTTACAGGAGTAAAACATGTCTAAAGTTCCCTTTCTGAAGAAATCTGCACTCTTCATACTACTTGTCATAAAATGCATGACCATGTTATGGTCAACCCTATCATGGTCCATAGCTGATGGTATTATGGTCGGAGGCGAAATGTCCAAGGGTCATTTCGACTCCATTTCCATATGAAGATATTTTCGGGGTCATTAATTACCCCCTAGACTTCAATCTTTTGAGCAAATATAATTGCAATGGCAGGTTAAAGGCTGTAAGATTAATGTGAACTAGCCGGATACAAAATCCTAGGATGATTTTCTTTTAAGTCCTCCCTAAAAAGATTTATATCCATATGTTAATAGCCGACTCCAGCCTCTCCTACTTAGGTTTTCATGTTCGCTCGCTTTATTCTACCTCCAGCGATGCCTCCTAAAAATTTTATCATACCAAACTAGATCATTTGCAGGCCACCATTTGGGTCTTAACGTTTCTTAGTGAGGTTTGGGTCATTTTTTATATCGTCTTTTGAATCTCCGTCTTTTGGCTTCTTACCTTTCTTCTTGCGAGACTTATCCCTAGTAGGGGACCCTTGCCTTTTGCTCTTCTCTTGGGGTCGGTCGTTCTGATCCACAAATCTTTTGAGTCGGCCCTTCCTAATAAGTTTTCCAATCTCGTCTTTTAGGGCATAGCAGTCATTGGTGTCATGTTTGTGATCTTTGTTGAACTCACAATAATTGTTCTTGTTCCTTTTGTCAAGTGGGAACTTCAACTTGGCTAGCCATTTAATCCCTTCATCATTCTTAATCTCATTAGGGATATTGTGTACTTGAGTAGTGAGGGTAGTGTAGCTTGTGAATTTTTGCTCTTGTTTGTCTTGAGAATTGTTTCCCCTCTTATCCTTACCTTTCTCATACTTTTCCATCATTCTCTTTGAACTCTGCTCTCTTGGAATCCATCACCTCCTCCCAGGCCATAACTTTCCCATCCTCTGTCAGTGTTTCATTCATAGTGGCAGGAGGCTCCTTTGAGAGGGCTCAATATAGTTGACTATGTCAGAGTCCATTGATGAGGGTTGTCATTGCAATATTTTCATCGTAATCAACCATTTTTAATTTTTCCTTGTTGAATCTGGAGATGAAGTCTTTAAGGGCCTCTCCTTTATTATATCGAACGTTGAGGAGGTGGGTCACCCTTTAAGAAAGTTTTAGACCAAAATAAAACTTGTGGATGAAGTTGTTTGAAACTTCTGATATGTCCCCTTGTCAAACTCATATACTACATATGTGTTACTCTAGTGAAAGTGCTAGAAAAGTCACGGCATCTCATCTCGTTTACTACTGAGTATATGTCAGTCATCAATTGATACATCTCAATATGATGGATAGGGTTGGAACTTCATCGTACTTGGGAGTTACCACAGGAGATTTGAATTTTCCAGGAGTTGGAAAACTCACAATTTCTGTGATGAATGGAGGCCCTTCCATGAACCCCCTCTCTAAGGGATTCTCACTCTTCATTAAATCTCCAACTTGTTTTCTAGCCTCTAGATCTATCTTTTCCAAGGTTTTCACTTTCAAAGTGATTAGCCTTTGATCCCTCTTTTTTTTTATTCCCTTTAAATCATGTTAGTCGGTGTATTAGACAAATCTCTAGGTCTAATGTAAGCTAAATCCCTTGGGGTTTGTGTTCCCCTACGTTCCTTAAGATGTTGCCTCACATCATACTAACTATGAGGGGCACGGTGCATCGGACCCAACGTGTTCAATGTTAAGAGCTTCTTAAGCCTAGTGAAGGAACTTGCCCTCTATTATGAGGGGTGCGTAGTTCAAGTTGATCATAGTGTTTAGAATAGAAGAGGTCCTACTAGGTAGGTAAAAGTGGTCCCTACTTCTCGGCTGAGATATCTCGGTCTCTTCTTCCTCGATCGCTGGAATTTCCTCGTTAGGCTCTTCCTCTTCGTATTCCATACCTAGCGAGATCCCTCGATATCTCTTCACCTTATCCCAAATGGTTCGTCCTTCTTTAATGTGTATAGTACCTCCTCTAGGGCGTTCCGGCTACCTCAACAGCTAGGGTATGAGGGTTAGCTACTCCCTTTGGTGCCTGCCCCACCAACGTCTAGGTGAGAGCTAACATTTGTGATTGTATCCATTCCAGATTAGTTATCATCAATTTGAGTACTCTGGTGAGCTTAGCCATATCTAACACAGAAATGTTGCATATAAGATGATGAACAGTAATAATGATTTTGTGAACTTGAACTCGTAAATTCTCCCCAAAATTAAGGATCCAATTGAACAAACAGAAATAGAATTGGCCTAATTGCAATTTTAGGAGCAATCGAGCAGAATTATGATGGTTAACTGTAACTTCACCTAGAAATCTACCCAAATGAAGATTAAATAGATGAACATTCACGAAATTATGATGATGAGTTTTTAAGCAAACCCTCAATTCGTCCCCTAAAATTATAGATCCATGTTTAGATTAGCCTAGATATGTGCCTATAACCAAGATATGAAAGAGTTCATCCAAAAAAAATGATTGAGTTTAGTCGAGTTCCCACATAGGGGGCAAAACTGATGATGCTTAAAAATGAAGATCAACTTAGTTAAATGAAAACGATATGTTAAAAAAACGAAGATCAAATCATCAGGGGGTGTTGTTGGGAGGGTGCTAACTGGTCCCTTTTTTGTTTTTTTTCCTACTTTTAAATAACCCGTTAAGTTTTTTTTCTCCTTTTCCAATTTTTAAGTGTTCTCTTATTTTACTAGTATTTTTATTTTGGGTTTTACATTTTCTTATCTTCTAAAATTTTATTTTGGTTTGAAATAAATTTTCTTGCATTTTTATTTCTTTTAATATTTTAGTATTTCAATTTTTTAAATAAATTTAATTTATTCTAAATTATATTTTTTTATTTTTTACATTGTTTTTTATTTTTGAATAAAATTTCTTGGGATTTTAGCATGCCTGACATATTTTGGTAGGATTTTTCAAGTCATTTTTTACTCAAGATGCTAATAATGGGTATTTTGTTGAAGAATCCTATTTTTATTTTAGAATTTTTCTATTTTTAAAATTTTCTATGCTTTTCTTATTTTTTTAAGTACATTTTCTACTTTATAATTTTTATATCTATTTGCTTTAGAATTTTCATATTTTTCAAAATTATTTTTTTATTGTAATTACCTTTTTAGTATTTAATTGGTTATTTTGGTAGATTTTCTCATGTTATTTTCCACAGAGGATGCCAACGACTTTTTTCCACGTTAATTGTTACTTACGCCACCATATAAGCATTCTGTTTATTTAAAAGTGCCATTGTTTCAATTGCTAACATTACCATACCTCAAGGTTTACCATGTCAAATTAAAACAGTAAGGTAAGAATTGCATATTACCCCTAATTTCAGGATTTAGGGTGTCTATTCCCCTAAATATATATTCCCAAAATTCTTTTCTAAACCCTTCTTTGTTCTGTAGTATCTTCGTTCCTTTCTTTTTTCCTATTGTGTTTCATAACATTTGTTGATGGGAGCACCTTATTTACTTCAAATAGCAATTGTCTCTCTCAAATCCCTCAAGGTCAAATGGAAGAATGGAAGTCATACTTTCTACAATTTCACGCATTTACGTGCGTGTGTATATACACACGCACGTAAATACCTATTACCTAATGTAAATTTCTTAGTTTATTAGACAATGTGTTTGAATATGTTCAACTGTCAGATTGATTTTTGTTAACTTGTGAAGTTCAATCTTCTCCTCTCCTTGAATCTATGACCCGATTTCGTCCAGTCCTCTCTCAAACCAACAGTTTTCCTTTCCATCTGTTCTGTTTGCGGTTCTTGATATCCCAAAAACGTGCAAGGTCAGTACCGCTGGAAAAAATCCCAAAAAGCCGAAGCTATCAAACCGTTCACAACCTAGTTGTAGCAGTGGTGGTAGTGCCTACTTCAGTTGTACTAGCGGCAGCAATCGTCAACCTTCGCAGTTATTTTTTGGTTTTGTTGCTTGTAAAATGTTAGGAATATTTTATCATATTTTTAATTTATGTTAATAGAATCTATTTAAAGGTTGACTAGTTCAAAGGACTTGTATGATGAATCGTTTTTCAAATAGGACTAATAGTCCACCCTGGATGTTCGTGGTAAGGATGAACTCGGATTGTGGGAATTAGGCGCACGGTCTCAGAGTTCAATTCCCTATGACTTGATTTGAAGCGGAGCGTATATTACGATGACTTTGGCACATTGTCCTCTCTGTTTAGCTTGCTCGGGGGAGCCCAAATGGCACGTTCGTGTGGAGATTCAAGATTACTAAAAAAAAAATAGGACTAATGTACAAAAAAATATTATTTATCCGCACAAGATCTGAGCAGTATACACATCCATTTTTTCTATTTTTTAGATGCAATATCATGTTTTGACTTGAAGGTAACATTAATTCAAAGAGAAAATCAAGCTACGTTTAAACACTTCGGCTATGATGAGTGGTTGAGTTGAGCTGTATGAAGGGCCCAAATAATTGTTGAGTTGAGCTGTATGAAGGCCCCGATGTCTATTTGTGATTTATACATTTCTGTATCCCTGCAGCAACATCCATGGCAGCCTAGCATATAAAACAGCAAATGGCTCGTCATACAAGATTTAACTTGAGAATCATAACAGATTAACCTTAATTTTCCACCATAGTCATCATCTGCAGAGACATGCATAATGCAGGTACAGAACTTGAGAACACGCCTCCTTTAGTGAATAACAAATAATCAATGCGTCTTAGGGTTTGGAGAACCCGTAATACTGAGAGGAGGTTTTGCCAGATGCCCTCTGGCATTTCCACCACCTTGTCCACCAGAACTCTTGCTATTATTTGTTGTCTCAGCAGCCACGATCGACTTCTTTATCTGCCTCCGAAATTCAATATAAATACCCATTCAGACAAATTTCCATAAATAAAATTACCATCACCTTCCGATCCAGTGAATAATGAAATTGATAAAATTGAAAGCAAACATACCACTGCAAGTCGCTCCCGATGAATATCACTCGCAGACTGCAAATCACGTAATAGTGTTTCTGAGGTTAGTGATGTAGATGCAAAAAACAGTCTCCAGCACAAACCAGTATTAACATGTTAATTTAATAAACAGTTAATGATAATACTTACGGGCTTTTTGTAACTTTTAATCTCATCTCCACTAAACCCAGGAAGACTCACATTCCAGTTTCTTTCTGAATCAGAACATTAACAGAAAATTATGCGCTGGATGTCTATGTAAAATAAACACCGACTTCTGCAAAACTAACCAAGGTGTAGGAGAATGTCTTTGGCTTCCAATGTACTTGATTTCCGATGCTTGGCCAAAGAGCAACCGAACGTTGTAATCTGCACAGAAAATTGAGGGGGTACAGATGATGACCAGTATAAGGAAATAAAACATTGAAAACTAAACTTTAGATTTCAGAGGGCAGTACATAGTAATTAATTACCACGGGTAATATCTACGAAGAAGAAAAAGCTCTCAAAAAAAAAATGAAAGGAACAAAAGTGCGGATTTAGGAGGACTCGCAAAAAGCCCTTTCCTTACAAGGCCAACTAAAGTCTAAGCACCAGCTGGAACAAAACAGAAGCTGGCCAAACCGGTGTAAATATTGGCATCAACTAGTTGATAGTAGTTCTAGGCCTTCTAGAGTCGTGCATGCTCATTTTTCTTACAGAGAAACCAGATGTACTATAAGTTTCTTTTCTTTTCTTTTCATGTTTTCAAATTTGGCTTCATATAAACAAATACAATAACATACCTACTATTATAACCCAGGACATTCACATAAACAACCAAAGAACATCACGTCATTACTGACAGTCGAATCAAAAATTACAAGATTCCGAAGCTACTCAGATCTTGCTGGGATCAATGCAAAAACTGCAAACGACCACCTGAGTACTAAAAAACCGTGTCTTCAGAAATAATATAATTTAGACAGCGTACTGGTGGATAAATATATCCAACCGTTAAAACTACCGATCAGTGTTTTTAAAAGCGCGCTATTGCGTTTTGCGGCGAAGAAAGACGAGGCATTTAAGGCTGCTATCTGTGATGCTCAGATTGCATGCGCTACAGAGCGCTATTTGGCGCAAAAGTGTGCTACAGCGACGCAATCGGAGCCTTTTTTTTTTTAAACCATATGTCTTACCAAAACGACGTCGTTTTGGTAAGAACACAGGTTAAAAAAAAACAGCAACGCTTCATTTCAAAGGCCCGATCGACTGAAAAAAACCCTACCATTCATTTCGGCATCTACATTTCCGTTAAAAAAAAAACCAGCAACGCATCTATATATGTTTTTGCTATGAAGCACCGACACTCTCCCGGAAGCCACGAGTCAGCTTTGACACGAATCCGACACGCGACACGCTCCGACATGTTTGGACACGTTGCCGACACGCTGGGACACGTTGCCAACACGTCCGACACGCTGGGACACGTAAAAAGGACACATTTTTTATTTTATTTCTGAAAAAAAAAATTATGTGATTATGATTCTGCCTTATTTATGATTTTTAATGTTAAAGTGAGTTTGAATTTTGTTTTATATGATCAATTTTCTTAATTTCATGTTAAGAATGCTCTAATAATGTATTTTAGGGGGGGAAAATCTGTTTTATTTCATTAATATATATATATTTAAATAAATATTATATATTACATATATCCTAGCGTGTCGTATCCTAGTTTTTGAAAAAATCACGTGTCGCGTGTCGTGTCGAAACACGTATTACGTATCGAGTCCGTGCTTCATAGGGTTTTTGGCACTTCGGAACCTTGATTCCACACATTGGCAACATTATCTTCCCACGAAAAGCTACTCTTTGCACCTGTAAGTATAGATTTGATGTTAAACATAACTGATTTACTGTTCTTTAATTTTATTTATTATGTTTTGTCAATTTTTTTTTTTTATTTTAATCTCAAGTGCTTTTTTTTATTGTTTTTTAAACTTCAGTTGGTTGTCAAAATAATGTCTACAAAGAAAGATTTTGGGTGGAAATATGCATATGAAAAGGAAGGGGAAAGTGGAATTTTTTTGTAGGTATTGTCATCATAGGTCAAAAGGTGGTATTACACGTCTAAAATATCATTTGGCCGGCACCCACACATGTGTTTTGGAGTGCAAACAAGTTCCGAAAGATGTTAAACATATAGTTATTGAAGGATTAAAAACATTTAGTAATAAAAAAGCCAAACAAAGCACATTGCTATTTGAGATTGGTAAGGGTCCCGGGAGTAGACAATCGACAAATTTTGAGAGTGAGGGTGAAGGTGCAAGTGGTGGAGGTGTTGGTAGTGGTAGTGATAGTAATGCCACTAAGGGTGCAATGGATAAGTTTGTTAATCATCAACCCAAACAAACTACACTTAATTCCGCTCTAAAAAAAGACCTAAGAATTGATGCTTGTCATAAATTTGGTCGTTGGACCTATTCAGCTGCTCTTCCTTTCAATTGTGTGAATGATGTTCACTTTAAACTCGCTATCGATGCAATTGCTAAATATGGCCCCGGATTTAAGCCTCCTTCTATGCATGAATTGAGAACATGGATTCTTAAAGAAGAAGTTAATGATATTGATCATCTTTTGGAAACTCATAAAAATATGTGGAGAATTCACGGTTGCACAATTATGTCGGATGGGTGGACGGATGGTAAAAGTAGGGCTCTTATAAATTTTCTTGTGAATAGCCCTGCGGGTACTTTCTTTCTGAAGTCCGTTGATGTTTCTAACACAATTAAGAATGGAGAGTTGATATATAATTATCTTGTTGATATTGTTGTTGAGGTAGGTGCGGAAAATGTGATTCAAATTATCACGGATAATGCTAGTAATTGCAAGAATGTGGGAAAGAGGCTTGAAGACAAGTGGACCCATTTATGGTGGACCCCTTGTGCCGCACATTGTATAGATTTGATGTTGGAGGATATAGGGGAGTTGAAGATTTTTAAGGACACAATTGAAAAAGCAAAGCGGGTGATTAAATTTATTTATGGTCATTCGAGGCCTCTTTATTTGCTGAGAGAACATACTAAAGAGAAAGAGCTCCTTCGTCTGGCCATAACAAGATTTGCCACCGCATTTCTCACACTTCAAAGTCTTTACAAACAAAAAAAAACACTTCGTAAAGTGGGTGAATGTTCAAGTAAGTATAACAAATTTAATATATACATAATTACTAGTTAGCACCCTAATAATTTGTAATATTGTTTTTACCATACTAAGTGGAGGTAAAGGGAAAGAAGTGAGATTGGATCCCGTTGATGAAGATGAGGAGATTAATATCTTTGCAGGAGTTGCTCCTAGGATCTTTGATAGTGCACGATTTCCAGACATAAGACACCCTTGATCAAGATGATGATGATATTATCTTGGACGATGCAGACTACTTTTGATGTTATTTGTTGTTAATTTATTTATGAATGTTGTTATAGTACTTTTGAACTTTGATTGTCCTATGTTTGGAACAATTTGGTCCTATTAGTGTGTTTAATTTCGAATGTTGTAGTACTTTATGTCTTCAGAACAATATTTGAAATGATTTGGGGTTACTCTTTGAGCTTATTTATTTATTTATATTTTTTTACATGTTTTCAAATTAAAAATCTGGAATGCACGAATTGCTTGCGCGATGCGCGACGCGATTTAGGAACCAAAGCGCGACACCCTATGCGACCGCGATTTAAAACATTGCTACCGATGCTCTAAACAAGTCTTCAATCCTTCATGGTGTTGGCCCGTTTACATAGAGAAATAAAAAAAATTAAATCATATCTGATAATAGGAAGTATGTTGAAGACTGGAAGTTGAACCTGGTTTTGAAGACAACCTCAAACAGACTTGCCAACCAGCCATACTCTTGTGCGGACTAATCCGCATTTTAAGAATGCGGACCGGACATGTGTCACCTAACGGTGCACCTAGAAATTATCGCCTAAATTATAGGCACTCTCTCTCTCTTTTCTGGGCTCACCGCCAGGTGACACATGTCCGGTCCGCATTCTTAAAATGCAGACTACTCCGCACAAGAGCAGGACTGTATATATATATATATATATATATATATATATAGAGAGAGAGAGAGAGAGAGTATGGCTCCTGTGCGGATTTAAGTATGTGGATAGAATGCGGATTAGCTATCTTCCAAAAACGTCTTTGGACCGCGTTTGTCTTTTATGAACCGCTTAGGGACCACTTTCTCTATCTAAGGTTTCTGGGAATATTAATTTCTACCCTAATGACTTTTAGGGTCTTTTAAGCTTATTTTTAACGTCTAAATTAATCTGGGAGTCTAAGAAAAGTTTCAGAACTGCTACTTCTCTGATTTCTTCCGTCACTATCGTACTGAAATTCGGAATAGCGAGGATTATCCATATAGATGTTTTCTTCAGGGAGTCTGGAAATTGCAAGTGGTTTTGAAGGAAAATATTCTAGTCTTAAATACCATATGCGGTATTGCGATTTTATCATTTTAGTTTCTTTATATATCTGATTAACAATATCAATTATATCGTTTTCTATAAAGTTGTCTAAATCATTATCACCATAGGATGACAAAAATCTACGATATGTTCCAGGGGCAGCTGTTTCTACGTTTTTAAGACGAGGACGGATTCATCTTGATCTAATTAAATTAGTTCTTGTTTTAGCTAACCGTTTGCGTCTAATATATTTTAATACGTCTATATTATCTTCAAGTATTCTAGTGTATTCTTGATATTTTTCTGGTCTTGAAAGTTCTTCTGCGAACTCTGCAGTTCTTAACTTTCGTTTAAAGAGATCGCGGATCCCTGTTCTAATTATTTCTATTCTGAGTACTTCACGTACTAACCATTCAATAACCTTGTCTATATATTTGAAAGTACCACCTGCGTATGTTAAAGCAGATTCTATTAGTTCTTTATCTTTAGGGTCGGTAAGAGTCCACTCTTGGATTTCTCTTGTTAAGTCTTGATTTGTTTGATTGGCAAATGCTAAAAAGTCTGTAGTGATTTGTATGCTCATGCAAATTTCTTTGGATTATAACAATGATATGTAAAATAGCTAGGGGTTTGGTTCGAGTTTATACCTTCTTTCTAGTCTACAATATCTTTATCTTCTTTCCTTCTTCTCTTCAGCTTTGTTACTATTCCTCTCCGATCTAAGCCTCCTGCAACTCTCTTTATGTGTCGCACCTCAATCCACTAGTTTGGCGTTGGACCCATTTCCTACCTGTACACCACCACGCCTAACGCCCACCTGGCTAATGGCTCTTGGCAAATCGGCACCTGACGACGATTCAACAGTATAACACCTACGTGCTACACCAGAGGTTCCACACAATAGTCCTCTATGAACAGAAAGTTGGAGACGGTTGGAGAATAATAACTTAAGAGATTTCTGGAAAAGAAAATACTTTTATTGCATAGCACAAGTAAATACAACTTTCACCATTCCCCTAACTATATGGGGTTTACACACTCGTATACATGTTACTCTCCCTAAGATTACTCACTCTTTCTCACTTCTAATCTTCGATGCCTATTGCACACTAGACGCTCCCTTTTATAATTACAAGGGCACTACATTTTACTGGCAACCGGAGGCTAAAGACTAACCGGTTTAAAGAAATACAATTATTAAAGTCTTTTCTTGACAGAAAGCATCTTTGTCTTTTACCAATAATTCTGGCAGGAGTTGTCTAATGGCCCATGTGGGGCAGGTCTTTGTCGTCTTGTGATTGCAACGAATCTTTTGCTTTATAGAAAGCAGTCTAAATAATTGAGTCTTCAGTCTTCAATAATTTTTCGGCTAACGAGGGGCCCTTCTTTGTCTCATCCGTGTCTTCTTCTACTTTGTCTTTGTCTGGTAGGGAATTATTGTCGAAGAATTCATCAATGAGGCTTACCACTCTAAGGCTAACTGGCAAAGCTATCTCTACCATGTCCTTAGATTCTTTCTTGAACCTTCCATTGAATGGCTCATCAGCTTGGATAATGAGATCTTCTTTATGGTTTGCAGTGTACCATCTGTCTTCACTTGTTAACAACTCCATGATTTCTATTGTCTCCATAGCTTGGGCAATCTGGAATTTGGACTTATTAACAATTAGGTCTTTAGTCTCGTCTTCGGACAGAATTTCAACATCTTCAAAAGAATAATTGGAAAATCTAACGAGTCTAAATCCTTCCACTCTCATTCCTCTACAGGAACTTGGAACAATCTGGTAGATCATGACAAACAGGGGAAGAAAGTCTTCTACCTTCTTGATGTACTCATGGATAATTTTTCCAAGAGCAATAGTCTTCAATAGTCTTTATCTGAACGAGTCCAATGAACCAGTGGTCTGCTAAGATTATTTGAGACATGTCTACTTTTCCAAAAAGATAAATTTTTGGAACCTCATTGAAGAAACCTCTAAACATTAAGGCATCTCCATTAATCTCGGATAATAACATATTAAAATGTTCAATAATGTTATTAGCTTCTTTCTGACTGTCTTTTGAAATTGGAAGATTATTATGACCAAACGGTATAACCTCCTTAGCCTTAAAGGTCTTTTTCTGATAAGGAAAATTATCAGTAGGTCCAAAGTTTTGGAGGATTCCCCAAGAGTCTGAGCATAAGTCTGAGTGTGAGGTCTAGGAATAGCAGTACCACTAAGCTGGGTAACTGCAAGTCTTTGAGTTCTCATGAATCTGGCAATAGCTACCAAATTCTGTTTGAATTCTATCCACAGTCTATTCTTTACATTCCACCATATAGAGTCTATGAGGGTATTTTCATCTTTTGAAAATTCTCGTCTAAATTTAATCAAGTCTAGGTATCTTTGATCGGATCTGTATTGGGGGAAATACATTTTTCTAATGAGTCTATTTTGAGAAACTATCTCATGTCTAGATTTTTCAAAATGAACTAAGATATCATCAAAGTTCTCTAGGATAAGTCTTTCTTGAGAGTCTTGAATATGAGTATGTCTTTGCGTTACACCAGCATTTGGACTTACGCGTCTAAGATACTCTGCAACGTCTTCTTTGTTCAGTCTATTTGTTCCTGAGGAACTCATGATGTCTAAGTCTTATGTTTGCAACATAAAACACGAGATAATATTAGTGTTAGCAAACATAGGTTCTCTAGATATAATGTCTGGAATGGTGTTTTTGCTTCCCTTAATATGTATAACAGAGAAGTCACAACCATTAAGCAATTGTTGCCATCTAATAAGTCTATTAGTCCTTGATTTGGATAAGTCTAATTCTCTGAATTTTACTGCATAAGAAGAGTCGGTATAAACAGTAAAATGTTTAGGTCTAAGAAAAAGCATATATTTTTCTATTCCCCTTACTATGGCTAAAACTTTTTTTCATGGGCAATGTACCTTGTTTCTGGATCAGTAAAAGTTCCAAAACTACATCTACAGAGTTTCTTCTTTTTAGTCTGCTGATCAATGGCAAAGTATACTGCTCCCCATTATTTATCAGATGCATCATTTTCTACTGTGAATTGATCTTCAACATTAGACAGCTCAAGTAAGGGAATATTCTTGACTGCTTCTTTGATTAGTCTTATGACTTCAAAATCATCTTTAGTCTAATTGAAAGGATTGGCCTTGTTTGTTCCTTTTAATTTGGAAGTTAGACTTTGTCTTTTTGAAGCAAGATCTTTAATAAAATCTGCAACACAATTTAGCAATCCTAAAAATGATTGTAATTGTTTTCTATCTTTGAGTTGGTCTGGAAACTTAAGAATCTTTTTGGTTATGTGTTCTGCTAAGGATATTTTTCCTTTATTAATATGCATTCCCACAAAGTCTATATCAGTCTGAAATAATTGCATTTTCTTTTCAGAAATAACAATACCATGTTTATCTAATTCTAAAATAATCTTTTTAAGATAATCTACATGCTCTATTTCAGTCTTGCTTGCTACAAGAATATCATCTATGTAAACAAGACAAAATTCTGAATAAGGTCTAAAAATATTGTCCATACGTCTTTGGAATACTCGAGGGGCATTCAAATATCCAAATGGCATTACTAACCATTTATATTTTCCTTGGGACACACTACAAGCCGTCCAAGTAATACTGTCTGGGTGCATCTTAATTAGCCAAAAGCCTGATTTGCAATCAAACTTGCTGAATATAATTATGTCTTCAATCAAACTAATTAGATTATTCTTATCTGGTATCTTATAAGAATCAAATTCACAATTCTTATTTAGTTGTCTATAATCTATAACCATACGTCTTTTTCCTCTTTTTCATTCAGATTCATTTTGAACGTAGAAGGTAAAACTATTATGTCTACTTTTACTTTCTCTAATAATACCTAGCTTAAGCATTTCATCTGTCTTTTTTAAATTATTATCTGTCTTCTTGTGAATATCCTTTCTTATAGGTTCCACCATTAATTGTGGCATCTAAGTTAATAGGGATAATTTCACAATAGCTTTGATCTTTATCCCACTTAGCCATGGGATTTTCTCCTAAAGTAGGCTCTGTTAATTGCCTAATCTTTTCTTTTCCTACTTCTATATCCATTTTCTTCTGTTTGGATATGGTTTGGACCTTTAATAAGGTTTGTTGGGCGTGATCTAAAATGTCTTGTTATACAAGTGTTATTTGCTTATAACACTTTTGGCCTGGACATTTACATTCTTTTTGTAAGGGTTTGGTTATTTCTAGGACTTCTTGTTAGTTTGTAGGTCTAGGTCCACTCTGATGTTTTATGGGTCTATAATTGGGTTTGACCTGCATAACGTCAAAGGCAGTTTTGTGATCTACTAAAGGGGCTTTAATATTAAATTCCTCTTTATCACTAATTAATATCTTATCATTATACCGAGTGTAAGGGTGATATTTACTAATAAAGTCTTGTATTAAAATAATATTTCCTGTGAAACTAGGACGAGGATGCATTATCCAAAACCGATGATTAACATTTTTGTTAGTCTGATTTCCTAATTTAAAATAAATAGGAATAGTCTGAAAATATAAGGTAAATGGTTCTCCATTAGCTACCTTACCATGGGTTTCTTGATTACTGTCTAGAAAATAATCTTCAGGGAAGGCATTAGGCTTGCAAATACTCTGAGAGCATCTTGTATCTATAAAAGCTGAAAGTCTTTTAGGATAATCTTTGTGTTGTATAAACAATTCTACAAAACAAGCATGTGGTTGAGTAGAAATTCCTAAATTATTATTTTCTAAAATAGATATTCCTTTCTGAGGTTTATCTATAAAATCTAATGATGTTAAATCTTCTGTACTACTATCAGAGCAGTATTCTCCTAGATCATAGGAAATTCCCTTTCCTTTTTAAGTCTTCATTTTCTTGTAATCTTTTGGTTATATTTCTATCAATGTCTTGATAATATGTTTTAATATCTTGGTTTATTTGAGCATCATACTGATTAGTATAAATTGCTCTAAATCTAGTTCTCCAACAATTTTCATAGTAGTGTGTGTAATTGACAAATAACACAAACCATAAATAATTTTGTTTGTATAGTCTCAAAGCATTCTACACATCTAAAGTCTTTCTTGCTACATTTCATTTCAAATGTACAATAATGTTTTTCATCAAAGTAACATCTAGGTATATAGGTTAGTATCTCAAGATTACTAACTGTCCATCTTTTCTTTAAAAAGGGGCTTAATATACATTTATACCAAGCTTCTTCAAAGTCTATATATTCATCATCATGTTCATCTTGATTAGTGTGCATCATGTATAAGTCTAAAGTATCTTGGGAGTCTTCATACTCATCAGTGTCACTATTATAATCTTCTGAATCACTGTCTGTGTATACACTATAGATACTAGTATTATCATCATTTTCTATGTCTGATGTTTCTATAGCATATAGAATGTCTAATTCTTCTTGATCTGCAAAGTCTAATATTGTATTAATAATCTTAATACTTTCTTTATCTTTTTTGTTAAGACAGTCTTTAGCAAAGTGTCCTTTGCCACAAGTCCAACATTCTTTAGTGACAGTCTTAGATTGAGCTACTTCTTTTTCTTTCCTATAATTAGAAGCCTTCTTATATTTACAGGAATTCTTCTTAAAGTATCGTCTCTGGTCAAATCTATTTTTCTTGTTCTTAAAGTTCCTTTCTCTAAAGGTATTAGAGGATCTGAATCTATATTTCTTTGGAAATCCTAAGGGTCTAGCCTTAAACTTCTTTTGTTTCCATTCTAATTTCTTTTTGAATTTCTTAGATTCATTACCACATCCCCATTGGATTGGAGCAACGTCGCTTTCATCTTTAATTGGAGGAATCTGTTTAAAAGTTTCTTCAATTAACTTTCCTTAAGTTGTATCTCGTCTTTTAGATATGATATAGTCTTTGGCAAAATTGATTCTTTCACCAAGGGAGTTATTCTTGACTCCAGCTACTCCTGGCCAATTCATATATTCATTAATGAGGATTTGTCCTATGGCTGGTATCTTTCTAAAATATTCATCTTTTAAGGTTTCTCCAAATTCTTTAATTTGATAATATAGTTGTTCATAATTATTGCTATATTCATTGATCTTATCTAATTTGCAAATGCTAAGGAGAGCTAACTTAGTTTTTGCTAAATCTTATTCATTGATTTGAGCTAAATGTCTAGCTCTAATGAATTCTGAAGTAAATAATTGGATATATATATATATATATATATATATATATTAATAATTGGATATATTCTTCAATTGATCTTTCTTCTATGTTTTCTTTCATTTTCTCAATCTTAGCTAGGGATATTTCATCTGTAGCTTTTCTTAGACTATCTAAATAATCTTTTGCAATACCTCTAATGTATTGTTTAGCGTATTGTTTACATAAGCATCCCATTGATCATTAGATGCAAAACACATATTCATTTGATTACGCCATTCATCTAAGGCTTTCTTCCTATCCTGGACATTGTCTAGATTAAGATATATCCCAACTGGGTTTATGGCTTGACTTGCCATAGTTTTAACAGGAGAAACTCTTGTCACTAGTTGGAAAGTCTTTTATATAATCAGGTTTGGTCTTTACTAAAGTGCTTGAGTATATAGGAATATTTATTCCTATTAATTTACTAAAAAGTCTGGGAGGAGCATCTAGCCTACTACTACTTCCTATCTCTTGTTTATTAGGACCTAATTATGTAGTTGGCATTAATCTTTCTTCTGCTTCTTCCATTAGTCTTAGGTTTCTAAGAAGTTCTTTAGTATTCTTAGATTCTTTTAATTTTAATATATGGTCTTGGGCTATCACGTCAAATCTATCTCTTTCTTGGATTCTAACAGAATGACTTCTATTAAGATGTTCTTTAAATGTCTCCATGTATAATTCTGAGGGATTATGTCCAACGTTTTGGATTCTAGTTTTTTCCCTAACTAAGTCTTTTTGTTCAAATGATCTTCCAGGTCTAATTACTGGAGCTTGTCTTAGTAAACTAGAACTAGCTTTACTACTACATAATTGATTATGGTTTCTCTCATATTCCTAAATCTAGCTTCTTCAGTCTAGATATTTTTATTGATAATCTTAGGAGGATCAAACTGGATAGTAACATTTCCAGTGACATCGTCTTGATTAATAAACAGAGGTTTATTCTGTATAGTCTTAGTTTCTTGAAATTCTGGCAATTGCCAGATAGTCTTACTTTTTCTTTCATAGGTCCAGCATTCCTAATACTATAAGTATGATTGTAGTCTGAATTATTGGTTCTAACTAATATTTCTTCATTAAGTCTACCGCTAGGAATTCCCGATTGCATTCCTTCACAAGGGAATTGGGAGAATTTCACATAGCTTTGGAATTCTATATTTATATTAGCATCTGGGATAATATAGTCTTCATAGCCACTAGCATATAAGATTAACTTAAAATGGTTGGTTGTGTCTATGGTTACTGTAAATGCCAGAATGACATTAAAGTATCATTTATTGTCTGACATTTCTAATTGGGCTATCCCAATAAGGCTTTTCTCAAAATCCTTCCATCTTTTATCTATAAAACAACATAAAATGTTGATATTATTTTGGGGTCTATGTAATCCTTGGATTCTTGCTTGAAAGAGTCCAAAGGTTAGGAACTGGAACTTCCTATCAGTTCATCTTGATCTAAGCCATTTTGAGTCAAAAACTTAAAGCTCAGTGTAAGACTTATCTAACACATGATTTCTACAATGATAAGCCATGTTATAATTAGGAGCCTTGGGAGTGGCTCCTTTAAACAAGTCTATGTATCTAACTGCTGGAAGTTGTCCATTATGTATGGAATCTTCAACAATTTTAAACTTCACCCCATTCTTTCCATTGGAGAGGATTGGTGAAATTTCTCTCCTTCCACCATGTTCTAACATTGAAGGATGAATCTTCAAGTCTTTGGAGCATAAAATTACTATGTCCAATATTTGGGATAGGGCTAACTATCTTACTAGTTTATCTAATCCATCATTTATAATTCTTCTAGTTATGATCTTTCCTTCCTTAGTTTCTATATAGGAAGATTCTCTAAATTTACAGGTGATTACCTGTTTTTGTTCAAGTCTTTTTTCAATTCTTTCTAAAGAATCTGAATAATCTTTTTGTCTCTTTATCTGGCTAAGGATTTCTTCTTTAAAGGACTTATTCTCATTTCTTGCATTATTGTTAATATCTTCATTATGATTAGCAAGAGTATTAACAAGAGAATTAGCAATCTTATTAATATAGTCTTTTACCCCATCATCTTTTTCTTGTCGTTGCACAGATTTTTGTGCCATTCTAGCTTCTATAGTTTCTACAGTTTTTTCTATTTTATCTAAATGTGATAAAATAAATGGAGAGTCTAATTCTGCTTGGGAAGGTTTATTATATATAACCTTAATTCCTTGAATAATTTCTTCATATTTTTCTTTGGCTTGAGCCATGTTTAGTCTACGTTCATTAAAAATATTATCCATTTTGGATAGATTATGGCTTTCCATATTGTTAAGATAATTAGCTAAATTCGGTTGAAATTTAACAAAGTCTGTATAGAAGGTGGTTAATCCTTCTGTTTTAGCATTTAAATCTAATTGTAAGTCTTTAACAAAGCTACTATTATAGTCTTGAGTAGCTGCTATTGATGTAGAGATTAAATTTAATCTCTCAAGCATAAGTCTTGATGCTTTAGCAGCATTGGCAATCTTATTTTCATTTATCCTATGATAAAATCTATCAGCATTTATCTTTTCTAGAATTCTTTGGTAAAAATCTGCTAAGGTCTGAATAGAGAGGTCTCTAGGCACCTCATTCCAGTCTGATCTAACTATTTTCATTCGGTAAATAATTGTCTAATCTAGGAATAAGTTTAGCTTGTTCTTTGGTGAGTTTAATTAACTCACTTTCTTGATTTTTTATCAAAGTTTTAATTTCTAAAATGTCTTTGTTAAGGACTTCTATATGATTAGTCTTAATATTTATTTCTTGTAGTACTTGTACAAGGTCTATTGAGATTTGGATATCTATTTCTTGTATTCTTTTAGAGATATTTTTTATTTTTATTTTTAGGGTTTAAGTGTCTTTAATTAATTGTCTTAAAATAAGGAGTATACACTTATTTTGGTCTATTATGCTATTGATAGCATTGGCAGTAACTATCTGCATGTTTGGTTGGAATGTGTTCAGTGTGTGAACAGCCGTCTATGTGTGAGGTTAAGCAACCTTCTGGGTCTAAATCAGTTATGGGTATAGATTGGTAACCTGGATAAGTTCCAAAAATATCTTTGTAAATGCGAGGGATAAATCTCAAGGGCATTAAAGTCTTATTACTATAAGTCGAAAAGGAGCGTCTTGGCTCTGATACCAGAATTGGGATTGGGTCGGAATTTGGCAGGATTCTAAAAACTCTTAAAGGTCTTACACCAATTATGGGTCTAAAATATAAATTTGTTATAATTATAGTCTTGAAAAGGGATTTTACTATAAGACAAGAGGAGACCACTAAGGAAAATAACAAAATTATCTTTGGGACCACGAGGGGACCACCTTTGGGAAAAGGACAAAGTCCGCACCAAGTTCGCACGGTTTCGTCCGCACCAGAGATTATCCCTATATATATATATATATATTAAAAAAACGATTTGAGCAGTGGAAGAGGGTCTGCCAACATTATTTGATATATCAGATCATTCATATAGAAGGAACCATATATACAAGTGATGCTGTAATAACTAATCAATTAATAATTCTATTTATTACCATATTTTTAGAAACCAATTATTATTTTGTGATAATTAATATTTCTAATAGCTAATACTTCATAAATTCCCAAAACTCAATGTGTGTGTTCAAAAATAGCTTTATTTAGGATGTGAAGTTGAGATGGAAGGAAAAGATAAAGATAATTACTCCTTGAAAGTTATAGTGAAAAGATTTATTGGTCGTAATTTACACTGTTATTATAAAGTTGAAAGATAGTTTATGACTTCTTTATTCACAGAAGGTAGATATAATGTAAATTGAGTCCAAAAAAAAGAGTAAGAAGTTCAACTTTCCTTTGTTCAAAAATATACTAGAGTTTTTTCTAATCTTAGTTTCGATTCACAATGCACTTTTCAGTAAGAAACCGAAATATTGTTCAAAATTGATGCAAACACCAAAAATTGGGACCAAAGAAGAAACAAAAACATAAGCGCAAATCTGAAAATTGTATTAACAAGCCAAAGAGTAATGAATCTCTATTACATCATTACCTATTTATACTAGTAATAACCCTACTCTCACTAGGAAAGCATTAAAAGACTAAAATAACTTTCACTTACTCTAAAATTTCCTAAAGAGGACTAAAACCCTTCTATTACATTTACATTTAATCCTAATAATTAACAAAACTAAAAGCCTATGTACATCATTCTCCCCTTCTTTAAAAGAGTTCATCCTCGAACTTTGAAGGTCGTTGTGTGCACTTCGAAATAATCTGCAGCCCAAAAGAAGTCATCACATCATTTGAGAAATCAGGCCCAAAAATAAATTTCCAGCCTACGAAGAAATTTGCTGCTTCCGAAAATTATTAAGGAGGCATGTCCATCTTCGTCGCAGATCTCATCGGAGATGTTGACGTCTGCTTGTAGTGGGTCTGGGTTGTTCGTCTCTCTTTTTGTTCATCTCTCTTCAATCTCGCCACGAATCAAGGCCCCTGGGGTCAAATATCAACCTAGGGTTGCGTAACCCAAGATCCAACCCCGAGGACTATCACCAAGCAGGACAGTCATCGTGGAAGTTTGCCAAGTACAATGGAAGGTCGCCGGAATGGGTCTGTTACTTTGGCATGTCGGACTCCTCTTTCTTCTTGTCTCTCTACTCTTTCCTCGGCTTTGCCTTAAGGTCTAATTGGGGCTGCAATTTTGGGGATTTCCTCCACTTCTTGTTCTCCCTTATCGCAGCCCTAGGGCCACATCTCAGTTAGATGGGGGGTTTTTGTTTGGGCAGCGGAAGGTTTGATTTATGGGGTTGTAAACAAAATTCTTTGAGATTCTTGTTTGTTGCAATTAGGGTTTGAGAATTTGGGAAAGTTTGCACTTGGGGCTGGATCGACTTGAGATAATTCTTGAACATTGAAATTAGGGTTCAAGATTGGGTTTACGGTATAGCTGGAGAAGAAGAGAAACCCTCCAATCTTGACAAGATTAGGGCTAGGGTTCCTTCGGCCCATTCAATCTTCAGAATTGGAGTTTTAATTTCTCTTCTTAGGGGCTATTAATGGAGATGCACCCCCCCCCCCCACACACACACACACACACGTCCCACACCGTAGTTGTCAATATCATCTGATTCCCGAGTCGAATCGTTTGATTCGGTTCGATTCACTGGTAAAACGATTCGAATCAAGGTTCGAATCATAAAGGATCAAAAAATCGTGCGATTCGCGGGTGAATCGTGCGATTCCGTTTGGAATCGTGAATCGGGTCTTTTACGATTCATGAAACTGGATTTTTTACCCAGCTGTTTCAGCGCACATGGTTTTTTTGTAAAAAAACAGCTCATTTATTGTACAAAACAAAAACAAAAAAGAACTAAAATCCAAAAACAATAACTTACGAAGCTTATTGTACCATACGAACCCTATTTCAGCCGAAATAGAGAGATTTTGAAAACCTTGGGTCATAACCCATTTCATGCCATACAAACCAGTTTTTTTCATACAAACCTTTGGTCGTAACCCTATTCCAAAACCCTCTCATTGCTGCTTCTCTCAAAACGGAGCTTGAAAGTGCATTTTAATGTTTTTTTCGCTGTTTTTTTTTTGTGTGTTTGTGATAAAATTGTTTTATTGTTTTTTATTTGTTATAAAATCTTAGTGTTGAAGGTTTAAATTAACATGTAGGCTGTTTTAAATTACCTACTGTTTGGTTTATGTATGTATAATAGTTGTATGTTTATGTATGTATAATCTTTGTAGGTTTATGTATGTATAATCTCAGTGTTAATAAAATCTTAGTATTTAGTGTTGATAAAATCTTAGTGTTTTAAGGTTTAAATTAATATGCAGACTGCTTTAAATTACCTACTGTTTGGTTTATGTATGTACAATATTAGGTTTATGTATAATATATATAATATTTGTTTGAGTTGTTCATTAAATAATTGATATTGATTTGTAGGTCGTTTGATCTTTGGAAATCAAGATGGTAAAGTCAAAGAGCAAGAAAGAAACTGATTCAACTTGGGCTCTTTGTGCCAAGGTCAAAGAGAACAATAGAATGCAATTGAGATGCAATTATTGTGGAGCTATAAAATGGGGAGAGTTTTTCGAATGAAACAACATTTTGCCGGGACACAGTGATAGTATGTGTGAACAATGTTCTGAGGCCGTTAGAATATTTTTTCAAGAATTTTTGTGTCAAAATGCTACTTCCACGATCGGTAGCAGTCACAGTCAAGCCAATGTTGAAGCTGAATGTTTTCAAGGGGGGAACGAGGATGAGGGAGGTTCGACGGGGAAGGTGAACGAGGGAATGGATAGGTTTGTTATTGGGGGGCTGGGGGGAAAGGTAAACAACAAACTATGAATCAAATGCTAAAGGATAGGGAGCCAGTGTGTAAGGCTATATTAAGGTTTTTCTATAACAATGCTCTATCATTCAATCTTGTGAAGTGTCTTCCCACCGACCGACCATTCATGTCCACGATCCATAAGCTTTAATCATGTAGAGAAGCGATATATAAAAATTTGGAAAAAAATGGGTTACATATATGAAGCTAGGCCCTTCATCTAGGAAGCAAATTGCGACTAATTTTAATCATGTAGAGAAGCGATATATAAAGATTTGGAAAATAATTGATATGAGGTGGGATCTTCAACTTCATAGGCCACTTCATGCAATCGGATACTATTTGAACCCAAGGTAACATGATTAATATTAAGTTATCCCCTAGAAGATTCCACTTTATTATTATTTATATTATCTAAAATATATTTTATTTTGTTTATTTGAAGATTCCGCTTCAGTGATGACTTCAAGGTGGATAGAGAAGTGAAGCGTGGTTTATATAAAACTATAGAGAGGATGTGCCCGGACACCGATACAATAATCACCATACAAGAACAAATGGATTTATTTAAAACGTGTACGGGATTGTTTGGTAGAAGCTCGGCAACTCTAACAAGAGAGAAAAAACAACCCGGTGAGTTTATATGTTGCTGAAGTTGAATTTCTTATGTTAATGAATTTATATGTTGCTGAATTTTTTATATTCTTTTATTTATATAGCCAATTGGTGGGAAAGTTTTGGTGAAGATGTACCAGAGCTTTAAAAGATTGTTATACGAGTTCTTAGTCTCACATGTAGTGCGACAGGTTGTGAGAGAAACTGGAGCACATTTTATCATGTGCATTCCAAGAAAAGAAATCGTTTGGAGCAACAAAGGTTGAATGCTCTTGTTTTCGTGAAGTATATAATCTTCAACTTGAAATGAGACGAGAGCAAAGAAGAGAATTTGGCTGACTTCGATCCAATTTGTCTATCCGATATGGAGGCCGATGATGAATGGATTACCTAGAGAGATACAAAGGAGCCATGTCTTCCCACCGACCATTCATGGTTGGACGTCCACGAATGCTTCCTAGATGAAGGGCCTAGCAATAAGAGGAAGCGAGATGAAAATATGTGAAAATATTATAAATTATATTTATTGTTTATTTGTTACTAATACTATTATAATATATGATAATCTTATTGTTAATATTTGTCAAAACTATTTTGTGTTACTGAGGGCAAAGGAATTTAAATGCCAAGGGAAAAGGCAAACAATTTGCAGATGAAGATATTGAAAGTCTTAATGATGAGGATGACGAAGATGAAGAATAATTTGAAGAGGGGGGAGATCGAATTGTCATAGAGGAGGAGGACGACGATGATGATGACCTAGGCCTTGATGATGATGATGATGATGGATGAAAAAGAATGATCATTGATGATGGCTTTTTATGATATATTTTTAAGGTTAAAATGAATGAGAACATGTGCTACGGTTAATTTTTGTGATATATTTTGGTATATTATTACGTGCTACAATTAGTTTTTTGTCATACTATGCTTAATTATCAATTCTATAGTGTTAAAAGCCCATTTACCTACGTTTTACTACATTTTTATCATTTGGTTCCAATTCGACCGCTTCGATTCACGATACGATTCGCAATTTGACAACTATGCCCCGCACACACACACCAAGGAGCTCACCTTGATACCATTTTGATGCAAATGCCAAAACTGGATCGAAAGAAGGGACAAACACACAAGCACAAATCTAAAAATTGTATTAACAAGCCAAAGAGTAATGAGATCTCTATTACATCATTACCTATTTATACTAGTAGTAATCCTACTCTAACTAGGAAAGCATGAAAAGACTAAGATACCCTTCACTTACTCTAATATTTCCTAAAGAGGACTAAACCCCTTGTATTACTAGTCCTAACAATTAACAAAACTAAAGGCCTATCTACATCATTCTCTACATCAAAAATGTTGGTTGGGTTTTATTCTAAAAAGCCATACGTAAGTAAAATTTGGGAGTTGAACAAAGTTTAATTGACAAGCTTAATAGTTCTATTAATTAACAATTTTAGATCCCCCGGAACTGTTCATTCTAAGTGTCGAGTGTGTTGATTATATCAATATCTTTCCGAGAACCTTGTAAATGAATTTCAACACATTTTTGCTGAATGCAGTAAACAAAATTTGAGAAGTCGGAACTTCAATCTATGTGTAATCTAAAACCGAACAAAAATAGCAGCACAAATTTGTAATAGATAAGCAGGAGGTAAAAACAAAATTTGGCTTAGGTGGACGGTATCAAGATAACAGACCTAAAAATGTCTATCACACTTACAGAAGAGCAAGGAATGATGGCTGGCATAGTTTCTTGCCTTTTCTTTTTAAACAATCTCCCCTACTCAACTTTCATCATGTAATCATGTAATATGAGGATGAAAGAAAACTAGGACACATCTGCTAAATGCAAAAAGAACAGGAACCCAGCCCAATTATGTAAATTAAAATAAACTAAGCACTTCAAGTAAGCCTTAAGCAATTGATTCACCAACAATTCCCTTTTTGTTCCTTTTCTATCCCCGTATATTTGATAGATTAAAGAATTTCTCCAAGAAGTGCCATACAGAGTGGGGGCAGAGCCCAAGTACATACGGCATATATATTAAAGAGCAACGCTACCTAGAATATGGGTCGCTCAGTACATGATACATGGTACATTACTTTAGTTTGTATGTTGCCCAGTGAACATAGGATTAGTTGGTTCACTTTTCTGCTATGAAACTCTGATTCGGGTTGTTCTGGTACTACAAAAGTATAATTTTTTTAGGGTAAATGACAGGAAACTCCCTTGTACAGTTTCACGTTTTTGGGGTCACTACCCTGAAGTTTTTTTACCCAACATCCTGCCCCCATATACTTTAAAACTGTTTCATTTTGGCCCAAACCGTTAAGCTTCCGCCTAAATTTTAACAGATTTGTGTCATGTGGGCACATGACTGTAAAATATTTGGTAACACCTAAAACACCACTACCCACCACTAGCCAAACACAAAACAGTCGGACGCTTCCAGATCTGTAGAAATCGAAACGTTTGCAATAAACCGGAAATCGTAGGTTCATAACATTTGCTATTCCAACAAATCAAATCTTCTGCAAAAAAATATTTTAAAAAATGGAATCTGCAGAGATTTGCATCATGTGCCTTGCTCATGGCTGTAAAATATTTTGTAATACATATATACCCCTTGATCCATTAATAAAAAAATTATACAAATAAATTAATTTCCTTCACCACCACCACCCTTCCACCACCATCTTTTACAAAACAACCAACATCACAATCAAATCTAGAAAAAATCAAAAAACATCCAAACACCACTACCCACCACCGACCAAACACCAAAAAAAACAGAAACAGTCGACACTTCCAGATCTGTAGACATCGAAACATTTGAAACAAACTGAAATCGTAAGTTCGAAACATTTGCAACTCCAACAAATCGAAACATTTGCAACAAAAAATAAATAAAAAATGTTTTTTGTGTAACACCCCGTATTTTTTTTAATAATTTTAAATGTGGTATTAATTAAATTAAATATGAAAATTAATTGAAAATTAATCCGGATTAAAATAAATACTAACTAGCGAGACAAGGGTTAGTATTTATTAATGTAAATTATAATGAGTATTACTTACTGAATAAAGTAATATGGGATTATGAATATAGTATAATTATCGCGAGTTAAAAATACGACAGTTACAATAATTTAGTCGGGACGCGCATGTCACTCGTGTCAGGACTCAATTTAATGAAATAAAAAGTAAATTATTTTTAAGTCATCCATAGGTTATTTCGAGTGCACCAATGTGTACGGAAGGGTCGAAATAGTCAGAAAAGTGTACTCTGGGGGTATAATTTGGGTCCCAGGTTAATTTTAGGCCAAACCAGCACCTATTGAGGGCATTTTAGTCATTGGGGAAAATGGGGTTATGAGACCCACGAGTTTGTAACTGTTATATCATATATTAAGAGGTTGAGGCTAGGGTTTGAAGTCTAAAAACCTAAGAGAGGCCATAGGAAATCAAAGAGAGTTTTCTTGGAGGATTTGAGAGGAATCTTGAAAAACTCTTTGTGGATCTTGCACGTTCATCATCTTAGTGAGTGTGAATTGTAAAGGAAGGCACTCAAACACATCTTGGAAATCACGAAATCACATCCAACATCATAAGTCAAGTGTTTATTTATGGTTTTACTTGAAGTTATAATACCCACGTTGAGAATAGGGTTGATCTTGTTGATTTGAATGATGAAACTTGAATTAAATACGCGTTATGGGTAGGAATGCATGTAGATTTGACTGATTTATGCAGAGATGACGAAATCAATAATTGGAATGATTTATATGGGAGAAATCTGGGTATTGATGGGTAGGATTGAATTGTAGAACAACTTCTTGAATTTGAATTAGTATATGAAATTGGGTAAATTAAACCGTCATTTTAGAAACTGTTTTGCGTCATTTTGGTTCCGAAAATGACTATTTTGTCTGCGTTGCCTCGCAGAAAATCATGTTTTCTGCATTTTGTTATCTGATACGTTTTCTCCAAAAACGGCTCCGAAATGCCTCAAAACTGCATTTTAAAAATTTAGACAGATTCGTGGGGAAAATTTTAACAAAAATGTTATTTTTAGTTGTTATTCCGTTGGAGGTTGCCTAGATTGATTGTTTGTAATTGTCGCTCTATAATAAGGACATTAGGCCTAAAGTGAAGATTAGATTTACATAAAGTGAGACGAGTTAGTATTGGGATAATTGAGAAAATATCCGTAATTGATAAATGAATGAAATTCGAGAAGGGTGACGTAGTGATGAGTGAACCTATGTTTATGAACAGTAGTGACGACGGGAATAATTACTGAAAAATAATGAAGGGGTAACTAGGGCCCTTAGAGTTGTGTGAAAATTTGTATAAATACGATAGTGAGTAAAAATCGTACCTAACAAGTACGGTGAGTATTCGAAAGAAACATACTGCGTACGAATGATAATATCTAGGTTGAATGTATCCCTACTGATTTTTATAGGTGGTAAGAATACCTATCGTATGATTCTATGTATTGACATGCCTACGCTACTTGCTATAACGGGAGGTTTAGCGTTGTGGTCAGTCTTATTCCAAGGAGCCCATTTGAGGGAATATTGACTTGTACCTCGGGACGGAGAACTTTGGTTGGATCACTGTCAGTGTGAACAATGGTGTGCACAATCATTTGGGGTTCGTAGGTATGTGCGTAACCCAAAAGGTTTAAGACTATATTCGCCTCCAATATGTGTGATTTGTTTTTATAGTTCAAGAGTGATTCTGAACCGGTAGTCCTTTATTTCGTACGTAATGTATCAAGACTTGATAGCAGAGTATACATGCACCGCAGCTCAGCCTAGGGGTGCCGCACCGCAGCTCAACCTAGGGGTGTCGTAATTGTTGATTTTGGCTCTCCTATTTTTCAGTTTTGGTTTATTTACAAATTTGCCATTTTGGCTCAAATCTATAAATACAAGTGTTATTTCTAGGTTTTGAGAGAGGACAAGTTTGAGAGCTATTTTGTGAGTTATCAAAGCTAAAGAGAGATAGAGCTCCCATTTGAGGGGTGAGTTCTTGTGAGGTTGTGAGTGACTTTCTAAGAGAGATAAATTGTGTGTGTGTATAACCTTTGGGTTCCTCCATTTATCTATAGAAAGAAGAAATCCTCCTTGGTGGATGTAGCCCAAATTTGGGTGAACCACGGTATATCGTTGTTGTTTTGCTTTGATGATTGCTTGTATGTTCTTATTGTCACTTCATTGATGCTTGGTTGATTTGATTGGGAGTTTGCACACTAGTTCATTTTCGGAACAAGGTCTTGGGTGTTTTCCGCACACCAAGTGTTTGATAAAATTCCCAGGTGAGTTTTATCGTCTTGGTCGCTAGAGATACTCTTGCTTTAGCGCACCAAGTGGTATCAGAGCTTTGGTTGCATTGTTTGCCCGGTATTTTGGTTCGAGGTTGAATCAATTTTGGCATAGCTTTTGTTTTTGTTCCAAATGACGGAAAATGTGGAGAGTACTCGAGAATCAACCTCTACGAGCAGAGGCTCTAAGAGATGGGATCCGAGTTATGGATCGAGTGGCTCAATGAAGACGGACATGAAGGCTTTTGATGAGAAGATCAATTTCGGGTTATGGCAAAGACGAATGCGAGGCGTTCTTGTCCAACAGAGGTTGCAATTAGCATTGTTGGGGGTAGAGGGACGACCGGTAGGCATGACCGATGCCGAGTGGATTGACATTGATCAAAGAGCGGATTCGTGTATTGAGATGCTTATCACGGATGATGTGTTGAATAACGTGATAGCGGAGACCACGGCTAAAGGCATGTGGGATAAGCTTGAAGAGATTTATTTGGGAAAGTCGTTGTCAAATAAATTGTTCCTCAAGAAGAAACTCTTCAAGCTTGAGATGAAGGAGGGTGAGGATATGATGAAGCATATCAACGTTTTTAATGCCTTGATAAATGACTTGAACCGGATAGACGTTCAATTCATTGAGGAGGATCGAGCATTGTTGTTGCTTGCATCATTACCCGATTCATACGAGCATTTTGTGACCACGCTCATGTTTGGGAAGTCTACGCTCCGGTGCAACGAGGTTGTGCAAGATATTCAATCTCATGTCACGATGAGACAGAAGGAAGGTGGAGGTGACGGGTATTCCCATAATGAAGGCCTTATGGCGAGAGACGGAGGTGGGCAAAATGGCGGGAGGAACTCCAACCGGGGATTTAATGACGGTAGTAGGTCTAGATCGAGGGGTGTTGGTGGTAAAGGGCCGAAATGCTACAAGTGTCGGGAATGGGGTCATATGATCCGAGAATGTCCTTTGTGGAACGACAAGGTTAAGGGCAAGGTTGATTCCGAGAGAGCAACGGTAGCGAGTGCGAATTATGAAGATGAACTTGGAGAACTTCTCACAATCTCCAAGGTTAACTCTCTTTCCCAAGATGATTGGATATTAGATTCGGGATCGTCGGATCACGTTTGCTCCAAGAGGGAATATTTTGAGACTTTCACAGAAAATGGAAAAGGTTCCATGTCTTTGGCTAACGGAGAGAAGGTTTCCGTTGAGGGTGTCGGGACGGTGAAACTCAAGATGTTCGATGGGGTGGAACGCACTTTGGGTGGTGTGGCCTATGTCTCAAAGTTGCGAAAGAATTTGATATCCATTAGCCGTTTGGATTCCAAGGGTTGCCGGGTGTCGGTGGCGGGTAGAGTCTTGAAAGTCACACGCGGTTGTATGGTCCTAGCGAGGGGAGAGGAGAGAGAGGGGTTGTATCGTCTAAATCAAACTTCGAGGAAGATTGGGAAGCGGTGTGCACAAGTGATCGAACGTTCGAGGCATGTCTCGTTTGTGAACAAAGTGGAGACATTGGGTGCTAGCTTTCCAAGAGTAGACGGTAGTGATGGGAGAATACCTACTAGTGGAGGGGATGGATCGAAGTCCCCCTCCAGGGCCAACGGGTGATGTTGACCCGGTTTAGTTGCACACATGCATTGGCCGATTCGAATCGAGGAGGTGTAGGACTGTGATGGATTCGAGGTGTGTGTAGCTAGTTCAAGGAAGGCCGATGAGTTATTGTTTGCGAGCATTGGCAAACGGGAGTTTTTCGTGACAAAGACTTGGTATATCTTTCGAGGGTGAGATTTGGAGGGTATGAGAGGTGAGGAATTTTCCTTCTCATCCGTGGTTATTTCTCAAGGTGGAAGATGGTGTTGATGTGTTTGAATGTTTCGTGTAAAGAAGGTGTATGCTATATGTATTGTGTGGGGGTGTACTCACCGGGTTACATGAGGAGCGAGCTTCACCGTATGGTTACATGGGAAGCATTCAGGGGAGTTCTTAGTTTAGAACTTGGTTCCTCGGCGGGTGGAGTCGTTTGGAGTCTTGGAGTGAAGACTTGCGGTATCTCACTTCATGGTTGAAGTTTGAGGTGGCTTAGCGTCGGGTGGAGCGTATTGGCTTGTTAGATGTCGGGATGATCTTAGAGCGGATTTGATGTTTGCATTCCGAGTTCGGTTGGATCGTGAGGATCGCCTGGGGGAATCGCATTAGCTTGGTAGATGGTGGGACAGTCTTCAAGCGGGTTCAATTTCAGCACTCTAGAGATTGGTTGGATCGTCAGGATCGCCAAGGTGGAATTTGTTGATTTTGGCTCTCCTATTTTTCAGTTTTGGTTTATTTACAAATTTGCCATTTTGGCTCAAATCTATAAATACAAGTGTTATTTCTAGGTTTTGAGAGAGGACAAGTTTGAGAGCTATTTTGTGAGTTATCAAAGCTAAAGAGAGATAGAGCTCCCATTTGAGGGGTGAGTTCTTGTGAGGTTGTGAGTGACTTTCTAAGAGAGATAAATTGTGTGTGTGTATAACCTTTGGGTTCCTCCATTTATCTATAGAAAGAAAAAATCCTCCTTGGTGGATGTAGCCCAAATTTGGGTGAACCACGGTATATCGTTGTTGTTTTGCTTTGATGATTGCTTGTATGTTCTTATTGTCACTTCATTGATGCTTGGTTGATTTGATTGGGAGTTTGCACACTAGTTCATTTTCGGAACAAGGTCTTGGGTGTTTTCCGCACACCAAGTGTTTGATAAAATTCCCGAGTGAGTTTTATCGTCTTGGTCGCTAGAGATAGTCTTGCTTTAGCGCAACAGTAATTGCATATTTATTAAATAGAGTGATAATTATATATACTTGTGAAATATTCTACTGCGTGCTTAGTAGATAAGAAAGATAGTGACATCTTAAATAATCTCGTATATGGAGAGCTAAACATATATTAAGAATTCCATAATTGGCTAATTGATGTAAAGAATTTACTAACGTATAGTATGGGCGAAATGAGTGGGCACAACTTGTTAGTGTACAAAGAAATATAAATATTTGTTCGGATTATTTAGGCAGGGTAGCATAATTAGTTCAGGGTATAGCAACATGCGTTAGGTGTGCACATTAGTTGAGAGGTGAGGATCTCAAGAATGTGTACGTGAACTTAACATGTGTAATCAATAATTGATTCTAAATTGTGATATATACTTGCAAAATATTTTCAAAATGTTTTGGGTAATAACCCTTGCTATAAAATCTTTTCAAAACCTTTTAGGTGTCCAGACACAGGGAAGCAAGACTTGATGATTCTTTTAAGGGACGCATAGCTGCAGCACTGTGGTGGCTTGCAGAGTTTTGATTAAACGCATCTATCATATCATTCCTAGTGTAGGAGTTTCTTCCAGGATTTCAGTTTGGGCATGTTGGCCCCATGAGACTTTATTCATTTAGTATTTCAGTTTCAGACTTGTATGCAGATATTCATATTAGTTGGATTCACTATTGTGGTTTGGAATTTTAGCCGATGGTTTATTCGGCAACACTTTATTTATTTATTTACTTGAGATGGTTTGGACTCTAGTATTATGTGTGTTAAATTTTAGTTTTTCGCATGTTATTAATTGTCTGTTTAATGAAAGATAAAATTTGGCACCGGCTTAATTAACTAATAAGTGATTAGTAATTAATTTAATTTCGACAATTATGCTAAGAATGAACCATTTTATAAATCCTGTTTTAATTTAATAAAAGCCTGATCACCCGGTATTTAATTAGGAGGGGTGTCACATTTTGCAGACCCCTTTTAAACTGACTCACACACAAAATCTATTTTAACAAGATGATTTCTGAAAACAGCTATATTCTGAATCGATTCATGAAGAAGATCACACAAATTTAATTTCGAATCGTAACATGATGAGAGAGAGCAGTTTGATTTTGAAATCAGACAAATCAAACCCTAAATCACATCAATATCAAACCATGAAGGTAAAAATCAAAATAGAGGGTCTCCATCTATTCGTCGGTGAACAGAGAAGATATTCAGATAAATGAATAACAGCAGGCGGGTTGTCACGGTGTGATGGAGAGGATTGGCGACAATTGACGGGCAAGGGACAGGGCTAGAGTCATCAGCGAGGGAGAGAGCTAATCGGAGGCGCTAGTGGTTTTGGTGGGGAGAGAGAGGAGTAGGAGGGGGCGGCGATTTTGGCGATGAGGAGAAAGAAATTGTGGTCATAAATAATTAAGGTTGCTTTGAAGTATTTGACGTTTGGACACAAAATTAAGGGGTGCTGCTATTACACCTAAAAAACTATTTCATAATACCCACAAGATTAAATAACTTACTAACACCACACTTAGACAATTCTTGCTTCCTTTTATTGCCAAACGGCACCCACATATTTAAAGTTCAAATTTCTCATTTTTCAACCTTCTCTCCTCTCTTCATCTATTTCTCTCTCTAAAACCTTAAAACCCATTTCAACATCAAACAACATACTATCACCATCTCCACCACATACCATCACAATCTCCACCACCGCACCACCATAACCACCAACGTGACAAATTGTGTACGAGTGTGCACATGTTTATATATTTTCTCTCTCATTAATTCTCTCACAAAAAAACCTAGTATAAAAAAGTATTTATTTTTAATCAATAAATGACCATAAGAAACATTATTTTCTAAGATTCAACCCATAAACAACTTGAAATAAATTACATAGTAACTTATGATTTAAAACAGAGTTAAAATATGCAACTACATCACCTCGATCCCGAATTTTCCATCCAAATTCGAGGCTTGGATCCCAAAATTTAGCATCATATTAGTGTTTGTACCCCGAAATTTGGCCTCATATTAGGGGTCTGACACTGAAATTTGGACTTAAATTAGGGTTTGTACCCCCAATGGGTTCTGTTTTAAAATAAGATAATATTTGACATATTCAGGACATGGATCCCGAATTTTTGCCCCAAACTCGGGACTTGAACACCGAGTATGTACAACTATGATTTTTTTTTAAGTTTGGAGTGTTATTTTAATCCTATGTGAGTATATACTTCATTTTAAGTTATTTATAGGTTGCATACAAGGAGAAAATATTAATTTGAGTCATTTTTTCATTTCAAATATAAACTGTCATAACTAGGATTTTGTGTGTGCACGTGAGAGAGACGGAGAGAAAGAGGTGTGACTCTGTGTGTGTGTATCGAAAGAGATGCATTGGTGGGTGTTAGAGATGGTGGGGTGGGGATGGGGGGGGTGGGGTTGTGGGGAGGGCGGCAGTGGAGAAGATGGTTGAGAGAAAATGAGAGTGAGTTGTAAGAGGTGAGAAAAAATGAAGTGGGACCCAATGAAAAAATTAGCATAAACTATTTATACCATGTGATTGCCCTTAGCAATAGCATACTATTTTTCTCCGGTGGTCGTATAAAGTAATTTTTAGGTGTCAATAGCAACACCCAAATTAAGAGTATAGTTATCATGGATAGGTTATAAATTATTAAAATTTAGTTGATGTCGACTCAATTTTGAATTTTTAAAGAAATTTTTTTTTTCATGATTCGGTTATCCTTGTTAACAAATTTGTGCCAAAATGAAACGGCAAAAAGTATAAGGGGCGGGTTGTCAGGAAAAGAAGTTTGGGGTAGTGACGTCAAAACCCGAAATAATATAGGGGGGTTAATGTTTTTTCTTTATTACAACTAGATGTACATAAATTAAATGAATAAGGAAGAATTTATATAGTATATTATTTCGTTATTTTGTGCGAGTAAACGTATGTACACCAAAAATATTAATTACAACCAGTGTAGCCATTATACATCCATAAAAGAAAACACTAAATGCCACCAACCCAAAAAAAGCTAACAGAATGCCCACAAAATATCAACAAAGGATATGTTAGACACCATAAAACTCACTCAAAAACCATAAAAACAACACGCTAAAGGTAACGACAATTTCGAAAAGGGAAGCTCCTCCACAACAAAGAACATTCCATTAGGCTCTTTCAAATGGACCAAAAAATGTATAATGAGGCAGTATCCCAAACCCCTCTCATCCTCTTCCTAGTCTAACATCCACCCCATATATGAAGAACTATAAAGCAAAAATTCTTCAAAATAATTAACGCAAACAAACCTTACCGAAATCGGGTGCAATTTGAACCCATCACGTATCCAATTTTTTTTATTTACATTGAATTACATACTCTTGTAGGATTCTTAAGAATCACGATTTTTTCATGAAGAATCCTAAAAGCAACCAACATTGATGGTATTTTTTAAAGCAATGTCCTTCGTCTATCACTCAAAGTGAAGCTATGAGGAGATATATTCTAAATTTGTCGGAATTGAGAGATCGTGAAAGAAGAGAGGAGAAGAGTGGAGAGGAGAGTAGAAAGATGTAAATTGAAGCATTGTATTTTGACCACCATTGATGTGGATGTTATTAATGTGGATCTTGAAGCTCAAAGTGGTTGTGTAATGCCAATCAACTTTCAACATCTTCGCCATTGTACAGAATAATAGTTTTCGGATCAATTGTATAAGGTGATATTTGAAAGTTGATGCATGGCTAGATTTTACAACAAATGAGGTAAAATTAAACAGTGGAAAGATGTTTCGATATTTTCGTGAATGATATTATCATTTACTATCATTTTTGTTATACCATTGATGTGGATATTTTGTACATAATTAATGCTATCTATACAATGTTAGGGATATTATAATATATATATATATATATGTGTGTGTGTTATTTTATTTCCTAGCGCACCTGAATCCTACTTTTTTAATATTTCTCGGATCAGCTCCCGCATCCCAAACCTGCATCTGTGCTTCATAGACGATAGAGGGTCATATTCCAAGTGACGCGCTTGGATCTCCTAATCGGCAAGGCCTTCCAGGCTATTAGCAACTCTACAACCGATCTCGGCATCACTCCTTGCCCTCCAAAGAGCGCCAACAACTCCCACAGCCTCCTCAGAAAGGCAAGTAGAATATGGTCCACCGACTCCCCCATCGCAGCTGAACAACCGACAATAATTTATTATCATTTTCCTCTTACACCTCAGGTTGCCGATGTTTAGGATGCCGCTCCATATTAACCCGCCCCTTCCTCCTCTAGGGATGTCAGGCTCATACAGAACACCGAGAAATCAAGTCATTCCGCTGCTCAACCTCCCAGCCCAAAATGAGGATTCCAAACCCGATTATCACTGAACACATCTTGATCAACCTCAATCTCTCTCGATTAACAGTCAATGATTGCTCCTTATGCAATAAATCACTCTCGAAATCTACTCATCGACCATCACCAATAGCGTAGTGGATGTATTTGCAGAACTTCTGACATCCCCCCTCCGATGTGCTTCCACAGCCCCAATACCATGAGTGTCTCTAAACATCATTCCCTCCGACCATATCTACAGCATGAATCACACTAAAGCTTAGGTCATGCGATCCAGATTGCAGTGTAGAATTGTAAAGATCTTGGTGATTATACAGAAGAGTCACATGCATATCACATCATAATAATGCTAGCAAGACAATTCCTTGAAAAATTATATGGCAAAAGGAAAGGCTCGTATCAAAGTGTGTACAAATAATTCTTCATGACATGAATTTTTTGCTTATGATGCCAAATGAACTACTTCAAAGGGTTGCTACCCTAGTTTATTGGTTGTAATATTAAGACATCGTATACTATAATGATATGTATTCTTTTGTTGTTTTCTCTTCTCAACTTTATAATCAAAGTCAATACTGGCGTTGTTTTAGTGTGATTCATGCTGTAGATCCAGCTCAATACTGGCGTTGTTTAGATATGACTTTACTTCAATACTTGAGCAAATAATTTCAGAGATTTATTAAAATTATCTTCACAATTTTCGCAACAAGGCGGACTAAATCCAACCTGTCTGATCTATTTCGATGGTAGTCATTCTAACGAAAACCTCAATGAATAGAAAAATCCAAAATCCACACAACAATCCAGCATAAATTCTGTGTCGAAAGGATGGCTAAATAGAAATGAGGGAAAACAGAATGTTAATTCATTTACTCACAGATTCGACGAACTCATCTGCAATATCCATAAGAATGTCTTCTACTTCAGGATCCAGCCTCTCCGATGGATCAATCTGTTACAGCAGCAGAGAAATCAAAATAGACTAATTAAAGTGCGCCAGGGGGTGGGGGGATAACATTTACAAAAGAATAAAGGAAAATTTTTGACAAACATCTGGAATCTAAAATCAAGCTTCGATTCCTCCTAACATTAAGTAATTTCCAGTAAGAACAATGGGTCCATATAAGTGTAAATGTCGCACAGGTCCAACAAAAAAGGGTAAGAACCCTATTGGACACACTATCCGAGTAAGCACAAGGTGTATAACTATAAAGTCATGCACCTCTAAGAATAATGGTCACTACTGATATTACCCAATACACACACATTAACTAGGGTAAATTACAGTAAACCCCTTGTAAAATTTCTTGGTTTACAGATAATCCCCTTTAATCTCTTCCGTTTAATCGATTTTGTCCGGATCCTCCTTTTCTACCGAAAAGGGAAGGAGGAGGATCTTCTTCAGTGGATCCCTGTTGTTCTTGTTTAGTCCCCTTCATTTCGGAAGCTGTTTCTATTTTTACATTTGTTTCTTTCGCTTTCCCCCCTTTCTTCCGTTTTTGAGGTTTCTTTCAGATTCTTATTTTACCCGACACTTTGTCCCTTTAACTAATTTAATCAACAAACGAGTATGCCTTTACGGCTCCGTAAACAAAATAACAAAATGACTAAAATATCCCTTAAAAAATTGAACTTACCAAATTAAACTCTCACATCCACTTACGTCCCAAACCCTTTTTCTCTAAATTATCAATCCAGAACTGTCTTTTATCTTCCATATCTCTATCTTAATCCCTCACCTTTCTCTCTACCAAAGACAAATCTAATACAAAGTTCTCTTGCACATATACACAAGAACCAATATATGTATGTATGCATGTATGTCTGGATTATGTATATGATATATTTCTGGATTATATATATATGCAGAAGCGTAGTTACATAGCTATATATATTTTGAGTTTCGGAAGTGTTCGGAGTTGATGCCAATTGAAAAGCACTTCTTCCGAACATTTAGTGCATAAGGGAGAAGGTTTGGCCCAATTCAAACCCAAACCTTACATTTGTTCTCAGAATTACACACACACACACACATATATATATATATATATGAGGAACCTACCGTGCTTGGCGAACAGAGGTTAGATGCATGTAAATGAGGAGATAGCATTGACCATGGAGTGTTGGGCTATGTCCCATTTAAACATTCTTACGTCCAACTACAATGCTGGAAGCAGCAAAAATTAAATCTAAGTGTAACAGAAGACGATTTGTACAGAAAGTGCGACCTTTAATTTCTCGCAAGATTTGTATAAACTGACATTAGAGATCACTTTCTTCACACAAAAAACAATATTTTTATATAAATACAAACTTCAGTAAAATACCACCAAGGGAGTGGAAACTGTATACGGGTAGTAGATTAAAAAAAAACATGGGTCTATATGCCCTTACGAGATAAAACAAAAAAGGGGAACATGGTGATAATTCCTTAGACTCTTTAATGACAAGGACAAGCTAAAAACAATGTTTTCAATAAGTCCACATGTTCTACAACTATTAATGTAGATATAGTTACAATGATTAATATAGATACAATTACACTTATTAACGTATGTATAATTACTTATTAATGTAGATAGAGTTACAATGATGAAATACACTTACAATCGCAACTGTACCTGATACCAGAAATGGTACCACCAAGTCAATATGATAAGTAAGCTCAAACCAGCACAACAATAAAGCATTAATAAGTATAAAAGAATAGAAAGAGACGAGGCAATGGAGAAGATAACGCCAGGTATAAGTGGTTCAGCCTAAAAATGGCCTACGTCCACTGTGAGTGTGTGAGAATTGCACTAAATATGGGCTCTAACGGACATAGGTGCAACCACTCAAGGTTTCTCTCTCTTCCGTGTATTTTAACAGAGTAATAGTAGGGTTTCTCTCTCTCGGTCAAGTGGTGGCCGACCCTCTCTGCCAGAACCGGCGACACTTCTTGATCGAGATAGTCTATCCCTTAAGTCACCCCCTTGGTCGAGCCTTTCAAAGGCCGACCTTCTACTCAATTTTTCAAAGGCCGAGCCTCTTGGCCGACCATCCTGGCTTGCTCACGCAGGTCGCACGGTGTCTCTTGAGATCTCATAGGGCTCCCAACAGTCTGCCGGAGCGTCTTCGGCATCACAATCGTCGTATTGGTCCTCCGGGCAGGGCCGTCCTTGCCTCCCCAGGCGTAGACGCCTAGGGTCAGCTACGTTCCTCCGTCGTTGAGGAGGGGGTAGATCCTTACGAGGTGCCTGGGGTGGTCCCCTGGCCTCTTGGTGATGCTCCACAGCTGCCGGAGTAATCATCTCTGGCAAGGCTCCTCCTGGCCTGGCCATCACACTCCGGCTAAAGGTGGCCAGCTGCTCTTGTATTACTTGTTGGCTTGCTGCCAAGGATTTCAATGCTGCCGCCACCTCAGCCATTTCTGACTGTGGAGGGGCATGACTGGAGCTAGGACCACCAATTGGTGGTGGTGGTGGAAATTGAGATGCCATGTTTAAACCTCGCTGATGAGCTTGTGTTTGTAGAGTAGAAAGCTTTGCATCTCCACAGAACCTCTTTCAATGCTGAAACAACTCCACAGAAGGGGAGGACTGTTTCACCACCAGAGACTACGACGAAGGGCAAGCAAATCAAGGGAAAAGATTATGTTACTCGTTCCCACAGACGGCGCCAGATTGATGATACCAGAAATAGTACCACCAAGTCAATATGATAAGTAAGCTCAAACCAGCACAACAATGGAGCATTAATAAGTATAGAAGTATAGAAAGAGACGAGGCAATGGAGAAGATAACGCCAAGTATACGTGGTTCAGCCTAAAAATGGCCTACGTCCACTGTGAGTGTGAGAATTGTACTAAATATGGGCTCTAACGGACATAGGTGCAACCACTCAAGGTTTCTCTCTCTTTTGTGTATTTTAACAGAGTAACAACAGTAGGGTTTCGAATCCTCCCCTCCACAATGTAGAAGATGAATCATATATATAATGCTTAGGGCATGTAATGTACCCCCTAAGCACGTTGTTTGCATGAGTGTGCAGCTCTTAGCCAATCCAGCGTGGACACCTGGCTATGCCATATGTAGATCATGATGACCAAATATTCCCTCTCGTGAGGGGATAATCTTGTTATAACGGTTTTGCCCATGAGCTCCTGGTCTCTTTTGTACTTGCATATGCTCGGACTGCTTGACATCATCCAATGGAACCTCGGCCTGACCGAGTACGAAGTTTTTGACTCCGACATGACTATTGAGCTTGCAATCCTAAAAAGAACCTCGGCTAAAAAGGTTAGCCAAGGTTAGGTAACTGCAGTCACTCTTGTTGTCGACTACCTCAGTATATGAGATTGGTCCTTGTGAGCCCATAGAATTGTTGTTGCTATCGGCTGATGATGAGGCCGACCCTTATCAGGACGACCCCTCTTTTGACTGGTAGGATTCTTCAAGCGACTCGACGGTGTGATCAGACGACATTGCTTCTCAGAGTATGAGGGTGTACTTTGGTCATATCAGTACCTACATTAACAAGTGTAATTGTATCTACATTAATAAGTGTAATGTATCATTTGGATTTATCGTTAATTAATTGAAAAGTTTATGGGTTTAATATACCAACAAGATTGTCGCTCGGACTGATCATATATAAATAGACTTTCAAGGGATTTATCAACTAATGCCCCAACAAAAAAATGGCTATAAAATAAATCCCCTAACCGCAAGTCATCCAAAAAAATAAGACAAAAAAGCTTCCAGGGAGACTAGTTGTACACCATAAATAAGTCATTAGCAAAGAGGACCCCATATTCTCGAAACATTTGTTTCGTGAAATATATTAAGGCACCTCCAAACCTCTATTCTCGCCATCGTTAATCCTCCATATTGCTTATTCAAATAGAATCTTACTATTCCATTTTGACAGGTTGTTAAAATGGTTATCGGGAGATTTGGAACCATATCGTTTTCTCAAAATACGTGTATCTTATCGTAAGATACACTTTGATTTTCAAACGTATATAAATAATTTTATATACATTGATATATTTGCATGTGGGTGTCCAACAACAATACAAATGACAATTCAACACAAATACGAAGATTTGTTTTTATATAAGTATACAGATAGATCTCGTATTTAAATTTTGGTTTTGGTTTTTCAAAGTTAGTCATTCTGCGATAATAATCATATTTATATAATAAATCATACAAGTTGCATTTATCTTCCCCAACTAGTGGCCAAAATTATATATGTTGCAATGTCCAAGATATTCTAATAAATATCTAAAAAAGTATGTACTTTGTTTAATTTCCTAAGGGTGCAAGTGCTTCTTCATCTAAAGCCTTTAATCCGCGTGCTACTTTTTTGTCAATCTGAAGCACTCTTTGGCTTCAAGAACCCTTATCACTCTCAAACCCCCAACACCCAACACCCATTTAGAGATTCAAAATCACAGTCCCTTCTCTCTCAACCCCAGCCCCCTTCCTCACATAATCTTTTATCTTTTGGCCCATGACCAAGATCTTGGGACTTAACCGAGAATCACGATACGATAGCATTCACTTGTTCAACCTTCCCGTATTTCGGCAACCAGATCTATTTCGGATCGACTTTCGAAATGCTTAGAAAGTCCGTTTTTACTTAAAATAGTGAAATTTTAGTCTATTGGGTTGGTATATGGGTTAGGCAAACTTTTGGGTCGTTTAAAACATGTTTTAGCTCATTAGGTTGAGGCTTATATTGGGCCTAGGCTTAATTTCGTGGGAAGCACTCTTACTAGCTTAACTAGAGAAACCTAAAACACTCGTAAGGAATTAGAGAAAACCCTAGAGAGCGCGGAAGAGGAAGTACCAACGAATGAAGAGGATTCAGAGGTTTCGAGATCTGATTCGTCAATCGGTCTAAGGCAAGTGTACATCAATTAAGAATTTAATTGGGATTGTGTTATGATAGTAGTAGTCATTGGAATCTGGATTAACACTATTATAATCTAATTTTAATCACCTTAAACCTAATTTTCGTAAGTTATATTAATTGTTAAATTAAACCTTAATCTCATGTTAATGAATTAGGATAGTTCGATGATAAATCCTATGAATTGAACTTGTAATCTGATTGAATTTGGTATATTCTAAATCATAATAACGATATCTACAAAAGCCCTCGTGTTTAATCTGTAATTGAATCACATCTGAGATGAATTGGGTATAATTATGAACTGAGGTTTCTAAAACATATAATCTGAAATTATGAGTAAATCATTGTTATAATCACCTAAAACGGGTTGTTATAGGTTAGTATTGTTGATAAACAACTTATACTTGGAGGATGGGTATTGGACTGTTTAGAGGCCTGCAGCTAGATTTTGTGCTGTTAATGATCGTTTTTAGAACTTGGAGAAGATGAACACTGCGTCAATCTCGTTTGAACGAGATTAGGATCTCATTAGAACGACATGGTAACCTGGTTCGAATAATATGGGTATTCTGGTTCGAAAGACTTAGGATTTCATTCGAAATTAAGCCTAAGCCCAATATATGACTGAACCTAATGAGCACAAAATATGTTTTAAATGACCCGAAACTTGGCTTACCCATATACCACTCCAATAGACTTAAATTTCACTATTTTAAGTCAAAAGCAGACTTTCTAGGTGTCTCAAAAGTCAACCCGAAATAAAACAAATTCTAATAAATTAATTATCTCATTAAGTTGAATCATAGTCGGTACGAGCCAATTACGTTAAAACTTAATTATTAATTAATTCGGTGTCGCTTGACATTATAAGAAACTACTTTACGATCGGTGGGGCTCGATACCAAGGGAATAATCCAAATAAGGAAACCCCGGACACTAAATCCTTGACCATTCCGTAGTTGCCCATAAAACTAAGGGCCTGTTTGGTTTGGAACTATAATTCAATTTTCTGTGTTTACATACATTCTGATAAAAAATTGCCGCAGGTTGTTAAACACCAAATTATAATATTTTGGTGTTATAATCAAGCTTTTCAGAAAACAGCAATAGGGTATTTTATAACTTCTGTTTTTTATTTTTTAACTCAAAATTATCCGTTCTTAATATTTTAATGCATTTATACCTTAAATATAAAATATGCATACATAATACATTAATATGTGTGTAATTCTTAAAAATAAAAAAAATATACGTACATGTACACAAAATTACATTAATATGTGTGTAATTCTTAAAAATAAAAAAAATATACGTACATGTACACAAAATTACATATATTTATATTAATAAATTATATAATATACTAAGATCCATATGTTAAATAATATTATCAATAAATACATGATACTTGTATATAATTTTATACATGTAGTATTAATGTATGGAATAATATAAAATATGCATATACTACATGTATGTATGTATGGTATGTATGTATGTATGTATGAAAGTTTTATGTATGTTTATATATATATATATATACAAGTTTGCCAATTTTGTCAAATTTTCAAAAAAATGTATTTAAAAACAAGTTTACCAAACGCGCACAAATATTTATAAACACAAAAAACTGAATTTTAAAAATTTATTTAAAAACAGCGTTTGAATCGAATTTTCTGAATACAGAACCAAATGGGCCCCAAGTCACTTAAAGTATTTATTTAGTGTATTACCGTGTATTATGCCCAGATTCCAAAATGTGTGAATTCACGTAATATATAAATCACATGACAACATATAAAAACATAATATGTGATATATCACATGTCACGCCAGGCTAATAAATAATAAATTACGCAATTTAAATAAATGCACAGAAAATACGGGGTATTGCAGAGGTACTAGAGAAGGAGGTTATATTATTTATCCAAAAAACGAACTTGGATGAGAAAAAAACTCATTGTGGACTATGGTATCTATCACCCATAATCTTCATTCTTTCCTCGTTCAAACTTGAACTTTCAAGTTATATTCAGTATACTGTATACTAAAGATCGTACCTAGTGCACAATGTTCCCGCTTTAACAGAGTCTGAGAGAGGTTGATGAAGGCAAGCCTTACCCCATTTATTGGAGAGGTTGCTTCCAAAACTCAAACCCGCGACATATCGCTTTGGACAGACAAGCACTTGCCATGGCACCAAGTCCGAACTCTAATTAGTATACAGTACCGACCTCTAATTAGTATACAACTGTATACTATACTATGTGATAAAATTCTTAGTGATAATAAAAGAACTACAAATGCCATAAAGAAACTAAGAAGAAAAAACGAAGGTACGCTCTATGTAAGCCACAACAGCATTTTCATGAGCTTCATTTATCCAAGTATCAAAGGGAGGTTAGAGAGGAAGGTCAGAGGGGAAGGTTATATTATTTATCCAAAAAGAAGAACTTAGAAAAAAATGGTCACTTTGGTTTATGATATCTATCACCCGTGATATTCATTTTTTCCTCATTCAAACTTGAATTTTCTAAAAATTATCAGTGAATATAAAAGAACTACAAATGTCATAACTAGAATGAAAAAAAGATGGTACACATTACATAAGCCACAACAATATTTTCATGCGTCCAGTATATCCAAGTACCGGAGGATTTGATGTTTCAGAAATCTCATGTGCATAGTTAAGAAATAAACATCATTTGTGTTTGTATGCTTTTTAAGCTTTTGTCCTTATTCAAAATAAACAAAAAAAAAATATCCATACCCAATTCCCAACCAGGATTATAAGAAAATCAGCGGATATTTTGCCACCATAACAAGAGGGATGAATGTCAACAACATCGTAAAATTTACTTCAAAACGTAAAAGCAAGAAAGTAGTAAAGAAGTAAAAAGCGCCAATACAAAAATGTGGAAATTTGCACCTTAAAAGGCCATATTAATAAGTACAATGCAAGTGTCAAAATTTAATAAAAAAATGACAACCTTATGTAATGTAATAGAAATGGCCTACATGATTGCAGTCTTGAGGATAAAAGACAATTATAAAAACTAATGGGTATACTTTTTTAACTTTTATCCATACTTATTCCAAAAAAAAAATATTGGGGTAATAGGTACCAAGTTCCATTAACTTGGTAAATGATGCAAGAGATCCTTTGACTAGGTCAAAATGGTGTCAAAGATCCTATTTTACCAACTCAACTCATTAAAATTACCAACATACCCCAGCTAACTACCTCGTTTTTCCTAACAAAAAACCCATCAAATCTTTAAAAATCCGTAACTTCAAATCTACAAATCCCAAAATTCACAAAATTTATATATTTGGAATCTACTCGTCAAGATCTAGCAAACAACACTCGTATTCAATGTTTTTTGACGAAAAAATCGAAACAACTAAATTTACTGTTTCTGTAAAACCTCCATTTTTTCGACGAAAAGCTCTAATTTTGGGGGCAAAAAACCTTTTCTCCAACTCCGGTGATGGTTTCGCTAGTGCGAACCAGAGAACGGAATGAAATAAATGAAGAAAGAGAAATGATAAGAGAGAGAGAGAGAGAGAGAGAAATTGACGTAAACTAGACGTCAATGGCTAAAAAGAAATACCAAACCCCAACTTTATAGAGAATCAAATGATTTCTTATATTTCAAAATGGAGGAGTGACCTCAAATGAGGAATACATGTGGGTATTTAAAGGGAGGAGTAGCTTAGGCTCCAAACTAAGGCACTAATTACAAAAATGTCATTACTACTTCTTACATCTAAATAACAAAAGCAAGTAAAGGAAAATACAAATAACAAAAATAAAGAAAATACAAAAGAAATAAAAATGACAAAAATAACCCTGGAATAGGGCCCATTTCCATCATTATCCCCCTCTTAAGACCAAGCTCGTCCTCGGGCAAAAAGTTCACGCTCATAGGTCGGCGGAATGAATGTCGCCTGAAGAGCAGCCTTCAGCTCGGGCCAAGTCTGAATGGGAGGCAATCCCACTGCTGTTCGGCGATAGCACATATTATTCCATTCCACCAAACCCGAGCGAATCCCTGAAATTTGGTGGCTGCCGGAGAACGTAGGAGCAGCCCTGAATCCGCTTGTAATCAAAATTGTCTCCATCACCGCTAACCAATCCACCATAGCATCCAGGGAAAATCGTCCATCAAACATGGGAACGTTGAGCCATATATCTCCCTGAAGACTCCGAGAGAGTAACGGTAGTGCCGTCGACAGGTGGTCGCCCTCCTGGCGAGCCTCGAGACCCATCACATCACCTAGTGCAGGCGCAACAAAATCCGCAGGGATCAGTGGCATCAGAGCATGTGGTGGATGAGGAAGGTATGCATGTGAAACCATGGGAGGTGCTGGGGGGCCCGATGAGGGCACGTGGCAATCAGGTGGTCGTACGCTTGACAATAAAAGCACTGGCGATCCTGAAAGGGAACGAAACAAGGAAGGTCAAGAGGAGGGGGAGGAATCCACTCTAGGACGATGCGGTGGGTATCTCCTGTAGCGGTGGGTATCTCCAGTAGCGGTGGATGAGGATGAATCAGTATAGGACAGGGAAAGGTCATGATGAGAAGGGATATGATGTGACGGAGGGGGAGGGGGATATGGGTGTATAAATGGAGGCGGGGGTAGTGGATCGAGAGTGGGTGAAAGGCCGTGGGTCGACATATGATGGGTCAAAGACACAGAGTGGTGGGGAATAACTCCAGGTGTCCAATTGATGATAAATTTAGGTTCAGGGGTGAGACTGATGTGGAGGTGTCAAAAAAATTGACCCGGTTGGGGTATGGGGTTGGTCCGTGACTCGAGGGGTGTGGGGGATTAAACTTTGGGTCAGTTTGGTGCAGGTAGGGTAAAAGTAGAGGTCGGATGGGGTCGAGAGTGGGTCGGGGCAGATATGAAGTGGACGTTCCCAAGAATGGGGGTGGGTTTAGTCCGGTATAGTGGGACTGGGTTTCTGAGTCTAATGGTAGGTGTAGGGAGTCAAGTTGGAGGCTCAAATCGAGTTGGGCCATTTTTTAGGATTGGTTTGGGAGGTGGAGTAGGGTTTCGACACCTAGGGAGTGGGGCAAAGGGCGGGAGGAAGTCGGCCGATAGGGAGAGGGATCAGAAGGGGGTCGATGAGGCAGGTGGTGCACGGCAGAGCCGAGGGGGGTGGCTGACCCGAGTCTGGTTGATGGGTTTAGGGTGTCGTTCGGCAGGTCAATGGTTGTTGCATGGGGGTAGCAGGGGTGTGCGACGGCGAGGGAAAGGCTAACAGCCTCGGCCGGTGCCTGGGTAGTGGCAACGAAGGCTGCAGGACTAGGGTTTGAGTGTTGGGTTGCAGGTAGGGCAGTAGCAAGGCTTGGGAGGGTGGTGGCTAGGGTTTGGGGTTGTTTTTTAGTTGAGGCAGCAAGAATATGGGGCTAGGGTTTAGGCCACTTGGGCGGGAGGTGGTAGGGGTTGTTTGGGCAGTAAGGAGTTGAGTCACTTATCGTTCCAACCTCGCAATTTGTTGCCTCAATTCGAAATTCTCATCTTCTTGTTGTTTGCACCTCTTGGGAGCCATTGATGTAGTATACGATTTAGATACTACACACCAATACACCAATCGGGAAGCGACACCTTGTTCTGATACCAATTTGACATAAACTACACGTTAATGGCTAAAAAGAAATACCAAACCCTAACTTTAAAGAGAATCAAATGATTTCTTATATTTCAAAATGGAAGAGTATCCTCAAATGAGGAATAAAAGTGGGTATTTAAAGGGAGAAGTAGCTTAGGCTCCAAGCTAAGGCACTAATTACAAAAATGTCATTACTACTCCTTACCTCTAAATAACAAAGCAAGTAAAGGAAAATACAAATAACAAAAATAAAGAAAAAACAGAAGAAAATAAAAATGACAAAAATAACCCTAGAATAGGGCCCATTTCCATCAGAAACACTCCAGCGAGAATGTCCAGCGGCCTCCGACGCAGGGGCGGTGCTATGTAGGGACGAGGGGGAGAGGAGGCTCCTCCTAAACTTTCCAAAAAAAATTACTGAGAAAAAAAATAGGGGTCTTTTGTGTAAAAAATACAAGTTAAAGGGTCAGAATTTAAATAACTAAAACTTATAAACCTAACTATAACCTATTCCCTCTTCTGCCAAATACGTTATTTCTCTCTTCCTCTCACTTGCTTCCGCCGACCTGCTACTTCATCTCTCTTCCTCTTTTGAGTTTATAACCTATTTCATCTCTCTTCCGCCGACGCACGCTCGCCCCTCCTGCTTCTTCCGGCACCATCCTCCTCTGAATCAGACCCATTTGCTATTGCCGCCCTCCTTTAAGGTAAGAGCTTTCTTGAATTTTTGTATTTCTGTTTTGATTTATGATGATGAAATATGTGGTGGGGGTTTGAACTTTGATGGGTAACGGGTTGATTGAACTGTTATGTTGTGGTCTTTTTTTTTTTGAGATATGTGCTGCCTTATTTATTTTTGTGGTCAGGGGGTTAACTGATGAGATTTTATGGTGATAAATTTTTGTGGATTATATTTTTGTGGTGTTAAATTTTTGTGGTGTTAAATTTTTGGGGATAAATTTTTGTGATAATTTTTTGTGGATTATATTTAGGTATTAAATTTATGTGGTGCCTAATATTTGTTTAAATTGTATTTTTAGGGTGTCATGGAAAAAAATTTCAAGCGAAAAAGAATTAATGAAACAACTTCCGAACCGGAAGTTCAATCTTCTCGAAATGTGGGGTCTAATAATGTCGAATTGCAAGATCAATTTGTTGAACAATCACAACAATCACCAAATATTGCAATTAATTTGGATGAGCTTCCGTCCGATCCCGCGTTGAGAAAATGTATCTATGATTATGGTGATTCTAAACTAATTGAGAAAGTTCGACGAGCATATCTACAAAAGGGCCCTTGTCAACCTAGAAATCATATTTTTCCATGGAAATATTTTGGAAATGATAAACGTAGATTTATTCCGGCGTGGTTTAATGAGTTTGGGAGGTTGTTGGAGTTTAGCGTAACAACGGAAGCCGCATATTGTTTGGTTGCATCTTCGATTTTTTTTTGGTTGGGCTCCCCCTCAACTAAAATCCTGGATCCGCCACTGCTCCGACGGACGGACTATTTCAGCAAGTCTCTAGTGGGAGGGATGGGGGTGGGGTTGAGAGAGAGAGTGGGGTTATGTGTTTGTTTTTAAAGAGATGGTAAGTGGGTTTAAAAAGCGTATGGATGATGGGTACATTTATCTAAATATTTGTGCTCTTTAATGAAAAAGGGCATGGTGCATTAAATAAAAGTCAATGGACTTTTATGCATTTTTTACACAATAAAAGGGACTAGCATATAACAATGCCAAAAAATTATCCATACCCAATTCCCAACCAGGATTAGAAGAAAATCAGTAGATACTCACCGTACCAAGAGGATGGATGCCAAAAACATTGTAAACATAAAACAAGCAAAATTAACTTAGAAAGTTAAAAGTAAAAAAGTAGTCAAGTAAAAAAGCGCAAGCATAAATATGGAGAAATTTGCACCTTATAAGACAATATTAATAAGTACAATGCAAGTGTCAGAATTGACTAGAAAAAATACAACCTTACGTATTACAATAAAAATGGTCTACATGACTGCAGCCTTGAGGATAAAAGATAATTACAACTTCTCATGGGTTTAGTAAGAAGGGAAATACATAAAACAGGAAAGAAAATACAGAAAACAGATGACTAACATGCTCACCTGGGCTACTAACTCTTGGATGCTTCTCTTGCTCAGAATCCTACTACAAGATTCATCAATCTCTGCACTAGCTGCTTTGTTGATGGGGCCCGGTTGGACTGCTGCGGCTGCACTAGGTTGTACTATTGCCTGAGAGGAAGATTTCTGGTTTCCCAGTCCTTGAGCTCTAGTAATCTGTTGCTGATGGGGTGAAGGCTGGACCCTTGATGGTGGAAACTGTTGCCCGTGATGCTCTTGTGGCTGATGTGAGAGTGAAGGTGGCTGTGATGGTGGGGCTGAGGGAGTTTGTTGTTGGTTTAGAGCTGATGGTAACGGATGATGATGTTGCGGAGGGGTTATGGATCTTGGCGGTGGATTCATTTGTGGTCTATATGGCAGAGGAGGTTTCCCTTGTGATCCAGAAGACAGCCATGGTTGGTTATGAGATTGCTGACTTTGTGATGTGCTAGGTGATGGGGCACCGGGAGATCCCACTGCCGGAACTCTTAACAGCCCATGACCTTGGAAATTCTATGGGTAGGAAAAATTATGAAAAACAATTTAACAAAACGGTCAACAAATGAGTACGTATTAATAAAATCGAAGTGTTGATTTTCTGATCAAAATCAGAGTGTCAGCTCTTTTAAAAGCCTTGCACAATATTTGGGATGTCGTTCCACATACCAGTGTGGTATAAAGTTGAGAGTTTGATGTCATCTTTAGACTTTAACAGAGTTTTATTTTTTCTTGTTTTGAAGAAGTGATATTAAAAAAAAGCCTACTCCTCCTAAAGCATTATCACCACCACACATATTCACACATTCTTGCCTCGAGTGAATGCTTAACCTTTAAATACAACATCTCCCATAAGAAATTTAAACATTGTTAGTTACAGGTACCTTTCCTCTTTGCAAAGCTCGGCATTACCTCTATCTAAATTAGACTCGGGAGTCCTACTATACAAGCGCCCTTCATTTCAAATTCGTTTTCGTGATTAGTACATCAAGTAAACACCAATCATATATTCCCTTCAACAGAAATTTCTTAAATAATTTTAACAATTTTCCCAAGAAGTTTCTTCAGTAGGCTCTCTTTAGAAAATTCTTGATGCATGGGTAGCAACAATTCATCCATCTTACTTGTGTCTGACACAACACACGCACGAAAAATCCAAAAAAAATAGGATAAAACATGGTTGAGACACGATAAAGACATATATTTTTATAACTTCACATAGAAAATTTTACAAGAACGGGAAGAAAAAAAGTGTTTGAATACTTATTAAGAAGAATGAATTAATATCTTTAGTAGATCATGAAAACGAAGATTCTTACGGATAAGAATTTTCGTGGAGAACTCTGAGTACTAGTAGAGTGAGGAGAGCCGTTCGAGTGACATGGTGGAATATTCCTAAAGCTCAACACGATTCCATCATTTTAACTTATATTGTTATATACTAATTCATTAAGTATAGTGTAAGGGGGCTTGAAGGTAATCTCTGAATTAGAGAGAGCTTCCCCAATTAACAAAAGAGACTCTGGAGAAGTGAGTAGCATGAAGACAGCGAGGCAACTCATTGAGGCAGCTCAACGAAGAAACTTGCTAAGAGAGATCCTTTTTATCTTCCGTTCTTACTTTGTCAAATTGTGTCTTTTAATTACATTGATTGTAATGCTGTAACGATTGTAATACTGAGCATCAGGTCGTACTCGCGAGAGTCCAGGCCTGGCAGGACTTGGGAGAGCTCACATGCTCAATCGAATGACCACGTCATAGGAACTTCAGAGGGACTTGGTTTGGAGGATTGAGAAGTGAGGCAGCGTTAAGGCTTGTCTTGACCATCTTAGATACACCTGGTAAAACAGCGAGAGATCTTTCATCGTGGAAGCTTGTGCAGAGTAACCTTGAGTTCCGTCGTACAGTGAGCTTTGAACCAAACAGCCATCAACCAAATGTCACATCTACTTTAGGTGGCATCACTAGCCACCTGCCCACTGTCCAATCCAAATTTGAGCAAACCACTATGGTATTGAGGCTGTCAGACGGTTTAGTGAGCCACCTCTGTGGTGACAGTCCTCTGACGCACAGTAAATAGGCAAAAAGCATGTCCTGGCATTTAATGATTATGACATAGGGTGTGCTAATCCATCAAGCATTTAATGCTTGGGACTTAAAGTGTGACAGGGAGGTCTTTCACATTAATGAGGACTGAGACATATCGGAAAAGGCGTGGGACGATTTATGCGCCTCAACCACTTCTGAGAATAGAGAGTTCTTCTAGAGAGTGATATTGAAGAGAAGTTATTACAAACCAAAGAGAGTTTACTGACCCACCATTGTCATTTATTGTGAAGCTTTTAATAGCTTAATCAGAGAGATATCAGAAGTTGTTGGTGTGTTGCCTGCCTGCCAAGGTGTATCTAGGGTGCTTACTTCTCTCCCTTTGAAAAAGTTGTTTCTCAGTTTCCTTTATTATCATTTAAGTTATACACGAGAGATTTGTGAATTCAATCTGAGTTTTTATTATATACAATATTGTGTTCATTTGTCTTTGTTAAAGAGTACTTGGGTTATCGTTTATTACCATACCTATAGGGGTTACGCCTCTACTGGTATTACTATACTCCCAGGCTTCAAGGGGACTACCCTCTTACATATAGACATGTGAAAATAAGTGTCGAACGAGTAAAATGAAGTGTCGGGCACGTAAAAATAAAGTGTAGCCACTTGAATTTATATTTAAGTTATGGGCTTGTGAAAATAAGTGTCCGAACATGTTGGAGTCGGACATGGACATGCAGAAGTGTCCATGACTCCTAGCCTTAAGCCAATTAGAAACATTGAACCTGAATTATTAACACAAAAAACATTACTTTTGTGGCCCACAATTACCTTGTGTTGTTATTATCAGTCACCTTAATAAATTGTCGAAAACCTCCATTAAATGCTTTATCGACCAACCATCCCTTATTTTTGTCCATTAAAAAACTCATTTATATTCGCTATTGTTGGCAAATCCTCCATTTCTAAACTCGTTTGGTTACTCTATCTGACATGAGGATCCTTAAAAGTTTACTTCGCTAAAATAGAGCACCATGACCATAACTTATTTCTTGCACAAATCAAGCTTGATATTTGTCAAGTTTTCACCGTCATTGAAAAAGTAATATAAGCATATATAATTCCGTCTCAAGTGAACACTTACAGTATTTTCTAATTTTCTTTCAAATTTATAACAGGGAAGAATATAATGAATGGCAGGTATATCCAAATTTTCCTGCTCAAATTTTTTCTACTAATTTTGACCTAGTTCGATAAGAACCACGGCATTGATCAAACTGACCTACTCTAGGCGCCTAACCACTGAAATATGAAACAAAGCCAAATATTGTGTAATATGATTGAACAGAAAAGATTTTCATATTGAAAAAACAAGTACTGACTTGTGTTGTGGGAGGCTGATTACTTGCGCTAGTCTGTGGTCTAAGAGATGATTGAACAGGTCTCTGTTGATGGTGCAGAGGAGGCCCACCTGGCCGCATTGGCGAACCAAGTGATCCCATCATTCCCATTCCCTGAATTCCTTGTATAGGTTGTCTCACCTAGCCATTTCAAAATGCTATCAGACAAAAATTGACAAATAAAAATATAGACAAACAACACTAGATCAGTCAAGTCAATTTCCGCATATTCAACTAAATTAGAAACTAAGAAAAACTGTCAAAACTTACATAAACATATCGCATAAACACTAGTTTAGATGTATAAATGAAACAACCCTTGCCGATAACTAATTATTTGATCTTGGTTTAAAAAGGTTGACCAACACTATATGAAGCTGTTAACTCATTTAAAGCCGGTTTTGATGGAGCCTTACCGAGCTCCAAGTGTTTTTTATATTCAGTCTTATCATGACTGCCTATTAACCTCGCCAAATTGACCAAACTTAGTAAGCTAACGAGCAAATATATAGTGAGGTTTGTCTAGGTCGATTTTGAACAAGACTTTCAAGTTGAACTTGAGAAATTTGACCATTTTATAGCCTTGTATACATTAAAGCATCTCCAAGACTCCAACAACTACTGTCATCTTCACTCTTGGGAAAATTTGCCCATATTCCTTCAAAAATGATGCTTCAGTAGATTTGGCAAAATATCCACACGGCCCCCCATTTTTCTTGAATCTTACAAAAAGAAAATGACAGTTGTTGATTGGAGAAAAACAAACCATGGCAACATTTGGCCTGTCGTTTGTGGTGCTTATGTTATGATTTCAGTTGGTCCTGTACTTTGCTGTAACTTCTGCTTCTGTCAACAACATATAGGTGACACGGGCATATACTTCAGAGATAGAAGGATCACTGATCAAAGAGGCTTTTGGAACCACACTTTCACCACCTTGCTCCATACTTTCATCGATTTGGGCTGCATAGTCAAGTTGGAAGGCCCGATTTGTCAAGATTCCATAAAATCGTTGAAGAATGGTGCTGGACATGCTTTGATTTAAAGCTTTTGTTGAACTATTTTTCCTTTTTCTACTAAGTGGTTGATTGGTTACAATATTTGACTTAATATTTAAATTAATAATTTCACTTATTGCTGTCCAGTACTTCTGAATGAACACCATTTGTTCAGCAATATGATTTTGACTTAATATTTAAATTAATAATTTCATTTATTGCTGTCCAATACTTCTGAATGAACACCAATTGTTCAGCAATATGCTTTTGAAGGACCTGAATTATTCATTGGTTTTCATTCGTTCGATTCATGGTTCAAAGCTATGAAGCACGGATACTCACTCGGGAGGTCGCGTATTTTTTCTAGACTCGTATCAGATTCGGATACGCTCAAATTAGTTTGAAAACATAAATCAAAAAAAAAAATTTAAACAAAAAGAAAAAGGCCGACTGAGTTCTCATTTCATTCTTCCAACGTGCACTAGGGTTTCCACATTCCGACCCTTGCGGCACACTTCCAGCTAGGGTTTCCCCATTACGCCTCCATTCCAACCCATTCCAGCCTGGTTTGAGTATTCCGGCAACTTTGGTAAGTTTCTTAGCTTTTTTCCTGTTATCTTTTCATTCGAAGTTTTTTTTTATTTGATTTATGTTTTCTTTTCATATTTCATTTTGACCTTTTCATTCTGAGATTTTGATTTTTCAGTATTCAGGCCTGTTTTGATTTTTTTAACATTCGGTCTCGGTCCTCGTATCAGACGCCTGATTTTCAACTCGGTTGCGGTATCAAACGATACACAATGATACGCTATTTAGACGGCGCAAAAAATTTCTAAAAAATATAGAAATTTTTTAAAAATTAAGATTAACAATATGGACCAATCAGATAAGTTCAAAACCATCATTTAATATGCATAAAATTGTACAATTGATTATACTAATGCGCGGCGGACTTATCAAATTCAATATTCCATAATAAACCAAATGTTATTTTCTTACAAATATTATATTTTATAAAGAAGGATATTAACGTTATTTTTTTTAGATGATATGAATATTATTTTTTTTACAAATGTTATTTTTTTTTTTTACAAATGCTATTTATTTTAAAAGAGGATATGAATGTTATTCTTTACCAAATGTTAGTTTATAAAAGGAATATAAAAATGTTACTTGTTATTTTTTTAAAAAGACAGACGGGGCTAATTAAAAGAGTCGGAAGGAGGGTTAGGAAAAAGGATGTGTGACCCTTTGTTAAAAACAAAAGCATTTGTAAAAAACTTTTTTCACACGGCCGATACAGAGAGGAGGGCTAGGAAAAAGAAGGGGGGAGGGGGGGGGTAGGGTTGAAGAGACGTTCAAGAAGAGAGAAGATACCGACGTTCAAGAAGAAAGAAGAAGCAGAGAGATGTGTGGATTTAATCGGACCACCAATTGATTTATACGTGCATGTTAAAACATTTTCTACCCGTGAACCATAGCAATCTGTCTTCTTTAATTATTGTGATCCTTTCTTTTTTTTTCTTTTTTTTTTGGCAAAAAACATATTTCGATATCTCGTCTGTCTCTAGGATTCAGACAAGATATTGGCCAATATCTCGGAATCGGAAAGATATCACAAGATAGAGCGAGATTTTCTGAGTCATTTTTATTTTTGAATCATGACACGGAATCAGTTCAGCTACCCTCAAGACCGAGTCAACTCGGCTGAAACCGAGTCAACCCGGCCGAGACTTTGAACCATGGTTCGATTGTCTTTTATTTTCATATTTCTTCATCAGTTCAATGGAAGAAAGGAGAAAGAGCAATAAAGTGCTTTGTTGATTAAAGGAGGGACTACCAGTCTTGCGAGGTTGCGAAGAATTTAGCTTTTAAACTATGGGTAGCAAATTTCACAACAGATTGCTCATACTTTGCAACAATGCTAAATTTATATAGGATGCATTTCACGCAATTACTTATTTGTTTCTACAATTCCATCGGCCTATCGCAATTCATACCCACATCCTTGAAGACTATGTAAATATTGCATACCCACATAACTCTTAATTTCCTTCCCTTTTAATTAACTGGGAAATGCATAAATTAATATTATAAAACCCAAAGAACATGGAGAACAACAAAAAACACAATTCAAATGTATATATGGAGAAACAAAAATAAGGGTCTTTTTGACTTTAGGGCCTCCATGATACGACGAACTTTTAGACTTTAGTAACCTCTCAATAATTTTCACTTTACTCATTACCATCAGGGGACCACTGCAAGAACCTTCTCCATGCATCTATGTAAACATTAAAAGGAAAAATAATCGAGGACTGGACTTTAGGGCACAAAAGTCACAAGTTGACAATTGGGCTTTTTGGTATCTTTTCCTATATTTAATATGAACCTCGCATATTATCACTCGTACGTAGGGGTGTTCAAAAAAACCGCCCGACCCGAAAACCGAACCGAACCGGCCCGAACCGAACCGAAACCGCCGGTTTTTTTTAGCCCGGTTCGGCCTACGGTTTACGGATATAAAAAACCGACCATGTCGGTTCGGTTGTCGGTTTATACGTGGGAAAAACCGACTCAAACCGAACCGACCCGAACCAATATATATATTAAAAAAAAACTAAATAACTTATATTTTTATATCCAAAAACCATTACCACCCTTAAAAACCGACCCAAACCGAAAACCGCCCTTAAAAAAACCAGCCCAAACATGAAACCGTCGAAAACCGACCCGAAACCGAACCGAACCGAAACCGACGTGAACCGAAACCGACGGGTTTTTTCATAGTCGGTTCGGTTTCGGTCTGACCTTTTCCAAAACCGAACCGATCGGTTCGGTTTGAACTAGGGTCCAAAACCGACCCGAACCGACCCGTGAACACCCCTACTCGTACGAGTATTACAAATCTCATAAAACTGAGAAAAACTTGTGAAAATAGAACTACCAATAAATACTAGAAGTCTCAATGACCAAAATAACCTTTTAAGGCAAATAAAGATTTTGTGGCTAGTCCCCCACGCTAGTTGGTTTTCTTATTTGGTACAAGCGCCCATTAAATGAGAGATTTAGCCCCGTGGCATTTTTAGGTCGTGGCTTGCGGCTACTAGATAACTAATATAGCATGGATAAGTAATATATATTTGTTATATTGTGGTAATATAATACTTATTGGTAGTTATATACCATAAATTGGTAGCAAATTGATAGTCATTTTGATATATTCGGTTATCATAACAGCCTATGTTGTAGTGGTGCCCCACCCAAAATCTTAAAAATAAACTTGTACCCTTAAATATTTTTGTGACTATAGCATTTTTTGTTCTGCGTAGATAAATTTGTGATCGTAGCATGATGATCCTCACACAAAATCTTAAAATGGAACTTTGAGCTTTACATATTATGTTAAGTTTACATTTGACTCGTAGCTTTCGAAAATTGACTCCACATGGACTTCATATTTTATTCATAGCTTTCAAATATGAGTCCCATATTTGACTCTAACTTTTAAATATGGACCCCATATTTGACTCATAACTTTTAAAAATAGGCCCCATATTTAAATGACTAGGCTAATATGGGTTGTTTTATTCTTTGGGGCCCATTTTGCCACCTACTACTGTCATGTGTCACATCAATTGCTTCCTCTTTTCTTTGTAATGTAATGTGGAAGCGCACACAAAATCAAATCAAACAAAACACCAAAATCAGAATTATTATTGGGGTATCGGGGGATATGCAACAAGAGAGCCCCCCAAAAAAATTGAAAAAATGCATAAATAAGGTGAAAACAATCATTTAATTTGCATAGCATTGAGTAATTGATTATGCACAACTGTATGGGAGTTGTGAGGTTAAATGAACAATAAGTTAAGAATTAGTAGGAACTGAAATAATGGAAATGTAGTGAAAGAAAAGAAAGGGAACCTGAGAAGAGGTAGAACTGGGGAGGGAATCAGAGAGATTAATAGAAGGGCGACCCAAGGCACCAAATTGGTGGGCAAAAGAAGGGGGTGGGTTCATAGAAGAGAATAAGGAAGAGGAGGAGGAGGAGGAGGGGGAGGGGGAGGAGGAGGAGGGCAGAGAGGTTGGGTGGTGAGCTGGAACGCCAATGGCCATTCCACCCCTTTGGGGTTGTGTGGCAGAAGAAGAGGAAAAGGGAGGAACAGGTGGAGGTGAAGAATGAAGGTGGGAGGAGAAGTGGGGAAAATGCTGGGTTTGTTGCCATGGTCTGTTGAAGGATGAGGATGGCCTTGTTTGAATTTGTTGGGATTGGGATTGGGATTGGGGGATTAGGGGTTTAGGGTTAGGGTTAGGGTTTGAGGAAGAAGGGAATGATGAAGTGGAAGTGGAAGTGGAAGTGGAAGTTGAAGTAGAAGTTGAAGTTGAAGTTGTAGAGGGTGGTGGAAAAGCTGAGGATGATGGTAATTGTAATTGTGGTTGTGGTTGTGGGGGAGGTTGCTGTTCAGTTGGCTGTGGAGCGGATGACGTGGGTGTTGGGGTTGGTGGTTCCATTGGAAGTGGGGTTAAATGATGTTCGGGACTAGACCCTTGTAAAAGAGCACTCTTAACGGAGAACGACTCGTGCCCAAATGCAGGAACTTTTAAAAAAAAAATTGTTTAAAATTACATTTTTTTGTATTTTAAAAAAATGGATCAATTTTTTACCATACCTTAAACTGATTAAAATACTGTCAAATATTAATCATTTTTTTTTAAATATCAAAAAGTGTTATTTTTAGCTTTTTTTTTTCACAGTAGTGCACTGAAATATTTATAACCCACACAAAAAAATTCTAAAAATCATCCCACACGGGATCCCTCATTTGCGCTCCCGTACGAGAGCCTGACTCAGTCTTAACATACCTCTCACAACCAAAACAAAAATTAAATCACGTCCCATATCTTTATTTCCACAAATTTCATCATTTAATTGTTAATGCGCTCATTTTTAATTTATATTATTCAATATATCTTTATTTATCATCTATCAATCACTTCTCACTATAAAATCCTTTATTATTATATTTTTGGGGTATATACCAAATAGTCCCTTAAACTTCTTTTAATACATGTATAGTCCAAGCCTTTTTATTCTGCACAAAAAAATCCTTCACTATGCCAAAAAGGATTTATCATGCCGCTCGCGCGGACCTTTAAAGATAAGAGAATAAGGGACTTTTTGGTACAAAATAAAATGCTTGGACTAAATGTGTATTAAAAAATATTTGAGAGACTTTTTGGTATTTGATCCTATATTTATATTTTTTATTTAATAAATTATATTAACTTATATTTTATAAAAAAAAAACAGCTTATTTTTTATTTAAAAAATGTTTTAGAATAAAAATATTCTTTTACTTGCTTTAATAAAAGTTTGTTTCAACTTATAAAAAAAACATTTTAACAATTTTACGAAAAAAAATTGTTTTAAATTTAAAAAAAAAATATTTTAACTGTTTTAAAAAATCATATCGAAAAATAAAGAAAGAAGTTTTAACTAATTTTTAGTTGTTTTGATATTTAAAACAAAAAACATTTTAATTTTTTTATAAAAAAAAATTTTAAATGTTTTAGAAAAATTAAAAAATTGTTTCATAAAAAAATAAAGCGTCGTTTTATATATTTTTTAATGTTTTAATAATTAAAATTTATTTATAATTAAAAATATAAAAAAAATCTCTAAGTAAAAACTTCAAAAAATAGTTAAAACAGTTTTTCTACAAAACCGTCAAAGTATTTATCTATTAAAAACTGTTTTCTAATACTTAAACATATTTTTAATTAAAAATACTGTTTTACTTTTTTACAAAACAATCTAACAGTTAAAATACTTTTTTTTTAGTTTAAAACAATTAAAACATTTTTTTTAAACAGTTAATTTTATTCTAAAACAATTTTTTTCTTTTTGTAAAATATTTAAAAAATACATTTTTTTATAATTAGTAATGTTTATTCATATATATATAATTATGTTAATATAATATACGGAAGAAGAATCTTAAAGGGGGGAAACACAATGGTTAGGGGATCTATTATAAAATGTGGTTGGTATGTAATAAATGAGATGTGCATTAGGTAGTTTAGGCTTAAAAATGAATTGATTAACGGTCAACTGACAAAATCCGTCAAAATGTGGCCAGCCCCAAGAAGTAAAAACTATGTGAGTTTAACTCAATAACAAATAATTAACAGGTGCGAAATCCCAAGTAACACATAACTTTTTACGAATTTATCCTTTACAATTCTGACCAATCAGAATGTGATGACATATTTCATACATCCAATGCTTTAATTAAAAAATTAAAAATATACAAATATAACCGTGAAGTTTGGGGTAGTTTTCAATTTTAGAGGTGAAGTTTGCAAAGTTACAATGTTAGCCCATAAGTACAATTAGTGTTGCAATTTAGGTCACCATTGTCATTATGTCTTAAAACAAAACAAAATGTTACACCTGCCACAAGCAAACTATTTTAATTTGACACGTACTCACTACGTATCAAAAGAATATGATCGTTGTAGACATTTGAAATACCCCATATTTTTCGTCGATTTATTATTATTTATTAAATTGAGAAATAAATTAATAAATATAATTAAGGGGCAATTAAATACCAACCCTTGATAAAAGATAAATGTATATCTACATCCATTATTATTAAAATTATACATATCGGCCCTTTTCGACATTTTCACCCAGTTAAGACTATTTAACATTTACAAAGATTACTTATATACACTTCTCGTTGTCGTATACAGAAACAGTTAGAAATATCAATCTTCTAACCCCAGAAAGTGAGTATCTCTTTAAATCACATATGATCATGGATTTCTAGTACCACAAATCCAGTTGGTAGTAAATAGTAATAGAGTTTTATGGGCTTGTACTAGTATGAGTTGGGTGGTAGGGGTAGAAAGTAGAAACTAATAACTATCGTTTTCATAGGTAGGTACCATTACCAAATTGGTAGATACATCTTTCAACGATTTTCTATGATAATGATCAAGGCATGAGCACATAAGATACTAATATTTTATGTGGGCTTATCTATTCTTGTGAGTTGGATATTAGTGAGCATGGTACTATCAAGAAAGAAAATAATCTTCTTATTGTGTATTTGCAGATATCATATACCTTCTATTGAAATGATACCATGGATATGCATCACAAGTGACGCTAATAAATCAAAGGGCTGAATTGTCTTTTAAATTCCAAATAACAGTTTTCTTCTTTAATGGAACTACCCTTCTTATCTTATGGTCGGTATATATAACACATGTTTACATGGGTCTAGATATATAAAAACTATTAAATATGGGGGGCGACTTTACATTTTCTATATAATTAATTATTACTTGTGTGATTTAGTAATAATCAAAATGTATAATTTAAATGGTAATTAAATTTTCATATGATGTGATTCAATGTTGTGCGTTGTACATAATTAATTGGTGGTATTAATCATACGAGATTCAAGCAAGGATCCATCGTTTTTCGAATCAAGGCAAGAAATCTCTTATAATACACTTTTAAATTTGTAACTTGTTTGTAATAAATGTTTTCCTATGTCAATCTGATATTAGAACGGTGGTTGGAGATTTAAACTTAGTTTAGTAAGATATTAGACTTGGTTCACATTAGGAATAGTTACATAGGTTGGAGATTTAAACATCTGTACTATTTAGTGTCATTCGGTGTTAGGATTGGATTAAATTCAATGGAAGCAAGAGTGAGCGATATCTTATGGATGTGTGTGTGTGTGTGTGTATATATATATATATATATATATATATATTGAGCTTAGAGAGTAACAAATTAAAGTGTTAGTAATTAAATGATAAAGTGTTTGGGGGTTGATTCAGGTCTTATGATATTACAGTTCATGTAATTAACTTAGTAATTAAATGATAAGACATATATGTATGTTATGAGAGAGAGTGTATACACACACACACATGTGTGTGTGCAGGTGCTCGTAATTTAAAGGCGTAATAAGCTAAGAGTTGGATTTAATAAGGTTTGAGAGTTAATAAACCTAACAATGTAATGAATAATCTGGCGTTCGGGGATTAGTATGATTTGGGGTACACTTGAGAGTACGCGATATCCTACTATATATAGTATATATTTGATATGATTTTAAGAGATAGTAAACCAAAATTAAGTTGACAATTTAGTGTTCGGGGATTGGGATGATTTGGGGACGCTTGAGAGTATGTGATATCCAGTATTTATATATATTGAGTTATGGGCACGCTTGAGAGTATGTGATGTCCGGTATTTATATATATTGAGTTATGTATATATAAATTACGTGCTTATGTGAACATACCTGTTACTCATAGTGATTCTATCGGTTGGGATTTTGGATTCAAGTGGTTGTGGCTGTATACTGCATGCCTGACTGTTGACGTAGGATTTTATGGAGGTCAATATCACACGTTCAGTCGGTTGTCATTTCGTGAGTGAGAGATGTGAAAACCTGATCCATTGGGCGACATTTATTATAGCCACTGGTGTGGGATTATGTGATGATATATATTTTAATTATACCTTGAGTCGGATTAGATTTTGTGATGGCAGAGGTCGGTAAGCTGATCCATCGGTCGAGTTTTGGTATGGGACTATCCGGTGGTGTGATTGCATAGTGATCACCCATTCTTATATTTGTGTGTGTGTTTATTTTTAAATTCGTTAGGTGGGGGACTCCTACGGGTTCACTTATAAAATAACGAGAAGGTCCCCCGAAGGTAGATGCCTTTGTATAGTTAATATGAAACTTATACGTGTAAATTATATTTACAATTATGAGCGCTTTGATTTAAGCCTCATGTCATATTATGTTATTTGTTATGAGATTGTGTATATCTTATCTTCCGGGTGACATAAGTGAGGATAGTATGGGATCATATCGTGTACATATGATATAGTTCAGTAACGAACACATTTAATTAAAAATGTTAGCATAGACTCAAATGTTACATTATGAGATCGTGAGTATATAAATGACTAAATCATGGGTATTGGGTTGTATTTTGTACATGATTAGTTACCTACATCCCTATTGCATTCATTTATTAGTTACTTGCTTATTAGTCTAGAGATAAAGACTTTTAATATAGTTTATGACTTAGGTTGGGACATGCTCTTGGTACTTGCACTAGAAGAGAGGTAAGGTATTCATTGCATGTGAGTGTCGAAGGATTGCTTGGTTATTATAAATGAGTTGCATGACTTACATTATTGGTATTTGATATATTTCTTCCAACTATTGGGATTTGGCCCAAATCTATAATTTTTTTCCTCCACATGTATTATTATTGTTATACATAGGTTTAGAGGGCTGAGCGATCACACTTGCAGTTGAGGAGATTCAACTTGGTATCCTTAGAGTGAGAGTCGCGAGTTCTCTGTTCTAATCACTTGTATTCAGTAGTTTGATCAACGATGGTGGTTATTGCATTCTCTTTTATTTTAATTGAGACATTTGTATCAAAGAGATTTTTATTTAGTGGATTTAGTTATTGGAGTTTCAGTTAATTCAATTTAGTTTATCCTACTGTCATCATTTGTTGAGTTTTTATTGTGGATGGTTTTATTTAATGAAGTTTTATTTATCGTGGATGCTGAGAATGACATAAATTATTTTAGTGCTCCCTGTATTTTGTGTCCGGTCGGATCAACTGGGCGTAGAAAATATAGAGTGTTACAGTTGGATTGTGATGGCAATTTAGGCTAGGAAAATGCCTTTATGAGATTTTATATACCTAAGTGAGAGGCAGTGAGTTGCTACATTTTAGCAAAATATGAAGATTTTAATGATGAATTTATGTGTAGTTAATTCCCCTTAGAGAAAGGAACAATGTTTCGCTCAGATTCGAGTAAGGTAGATAGTATTGTTAAACCTGTAAGAGATTAAGGGTGATGGTAATGTGAGAACTTTTGACCTGGGAGTAGGGTAGCTGCATAGTTACAGAATATGAGCTGGAGATTGGCTAGGAATGAATGTTTAGTACACCTATGTAGGTGGAAACTGGAAATGAGGATTTGTATTTTTATTGTTTGGTTGAAAAATATTCAACAAGAAACTTTGGGGATAATGTTTTTACCTACGTGTTATGGGCATGTATACTGTGGATTCATTAGTTATATAAAAGTTAAGGAACGAGTAAAAGGGCTCGAGGGGAGAGTATGTGTCGACTGAGGATCGTGATTATGAATGTGGGGCTGGAAGTACCCCTATTAGAGACATTTGGGAAAAACGGAAGAGGATGTTAAGAAATAACGAGTTAAGCCGAGAGAGAGAGAGAGAGAGATTCTAAGATCATTTATGATTATCATTTTTATGGCATTTAGTGTATGGTCATATAGTTGGCAGACGCTCAAATATGGATTATAGTTATTATGGACAAGAACGAAAGATGGTTCGGTTGAGGCTTACAGATCTTATGTAGTTCGCATTACTACCAGCACTTGGGTGATAGTTGTAGCTTTTGCATGATTTGGGAAATAAAATCTCGTGGAAAGTGGGCGCATTAATAAGGGAACTGAAGTATATGGGATTTATTTGACTTGTTAAAGTCACCGTCTATTTTTTATTTTCTAACAATCGGGGATAGTGGGATTTTGTGCCACCTAGATTGAGAGTTGACCCAGGTTTAAATAGGGTATGGGAGAGTATGCGAGCCACCACCCGATGCGGATAAATGGTTATATGCACCTACTGTTAGGTAGTTTGAGGCATAAATTGATGATATATAGTTTTGGGGATATTTAGCTCAATGTGTGTGGCTATTGCATAGAGATATGGACTTATGGTAAGCCTAAATATTTTTGTACGGTTATTTGTGGATGTATGGGTTGAGTGAGCACTCGTGGCATGTGAGAATTTAGGCTAGCTATTGATGTAGTCCTTATATTTAAGAGATATGAAGCGTGTGATATATATATATATATATATATATATATATATATATAAAGAGAGAGAGAGAGAGAGAGAGAGAGAGAGAGAGAGGCCACCTCCAGTAAAGACTCCTTATGGTGCAGATCCGGGTACATACTATTTTTCAAAAATAGTAAAAAATGAATTTTGTGATGAAACTTCATGGATATGATCTCCACGGTGAAAAGATCATCTCCAAATTTTTTCATCAAAAAATTCAATAAAAAACCCGCTGAGATGAGGGGATATGTAAAAAAATGATATAAATATGCATTTTCGATCGTTGAAATGTTAGCGATCATCTCACCCACTTTTTTATTGAAGTTTTATAAAAAAAACTCAATCAATAAAGTGGCGGGTGCCGACCCAACATTTGAACGGTTAAAAATGAATATTTATACCATTTTTTTACATATCACTTCATCTCAACGTTTTTTTATTGAATTTTTTGATGAAAAAATTATAGATGATCTTCTAATCGTGGACATCATATCCATGAAGTTTCATAAAAAATTCATTTTTTTACTATTTAAAACAAATGGTATGTAACCACCATAAGGAGTCCTTACAGGAGACTTTTTGTGTGTGTGTGTGTGTGTGTGTGTGTGTGTCTCTCTCTCTCTCTCTCTATATATATATATATGTGTGTGTGTGTGGTGTAGTAATGTAATTTGTTTGGGTATAGTGTTTTGTCGAGATTTATATCTTTATATATGGATGGATGTTAACGCAAATGTGATAATGAGGTTTTGATTTATGGAGTGATAATGCCTATTGGATGTGATATTCTAGTGGTTTCATACTTTATAGGATGTCTATATGGTTTGGTTATCCAAGTATAGATTTCTCTTAGTGTATGAGGATACACGTGATGGGAAGCATTTATGACGTGAACACAATTAATGTATTTGGAGGAATGTGTGTCTAGGTACGACTTCGGTTACATGAAGTTGTGTATAGGCACATATGGTGTTAGCATAATGACGATTATAAGGGCAACTAGCGATAGTAGACCCTTATTCGAATGGTTAGTATGACACCCTGCTTAAAATAATAACGGGTGGCCAGCCCTCTACTAAAATAATCAGGAATCTCAAGTGGATCGTTCTCAGCATCTACTGACGATTCTAAAATAAACACGACTAACTACCCCTGTGACACCCCGCTTAAAATAATAACGGGTGGCCATCCCTATACTAAAATTGTCACGATCCCGTCCCAAAATAATAGTGGGGAACGAGTGTTTTGACATGCCACCAAGGCAACAAATATTCCGACTTAAATTGTTTCCTTAATTAAATTCAACGGAAATACAATTACATAGTTATGAATCGTAAAGTACTTAAATTAAAGGAATTACGTCATCAGAGCTTTCTAAAAGGAAACTTCATTTATATTACAAGTAACAACGAGTTACAACTTAAAACCAAATTTAAAACTTATTACAAGAGAGCCAAACATTCTCTATATGATATAACAAACTTTTTACTTAAAATAACAAAAAGAGCTCTAAAAGCTGAATCTTCCACATAGTCCTTTTACGTTCCCTCCAAGTCTACTTATTTCCTGAAAATGGTTAGTTATACAACATCAGCTAAAAGCCGAGTGAGGTTTAATCTATAGACATTCCATGGTTTTTCAGAAAATTGATAACTATTCAATTTACAACAGAAGGCAAATACATATATGGACAGGAATTTGCAGTAAAATATTTATATGTGAATGACAGTATGTAGAAATGAATAGCTCAGAATGGAACGAATGCGATAAATCAAAGGAAATAACTTTTTCTTTCAAATATATCATTTTAATGGCCAAGTACACTCCAATACTGTATTCTTCTACTGTATTATTCCCCTGTAGTTGAGGGTCAATCAAACTTGTTCATCACAATGCCTTATTTAGGGCATACCAGCGGTAACCCAGCTGGGAAGGTCAGTCAGTAAGAGAGGTCCCTTAGGCCGAATCTTATTTCCAATATTCAATATCATTTTCAAAACTCTTTTTAGTCGGTATGTCTATATGGACAAATATAAACATATCACAAGGAATCAATCATCAGTATCAGATGAATTTTTAGAATAAAAGTAGTTCACAAAATATATATATAGTTTGCATAATATCATATAATTGAAACTCATAAGGAATGTCAGAGTACTCACCTAAAACAGAAGATCGAAGTTACAGATATTAAGTCTTGGATCACTTCGTTAAGACGAAACTTCTTATTGAACTTACAGAACTCCCTCTTGAGATATCACTATTTCTTACTATAGTTATCGAGGAAATGTTATGAGTTTAAATGATCCTAAAGGTTTTATTTATAGTTTTTCAAGGATTTCACGGCGCTGACACATGTCTAGCTGACCAAGCTTTTACAACGGCGAGTCAGCATTGAGGTGTTGTGCAACGGAGGGGTCTTGCAGCCTTATTTCACCGAGCAGCGACACGTGTTTTAGCTTTATCTATATGGATGACATGTGTAAGCGCGAGGTGTCAAGCATGAGGTGGAAATGTGTTAGGGGTAAAATGGTCATTTTACACATTAAGGGCATTTTTGTAATTTCACATTATATATTTTCAATATTTCTTAGAGGTCCCTCAAAATATTTTATTTAAAAAATGGTCCTTTTATATTTTCAGTTTAGACCCTGAAACTTTCTTTATTTTAAAATCAAGTCCCTAAAGTTTCATAAAATTATATTTTCTACCCCAAAACTTATCATTTAGCTCAGGATATGCTATAAGACTTTGATTTAATCCATTTTGCTGAAGAAAAGGCCATTTCAAGGTGTTTAAGTCGGTCTAACTAGCTTCCCCTTCCAACCAATCAAAATATAACACATGGTGTGCTAAAAAGATAAAATACGACTTAAAGGATGGACAAATTTGCCCTTATTTCGTAATTTCGGTATAACTTCTTGCTCGAACCTCCGTTTAACACACCGTTTGTTGTGTTACAAACCTAATTCATATATCTACAACTTTTTAGGTTTGACCTCAAATGAATTGTTATATTATAATGGTGAAAACTAGTCTCTAATATGAATATTCCTACCGAAAACTTTAAAATTTTATCTTTGTAACTAATTTGATATTTCCTGATTTATGAAGGGAGGATTAGACTAAAAATAATAAATTAACATTATCCATATAACATATGAAATAATGAAACATTTAAAACTATATATGAACATATAAAAGTGGTGTCATTACATCCTACCCTCCTTATAAGAAGTTTGGTCCCCAAACTTTACTTACATTAATTTCCAAATAGGTACGGATATTTAATCTTATATCCTATGTATGGAAACTTAGGATCTATAACATTCAAAACTTATGCTCAGTACTCTACCGGTTCATAACCTATGCTCTGATACCACCTCTGTCACGACCCGTCCCAAAATAGTAGTGGGGAACGAGTGTCTTGATATGCCACCAAGGCAACAAATATTCTGGCTTAAATTGTTTCCTTAATTAAATGCAACGGAAATACAATTACATAGTTATGAATCGTAAAATACTGAAATTAAAGGAATTACGTCATCAGAGCTTTCTAAAAGGAAACTTCATTTATATTACAAGTAACAACGAGTTACAACTTAAAACCAAATTTAAAACTTGTTACAAGAGAGCCAAACATTCTCTATATGATATAACAAACTTTTTACTTAAAATAACAAAAAAAGATCTAAAAGCTGAATCTTCCATATAGTCCTTTTACGTTCCCTCCAAGCCTACTTATTTCCTGAAAATGGTTAGTTATACAACATCAGCTAAAAGCCGAGTGAGGTTTAATCTCTAGACATTCCATGGTTTTTCAGAAAATTGATACCTATTCAATTTACAACATAAGGCAAATACATATATGGACAGGAATTTGCAGTAAAATATTTATATGTGAATGACAGTATGTAGAAATGGATAACTCAGAATGGAACGAATGCGATAAATCAAAGGAAATAACTTTTTCTTTCAATCATATCATTTTAATGGCCAAGTACACTCCAATACCGTATTCTTCTACCGTATTATTCCCCTGTAGTTGAGGGTCAATCAGACTTGTTCATCACAACGCCTTATTTAGGGCACACCAGCGGTAACCCAGCTGGGAAGGTCAGTCAGTAAGAGAGGTCCCTTAGGCCGAATCTTATTTCCAATTTTCAATATCATTTTCAAAACTCTTTTTAGTCGGTATGTCTATATGGACAAATATAAACATATCACAAGGAATCAATCATCAGTATCAGAAAGTAGTTCACAAAATATATATATAGTTTGCATAATATCATATAATTGAAACTCATAAGGAATGTCAGAGTACTCACCTAAAACGGAAGATCGAAGTTACAGATATTAAGTCTTGGATCACTTCGTTAAGACGAAACTTCTTATTGAACTTACAGAACTCCCTCTTGAGATATCACTCTTTCTTACTATAGTTATCGAGGAAATGTTATGAGTTTAAATGATCCTATTTATAGTTTTCCAAGGATTTCACGGCGCTGACACATGTCTAGCTGACCAAGCTTTTACAACGGCGAGTCAGCGTTGAGGTGTCGTGCAACGGAGGGGTCTTGCAGACTTATTTCACCGAGCAGCGACACGTGTTTTAGCTTTATCTATATGGATGACATGTGTAAGCGCGAGGTGTCAAGCATGAGGTGGAAAGGTGTTAGGGTAAAATGGACATTTTACACATTAAGGGCATTTTTGTAATTTCACACTATATATTTTCAATATTTCTTAGAGGTCCCTCAAAATATTTTATTTAAAAAATGGTCCTTTTATATTTTCAGTTTAGACCCTGAAACTTTCTTTATTTTAAAATCAAGTCCCTAAAGTTTCATAAAATTATATTTTCTACCCCAAAACTTATCATTTAGCTCAGGATATGCTATAAGACTTTGATTTAATCCATTTTGCTGAAGAAAAAGGCCATTTCAAGGTGTTTAAGTCGGTCTAACTAGATTCCCCTTCCAACCAATCAAAATATAACACATGGTGTGCTAAAAAGATAAAATACGACTTAAAGGATGGACAAATTTGCCCTTATTTCGTAATTTCGGTATAACTTCTTGCTCGAACCTCCGTTTAACACACTGTTTGTTATGTTACAAACCTAATTCATATATCTACAACTTTTTAGGTTTGACCTCAAATGAATTGTTATATTATAATGGTGAAAACTAGTCTCTAATATGAATATTCCTACCGAAAACTTTAAAATTTTATCTTTGTAACTAATTTGATATTTCCTGATTTATGAAGGGAGGATTAGACTAAAAATAATAAATTAACATTATCCATATAACATATGAAATAATGAAACATTTAAAACTATATATGAACATATAAAAGTGGGGTCATTACAAAAACAATCAGGAATCTCAAGTGGATCATTCTCAGCATCTACTCACGATTCTAAAATAAACACGGCTAACTTCCCATTACTACAAAAAGAGGGTGCCAAAAATTTTAAAACATTTTTAAAGCAAACTATGCAATAACTAAATATGATAAAGAACATACACATGCTACTATAAAAGAGACTAATACCAGAGTACAATAAAATGTACAAAATAAAATATCCGAATATGTTGTCGGGTCATAGACAATACAACAGTCTGAGAAGAGAAATATAAAAGAAGCACTACAACTACATCACTTGGGTGTAAACCCGATATACAAACCGAATCCTAATCTAGATACACAAAAGATAGGAATCGACTATATCAAAATACCGCAACAGTCCGCTATTGCCACGGCTCCACGAATACACTGGATGGATAACATCAATGGCGTCCTTGCGGAGGAACACCTAAAAGAATACAATATATACATGGCAAGAGAAAATATAAGCGGGTCAGAGCCCGAGGTGTGAAAATATTTTTAGCAAGTGCATTAAAATGCATAATAATTATAAATGCATTATAACTTGATTAAAGTGGAGTCACACTCTCCAGAAAATCCAACTCACCTCTCAACTAAAGCGCGCAACTAAACGTATGCACATGATCTCCAAATATCTGCCCAACACTATCTAGGGGAAAAAATAATCGAACCTACTCCCAATTTATACTCATTTAAAATTCCATCTAAATCATAACCCTTAACTTCTAATATTACCAATCTCAAATATTCGTCAACTTACAAACCTATAAATTATATGTAAACATCTTCTCTTACTAGAATTTTTCATATTCTAGTTATTGACACATATATATATATGAGTTATTAGCATCTAAATGCTAAGGACTATACTTCTCCCAATTCTCAATACTGTACTGCGTTTCGTGCGTGGGACGTCTCGCAAGCGAAATCCAAACAAGGAACCCCCCCGATACACTACTCCTTGACAGTATTGATTATCAAGATTCATTATGCCCTCAATGCATGACGCATATAACCCCAAATTCTTATATAATATAAATAATTTACTATTCTCAATTCTCAACAGTGCACGGCGTTTCGTGCATGGGATGTCTCGCAAGCGAAATCCAAACAAGGAACCCCCCCGATACACTACTCCTTGGCACTATCGATTGTCGAGATGTACTAATATAAAAATGAGTACTAAGGACTAACTTATTCCCATTCCCAACATTGCACTGCGTTTCGTGCGTGGTACATCTCGCAAGCGAAATCCAAATAAGGACCCCGATACATTACTCCTTGACAATGTTGGTCGTTGAGGTCCATTATGACCTCGATACCCATCGTAATATACATAGTCATATAATTATCTACGCTTCATTTTCACTTTAATATATTCATCACAATTTAAGTCCGGATAAAATCTCCCAGAATGAGATTCAATCAATCTTTTTATATCTCTTTACTCTAGATACAACTATATGATATCTCATAATCATATACAAATAATATACTATTCACACAAGTATAATAATAACCATCCGAGCGAGCCATAACTCGAGGATGTAGGTTCTCAATGCTATCATCTACCAAGAAATCACTCACATATTATCCTGGGTACCAACGATCGGAATCTCACACCGCCTTGGTAAAAATCAATTCACAACGTACGAGAAGCGGTCATAGTTTCTCCCCGGAAATGAGACGAAACATACTCACCACGTCTCACCCCTAATAAAAATCACACAATAATAATGGACGCTATGACCTGGGGACTATACGCTCCCTGCTCCTCAAGTCAGGGGCCTCACCCACATCGCGCAACTTCCCATGATAGCGTAGAGGGGGTATGCTTCACACACACACACACACACACACACACACACACACATATATATATATATATATCATTCACACTAGATATACATACATCATCACATCATATAAATGTATACCATAACCCAAGGTATATATATAGATATATATATATATCACGCTATATAAGTATACATACTCTTATTACGCTCTTAGGGGTAAAGGAATTTATTTCCATTTATTAGTATATTTTACTTTCGATATACTATTTTTCAATAACTCACATAACTTCCCCACTTTGTATACACGATACTGTTTCTCACTTGAAATTCACCCATCACTTCTATTTGTATGAATCATCTCCCAATTCAATTTACGTTGAGGATATTCTCTATATCCTTATGCACATCGATCAACATTTATTATTCCCAATTCATATTATGCTTCAATCAATCATATGAACCTTTAAAGTGATCACATTTGGGATTTAAATTAAAAAATACATTATCACTAAGCGCATCCCAACTCTCTCTTATAAATATATAATTATCTCCAAATAGAAATCTCAATGATAATAGGCTTCCCCACTAGTCGGTACGATAATCTCCAATCGATATTCTCTCAAAATAAGTCCATATGACCCCCATCAATTTATCATAAGGGAAACTCCCTAAAAGTCTCCAAAACATACTTCTCTTAAGTCATATAAAGATTTCTAATCGATAAACTCAAACGAAACGGGATGAAACTCACCCTAGAAAAACATCCCCAAAACTGCCCTGTTTCTGAATCGATTCGGGCCCAATCCGAATCGATTCGGCCCAGCGAATCGATTCGGCCACCAAGGCGAATCGATTCGGGTCAAAAGACCTGGGCAACTGTCTTAGCCCGAATCGATTCGGCTTTGGGTCCGAATCGATTCGGTCACTCAGACCTGTGAAGCTGGAACATTCCGAATCGATTCGGGTTTGGGGCCGAATCGATTCGGCCTGTTCAGAGGTTATGGAAATGGCTATTTTTTCCAAAAGCCAAGATTCCCAATTTTTTTTTATCATATTCTCACCATTTCTCCTCAACCCAAACATATATATAACATTAAAACTAATCAAATAACACACCTCAACTAATTTATAGCCTCAAATCCATTTTATACACATCAAATCTAAGATTTTCCCCAAAATCTAGGTTTTGACATTTTAACCCCAAATCCACAAATTTTATCCACAAATCATGAAATAAATGATACACAACAATTGTTTAGCAAGTTTAATCACTTGCCTCAAAGTTGTAGAGGTTGGATCGCCCTCGAAATCGCGAATTTGCAGGAATCTCCAAGCTTTTCTCCTCTTTCTCTTCTTCTTTTCTCCTTCTCTCTCTTTCTCTATTTCTTTCTCTTTCACTCTAATGAGATTGGCTTCTCCCGTTGGCTTTTAAGCCTTATCTCCCAAAATACACAACTTTAAATGATAATACACACTTTAAATGACTCGATAACTTTAATTCGAGCCAAACGAACTTAAAATATTTCGGAACCCAAATAAGCCCTAAGTATAGTCATTTTGACTATCTCTACCCTTTCGGAATCAACCACACCCTCAGAATCGTCATTCGAATCACTTTCTAACATCTTCAATTTTTGACCTCAAATGTCAATTTAATTATTCTCCCATTTAAAATAATATTTATTTCTCCCAAAAATAAATAAATTATTGTCCACAAATTTTGGGGTATTACAGTTAGATGTTTGGAGGTATTTTAATGGTTAAGCACTCTATTAGATTTAAGGAAGGGCATAGTGTGCCTTGTCGAATGTTTTAGAAAATCGTCATTTTTTTCAAGCATCGTTGGATGGATTAGCCTATGAAGTTTGGGTATCACTTTAAGAAGGGGTGAGCCTTTTGTTAGAATTTTCACAATTGAGATTTGTGTGTATAGTGCATTGTTGCACATTTGGTCTTGGACCAATGAATCTTACTAATCAACCGAGATAGGTAGTAGTGTATCGGGAGGGTTCGTTATGTGACACCCCGACAACACGTGAAATACGGGGGATGTTTAAACAATTGATATCATTATGAGAGTCAACCTAAACTGAAAACCATGTAAATTAAAACCAACACAATAAATGATTCAATAAGATATGGTGAACAATAATGAAAACTAAATCCACTACATAAAAACCTCTGATAAAAGAGTTTAACTGAAACTTCTTCTAACAATAAAATCCCAAATCGAAATACAAATTGAGTATAAAGGTAACCCATCCACGTAACTCTAAAGATGCTGGCAGTTATATTGAACAATCGACTCCAACTCTCCGAATACCAAGATAGATCTCCATAACCGCAAGTTTGACCGCTCAATTGTGTTAACTAGCTTATACAATAATAATACCTGGGGGAACATTTCATAATTTAGGTCCGTGCCCTAAAGTTGAAAGAACTAACTTTCAATACCAAATAAATAATAATGTAGTTAATTTACAATACATGTCACCTAACTGCAAGACTATGTGCATGTCCTAACCACATATATAACTATGCTAAAAGTCTTTATATCTAGACAATCAATCACTATCACGTAATGAAAAACTACCATGGAATTCTACTAGTAATCCAAATAGGATTTCACCCCATGGCCCATAAATATGTTTTCATGAGCACATCCTTAATCTCATAAAAGTAATGATCTAATTGTTTTAATATCTTTTAATGAAATGAGTTATTGTCCAAACTACCATGAAGGATAAATAACAACTATGTACCCTGAAAAAAGGGGATATAACTAGCTACACGTATAATATTACAAACCAAGTACCAACCCCCGCAGTGTCACTCACAAGGAATAGTATAAGTTAATCACATAAAGTATTCAACATGACACAGGGTTCATTTCAATTGTCTACTTTAGACTATATTAATTAATTTATAATTATATATATAACAACACACGAAGGCTATTACCTTTTGTGTCTATCTTGTGCCTCTATCGGTAAGTCCGTAGGAATCCAACGTCTAACGGGCTTAAGCAAAACACACAAAATGCTGGGGTAATCATACGCAATAACACCACTATCAGGCCCATACCCAACCCCATTATGGCTCCCATCAAACGACCTTCTCTCATCACAAAGGGGACATCTCTAAACGCATGATCTAAAATAATGACCATCATTATGGAAACACATCTCAACCAGCATATGGTACATGGCCAAATGTCGAATGCGAACCCCAAATCCATAGATTCACTACGAGTAAATGTATGTTCACATAATCTACACAATACATATATATAACCATAGGAAAATGCATACACTCAAGCGTACCAACCATCTAGGTCTCCACATCGTTGGGTTCTTATTTCGAATAGATTTATAATCTCTCAAAATCAAGTTAAACATATATATACAAGTAGGATGTCGCATACACCCCAGCGTACCCCAAATCAATTAAATCCCTAAACATCAGATTATTCTTATGTTCTTAGGATCATCAACTCTAATCTTTATTAAATTCGACCCATAGTGTACTGCGTCTCTGAACTATGAGTACATCTATCCCTAAATATGTACACACTCTTTCATAACGTACATATATGTTTTCTCATTTAATTATTTAATTAATTTCACGGCCTACATTCTCTCAATATCTGAATTAATTTTTCCAAACACTTTAACTCTTTACTCTTTAAGCTCAATATATATATATATATATATATATATATATATATATATATACGACCATTGGATACCGCTCGCTCGCGTGTTTTACCCATTCTAACCAAAGGATATAAGTACAATTGTACAAGGGTAATAGTACTAATATACATAATTATCCTCAATATTAGCCAAGGTTGGTCCATCAATAAATTAGGTGTAATAATCCTAAAGGAAAGTCCCAACTAAAAATCACCAAATCCAAATTTCGGACTCGCTCATCTTTTAGTAGAAAATTCATATAAAATCTAAAAAAAATAAGAAAAATATGAAATCAATGCCCACACCTTCGTATTTCAATTTTGCACAACCTGAGCAAATTTTCAAAGTCGTTCGAATGAGAACACGCTCGAACGAGAACCCGTTCGAACGCAAAAGGCACTTCGTTCAAACGATTTTCCCATGAGAAAGACACTATGCTTAACACCCAACTATGAAAATTAGCCATAAAACTCCTCAAAAACCTCCATTAAAGCCCCATTAAGGCTTGTAATCGAATCTCCATCACAACTGAACTTAAACTAACATCTAGGGGCAATAATCCTAATGATTTATAATCATAAACACCAATTTTTAACATGATTTATATCAATAATTACATTTACTCAAAATTTTCTCAAGAACAATTTATAAATTCCTAATATCTTTCAATTCACAATTCATTAAATATACATTCGATTAAAAAGTAACTACAAAGCTAAACATGGATTCTAACATAATTCCTATTAGTTATTGAATGTCGATTTTGGGTTTTATCACCAAAGTATTAACTTTCAAAGCAAGATTAATTACTATTAATCACAATTTGTCCCAATCAAAAATCATCATCAAACTCTAGCATAATTAAAAACTCGAAATTATAAGAGAAAGCATTCTTATAAATTAAGAAACTCATTATTAAAGATATTGCAAAAAAAATATTGTCTTAGAAGATGATCAAAGACTCGTCCTTTGAGATTCTCCTCCTTTTCTCCTCTCCAAGCTTGCTAACCTCTCCTAGAATGTTTATGGCTGCTATGTTTAATCAAAGTGGATGGGCAAACTTAATTAGGGTGGTTTAAGTTATAAATAACTTTTTAAATATCGTACCTCCCCAAAAGGCCTTATTTCGAGCCCCTAGATTAGTAAAAAATGCTACTCGAAATGACCCAAAATCTCTCCTAAGGGTATATGTATCCCGTGGGACCAATTTAAAGTGATAAACATACATAAACGGACACCCGTGTCACCCCAGAGTCTGTCTAAACTATACTATCCATAACCCACGGTAACATCTCACGGCATCAATAAAACGACACACTTAATTATTATACGAGTTCAAATAATTCACAATCATATAATTAGTGTCACTAATTAATTATTATGAACTTGCGTCACGAAAATCACACTGCATGCAATATTCCATTATCAGCTAAATTATGCCAAATCATTATCACTAAGCCACACAAGTAATAATTACTCTCATTTATTAATGTTTTGTTACCTAATAGTTAATAAATATAGTCCATGAAAATACGGGGTATTACATTCTCCCCCTTAATAAAAGAAATCCGTCTTTGGAATTTGCTAAAGCATAATGTCAAGACATAACCCACACATATATTATAGGCTTATACACAATTAGACTCTACCTTTATCCCACGAGATAAGAGAAAAACCCTCATATATGCCTACTATAGTGTGCCACGACCGGGATACCCATACACCCTTTATTGCGTGCACACACGCACAACTATCACATATGTAACACAGATATATACACACCAAACTCAACCACATATATGATTCATGACTATAAAGTAAAGGTATATTCTAATACCGTACTAACCGCGACTAAACTTTTCTTGAGATTGCTCCACTTATTCAACTAGTGGTGCGAACATCCCTTAGTGCTCTCGACGCTTCACTCTTTGGCCTCGGTGGCCTCAACTCATACAATATATCACTGTTCGTTGCGTTATATCTCCATACAAGTAATGTATAACGTATTAAACTAAACATCCTAGGGCCCGAACGTCTCTCAACTCCCGAAACTTATTAAGCCTCATGTGTGGGACGTCTCGCAAGAGAAATCCAAATAAGAAACCCTCCCGGTACACTATTTCGTCGCTCAATCGGTCTTCGAGACTCGCTTGCCAAGGACCAAATATGAAACAATGTACTAACCACAAAAATCGAAACTTTTTACAATTCCAACGAAAGGCTCACCTCTTTCAAGAGTGACAGCAAAACCCTTTAAGTTAATTCATTTAGTAACACTAAAAACATCATGATTTTCTCCAACATGCGGTAAAACACCCTCTGCCTATCCTTAAATCTAATAGAGTGCTTAATCACTCTTAAACCTTTAAACATACAACCATGATAATAAGCATTTACTATTACGAGTTGCCCTATCAACGTTACTATGTTAACACCATATGTACCATACACAACTTCATGTAATCGAGGCCGTCACTAGCTATAAAATTCTCAAAATAACCAATACTTTTATAATATAAATGCTTCTCATCACGCATATCTTTACATACTAAGATGAATCTATCATCAACTAACAGTCCCACATAGCCATCCTATATAGTATGCCACCACTATCATATAACACATATAAGTACTCCGAACTCGAAAATCACCTCCAATAGACATACCCATGTCGTAAGTCAAAATCAATATCATCATCACATTCACTATGAAATCCACAGTTGGGCATCGCCACCGCCCAAGAATGACTACTAGAACGCATAAGGTGTTTATAAAACCCATCAACCATTTAGCTCTCTCCTTACTCACAAATTAATTATAACGATGTAGGCGTTCACATGTCCACTACCATACAATATATAAGGAATAATATACACATAATCTACCTATACACAATACATCACATAGTCACTTTCTTATGGAATGAGGTCTCTCACCATCAACACCAAATCTTAGTGAACACTAACTGTTGATACCAAATTTAATCTACTGACGTGGACCAATCTTATGAAGACACGTGGCTATCTACATGGCAACTACAAACACTTTCGAGGAACCCACACGCTCCGAGGAACAAGACTAAAACAAGGAAGACTAGTTCCCAGAGGAACACTGCTTATCCAAGGAACTCACATGCTCCGAGGAACTCATACGCTCCGAGGAACAAACCTCTCCGAGGAACTCTTGAATACCAAGAAGCTTAGGCGGTCCGAGCAACTCAGGCGGTCCGAGCTGCATCTCGAACAAAGCATTAATAGCTGGATAACCAACATTCTCTCAATATCTGAACTATGAGTACATCTATCCCTAAATATGTACACACTCTTTCATAACGTACATATATGTTTTCTCATTTAATTATTTAATTAATTTCACGGCCTACATTCTCTCAATATCTGAATTAATTTTTCCAAACACTTTAACTCTTTACTCTTTAAGCTCAATATATATATATATATATATATATATATATATATATATATATACGACCATTGGATACCGCTCGCTCGCGTGTTTTACACATTCTAACCAAAGGATATAAGTACAATTGTACAAGGGTAATAGTACTAATATACATAATTATCCTCAATATTAACCAAGGTTGGTCCATCAATAAATTAGGTGTAATAATCCTAAAGGAAAGTCCCAACTAAAAATCACCAAATCCAAATTTCGGACTCGCTCATCTTTTAGTAGAAAATGCATATAAAATCTAAAAAAAATAAGAAAAATATGAAATCAACGCCCACACCTTCGTATTTCAATTTTGCACAACCTGAGCAAATTTTCAAAGTCGTTCGAATGAGAACACGCTCGAACGAGAACCCGTTCGAACGCAAAAGGCACTTCGTTCAAACGATTTTCCCATGAGAAAGACACTATGCTTAACACCCAACTATGAAAATTAGCCATAAAACTCCTCAAAAACCTCCATTAAAGCCCCATTAAGGCTTGTAATCGAATCTCCATCATAACTGAACTTAAACTAACATCTAGGGGCAATAATCCTAATGATTTATAATCATAAACACCAATTTTTAACATGATTTATATCAATAATTACATTTACTCAAAATTTTCTCAAGAACAATTTATAAATTCCTAATATCTTTCAATTCACAATTCATTAAATATACATTCGATTAAAAAGTAACTACAAAGCTAAACATGGATTCTAACATAATTCCTATTAGTTATTGAATGTCGATTTTGGGTTTTATCACCAAAGTTTTAACTTTCAAAGCAAGATTAATTACTATTAATCACAATTTGTCCCAATCAAAAATCATCATCAAACTCTAGCATAATTAAAAACTCGAAATAATAAGAGAACGCATTCTTATAAATTAAGAAACTCATTTTTAAAGATATTGCAAAAAAAATATTGTCTTAGAAGATGATCAAAGACTCGTCCTTTGAGATTCTCCTCCTTTTCTCCTCTCCAAGCTTGCTAGCCTCTCCTAAAATGTTTATGGCTGCTATGTTTAATCAAAGTGGATGGGCAAACTTAATTAGGGTGGTTTAAGTTATAAATAACTTTTTAAATATCGTACCTCCCCAAAAGGCCTTATTTCGAGCCCCTAGATTAGTAAAAAATGCTACTCGAAATGACCCAAAATCTCTCCTAAGGGTATATGTATCCCGTGGGACCAATTTAAAGTGATAAACATACATAAACGGACACCCGTGTCACCCCAGAGTCTGTCTAAACTATACTATCCATAACCCACGGTAACATCTCACGGCATCAATAAAACGACACACTTAATTATTATACGAGTTCAAATAATTCACAATCATATAATTAGTGTCACTAATTAATTATTATGAACTTGCGTCACGAAAATCACACTGCATGCAATATTCCATTATCAGCTAAATTATGCCAAATCATTATCACTAAGCCACACAAGTAATAATTACTCTCATTTATTAATGTTTTGTTACCTAATAGTTAATAAATATAGTTCATGAAAATACGGGGTATTACATTCTCCCCCTTAATAAAAGAAATCCGTCTTTGGAATTTGCTAAAGCATAATGTCAAGACATAACCCACACATATATTATAGGCTTATACACAATTAGACTCTACCTTTATCCCACGAGATAAGAGAAAAAACCTCATATATGCCTACTATAGTGTGCCACGACCGGGATACCCATACACCCTTTATTGCGTGCACACACGCACAACTATCACATATGTAACACAGATATATACACACCAAACTTAACCACATATATGATTCATGACTATAAAGTAAAGGTATATTCTAATACCTTACTAACCGCGACTAAACTTTTCTTGAGATTGCTCCACTTATTCAACTAGTGGTGCGAACATCCCTTAGTGCTCTCGACGCTTCACTCTTTGGCCTCGGTGGCCTCAACTCATACAATATATCACTGTTCGTTGCGTTATATCTCCATACAAGTAATGTATAACGTATTAAACTAAACATCCTAGGGCCCGAACGTCTCTCAACTCCCGAAACTTATTAAGCCTCATGTGTGGGACGTCTCGCAAGAGAAATCCAAATAAGAAACCCTCCCGGTACACTATTTCGTCGCTCAATCGGTCTTCGAGACTCGCTTGCCCAGGACCAAATATGAAACAATGTACTAACCACAAAAATCGAAACTTTTTACAATTCCAACGAAAGGCTCACCTCTTTCAAGAGTGACAGCAAAACCCTTTAAGTTAATTCATTTAGTAACACTAAAAACATCATGATTTTCTCCAGCATGCGGTAAAACACCCTCTGCCTATCCTTAAATCTAATAGAGTGCTTAATCACTCTTAAACCTTTAAACATACAACCATGCTAATAAGCATTTACTATTACGAGTTGCCCTAGCAACGTTACTATGTTAACACCATATGTACCATACACAACTTCATGTAATCGAGGCCGTCACTAGCTATAAAATTCTCAAAATAACCAATACTTTTATAATATAAATGCTTCTCATCACGCATATCTTTACATACTAAGATGAATCTATCATCAACTAACAGTCCCACATAGCCATCCTATATAGTATGCCACCACTATCATATAACACATATAAGTACTCCGAACTCGAAAATCACCTCCAATAGACATACCCATGTCGTAAGTCAAAATCAATATCATCATCACATTCACTATGAAATCCACAGTTGGGCATCGCCACCGCCCAAGAATGACTACTAGAACGCATAAGGTGTTTATAAAACCCATAAACCATTTAGCTCTCTCCTTACTCACAAATAAATTATAACGATGTAGGCGTTCACATGTCCACTACCATACAATATATAAGGAATAATATACACATAATCTACCTATACACAATACATCACATAGTCACTTTCTTATGGAATGAGGTCTCTCACCATCAACACCAAATCTTAGTGAACACTAAATGTTGATACCAAATTTAATCTACTGACGTGGACCAATCTTATGAAGACACGTGGCTATCTACATGGCAACTACAAACACTTTCGAGGAACCCACACGCTCCGAGGAACAAGACTACAACAAGGAAGACTAGTTCCCCGAGGAACACTGCTTATCCAAGGAACTCACATGCTCCGAGGAACTCATACGCTCCGAGGAACAAACCTCTCCGAGGAACTCTTGAATACCAAGAAGCTTAGGCGGTCCGAGCAACTCAGGCGGTCCGAGCTGCATCTCGAACAAAGCATTAATAGCTGGATAACCAACATTCTCTCAATATCTGAACTATGAGTACATCTATCCCTAAATATGTACACACTCTTTCATAACGTACATATATGTTTTCTCATTTAATTATTTAATTAATTTCACGGCCTACATTCTCTCAATATCTGAATTAATTTTTCCAAACACTTTAACTCTTTACTCTTTAAGCTCAATATATATATATATATATATATATACGACCATTGGATACCGCTCGCTCGCGTGTTTTACCCATTCTAACCAAAGGATATAAGTACAATTGTACAAGGGTAATAGTACTAATATACATAATTATCCTCAATATTAGCCAAGGTTGGTCCATCAATAAATTAGGTGTAATAATCCTAAAGGAAAGTCCCAACTAAAAATCACCAAATCCAAATTTCGGACTCGCTCATCTTTTAGTAGAAAATTCATATAAAATCTAAAAAAAATAAGAAAAATATGAAATCAACGCCCACACCTTCGTATTTCGATTTTGCACAACCTGAGCAAATTTTCAAAGTCGTTCGAATGAGAACACGCTCGAACGAGAACCCGTTCGAACGCAAAAGGCACTTCGTTCAAACGATTTTCCCATGAGAAAGACACTATGCTTAACACCCAACTATGAAAATTAGCCATAAAACTCCTCAAAAACCTCCATTAAAGCCCCATTAAGGCTTGTAATCGAATCTCCATCATAACTGAACTTAAACTAACATCTAGGGGCAATAATCCTAATGATTTATAATCATAAACACCAATTTTTAACATGATTTATATCAATAATTACATTTACTCAAAATTTTCTCAAGAACAATTTATAAATTCCTAATATCTTTCAATTCACAATTCATTAAATATACATTCGATTAAAAAGTAACTACAAAGCTAAGCATGGATTCTAACATAATTCCTATTAGTTATTGAATGTCGATTTTGGGTTTTATCACCAAAGTTTTAACTTTCAAAGCAAGATTAATTACTATTAATCACAATTTGTCCCAATCAAAAATCATCATCAAACTCTAGCATAATTAAAAACTCGAAATTATAAGAGAAAGCATTCTTATAAATTAAGAAACTCATTATTAAAGATATTGCAAAAAAAATATTGTCTTAGAAGATGATCAAAGACTCGTCCTTTGAGATTCTCCTCCTTTTCTCCTCTCCAAGCTTGCTAACCTCTCCTAGAATGTTTATGGCTGCTATGTTTAATCAAAGTGGATGGGCAAACTTAATTAGGGTGGTTTAAGTTATAAATAACTTTTTAAATATCGTACCTCCCCAAAAGGCCTTATTTCGAGCCCCTAGATTAGTAAAAAATGCTACTCGAAATGACCCAAAATCTCTCCTAAGGGTATATGTATCCCGTGGGACCAATTTAAAGTGATAAACATACATAAACGGACACCCGTGTCACCCCAGAGTCTGTCTAAACTATACTATCCATAACCCATGGTAACATCTCACGGCATCAATAAAACGACACACTTAATTATTATACGAGTTCAAATAATTCACAATCATATAATTAGTGTCACTAATTAATTATTATGAACTTGCGTCACGAAAATCACACTGCATGCAATATTCCATTATCAGCTAAATTATGCCAAATCATTATCACTAAGCCACACAAGTAATAATTACTCTCATTTATTAATGTTTTATTACCTAATAGTTAATAAATATAGTCCATGAAAATACGGGGTATTACATTCTCCCCCTTAATAAAAGAAATCCGTCTTTGGAATTTGCTAAAGCATAATGTCAAGACATAACCCACACATATATTATAGGCTTATACACAATTAGACTCTACCTTTATCCCACGAGATAAGAGAAAAAACCTCATATATGCCTACTATAGTGTGCCACGACCGGGATACCCATACACCCTTTATTGCGTGCACACATGCACAACTATCACATATGTAACACAGATATATACACACCAAACTCAACCACATATATGATTCATGACTACAAAGTAAAGGTATATTCTAATACCTTACTAACCGCGACTAAACTTTTCTTGAGATTGCTCCACTTATTCAACTAGTGGTGCGAACATCCCTTAGTGCTCTCGACGCTTCACTCTTTGGCCTCGGTGGCCTCAACTCATACAATATATCACTGTTCGTTGCGTTATATCTCCATACAAGTAATGTATAACGTATTAAACTAAACATCCTAGGGCCCGAACGTCTCTCAACTCCCGAAACTTATTAAGCCTCATGTGTGGGACGTCTCGCAAGAGAAATCCAAATAAGAAACCCTCCCGGTACACTATTTCGTCGCTCAATCGGTCTTCGAGACTCGCTTGCCCAGGACCAAATATGAAACAATGTACTAACCACAAAAATCGAAACTTTTTACAATTCCAACGAAAGGCTCACCTCTTTCAAGAGTGACAGCAAAACCCTTTAAGTTAATTCATTTAGTAACACTAAAAACATCATGATTTTCTCCAACATGCGGTAAAACACCCTCTGCCTATCCTTAAATCTAATAGAGTGCTTAATCACTCTTAAACCTTTAAACATACAACCATGCTAATAAGCATTTACTATTACGAGTTGCCCTAGCAACGTTACTATGTTAACACCATATGTACCATACACAACTTCATGTAATCGAGGCCGTCACTAGCTATAAAATTCTCAAAATAACCAATACTTTTATAATATAAATGCTTCTCATCACGCATATCTTTACATACTAAGATGAATCTATCATCAACTAACAGTCCCAGATAGCCATCCTATATAGTATGCCACCACTATCATATAACACATATAAGTACTCCGAACTCGAAAATCACCTCCAATAGACATACCCATGTCGTAAGTCAAAATCAATATCATCATCACATTCACTATGAAATCCACAGTTGGGCATCGCCACCGCCCAAGAATGACTACTAGAACGCATAAGGTGTTTATAAAACCCATAAACCATTTAGCTCTCTCCTTACTCACAAATAAATTATAACGATGTAGGCGTTCACATGTCCACTACCATACAATATATAAGGAATAATATACACATAATCTACCTATACACAATACATCACATAGTCACTTTCTTATGGAATGAGGTCTCTCACCATCAACACCAAATCTTAGTGAACACTAACTGTTGATACCAAATTTAATCTACTGACGTGGACCAATCTTATGAAGACACGTGGCTATCTACATGGCAACTACAAACACTTTCGAGGAACCCACACGCTCCGAGGAACAAGACTACAACAAGGAAGACTAGTTCCCCGAGGAACACTGCTTATCCAAGGAACTCACATGCTCCGAGGAACTCATACGCTCCGAGGAACAAACCTCTCCGAGGAACTCTTGAATACCAAGAAGCTTAGGCGGTCCGAGCAACTCAGGCGGTCCGAGCTGCATCTCGAACAAAGCATTAATAGCTGGATAACCAACATTCTCTCAATATCTGAACTATGAGTACATCTATCCCTAAATATGTACACACTCTTTCATAACGTACATATATGTTTTCTCATTTAATTATTTAATTAATTTCACGGCCTACATTCTCTCAATATCTGAATTAATTTTTCCAAACACTTTAACTCTTTACTCTTTAAGCTCAATATATATATATATATATATATATATATATATATATATATATATATATATATATATATATATACGACCATTGGATACCGCTCGCTCGCGTGTTTTACCCATTCTAACCAAAGGATATAAGTACAATTGTACAAGGGTAATAGTACTAATATACATAATTATCCTCAATATTAGCCAAGGTTGGTCCATCAATAAATTAGGTGTAATAATCCTAAAGGAAAGTCCCAACTAAAAATCACCAAATCCAAATTTCGGACTCGCTCATCTTTTAGTAGAAAATTCATATAAAATCTAAAAAAAATAAGAAAAATATGAAATCAACGCCCACACCTTCGTATTTCGATTTTGCACAACCTGAGCAAATTTTCAAAGTCGTTCGAATGAGAACACGCTCGAACGAGAACCCGTTCGAACGCAAAAGGCACTTCGTTCAAACGATTTTCCCATGAGAAAGACACTATGCTTAACACCCAACTATGAAAATTAGCCATAAAACTCCTCAAAAACCTCCATTAAAGCCCCATTAAGGCTTGTAATCGAATCTCCATCATAACTGAACTTAAACTAACATCTAGGGGCAATAATCCTAATGATTTATAATCATAAACACCAATTTTTAACATGATTTATATCAATAATTACATTTACTCAAAATTTTCTCACGAACAATTTATAAATTCCTAATATCTTTCAATTCACAATTCATTAAATATACATTCGATTAAAAAGTAACTACAAAGCTAAACATGGATTCTAACATAATTCCTATTAGTTATTGAATGTCGATTTTGGGTTATATCACCAAAGTTTTAACTTTCAAAGCAAGATTAATTACTATTAATCACAATTTGTCCCAATCAAAAATCATCATCAAACTCTAGCATAATTAAAAACTCGAAATTATAAGAGAAAGCATTCTTATAAATTAAGAAACTCATTATTAAAGATATTGCAAAAAAAATATTGTCTTAGAAGATGATCAAAGACTCGTCCTTTGAGATTCTCCTCCTTTTCTCCTCTCCAAGCTTGTTAACCTCTCCTAGAATGTTTATGGCTGCTATGTTTAATCAAAGTGGATGGGCAAACTTAATTAGGGTGGTTTAAGTTATAAATAACTTTTTAAATATCGTACCTCCCCAAAAGGCCTTATTTCGAGCCCCTAGATTAGTAAAAAACGCTACTCGAAATGACCCAAAATCTCTCCTAAGGGTATATGTATCCCGTGGGACCAATTTAAAGTGATAAACATACATAAACGGACACCCGTGTCACCCCAGAGTCTGTCTAAACTATACTATCCATAACCCACGATAACATCTCACGGCATCAATAAAACGACACACTTAATTATTATACGAGTTCAAATAATTCACAATCATATAATTAGTGTCACTAATTAATTATTATGAACTTGCGTCACGAAAATCACACTGCATGCAATATTCCATTATCAGCTAAATTATGCCAAATCATTATCACTAAGCCACACAAGTAATAATTACTCTCATTTATTAATGTTTTGTTACCTAATAGTTAATAAATATAGTCCATGAAAATACGGGGTATTACATTCTCCCCCTTAATAAAAGAAATCCGTCTTTGGAATTTGCTAAAGCATAATGTCAAGACATAACCCACACATATATTGTAGGCTTATACACAATTAGACTCTACCTTTATCCCACGAGATAAGAGAAAAAACCTCATATATGCCTACTATAGTGTGCCACGACCGGGATACCCATACACCCTTTATTGCGTGCACACACGCACAACTATCACATATGTAACACAGATATATACACACCAAACTCAACCACATATATGATTCATGACTATAAAGTAAAGGTATATTCTAATACCTTACTAACCGCGACTAAACTTTTCTTGAGATTGCTCCACTTATTCAACTAGTGGTGCGAACATCCCTTAGTGCTCTCGACGCTTCACTCTTTGGCCTCGGTGGCCTCAACTCATACAATATATCACTGTTCGTTGCGTTATATCTCCATACAAGTAATGTATAACGTATTAAACTAAACATCCTAGGGCCCGAACGTCTCTCAACTCCCGAAACTTATTAAGCCTCATGTGTGGGACGTCTCGCAAGAGAAATCCAAATAAGAAACCCTCCCGGTACACTATTTCGTCGCTCAATCGGTCTTCGAGACTCGCTTGCCCAGGACCAAATATGAAACAATGTACTAACCACAAAAATCGAAACTTTTTACAATTCCAACGAAAGGCTCACCTCTTTCAAGAGTGACAGCAAAACCCTTTAAGTTAATTCATTTAGTAACACTAAAAACATCATGATTTTCTCCAACATGCGGTAAAACACCCTCTGCCTATCCTTAAATCTAATAGAGTGCTTAATCACTCTTAAACCTTTAAACATACAACCATGCTAATAAGCATTTACTATTACGAGTTGCCCTAGCAACGTTACTATGTTAACACCATATGTACCATACACAACTTCATGTAATCGAGGCCGTCACTAGCTATAAAATTCCCAAAATAACCAATACTTTTATAATATAAATGCTTCTCATCACGCATATCTTTACATACTAAGATGAATCTATCATCAACTAACAGTCCCACATAGCCATCCTATATAGTATGCCACCACTATCATCTAACACATATAAGTACTCCGAACTCGAAAATCACCTCCAATAGACATACCCATGTCGTAAGTCAAAATCAATATCATCATCACATTCACTATGAAATCCACAGTTGGGCATCGCCACCGCCCAAGAATGACTACTAGAACGCATAAGGTGTTTATAAAACCCATCAACCATTTAGCTCTCTCCTTACTCACAAATAAATTATAACGATGTAGGCGTTCACATGTCCACTACCATACAATATATAAGGAATAATATACACATAATCTACCTATACACAATACATCACATAGTCACTTTCTTATGGAATGAGGCCTCTCACCATCAACACCAAATCTTAGTGAACACTAACTGTTGATACCAAATTTAATCTACTGACGTGGACCAATCTTATGAAGACACGTGGCTATCTACATGGCAACTACAAACACTTTCGAGGAACCCACACGCTCCGAGGAACAAGACTACAATAAGGAAGACTAGTTCCCCGAGGAACACTGCTTATCCAAGGAACTCACATGCTCCGAGGAACTCATACGCTCCGAGGAACAAACCTCTCCGAGGAACTCTTGAATACCAAGAAGCTTAGGCGGTCCGAGCAACTCAGGCGGTCCGAGCTGCATCTCGAACAAAACATTAATAGCTGGATAACCAACAGTTCAACTGATTCATTAAATGCTTATCATTCAGACGCACACGCAAAGAGGGCATTAAATGTATTACCCTTTTCATATGCATATCATTTAATGCATTACCCTTTCACATTCAGCCTCAGGGCTATAAATACATTGTACAACCCTCATTGTAGGGGGACCAGATCTAGAACGGAATTTCTTGTAATCGAGAATTCCCAAACACTCAGCAATAAAATAATAGTGGACGTAGGCCATTCTTATAAGGCTGAACCACTTTAAAATCTTTTGTCTCATTTATTTATCTGTGATTGAATTATTAGAGCGATCTAATTTTTTACATCAACAGATTGGCGCCGTCTGTGGGAATCGACTGGTAATATCGATTTCTCATTAAATACAATCTATCACAAATGGCTGATATGCCGGAATCCAGCAATCGAAACGTCGGAACCCCTCCAAATCCATCTGCTCCGCCAATTATTCCAGATCTGACTGGAATAATGGCAAATCTGGCTCAGGGCCAAACTGTCATGCAAGAAACGATGCGACAACTCATCCAAACCCTTCATGGCGGTGCATCAACCCATTCCAGACCACGAAGCATTCAAAGAAATACCCGTGCGCCTTCTTCGCGTACTAGGCGTACTAATTCATATCGCAATAATGAATCTGAAGATTTTTCTTATCAACCTGGACGAACTTCGTCAGTGCGAGCCACAAATACTGAACAACGTGTCACCCTCTCCCCAGAAAGGGCCAGCGCATTGGAAAGATTAAGTAGGGCCTCTCCTTTCGATCGATTAGGCCCTAGGAGGAACAAAAGTCCTCTTAATGCAGCGTCGAGGAGCTTTCGACGACCATCAGATTTAAGGGAAGGATCTGCCCAGTCGCGACCAGCTGCTCGTCAAGATGGATCCCATGACCGACCAGCTGCTCGTCGAGATAAATCCCAGGAAGCCACTTCAACGCGATCAGTTGCTCGAACCAATAGGCCCGAGGAAGGAAATGATGCATGGAAAGGATCTATTCAGAGGCTGGAGGATAGATTAGGGGAAATAGCTAAGGCCAAGAACCCTCTACAACGAACCTTTGTTCGAGGAACACCTTTTGTCCAGGACATTGTTGATTTTCCAACACCATCAAAGTTCAAGGCACCTGTTGTGACTCCAAAGTATGATGGGAAAACTGACCCTGTCCTTCTTATAGAACAATATCAAGCTGATGCTGACATCTATGCTGTCCCAGACGAGATGAGATGCAGGGCATTCTCGGGAACTCTTACCGGATCTGCTCAGATATGGTATAATAATCTTCCTCGGGGTAAGATTTCAACTTTTCTTCAACTGGCCGAGTTATTCATTGGGAATTTCTGCTTTGGAGCAAAGCCAGTTAAGCGAGTAGCACATTTGTTAAGTGTTAGACAAAAGGCTGGGGAGAGTATCAGAGATTATATAACTCGTTTTAATAACGAGAAACTCGAAGTCATTGATTATGAGAAGAAGACAGCGATTACCACTTTGATGAGTGGACTGCTGCCAAACAAGTTGTACTATACTTTGGCCAAAGATCCACCTCGAACCATATCGGACCTGATGGGAAAAGCGTCCAAGATTATGAATGCCGAGGAGGCTATGTCTGCAAAAAAGAATATGAACGCCAAAGAAACCAAGGTGGAAGGTGATAAGGCTAAGAAGAAAGAACATAAGAACAATGGTGGTGACAAACAATCCAAAAATAGGTCGTCATGGGAGGTCTTGAGGAAATTTGATAATTACACACCTTTGAAGGTAAATATCAACCACGTCCTGGAAGAAATTAAGAACACCGAAGAGTTAAACTGGCCAAAGAAAATGAAGGCAGACCCTGACATGAGGAATAGGGAAAAATATTGCGAATTCCACAAGGATCATGGCCATATGACTAAAAATTGCATATCTCTTCAGAATGAGATTGAAACACTCATCCAACGAGGAAAGCTAGAGAAGTATGTTGATTGGGGAGGCAAAAAGAAGAAACAACGACCGAACTAGAGAGAGATCTGGATCTCCTCGTCGAGCAGAGGAGAACAAGAAGAGAAACCATGAAGTTGATCCAGAGGATGACCCCGATCTTCCCAAGAAACCAAGGCAGCCAGAACGAGAGGTATTTTCAATACGCTTTGGGTCATTTGATTGTAATGCTATTACAGGGGGAGATGCAGGAGAAGACCTTACTGCAGAAAGAAAAGCTTACCTCGGTGAGGCTCAAGCTTGCTCGTACATTCAGCGAATAAATTTAGCTGAGGAAGATCGCCCGAGAAAGGTGAACAAGGAGAAGTTGGTCATTGGGTTGTGACACCCCGACTAATTAAACACCGGGTAGCTACTCCTTTATAAAATTAATTCAAAATGCCAAGTTGACTCAGTTAATAGCATCACTGTCGAAAATGTTTTATTATTACTAACCACCTAGTATTTAAAAAGTAAGTGCCAAATTTTATTAAATCTGATTAACATGCAACAAGAGTAATGAATAACTAAATAACACCATTCACCATACTGAAGTAAAATGAATAACCATCACAATAAGTAAATAAAACCTGGAGGAAAAACTCCTCAAAACAAATCCCACAACTGATAAGTAAACTGAAATAAATAACTAAAACTGAATACTGAGCAATACATGCTAGAGTCTGAAAACTGAAATGTAAAAGAGGTCTCTAAAGAAATGGGCAACATGCCCTACAACTGATAGATAGTGACTCTGGAATCCAAAAGATGAAAGCGTCTATGAGCAAATCCCTGTAGCTTCCACAACCAGCTACAGCACGTCACCTGAATGAGAATCCTATGCTTGGTGTCCTTGTGGCTGGGCACCTAAAATGGTTTTACAAGAAAATATATTTGAAAGCAAATGGGTCAGAGCCCGAAAGTGTTATATTTTAAAAACCTGCAAGTGCTTTAAAAACATTTAAAACATTAAATGTAAAGTACATGTTAGGACGTGCGCTCACATTATATTCTCACCTCTCGTCTAACTGTGCACTCCTAACGCAAGTACCCATCTATAACTACCCATACTACTAGCTAACTGACAACATAACTAGCTAGACTACCAAAGGTTCTACCCATTTACTCGGTTCCATATAACATAACAACTCTCGTAATTAAATAGAGGTTTAATGTGAACACAGTTACTAAATATGCCAATGATATAACTATCAGTTAACTCATTATATAACTCGAAACAATACCGTAATATTTTTACAACATTAACATGAGGATTTCCATTAATTTAATGTATATTATTCACCACATAAATATACGATACAAGCACCCCGCAATCTAAGCTGTAGTGCACACATACTCTGCTATCCATCCCGGTACATCACGTACATAAGGATTACATATTCCGAATCTCTCAGGAATAGTTTACCGATAACAACATCACAAATAATGGAGGCGAACACAGTCACCATCACATGGGTCACGCACATACCTACGCTCCCATGGTCAGCGGACTTATTAATATCACAATAAGTCTTTCAATGACCTATGTTCATCAAGGTACCAGTCTATATCCCCCCCGTAGGCACACAAGGATTAGAGGGTCCTAAGCGAACGAAACCTCCCGTGATAGCAAGTATGGTAGGTATGTCATACAAACAATCCATATACTAATACTAAGTAAACACACATCTTAGTAATACCGTATTTTAATCGTAGTACATATCGCATTCTTGTACTAACTAATTATCACAACTTATTTTATTCCGGTTCATAATTATATGCGCTATAATTCATCCTCACATCGTAGTAGTCACTCACGTCTCACCCAAATGATTCATTGAATATAACTCTCGTATATGATTTACTCATCCCACAACCCAAAAGTCCCAAATAAGTCACTATATCATCAAAGGGATGCTAACTCTACCCTTGAACCATCTCCCGGAACTCCAAAAGTCAAAACAGTCCAAAAAGGGTCAAACTGTCAACTCGTTAGAAGTCTCGTTCGAACGAGGCTTCGAACGAGTTTGAACTGTCAGGTCGTTAGAAGTCTCGTTCGAACGAGGCTGTTCGAACGAGATCCCAGTTCGTTCGAACGAACTGACCCTTCTAACGATATCTCGTTCGAACGAGATATCGAACGAAAATCCCTACTCGTTAATAACGACTGGTCAACTCGTTAGAAGCTCGTTCGAACGAGCTCGTTCGAACGACCTGGGGGCTGCTTCTAACGAGATGCCAGTTTCGGCCCAGAATTTCCCAAAAATCATTTTTTTCACCATTTTTACTCCTCAAACCTCTTCTAAAATTCGTTCCCACAATATATTGAGTTCTCTAAACATCCTCAAACATGTTAAGGGGTTATACTAACATCATTAAAGGGTTTGATATCATCTAAACATCATTAAATCACAATTTCTACACTAATTCCCAATTTTCTTCAAGAACATAAACCCTAACTTTTTCTCATCATAAATTCCCAGATTTTAATTCGTTTATACATCACCTAGATATGAAATATCCGAAATTAAATCTCCCAACAATGTTTCTACATGCAAACCTATCCCAACATTCAATAATAACTTCAAATTTCATGGGTTTTCTTTTAATCTTTCAAGAACAATTAAGATTCTTCAATTTCTAACATGGAAAAGACATTCTTCGAATTTAAATGAAATAAAGTCACTTGCCTTGGTTTGATTTCTGAATTTGGTGTGGATTCGGTGTAGAATTTCTGCAGGATCTCTCTCTCTCTCTCCTTCTCCAAGCTTTCTTCTCCAAAAGGCTATGGTGGCTAGGGTTTGCTTTGGGGAAACTTATGAAACCTAATTTCCATAAACCTCCGTAGCTTGTTGGGTTAATAAGGGTTGGTTGGGGTCAATCCTTATCAGATTACAACTCTCAATTTTCGTCACTTTTAATTACCCAAAAATACCAAATTACTAAAATACCCTTTAAGTTACCGGTATGGTCTAAAATTACCCCGGGACCCAAACTATACCCCCGGCTAGTGTTTTCTGACTATCTCGACCCTTCCGGACGCGTTGGCGCACTCAAAACGACCATACGGATTATAGATTTTAAATTCACTTTTATTAACAAAATATTATACCGTGACGCGGCGGTCCCACGCGTCTCAACAAAATTCCCAAATTGTCGTATATAAATCCCACGACAAATTTTATAATACCAAATACATATAATCATATATGCACATAATCAAATACCAACTCGTATCACATTAGTATTTATAACCCGGATTAATTTCCAATTAATACGCATTTAATTAATTAATCCTCAAAAATAAATATAGACAAAAGTACGGGGTATTACATACTTCCCCCCTAATAACTGAATTTCGTCCCGAAATTCGAAACTAGAAAGTACCTGCTAAAAACAGCTCTGGATAACGTTCGCGCATCTCATCCTCGCGCTCCCATGTGGACTCCTCGACATTGTGATGTCGCCACTGAACACGTACTAACGGGACTATCTTTGACCGTAGTTTCCTCTCGCTTCGGTCCAAAATAGCAATCGGCCCCTCCTCATAAGAGCTATCCGGCTGGAGATCGATGTCCTCCACAGCAATGTGAGAATGAGCCAAATTATCTCTAAGGTATTTCCTCAGCGAGGAAATATGGAACACGTCGTGAATCCGATGCAAATGCTCCGGTAATCCGAGTCTATACGCGACCGGTCTGATCCGCTCAATAATAGGAAACGGCCCCACATACCTCGGTGCCAACTTCCCCTTCTTCCCGAATCGCATAATCCCCTTCATAGGAGATACCCTGAGCAAAACCTGGTCCCCCACTTGGAACTCCCTGAAAAACCTCTTTGCATCAGCATAACTCTTCTGCCTGTCTTGAGCTACCCGAATGCGACTTCGAATCAACTCAATCCTTGCCGAAGTATCCTGGATCACTTCTTGCCCAAGTAGTTTGTTGTCCCCCACTTCCAACCAACATGCTGGGGAACGACAAGGCCTACCGTACAATGCCTCAAACGGAGCCATGCCAATCGTGAACTGATAGGAGTTGTTGTAAGCAAACTCCACCAGTGGAAGGTACTGTTCCCATCCACCCCCGAAGTCAATAATGCACATGCGTAGCATGTCCTCCAACATCTGATTGGTGCGCTCTGTCTGCCCATCGGTCTGCGGATGATAAGCCGTACTCAACCGCAATTCCGTGCCCATGGCCTCCTGGAAACTCTCCCAAAACCTCGAAACAAATATCTTGTCTCTGTCAGACACGATATTCAGGGGCACACCGTGAAGTCTCACAATCTCTGAAATGAAGAGCTGGGCATACTGTCCCGCAGTGTAATCAGTCCTAACGGGTAAAAAGTGAGCGACCTTGGACAACCTGTCCACAATTACCCAAACGGAGTCGTGACCCCTCTGCGACGTAGGCAACCCCGTGACAAAATCCATGGATATGCTCTCCCACATCCATACCGGAACCTCCAACGGCTGTAGCAATCCTGCTGGTCTCTGATGATCCACTTTTACAAGCTGACAAGTGGCGCATTTCGAGACAAACTCAGCGATATCTTTCTTCATACCGCTCCACCAATACTGCCGTCTCATGTCTTGGTACATTTTGTCCCCTCCGGGATGTACCGCGAACCGTGAGCCGTGCGACTCTGCCATAACATCGTCTCGTAATTCCTCTCCTTCCGGAACTACCAATCTCCCATTGAAGCGTAATCCTCCGTCTGAGCTAACGGTATAGGATTCAGCTCCCTCAGCGAGTAATCGAACTATCTGCTCCTGACAGAACGAATCATTTGCCTGTGCCCGTACAACCTTCGTGACAATTTGCGGTGTAACGGTCATCACGGACATGAAAGATCGGGCCACTGCATCCTGGTGTCCCAATTCCTTCCACTTCGCCTTCCACACCTCTGCCACCTCGTCTGCTGGCCTACGGCTTAACGCGTCTGCTACCACGTTAGCCTTACCCGGGTGGTACTGGATGTCGAACTGGTAGTCTTTCACAAACTCAAGCCACCTACGCTGCCGCATATTCAATTCCTTCTGCGTGAACAGATACTGTAGTGACTTGTGGTCCGTGAACAGCTGGAACTTTTCCCCCAAAAGATAGTGCCTCCAAATCCGTAAGGCAAATACCACTGCCGCCAATTCCAAATCATGTGTGGGGTAATTCTTCTCATGAGGCTTAAGCTTACGGGAAGCATATGCTATGGCCTGTCTCTCCTGCTGCAATACACCTCCAAGTCCTTGCAAAGACGCGTCGGTGTAAACCAAATACTCAACTCCCGGTCTCGGCAATGCTAACACAGGTGCTGAGGTTAATTTGTCCTTCAATTCATCGAATGCCAACTGACAGGCATCACTCCAGATGTATGGCACACCCTTACGAGTAAGATGTGTCAAAGGACCTGCTATCTCCGAGAATCCCCGAATAAATCTCCTGTAGTATCCTGCTAGACCCAAGAAACTACGAATCTCCGTTGGTGTCGTGGGCTGTCCCCACTCCCTCACCGCTAACACCTTCCCCGGATCAACAGATATTCCCTGATCGGAAATAATATGACCCAAGAACTGGACCTCCTTCAGCCAAAACCCGCACTTCTCATATTTTGCATACAGTTCGTTCTGACGAAGTGTCTGCAAAACCTGCCTCAAATGCTCGGCGTGCTCCTCCTCTGTCTGAGAGTAAACCAGGATATCATCAATGAAGACAATGACAAACTGGTCTAAGAAGTCCCTGAACACTCTGTTCATCAAGTCCATAAACACTGCTGGAGCGTTGGTCAAGCCGAAAGGCATAACCCGAAATTCATAAGAACCATATCTCGACAAGAACGCAGTCTTCGAGACATCCTCCTCCCTGATGCGCAACTGATGGTAACCTGACCTCAAGTCAATCTTCGAGAAGAAAGAAGCTCCTCTCAACTGGTCGAATAAGTCATCGATTCGAGGCAACGGATACTTATTCCGTATCGTGACCTTATTCAACTCTCGGTAGTCCACGCACAATCTCAGTGAACCATCCCTCTTCTTTACAAACAAAACTGGAGCGCCCCAAGGTGAGGTACTCCTGCGAATAAAGCCCTGCCCTAACAGCTGCTCTATCTGATCCCGTAACTCTCGCATCTCAGCTGGAGCCATACGGTACGGTGCACGTGCTATAGGTCTCGTACCCGGTAGCAAATCAATAACGAAGTCTATCTCTCGACAGGGTGGTAAGCCTGGTATCTCCTGAAACACATCCGAATACTCCCTGACAACCGGGATCGAATCTAAAGGAATAACAACCTCCTTAGAGGTATCCTCCTCTATGTAATACAGATGAGCGGTCGATCCTCCCTCTGGGCGAGGCATCGCCACTACAAACATCTCTTGCCCCGGAATGGCAAAAACAATGCTCCCGCTGAAGCAATCAATCATGGCCCTATATGCTACGAGCCAATCCATACCGATGATCACATCGTGAACATGCATGTCTAACACTAACATGTCCGCAGGCAATACCAAACCACCAACCTCTACCCCGACTCCCCGGCATATAAAGAAAATAAGTGACCCACTCCCCAATGGTGAGTCGACACACGTCACTGTGCTCTCTGCCGTAGCTAACAATCCTAAAGCTTTCGCGAAGTGTGTAGCAATAAAACAGTGTGTAGCACCCGTATCAAATAACACCCGACCCATAGTGCCATGGATAGGAAACGTACCCTCGATCGCGGGCGGTGCCTGTGGAACTGCAGCCTGGTGAACGTTGTAGACACGTCCATACTGTAGCTGCCCCTGCTGAGCTGGGACTGCTGGAATGGGTGGCAATGCTGCCATCTGTGGCGGTGCAGGAAGAGCTGCGGGAAACATAGGTCTCTGCGGCTCCTGGCGAGCACCCTGCTGCTGCTGCTGTGGGGCCCTGCCCCTATCAGGACAATCCTGCTTCTTATGGCCAGTCTTGCCACAAGTAAAGCACTTCCCTGGGAAGTTCCCTCCCCTCTGCCCCTGCTGTCCCCGGCCCTGGTGGCCGTTACCATTCCTCCCTTGGCCCTGTTGGCCCTGGTGGAACTGTTGCCCATTCTGCCCCTGCTGGCCCTGATGGCCGTTTGGACCCTGATGGCCCTGGCGGAAACCTCCCTGTCCCTGCCTGTAGTTCCCTGACCGGAACCTCTTGTTATCCCCCTGCTGGGAGCCCTGCTCAGTCTGTCTCTGCCCCTGACCGGTTTGTGCCCCGCTGGCACTATGTCCTCCGGTCCTGCCCTGATGGCTAGACTCTCCCGACCGCTTGCCCTCGGCCATGTGAAAACGGTGGTCCTGGCAGTGCAATAACGCAGCGTTAACCACATCAGAATATGTGGCCAACGATAGGTTCCCTAGCGAATGCTGGCGGATCCTCCAATTCAACCCATCAGTGAACTTCTCTATCTTCTTCTTCTCTGTTGGAATCTCGTCTGGAACGATATTCAACAGGTTAGTGAACTCGGCCTCATACTCGGCCACTGTCTTGCCCTCTTTCTTCAAACTCATCAGCTTCCTCCTCATCTCTGTATGAACTGCAGACGGAAAGTACTTGCGGTCGAACCGCACCCAGAACTCCTGTATCGTGAGGGTATCCCTCTCCTCTGCGGTGGTAATAGACTCCCACCACTGTAGCGCAGATCCAACTAGCTTGAAAGTAGCTAGCACCTGTTTCTGAACATCAGTGCACTCATGCATCCTCAAATGCCTCTGCATGTCCTTCCTCCATTGGCTCGAGATAACCACATCTGAGCTTCCAGCAAACTCTGGTGGATGCGCTTTCTGAAAAGCGTCACGTACACGTTCCCAAGCAGACGGGAATGCATTAACCTGGACTGGCGCGACAACCGGCGCCTGCGGTGGTGCCTGCTGAATCACGGCAATCGCGGCATTTACCGCTTGGGCTACTATAGCAGCAACCTCAGTGGCGTTCAACATGCCCTGAACTGGAGCGGGCTGGGGTTCGGGCGTTGCATTCCTGGGAACTCGACGCGCACGTCGTGGAGGCATCTGAAATAAGAACAAAGTTTATAAGTTCACGGTTTATAAACTTAAAATAGCTGAAGAACGAAGCATACACAATAAGAGTACAACAGTCCTAAAATATAGGGCTCTATATCAAAGAAACGTAGCGGAAACATAATAGCCGTACAGATCCTAAAGGACACTAGAACCTGATGCTCTGATACCACCTGTGACACCCCGACTAATTAAACACCGGGTAGCTACTCCTTTATAAAATTAATTCAAAATGCCAAGTTGACTCAGTTAATAGCATCACTGTCGAAAATGTTTTATTATTACTAACCACCTAGTATTTAAAAAGTAAGTGCCAAATTTTATTAAATCTGATTAACATGCAACAAGAGTAATGAATAACTAAATAACACCATTCACCATACTGAAGTAAAATGAATAACCATCACAATAAGTAAATAAAACCTGGAGGAAAAACTCCTCAAAACAAATCCCACAACTGATAAGTAAACTGAAATAAATAACTAAAACTGAATACTGAGCAATACATGCTAGAGTCTGAAAACTGAAATGTAAAAGAGATCTCTAAAGAAATGGGCAACATGTCCTACAACTGATAGATAGTGACTCTGGAATCCAAAAGATGAAAGCGTCTATGAGCAAATCCCTGTAGCTTCCACAACCAGCTACAGCACGTCACCTGAATGAGAATCCTATGCTTGGTGTCCTTGTGGCTGGGCACCTAAAATGGTTTTACAAGAAAATATATTTGAAAGCAAATGGGTCAGAGCCCGAAAGTGTTATATTTTAAAAACCTGCAAGTGCTTTAAAAACATTTAAAACATTAAATGTAAAGTACATGTTAGGACGTGCGCTCACATTATATTCTCACCTCTCGTCTAACTGTGCACTCCTAACGCAAGTACCCATCTATAACTACCCATACTACTAGCTAACTGACAACATAACTAGCTAGACTACCAAAGGTTCTACCCATTTACTCGGTTCCATATAACATAACAACTCTCGTAATTAAATAGAGGTTTAATGTGAACACAGTTACTAAATATGCCAATGATATAACTATCAGTTAACTCATTATATAACTCGAAACAATACCGTAATATTTTTACAACATTAACATGAGGATTTCCATTAATTTAATGTATATTATTCACCACATAAATATACGATACAAGCACCCCGCAATCTAAGCTGTAGTGCACACATACTCTGCTATCCATCCCGGTACATCACGTACATAAGGATTACATATTCCGAATCTCTCAGGAATAGTTTACCGATAACAACATCACAAATAATGGAGGCGAACACAGTCACCATCACATGGGTCACGCACATACCTACGCTCCCATGGTCAGCGGACTTATTAATATCACAATAAGTCTTTCAATGACCTATGTTCATCAAGGTACCAGTCTATATCCCCCCCGTAGGCACACAAGGATTAGAGGGTCCTAAGCGAACGAAACCTCCCGTGATAGCAAGTATGGTAGGTATGTCATACAAACAATCCATATACTAATACTAAGTAAACACACATCTTAGTAATACCGTATTTTAATCGTAGTACATATCGCATTCTTGTACTAACTAATTATCACAACTTATTTTATTCCGGTTCATAATTATATGCGCTATAATTCATCCTCACATCGTAGTAGTCACTCACGTCTCACCCAAATGATTCATTGAATATAACTCTCGTATATGATTTACTCATCCCACAACCCAAAAGTCCCAAATAAGTCACTATATCATCAAAGGGATGCTAACTCTACCCTTGAACCATCTCCCGGAACTCCAAAAGTCAAAACAGTCCAAAAAGGGTCAAACTGTCAACTCGTTAGAAGTCTCGTTCGAACGAGGCTTCGAACGAGTTTGAACTGTCAGGTCGTTAGAAGTCTCGTTCGAACGAGGCTGTTCGAACGAGATCCCAGTTCGTTCGAACGAACTGACCCTTCTAACGATATCTCGTTCGAACGAGATATCGAACGAAAATCCCTACTCGTTAATAACGACTGGTCAACTCGTTAGAAGCTCGTTCGAACGAGCTCGTTCGAACGACCTGGGGGCTGCTTCTAACGAGATGCCAGTTTCGGCCCAGAATTTCCCAAAAATCATTTTTTTCACCATTTTTACTCCTCAAACCTCTTCTAAAATTCGTTCCCACAATATATTGAGTTCTCTAAACATCCTCAAACATGTTAAGGGGTTATACTAACATCATTAAAGGGTTTGATATCATCTAAACATCATTAAATCACAATTTCTACACTAATTCCCAATTTTCTTCAAGAACATAAACCCTAACTTTTTCTCATCATAAATTCCCAGATTTTAATTCGTTTATACATCACCTAGATATGAAATATCCGAAATTAAATCTCCCAACAATGTTTCTACATGCAAACCTATCCCAACATTCAATAATAACTTCAAATTTCATGGGTTTTCTTTTAATCTTTCAAGAACAATTAAGATTCTTCAATTTCTAACATGGAAAAGACATTCTTCGAATTTAAATGAAATAAAGTCACTTGCCTTGGTTTGATTTCTGAATTTGGTGTGGATTCGGTGTAGAATTTCTGCAGGATCTCTCTCTCTCTCTCCTTCTCCAAGCTTTCTTCTCCAAAAGGCTATGGTGGCTAGGGTTTGCTTTGGGGAAACTTATGAAACCTAATTTCCATAAACCTCCGTAGCTTGTTGGGTTAATAAGGGTTGGTTGGGGTCAATCCTTATCAGATTACAACTCTCAATTTTCGTCACTTTTAATTACCCAAAAATACCAAATTACTAAAATACCCTTTAAGTTACCGGTATGGTCTAAAATTACCCCGGGACCCAAACTATACCCCCGGCTAGTGTTTTCTGACTATCTCGACCCTTCCGGACGCGTTGGCGCACTCAAAACGACCATACGGATTATAGATTTTAAATTCACTTTTATTAACAAAATATTATACCGTGACGCGGCGGTCCCACGCGTCTCAACAAAATTCCCAAATTGTCGTATATAAATCCCACGACAAATTTTATAATACCAAATACATATAATCATATATGCACATAATCAAATACCAACTCGTATCACATTAGTATTTATAACCCGGATTAATTTCCAATTAATACGCATTTAATTAATTAATCCTCAAAAATAAATATAGACAAAAGTACGGGGTATTACATGGGTTCTCAAAGAACGACCTTGCAGGTGTTCTATATCCTCATGATGACCCGCTGGTGATCAAAATGAGGATGAAGGAGGTTATGATTTCAAGAGTACTGGTCGACAACGGTAGCTCGTCAGACATCATGTTCTACTCGTGTTTCGATAGTTTAAATCTAAAGCTATCTCAACTGGAGCCTTACCACAGACCCCTCATCGGTTTTACTGGCGAGAAAGTATTTCCACTTGGGACCATCAAGTTGGATATATTCATTGGTACGTGGCCTGCTTGTCGAACAGAAAGAATACGTTTCTTCGTGATGGATAAGAATGTCCAATCATCATACAATATAATCATGGGAAGAGTTGGATTGAAGAAGTTCGAGGCTGTACCGTCTACAGTGCATCAATGCCTAAAATTTCCAACAAACTTTAGAGTAGGAGTTGTGAAAGGTGATCAGAAAGTAGCTCGGGAATGCTATTATTCATCCGCCGAGCAGGAAGAACTGGAAGAATCAAAGAAAAATACCACTACCTATCAAGTGGATGAAGGTGCAGAAATTGAAACATTGGATCCTCGAGATGAGTCGCAACTCGTGAAGGGTCAAGTGATGGAAGCTACTGAAAACATCATTCTGGACCACGAGCACCCTGAACGAACTACTCAAATAGGTTCATCGTTGGAAGCCTCATTAAAACAAGAATTGATAACTTTCCTTAAAAGCAGAAGACAAACTTTTGCGTGGAGTCGTGAAGATATGTCTGGGATAGACCCAAACTTCTTATGTCACGAGCTCAATGTGAATAAGGAAATCAAGCCTGTGAAGCAGAGAAGAAGAGTATTCAGTCTCGAGAAGAATCAAGCTATACAGGAGGAAGTCGAGAAGCTCCAGAAAGCTTGTTTCATTGAAGATGTTAAATATCCAGATTGGTTAGCAAATGTGGTGATGGTAAAGAAGAAGAATAACAAGTGGAGGATGTGTGTAGACTTCACCGACCTCAATAAAGCATGCCCAAAGGATCACTTTCCACTGCCCCGAATTGACCAACTGGTGGATGCTACCTCGGGACACGAGTTGCTAAGCTTCATGGATGCCTACTCTGGTTACAATCAGATTAAAATGAAACCTGAAGACAGGGAAAGTACTTCTTTCATTACCCCTAGGGGAACTTATTGTTATAATGTTATGCCTTTTGGTTTGAAAAATGCAGGTGCGACACATCAGAGGCTGATGAACAAGGTCTTTGCTGAACAAATCAGTGACAATATGGAAGTCTATGTTGACGACATACTGACAAAAAGCAAGAAAGCTGCCGATCATCTAGTTGACTTAAGTCAGACTTTTGATCAACTAGATAAATATCAAATGAAGCTGAACCCGACGAAGTGCATATTTGGAGTACGAGAAGGCATGTTCCTCGGGTATATTGTCAATCAACGAGGCATTGAAACAAATCCTGAAAAGATCAAAGCTCTATTATGGCTGCGATCTCCAACGACGAAGAAGGAAGTACAGAGTCTCACAGGACGAGTAGCGGCACTCAACAGATTTGTGTCGCGAGCAACTGATAGATGTCTCCCATTCTTCAAGACACTCAGAAAGACTTTTGAGTGGAATGATGAATGTGAGAAGGCTTTTCAAGACTTGAAGAAATACTTGGGAGCACCTCCACTGTTGTCCAGGCCGGTGATGGGAGAAAAATTGTACCTGTACCTAGCAGTGTCCGAAAATGCAGTTAGCTCGGCGTTGATCAGAGTGGAGAATGGAGTACAAAAGACAATTTACTACACAAGTAAAGCTTTCCGAGGAGCAGAGATCAGATATCCAAGACTGGAGAAATTGGCACTGGCGCTGATTGAGGCGAGTAGGAGAATGAGGCCATACTTCCAGGCTCATACTATAGTAGTATATACTGATGTGCAATTGAGACAAGCCCTTCATAAGCCAGAAAAATTAGGAAGATTGATGTACTGGGCAATAGAACTCGGTGAATATGATATAATTTATGAACCCAGATCATCACTAAAAGGGCAGGCTGTAGCAGATTTCATAGCGGAGTTCACCTATCCTGAAACCCCCGAGGAGCAAAAGTTGCTCGCTGATCAACCTGTGGATGTTACAGGATTAACAAACACAAGCTCAGACCAATTCCGATTGGTAAAAGGGCGTGTGGATGTTACATGATGTGATGCAGAGATAGTTGTGAGAACTCCGGACGAGGAACAAGAGTTGCTCGCTGATCAACCCGTGGATGTTACAGGATCGACAAACACTAGCTCAGACCAACTCCGGTTGGTAAAAGGGCAAGAAAAAATGATCGACGAGGAGCGAGAAAAATCTGGCGAGGATGAAAAGAAGCAGCAAATATTTCACCGAGGAACTCTGACTGATTCGAAATTTGAAGACGAGTTACCTATATGGAGGCTATATGTAGATGGCTCATCTTGCAATACAGGATGTGGCGCGGGGATAGTTTTGAGCACTCCGAACGAGGTCGACATGGAATACGCCTTGCGTTTCCAATTCAAAGCTTCCAACAATGAGGCTGAATATGAGGCCATGATTGCAGAGCTTAATTTGGCAAAAGTTATGGAGGCGCAGCAAGTTATGATCTTCAGTGACTCTCAACTGATTGTAAACCAAATTATGGGAGTATTTACAGTTAGAGGAGAATCAATGATCAGATATCATGCAAAGTCAAAGGAGCTGGTGTCAGAATTTACCGCTATTCAGCTGGTCAGAATACCAATAATGGAGAATACGAGAGCAGACGCCCTAGCTCGACTAACATCAGTTACTCGCACCGAGCTACGACGAACAATCTCAATTGAAGTGTTGGCTGGTCGGAGTATAGATGAAGATCTGTCGATGAACTTTATCACCCTTGATTTAGGTCCATCTTGGATGGATCCCATCAGGGCGTATATCTAGGAGGGAGAATTGCCAATTGACAAGCTCGCAGCCAAGAAATTGAAGTTTAAAGCTGCTCGGTATGTATTAACTAATGGTGTTTTATATAGACGGGGAATTATGGCAGGTTTGCATAGATGCATACATCCCTCCGAGGTAAAAGAATTAATTGAAGAAATCCATGAAGGGTCTTGTGGAGCACATGTAGCAGGTCAGACGCTTTTGCAAAGGATGATGACGCAGGGATACTACTGGCCGACGATGAGGGCTGATTGTATTGCCTATGCCAAGAAGTGTGACAAATGCCAGCGCTTTTCCTCCATTCGAAGAACTCCACAAGCATTGTTGACACCCATAACTTCCCCTTGGCCATTTGCCATGTGGGGAATTGATTTGGTTGGACCACTGCCAACGACCCGAGGAAGATTCAAGTACCTCGTCGTCGAAGTGGATTATTTTACTAAGCGGGTAGAAGCTGAGCCACTCATTGATATGATGTACGATAAGGTGTACCAATTTGTTTGGAAGAACATCATTTGCCGATATGGTCTCCCTCATGCCTTCATCACAGACCATGGGACACAATTTGATAACGAGGAGTTTGCCGCCTATTGTCATCAATCAAATATTTTGAAGGTCCACTCAGCACCAGGCCATCCTCAAAGCAATGGACAAACTGAAGTGACAAACAGAACGCTGCTGAATGGTCTGAAGAAAAGATTGGATGATGCGAAAGCAAACTGGATCAACGAGTTACAATCAGTACTCTGGGCTTACCGAACTACTCCCCGAGTAGCAACTGAAGAATCACCATACATACTGGCGTTTGGAAGTGAAGCTGTCATACCTGCCGAGTTGGGTCTCCCAACACACAGGGTGCTAAATTTCAATTCCCCTGTCAACGATTTAATGAGAAGGCTGGATTTAAACATGCTCGAAGAAGTTAGAGAAGAAGAAACCATTAGAAATGCTGCTTACCAGCAGCGAACAACTTTGTTTTACAACAAGAGGGTGAAGAAGTGCGACCTGAAAGAAGGAGACTATGTGCTGAAGAAAGTAATTCAAAAGCATAACAAACTGGAGGCAAACTGGCATGGACCATACCGAGTTACAAAAGTTGTTCAACCAGGAACTTATCGAATAACCACTTTAGAAGGCGAGGAGTTTAAGAATGCATGGAACGCAGAGCATCTGCGCAAGTATTATCAGTGATGTATATGTAACACAATTCCATCAGTATGAATAAAATGAAGATTATTTTGCCAAAGTCTCTCCTTTTATTGAAATTTTTTTGGGGAATACTAGTGCTACGCACTACTCGGCAAAGCTCGGCAGACTACTCAATGAAATATTCCAAACTGTACCAAGTATGGTTGGTCGGGGATAAAAACCCACTAACTGTAGTTGGTCGACGAGGAGAAATATTCCTAAAAATGCCAACCTGTTTGGCTAGGAAACGAAATATTCCAAACTGTACCAAGTATGGTTGGTCGGGGATAAAAACCCACTAACTGTAGTTGGTCGACGAGGAGAAATATTCCTAAAAATGCCAACCTGTTTGGCTAGGAAACGAAATATTCCAAACTGTACCAAGTATGGTTGGTCGGGGATAAAAACCCACTAACTATAGTTGGTCGACGAGGAGAAATATTCCAAACTGTACCAAGTATGGTTGGTTGGGGATAAAAACCCACTAACTGTAGTTGGTCGACGAGGAGAAATATTCCTAAAAATGCCAACCTGTTTGGCTAGGAAATGAAATATTCTAAACTGTACCAAGTATGGTTGGTCGGGGATAAAAACCCACTAACTGTAGTTGGTCGACGAGGAGAAATATTCCTAAAAATGCCAACTTGTTTGGCTAGGAAACGAAATATTCCAAACTGTACCAAGTATGGTTGGTCGGGGATAAAAACCCACTAACTGTAGTTGGTCGACGAGGAGAAATATTCCTAAAAATGCCAACCTGTTTGGCTAGGAAACGAAATATTCCAAACTGTACCAAGTATGGTTGGTCGGGGATAAAAACCCACTAACTGTAGTTGGTCGACGAGGAGAATTTATCGACCTTGGTTGGTCGGACACATTTTATGAAAAAGACAAAAATTTACCAAGTATGATTAGTCGGGGATAAACTCTCACTAAACGTAGTTGGTCGACAAGCATAATTTAACAACCTTGATTGGTTGATACTCGTGACTTTATTATTAAGTGATCGAGCAATATTATTGAAACTTGGAACTTTTTAATTATTACTGAATTGGTCGACGAACATCACAATATTGTTATCTTTAACAGATATGCATAAATGTAAAGTGTTGATATTTACAAGACAATAGCAATTAAGATTTGCAAACAGAAATGAAAGTTTTTCATTAAATTCAAAATAAATTACATTGATGATAAAATGAAAGTTACATTGATATGTATGCTAACTATTACATCAAAAATTTATATTCTACTGGTCTTTTCCCCTCAGCTTTTGATGCAGGTTCCTCACCAGCAGGTGGATCATTTAAAGACTGAGGAGAATTGATGAAGTTCAAATCCTTCAGCATCCTGACGTTCATCACAGAAGGTCGATCTAAAAGATGCTCGGGATGAGATACCTCAATTTGAGAATGTAAATTATAGTCACCGAGGTATTTTGAAATTAAGCTCCGAGGAATGGCCCGAGCAGGGATCCACTCCATCTCCAAATTATATGGTGGCACAGGCAAGTCGAGCAACCCGGGATCATGGTAGTCCCACAGATAATGGCCTTGTTCGAGCTTCAACACACCTAAGGCATTCAGCCAGCCTTGTTTGTAGCCCTCATTGTTGGCATTCTGGATACGATCATCCAAGTGGAATAGTGCTTCGTTGTATCCAGCCATCCAGACTTCCCTGGGCTGTTTGTGGAATTGGTATGTTAGCCTTTCTAGCTGGTCGTGGAGATTCTTGATGAAAAGCTCCTTATTCTACAAGAATGACTTCTGCGCGGAGAGCTGCTTTTCCAGGTCCCTAATTTTCTTTGACATATCAGATAATGCCTAGTTGTTCGCTATTAGTTGGAAGGCCTGGTTTTCTAAGGCAGATGCTGTCCTCTGTTCCTCGACAAGAACCCGAGCTACTCTTGCTCGTCCCCGAGGAGACGTGGAAGGGCCCGAACTCCTCAAGGTATCCAATTCGTCCCTTAATTTGGAATTCTCAACCTCTAAGAATGAAAATCCCTCGTCAGTCACTGGGATTAGGGCTGTTGAAGAAGAGGCTGCAGACTTCAACTGTGATAGCTCTTTCTGCAAGTTGTTGTTTTCCTTTTCCAGCAGCTCGGCAATCTGTCTGCATTCCTTGACCTCTCCCCTCAGGGTTCTCTCCCTTACATCATAACCAACAAAAAGCTTCTCGTAGCCCTTGTCAGCAACGATCAGCTTGTACTTTTTCTCATAACTCTCATGCAACAAGGCAGTGGATTCTTTATATTGAAGCTAAAGGTCTTCAAGGGTGCCTTGGAGATCCTCGATCATTTCGTAGTAAGCCACATTATTGGCCACCGCTCGATCAAGCAGACACTTCAGGTACTGATATGCTTCCACTGCCTGTTCCGAAGCATCCTGGCCAAGGATGTCGGCAACTTGTGCAGCACTCAAGTCTGTGTGACCAGCCTTAAAGTACTCATTGCACTGTTGCAGCAACTTTGTATCATGGGAAGATAGCAGATCCATCCTGGCCAGAAACTAGCAGAGAAGGAAAAGCAATCATTAATAAGAAATATAAGCAGAGTATGAATATAAGATGAACAACAGTATGCAAGAAAATTCAAGTTTTATTAGATCATAAAATTCAGAATTACAAGTGCTGGATTACATTTGATAAAGAAAGAAAAATATAAAGATAAGCCCGAACAACACTACACCTTTTCCTTATCTCCCAAAACCTTCTCGGGAGGTTGGGAAGAGGAAGCAGGTTGCTCGGAGGGAACTGTTGGCTGTTCGGAGAGCACCAGCTATTGCTCGAAGGAAGAAATGACTTGCTCGGCAGCAGACTGGATGGCTGGGGGGTGATCTCCCATCACCATTGAAGACTCCTCAGAGGTAGCTTCGTCCTCTTCTAATTCTTCCGGAGTAGGAGGGGGACCAGGGATATATCTCTGGAAAAGCTCGGATGACTCGTCGACCTTCATTTCCTGAAGGTCAGCAACCCATCCATCCCTAAAATACTTTAGACTGCCATAGTCCACTTGAGATACCATGGCAGCACATCCCTTATCCCACCCCTTGTCCCAGCCAGAGCTGAAGGACTTCTTCACAGTAGCTTTCCTCTTGGCCTTCTCCAAGGCAAGCTTCCCGGACAGCAGGTTCTCAGCAGCCTTCAATTTATTTTATGCCTCTTCTTTCTGCCGACCTACTTCCTGGAACTGGTCCAACCTCTTCTCAGCAACTTTGAGTTTATTTTCCAGCTCTCCAGCGGCTTTGAGCTTTTCCTCAAGCTCTTTATTTGCCTTCTCCAAGGCATTTTTTTTATTCTCCAACTCCTTGGAGGCATCAGCAACTCGAGCTTTTTCCTGCTCGGAGGAGGCAAGTTTTTTCTCCCAGATAGCTTTATCATCAGTATATTTCTGGCGAGAATCTGCCAGGGACTTGGTAGCTTCTTCCAGAGCTCCCTCCACACTGGACGAGGAGCAAGAAGCCTTAATCGCTTCATCCTTCTTCAGGATTATGTTGAAGCAGCTCGTCAAATGTGAACAGAAAAAGAAAACAAGTTAGAAACAGAAATGACAAAGGGAATATGAAAAAAATTCTAAGTAAAGATACTTACAGAAGCAAGGTGACGAGTAGCTAGTGAGGTAACCATATCCCGAGTAAGGTTTTCTTCGGTACCTTGAACCTCGGGAATGGTCAAGGACTTTACCGAGCTCATGTCAGAGCTCGGGGGAATAAAATTGGGAACTCCAGTCCCAGCAGCTGGGGGCTGAGTAGTGGTGACAGCCAAATTGACCGAGGAGCTTTTCTTCAGCCTCCTCCGGGGAACAGTTACAGATTCAACCAAGGATGAATCCTTAGTCGGTGATATCATAATCACCTTTCCAGGAGCAGTAGAGCTGCTCGGAGCCACTGCGGGCTTCTCGACGACTTTAGCAGGAGCAGCCGGAGGAGCTGCATCAGTCTTCTTTGTCCCCTCCCTTGGGACATCAATCCTACTCCTCTTTGCCTCACCAGAACCGGAGGCAGATTTCTCAAACAGGGTAGGAGGTCTTCTCTTCTTCATCCTTTCGCTCAAAGGAATATGAGAGTCAGGCGAAGAACTTGCAGAGGCTGGTACTGGCTCTGCTTCACTGATCACTGATCACTGGACGAGCAGTGAAAGAGGTTGTGTAGCTCTTGTACTGGAGCAGATACGAAGCCGACCTGATGTGCTCGTCGGCAACCCTTTGATGCAGACCCCAGATAAGTCCCAAATGCCTTATATTGACATCTGTTTCTTTTGGGCACTTTCTCTTGTTATCAACTGCAAATAAATAAACATTGTTATCAGTGACACATTTTATCAAACACAAAACAAACATGATTTCAAAATAAATAAAATAAAATAAAAATAACCTATCCCATTGCCATAAGGAGGGCATCTGGGACCATGGTAAACCTCATCTCCGGTTAATGGAGGGTGTTGCCAAATTTTTACGACAACTCCGTGTTCAAAATAATCCCTATTGGCATCAGGGAGATTGACTACTAAGGCTCTATTTATAAACCTAGTTTTTAAATAATAAATATTATCATTAACTGCCTATCTATAGCAGTACATGATTTCTGGAATTCCTATACGAATTTAATTTATGCACCCCATTAACTATTCTCCATGTGTTGGGGGCTATTCGTGCAGGAACAACATCAAAGTACTGACAGAATTCCAGACACAGAGGATTTGGTGGAAAAGAAAATCCACACTCAGCAAAAAAGAGACTGGGGAACCAATGTCCCTCAGCCAAATTGAAATAATTAGAAGGCTCAGAAAGCTCTTCCAAGACAACCCAAGAGGGAATGGAAAAATCAGATCGAAATTTTTCAAGAGATTCAACAAGGTAAACCATGGTGATTAAAAGAAATGAAGATGAAGGAAGAAGATCTTATAGGAAAAGAACGGATCTGCTGACAACGAACGACGGAAAAGATGAACGCACAAGAGAGTAGGAAGAGACGATGAAAAACTCGAAGATGAAAATTTGAAAAGGTAGAAGACGATGGGAGTGTCTGTGAAGTTTAAATACCTTGCCTTGGGAAATGGTGAAGTAATGATTACACAAAAGGATGATTACGTTACCGATGGCTAAAAGGGCATTAAATATTGGCGCGGGAATCAAAGCGAACAACAGCGGCTAAAAAGACGAAGAGTAATGCGGGAATCGAAGCACGCAGAAAAGTCCAAAAAAGCATGATTCTACGAATTTAGAAGGAGAAATAAATACAAGGGAAATGCTCCTAAAAATCAGGAAGACTATTTAAAGCTACCATATTCCGAGAAAGAATGTTCCATACTCCTCAAATTTCGAACTATGAAACATTGGGGGCTTCTGTTGATACCAAATTTAATTTACTGACGTGGACCAATCCTATGAAGATACGTGGCTATCTACATGGCAACTACAAACACTTCCGAGGAACCCACACGCTCCGAGGAACAAGACTACAACAAGGAAGACTAGTTCCCCGAGGAACACTGCTTATCCGAGGAACTCATACGCTCCGAGGAATTCTTGAATACCAAGAAGCTTAGGCGGTCCGAGTAACTCAGGCGGTCCGAGTTGCATCTCGAACAAAGCATTAATAGCTGGATAACCAATAGTTCAACTGATTCATTAAATGCTTATCATTCAGACGCACACGCAAAGAGGGCATTAAATGTATTACCCTTTTCATATGCATATCATTTAATGCATTACCCCTTCACATTCAACCTCAGGGCTATAAATACATTGTACAACCCTCATTGTAGGGGGACCGGATCTAGAACGGAATTTCTTGTAATCGAGAATTCCCAAACACTCAATAATAAAACAATAGTGGACGTAGGCCATTCTTATAAGGCTGAACCACTTTAAAATCTTTTGTCTCATTTATTTATCTGTGATTGAATTATTAGAGCGATCTAATTTTTTACATCAACACTAACCCATAATCCACGTGATTGCGTCAATAGCCAATCTACCTATAAAGAGACAACTCTTAACAAAACCGTTATGCCCAACCAAGGAACATCACTATACAACATATAAATATTATGAACATCGCGCTTCATTATATCCCCAATACAAGAACTACGTTAATAGCCAACCTAAAATCCTCACATAAATGCACCTACTCTCAACAAGGTGATACTTCCGAAATTATGCAAAACTCGTGGTATAACCCCAATGCCCATAAACCTCAGCCGGACCATCCTTGGTCCTGCACTACCATACACATAATCCACATTCGGTCACCCGCCAACCACATGGCCATACTCTATGCATCATAAAAACTAGAATTATAATTCATCTTGAGAGTTCTCTCTTTATTGGCTTAACTCGCTATTTCGTAACATCTTCTTCCATTATCTTACAATTTTCCCAAATAGGGGTACTCTCAATTTAACTTCGTAATTATAACCCTCAATCGAAACATGCTCTTTCTTTGAGCCCCTTGGAACTTACTTGTTCCTAAACCTTATTCATAACTAATACATCAACAAAATATACGCCTATAATGCACATGCAACTCCATCCTCGTACAAATCTTTAATTAATTTGTCTTAACTCAAACTAATTGAAAAATCAATACTCTCTTCTCAAATTTCCACTCACTCAGGCCTACTACTAATTATTTATAACTATCCTCTAACTCATATTTCGTGACCACACGGTGAACTTACTCCTAAGTCCAAACAGTCATATTATCATCACCCTAATAAAAAGTGGGTTAACAATATGAATGAGCCGTGTTCAAATCTAAGCGCAATACTAAATTTCAATCTCTAATTAGAATTAATCCCCACATAAATTTATCATCAACACGTGCAAATTTTTTTATACGGTCATTCTACTAGCCTAAATTTCCATTACAAACCATATTATCATAAGTAGAACCCAAAACTCCAACAGGCTCCTCAACAACTAAAATTCCTTAATATCTCCAAAAATGGACTCAATAAGGAAGGATTCACTATCTTGTGCCTGTAAGAGTCTTTAAGTTGCTGACTTTACCCCCAAACAATATAATTTCCCATAATATCCCTCACAACTATAGTGGACACCACTGTCCAACCACTCGTTACACACTTGACCACTAACTCGCAACGGATCTCATTGTAACACCCCATATTTCTGAGTATTTGAATTTAATCAATTTGGTAATTAATTAGTTTAATTTTAAATTATGCTAGAGAAGTAATTTAATTGAATTGAATGACAATGTGATTATTTAATATTAATCGAGAGAGAGGTATTGATTAATATTATGAATTTAATTTACTAAGTGAAAATAGTAAATAACGTATGAAAATTATTACGCGTAATAGTAAGTGACATTGGCGTAATTAAAATTGTAAGGACATATTTCTCATGTTCGATATCTTACATTTGTATATGTTGTACGCCGCTACAAAAGGCACGTCAACTCACGATCTCACATGACGGCCTCTATTTGAATTTTGAGAATCAAGCATTAAACATCTCCATCATGTATCCCATATCTGCCTCAACGACTTCACATTCCACGATTTTAGGCACTTCATGCAAGTGGTACGTAAGAGAAGTCAAAACAATGAAAGAAGGCAAGATATGAAAGTTCAAGGTAATTTTGGTAATTTTATAACCACCGTCCGGAGGTCTAGTCAACTTTAAAGTTGAATAGCTCGACGCCACAAAAATACTGGAAGAAACGGCACCTCAATCCGAGCTACGGTGAAGAAGTTATGGCCCTTTGAAAATGGAGAAAATTCTAAAAAAATCCTTGGAAGAATGCTGAGTGTTTTTTAGCCCCTAAATCAGCGAAGTTTCGCGAATCTAAGGGCAAGCCGGTTCAGGGGCAAACCAGTTCGAGGTACATGCCGAACCGGTTCAGGGTACCTGACGCTGGCAAGAGTTCCAAAAATTTAAAATTCCTTTTGGTTTTCCTATAAAAGCTAACTTCGGGGGAGTTATTTTTCAAGACTTGGAGAAACGATTTTGAGAGTTCTATTTGCTCTAGTCTTCATATTTTTGAGTCCCAAAACTCATGTCTTGATTCACACATCATTGTCATACCTTTGTGAATTCTTTTGAAACCCAAGAACACAACTTTGGTTTTGTTCATACTTGTGGAGAAGCCGCTCTCTTCTTCATTACTGCTCACCTGGAGTTCCTGAGGGAGATTCCAGCCGTCGACATCAGAACCGACGCCTGCGGGTATTTATGTGTCACGCTTATTTTCATTGTAATCCGTGTAACCGTATCTTACAAAATTATAGTGAAAATAAAAAGGTTTTGCCCCCTTGGGGGATTTTTCCTCATTTGTGTGTTTTGTGTGTGATTAATTATTCTTGAATGATCATATTGATTTCAATAACACCTAGATGCATGTTTTAGGATTTAATTGAAAAACTCATATTTAATTAAATAATTTCCTTATTTGAACGCACGCGCACTCGTTTAAAAATTATCTCAACTGGGAGTCGGGCGTAGACTAGTTTGGGGTCGAGATGGAATAATTATGTAGAGTGATTTGGATGATGGTTTTAAGGTGGCGAATGACACCGAAAGGGTCAAAATAGGCAAAATAGTATACCCGAGGGTGTCGATTGGGTCCCGGGCATTTTTAGGCTAAACCAGCTCCGTATAGGGGAGTTTTAGTGATTTGGGAAATGTGGGTTAGGAGACCTACAAATTTTTAACTCCTTTATGAGATTTTAGATAAGAGGGGATAGGGTTAGAAACTCAAAATACAACGGTAGTCCATTTGAGAACAAAAGGAGAGAATTCTTGGAGGTTTTGAAGAGTTCTTGAGAGGTTGTAGTGTGTTCTAGCACCATAATCAAGCTTGGAGTGAGGATTGGAAAAGAAAATCGTCAATCCATCATCCTCACCACGAAATCAGACCCTACTGATAAAAGGCAAGTGGTTTATTTCTATTCAATATGAAGTTATAATACCCATGAGACTAGGGTTTCACTTATATTGAATAAATGAATGTTCTTGGAAGAAAAAGAATGAATTTTACACATGTTATGGGTAGGGATTTCATGTAAAATGATTTAATATCTGTAGAGGATTAGAAATCATAAGATATGTGATTATCACCATAGATCAAATCTAAGTTTTTGAATGAACATGTGGGAAGAACACAAAACTAGGGTTTTTGATGATTACTGAGTTTGATTTGTTCTTAACTAAATTTCGTTAGGATTTAATGTGTTTAGAACGTTAGAAATCATCCCAATGCATGTAGAAAAGGTCTGGAAAAGTTGGTTTTGAATTTGGTGAAGAAACAAATAAGACACAAATGTGAAAATGGTGAAAAATGCATGATAAGCCAACGAAGAAGACGACCTCGTGCATATCGAATCGATTTGGCCCAAAACTAAATCGATTCGTCAAGGTGAATTGATTCGATATATGGGCGAATCAATTCGGCCCTGCCAGTTCTTCCTATTTAAGCCTTGAAAGTTTGTGTAAATAAATGGGTGACCTATGGGGCCTCTTTAAATCATTATGGGGGGCTTATGGGATTACAGTCTGACCTTGATAAGGGCATGTGGTAGTCTTAGGGAGAGATTTAACACTATAATGATTAGAGCTTAATTTGTAATTAATTCGCAAGAATGAGAATGTAATTAGGGGAAAGCGTGGGTGAGCTTATGGCGTGAGTCGTAGGGTAAGGAAGGCTTAGCTACTGAAATTGAACAAGGGGTAACTAGGGCCCTTAGAGTATAGAATAATACTCCATTAAATACGATAGTGAGAATAATCATAAATTAAATGTACGACTAGTATTCGAGTGATATATACTAAGTACAACTGATAAAAATTAGGTTGTGTGAATATATATATATATATATATATATATATATTGTGTGCGTACCTATTATATGATTGATGATATGTTAACATACATACATTGCCTTCTATCACGGAGGTTCCCGCATCGTGGGCGATCCCACCTTGCCGATTTGAGGGAGGTCTGAATTTGTGCCCCAGAACATAGAACTTAGGGCGGCTCACTATGTATCGTGTATTAGTGCGTCCGGCATGTCGTTTGGGTACGTTAGGTATAGCGTGGCCCAAAGGCTTAGAACTATATTCGCCTCTACTATTTGTTATTTGATTTTGGGTTCGAGGAGATGTACCGAACCATTTGTCCTTATTTAGTACGAGAGGTACTTCGACTGATAGTAGAGTACACCCATGTTTCACGGGGGTTCTTTTGAGCGATGCCGTAATGAAATAACAAATAGTAGAGCCGAATTGATTCGCCCGTAATATATATATATATATATATATATATATATATATATATATATATATATATATATATATATATATATATATATATATATATATATATTAAAACTTACGTATGTCATAAGATGAAAAGATGATGTCATCAAAATGATTTATTCCTACAATGCCTCTTTTTCCCTCAAATCTTCTATTCCCCCTCTTTTCTTACTCACTAATTTATTCTCCCTCTTTCACTTTAATTCAATCACAAAGCCATTTTGGTAAACACACCAAAATGTACAACTTCTCACCACACACTTCTCCGTTCACACGCCAAAGTTCATTTCAATCCCATGACACAAACCCTCCCATTTATTTCGGCATTAACCCATCATATACCCTCTTTTCTCCCCACCCACCCCCTGCATTCTCTTTTCTCCCCGTTGCTTTCCTCAGTTAGTTTTTTTCCTCTCTTTACATGTTGCAATTTTTGTACGGGTTTTGTAATTTTGCCTCAGGTAGGGTCTGATTTGTGGGTTTTGTTCTAACTATCCAAGTATACTCTAATCATTATGCTATATTATTCATTATTTTTGTTTAGTGTTCTTTTTCAAATCGGGGTATGTAGAGGTTTACTTTATATGTTTTGTCAGTTTGTTCCAGATCTAAGAACTATTTGCGATTTGATTTTGGATACCGAATTTGTTTTTGTTTTTCTCCATGTTATGTTTTACAGATCGAACCTCATCAGTAGAGAATGCTGCACACAATCTCCCTTTCTCTAAGATAGGGGTGTTCGCGAACCCGAATGGACCGATTGGACCGAAAAAACCGAACCGAATCGAACCGAACCTACTTTTACGGATTTTTTTAAATTTGGTTTTAATTCGGTCTTAAAATATATAGAACCGCATTATTCGGTTCGGTCTCGGTTTTGACTCTTAAAAAAAGGTTTTGGACCGGACCGGACCGCATTTATTAAAAATATATATATATATATTTTTATACATATATATATTTACTAATATACCCACACACACATTTTCATTTCACCTCACCCAATATACTCACACGCACGCACACGGACACAAGCCACACACACATTTTCTTATCTCTCTCTCTCTCTACAGGCAACTTCCCATGGCCGGCCCTTTCCCATCTCCCTCTTCTACACACGACTTCCCATCTCTCTCTCTACAGCAGCCCACCAGCGATCGCCCATAGGCCCAGCACGCCCACCGCTCACCGCCAGCTGCCTAGCGCCACCGCCAGCTGCCCAGCGCCAGCCACCGCCCATCTGGATCTGGTATTTCACTTGTTCTTCTAGATCTAAATGATTTTATTAATGTTGTGAGATCTAAATGACTTTTTCAAATTACTTTATTTTTGTTTAAAGAATTTTTGTGTATCCACTGTGTGTCTCTTCTCATTTTTTACAAAGAAAGTGTGTATTAATGTTGTGAGTATCAATGTGTGTTTTAAATATTTTTTTTGATATACTATTTGTGGACATGAAAAATGATGTATTAATGTTGTGTAGACATATTGTGTATATGTTGATAGATATGTTGTTCTCATTTTTTACAAAGAAAGTGTGTATTAATGTTGTGAGTATCAATGTGTGTTTTAAATATTTTTTTTGATATATTATTTGTGGACATGAAAAATGATGTATTAATGTTGTGTAGACATAGTGTGTATATGTTGATAGATATGTTGTTCTCGTTTTTTACAAAGAAAGTGTGTATTAATGTTTTGAGTATCAATGTGTGTTTGAAATATTTTTTTTGATATATTATTTGTGGACATGAAAAATGATGTATTAATGTTGTGTAGACATATTGTGTATATGTTGATAAAATATGTTGTTCTCGTTTTTTACAAAGAAAGTGTGTATTAATGTTGTGAGTATCAATGTGTGTTTGAAATATTTTTTTTGATATATTATTTGTGGACATGAAAAATGATGTATTAATGTTGTGTAGACATATTGTGTATATGTTGATAGATATGTTGTTCTCATTTTTTACAAAGAAAGTGTGTATTAATGTTGTGAGTATCAATGTGTGTTTTAAATATTTTTTTTGATATATTATTTGTGGACATGAAAAATGATGTATTAATGTTTTGTAGACATATTGTGTATATGTTGATAGATATGGTGTTCTCATTTTTTACAAAGAAAGTGTGTATTAATGTTGTGAGTATCAATGTGTGTTTTAAATATTTTTTTTGATATATTATTTGTGGACATGAAAAATGATGTATTAATGTTGTGTAGACATATTGTGTATATGTTGATAGATATGTTGTTCTCATTTTTTACAAAGAAAGTGTGTATTAATGTTGTGAGTATCAATGTGTGTTTTAAATATTTTTTTTGATATATTATTTGTGGACATGAAAAATGATGTATTAATGTTGTGTAGACATATTGTGTATATGTTGATAGATATGTTGTGTACCTATCAATGTGTGCTTAAGTAGTAATTATTTGTTTGTTTTGACTGTAGGTTTAATTTCGATCTCACATATATTTTTTTTATGGCGGAACCACCCTCAAAATCTCAGGTATGGTAGGTATGTTTTTAGGGAGATATATATTTTTTTAATTATATTATTGTTTTTTATTCTTTTTCGATCTCACATATATTTTTTGATTATAGGTTGATGATCCAAAGTCCGTCAATGCTACCGTGCATGGACCAATTGACCTTGATACGTCACCACAGAAAAAGAGAAAAAATGGCTTTACGGTATGGGATCATTTTACTAAGAACAATGATAAAAAAAATCCTAGGGCATCATGTAACTATTGTGGTATCACGTATGCTTGTCATGCTAGGAAAAATGGGACTAAAAATTTATTAAGCCATACTCCCTCGTGTCGAAAGTATCAAAAAGCGTGTTTGGATGTTTTAGATGACAATAACAATGGACAACAAAAACTATCTTTTATTCCAAAGAAAGATGATGGGGGAAATGGTCCAAGTTTAATCTTTTACCCATGTCGTTTAATGCCGAAGCTTGTAGGCAAGGACTTGCGAAAATGTTGACAATTGATGAGCTTCCATTTAAGTTTGTTGAGAATGAAGGTTTTAGGAGATTCATGGCACTCGCGCAACCGAGGTTAATTATACCGAGTCGTACCACGATTGCGCGGGATTGCATCAATCTTTATAAAAAATTGAAAAAAGAGTTAAAAGTTGGATTGAAAGGGCAAAGGGTTTGTCTTACTACCGATACATGGACATCGACTCAAAAAATAAATTATATGTGTCTTACGGCCCACTTTATTGACAAGGATTGGAAGCTTCACAAAAAAATACTTAACTTTTGTCAAGTTAAAAGTCACAAGGGTGAGGAACTTGGGATGGTTGTTGAGGATTGTTTAATTAATTGGGGAATTCAAGGTATTTTCACAATCACGGTTGATAATGCTAGCTCTAATAACGGTACGGTTCATCATTTAAAAAGAAAAACAAAAAATTACAAAGGCACCGTATTAGGGCATGAGCATTTGCATATAAGGTGTTGTGCACATATCTTAAATATAATTGTAGGTGATGGTTTGAGGGAATTTGATGAGTCAATTGCGAAAGTGAGGAGGGTCGTAAAATATGTTAAGTCTTCTCCATCTAGGTTGGATAATTTCAAGAAATATGTTGAAAAGGTAAAAATAGAATCAAAAAGTCTATTATGCCTAGATGTACCAACTAGATGGAACTCGACTTACATGATGTTGGAGTCCGCTTTGAAATTTGAGAAAGTCTTTGAGAGGATGGATGAGGATGATGAACAATACAAAAAATATATTGGTGAGGAAGATGAAAATGATGATGATATTGGAGGGAGAGGGGTGGGGGCACGAAAATTGGGTTCGCCTAATAGTGAGGATTGGGATAAGGTGAGAAGTTTTGTGAAATTTCTTTCAATATTTTATCATGCAACTTTGAAATTTTTTGGAACTTAATATGTCACCTCAAATGCCTTTTTCCACGATCTTATAATGATTCAAAGCAAGTTGATATTTTTGAGAAACAATGGAGATTATTTTTTGTCTAGTATGTCCGCTAGCATGCAATCAAAATTTGACAAGTATTGGAATGTCGAGAAAATAAACTTTCTCTTGTTTGTTGCGGTGGTTCTTGATCCTAGATATACGTTGAAGTATGTTGAATACTTTTTTGGAGAGTTGCATGGCTTTGTTTTGACAATAGACTTGACTAGGAAGGTAAGAGAGACTTTAGTTCGACTTTTTGATTGGTACCATGGAAATAGTTCTTTTAATACAAATTCGAGCAATATAACTCCAACACCAACTTTTGTCGTGCTTAATGATGATGATGATGATATGGATGGGCGTGCATTTTTGTTATCTCAATATAAAAAACATTTGGAAGTGGAAGATAACTTTGGCGCTAAGTCAGAAGTTGAAAAATATTTGTTGGAAACATGTGAGATGGATAGTACAGATTTTGATATTCTTAGTTGGTGGAAAAATAATCAACGTAGATATCCAATCCTCTCTCTTGTTGCTCGTGATATATTAGCTATTCTCGTGTCTACCGTTGCTTCGGAATCCGCATTTAGCACGGGAGGTCGTATTCTTGACCCTTTTCGTAGCTCATTATCAACAAATACGGTGGAAGCACTTGTTTGTGGTCAAAATTGGCTACGCTCCTCAATAAAGCCAATAAATATTCGAGATTCGTTGGAGGGCATTCAACAACTAGAGAAACTTGATTCGGGTAACAAATTGTTATTTTGTGATATTTCATCTTATTTGATCGTTTAAATTCTATTATTGATAAACTTGTTTTTAATTTTTTATAGAGTTGTTGGGAACTACAAGTGGAGAAGTTTAACGCGTGGCGTGACGGCATGGATGCCATGGATATTTGAAGAATTTGTTGAATTTGTAATACTTTAGTTAAACATGATACTTTGTTATGGATTGTATTAATTATGTGGTGGACATATTTTGTTACGGAGAAGTTTAATGTGTGGTGTGGCGGCGTGGATATATATGGGTATTAGTTGTTTTTTGTATTTGGATATTAGCTGTTTTTCTTAAAATAGTGTGCAGTTTTTTTAAAAGAAAAGTGTGCTGTTTTTTTAAAAGAAAAGTGTTGTGTTTTTAAAGAAAATTGTTGTTTTTTTAAAAAGAAAATAGTTGTTTTAATGCAGTTTTTAATAAAAAAAATGTGTTGTTTTTTAATGGAGTTTTACATGTGTTGCTTTTAATAAAAAATGTTGTTTTACAAAAAAAAGTGTTGTTTTTAATAATAAAAAATGTGCTGTTTTTTTATTGGTATGGACCGAATAGGACCGAGACCGAACACGGACCGTTTGAAAACCGAATGAGACGAGACCGATAATTTAGGTCCGATCTCGGTCCGTATTTTTTTAGGACCAATTAATGCGGTCCGATCCCAAAAATACTCCAAAATCGGACCGGACCGGACCGCGAACACCCCTACTCTGAGACACATGCACACAATGGTTATATTCGGGTCTGTAGAGTTTTTTTTTTCAAATCTGATAATTTTTTTTGGGGGGGAGGGGGGGTCAACTGCATATTATTTCGGGATTTCACTTTTATTGTCCTTTACGTATTTTTTTATGCTTTTTGATTTATAAAAATAGTTGAGCTTACAACAGTTATGGTGGGATCTGATGGTGCAGTTTTGGTGCCCTTTTTTTTGAGATCCGATGATGAGTTCTTTTCAATGTGCGAAGTCAAGGAAGACACACATACATGGTGCGATTTTTCTAGATCTGATAGTGAGATTTTTCTCATGGTGCGATTGTTGTCACACGTATACACATATCTGATGGTTAAATTTTTTTCTCTCACACACACATCTAGTTCGACAATATTTTGTGTTAGATCTGTATAATTCATCTAATCATTGATCTGTATATTTTATGGTACGATAATATTTTGTGTTAGATCTGTATATTTCATCTAACCATAGTTCTGAATGTTGATTTCTGGCAATATTCTGCTTTTGGCTAATTATATTATGGTTTTTATTTTGTAATTAGGAGTTTTATTCACATAATTTGGAGTCTGTTTGTATGCCTGATTTTTACGAGTTTATGTCTGATTTGGGTTAGGCCTGTTTATATATACTTGTTTTTGGAACCAAATCAGATACAAACGGGTATATATGGAGTTAATATTGAAGTTGTTAGATTAATTCATTTGTGGATTGTGTTTAATTTCTAAAACTTCTACCTAGATTGATATCTTCATCATGGATTTGTGTTTAATTTGTTAAGTAATTTTTCCAAGTGATAGTTTAACATGTATGGGGTAATTTTACTACTTCTATTGTTGATCCTTGCGTTATTAATATGTCTAGCAGTTACCGTAGTTAATTGTGAGTATATATGACATGCATCTGTTAGTTATTATATGTCTTCTGATTGTGATACATTTTTATTTTATAGGTGGTAATTGTATATACAAAAACTAGGTTAGTTTAAATTTTACTTATTTAGTTGTTCATATCATTCTAATAGTTGCCATAGTTAATTGCGAGTATATATGACATTCTTATTATTTTGTTGTTCATATCATTCTTTTCACGTTGACTTGAGGTGTACCGTACTAAACAAATATTTTTTTTTGTTTTTTTGTTTAAGGATTTGTGGACCAAGGCAGAGCATAGGTCGATACGCTTAACAAATATTTGTATGAGAGTTGACTTTGATTCGGATGCGAGTGAAAAGAGTCACGAGATGCGCAAGTAGAGCAGGTGGTTCGTTGCTTTTTTTAGAATTGTTCATATCATTCTTTTCACGTTAACTTAAGATGTACCGTACTAAACAAATATTTATTTTTTATTTTTTTATTTATGGATTTATGGACCAAGGCAGAGAAGAGGTCGATGCGTCTAAAAAAATATTTATATGAACGGTGATTTTGATTCGGATGCGAGTGAAAATAGTCACGAGACTCACAAGAAGAGCAGGTGGTTCGACAAATTTTTTGAGATATTGGATAGTTTTGAGTGTGGAAGCAAAGCCATTGGTCTATGAATGTGGTCCTTCTTTCAAGTGCCCTCCTTCTAGCCACAATTGAGTCAGCTTGCATGGAATTAAAATTCAGCTCGAGATCTTCAAAACAGAGTATAGGGGATAGGGTGTCAGATCTCTAAATTCAATTTCTTTCAAAATTTTATATGCGAGTATATATGAGAGCTTCTTGAAGATAAGGAAGCCGAAGAAATAGCTAGTAATGATGAGTAATTGTTTGATATTGGGAAAAACTACAATAACCTTTTGGAAATTAATACCCTAAAATGAATTCACCATTGTGCCATTGACAAGGGTTATAATTTCTCTTTATGTCTCACTGTTTTTTAACCTCATTTTTTCGTAACTATGCTGGGCTATTTTGATTTATGAGTTGGACTAAAGATGTTCAATGTCAAGGTAAAAAATATAGGTATTCATCTTTTTTTTCTTCTTCTCTCTAAGTTATATTTCAAGCTTCCTTTTCATTATTTTTATTGAATATGGGTTTAGTAGGTTTTGAACTATAGTGCTTTTCCATTAACTTTTTTGCGTTGTCATGGCAACACGACCTTAACGGCCTTCGACATGGGTAACTCACAACTGTAATGACATAATCAAGTTCATGATTTTGTGTGCTACAAGTAAATGCAACTCAAATGAGTAAAACAAATCACATAAGAGGTATTAATAATTATATTTGATTATGTCTATGTTTATTTTTAGTGAAGAATCAGATAGATGCCCCAGTTGTTTGGACGATCTCAAGAATGCATGTTTCTCTTGCCACTCCATAAGAACAATAAAACATGGACCTAGAGCTCTTTAGTGTTGCCGTTGTTATGCTGGCACTGCCTTTCAACATGGACCAAGAGCTCTTTCAAGTCCTTACAGGTTGTAATAGTTCAAAAGGAGAGCGTATCATGACAATTTTATTTAGAGCGTATAAGACCAATTTCTCTGAATCATTATCTAAGTAGTAATTGTAATTTTTTTTCCAGACATTATATATGGTAAATGAGGTAATTAGTAGTTCTTTCAAATATTGTATACTATTTTATTTGTGTTGTATTCCAGCATTGAATGATGGAAGTATTTAGTATACTGTTGTATAAATCTGTAACATTGTTTAGGTGCAAGTATTGGAAGTGCTCTTCACAAATTTGAATTTTTTGGCATGCCATATTTTTACAGCTTTAGTTCATGTTTGTAAAAGCATTGATTGACTTATATTTTATCAATTTTGTTGGGTGTTATTGGATTTGTGCAATATTTTGGCTCCATTTCAAAATCTATATGTGCATTTGGATTATTTGGGGGTTTCAACATATATGGGGTTTGATTTAAGGCTTTGGTGTTTAATATTGACCTTTTATAAACATTGTCCTGCATTATCAGTTTTTAGAGTATTTTTAATTCATATTTCCTATAGGTTGTAAATCCTTGAAGGCATTGAAGAAAGAATAATATAAGGGGTACTTATGTTAATTTAAAAAAAAATTACTATGTTTACCATCATTTTTATAGTTGGTGCAGCTAGGCTTGAACGTTGAAACTCAGGTATTGCTGCTCATATGCTAATGCAGTTATCACTGTTATCGCTGCTCATATACGCTGTTATCGCTACTCATATACGCTATTATCGCTGCTCATGAACTCAGGTATAATAACATTTAAACGTGACATTAAATTGTACAAAAAATAGGATTATTGGGATCTCATGTAATTGTTGCATTGAAAAGTATAAATGGTATTAAATCAACAACTATAGAGATCATCTGGACGCTAAATTGTAATTTACTGTGACAGATTCCAGGTGTTATGATTTTAGAAAAAGAAGCAGCGCCGAACAACAGGCGATTAACACCAAGGCATGCGAGCAACAAGGCATGCGATTAACAACAAGGTCTGGTCTTTAGTGTTTCCAGTGCCACGACCACAAGCATGAATACAAATTTATGAAAAAAAACATTTTTTCCTTTATTTTCTCTCTAATTATTTTTTTTCATTTTCATTTAATTGCAGGAATGGTTCTTATGTTTTGTCAATCACAGTCAGTTTCTCACCACAAGTTGTAGGTACACCACAAGTTATTCTTCCACGTTGGCGATGATAGCTAAGCTCCACTTAAGGCCATCATAATTGAAATAAAGAATTTGTAGTGTAAACATGAGGTTGTATTGAAGACTACTCACTGAATAATCCATGTAACGAGTTGTGATTCTTTTGCAAATCTACAAAGCAATTGATTGTTCATCCTTAAATATATATATGTAATCTTTTTGGGTTCTAATTGCCTTCATTTAAACATTAGACCACGCATATGTAACCGATTATGTTGCTTATATGAGGTCCATGATGGACTGTTAGTATTGTTGTTAACTTTATTTTTTAAACATGGTTGATTGTCTTATAAACGAAGGAAATTTTGTCCAAAATTTCTAAATTGTTTACACCAATTTGTGTTGAAAAAAAACTTGTTGACTTAAATTATTCACGATTTAATACTTTGGATAAGTTTGCGCATCACAAGCTAATTTTATTATTTATTGATGTATTTGTGCTTTTTTCACGAATTGATTATTGATGTAATAGTAATGTAGGAGTACTTTTTATTTCTTAGACAAGGTGGGTACTACTGTAATCAAAAGAAACTTTGGCTAAATTTCATTTATTTATTTATGCATTGGTTGTATTTACAAGTTAGTTAAATTGATTATAATGTTTATATGAGGTCCATGATGGTCTATTACTATTGTTGCTGGAATTTTTTATACAGGGTCCACAGTCCAATAAACGGATTGAACTTTGCCCAAATTTTCTCATAGATTTTACACATTTGTGTTGTTAAAAAACTGTATGACTTAAATTTACCCGATTTTATACTTTGAAAATTTATACTTCTAACATATAAAATATTTATTATTTATATTATTCATGACTTAATGCTTTTAAAAAATTATTTATCTATTGCAAACTAAATAAGATGTATGGTCCCATCAACGATGTACACTTTTGAAAATTAGCGTTGATTAAATAATTTTGAAAAAATATTCGCCCTTCAAAAAAATTGACCACGGTTGAAATTTTGGAAAATTATACTATAATGCAAAACTTTTATGACTTGACCACATGATTCATACCCGGGAGAATTGTCGTCGTGCCTTCAGGCACGCGCACGACTTTGGAAATTATGACCAATTTCTTTTAAAATTATATTTTGTTCTGTTGGGGAATGAATTTTTTTCTTTTTTGCAATTACATACTTTGAAAATTTTGTGCCTTTTTGCAATTACATACTTTAAAAAATTTTGCCATTTTGCGATTATCAGCATGCCCTCAGGCACGGGCATACCCTAGTATAAATATATATATATATATGTACACACACACACACACACACACAACGATGTGAATATTCTACTTATGTGTGACAGTAGAAAGTTAGATAGAGGATATCTAATGATTGAATTAAGTAGTGAAACTTAAATAATTGAAAAATGATAATATAAGTGAAATGATAATTTTAACTATTATAATGAATGAGAAACGTTGACTAACGGGTGAAGTACTGTATGGGCGGTATGGGAACAAAGACGTGTTCATATGTAGAAATACTTAAGTTTAGTTGGCTTGGGTAGAATAGCTAGATGGGCTAAGTGGAAACATTAGGCGTGCATAATAGTTGAGAGGTAAGGAAACTCATGTGAGTGTAAGTGAACCTAACATGTGTAATCAATAACTGATTTTAAATTATGATAAATACTTGATATATATTTTCAAAATATTTTGGGTTCTATCCCTTGTATAAAATCTTTTCAAAACCTTTTAGGTGTCCTGTCACGGGGACTCCCAACTTGATGATTACTTACAGGGACGTATAGCTGCAACACTGTGGAGGCGTGTAGAGTTTTAATTAGACACATCTATCATTTCATTCCTAGTATAGGAATTTATTCCAGTATTTCAGTTTGGGCATGTTGACACCATTTGAGACATTATTCATTTAGTATTTTAGTTTCAGACTTGTATTTAGATTTTCTTATCAGTTGGATTTATTGTTTGGTTTGAGATTTGAGCTGATGGTTTATTCGACAAGACTTAATTAATTTATTTACTTGAGATGATTTGGACTCTAGTATTATGTGAATGTTATAATTAAGGTTTTCGCATATTATTATTTTTCTATTTAATGCAAGATAAAAATCGGCACCGTCTTAATTAACTAATATGTGATTAGTAATTAGTTTGATTTTCGATAGTAATGCTAAGAATGAACCATTTTGTAAATCATGTTTTAATTTAATAAATGCAAGATCACCCGATATTTAATTAGGCAGTGTGTCACATATGGTATCAGAGCATCAGGTTCTGGTGTCCATAGAATTTTTACTGCTCATTACGATTTTAGTGTATCGTTCTTTTATTTTAGAGCCCTATTATTAGGACTGTTATTTTTATCTTCACGTGTTTGAGATATTGTGCTTATGCTATTAAATTTTGTACAAATTGTGTACTTGTACAATTCGATCTATTTGAAGATGCCACCAAGCAGAGAGCGAGCAACTAGGGGAGCGGCTAGGGATGAGGTGAGGGAGGCTCACTAGGAGCCACAGGAAGTGCCTCATCCAAAGACACCACGAGAGATGATTTCGGTGGCCGATATTGTAGCCCATGCGGTTAATGCAGCGATGACAGCTATGGCCGTGCATTTCCCATAGCCCCAGCAGTAACAACAAGTGGCCCCGGTCGTTCAAGCCCAGGCAGGGCCATCTACATGGCAGAGAGTCAGAGAGACCTTCCAGAAGGGCCACCTGCCCTAGTTTCAGGGCATTTTGATGTGGTGGAGTCATATTAGTGGAAGAAGAATATTTAGCGCCATCTGCGCATGGTAGAGTGTACCGCGATGCAGAAACAAATGTTAGCTACTTTCAGGCTGGCTGGAGCAGCCTTATAGTAGTGGAAGTCGGTGACCACCGCTGAGGAGAGAGATATGAAAACCATTACCGAGTTTTGGGTACGTTTCGACCACAAATACTTTTCATCTGCAGTCGAGTCAGAGATGCAAAAGAAGTTTGGGGAGGTAGCATAGGGTGACCGCTCGGTAGCTGAGTACGAGAAGGAGTTCACCTATCTGGTTAATTTTGTGCTAGATGATGTGAGGAATGAGGAGAGAAATAAGACAAAGTTTATGGACGGGTTGGCCTGGAAGCTCATGCAACATTTGATCGGTAACCCGCATTGGTGACATATACAGATGTTGTCAATACCGCTCTTGTACATTATCAGGATCATCGCTTCCATGCGAAGGGGAGCAAGAGAGGTGGGTATCCTAACCAGTAGGGCAAGGCAAATGGGGGTGGTACCAGCTCAACACCGCAACAACAGATAGTCAGTCATCAGGGGCAGGATTCCTGGTAGGGGAATAATGCTAAAATATTTAGGCACGGAGGGTACCGACAGAGGGGCAGGGTTACAGACAGGGTCAGTAGGCCCCAAATCAGAAGAAGTTTCCTCAGGGTCGTCAGGGCCAGGGGAACCAAGGGGAGGCCATTAAGGCTAGCAGCGTCAGGGCCAGTAAGGCCACAGACAGAGAGAGTTCCAGGTGCAGTGCTTCATCTGTGGCCTGCAGGGTCACAAGATGACAGATTGCCCATAGCAGGGCAGGGCACAGTAGCAGGGTGCCCAACAGGGACAATAGGCTCCTTTACCCCCAACAACACCATCCCCTCAACAGCAGTAAGGACATATGCACTACGGGCGTGTTTATAACGTCTTGGACATACCGATGCCACCTGCACCTCAGGTACCGCCAGCAGCAGAGGGTACGTTTCCTATTCATGGGCTTGAGGGTAGGATTCTTTTTTATATTGGGGCATCGCATTCATTTCTTAAGACCAGATTTACTAGGGCTTCTGATTTATTAGAGAGCGTTGGTAGTCTCCTTATGTGTGTAGAGTCACCGATAGGTAGTGGTTCACTGATACACTCAATTTGTAGAGGAGTCAATATCGTGATAGGGAGACTGATCTTAGCGGCAGAACTTCTAGTGTTAAACACGGAGGGGTACGATGTGATTCTGGGTATGGATTGGTTGGCAGGATATAGGGCGATGGTAGATTGATATAAGAGGACCATTATGTTTTCCGTTTCGGGGTAAGAGATGCTCTATGTGGTGATGCCTCTTCCTAAGGGAGGGTCACGCACATAGTTATACTACATTGAGGAGGAGACCTCATCGTAGGTAGTGATTTTGTTAGACTCGATTCTGGTCGTGAGTGGTTTCGAGGATGTATTTTAGGAAATACCAGGGTTACCACCTAGTAGAGAGATCAAGTTTGTGATTAACATAGCACTGGGTACGAAACCGATTGCCCGATCACCATATCGCATGGCTCCTGCAGAGATGCATGAGTTGAGAGAGAATATTCAACAGATCTTGGGTAAGGGTTTTATTCGGCGGAGTACATCACCTTGGGATGCACCTGTGTTGTTGGTGAAGAGGAGGGATGGTTCGCTTCGCTTGTGTGTGGATTACAGGGAGATGAACAGGGTTACGATACGAAATAAGTATCCATTATCGAGGATTAATGACATATTTGATCATTTGAGAGGGGCTGCCTACTTCTCAAAGATTGATTTGAGATTGGATTATCATTAGCTACGTATTCGGGTGGAGGATGTTCCCACGACCGCTTTCCTATCGCGGTACGGGTCATACGAGTTCAGGGTGATGCCGTTTGGGTACACCAATGCACCAGCAGTGTTCGTGGATCTCATGAACAAAATAATTAGGGAGCTCTTGGACCAATTCATGATCGTGTTTATAGACAAAATTCTGGTTTACTCTCGTACTGAGGAGGAGCACACGGAGCATCTGTGTATGGTCTTGCAGATAATTTGGGACCATCAGTTGTATGCCAAATTTGGGAAGTGCGGATTTTGGCTACGTGAGGTACAGTTTCTCGAACATATCGTATCTGATAGTGGCATTGCAGTGGATCCGAGTAAGGTATCGGCGGTGAGAGGGTGGGGACAACCCACGACACCGACGAATATTCGCAGCTTTTTAGGTTTAGCCAGGTATTATCTCCGTTTCATTAAGGGATTTTCGAATATTTCGAATCCATTGACGAACCTGACTCGCAAGGGGGTATTGTACGTATGGAGTGACCACTGTCAGATGGCCTTCGATGAGCTGAAGGACAAGTTGACATCAACACTAGTGCATCCATTTCCTATGAGTGGGGTGGAGTATTGGGTCTACACTAATGCATCCTTGCAGGGACTTGGGGGTGTATTGCAATATGAGGAGAGGGCCATATCTTATGCATCTAGAAAGTTTAAGCCCCATGAGAAGAATTACCCCACCCATGACCTTGACTTAGCAGCGATCATTTTTACTTTGAGGATATGGAGGCATTATTTGTTGGGAGAGCAATTTACATTTTTCACGGACCATAAGTCATTTTAGTATCTCTTCACACCGAAGGTTTTGAACATAAGGCAGAGGCGGTGGCGAGAGTTCATGAAGAATAACCAATTTGATATATAGTATTATCCTGGTAAGGCTAATGCGGTGGCAGACACATTGAGCCGACGACCTACTGGAGAGTTAGCGAAGGTCTGGAAATTGAAGTGGAGTGAGCTTCTATATGATGATGAAGTCGCCAAAGTGTGTATGGCAGTGTTATTTATCACTCTCTAGATTGTGATGGGGGTAGTGAAAGCGTAAGAAAATGATCATTTTTGTCATGACAGGGTGCGGAAGTTATTAGATGAGGGTGCAAATTCTTACTCGATGAGCTCAGAGGGAGGTCTACATTTTAATGGGAGATTAGTTATGCCTGAGGATGAGGATTTGAGGCATACTGTGATGACTGAGTCCCATGGTTCGAGGTTTACGGTACATCGTGGTGGGGATAAGATGTACCAGGATATGAGGAGACAGTATTGGTGGGCAGGAATGAAGAGATACATAGTAGAGTTTGTCTCGAAGTGTGTTACTTTTCATCTTGTAAAAGTTAACCATTATAAACCTTCAGGAATGCTACGACCATTAGAGATTCCCGTGTGGAAGTAATAAAGTATGTCTATGGATTTTATTACAGGACTACCGATATCGCAGAGGGGTTAAGATTCCATTTGGGTGATAGTGGATCGGTTGACCAAGGTGGCCCACTTATTATCGGTCTGCACCGACTACGAGACGATTTAGTACGCGCAACTATTAATTATCGTGATAGTTAAGCTGCGCGGGGTGTCGATTAACATTGTGTTTGATAGAGACAAGATCTTCATATCTCACTTCTGGAAGACCTTCTAGGAGGCCATGGGTACAGACTTACGGTTGAGTACCGTTTATCATCCATGGATAAACGAACAACCTGAGCAAGTTAATCAGATGCTGAAGGATATGTTAAGGATGTGCATTCTAGATTTTGGGGGCAGATGGGTGTGACACCTTCCATCGGTAGAGTCAGCGTATAATAACTTTTACCAATTTACTATCGGCATGGTACCGTTTGAGGCATTGCATATGAGACCTTGTTGTTTGCTCGCTTGTTGGTTAGAGGTGGGGGACAACAAGTTATTGGGGCCATAGATGATACAAGAGACGACTGCCAAGATTGAGCTAATTCAGGAACGTATTCGGATTGCTCAGGTTAGGCAGAAGAGTTATGATGATGCCGACTGGAGGCACGTGGAGTTAGAGGTTGGGGACCAGGTGTTGATTCGTGTGTCTCCCATGAAGGGGATCATGAGATTTGGCAAAAAAGAATAAATAGCGTCGAGATATATGGGGGCATCTTCAGCGAATACACAATATATTCCACGTAGCGTCGCGAACACGTTCCACTCGAGGAGATTGATTTGCAACCAGACGTCTCGTATGAGGAGAGACTCGTGGCTATTCTGGATTGTAGTGAGCATAAACTGCGGTCTAAGGTGGTGCCACAAGTCAGAGTTCCGTGGCGACACCAGAGTGTGGATGAGTCTACTTGGGTACGGAAGGATGACATGCGAGAGCAATATTTAGAGTTATTTACCACAGGTATGACCTAATTTTAGGGACGAAATTCCGTGCAGGGGGAGAATTATGTAACACCCCGTATTTATGAGTATTTGAAATTTATAAATTTGGTAATTAATTAGTTTTCTTTTAAATTACGCGAGAGAAGTAATTTAATTGAATCGCTTGATAATATGATTACTTAATATCAATCTAGAGAGAGGTAATGATTAATATTATGAATTTAATTTACTAAGTGAAAATATTAAATAATGTATGGAAATTAGTACGCGTAATAGCGAATGACATTAGTGTAATTGGAATAATCTCAATTGGGAGTCGCGCGTAGACTAATTTGGGGTTGATATGGAATAATTATGTAGAGTGACTCGGATGATTATTTTAAGGTCACGGATGGTTCCGGAAGGTTCAAAATAGATAAAATAATATACCCGAAATGTGTCGATGGGGGCCCTGGTCATTTTTAGGCTAAATTGGCATCGCATAGTGGCATTTTAGTGATTTGGGAAATGAGAGTTAGGAGACCTACGAATTTATAACTCCTTTATCAGATGTTAGATAAGAGGGGCTAGGGTTAGAAACTCAAAATACAATGGGAATCCATTAGAGAACAAAAGCAGGGAATTCTTGAGAGGTTGAAGTGTGTTCTTGTACCACAATCAAGCTTGGAGTGAGGATTGGAAGAGAAGATTATCAATCCATCATCCCAACCACGAAATCAGACCCTACTAATCAAAGGCAAGTGGTTTATTGCAACTCTATATGAAGTTATAATACCCATGAGACTAAGGTTTCAATTATATTGATTAAATGAATATTCTTGGAAGAAAAGAATGCTTTTTATACATGTTATGGGTAGGGATTTCATGTAGAATGATTTAATATTTGTAGAGGATTAGAAATCATAAGATATGTGATTATCAACACGGATTAAATTTGAGTTTTTGAATGAACATGTGAGAAGAACACAAAATTAGGGTTTTTGATGATTATTGAGTTTGATACGTTCTCGACTAAATTTCAAGAGGATTTAATGTGTTTAGAACATTAGAAATCATCCTAATGCATGTAGAAAAGGTTTGAAAAAGTTGGTTTCGAATTTGGTGAAGAAACAAATAAGATACACATGTGAAAAATGGTGAAAAATGCATGATAAGACAACGAAGAAGACGACCTGGTGCATATCGAATCGATTTGGCCCAAGACCGAGTCGATTCGGCCCTGCCAGTTCTGTCTATTTTGCATATTTAAGCCTTGAAACTCTGTGTAAATGATTGGGTGACCTTCGGGGCCTCTTTAAGTCATTATGAGGGACTTATGGGATTCGAGTAGGACCTTGATAAGGGCATGTGGTAGTCTTAGGTAGAGAATTAATACTAGAATGACTCGGTCTTAAATCGTAATTAATTGGCGAGAGTGAAAATGTAATTACGGGAAAGCCTGGGCGAGCTTATGGTTGGAACCAGTAGGCCAAGGAAGGCTTAGCTACTGAAATAGAATAAGGGGTAACTAGGGCCGTTAGAGTATAAAACAATACTCCATTAAATATGATAGTGAGAATAATCGTAAATTACATATACGGTGAGTATTCGAGTGATATATACTACGTCCAATTGATAAAAATTAGGTTGCGTGAATACCTACTGAACACACACACACACACACACACACACACACACACACACACACACACATATATATATATATATATATATATATAGGTTGTGTGTGTACCTATTATATGATTGATGATATGTTAACATACCTACGTTGCCTGCTATCACGGAGGTTCTCGGGCAGTGGGTGATCCCACCTTGCCGATTTTAGGGAGGTCTTGATTTGTGCCCCAGAACATAGAACTTAAGGCGGCTCACTATGTATAATATATTAGTGTGTCCGGCATGTCGTTTGGGTACGTTAGGTATGTGCGTATCCCAAAGGCTTAGAACTATGTACGCCTCCTTTGTTTGTTATATGACTTTGGGTTTGAGGAGATGTACCGAACCATCTGTCCCTATTTAGTACAAGAGGTACTTGGACTGATAGCAAAGTATGCCCATGTTTCACGAGGGTCCTTTTGAGCGATGCCGTAATGTTATATATATATATATATATATATATATATATATATATATATATATATATATATACTGATGTGAATATTATACTTATGTGTGGCAGTATACAGTTAGATAGAGGATATCTAAAGATTGAATTAAGTAGTGAAACTTAATAATTGAAAATTGAGAATGTAAGTGAAATGATAATTTCAACTATTATAACGTATGAGAAACGTTAACTAAGGGGTGAAGTACTGTATGGGCGGTATGGGAACAAAGATGTGTTCGTATTCAGAAATACTTAAGTCTAGTTAGCTTGGGTAGAATAACTAGGTGGACTAAGTAGAAACGTTAGGCGTGCATAATAGTTGAGAGGTGAGGACACTTAAGTGAGTGTACGTGAACCTAACATGTGTAATCAATTACTGGTTTTAAATTGTGATAAATACTTGCTAAATATTTTCAAAATATTTTCAATTCTGATTCTTGCTATAAAATCATTTCAAAACCTTTTAGGTGTCCAGCCACAAGGATGCCTGACTTGACGATTCCTTACAGGGATGCATAGCTGCATCACTATGGAGGCTTGCAGAGTTTTGATTAGACACATCTATCATTTCATTCCTAGCATTGGAGTTTATTCCAGTATTTTAGTTTGGGCATGTTGTCCCCATTTGAGACATTATTCATTTAGTATTTCAGTTTGAGACTTGTATTTAGATTTTCTTAATTATTATTTGGTTTGGGATTTGAGTCGATGGTTTATTCGGCCAGACTTTTATTTATTTATTTACTTGAGATGATTTGGTCTCTAGTATTATGTGAATGTTGTAATTAAGTTTTTCGCATATTAGTATTTGTATATTTAATGCAAGATAAAATTTGGCACCGACTTAATTAACCAATATATGATTAGTAATTAATTTGATTTTCGACAGTAATGCTAAGAATGAACCATTTTGTAAATCCTATTTTAATTTAATAAATGCTAGATCACCCGGTATTTAATTAGGCGGGGTGTCACACTCACTCTCTTGTTTTTCTATGCTTAAATACTCTTGAAGTCTTTCTAATGCTCAATGATTACTAACGATGTCGACACACATCATCGCGACACTAGAGTATAAAATCCTATAACATGCTCTTGACACATCGAAGAACACTCACCAGAAAAACGAAACGGACACAATACAAATCCTAAGGATACTAGAACTTGGATGCTCTGATACCAACTGTGATACCCCGTGATTTTTCACGCTCGATTGATTAGGTCACACATAAAATACCAGGAATGTTTTAACAATTTATGTCATTCTGAGCATTAACATAAACTAAAAACCATATAAATTAAAACCAACACAATAAAGGATTCAATAAGATATGGTGAACAGAAATACTAACTGTGAAAACTGAATCGACTATATAAAAATCTCTTATTACAATTGTTCAACTGAATATAAGAATATAAATGAAAGTTTTACTAACCACAAAATCCCAAACTAAAATACAAATAGACACTACACTAAATCCTGTGAATAGTCACGGTTTAGGGGTCACGACTAAGAGCCGTGACAATATCCAAAATGGGCGTGATGAAGTCCACGACTTAGTGTGGTCATGGATCGTCTTGCATGTGGTCACGGACCACAACCGTGACTCCCGTGGGTCACAAATATGAGTAATGATCCTTCCGTGACCATTGTGGCGCCAAGTTTCCCTCTAAATTTGGTCTCGGATTGGGTCACGACCTAAGACCGTGACCATAAACCAAAAGTCACACTGAGATAGTCACGACTAAAGATCGTGAATATCCTGTTAATAGAGTCACGGCTTTAGGTCGTGATCAGTGTATCATTCACACACAGACGTGTTAAAAATTAAAGGGGTCACGACAAATGGTCACGCCTAGGGCCGTGACTAGTGTCTTTATACTTACTTCCCAGACAAACTTTTTATTTCCCTCTAAAACTTCTAAACCCTCTAAACTTTCTGATTAGTCACGAATATTGTATATTTACCCCCGTTATATTTATGCATTATAGCACAATTGTGTCCGTTAATTCTCGTATTTATGCTTATTAATTAGAAAAACTCTATTATGTATGTTTATATGCTTTACGAGGTATAATTGAGCTTTTGTAGGTATTGAAACGCTTAACGGTGCAATTGGTGCTTTTCGAGAAGTTTTTAATGTAGTACGCAACTTCAGGGGCATTTTAGTCATTTCAATGTTTGAGCTTCGTGCCCAAACTCTTCACGAAAGTTGTATTCCTTCGAGTCAGCTTCGCGTGGCCTCTGATGGTTCGTCAATCTGGTTCCTAACGAACATGTTATGACCATTTTCCCGAGGAGCTCCTTCTTGATTTTTAGGATAAATCATTTTCTTTTCTTTTATCTTTATTTATTTTTCCACTTATTACATAAGTGGGTGTTTTGTGTATTTGAAGATATATATGATATAATCGATTTTAGGTTAGTTTAGCTTAGGGTTTGGGGGTTTGGAGAGTTCTTCTTCCTCCTCACTTGGTTTGACACCCATTTGGGGTTGTAAGTTAACTATTCATCTTCCCTACCATTTTAATATAGTTGTATTTCCTTTATTCTTAATTTGTAGTTAATTTACATGCTTTTATAATTAGGTTTACGTGCTTTCTTTTCGTGCTTTCTAGTGTAGATTTATCGTGTTTTTAATATGCTTTCTAGATAAGTTAGTCTAGGTTGTGTCGGATTGAACTCATTTCGGGTTGATTTGTTGCTTGGCTTTGGTGATGGTGTTTACGGGTATATTTCGGGTGCGTTGTCCTAGTTATTACACCTAGGAGATTTGACGGGGCATATCATGTATGTCCGTGCTTACGACCTTGCGTGCATAATTTTCGAGTTATTTGTTGACGCCAAAATTGTATTAGGTTTTTATACGAATTTAGGGGTGTGACAACCCTTGATTTAATTAACTATCGAAACGAGATGCATTTGTAATAACTCGTCGACCCATGTAACCATTTTATACTAATTAACTCGGGTAAGGGATATTCGACGCTACCTATAGTTTTTACTCGCTTTATTAGCCTAGCTTTATTTTCCCCCGCCGAGATTAATATTTCACTTATGTGCATCTTTTCCTTTTTGTTCATATTTATCTTTTACACTTTTATTTAGGAATATTAAATCCTATAAACTAGATTAAATTCGGGTATCGAAAATCCACAGAGACGAGTTGCTAGAATTTACTTGGATTAATACTTCTAAAAATAAAAGTGTAAAAGATAATTTTAACAAAAAGGAAAAGATGCAAAATGGGAAAGATTAATCTAGGCGAGTGAAAATTAAACTAGATTAATAAAGAGAATAAAAACTATATGTTGCGTCGAATATCTCTCATATGAGTTAATTAGTATAAAATGGTTACATGAGTTCACGAATTATTACGATCGCGTCTCGTTTCGTCAATTAATTAAATTAAGAGTTGTCACACCCCTAAATTTGCATAAAAGACTAATAAGATTTTGGCGTCAACAAATATCCCAGAAATTACGCACGCAAGGTCGTAAGCACAGAGCATACATGATATACCCCGTCAAATCTCCTAGGTGTAACAACTAGGACAACCCACTCGAAATAAATCTGTAAACTCCATCACCAAAGCCAAGCAACACGTCAACCCTAGGTGAGTTCAATCCGACACATCCTAATTTAAATTAGCCCCTAAGCATACTAAATGACATTAAATAAAATGAAACTAATTAATTAAAGCACGCTAATTAAATTAACAAATAAAATTAACTAGGTTACAAATGGAAAGCATGAAATTAAATGGAAAGCATGGAAATCTAGGTTACAAAGCATAAATAAGAGAGAAGAAGACAATAAATAGTATGCACTTACATTAATGGGTGTCAAACCAAGAAGAAAATGGAGGAGAGGGTCAAGTTCCACAAAAAACCCCAAATGAGCTCTCAAACCCTAAGTCTAAACTAAATTAAAATGAAGATAATGAGATCCCCTTACAAATAAGACAAGTCTCCCCTTTTATAGTAAGTTATAATTACTAATAAAAGAAAAAGAAAAAATAAAATAAAAAAGGAATAGTTACAATTACTAATAAAAGAAAAAGAAAAAGAAAATAAAAAAAGAAAGGAAAGTAGGAGGAAATAGGTAATGTCCTCCAAAATAGGGGACCGGTCGACCGGGATTATACCCGCCATCGACCGGTGGTTTGTTCACGCGCATACTGTCTCCAGACCAAGGCTAATCGCGAAATCGTGGTCGATCGGAATCTGACCCTCGATCGATCGGGGGCGGCAGTTATGTAGGTGTGTCCCAATTGTCTCTTCTCAATATTCACGCACCTCTCCTCTATTCCCACTCCCCATTTTGTGTCCTATTTCCTCCCACCCCCACCCCCACCCAACTTCAACCCAAATTCATTCACTTTTACACATCAAGATATCAATTCCTCCTACCTATCTTGTCTATTTAGTGTTTTTGATTATAATTGTCATGAATTCAAGGGTTTAACATATACTTTGACAATTTTTGATGTTTTTGTGTGGTTGTCTCAATTGTGTGTTCCAACCTTTTTTTATGTTGAATTGCTGAATGATATCCATTCATGAACACAATTATTGTTGCGTTATTGTGTTTGTTCATGAATGGGGTATGTTCTTGGTTCAAATGGAATCCACACATCCATATTTCACATTGTGCACGCCATGTTTGTTAAAATGCCTAAACCAATTTTTTTCAAGATTTTTAACATGCACTTGCGTATTTTTCACTCATTGTCACACGTCGACACATTTTGTCGCAATGCGGCATGTTTTCACCCGGTTTCACACACTTGCACACACCATTTTAACTCGTTCACCGACTAACTTTAATTGCGCTTTACAATTTTTTTGTCTTGCCTAATTATTGTTTTGTAGGTTGAAATGTCCGCAAAGTACGATTTGACCAAGTGTGTGCCCTCCCGGGGTGTCCAGGGATTCCGTTGTGAAAGGGGAGTCATCTTGCATCGCCACAATTGTGCGCATTTTTCTTGCCAAGAATGGTCGCGTCAATGAGGATTTTGTGCATATTTTTCATGCGACATTCGTGGTAGTGGAGAAAGAGAGGCGGACGACATATGAGACAATTGCGGGGGTGTGGATATGCTCCGGGATCAACTTTTTGAGTATATTGTTGTAATGGGAAATAGTTTTTTTTCTTCTTCGTTTCTTTCTTTCTAATTTTAGTATATTAACTTTCTAGTATTGTATTGTATTGTATTGTATTGTATTGTATTGTATTGTATTGTATTGTATTGTATTATATTAAGTTGTTTTGTGGAATTATGGAATTTGAAATGATAACGTAGTTGTTGGTTATTTATTGGATTTTGATGCATGTGACCCCCCCATTTTTATAAAATCAAATGTTCACCATCAATTTATCTAGTATTTGCACTTTATCCCCTCTACTTATTGTGACTTGCGACATGATTTCTTTTAACTTAATTTTTGTGCAAATATTTTTGTTTTTCTTTGGTGTGTATAGGGCTCACGTTGACTACCTCGGGGATCGCTCCAATTGGGGTGATTTATTTCTATCCCTCGTTTTTCATAGCGTCTTTACTTTCATTGAGGATAATATGTATTTTAAGTTAGGGGGTGTGATTAGGCATCTCAATTTCTTTTTATTCATCGTGAGCCATATTTATATTTATTAATTAAATCTTATATATTAAAAAAAAATCAAAAATCAAAAATTCGAAAAAATCTCAAAATTTATTTTCTATATTTCTTTTCTCTTTCTTGGGCCTTTTGCCATAATTTCTTATGATAAATTTAATAATTGCCCTATTCAATTGCTAACTCAATGATGTATTTTATATTTTTTTCATGTTGTTAAACTTTAATCATCAAATTATTCAATATTGGGAATAAATGCATGAATTAAACCTTGAAAACCCATGAGCACTTGAGCATATGTTCTAAAATGGTTCGGTAGGACAATTATAGCTCGGTATCTTGTTGTTGCTTTGTGTACACTAAAACCTAGAGAGCTTCGTGGTTTTCTTCATTTCCGAGTGCTTATACATTACTCTATCTCTTTCTTGAATAACGTATGTTGTTGACAATCTCATTTTCTTTTCATTGATTGCGTATTAATTGAATTATCACTTGACTTGAGCATGGTTTTCAACTATGTTGAGTCTCGAGAATCACATGAAACTTTAGGAAAAGATCATAGGCCCTCTTTGTTGTTTAACCCATGTAACCTTACCCTTACCCTTATACATGTCCCTAGTCAACCTCGTTGAGCCCAATTATGACCGTTCTTTTTGTCCCAAATCCCCTAACCAACTCCATATTGGAGTTTTACACAGTACATTTTACCTTTCTTACCTATGTTTGGAATGATATTTGGGATTGAATGATGTTGTGTAGTGTGGGTGCAATTTAAGCATGAAAAGAGTGAGAAAAGAAGAAAGTATAGTGAAAAAGAGAAGAAAAAGAGAAAGTTGAAAAAAAAAGAAAAAAAAAAAGAAAAAGAAGAAAAGAAAAAAAGAAAAAAAGAGAGAAATTTATAAATATTATTTATAGTGATTCAATAATCCTTGTTACTCTCTCGATTTATATATTTAATGCATGTTTGGAAATCATTTTCCAATTTTGAAATTGTCCGCTATTTTCCATTATCCCAAGTTCTTCATCTCCAAACATCTTTTGTATTTGTAAATACATCCTTTCATTTCATACCCCTAACCCCAAGCCTACATTACAACCCAATAAAGTCCTGTTTGATCCTAGGGTAATGTGATTCAAAGGTCAAACATTAGCGATAATCTATTTAAGTGCATTTTCCGTTGGTTAATATGCAATATACTTTCATGAGACTGTATTTTTTACTTTTATATTGCGTTCTTCATCAATGACGTGTGCGCGACCTTGTTTCCATTTACATTTACTCTTTATGCCTGCATGTCCCGTGTATTACACACCATTCCGAGTGCTTTTATTTATTGAGTATAATATCCGGAGAGGATTGAGTGGAAGCATGCTTTAACTGTTATCCGGGCTATAGGCGTTTTTTATTGAATCAAAGATTTTTGCATGTGCATGCACACCACACACATTTGAGGTTTCAATTCCATGTAGTTATTCTTTTAATGTTAATAGTTTTGGATTATTGGGCAAAAGTCTCTTTTGCTTTGTTAATAATATGTTGAAATATTTAATTGTTGTTGAGCTTGGCATATTGGTTGGTTGGGCATATTTTGAGGAAATTTTATATTTGTGAGTTTCATCCCTGAAAATCCTCACGAGACGAAACTCGTCCACTAGAGTAACCTAGGGGTTTAACGGCTTATTGCAAATGCTAAATGCAATCGTTCGCCCGCGAAAGTGGCATTTGTATATTGTATGCTTATACACATTTTGCATCGCCATCTGTTGGACTGATTTTGGTTTGTTTTATCACTAGGGACTAGTAATGTGTAAGTTAGGGTGTGTGATTAGTCACGAATATTGTATATTTACGCCCGTTATATATATGCATTCTAGCACAATTGTGTCCGTTAATTCCCATATTTATGCTCGTTAACCAGACAATCTCTATTATGTATGTTTATATGATTTACGAGGTATAATTGAGCTTTTGCAGGTATTCGAACGCCTAATGGTGCAATTGGTGCTTTTCGGGAAGTTTTCAATGTAGTACGCAACTTCAAGGGTATTTTAGTCATTTCAACATTTGAGCTTCGTGCCTAAACTCTTCACGGAAGTTGTATCCCTTCGAGTCAGCTTCGCATGGCCTCTGACGGTTTGTCAATTCGGTTCCTAACGAACATGTTATGACCATTTTCCCAAGGAGCTCCTTCTTGATTTTTAGGATAAATCATTTTCTTTTCTTTTATCTTTATTTATTTTTCCACTTATTACATAAGTGGATGTTTTGTGTATTTGAATATATATATGATATAATCGATTTTAGGTTAGTTTAGCTTAGGGTTTGGGTTTTTTGAGAGTTTTTCTTCTTCTTCATTTGGTTTGACACCCATTTGGGTTTGTAAGTTAACTATTCATCTTCCCTACCATTTTAATATAGTTGTATTTACTTTATTCTTGCTTTGTAGTTTATTTATATGCTTTCATAATTGGGTTTACTTGTTTTATTTCCGTACTTTCTAGTGTAGATTTATCGCGTTTATTTACCGCATTTTTAATATGCTTTCTAGCTAAGTTAGTTTAGGTTGTGTCGGATTGAACTCATTCCGGGTTGACATGTTGCTTGACTTTGGTGATGGTGTTTACGGGTCTATTTCGGGTGCGTTGTCCTAGTTATTACTCCTAGGAGATTTAACGGGGCATATCATGTATGCTCCATGCTTACGACCTTGCGTGTATAATTTTCGGGGTATTTGTTGACGCCAAAATCGTATTAGTCTTTTATGCAAATTTAGGGGTGTGACAACCCTTGATTTAATTAACCGTCGAAACGATACGCATTTGTAATAACTCGTCGACCCATGTAACCAGTTTATACTAATTAACTCGGGTGAGGGACATTCGACGAAACCTATAGTTTTTACTCGCTTTATTATTCTAACTTTATTTTCCCTCACCGAGATTAATATTTTCCTTCTGTGCATCTTTTCCTTTTTGTTCATAATTATCTTTTACACTTTTATTTAGGAATATTAAATCCTATAAATTCTAGCAACTCGTCTCTATGGATTTTTGATACCCGACTTACCACTACACTTGTATCGCAAGTGCAGTCGTCATTTAGGTTTTTGTATTGAGGCGGTGAACAGAAAACAACGATCGGCATTTTGACGCGCGCTCCTTTTCACCCTTAATCACTTTCCCTCTCTCCGACGATTTCGTCCCCTTTACCGGCGATTTCCGCTCTCAGTCTCAATCTCAATCTCTCTTTTAATCTTAAAGGTATGTATTTATGTGTGTGTATTTCTATGTGTGTGTAGTTGTGTGTGTATGTATTTCAGTGTGTATATGTGTGTGTACGTGTATGTATTTCAGTGTGTGTATGTACATGTGTGTATACGTGTGTGTATACTGTATATATGTGTGTATATCTATATGTATATGTATATTGTATCTGTGTCTGTGTATTGTGTACGTGTGTGTGTATTCTTGAAAAAAATATATGACTAATGTTGGTTTAAGTTTGGGGATGAAATATCTCAATTTTTTCCTCCTCATAAAATTGATTGTCCCCATTTAATTCATGATTATTTTTAGAAATAGCATCATTATATCGTTTGTTTACCTCTTTCCAATTGATACACTTTGGTGGACAAATAGTAATTACAGGGGTTGGATTCTCATCCATACCTTCTTTAATTTTTAAAATGACTACGGACCCATCTGAGTTAAATTGAAATACGTAGTCATCTAAATTTTTAGTATTTTGTAAAAACATGTCCACAGGATCAATTGAGGAATATGAGAAAGATGACGGGATAACAATATGAGGATCACCCATTGTAATTTACAACGCATGATTTTTTTTTTGCTAACAAAATGCAAGAAGTAAAAAAAACTAGTCCGAAAATCACAACACTTTTTTTAAAGAAAAATCAAACAAATCCCCTGCAACGGCGCCAGAAACTTATTGTCAATTTTATAAAATGCCGCAAGTGCACGGGCTATTATAGAATTGCAAGTGTAAGTACGGGTCGAACCCATGAGGATTTGTCAATTTATTCGTTCAAAATAAATGTGATTGTCCAACTAGATTAATTACGCTTGGAGATGAGTTGTAATATTAAACTAAGCAACACAAACAAGAATTAGGATTACGAGAGATATAATCAAGGGATCGTGAAAACTAGGACGTTGGATCCATTTATCACATTTAACTAATATTATGTAATAATTATTTAAACTCGTCAGTCCCGATTTTATAACTCAAATTAAATCGACTCTCGTCGTATTTAATTCGGAGGATAACACGGTTAAGTTCCCAATTAAATTTTAATTTCTCTAAATTCAGATGGCTAAAATCCCTATTCCGTTAAAAGTTCACTTTTAGATTTCAAAGTATAGTCTTTAAGCATGGACTATCAAAACAATCGAGTGCAAGCATAATCCATCAAAAAGTACTCACACTTAAAAATAAAAGTATGATTTTTCTTACACAAAGCCTAAGGTTTAAAACACACTCTCGTATCATTTTAAATGAATACCGAATTTTTAAGACCTTTAGCACATATCGGGAACAAAGACGAATTTAAATCATGCACAATATTAATCAAACATGATAAATTTCACCTAGTCCTAGTAAAGAAATTATGCTAGCATAATGAAAGACATCATAAAATTGCAAGAATGAATATGAATTTTCATTAATAAAACAACTTACAAATGATGAGTCTTACAATTGATGTTGACAAAATTCCTTCCACAAAGATACAATTCTTGGCCCTCAAATATAAATAAAACTCTCAAGATAAGAGAACCAGAAACTATTTCCCAAATTCTCTCTACAATTCTCTCCTTGTTCTCCACACGAAATAATGAGCCAAAGGGTTCCATTTATAGGGTTAGGGGTGAGGCATTAGGGTTTTGGTGGAACTCTTTAATTTTCACCTGTTCAATTTCCACCTCCTTAATTTCCACCTCTTCAATTTCCAGCTCTTCAATTCCCCCCACTCGAAGAGTCTTCTTATTTCTTGGTGAACAAGCATGCCAAATTTCGTCCAATTCGGAGAATAAAAATTTCAGAGTTAAAATTCAGCTTTTTCACGCCTTTTTCAAGTTGATCATCAATTTGCACCAATTTCCATAATTACCTGTAAAAATTTCACTAGGCAACTTTTTTCACAAATTAGCACAAGAATATTATAAAATTAATGAAGCACCCATTTTTGACTTAAAATTGCCATTTTAACTGTGAATTCAATCATTCTTGCATTTTTTCTCTTTTTTAATAAAATGATCCTAAGAACTTATTAAATAAAAAAAAATGGGACTAACAAAGTATAAATTTGGGTATAAAATATACAAAATAATGCACTCATCAAAATATAAAAAATATATATAAAAAATGTGTGTCCTTCAATATTGATGCTAAATCCGGGATTAGTTTTAAGGGTAATGTTTGTAAGGGATTAATTTTATGACTAATATTTGTAAGGATTAATTTTACGACTAATGTTTGTAAGGGCTAATTTTAGGGTTGATTTTAGGGATTGTTGGCTTAAATGAAAAAAGTAGGTATTCAAAACATAATAAATTAATGGTGAGATACATACACATACACGGGATTCACTCGTGGGAGACAACATGGCTCCGCTGATTTCTTTGGAGTTTTGTCTGGACAGTCTTTGGACCAGTGCCTTGGCTTTTTACAACTATAGAAAGTGTTACCATTACTGATTTTAGATGGTGGAGTTCAATTTTATTGAGTGAGGGGAAGTAATTATTGTTATACAACTATAGTTTGATTCCACGCTTTGTTTCTCAAATGCCACTAGTGGTAATTTCCAATGTAAGGCAAAGACTTAATATGAGCGAGAAAGTAACCATTGTGTGATGGAAATCAAAGGTCAGGTCACAAATATTTTCATGACCATTATGTGAAGTAAGGCCGTAACGATCGCAAAAAAGTAAGGTCTATTTTGGGAGTATTCGATCCGAAGTGACTCCACAGTCGCATTCATATATCTTTATGTAAAAGAGCCACAAAACGGCCAATGTAACCCGCAGGAAACGACCGCGTAGTCACGAGATCCCCAGTTTGGGTGTGTATTTCTATGTGTATGTGTGTATTTCTGTGTGCATATATGCACGGGATTCATGCCCTCATACATAATAACTAGTAATGATTCATTAAAGCCATTATTTATAGGAATAATATTCACGCCATCGTTCATTTTTCTCTGGAAAAATGAGTCACGATGATAATAAATGCAAAAAGAGTGTGAAAGGTTGCAATTAGCCCACACTTGTACCTCTTTCATTAATGAGCCTCATTCAGTGGGTATCACAATTTATTGGTATGGGAAAAGAAGATCGAACAATTTAACTACCTTGTAAGTTGTGGAGTTCATCTCCAACAAGAGTACTTGTTCAATTGTATTTTATTTTCCCTACCAGAATGCTGGGATGAAACTGTACACCATATATTTCGCGTACATAGTCCTGATACAACACTCACCTTACGCTATTAGAGAAGGCAAAAAAAATCAACCATTATGGATAGAATTACGTACAAAGTGCATTGTCGAAGACGGTGATGTCTCGCGACACACCCACGTCAAACTCAATCTCGCCAATAGGCTGAAGAGGATGATATTTCGAGTTCACTGACATCTATGCATCCATTATATATACGCTTCCTCCTAATTGGCGACGAGCAAAAATCCATAGGTTTTTAAAAACAAATCCCGATTGGATGGAGATCAGACACATTGAACTTGCATTAAAGTCTTACCATGAAAAGGTAGATTATAATATATGGTCAAAATTTTTTATTTTATTAGTTATAATATCAGATTGAAGTTTAAAATTACGCATATATTAGTATAGATACACATTGAACTTTTATTATTTTTGTAGATAACGTCGGGCGATAACGGAAACAACCCTATAACCGAGGGCGTGACACCAACACAAGGAGAATTCTCATCTCCAATTCGTGAGAAATACTCAACTCCACTAATGGTTCACTCCCCTACTCCGAGTTGTGTAGGAAAGGTACTCCCATTAAACCAACAGACACGCCCACCACTCTGAAAACTATCAGATCAGTCCAGAAGAAGTCCATTGGGTTCACTCTATTGGAAAATAACCCCACAAGTTATAAGAATCACATTCAACAATTTAAAGCCTAGTGTTTGTCTTAGCAAAAATGAATGTGGGAGTGGGAGGCGCTGATAATTAGAACCTCGTAGATAAAGGTATTAAAGATGACATCTACGAGCAACTCAACCAACGGTTTGAATTTTCTACAAACTTAAAAAATAAGGTTCTTTCTCGGGTTTTGAATAACTCGAACATATCAGAGAAACCTTAAGCAAAAGTATTTCCCTAAAGAAGCATCGAGCTCCAAAATTTTAGCGCTCAAAGACCAAGTCACTACGAACGTTGAGATGTCAGTCGGTTAATAGAATGATTTTCTGGAAAATGAGGCAAAGGACTCGAAATGCTAAAAAGGGAGAAAAACAAACATAATAGGGACAAAAAAATTGATGTCCACTGACTTTGCTCAAAATCTTATGAAGATTTGAAGAACGAGTGGTCGAGTAAGATAAAAGGCAACCCAGATGAAGTAAAGACATCGAATAGGGCCAATTTGTACGTGTATGCAAGACGAGACAAAGATAATAAATTATCTCCTCACTTGTCCAAGACTCTAGAATCAATAGATTCTATGAGTAGTCAGCTAGCTTCAAGCCCGTTCGACGACATTGACAATGATACCCTCGTACAAACCTTAGGGAAGGATCATAGAGGGAGGATGAGAGGTTTGGGGTCGCATGTGTTAAAAATAAGATTCAAACACGCCGCACCTCTCGTGGACGAGCTTTATTCTCTTAATAAGCATTTATCATCCAATGATGAACGTCATTCTAAGATTGAAGGGGATCTAATGGGGCTTCAAAATGAATTAGGAGGAGTGAAAGATAAATTTTCACAAATTGTGTCCCTTTTAATCGGTCGTATGCCCCTGCTACCCCCAATGCATCTCGATTTCCCCTTACCTCCTCAAAATTTTCCTCTTTCTCCATTCCCCTCACAGATGTCAGTTTGTCCTTCAACATTCTCCTTCTCAGCGCCTCAACATGCCACAGGTCTTGGATTATCATCAACAACCCACGCTGACTATGGTGAAAAATACTATATTAAGGACCTGAGCGGTAAAGTTATCATTAGAGTGTGCCCGCTCATCTCCACTCAAGTAGGCACTCTAGTACATAATCCACTTTGCAGGAGGGTGAGTGTCAGATCCTGGTTGATAAAGTATACGTCGGTTGCGAAGATGCTCCAGTGTACATCGCCAACGGAGAAGGGAATTTGTTGAAAAATTATTTAGACTCTTTTAGCACTTGGCTAGTTTATCTTTTGATGAAGATGTAGTAATATCACTAGAAAAATTTATTTAATTTGAGTTTAAGTGGGTGTGTTCTTGTATTTAAGTTATTGCATAGTTCGATTGATTGGTGTGTTGTTGATATTTATGCTTTACTATGCAAAATGATATTTATTTTATCATGTTAACATAGGACTGCAGTTTGAAGATTATTAATTGAATTTTCCACAATACAAAGAGTGGATGGAGGAGACTGACCGAATAGCTAATAGTTATGTTAAAGGCATTCAAGAATTTATTAGCTACCCTTTTAAGAACCTTAAAAGTGAGAAGATTCCGTGTCTGTGAACCCATTGTATTAACAGAAAATTTAAATCTTTAGAAGATGTTGAGTTATATTTAATAAAGTGGGGAATTTGTCAAGATTGTAACTGATGGACATACCATGGTGAAACATGTACCTTATGTTCCCGAAGAATTACCAGTAACCGATCGCATAATAGACCACCAACGAGTGGAAGTACTAAATAATTCACCAACACATCGTCAGTTGATCGACCTAATTGATGATGCTTACGGAGTCCACCACGACCAAAAAGAACAACCTATGGAGATAAATAATGCGGAAAATTAATAATTTGATACTGAACTACTAGGAGACTAAGTATATATACGGTTGAAAGTCGATGTGGCTAGTCTGTCGTATAAAGATTACGATGAAGATCACTCGATTTTATATGCAATGATTGGTTTGCATAATTTGAAGAGTCATTTTGGTTTGTCTGGGAACTGCGTAACCGAAATTCTTAAGTGTGTTAAAGAAATTCTCCCAAAAGAGAACATGTTACCAGACAATTATCCTACCATGAAGAAGATCTTGAAGGGGTTGGGATTTAAATACAAATCTATTCATGCATGCAAGTATGATTGCCTATTGTAACGCAATGAGCATGGAGAGGAGGATGAATGTCCAGTATGCGGTGATCCTAGATATATCGTTTGTGATAAGGTAAATGAAAAACCTGCAAAATATCAAAAGAGCTCGCAAGTCCAACAAAAGGTTTTGAAGTATTTTACACTTGGGTCATGGTTAAAATGATTTTTTACTATACCGTGGATAGTGGAGGCCATGACATGGCATGCTCGATGTGAGGTGGGTGGGAATCTGATGCATCCTCCGGTTGATTCACTCGTCTGGCAAATTTCAAACGCATGACACCATGAATTTTCAAAGGAACTGTGCAACGTTCATCTTGCAATCTCAATCGATGGGTTTAATCCTTTCAGTAATTTAAGTACTAGTCAGAGTTATTGGCCAGTTCTCATGATGCCTATACGTGTCCCTCCAACACTGTGCATGAGAAATGAGTTCACATTGTTATCTTTATTGATACTCAGGCCAATGGATTCAAGCGATGATATTGATATATTCTTAGCCCCATTAATCGAAGAACTTAAAGAGCTATGGGTTAAAGGCGGGACGTCGTTTGACTCTCATAAGGGTGAAGAGTTCATAATTAAAGCAATGGTAATATGGGCGATCCACGACCTTCCTTCTTATATGACCTTGTCCGATTTTAATGTTCATGGTTATTATGGACATCCCAAATGCGGGGAGGAAACTAAAGACACTTAGATACAACATAGTAGTAAGATAAGTTACACGGGTTATCGTTGATTTTTGTCGACTAGTCACCCTTTCAGGAATGACAAGTCTAATTTTTATCCTATTGGTAAAGAGCGCGAATGGCACTTGCTTGGCTTTCTGGTCAGCAGATCGAGGAGAAGGCTGCGACTGCGACTGTGAGGAATAGGTATGTAGGCAAACACCCCAAGTTTTTTAACCTAAAGCGTAAAGCAAGGGGATATCCTAATGACCTTATAAAAATAAAACCATGGTCCAAATGATCAATATTTTTTAATTTCCGTATTGGAAAGATCATCATGTAAGGCACGTAATTGATATGATGCACACAGAGAAGAATGTTGTAAAATATCTGATAGGAACGTGTCTGAATGGATCTCATTTCAAAGATGGAGAGCGGGCGCACCGAGATCCACAAGATATGAAGCTAAAGAAGAAACTCTGGTTAAAAAATGATCCTATAACAGGAAGAATTTCTACCCCTCCGAATGCTTTCATTTTGACTACTAGTGAGAAAAAGATCCTCCCAGACACATTGTTCAAGTTGAAGACTTCAACGGGTTATTCTGGTAATTTACGTTGGTAATAAGCTACCAGGCAAATGACTTCAAATAATGGAAGTCTCGCGACTCTCATGTAATCATCCAATTAACCCCTTTGTTGTTTTGGCATTGCTTCTCTGAACACAAAGATCTTCGTCGGGCAATTATGCAAATCAGTTCGTGTTTTACCCCTAGTTTGTGTAAAAGTGGTAAACAGACGGCACATTAAAGCTACAAAATCAACATTAGCCGAGGCAGTTTGTGTATTGGAGAAGTATTTTCCTCCGTCGTTCTTCTATATCAGCATCCACTTGCTTGTGCATTTATGCGATGAAGCTTTATTATATGGTCCCGTTAGGTATCATTGGATGTATCCTTTTGAGCGCTTGATGAAAACCTTCAAAGATTATATAAAGAATACATAGTATATTGGAGGGTCAATTACTGAAGAATAAATAACTGTGGAATAATCGTTACACGTTAGGGAATATATGCCAGAACAAGAGGTGAGGAGGTTCAATTCGAGTGGAGGAGGAGTGATTGAGGAACCTAACGAGTTTGACGATGAATTACCATTTGGGAACACTAAAGAGGTGAAACTCACAAATATACAATACGAGCAAGCAACTCGTTATGTCTTCGAATCGCAAGATGAAGTCAAAGACTGAAGAGAGTGAGTATCTACTGAATTGTTCTTCTTTGATTATATCATATGTATTTTATGTTTTATGATCTAAACTCTACAATTTACTAGTAGGAAGTACGAGAACGGAATTACCCAAAATCAAAGGAAAAATTACAGGATAACTGTTTTTGGTCATGAGTATTAAAAAAGGTAAAGTTCACATCTTATGTGTGCGATTATTTATTTGTGTGTGACTAAAACATGCTCTAATACAAATTCATTAATAAATGCAGCTTCTAAAAAGAGGTGATGTCTCTTCCAAGCTGGCACGCCTAGCAAAAGGCCCTAGTTTTCGTGCGAAAGAGTTTAAGAAATTTCGTACCAATAGTTTTGATTTCATTTCATATCCATACGAGGAAAAGCTATTGACATAAAATAATCGAATATCAATTTCAACCTTGACCACCTGTATCGTTAGCAAAAGCGATAAAAATCCAAAGAATACGGTGTTAACCTATAATGGAATAATCCAACAAATCCTATAACTTGATTACTTAGATTTCACAAAAATCCTATTCTATTGTGATTGGGTAAAGGTTGAGGATATTACGAATGCTTGAAAATTTGATCCTAACTCCAAACTTATTATGGTAGATTTATCAAAGCTGAAGAGTAAAGATCGCAAAGTCGACGAGCCTTTTATTTGTACCTTTTAGAACCAAAATAATGTATTCTACTCGAAGTGCATAAACGATGGCAATTGGTTTATTATTTCGCATGCACCAAAGGGTATGGCTACTCAAATGGATGCGTTAAAGGATCCTAAAGAGTTCCAATCAACTCTTGATGACAACCCTAATTTGAAGGATCTTATAGTCTATTTAGAGGAGGATTGAGTATCAAAATATTATTTTATCCTTGTCATTCTTATTTGTACCCTATTATGATATTGCTATTGTATTAGCGCTTTGCTTTGATGTATGAATATTTAGTTACTTTTACGAATGTTTAATATGATTTACTTTGATGTATGAATGTTTAATTAAATTGACCCAACTTAATTTCCACATGTTCCTGTACATATACATCTGTTGGATAATTATTGGTTTTTTACTTGTTGTTGGATAGTATGTTAGAAGGAGTACCTGATAATTATTTGTTGTTGGCTTATTATTGGATTGTATGTTAGAAGGAATACGAGATAATTATTGCTTGTTGGCTTGTTGTTGGATAATATATTAGAAGGAGTACGGGATAATTATTATTGTGGGCTTGTTGTTGGATAATATTTTTCTCAGAAAGAATAAGGAACATTGAATTATTTGCTTATCAAAAGAAAAAAAACACTTCTAAATCTAATGTAGTTATAATAAATTATGATCATAGTCCTTAATAAACTACCACTGGTGTTATAATAATTGAGAGGAACCCCAAAGTGCAAGGAGTAAAATGCATATGTACTCCCAAAATATGACCCATAGAAAAACAAAATATACATAAAATGTTAAGCATGAGTAATAACCTGTAAGAATTCTTCTTTTCACGTAGTTAGTCTTGAAGCAAGCTTGCCTAAGCTTCTTAGTTCTTTCAGTGAGATCCAATTTTGGCACCAACTCCATCAGTTTCTTAGTGCTTTCAGTGGAAGAACTAAGAAGCTTAGGCAAGCTTGCTTCAAGGCTAACTACATGAAAAGAAGAATTCTTACCGGTTATTGTTCATGCTCAACATTTATGTATCTTTTGTTTTTCTATGGGTTATGTTTCGGGAGTACATATGCATTTTACTCCTGGCGCTTTGGGGTTCCTCTCGATTATTATAACACGGGTGGTAGTTTATTAAGGAGTATGATCACATTTTGTTATAACTACATTAGATTTAGAAGTGTTTTTTTCTTTTGATAAGCAAATAATTCAATAAAGAACCCCCAAACTACCAGACCGCATGGCCATGGGACCCATAATTTGAGAGCACGACCCAAATTTTAGAATATCTACACTTAACCCTAAAAACATGCCGTTAGAGGCTGAAACCAAGAACCACCCCCCAAATAGTCCAATGAGCACTGCCAACACCTCCCACGGGACCAGTGCAGCTCATAGGAACCGATTGTGTGACCACAGAACCAATAGTTTGAGAGCACAACCCAAATTTGAGAATATCTACACTTAGGCCTGAAAACATACCGTTAGACGGCGAAACCACAACCCCCCCCCCCCAAACGGCCCCATGAGTAGTGACGACACCTCCCACGGGACTAACGTACCTCGTAGGAACAAATCGCGTGGCCACGGGACCCAGGGTTTGAGAGCACGACCCAAATTTTAGAATATCCACACTTAGGCCTGAAAATATGTCGTTAGAGGGCAGAACCACAAACCACCCATGAAATGGCCCTATTAGTGGTGCCAACACCTCCGACGGGACCAATATAGCTCGTAAGAACTGACCGCATGATCATGGGACCCACAGTTTGAGAGCACGACCCAAATTTCAGAATATCTACACTTAGGCCTTAAAACATACCATTAGAGGGAGGAACCACGAACCACCTACCAAACGGCTCCGTGAGCGATGCCCACACCTCCCATGGAACCAATGTATCTCGTAAGAACCGATCATGTGGCCATGGGATCCACGGTTTGAGAGCATGACCCAAATTTTAGAATATCTACACTTAGGCCTGAAAATATGCCTTTAGAGGGCGGAGCCACAAACCACCCTTCAAACGGCCCCGTGAGCTACGCTAACACCTCCCATGGGACCAAGTAGCTCGTAAGAATAGACCGCGTGGCCACAGGACCCACGATTTGAGAGCATGGCCCAAATTTCAAAATATCTACACTTCGATCGGAAAACATGCCATTAGAGGGCGAAAACCACGAACCACCCACCAAACGGCCCCGTGAGCGGTGCCAACACCTCCCACGGGACCAACGTAGCTCGTAAGAATGGACCGTGTGGCCACTGGATCCATGATTTAAGAGCATGACCCAAATTTCAGAATATCTACACTTCGGCCTGAAAATATGCCGTTAGACGGCGGAACCACGAACCACCCTCCAAATGGCCCCGTGAGCGGCGCCAATACCTCCCAGGCGACCAACGTATATTATAGGAACTAATCGCGTGGCCACAGGACCCAAGGTTTGAGAGCACAATCCAAATTTTAGAACATCTACACTTAGGCCTAAAAACATGTCGTTAGATGACGGAACCATGAACCACCCCCCAAACATCCCCGTGAGCGACGCTAACACCTCCCACGGGACCAACATATCTCGCAGGAGACGACCGCATGGCCACTGGACCCACGATTTGAGAGCACAACCCAAATTTCAGAATATCTACACTTAGGCCTGAAAATATGTCATTAGAGGGTGGAACCACGAACCACCCCCCAAAAGCACCTATGAGCGGCGCCAACACCTACCACGAGATCAATGTAGCTCGTAGGAACCGACCGCATGGCCATAGGACCCACAATTTGAGAGCACGACCCAAATTTTAGAATATCTACAGTTAGGCCTGCAAACATGTCGTTAGAGGGTGGAACCACAAACCACCCCCCAAACGGTCCCGTGAGTAGTGCCAACACCTCCCACGGGACCAACGTATCTCGTAGGAACTGATTGCATGGTCACGGGACCCACGGTTTGAGAGCACTGTCAAAATTTTAGAATATCTACACTTAGGCCTGAAAACATGCCATTTGAGGGTGCCCCCCCCCAAACGGCCCCGTGAGCGGTGCCAACACTTCCCACGGGACCAACGTATCTTGTCGGAACCAACCGTGTGGCCACGTGACCCATAATTTGAGAGCACGACCCAAATTTTTTTAATATCGTCGTGCTATCAAATCGGGGATCTCATGATGACGCGGTCTTTGATAATTTATTGTTTAACATTATGGTCGTGCGCGGGGTTTATATTACGCAGGTTTTATAATGTCCAGAAAACAGATAAAATTCTGCCCCAATTTTTTTTGTGATATATTTAATATTGGTCACAGATATATTCCATGACCATCACTATTTTTTTTTATCACGCGTAAATGGGGTCACGACCTAGGGCCGTGACTATTTCGAGTATATTTTGGATATGGGTTACGACCCTGGACCGTGACCAAATCTGATAACATGAATGTGTGTCTCACGGTCTAGGACCGTGATGATGTTTATGACCATTTTCATACGCCGAAGGTTTGGTCATGGCTTAGAGTCGTGACCTTCTTCCTGAACAATCGCGTAAATTGAAGGGTGGGTCACGACCCATGGCCATGACCAGGTGTGAGAGGGGGTCACGACTAGGTCTGCAATTATATTTCGGGTCCCTTGAGGTCCGTGACCAATCATGTGGTAAGGGATATGGGTCGTGACCATTGAATATAGTCACACCCGATATGAACAAGGACCAAATCCACGACCCACATCCTTTGGTCACGGACAAAATTCGTAACCAATCGCCCAATTTATTGTAGTGAGAGTACAAAGGTAACCCTTTCACGTAACTTCGAAGATGCTAGCAACTATAATGAACCAACGACTCCAACTCTGTGAATACCAAACTGGATCACTATAACCGTAGGTCTGGGCGCTCAATCTTGTTAACCTAGTTACACAATAATAATACTTGGGGGGAAACATTTTATAATTTGGGCCAATGCCCCCAAGTTTCAAGAATTAACTTTCAATAACAATAAATAACGATGCAGTTCATTTGCAATACATGCCACCTATCGGCTCTCACATGCAATAAGTATCTTACCTCTCACTTACATGCATGTCCCAACCCAAGTCATAACTATGTTAAAAGTCTATATATATAGACAATTAAGCACTATCACATAACGAAAACTACCGTGGAACACTACCAATAACCTAAATAGGATTTCTCGCGAAGGCCCATACATATGTTTTCATTAGCATATCCTTATTCTCATAAAACTAATACTCTTACTATTTTAATATATTTTTAATGAAATGAGTTATTATCCAAACTACCATGTAGGATAAACAACAACTATGTACCCAGGAAAAGGGATATAACTAGCTACACGTGTAAGAATACAACCCCAAAACCACTTCCCGTAATGTCACTCACAAGGAAAAATACAAGTAAATTACATGAAGTATCCAACTGACATAGGGTTCATTTCAATTGTCTACTTTAGACTATATTAAATTAATAATAATTATATATATAACATCACACCAAGACCACTAATTTTGGTGTCTATTATATATCTCTATCGGTAAATCCGTAGAAACCCAACACCTAAAGGGCTTAAGCAAAATGCAAAAAATGATGGGACGATCATATGCAGTAGCACAACTAACGGGACCATACCCAACCCGACTAATGCCTCCCATCAAACAACTTTCTCTCATCACAGAAGGGATACCCCTAAACGCATGATCTAAAATAATAGCCTCAACTACGGCAACACATCTCAGCCGGCGTATGGTACATAGTCCCATATCGAACGCGAACCCCAAACTAATAGATACACTACGAGTAAAGGTAGATTCACAAAATCCACACAACATCTCTCTCTCTCTCTCTCTCTCTCTCTCTCTCTCTCTCTCTCTCTCTCTCTCTCTCTCTCTCTCTATCTATCTATCTCTCTCTCTCTCTCTATCTATCTATCTATCTATCTATCTATCTATCTATCTATCTATCTGTCTATCTATCTATCTGTCTGTCTATCTATCTGTCTGTCTATCTATCTGTCTGTCTGTCTATCTGTCTGTCTGTCTATCTGTCTGTCTGTCTATCTCTCTGTCTGTCTTTCTCTCTGTCTGTCTATCTCTCTGTCTGTCTATCTATCTGTCTGTCTATCTATCTATATATCTGTCTATCTATCTATCAATCTATCTATCTATCTATCTATCTATCTATCTATCTATCTATCTATCTATCTATCTATCTATCTATCTATCTATCTATCTATCTATCTATCTATCTATCTATCTATCTATCTATCTATCTATCTATCTATCTATCTATCTATCTATCTATCTATCTATCTATCTATCTATCTATCTATCTATCTATCTATCTATCTATCTATCTATCTATCTATCTATCTATCTATCTATCTATCTATCTATCTATCTATCTATCTAATCGTAGCATAATGCATACACTCAAGCGTATCCAACAATCTAGATCCCCACATTGTTTGGTTCTTATTTTAAATAGATTTATAATATTTCAAAATCAAGTTAAACGTATATATAAGATTAAGATATCATATACACCCCAGCGTACCCCAAATCAATTAAATCCATAAACATCAAATTATTCTTATGTTATTAGGATCATCAACTCTAATCCTTATTAAATTCGACTCATAGTATATTGTGTCTTTGAACTATGAGTACATCTATCCCTATATATCTACACACTCTTTCGTAATGTACATATATATTTTTTCATTTAATTACTTAATTGATTTCAAGACATATATCCTCTCAAGACCTCAATTAATTTTTCCAAACACTTTAATTCGTTACTCACTCGCGTGTTTTACCCATTCTAACCAAATTCTTACAACGGATATCAGTATAATTGTACAAGGGTAATAATAATAATTGACATAATTATCCTTAATATTGACCACGTCTGATCCATCACTAAATTTGGATTAGTAATCCTAAAGGAAAGTCCCAAGTAAAAATCACCAAATCCAACTTTCGATCTCGTGCACTGTTTAGCAAAAAATCACACAAAATCCAAAAAAATCAGAAAATTACGAAATCAGCGCCCATGCCTTCGTATTTCGATTCTGCATAACTTGGGAAGATTTCTAAAGTCATTCGAATAAGAATGAAATCTTATTCGAATGATAAAGGCACCTCGTTGGAACGAGAAGGTTACCTCGTTAGAATGAGAAAGGCACTTCGTTCCAACAAGAAAAAACACCGCGCTTCATCCCCAACTATGAAAATCAACCCCAAAACTCTCCAAAAACCTCCATTAAAGCCTCATTAGGGTCTCTAATCGAATCCCTATTATATTAGAACTTAAACTAACATCCAGGGGCAACAATCCTATGATTTCTAATCATAAAAAATAATTTTTAACATGATCTCAATCAATAATTAAATTAACCCCAAATTTCTCAAGAACAATTTATAAATCCCTAATATCTTTCAATTCACAATTCATTAAATATTGATTCGATTAAAAAGTAATTACAAACCTAAACATGGATTCTAACATAATTTCCATTATTTACTTAATGTTGATTTCAGGTTTTATCACCAAAGTTTTAACTTTCAAAGTAATATTAATGATAATTAATCATAATTTGTCCCAATCATAAATCATCATGTAAATCAAGCTTTAACATAATTAAGATCGAAATCATATAAGAAAGCATAATTATAAATTAAGAAACACATTATAAAAGATATTGCAAGAAAATTCTTGCCTTAGAAGATTATTAAGGACTCCTCTTTTGAGATTCTACTCCTTTTTTTCTCTTCAAGCTTGTTAACCTCTCCCAGATGTTTATGGCTCATAAATTTAATCAAACTGGATTGAAAAACCTAATTAGGGCCGTTTAAGTTATAAATAACTTCCCAAATCCCCCATCTCCCCAAAAAACCTAATTCTGGCCCCTGAGAAGAGTCCAAAATGAATGGCCCAAATTCTCCCCTAAGGGTATACCTACCTTCGAAGACCAATTTAGAGTGATAAAAACACATAAACGGACATCCGTGTCATTCCAGAGTCAAATCAAAACTATAATGCCCATAACCCACGGTAACATCTCACGGTATTAATAAAACAGTACACTTAATTATTCTATGCATACAAATAATCCATAATCATATAATTAATATCACTAATTAATTATTACAAATTCGTGTTACAAAAATCACATTGTATGCAATATTCAATTATTATTTAAATTACGCCAAATCATTATTATTAAGCCACACAAGTAATAATTAGTCTTATATATTAATTTTTTCTCACTTAATAATTAATAAATATAGTCCACAAAAATACGTGGATTACACCTTATTTGAATTTCCTTTTCGAGATGTCCCACGTAAGAAACTTGGTAAGGTTATGAGATGGTTGGGCGCTAGGACATATGTTTATTGTGGTTGGCATTACTTGTGTGGAGAGATAATACATCAAGCAATGAAATATTTCAATGTTTAAGGCTAGTTGGTCCAACGAGTGAAATGTCTAGAGCACCGGGAAATGTTCACATCACTAGTAACATAGATGGGGCAATATCAGGAAGAGTTGAGTTACAATTATTAAGGTATTCGAGTATACATTTACTTTATAGTTATGCCTTATGATGATACCACATTTCACACTTGATGTTTAGAAGATCCACCAACTCCCCCATTGACTCCGAGATAGGGCAGAGGTCCTCAGGCTACCCCAAGACCTTAAACATACCACTACTTGACTTATAAAGCCATCCCTACTCTCAAGGTTGAGCCATGGCACTCTAGAAGACCTCAATCATGCATTCTCCCCCCGTGAAGCTTTATCGTTCTAGCATGCCACCTCAAGCAAGCTCATAGAACACATCACTAAGGTTCCATCATGATTTGCGCTCTGAGCCAACCTCAGACTAAAGGAAAATGACATCTCTAGGTTACCCAAGCCTCACTCATAGGATGTGGTACTATGTCGTATTCCAGGATCAATTTTGAGCAAGTCCATGACCCTTCCAAACCCCTCGGACCTTTGGTAAAGCTCTTACAAGCAGTTTGATGGAGTAGGTAAGAGGCAGAACACTATTCCACCAACCTCTTCTACCCATCACTATTTGCATTGAATCCTCCCATCGTCATTGAATGCACCCAATAAGAACCTTACACAACCTGCAAATGATTTGCCCAACACTCCACCACCTTATTGACACCGACAGACCTCAAGGACACTCAATCATGCTCTGACACTCCACTCATTCTCTCTTGACGAGTTCTCATATAAATAGGAAGCTGATAGAAGGTGAATGTAACTCCCCGTATTTTTATTAATTAATTATTTAATTAATTCAGAAATTAGAGAAAAAAATAAAATTTTGGATAGTACGTTATGTAATTTTGGATTTGTTATATTTATTTTATGGAATTTAGATGCTTTATAGTGATTGTTGATGGATTTAGTTTAGTTTTTATCGTAGTAGCACATCACGTGTCTCTTTTCGGGCACGCTGGGTGTTACAGTGAAAGGGGACAAATATTGATCCTTTAAAGAATTCAAGCAATAAGACTTGCAAGAGTTCTAAGCATACACAAATGTTTATACTTCGGTCCATGCTCACAACCCGCTGCTGTGAGCTCATATTTATAACTTGGGTCTTTTCCATTGTTCATACTATTTGTATATCTTGTTGAGCCCTAAATCAGTACTTAGACACCGTCAGAAGTAATTCAGTTACTTCCTAAGGTCCTTATGTTGTTGACAAAGGCCGCAAGACCTCAGACTCTCTTAACCAAAACTTAATAGTTCTCTTTAACTATAATACCTTATTTGTAATCAAATAGTCCGGTGTAACAGTGGATGTAGGACCCTCATCTGAGGTCTGAACCACTCTAAACTGTTGTCTCTTACTTTGTCACATCTCTCCTCTTACCCATTTGAGGTTCTGAGGGGAGAACTTGTGGGGGTGAAGTCACTTACGATTTTAACATTCATTAGTTGGGCGTCGTCTATATAGGAATGACATGTTCCATGTTTCCTAAATACATACCTTAATCCTTTCAAAATGGTGACTAATTCCGCTTTAGCTTGTTCATTTAAAAAAATGGAAGCCCAACAAAAAATCCTCTAAGAGCAACTGGCCGCTATTCCAGTAGGCTCCCTTTACCCCCAGTGGTAAAGGAATCAGTAGTACTATAACACAACGGTATCAGGGAGAACCTTGAGCCCAAGTTACCTAAATATAGTGATCCACAGGGGGTTCTTAGGTCCCCCAATGATCAGTAACTTGCATTCATGTCAAGTACAGGTTATCCTTCCCCGGATACCAGTCCCAAGGTGGTTCCAGGTTAGCTAGGCCCTGGGATGGGGAGATAAAGAATATGCAAGACCGATTAGGGAATTTCTTCAACTAGTGCAATACTCAAACTCCTATGACCATTACTTTGTCCCTCCAAAGGACATTGCCTCCTTTCTCTAATGACGTTCATCATTATATGCTTCTCTAAAGTGGAAAATGCCTAATATTAAACTGTTTGATGGGTCCAAGGACCCCAACGATCATTTAGAAACCTACATGTCACTGATGCTCCTCTAACACACCTCAAATAAGGTTTTGTGTCGATTTTTTTCCTACATTGAGAGAAGTATCCAGACACTAGTTTGTCAAGATCAAACCAGGGACCATCATAAGCTTCACTGATCTGGAAAAATCCTTTGTCAATCATTTTATTTACGCTCTAAAGATAGGGAAGCCTATAAATCTCTTCTTCACTTCAGACAGAAGGCTGGAGAGTCCCTCGAGGAATATGCCAAAAAATCCAACTAGGAATCTCTCAAAGTGGATGACTTGAATTCTATAATTTGTGTAACCGCCTTCATTTCAGTCCTTTCCTCAGAGGATTTGCTGAGAGCCTTCAATAAGAAGCCTCTAAATCCATGACCGAGTTGCTTGAAAGAGCTCAAATGTACATAAATGCTGAGGATCCTATATTAATAAGACAACCATATCCTCTCCCTATCTTGGGAACTTAAAAGACATCTTCTCCCATCTTTGGGAGACCTCAGGGGAATTTAAGGCTAAGAAGAAGAGGAATGGGGCTAAGGAGAGTGGACCTATAAAGGCCAAACACTTAAAACCCCTCAGAATCATCGTGGAAGAGGACTTTACAAAAGAATAAACTCAAGCCATTTTTCCCCAGCCGAAGCCTATGAGGATGGGGGACGATAAAATGGATGACAAGTCCAAGTACTATCGGTTCCACATATATCATAGCCATCACACGAAGGACTACTTCAAATTAAAAGAGGACATCAAAGGGGTGATGAAAGGGGCCCCCTCAAAGAGTACATGACAAAAGAGGCAAGAAAAGGTTAGCACAACAATACGAACAAAGATTATGTTCCTCTGATTGACATCCAATGCATTTTGGAGGCTTTGCTGGAGGAGAACTCTCTTCTATAACCCAAATATCCCAACTTAGGAACCTCTATCATGAAATGTTTCATGTCAACCATGTCTCTCTACCACATCAGGACCCTAGGGAGGATCCAATGATAGTCTTCCTAGAAGCTGACCTCGGGAGGGTCATATTACCATATGATGATCCTTTTATGATCACAACAATTATAGGAAATGCTATTATAAAGAGGATCTTGATTGATATGGGAAGCTCCACATACATACTATTCTTAGATTCTTTTGAGGCCACGAGCCTTGATGAAAAACATATGCAACTAGCCACTACCCCTCTCATTGGTTTCAACGGAGAATAGATATATTCCTTGTAATATATCACTCTTTCTCTCACCCTTGGTTCCAAGGATTGATGAACAACCATTTGGAATAAATTTATAGTAGTGTACCTTCCCTTAGCCTACAATGTCATCGTGGGTAAACCATCTCTCAATGACTTGGATGCCGTGATCTCTATCCGTAGGATAGTGATGAGGTTACCAACCTCTAACGGAGTGAAATAGGTCTTTGGAGATCAGAAAAAAGCTCGAGAGTTCTACGTGACTTCCACAAAGGATAAAAAGAAGTCGCTCAATGCTCCGCGGGGCTTGTTAAAGGCCTCGATAACGCTATAGTAGATATCTAAGGTCTCACCAATGGTTTTACCTCCACTACCACTAATGTTCGAGCTCCTTTTTATGTTCCTTAGCATATAACTGATGAGATTAGGAACCTTTACCCTTTACCCCACAAGATGTGGACAACTGATCTTGTAACTCAGAGTTAAAATAAAGATTAAACATCATAAGCAATAGAAGCCTGAGGTGATGTATGCCCTCCCATAATAATAATTATAAACTATGTACTCTGCTATTAAAATGAAAAAAAAACTTTTTGTCACCTGTGATGTATTCAATATCAGTAGTATTTAAGAGCTACAAGGATTTTATCATTGGATCTAAAAAACTATGGTCTCATGACTCACAAATTGAGTTTCAAAGACTTTAGCCTTGTCTCAAAACTTAAACCAAGTTCTAAGAACCTAGAAAAGAGTTGTAAGGATTTCATAATTGGATCTTGGATTAAGCTAAGGTATCAATACCCCACATTCAAGTTACAAGGATTTCAACCTTGGCTTAAGACTAACAGTCAAAGGTCTGTTGACCCCAAAAGGAGTACACTCCTCGAGTATAAACAACCTAAAAAGCATATTCAAAGGTCTCTGGCCCAAAAACGACTAGAGGAATTATTGAGATTTTTGTCCATAATTCCAAAAAGGCTAACGTCTAAAGATTAAAATATTTCTTTACTATGGAGTTATACAAAGAAGACGTACAAATCTTATACCCCTCAGACTTAATTTTTGAAAATCTTTAAAGGAAAAAAAACTCTTTTTTTAAATTTTTTTAGGGTGTTAGGTGTTTAAATACAAAAAAATATCCAAAACTTCAATTTTTTTGACAAAGTAAGGGGTGACAGGCCAAAAGTCCTAAGGTCTCAAATCCTTACAAGGACTTCAAAATTGTAAAACTTTCCAAGTTCAGAGTTCTTAGGTACCTTTATGGGACTTCGAATACATGGAATTCAAAATATTTTTAGCGTGTATGTGTGCTTGATATGAATCTTTGGACTTTGTATGAAATGAAAAATAAAACTGTTTTGAAAATATTATGTTTTTTCATATAATTTTGGTTGTTGAATATCTGTCACAGATGTGTCGCCACAACGAAGTTTGTTTTCACTTCAGCGACAACTTCTCGCTGGCCGTGCCAAGTTCCAGAGATTTCTCTTTAGTTTTGCCTTGTATTGTCGCTGAAGGTTCATGTCAGTGTGACAACCCGCCCATCAAAATATGGGGTGGCCAGCCCTATACTCCAATATAACAGGAATCATGGATGGAATCATTCTCAGCATCACAACAATATAAAAATTATACAGGATGACCACTCCATATTTCAGAAAAACGGGTTGCCAAAAAAATTTTGATTTTAAAATTAGGAAAAGAATTTAAACAACCCAATTTAAAAAGAACGTGGAAACCCAAAAGAAATTATACTACATACACATTAAGTATACAACAAGGGACCGAATATGATGTCGGTCAACAGACTCATACGATAATATTAAACAAGTTCCGTGAATTACATAATACATTACATTAGACAATTACAAAAGCTTGGGCCTCACGCCCGAGTAAAAGACCCGATCATAACTAGAGTACAAGAAAGGACACGTCTATACCAAGTATCCCATAATATCCGTAAAGTATCATGGCTCCCCAATGACATCGGAGAAGGAAAGTCAGATCAAGCGTCCTTGCGGCGGGCACCTGAGCGGATACAAGATGCATGCACAACAATAAATATGAACGGGTGAGGGCCCGGTTTTATATGATCACCAGATGAATAAAAAGTATGACAGTTACGAACAGTAAATCATGGCTAATAGAAATAAGAATCTACCTACACAATTTAAAGCATAAGCTAAAGCATTTTAAATAATCATGAATCTAATTCAATTAAACAAGAGAATAAGAATGATTAACATTAATTTAAAAGCTTTCATAAAAAATATTAATCCATTTCATAGTTCCGTTCCTTATCAGGAAACATAATCATAATTTAAGCTCTTTATGGCTTTTATCTCAATCATATGCTCTTTATGGCATCCCATTCCTTATCAGGAATATCATCATTATCATATGCTCTTTATGGCATTTATCATACATCAAGTCCCACTTGATTAAGAATTGTTATATTCATATACATATAACGATTCTAAGATCGCCCCTCCGAGTTTTCCCACTGGGCGCGCCCCTAAATGACTATCATCTTTCAGGGCCTATCAAATAAGACAACCTGGGCACCAATAACGCAAGATGTCGGGAAGCGGCCATATGCCCGCGGGATAGTCAAGACCAGACCCAGAATCTCCTATCCAGCGCAGTAAAATATAATCGCTCATATGGCCTAGGACTATATCCACCCTGCATTCATTAGCCAGGGGGCATCACCTCACGCGCGAACTTCCCTTATGATAGCATTTAGAGAGGTGTGTTTAAGTAAATTATCATTTACCATATTCATGATTAAGTAAATTATCATTTACCCTTTTCCCAAACAATAATCATTTATATTTTGTAAATAATTCACCTTTTTATCCGGAGCCATACGTAATTCATATCGTCGTTACAACCTCAAAGAATAAGTGAACTCTCAATTTAATTCACCCAACACCCTTTCGTGGTGTTATACTATTAACCATCAAGGCCAACATAGATCAATTGAGCATCTAAAGTCTCCCAAACATAATACTACAACTCCTAGTTTCATAATAATCAATAGAAGAAAAGAATGCCCTAACATCAATTGGTATATCCCGGAAAAAGCCCTTACATAACGCATTTTTAATCTAGGATGGTTGCCCCACTCATCTAGGACTCTAGAACTCTAAATTTACTTCATATAAGAAGGTTCTTAAGTCCTAAGCCTAAAGAAAAAGGGTTGAATATGAGTTAAAGAAAATAACTCAAAGCTGCAGCATTTCTGAATCGATTCGCCCTGGCCGAATCGATTCGGCTGACAAGAGAATCGATTCGGACCAGCTGAATCGATTCGGATAGGCAAATCTCACATTCTGCATAAATGCCGAATCGATTCGGGTAGGTCGAATTAATTCGGTCCACTCAGACCTGTAAGCTGCCCCTATGGCGAATCGATTCGCCCCTACGAATTGGCCAAGGAAGGGTTACGGGTTATTGTGAAATCAAATCCCCCTATTTTAAATCCATTAAAATCCTTTTTAAAAAATATATTTCTTTTTTATGAAATAGATATGCGGAAGTGTAAAGGAGATGGTTCAATAAAATGAATTACCAAATTTTAATTTCTTCCTCAAATTAAAATAAAGACACCAAGTGAAATATGATTAATACACACACAAATTTGAATTTCACCTAAATGCTATATTTATTAATCCAAGTCCTAAAATTTGCCTAAGTCATATTTATCAATATTTCCAAATTAGGCCAAACCAGTTTAACAAAAGACTTGAATTAAATAAACTTTACCCAAATTTAATTATGCACCAAATTAAATTAAGTGTGACAATTAAAAACAATTTTATCTTGAATTATCCTTAGCATGTGTTCTAAGTCATTAAGTAAGATAAAATAAGCCAATCACACTACGCCGCGATGTACGAGGAAAAACCCACAACGGGAAACAACTTCGGACGGCCCTAGCCACAAATCCACTAAGTATGGAATTTACAATTACAAGACAAAAGACTTACATCACACAACTCGATCCCTCTTAAGCCTCGACGCTCCTTCTAGTAAACACCTCCACTTAGAGAATAACCCCGGAGCTCCACCGCGGTCTCGAAATCCACCGATCGGACTTTATGTGGTCACCGTCACCTGAACTAGGAGCCTTTCTCCAAGTGGGTAAATCATGAAAACGTCTTCTTCTTTGTGGGATTTAGAAGCAAACCCAAACTTCTCTTCAAACTAATGTAGAGATAAACACGGTGCCAAACTCCAAGCAAGATGTATATATATGAACTTGGATAAACAAAACAATGGGTGTAAAACTAAAGTGTATATAATTTTTTCTTTGAAAATTGACACTTTAAAACAATGAACTTTTCCCTAAAACATTTTTTTCTCTCAAACACTCTCTAGAGGTTGGTAGGATATGAAAAGTTAGATTAGAAAAATGGTTTCCCGTACATAATAAAGTCTGAGAAAAATTAGTTAAGAAACAAGTGGGGAAGTGGGCAAAACTGCTCAAAACTGCAAAAAAAAAACTGTTCCCGCCAAATCTCGTTCGAACGACATTCTCATTTGAACGAGTCTTCTAACGAAGTTCCAGTATGAACTCGTTAGAAGCTCGTTAGAAATCTCGTTAGAACGATCATCTCGTTCGAACGACATTTTGAACGAAGTTCCAGTATGCCATAATGGGAAGTCGTTGGCAATCTCGTTCGAACGACTTGTGGTTCGAACGATAATCTCTTTCGAACGACACTTCGAACGAACTCACAGAATGTTTAAAAAATTCTTTTTAAGCCCAGAAACATTATATACTATATATATAAGTTTTAATAGAAAACATTCTAAAAACAAAACATAGTTTTAAAAACATAACAGCCAATATAAACCGTTCCAAGCTCCTATATATATATGTAATGCATTCATACCTTGGGAGCATGGAACTACTATTGATGACGTAGAAACGAGGCACTTAAACTCGACATATTGATGAAGCTTTATACACTTGGCCGCTACGTCTTCAATAAACACATCATAGGCTTGAAATATGATCAATATACTATATCCTACGACTCAAACGTTTTTGTCTGGAATTGAGCCAAAATTACAAAGGATTCAATTGGAAATTTGCGTCCTTACAGTTATAAACCCTAGATTTTCCCCAAACTCAAATCTCTTCCATTTTAACACACATCCAACATTATTAAACTACCCCAAATCAACCTACTTGATTATTAACTACTATAACCCACAATTTCATCAATAAAAACTAAGATTAGGGCTAAAACACCTTAAAATCCATAAAACCCATATTTGTTCATTTATACCAATACACAACTATCAACACAATTTATTCATCTTAAATCACATATTAGCAAGTAGAAAACTTGCCTTAAGGTTGAAATCTCAGATCTCTTTGTGGTAGGAGCAATCCCAATCTTCAATCTCCAATTTCTTTCTTCTTTCTCCTCTTTTCTCTTCCTCTCTCTTTCTCTCTTTTTCTCTCTATGTTTAAGACATATAATAGGGAAATTAGGGGATTTAGAAGACCAAAATCGGGGTTAAGTCTAAAGTTACCAACTTAAATGGTTAACACCACATTAAAATGACTCCCAAATACGCATTTAAGTTAAAACCAGTCAAAAGTGTCCAAAATATAAAAATACAATATGGCACTTATTTTGACTGTATCGCACATTTCGGGACTAACTACGCCCTCTAATATGGCATCCGACGATTTTTATAAATTATTTCGAGTTCCGATTTCATTCAAACCATAATATCATTTAAAACACATGACACTATAAAATACAACCTGGTGATATTTACTTACATTTAAAGTAAATATGCAACAATCCTGTAAATATTAACTTTCAACTCCTTCAATTAATATTTACTCCAGTCCCATCATTTTATATAATTACTTCATGCGATCAATTAGTATAAAATGAGTCTCCTAAAAGCGAGGGTTGTTACAGTCAGTGAGGAAGATCCTCATTGCAGTGATTCTCTGGTGAGAAGTGTCAGTCTGGCACAAGTTACTTTTGCACTAGATTCTGTACATCCTCCCCGGTACTTGTGCAAACTAAAGATGTGGCCATATATTTATTACTTTTGTATACTGTCTTTTCATATAAGTCCAAAACTTACCTGTTTGTCCCCCAAGATTCTCTTGCAAGCTTGTGTGTATAAGTAGTTAATTTGGAATTTTATTTTAAAAAAAGTGTGAACATGTGTGAAGTGTGTGATTTTGTGGGTTTCTTTGTGGACAGAACATTTTAGCTAAATATTTCTTGCCACAATAATCATTTTAGGAGAGATAAATCTTTATGATATAAAAACTTCTTTTTTGTGTCGAATCATTGGTTCTTTCAAGTTTTAAATCTTATTTTTCTCTTGAATATATTCTTGAGATATTTTAAGATTAAGTTCTTGTGAAATATAATATTTTGAAGTAAACTTGTTTTCTTTAAAATATTATTATACCTTGAACAAATCACTTTCTAATTTGTTCTTGTGTTATTTTGAGATTCATTTATCTCAAAACTATATTTTGTGAGTTAAGCCATTTTTTCAAATACACTTTCACTTCAGGTTCTTCACACACCTAGAAAGTGGTACTATACTTATTGGAGGTTTCTCATCTTTGTTATAAGATTTGGAACACAAAGTTTGCTTCCAACTCTAAGAGAAGAATTTGTTGGCAAATAACTTGATGATATTGGTCGTGGACCAAAAATGATGGCGGTTATGCAACATTCTTCAGTTGTCGACGCTCTCCTCGGAGAATATGGTGGAAAAGAGTGTTTAGTATGTCATAGAGTCACGTGGGTGTAAGTCTTTATCTTCTAGTTGTAAAACTCTATCATAGTGCATTTATCTTTTTGTGGGCCTGTGGTTTTTTTCCGTTAAGGATTTTTCCTCGTACGCCTTGGTGTTGTGCTATATTGTTTACCTTTCCGCATTTAAATTAAGTCACCTAATTACTGAAGATACAATTAGGTGTAATCTACTTGGTAAATAATTTTTCACATAGACCTTAGGCTTCGTGTTTATAACCCTAACTTAAACTTAAAAGAAAGCCTTGTCATGATTTGCCAAGAGATTTTAATTGGGTATTTTTCGTCCATCTCAGATTCGAGCACAAGCATTCTCAATGACCTTTTTCACATATATAGAGCCTCAGTGATGCGATCGCTTTTGTTGTGTGTCAAACTCTAAAAGTTCGGGAAGTGGCGCTCGCCGTAAAATGGAGCATTTATTCATCATAATTGGACTCACACAATGACTCGTCAAGAAATCTATCAAGGGAATCATTGAATGGGGAAGAAACTATTGCTCCAAAGAGAATATATTCAATTTCATAATTGATAATGCTTTTATTTATATGGAACTTGGAAAACTAGTCGCTAGCACAAAATAAAAAAAGGAGAAAATAAATGGTAGATGTTCCCGCGGCATATGACCTGCTAGGCGTTCTTCAGTTATGTGGTAATTGGTGACTTGGACTAAATAATGTTTTTTGGGAAGCAAAGTGGCATTGGAGAATTTTTAAGGAGCAAAAATTCCCCAATGCATTGGAGATGGCATTTAAAATGACGTAAGAAAATGTAGCTTAAAACCCTCAAATAAGAAGTTATCTAGTATTTTTCCTCATTTTGTCACCCGGAGTTAACTTATTTGACCTATGCTGCATCGTAGAAGGACTAAGGAGGTTTGCACACAAATAAGGCACTTATTTGATCATACGCAGATTATCGGGCGATTGAGGACTTCGGATTTTCGTACAACGATGGCAATATGCATGCACCCTTCTCCCTACATGGTTAACAAAGACATATTGGTCGCTAATGCCGTTGGCGAACGAAGTGCGTTGGTCATGTAATGTAGTAAAAAATATGTTTAATATTGGACTTTAGGGGTAAGTTTTTTTAATTTTGAAAAATGAAGAAAATATAGACCCTGAAGTTTAGGATAATTTACCATCCTTACCCCCATTGTTTAATTTGACATGGTAAACCCTGAAGTTATTAAGTTTAGTGATTGGACCCTTCACATTGACATTGTTAAATAATATTGACAGAATTGTGATGTGTAACCCTACGTGGCAAGTGATGTGAACAAAACTCAATGTTAACAAGACAACATAAATTCTTAAATGTGGAGTAATTTGTAATTCTTACTCGCAATATTTTTATTTGGTATGGTGAACCCTGAAGTATATCATATTAAGGAAAAAAACTAAAATTTAGGTAAATGTATATGAAAACAAGAAAAATTTATACAAAAATAGAAAAATGAATTTGTTTAAAAACTATGAAAATAGGGAAAAAACAAAAAACTTAAAAAATGTAATTCAAAATTAGAAAAGGTTAGAAAATTTTTTTTGCTTAAAATCTAAAAAAATAGATTCAAAAAATAACAACTCGCAACCTATCTTTAAAATTAGAAAAACTTAGAAAATAGGAAAATGTGTTTAAAACTAAGAAATAAAGAAGAAGAAAAAACTAATACTAAAAACAAAAAAATATGTAATAGGTGAAAGTGTACATCTCTCGATGGTAGTTACTCAAATTAAAAAACACTTTCGATTAAAAGGAAATATTTTTCTTTAATCCAAATTCAGACAAAAACTTATCCAAATGCTTAAATGAGAAGACATGATTTATAAAAAATGACTATCTTGTCGACATATGTTCATTAGGCATATAAAGGAATAAAAAATGCATAACGCTAAATCAAAAATTTAAGACAAGGATTTATACATGGAACCCCTTGGTCAAACCAATACCTTTCAATATATAGGTAACGATTTACACAAAGGGAGAAATTACTTGCAAACTTGAACCTTTCTGTAGAATCAATAATGAACAACCTCCAAGATGAACGTTTTCAAACTTTGTAGTAAGAAGAGCAAGCATAGATCGCATCCACCCACTCGCCACATCGTACAGTGTCAACCAGATTGACTATGTCGTGTGACACCCCACATATTTTGACAGTAGAGGTGGTCAGTCCCCGTTGCGGCATACGGGTGTCAAAATTAAAATATCATTCTGAGCAGATGCCAGATATATGAGATATTAAAAACTTTTTTCACAAGATATTATCCGAGTTTATTCCAATGAATATAAACATCAACATAATAAATTTCATCGTCTTGCTAACTCCAAAATAAAAATCAACTCCAAAAGATAGATTAATGCTTAAATGAGTAATCTAACTACAACCTCCATCTGAAAACCATAAATAATTATGGAACCAAATGGCCCCACCAAATTCATAAACAACTATCTCATAAATAAAACGAAGGAATGGAAAATTTAAACTAAAAGCAATAAAATAAAACTCCAACTGTGCTCCACGAATCTCCAATCAATCCTATGCACCTACTCCGACAATAATACTTGAGATGTTAGTCAACGCAATGGATCAGAGCCCATCACATAAACACCAGCTACTCCTCCTAATTAGGATCCGTGAATCCAAACATAAGCATCATACAAAATAAATATTAAAACAAAATATTTTAAATTAAAACGATATAAGAAGATGTGAGTAAACTAAAATAGTACTAACTACCCACATAACTAAGCCACCCCATTATTCAAGTCCAATTATGTTATTACAAAAGTGAATTAGATATATACCCTTATCTTACTCAATTTAATTATTCTTATTATTGCGATGACACTATAGTCAGTCAACATTTCTATTAGTCTTACACATACTCCTGGCACGCTTAAGTTTTAGCACATTAAGCCCATTCTCATCACTATAGCCAGTCGGCACAATTTCACGAGCCCTGTATATACTCGTGATTTTCCATGCACGATACATCACTATAGCCAGTCAACCCAATTATCGTTAGCCCTACACATATCTGTGACACCAACACACATCCACGTCGCTATAGGCAGTTAGCCCAATTATTACTAGCCCTACACATACTCGTGATACAAATTCATTTTAATGCCCACTTATTATCTTAGGCATTAATTATTAATTCTTAATCAAGTTCTCTTTATTCTCAATTAGCCCCACCCATTATTCGGGTATCACAACCTAAAAGCATACCTAGTCTCATATCTAGAGATCACCAAACCATAAGTATTACCTAATCTATCACCTAGGAAGAATACCTGCCAAATCATCACCTAGTCTCCTACCTAGGCTAAGGAAATGACGTAACAACTTACTACCTAGAATCACCCAGAAAAGCACCCAATCGTACAAGCACACACTCACAAGTCCCATACCAAGAAAGTGTCAACAACAATAAAGTCTACCTACTAGTCTCATACCTAACAAGCAACCTATAAAAACGGGTTACAGTATAACTACTCCCCAAAACCTAACGCTCCCACGGTGTTGAAATATTAACACGAACAATCTCCACATAAATTATATTTTTAGTTTAACACTTCAATCCTCCAATTAATCCTACGATTTTAATTCCATTCAAATTACATCCATTTACTCATGTAATAATTGAGTTCTTCAAAATAGTCACACAAGTTGTCGAATTTCATAATTCCGATACGAGTGATATTTTAAAAATTCAACACATAATCCAAATCAAATATGCGTATTAACAAAATTTTATAACAACTAAGTTCGTTCTACAATATAGACATCAATAACGTAATTTTATGAGCCAAAATATTATGTCAATTTCATATTTTAATTCTAATATGAGATTCGTCTCACATATCTACTGTAACCCAATACATTAATCTAAGCATGTGGTGTTTTAAGAGTCAAATCATATTTTAAGATTCTATAAAAACGACCCCGAATTTACTTCCACTTTACCTAATCAACCTTCCTAATTATTTGTAAGAAAACATGATTAATTCAGGTTTAGGCAACATTTAAAACATACAACACATAAGTGGAAATATAGAAGTATTCGTTATTGATAAGAAGTCGTCTCGAAAATATAATTACACGATTGAAATCTTCTCGCAAAAATAATAAAGACTCGTTCTTCGTTGTTCTGGAGAAAACTTAATTTGAATCTTCAAAACTTAAGTTGAAACTTGTTTTTAATAGGGGTTTAGGTTTTGTAGAAGAGAAAAAAAAACTTGGGAGGCTACTGGTTTTTTAGATGAAATAAAAGTGCTTAAAAAGTCTAAACCTCGAGCCTTTTAATGTAGGAATAACAAAAGAGTTTGAAACCAACGCAAGCACCAAAAAAGAAACCAACTCGCCAAATCTGCCCTGGGCCGAATCTATTCCCCCTGTTAGCCGATAGAAAAAAAAAGTTGAAAAAAATCCGATTTTGTTCCCGATTTCAAATCCGATTAAAACCTTATGTCTTATATATCAAAACCAATATTTTTAAATACTAAAATTATTAAGTCCAATAAAAATATTTTCTTGGTTTTAATTTATAGAAAATATTCTATAGTTCAAAATTACATTATCCCCCACTAATATAGGAATTTAGTCCTCAAAATTCGGCGACGTGTAAATATAAAACATAAACTCGCGCAAATAAAATAAAGCTAACATATGCTTACCTGTAGAATGCCATAATTGGACGCCCATGCACTCAATTCTACACGCACCTACCCTACAAACAAAAGCACAATATATATCTTAACTATATATATAAGCATAATTATGAAAATACAACGTACCACGCTCTCCCACGAATCACCACTCGATTATATCTCCAAAAGCTATCACAATGATTAAGTCCTCAAATCAAATCACATCATCGCATCGATACTAGAGATATCTAACATCTGTACTAACGATCTTCAAAATAAATCGTCTCCCAAATCAAATCTTAGGATCCTCACATCAAGATTACTTTTTCTAATCTTAATACCTACAATGACCGTAACACAAAACTACTTATCTCCGAGAAACACAACTAATGCATATGCAAGACCCAATATCTTAAAGAGTACGAATCAATAAAGGGAATCAAAGATCGATAACGCGAAATCTATAACGGACTCAAAACCCATGAGACCTAAGACCGTGCTCAGATACCAACTATGACACCCCGCATATTTTGACAGTGGAGGTGGCCAGTTCCCGCTGCCAACCTATGCTGAATGACAGAATTAAAATACCATTCTTAGCATATGACAAAAATATGAGATGTTAAAAGCTTTTTTCACAAGATATAATCCAAGTTAATTCCAACGAATATAAACATTCACACAAGAAATTCCATCATCGCGCTAACTTTAAAATAAAACTCAACTCCAAAAGATAAATTAATACTTAAATGAATAATCCAACTACAACTTTCAACTGAAAACCATAAACAATTGTGGAGTCGAATGTCCCACCAAATCCATAAACAACTGTCTCATAAATAAAATGACGGAATGAAAAATCTAAACTAATAAAGAAATAAAATAAACTCCAGCTGCACTCCACGAATCTCCAATCAATCCTATGTAACTACTTCAACAATAATACCTTAAATGTTAATCAACGCAATGGGTTAGAGCCCACCTCATGAACACCAACTACTCCTCCCAATTAGGATCCATGAATCCAGACATAAGTATTATACGAAATAAATATTGTAATGAAGTATTTCAAATTAAAATGATATAAGAAGATGTGAGTAGACTAAAACAGTATTAACTACCCACATAACTAAGCCACCATATTATTCAATAAAAATACTAAAATATTTATATCCAATAAAAATATAATTTCAGTTTTCAATTTATATAAAATATTCTACTTTTTAAAAATCACGAGGTATTACATGTTTCATTTTAACCTCTTCACAAATCTTCTTTAATGTTGAAGTAAACTTTGTTCAATTAAAAGGATCTAAGAAAAGCTAAGGACTACCATCTAGAATGTGAGGATATCATATTGGTTGATTGTGTAGAAAATATTTAGGCTCACTCAAAAGACTCGCAAAAAGTGTATAAATCAAAAAGGAAGAAAACACTCAAGAATCAGAGGAAACTCGAGTTTGTTAACAGACGTATGCCTTTGTCAACCTAAGACTATATCATAAAGAGGATATTTAATGTTGCTACTTTAGCATGCTTACCTAAGGCACTAAAATATATCGTCCACTGGGAATGTCTTGGAGAGTTGGGTCTAATTGAATTGGCAAAACTACTCAATATTACACAATGTTATGAGACTCATAGTGATCACCCCACGAACGTGTTTTATTTGTTTTGACATGTCGTGAGTACATTATATATTTGGGGTGTAGCAATGCTTTATTTAGGTAAGTAAGAGTGTTGAATCCAATGTAATTGAATTGTCTGAGGCATATACGGAATGCTTTCAAGTGATATGCATTTGTTAATTAGGTGTTGACATAATAATTATTCCCCGAAGGCTGTACTTTTTTTATAAGGTCGCATGCCATGTCTATTAGCAGCACGAGGGGTTAAGATATCTAAATAATAAGAGAGGTCTTGGACTTGCCCTATGTGTGTGTGTGTGGTGGTGGTGGGTGGGGGGGGGGGGGGGGGGATAGGAGGTTAATATTTGGTCGGGTTATCCCGACCCGAACCCATACCATTATCCGCCTGTGGATTGTCCTATAACCTAACAAGGTTTGTTGTGAGTTTGAATAAGATTAAGTCGCCTTACTCTAATAAATTTTGTATTCTAGTCATACATCAATCCTCAAATTTGAATTAGTAGATCCAGTACATATAAAAAAGAGGATTTTTTTCGAGAATTACATACACATACATTAATTCTCTATTACAAGCAACTCTCTCTCTCTCAAGGATTCTCACCATAGCCCTTGGTTTGTGGATGTGAACATCACGAGTGACTCTGGTATCCTATGACCATTCACAACGTTGGAAACGTGGGGGGGGGGGGGGGGGGGGGGGGGAGAGGAGGTTAATATTTGGTCGGGTTATCCCGAACCCATACCATTATCCGCCTGTGGATTGTCCTGTCCTATAACCCAACAAGGTTTGTTGTGAGTTTGAATAAGATTACGTCGCCTTACTCTAATAAACTTTGTATTCTAGTCATACATCAATCCTCAAATTTGAATTAGTAGCTCCAGTACATACAAAAAAGAGGATTTTTTTCGAGAATTACATACACATCCATTAATTCTCTATTACAAGCAACTCTCTCTCTCACAAGGATTCTCACCATAGCCCTTGGTTTGTGGATGTGAACATCACGAGTGACTCTAGTATCCTATGACCATTCACAACGTTGGAAACGTTGGGGGTGGGGGGGGGGGGGGGGTGGGGGGAGAGGAGGTTAATATTTGGCCGGGTTATCCCGACCCGAACCCATACCATTATCCGCCTGTGGATTGTCCTATAACCTAACAAGGTTTGTTGTGAGTTTGAATAAGATTAAGTCGCCTTACTCTAATAAACTTTGTATTCTAGTCACACATCAATCCTCAAATTTGAATTAGTAGCTCCAGTACATACAAAAAAGAGGATTTTTTTCGAGAATTACATACACATACATTAATTCTCTATTACAAGCAACTCTCTCTCTCTCAAGGATTCTCACCATAACCCTTGGTTTGTGGATGTGAACATCACGAGTGACTCTGGTATCCTATAACCATTCACAACGTTGGAAACGTAAGGGGGGGGGGGGGGAGAGGAGGTTAATATTTGGTCTGGTTATCCCGACCCGAACCCATACCATTATCCGCGTGTGGATTGTCCTATAACCCAACAAGGTTTGTTGTGAGTTTGAATAAGATTAAGTCGCCTTACTCTAATAAACTTTGTATTCTAGTCATACACCAATCCTCAAATTTGAATTAGTAGCTCCAGTACATATAAAAAAGAGGATTTTTTTCGAGAATTACATACACATACATTAATTCTCTATTACAAGCAACGCTCTCTCTTAAGGATTCTCACCATAGCCCTTGGTTTGTGGATGTGAACATCACGAGTGACTCTGGTATCCTATGACCATTCACAACGTTGGAAACGTAAGGGGCGGGGGGGAGAGGAGGTTAATATTTGGCCGGGTTATCCCGACCCGAACCCATACCATTATCCACCTGTGGATTGTCCTATAACTCTGTACTTCAAGCAACTCTTTCTCTCTCTCTCGGATTCTCACCATAGCCCTTGGTACTCTGCTATCCTATGACCGTTCACAACGTTGGAAACGTACACGGAAAACAACTTCGTTCTTAAACTATTTGTGGTGCTCGCAGAGCTCAGTTCAGTTCGTATCGACAAGTGGGCATTTGATTCTTGGATTCTTTTCACAAAACATACGTCGTAGACCCATAATGTGCTTGCTTTATATGAGCGGGTCATATTACCTTGAATAGTGACAAGATGGAGAAAACTATAAACACACTTTATTAAAACATCTCCGTCTCCTAAAGTAAACATAGTTTTCTTTCGACGACGACTTGTTATTATTGCCAAAAGAGTTGGATTTCACTTATGTCTAGAGTAATAATACATTATAGAACGATTAGATAACAATAGATGCTGAAAATATTCACCAGAATAACAATTTTCATCATAAATATCTAATCATTGGTTACAGCTTGCTTTTGTTGCCAAAAGCCTTTACTGAGAAGAAATGGCAACAGTTTTCTTTTGTCGTGGAAACCTTGCAAGTCATTTTCCCAAAAGAAAAGCCTCTTGATCGTTAACTATGGATCCAGATTTTATCCACTTTTCCGAAACTACAATTGAATTTTACTGGTACCTGCAAAGTACAAACGAAATCCAGATTTTATCCAATTGAAGGGGAAGCAGAGTTAAAAACTAAAGTACTAGTGTGAGGGTTCAAATAGTACCCTATGATGGACCTCACACGGCTCTCGAGTCGCCATTTTCTTGGTTAAGCAGTTGGTATTCTGTATTGACGTTTTCATTCTCGAGAGGTGGCGTGGTTACAGGATGCTTCTCACTATCAAGCAGAATAATAACATCACTTTTCACATTACGATACTTGTGAAAATGCTCAGTTATTTATTATTTATCTCTAGATGAGAATAAATTCCCAATTAGAGCTACATTTTATTCCCAATAATAAAAAAACAAAAAACAAAGTGGTAAATCTCTCTTTATGTTTGCATGGACAAACAAAAAAATATTTTCCATCAGAAATAAGATTGTAAATTTGTAGCAGCTTTTTCAGATCTATAAGATGTGGATAGGTTTAAAAAGTAACATGCATGTGCATGTGTGAAATAACATGAGAATCTGGGATGGTGAAGAAAATAAAAAACGACCAAGAAAAGGGAAGAACTTACGTTTTTGAATATATGACAAGTCCAATGACTACAATTGCAAAAGATAGGTAATATAACCAGTCTACCTGCAATAAAAGTTAAATTTTTGATCAGAGATATTATGAACTATACCAATTATGGAAAAAGGCATATATATCAGATTACAACGGTTTAAATCTATAAAGACCAGTATCAAATTCAGATCAGTTGGATTGCTCATAAATCATTTACGTTTTTCCACAGAAAGAAAGTACATTTGATAATATTACCTGCTGGTGGTAGAAAAATATGCGAATGACGACTGCCCACATATCAGATGTGAGAATAGAGAGATTAAACATCGTAGCTCCACCCATCTGTTTACAAGTTTCCCTTGTATTAGAGACCGATACATATGATCATTTCATGAAAGAGTTTCATTGTTATAGGCATTTTGCACTGTTTGTTTACTATTTGAACAATAATCACTCTTCAAAATGCTAATGCACAAGTCAGTATATTCATAATCGCTTGCATATTCCCAACCACAAGTATCTGCTTATTTGCTTTATTTTTTGTGAAGAGTCATTTTATCTTTTAATCATAGAAAACCGATTGCAGCAAAATGTGAACAAGTATATTGTAATGTGAAGAGTTTGATTGGGTATAAACGAAACGACGTGAGAAGAAAACTGACCTTTAAAACATAAGGAACCAAAGTGTAGAACATAAAGGATGATAGTGCATAACCAGCAAATGCTAGTATCTGGGAAGAAGGGAAAGCAGTTCACTTATAAATAATGACAAAGATGATTCATTCTGTTGACTAAACATACATATGAAAGTCCTAAAAGCGTTAAAAAGAAAAGATAATAATAGAAATGATAGAAACGTGAAAACATGAATACATTTTTTCTCCTCCCCATTTCGTTACACCTTTGGTACTCACACAAATAAATACATTAGCTATTCAGGGGAAAATCTAATGCTTTGAGCCTTTGACAAGGGGGCAATTGCTTCCCTTAATTTTCTTACAAAAAATGAGATTAATTTTTAATATTGTAACAATTTTCCCACCTCAATTTTTGAAATTATGTTAAAATTACACTGCACCTACCACCACCACCCAACCCACAAAATAAATGTGTGAGTGTTGTGGGGGGGGGGGGGGGGGGGGGGGGCGTTGTTATATGAAAGATTCTAAATATTCCCCTGAAGCTCTTCATACCAGGTAGAAGAAATTATGAGCCAGAGTGTCATTTTTATTAGAAAGAAATCTAATTTATCATAAACATGTACCAAAGCTCTCGACTCCCCGTGATTAAACCTAATCAACCCTCCCCTTCACATTCTAGAAGGGAAAACGGTAACAGCCAATGCCAGCATATTTTTAAGGATATAGTTCTTGCCTCTGCATAATCAGGACAACTATTCACCAACCCTTAAATGTAAGGGCTCGTAACACCGCCAAAAGTCTAATGTCAAGTGTCGGCAAAAGTCTTATATGAACTGAACTGAAAACGCAAAAATAACTTGAATGCAAAAGGTGGAAACTGTTGTGCTTTTTGTAATTAGTCTTATTTAAAATGAAGGAATTTAAACTCCATGCAAATTTGAAACCCCTTGGTTCGCAAAGTTCCTTGTCGTTTGGATAAAAAGCTCAAACCAATGGATTTCTTGTTTTGTTCATGGGTGTGGAGAGCTCAATAGTTCAGTTGTTTTCAACTGTTTTATTCGAAGGATTTGAAATTAGCATCCCTTTTGAGCGGACTCCAATTGTGCATTTGGAATCTTAAAATCCCTCCTTGAGTTTTTCATTTTTGGTTCAAGAAAAGTATTTTAAATCATTTTGGCCTCAAATCACTAGACCAAACACATCCTTAAATATTCGCTCCAGAAGAGTCCAAGGCATTAGACACTACATAGCCATTACATATATTCTGTACTCTTATGCTTTAATGTATTTGTCTTCTAGCAAGTGCTCTAAATGATATAGAATGATCGCAAAAACACATTTATGAAGAGACAATATCTCTCTTTTAAAGCATGATCCATCAACATTGTAATCCTCCAATTGCCAACAGTAGTCAAGTAGAAAAAAGTCACCCCCACCCCCACCCACCCACCCACCCACCCAAATAAATAAAAACAGATAAAGAGACGAACAATTATAGATCACCAGTATAAACTGTTGTAATAACTTAACCAATATAAGGATTCTTTAGTCATTTAAGTCATTAAGTTACTTAATGACTAAGTCTTGTAGGGTTACATTCGTCGTTTAGTTATTTGATTAATGGTCAAGTCTTGTAAAGCCTATATAAAGGCCTCTCTTGTAACACAAGAATCACACCTTTCTAATACAAGCAATATTCATTCTTTATTTCTAGTTAAACAAAGCCATGAAAATTATTCCTCTTCAACATGAAATACCGAGATACCAATGAATCTCGAAAATTAATCCACTTACAATTTCTGCAGACCATTTCACTGATTCCAGAGTCTTCCTTTCCAATATGGATCTAAGAGAGAGTTATGGAATCGAAGCATTTTTACTCTTAAATAAACTGAAAAGCAACACCAATTATATCCCCAAAGCAAAAGCATAAATGACAAAAGCACAGCGGATGGCCTCAAGAGGCACTGCAAACCCCAAATCTCTAAAATAGGAAATCTAATGAAAAGGATACATCTCAACTACACTTACAAGCATTCCAAAAAGACCAATCATTGAAACTACCTCAATTCGATCTTTTTTCTTGACACAAAATTCCTGCATTTAGGAATCCATAAGGATGCAAACAATACATAAGTTACCAATAACTAAATAAACAAGAGCATAGTTTAATGTTAATCATTTTAAATTGACAGCCTAAAAGAGAGAGAGAGAGAGAGAGAGAGAGGTAGTAAAACTTAACTACATTCACCAACCTCACCAACATTGCTCAATGCAAAGAACACTGTTCCGACAATGACAAGTACATCGCCGAGAAGAGGTTTTGAACCACCTGAAAGGAAAATAGTTGTTACATAACATATCAATATGAACCATTATTCTATGTAAATTTTCCCTTTTATACAGACACATATATGTATATATCTTGGGTATTAAGGCACCTTTGAGAATTTGACTAATCCCAATGAACCATCCAATCTACATGCACCAGGACATAGTATGGGAGATGGCAGACTATGTCAATAGGTTGCCCCTAGGGGTTAATGAATTTGGCATTGTTTGAGGCTCGTATTGTGTACTTTTTGCTAATGTTTCTCCAAAGTATAGCCATGAATTCAAGAAAGAAGTAGTGTACTACACTAAGGGTGTCTTTGATTACAAAGGGCAAAAATATTGAGAAACATTTCATTTTTATAAGAAGTTCAAAAGGAGTGAAAAAAAGAGATGAGTGGCTTGGTGACTCATGCTCCATCTTTTCCTCATTTTCAATAGAAAAAGATTTGTTAACCCCACCCACATATAATTGGCTTGGTAAGAGAACATCTCAACAAGCCAGTCATCTCTTTTCGCATTCTTTTCAACTTGTCATAAGAATAAACCATTTCTCAAACTTTTTCCCAAAGCAGAATCACTCTAAATGTTAAAAACAGTTTAATTGATATGCCAATCAAGAAGCACACAAAATAAGACCCCTTGTGGTTGCTTGCATCAAAGGGCTAGATCATCAAACTTTCCAAACCATACCCGGGGAGAAAAAAAGGTCAGAAAATGTCACCTTCACCACCCACCCCAGCATCGGATAGAAGAACCAAACCAAGGCCTACCACACAGATGGCTGCTCCAAAGAACTGCCGAAAAGAATATTGTGTTTCCAAGAAGAGCCATGTGAGGATTATGGCCCATGCAATAGTCCAACAATCCAATATAGTCACACTAGTAATTGATGAGTACTGGAATGCTTTATTGACTGCAGAAAGCTGTCGAAGAGTCAGTATTTTTCCATCTCCACATATCAACTACCTAATTACTTGACGATTCTAGAGATCCTCTTTGTAAAACAAAATTTTAATGAAGAAATTTCCCTTATCTGTTTATGGCTTTCTAGCAAGAGGATGAAAAACATAGAATTTTCAGAGAACTAATAAAATATACACAACCTTTTATAATATTAGACAACCATTTTAACAGTGCTACACTTCACACATTTCCATATATAATAAACTCTGAATTTAATCCAATAATTGTTCATTTGTTAATGTCCTAACATCTACAGATTGTAAAGCGGAACTTTTGTTTCTTCTTTCTTTTTATTTTTTTAATTATGCATCTGTCTCTATTGTCATGACTAAAAAAGTTAATTATTTTTCTCTAGTTAGTGCTAACATTAAATAGTTGTAAACTCAAGATTGCCATAATGCATAAATAATTGTCACCCACCACAAAAAAATTAATTTTTCGGATAAACAATCCAGATGATTAAGGCCGAACCATGGCTGGACATATATGGGGACATATGTAACTACTCCCAAAGTTCTTAGTAAGATGGTTATTTGCAACTACAGAGGGGATATTTGCAGTTGCGCTAGTTTAGGGAATTCTCTCTTTTACTCCAAAATTTATGTTGGTACAACCCAATTCACTAAATAAAATCCTATAAATAACATTTTTTTTGTGTGTGTGGATGTGTTCAAGGAAACCAAACTTCATTTTTCGCTCAGGACCCTCTAAAATTTTTAGGCCGGCCCTTGGCCAAAGCACCATACGTGTATTTAAACATGTGAGTGAGAGTACCATAACTTACCAAGATAATTTCCTTGGACATCAACAAATCCTAAGAGAACGTACCAATACAAAGGAACCTGCAAATCCAAAATCATATTGACCATAGTTCAAAATCCAAAGCAAACTTAGCATATACTTGAACTCAAAAACAAGAAATTGGGCCCTTAAAATTCAACAAGTGCACGGCAAACAACAGGAAAACAAAAATGAGACCTTAATAGACATTTACGATTAATTACATAGATTATATAACCCATGTTAGATTCATGAAGGTAATGAGAGAGTGCTGGAAATGGGTTAAATAAGTCACAATTAAGCTACTTTGAGCTCAAATTGGAGTGGGCCCTGCATGTCGATGTTAGCGAGACCTATCATAATCGTGTACTTCTCCGAGAGGAGTATAACGTGGCATATTTACATATCTAAACTCATGAAGTTTTTAGTGAGAAAATTGTCTCCAAAGTCATCCACTTGAGATGAGAAGTATGTAGTAAACTTAGTGTAGGACTTTTGTCCCACATTGGAAGAATGGGAGAAAAGTGAAGAGTTAATATACCCCTTGTTTGGAACTAAGGCTTGGATGCCTTGGAGGTATCCCAATTCTTTGAAGAGGGGAGGACCTATGTTATGCATGTTATTGGGTCTTATTTGTAATAGTTATATGGTGTGTTTATCTAAAAGTTATTAATATAAATAGAAAGTGATGGGGAGAATGAAGATATTCATTCATTCATTTCCTCTTTTGCTGATTTCTCTCTTCTCTCTTTTTCTCATCTCTTCTTCTTCCTTTATTATGTAAATTAATTATCTCATAAATCTAACATGGTATCCGAGCATGGTGAGTAAATTTCTAAGGGCAAGTAGTGCAATCCCTAGTATGTGTATAGGGTTTGGAGAGATTCAAAGATGGGAGTTATTTGTAAGGGTGTAGGGTTAATCACATTTATAACTTTCGCGGATCCAACTCCGCAGTGAGTTGGCTAGGGGTTGCAAGGCGCAACGCACCCCTGCTCGGGGCAAGCCCCCCCCCCCCCCCCCCAAAAAAAAAAAAATTCAGCCTGCTTTTCCGCAATTTGCTCAAATCGCTATGTTCTGATCAGTTTTCCCCTCCTTGTTTTTCGCGATTGAGGTATATGCGTTACTCCGCTTTTTTTTTTGTCATTCGTGAACCAGATATGAATTGCTCCGCTATTTTTTAAGGTTTGTATGTAGTTTCAGACTCTACTATATAAGTTGTTGTTTTGTGCTAGAAAGGTAGTTCTCTACACACTTGTTGTTCCGATTTTTTTGAGGAGTGTATCCCCAAAAATCATTTAAGAACATTTCTGGTTCAGAGGTGAGCTTCGGAGGACCTAGGTCTTCATTAAGTCTTACTCCAACAATGGGTAGTAACAATGATTACCACCCAGGCCTGTGTCTCACAACTGTTAGGCTTGATGAGACAAATTATATGCAGTAGGCTCAATCAGCGCGTATGCAAATCACAGGTAGAAGAATGATTGACCATATCGACGGAACTGTCACGTACCCAACCAAGAATGATTATAAATTTAAATGATAAATTGTTGAAAGTGCGTCAGTTATGACATGGTTATTACAGTCAATGCAGCCACAAATTAGCAAAATGTGCTTATTTGTAAAATAGCCACAGAGTTATGGGATGTTGTTGAAGAGACCTATTCATCCGTTGGTAATTTTGCTAAGTTGTATAAGCTTTAACAACAGATTGCAAAATTTAAGCAAGATGATCTTTCTCTTGCTACCTATTACCATACTCTGCATGGAAAGTGGGAAGAGGTTGACCAATACCAAGACTACATACCAGTTTGTGCAGCTGATGTTAAAGCATTTCAGGCTATGGTAGTACGGAATCACATTTATGAGTTCTTGGGTGGTTCGTACCCATAGTATGAGCATGCCAGGGTGCAAGTGTTGGGGAGATATCTTGTACCTATTTCTGTTAGGGAAGTTTTTTCCTATAACCAAACGGGGGAAAGCAGGACGAAAATCATGAATCCAAAGCCTAAGCCAAAAGTGCCTTTTCTGAGAGGTCTACTCTCACCACCCAACAATGGAACAGACCCATTCCCCAAAGAGCGGAAAAGCAAGATGATAAGAGCAGATTAAAGTGTGATCATTGTGGGCATACTCGTCACTCGGGAAACCTGTTGGAATCTCCATGGCTGACCTCCTGCAGGCCGCGGTCTGCCCCATTTCGTAGTCCATCTGCGGCGCATACAACAGTTAATGAGCCTTCAGCACCTACTGGTCATGTTCTTCCCCAGCCACAATAATTCACCAAGAAAGATGTTTCGTATTTCCCACAGATGTTAGCTCAGCTTGATTCTTATCGCAGTTCTGCCTCTAATTTTGCTCAGACAGGTAATTCTCATTCGACAAATCATGTTTCCGCTTCATCTGATGCGCTTCCGATCACATGACTAGTATGACATTTGGTTTCTCCTCCTACAATGTGTGTTCTGGTAGGAATAAAATTAAAGTGGCGGATGGATCCTCCTCCTCCATTACTCGGAAGGGCACAATTCATGTCTCTTTTAATATTACCCTATCATTTGATCTTCATGCTTCAAAGCTTACCAATAATCTTCTCTTTGTCAATCACATTACTAAAAACTTGAATTGTAGTGTAACCTTTTTTCCGTCTCATTGTCTCTTTCAGGACTTGGACACGGGGAAGACGATTGGGAGTGGACGTAAAGACAATGGACTGTATTTGCTGAAAACGAGGCCATCTTCTTATGTTGCAAATCAAACTAGTGTTAGGGATAGTAGTAACAATAAAAATTTGTTGATGCGATAGCATAATAGACTAGGACATTTACCTATTCCTGTTTTGAAACGTGTAGTCCCTAAATTTTCATCTGTCATACCTTTTGAGCTAAATTGTGAAGCATGTTTTCTCACAAAATAAAGTCATGTTCCCTATCCTATTAGTATTGATGAAACTACAACTCAGTTACAACTTGTTCAGTCTAATGTGCCTGAACCAACTACGTCATTACTTGGTTTTAGATACTTTATTATGTTTGTTGATGGCTTTCGTCGTTATACTTGGCTGTATTTTTTGCAAAACTAAAAGTGAAGTTCATTCCATTTTTCAAACATTTCATAAGATGGTGTGTACTCAATTTGGGTATCCCCTTAAGATCCTACGATTTGATAATGGAGGAAAATTTATGTATGGTGGCCTTGCCTCCTTTTTTGTTGATAATGGAATTGTCCATCAAACATCATGCGTTGATACCCCACCACAAAATGGTGTAGCTGAAAGAAAATACCATCATATTACAGAGGTGTGCCCTTCCCTTCTCATAAGTATGGGGGTACCTAATTCATATTGGGTTGATGCAACGTTAACCGCGATGTATTTAATCAATCGTATGCCCTCTTAGATTCTCGGCTATCAATCACCGGTCTCTATTTTACACCCCCACTCCTCTTTGTTCACTACTCCTCTCAAAGTGTTTGGTTGTGTTTATTATGTTCACAAACATCATCATAAGGACAAAATGGATCCAAAGGCAATCCAGTGTGTGTTTCTTGGGTGTTCTGCCATTCAAAAGAGGTATTGGTGTTATAATCCTACTACTAGTCGTCGATTTGTCTCTATGGATGTCACATGCTTTAAGTCGGTTCCTTTTTTTCCCTTACTACTCAGGATTCTTTACAAATGGAGACTATAAGTATAGAGAACCCATATCCCATGCCATTACCCGTTCTTACACAGGGGGAGCCTATGCCTATTATTATTGGCACTAATGATTTGCAACATTTGTTGGTCAAGCTGGACATGATAGATTTCTTTACACCACCTTGAGGGAGAGTGTTATTGGGTCTTATTTATAATAATTATATGGTGTGTTATGTTATATTTAAACCATGTAGGGTACTTATGTAATATCTGAAAGTTATTAATATAAATAATGGGGAGAATGAAGGTATTCATTCATTCATTTCCTCTTTTGCTGATTTCTCTCTTCTTCTTTTCCCCTTCCTTTATATATATATGGTGTGTATCCCATTAGGGAATTCAGTACTATATTCTCTCTCTTCTTCTTTTCATCTCTTCTCTTCTTTTTCCTTTATTATGTAAATTGATTATCTCATAAATCTAACAATGCATAGGTGAACTTTGGGCCAAAAGCCCACACGCGCCGTCGCCGCCGTCCTTCCGGTCGGCTTCGCTCGACAGATGTCCGAGTTCAGGGTTGGGCTTGGGCTAATGGAGTATAATCTTTTTAAAATTTCTGGCGAAGTTTTGATTACCCAAACTGCTTGGGGGCTTTAATTAATTCGTGAAAAATTATTTAACAGTCACATCTTTTGAAGTGCTGCTACCGTCAAGAACGAAAAATTCGTTCTATACCTGGAGAAAATTGCTTACAACCTTGAGCGCCTATTGAGGAGCAAAATCGTTTTAAGAACACAATGTAAATTCGTTGGGCTCGAATTCTGTTATCAACTTTCAAATTAGTATCGTTAGTTTCGTTTAACAGATTACTTGTAAGTTTCTTTTATTCCTGTTAATAAATATTGTATATTTATTATATTCTATTTTAAATAGTTTATTTTATGGATCAAATATCAAAAACTCTCTCAAACATTTTTTCATACACATTTAATCCAAGCCTTTTATTTTGTACCAAAAAGTCTCTTATTCTGCATGGTAAATTTTTTTTGGCATAGTCATGGTGAAGTCACTTTTTTGGCATAATCATGGTGAAGTCTCTTATTCTGCATGGTAAAACAAAGTCACTTTTTTGGCATAATCATGGTGAAGTCTCTTATTCTGCATGGTAAAACCTTTTTGGCATACTCATGGTAAATGACTTTTTGGTACAAAATAATTTTTTTTTTGACTAAACGTGTATTAAAAAAAGTTCGAAAGACTATTTAGTATATGTCCCTTATTTTATTTTCTAAAATAAATATCCGGAACAACAAAGAGATGATTGTACCCGCAGTTTTTGACCCCGGTACACCAAGATACTTCCATACACCAAGGCTAAAGCCGAGTAAGAGAAGAATGAGAGAGTAAGAGGCGTATCAACACCTACACATAATTATAACTTTAAGGAAACCCAATTAAGGCTTTAATAATTCAAGTACAAGAACCAGATGAAAAAGGGTTACCGAGAGTGGCAATGAGAGACGAAGTGAAGCTCATAAGTGACATTACTAAAGAAACCAGCTGACCCAGAAACAACAGTTGCAGAGTACCAATAATGGCTTCATTGGTTCCCCACCAGTTGCTGTTCATGCCTCTCAAATCTTCAACAAAATAATAATAATTATAATTATAATAATAATAATAATACTCCCACTCCCAGTCCCAGTCCTAATGGAGTTATAAAAATAATTATGTCATACATACATACATATATATATATATATATATAGAGAGAGAGAGAGAGATGGGTGGATGCTAAATGCTAAATGCTAAATAATTATTTTCGGATTGGTTTCTTTTAAGATATAGATCTGCAGCTACCATTCCTCTATTATTATTTTCAGACGAAAAAACGTCAATATGAATATTAAAAAGTCAAATATGCATTGTGAGAGAGTAGAATAATAAGTAGAAAATAGGATAGTCGCGGGAGCAAATTTCTGGTGGGTGAGCAAAGAGAGGTGAGTCACCGATAGAGCGGGGGTTGGTTCGGAGAGTAGGATAATAAGTAGGATAGTGTGTACCAACCTAACATCTTATTTATAACGTTTTTTAATGTGCATAAAAAGAAATCTAAATTATTATGTTTTTTTTATTGAGAAATATTTTGTATCCCAAATAACTCTCTTAAATCCTTCTCCAAATAGCATTAAGTATTATACTTTGTGATATGAATTCCATCAGAACACAACCCATTAATTTTATTTGGGGAATTTGTTTGGTACCCATATCACCACTATTTCTTATTTATTTAAATATGTCATTAATTTTTTTTGGATAAATTACACCAAATTTCCCTAAACTATTTCAAATTTATGGGTCATCACCTGAACTAAAATACCCGACAAACTCACCCCCTAGAGTACCAATATGTTTCAAATAAACTAAAAAAACGGGTTTCCACTTTTTTTAAGTGTAAATGGACAAACTTACACTTGGACCAAATATCTTAGCATGAACAATTACCTTAATATCTTTATCATTTCTAATACAATTATCAACTCATCTTAAATCAAACCCTCTCCATCCTCACTTGTAAAATCATCTGTCTTTCTCTTTCCACCATCAATTTCTCACCAACTAAACACCTAATCTCCTCCTCACATGACCCAGGAAGCTGCAAAGCAACCCAATACAAAACCCATTTGCCACCCATACACCAACCCACCACCATCCTCAATCTACTTAAAACCACAAAGCAACACTACCAGACATAACCTTACACCACCATAACCAAACAGTGGAACTCGGCACACCCCTCTTCAAAATCACAATACCAAAAAACACCATAGAAAAATCATTTAATAATTTAACACATCTAAAAACTCTAGTCAACAACGAGATATGTGAACATTTCATAAGATTTAAGGTTCAATCTGTGGTAGAGAGCGAGTCGTCAGACCAATCATCGGTGGTCCAAGAAAATGTCCTTTTCATCGGAACCCAGAGGTTGGGGTTCATTCCTCTCTTTTATGTTCATTGTTATGCGAAGGAAATCGATAGATAAATTGGGTTTAAACCCAATCTGGGTTAGAGTAATTTGGTGTAACAACCCCTATTTTATCAAACAAATTATATCATTATCGACATCAAGCAATAAATAAGTAATATATGTGAATTTAAAACCATTCACAACATACGAAACTAAAATGGTAATTAACTTTGAATAGATAAAGTATCAAACATCTGACCATAATAAACTGAATAAGTCTCACTCAAAATCAACTGACTGGAATAAATAGTTGGGACTCATGGTCCATACAATCTCTGAAATAAAACTAAATTGAAATATTGTTTCAGTAGTAGACCTAAGCTAGAATCAAATAACTGAAGTTGCTAATCAAACATAGTTATGAGTCTGAATCTCCTCAGCCGTGCGGATCCTGTTTATGAAGGCCTGAAAATAGTTTTATATACTTAGTTTAGAGCCCGAAAGTTGTGAGAAATATCTTTAATATCAAGAGTGTAAATCATGCGACTCATTTACAATAAACATGCCATCTCGTCGACTCTCACATGCAATTAGTACCTCAACCCTCACCTTAGTAAAATGTTACGAGCAAGTCCCAAACCAAGGCATAACTATACTAAAAGTCTCTATATCTAGACTAATAAATAAGTAACTCATAATCAAATGCAATTGGAATGTAATTAACTACATGTGTGAAAATACAACCCAAATATTAACCCCCACAATGTCATCCTGAAGTACGACATGCACAGTCTTATAATAATATATTTAACATGACATAGGGTTTGTTCATAAATCGTCCATCACTAGACTAAAACATATTTTTCATATATTCACAATAAAAATACACGAAGGCAACTACCTTCGAGGATACTCTCGTGCCTCTATCGGTCTGTAGGAGTCCCTCAACTGTCGGATTTAAAATACATCAATACACACATATGAGAATGGGGGTTCAATACACAATCACACCACCTGATAGTTCCATACCGAAACTCAACCAATGGATCGAATCATCAACCTCTCTCTCTACGAAGTCTAGACCGACTGAACGTATGCTCAAAATATAAGACCTCCACGACGGCCTGCATCTACAAGAAGGCGTACGGTACACGATCACAACCTTCAAAGGAACCCGAATGATAGATTCACCACGAGTAACGGTATGTTCGTGCAAATAAATGAAACACACACACACACACACACACACACACACACACATATATATATATATATATATATATATATATATGTATATGTACAACACATAACATATGCATACATCCATAGGACATCGCTTTGTTCACGCGTTTACCCAATCTAATCCAATCCTCAATGCCAGATTGTGCTGTTAATTAAAGTTTATCAATCTTTAACCTTAAGTAAGTCAACTTATTTAAAATTTTGTATATTCATTCTTTTAAACCTCTTATTCTGAAATTCACCAACTATCTCTCAGGTAAATAAAGATTTAAATACTCAAATAAACTCAAATGACCCCACAATCCTTTCCATGACCTAACCTTGGCCTTTCACAAGGCATTCACCTCCATAATGAATCGATTCCTCTTGGAGAAAATCGATTCGGTTTGGGTAAGAGACCCGGGTTGGTTTAAAAATGAAGTTTTTCTTCCCCAATCCTCCATTAATGCCCAAATCGAACTGCATGGCTAGCCCAAACCAAGTCTTCCAACACATAAACATTATTATTCGTAATCCTAATTCGTTTATAAGGGATTTAATATCAATAAAATAGAATCATAGGCTTAATTCTATAAATCTCCAAATTAAACCAAGTTTCAATCCTTAATATGTAATAGGATCATAATCACAGATGATTTTCGATTTAAGCCTTTAATTAATAAAGGGATTCATTTATTAAATGAAATTAAATCCTAAACACAAGTTCTAATCACATAATCATACATTAAAACCATTATTTCAAATTTCTCTCCAAAGGTACAAGTCTTCAATACAAAGATAATTAATACTAATCCTAATTAACCTAATAAACAAACATGATTAAGATTATCAGATTCAATCCTAAACATGCATTTTAAACCCCCAAATTAAAACACACAATATGGAATTATAAACAAGTTATATATTAACATGTGATATAGCAAGATATTTCTTGCCTGAAACAATGAACAACGAGTCTTCATGCAACGATCATTGTTCCTCTTCTCCCAAATTCTTCTTAAGCTCTTTCTAAAAAGTCTAAGGCTCTTATGGTTTGTTTCTTATGTGTAAAGTAATTAATTAATGGAGTTAATTTTCCTTAAATATTTAATCTCGCAAGTCTATAATAGGCCTATTTTCGGCCCCTAAATGAACCCAAAATACTGTCCAGAATAGCATAAAATTTAGCCTAAGTGTGTACCTATCCCCTGAGCCCAACTTAAAATAAATAAAACACGTAATTGTGCCTTCGTATCACTCTAGAGTCTGCTCCAAATGGTAATACCTCATAACTTACGGTAATACCTTACAATGTAAAATAAGACACATGTATATTTATTTTACGCACCCAAGTTAATTAATGTCACCGATTAATTTTATATAACATGCGGCCAAAGCAAATTACGTAACATGAAAATTTAGTTAAATATAACTAAGGTGATCCATATGCAAGCATAGGACTTGGCTTGGAGATTGGTAATGAGAGTTGGACATAATTAAGATCACTCATATTCGCATATCATATTATGATCGTGGGTGATCACTAGTCAAAAGGCAATGCCCTTCAGACTGGCTTGGACGTGTAGTGCTAAGGATGTCATGTAAACATCCGTAGATAGGGAGGTAGAGGTATAAGTCAGGGGAGTTTGGATTGAGGATGGAGACATCCATGAGAAATAGTACGTTAAGAGACGAATTCTAATGCCTGGGCTTCACTAGTTTGTCTCGGTATAGCGCATATGTATCCAAGGGGACTTGGGATCAAAGCCACCTTTATTCCAACAAATGGGATACATTTACGAGTGTAGGCAACGAGATAATGGGTATAAAAGGTACAACATTTCGATATTTATGGAGCCTAGTCCTTAATATAACATTTTCATTGTATTGAATTGATATATTTATATATTAAGAAAATATGTCGATCAAATGATGATGTTTGAAAAGTATTTTTATGAAAACACATATTCGGGGTGATATCACCTGAACACGCTTTGTTCGCTCGGAGAAGTGGTGAGAGTAGACGACTTTAGACTTTAGCTTCCAAAGTTTCAGACTGTCACAACTCAATGGCACTTTCATGAGAATGGTTTTGAAAAGTATGCTTTCATGTTGATGTATTTTAATCATAGCATTTTATTAGCATTTGTTTAACTTATGAGCATGTCAATACAATACATAAATAGAGGTGTTGATTAGAAATCAGGCTTTTGAAATATAAACACTGAAAATTGCATACCTGGTCTCCTAAATAGTGGCCGGGATAAAGAAGATAAACAGGTATGTATAGTTTATTACAACACACACACACATATATATATATATATATATGGGGAGGTATTACCCAAAAATTTGTGCAGAGGTCCTTACTCTTTCAGCGAAAGCCGATGTTTTTTCCAGGGGAGTGTCCCCTTTCTTTGTGGTGCTTTTCAATTGGACAAAGCTTCATTTATAAGGGTTGTCTTTGGCATAATTTCTACATAGGTTCAACTAGATTTATTTTTTGGGGGCGAATTTTTATAAGTACGAACCTCTTACTTCGTGGAAGTACGAGCTTTCCTTGAGGGGAAAGCAACTTTTTTAAAGTACGAGCCTCTTTGCAACTTTCAGAATGAGCTCGAGTATCTCAGACGCTTGGGGGAGAAGAAGGTTGGGTTTGGGGATGCTTTGAAATGGATGGTGGGGACCTTTATTTATAGGGGTTCTTTAACCGATCGGTCTGTGACCTCAATTTTTAGCAGGTGTCACATGGATGACTAAGATTATATCTTCAAATATTTTGTAATGATGATTTTATGGGATGGATAACTGATTAGTTATTTGAAGGAAAATAATTAATCGATCGGTTAACTATTTGGGGGGCCTTTAATCGATCGGTTAACAGTTTGGGGTGCCTTTAACCGATTGGTTAAAGGTCACAAAGGGCTTGTTTGTTTTCTATTTATTGGATTAATTTATTTTTTAATTATTTTCAGTTTGGCCCTATATACTTTAGCTCTTGGTCTTTTTGATCCCTTGAACTTTAGTTGGAAGTTGTGAAAGTTAGTATTTTTGCGGGTTCTTTCGGGGTTCGTGCCCATGACTTGTTTGTAATGGGAAGAAGTGCCTTGAACTTCGATGGCAAATCGAGGTGTCAACAATGAGGTACTCAACCTAAACTTTGTCCCTAATGCCTACTATAAACTCCTCCAGAAGTGGGACGCAGACGTCTTGTCCTCGTCTGATATAATGTTGAGCGGCACACCATGCAACTTCACAATCTCAATAATGAAAATCTCGGTGTACTGCTCCAAAATGAAATTCGTTTGAACCGATAAAAAAGTGAGCCACCTTAGTCAAACGGTCCATAATCATCCAAATGGCATCATGTCCCTGCTGTGACGTAACTGACTCGGTAACGAAGTCCATGGAAATGTCCTCTCATTTCCATTGAAAAATCTTAAGAGGCTGTAGAACACCTGTTGGTCTCTGGTGATCTACCTTCACCATTTGACAAGTTGCACACTTGGGCGTAAATATTGTGATGTCCTTCTTCATACCCGTCCACTAATATTGGCGCCTCATATCCTAGTACATTTTATCCCTAGTGGATGTACCAAAAAATGCGATCTATGCACCTCAGCCATAACTGTTTACCATGACTCCTCATCATCAGTAACTCTCCTCCCTCTGCCAATAACTATCGGACCTTCTTCTAACAGGAAGGATCTTTGTCTGTGCCTTCACAACCCGAATGATGATCTCGGGTCTGAAGGTCAGAACTGCCATGAATATGTGAAATAATTCATCATCGGTGTTGAGTGAACCCCACTTCTCCTTCCAAATTATCGCAAGTATCACTATTGGCATGCAACTCAAGGCGTTTGCCACTACGTTTGCCTTCCTGGGTTATACTTATTTTATTTTCTTATTTTTGTACTTAACTATATTTGATACCTAATAAAATAAGGGAACATTTTAAATTATTTTGTGCACCTATTTATAAACACATTTTGTATTGATAATGAAGCAAAAAAAAGTGCTCAACTAACATAAAAATGTTCCTTATTTATATTAATTTTACTTTTATTTTAGCTTCTTTTTATTTTTTACTCGGTTTCTCTTCCTCTTCTAACTTTTTGCATTCTACTTCCATGTCAAATGAAGAATCATATTGAAGATGTACATAATAGCTTTTTATTAAGATTTCAAATGTGAATACGTTTTAAGTTTTAATATAACTCCAAAGATTATATAATTATATTTTTTTGAACAATTATTTAATAATGGTTGATTTACGTAAGCAACTTCACATACTACACAGTCCCTCGAGTGGGTATCATATTTTCTTTCACTTTTAAATTAATTATTTTATAAGATAGTCTTGCCGGCACATCACGCGGATTTACACCTAGTTGAGTTTTATTTCACAGACTTCGTCATTTAATTATTAATTGGCTTGTTTTTAAGTTTAAATTCTTCAATATATATATTTATTTATTTATTATCTACCAATTATATTTCACCATAAATCTCTTTATCGTTATATTTTTCTTTCAATATCGTTTCGGTGTATTATATTAACTAATATTTTATACAAAAATAGTTTATTTTTCATAAAAAGAAAAAAAATTGTTTTTGAAAAAAAAATATTCTTTTATTTGCTTTAAAAAAAGTTTGATTCAATTTTTTTTTAAATAAAAAAATTAACAATTTTATGAAATAAATTGTTTTAAATGTTTTAAAAAATATTTTAAAAATATAAAAAACTATATTAACTGTTTTAAAAAAGTATGTCACTAATATGAAAAAACAGGTTTTAATTGATTTTTAGTCATTTTGAAATAAAAAATTATTTTAATTGTTTTTAAAAAAAATGTTTTAGAAAAATTAAAAAATTTCTTCATAAAAAAAATAAATCATCATTTTAAATTTTTTAAAACTATTTTAAATGTTAAATAATTAAAAATAAACTGTTTTCTCCAAGTGGAAACTTAAAAAAATAGTTAAAACAATTTTGTAATAAAACAGCCAAAGTATTTTTCTATTAAAGAAATGTTTTTTAATACTTAAATAGATTTTTAATTAAAATATAGTGTTTTCCCTTTTAATAAAATAATTTTTTTATTTTCTAAAATAATTTTATTTTTATAATAATAGTTGAAAGGTTTTTTTATTTTAAAAAAGTTAAAATAGATTTAAAAATAAAATAAAATGTATATATATTTTTAATTTTTTTAGTTTAAAACATTTTCAATTTTTAAAACAGTTAATTTTATTATAAAACTATTTTTATTTTTATTAAATATTTTTTTTATAAATAGTAATGTTTATTTATATATATATATAGGAGTTAATATAATATTCAAAAGATGGATCGTAAGGGGGGGGGGGGGGGGGGACACAATGGCTATGGTCTCTTTTGTGAAATGTGATTGGTAGGTAATAGTTGAGGGGTCTATTGGGCTGTTTAGGCTTATAAATGAGTTGATTAACGGTCAACTGACAGCATATATTAAAATGGTGTCAACCCCCAGAAGTGAAAACTATAGGGGTTTGACTCAATAATGAGTAATTTATGGATGTGAAACCCCATATAACACATAACCTTTTTCGAATTTATCATCTATTATTTTGTCTAATCAAAATGGCTGAACATATCCCATACAACCAATGCTTTAATTAAAAAATTAGAAAATACACAAATATAACCATGAAGTTTAGGGTGGTTTTTAATTTTAGACTTGAAGTTTAGAAAGTTACAATGTTAACCCAGAAGTACACTTAATGTTACAATTTAGGCCACCGTTATCATTATGTCTCAAAACCAAAAGGAATGTTACACCTTGTACAAGCCAACAATTTTAACTTAACACGTACTCACTAAGTAGCAAAGGGATAGGATCGTTGTGGACTTTCGGAATACCTCGTATTTTTGTGGATTTATTATTATTTATTAAAATGAGAAATAAATTAATAAATGGAATTAATTATTACTAGTGTGTTTGTAATAATAAAATGCATAATTAAGATGATAATTAAATTCGCGTATGATATGATTTTGTATCGTGCGTTGTGCATAATTAATTGATGATATTAATTATATTCACCCAAGGATCCACCTGTAATACCCCGTATTTTTATGCTATATTAATTTGGGGATTTATTAATATTAATGTGAATTAATTATTTAATAAAAATCCGAAAATTAATTATGTTATAATTATTAACGTGATGAGAGTTAGTAATTACGGAAAAATTTGTTGAATATTACTAATGAGCAAAGTAATATATAATAGTGGCCATATTAAATGTCACGAGTGAATAAAATGATAATTTTAGAAATTTGAGTCGGGACGCGCCTGTGTCGCGTCGGGACTAAATATTGATAAATAAAAGTAAATATTTTATAAGTTGTTCGTATGGTCATTTTGAGTGCCCCAACGCGTCCAGAAGAGTCGAGATAGTCAGAAAAGTATACCCGGGAGTTTAATTTGGGTCTCGGGACGTTTTTAGGCCTAATTAGTACCCCGGGAGGGCATTTTAGTCATTTTGTATTTTTGGGTAATTAAACCCACGAAAATTAAAGGGGTTATATCAAATGTTTAGGTTATCTCATAGGGTTAGATAACTCAAAACACTAGAACGGCCATTGGAGAGGAGAGGAGAGAGCTCTCAAGGCATTCCAATGCTCAAAACTCACCCGTTTGCACCGCCGCCACCGCCAACGCGTAGATCGCGAGACGGGGAACGCAACCACACCAAATTCAATACCAAACCAGATTTCTGAAAATCCCAAGCAAGTGTTTATCTTTCTTATTTCATTGATGCATCATCCATATTAGTTTAGGAGTTATTAGGATGAGATTTATGGAAGAAAAACCCAATTTGAGATGGGAAATTTTCATGTAGTGATGATTTATATGATATTCTGGAAACCCTTTGTCATGTAAAGGATTAAGAGTTTGATTAAGAAAAGAGTTCTAATCAGATACAAACACTAAAAAAAAAATTATTCCGGACGATCGGACCGTTGGAATTGGATAAAATTTTACATAAAATTAGCTGAAGACGAGAAGAAGCTACAGAAAAAAATTCAGCTCGATCGGACCGTTTAATATTTTTTAATATTTTTTTGCTAGACAATTTTATGTTTTGAGGACTCTTAGAGATAATAAAAATTCAATTAAAACTCCATTTTAATTCCGATTTCGAAACCGTTTGAAATTCTCATCTTTGAAAATAAAATTCAAAATCCTTTAATGTAAGGCGAAATCTATATTTTTGGGATATTTTGCATAAGGGATAATGTAAGTATATATTAAAGGGGAGAGACACGTAAGAGAGAGTTACGTTGGAACATAAATGGATATCTACTGAATTGTACATTTGGAAGAATAGAGTCCATGAGGGTTACATAGTAAGTTGGAAAAACCCTTCGAATTAAAGTTAGAAACGAACCATTATACTTGATAAATAATAATGGGAAAATAAGGATAAATGTTGTGAATGTGGGTTATTGGATAAACCTAAATTGATATAATAAAAGTGGTATATTTATATGATTGTGTATGCATATATTATATACTTGTGAAAATCATGCCCGTGCTACTTGCTATCCCTGAGGTTTTCGCGCTGGGACGATCTTATCTCGTGTGCCTTATGGGGATATTGACTCGTACCCTAAAAGATAGAAATCCTAGGTACAGGCTATCGAATCGGTAGTCACGGTCCTAAGAGACGTGAGGGTATGCACTGACCTCTTGGACTTGGAAACTATGCTTCGCCTCAATATTATTTGTGTATATATTTATACAGTTCGAGAGTGATTCCGAACTTGTATTCCCTTTAGTACGATTGATACGGGGATTGGATAGCAGAGTATGCCCGCACCATAAAATTTTATGTGGGGTGCTGTTAGAATATATATATTATACGAGTATTTAATATATATATGAACTTCTGAAATATGGGAAACTGCCTATTGTGTTATGGTAAGTAAGACATGTATAATGACTCAAATTGGAAATACTTGTTTTGAAAAGTATAATATGATATTGAAAAAACTTTATGAATCAATAAAGTTAAAATGAGCGTTTTGTACTAAATGAAATTATCCTTTTTAAACCATGATGTTGTTAAATCTTAAATTTTGAGAGTCACCTAAGATAAGTTAAATCCTTGAGGAAGGATAGTGTGATATATGATGAGATAAACCATTAGGAAGGTTAGTGCGATAGGAGTGCACATTAGAAGAGAGGCGAGAATTTCTCAAGAGAGTGTCGCACTAATATGTTGTTGCATTGGCCTGTATCAATTTAAATACTTGCTAAATGAATTTTTAAATCATATACACTATCGGGCTCTGACCCGTTTCTGTTCCTCTTTCTCTCTTGTATATATATGTATATATTACAGGTGCCCAGCCACAGGGGGGTCTTGTTTAGGATCCCTTGGAAGGAACGTGCTGCAGCTTAGGTGGGAGTTGCAGGCCACTTGCTTAGACGATTTCATTTACTTGATTCCACTTCTATCATTCTCCTTATTGGGCATGTGTCGCCCTTTCCACTATTTATCTGTTTTATTGGGACATTTGTATTTCAGTTATTTCTAGTACTGTTACTTTGGGATTTATTCAGCATGTATGTTTTACTTTAAGTTTTAAATGCTGGGATTGGGTTGTTAAATGTTAAATTGTTGGATTGATCGTTTAATAAAATAAATAAATAAAATTGGAAAGTAATGTTTAAAAAAATGGTTTTGGCACTTAGCTAAATTAAATAGGGTGTTAAATTTGGAAAAGTTATTTTTACGACAGTGATGCTAAGAATGAACCAACTGTTCACCTTGATTTTAATTTAATAAAGGAGTGATCGCCCGGTATTTAATTAGGCGGGGTGTCACAGGTGGTATTAGAGCATCAGGTTCTAGTGTCCATAGGATCTGTACGACTTATTTTCGCTTACAGCTTAACGTTTTTGCTATAGAGCCCTATTTTTAGGATTGTTGTATTCCTGCTTTTACGTTTACGTCTCCAGCCATTTGGGATTTGATAATGACTGGAGACTAATAAACTTCTTCACATTTCAGATGCCTCCGAGACGTGCACCGAAGGATAGGCGTGCCCAGGCCGAGCAGCCAGCAGCTCCGACACAAGGCACTATGAATGCTAATGAAGTAGCCGCCATTGTTGCTCAGGCGGTGAATGCCGCGCTAGCGGTGGTTCAGCAGACTCCACCCCAGATTCAGGCAGTGGCGCCAGTACCAGCACAGCTTCCATCTGCATGGGAGAGGGTTAGGGACGCTTTTCAGAAGGCGCATCCCCCTGAGTTCTCTGGTAGCTCAGATATCGTCACAGTCAGCCAATGGAAGAAAGACATCCAGTGGCATCTTTGTATGTATGAGTGCACTAACGTGCAAAGGCAGTTATTGGCTTCCTTTAAGCTGGTGGGGGGCCGCTTTGCAGTGGTGGGAGTCCACTACCACCTTGGAGGAGAGGGACACGGTCCCTATTCAGTCGTTTTGGGAGGGGTTTGACCGCAAGTACTTTCCACCCGCCGTGCAGACTGAGAGGAGGCGTAAATTACTGAATTTGAAACAAGAGAACTCTACCGTTGCTGAGTATGAGGAGGAGTTCACGAGACTTCTCACTATAGTGCCAGATGAGGCACCTACTGATAGTAATAAGATAATGTTGTTTGTGGACGGGTTAGCTTGGAGGATCCGTCAGCATCTTATAGGGAATCTATCTCTGAGTACTTTCACTGATGTACTCAATGCTGCATTACTACATTGCTAGGATCACCGCTTCCATCTGCAGGGAAGCAGGAGAGCAGGAGAGTCCAGCCAGCAGGGCAGAACCGGGGGTAGTAAACACGAGCAGAGTTCCCATCAGGGGGACCCTGCTAAGCGATTCCGTTAAGGTGATTCCAGGCAGGGATTTGGGGGTTATAAGCAGGGCCAGCAGGGCCAGCCTAATCAACAGGGTCAACAGGGCCAACAACGTGCTAATCAGGGCCAACAGGGCCAGTGGCGGGGAGGTAACGGCCAGCAGGGCCGTGGTCAGCCGGGTCAGAGGGGAGGTAACTTCAGAGGCCGGTGTTTTGTATGCGGCAAGCATGATCATAAGCGTCAGGATTACCCAGAGGGTAATAGGGCCCCACAGCAGCCGGGTGCCGGTAATGAGCCACAGAGACCACTTTTTCCAGCTGCCCTCCCAGATCCAGCCCAGGTGCCAGCCCTACCAGCCATTCCAGCAGCTTCAGTGCAGCAAGGGAAGTTACAGTACGGACGTGTCTATAACGTCCACCAGGCAGTAGCTCCACAGGCACCACCCGCGATTGAGGGTATGTTTCCTATCCATGGTACTATGGGTCGGGTTTTGTTTGATACTGGGGCGACACATTGTTTTATAGCTACGCATTTTGTGAAGGCCTTAGGGTTGTTAACCACAACAGAGAGCACAGTGACGTGTGTAGAATCACCACTGGGGTGTGGGTCGCTTATCTTCTTTATATGCCGGGGAGTGGGGGTAGAGATTGGTAGTTTGGTATTACCTGTAGACATGTTAGTCTTAGATATGCACGAGCATGATGTTATTATCGGTATGGATTGGCTCGCAGCTTATAGAGCAGTGATTGATTGCTTCGGTGGGAGAATTGTTTTTACCATTCCGGGGCAAGAGATGTTTGTAGTGGCGATGCCTCGCCCAGAGGGAGGTTCGACCGCTCATTTGTATTATATAGAGGAGGATGCCTCTAAGGAGGTTGTGATTCCTTTAGACTCGATCCCAGTCGTTCGTGAGTATTCCGATGTATTCCAGGAGATACCAGGCCTACCCCCCAGTCGAGAGATAGACTTTGTCATAGATTTATTGCCAGATACGAGACCTATAGCACGCGCTCCATACCGTATGGCTCCTACGGAGATGCGAGAGTTACGAGATCAGATAGAGCAGCTGTTAGGTCAGGGCTTCATTCGCAGGAGTACCTCACCTTGGGGCGCTCCAGTCTTGTTTGTTATGAAGAGAGATGGTTCACTGAGGTTATGTGTGGACTACCGGGAGTTGAACAAGGTCACGATACGGAATAAGTATCCGTTGCCTCGAATCGATGATCTGTTCGATCAGCTGAGGGGAGAAACTTTCTTTTCGAAGATAGATCTGAGGTCAGGGTACCATCAGCTACGTATTAGAGAGCAGAATGTTTCAAAGACTACCTTCTTGACGAGATATGGGTCTTACGAGTTCAGAGTGATGCCATTTGGTCTCACAAATGCTCCAGCCGTGTTCATGGACTTAATGAACCGAGTATTCAGAGAGTTCTTGGATCAGTTTGTCATCGTCTTCATAGATGACATTTTGATATATTCACACTCCGAGGAGGAGCATGCCGAGCACTTGAGGCAGGTTCTTCAGACTTTACAAGAGCATCAGTTGTATGCTAAGTATGAGAAGTGTGGATTCTGGTTGCGAGAGGTACAGTTCTTGGGGCATGTTGTTTCTGAACAGGGGATAGCAGTTGACCCGAGTAAAGTGTCAGCGGTGAGGGAGTGGGGACAACCCAAGACACCGACGGAAGTGCGTAGTTTCTTGGGGTTAGCCGGATACTGAAGGAGATTCATTCGGGAATTCTCCAAAATAGAGGGTCCATTGACGAACCTGACTCGCAAAGGGGTACCATATGTTTGGGATGATGCTTGTCAATTGGCTTTCGACGAGCTGAAAGACAAGCTTACTTCAGCACCAGTCCTTGCTTTACCGAAGCCGGGTGTGGAGTACCTGGTTTACACCGATGCCTCTTTACGAGGACTTGGGGGAGTACTCTAGCAGGAAGAGAAGGCTATAGATTTTGCCTCCCGCAAGCTTAAGCCGCATGAGAAGAATTACCCCACCCACGACCTGGAGTTAGCAACAGTCATTTTTGCACTGCGGATATGGAGACACTATTTATTGGGGGAGAAGTTCCGTTTGTTCACAGACCACAAGTCACTGCAGTATCTGTTCACTCAGCGAGAGATGATTATGCGTCAGCGCAGATGGTTAGAGTTTGTGAAGGACTATCAGTTCGACATACAATATCATCCGGGGAAAGCCAACGTAGTTGCTGATGCGTTGAGCCGTAGACCGGTAAATGAGGTAGCGGACGTCTGAAAAGCGAAGTGGAAGGAGTTGGGTCACCAGGATGCAGTAGCTCGTTCCTTCATATCTGTTATGACAGTCACACCCGAGATTGTTACGAGGGTAATACATGCCCAAACCACAGACCCGTTTTTCCAGGAACAGATTGTACGACTTTTAGCCGAGGGTGCTGAGTCCTATTTTGTTAGTTCTGATGGGGGTTTGAGGTTTAATGGGAGATTAGTGGTTCCAGAAGGGGCAGAATTGCGTCATGCAGTGATGACCCAATCTCACGGGTCCAAATTTGCAGCACATCTTGGAGGAGATAAGATGTACCAGGATATGAGGAGGCAATACTGGTGGAGTAGGATGAAGAAGGACATTGCTGAGTTCGTGTCCAAGTGTTCTACCTGCCAGCTGGTAAAGGTGGACCATCAGAAACCGTCAGGATTGCTTCAGCCATTGGAAGTACCCGCGTGGAAGTGGGAGATTATTTCCATGGATTTTATTACAGGGTTGCCTACATCACAGCGGGGCCACGACTCTATCTGGGTGATTGTAGACCGTTTGACCAAGGTGGCTCATTTTCTGCCGGTGCGGACAGATTACACCACAGGTCAGTATGCTCAGTTGTTCATTGCTGAGATTGTCAGATTACATGGGGTGCCCCTGAATATTGTGTCAGATAGAGACAAGATTTTTGTATCACGTTTTTGGGAAAGCTTTCAGGAGGCTATGGGTACTGAGTTGAGGTTGAGTTCATCTTATCACCCACATACAGATGGACAGACAGAGCATACTAATCAGATGTTAGAGGATATGCTACGCATGTGTGTTCTTGATTTTGGAGGAGGTTGGGATCCACATCTTCCACTGGTAGAGTTTGCTTATAATAACTCTAATCAGTTTACGATTTGTATGGCTCCATTTGAGGCTTTGTATGGCCGGCTTTGTCGTTCTCCAACTTGTTGGCTCAAGGTGGGGGATAACAAGTTGCTAGGACCAGAGGTGATTCAGGAAACCCCCGCGAGGATTGAGATGATCAGGAGTCGCATTCGAGTAGCCCAGGACAGGCAGAAGAGCTACGCCGATGCGAAACGGTTCTTCCAGGAGTTTAATGTGGGGGACCAAGTGTTACTGCGTGTATCTCCTATGAAGGGAGTGATGAGGTTCGGGAAGAAAGGAAAATTGGCCCCGAGGTACATGAGACCATTTTCCATTATCGAGATGATTGGGCCGGTAGCATACAGATTGGGACTACCAGAGCATTTACATCGCATTCACGATGTATTCCACATCTCGTCATTGAGACGGTATCTTCGGAATGATATGGCCCATACTCACATCGCGATAGATGAGATAGACTTGCAGCCTGACAGCTCTTACGAGGAGAGACCGGTGGCCATCCTAGACTATAGTGAGAGGAGATTGAGGTTGAAGATAGTTTCACTTGTACGGGTCCAGTGGGAGCATCATAATGTGGAGGAATCCACTTGGGAGCGCGAGGCCGATATGCGCGAGAGATATCCAGATTTGTTCTTACCAGGTATGCCTTATTTTCTGAATTTTGGGACAAAATTCCGTTATTAGGGGGGAAGTATGTAATACCCCGTATTTTTATGCTATATTAATTTGGGGATTTATTAATATTAATGTGAATTAATTATTTAATAAAAATCCGAAAATTAATTATGTTATAATTATTAACGTGATGAGAGTTAGTAATTATGGGAAAATTTGTTGAATATCACTAATGAGCAAAGTAATATATAAAAGTGGCCATATTAAATGTCACGAGTGAATAAAATGATAATTTTAGAAATTTGAGTCGGGACGCGCCCGTGTCGCGTCGGGACTAAATATTGATAAATAAAAGTAAATATTTTATAATTTGTTCGTATGGTCGTTTTGAGTGCGCCAACGCGTCTAGAAGAGTCGAGATAGTCAGAAAAGTATACCCGGGAGTTTGAATTGGGTCTCGGGACGTTTTTAGGCCTAATTAGTACCCCGGGAGGGCATTTTAGTCATTTTGTATTTTTGGGTAATTAAACCCACGAAAATTAAAGGGGTTATATCAAATGTTTAGGTTATCTCCTAGGGTTAGATAACTCAAAACACTAGAACGGCCATTGGAGAGGAGAGGAGAGGAGAGAGCTCTCAAGGCATTCCAAGGCTCAAAACTCACCTGTTTGCACCGCCGCCACCGCCAACGCGTAGATCGCGAGACGGGAAACGCAATCACACCAAATTCAACACCAAACCAGATTTTTGAAAATCCCAGGCAAGTGCTTATCTTGCTTATTTCGTTGATGCTTCATCCATATTAGTTTAGGAGTTATTAGGATGAGATTTATGGAAGAAAAACCCAATTTGAGATGGGAAATTTTCATGTAGTGATGATTTATATGATATTCTGGAAACCCTTTGTCATGTAAAGGATTAAGAGTTTGATTAAGAAAAGAGTTCTAATCAGATACAAACACTAAAAAAAAAATTATTCCGGACGATCGGACCGTTGGAATTGGATAAAATTTTACATAAAATTAGCTGAAGACGAGAAGAAGCTACAGAAAAAAATTCAGCTCGATCGGACCGTTTAATATTTTTTAATATTTTTTTGCTAGACAATTTTATGTTTTGAGGACTCTTAGAGATAATAAAAATTCAATTAAAACTCCATTTTAATTCCGATTTCGAAACCGTTTGAAATTTTCATCTTTGAAAATAAAATTCAAAATCCTTTAATGTAAGGCGAAATCTATATTTTTGGGATATTTTGCATAAGGGATAATGTAAGTATATATTAAAGGGCAGAGACACGTAAGAGAGAGTTACGTTGGAACATAAATGGATATCTACTGAATTGTACATTTGGAAGAATAGAGTCCATGAGGGTTACGTAGTAAGTTGGAAAAACCCTTCGAATTAAAGTTAGAAATGAACCATTATACTTGATAAATAATAATGGAAAAATAAGGATAAATGTTGTGAATGTGGGTTATTAGATAAACCTAAATTGATATAATAAAAGTGATATATTTATATGATTGTGTATGCATATATTATATACTTGTGAAAATCATGCCCGCGCTACTTGCTATCCCTAAGTTTTCCACGCTGGGACGATCTTATCTCGTGTGCCTTATGGTGGATATTGACTCGTACCCTAGAAGATAGAAATCCTAGGTACAGGCTATCGAATCGGTAGTCACGGTCCTAAGAGACGTGAGGGTATGTACTGACCTCTTGGACTTGGAAACTATGCTTCGCCTCAATATTGTTTGTGTATGTATTTATACAGTTCGAGAGTGATTCCGAACTTGTATTCCCTTTAGTACGATTGATACGGGGATTGGATAGCAGAGTATGCCCGCACCATAAAATTTTATGTGGGGTGCTGTTAGAATATATATATTATACGAGTATTTAATATATATATGAACTTCTGAAATATGGGAAACTGCCTACTGTGGATTGGTAAGTAAGACATGTATAATGACTCAAATTGGAAATACTTGTTTTGAAAAGTATAATATGATATTGAAAAAACTTTATGAATCAATAAAGTTAAAATGAGCGTTTTGTACTAAATGAAATTATCCTTTTTAAACCATGATGTTGTTAAATCTTAAATTTTGAGAGTCACCTAAAATAAGTTAAATCCTTGGGGAAGGATAGTGTGATATATGATGAGATAAACCATTAGGAAGGTTTGTGAGATAGGAGTGCACATTAGAAGAGAGGCGAGAATTTCTCAAGAGAGTGTCGCACTAATATGTTGTTGCATTGGCCTGTATCAATTTAAATACTTGCTAAATGAATTTTTAAATCATATACACTATCGGGCTCTGACCCGTTTCTGTTCCTCTTTCTCTCTTGTATATATATGTATATATTACAGGTGCCCAGCCACAGGGGGGTCTTGTTTAGGATCCCTTGGAAGGAACGTGCTGCAGCTTAGGTGGGAGTTGCAGGCCACTTGCTTAGACGATTTCATTTACTTGATTCCACTTCTATCATTCTCCTTATTGGGCATGTGTCGCCCTTTCCACTATTTATCTGTTTTATTGGGACATTTGTATTTCAGTTATTTCTAGTACTGTTACTTTGGGATTTATTCAGCATGTATGTTTTACTTTAAGTTTTAAATGCTGGGATTGGGTTGTTAAATGTTAAATTGTTGGATTGATCGTTTAATAAAATAAATAAATAAAATTGGAAAGTAATGTTTAAAAAAATGGTTTTGGCACTTAGCTAAATTAAATAGGGTGTTAAATTTGGAAAAGTTATTTTTACGACAGTGATGCTAAGAATGAACCAACTGTTCACCTTGATTTTAATTTAATAAAGGAGTGATCGCCCGGTATTTAATTAGGCGGGGTGTCACACCACCGTTCTTTGAATTAAGGCAAAAAATCTCTTACAATAAACTTTTAAATTTGTAACATGTTTAGAATATGTTATCCTATGTTAATTTGATATTAAAATGCATGCTTAGGACTTGATTTGAGTAGTCTTAATCATGTTTATAAATATGGGCTAATTAATAGTGTAATTAATTTCTTTATACATTAGAGCCTTCTAACTTCATTGTGAAATCTTGAAATTGAATGATTTAAATGATTAAATATGGGTTATAACTCATTTTTTATGATTTACTTTTGATTTAAAGTAGAATCCCCGTGTTAATTCGAAGAATTGAATCTGAATTCATAGTTTGATTAAACCCATTTCATGTTAGTGATGAACTAGGTTTAAGGGTATGAACTTTAATGAATTAAACCTTGTTTTTTATTATCTTAATCGTGAATAATTGTAGGAATACGTTTAGGATCATAACCTGGTAATTCAATTGAAGTTTGGTTGGGTTTTGAATCCAATGTGGGAGCTCGGAGGCCCTTTAATAGAGGTTTTGAGGGACAAAATTCGCAACGAGGAAGAAGAGTCCATGCACAGGGACATCGATCGATTAGCCCTAGGAGTTGATCGATTGGCCCCTCCTATTTTGACTAAGGTTGGGCCAGGGATTGTTTGGTTGGGTTTTTGGAGCCATGTTTGAGTTTGGGCTTCCTTTTTTGGTTGTTCAACTTAGTTTAGTGAGAGATTAGACTTGATTAACATTGGAAATTATTGCAAATGTTAGAGATTTAAACTTTAATACTATTTAGTGTCACGCGGTGTTAAAATTGGGTTAAATAGGGTAGATGCGCGAATGAGAGATATCCTATGGACATATGTATATATTGATCTTAGAGAGTAACAAACTAAAGTGTTGGGGGTCGATTTAGGTCTTGAGAGATTACAGGTCGTGCAATTAACTTAGTAATTAAATAAGGAGACATATATGTATGTTACGAGAGAGTATATATATAGGCAGGTGCTCATAGCTTAGAGATGTAAAAAACAAAGAGTTGGATTTAAAAAGGTTTTAGAAGTGATAAACCTAAGAACGTAATGAATAGTCGTCGTTTGGGGATTGGTATGACTTGGGGTATGTTTGAGAGTACTTGGCATCCTACTTTATAGTATATGTTTGATATGGTTTTGAGAGATAGTAAACCAAAATTAAGTTGACAATCCGGTGTTTGGGGGTTGAGATGATTTGGGTACGCTTAAGAGTATGCGTTATCCAGTATTTATATATATTGAGTGTATGTGTATATAAATTACGTACTTATGTGAACATACTTGTTACTCGTGGTGAATCTATTGGTTAGGAATTTGGATTCAAGTGGTTGTGACTGTGTACCGCACACCTGATTGTTGACGCCGGATGTTATGGAGGTTGATATCACATATTCAGTCGATTGCACTTTGGTGAGTGAGAGATGGGACAACCTGATCCATTGGGAGAGATTTGTTATAACAACGGTGTGGGATTGCTTGATGATATATATTTTAATCATACGTTCGATCGGTCTCGACTTCGTGATGAGAGAGAGAGGTCGATGATATAGTCCATCAGTCGAGTTTTGGTATGGGACTACCCGGTGGTGTGATTGCGAAATGATCACGTGTTCTCATATTTATGTGTATATTTAATTTAAAAATCGGTTAGTTGAGGGACTGCTACGGGTATAAAAACGATAAGGACCCCTGAAGTTAGATGCCTTCGTGTGGTTGATATGAAACATATACATGTAAATTATATTTTCCGATGGTGGCTGCTTTGATTTAAGTCTTGTGTCACCTTGTGTGCTTTTTTATGAAATTTTATATATCTTATCTTCCGGGTGAGATGCGTGGGGGTAGTGTGGGATCGTACTGTGTACACATGATATAGTACAATGACGAACACGTTTAATTAAATATGTTAAGATAGAGTAAAATATTACATTATGAGATCGTGAGCATCTAAATGAATAAAATGTGGGTATTGGGTTGTATTTTGTACATGAGTGGTAATCTACATCCTTATTGCGTTGATTTATTAGTTACTTGCTTATTAGTCTATAGATAAAAAGACTTTTACTATAGTTTATGACTTGCGTTGGGACATGCTCGTAATTCTTACACTAGATGAGAGGGGAGGTATTCATTGCATGTGAATGTTAAAGGGTTGCACGGTTATTGTAAATTAGTTGCATGATATACGTTGTTGGTATGGAGATATTTCTTGCAACTTTCAGGTTCTAGTCCAAATCTATAAATCTTTTTTCCCCACATGTATAATAATAATAATAATAATAATAATAATAATAATAATAATAATAATAATAATAATAATAATAATAATAATAATAATAATAATAATAATAATAATAATAATAATAATAATAATAATAATAATAATAATTGTGGTGACAATTATTGTGAAACACAAATAAATAAGAAGAAAACATTCACCAAGTGAGAACAAGGAATATAAAATGACAATCACACAACAAAGGATGTACGTGGTTCAGCAAAGATGTGCCTACGTCCACGGTGGTGCAGTCGATATTATTTCTATATACTCACTAGAGTAATTACAGAGAATATAAAAACTATCCTTTTACCCCGGACCTAGGGTTTAATATATACATGTACATATAGGTAAGTGGAGGTGATGGGTTCCCCCACGTCTTCCATCTCCCCTATAACTTCCCTTAATGAGAACACGGGGGGAGACCGGATCAAAATAAGAGATGAGGGGCCTGGACTTTGGGCCGCCAGGACTGGGCTACTGGTCCAGGCCCATGGTCCTAATTCCAGGTACCCACAATTGCCCATAAATTTGTTGGGCCATTTTTATGGGCTCAATAGATTTAAATGATTAGCCATAATGGCTGTTTTGCAATTCTTCGGAAACCGTGAAGCTGATTTTGGCGGCACCCGCCTCGTATCTTGTGCACTACGATTAGTAGAATTTGAAGGTTTCTCGGAATAGGTACTTCTCTATTGTCATTCCAATTTTCCCAGCATTTTCTCATTCCTTGCGAGTTCTAGCACTTCGTACCTTCTTCTCTCAATCTCCAGTCTCATTGCTTCCTTGCCGCTTGGGCTCGTGCTTCTTCCTCGTTCGAATTGGTCTTCTATCTTGTAAGTTCCCTATATCTTTTCTCTGTGCTTTCTCTTTGAGTTTATAGTTTTCTAGGGCTTTTCAATGGCGAAGATTGGGAATAGGTCGGTCTCTGAGTTTAGAAAGTTTTACAACATTCCCGAGTGGGTAGATATTGAGTGTTGTTCCTCCCCTCCTAGAAACGTTAGAGAGATAGATGATGCTCACTGGATCCATGTTCTGTTGCTTTCGTAGGGGGGACTCACTTTTCCTCCCAATGATTTGTTCCTGCATTTCTTTGGCTATTTTAATATTATTCCTGCACAATGCTCGCTCAATGTGTGGAAAAAAGTAAATGGCGTCCATAGGATAAATCAATTGTATGGAACTAGGTTAGGGCTCGCCGAGGTCTGTTTATGTTACTCCTTTTCTCGAACTAGTTCTGGTGTCCTTTACTTCAAAGCAAGGAGCCCTGATAGGGTATTGGTAGTAAATCTACCTGATTCCCATAAGGGCTACTGGCAAGAAGGTTTCCTTGTTAGGAATTCGCAGTTCCCTCCCCAATTTGAAGGGTCGAGGTCTGAGAGGTTCTCTGTTCCTTTTTACGGAGAGGAATACATAAGTAGACATTGTACTGTTGTTTCAATTTTTGCTGATTTGTGACCTTTCTAACTCCTCTTTTTCTTTTTCTTCCACAGCAAGGTCAAAGAATTTGGAGCCTGCTCTCAGCGAGGTTCGTATCTCGGAATTGGTTAAGGCTTGGAATATCAGGGAGCCTCTGGGTGACGGCGAGCATCCCAGGTCTGCTGCCTTTCTGCTCAAGTACAAGAACGTTGGCTCCAGCTTCATAGCAAGGCCTGTGGATAGTATACCAGAGTTTGACTCCTTTGAAGAGACTGCTGCAGAGCCTATCCAGTTGGAAGAGGAGGAGAGCAGCTCTGAAAGTGACCTTGCAGGAGCCGTGAGTAATTTGGGTGGAGGGATCTTTGATAGTAGCAGTTCCTCTGACCGTGAGGAGGTTTCTGAAGCTCGGGATCGTCGAGCACTTCTAGCAGTTCAAGTGAAGAGATGGTTCCTCCAAGGAAGAACTTGATTAGGGATGATGATGATGAGGACCACGTGCTTCTTGCACAGAGGTCGAAGAAGAAAAAAGCTACTTCTGGGGCCGTGGCTACTGGTTCCCGGTCCTCCGCTCAGGAGCAGGAGAGGAGAAGGAAAGAAGAGGAGCAGGTGAGAGAGAGAGAGAGAGGAAAAAGGAAGAAAAGAGGAATAAATTGGAGGAGAAAAGGAGGGTCGAGGAGAGGAAAAAGAGAGAACGAGAAAGAGGAGGAAAAGAGGAGGGTTGAGGCGAGGACGAAGGCCGGACAGGCCTTAGTCCCAGTGTCCGCTCTCCCCGAGGGGGCCTATGTGGCGATTTCTCCTCGGCTGGCCCCGACCCTACTCGAGAGAGCTGTCCTCCCGGATGATCGCCAAAGGGCAGTGGGTTCAGAGCATTTGGCCCTCCAGGCTAGTAAGAGGCTTGCTCTGGTAAGGTTTCTTTTTCTTTTTCTCTTATGTTTTTTTGACTTCCCTCATTTTCTTCTTCTAATGCCTTCTCTTTTTCGTAGTTCGTTACTGACTTCACCGTGCTGTATCGTTCACGCGATGAGCTGGTGAAGAAGAACAGTGAGCTAGAGCAAGAGAATTCTTCCCTGAAGGTGAAGGGTAAGGAGCTCGAGGCCAATTTTAAGGCTGTTGATGCTGCTCGAATTTCATCCGACTTGGCTCTTGCCACCGCGAGCAAGGAGAAGGATGCGACAGTCAAGGATCTGGAGGAGCTGAGGCAGGCCTACGACCTGGTTTGCTCGAGCAAACTTGCTGTCGTGGAGGAAAAAAGGGTGCTCTCCGAATAGCTGAAGAAAAAGGAGTCCGAGGCTGTCACTGCCAAGGAAGACTCTTATAATTCTGGTTGGGCTGCAGCATACGAAGATACTGAAGTTCAGATAGGCTATATTAGCTGTCTGAACTTCAAGAAAGGATGGAACAAGGCTCTCATAGCCATTGGGGTGGATGTTGCATCCCCACTCTTTGAAGAGCACGACCCAGGGTCGAGGCCAGTCGTGGATGAGGACCCTGCCCAAGCCGTTGAAGTCTCTGATCCTGCTCCTCAATAGACCTCTACTGATGTTTCTCTTGTTGAGGTGACAGAGACCACCCCTGCCGAGGGCAATGCTCCTGTTGATGCTAAGAAAGGGATATCCACCTCTGGGCCACCTGAGGTTGCTAATTGATAGGGTTGCTTTGTATTTTTTTGCTTTTTCCAGTTTATAAACTTTCTTTCTTCAGTTCGATGTAACCTCAATCTTTATAAATGAAAAAGGCTTTATTTCTGCTTGTACTGATTTGTCTCTTTCTCTCCTTTATCTTCCTTTCATTTGTAGTTAGTTGATGTAGATGATTACATTCCTACTACTTCCCAATTGGGTAAGACCCTTAGTCCCAACGCGAGTCCTGAAGTTCGCCAGGCCTTCGTTAAGCTTTGCAAGTCCCTTAGGTCCAGAAATCAGAAGTATAAGGAGCAATCCGAGCTGGTGGCTAAGCTGAAGGACAGGCTCCAGGAGATGGAGGATATTGGTGCTTCAGTGCAAGAGGAGGTTAATGTGCTGAGAACAAGACTACTAGAGGCCACCAAGATCAACTAAGTTAGGGAGGCTCTTCAGCAGGAGAATGAAGACCTGAGGAGAGAAGTCTTACGACTTAGGGAGCATGCACCGAGCACTGTTCCAGCAGTTCTGCAAGGCTCCTAGTCATCGCGAGCTAGATCTGGTCATAACGTTACTCCTCCTATGCCGCGAGGTCCCACTCGCCCTCCCCTTCCGCGAGCTGGTAGGAGCACCAGGGGCAGAAACAGGGAAGAGAAAGAGCTTCGTGATAAGGAAATGGAGGAACTCCGCGGTGATGTTCAGCGAGCATATGTAATTGCTGCTAGGCTTCAAAGGGACGTCACCCAGTTACGACACTTGTTCAAGAAAGGTCCTCGGCAAGCGTGGGCTGACGGTTATAATCAAGGCTGGTCGGATGCTCCAATAAGGCTATCTGAGTTCGAGGAGCTTTCTTTCATCGGGGGATGGCTAAGTGCCTTGAAGGAGCTACAAGTCCCGGGGAACTCGGTGCTATGGTATCGTCATGAGATGTCTTCCTCCACTCTGATGCCCAACCCATTCAGGAAGGACGATCGATGGATCCCCATCGATACTATTCCTCAGTAATTATTGGAGTCAGATGCGAATGAGGTTGTGGAAGAGTTTGCTCCTGCTCCTGATGACGGACGAAGAGCTCGAGTGGCTGATTATCTTGCTCGGAGGCTTCCACCCCTTGAGATTTTGCCAGTTGCTATTTTTTATTTTATTTTTGATAATGTAAATGCTTTGGGCGAGCTTGCCGACTAAACATGTATTATCATCGTTGTAAGTATGATGGATTAATGAAAAGTTTGTGTTTTGGGCAATTTTGCCAACTAAACGTGTATATCCTACTTTTCATATCCTTGCTGCTTTATGATCTTTTCTGTTTTGTCATGCAAGTGTCCCCCCAGTCCAGTATAATACCAAAGTACCATTGTACCCCACTTTACCTTTTAGGTTGTGTCGTCACACTCCCTTAGGCCTAAGTAGGGCAATTGGCGAGGACACACCTGGTGTTGGATGTCTTCATCCGATCAGGATTTTGTTCAACCGAAGTAGGTTTGATGACCAGTATAAGATTTGGTCGTATTGCCTAAGAATCCTCTGTAGGGATTTATATATTGCCAAGGGCAATGCTAAGAGGTTTCTCGTGTTTTATGACGATGACCTGAGGAGGGGTATTCCCCTGCTATAGTGGCAATCGTGCCTGTTATTTGGAAAAGATGTGCGATAAATGCAGCTATTATTGATCAGAGTGTAATCAATTAAGTAACTTTCATTAGTAATAAGGAAAATGAACTTCTGTTTTCATAAAAAAAGAATACAAGAAAAAGATCTAAAAATAGAATTTCTTGAGATTAACTGCATTCCATGCTCGTGGTATTTCTCTACCCTCCATCGTTTCCAAGTGATAGGCACCTTGCAGATCGTATTTAGTTACTTTAAAGGGTCCTTCCCAGTTTGGGCCTAGCTTGCCGTCTGACGACTTCACTGTGCTGCCCAGGACTTTCTTTAGAACATAGTCCCCAACTTGGAACGTCCTCGGCTAACCCTTTTGTTGTAATGCTCCGTAAGCTGTTGCTGATAATTCGCTAGCTTCACCAGGGCTAGCTCTCTGTGCTCGTCGGCTAGGTCGAGTTCGGAGAGAAATGCTTCATCATTCAGGCCTTGGTCGACAAGGTTGGATCTCATTGTTGGCAAACTTGCTTCTAGTGGGATGACTGCTTCCATGCCATACGTCAACGAAAATGGGGTTTCTCCTGTTGCTCGCCGAGGAGTGGTTCGGTACGCCCATAGAACATGGGGTATCTCTATTACCCATGCGCCTTTAGCTCGCTCTAATCGCTTCTTTAATCCATCGATCACAGTTTTGTTGGAAGATTCAGCTTGCCATTGCTCCGAGGGTAGGCCACCGAACTGAAGTGGTGTCTGATCCCGTGTTCGTTACAGAAGTTCTGAAAGGGGCCACTTTCGAACTGCGTTCCATTATCGGTGATGATGGTTCTGTGGATTCCAAACCGAGTGATTATATTCCTCCATATGAACCTTATCATATCAGCATCTCAGATGTTCGCCAGGGATTCAGCCTCGATCCATTTGGTGAAGTAGTCAGTTGCAACCAACAGGTATTTGTGATTGACGACGGCGGTAGGCAACGGTCCCACGATGTCCATTCCCCATTGGGCGAAGGGCCATGGGCTGGACAGGGACTTCAGGTCGTTGGTGGGTTGGTGGGCCATAGGAGCATGGAATTAGAATTTCAGGCATTTGCGGACATATACTGCGGAGTCCTTTTGCATGTATGGCCACCAATAGCCTTCCTTCATTGCTCGAAAGGCTAGAGACCTTCCTACGATATGACTTCCACAGATTCCTTCCTGAAGATCGTGTAGCACTTGCTCGACATCACCTGGGTGGACGCATCTAAGGTAGGGACCGGAGAAGGATTTCTTATACAAGTCGCCTCCTGTGGATAAGTGAAAGCGAGCAGCTTTGACTCTTATCTGGTGGGTAGTTTTCTTGTCATCTGGGAGCGTGCCATCCTTTAAATAGTCCTTTAAGGGGTCTATCCAGTTGGGGGCTAATCCCACCTGGAGTATTTGTTCCACGTTTGGTAACTTGCTGTTGTGGTTAATACTCGAACAAATGAGGAAATCGATGGGGATGACCCTTTTAAGGTCAGAGTCAACTGCCGAACTCAAGGCTGCTAAGGCATCAACATGACTATTTTGCCCCCTGGGAAACTGCTGGATGTTGATCTCTTCAAAGCTTGACATTAATTCTCTCACTAAGGCGAGGTAGGCTGCCATTCTTTCATTCTTTGCATTGTAATCTCCACTTATCTGATTGGAGACTAGTTGAGAGTCGCCGAACACCTGTAAACGTTTTGCTCCTAGAGTTTGTGCCTTTTAGATACCGGCTATTAGGGCTTCGTACTCTGCTTCGTTGTTGGAGGCTGCAAATCCAAGCTTGATTTCTTGTTCGAGGATTGTGTTTTCTGGAGTGATGAGGACAATGCCTACCCCTGCCCCCTTTGAGTTGGAGGCTTCATCAACGAAGAGTCTCCAGGTTCTCTCTGTTGCTTGGTTCTTCTCTTGCCTTGTTGGTTGAGGTTGGTCGGAGAGTTCTTCACCCGTGAATTCGGCTAGGAAATCAACAAGGATCTGACCCTTGATAGCTGTCCTTGGTTGAAATTAGATGTCAAACCGGCCGAGCTCGACTGAACACTTAGACAGTCTGCCCGATAAGTCCGCTTTCCTTAGGACCGCCTTAAAGGGATGCGATGTAAGGACGATGATAGTATGAGCTTCGAAATAATGCTTCAGCTTCTTCGAGGCTATTACAAGTGCAAAGTCGAGCTTCTACAATGGAAGGTACCTTTGCTCGGCATCTAATAAGGTCTTTCTCGCTTAGTACACGGGATGTTGGATTCCTGCAACCTCGCATATTAACGCAGAGCTGACAGTGTGATTGGATACGGAGAGGTACAGGTACAAAGAATCCATTTGCTGTGGTATGACAAGCAGCGGTGGGGAGCTTAAGTAGGACTTAAGCTCGTGAGCAGTCTGGGCTCCACTCTATCGGTTTACTCCCCTTTAGAAGCTGGAAAAAAGGCTTGCACTTCTCAGAGGATTTGGAGATGAAGCGATTTAAGGCGACGAGCATTCCAGTGAGCTTCTGCACGTCCCAAATTGTTCGAGGGGGTTGCACCCTGTTGACTGCATCGATCTGGTCTGGATTAGCTTCTATGCCTCTCTTACTCACCAAGTACCCAAGAAATTTTTCTGAATGGACACCGAAGGAACACTTGCTTGCATTAAGTTTCATCTGGTACTTCCTGAGGATTTCGAAGGTCTTTGACAGGTTCGAGAGGTGATTTTCCTTCTTCTTGCTCTTAACGAGCATGTCATCGATGTAGACCTCCATTGTTTCTCCCGTTTGATCCTTGAACATTTTAGTGACCAGCCGTTGATAGGTTGCCCCTGCATTCCTGAGCCCAAAGGGCATGACCTTGTAGCAATATAACCCAACTGTCGTGATGAACTCCGTTTTGTCCTGGTCTGGGGCATACAAGGGGATCTGGTGATATCCTGAGTATGCGTCCAGGAAACTCATTCGCTCGTGAGCTGCAGTGGCGTCTACTAGTTGGTTTATCTTTGGGAGAGGGAAACTATCCTTAGGGCATGCTTTGTTGAGGTCAGTGAAGTCGATGCAAACTCTCCACTCCCCATTATTCTTACTACTACTGGGTTGGACAACCACTTGGGGAATTTCACTTCCCGTATGGATCCTGCATCCAGCAGTTTTTCGACTTCCTTTTCGACCGCTTTAGCCTTCTCGAGTGCAGTTCTCTGTGCCTTCTGTGTGATTGGATTGAATGTGGGGTCGACGTGCAACTGATGACAGACCATACTAGGATCGATTCCAGGCAGCTCGTATGGTTCCCATGTGAAAACATCTACATTGTGTCTCAGTAAGGTCGTCAACTCCTTCTGTTCTTGGTCGGTGAGAGATGCTCCAATCAAGAAGACTCTGCTACTGTCACCAACTTCAGCCATAACTTCTACCAGGTCCTTGAAGACACGCTCGGAGGGGAGGAGCCTGGTCTCTTCTACTCCAGGTCTCCCGTACTTTAATTGTTACTTGGAAGGTATCACACCTTCTTCAACTTTCTCGCTGGGTTGACCGACCTTCTTCTCTGGCTTTGGTCAGATGGCTGCTATAAAGCACTTCCTCTCCATCGCTTGGTAGCCGTGGATCTCCATTACTCCTCGCTCGGTTACATATTTGAGCTTCTGATGGTAGGTCGAGGAGACTGCCTTCATCGCATGAAGCCATCCCCTGCCGAGGATGGTCTGGTACGGTGAGTCGATGTCAACTACCAAAAACTCGATCATCTTGGAGACGTTTCCAGCACGCACTAGTAGTACTATCTTGCCCAGGGGCATGGTCATTTTTCCAGCCAAGCCGACCAAAGGAATAGTAGCTTCCTTTAGGTCGGCGGCGCTCAACTTCAATTTCCTGAATAGGTCGAGGTACATTACTTCGGATGAGCTTCCTTGATCGACGAGCAACTTGTCGATGTCAAAGTTGGCTATCCTGAGTGTAATGACCAGGGCATCATGATGTGGGGTCCTTACTCCCACCAAATCTTCATCCGTGAAAATAATATGCTTGTTATAGTTGACGTCCTCTGCTCGTCGACGCTTTCCTGACTGTGACTTTGCTGGATCGATTTGAAAAGCCTACATTACCGCTGTAAGTTTTTTCATTTCCATTCGAGCTGAGTTCCCTTGTATCTGTTTGACGTCAGATACTCCATGGATTACTGCGAACTCATGTCCAGCATCATCCTCCAGCACGTTGTCGGGTCTCGCCTCTCTGTTGGCAACCACTTTTTCTGCCCTCTTTTCCACAAAGTCGTTCAAATGCCCGGACTGGGATAACTCCTCGAGGTGAGACTTAAGAGCTTTGCAGTGCTCGGTCTTATGTCCTCCCTCTTTGTGAAAGGCGCATCTTAACGCATTGTTCCTCTTCGAGGGATCTCCTCCCATTTTCCTGGGCCACTTGATGAATGGCTCATCTTTGATCTTCATGAGAATTTTGTAAATTGGTTCTTTGAAGACGGTGTTGACCGTCTGGAATACTTTCGACGCGTCATGGTTTCCTCCGTTCTTGGAGCCATTTTTGCCTCCGTTCTTTCCTCCTTTCTTCTGGTTCTCAATTTTCTCACTTCCCTTAGTAGTGAGCTTAGCTCAACCGTTTTATCCTGTATTAGGGCGGGTGACATCTTCCACCTTTGCGTATTTCTCGATTCGGGCCATTAGGTCATCAATAGTCATAGCTTCCTTCTTCGTCAGGGACTGGTATAGGAGGGAAGAACTAGGGAGCCCAATTTTGAAGGAGGCCACTGCCAGTTCCTCTGCGCAGTCCTCGATCTAATTGAATAACTCCCAGTACCTCTTCGCGTAGTCTCGGAGGGTCTCTTGAGACGTTTTCTTCATTGTTAGCAAAGCATCCATCCTTTTGGGATGGGAGCTACTGGTAATGAATCGGGCCGTAAAATGTTCGGCTAGGGATTTGAATTTCCTGATCGACCGGTGGGGGAGCCTTTCGAACCACTTCTGCGCTACATCATGCAGGCTCGAGGGAAAAATGCGGCACATCAGGGCATCTCGGTGATTCCAGAGGATCATGGCCTGTCGGTATTGCCTGACGTGATCGATGGGATCAGTCTTTCCGTCATAAATCTTGAACCTTGGAATGGTAAATTTCTTGGGGGCTTCCTCTTCTTCAATTTTTCTCGTGAAGGGTGACTTCATCTGGGTTTTGAGAGCTCGCCTTGCGAGTTCTCTGGTTGATCTTGTTCCGTGGTGAGCAGGGTGTTGGTCCATCTCCCTGCGGACTAGATTTCGTATGTTTTCGTCGCTGCGAGCAGGGCTCTGGTAGCGGCGAGCTTTTTGCAGCCGTTCGCGGAGGTCGTCGTTTGACTCGCCTCCTTCGACCTTTTGAGATTCTCGCCTAGGGCTCTTTCCTCGGCTGCGAGACTTGCTTGCCTGAGGGGTAAGAGTGTGGTATGGACGTCTCCTGTTATCAGGACGAAGCTCCCTCTCCAGTCTTTCCAGTCTTCTTCTCAAGCGAGCATTCTCAACCTCGTATCTGCGGGAAGACTCCCTCTGCTCGTGGAGCCTTGCCTCGTACGCATCAATCAATCTGGATATCTGTGTGGACCTCGCTGGTCCCTGACTTTTTTCCGAGGCTGGCCTTTCCAGACGAGCTCTCTGATTTGAACGTCGAACTTCAGACCTAATCCTGCGAGGAGCAGGTGGCTCTTGAATATCTCCTGCCTGAGGGGCATTGCTGCTGTGACCAGACATCTTAAACTCCTTTCTTGGTGTGGGCTCTTCTCAGGGAAAGATGAACGCTTCCCACAGACGGTGCCAATTGTGGTGACAATTATTGTGCAACACAAATAAATAAGAAGAAAGCATTCACCAAGTGAGAACAAGGAATATAAAATGACAATCACACAATAAAGGATGTACGTGGTTCAGCAAAGATGTGCCTACGTGCACGGTGGTGCAGTCGATATTATTTCTATATACTCCGGAGAGTAATTACAGAGAATATAAAAACTGTCCTTTTGCCCCGGACCTAGGGTTTAATATATACATGTACATGTAGGTAAGTGGAGGTGATGGGTTCCCCCACGTCTTCCATCTCCCCTATAACTTCCCTTAATGAGAACGTGGTGGGAGACCGGATCAAAATAAGAGATGAGGGGCCTGGACTTTGGGCCACCAGGACTGGGCTACTCGTCCAGGCCCATGGTCCTAATTTCGGGTACCCACAATAATAATAATAATAATAATAATAATAATAATAATAATAATAATAATAATAATTATTATTATTATTATTATTATTATTATTATTATTATTATTATTATTATTATTATTATTATTATTATTATTATTATTATTATTATTATTATAAACTGGGTTAGTAAGGTTGAGCGGTCAGACTTATAGTTGAGCAGACTTAGCTTGGTATTTTTAGAGTAAGAGTCATGGGTTCTCTGTTATAGTCAAGTATATTAAGGAGTTTTGATCAGAGGTGGTTACTACTATATTCTCTTTTATTTCGGTTGAGACATTTTTATCAAAGAGATTCTTATTTAGTGGATTCAGTTATTGGAGTTTTAATTAATTCAGTTCAGTTAATCCTATTGTTATCTTTTGTTGAGTTTTTATTGTGGAAGGTTTTATTTACTGCAGTTTTTTTTATCGTTGATGCCGAAAATGATATTAGCTGTTTTATCACTCTTTGTATTTTGTGTCCGGCCCAATCAATTAGGTGTAGAAAATAGGGGGTGTTACTGTTGGTATTATAGCATCCATGATACAGTATTTTTAAGATTTTTATTACATCTGTTTGTTTTCCGCTGAGAGTTCTCTAATATGTTAGAACCTCCCATAGGTTTTTATACTTTGGTGTCGCGATGACGTGTGTAGGCATCGTTCGTAACCATTTGAGCATCGCCGAGACTTAACGAGTATTTGAGCATAGAGGTCCGTGAGAAGGAAGATTTTTGCTAGTTAGTGGTCAAGAATAGAGTGAGTGATTGAACAAAGGCATTCACCACCGCGGTAAGGATAGTTTTGGGGAATTATTAGGTTTGGGGTAAAGTTTGCAACTTAGAGAGTTTTGCAAACGTAAGTAGTGAATGTGTTTCATATTGAATTCATTTTTGAAGACACTAAGGAAGTTGAGTATTATGGATCCTAGTAGAGATTTGGTTCTGCTTATGGTAATTTGGATTGTGATGGAAATTTAGGCTAGTAGAATGACTTTACGAGATTTTGTGTACTTAAGAGAGAGAGGCAATGAGTTGCTACATTTTAGCAAAATATAAAGATTTTGATAATGAATTTATGCGTGGTTAATTCCCTTGATAGAGAGGAATTGTATTTTGCTCAGATTCGAGTAAGGTGGATTTGTATTGTCAAACCTGTAAGATATTCAAGGTGATGGTATTATGAGAACTTTTAACCTAGGAGTAGGGTAACCGCGGAGTTACAAAATATGAGTCGAAGCTAGCTAGGAATGAATGTTTATTACACTTTTATAGGTGGAAAATGTAAATCAGGAATGGTATTTCCATTGTTTGGTTGCGAAAGATTATAAAGAAACTTTGGTGAGAATGTGTTTGCCTACGTTTTATGGGCATGTATATTGGATGTATTAGTTATGTAAAAGTTAAGGAATGGGTAAGTTACAAAGTGCTCGAGGGGAGAACATGTGACGATTGAGGATCTTTTTATGAATGTGAGCCGAAAGTACCCCTATTAGAGATAGTTGGGGGAAACATAAGAGGATGTTATGAAATAACGAGTTGATCCGAGAGAGATAGATCAAAAGGTCATTTGTGATTACCATTTTTATGGAATTTAGTGTATGGTCATGTAGTTGGCAAATTCCCAAATGTGGATTATGGGTATTGTGGACAAGAACGAAGGATAGTTCGGTAGAGGTTGATAGATTTTATGTAGTTGGCATTACTATCAACACTTGTGTGATAGCCGTATGTTTCACGTGATTTGGGAAGTAGCACCTTGTGTAGAGTAGGCACAACAATGTGGGGATTGAAGTGTATGGGATTTTTTCGACTTGTTAAAGTTTCCATCTAATTTTGATTTTCTACCACTCGTGGGATAGTGGGATTTTTTTCCACCTAGACTGAGAGTTGACCTAGGTTGAAATATTATAGTTGGTCTTGGCTAGGGTCTTAGAGAGCATGCGACCCACCACTCAATGCGGATAAATGGTTATGTGCACCAACTGCTAGGCAGTTTAAGGGACAAATTGATGATATATAGTTTTGGGGCTATATAACTTGATGTTTGTGGCTATTGCACGGAGATATGGGCTTAGGGTGTGCCTATTTTTGTACGGTTGTCTGTGGATGCATGGGTCGAGTGAGAACTTGTGGCATGTGAGAATTTTAGGCTAGATGTTGATGCAGTTCTTTTATGTAGGTTATACAACGCGCGTGATTCATAATATCTATACGTTGTGCTGTAACATAATTTATTTGGGCATAGTGTTTTGCCGAGATTTATATATTTATATGTGGATGGATGATGATGCAATCTCGTGGATTATGGTTTTGTGTTCATTAGGATATGGCTTTGGCGGTGAGAGAATCATCCCATATGGAAGTGATAATGAGATTTATTGTGTGTGAATGGATTATGTGTATATTACCCCTTAGATTTTTGAAAATTTTGGAAATGTGAGCGTCACCTACGTTGTATTACTTTTTTATAGGTTACGTGAGGACCTTAGTGATTGATGGGTTCCATGAGCGTCTTATGCGCATTGTTAGTTATTCTTTGACGGTGTTAAATCCCCACTGTGAATTTACATATTGAATCTGATAATAAGGTTTTGATTTTTGGAGTGAGAATGCCTATTGGATGTGATATGCTGATGGCTGCATATTTTATAGGATGGCTATGTGGTTTGGTTAGACAAATATGTATTTCTCTTAATGTGTGAGGATACACATGATGAGAAGCATTTATAACATGGACAATTAATTTATTTGGAGGACAATGTGGTTAGGGATGGCCTCGGTTACATGAAGTTGTGTATGGTCACATATAGTGTTAGCTTAGTGATGATTATCAAGGTGACTCGTGATAGTAGACCTTTATTCGAATGGTTAAATGTTCAGAGGTATTTAAGTGGTTAAAAACTTTATTAGATTTAAGGATGGGGAGAGTTTGACCTAACAGATGTTTGAGAAAATCGTGATGTTCTTCAAGCATTGTTGGATTGATTAACCTATGAAGTTTAGGTATCACTCTTGAAAGGGGTCAGCCTTTTGTTGGGATTGTCACAGTTAAGATTTGTGTGGATAGTACATTATTGCATTTTGGGTCTTGGAACAACGAATCTTAATAACTAATCAAGCTGGATAGTAGTGTATTAGTAGGGTTATTTGTTTAGATTTTGCTTTCGAGATATCCCAAGCATGAAACTTAGTAAGGGCGGGGAGTTGAAAGATGGTTGGGCGCTAGGACATTTGGTTACTACATTGGTCATTACTTGTGTGAATAAATAACACATCGAGCAACGAGACATTTCAACGTTTAGGGCCAGAAGGGCCAAAGAGTGCAATGTCGAGAACAACAGGGAATGTTCACACCACCAGTAGCATAGGTGGGGAAATATCAGAAAGAGTTGAGTCACGATTAGTAAGGTATTAGAGTATACATTTACTTTATACATATGCCTTATGATGATACCTATTTTACACTTTGTGTTTAGAAGATCCTCCAACTCCCGAACTGCCTTCGAGGTACGACGAAGGTCCCAAGGCTAGCCCCAGACCTCAGATGAACTACTACTTGACTTATAAAGTTTCCATTACTCTCAAGTTTAAGCCATGGTACTTTAACAGACCTCAGTCATGCATTATTCCCCTTGTGAAGGTTAGTCGTTCCAGCATACCTCCTCAAGAAAACTCAGAGACCACAACATCAAGGTTTCATTATTATTCACGCTCAGAGCCATCCCCATCCTGAAGGAAAATGACCTCTCGAGATTACCCAAGCCTCATTTATAGGATGTGGTAGTACATAGTACTTCAGGATCAATTTCGAGCAAGTCTACAGCCCTTCCAGGCCCCCTCTAGTAAAGCTCCTACAAGTAGTTTGATGGAGTAGGTGAGAAGTAGAACACTATACCACCTACCACCATTACCCAACTACACTTACATTGAATGTTCCCATCATCATCAAAATCACCTTACACCACTTGAAAATACTTTACCCAACAATCCACCACCTTGTTGATACCAACAAATCTCAGGGACACCCCATGCTGTCATAGTCCATTTATTATCTATCTAAAAGTTCTTCTATAAGTAGGAAACTGGTAGAAGGTGAGAGGGGATCAATCTCGAGCATTCAAAGAGATTAATTCATTCAAGAAATTAGACTTGCAAGAGTTCTAAACATACACAAGTGTTTACGCTTCATTCCATAATCATAACCCACTGTTGTGAGCTCATATTTGTAACTTGGACCTTTGCAATTCTTCATACTATTTGTATATCTTATTGATCCTTAATTTAGTACCTAGGCACCGTTTAGAAGTCATTGAGTTACTTCCTAAGGTCCTATTTGATGTTGACAAAGGCTGCAAGACCTTACGCTCTCTTGACCAAAGCTCAAGAGTTCTATTAGACTATAGTACTTTATTTCCAATCTAATAAACTAGTGTAACATCTTTGATAGTGGATATAGGATCCTCGTTTGAGATCCAAACCACTTTAAACCGCTTTTTCTTACTTTGTCATATGTTACCTCTTACCCATTTGAGGTACATGGGGGAGAACTTGTGGGTCTAAAATCACTTACGATTCTTAACACTTATCAGTTTAGCGCTGTCTATGGTAATGGAAGGTTCCATGTCTCTCAAATACACACCTTGATACTTTTAAAATGGTGACTAATGTTGCTTTATCTCAATACTTCAAAGAAATAGAAGCCCTATAGAAAAATGCTCTAAGAGCAATTGGACACCATTCCAGTAGGCCCCCTTTACCCCAAGTGCTAGATAAACCAGTGGTACTATAACACAACGGTACCAAGCAAAACATTAAGCCCAAGCTACCTGAAGATAATGATCCAAAGGGACTTCTTAAGGCCCCCTAGTGATCAGTAACTCCCATTCATGTAAAGGACAGGCCATCCCTCCACGAAGAGTATTCGTAAGGAGTTTTCAGGGTAGGTAGGCTCTGTAATAGTGAAATAAAGAATATGCAAGACCGGTTGGGGAATTTTCTCAATGAGTACAAGACTCAAACTCCTAAAACCATTGAGTTGGCCTTCCAAAATATGATGTCTGATTTCTCCAATGATGTTCAACATTATGCTCTTCCCCCAAAAGGGAAGTTTCCTAATAATGAACCATTTGATGGGTCCAAGAACCCCATCGATCATGTGAAGACCTATAAGTCATTGATGCTCCTCCAAGACACTCAAGATGAGGTCTTGTGTCGATCTTTCCTTGCTACTTTGAGGGGAACAACCAAATAATGGTTTTCCAAGATCAAACTAGGGATCGTTACAAGATTCACGGAGCTGATAAGATCACTTTTCAGTCACTTTATTGGAGCTCGAAAGATAAAGGAACCTGTTACTCCCTGCTCCACTTCAGACAGAAGGCTAAAGAGTCCCTTGGTGAATACGCCAAAAGATTCAACCAGGAATATCTCCAAGTGCATTACCTAAATGACATAATCTGCATAACCACTTCATCTCAGGTCTCTCCTGAGAGGATTTTCTGACATACTTCAATAAGAAGCCTCCAAAGTTCACAATTGAGTTGCTCCAATGAGCTCAGAAGTACATGAATATTGCTGATGTTATATCAACAAGACATGCCTCAATCTCTCCTCTGCAGGGGAAGAGAAAAGACATCTTCTCCATTCTTAAGGAGACCTCAGGGGCAACTGAGGACAAGAAAAAGAAGGATGAGATATTAAAAGTGGGGCACCATAGGCTAAATAATTCACACCTCTCATAACCACCTTGGAAGAGGTATTTATAGTACAAGAAATTCAACCCATCTTTTCCCAATCGAATCCTATGAGGACGGGAGATGACAAAAGGTACAAGTCCAAGTATTATCGGTTCCACAAAGATCATGTACTCAAACACGAACGAATGCTTCAGACTGAAGGAGGTTATTAAAGGGGTGATAAAAAAGGGCTACCTCAAAGAGTACGTGGAAAAATAGGCAGGCAAAGGTCGTCAGAATAGCAAGAACAAAGGTGATATTCCTTTTATTGACGTCCAATGTATTTTCGGAGGCTTTACCAGAGATAGGCTCTCTGCTATAACAAGAAAGGCCCACCTCAGGAGCCTCTATCACAAAGGGGTTCAAGTAACTCATGTCTATCTACCACTTCAGCCTCCCAGGGAGGTTCTAATGATAGTCTTATCATAAGCTAACCTCGGGAGGGTCAGGTTACAACAAGACTGGATCCTTTTGTGATCACATCAATCATGGGAAATGCCAATATGAGGAGGATATGAGTTGTAATTTGTGTATTTGGGTCGTGTTTGGGACGACACGACACGACAAGTGTTTTTCGGATACGAACAAGATACGATATAAACTAGTATTTTTTTGTTGACGTGAACACGACCCAAATAAAAATGACATAACACAACATGACACGATTTCTTAAAATTTCATGCTAAATTAAACATAAATAGACACGATAATACAATTAACACGATAAGACACGATAACATGACTAGCACGACTCATAATTTTGACACGAACACAACAGACACGACTTCGTATAAAAAAACTCGACACGAACACGAGATATCGGGTCAATTTTAGGTCAATGTATCATTTCTAAAATTGCCACCCCTAAAGGAGGATCTCGATTGATATAGGAAGCTCTGCAGGCATCCTATTCTTAGACACTTTTGAGGCCACGAGCCTTGGCGTAAAGCGCATGCAACCAGTCACTACCCCTCATGTTGGTTTCAACGGAGAACAAACATATTCCTTAGGACATGTCACTCTCCCCCTCACACTTAGTTCCAAGGATTGTCGCATAACCATTTATAATAAATTTATAGTAATGTACCTTCTCATATCCTATAACCTCATCATGGCAGACCATCCCTTAATAACTTGGACATATTGATCTCAACCCGCAAGACGGTGATGAGGTTTCCAACCTCCAAATGAGTGGGAGAGGTCTTAGAAGACCAAAAAAGCTCAAGAGTGCTACATCACTTCCATAAAGGACAAAAAGAAGTCGCCCAACGCTCCACATGGCTTAGTAGAGACCCTGGCAAAGCTACATAAGATCACTGAGGTCTCACCAGATGTTTTGCCTCCAATACCACTAATATTCGAGTCCCCTGTAAAGATCTTGGGCATAGAGTTGATGAGCTTAATGTCATACCCCGCTAAATTCTGGAGTCGGCCGCCACCAAAATTGAGCCGGGTGCGAGTAAATTAAATATCATCCTTAGCATGTGACAGATATGAGACATATAAAATTTTAATCCACAAGATAAATAATTTAATCAATCCCAAATACTAATAACATCCAACTGATAGAACACCAAAGTGCGATATAAACCCATCACATGCAATCTCCAAATATCTCAATAATTAAATACTTAAAATTCAACTGAAATCTCAAGACAACTTTCGAACCGAATGGCCCAATATAACTCAATGTAGTCTCATAATAAATACGATGGAATAGGAAAAATCTAACTACTAAAGCAATAAAAATAACTTCAACTGCATCTCTAAAAGATCTTCAATAAATCATAGGCAGCTACTCCGAATTAATTCTTGAAAAGATTAGTCAACGCATGTGTCAGAGCCAAAGCCCCGAGCATGAATACCGACTCCTCCTCTCAATTAGGGTCCTTGAACACAGACAATAGTGTTATATATCTCAACCATAACAATGGAATATTTTAATTAATTGTCAAAAAATAAATTACTAACTACACGCAAGATTCCTTTAAAGTATGCCACACCAATATTATTTTAATGTACCCGCATTCCCAACAACGTTACATTTAATTAAATGAACCACGAAGATGATTTACCAATATACAATTCCATTTGTCAAAGCCGACGTCTGACCCGTTTTAAACTGTCAGCCCTCGCGATATGACAAGGTTCCACCCACACACCCGTCCCCTTGTCAAGGCCTTTGTCTGATCTATTTTTATCTTACGATCCTCGCGATATGACAAGGTTTCACACATGACATGACATAAATCGTCATCTAACCCGTTTAAACCGTCGGCCCCGACACATTATGTCTCCAATAAATTTTAATACCCGTTTTAGTCCCACGGTATTAATTTCTAAGATTTCTCAGACTCATTATTCAAATTTTAATTTCCCCCACCCTTAAAAGCGATGTGAAAATCCTCAAAATACCCCTTAGTCCCAACTAAGAGTTCCCAAACACAACTTTGTCCTATCCTAAGTATAGGATGACTATAAAATTTCACTCCACCTATACACCAATCCTAGGCTAACGTAGCGACGGTATAATGTCAGCCCTCACCCCAAATTATATAACTCGCATAGACTCACACTAACTAGTCTTATACCTAAAAAGCATGAATCAAAACTAAGGCCTACTTACCAGTCCCATACCTAGCAAGTATGCTATAAAAGGGTGAAAAAAAATTACCCACATTACCCAACGTCCCCGAGATATAAAATTATAATATTTCCATATAGTGGCACAATTAACAACTTATAATGATATTCATAACAATATTAAATTCCAATTGCTTAATTTTAATTAAATGGTTGAAATCAAGGATACATAAATATTGTGATTTTTAGAATAACAACTACATGCAAATCCTATCATGATTATTATTTTCCAACATAAGTAGCTAAATTGATCTAGGGTTTTCCCATGAAATAACATAATTTATTTTCTAAGGGCTCCTCTACATGCGCATACCCATAACATAATCGGCGACCCAAACGTTACCCAAAGAACAAGAAGGTTATGAGTATGAGGTAATATTAATATTTCATGCAAAACAGCCCCAATATTTATTTCTTTAAGAATTACATTCATAAGTTATTTTAGAAAGCATGAATTTAATGGAGGCTACAATCAAGACATATAACACTAAGAGAAAAGAATAGGATAAACATGCCTATGATTAGATGTAGAAATACTCATTAGAGATTTGAGTTCCTTTCGAAAAATGGATCAAAGACTCCTCTTGAATCAACTTGGGACAGATTAGTCTACGCCTTCAAAACTGAGCTTAAAAAATGGTTTTAATGGAGGCTAGAGTTTGGAGGTGGAAGATGATGGAAAATAGAGAGTCTGCTGCTCAAGGGTTTGTAGAACATGTGTTTTAAAAATCTAGTCCCGAAGTCCATTTATACAATTAGGTTGAAGAGTTTTAAAATCACAAAATTCGTCAAAATAGAAACCTGTTGGGCATGAAATCTGATGGGGACGATCGATCGATCCCCTGGAGTCGATCAATCGATCACTGAGAAATTTTGAAACTGCCGACTTAAAAATGACTTAAGGGCTAAACTTTAAAATCATTTAAAAATCAATTTTAAGTCCGATTTTGAAACCGATTGAAATTCTCGTTTTTAAAAATAAAATCCAACATTTTTAATCAAGAAAAATATTTAAATCCAAAGCTTTATTTTCCTCTATATTTTTAAAATTAATTTAAAATACCCCAAAAATTATGTGGGTTGTTACACTTAAGACCCTCCGCCCTGTAAGATGTGGATGCTCTTACAACCCAGAGTTGAAATCAAGATTGAACATCAAAAGAAGAAAAAAAATGCCTCAGGAGATATATACCATCCCAAAATAACAATTGTAAACCATGTACTCTGTTGTTTAAATTGATTTTTTTTTTGTACTTATGATGTATTCAATATCAGTAGTCTTTAAGGGCTACTAGGATTTCATCCTTGGTTCCAAAAAACTAAGGTCTTATAACTTACAAATGGAGTTGCAATGACTTTATCCTTGGATGAGATATTAAAATAAGGTCTAAGGACCTCGAAAATAGTTGTAAGGATTTCAGCCTTGGCTATAGGCTTAAGCTAAGGTCTCAGAACCCCACATTCAAGTTACAAGGATTTCAGCCTTAGCTTACGACTAACAGTCAAAGATTTTCTGATCCAAAAAAGAGTACACTCCTCAGGTTTAAATAAACCCAAAATTATATTTAAAAGTATCCGGACCCGTAAAAGACTCGAGGAATTATTGAGATTTTTATCCATAATTCCCAAAAGTCTAAGGTCTAAAGATCAAAATCTTTTCACTATCGTGGAGTTATAGACAGAAGTCGTACAAACCTTATACTCCTCAGAATTAATTTATGGAAACGCTTAAAGAAAAAAAGCTCATGTTTTTAAAAAAAATTAAGGGGTTAAGTGCTCAAATACAAAAAAAATGTCCAAAACATTAGTTTTTTAACAAAGCAAGGGTGAAAGGCCCAAAGTATAGAGTTCTTGGACCCTTATAAGGACTTCAAAATTTCAAAACTTTTCAAGTTCAAAGCTCTTAGGAACCTTTGCGGGATTTATCCAAGTTTACCTAAGGTCAGAGGTCTTATGACCCTTTTGTGGGACTTCAGGTTAAAATTTATCTAAATCTGGAGGGGTCAGGCCCTTATAAGGACTTCAGATTCCAATTTTTTTTTAGTCCAGAAGACTGAGACACTTATAAGGGCTTCAGATTTCAAATATTTTCTAAATCCAGAGATCTTAGGACCGTTATAATGACTTTATATTTAAGATGCTCAATTGCAAATTTTAAGCCTAAGGTCTTCGGACCCCTTATAAGTTTAATTTTAAGCCTGTATGCCCAAAATTTTGGAGGGTTAAGTGTTGTTACAAAATTTATGGGCTTTCAGTCGTAAAATTTAAAGAACAGGTATTCAACAGTTTCTAAGGTATAACGGACGTCGACTTCAGAATTTTCACAAGTATAAGCTTTCAGATCTTAAGACCCTACAATTTGGTCTAATAGGTTCACATCTCATGTTACTTTGATTTACTAAGTAATCTTGGGGAGTAAGGGTGTACTACATATTGGACATACCTCAGATAAAACTCAAGATATGCAAGTCGGTGCAAAAAATTACTTAGCAAAGCAAAAAAAGTAGTGAAATAAAGATTGAAGAGTGACAAAACCAGTAAAAGTCCATGATTCCAAAACTACCTTCTCATTAAGGGTAAAAATCTAAATTATAAAGAATGTCCCATGGCCAACATATAGATTAATTTTTGTTTACATAACCTGTGAAGGATTGAGTCTTTTGGGCCCTACAATGGCCTCACTTGTTGAAGGCAAAGAGGCAAAAGTCGTTTTCCCAATGTCTTCTACTTGGGCTATAGGAGCAGGGTATCTTCAATATTATCTCCACTACTGCCTTCGTCGTTCGATCTCTCCTCCTCTGATTAAGGGGAGTCAAGAAACAAACTAGAGACATCCAACTCAAAATACAGTGCCCGAACCTTGGACTTGCAAGCTTTAAAACTAGCACTGAAGTCCTGAAAGAGATATCTCTTAAAGACCTCAAACCCCTGGTAAGCGTCCAACTGGCGATGAACCACAATACAGATGTGTCCTTAAAGTGCTTCGTGATTGATGATGACCTCATCATAGCTCCTTTAAGCTCTTGACCTTGAGAGGTTACCTTTTTCTTTTCGAAAGATAAGTTTTTTGACCGCTTGCCTCAAGAGCTCCACCTCACCATCAAGTTCCTATCCTTAAATCCATAAAGCTCAGCTTTTTATCTTTGAAGAGCCTCTACCATCACTATGAGCTTAACCCGATAAAAGGTGTATAGCTCATCCACCTTAGCTAGAGACTCCTAAGCAACGACAATAAAAAAAATTATCTCCGAGGGTCTTCTCATTTGAAATCTTATCCTATTCCAAAAAATTCACTTGGGTCTTCAAGGTATCCTTATCCCTCTCAAAAGCCTCCATATGCATCTCATGACCATTGATCATTTAATCTAAGTGCTGACGAGTGAGGTCCCAACTGCTCGGCATCCCATTATTTTTCCTCAATGCCTTACTGCCACCAAGAGCATCTGTTAAAACCACTTATGTCAGGTGCTGAGGCTACACCAGAAAAAATATTTGAGGACAATGAACAAAATGTGATACGATTAAGTAAGAAGTCAAAAAAATGCGTAAGTACCTTGCCCATTAAGTGGACCAGCTCCTCAGCGTTGGCAATAGTACCTCTTCCCCTCAGAGTAGCCATTATATAAGAACTATTTTTCTTTGCCATCGTATTAAGGGCATCCACCGCTAAGGTATAAAGGTTTATTCCCTCAATTTAAGGAGTCCTTAGGTAGCCTTTCCCTCCTGATGAACTGGGCACCTTAGTCGCCCCTTACAAATTCCCCTCCCCCTGAGGGGGCACCATCATCTTTATAACTTATTTCTTTTAGACCAAGGGATATAATTCAATTGGAATAGAAGGGCCTCCCTGGGTTACCCTAGGAGTCCCATATCTCCCCGATTTTGCTTTCAGTAAGGGAAGGGGTTTATCGAGCTCTATACCCTAGGTTGACTTCCTCCATCAATTTGACCCCAAGAATTAGAATGACCATTCAGGGCACTAAATTTCAGACTCTTAGTGGTCTTGGACCTCTTTTTTTTTATCACAACCTCAACGAGGATCATCTATTCCTCCCATTCATATACTGAATCAAATAGAGGTCAAAGTCAGCCATTAAAGAATTAATGAAGACGATAAAAGGAAAAGGGAAAAACTACTTACACGGGGAGCAGTCAAAAAGCATAATTAGCTCATAATCTGAGGTAGAGACCCCTTCAACCTTTGAAGGCTCAGCCCTATCCTTGGTCTAGTCATCGTCACCTTTAGAGGCCTCAGGTACCTCCATTGTAACTTTAAATGCATATTTCCTTTTTCGAGGAACCAAGGCATAAGAATGAAGCTCCATAATGGTCCTCACAATGATTTTGAGAGCCTCATGAAGTCCCCAAAAGGTTATAGGCTTAGGCTTAGGCTCAGGCCCCAACCCATAGTTAGAGAGGCATCTGGCGGTAACAACAATCTCGAAGGGTGTAGAGGCCAATATTTGGGCCTCAGTGATCCTTCTAAACTCTGACATATTGGGCTCAGGAATCGCTGCAAAAGGGAAACACAAATTTCTAATTTTCAAAATAGAGTACAATCCAAGCATCGAAATAAAAGTTAACTTCAATTTACCTACTGACGGAGGGGTACAACAAAGAGTGGGGTTGTCAATGGGCTAAGAAGTATCTGGGGTGGCCCAAGCTCCCCCAATGAGGAAGAATCATTTCCTCTAATTATTGGGGACATTATGCTTATCTTTCTTAAAGGTCACCATATTGGGCTTAGGGGGTTAGGTACGTAGGACCTTTATCGGTAGGTTTGATATATTCTTGAACCTTATATATTTTGAACAACTGGGCAGGAGAAACATCACACTTTCCCCGTCGGAATCCATGAAGGCCAAGACCATGGCCATCATATATCTCCATGAGTTTACCACTAGTTGATAAGGGGCTATACCTATAGCCTTTAAGACTTTGACGACAATCATAACCTAACTCCATACTAGGGGAAGCACTCATTAAAGAATACATGGTTGGCCACCATAGAGCATGCCCTTTATTTAGTCTTTGCATCCCTTATAATGAGATTCTCTGAAATTTGACAAGTGTTCTAGAACTCAACCAGATCGTGCTCAATGATCCGTGAGGTATAGTGAGACCCACCAGCGAAGTAAGGATTGAAGAACCCTCATAATTCACCACCTTCGTGTCAGGTGGAACTGATCTACTAGGAAGGCAAATCGAGGTATTAACTTTCACCAAGGTAGGTAAAGAAATGTGGATGTCAACATCAAATAAGGGCTTGGGGTCCAAGACCTTAGAGGGATAAATCACTTCGAAAGACATTATTTAAAAGAAAGGGTGTATTTTCTCAAGGAAATTCTAAGTGAGAGAAAATTAGAGTTAATGGTGAAGAATTCATCTCAGCCCATGGGGTTCTTTTATAGCCCTTAAGGCCTAGGGTTCTAGCCACTCCCATCTTCAAAATCAGACGCCTTAATTACATCATAAATCTCACTAGTCAACACATGTCTTAAGCCACATGAGATCTCCTTTATAAAATAATCTAATGATGACGATAATCTAAGTGGTTAGTATATCCATACCCTTAACTTACACAAAGGATAAATGTTGCACTTTGTAACCTTTGCAAGAAGCAACAAGGGGCTAATGATGATACCATATTTTACACTTGGTGTTTAAAAGATCCTCCAACTCCACTACCTCTAAGGCAGCGTACATGTCCCAATGATAACTCCAGACCTCGGACAAACCACTACCTGCCTTATAAAGCCTCATCTACTCTCAACGTTGATCTATGGTACACTAGCAGAACTCAGTCGCACATTTTTCCCCCTGGGATGATTAGTTGTTCCATCATACCTCCTCAAGCATGCTCAGAGATGACATCACCCTGGTTCCATTATGGACCGTGCTCAGAACCGACCTCAAACTGAAAGGAAAATGACCTTTAGAGGTTACCCAAGCCTCATTCATATGATGTGATGGGATATGGTACTTCGGGATTAATTTTGAGCAACTCTACGACCCTTCCAGACACCTTATAACTCTGGTAAAGCTCCTATAGCATTCTGAGAGAGTATGTGAGAAGCAAAATATTATTCCACCTACCATCACTATCTAAATCCACTTGCATTGAATTTTGCCATCAGCATTAACTACACCCAACAACCACTTTACACCACTTGTAAATACTTTGCCCAATACTCCACCACCTTACCGACACTGGAAGACCTCAGGGACAACCCAGACATGCCGTGATAGTCTACTTATTCTCTTTCCAAGAGTTCTCCTATAAATATGAAGCTAGGAAAAGGTGAGAGGGGAGTGACCTCAAGCATTCAAAGATATTAAAGCATTTAAACAATCATAATTATAAGATTTTTAAGCATAAACAAGTGTTTACACTTCGTTCCATACTCATAACCCACTGTCATGATCTCGTATTTGTAACGTGGGTCTTTTCCATTGCTCATACTATTTTTATATCTTGTTGACCGGTAGAGAAGTCATTCAGTCACTTCTTAAGGTCCCATGTGTTGTTGATAAAGGCTACAAGACCTCAGACTCTCTTGACCAAAGCTCAAGAGATCTCTTAGACTAAAATACCTCATTTGAAATCTAATAAATAAGTGGACCACCTTTGAAAGTGGACGTAGGACCCTCATCTGAGATCCGAACAACTTTAAACCATCGTCTCTTACTTTGTCACGTCTCTCCTCTTCTCCTTTTGAGGTCTAAAATGGATCGCACCCGTAAGTCTAAAGTCACTTACCAATTCAACACTCATCATCTTATATATATAGTGTATAGATGGTATTGGGTATATGGGTGCCTCAGTCGTGGCACACTGTGGTAAGGCGTATGAGCCTTTTTCTGTTATCTTGTGGTAATATGGGTATAGGCTAGTTGTGTATAAGCCTATGATATTTTTGTGGTTTACATATTTACGTTATGCATTAGAGAATTTCGAGGAAGAAATTCTTGTATTATTGGAGAAGAATGTAATATCCCGTATTTTTGTGGATTTATTATTTAATAAATTGAGAAATAAATTAATAAATGGAATTAATTATTACTTGTATGATTTAATAATAATAATAATGCATAATTTAGATGGTAATTAAGTTTGTATATGATGTGATTTTGTGTCGCGTGTTGTACATAATTAATTAACGGTATTAATTATATGATATTGAACTATGTGTTATGCATATAATAATACAGTGTGTATTTTTATTACACTGTGAGGTATTACCGTGTGAGTGCGGGGTATTACAGTTTAAATTGGACTATGGAGTGTAACGGAGGCCCGAATATATGTTTTTATTATCTTAAATTGGGCTTGAGAGATAGGTATACCCTTAGGCTAATTTTGGGCTATTTTCGGTTCATTTGGGGGGCCAAAAATAGGCCTTATATAAAGATGAGGAAATTAAAGATCTTTAATAGAGTTAAACCTCATTAATTAATCAATTATCAGGAAAAGAGTAAACCCTAGCAACCGTATACTTGTGGGAGAACTAGATAAGACTTTAGGAGGAGAAAGTATGAGAGATTCAAGCAAGGATCCATCGTTCTTCAAATTAAGGCAAGAAATATCTTGTAATACACTTTTAAATCTGTAACTTGTTTAGAATACATGTTTTCCTATGTTAATATGAGTAGAATGCATGCTTAGGACCTGATTTGCGTAGTCTTAATCATGTTTATGAATTTGGGTTAATTAAGAGTGTAATTAATTTGTCTATGCATTAGAGGCTTTTACCTTGATTGTGAAATCTTAAAATCGAATGATTTAGATGATTAATTATAGGATAGAACTCGTGTTTTATGATTTACTTTCGATATAAAGTAGAATCTCCATGTTATTTGAAGAATTGAATCTGAATTCATAGTTTAATTGAACTCCTTTCATTTTAATAGTGAATTAACTTCAAGGGTATGACTGTGACGAGTTAACCTTATTTTTTTATGATCTTCATCTCGAATAATTGTTCAAATACGTTTAGAATCATACCCGGTAGTTAGGTTGAAGGTTGGTTGACTTTTCAATTCGATTTACGAACTTGAAGAAGCTTTAATGGAGGTTTTGAGAGACAAAATTCGTAACGAAGAAGAAGAGTCCACGCACAGGGACCATTGATCGATCAATCCTTCCTGTTTTTCCTAAGGTCGGGCCTGGGTTTGTTTGGTTGGGTTTTTGGAGCCTAGTTTGAGTTTGGGCTTCCTTTTATGGTTGTTTAATTTTCTTTAGTTAGAGATTATTACTTGGCTAACATTGGGAATAGTTACATAGGTCATAAATTTAAACATTCGTGCTATTTAGTGCCATACAGTGTTGGGATTGGGTTGAATTGGGTAGATACGTGAGTAAGCGATATCCTATCACCATGTATATATGTTGAGTTTGGAGAGTAACGAGCTAAAGTGTTTGGGGGTTGATTGAGGTCTTGAGAGATTATAGGCCATGCAATTAACTTAGTAATTAAATGAGGAGACATATATATAAGTTACGAGAATATATATATATATATATATATATATATATATATATACAAGTTATCATAATTTAGAGATTTAATAAACTAAGAGTTAGATTTAAAAAGGTTTGAGAGTTGATAAACCTAAGAACATAATGAATAATTCGGCATTTGGGGATTATGATGATTTTGGGTACGCTTGAGAGTACGTGGCATCCTACTTTATAGTATATGTTTGATATAGTTTTGAAAGATAATAAACCAAATTAAGTTGACAATCTGGTGTTCGGGAATTAGGATGACTTAGGTATGCCTGAGATTATGTGCTATCCAATATCTATATATATTTAGTGTATGTGTATATAAATTATGTGCTTATGTGAACATCCACGTTACTCATGGTGAATAAATCAATTGGGGTTTTGGATTCAAGTGGTTGTGATCGTGTACCGCATGCCTGATTCAATCGATTGCCATTCCATGAGTGAGAGATGTGACAACCTGATCCATTGGGCGAGATTTTTATCGCCAATGGTGTTGGCTTGCATGATGATATATATTTTTATCACACGTTTAGTCGGTATTGACTTCTTGATGAGAGAGGTCGTTGATCTGATCCATCGATCGAGTTTTGGTATGTGACTACCCAGTGGTGTGATTGCATTGTTATCCCCCATTCTTATGTTTTTTTATATGTTTATTTTTTAAATACGTTAGGTAGGGTACACCTACGGGTTTACTGATTGAAGCACGAGAAGGTCCCCCAAATGTAGATGTTTGCGTGTGGTTGATACAAAACCTATACGTGTAAATTATATTGTCCGGTGATGGACACTTTGATTTAAGACCTATGTCACATTATGTTCTTTGTTATGATATTATGTATATCTTATCTTTCGGGTGGCATGAGTAGGGGTAGTATAATATCGTATTGTGTACATATGCTATAGTTTAGTGACGAGCACTTTTAATTAAAAATGTTATGATAAAGTAAAATGTTACGTTATGATATCGTGAGTATCTAAATGACTAAAAGATGGGTATTGGTTTGTGTTTGTACGTGGGTGGTTAGCTACATCCCTGTTGCGTTAATTTATTACTTACTTACTTGTTAGAATAGAGAGAGATAATTTTACTATAGTTTATGCCATGGGTTGAAACACGCGCTTAGTAGTTGCACTAGATAAGAGGTGAGGTATTCATTGCATGTGAGTATCGAAGGGTTGAATGGTTATTGTAAATGAGTCGCATGATTTACATTATTGGTATTGGAGATATTTCTTTCAACTTTCTAGCTCTGACCCAAATCTATAAATCTTATTCCCCCACATGTATTATTATTGTTATAAACAAGTTTAGCAGGATTGAGTGATTAGACTTACAATTAAGGAGATTCAACTTAGTATCCTTAAAGTAGGAGTTTGTGGTTCTATGTTATATTCACTTCTATTCAGGAGTTTTGATCAGAGGTGGTTACTATTTTATTCTCTTTTATTTTTGTTGTGACATTTGTATCAAAGAGATTTTTATTTAGTGGATTCAGTTATTGGAGTTTCAGTTAATTTAGTTTAGTTAATCCTATTGTCATATGTTGTTGAGTTTTTATGATGGATGGTTTCATTTACTGTAGTTCTGTTTATCGTAGATGCTAAGAATGATATAAATTATTTTAGCATTCCCTGTATTTTGTGTCCGACCTAATCAACTGAGCGTGAAAAATAGGGGGCGTTACAATTATTGCTCCAAAGTGGCATATTGGGGGAAAAGATGACATGCGTGATTTTTGTAATACACACTTAATATCAATCTTAGAAGTAATGAACATGGTTAATGGGTTAGGTCACATGGATAGCTTATGCATGCTACGCCATATGACTTCTAATAGTATTTGAATGCATTTGAATAGTGATAAAATCTTTCTTGAACTTTTGTCTAAATTACCAAAGAAAAGATACAAGTTTTTTCCTGTTTTCGTTGACCTAATCACCCCTCTTAACAATGTAATCTCTCGCCAAGATGCTTCACAAGAAACATCACCAACTTCCAATGTTTAAAAATCACCAACTCCAAATGTTGAACCTTCTAAGATCGACTATGAACCCCCTCAGGTGAATGTAGAACCCCAAATTAATGAGGAAATGTAATGAAATGGATAGTCTAGGCAGTTATCGTGAGGTTTGTTCTGAAGACGCTATTGATATTAAGTTTGACATTGCAACACTAATTGGTTCTTCTGGGTTAACATTACAATTTTCAAACTTTAGGTCTAAAATAAAAAATAACCTAAACTTCAGGGTCCAATTTGCATTTTTTCCTAAAAAATTTAGGATTAAATTATCCCTTTAGGGATAATGATTAAAATACCTAAAATTAAAAATAAGTCAGCGTACACTAAACTTTTTTATTAAATTCAACCAAACATTAAACAACTAATCGTTCTTCCATAAAAACTCAATAAATCTAATGACCATTCCATTTCTTTCTCAATGTTTCTCAGACCCTATTGATAAAAAAACCTAGAGCTAAGTTGTAAAACAAATGAAAATGCTAATTTGAAATCGGATTGGGAATCAACAAATTGTGGGCTTGAAGATGTAAGTAATCTATTAACTTTCATTAGAGAAATGTTGAATGTAACTTACGAATCAATCATGAACTTCTGAATCGTTGTTACTTTTTATTGTCCATGTCTTGAGGACGATGACACTATTCAACTCTCGATGACATAGGTAAAAGAAGTGGGTGGGCGTTTTAAATCTTTTGTTGCATAGTTTAGTTTGGGGTTAAGGAGGAATAATGTGGTAATTTTGTGTGTGGTTGTAGCCAAATGTTTAAAACGGATATATAAGAAAAGTAAAGGTTTATTATTGGGTTGCAGCTAAATGTGATATTACATAGATTGTGGGTTGCATTTAGTCTAATTGTGGTTGCAAATATTATTACACTAATGCAATTATTTGCAAACATTTACAGCACTGTAGCAAAAATTATTAGACCATCTCCCACTCAATGAGAAAGATAACATAATGTTAATTTTCCTCCTCATTTTGTGATTTTGACTCTCTAGAGCATGGAGCAAATTAGTATGTTATTATGTGAACATATCCAAGAATTAAATGCACGTTTGTTAGTATGTCGCTGCACCCCCCCACCTACAGACTTTATTTTTTTTTCTTTTTCTTTTTTCTATTATATTTATTTTTTATTTGTTTCATCTTTGATTTATGTTTTTGTTCTTGTGATGACCTTCATGTGTCCCTTTCCAAACAACTGGATAATTCTTTCCACTCCCATTGAATGGAGTCTATGCTACTTAACATGCTCTGGAACCATGTTGCTCTTTTTTACGAGCAATCATCGAAGATTCTGGGTCGTACTAGTCCTCGTGTTCTGATTCGAATACACATCATCGTAAAACCTCTTCAGCATCTCAATGGAAGTTTTCTTTGCAATTTGTACATACTCGTCAATTGAAACGACTGATCACCTAATGCTATTATTCCGAGAGTCAGGATCATTTTGTGCACACACAAAAAACTCCATTTTGCATATGTTTCTCTTCCTTGCTAAATAATCATCGTAAGAAGACATTACATCAAGGATATAGAGGCTCGATGAGCGTCGCATGCGAAAATGACATAAAAATATTTTGACTTTGTACGTTGGGTCCACAACAAAGTAATATATTGTTAGTTGTTGATTTTGTTCCTCCCTATCTCTATCGACGACAATAAGAATATGCATTGTACTCATAAGCCCCAATAGGACTGAACTGACTTATCTTGTTGACCAAAATATACTTTAAGTCTCGTCCTTGAGGTCATTTCGGCAAAGCGTCATGAAAATCATACAAACAAACATCCTCACCCTTCATTCATATCCTTTTATACCATTATTAGGAAGGTAAACGGACGCTTAGACTCGCGTACCTTTTTCACACTAGTTCTTCTATATAAAAATATTTTATGTGTATGCCTGCTTAATATAGATCTTTGTACGAAATGAAAGATAAAACTCTTTTGAAAATCTTATGTTTCTCCATTTTATTTTGGTTGTTGTGTGCCTGTTGCAGATGTGTCGCCACATCGAAGTTTGTCTTCGCTGCAGTAACAGCTTGTCGCTGGCCGCACCAAGTTCCAGAGATTTGTTTTTAGTTTTGCCTTTTATTGACGCTGAATAGGGTTGTGTTTTGGCCGGATCGGATCGAAAAATGCCTCTTCGAAAAAATATTCGATTATTTTGGAAATAAAATAACTATTTCGATTTCCGATCCGATTTTTTCAAAAAATTAAAAAAAAATCCAAATTCGAAAAAAATCGAAAAATCGGCAAAAATAAAAAATTCACAAATTATATTAAAAATCTAGAAATTCCAAAATTTCAAAAAAAGAAATTATGGATTTTTTATTACTCGAAATTTGCATTTTAAAGAAACAAACAAAAAATAGCTTAACCCAACATATAAATATATGAGGATTTGACCCCTTCATTTGTGTAGAAGTTAGGAAAATACTCTCATTTTATAGAGCGTATGTTGGAGTCCTCTCCCTCTCCCAACCAATGTGGGATATGGAAAAATTGTAAAAGAAATCGAAAAAATTGAAAAATAATTCGAAAAAATCGGATCAGCATAGTTTTGAAAAAATCGGATCAAAAAATTGGAAATTCAAAATTATTTTCGATTTTCGATACGATTTTTTTTTAAAAAATCGGAAATCGAAAATCGACAAACTAAAATATCATTCCAAATTCGGAAAAAAACAAATCAAAAATCGAAAAATCGAAAAGTTAAAAAAAAAAACACCCCTAACGCTAAAGGTAACAATTCGATCAAATGTTATATAAAAAAGTGTGATGGAGTGAGGGTAAAAATTTTCATAGAAGAATTGTGGGTCAAAATTGAGGAAACAATAAAATAGAAAGGAAAGGTAGGTCGTTCGAACGACCTAGGGAGGTCCCTAGAACCTAGATGGACATCTCGCTTGAAGGTCGCGAGCTACACGACTTCAAACGAGATGCCACTGGTTTACAGTGTCATGTCGCGCGAAGGTCACGAGAAGTGACACATTGAACGGTGTGGAGATGTCATTCGAGTGACGTCGTCATGTCGTTCAAACGACATAGATTAAAAATCTTTAATCAGATTGCCCTTGTGCACGTCACATTTTTAACCATTGGATCGATGAGCTGTCAAGCCCAGATTAACCCAGATTGGGCAAAATGGGAATTTAGGCATTGAGAGGGTTTTATAAGGGTGTTTGGGGTATTTGTTGGGAGAAAATGGAATGAGAGAGAGAGAGAGAGAGAGAGAGAGAGAGAGGGGTCTTCCACCTCCTCCCACCACTCATCCACCATACTTAAACCACAAAACACCATTTGAGCCATATACACCCATTTCCATCATTGATGAAGAGCTGCGAATTTATAAGGTATTGTTGGGAGTTTTTGGAGAAGATGATGAGAGCTTCCATGGAGTTTGAAGTGGATCTTTCTTGGAAGATTGGATAGAGCACAATTTAGAGCATTTTAGAGGATGCACTTGGTTACTCCTTGAGGCCACCTTTGGAGGTGGGGATTGCTCCTCCTTCACCATCATTCCTACCACAATTTGGAGTTATTAGAGGTGGAAAAATCTATCTTTAGTATTAAGATTCTATTTGCATTATTTGTAGTCTTGTAGTTAGATTACATGAGTAGTATGCATGTGATTAGATGATAAAATTATGTGTAATAAATAATAAACATTTCTATGGAATAAAAATGTTGGTAAAATGTTATTTCGTTGAAAATAAAGAATGGATAAATATTTTAAGGTTTTGAAATATTAAAAGTTGGTATTTAATGAAAATAGTGTATTTTCTAAAAAGACCGATGTTAAACATTTTATGAAATAAAATGTTTGAAAATAATGATTTATTTTGGTAAACATTGGTGAAATAATGTTTCTTGCAAAAATGAAGATTTTATGAAAAATAGACATTTATGGAGTTTGAAGAAATTCAACGTCTTTTATGCCTTGAAAATATATTTTTTTTGCAAGTATGATAAATTTCTAGAATTAAAAATATGTTTAACTCATTTAGTAGAATTTTAAGGTTTGAGGTCCATCTTCTCATGCATATAAATTTGTAGTATTTTGGCACTAACTGTATAAACAAGTTTAAGGAAGATTTCGTTGGGTTTAAACATGAAAAGAGAAAAAGTGGAAATTATAGTCTTCAAGTGTGTAAAATGGGATTAAGGGTATAATGAACATAACATTGTAAGATTACGAGTGTTGAATAAAAGAAATGGTATTTTCTCCTACAATTAGTCTTCGAGTTTAATTAGGTTTCTTGAATAAAGAAAGTAAAAAAATGTGTAGTTTCGAAAATGGCTAATAAATGTATTGAATAAGTATTAATGGGTAAACATTGGAAAGTTGGTGTGTGACTTAATAATGTTGTAAAATATTAACCCTTATGAAATTGAAAAGGTGTTTCCATTAAGAAGAATATTACTCCAAGGTTAAAAGGGTGTTAAGGTGTTAAAACACTTAAAAAGTTAGTGTGGGTAACTTAATAGTGTTTTGAGAAAATTTAACACTTGTGAAAATGGAGTAAAAGGTGATTTTGAAAATAAATGGGTAAAATGGTCATTCTACTTAAAGGGGAACATTTTTATGAAATAAATGTTAAAAAGGGTATTACACAAAGTGGTCCTAAGTGAATATGATTTTTTAAATAAAATCAAGGTTAAAATGTAAAGGACATGAAATGGTAAAATTTTAAAGTGTAACACAAGTTGGGGTGTAAATCCGGATTTTGGCTTCGGCCGGGTAAAAAGAAAAGTAGGAATAATGTGAAAATTTGTAAAATGTTAAAATACATGTAAAGGAACTCGGAAGGCACAGTGATAATTAAGGAGGGAACGGAGCCCCGGTGTGAAAGATCCAAAATAACTTGTCAGAGCATATTATGCACATAGTCAACGGTGTGGAGCCCGTCGAAGTATTCAGTATTTGAAAGATTATGAGAAAGGATAAAGGAATAAGGAACATGCTAAGAAATGGGGGTGTGGAGTGAAATATGTTGATACAACCTAACTTGAATGAAATAATAAATGTTTCGATATAGGTTAAAATGGACGAGAAAATGTGTAATTGACTAATGTCCATAAGATAAGGAAAACGGTAAAGTAAGTGAGTAAATGGGTGGTTAAACAACCTAAGTGGTTAAACCCATAATTAACACAAAAATGTATTGTAAAAGGTTTTTAAAGACTAAATGAGTATTTTCTAACACGGTGAATGCGTGTGTTGAAAGGGTGGTTTTCAACCAAAAGACTAATGTATATTGGATAAAATAAAAAGGGTGATTACGGTAAATAAGTGATTTTCGATCAAATCAAGTGTAGTGGTTTCAAGTATTGAACCATGTGTGTTATATAAAGCGAGAAATGTTAGAAGTTTTTTATAAGATGAAGGTAAATATCTGGATAAATAAGGTTTTCTAAAGTAAAATTATTCATGCATTAAGTGTATATATATATATATATATATATATATATATACATACAAGGTAGTTACATGTGCAAGTAGGTATAATGTGTTAGAGTCTCCTTTCTTACTTTGACATATTATCACTTCATGCAAATCTAAAACTTACCTATTTGTTCCCCCAACCTTCTCTTACAAACTTATGTGTATAAGTAAGTAATTTGGAACTTCATGTTTAAAAACAAGTGTGAATAAGTGTGTAGTGTGTGATTTTGTGGATCTCTTTGCGGACAAAATATATTTGTTAAATTTTCCTTGCCACAAGAATCATTTTAGGAGAGAAAATATTTTTAATATAAAAACTTCTTTTTGTGTTGAATTTTGTATTTTTCTATATTTTAAATCTTATTTTTCTCTTTAATAAATTCTTAAGAGATTTTAAGTTTAAGTTATTGTGAAATTTAAAAATATTTTGAGGTAAACTTGTTTGCTTTAAAATATCTTTATACCTTGAAAAAATCTTTTTATAATTTATTTATGTGTTATTTTTAGATTTTATTTATCTAAAAAATATGAGTTAAGCTATTATTTTCAAATACACTTTCACTCCAGATTCTTGACACACCTAGAAAGTGGTATTACACTTATTTGAGGCTTCTCATCTTTGTTCCAAGATTTGGAACACAAAGTTTTCTTCAAACTCCAAAAGAATAATTTGTTGGCAAATGAATTGACGACATTGATCACGGACCAAAAACAGTAGTGGTTGTGTAGCATTCTTCAGTTGTCGACGCTCTCCTCGGAGAATATGGTGAAAAATAGTGTATAGTCGGTCACAATGTCGTGTGGGTGTAAGTCGTTGTCTTCTAGTTGTAAAACTCTATCATAATACATTTATCATTCTGTCGGCCCGAGGTTTTTTACCATTGTGGGATTTTTCCTCGCATGTCTTGGTGTTGTGCTATATTGTTTACCTTTTCGCACTTAAATTAAGTCACCTAATTATTGAAGATAAAATTGGGTGTAATATACTTCATAAATAATTTTTTCACATAGACCTTAGACTTTGTGTTTGGAACCCTATCTTGAACTTAAAAAGACAATCTTCTCCCAATTTGACAAAAGATTATAATTGGGTATTTTTCGTCCATCTTGGTTTCGAGCACACGCAATCTCAATGACCTTTTGCACAGCTATAAAGCCTCGGAGATGCGATTACTTTTATTATGTGTTGAACTCTAAAAGTTGGAGAATCACACTACCCATAAAATGGAGCATTTTTTCATCATAATTGGACTCGCATAATGTCTCGTCAAGAAATTTATCAAGGGCATCATTAAATGGAGAAGAAATTATTGCTCAAAAGAGAGTATATTCAATTTCATAATTGATACTGAAAGCTGGAAATTTCACAATTGATAATGTTTTTATTTATACGGAACTTGGAAAACTAGTCATTAGACACAAAATAAAAAGGGAGAAAATAAATGGCAGATATTCTGGCTGCATATGACCCGCCACGCGTGCTTCAGTTCTGTGGAAATTGGTGCCTTGGATAAAATAATGTTTTTGGGGAAGCAAAGTGGCATTGAAGAATTTTGAAAGAGCGAAAATTCCTCAATGCTTTGGAGATGGTCTTATAGAGGCATTTAAAATGTCGTAAAAAATTGTAGTTTAAACCCCCAAATTCGAAGTTCTCTAGTATTTTCTCTTATTTTTTCACTCAGAGTCACCTTATTCAACCCATGCTTAATCGTAGAAGGACTGAGGAGGTTTGCACATAAATGATGCACTTATTTGTTCATACATAAATTATCATGCGATTGAGGACTTCAAATTTTCGTACAACGATGGCAATATGTATGTACCCTTCCCTCTACGAGGTCAGCAAAGAGAAATTGGCCGTTAATGCCTTTAGCGAACAAAATGCGTAGGTTGTGTAATGCAATAAAAAATATGTTTAATATTTGACTATAAGGGTAAGTTTTTTTAATTTTGAGAAGGGCAGAAACTATAAACCCTGAAGTTTGGGATAATATACAATCCTTACCCCCGTTATTTGATTTGGCATGATAAACCCTGAAGTCATTAAGTTTAGTTGGACCCTTGAAATTGGCATTGTTAAAGAATGTTGATAGAAATGTGACGTGGCATCCTACGTGGCAAGTGATGTGGAAAAATCTCATTGTTGGCAAGACAACGTAAACTCTGAAGTGTGGAGTAATTTGCAGTTCTTACTTTTAGTGTTTTAATTGGTATGGTGAACCCTTAAGTACATTAAGTTAAGCAAAAAAAATTAAAATTTAGAAAAATGTATTTGAAAACAAGAATAAATTATATAAAAATAATAAAAAAAATGATTGTCTTTAAAAACTATGAAAATAGGAAAAAACTAAAAACTTGAAAAATGTAATTCAAAATTAGAAAAGGTTAGAAAAAAGCATATAAAGGTGTTTAAAAACTAAAAAATAGATTAAAAAATAACAACTAGAAAACTACATTTAAAATTAGATATGCTCGAAAAACAAAAAAATGTGTTTTAAACTAAGAAAGAAAGAAGAATAAAAAATTAAACTAAAAACAAAACAAAATGTAATAGGTGCGAGTGTACGTCTCTCGATGGTAGTTACTCAAATTACAAAAAAATACGATTAAATTGAAATATTTTCCTCTAATCCAAATTCAGACAAAAGCTTATCTTATTTTTTAAGTGACAAAACATGATTTACAAAAAATGATACTTTTGTTAACATGTGTTCATTAGGCGTATAAAGGAACAAAAAATGCTTAATGATAAATCATAAACTTGAGACGAGGATTTATACGAGAAAATCCTTCCACTATATAGGTAACGATTTATACAAAGGGAGAAATGACTTGCAAACTTGAACCTTAAGATATACTCAATAATGCACAATCTCCATAATCAACGTTCTCCACTCTAAAGTAAGAAGAGCAAGCATGGATCGCATCCACCCACTCGCCACATCGTAACGTGTGAACCTCATTGATAATGTTGCGGCTTAACCTTTTCACAAATCTTCTTTGATGCTGAAGTAAACTCTGCTCCAAACAAAAGGAACCAAGAGAAGCCAAGAACTACCATCTAGATTGTGAGGATATCCTATTGGTTGATTGTGTGGAAAATACTTAGGCTCGTTCACAAAACTCCCAAATTGTGTATAACTCAAAAGGAAAGAAAACACTCGAGAATAAAAGGAAACTTGAGTTTGTTAACATACATATGACTTTGACCTAGGACTTTGTCATAAAGAGGATACTAAATGTTGCTAATTTAGCATGCGTACCTACGGCGATGAAATATATCATTTAATGGGAATGTTTAGGAGAGTTGGGTCTAATTGAATTGGCATGAGGAATTAGGAAAACTATTCAATATTACACAATGTTATGAGACTCATAGTGAGCACGCCGCGAACGTGTCATATTTGTTTGGACATGTTGCGAGTACATTATATATTTAGGGGGTAGCATGCTTTCTATATGGGATTAAGAGTGTTGAATCCAATGTAATTGAATTAACTGAGGCATATACGAAATTCTTTCGAGTGATGCGCTTTTGTTAGGTGGTGATGACCTAATAATTATTAGCCGGAGGCTGTGCTTTTTTACTTATAAGGTTGCATGTCACGTTTATTACCAGTACGAGAGGGTAAGATATTTAAATACTAAGTGAGATTTTGGACTTGCCCTATGTGGGCGAGTGGGGGATGTTCATATTTGGTCTAGTTATCCCGAGCTTATACCACTATCCACCTGTGGATTGTCCCAAGCCAACAAGGTTTCTTGTGAGTTTGAATAAGATCAAGTCGCCTTACTCTAATAAACTTTTTATTCTAGTCATACATCAATCCTCAGATTTGAATAAGTAGCTCACGTAAGTATATAATAGGATTTTTTACGAGAATTACATACACATGCATTAATTCTCTACTACAAGTAACTCTCTTTCTCTCTCAAGGATTCTCACCATAGACCTTGGTTTGTGGATGTGAACATCACGAGTGACTCTAGTATCCTATGACCGTTCATAACGTTGGAAACGTACATGGAAAACAACTTCGTTCTTAAACTATTTGTGTTGTTCGCAGAGCTCAGTACATTTCGTTTCGATAAGCAGGTATTTGATTCGTGGATTCTTTTCACAAAACGTATGTCGTAGACCCATAATGTGCTTGCATTATATGAGCAGGTCAAATGACATTGAATAGAGACAAGATGGAGAAAACTATAAACACACTTTATTAAAACATCTTCGTCTCCTAATGTAAATATAGTTTTCTTTCGACGATGACTTGTTATCGCCAAAAGAGTTGGATTTCACTTATGTCTGAGTAATTATACATGTTAGATAGATTAGATAACAATAGAGGCGATAAATATTCACCAAAATAACAATTTTCATCAAAAATATCTAACCATTGGTTATAACTTGTTTTTGTTGCCAAAAGCCTTTGCTGAGAAGAAATGGACACAGTTTTCTAATGTCGTGGAAACCTTGCAAGTCATTTTCCCAAAAGAAAAGCCTCTTGCGCGATACTAGTACCTACAAAGTACAAATGAAATGCAGATTTTATCCAACTGAAGGTGAAGCAGAGTTAAAAATTTAAGTAAATAGTACCCTATGATGGACTTCACACGGCTCTAGAGTCGCCATTTTCAGCAGTTGGTATTGTGTATTGGCATTTTCATCCTCGAGAGCTAACGTGGTTACAGGATGCTTCTCATTATCAAGCAGAATAATAACATCAGTCATTGGAAAACTCGTTCGAACGACATTCTCGTTCGAACGACAATATCGAACGAAGTGACAGAATGGTCATTTTCAACATTAAGCCCAAAAACTTTTTATACAAAGTTTTAAAGTAACCTTAAAAATAAAATTCATATTAAAATAAAATTACACCCAATCAAAAAATGTTCCAAGCTCCTATATATATATATATATATGTAATGTATTCATACCTTATGAGAGATTGGAACTAAGTTGATGACGTGAAACGAGGCACATGTAAACCGGCAATGATGTTCTTTTGATAAGTAAGCCGCAATGTCTTCAACTTCAACATGTTATAGGCTTGAAGGATACACAAGAACACTATCTTATGACTCAAACGTTTTTTGTCCGAAATTGAGCCAACTTTACATTAAGGCTCAATCGGAGACTTGTGTCCTTACAAATCTCCCCCTTTAGCTATTCCGGGACAAAAAACAAAACAAAATCCTAAAGGGCCATCAAGCTCTACTAGACTCAAAAACATCCCACCCAAAAATAGAAAACTTGACTCGAGACCAAAGGATGAATAGTTTTGCCAATGAAAGGTTACCGCTAAATAGAAGTTCTGCACACTTAAGCAAACATTAAACGCATAGGGAATATCAAGAATATTAAATGCATGTAAAATAAATACCCCTCCTAAATTAATTCTTCCTTTATCAATTATGATCAACCTAAGAAGGTCGCGACTCCCCCTAAGTTAAATCTCCTAAACTAAGATACAATTATAATAGGATTAGATACCATTTCTCCCCCTATCATTCTCCCCCTTTTTGTTCAGGAATAGACAAAGGTGATAGAATTAATAAAGCAAGAGGATGCATAAGGTGATAAGAGCATGAAAGCATATGGGCAGCAAATTCATAACTAATCCGTACCAACTAAAATGCAATAAAAATGATACCAACTTTGAATTAGAAGCATGGATGGACTAGCAAGCAATGCAAAGAAAAAAAATACCATATATATATAGACATAATAAATATCACTAACGCACACACACACATATATATATAGGTATAAACACCACATATGACGCAAAGTACATTAAGCTTTTCACACTCGTATGATAAAAATGTGTCAAAATACACGTGGTAAACGGAAGTGTAGAGGTTTGAACTAGTAACAATTAAATTTAGACCCAATCACTTAAAACATGTTCATGGAGTTCTCATTTGTTTGCAAACTTTATCACATTTGAATATAACCTCATGTGAAAATATAGATTGAACTCAAAGAACAAACATACACAATGCATACAAGCCTAGAATATTTATGATTCTACAAACCAATAGAGTCATGACATTTAAAGAACAACTAGGATAAACGGACATTGTGCAAATCGTTGATATACCATCCAAACTCCCTCAAAATAAGCATATTAAGTTTTGAATGACTATATCAAACCTAAACAAATAGGCCTTGACAAATATTTTCTTTTAATACCATTATTCTTTTAGGCCTTTGGACCATGTATTTCTTTTAGATCCAAGCAAATGGTGGCTTACTCGCAAAGGATGATATTTCCTTTCGGAGCCCTTCCCCGTGCACATTTATATATATCTTTTTTTTATATCTCACACAAATCTCACGTGCAAGGGATTTTAACATGCACTAGTCCTCCTAGGTCACATAAAACGTAAATGACTAGATTGGAAGGAGAACACCTCATAAATCTCAAATATACATGTGAAGTTAAAATTTCAAGAGAGCTCGTGCATGTGTGAATTGAGGCATATAAAAATAGAATCCATTATAGCAACACAAAATCCAACTACTCCATGTAAGCATGGTAAATATCATTTTAAGGATTGACAATCTTAACCAAAAGTTCTAGCCACATAGAAGCGAAAAAGAAGGGATTTAAACACAAGTATATGCCACATAAAGTGTGTAAACTAAAATACACACAATAAAAATCTTGTTGAGTTTTTTGAAATTTTTAACCAAACAAACAAAAATATTTACTATAAAGACAAACAAAAATCATTTGCATTTTTCATTAAGTCTAAATAAAAAATAAAATACAAATGATAAACAAAAATCTTTTTGTATTTTTCATTGCAAACTAAACTAAATATAATACAAAAGATAAACAAAAATCATAATTCTAGCATGAGATGTGAGATAAAGCAATGACTAGAAAATGAATAAACATGCATACACCTCAATGATATATAATATGAAGCACAAAAAGCTAGAGTATGCAAACAACCAACACATTCAACCTTTGGATTTTGCAAGGGAGGTATCGTGTGAAAGTAAATGAGAATAAAAAATCCTATGCTGTAAAGCTACCAAGTCGGATCTCCTAACCCAAACTAATGACGAATGACAATCTCGGAATATAGGAATCTTGGCTACCTCGGTTGCCTTACGTAGGGATTTTCTAGGACCTCTTTTAAGATCAAAACAAAACTTCCTAAGATGACCTTTTCGATCACAATGAGAGCACCTAAAGACACGACGAAAAGAATTGCCTAAGGAATGACCTATAACATTGTTCCTAGAAGATTCTCCTAAAATATTGGTTTTGGCTTTATGAGTAGACTCATTACTAGTATCGAAGCCTAAACCACATGTGTCATTTTTAATTTGGACCGTTCCTAATATTTTATCTAATTTCTGCGGATGACACTCCTAATCAAATTTGACTTTACTAGAGTCTTTTAATTTATTTTCTAAATGTACAATGTGAGACTCTAATAAAACATTGCGCTCTTCAAACGCGAGAAGCTCATTTTTCAAGGATTCCATTCAACCTTTAAGGCTATCTCTCTAGCCTTCTACATATTCAAGCTTCTCACGAAGAGCTCTCTCACGTGTCCTAAGGTCTTTCACTAAAGCACTCTCATTAATGAACTCGACACGCTCTTTCAAACTAGCTTCTAACTTCAAATATGCTCTTTTTAATTTAATAGATTCTTCATATAATTCTTTAAATGCAAATTAAAGTTCACTCTCTTAAACCTCCTCATCACTTTCTCTCTCTCTTTCTTCTCCACTCTCACTACCATCATCTCTTTGTGATTCACAAACTATCGCCTTGAAAGTGTCATGTGTTAAAATTTCATCAATAAAGGAGTGCTCACTTTCACTCACATGACTTGCCATAAAAGCCACAAAGTTGGGCTTAGTGGGGGGATCGGGTCCCTCTTCCTTATCACTATCACTAAGGGTTGCATTGTAGGAAATTGATCGTTTACCCTCTCTCCTTAGTTTAGTGGGGCACTCTCTCGCCCTATGGCCATAACCCTCACAACCGTAACACCTATTAGACTCATCCTTATTAAGATCATCTTTTTGAACTTTAGGGATCTTATCAGTTTTGTCATGCTTAGAGTTTTCAAATTTCTTAAAATCATTTTTATATTTGTTAAACTTGAGAAATTTTTGAAATTTCTTAGCAAACATAGCCATCTCCTCCGAGTCACTATCACTTTCGCTCTCTATTACTTATTTTTCCTCCTTTCGGGCTTTCAAAGCAACGCCCTTATCTATTTTCTTTTCAGTTTTGGAGGGAAACATGTCTAATTCTTAGGTTTGTAATTCACCTACGAGCTCTTCTAATTTTGTAAAGGCTAAAGTGGGTAAAGAATTTAACACGGTCACCTTAAGAATAAATCTATCGGGTAGGGACCTTAAAATTTTCTTTACTACTCGGTCGTCGGGCATTTTCTCTCCAAAATTAAAAGATGAATTAACTATATCGGAAAGTCTAGCATAACATTCATCAAAGGTTTCTTTTTTATTCATTTTGATGGTTTCAAATTGAGTGGTGAGGTTTTGGAGTTTAAAAGCTTTTACGACACTAGTTCCTGTAACACCCCACACCCCCGGGGAGAGTGAGCGGAGCACTACTGTCGATAAAACTAAACTAAATCCATTACAAACAAGGTATAGAGCATCTAAAAAAATCCCACAATAATATAAATTCACTAATCTCAATTCTTCAAATTCAATACAGCAAAGTCTCTTGAAATAATATAAATCACCAATGCTTTAAACAACACAATAATATAATACAAATCTTCCAAAAATTATTCTTCTCAAAATAATCCACGCTAAAATCATCCCAATTGGTCCATAGCGCTGAAATCCACACTAACCTGCCAGCTAAAAAAAATATGGGATTTTACACAATATGCTCTTTAAATCTCTCGAGAGTTATTCCCTTTAAATTCTTGCGATTATTGAACTCATATTTGAATTGTTAAATTCATTGAAATCTGGAAAAATAATTGTTGCAATTATTTTGATTCATGTGGTGTTATTCATGTTGTTATTGAGCACGTTGTCACGAGATTTTAATATGGCATGGATGTTAGGCACCCTCCAAAATTCCTGCTTCCCGAGCTATGCGGATGGGGTGAGGTCTGGTGACCGGGTTAATGTGTTGTTGAGAAATTTATTGATAAATGCTTTGAGATTTGCATTTGATTTGAATATTCATACTCGTGTTGTTACGCTTTATTCATCGTTAATATGTTTGTTGAGCATATTTTCTGTCATATTGTGTACTTCCCCATATTTTTTTTAGTTGACAGGTAAGCGTGGATTTCAGCGCTATGGACTAATTGGGATGATTTTAGTGTGAATTATTTTGGGAAGAATATTTTTTGAAAGATTTGTATTATTTTATCGTGTTGTTGCGGGGTGTTACAGTTCCCTCGTGAGTGAGTTGTCAAATATCCCAAGCTTCTTTACCAGTTTCACACGTCATAATGCGTCGAAATTCATCCGGTGTAACCGCGCTAAACAAGGCATTTAAACCTCGGGAATTAAAATTTGCAAGTTTAAATTCATTCTCACTCCATATATCTGTGGGCACGCTCATTTTCTACCAAATATGTAGGTGGGGACCACCCGTTAACAATTGATAACCAAATCCTCTCATCGATAGACCTAAGTGCCGATTTCATACACGTTTTCCAATACGCGTAGTTGGAACCATCGAAAATAGGAAATTTTGAAAATGGAAAAAATTCCATTTTAGTCAAAAATTATTTAAAAGGACCTTAACGCAATAAATTAGTGCTCCGACTCTGATGCCAATCTGAAAACGTGAGAGGACCCCCAATTTTTAATGTTTCAAAATAATTTCCTTTTAAATGCGGAATAAAGATGGTTCAACACAACAATTTAATTTTCTAAACCTTATTTGATTTTCTCTTCTTAAAAAGATGAAGAATTATAGTGAACACAAATTTTAATTTCTAAAAGCAAAATTAAAATTAAACCTAAATAAGTGAATTATGATGAACACTCACACACACTTGAAATTCACTTAAACCAAATTAATTTAACCCAAGTCCTAGAAATTTGCCTAACATTAATTAATTCAATTTGTAAATTAGGCTAAACCAAATTTTATCAAATTACATTAATTAGACTTGAATTTAATTAAGTTAAACATTACCCAAATATTAAACATGCACCAAATTAACAATAGAAGTGAATTAAACCATATTTATCTCTTCATCCTAAGTATGCGTTCTAGGTGATTTGCAAGGTAAAATAAATTCACAACCACTACGTCGCGATGTACGAGAAAAAACCCACAACAAGAAAAAACCTAGGACGGCCCTAGCCTTAAGTCCACTAAGTATGGTATTTTTACAAGTACAAGACAAATGACTTACTCAACTCGACTCGATTCCCTTCAAGCCCCCAATGCGTCTTCTTATACCAACCTTCGCTTAGTCGGAATCCACCAGAATCTTGGAATCCACCAATGAAGCCTTTGAACAACCGTCAACCCTCGCACAATGCCTTTCACCGTGTGAGTATGCCGCAGCAAAACAACGAACTTCTTCTTTATGGGATGTAGAAGTAAACTCAAACTCTTTTCTTCTTAGGTAGAAAAGTGAACCCGGTGCCAAACAAACTCCAAGCAAATATATATATATATATATATATATATATATATATATGTGTGTGTGTGTGTGTGTGGTACTAGGAATAAACTAATATGGGTGTAAACAAAGGTGTTTAAGAATGATTTTCTCGAAAAAGAAACACACAAAACATGAACTTTTTCATAGAGGAATTATGCTCTCAAAAAAACTCTCTAGAGATTGTAGGAGATGAAAAAGTTGGTTTGAAAAGGTTGGTTCCCGCACATATTAATTCTGTCAAAAAGTAGTGGGCACAAAAGTAGTGGAAAGATGGAGAAAACTGTCAAAAACTGTTAAAGAATTTTTTCGCCGGAAATGTCGTTCGAACGAGATTTTCGTTCAAACGAAGTCTTGTTCGAACGACCTTTCTAATGAAGTTTCAGAGGCCAAAAGGGAAAAGTCGTTGGCAAACTCGTTCGAACGACAATATCGAACGAAGTGACAGAATGGTCATTTTCAAAATTAAGCCCAAAAACTTTTTATACAAAGTTTTAAAGTAACCTTCTGAAAATAAAATTTATATTAAAATAAAATTACACCCAATAAAAAAATGTTCCAAGCTCCTATATATATATGTAATGCATTCATACCTTAGGAAGGATTGGAACTAAGTTGATGACGTGAAACAAGGCACATGTAAGACGACAATGATGTTCTCTTGATAAGTAGACTGCAACGTCTTCAACTTCAACATGTCATAGGCTTGAAGGATACACAAGAACACTATCCTATGACTTAAACGTTTTTGTCCGGAATTGAGTCAACACTACATTAAGACTCAATCGGAGACTTGTGTCCTTACAGGTTGATTGTGTAGAAAATGTTTAGCCTCACTCTAAAGACTCGCAAAATGTGTATAACTCTAAAAGAAAGAAACCTCTAAAGAATAAAAGGAAACTCAAGTTTGTTAACAGAAGTATACCTTTGTCCACCTAAGACTATGTCATAAAGAGGATACTTGATATTGCTACTTTAGCATGCTTACCTAAGGCGATAAAATATATCGTCCACCGGGAATGTCATGGAGAGTTGGGTCTAAATGAATTGGCATGAGGACTTGGGGAAAACTACTCAATAATATTACACGATGTTATGAGACTCATAGTGAGCACGAGCACTTCGCGAACGTGTCGTATTTGTTTTGACATGTCGTGAGTACATTATATATTTGGGGTGTAGCAATGCTTTCTATAGGAGAGTAATTGAATCCAATGTAATTGAATTATCTGAGGCATATATGGAATGCTTTCAAGTGATGCACTTTTGTTAGTAAGGGGTGATGACCTAATAATTATTCCCCGGAGGCTATGCTTTTTTCTTATAAGGTCGCATGTCACGTCTATTAGCAACACGAGAGGGTAAGATATCTAAATACTAAGAGAGATTTTGGGCTTGACCTATGCGGGCAAGTGGGGGACGTTAATATTTGGCCAGGTTATCCCGAACCCATACCATTATTCGCTCGTGGATTGTCCCAAGCCAATAAGGTTTGTTGTGAGTTTGAATAAGATTAAGTCTCCTTACTCTAATAAACTTTGTATTCTAGTCATTGAATGAGTAGCTCCCTTGCGCATATAAGAGGATTTTTTTCGAGAATTACATACACATACATTAACTCTGTACTTCAAGCAACTCTTTCTCTCTCTCTCGGATTCTCACCATAGCCCTTGGTACTCTGCTATCCTATGACCGTTCACAACGTTGGAAACGTACACGGAAAACAACTTCGTTCTTAAACTATTTGTGGTGCTCGCAGAGCTCAGTTCAGTTCGTATCGACAAGTGGGCATTTGATTCTTGGATTCTTTTCACAAAACATACGTCGTAGACCCATAATGTGCTTGCTTTATATGAGCGGGTCATATTACCTTGAATAGTGACAAGATGGAGAAAACTATAAACACACTTTATTAAAACATCTCCGTCTCCTAAAGTAAACATAGTTTTCTTTCGACGACGACTTGTTATTATTGCCAAAAGAGTTGGATTTCACTTATGTCTAGAGTAATAATACATTATAGAACGATTAGATAACAATAGATGCTGAAAATATTCACCAGAATAACAATTTTCATCATAAATATCTAATCATTGGTTACAGCTTGCTTTTGTTGGCAAAAGCCTTTACTGAGAAGAAATGGCAACAGTTTTCTTTTGTGGTGGAAACCTTGCAAGTCATTTTCCCAAAAGAAATATGGATCATATATATTCAATTTTCTGAAACTACAATTGAATTTTACTGGTACCTGCAAAGTACAAACGAAATCCAGATTTTATCCAATTGAAGGTGAAGCAGAGTTAATAATTTAAGTACTAATGTGAGGGTTCAAGTAGTACCCTATGATGGACCTCACACGGCTCTAGAGTCGCCATTTTCTTCATTAAGAAGTTGGTATTGTGTGCTGACGTTTTCATCCTCAAGAGCTGGCGTGGTAACAGGATGCTTCTCACTATCAAGCAGAATAATAACATCACTTTTCAATTTATGATACTTGTGAAAATGCTCAGTTATTTATTATTTATCTCTAGATGAGAATAAATTCCCAATTTAAAAAAAAAACATAGTGGTAAATCTCTATTTATGTTTGCATGGAGGAAAAAAAAATGTTTTCCATCAGAAATAAGATTGTAAATTTGTAGCAGCTTTTTCAGATCTATAAGATGAGGACAAGTTTAGGAAGTAACATGCATGTGCATGTGTGAAATAACATGAGAATCTGGGATGGTGAAGAAAATAAAAAAGGACCAAGGAAAGGGACATACGTTTTTTAATATATGATGAGTCCAATGACTACAATTGCAAAAGATAGGTAGTATAGCCAGTCTACCTGCAATAAAAGATATTATGAACTATACAAATTACGGAAAAAGGCATATATATCAGATTACAACGGTTCAAATCATTTACGTTTTTCCACAGAAAGAAAGTACATTTGATAACATTACCTGCTGGTGGTAGAAAAATATGCGAATGACAACTGCCCACATATCAGATGTGAGAATAGAGAGATTAAACATCGTAGCTCCACCCATCTGTTTCCAAGTTTCCCTTATATTAGAGACACATATACATATGATCATTCCATTATATTTGCACTGTTTGTTTACTATTTGAACAATAATCACTCTTCAAAATGCTAATGCACAAGTCAGTATATTCATAATCGCTTCAATATTCCCCAACGCAACTATCTGCTTATTTGTTTTTTTTTTGTAAAAAGTTGTATTATCTTTTAATCATAGAAAACCGATTGCAGCAAAATGTGAACAAGTATATTGTAATGTGATGAGTTTGATTGGGTATAAACGAAACGACGTGAGAAGAAAACTGACCTTCAAAACACAAGGAACCAAAGTGTAGAACAAAAAAGATGATAGTGCATAACCAGCGAACGCTGGTATCTGGGAAGAAGGGAAAGCAGTTCACATATAAATAATGACAAAGATGATTCATTCTGTTTTCTTGAAAAAAAAAAGAAGATGATTCATTCTGTTGACTAAACATAATATGAAAGTCCTAAAAGCATTAACAAGAACAGATAATAATTGAAATGATAGAAATGCGAAAACATGAATAAATTTTTTCTCCTCCCCAGTTCGTTACATCTTTGTTACTCACACAAATAAATACATTAGCTATTCAGGGTAAAATCTAATGCTTTGAGCCTTTGACAAGGGGGGCAATCGCTTCCCTTAATTTTCTTACAAAAAATGAGATTAATCTTTAATATTGTAACAATTTTACCACCTTAATTTTTGGAGTTATGATAAATGTGTGAGTATGTGTGTGGGTTGTGTGTGTGTGTGTGTGTGTGTGGTGGTTGGGCGTGGGGTGGGGTGGTGTATAGGAAAGATTCTAAATATCCCCCTGAGGCTATTCACACCAGTTAGAAGAAATTATGAACCAAAGTCTCATTTTTATTATAAAGAAATCTGATTTTATCATTAACATGTACCAAAGCTCTTGACTCCCCGTGATTAAACTTAATCAACCCCTCCCCCCCCCCCCCCCCCCCATTCTAGAAGCGCAAACGGCAGTAATAGTCAATGCCAGCATATTTTTAAAGGATACAGTTCTTGCCTCTGCATAATCAGGACCACTATTAACCAACCCTCAAATGTAACGGTTCGTAACCCTAAGAGACGGAAGGACAATAAGAGTGCATTACAATGGAGAATAGAACAGAGGCTCTTAAATTATATTTAAAAGGATTTATTACAAACAAGCATAACGTACATTGCATGTATTTTCAATTTAGTCACTGAACTATTATTATTATAATTATTTTTGTTTGGAATCACCATTGAATTTACTTTTTGCATTTCATTCTAGTCCAAAAACACCGCCAAAAGTCCAATGTCAAGTGTCGGCAAAAGTCTTATATGGACTGAACTGAAAATGCAAAAATAACTTGAATGCAAAAGGTGGAAACTGTTGTGCTTTTTGTAATTAATCTTATTTAAAATGAAGGAATTTAAACTCCATGCAAATTTGAAAACCCTTGGTTCATAAAGTTCCTTGTCGTTTGGATAAAAAGCTTATACCAATGGATTTCTTGTATTGTTCATGCGTGTGGAGAGCTCAATAGTTCAGTTGTTTTCAACTGTTTTATTCTAAGGATTTGAAATTAGCATCCCTTTTGAGCAGACTCCAATTGTGCATTTGGAATCTTAAAATCCCTCGACTTTTTCATTTTTGGTTCAAGAAAAGTATTTTAAATCATTTTGGCCTCAAATCGCTAGACCAAACACATCCTTAAAGATTCGCTCCAAAAATGTCCAAGGAATTAGACACTACATAGCCATTACAAATATCCCGTACTGTTATGCTTTAATGTATTTTTCTTCTAGCAAGTGCTCTAAATGATATAGAATGATCACAAAAACACGTTTATGAAGAGACAATATATCTCTCTTTTAAAGCCTGGTCCATCAACATAGTAATCCTCCAACTGCCAACAGTAAAGTAGGAAAAAGCCAACCCCCCCCCCCAACCCCACAAACTCACCCAAATAAAAAAAAACAGATAAAGAGACGAGAACAATTATAGATCACCAAACTGTTGTGATAAATTAACCAATATAAGGATACTTTAGTCATTTAAGTTACTTAATGACTAAGTCTTGTAATAACTTAGTCTTGTAGGGTTATGTTTGTCAGAGCTAACAAATAAACAAAAAAAACTCCCAAACTCGTCGGAAATCCCTCCCTCGGCCTTCCACCACCGTGCAGCCCCCATTATGGGTCCTCTCAAGGTGCGGCCCCACCCTTTTCTTCCTAGGGCCTAAGTTCAGCAAACAGCCTGCCTAGGATTTGCTTGTAGAACTTTTATTTTTGCTTTCTGGGGCGGGGTTTCCATTAAATAAAGGGATTCTAATTATCTACCAGTGATGTGGTACATTTTTTTGTACATCTTTTATCCATTTGGAGCAACGTTCTTTTTCATGGGTATGTGAAGTTGTTCTTTCTTCATTGATGAGAGAGTAGCTACAGCAGAAATATTGCGACTTCTCAAATAACATTCAATTTTAATTAAACCCAAATTTTAGTTAAACCCTAAAACATGCATCTAGATGATTTATCAAATAAAATATAGCATGTAGGATAAAACAAACAATTTCAGGAAAAATCCCCCAAAGGGGCAAAACCTTTTATTTTCATTATAATATTGTAACATACAATTTCGGATTACAATGAAAATACAGTGACACAGAATTACCCTCAGGTGTCGGATTCTGTAGTCGGCGGCTGGAAATATCCCTTTCCAGGAGGGCTGCAATGAAGAAGAGAAACGGCTTCTCCACAAGTTTGTCGGCTGGAATTTTCCCTTTCCAGGAGGGCAGCAATGAAGAAGAAAACGGCTTCTCCACAAGAGTTGAACAAACTCAAAGTTGTGTTCTTGGGTTACCAAAAAGATTCACAAAGGATTTGTAAATTGTGTGAATCAAAAACCTAGAGTCTTGGGCTCAATAGGTGAAGACTTAGAGTATTTAGGACTCTGAAAATCGTCTTGAAAAGTCTTAAAAAACAACTCCCCGAAGTTGGCTTTAAATAAGAAAACTTTGAGCCTAAAAAATCTCAAACAAATCTGGCGTAGATTATCCCAGGCGGACCGGTCCGGCTAGGGGGCGGATCGGTCCGATTGACCGGATCGGTTCTTTTATTCTGAGGCGGATCGGTCCGGTTGTGACCGGATCGGTTCTTTTATTCCAGGCTTCATCGGTTCGCTTGCGGTCCGGGGTATACTGGATCTGCAGCAAGCGGATCGGTCCGGTTGAGGGGCGGACCGGTCCGTTGGCGGATCGATCCGGTAGGGAGGCGGACCGGTCCGGCTGTCAAACTTTGATTCCTCTTCTTCTTTTGATATTCGGATCCGTTGATGAATGTATGAATCTTGAATTTCTTCAACGGTGTAACGGCGTGCGACATAATAAATTGTTAATGGACAAAAATGTCCTTACAAATCTCCCCCTATGTCTATGCCGGTACATACATAAAAACAAAACATCCGAATTATCAAAACAACTAAAAATGCCTATACAAATCTACCCTTCCATGAACCCAAAACTGGAAAGATACAATTGAATAAGACTACAGCGTTTGTTCTTCAATTCTTTCAGGAATCTCAACACTTTTCTCATCAGGGTGTGCAATCCAATGATAATCCATATAGTACCTACACACATGAGACAAAGCAAAATACCAAGTGACATATCGAGTTTGAAATAAGATAAACATGGATACCAATATATGATAAAAACATAAGCTACATCTAAAAAAAAACTCCCCCAAAATTCAAACTCCCCCATAATATGATAATTCTTTCTCCCCCTTTTTATGATGTCCCCAAATAGACAAATGAGAAGAATGAATCAAATAAGCAAAATCGGGGTGGCACGGTAAACAAAACAGGGCATCAAACAATATGGTAAACATGCTCTTGCAAGGAGATGCTCAAACAAAACTTCACAAACTATTTTTGAATTTTTCAAATTTTTTTCGTACAAAAATAAGATACCAATTTGAACAAATATGAAACAAAAATCACACCATGGATTTAGACTCAAACAACCAAGTCATGGAAATGGAATAAATGGGTGTGAACACATTCGATAGGTAACTCAACTCAATCAATCATATGTGCACGATGCATACGTGTACTCCTAACGAATGAACATCAAAGGTATCCTTAGGAGTAAAAGTTTGTTGAATTTAGATGACATCGTCTTATGCAAATCAACAAATCAAAGTCAAATGATTTCCACACCAATAACGTCCAAAACTATATAGCGCATTTTTTCAAGCATTTCAAGGACGTGCAAACCCGTTTTAATTCTCCAACCAAACTCCCTCATATATATATTCTTTTAGAGGTAATCTAAATTCTCAAACTTTGGAGAATTGGTGCAAAAACCTAAATGGCCCATAATTGGCATGAATTTCTTTTTATTGCCTTTAAATTTTTTCGGGCTCTTTTAAACCTCTTTGGACCTCGGATAATAAAATTCCTCAATTTTTTAGGTCCTTTTTAACGGTGGCTTTTGCGCAAAGGATATATGATTACCTTTCGCAGCCCTTCCCCGTTATCAAACAAAGCACACAAACTCACAAAACGGTTTTTATATGCACAATTTCCCTATCAAAATTTATCGCGCTTGGTTCATTTTAAAGACAGAATTGAAGTGAAAACACCCAACCAACATGTGATAAGACAAGCACAATAATCAAACAAATCCGTGCAAGTGTGCAATAAAGGAAACATGAGTCAAACATGTAGGAAGAACACTTAATTACATCTTAATGACTCCAAACATTATAAAGCACATGGATCTCAAAACACTATCAAATAGTCACATGAAAAAAATGGAATGATGTTGTGACTCGATCATCCAAAGTGTCCATCCATAAACGGTGCAACCAAAAAAAAACAAAAGTCTTTTTGTATTTTTCAAAAATTTTCAAAAAAAATATATACAAAAAGTACATGTCACAACGCTAGCAAAAATATATCAAAAAGCATAACTAGCGTATGACAAACATGCAAACACAATCATCTATATGATATGGCAAGAGAAGAATCATGTGCAAGCAAACGAGAATCAACTTGTCTAAAATCTAGTGCCTCTAAAAGTAATTTCCTAACCCAAATAGATGTGAAACATCGTGCTGGGGCTTTGGGAACCACGGGAACACTAGACATAAACTTTCTAGGACATTTTCCAAGATCAAAACAAAATCTCCTAAGGTGACCTTTCCTACCACAATATGAACATGTGTAAACGGGTGGAACGACACCTAAAGTGCGATCTTTTATAACATCCTTGGAATTAGTTGACCCTCTAAAACAAATAATGGCTTTGGCTTTAGCATTAGAAGCATGAGAACACGATGAGCCATTACCATCACTATCAAACCTACTTGAGTCTGTCAAATCATTTTTTAACTTCAAAATTTTTGACTCAAGCAAAGAATTAGACTCTTCCAAATTAAGGGACGCCTTCTTCAAATTATCAATCAAACCTAGAAGGTTATCTCGCTCCCCCTCAATTAAAGCAAACTTTTTCCTAAGAGTCTCTTCACGTGCCACAAACTCATTGACTAAAATATTTTTATCATCTTTGGCACAAACACAAACCATCGAATTTTTAAGGTCCTCCAATTTTTTTTCTAAAAATAGGACCCTTTCATCACTCTCCTTCTTGGACAATTTTAAAGAAACAAAGTCATGGTCCAAGGATACAACTTTTTCACGATAAAAATCTCTTTGATTTTGAACCGTTTGCAAAAGATCCATCGCGGATTTAAAACGAGAATTTTCTTTTTCCAAAACTTTAATTCTTTTGCAAAGTTTCAAATTCAAACTTTTTAAATTTTCAGCATGGTCGTGAACTTTATCAAAAATAGGCTCCTCATTAAATGGGCGTTCCATTCAAAAATTGCGATTTTTCACAAAACTGATTTTTCAAAAAAAATCAATATCACACGATTTTGCGGAAAATAGGAATACGCAATAAATTAGCACAACCTGCTCTGATACCAATTTGAAAACGTGAGTAGACAAATTGTATCAGAAAGTAAATCCTCGAAAAATCAGGATCACGCGATAAATTAGCGTAACCCGCTCTGATACCAATTTGAGAGGGTAGCTACAGCGGAAATATTGCGACTTCTCAAATAACATTCAATTTTAATTAAACCCAAATTTTAGTTAAACCCTAAAACATGCATCTAGATGATTTATCAAATAAAATATAGCATGTAGGATAAAACAAACAATTTCAGGAAAAATCCCCCAAAGGGGCAAAACCTTTTATTTTCATTATAATATTGTAACATACAATTTCGGATTACAATGAAAATACAGTGACACAGAATTACCCTCAGGTGTCGGATTCTGTAGTCGGCGGCTGAAAATATCCCTTTCCAGGAGGGCTGCAATGAAGAAGAGAAACGGCTTCTCCACAAGTTTGTCGGCTGGAATTTTCCCTTTCCAGGAGGGCAGCAATGAAGAAGAAAACGGTTTCTCCACAAGGGTTGAACAAACTCAAAGTTGTGTTCTTGGGTTACCAAAAAGATTCACAAAGGATTTGTAAATTGTGTGAATCAAAAACCTAGAGTCTTGGGCTCAATAGGTGAAGACTTAGAGTATTTAGGACTCTGAAAATCGTCTTGAAAAGTCTTAAAAAACAACTCCCCGAAGTTGGCTTTAAATACGAAAACTTTGAGCCTAAAAAATCTCAAACAAATCTGGCGAAGATTATCCCAGGCGAACCGGTCCGGCTTGGGGGCGGATCGGTCCGATTGACCGGATCGGTTCTTTTATTCTGAGGCGGATCGGTCCGGTTGAGGGGCGGACCGGTCCGTTGGCGGATCGGTCCGGTAGGGAGGCGGACCGGTCCGGCTGTCAGACTTTGATTCCTCTTCTTCTTTTGATATTCGGATCCGTTGATGAATGTATGAATCTTGAATTTCTTCAACGGTGTAACGGCGTGCGACATAATAAATTGTTAATGGACAAAAATGTCCTTACAAATGATTATATGCAATTGAAGGAATTCTTCACCCTTTTTCATCTCTTGTGATCCAGAGATTTATTTGGCGTTGCTCCGTTAATTTTTGGGCCAATTTTTTGGATATCCTATTCGTTACTCTGTTTGTGGCCTAATTTGAGTTATTCGTTAGTTCATAACCGTTGGTATTATTGCTACTTTGGTGAACGATGTCTGACGGAAAAGTTGCCAAAAAGATGAGTACTTAATATGATATGAACTCGCATTCTCGCTCACAAAAAGTTACAGCACAGTTACTTAATGGCCGAAATTTTTCATCTTGGGCCAGATCATTCCTTTTATTTTGCGACGCCAAAGAAAAAATTGATTGGCTTCTTGGAAGATCCCAATACCAAAGGAATATGACCCAACCTTTATTCAATAGCTCGTCACCAATTGTAATATTATGGGATGGATTTTCGACTCCATGGAGCCGAAAGTTTATGAGATTTCTCAGAATTATGAGTCTGTTCCTCACCTACAGAAGGCTAGGACTGCTATGTACTCTCATTTACACAATGAGGTTCAGGTATTTGAACTCTATAAGGAGATATAGCATGCAGTTCAAGGCAATGACTCAGTATTAACTTATTATAGTTATCTAACTCAGAGATGGGTGGAGTATGCTTTATATCGTCTCTTAGTTGCTATAGAAGGTCTTACCCCACAGGCGGCAGATTCCTTTATAGCTCGACAAGAACAACAAAAGGTTTATGAATTTTTATGGGTCTAAGGGCTGATTTTGAGCTCACTCGGACAAAAATTTTGAACACTTCACTCATTCCTCCACTTGATGAAGTGCATGCACAGGTTGAGCAACATGAGCGGCGCCTCAAGCTTATTTCTTTATCTGCTGTGATTTTTGAGTCTACTTCGCTGACCAAATGGCTTTTTTAGCCAATACAAAAAATCATTTTTGGGGGTCTGCTCCTACTTCGCCTTAGGGCAAACATCCTTAAAGGAAGAAATCGTTATGCGAATATTGTGACGAAGAAGAGCCTACTAGAAATTATATTTAGAGTTGAGAAATACGAAAGGGAAACCTCGTATAGCAGCTGTCGCTGAGGGTCCTACTGATTCTATATCCTCCACTCCTAATGATTTGAATGTCAGGATTGAGTAAGAAAGGATCGAATTCTCCACCTGATGAGTAATCGACAAGCTTTGCCTCTTAAGACTGCTTCGGCTCCTGAGCCTGCTGTGACTGCATTTATCTTAGGAACTCCTCGAGCATGCTATGTTCACACAATTGATTTTCCATCTACTAGGGTTATGGATTCTGGAGGTAATGATCATATGACAGATGAAAATAATCTTTTTACTTCACCTGCTCAATCCTTCCATAAACACGTCCACCTTGTTGATGGGACTTCCACTCCCATTCTCAGTAAATGAGATATATGCCTCTCCATAGATATAATTTTACACCCAGTTTTAGTTGTACCAAATCTTATTATGAACTTGTTATTTGTTAACCATTTACTGAGAAGTCTTAATTGTGTTGTTGTTTTCTTGTTCGATTAGTGTCATCTTCAGGAACTTCATACGAGGAGGATTTTTAGGAGGGGATATGAGCGCGACGGGCTCGACTACTTAGGGGATCCTCCACTAGTCCCACCTAAAGCTTCCACTTTTCATGATAGTGTGTTGCCCAATTAGGCTATTATGTGTTTTCTTCTAAGACATTACAGTTGTGGCATGATCGTTTGGGACATGTCAATTTTCAATATCTATGTATGTAGTTTACTGACTTAATCAAGGCTTGCAGTTCTTCAAAATTCCAATGTGTTGTCTACTCATTATTTACGCATACTCGAAATACTTACATCCCTAGCATGCATTGTACTCTGTGTGCTTTTGACTTAATACACTTTGATGTTTAGGGTCCTTCGCTTGTTACAGTTTTTTCTGGACATTGATATTATGTCACGTTTATTGATGACCATTCGAGGTGTACCTGGGTTTATCACCTCTGTAAAAAATCTAATGTTCTTTTAACATTGTTGTTAAAGGGATTCAGTCAGATAATGCTAAAGCGTACATCTCAAATCAATTTGTCTTTCGTCCGGTATTCTTCAGCAACTCACTTCCCCATATACTCCCAAATAAAATGGGGTTACTGGACGAAAAAAACAGAAACCTTATGGGAGGTAGTCCGTTGTCTATTGAGGGGGATGTAAGTTCCTCAATCTTACTGACACTTAGTTGTTTTAATCGTCTCCTTATCTTCTGAATCTTCCTCCCAGTCAGGTCAGGTCATTCAGAACAAAACTTTGTTATAGGTTATTTCTCCTAATAAGATTCTTTTCCCTGCAATCCCGCACATATTTAGTTGTACATACTTTGTTCATAATAAATCTCGTACGCGCACTAAACTTGATGATAAACTATTCGCTGTATTTTTGTACGATACTTATTATGTCCAAAGGTTACTGTCGTAATAATCCTATTACACGTCGTATGTATCATACTTCAGATGTTGGTTTTCATGAAAATGTGTCCTTTTTTGGTAACTTTAATTTTGGCCATCCTTCTACTTTACCCCTCGAGGACTCACATATCGTTTACCCCGTCTTTGTCCTTGATGCCTCTAGGTCTAATCAACTTATGCAAGTGTACTCCCGTCGCCCACGCTCACATATCTCCCATGTCATTATTCCGACCTCGCCAAGTAACATTGATAACACCTCTTATTCAATTGAACATGTTGTTGAGTCTGTTGTTTGAGACTACTATTGAGCCTACAGATTATGACCTTGTTGGTTGAGTCTGATGCTTGAGATTACTATTGAGCCTGCAAATGATGACCTTATTGCTATAGACCCTGAGCCTCGGTACCCATCTCAGGAGCATAGAAGGTCTATCCGATACAGTCATGTTTGTTCTTCACAACATCCTCTATATAACTTTGTGTCTTATGAGCGTCTATCAAGCTCTTATCGAGCTTTTGTTACGTCCACTTCATTTACTCGTATCCCAAGGACTTTTTCTGAAACTTTGCGATTCTCACACCGGGTTGACGCTATGCAACATGAGATGGATGCTTTACAATGCAATCATACTTGGGATATGGTTTCCTTCCCTAAAAGGGCTAACACAGTTGGATGTAGGTGGGTATATACTCTCAAGTTCTTAGCTGATTGTGTTGATGCTAAAAATTGGATCTAATAATATAAATCTTGTCATCTAAGCTATACTCAACAGTTAAAAGTACAAAAGAGTGTAAAAAGGAGGAAAAGAGAGAGAAAAACACGACATTTAGAGTTGTTCGACTATTAAAATGGGCCTACATCCACTTTTGGGACCTTATTCTCATTAAATCTATGTTAACAATATATATAATTAGATCTTAGAGGCTTACAAGTAGAGATTAGAAAGTTGAAATACAAAAGTTACATACTTCTGTGTGTATGAGGTTGAGGCCTTGAAGAGTATTCTCGAAGGAGGCCGCAACGATCTTGTGCTGGGCGTGCAGGAGCAGGTGATCGAAGCAGAACTCATGTGTAGAGAGAAGCTGGAGAGAATTTGAAAGAGTTTGGCTACTCTGTTGTTTTTTCTAAATGAGGAGTGAGCACCTCTATTTATAGGAGTTGATTGGAGTCCCCACGTGCACTGTTCACGTGACTTGTGGATAAAAGGGAATCTTTCTAGAAGATGGACAACTGGCATAATGTAGGTCAAGGTGTAAACTTCGCGGTCTGGTTTGGTTGTATGTGGCCGAGGTGTAAAGTCTGCGGTTGTAGCGTGGTACAAGGCCGAGGACAAGCAGAGGCCGTTTACAAGTACTTGGGTACACCTTTATGTATTTGTGCGTACCTCTACGCCACGTGTCCATTAGGTATTGAAAGACATATTTTGGATAAAACAAATGGGACAGTGGATAGGTATAAAGCTCAACTTTTTGGAATAGGATTTATTCAGATTCCGGGGAAGGATTATAGTGCTACTTTTGTCGCCGTTGCTAAACTCAACACTGTTCGCTTATTGATCTCTTTAACTGCTTTGTTCTCTTAGCCCCTTCACGATGTAACAAATGATTTTCTTTATGGTGACCTTGATTAGGTCATCCACATGGATCCTCCACCCGACTTTCGTGGTGGGAGGCGTATGCAGGGAAAGTCTATCGTCTTCGAAAATTTCTATATGGGCTACAGTAGTCACCACGAGCCTGAATCTTTAGATTCATTGAGGTTGTCATTAGATTTGGATTTACTAAGTGTCATTCTGATCATACTTGCTTCATCAGGTATATGTTAATGATATTATTGTTACTGGAGATGATTTTATTGGAATTACACAGGTTAAGACTAATTTGGGAAAGGTATTTCATGTGAATAATCTTGGTCAACTTCGATACTTTTGGGGAATTGAAGTAGCCGGGTCTGATCATGGGATTTCTCTCTCATAGCGAAAGAATGTTATGGACCTTCTTGAGGATACTGGAATGATTGGGTGTAAGACTACTTTATTTCCTATGATTCTTAATCTGAAGCTTGTTGTTGACCCTGGTGAGCCTATGAAAGATGCATATATATCAAGGTTTTGTGGGTCCTTCATTTACTTAGCTAATACTAGACTAGATATATCGTGTGCTATTGGGAGAGTTAGTCAATTTATACATAAACCCTAACAGCCTCATTTGGATGTTGTGTATCATATTTTGCGATATCTCAAGTCTTCCCTCGGACTAACGTTATTTTATACAGCAGGGCCATAACTTGGAGGATTACAGAGCTACACTAATACTGATTCAAATTATGGAGGCGCTTCTGATGGTCGCTCCACTACGGGCTTCTGTACTTTTCGTGGGAGTCATCTCACCTCCTGGAAAAGTAAAAAATAAGTTGTCGTTTAACGTTCTACTGCAGAGGCGGAATAGAAAGCAATGACATTGGGCGCTTGTGAGATTATATGGCTTCGTTCTCTTCTTGAAGAGTTAAGATGTTTTAAAAATGTTTCACCTATTCTACATTGGTCCCATAAATCAGTTATTCAACTTGCTTTGATTCAGTTCTTCATGAGAGGATAAAGCATATTGAGTCCTCAGAGAGAGGGTTTGTTATGGAATCATCACCCTGTCGTTTGCTTCTTCGGGAGAACAGGTTGCGGATATTCTTACCAAGCCTGTTAAACCGTCTCTTATTCACACTTCTATTGGCAAGCTTGGCTTGATTGATATTACACACCAGCTTGATGGGGAGTGCTGTAATTACTTAACCAATATAAGGATTCATTAGTCATTTAAGTCATTAAGTTACTTAATGACTAAGTCTTGTAAAACTTAGTCTAGTAGGGTTATGTTCGTCATTTAGTTATTAGATTACTTAATGGTCAAGTTTTGTAAAGCCTATATAAAGCCCTCTCTGGTAACATAAGAATCACACCTTTTTAATACAAGCAATCTTCTTTCTTTATTTCTAGTTAAACAAAGCCATGAAAATTATGCCTCTTCAGCATTAAATACCGGGATACAAATGAATCTCGAAAATTAATCCACTTACAATTTCTGCAGACCACTTCACTGATTTCAGAGTCTTCCTTTCCAATACGGATCTAGGAGAAAGAAAGTTATGGAATCAAAGCATTTCTACTCTTCAATAAACTGAAAAGCAACACCAATTATATCGCCAAAGGAAAAGCATAAATGACAGAAACACAGTGGATGACCTCGAGAGGCACTGCAAACCCCCAAATCTCTAAAAGACGAAATCTAATGAAAAGGATACATCTCAACTACACTTACAAGCATTCCAAAAAGACCAATCATTGTAACTACCTCAATTCGATCTCTTTTCTTGACACAAAATTCCTGCATTTAGGAATCCATAAGAATGCAAACAAAACATAAGTCATCAATTACTAAATAAACAAGAGCAAAAAATAATGTTAATCACTTCAAATTGACAGCAAGAGAGAGAGAGAGAGAGAGGGAGAGAGTAAAACTTAACTCCATTCACCAACCTCACCAGCATTGCTCAATGCATAGAACACTGTTCCGGCAATGACAAGTACATCGCCGAGAAGAGGTTTTGAACCACCTAAAAGGAAAATAGTTATTACGTAACATACAATTATGAACCATTATTCTATGTAAATTTTCCCTTTTATACAAACATAAATATATGTACATATCTTGGCGTATCAAGGGCCCTTAGAGAATTTGACTAATCACAATGAACCATCCAATCTACATGCACCAGGACATAGTACGGGAGATAGTATGGGAGATGGCAGACTATGTCAATAGACTGCCCGCTAGGGGTTAACGAATTTGGCATTGTTTGAGGCTCGTATTGGGTACTTTTTGCTAATGTTTCTCCAATGTATGGCCATTAATTCAAGAAATAAGTAGTGTACTACACTAGGGGTGTCTTTAATTACAAAGGGCAAAAGTATCGAGAAACATTTCATTTTTGTACGAAGTTCAAAAAGAGTGAAAAAAAGAGATGAGTGGCTTGGTGACTCATGCTCCATCTTTTCCTCATTTTCTATAGAAAAAGATTTGTTAACCCCACTCACAAATAATTGGCTTGGTAAGAGAACATCTCAACAAGCCAGTCATCTCTTTTCTCATTCTTTTTAACTTGTCATAAGAATAAACCATTTTTCAATCTTTTTCCAAAAGCAGAATCACTCTAAATGGTAAAAACGGTTTAATTGATATGCCAATCAAGCAGCACACAAAATAAGACCCCTTGTGGTTGCTTGCATCAAAGGGCTAGATCATCAAACTTTCCAAACCATACCCGGGAGAAAAAAAGGTCAGAAAATGTCACCTTCACCACCCACCCCAGCATCGGATAAAAGAACCAAACCAAGGCCTACCACACAGATGGCTGCTCCAAAGAACTGCCGAAAAGAATATCGTGTTCCCAAGAAGAGCCATGTGAGAATTATGGCCCATGCAATAGTCCAACAATCCAATATAGTCACACTAGTAATTGATGAGTACTGAAATGCTTTATTGACTGCAGAAAGCTGTTGAAGAGTCGGTATTTTTCCATCTCCACATATCAACTACCTAATTACTTGACAATTCTAGAGATCCTCTTTGTAAAACAAAATTTTAATGAAGAGATTTCCCTCATCTGTTTATGGTTTTCTAGCAAGAGGATGAAAAACATAGAATTTTCAGAGAACTAATCAAATATACGCAACCTTTTATAATATTAGATTTAACCATTTTAACAGTGCTACACTTCACACATTTCCATATCATAAAATCTGAATTTAATCCCATAACTGTTCATTTGTTAATGCCCAAACATCTACAGATTGTAAAGCAGAACTTTATTTCTTCTTTCTTTTTATTTTTTTTAATTATGCATTTTGTCTCCATTGTCATGACTAAAAGAGTTAATTATTTTTTCTCTAATTAGTGCCAACATTAAATAGTTGTAAACTCAAGATTGCCATAATGCAGAAACAATTGTCATCAACCACAAACAAATGAATTTTTGGATAAACAATCCAGATGATTAAGGCCAAACCATGGCTGGACATATATGGGGATATTTGTAACTGCTCCCTTCTTAGTTAAGATGGTTATTTGCAACTACAAAGGGGATATTTGTAGTTGCGCTAGCTTGGGGAATTCTCTCTTTTACTTCAAAATTTATGTTGGTACAACCCAATTCACTAAATAAAATTCTATAAATACCATTTTGTTTGTGTGCGTGAATGTGTTCAAGGAAACCAAACTTCATTTTTCGCTCAGGACCCTCTAAAATTTCTAGGGCAGCTCTTGGCCAAAGCACCATATGTGTATTTAAACATGTGAGTGAGAGTACCATAACTTACCAAGATAATTTCCTTGGACATCAACAAATCGTAAGAGCATCCACAATGGTGCAGCTAAAAGACACACGAATCAGTAAATTTACAAATTGAAACGTCTGCAGTGGTGGGCTTGAGTCTACAAAATTTGCATGACAAATGATAGTGGTTGTCTAAATTTACGGAACGGCTACTGAATTTGTAAAATGTTTCCTACGAACTTCATTTGTTCGTAGGAATACGAACAAATGAAGTTCGTAAGAAGCATTTAGTGGCCATAAATAATTAATTTTTATTACATATTTAGCTTCTTACGAACTACATTTGTTCGTAACAATTCTTACGAACAAATGTTGTTCGTAAGAAAACTCCCCTTTATTTCCTACGAACAAACCTTCCTCGTAGGAATATTATTACCAGATCCCTTTTATCTCACCACTGTGAGAACAATCAGATGAGAAAAGGCAAAAGCCCTTTACAATTTGTAGATATAGCTTTCGTCCTTCTCCCCCACTAACTCCCCCACTAAGGATGCTCTAAGAGAACATACCAATACAAAGGAACCTGCAAATCCCAAAAATCATATTGCCCATAGTTCAAAATCCAAAGCAAACTTAGCATCTACTTGAACTCAGAAACAAGAAATTCGGCCCTTAAAATTCAACAAGTGCACGGCTAACAACATTAGGAAAAAAAAATGAGACCCATCGTTAGATTCATGAAGATAATGAGATGATTGTACCCGCAGTTTTTGACCCCGGTACACCAAGATACTTCCATACACCAAGGCTAAAGCCGAGTAAGAGAAGAATGAGAGAGTAAGAGGCGTATCAACACCTACACATAATTATAACTTTAAGGAAACCCAATTAAGGCTTTAATAATTCAAGTACAAGAACCAGATGAAAAAGGGTTACCGAGAGTGGCAATGAGAGACGAAGTGAAGCTCATAAGTGACATTACTAAAGAAACCAGCTGACCCAGAAACAACAGTTGCAGAGTACCAATAATGGCTTCATTGGTTCCCCACCAGTTGCTGTTCATGCCTCTCAAATCTTCAACAAAATAATAATAATTATAATTATAATAATAATAATAATACTCCCACTCCCACTCCCAGTCCTAATGGAGTTATAAAAATAATTATGTCATACATACATACATATATATATATATATATAGAGAGAGAGAGAGAGAGATGGGTGGATGCTAAATGCTAAATGCTAAATAATTATTTTCGGATTGGTTTCTTTTAAGATATAGATCTGCAGCTACCATTCCTCTATTATTATTTTCAGACGAAAAAACGTCAATATGAATATTAAAAAGTCAAATATGCATTGTGAGAGAGTAGAATAATAAGTAGAAAATAGGATAGTCGCGGGAGCAAATTTCTGGTGGGTGAGCAAAGAGAGGTGAGTCACCGATAGAGCGGGGGTTGGTTCGGAGAGTAGGATAATAAGTAGGATAGTGTGTACCAACCTAACATCTTATTTATAACGTTTTTTAATGTGCATAAAAAGAAATCTAAATTATTATGTTTTTTTTATTGAGAAATATTTTGTATCCCAAATAACTCTCTTAAATCCTTCTCCAAATAGCATTAAGTATTATACTTTGTGATATGAATTCCATCAGAACACAACCCATTAATTTTATTTGGGGAATTTGTTTGGTACCCATATCACCACTATTTCTTATTTATTTAAATATGTCATTAATTTTTTTTGGATAAATTACACCAAATTTCCCTAAACTATTTCAAATTTATGGGTCATCACCTGAACTAAAATACCCGACAAACTCACCCCCTAGAGTACCAATATGTTTCAAATAAACTAAAAAAACGGGTTTCCACTTTTTTTAAGTGTAAATGGACAAACTTACACTTGGACCAAATATCTTAGCATGAACAATTACCTTAATATCTTTATCATTTCTAATACAATTATCAACTCATCTTAAATCAAACCCTCTCCATCCTCACTTGTAAAATCATCTGTCTTTCTCTTTCCACCATCAATTTCTCACCAACTAAACACCTAATCTCCTCCTCACATGACCCAGGAAGCTGCAAAGCAACCCAATACAAAACCCATTTGCCACCCATACACCAACCCACCACCATCCTCAATCTACTTAAAACCACAAAGCAACACTACCAGACATAACCTTACACCACCATAACCAAACAGTGGAACTCGGCACACCCCTCTTCAAAATCACAATACCAAAAAACACCATAGAAAAATCATTTAATAATTTAACACATCTAAAAACTCTAGTCAACAACGAGATATGTGAACATTTCATAAGATTTAAGGTTCAATCTGTGGTAGAGAGCGAGTCGTCAGACCAATCATCGGTGGTCCAAGAAAATGTCCTTTTCATCGGAACCCAGAGGTTGGGGTTCATTCCTCTCTTTTATGTTCATTGTTATGCGAAGGAAATCGATAGATAAATTGGGTTTAAACCCAATCTGGGTTAGAGTAATTTGGTGTAACAACCCCTATTTTATCAAACAAATTATATCATTATCGACATCAAGCAATAAATAAGTAATATATGTGAATTTAAAACCATTCACAACATACGAAACTAAAATGGCAATTAACTTTGAATAGATAAAGTATCAAACATCTGACCATAATAAACTGAATAAGTCTCACTCAAAATCAACTGACTGGAATAAATAGTTGGGACTCATGGTCCATACAATCTCTGAAATAAAACTAAATTGAAATATTGTTTCAGTAGTAGACCTAAGCTAGAATCAAATAACTGAAGTTGCTAATCAAACATAGTTATGAGTCTGAATCTCCTCAGCCGTGCGGATCCTGTTTATGAAGGCCTGAAAATAGTTTTATATACTTAGTTTAGAGCCCGAAAGTTGTGAGAAATATCTTTAATATCAAGAGTGTAAATCATGCGACTCATTTACAATAAACATGCCATCTCGTCGACTCTCACATGCAATTAGTACCTCAACCCTCACCTTAGTAAAATGTTACGAGCAAGTCCCAAACCAAGGCATAACTATACTAAAAGTCTCTATCTCTAGACTAATAAATAAGTAACTCATAATCAAATGCAACTGGAATGTAATTAACTACATGTGTGAAAATACAACCCAAATATTAACCCCCACAATGTCATCCTGAAGTACGACATGCACAGTCTTATAATAATATATTTAACATGACATAGGGTTTGTTCATAAATCGTCCATCACTAGACTAAAACATATTTTTCATATATTCACAATAAAAATACACGAAGGCAACTACCTTCGAGGATACTCTCGTGCCTCTATCGGTCTGTAGGAGTCCCTCAACTGTCGGATTTAAAATACATCAATACACACATATGAGAATGGGGGGTCAATACACAATCACACCACCTGATAGTTCCATACCGAAACTCAACCAATGGATCGAATCATCAACCTCTCTCTCTACGAAGTCTAGACCGACTGAACGTATGCTCAAAATATAAGACCTCCACGACGGCCTGCATCTACAAGAAGGCGTACGGTACACGATCACAACCTTCAAAGGAACCCGAATGATAGATTCACCACGAGTAACGGTATGTTCATGCAAATAAATGAAACACACACACACACACACACACACACACACACACACACACACACACACACATATATATATATATATGTACAACACATAACATATGCATACATCCATAGGACATCGCTTTGTTCAGGCGTTTACCCAATCTAATCCAATCCTCAATGCCAGATTGTGCTGTTAATTAAAGTTTATCAATCTTTAACCTTAAGTAAGTCAACTTATTTAAAATTTTGTATATTCATTCTTTTAAACCTCTTATTCTGAAATTCACCAACTATCTCTCAGGTAAATAAAGATTTAAATACTCGAATAAACTCAAATGACCCCACAATCCTTTCCATGACCTAACCTTGGCCTTTCACAAGGCATTCACCTGCATAATGAATCGATTCCTCTTGGAGAAAATCGATTCGGTTTGGGTAAGAGACCCGGGTTGGTTTAAAAATGAAGTTTTCTTCCCCAATCCTCCATTAATGCCCAAATCGAACTGCATGGCTAGCCCAAACCAAGTCTTCCAACACATAAACATTATTATTCGTAATCCTAATTCGTTTCTAAGGGATTTAATATCAATAAAATAGAATCATAGGTTTAATTCTATAAATCTCCAAATTAAACCAAGTTTCAATCCTTAATATGTAATAGGATCATAATCACAGATGATTTTCGATTTAAGCCTTTAATTAATAAAGGGATTCATTTATTAATTGAAATTAAATCCTAAACACAAGTTTTAATCACATAATCATACATTAAAACCATTATTTCAAATTTCTCTCCAAAGGTACAAGTCTTCAATACAGAGATAATTAATACTAATCCTAATTAACCTAATAAACAAACATGATTAAGATTATCAGATTCAATCCTAAACATGCATTTTAAACCCCCAAATTAAAACACACAATATGGAATTATAAATAAGTTATATATTAACATGTGATATAGCAAGATATTTCTTGCCTGAAACAATGAACAACGAGTCTTCATGCAACGATCATTGTTCCTCTTCTCCCAAATTCTTCTTAAGCTCTTTCTAAAAAGTCTAAGGATCTTATGGTTTGTTTCTTATGTGTAAAGTAATTAATTAATGGAGTTAATTTTCCTTAAATATTTAATCTCGCAAGTCTATAATAGGCCTATTTTCGGCCCCTAAATGAACCCAAAATACTGTCCAGAATAGCATAAAATTTAGCCTAAGTGTGTACCTATCCCCCGAGCCCAACTTAAAATAAATAAAACACGTAATTGTGCCTCCGTATCACTCTAGAGTCTGCTCCAAATGGTAATACCTCATAACTTACGGTAATACCTTACAATGTAAAATAAAACACATGTATATTTATTTTACGCACCCAAGTTAATTAATGTCACCGATTAATTTTATATAACATGCGGCCAAACCAAATTACGTAACATGAAAATTTAGTTAAATATAACTAAGGTGATCCATATGCAAGCATAGGACTTGGCTTGGAGATGGGTAATGAGAGTTGGACATAATTAAGATCACTCATATTCGCATATCATATTATGATCGTGGGTGATCACTAGTCAAAAGGCAATGTCCTTCAGACTGGCTTGGACGTGTAGTGCTAAGGATGTCATGTAAACATCCGTAGATAGGGAGGTAGAGGTATAAGTCAGGGGAGTTTGGATTGGGGATGGAGACATCCATGAGAAATAGTACGTTAAGAGACGAATTCTAATGCCTGGGCTTCACTAGTTTGTCTCGGTATAGCGCATACGTATCCAAGGGGACTTGGGATCAAAGCCACCTTTATTCCAACAAATGGGATACATTTACGAGTGTAGGCAACGAGATAATGGGTATAAAAGGTACAACATTTCGATATTTATGGAGCCTAGTCCTTAATATAACATTTTCATTGTATTGAATTGATATATTTATATATTAAGAAAATATGTCGATCAAATGATGATGTTTGAAAAGTATTTTTATGAAAACACATATTCGGGGTGATATCACCTGAACACGCTTTGTTCGCTCGGAGAAGTGGTGAGAGTAGACGAATTTTAGACTTTAGCTTCCAAAGTTTCAGACTGTCACAACTCAATGGCACTTTCATGAGAATGGTTTTGAAAAGTATGCTTTCATGTTAATGTATTTTAATCATAGCATTTTATTAGCATTTGTTTAACTTATGAGCATGTCAATACAATACATAAATAGAGGTGTTGATTAGCAATCAGGCTTTTGAAATATAAACACTGAAAATTGCATACCTGGTCTCCTAAATAGTGGCCGGGATAAAGAAGATAAACAGGTATGTATAGTTTAATTACAACACACACACACACATATATATATATATATATGTGGGGAGGTATTACCCAAAAATTTGTGTAGAGGTCCTTACTCTTTCAGCGAAAGCCGATGTTTTTTCCAGGGGAGTGTCCCCTTTCTTTGTGGTGCTTTTCAATTGGACAAAGCTTCATTTATAAGGGTTGTCTTTGGCATAATTTCTACAGAGGTTCAATTAGATTTATTTTTTGGGGGCGAATTTTTATAAGTACGAACCTCTTACTTCGTGGAAGTACGAGCTTTCCTTGAGGGGAAAGCAACTTTTTTAAAGTACGAGCCTCTTTGCAACTTTCAGAATGAGCTCGAGTATCTCAGACGCTTGGGGGAGAAGAAGGTTGGGTTTGGGGATGCTTTGAAATGGATGGTGGGGACCTTTATTTATAGGGGTTCTTTAACCGATCGGTCTGTGACCTCAATTTTTAGCAGGTGTCACGTGGATGACTAAGATTATATCTTCAAATATTTTGTAATGATGATTTTATGGGATGGATAACTGATTAGTTATTTGAAGGAAAATAATTAATCGATTGGTTAACTATTTGGGGGGCCTTTAACCGATCGGTTAACAGTTTGGGGTGCCTTTAACCGATTGTTTAAAGGTCACAAAGGGCTTGTTTGTTTTCTATTTATTGGATTATTTTATTTTTTAATTATATGCCCCTTATTTTATTTTCTAAAATAAATATCCGGAACAACAAAGAGATGATTGTACCCGCAGTTTTTGACCCCGGTACACCAAGATACTTCCATACACCAAGGCTAAAGCCGAGTAAGAGAAGAATGAGAGAGTAAGAGGCGTATCAACACCTACACATAATTATAACTTTAAGGAAACCCAATTAAGGCTTTAATAATTCAAGAACAAGAACCAGATGAAAAAAGGGTTACCGAGAGTGGCAATGAGAGATGAAGTGAAGCTCATAAGTGACATTACTAAAGAAACCAGCTGACCCAGAAATAACAGTTCCAGAGTACCAATAATGGCTTCATTGGTTCCCCACCAGTTGCTGTTCATGCCTCTCAAATCTTCAACAAAATAATAATAATTATAATAATATAATAATAATAATACTCCCACTCCCGGTCCTAATGGAGTTATAAAAATGTTGGAACTTGTAAATATTCCAATAAAGAAGAGACAAAGAATCTGTCATATATATATACTAGCGGATGTTCGTGTCCGAGGACACGGCGATAAATTTGCTCCCGTGATAAAATCCAACCCATAATAATCAGTCTTTTTTTTTAAATATATATATTTTTTATAAAAAAAATATTTAAAAATATTTTTTAATTTTTTTAAAAAATATATTATTAAAAAAATAATAAAATAATATTGTATATATGTATACATGCATGTGTATGCATGCAAGCATGAAACACATAAAATGCCATGAATGTTTATCATACATGTTTATCATGCATAAATTACTATTCATAACACAATTGTCTCATATTATATATATATATATATATATATATATATATATATATAGAGAGAGAGAGAGAGAGAGAGAGAGAGAGATGGATGGATGGATGCTAAATGCTAATTACTTATTTTCGGATTGATTTCTTTTAAGATATCGTTCATAAAAATCAAATATACACTTTATTACCATCATGTATTGCACCTTTTTATTTATTCAAAATGTCAAAAAGGGCCAAAAATAATCTAAAAATTACACACAATTAAACATCACATATTGCAACATTTCAAAACTCTTCACCTCCCACTGAAATCAACCTATATACGGTTTAACCTAGCAATTTTCACCTTGTACCCAAAGCTCCATTTTCATGGATCCTTTGTGTTGATGCGGTGTTTTGGTGTTGTTTTTATACAGAAATCAAGGTGTTTAGAGACTACATTGTAATGGGTGAAGAAACTAAAGTTGATACTGAAGCTTCTCAAAAGTTAAATATCAAGTGATCTCTTGAAGATTTTGATGTATTAAAACATCTCTACAAAGTCTATAATGTCTAAAACTATTTGTAAAACGATATTAAGATTAAAAAATGAAGTGGAAATACTGGACTTATGCCCCCCCCCGACGACGTAGGTGATGAGTACTTTCAGTGGATTATAACCGTAAATTAATTTACTATGATTTCTTTAGAGCGTGTGCTACTAGAATCTAATATTAAATCCCGACCTGATGTAATCGTAAGGTACTAATGCACGGTAGCTTGAAACCATGGTTAGGCTCTTCACAATTACTTTCCATCCGTATGTGCAATGCAAATAATTGCTTGAAACCATAAGTAGGCCTTCATGGTTCCTTCCTGACATGTGTGAGATTAGGTCGTGGTTTCACTACTACGGTGTAGGCCAACTGTGGGGTTGTTATTATCTGTTGGTGATAATCGTATCCTAATTTTTATTGTATTCTCAATTCATATTGTACTGATTCTTTTATTATCATTACAGTTAGATGAATTGGTCCTTGATTATTCATTTTGTCAAGATATAGACAGCATTATTCTACAAGTGTTTCTACTCAATGTTCTTCACCCGAGAAATCTAATATGCGTGAACAATGCACGGTTGAGGAACTAACAGCATCAACCTCACCCAAATATTTGCGCGATTTGTTCCCGGATTTCACCTCGTCCATGGTAAAAATTAAATACACTAATTCATCTTTTTAATGTATGTCATACACAGATGACACTAATATTTGATTGTATACATTGGCAGGATGCGGGAGTAGAAGAAGGATTGGATATTAATGCAATTATGCAAGACCATACAGTCGAATTCACTACTAACGAAACATGTTTTGTTTCATTATATTGTATTGAACATGTTTTTTCATGTATAGTTGAATTTTCCATATATGATTAATTTCAATTAATAATGTTATACTTGTGCAGATTTTTTATGATGATGACAAGATGATTGATTGGTGTCAACAGATTGGTTGCAAGCTTCATGTTATTGTCATCATTTTGAAATTCGGCAATGCCAATATAGTCAGAATGGGAAGGGTCGTACTTGGTTGTGATTGCAACGCGATTTATAGAAACAAAAGAGATGAAGCAGTGGACAGAAAGAGGGAGCGATGTTCTGGGACGAGAAAGTGTGATTGTTGCTTTCGATTGAAAGGCGTTCCGCACAATGATGGCCATTGGGGGGTGGAAGTTATTTATGGGCTACACAACCACGTGGTATCTAAAACACTCTTTGGACACCCTTAGACTGCTCGACTTTCACAAGAATAGTGGAACATTGCAAGTGAGATGATTAACAATGGGGGGGGGGGGGCGAAGGAAGTACTCCACACACATTGAAACAACGATCGAAATACAATTGTTTATCCATCAAAACAATTTACAACGCAAAACACAAAATGAAAAATATTGAGATGCAAGGGGCGCACATCAATGCAACAGTTGATGCATGTGCTAACGGAGAAGAGTTGTGTTCATTGGAAAAGAAGGAATGAGTAAACGGATGTGGTGGACGATTTATTTTTTGCACATCCTACCTCTTATTTGTTGGTGAAGTGCTTCCTGACTGTACTGGTGATCGATTGCACCTACAAGACCAATCGGTATAATATATTGTTGTTTGAGATGATTGAAGTCACGTCCATCGGGCAATCATTTTGCATTGTATCTGCTTTTTTGAAGAATTCGAAAGAGGAGAATTTTGTTTAGGCATTGCAATATTTGCGGTCACTATACGAGCCAAAAGCTTTGCCACGAGTTGTTATCTATGATAAACGACAATCTTTTCTATATGCAGTGTCAATGTTGTTTCCACTTGCCACCCTTCTATTATGTTTATTCCATGTTAAAAAAAACACAGAAGGTGCATGTTTGAAACATAACATCAAAGATCGGGATAAGAAGCTATTTATATAGGGTTGGATTGGGGTTGTGAAGTCTGATATGCCGATTGATATTGAGAATGCATGGACGACTTTTCGAAAAAACTGTCATAACTACCACTACACCAAAACGCAGTTTTAGTAACACACAAATATATTGATTAGTAACACTATAATGCGGTTATAATTTCTAATAGTAATTTACCGTTACTAAATTAACACATGTGTTACTAATCAACTTTATTATGTCAAATAATAAACTAAAAATCAATTTTAATAACTCTGAAGCGGGAGACTTCCCTGTTTTCCACTTCTCCTCTTTACAATGAAACTTCCCCAAAACCCATTACCTAAATAAAAGAAAACCCAAATCGATCCACCAACCCAATCGCCGATGCGAAGACGCCGCTGTCAAGGTCGCCACCACCGATGGCACCAGCGCTGATGCCCTAAAATGTCGTGTTCTAGCTTTAGCATGGATTGATGGAGAAATAACCCGAATAAATGGATAGCAGGTTTGTGTCTTTACCACAAATTGAAAAAAGGTGAGTAACTCTGTGTTCATGTTGCCCCGTGTAGTCTAAGATCTATGTTCTCAATATGTTAAAGCAATATTGTTAATCTGTCTTGTTCACTTCCAGCACGTTCATCTAGTTCCTATCATAAACAAAAACTGTAACAAAAATAAATATTTACAACTTAAGAGGAAATGATTTTGAGTTTTAGTTTAGTCTACTGGGTATTATAAGTGGTCAACATATCAAACCAGTAGAGAGGACATCCAATCATCTTAGTAAAATAAAGGGGGAAGGGGTGTAGAAACAATTGACATGAAAGATAAATTGAAAAGAGTTATATCAATTTGTAGTCTCTAGACATGAGAAATTTCCTGGGGGGAAATGTGGAGTATGTAACTAAAACATTGGGCATAAAAGATAAGGGACATATTTACCTAGGCTCAAATCGTTAATCGAATCCATTGAGGTTTGCCGAATCTGGATCGTTAATCCGAATCCGAATCCGAATCCATAATTGTTAAATGATTATGAGCTTTTGAGCTTATTATGTTTCTTTTCTAATACTAAATTGAGTTTACCATTTGATTGTGTTTAGGTATTTTGTTTCTACCATTTGATTTTGATTGTTTCTACCATTTGATTTTGATTTGAGTCTGGTTTTTATTAGGGTTTGATTTCATAATTAGAGCTTGGCTTGACTTTGATTAGGGTATGCTAATAAGACCTCTTCTTGGATCATTTTCTCTCTCCTGAAACTGTGGTTTTGCTTGCTTTGAAATTATGAAATTTCTTTACTTTTCCATTTATAACTCTTATGGAACTACTTATATTGGAATTGTGCAATGCGTGATCTTTCTACTGCATTTAATTGTGAGAGAAAATACTTTAGTTATCAGTGAGTAATTGGAGTTAGAAAGGAAAATGGTGGAGGCAATGGAGAGTTTAATGAATAGTGGGCAAGCATCTGAGAGAAAATACTGTAGTTTACTTCTTGTTGTGGCGGCATCCGACACATTTCGATCAGCAATACCACTTCGGATCCTGATTTGATCATAGTACATGGCACGCAAAACAATCTGTACTTTGGTTCCGTAAGAGAGTTTGAGTACATCCATAACACTACACACTTTCTCACGCACAATTCCATCTAAGTTTGGATGTGCCTACATTCACAAAAAAAATTGACAAGATTATAAATGTCACAAATGTTGTAATGGCGCTAGCTATCGTCAATCCCTTTGCACCACATTTTTTCATTGAATCAAGCATCATTTTGAAAAAGGTGATGTCTAAGATTGATAACTCTTCTGTCCACCAATTTGGTGGAGACCGGCTTGGAAAATTGCTTCATTACATGCCTATACAAAATGAAAATTTTATCTCACTATATTCTATAAAATTAGACCTATCTTGAAGGAGTAAACTAACTGACTACCGTAGTGCTTTCAACGTCAAGACATCTTTAAACTATGCGAACATCTTCTGCCACGGAAAGGTACTCATGTTACTTTAAAACAACAATGGCACCAGATCAACGCATCTTGAGAGAGAATTTTTTGTTCAGCCGACGAGTTTATCACCACAACATTTATCAGTCATTTGGATATACTCAACAGCACATCTAAGAGCACAATTATCCACATAATTTTCCTTCGATTGAATCTCTAATTAAAATTGCTTTTAGGTTTTTTATTATTCATATTTCAATAATATCTGGGTGTTACTTTATTTATTTATTTTTGTTTCTTAACATTTAACAAAGCTAGACAACTTACTGATGAATTCCTCTCTACGTCTAAATTGGAACATTTATTGGTAAGAGAGGCTGTGAAACATGACAATTTGACTTGTTGTCAAAGTAGGTATGTAGTTAGTCTACTCTTCCCAGCACATTAAGTGGCAGGGTCAATATTTGTAATGTCCTTCTTTAACTTGAAAATTGTATACTTTAGTATTTAGGGAGAAGAAAAAATTCTTGTTTTGTGGAATTTTTCTTTTTAAGATTCATTTCTGGCCGGAAAAATCTATAATTGTCAAGTAAACTTACATTTTTTTAAAACGTTTTTCAACTCAATTAACTCAATCAAGATTGCATTTAATTATGTGTCTTAGTAAATGTGAGTTTTAACATGTTTGCTAACTCATAGTCATGCTAACTGTCAAGACTCAAGGCAAAGTACCTGATTTTGTGGGAGTTTTGACTAATAGATAGAGAGGCTTCAATTGAAAATTTCTTTATCTTAGTTAGTCGAAATGAGTTAGAACCATCAGGAATAAAGTTTACTTTGGGGTGGGGTGGGGTGAATCTTAATCCCTAATTAACTAACGTGCCCAAATGATGACTGTACTATATGGCTAACATGGCCAAAGTGTAAAATGAGCTAATATATCTGTAGGAGATTAAAACTGAGAAAGCAGTCAAGGGTGTGTGAAACATATAATAGCAGGTGGTTAAAACAAAGCCTCTCTGATTGGTAATTTATCATGAACCTTGTACCTTACTACTTAAACTCAAACTCAAACTTTTCTTTTTATTATTACTATTTTAAAATTTGGATGTATAATTGTTCTGTTTCATCAACACTTTTGCACTTCCCTTCCCACCAACCAATCTTTTAAAAGAAACCACCCCAAGGCCTTAGGACTAATTTATCTCTGATTTTGACATGTAATTTCCCATTGGTGGTTTTATATTCTGGGTTCTTTAATTGTTGAACGAGTTTTCCCTGAAATTTTTACCTAGATTGTTTTCCTTATTGCATAGATTGCATAGAACTATGTAAAAATCTTTGAAATTTAATTTTTATATTACGTTGAGATATCGCGTTATCTATGAAGGAGCAAAAACAAAAACTTGAAAAATATTTGTTAAAATTCACTAATGCTATACTAATAGCTTTGTTTTAACATAAGAAAATTAAGCCTTTTTTTTTAATTAGACAATGGATAAATAATATAATCAATGTATAGAAAATGAAGCTAATACTGATATGATGATGCAATTAGAACAAACAAATACATTGTGGACGATCAGAACTGCGCCAACAGATATGTCCTTTGCATACTTAGTCTCAGTAAGGATTTTTCGGTGAATGTCACCAATCGTAGATGACAGATCCTAAATTAGAAACATAAAAATATCAATAACAATCACCAATTCATTCACAAAGTCACAACACAATTTCGTAGTACTAACTGCCTTGAGAGTGACCGTGAGATCACCACGATTGCTTGGTATAGATGACTTATTAATAACCACCACCTAACCAATAATAATAAATCAAATAATGTAAGGAGAATATACATACGATAGCAGTATTGAAAATAATACAGTCATGCACAAATAATACATGATCAACCTTTCCGAATTTGAGCAATTTCTTAATAGAAATCAACGGTGTACAAGTCAGTCCTGAGCTAAACAATCAGAACTAATTTTATGTGAATGTTATTTATTTAGAGTTTTTTGGATGTCAGTGGTGAATAGAAGTAATTTGATCATTTCGCCATTAACCATTTACTAACTGATTTGTATAGTGTCCTTTAAAAGATAAAATAAACGTAAAATTGGAATATACGGGTGTCCTAAACTAGTCCCCCTCTGCAAATTTGACTTCAGCAGCGATCGTCCTTTGTGGTAATTAAAATCAGAACTTATCCCAATGCTTCTACCGTTGCATTGAATTGTGATAATTCTGTTATTTAATTATGACTTGGCCTTTTCAGGTTCAAGTAGGATAACCAATTTATAAGGTTGAGAGGAAGTTAGGTAAGGTGGGTTTGGTCAGGTATTTGTGGGTCGCCACCTGTCGAGTGGGAATGAGCGTAGAACAGGTGCCACTTTGATGGTTGGACCCCTTTAGGTCAGTCACTTCGATTTTGTCACGAGTTCCTTATTTACTTCAGTTTCTCATGGCACCTATTATGCGACATTCTTTGGTTGATTGTTTTTTTTATTTCAACTAACATTCTTTTTTTCCATTGGTAATTTTAGGCGAAACCAACTCTAGCAGCGGCATATTCTATTTCGCTTGTTGTAAAGATACTTGCTATGTGTTTGGTTGGAATAGGTGTAGTTACAACACCAATGGCAATCACATCAGGGGCAGCTGGTGTGGTATGAAAATTATCAAATGGAGAGGAACAATTCTTAGATTTCCCAAATTGCCTCGTGCATTGAGATGAATTTCATATGTGTTGAGAAGAATTTTCTATTAATGGAATTTGGGCTAGTAATTTTTATTGAGGTTATTGTCTGGATGTGTATTAGTGTTGTTTCTGCGGACTATTTGTATTGTTGTACTATTTTTTATACCTTAAATAGGTGGATAGTACTATAAATAAATGAGATTCTGTCCATTTTTTTTAAATTTAACTTAATTGTATTGAAATTAAATCGGATCGATAGTTATTTTGTTGTCATTATGTTAGCATTTTTAATATTGTAAACTCTAGTGTGTGCGTGTGTATATATATATATATATATATTAATATTAGTAATGGACCTATACCGTTACTAAACATGTTACAAAAATTGTGTTAAAAATGTGTTACACTTTAGTAACGGTGGAAAAGTGTTAGTAAAACATAATTTAGCAACACTTTAGTAACAGTAAAATAGTGTTAGTAACACATAATTTAGTAACGGTAAAAAAGTGTTAGTAATTTGCTTCCCCACGCCTTTTTTCTAACACTTTTTTAGTGTTCGTAATTATTTTAGTAACACTACAGTAGTGTTACTAATTGACTGTTTTGGTGTAGTGATACCCTAACATGATTGCTTACATACAAAAGAACTGGATGACTCTACGGTATCAGTTTGCACATGCATGGACTAACCAGCCTCACCGTGACAACCACACAACTAACAGAGCGGAGGGTGACCATGCCCAACTGAAAAAACAAATAACAAATAGCACTGACTCGTTTGCTACCGAGTCGAAAGGGGTGGATACATTGCTTGGATACCAAGTGATGCAAATACAAACGGAGTTTCAAAATCACTCCAATCAACTAAGCATGACCACAATGACTCGTTGTTGTGTGAGATCCGTGGTAGGGCATCACACTGTGCCTTAGACTTAATTGTTGTGGAGATCGATTGCATGAGATCGCTGTTGAGCGAATCTTCTGCTAACACCCAATATACAGAGTTACGATGCTCACACGAGCTTTGTACAATCTACGGACTATCATGTGTTCACGAGTTGGCCCAATGGGAGAAACTAGACTATGCAATTCCCCAGTGGGCACTAGATGATCACTGGAAGAAACTTGCGATTATCCTGGACATCCTCCGGTACCGTGAGCTTGAATATACTCCATAAATTATATTATTTAAGAAACGATGGACTGAGGCAGGTGAAGCGGTCAGAAATATGATGTTAAACAAGTTAGTAAAAATTTCCCAATCCTCTTGCACGCCTTTGATAAAGCCCGTGCAAATTCGTCAAAAGGGTAGACCATCTAGTGGGAAGAAGTCTATTGATATATCTACCAAAAGAACCCTTTGTGTTTGGGAGCAGGATGTACCAACCATAGCTAAGCTGAAAAAACCTTTGCAAACCAGACCCCATTAACGGGAGTGAAACCAGAGACATGGTATAGGGAGAAAAAGATTTGTATCAAGCACGTTCCCGACTTCTACGAATCATTTGTGGAAGCGGCACATGTTGTTAAATCTGATGGAAACTGTGGCTATGCGGTTATTTCCAAAGGAGATGGTGTTGGGGATGGACTACATCATTCCCATGCAATGCATAGTGCACTTTTGTCCGATTTATGTAGGGACAAGCTTTTCTGGGCTACTGTAATGAACTCATATGATATTGAGGATAACGAGAGGAGATTAGAATACTTTGGACACTCATGCACCAACAAACATTGGTTTATCATGCCTAAGTTTGACTATTTTGCAGCTAATGCACTTAAGCTTATGGTTGTAATGATATCCAAATTACAATGCTCAACTTTCGTGCCTTTCGACGTTGGGCCAAAATCTCCGGGAGAAGATAATCACATTGTATTTATCCTCAAAATATTTAATACTCATTGGGTGAATTTAAAATGCACACGATTTTATCCCCTACCACCATTTTGCCTCTCAATATATATTGAGGGCCACTCAAGATGCCCTAGAGTGGGCTAATATGTTTAAGTCTCGCTTACAAACTTTTCAAAATATATGTTCGAAAGACATTGCGATGAAAGATGGACCACTCTTGATATCATCGGATGAAGATGAGGACTTGTCTGTGGCTTAAATTTAACTTTTATAATTTCATAATATCATTGATTGTAATTTGATGATAGCATTGATTGTAACTTTTTATGTAAATATGTGAATTGGTTATAGCAGTTTATCTTATCAATTTCTTTATCTTATCACCCTTTTATTATTAAATACTTTTTACAAAATGCTTCCTCAATTTGGTTATAATAAATCGGTTACAACAATTATTTCATCAATTGATAAAATTCTAACATTAATAAAATTATCATAAATCATATCATAACATTCATAAAATTAACATATGATAACATGATACGGTAATTATCAATTTCCCAACATTGATATTACATTTAAATTAAATTAAATTAACATGGGAAATATAACAGTATAACATACGGTCTCTCTCAACCGTATATTATGAAATCATGGTGACACCACACCGTAGCTTAAGTTTCCCCGACAACACCACATCGTGTATTAGGAAAAATGGTGGTCTGTGACCATGATATTTATGCAGTGAGTTAGAGTGAATTTTCACTCATACACTACGGGCACCTGCGACCGTGCCCCTACATTATGTGGTTGGAAACAACCATAAATAATACACTCACGGTGGTCTTAGATAGTGTGATTTATGCAGTAAAAAAATAAGTTTCACTACGGTTGTACTTAACCGTTTAACCTACATTCACGGTTTTAAATGACCGTTTAGATAATCATACAGTTAGCTAACACCGTGAAGTTTATACAGTGAGTAGGATTGAAATTCCACACATTTAACACAGTGGCTTGTGGAGTGCATTTCCAATTTACAGTTGGACTTAACCGTGGATAACATAATCACGGTTGTTTGAAACCGTGTATGTTATACAGTAAAAAAGACAAGTATTGGCCACGGTTCCACTTGGACGTTTTTATTATGATAACGGTCCAAAGTAACCATGTAGGACAATTCCACGACTGGGATTTAGCAAGAAAGCTATACAGTATGTTTGGGTCAAAATCACAAGTTTTACTACAGTAAAAATTGACCGTGCAATGCATATATATAGTGTGTTGTCACCGTGTATCCTACTCATATGGTAGGTCCACACTGTTATATTTATGCAGTGAGTTTAGATGAAATTCTACTCATTAAATACGATTACCTGAGATCGTGTAGATGTAAGGTGCGGTTGGAATTCACCGTACCAAATATAACTACGATGATTGTAGACCATGATCTGTATGCAGTAAAAATGACAAGTTCCACCACGGTTCTACTTGGCCGTTTAACCTAGATTCAAAGTGACTGTATATACAATCATATGTTTAAGTAACACCGTGAAGTTTATACAATGAGTTGGATTGAAATTCCACACATTTAATATGGTGGCTTGTGGCCGTGCATCTCCAATTTGCTATTGGACTTAACCGTGGATAACATAATCACAGTTATTAAAATCGTGTATCTTATGCAGTAAAAAAGACAAGTATTGACCACGGTTCCACTTGGCCATTTTTATTATTATGATAGTCCAACATGACTGTGTGGGACAATAACACGGTTAGTTCCTATCGTGGAAGTTATACAGTGAATTTGATTAACATTCAACCAAGATTACCTTTAAAATACCATGCATGCCAAATCACAGGCTACAATATTGTGCACACATACTAATTGTTTCAAAATTGTCCACATTTAAAATTGTGCCTACAAAATTTATAATAAACCACTGTACATCGAACACAACAATATTACATGCTAATTATTTTGAATAAATAGTTTCAAACATTGTTATAACCAAATTGTTTCAACTTTCTCTTTAAGAGCTTCTTTGGGAGGGGAGGTTTTTTTTTTGCTTGGGGTTGTATCGTGACGTGCCTTAGTTCTAGTTTCTTGACACGTGGGAGCCTTTCGATTTCCTTTTTAAGCTTGAGTTCCCTTAGCCTCAAGTAGGGCATCAAGCGCGGAACGTGATAGTTCAACGACATCCAAAACATCTTGGTTTGAGCCGACGTTAATAGCTTCTTGGAGGAGGCTGATAGCTATGTCTACCCCACGAGCCTATATACTCTTTACCGGCCTCTGTGTTTAAAAAATACGTGAAAAAAAGAGTCAAATATAAAAAATTTCACAACTTATCATTTTATCAGAGTGATTTAACTTTGGCTTCCGAATATGATGCTCGGGACTTTGAATGTATGGATGGGGATCATTTCCTCACCGCAGTCGAACATCAAGTAGCGAAAAGAACATGGTCCACCCAGTTAAGTTGATACCATTTCTCGATATAAAACTTAACTTTGTAGCTGGCCTGGGTCTTTCCCCTCTTCTTCGATAATGGGTGCATTGGCAGTCTCGAAATTATTTGTACGTGTCCAGCCTGGCATAGGACCCTCTTTGGATAATAGGGTTCCCCAACATCATAGAAAATAAAAGGACGTTGTACCACGAGACCTCCTAAAATGGGTAGGCCTCAAGATTTTTCAGTGTGGGGATCCCAGACAACCTACCCGTAATTCTAAATGTTAACATATAATAACAGAGCACTAATGTTAACATGTTGCATTTAAAATAAATAATACTTAAGTCTAAAGCTTTTAAATCGTCCAAGGTTTCCCTTAGCTCTAGTATTTGCGCAAAGGCATCACATGACACTGCTTGTGCCCTCCATTTGCATAGATGTGGCTCGTATGGATGAAATTCCAGATTCCTAACACTTTTCGCAACGTTAAAGTGGTCGTCTATCCACGTCTGCTTCAAATTAATAAATTAATTGGTAAATATATACAGAACAAAACAATATAACTAGAACATGACAACTTAAAAATATTTACCACTAGAAGAGGGAGATATCCGACTACCTGATGCACATTTTCCTGTAACACAAACCCCAGATGGCGATTCAAATGAATCAATACACCCATCCCCTACTCATATTTGTTACATTTCCTAACCTTTCGCAACGTCTAGAGGTAGTAAACCGAGACTTGGTTCCCTAATTTGTCAGGGAACAATAAGCACCTGACCATAAATAATAAATACCCCTTTGTGGCTTGCTCAATTTCCTTCTTCATAACATTTTCCTAAGACTTCTTAACCTTCCACATATTCATTATCCAATAAAAATGGACAACATACACCGACTTTCATTCCTCTAAAGCCTCCTCTTCGGTACAACCAAAATATATTTGGTAAGCCATTGAATTTGTGTAGCCTTCTCTTAGGCTTTCTTAAACACGGTACCATACATCGGTTTACCAACTACTGGGATTTTAAGGAGATGGTACATATCGTTAAGGGTGATGGTCATCTCACCGAACGACATATGGAATGAATTCGTCTCAGGTTTCCACCGTTTGATGAATGCCAACACCGATACTTAGTTGATGTACCGATAGGTGTGTTTAATCAAACCCTAAAGACTCGAGTTCTTAACCAACTCAATTGTCTGCACGTCTTCCTTCTTTATGTATCATTTGATAATTTTTTTGAAGTGGTACACACACTTCATCACAACTCTCTCTTCGTATCGATTCCATATCGAATAAGCGATATGGTTATGAAAAGTTTTAAGCAATTCGGGGTTATTTAGTGTGCACCCCTCAAGTGGATGTGAATATGTGTGATTGATTTTTTTTCGTTGTTTCTTCTCGGGCACTTTAGATGATATGGATGGTTACATTTCATCTTACGAAGAGGAAGACTCATCCATATGATCTCTGGGCTTCTCTTCTTCTTGATCCAATTCTTTATCTACTTCTCCCTCTCCTTCTTCCTATCTTTATTCCTCTCTTTCTTTATCTCTTTCTTTCTCTCCTTCTTTCTCTTCTTCTTTCTTTCCTTCTTTTTCTTCGTCTTTATCTCTTTTCTCTTCTACTTGGCATCCTGCCTCTTCACTTTTAATCCACTCTTCACTATAACCCCCCTCAGCCTATGAAATCTCCGTTGTATTGATCGCATATCCATCCCCAACCCTTAGTACTTCACCAACCACCTAGTCAATAAATTTATCCAATGACTGTTCTGTAGGAGAATATCCACCACCATCGCCACTGTCACTACTATTAGACGGTGCGGGTTGTTCAATTTCCTTTGTTGCCTCCAACCTCCTCTTTCGCTCTGATGCGGTAGGAGGATTTATGCTTCTTCCCATTTATATGACCTACAATTATAATAACAACAACGTCAAATGTCACGACATAACAAATTAACAAATTCATACTACCAAATGAACATCAAATCAACGCATAAAGAATGGCACAGTCAAATTACCAAGTTCATATTAACAAATGAATATCAACTTAATAAGTTCATACTAATAAACTCATAATAACAAATAAACATAAAATTTATACACACGGAGAATGCTAATGGGGTTGATCAAGTAATGAATATAAATATTAAAAATTATGACATGAAAAAAAAACTGCATCATATAAAAACTACATAAATTGATCTAAACAATGCAATACAAATATATATATATAAACATGAGTTTTATATCTTGAACAGGGATTTGTAAAAAAAAATTAGCACATATATTGAACATCTAATTACGGTTGGAAGAGGCTGTGAAATCTTACGGTGTCTTAAGACCGTGATAGCTGTCCTACGATGGGAAGCAATCGAAACTAACACATATACGGTGGGTAGCAACTGAAACTAACACACATATAATTAACTATGAATGAATTCGACTACCACCTACGGTGATGACCAATCGCAGGTTTAGGGTTTACATAGTTTTTTTTTTTATTTTAAAACCCTAGGTTGTCTAATTTCTTTTTTATGCAATAGATTAACAATTTTCATCTTAGGGTTGTTAAATGGGTTTCTAATTGGGTGTGCATGCTAGGGTTTATAATTGGGTGGACATGCTAGGGTTTATAATTGAGTTTGCATGCTAGAGTTTCATACTCAAAATGAATGCATTCAGATAATATAATATAGTAATAGGAGTAAGTTGTAAGGTTGTAATATACCATATATTGAGCTTGAGCTTGAAGGGAAAAAATTATGAGGTTGAGAGAAAATGGGAGTACGTTGTAAGGTTGAGAGAGAGGTTTGGGAGGGAAGTTAGAGAGAGAGGTTTGGAAAATAGAAAAAGTGAAGTTTAAATTTTTTTGGGTTTTTATATAACAATAACTTCTGGGTGTTATGGATAAATAACAGGTACTTATGTGGTGTTTTGTAGAAAATGGTATTTTGGAGGAATTTTTTGAGTTGAATTATCAGGACCTTAAGATATCAAAGATATGCAGCTACCATTCCTCCATTATTATATTTCGACGAAAAAACGTCAATATGAATATTAAATAGTCAAACACGTACTGTCAGAGACTAAAATAATAAGTAGGAAATATAATGGTGGCAGGGGCAAAATTTTAGTGGGTGAGTTAAGAGAGATGAGTCACAAAAATTGGGGGTTGGCTTGAAGAGTAGCAAATGTACCAACCGAACAACTTATGTATAGCGTTTTCCATGTTTTTTTTATTTATTTAAATACATCATTAATTTTTTTAGGCAGTGAATTACACCAAATTTTCTGAACTATCTCGAATTTACGGGTCAACCCTGAACTAAAATACCTGACAAACTCACCCCCTAAACTATTAATCCTTTTGAAATAAACTCATGATTGGATTCCGACTTCTTTGAATGTAAACGGATAAAATTATCCTTGGACCAAATATCTTAGCATAGGTAATTACCTTAATACCCTTACCCTTTCTAATACAATTACAAACCCATCTTAAATCAAATCCTTTCCTTCCTCACTAGTAAAATAATCTTTCTTTCTCTTTCCACTATTATTTCCTCACCAACTAAACACCCTATCTCCTCCTCCTCACATGACCGCAGGAAGCTGCAAGACAACGCACAACAAAACCCATCAAACCTAAACCCGTATCCACCCAAACATTAACCCATCACCATCCTTAATCTAATTGAAACCATAAAGCAACACTACCATCCACAACTCGACACCACCGTAACTAACCAGTTGAACTCGGCACACCCCATCTTCAAAATCGCAATATAAAAAAAAAAAAAAATCATTTAATTAGTTTAACACATCTAAAAACTCAGTCAACAGAGAGATATAATGATGCCACGAGATTTAAAATTTAATTCATGGGAGAAAGCGAGTCATTGAACCACCCATCAGTGGTTCAAGGAAATGTCCTTTTTGTTAAAACCATGAGATTAGGGTTCACTCTTTTTTTCTATGTTCATTGATATGCTAAAGAAATCAAAAAATAAATTGGGTTTAAACCCATTCCGGGTTGGAGAAATTTGATGTAATAACCCCTATTTTCTGCATACCAATTGGTCAGGCTAATATGTCGAAGATAGGGCTTGTCAAATAATTTATATCATTCCGAACATCAAACAATAAATAGTAGTAGGATTCAATTTAAAACCATTCACGACATGCAAAAACTAAAATGGTAATTAACTCTGAATAGATAAATTCTCAAAACCTTTATCCATAACAAAGTGAATAAGTCTCACTCAAATTTAACTCACTAAAATAAATAGTTAGGACTCATGGTCCGTACATTCTCTGAAATAAAACTAAAATGGAACACTGAAAAGAGTAGCAAGCCTAGGATAGAATCAAGGAACTGAAATTGCTAATCAATTGGAGTTGCGAGTCTGAATCTGCTCGGCCCCGAGGATCTTGTCTATGAATGCATGAAAATGGTTTTATATAATTTGGGTCAGAGCTCGAAAGTTGCAAGAAATATCTTTAATATCAACAATGTAAATCATACGACTCATTTACAAAAGGCATCCCATCTCATCGTATCTCACATGCAATAAGCACCTCAACCCTCACCTAAGTGAAATGATATGAGCATATCCCAACCAAAGGCACAACTATACTAAAAGTCTCTATCTTTAAACTAATAAGTAAGTAACTCATAATCAAACGCACCAGGGATGTAACTAACTACACATGTGAGAATACAATCCAAATGTTAACCCTACAATGCCACCCCGAAGTACGACATGCACAGTCTTATAATAATATATTTAACGCGACATAGGGTTCGTTCATAAATTATCCATCACTAGAATAAAATATATTTTTCATATCCTCATAATAAAAACACACGAAGGCAACTACCTTCAGGGTTACTCCCGTGCCTCTATCGATAAATTCGTAGGCGTCCCTCACCTGTCAGATTTAAATACATTAATACACACATATGAGAATTGGGGATCAATACGTAATCACACCATTGTGTAGTCCCATACCAAAACTTAACTGATGGATCGGATCGTCAACCTCTCTCATCAAGAAGTCTAGACCGACTGAACTTATGATCAAAATATATAACCTCCATGGCGGCATGTGGCAATAACTATGTGTGCAGTACACATTCACAACCTCCAAAGCAACCTAACTGATGGATTCACCATGAGTAGCGGTATGTTCATGCAAATAAGTGATATATATATATATATATATATATATATACAACACACAACATATGTCCATAGGATATTGCTTCGTTCATGTGTCTACCCAATCTAACCCAATCGGCAATGTCTGATTGTGATATTAATTGAAATTTATTAATCTTTAACCTTAATTAACTCAACTTATTTAAGATTTGGTTTATTCGTTCTTTTAAACCTCTTAATCTAAAATTCAACAACTATCTCTCACTTACACAAAGATTTAAACAGTCAAATCAACTCGGAATTACCCCATAACCCTTTTCATTACCCAACCTTGTTCTGTCACAAGGGCTGAATCGATTCATCTCCGGTCTAAATTGATTCATCCCGGGGGAAAATCATTTCGATTCAGAAAAGAGGCCCAAGTTGGTTAAAAAATAAAGTTTGTCTTCCTCAATATTCCATTAATGCCCAAACCGAGCTTCAAGGCTACCCCAAACCAAGTCTTCCAACCCAAAAACATTATTATTTGTAATCCTAATTCGTTTTAAGGTATTTAACACCAATAAAATAGAATCATAGGTTTAATTCTATAAATGTCCAAATTAAACCAAGTTTCAATCTTTAGCATGCAATAGGATCAAAATCACAAATGATTTCCGATCTTAACCTTAAATTAACAAAGGGATTCAATTATTAAATGAAACTAAATCCTAAACATGTGTTCTGATCACATAATCATATATCAAAACCTTTTAATTCAAATTTCACTACAAAAGTACAAGTCTTCAATGCAGAGTTAATTAATACTAATTCTAATTTACCTAATAAACAAATATGATTAAGATTATCAGATTCAATCCTAAACATGCATTCTAAGCCCCGAAATTTAAACACATAACATGGAATTATAAATAGGTTACAGATTAACATGCGATATAGCAAGAGATTTCTTGCATGAAATGATGAATAACGAGTCTCCACGTAACGATCGTTGTTCCTCTTCTCCCAAATTCTCCTAAAGCTTTTTGCAAAAGTCTAAGGCTCATACGCTATGTTTCATATGTGTAAAGTAATTAATTAATAAAGTTAATTTCCTTTGAATACTTCTTAATCCCACGGATCTATAATGGGTCTATTTTCAATCCCCTAAATGAGCCCAAAATCTTACCCAGAATAGGCCAAAACTTAGGCTAAATGTCCAACTTAAAATAAATAAAACATGTAACCTTGTCTTTATATTACTCTAGAGTCCACTCCAAATGGTAATACCTCATTACTCACGGTAATACCTCACAACGTAAAATAAAATTTACACATATTTATTTTATGCATAACCGCATGTAACCCAAATTAATAAATGTCACCGATTAATTAAACATAACATGTGGCACAAGCAATTTACATAACATGTAAATTTAATCATCTTCTAAATATTCATTTTATTATCATTAATTATCTCGAGTAATAATTAAGTTCGAATTACTAATTTATTTTCATAATTAATAACGATAAATAAATATAAAAAATACGGTGTATTTCAGTTTTCCTCCTAATAAAGGAATTTCGTCCTCAAAATTCGATATGTACCTAATTAGAAGAGTTCCGAATACCTGATTAGAAGAGTTCTAAATTCGCATCCAACCGATGATACAACTTCCCCTTCTTCCCGAACTGCATTACTCCCTTCATGGGAGACACCCTAAGTAACACCTAATCTCCAACTGTACATGACTCTTCTGTCGACTTTGGGCAGTCTTAATCCTATCTCTTATCATATCCACCTTTTCTTAGGTCAACTGAATAAACTCGGATCCAAGAAGCTTATTCTACCTCACCTCTAACCAATAAATGGGTGAATAGTAAGGCCTCCCATACAAAGTCTCAAATGGAGCCATGCCAATCATGAGCTGGTAATTATTGTTGTAAAAAAACTCTATCAGCGCTAAGTATTGCTCTCAAATGCCTTTGAAGTCCAAAGCGCACATCCACAATATGTCACCCAATATCTGATTCACTCTCTTTGTCTTTCCATCTATTTGTGGATGATACGAGTGTGATGTTATGGGCCCCCGAACGTAATACACCTGGGGGGAAGAACTTACGTGAAGTTAACGGCAAACGTGAGAGTTTTTGTCTCTCGATCTATCGCCTCCCATCGAGGTCGAGTTATTGGTCTAAGATTGGACTCGATGATTTGCACCTAGTTTTAGTTTAATACCATGTCCAGTTTTTGGTGCACGCCCTTATTAAGTGTGGCTTTCGTGTGAAAAAGGGGGTTTGTAGGTTGTTCAAATTCGCCAGTTTATCTTATATAAAAACAAATAAAAAGGTTCGAGCTAGTCCTTTTGGGTTAATCCTAAGGCAAATTTTAAAGTCTACGAGTGGTCTAGAGATTCTTATTGTGTGGTTTTGAAAATTGGGTTACGAGTGGGGAAGGTGTTAGGCACCCCACCTGTTCTGTGTGCTTCCATAATTCTATGCTTATTAATGTTCTTAAAATTAATTGATTGCTTTTTAGCTATTTTAGAATTTATTTATAGATATTAGCGTGAGGGTCCATTAAAATATAGATGGGTGCTTAGGTTGGGAAGATGTATTAGTGAGAGGTATAAAAACGTCACTCTAACTGATGCAGGTACATAAGATTGCTTGTGCAGGTACATAAGGTTGCTTGTGCATGGCTTTGTGCTTGTATTCATTTAACGGATGTTCATAGATATAGATGTGTGAGAAGGCTCGACTTTGATATTATTTGACATCTCATTCGGGTTTTAAGGAAAGATAAAAAAAAATAGATTAGTGGTGGGAGCATCTTTGTGGGACAACACATCAAGAGACATATTGTCTAAGCTCAAGCTCACGGAACGGACTTGGTATTGCACCTACATAACCAAGAGGACTTGGGATCAAAGCTTACATAGTTCAGTCATATAATTAGTGTATACATGTTTGCACACTTGTATGTAGGTATATGTTTGGGAGGTCCCACCTTGAGATAGTTCGATATCTCATCTTAGTTACTTAGATATAGTAGATGAAAGTCGAGAGATGACTGCATCTCAATGGAGATAAAATATCATGAAATATATTGTCAAGGATAGATCTCATGATAAAGACTCGGTATTACGCCATGTACCCAAGAGGACTCGGAATCAAAGCCTACGTAGTTCGTTCGTGCATGTGTTTCAACATGTGATGTGTGTGCAAGTGTAGGACTTGGCTTGGAGGGGGGGAACTGGAGTGGGCCCTAAGATCACTGATATTCGCATATCATATGACGGTCGTTAGATGATTACTAGTCGGAAGGCAATGTCCTTCAGACTAGCTTGGAGGTGTAGTGCTAAGGATGTCATGTTTTAAACATCAGTCGCTAGGGAGGTAGAGGTAGAAGTCAGGGGAGTTTGGAAGGGGAATGGAGACATCCCTAAAAAATAATATGTCAAGAGACGTATTATATGGCTTCGGCTTCATGAGTTTAGCTCAGTATAGCGCCTACGTACCAAAGGGGACATATGATCTAAGCCAACGTTGTTCTAACAAACATGACATATTTACTAGTGTAGGCAATGGGATACCGATATACCATGTACAATATTAAGGTATTTATGAAGCATAGTCCTTAATATAATATTTTCATTGTGTTGGATTGATATATTTATATGTTAATAAAATGCATCGATCAAATGTCGATGTTTGAAAAGTATTTGTATGAAAACACATATTTGAAGTGTCGTCGCTTAAATGGGATTTGCCCGCTTGGAGAAGTGGTTAGACTATCCGAAATTTAGACTTTTTCTTGCAGAGTTTCAGGCTAACACAGTTCAGTGGCATTTTCATGAGAACGGTTTTGAAAAGTATGTTTCCATGCTGATGCATTTTAATTATGGCATTTGATTAGCATTTGTTTGATATATAAGCATGTCAATACAATACACAAATAGAGGTGTTGGATTAGAAATCGTGATTTTGAAATATAAACGTTGTAAATTGCATACTCAGTCCCCTAAATGGGGATCAGGCTAAAGAAGATAAACATTTATGTACAATTTATCAAAGTATATATATGAGGGGTGTTGCCCGACTTTTTTTTCGGGGGAGTGTCGCCCTCTTTATGGTGTTTTTAAACCGGACAAATCTTTATTTAAAAGGGTTGTCTTTGGGGTAATTTATGTAGAGGTTCAACTCGATTTATTTCATGGAGGCGACTTTGCATAAGTACGAACCTCTTTTTGAGACTCGGAAGAGACTTCACGAAAGTACAAGCTTTCCTTGAGGGGAAAGCAACTTTTTTAAAGTACGAGCTTCTTTGGGATTTTTAGAATGAGCTCGAGTATCTCGGACGCTTGGGGGAGAAAAAGTTGAGAAAATCGGATCGAGGTCAGGTTTTGGGATGCTGAAAAATGGATGGCGAAAACCTTTATTTATAAGGGTCTAGGCCAGGCCTTTAACCGATTGGTTAACGGTCATAGACCCTCAATTTTTGGTAGGTGCCACATGGATGGCTGAGATATATCTTTAAATATTTTATAATGATGATTTTCTAAGATGGATAACCGATCGATTATTTATGGGGAAACAACTAACCGATCGGTTAACTGTTTGGGCGGCCTTTAACTGATTGGTTAAAGGTCCCATAGGGCTTGTTTGTTTGATATTTATTAGACTATTTTTTTTTAATTATTTGCATTTTGGCCCTATATACTTTAGCTCTTGGTATTTTTGACCTTTGAACTTTAGTTGGAGGTTTTTAAAGTTGGTGTTTTTACGGGTTCATCCGGGGTTCGTGTTCGGGGCTTATTTGTGATGGGATGAAGCAACCTTGAACCTCAATTGCGGGTCGAGGTATCCATAACGAGGTACTTAACCTCAAATTTGTCCCTTATTCCTAGTGGAAACTCCTCCAAAAGTGGGACATAAATATTTTGTCCCTATCTGATATAGTGTTGAGCAGCATACCGTGTAACTTCACAATCTCAACAATGAAAAGCCTGACGTACTATTCCAAAATAAAATCCGTCCAACTCGCAAAAAGTGAGCCATCTTAGTCAAACGGTCCATGATCACCCAGATGGCATTATGTCCCCACTGTGACGTAGGAAACTCGATAATGAAGTCTATGGAAATGCTCTCCCATTTCCATAACGAAATCTCAAGAGGTTGTAGAATACCTATTGGTCTCTGGTGATCCACCTTCACCATCTCGAAAGTGTCACACTTAGACATAAATACTGTGATATCCTTTTTCATGACCATCCACCAATATTGGCGCCTCATATCTTGGTACATGTTATCCTCATCTGTATACATAATAAAATGCGACCTATACGCCTCAGTCATACCTATCTGCCATAACTTCTCATCCTCGGTAACCACTAGTCTACCGCAGAACCAAAAAGCCCCTATCAAATCCGATCGAGTATAACTCGGCTCCTTCTGCCAATAACTTTTGGACCTTCTCCTGACAAGAAGGATCCCTTGTTCGTTTCTTTAGAGTCTGAATGATAATCTCAGGTGTAAGGGTTAGAACTGCCATGAATGTGCAAGATAATTTATTCTCGGTGCTGAGTGAACCCCACTTCTCCTTCCAAATTATCGTAAGTATCACTATCGTCATGTGACTTAAGGCATTTGCCACTACGTTTGCCTTTCCCCCGTGATACTGAATATCAAATTAGTAGTCTTTCATGAACTCAAGCCACCTATGTTGCATTATGATCAACTCCCATTATGTGAACAAGTACTGAAAATCTTATGGTCTGTGAAAAGATGGAATCTCTCCCCCCAAAAGATAGTATCTCTAAATTCGAAGAGCAAAGACCATTGCTGCCAACTCCAGATCATGGGTGTGGTAATTTCGCTCGTGAGGCTTAATCTTGTGATAAACATAAGTTATCGGTTTCTTCTCCTGCATTAACACACATCCAAGTCACTGTAGGGATGCATCGGTGTACACCATATACTCTAACCCACCGCGAGGTGAAGTGATCTCTAGAGATGAAGTCAACATGACCTTCAACTCATCAAAATCCTGCTGGAAAAACTAATCCCAAACAAATGACACACTCTTCTTTGTCAAGTTTATCAAAGGCCCAACTATCTTCGAGAACCCCTTTAATAACTAACGATAATATCCTACCAATCCCAAAAAACTGCACACATTAGTATGTGTTGTGCCATCCACACTCCATCATTATCGAAAGCTTACTTAAGTCCACCGATATCCCTGTCTCAGACACGATGTGACCCAAGAATTGAACCTCCCTCAACTAAAATCCACATTTTTCGAACTTCGCACGAGTTGACGGTCTCGTTATGTCTGTAAGACTATCCTCAAATACTGAGCATGATCGTCATCAGTCCAAGAATAAATTACGATGTCATAAAAGAACATGATGTCAAACTGATCCAATAACTCTTTGATCACCCTGTTCATTAAGTCCATAAACATTGTTGGTGCAATGGTTAGCCCAAACGGCATAACCATAAACCCCCTGAGTAACAATAGCATTTAAGTCTGTTGAGGATGATATTGGGGGTGCATGTTACGATTGTGTTTAGTATTTTATCGAGCGTAGATCATGGTTTCATGTAAGGACATTATCGTTGTTTAGTTTACCGCCTCAGTGTAAATATTTAAACATTAACTAGTTTTTAAATATAGAGGCGAGTTCAAGTATCGAGATCCATGGGGAACGGTATTTAGGATTAAATCAATTTATTACTGGAAGGGGGAAAATAAAAAATGATTTGGGTTGGAAAGAAGTTAACAACATAATTTAAAACTAAGACAAGAAGGATTTAGGATCGCATCCCCACCATGGGTAAACAAAACATATTAAGGAATTTGGTTAAAAAACACAACTAACTGGGCATATTCAATTGATTATAATCATCCCACATGAAGAGATTAAAACCAAATTTAAATACAAAACTTTTGATTAAATATGGTCATAAATGGATTAACGTTGCAATATCACTATAAATACTGTCGTTGTGTGAGAAAGGAAGTTTAATGCATAATATACCAATATCAATACTGTAAGAGTAAGATTTATAATTTTTAATCATCTATTTTAGTTTACTTATCCTATTACACCCTACTTCACCATTGTAGACACCCCATTCAAGGACCCCTCCTAAGCACCTCCTTAAGTCCCTAGCACTCACCCATTCACCATGAACCCTAGCTCATACTCCGAGTATCGATCTAGAGGCTATCAGGCGCTCTCGGAGCGAAGACTACACCAAGGCTTAGAGGCATCAAGTCTGAGAATATGTGTAATGAATGTGACTGAAGCATCATGAGGTTGTAGACATCCAAAAGAAATATCCAGGGATAAAAAATAATACGCATTCATACCTTTGGAGATCCATGGACTTTGAAGATAAAATGAGACAGGGAACATGACACGATGATGTAGATGCTTTAACTTGGCGGCTACAGTCTTTAATTGTATACATTATAGACTTGAAGGATAAATAAACTCAAGTCCTAACCTATGACTCAAACAATTTTGTCTAAACGACATTAAGCCAATACATACAAATTGACTCGATTAAAAAAATTTGTCCATATAAATCTCCCCATTTGGCTATTTCTAGATAAAACACCAAACACAAAATCTATGGGCCGTCAAGCTTGCTAAAGACTCAATCCTAACCCCCAAAGGACAAAGTATAGACACTTGATACTCTGTTTGACTCCAATAAACTCTCCAGCTTGAGTGAATCTCAATGAATCTATGAAAGGATCTGAATCCCCTTTTCAATGGTCCGCTTCATGCACGAATCGACCTTACGATTCGGTTGAACGATTCATTTTACTTCGAGCATAGCTCAAAAGCCACCGAGCACTCCCAGATCCTGTTTGACTCCAGCTAACTCTCCAGCTTGAGCGAAGCTCAATGAATCTTTGATGGGCTCAGAATTCCCTTTTCAACAGCCTGTCATGTGTGCGAATCATTCAAGCGAACGATCTATTTTACTCTGATGGGTCATCGGGCTCTTTTGGTCCCCGTTTGACCTTGGTAAACTCTCTGAACTGAGATAAGCTCAATGAAATCTTGAAGAGCACTGAATTCCCTCTCGAGCGGTCCTCCATGTTTATAAATTGGCTAATATTTATTGAGCATCTTTCTTGTCGTATTGTGTACTTCCCTATATTTTCTTTTAGTGGCAGGCTAGTGCGAATTTTGGGGCGCTATGGGGATTGATTTTAGTGAGGATTATTTTGGAAAGATTTTTAATACAAGTTGAGAAGATTGTATTATTTTGATGTATAGAGCATTGGAATTTATTTATTTTTTCGAGTTAGATAGTTGGTTTATTTCGAGAGACTTATTGTTGTATTTATTTGAAGAGTTTGAGATTTGTAGTTCTCTTTTGTTGTTGTGGGTTTTAGATGCTCTATACCTTGTGTTTGATGGTTTTAGTTTAGTTTTATCGTACTAGCACGCCGCGTGTCTCTCCGGGCGAGCGGGGTGTTACAGGAGAGAAGAGTGATAAAGAATCCAAAGATTGGAATTATATGAAGGCCTGATATTGAGAGCAATAATATTAAAATTAATAGAGTTCCCAAAAAAAGAAGGAATAGATTCAAAAGAAATCATAGGTTTTGCTATAGCAATCAAAGAGGGTTGGTGACATGAACACAATTTTGAGCGCCCAAGTTGCCAAAACCTTTATCACTTCATCAAAAGAAAGACGGGATTGAAAAAATGTTGAAATAAGGAAAACTGAGAAAATATGTGGACAAAATTGAAAGACGAGATGAGAGTAAAAAAAACTCTTCATCAAAAGACTATATGCAAAAGAAAAGGGAGGTGCAGACATATCATAATGACAGAGAATATGATGATGGCGAGGAAGATGATCCAAATCTCCCCAAAATTTGGGACCACCAAAGGTTACTATTTAATTTACAATAGTCTTTTTTACTTAAATCATGTAAAAGCAATTTGTAATGGAAATATTTTTGTAGAAAGTTAGTTATCAATGAATGAAGTTCAAGTGTTGCCTCCTATATTGAGCAGTTTCATTTTTGTTTATTATAGTCATGAAATCCCACTCTCGTCGTGATAAGATTACTTGGAGTCTTGTATCCAAGGTGTGTCTCATCCTTTAAGAGATTAGAAGTGTCACACCTTACTTTTTGGTATGAATGTACAAGAGAGTATACGTAAAGTAATGAATTAAAGTTAAGGTGGAAAACATAACTTTATTCATTAAAAAATCGTCACATATAGTGTACTACCACCACAAGAGTGAATTACATTTTATTATCAACACGAAATATAAAGTAGGTAATAGTAAAGTGCCTCTCTACTCCCATCTGGCTTAATCTCCATCCAAACAATTACATATGCACGCGATCCGTGTGTGTCACAAAAAGGGAAGATAAATCATCCTATTTTTCCTGGGCCATCTATAGGAAAAAGGAATTAACACAAATATGCTACGCAAGTTCTACCAAATTTATAACAAATTATATATATAGATGGAAGGTGCAGTGTGTATAAAATACAGATGTCTGGCAAGTAACATAAATACATAATAAGAAAGTCAAGGAGTTTTAAACTGATAATCCCATACTTACCAGATTACAAAATGGATATATAAATAAGTAAGCCATCAGTAAAATAAAATAATAATTAACCCAAAACCTTTAGGGACCAGTAATCGGCTAGGCACAAAATTAAAGTGACACTCATATATATGTAATTAAAGATCCCGTCTCTCAACATCTAAGACCATAGGCCAAGTAGAAAATTTCATGGGATAACACGGAAGTCTACTCTCTAGTTATTACTCGTGTTTCTATAATAATTAACCCTGCACAGAGGTGCAAGGTAAACTAAATCAATCATTACAAAGAATTTTTATGATATCAATTATTAGGTGAGAAAGGTTTCAATTGATTCGAATGATCATAATTACAAAATTCGTGATATAATAACATAGGAGTATGGTAATCTTTACACATACTTAGAATCAAATTGGGTTATCATGAAATGATATCAATAACAATTAAACAATTACGCTGAAGTTTAGTATTAAAAAGGTAAAAGACCTACTTGTACGGATATTTGAACGACTCAAAGAATACTACACCAAAAACAACAATTCTGCACACCCTGATATTAAAAATCTGGCACAGTTTAAAACTGTTCCAAATTCTAGCGCTATTTAGTGACAATCTGGGAGACTTTAAACCAGTGCCAAAATTTGGAACTATTATAAAGTATGCTAAAATTGAGTACACTTGACTATATAAAATACCCTAAAAATTCATTATACTAACTTTGTGTTCCTGCTCTCTTATTCCCGCTCATCCGCTCACCCTCTCTCCGCTTTAATTTCTCTCTCTCTCTCTGATCAACATGGAGAGATCTCTTCGATCAGATCTCTCTCTCTCTCTCAGCTCTCTCTCACTCCACTCATCCCAATCATGTAATTTTTAAAAGCATCTGTATTTTTTTTAATCCAAGTCTTTACAAAGACAACCTAACAAGATGCCTCTCTTTTCAGTTTCATTATTTAGCCTCTGTGTAATTGTTAAACTAATTTACTATTAAATTGTACTAGTTATTATTTTTTGTGGATCTAAATATATTTGTAAAGCATCTGAATGTTATGGGGTTTTATGTTTATTTACGAGAATTTTATTGCATGCTTGATATTTTTTCTTCAGGTGAAATTTTGGTTTAGGTCGGTTACTTTGGAATGAAAAAGGTAATATATTTGGTACATGCATAGTTTATTCAAATTTTAGGAATTTTAGTCATTAGTGTTCAAATATGTTTTAGGCATTTTAGATATTAATGAATGTTCTTGGAGGTATATAAATTCTTAGTAGTGTTTTATTTTAGATGTTTTTATACTAGGAACACTATGTGTTTGATGAAATGTCAAAGTGATTAAGATGTGGAAATTGGTATATTTTGTATTGAGTTTGTACTAAACATGGTTGATACACGCTATGGTTGGTACACACTGCTTTGACCCAATTTACTTTAACCATTATTCCCCGCGGTTATGGAAAACTAATCTAACTTTATTCAATTTATTTATTCTTTTTATATTGTGATTTTGTAAAATACTAACTCTTGGGTTTTCCTTATTTTTATAGTAGTCATGAAAATGGACTTCGCTTTGACTAGTAATGGTAGGTTTACCCTTCTCGAGAAGTCAGGCACTTTGCGGACACACACAAGTCAGGCACTTTGCGGACACATGAAAGTGCGTTTAATGGTCACTATTGTTCACAAACAAGCCGTTAAAAGGGTGAAAATCCAAACTAACCCCCAAATGTTCCCGTAAGAAGCATGGACAACTCGTACAGACCAATGTAACTTGTAGGAATTGATCGTGCAGTCACAGGTATCTTGATTTGTGAATATGACGATAATTTGAAAATATCTATATTAGGCTTAAAACATGCCGTTAGAGGGTGAAAATCTAAACCAACCCTCAAACGGTCCCGTAAGAGGCACTGACACCTCGCACGGGACTAATGTAACTCGTAGGAACTGACCTCGTAGTCATGGGTCTCCCAGTTTGAAAATATGATAATAAATTAAAAATATCTAGATTAGGCTTAAAAATAATTTGTTAAAGGGTGAAAACCCAAATGAGCCCCCAAACAGCCCCGTAAGAGGCATGAACATCTCGCACGGGACCAATGTAACTCATAGGAACTTATCATGTAGTCACGGATCTCTCGATTTGAGAATATGACGATAATTTGAAAATATCTAGATTAGGCTTAAAAACAAGCCGGTAAAGGGTGAAAACCCAAACTAGCCCCCAAATAGCCCCGTAAGAGGCATGAACACCTCGCACGGGACCATTGTAACTCGTAGGAACTGATCGCATAGTCAGAGTCTCCCGCTTTGAGAATGACGATAATTTGAAAATATATAGATTAGGCTTAAAAATAAGCCGTTATAGGATGAAAATCCAAACTAGCGTCGAACGACCCCGTAAGAGGAATGGACACATCGCAAGAGACTAATGTAATTTGTAGGATCTGACTGTGTAGTCACGGGTCTCCCGATTTGAGAATATAATAATAATTTTAACTCGTATATGCAATTTTTCAGCTTGAGCATGATTTATTTTTTAATTACTTGGTTACATATATCATCTCTTTTTTGTATCCTATTTTTTTGTCGGATAACATTTTATCGTTAGCTTTTATCCACATGGAACACACGAAGAAGTCAATGGTTTACAACAAGGGGATAATTTATTTAATGTCGTTAATATTCAGGATTCGATTTTTTGTGTTATGGTCGTGTGGGTTTTTGTAGTTTTATTGTTAACTTTTATGCCGTGAGGGATTTTGTAATTTTATTGATATATTTTATGGTCGTACAGGCTTTACATTACACAGATTTTATATTAGCAGGTTTTAGAATGTCCAGAAAATAGGGAAAACTCCACCCAATTTTTTTTGGTCAGTGAATTATTAAGACTTGTAATATTTTGAAGTTTGTATGTATATTCATTTATTAACAACGTGCGAAATTCGCAATTTGTGAATTTTCTTGTTTTTAGATAATTAAATTTTTTTTGAACAAAAAATTTGGCACAGTTCAAAATCGTGCCAAAAGTGTATTAAATTTTAGCACGGTTTTGAACTGTGTCAAAAGTGTACCAAAAGGTATTCAATCTGTCACATTTATAAAATGTGTCAAAAGTGTGCCAAAAATATCATATTCTGGCACGGTTTAAAAGAGTGCCATAAGTGTTATTGCTTTGTCAAATCTGGCACACTTTTAAATCCTGCCCGAAAAAAACGGCCTTTTTTATCTGATACCGTTTTAAACCATGCCAAATTGCTATTTTTGGTATAGTGGAAGGTCAAAAGAGATGTCGGGAGGTGCTGATGCTTGATTATCTATATACAAATATTTATGGGAGTAAGTATAGTTGAAAATAATGTTGGTTTTGGTAAATTTATTTTAAAACTCTTGTCTATTAAACGTTAAATTATTAAATTTTAAATATTTTGGGACTTTAAAATCTTAGGCTTTTAGTTAAATTTGAAACTTAAGACTTTTTGACTCAAAATTAATCAAAGTATTTGTAGAAAAAAATTGGGGTTAAAAGGGGTCAATTTACAATTTAAGGAAAATATTTCTAACTTAAAACCATAATTTTTATAACTTTGGCTAGGCATGACCAAACATAGTCTTATTATAACATTTTGACTCGAAAAATAAAATAAAAATGTTGAAAAAAAAAGAAGAAATTTTGATTGGCCACGCGCCCTCACGCATTTGGTCAATAATTTGGTTGCCTTCAACCTCTCGATAGTTTACCTTGGGTTTGGAAAACATTGACCTGAAATAACTCCTAATTTTCTAAACCACTTGAGAAGATTCTTGAACAAACCCAAACTAACTTTTCACAAGGAATTAAAAGATATATGTTTTGTGAATTGAGGTTCAGTATTCATCGCGTTATAAAATTGTGTGTTTTTCAAAAAAATTGACTGAACTTTCGAAGCTCTACTGAAAATGGAAGAGGTTTTTATGAACATGGTTGTGTTCCTGCTATCCTAAGGAAGAATTTGGTTTTGGCTTGAAGGATTGAAGTGGTCTGGTTGTGGAGAATTTAAGAATTTTATTTTTCTAGAAAAAGAAAACACCTTCGAGCAGTTGGACCTCAAAACGTTTTTGGAAATGATCATTGCATTAGAGCTACTAAGTTCATAAGGAACCATTTCCTCACTTTGAAACTGTTTCAGAGTTAAGAAATCAAATTCCACCATTGAAGCTCAAGCTTTGATGGAGGTTTTTCTAATTTCTTTGAACAGGGGCAATGTTGGACGTAAAAGCTCTACTGTTTTGATTTATATATGTATAATATCAACATAGAAAACTGTTGGAATTGAAAGAATTAAGTATAATACATAAAATGATAGAATACCTATTTAAAGGGAAAAATTTAAATTTTGGACAGGCTCAAAGGGTGGGATTTGTAGCTTCTGAACGTGGGGAATTTATAGGGTATGAGGAGGAGAGTGTATTGGATCATTTGGGAGGTGGATTATTCCCAAGTTTAAAAAGATAAGTCGATGGGGGCTTGGCCTTCTCATGTATGCATGGTGTTTCCATGTGTTTTTTTTAACTCTATTGCCTATATGGAGGCCAATGTGGTAAGGGTAGAATGTGAAAATGTTGGTTGTTTAGTTTTTAGTCCTTGGTTGGAAGTGTATATACTTATTTTGTAAATTTTAGGGGCATTTATGTAATTCTAAGGAAATATAGAGGCAAGAAATGTAATTTATAATTAGTTGAAGTTTAGAGGTTTAATTTGATATAAAGTTTGGTTCGAGGGGTTAAGTATAGGTAAAGTTATGTTTATTTGAAAAGTTTTGGTGCCATTTTAGAAATGTTAAAACTTCAAAGGGTGCTCGGGTAATTTAGTAAAGTTTTAGGTTTTGTAAAGTAGTTTTATCTTTATTTATAATGCTTTTGAATTTGAATATTCTACGAGGAGTAAAATAAGAATTGTAGGGAAGTAGGGTTATCAATTAACTTGATTCGAAAGTACAGATGTTATAGTCTACCAGCCTAAAAAATATTCATCCTCGAATTTCACCTTTAAAAAGATCAGAATATCGGTCTTTCATAGCTTTATCTAGTTCCCATGTATCTTCTTGCCGATTTGGTTGTTCTCAAAGTACTTTGACTGAGGGGACTTCTTCATTCTTGAGAAATTTTACCCGGTCAACCCAAATTTGAATATGGCCTTCTTCAAATTCGTGATTAGATTGAACATAAATTTCTTTCCATGTAATTACATGGGAAGGATTAAGAATATACCGACGTTATTGGGATAGATAGAATACATTATGAATATAGGAAAATTCCACTAGTAATTCTAACAGGTATGCTATAGGTCCAATACATTTAAAAATAGTGAAAAGTCTAATATATTTAGGGGATAACTTCCCTTTCTTTCTGAAACGTAAAATCCCTTTTTGAGGAGAAACTTTCGTAAATACTTGGTCACAAACTTGAACTTCTAGGGGCTTTCGGTGCCGGTCTGCATAGTTTTTCTGACGATCTTGGGATATCTTTAATCTCTCTTAGATTTGTTGTATTTTCTCAGTGGTTTCTTGGATTATTTCGGGACCAAATAGCTTACTACTTCCATATTTCGTTCAACATGCAAGTGAACTACGTGGTCTTCCATACAAGGCTTCAAATGGGGTGGCTTTGATACTTGAGTGGTAATTATTATTATAAGAAAACTCAGCAAGGTACACGTGTTCATTCTAATTATTGGGCATATCTAACGTATAATCTCATAACATATATGTTCAGATTGTCTGTCTGTTTGAGGGTGGAATGCAGTACTCAAATGAAGTTTAATACCCAATATGGTTTGAAGTGCTTGACAAAAATTTCCTAAAAAACAAGAGTCTCTGTCTGACACGATGGGTAAAGGAATTCCATATAATCGGACAACTTTTCGATTGTAGAGTTTAATGAGCATTTTAAGAGAATTAGTGGTTGTTACTTGTAGAAAATGGGCAGATTTGGTAAGTTAGTCAACTATTATCCAAACGGAATTATATCCTTGAGACGTACGAGGTAATCCACAGAAAAAATTCATTGTGATATGATCCCATTTCCATTCTGGAAGTGGTAAGGGTTGGAGAAGTCTATTAGGATCATGGTGTTCTATCTTTACTTGTTGATAAGTAAGACACCTTCTCTCAAAACTCTCAATATTATTTCTCATATTTGACCATCAAAATTGTTTCTTTAATGTGTGATACATCTTGGAGCTTTTGGGGTGAATCATAAACTTAGAATGATAGGCATCCTATAATACTTCTTCTTGAAAAGTTAAATTCTCAAGCACAAACAATCTATTTATAAATCACAAGCCTGTCTCCTTATCGTATGAAAAGTCATCGTTTTTATATTGAACGTGTTATGAAAAAGGATCTTGGATCAATTGTGCTAAGATTTTCTTTCTCAGATCTGGATATGCAATTGTATTAGAAAATTTTGAGAAAGGCGATATCAATTGACGATCATATTGCTTTATGGTAGCAACAATGTCATAAGACATCAAAGTTTGGAGTCTTCCGATGGGATTATGACTTAATGTATCGGCTACCACATTACTTTTTCCTGGGTGGTAGTCTAATTTAACCCAGTAATCTTTCAAAAATTCCATTCAACGTCGTTGTCTTAAATTTAAATCTTTTTGAGTGAAGATATATTTTAAGCTCTTGTGATCGCAAAAGACTTGGAATTCTTCATCATAAAGGTAACAACGCCAGGTCTTTAAAGCAAAGACTACGATAGCTAACTCAAGATCATGGACAAGGTAATTACACTCATGGAATTTTAGTTGTCATGATCCATACTCTACTACTCCCCCTCTTTGCATTAAAAGACATCTAAAACCTTGAAATGAGGCATCAGTATATACATCATAACTTACATCACTAGAAGAAATAGTTAGGACATAAGCAGTGGTTGATTTGTCCTTTAAAATTTGGAAAGCTTGATCACATTCAACAGTCCATACAAATGGTACTTCCTTCCTAGTTAGGTTTAAGAGGGTAAGAGAAATGCGAGAAAATCCTTCCACAAAGTGGCGATAATAACCTCCTAATCCTAGAAAACTTTTTACCTCGGTGATATTGGTAGGATTTTTCCATTTTAAAATGGCTGAAAATTTAGCGGGATCGACTTGGATTCCAGTTTAAAAAATCACATGTCCTAGGTATTTTACTTCCTTCATTGAGAAATCGCGTTTGCTTTTTTTAGCATATAACCCGTGGCTTCTTAAAGTTCCTAATACTGTCTCTAAATGTTGGGCATGCTCTACTTGGTTTTGGGAATAAATACGAATATCGTTAATGAATACGATAACAAATCGGTTAAGAAAAGGTCTAAAGATTTTGTGCATAAGGTCCATAAAAGTTGTGGGTGCATTGGGTAATCCAAAAGACATAACGATAAATTAAAAATGTTCATAACGAGTTCGAAAAGAAGTTTTTGGAATATTTTCTTCTCTTACTCGCAATTGATGGTAACCAAATCGTAAGTTTATTTCAGAAAAGACCCTAGCTCCTAGAAGTTGATCGATTGATGCTCTGATTCTGGGTAGAGGATCTTTATTCTTAATAGTTATTGAGTTTAGCTTACGATAATCTACGATAAGCTAAAGCTTCCACCTTATTTCTTGACATATAATACAGGAACTCCCTAAGGAGATGAACTAAGGTGAATAAAGACATTTCAATAAGATCATCTAGTTGGGTACGAAGTTCGCAAAGTTCTAAGGAGCCATCTGATATGGAGGTATCAAAACAAAGAAAGTATTGGGATAAAGATTTATACTAAATTCTATTTCTCGTTAAGGGGGTATTCCTGGTAATTATCTGGAAAAATATCTTCGAATTATTTCGACATTCTAGGAATTAAGGAAGAGGAATTTTAAATTTGGGAGGTTGATGATTTAGAATGACATAATCCTTGAAATATAAGGAACAATTGTCTTGGTTTCTAAAATAAAATTTCTTTTGATGACAATCTATATAAGCGTGATGTCTTGACAAAACATCCATCCCGATAATTATATTAAAACCGCAAATATCTAAAATTATTAAATTTACAAAGAGTGTGCCTAAGCCTAGATGAATTTTACAATTTTCATACCCTTGGGTAGGTGTATTGATTTCACCCGTAGGTAATTTTATTTCCAATGGAACAGTTAAAAATGTAGGCAATAGTTGTAAAAATTTAGTTAGTTTTAGACTTATAAATGAATGTGTTGAACCATAATCAAATAAAATATGAGCAGGAAAGTTATGGAAAAGTATTGTACCTTCTATCACATCATGTGAATTTCGTATAGGTGGTATTACAAAATTCTTTCCACGACGAGGGACTGGTACAATTTTTTTTGTCCAGATTTGGCTTAGGTTGGTTTTGGATAGGACATCAATTTTGAATTATCGAGGGATTACTTGACGGATGGCAGATTGGAAGAGGTGTTAATTTAGGACACTGCAGGGGAATATGTGTTAATTCTTGACATTCATGACAACGAATCAATGGATGGGTAGTGCTATGGTAAATTTGGGAATAAACTTGTCCACTTGGATTTGGATAAGGCTGGGGTTAAGATTGAGGTAAAGTCTTAACAATATGATTATTTCTAATAACGAGATGAGGGGAACATACAACACTGGAAGAATTTCATTCAATAATAGCTACAACATCGATAAGTTGAGAGTAATCTCGGATCTTTAAAGGGGCGATAGGAGTCTTGATTCTCGGATGTAGCCCTCTTTCAAACTGCTTGCATTTCTTCATTTCGGTATCCACATACTCAATGGTGTAATGGGACAACTCGACAAAATTGGCTTCACACTGAGGTATGAACATTTTTTTTGTTGTAACCTTAAGAAATTTAAATTTCGTTGATCTCGTTCAGTATCAGAAAATACTTTTTGAAGAAGATTTCTTCAAATTTATCCCAAGTTAACATAACGACATTATGTTTACGATACACAACTTGCCACTATAAATCAACTTTACCTTCGAACATGTAGGCAACTATAATTACTCGAAGATTGGTAGCTATCTGAATTCCATTAAGAATTTTCACAATCTGATGCATCCATTTCTCAGCTTCGCTGGCACCTAGATTTTCAAGAAATGAAGGAGGTTATTGTCTAAAAAATTATATGAGAGCATTCATTCTATGGGTCTCATCTGAGATTTCCTGTGGAGTTGGGTGAGGAATTTGTTGTTTCCGGGCTAGGGATGTCAAGTCTTGAAGGCTTCGCATGATTCCTTCAGTGTGGGTCTATTCAATTTGAGTTCTAGTTGAGGGTATTCGAGTACTAACCATCTTAAAATATGATATAACGGTCACAACAATTTATAAGAACATTTATTTATAAAAGAATATGTCACAAGCCTAGTTTTATTATACAAAAAGATAGAGTTATATGTTACAATAGAGTAATATTTTACAATATTACCTATTCTACATAAGTTATATTTGGTCAACCTCCTAAGATAGTAGTTGGGCACACTATATACATTACTTTATTTGTTATATTACATTAGGAGGGATGTTTTTATTTCTTGTTTTTTGGATTTTCCTAAGCGGGAGCAACAACATCAGTTTCTGAAGAATCAGAATTCGAAACTACGAAAAGTCATCAGGCCCTGATGGATCATCACCGGTAGAATCACTTGAATCTGAAGAAAGTCCAATAATAAGTTCGCCGTTCGATGTAGCCTTGGGATAAAGTAGTGGAGGTGGGTGTGCATTGGCTATAGCAAGATTGATTACTTCTTGGAGTATAATTGGATCATCTACATAGTCACTTATTATTCTCATCACTTGTACCTATCCCGATACTTTATTTGTTAACATCAATCACTTCATGTCACTGCTCGAATCTACCCAGCCCTTATCACTCGTGCGAATCATTTCTCTGAGTCGTGCAAATGCTTCTTCTCTAACAATAGTTTAGCAATGGTTATTTGGAATATTACCCAAACTAAATAAAAGAGAGTCCCATTATCGAGCGCGGACCACATGTTCGTGTCAGGGCACTGTAGTTGTTTTCGGTTCACTGCATCAATACAAAAAACCTAAACTATGACTACACTCGACAAATGGAGTATAGCGGCCAGTTTGGGTATTGAAAATCCACAGGGAGTGTTGGACAAATTGTAATCGATCTATCACTTCTACAATAAAAGTGTAAAAGGTGATTCGTTTAAAACGGGAAAATGGAAAAAATAAGAAGTTAAAACTAAAAAAGAATTAATAAAATGAGAGTCGGGGTCACATCCCCACCCTGGGCTAAACAACATATAATTAGAATTTCAATTCGAAAGCATTTAATCGAGCATATTCAATTAACAATAAAAATTACCCATGAAGGAAATTAATCCAAAAATGAGAAATAAAATATTTAATTAAAAATGGTCACACGTGGATTAAATTCTGAATATCACTTTAAACACTAATGTTACGTGATCAAGAAAGTTAAATGCATAATATTCCAACTTTAATGCACGAGGTTTCAATTAAATGCAATTTTACACAAAACCTAAATTTCGGAGCTCAAGATCTGTTAATGGCAAAAACATGACCCTAACCCTTAAACTAGTTACCAGTCATGAGTAAAGTAATGAAATCAACTAATAACAAAAGAAATAAAGAAATAAATGAACTCCAACTAATTATCTAAGCAGGAAAAGTAAAAACATAATTGAAATAAAGCACAAACAAAGGAAAGAGACAACGAATAGTAAAATTTACAAAAATGGGTTGAAACCCTAGAGAGAGAAGCTCCAAAAGAGCAAACCCTAAAAAGTAAACTAAATGTAAGATATATAAAATGAAAGATTTTCCCTTCAAAATGAAGAGAAAATATATTTATACAAAAACCGTAATGGCAAACTTGTAAATATAGAAAGATGAAAAAATAGGGTCGAATCGATTCGGTGCCAAAACTAATCGATTCGGAAATAAAATTCTTCGAAGCTATGGCAAAGCGAATCGATGTAGACTGATTCCAAATCGATTCGAAAATTGAGATCTGGGCACTGGTTCAAAGCAAATCTATTTGGCAGAGGGCCGAATCGATTTAAACCTGCTTGTCTTGTTTTCTTCCCCTGTTTTATTTTGCTTTTAGTTCCCATTCGCGGAAAATGCTGTAACTTATTCATTAGGATTTGGATTCGCGCACCATCAGTGGCTACGTGAAGATGACTCAGAGGGCTTCAACTTTCGTGAATACATTGGGCTAGAAATCTAAATTGTAAAATTTATTAGAATGCCCTTGCGTGTGCGATTATCTACAGAACTTCCCCGGAACGATATCGAACTTCACACTAAGCACCATAATACTCACCAAAGCTCAATTATACATAGCAAAGCATGAAAACATAGTAGAGGTTGTCTGGTTAACGAGCATAAATATAGGAATTATAGTACCCGAGGGGGCTAAAATGCATAAGAATCATATGCCATAAGCCGTTAAACCCCTAGGTTACCCTAGTGGACGAGTGTTGTCTCTTGAGATTTTTAGGGATGAAACCCACAAACATAACAAATTCCTCAAAATGTATGCCCAATCAATATGCAACTAGCCCAACAATAACGAAAAAGATTTCAAACACGTTATTAACATAGTGAACGAATTCACACAAAAGTCCATTATTATTAAAATTATATAACAAACTTCATAGGATTGAAACCTTAAAAGTAGGAGGGGAGCAAGCACATGCAAAGTATGATTTGACACAAAATTATGTGAATCGGATAACAAACATTAAAGGATGTATAAGTAGTCAATCCTCACCGGATATTACACTAAAAAAATGAAATCACTCAGAACATAAGGTAACACACGGGACATACGGGAATACAGAGTAAATGTAAATGGAAACTAGACCGCGCACATGTCACTAATGAAGAACGCTATATAGAAAAATGAAAAACTTGTAATCTCAATGAAAGATGCCATCATTAAAGGAGGCGAAGTGTGTTTTCACAGATTATCGCAATTATTTAAACTTTCGAATAAAATTCCCCCTAGGATCACATAGGACTTTATAGGGTTGTAATTTAGTTTTGGGGTTAAGTCTATGAAACGGAGGGTGTATGTACGGATTCAAAGGTGTACGGGGATGAAAATTCGAGATAATGAAAAATTGTGGGCAATTTCAAAATTAATAAATGAATTCCATAACGAGCATTAGACATGAGATTGGAGAGCAACAAGGATTATTGAACACTATATAGATCATATGAAAATTTCTTTTTCTTTTCTTTTCTTCTTTTTCTCTTCTTTTTCTTTTGTTTTCTTTTGTTTTTCACTTTTTATATTATCAATTTTCTTTTCTTTTTCACTACATTTTTTTCTTCACTTTTTTCACTATCACATGCTTAATTGGAACCGCGAACATGAACATCATTCAATCACAAGTATCATTCCAAATAAAGGTATGGAAGGTAATATGTATGGTTTATAACTCCAATGTGGAATTGGTTATCAGATTTTGGGTAATGAAACGAAAGACTATATTAAGGCTAAAAAGGGTTGAATAGGGAAATATTTAAGTTGAGGTCAAGCCTAATATGGGTGATATAACAAAGAGGGCCTATGATCATTTCCTAAAATTTACGCAATTCTCGAGTAAAAAGAACTTTGAAAATCATGCTCAAGTAACACATTTAAAAAATAAACTCAATTAATGAATGGTCAAATGAAAGAATAGTGAGATTACTGACAAATTTAACATTTTTAAGGAGGAAAGAGTAGTGTATAACACTCACAAACGAAGAAAAGCCCGAAGCTCACTCAGTGTATAGGTATATACAATGCAAAAAAAGATTACCGAGTTATAAAAATCTTAAACCAAATCAATAGAACAAGAAAAGCGCATGTTCTCATGAGTTATAAAGAAAAAGAGAAAAACTAACAATTTATAACCTACAATTTTAACTTCTAACTAACTATACACAAGAACTCGAAATTTTTTAGGATCCACCCAAAATACGATTTGGCTTTAAAGGATCAACGGTGGACCCTACCTTGCATGCATGCCTCCCAGAAAATAAGAATTTGATTTAAACAATGGAAGGCACGTGTAAGGCATAAGAAATGAACCATCACTAATTAAAAATTTAAAAGGGGTGATGGGGGATTTAGATGCTAAGGGTGATAACACCACATTGATCTTAAAAATATTAAAATTACATCCCCAAGATTTTTCAATTGGGAGGGGAGGTGGGGCAATTGAAAGTGAATAGCCCATGAGATGAAGCATCTCAAAATAATATTCCCGTTCAATAATCGGGTCAAAGTCTTCAAAACTTTCAATCGATTCTTGTGATAAATTTATTGGTTTGAAAATAGGATGGAATAAAGGAAAGGAAGGACCATCAACCTCAATACAATTGAAAGAATTAATAAGAGGTTGAAATTCAAAATTCGAAAGTGCCGAATCAATTTGGACCTGCTTGTCCTATTTTCTTCCATTGCTTTGGTTTGCTTTTAGTTCCCATTTGCAGAAAATGCCGTAACTTCTTATTTAGGATTCAGATTCGCGCATCATCAGTGGCCACACGAAGATGAATCATAGGGCTTCAACTTTAATGAAGACATTGGGCTAGAAATCCAAATTATGAAATTACTAAAATTCCCTTGCGTGTTCGATTGTCTACGGAACTTCCCCGAAATGCTATCAAAACTTCACACTAAGCACCATAATACCTATAAACGCTCAATTATACCTCGCAAAATATGTAAACATATAAAATAGAGGGTTTCTAGTTAATGGGCATAAATATAGGAATTAAAGTACTCGAGGGGCTAAAATGCATAAGAATAAATGGTGAATAAATGCAATATTCGTGCCGAATCATCCCACGTGTTCATGCTGCAAAATAGAATTTACTATATAATATCGATAAAAAAGTTACGAAAATATAAAATATCTAATATGCTATAGAAATTTCCTTGTATAGGAATCTAACCCTGCGTAGAGTTAATTTTAAAACATTCTTTAATACAAACCCGTCACACCTTGCTTTTTGGTATGAATGGATAAGAGACTACACATAAAGCAATGGATTAAAGTTACGACGAAAAATAAAACTTTATTCATTAAAAATCATCGTATATAGTGTACTACCTCCACCGGGGTGTATTAAATTTTAATGTCAACACGAAATATATAGTAGGTAATAGTAAAATGCCACTCCTTGCCCCTATCTGGCTTAGTCTCCGTCCAAATAGTTATATATGCACGTGATCCATGTGAGTCACAAAAAGGGAAGAGAGACTATCCTCTTTTCCTGCGCCATCTAGAGGAAAAAAGACTTAACACAAATATGCTAAGCAAGTTCTACCAATTTTATAACAAATTATATGTATAGATGGAAGGTGGAGTGTGTATAGAATTCGAATGTCTGGCAAGTAATATAAATACATAATAAGAAAGTCAAGGATATTTAAACCGATGATCCCATACCTACTAAATTAAAAAATGGGTATAGAAATAAGCAAGCCATTAGTAAAACTAAATAATAATTAAACCAAAACCCGTGGGGACCAGTAACCCGCTAGGCACACAATTAAAGTAGAACTCATACATATGTAGCTAAAATCGTGGCTCTCAACATCTGAGACCATAAGCTAAGTAAAAAAATTCGTGGGATAACAAGATAGGAATGTTACACAAAGGTGCGAGGTTTATTGAATCAATCATTACATAGAATTTTCATGATATCAGTTATTAGGTGAGAAAGGTTGCAGTTGATTTGAATGATCATAACTAAAATAATTCTTGATATAGTAACATAGGAGTATGGTAATCTTTACACATACTTAAAATCAAATTGGGATATCATGAAATGATATTAATAGTAATTAAACAAGTACGCGAAAGTTTACTATTAAAAAGGTAAAATACCTACTTGTACGAATATTTGAACTACTCAAAGAAGGTAAAAAGAGGATCTCAGGAGGAGCTGGTTCTTAATTATTCGTATACAAATATTTATATGGGTAAGTATAGTTGAAAATAATGTTGGTTTTGGTAAATTTATATTAAAAGCTGTGTTTATTAAAGTTTAAGGGATTAAATTCTAAATATTTTGGGACTTTAAATTAGGCTTAGAATCAAATTTGAAACTTGGTGAATTAATCAAAGTATTTGTGAATAAAAGTTGGGGTTAAAATTCATAACTTAAAAAAGTTAGGAGGGGTTAATTACAATTTAAGAAAAATATTTCTAACCTAAAACCCTAATTTTTTAAGAACTTTGGCTAGGCTTGACCAAATACAGTCGTACCTTATACCATTTTGACCTTAAAAATAAAACAAAAATATTGGAAAAAAATCAGAACTTTTTTATTGGCCAGTGCCCTCACGTTCTTGGTCAATGGTTCTTGTTGAAAAAGTTCATCTTTAACCTCTCGATAGTTGACCTAGGGTTTGAAAAACTTTGCCCTGAAATAACTCCTGATTTTCTAAACCATTTGAGGCGATTCATGAACCAACCCAACCTAATTTTTCACAACCATTGGATTGAGGTTCAATATCACCGAGTTACAAAACTGTATGTTTTTAAGAAAATTTGACTGAACTTTTGAAGCTCTACTAAATATGTTATAGGTTTTTATAATATTGGTTGTGTTCCTCCTATCCTAAGGAAGAATTTTGTTTTAGTTTGAAGGATTGAGGTGGCCTAGTTACGGAGAATTTTAGATTTTTATTTTTCTAAAATAGGAAATGCCTTCGAGCAATTAGAGCTCAAAACTTGTACTTTGTTTGAAACGATAATTGCATTAGAGCTCCTGAGTTCATATAGAACCATTTCCTCACTTTAAAACTGGTTCTAAGTCAAGGAATCAAATTCCACCATTAAAGCTCAATCTTTGATGGAGGTTTTTCAGGTTTCTTTGAAGAGAGGTCATTTTAGACGTAAAAGCTCTACTGATTTGATTAATATGTGTATAATATCAACACAGAAAACTGTTGGAATTAAAGAATGAAGTATAATATATAGAATGACAGAATACCTATTTAGGGGGGAAATTTTAAATTTTGAACAGACTCAAGGGGTGGGATTTCTAGCTTCTAATCGTGGGTAATTTATAGGGTGTGAATAGGATAATGTATTGGATCATTTGGGAGGTGGATTCTTCCCAATTTTAAAAATATAATTTGATGGAAACTTGGTCTTCACATGTATGCATGGCGTTTCCAAGTGTTTTTGGACTCTATTGCCTATGTGGATGTTGGCGTGGTAAGGGTAGAATGTGAAAATGCTAGTTTTTTAGTTTTTAGTCTTTAGTTGGAAGTGTATATACTTATTTGGTTCAATATAGGATATTTTTGTAAGTTTTTAGGGCATTTCTATAATTTTAGGGGAATGTAGGGGTTGAAAATTTAATTTATAATTAGTTAAAGTCTGGAGGATTAATTTGATATAAAGTTTGGTTATATGGGCTAAGTATAAGTCAAGTTATGCATATTTGAAAAATTTAGGGGTTATTTTAGAAATATTAAGACTCGTAGGAGTACTTGGGTAATTTAGTAAAATTGTAGTTTTTGTAAAGTAGTTTTATCTTTATTTAGGATGCTTTTGAATTTGCATAATCTACGAGAGGTAAAATATGAATTATAGGGTATTAGGGTTATCAATCAACTTGATTCGAAAGTACGGATGTTATAGGAAGACTATGCTCAGGCCCACTGGGAAAGACGTTTCATCCAAATAAATATCCCAAACATAAACATTGTTCTTTTTACAATGAGACGAAACATCATTTTTTTATGGTGAAAGTCAAATTTAAATCTCTCTCGCGGTGGTGCGAGGAACCTTAGAGTTTCGTCTATTTGGAAAGTCTCATATAAACCCTAAGAGGTGGGAAACTTAAACATCATTATGTTATGGTGAAACAAAGGCTTAGGCCCACTGGAAAAAATATTTTGTCCAGACAAATATCCCAAACTAAAACATCATTATTCCTGCAGTGAGACGAAACATCATTGTTTTATGGTGAAAGTTAAATGAAATCTCTCTCTTGATGGTGTGAGAACACCTGGAGTCTCGTCTCCTAGGCATGTATCAATATAAACCCTGAAAGGTGGGAAGACATCTTTTTATTATGGTGAATAGTGAAATATAAATCTCTATCTCGACGGTATGAGAGTGCTTTTAAATATCGTCTCCTAAACATATATCGTTTGAAACCGTGAGTAGTGGGAAAAGTGGGCATAATCATTTTTATAGTGAGATCTAAACTTCATCTGGCATGGTGAATATAAAAGCAGACACTACACTTTGCATAATGACTATAAAGGTAAGAAATTTCTAAAGAAAGTAATACAATTCATATTTAAAACAAACTGGAAGATACAAACATTAGAGATAAAATGTTAATACAAATCAAGGGCATCATAGACCACAGACAGTTGCCTAAAGAAGCATAACAAGGAAAATTTAAGTATCGGTCACCAAGCCATCAATGGTTGTGGCTTCAGGGTTGACCATTCCCTCTTCCTGAATGGTGGTTATAGTATCTTAGTCACCATCCTTTTCTTCTTCTTTTTCAACCATCTGGTCCGTCACATCCCTTGCAGCCTCCTACTCGGTAGCTCCATTATTGTCAATCTCAATTTGAATATCTTAAAGAGTAGTGATACTTTCAGGATCGATGAAGCTGAAGGAGTTGAAAACTTCGGATAACTCAAGAAACTTGGAGACGAGGTCAAAGAATTGATTGAACATTCGTCTATAAGCCGCCTTCTCCCCTCTTTCCAAGTACTTGACGACGTAGCTACAAATTATTCAGACTCCTTGAACTATGCTATAATTTTAGCATCACCCTCTCTGAGACGATCATTCTTAGAGTCCTTTTTTATTCGGAGGTCGTCCTTTAAATAAGTTATCTAAGTACTATATGACTCCCTCAAAGTGGCAACACGCTCCTTATATCACTCTCCAAGCCTTTGAGTCTCATCGTCATGAGCAGCCCTTTGATCAGCAAGCTGCTTCTTCAAATCAGACAGCTAAGATGCCGCCTCATGAGAAAACCTAAATCTGGATCAACCTCTAACACCGACTGATGGAGATATTGAAGGAAATAGATCATCTAAGAAAAAAAAGGATAATATCAGACTCAACAAAAATCAGAAGAAGATGAATGATGAGATGAAGAGTTTACCTGGAGCTGTCCTGGGCCTCAAAGCATCGACTATCATTAGAGGTGGTCACTAAGTCCATGATCTCTTTGGCCTTGACCTAACTCCCAAAAAGTGAGTATGGGTTTAAGAAAAGTTGAACCAGATGCGCAGTCATCGATACATCGTCTAAAATGGGGAGGCAAGGGTCAGAACGTCATTTTGGCATACCTTTTTATTTCTTTTGTTATTGGGTGGGAGAAACTGAGGTTTCACCAACCTTTTTTCTTTTCTTGGACCCCTAAATTGCACTGAGGCTAACAGTTGTGGTTTTTTACCGAGTTTGGGTTGGCCATGTCGTTTTCCCTTAAGGTTGGGCCAAAATGTTTCCTGTCATAGGTACTGCCATCTCCCAATTGATGTTAGGAATGTTTGCTGGACGATTTGGAAAATTAATCAACATTAGTATTGACCTATGTTAGAATTAGAACAACTAAAAGACGACAGTAAAGTTGGAAAATAAAAATGATTCAAGATTCTTACGAAGTGTTTCCAAGGGGTCTACCCCCATTCTAGTATATTTATGGAGATCATGGGTTATCAAGTCCTCCAAGATGGTTAAGCCTTTGGGACCTCTCAACTGGTCAATGTTTTACCTCGTCTCTATGCTAAGGCCTCAATCAACCTTAGCCAAGACCATAATACGACCCCATCGATGGTGCACCTTTAGCTCAGTATGTTCAGACAATTCACCTTTATCGAGCTCCCAGTCACCAAATATGAAAAAAATATCGAGACTTACAATCATGTCTGGAAGTATGATTTTAATGGATCTGCTTGTGGTCTAGTTGGCGTGCCACAAAGTGATAGTAGACGGATTAAATTTGGTTAAAAGCACTTTATAACATGCTCAAAAGACGTCAAAAGGAAGGTCTTCATTATACATAAGCTTCCATAAGATGGCCGACCCCAAGAGGATCCTCCAAGCATTTGGGTTCAGTTTTGTTAGAGCAACACCAATAGTAAAAAGAATGGGCCTTGTGTCTGAGTTAAAAAAAAGTCGTAAGTCGACCTTAAACATATGTTCGTTAACGATAATTTCACCTTTATTTCTAAGCTAAAAGGCTCCCTCGTACTTGACATGTAAACTCAAATTGATGGAGTGTTTGATCCCATATATGTGTCGCCATAAAATCAGATCAACCTCTTTGACATGACTGGGGTAGGACGAGGCAACACTTATGTCCAACACATAGATATCCTTATTCTCTTCCTCTTCAACAACAATACTTTTTTTGTAAGGGTCTCAACTCTGAAACCCTACCTCAATTATGGATGACTGGATGAGTGAGGAGGCATCTATGGGTGTGAGGGAACATGCTCCCCAGTCTCATCATCAGTGATATCAGAAATTTGGGGCTCAAGGTTCTCTTATTGATGAGAAGAGGTACTGGAATGACCTCTGGTTCTAGACTCAGCAAAGTTTGCTATATCGACCTAACTCGAACGAGCCACAATCACCCTTATGTCAAAGGCGTCAGGACCGGAATTTGCATGATCATCATGGAGGCCTAAATGCTCAGAAGGACTATAGCCTTTGGAGGAAGATGACATTGTGTCACTACTAATAAATATCACAATTAGGGTTGAAGTATGGTCTCGTAGTGGGGATAGTTGGTTAGATAATGAATAAATTTTTCTATAACTAAGGGCGTCGGAGTCAGAGGTACGGGGACCTTAGTTGGGTAAAGTAAGCCTCGGCTTCTTCCCTATCCGGGTTGACGCGATTAAAAAAGCTATGAAGCTCTTCAAAAAACTCATAATGATGATACGTGAACAAACTACTAACACTTAGGGATTATAAGGGTGAAAGATCAAACAAATAAATGGGATGGGTTTCGGGCAAGAATAACCAAGAACATCAAGAACACTCAAGCCCAGTTTCAGGCGACCCAAACCGAAGGTAATGTCAAAAAACCTAAAAAACACCCCAAGCTTCGCTAAAACCTTAAATACCCTACCAAACTGCCTTTTGGACTCTTAAAACTAAGAACCACCACCAAAACACCACCATTGAGGGATGAAACTGCCATAAAACAATTGTCAAAATAACCCAAGATTCGTAAGAGACTATGAAATTGAAAGAACCCTAATTTAAACGTTCAAATGAATAGAAGGAAGGGTCAAGAAGTACTTGGAAAGGATGAAGTTGGTCTGAAGGGGAACAAAATATGCCGGAGAAGGAGATCAGAGACGCGATTGATGGTAGAAAATTGGAGAGAGAAAGAAAGTGAAAGTGTTCGATATCTGGTGTTTTATGTGAAATGAATGGAAGGAGGTCATTTGTCGCCTAAAGAAACCCTCGCAAAATTTGAAATATGTTATGATGATTAATCATGACTACCAAGGCACATAAATGACGTAATGGCTGCTCGCATGATCCAAGGGTGCCTAGGGATTTATGCTGCCTCTGGCACAACTAACTAGTGGACAATAATTAGACGAGCTCTCATAAGTGGATATGACCTCAGTAAGTGGGATAATATAATCGTTACGCTTGATTTGACTCTTGGATGCCCTTAGATACAACCTATTAACCATACCCAAAGACGAGATGAGATAACCAGAATGTTCTTAAACCTCGGGATCCTACTGACATTGAAGGCTAAGGTATAAGGGTGATTGATATACATAAGTGTGGTATTGTCTAGACGACACCTTGACGAAAGTGATTGCCACAGACTTACCTCCCAGAAGACTATTATCTACCCAATACCTCATGAATAGTCTCGTCCACACGAGTCTCATCCCATAAAATAGAGTTTAGATAAAACCCCAGACAACCTGTCCAACTTCAGTCTCATCTCATGAAAAAGTAAGCTCATATCAACCAACATGAGTATCGGCCAGAGATGACACCGATATACTAAATCAGTAACCTCAGTTAGAGATGGGTGTATCGGTCATAAACAACCACTCAGTCTCGTCTCAGCCTGTAATATGGTATAATGCCTCAGCAGTTTTAACTCGACCGAGACCTTCGAACTTCGACCTCAAATACGTTCTACACATATTAGAAGCATGATAAGATCATTTCAGGTATATTATATAAAACCATTATCTAAGATAAACAATCTACACGAGGGGATATTCTTCATACTAACATCTACTCTGAACGTTTATAACTGACACTCTCTCAATGTCCGTGACCTCTGCTAGGCATGGAGCATGTGCTTAGGGGTGATACTGTACACCCCTGGACTATATAAGACATTATGAGTCTTCTTCATCAGTATCTACTTTTTGAAAATCCTACTAAAACTCTGTCAAACTGGGTCTATAGAGAGAGAAAGCTTGTATATCTCCCATGGCCTTTTGAGCCCTTATTCTAGTGAAAATACACACCACTTTGCACAACGGACATATATCTTTGTTTATCTCCATTTATCTCATATATCTTCCACTAAATTGTTCATTACTAATTTTCTTACCATAGTTATGCAAGCTTAAAACTTAGGTTGAATCCATGGCATGATCTTGGTATCATCAGTGACCATGTATAAAAGGTCTACTATCTAAAAGTACTTTGATCAATGAATTAAACAAATTTTTAATCACATTATCATAATTAATGTATACAGTGTTTGACTCGAAATTCGGGCAGAGTTTCCTTACCCTTTTAGTGTGGACTAAACTTTTCGTAGGGTAGTGTCCCCACTTGAGGTGCCCGAGGTGTGTATAATTCTATTTTAGTCAGGAAAAGCTTCGTTTAGAAGTGCCAACGTTCACAGAATGCGCGTAGAGGTTTGCCTATGTTTTTTTCTAGGAGGCAACTTTTTAGAAGTACGAACCTCTTTAGGTACCAAAGAGACTTTTCGAAAGTGAGAACTTTCCTTCAGGAAAAAAGATTGCTCTGAAGTAGAACTTCTTTGAGACTTCTCAGAATGATCTCGAGTATCATAGATGCTTAGGGGGGAAGAAATTGAAAAAAATCGGATTGAGGTCGGTTTTGGGTGCACTTTTAATGGTTTTTGGAGCCCTCATTTTATAGAGGTTTGGGTTAGGCCTTTTACCAAATGACAAAAGGTCTTGGATTGTAGATTTGGATGAGGTTCCACAAATATGGTGGAGTAGAGATTCGGTAAGATTTTGTAATCATAACCTAGGGAGTGGGATAATCAATCAGAAGAAGGACTGGGAAGGTCTTTTTCTGATCGACAAAAGGTCTTACTCGGGTTTAATGTAATTTATTGGTTTATACTTTGATCCCCAAAAGTTTTATTTTGTGTACCTTTTACCCTTTTGGTATCTTTTTGGGTAGTTTTACCTTTTAGAATTTGGTGAGGCTGGGTTTAAGATGTCCCAACGGTTGGGATAGAACGAGGCACACCTCGATTGCAAATCCAAGTGTCCACAGAGGCGATCGAATAAAAGTCTGTGTGTGAGCGGACACTCTTCATTGAAATTAAAAGGTCCTAAATGGGTTTGCCCATTTTGGGGAAGCAAGGGGTGTAAAACGTGATGCGTAGGAAACCCTGGGGTTTTAAAGTGATATTTTTTGAGGAAGGGGGTTTAACCGATTGTCGAAAGGTAAGATTAAGTCGACCAAAGTTTTTAGCCAAACGACGTAACCTTTAGTTGCGTTTAGCCAAAAGGCTAAATGAGGCCCCGAACTGAAACCTATATGAAAGATTTGTTCCCTTCTCTCTTTTGTCACTTATCTTCTTCTCTCATTTTTCTTCCTCTGCAAAGTACTTCTATATTCTCGTGAGTATATTTTTCTCCCTTTCATGGACCCTTTGGAGTATATCACGATTGAGGAGGATAAGGATATGGTCTTGTGACCGTATTAGGCTGAGGAGGTCATAGGGGACGGTGACGTACCGATCGTGCATGATGAGCCAACAGTGGCTGAGACTGGCCTGCAGTTTTTGTATTAGGGTGCATGAGCACCAAGGTCTGGCCCCCATATTGATGATTGGTCAGGGTGTATGATGGGGAGATACGGAGGTGCCTAGGGCACGGGTGGCTTATAACCCCCTGCCACTAGATGAGGAGAATGCTCATGTCCTTTTATTGGAGTGAGAGGGCCACCGAATTTTTAGGGATCGTCCTGAGGATGCTCAGGACGTAAATTTTCATTTTATGTTTATATTTATCATTTTATTATCGTTTTACATGTATTTTTTTTATATATTGGAAGCATGAAGCCTAGCTATTTACTATATATTGGGGAAACTAATTAAAATGGTAAAAAATAGCGGTTTCATATTACGTGGTGTAAAAAAAGGTTGATAAAAGTGATAATAATTGTAACATAGCGAGGGTAGGGGTAATATGGGAAACCTATCTATTTGTGTGGTTAAATATGGAAAGACAAAAAAATCAACGTAGATACTAATAAGAAAATCGTGATAAGAAAGTTTTTGAAATAATTATATAAATATATAAAAAAAAGGGGTGACCGACATGCCAAGGTATTAAATTGTACCGAGGGTAGTTATTGTGATGGCTTTGCCTTATGTGAGTGGGTGCCGAGGGTAGGGATGTTGAACGTATGGTATTTTAAAAGGCTTTTGGTGACGCAGGATATTTCTCTTTTGGACATTGTCATTATCAAAGGCATAAATTATTTTAATCCCTTATATTTTAGGTCGTTAAGGAACTCGACGTAGAAACTCGGGGTTTTGATGGCGTCTATATGGGTGTAGGATTACTTCACGACTGGTTAACCTTTTTAGCTAGTGGGAAATGAATAAATAGGTGGCTTAAGTGTGAGTGCGGGGCGATTAAAACACCGAAAGGGATAAATCTCTGGTGGGGTACTGTTTATTTTGATTTCCGACTTTAGTTTCAGAAAATATTCAAAACATTCGAACCCATTCTATTTTAGGTCTCTATGGGAAACAAACATAGAAACTTAAGATTTTTGCAATGTCTATTAGGAGTAGTACTGTTTCACGACTGCTTAACCTTCTTAGTTAGCGATAACTGAAGAAATATGTGGCTTAAGTGTAATTATGAGGTGATTAAAACACCGACATGGAGAAAGATCCAGTGGGGTATAGGGTATTTTGATTTTTGACTTTGGTTTTAGAAAATATTCAAAATATTCAAACCCCTTTTATTTTAGGTTGATAGGGGATCTAGACGTAGAAACATAGGGTTTCAGCATCGTCTATTGGGGTGTAGGATCGCTTCCCGACTGTTTAACCTTCTTAGTTAGTAGGAGATAAAGAGAGGTGGTTTAAGTGTGAGTGTGGGGTGATTAAAACACCGAGAGGGAGAAATATCTGACGGGGTATAAGGTATTTTGATTTTTGACTTTGATTTTAGAAAAGATTCAAATCATTCCAACTTTTTCTATTTTAGGTCTCTAGGGGGACTAAACGTAGAAATGTAGGGCTTCGACAACGTATATTAGGGTTTAGGATCACTTCCTGACTAATTAGCCTTCTTAGTTATTGGTACTAAAGAGATGTTGTTTAAGTGTGAGCGTGGGGTGATTAAAACACTTAGAGGGATAAAGCTCTGACGGGGTATATGGTATTTTGATTTTTAAGTTTGGTTTTAACAAAGATTCAAAACATTCCACCCCCTTTTATTTTCGGTCTCTAGGGTGACTAGGCGTAGAAACACAGAGTTTCAGTGGCGTCTATTGGGGTGTAGGATTGCTGCTCGGCTGGTTAACCTTCCTTTTTAGTGGTACCTAAAGCGAGGTGGCTTAAGTGTGAGTGTGGGATGATTAAAATACAGAGAGGGAGAAAGCTCCAGTAGGGGGGTTTCCTGACCACATCACGACTGATTATCCTTCCTGGTCAGAGGTAATCGAGGGTAGGGAGATCAAGCATGAGTGTTGATGTAAAAAATTAGATTGCTTCTAATTATTTAATCACAGATAAATATAAATGAGACAAAGAATTTTAAAGTGGTTCAGCCTTATAAGAATGGCCTACGTCCACTGTTTCTGTTATTGCCAAGTGTTTTGGAGTTCTCGATATGTAATTGTATCAAGAAAATCCCGTCCCTTAGAATGAGGGTGATACAATGTATTTATAGCCCTTAGGCTGTACATGTGAAAGGGTAAACAATTAATGCCCTTTAAGAATATACGTCTGTATGATAAGCATTCAATGAATAGTTGAACTGTTGATTATCTGGCAATCAATGCTGTGGCCGAGATGCAGCTCGGACCGCCTTAGTTGCTCGTCGTTCAGGAGTTCCTCGGAGTGTTGGAGTTCCTCGGAGCGTTGGAGTTGGTCGGGGAAATAAACTTCCTCGTTGCTATTGTGCCATGTAGATCGACACGTGTCTTCTTATGATTCGTCTATATCAGCATATTAATTTTGGTATCAACAGAAGCCCCCAATGTTTCATATTTTGAAATTTGAGGAGTATGGAACATTCTTTCTCGGTATATGGCAATATTAAATGACTTTCCTGGTTTTTAGGAGCATTTTCTCCGTATTCGAATGTCCTTCCAAATTTGCAGAATCCACCTTTTTGAATTTTTATAAGCGCTTCGATCTTCATGCACTTTTTGTCCTTTTAGCCGCCGGTAGCGTAATAGTTTCTTTTCTGTAATAATTTCTTTCGCCGTTTCCCAAGGCAAAGTATTCAAGCTTCATAGGCAATCCCATCATCTTCTACCTTTTCCAATTTCTGCTTTCGAGTTTTCCATAGTCTTTTCTCTCTCTTGTGCGTTCATCCTTTTCTTCGTTCGTTGTCAACAGATCTCCCTTTTTCCTGTAAGATCTTCTTCCTTCTTCTTCATTTATTTTATCCGCCATGGTTTATGTTATTGAATCTCTTGAGAAATTCCGCTCTGATTTTTCTATTCCATCTTGGGTAACTCTGGAGGATCTTTCTGAGCCTTCAAATTATTTTCGTTTGGCTGAGGGACATTGGTTCCCCAGCCTCTTTATTGCTGAATGTGGATTTTCTTTTCCACCAAACCCTTTGTGCTTAGAGTTCTGTCATTATTTCGATGTTGTTCCTGCAAAAATAGCCCCCAACACATGGAGAATAGTTAATGGGGTGTATAGGTTAAATCAAACTCACGGAACCCGTATAGGAATTCCCGAGATTATGTATTGTTATAGATGGGTTGTTCTAGATAATGTTTGTTATTTAAAAACTAGATTTTTGAATAGGGCTTTAGTAGTCAACCTCCCTGATGCTAATAGGGATTATTTTGAACATGGGGTAGTTATCAAAAATTGGCAACATGCCCCTTTGATTGGAGATGAAGTATATCAAGGTCCCAGATGCCCTCCATATGGCAATGGGATAGGTTATTTTCATTTTATTTTATTTCTGAAATTATGATTTCATTATGTTTGAATAAATGTGTGATTGACATTTCAATATGTATTTGTTTGCAGTTGACAGCAAAAGAAAGACTCCAAAAGAATCAGAAGTAAATATTAAGCATTTGAAACTTATCTGGAGTTTGCATCAGAAAGTTGCAGACGAACATATTAGGTCTGCTTCATACTTATTGCAGTACAGGAGCTATACATCATCCTTTACTGCTCGTCCTGTGGTCAGCACTAGTGCTCCAGTGTCATTTCCTGAGGACTCTTCTCCAGAATCTCACATTCCTCTGAGTCAGAAAATGGGCAAAAGAAGAGTTCCTGCTATCTTTGAGGAGACTACCTCTGCTGGAGATGGAAAAAGAAATAAGACTGACGTCCCAAAGGGGACAAAGAAAGTAGATGCTGCCCCTTCTGTTGCTCCTCAGAAGGCTGCCGAGAAGCCCCCAGTGGCTCCGAGCAAGAAGGATGCACCTGTGAAAGTGGTCACCATCTCCCCAACCAAAAGCTCTTCTTTGGTTGAAACTGTTGAAATGCCACCGAGGAGACTGAAGAAATCCTCCTCGGTCAATTTAGCTAAAACCATTCCCCAGCTCCAAGTTAGTGGAGCTGGTGTTCCAACTATTATTCCTCCGAGCTCAGCTATGAGCTCGGTGAAGACTTGGACCATTCCTGAAGTCCAAGGAATTGAGGAAAATATGTCTAGGGATGTGCTTACATCCCGGGCTACTCGTCACATTGCTTCAGTAAGTTTCTCATATTCTGAATTTTCTTTCTTTCCATCAATACATGTATCTCTGTGCTAACTTATCATTATCTCCTTTTTTCAGTTGGTGAGTTGCTTTAACACCATTGTGAAGAAGGATGAAGCGATCAAGGCTTCTAGCTCCTCATCCGGAATGGAGGATGCTTTATTGGGGTTGACCAAATCTTTGAAGGATTCCCGTTAAAAGTATGACGAGGATAGGGCTGATTGGGAGAAGAAGTTGGTTGCAGTTGAGGCAGAGAAGGTGCAGCTCGTTGAAGTTTCCAAGTGTTTGGAAAATAAAGTGAAGGATTTGGAGAAAGAGAACAAGAAGTATGCCGAGAAGCTCACGAACTTTGGGGAGCTTGAAAACAAAATGAAAATGGCAGAAGAAGAATTGTCCCTTCTGCGAGAAGTGAATCGCCAGAAGGAGGAGGTGGAAGCTAAGTTGGAGGCCACCGAGGATCTTCTATCCAAGAAGCTCTCCTCGGAGAAAATAAAAAGAAAAATGGCGATGAAAAAATCTTTCCGCACTGGTTGGGACAAAGGGTGGAACAGGAGGGTAGCATCCATGATGACCCAAGTGCAATATGGGAGTCTTAAATACTTCCGAGATGGTTGGGTTGCTGCCCTGCAAGAATTGAAGATTAATGAGGACTCAGAACTGTTTCAACAGCATCTCCCTAGTCCTCCCCCAAATATTGAAGATGAAGAAGAGGACGAAGCTGCCTCCGAAGAATCTTCAATGGTAGTGGGTGATCCAATCCTTACTCAACTTGCCGACGAGGAGCTTTCATCTCTGCCTGCTCCTCCAGAACAAGTTCCAGCTCTAGCCGACCAACCCATTGTTCCCACTGAGCAACCGAGCTCCTCGTCCCAGCCTCCCGAGAAAGTCTTGGGAGACAAGGAAAAGGTGTGAAGTTGTTCGGTATTTGTTTCTATTTTTCTTCTTTGTCAAGTGTAACCAAGATCTTTGTAACTCTGCACTATGATCTAATAAAATTTGAGTTCTTTTCTTCCATACGATTGTCTCTTTTCTATCTATACTCTGTCTTGATCTTCTTTTTGATGATTACTTTTTCTTTCTCTGCTAGTTTCTGGCCAGGATGGATCTGCTATCTGCTAATGATACAAAGCTGATGCAGCAATGTCATGAATATTTTAAGGCTGGCCATACTGACTTGGACAATTCCCAGATTGTAGAGATTCTTGGTCGAGATGCTTCAGACCAAGCAGTGGAGGCATATCAATACTTGAAATGTCTTCTTGATCGTGCTGTAGCCAACAATGTGGCTTATTACGAAATGATTGAAGACTTGCAAGGTACTCTCGATGAACTTCAACAGCAGTATAAAGAGTCTTCAGCTCTTTTACACGAAGGGTATGAGAAGAAAATCAAACAACTTAGTGCTGACAAAGGCTATGACAAGATGCTTGCTGGCTATGAAGTGAGAGAGAGAATATTGAAAGCAGATGTCGAAGGGCACAGGCAAATCGCTGAGCTATTGGAATAAGAAAACAATAATCTGCAAAAAGAACTAGCTCAGCTGAGGTCTGCTGCTTCATCTTCCACTGCCTTGGTACCGGTCACCAATGAAGGATTCTCATTTTTAGAAGTGGAAAACGCCAAGTTGCGAGAAGAGTTAGAGGCTTTGAGAAGAGCTGGGCCTTCTACTGCTATTCAGGGATGAGGAAGAGGTTCTCGTGGACGAGGAAGAGTTGCTCAGAATGTTGTCGAGGAATAAAATACTCAACCTGCTCGGGGACGATCAAGAGTTATTCGTCGTACTATTGAAGAAGCTCATACTCAATCAGCGTTGGAAAACCAAGCATTCCAATTGATGGCAAAAAATCAAGCTTTGTCTGAAATGTCAAAGAAAATTAGAGAACTGAAAAAACAACTCTCTTCAAAGAAATCAGTGTTGGAGACTAATGAACTTTTCATCCAGAGTCTTCACGAGAAGCTTGAAAAGTTAACATTTCAATTTCACAAACAGCCCAGGGAGTTCTGGATGGCTGGATACAACGAAGCACCATTCCATTTGGATGATCGTATCCAGAATGCCAATAATGAGGGCTACAAACAAGGCTGGTTGAATGCTTTGGTCGTGCTGAAGCTCGAATAAGGACACTATCTGTGGGACTATTATGTTCCTGGGGTACTTGACTTGCCTGTGCCACCGTATAATTTGGACATGGAATGTATCCCAGCTCGTGCCATTCCTCGGATCTTAATTGCAAAATACCTCGGTGACTACAATCTTCATTCTCAGATCGAGGTATCTCGTCCCGAGCATCTTCTAGATCGACCTTCTGTGATGAACGTCAGAATACTGAAGGATTTGAATTTCATCAATTCTCCTCAGTCTTTAAATGATCCGCCTGCTGGCGAGGAACCTGTATCGAAAGCTGAGGGGAAAAAACCAATAAAATAGGAATTTTTGATGTAACAGTTAGTATACATATCCATGTAATTATCAATGTAACTTGTAATTTATTTTGAATTTTATGAAAGACTTTCATTTTTGTTTGCAAATTTGTATTGCTATTGTCTTGTACTTTGTTGATGTAAAAAATTAGATCGCTCTAATTTTTCAATCACAGATAAATAAAATAAGACAAAGATTTTAAAGTGGTTCAGCCTTATGTGAATGGCCTACGTCCACTGTTATGTTATTGCTGAATGTTTGGGAATTCTCGAGTACAAATTCTCTCCAGAAATTCCGGTCCCTTTGAATGAGGGTGATACAAGGTATTTATAGCCCTTAGGCTGTACATGAAAGGGTTGATACATTAAATGATATACATATGAAAGGGTAATACATTTAAGGCAGCGTGTGTGTCAAGATGATGAACATTCAATGAATAGTTGAACTGTTGATTATCTGGAAATTAATGCTACGGCCGAGATGCAGCTCGGACCGCCTTAGTTGCTCGTTGCTCAGGAGTTCCTCGGAGCGCTAGAGTACCTCGGAGTGCTAAAGTTCCTCGGTGTATCCTCGTTGCTCGGAGAGAACATGAGTTGGTCGGGGAAATGAACTTCCTCGTTGCTATTGTGCCACGTAGATTGACACGTGTCTTCGTATTATTCGTCCATATCAGCATATTAATTTTGGTATCAACAGAAGCCCCCAATGTTTCATATTTCGAACTTTGAGGAGTATGGAACATTCTTTCTCGGTATATGGCGATATTAAATGAATTTCCTTCCAAATTCGCAGAATTCGTCATTTTGCTTCGGTCTTCGTGCCCTTTTTGTCCTTTTAGCCGCCGGAAGTTCGATAGTTTCTTTTTGTAATCATTTCTTTCGCCATTTCCCAAGGCACAGTATTTAAACTTCCCAAGCGATCATACCGTCCTCTACCTTTTCCAATTTTCTTGCTTTCGAATTCTCCATAGTCTTTCTTTCTCTTGTGCGTTCATCCCTGTTTTCGTTCGTTGTCAACAGATCTCCTTTCTTCCTGTAAGATCTTCTTCCTTCTTCTTTTATTCACCATGGTTTATATTATTGAATCTATTGAAAAATTCCGTTCTGATTATTCCATTCCGTCTTGGGTAACTCTGGAGAATCTTCCTGAGCCCTTTGATTATTTTCGTTTGGCTGAGGGACATTGGTTCCCCAGCCTCTTTATTGCTGAGTGTGGATTTTCTTTTCCACCCAACTCTTTCTGCTTAGAATTCTGCCAACATTTCGATGTTGTTCCTGCAAAAGTAGCCCCCAATACATGGAGAATAGTTAATGGGGTGCATAAATTAAATCAAACTCATGGAACTCGCATAGGAATTCCTGAGATTATGTATTGCTATAGATGGGCTGCTTTAGATAACGTTTATTATTTAAAAACCAGATTTTTGAATAGAGCTTTAGTAGTCAATCTCCCTGATGCCAACAGGGATTATTTTGAACATGGGTTAGTTTTCAAAAATTGGCAACATGCTCCTCTAGTCGGAGACGAAGTGTATGAAGGTCCCAAATGCCCCCCATGTGGCAATGGGATAGGTTATTCTCATTTTATTTTATTCTCGAAATTGTGACTTCATCATGTTTGAATAAATGCATGATTGACATTTCAAATTGTTTTTGTTTGCAGTTAATAGCAAGAGAAAGACTCCTAAAGAATCAGAAGTTAATATAAGGCAATTGAAACATATCTGGAGCTTGCATCAGAAAATTGCAGACGAGCACATCAGGTCTGCCTCATACTTGTTGCAGTACAGGAGTTATACGTCGTCTTTTACTGCTCGCCCTGTGGTCAACTCCAGTGATCCAGTGCAAATTCCTGAAGACTCTGATCCGGAATCTCATATTCCTTTGAGCCAGAAAATGGGCAAGAGAAGAGTTCCCACTCTCTTCGAGGAGAGTTCCTCTGCTGGCGATGGGAAGAAAACCAAGGTTAATGTCCCAAAGGGGACAAAGAAAATTGATGATGCTCCTTCTGTTGCTGTTCAGAAGGTTTCCGAGAAGCCCCCAGTGGATCCTGTGCAGAAGGATGCACCTGCTGAGGTAATCACTATCTCACCAACCAAAAGTTCCTCTTTGGTTGAGGTTGCTGAAAAGGCTCCGAGGAGATTGAAGAAATCCTCCTCGGTCAGTATTTCTGGAGCCATTCCCCAGCTCCCAGCTGGTGGAGATGGTGTTCCAATTATTGTTCCTCCAAGCTCTACAATGAATTTGGCAAAATTTTCACCCATCCCCGAGGTGCAAGGTACTGAAGAAGACCTTACTCGGGATGTGGTTACTAATCTGGCTGCTCGTCATTTGGCTTCAGTAAGTACCTCTACTCCGAGCTTTTTGTATTTTCATTTGTTGTTTCCCATGTTTGTTTCTGATTTCATTTTCCTCTTTTGATTGCAGTTGACGAGCTGTTTCAATTTAATCCTTAAAAAGGATGAAGCAATCAAAGCTTCTTGCTCCTCGTCCACTGTGGAAGGAGCACTGGAGAAAACTATTAAATCTGTGAGTGAGTCCCGTCAGAAGTATGATGATGATAAAACTGAATGGGAGAAGAAGTTGGCTGCGTCTGATGCAGAGAAAGTACAACTGGGTAATAAGGTGAAGGACTTGGAGAGAGAGAATAAAGACTATGCCGAGAAAATTTCAGGCTTTAGGGAGCTGGAGAATAAACTGAAGTCAGCTGAGGAAGAGTTGACACTTCTGCGCGAAGCAAATCGTCAAAAGGAGGAGTTGGAGGCCAAGCTGAAAGCTTCCGAGGACCTTCTATCCGAGAAGCTCTCCTCGGAGAAGATGAAGAGAAAAATGGCTGTGAAGAAATCCTTTCGGACTGGTTGGGATAAAGGATGGGATAGGGGGGTAGCTGCAATGATGACCCAGGTGAATTATGGAAGTTTGATATTCTTCCATGATGGTTGGGTTGCTGCCTTGCAAGAATTAAAGGTGAGCGAGGACTCTGAGCTATTTCAACAACATCTCCCTGGTCCTCCTCCAGTTATTGAAGACGAAGATGAAGACGAGGCTACATCTGAAGAATCTTCAATGACAGGGGGTGATCAAGTCCTTGTTCCAACATCCAACCAGACAGTCACCGGGGAGATTTCTTCGTTGCTTACTCCTCCAGAACAAGCCCCAGCTTCTACCAATCAGATCAATGTTCCCACCGAGCAACCAAGCTCCTCGTCCCAGCCTCCCGAGAAAATCTTGGGAGACAAGGAAAAGGTGTGAAGTTGTTCGGTACTATCTTTCTGTTTTTCTTTTACTTATCCTCTGTATTCCAAACGATGTAATTTTGTTGATGATGTAATAAAATCACATCTTTTTATTCCTCTTCATTGTTGATGCTCTGTCTGTTTTTATTTATTAACTCTTGCCTTCTCTTCTTTATTAGTTTGTGGCTAGAATGGAACTGATATCTGCACATGATACAAAGCTGATGCAGCAATGCCATGAATATTATAAAGCTGGTCATACAAATTTGAGTGTATCAGAAATTGCTGACATCCTTGGCCATGATGCTTCAGAACAAGCAATTGAGGCTTATCAGTACTTGAAGGATTTACTTGACCGAGCTGTGGCCAATAACGTGGCCTACTATGGCTTGATCGAGGAGCTTCATTGTACCTTAGAAGATCTTCAGAATCAGCACAATGAATCAACTGCCTTGTTGCACAAGGAATATGAGAATAGGTATCAACAGCTTTCCTCTGAGACAGGTCACAAAAAGATCATCGCTGGGTACGATGTTAGGGAGAGAACCCTAAAAGGTGAAGTTGAGGCCTGCAGACAGATCGCCGAGCTGCTGGAACAAGAGAACAACAATTTGCAGAAAAAGTTGGCACAATATGAGTCTGCAGCTTCATCCTCTACTGCCTTGGTACCGGTCACTGATGAAGGATTCTCATTCTTAGAGGTTGAAAATGCCAAATTAAGGCAAGAATTGGATACGTTAAGAAAGTCTGGTGTTTCTGCTACTGCTCGGGGACGAGGAAGAGGTTCTCGTGGGCGAGGAAGAGCTGTTCAAAATGTCATCGAGGAGCAAAATTCTCCACCTGCTCGGAGTCGATCAAGAGTTCTCAGCCGTAATGTTGAAGAAGCTCGTACTCTGTCAACATTGGAAACCCAAGCGTACCAACTGAACGCCAAAGATCGGGCTTTGTCTGAAATGTCCAAGAAAAACCTATCTTTGGAAGATCAACTTACTGCGATGAAGTCTGCTTTGAATAATAAAGATGTTTTTTCTAGGAGCATTCACGAGCAACTAGAGAGAATAACTTTCCAATTCCACAAACAACCTCGTGAGTTTTGGATGGCAGGCTACAATGAAGCCCTTTGTCACTTGGATGCTCGTCTTGAAAATGCCAATAATGAAGGTTATAAACAAGGATGGTTGAACGCCCTGGGTGTGTTAAAGCTAGAGCAGGGCCATTATTTATGGGATTATCATGCTCCTGGGCTACTAGACTTGCCTGTACCGCCTTATAAACTAGACATGGAATGGATCCCAGCTCGTGCTATTCCTCGGAGCTTAATTTTAAAATATCTTGGTGACTATAGTCTTCATTCTCAGATTGAATTATCTCGTCCTGAGCATCTCTTGGATACTCCTTCAGTAATGAATGTCAGAATGTTGAGGGATTTGAATTTTATCAATTCTCCCCAAACATTAAATGATCCTCCTGTGGGTGAGGAACCTGTATCGAAGGCTGAGGGGAAAAAACCAATAGAATAGGATTTTCAATGTAATAGTTAGCAAACATATGTAACTTGTAATTTATTTTGAATTTTAATGAAAGACTTTCATTTTCTGTTTGCAAATCTGTATTGCTATTCTTTTGTACTTGTCTAACACTTTTACATCTGTGCATATGTATCTGTTAAAAAGATAACAATTTTGTGTTGTTCATCAACCAACTTAGTAATAAACAGTTACAAGTATCAAAAATGTTGTTCTATCACTTAATAATAAAGTAATGAGTATAAAGATGTTTAAAATTTTTCCAACCAACTAAGGTTGTAAAATTGTACTCGTCGACCAAGTATAATTAGCGAGAGTTTTCATAAAATGTGTCCGACCAACCAGGTTGATGGACCCTCCTCGTCAATAAGTTATCCTCGTTGACCAACTACAATTAGTGGGTTTTTATCCCCGACCAACTATACTTGGCTCAGTTTGGGATATTTTGTATTTTCTGGAATGATTTTACCTCCTGACCAACTTGTTGGCATATTTTGTTTCTTAACCAGCCAAAATTGGCATTTTAAGAATGTTGTTCTCGCCCTTTTACCATCCAAAGTTGGTCGTGGGTTTGAACTATTAGGTTCTTTCGAACTATCTTGTCCACAAGCTCTTTTACCAACCGAAGTTGATCACGCAAGTGTACGCCTCCTAACCAAAGGAGTATAATTTGTTCTCGCTATTTTACCAACCGAAGTTGATCACGCTCGAACTATCAGGTTCTTTCGAACTATCTTGTCCACAAGCTCTTTTACCAACCGAAGTTGATCACGCAAGTGTACGCCTCCTAACCAAAGGAGTATAATTTGTTCTCGCTATTTTACCAACCGAAGTTGATCACGCTCGAACTATCAGGTTCTTTCGAACTATCTTGTCCACAAGCTCTTTTACCAACCGAAGTTGATCACGCAAGTGTACGCCTCCTAACCAAAGGAGTATAATTTGTTCTCGCTATTTTACCAACCGAAGTTGATCACGCTCGAACTATCAGGTTCTTTCGAACTATCTTGTCCACAAGCTCTTTTACCAACCGAAGTTGATCACGCAAGTGTACGCCTCCTAACCAAAGGAGTATAATTTGTTCTCGCTATTTTACCAACCGAAGTTGATCACGCTCGAACTATCAGTGTAGTGTATCACACTAGTATTCCCCAAAAAACTTGTAATAAAAGGAAGAAGATGGTGAAACATCATCGTTTTATTCATAATGAAGGAATTGCTTTACATTTTACATTACTGATAATACTTGCGTAGGTGTTCAGCATTCCATGCATTCTTAAATTCCTCTCCTTCTAGAGTTGCTATTCGGTAAGTTCCTGGTCGAACAACTTTTGTAACTCGGTAAGGTCCATGCCAGTTGGCTTCAAGCTTATTGTGCTTCTGAATGACCTTCTTTAGCACATAATCCCCTTCTTTTAAGTCGCATTTCTTCACCCTTTTGTTGTAGAACAGAGCTGTGCGTTGTTGGTAAGCAGCATTCCTAATGGCTGCCTCTTCTCTAACCTCCTCGAGCATGTCCAAATCTAATCTTCTCATCAAGTCACTGACTGGGGAATTGAAATTCAGCACTCTATGTGTTGGGAGACCCAACTCAGTAGGTATTACAGCCTCACTTCCAAATGCCAGCATGTATGGTGATTCTCAAGTTGCTGCTCGGGGAGTTGTTCGGTAAGTCCACAATACTGACTGTAGCTCATTAATCCAATTAGCTTTAGCCTCATTTAGCCTCTTCTTCAAACCATTTAGTAGCATTCTGTTTGTCACCTCAGTCTGCCCATTGCTTTGAGGATGACCTGGTGCTGAATGGGTCTTCAGGATGTTTGATTGTTGACAATAGGCAGCAAACTACTCGTTGTCGAATTGTGTTCCATGGTCTGTGATGAAGGCATGAGGGAGACCATATCGACAGAAGATATTCTTCCAGACAAATTGGTATACCTTCTCGTACGTCATATCGATAAGGGGTTCAGCCTCTACCCACTTAGTAAAATAATCTACAGCGACGACGAGGTACTTGAATCTTCCTCGAGTGGTCGGCAATGGTCCAACCAAATCAATTCCCCACATGGAAAATGGCCAAGGAGAAGTTATGGGTGTCAACAATGCTTGTGGAGTTCGTCGGATGGAGGAAAAATGTTGGCACTTGTCACATTTCTTAGCATAGGCTATACAATCAGCCCTCATCGTCGGCCAATAGTATCCTTGCGTCATCATTCTTTGCAAAAGTGTCCGACCTGCCACATGTGCTCCACAAGACCCTTCATGGATCTCTTCAACCAATTCTTTCACCTCGGAGGGGTGTACACATCTCTGCAAACCTACCATAATTCCTCGTCTATACAAAACACCATTAGTTAGTACATACCGAGCAGCTTTAAACTTCAATTTCTTTGTCGTGAACTTGTCCTCTGGCAATTCTCCCTCTTCAATATATGCCCTGATGGGATCCATCCAAGATGGTCCTAAATCAAGGGTAATAACATTCATCGTCAGGTTTTCATCTATGCTCCGACTTTCCAGTACTTCAATTGGTATCGTTCTTCGCAGCTTGGTACGAGTAGCTGATGCTAGTCGGGCCAGTGCGTCTGCTTGTGCATTTTCTATTCTGGGTATTCTGATCAACTGAATGGCATCAAATTCTGCCAACAATTCCATCACCTTTGCATGATACTTGACCATTAGTTCTCCTTTAACCGCATATGTTCCCATCACCTGATTCACAATTAATTGAGAATCACTGAATACCATCACTTGTTGTGCTTCTATAATCTTTGCTAAATTAAGACCTGCTATTATGGCCTCATACTCAGCCTCATTATTGGAGATTTTGAATTGAAATCGCAAGGCATATTCTATATCAATCTCGTCTGGGGTTTTCAAAACAATCCCTGCTCCACAACCTGCTGTGCAAGATGACCCATCTACATACAATCTTCATGTAGGTAACTCGTGTTCAAATTTATTATCCAATAGAGTTCCTCGGTGGAATATCTGCTGTTCTCTTCCATCCTCCCCTGTTAATTTTCGCTCCTCGTCGACCATCTCTTCTCGCCCATTTACCAACCGGAGTTGGTCTGGGTTTGAATTTGATGATCTTTCTACATCCACAAGCCCTTTTACCAACCGGAGTTGGTCTGGACTTATGTCTGTTGATCCTGTAACATCCACAGGTTGATCAGTGAGCACTTTTTGTTCCTCGGGGGTATCAGGATATGTAAACTCTGCTATAAAATCTACTACAGCTTGCCCTTTCAATGATGATCGGGGTTCATACACAATATCATATTCACCGAGCTCTATTGCCCAGTACATCAGTCTCCCTGACTTTTCTGGCTTATGAAGGGCTTGTCTCAATGGCATGTCGGTATAAACGACGATGGTATGGGCTTGAAAATATGGCCTCATTCTTCTACTTGCTTCAATTAATGCCAATGCCAATTTTTCTAACTTTGGGTATCTAATCTCTACACCTCGGAAAGCCTTACTTGTGTAATAAATTGGCTTCTGGAATCCATTCTCCAATCTGATTAATGCTGAGCTGACTGCATGCTCTGATACTGCCAGGTATAAGTACAACTTTTCTCCCGTTATTGGCCTTGACAACAGTGGAAGTGTTCCCAGATATTTTTTCAAGTCTTGAAAGGCTCTTTCACATTCATCGTTCCACTCGAAAGTTTTTCGGAGTGTTTTGAAGAATGGAAGGCACCTATCAGTTGCTCGGGATACAAATCTATTGAGCGCTGCAACTCGTCCTGTAAGACTCTGCACCTCTTTCTTCGTCGTTGGAGATCGCAACCCTAAAAGAGCTTTGATCTTTTCTGGATTCGCCTCAATGCCTCGTTGGTTGACGATGTATCCGAGGAACATCCCTTCTCGTACTCCAAATGTACACTTCATCGGGTTGATCTTCATTTGGTATTTATCCAGTTGATCAAAGGTCTGAGCTAAGTCAACTAGGTGATTAGCAGCTTTCTTGCTCTTTGTCAGCATATCATCGACATAGACTTCCATGTTGCAACTGATTTGTTCGGTGAAAACCTTGTTCATCAGCCGCTGGTATGTCGCTCCTGCATTTTTCAAACCAAAAGGCATAACATTATAACAATAAGTACCCCTAGGGGTAATAAAAGAAGTACTCTCCCTGTCTTCAGGTTTCATCTTGATCTGGTTGTAGCCTGAATAAGCGTCCATGAAGCTGAGCAGCTCGTGCCCAGAGGTAGCATCCACTAACTGATCAATTCTGGGTAATGGAAAGTGATCCTTTTAGCAGGCCTTGTTGAGATCAGTGAAATCAACACACATTCTCCATTTATTATTTTTCTTCTTTACCATCACCACATTTGCCAACCAGTCCGAGTATTTCACATCTTCAATGAATTGAACTTTCTGGAGCTTGTCGACCTCCTCTTGAATGGCTTGATTCGTCTCGGGGCTAAACACCCTTCTTCTCTGCTTTACGGGCTTGATCTCCTTATTCACATTGAGCTCGTGACATAAGAAGTTTGGATCTATTCCTGGCATGTCCTCATGACTCCATGCGAAAGTTTTCTTCCTATTTCTCAAGAAAGTTATCAACTTCTGTTTTATTAAAGCATCGAACGATGAACCTATCTGGGTTACTCGTTCAGGGTGCTCGTCATCCAGAATAACATTTTCTGTAGATTCCACCACCCGTCCTTTTATAAGTTGGGATTCATCTCTGGGATCGAGAGTTTCAATCTCTGTATCTTCTTCCACCTGGTAGGTAGTAGTATTTTTCCTTAATTCCTCAAGCTCCTCTTGCTCGGCAGATGAATAATAGCATTCCCGAGCTACTTTTTGATCACCTTTCACAACTCCTACTCCAAAGTTTGTTGGGAATTTTAAGCATTGATGCACTGTAGATGGAACTGCTTCAAACTTCTTCAAACCAACTCTTCCCATGATGATGTTGTAAGCTGACTGCACATTCTTATCCATCACAAAGAAGCGTATTCTTTCTGTTCGACAAGCAGGCCAAGTTCCAATGAATAATTCCAACTTGATCGTCCCAAGTGGAAAAACTTTCTCGCCAGCAAAACCCAGGAGGGGTCTGTGATACGATTCCAATTGAGATAATTTCAGATTCAAGCTGTCAAAGCATGAATAGTACATGATGTCTGCCGAACTTCCATTGTCTACCAACACCCTTGAAATCACTACTTCCTTCATCCTCATTTTGATCACCAGAGGATCGTCGTGAGGATAAAGAACACCTGCTAGGTCATTTTTGGAAAAGCCAATGACCAGCTTCTCTTTGTTTACCTTCCTCGGACGATCGTCCTCGGCCAGATTTATTCACTGAATATATGAACAAGCTTGAGCCTCTCCAAGGTAAGCCTTTCTTTCTGCAGTAAGGTCTCCTCCTCCTGCATCTCCTCCTGAAATGACATTACAATCAAATGACCCAAAACGTATAGAAAATACCTCTCGTTCTGGCTGTCTTGGTTTCTTGGGAAGGTCCGGGTCATCATCTGGATCATCTTCATGGTTTCTCTTCTTTTTCTCTTCTGCTCGAAGAGGAGATCTAGACCTCTCTCTAGCTCGGTCGTTATTTTTTCTTTCACCTCCCCAATCAACATATTTTGCTAGCTTTCCTCTTCGGATGAGTGTTTCAATCTCGTTCTGAAGAGCTATGCAATTTTTGGTCATGTGACCATGATCTTTATGAAACTCGCAATATTTATCCTTACTCCTCGAATCAGGGTCTGGCCTCAGTTTCTTTGGCCATTTTACCTCCTCGTTGTTCTTGATTTCTTCCAAGACATGATGAATACCCATTTTCAAAGGAGTACAATTTTCGTATTTCTTCAGGACTTCCCATGATGATTTATTATTTTTGGAACGTTTGTCACCGCCATTGCCCTTATGCTCTTTATTTTTAGACTTGTCGACGTCCACCTTGGTGTCTTTATCCATATTCTTCTTTGCAGCCATAGCTTCCTCGGCATTCATGATTTTGGCCGCTTTTGCCATCAACTCTGATATAGTTTTAGGTGGATCTTTCGCCAAGGTGTAATACAATTTATTAGGCAACAATCCACTCATCAAGGCGGTGATTGCTGTCTTTTTTTCGTAATCTATGACTTCCAGCTTCTCGTTATTGAAACGAGTTATGTAATCTCTAGTACTCTCACCAGATTTTTGTCTAACACTTAACAAGTGTGCTACTCGTTTTACTGGCTTTGCTCCAAAATAGAAATTTCCAATAAACAACTCGGCCAGCTGAAAGAAAGTTGAAATCTTACCCCTAGGAAGATTGTTGTACCATATCTGGGCAGCTCCAGTAAGAGTTCCTGAGAACGCTCTGCATCTCATCTCGTTGGGGACGACATAGATGTCGGCAGCAGCTTGATATTGCTCTATGTGAAGAACAAGATCTGTCTTTCCATCATATTTGGGGGTCACTACAGGTGCTTTGAACTTTGACGGTGTAGGAAAATTCACAATGGCCTGTACAAAAGGTGTTCCTCGAACAAAAGTTCGTTGTAGCGGGTTCTTTGCCTTGGCCATTTCTCCCAATTTATCCTCCAACCGTTGGAGAGATCCTTTCCACGCTTCATTTCCTTCCTCGGGCCTATTGGTTCGAGTAATTGATCGTTCTGAGGTAGCTTCTTGAGATCTATCTTGACGAGCAGCTGGTCGTGATTGTGCTGATCCTTCTCTTAGATCTGATGGTTGTCGAAAACTCCTCGACATGGTCTTAGGTGGACTCCTATTCCTCCTAGGGCCTAATCGACTGAAAGGAGACACCCTACTCAGTCATTCTAAAGCACTGGGTCTTTCTGGAGAGAGGGTGATATGTTGATCAGTATCTGTAGCCCTTATTGACGAAGTTCGCCCAGGTTGATAAGAGAAATCATCAGACTCTTCATTACGACGTGACTCAGTACGCCTGGATCGTGAAGAAAGTAAATAAGTTTGCCTCTAACCACTTTGCTGTCCTGAACGTGCAGGTGCACCGCCATGAAGGGTTTGTATGAGTTGCCTCATTGTTTCTTGCATGGCGGTTTGTCCTTGAGCCAGATTCGTCATAATCCCGGCTAGATCTGGAGGTGCAGAGGGATTCAGAGGATTTCTAGTATTTCCAGCGTTTCGATTGCTAGATTCTGGATTATCCGCCATTGATGATGAACGATTTTTGGTGAAAAACGTTAGTAACAATCGTTCCCACAGACGGCGCCAATCTGTTGATGTAAAAAATTAGATCGCTCTAATTTTTCAATCACAGATAAATAAAATAAGACAAAGATTTTAAAGTGGTTCAGCCTTATGTAAATGGCCTACATCCACTGTTATGTTATTGCTGAATGTTTGGAAATTCTCGAGTACAAATTCTCTCCAGAAATTCCGGTCCCTTTGAATGAGGGTGATACAAGGTATTTATAGCCCTTAGGCTGTACATGAAAGGGTTGATACATTAAATGATATACATATGAAAGGGTAATACATTTAAGGCAGCGTGTGTGTCAAGATGATGAACATTCAATGAATAGTTGAACTGTTGATTATCTGGCAATTAATGCTACGGCCGAGATGCAGCTCGGACCGCCTTAGTTGCTCGTTGCTCAGGAGTTCCTCGGAGCGCTAGAGTACCTCGGAGTGCTAAAGTTCCTCGGTGTATCCTCGTTGCTCGGAGAGAACATGAGTTGGTCGGGGAAATGAACTTCCTCGTTGCTATTGTGCCACGTAGATTGACACGTGTCTTCGTATTATTCGTCCATATCAGCATATTAATTTTGGTATCAACATACTTGTCAAACACTTTATATTTGTGCTTGCATAACAATATTGTGTGGTTCATCGACCAACTTAGTAATAAAAAATTACAAGTATTAGTAATGTTGCTCGATCACTTAATAATAAAGTAATGAGTATAAAAATGTTTAAAATTTTTCCAACCAACCAAGGTTGTTAAATTGTGCTCGTCGACCAATTATAGTTAGTGGGTTTTTATCCCAGACCAGCTATACTTGGTACTATTTGGAATATTTTCTCCTCGTCGACCAACTACAGTTAGTGGATTTTTATCCCCGACCAACCATACTTGGTTCAGTTTGGAATATTTTGTTCTTCGAGGAACTTTTGTATTTTCTGTAATAATCTTACCTCCCGACCAACATAAGTTGGCATTTGAGAGCATATCTTGTTTCCTAACCAACCGAGATTGGCATTTTTAGGAGTATTTTGCTTCCTAGCCAAACACGTTGGCATTTTTAGGAATGTTGTTCTCGCCCTTTTACCAACCGGAGTTGGTCTGAGTTCAAACTATCATGTCCACTTGCCCTTTTACCAAAATGGATCTGAGCCAGTGTCAGCCTCCTAACCAAAGGAGTATGGTTTCCTAACCAACCGGAGCTGGTATTTTTAGGAATGTCGTGTTCTCGCCCTTTTACCAACCGGAATTGGTCTGAGTTCGAACTATCGTGTCCACTCGCCCTTTTACCAACCGGAGTTGGTCTGAGCTAGTGTACGCCTCCTAACCAAAGGAGTATGGTTTGTTCTCGCCCTTTTACCAATCGGAGTTGGTCTGAGCTTGAACTATCGTGTTGTTTTTACTGCCGAGCAGCGTAGTGTTGCACACTAGTATTCCCCGAAAAACTTTCAATAGAAAGAAGATGGCGAAATATCATCGTTTTATTCATATTGATGGAACTGCTTTACATTTTACATCACTGATAATACTTGCGTAGGTGTTCAGCATTCCATGCATTCTTAAATTCCTCTCCTTCTAGAGTTACTATTCGGTAAGTTCCTAGTCGAACAACTTCTGTAACTCGGTAAGGTCCATGCCAGTTTGCTTCCAACTTATTGTGCTTCTGAATGACCTTCTTTAGCACGTAATCTCCTTCTTTTAAGTCGCATTTTTTCACCCTCTTGTTGTAGAACAGGGCTGTTTGTTGTTGGTAAGCAGCATTCCTAATGGCTGTCTCTTCTCTAACTTCCTCGAGCATGTCCAAATCTAATCTCCTCATTAAGTCGCTGACTGGGGAATTGAAATTCAGCACTCTGTGTGTTGGAAGACCCAACTCGACAGGTATTATGGCCTCATTTCCAAACGCCAGCATATATGGTGATTCTCCAGTTGCTGCTCGGGGAGTTGTTCGGTAAGCCCACAATACTGACTGTAGCTCATTAATCCAATTAGCTTTAGCCTCACTTAGCCTCTTCTTCAAACCATTTAATAATGTTCTGTTCGTCACTTCAGTTTGTCCATAGCTTTGAGGATGACCTGGTGCTGAATGAACCTTCAAAATGTTTGACTGATGACAATGGTCTGTGATGAAGGCATGAGGGAGACCATATCGGCAGATGATGTTCTTCCAAACGAACTGGTACACCTTCTCGTATATCATATCAATAAGTGGCTCAGCTTCTACCTACTTAGTAAAATAATCCACTGTGACGATGAGGTACTTGAATCTTCCTCGGGTCGTTGGCAGTGGTCCAACCAAATCAATTCCCCACATGGAAAATGGCCAAGGGGAAGTTATGGGTGTCAACAATGCTTGTGGAGTTCGTCGGATGGAGGAAAAACGTTGGCATTTATCACATCTCTTAGTATAGGCTATACAATCAGCCCTCATCATTGGCCAGTAGTATCCATGCGTCATCACCCTTTGCAAAAGTGTCCGACCTGCTACATGGGCTCCACAGGACCCTTCATGGATCTCTTCAATCAATCTTTTTACCTCGGAGGGATGTACACATCTTTACAAACCTGCCATAATTCCTCGCCTATACAAAACACCATTAATTAGTACATACCGAGCAACTTTAAACTTCAATTTCCTGGCAGCGAGCTTATCCTCCGGGAATTCTCCCTCCTCAATATATGCCCTGATGGGATCCATCCAAGATGGTCCTAAATTAAGGGTAATAATATTCATCGTCTGGTCTTTATTTATGCTCCTACTTTCTAACACTTCAATTGGTATCGTTCTTCGCAGCTCGGTACGAGTAGCTGATGCTAGTCGGGCCAGTGCGTCTGCTCGTGCATTCTCCATTCTTGGTATTCTGATCAACTGAATGGCATCAAATTCTGCCAACAACTCCATCACCTTTGCATGATACTTGACCATTAATTCTCCTTTAACTGCATATGTTCCCATCATCTGATTCACAATTAATTGAGAATCACTGAATACCATCACTTGTTGCGCTTCCATAATCTTTGCTAAATTAAGACCTGCTATCATGGCCTCATACTCAGCCTCATTATTAGAGGCTTTGAATTGGAATCGCAAGGCATATTCCATGTCAATCTCGTCTGGGGTGTTCAAAACAATCCCTGCTCCACAACCTGTTGTGCAAGATGACCCATCTACATATAATCTCCATGTAGGTAACTCGTCTTCAAATTTCTTATCTGACAGAGTTCCTCGTTGAAATATTTGCTGTTTCCTTTCATCCTCCCCTGGTATTTCTCGCTCTTCATCGACCATCTCTTCTCGCCCTTTTACCAACCGGAGTTGGTCTGAGTTCGAATTTGATGATCCTTCTACATCCACAAGCCCTTTTACCAACCGGAGTTGGTCTGAGCTTATGTCTGTTGATTCTTTAACATCCACTCGCCCTTTTACCAACCGGAGTTGGTTCGAGCTTGTGTTTGTTGATCCTGTAACATCCATATGTTGATCAGCGAACAACTTTTGTTCCTCGGGGGTATCAGGATAAGTAAACTCAGCTATAAAATCTGCTACAGCTTGCCCTTTTAATGATGATCTGGGTTCATACACAATATCATATTCACCGAGCTCTATTGCCCAGTACATCAGTCTCCCTGATTTTTCTGGCTTATGAAGGGCTTGTCTCAATGGCATGTCGGTATACACGACGATGGTATGGGCCTGGAAATATGGCCTCATTCTTCTACTTGCCTCAATTAATGCCAATGCTAATTTTTCCAGCTTTGGGTACCTGATCTCTGCACCTCGAAAAGCCTTACTTGTGTAATAAATTGACTTCTGGACTCCATTCTCCATTCTGATCAATGCCGAGTTGACTGCATTCTCTGATACTGCCAGGTACAAGTACAACTTTTCTCCCATTACTGGTCTGGACAACAGTGGAGGTGCTCCCAAATATTTCTTCAAGTCTTGAAAGGCTTTTTCACATTCATCATTCCACTCGAAAGTTTTTCGAAGTGTTTTGAAGAATAGGAGGCATCGATCAGTTGTTGGGGATACAAATCTATTGAGCGCTGCAACTCGTCCTGTAAGACTCTGCACCTCTTTCTTCGTCGTTGGAGATCGCAACCCTAAAAGAGCTTTGATCTTTTCTGGATTCGCCTCAATGCCTCGCTGGTTGACGATGTACCCGAGGAACATTCCTTCTCGTACTCCAAACGTGCACTTCGTCGAGTTGAGCTTCATTTGGTATTTATCCAGTTGATCAAAGGTCTGACCTAAGTCAACTAGATGATCAACAGCTTTATTGCTCTTTGTCAGCATATCATCGACATAGACTTCCATATTGCAACTGATTTGTTCGGCAAAAACCTTGTTCATCAGCCGCTGGTATGTCGCTCCTGCATTTTTCAAACCAAAAGGCATAACATTATAACAATAAGTTCCCCTAGGGGTAATAAAAGAAGTACTTTCCCTGTCTTCAGGTTTCATTTTGATCTGATTGTAGCCAGAGTAAGCATCCATGAAGCTGAGCAGCTCGTGTCCCGAGGTAGCATCCACTAGTTGATCAATTCTGGGCAATGGAAAGTGATCCTTTGGGCATGCCTTGTTGAGATTGGTGAAATCAACACACATTCTCCATTTATTGTTTTTCTTCTTTACCATCACCACATTTGCTAACCAGTCTGGATATTTGACATCTTCAATGAATTGGGCTTTCTGGAGCTTCTCGACCTCCTCTTGTATAGCTTGATTCTTCTCGGGACTAAATACTCTTCTTCTCTGCTTTACAGGCTTGATCTCCTTATTCACATTGAGCTCATGACATAAGAAGTTTGGATCTATTCCTGGCATATCTTCATGACTCCATGCAAAAGTTTTCTTTCTGTTTCTCAAGAAAGTTATCAACTCCTATTTTATTGAAGCATCCAACGATGAACCTATCTGAGTTGTTCGTTCAGGGTGTTCATCGTCCAGAATAATATTTTCTGTAGATTCCACCACCTGTCCGTTTACAAGTTGGGATTCATCTCTAGGATCCAGTGTTTCAATTTCTGTACCTTCATCCACCTGGTAGGTAGTAGTTTTTTTCCTTGAATCTTCAAGCTCCTCTTGCTCGTCAGATGAATAATAGCATTCCCGAGCTACTTTTTGATCACCTTTCACAACTCCTACTCCAAAATTTGTTGGGAATTTTAAGCACTGATGTACAGTAGATGGAACTGCTTCGAACTTCTTCAAACCAACCCTTCCCATGATGATGTTGTAAGCTGATTGCACATTCTTATCCATCACAAAGAAGCGTATTCTTTCTGTTCGACAAGCAGGCCAAGTTCCAATGAATATATCCAACTTGATCGTCCCAAGTGGAAAAACCTTCTCGCCAGCAAAACCCAGGAGAGGTCTGTGATAAGGCTCCAATTGAGATAATTTTAAATTTAAACTGTCAAAGCATGAGTAGAACATGATGTCTGCCGAACTACCATTATCTACCAAAACCCTTGAAATCACTACTTCTTTCATCCTCATTTTGATCACCAAAGGGTCGTCGTGAGGGTAAAGAACACCTGCAAGGTCGTTTTTTGAAAAACCAATGACTAACTTCTCTTTGTTTATCTTCCTCGGGCGATCCTCCTCAGCCAAATTTATCCGTTGAATGTATGAGCAAGCTTGAGCCTCACCGAGGTAAGCTTTTCTTTCTGCAGTAAGATCTCCTCCTCCCGCATCTCCACCTGTAATAACATTACAATCAAATGTTCCAAAACGTATTGAAAATACCTCGCGTTCTGGTTGCCTTGGCCTTTTGGGAAGATCGGGGTCATCCTCTGTATCATCTTCATGATCTCTTTTACTGTTTTCTTCTGCCCGACGAGGAGATCTAGATCTCTCTCTTGCTCGGTCTTCATTTCCTCTTTCATTTCTACGATCAACATACTTTGACAACTTCCCTCGTCTAATGAGCGTTTCAATCTCGTTCTGGAGGGCTATGCAATTTTTAGTCATATGACCATGATCCTTATGAAACTCGCAATATTTATCTCTATTTTTTTTGTCAGGGTCTGACCTCAGTTTCTTTGGCCACCTTACTTCTTCGTTATTCTTGATTTCTTCCAAGACATGATTAATACCCATTTTCAAAGGAGTATAATTATCGAATTTCTTCAGGACTTCCCATGACGACTTATTATTTTTGGAATGCTTGTCACCGCTATTGCCCTTATGCTCTTTCTTCTTAGATTTGTCGACTTCCACCTTGGTTTCTTTATCCATATTCTTCTTCGCAGCCATAGCCACCTCGGCATTCATGATTTTGGCCGCTTTTGCCATCAACTCTGACATAGTTGTAGGTGGATCTTTGACCAAAGTGTAATACAATTTGTTAGGCAACAACCCACTCATCAAGGCGGTGATTGCTGTCTTTTCTTCATAATCTATGACTTCCAGCTTCTCGTTATTGAAACGAGTTATGTAATCTCTAGTACTCTCACCAGATTTTTGTCTAACACTTAACAAGTGTGCTACTCGTTTTACTGGCTTTGCTCCAAAATAGAAATTGCCGATGAACAACTCGGCCAGTTGAAAGAAAGTTGAAATCTTACCCCGAGGAAGATTGTTGTACCATATCTGGGCAGATCCAGTAAGAGTTCCTGAGAATGCTCTGCATCTCATCTCGTCGGGGACAACATAGATGTCGGCAGCAGCTTGATATTGCTCTATGTGAAGAACAGGATCTGTCTTTCCATCGTATTTGGGAGTCACCACAGGGGCTTTAAACTTTGACGGTGTAGGAAAATCCACAATGGCCTGGACAAAAGGTGTCCCTTGAACAAAAGTTCGTTGTAGGGGATTCTTCGCCTTAGCCATTTCTCCCAATCTATCCTCCAACTGCTGAATGGAACCTTTCCACGCATCATTTCCTTCCTCGGCTTTATTAGTTCAAGCAATTGATTGTTCTGACGTGGCCTCCTGAGATCTATCTTGACGAGCAACTGGTCGTGATTATGCTGATCCTTCTCTTAGATCTGATGGTTGTCGAAAACTCCTCGACATGGCCTTAGGTGGACTCCTATTCCTCATAGGGCCTAATCGGCTGAAAGGAGATACCCTGCTCAATCTTTCCAAGGCACTGGGTCTCTCTGGAGAGAGAGTGATACGTTGCTCAGTATCTGTAGCCCGTATTGACGAAGTTCGCCCAGGTTGATAAGAGAAATCATCAGATCCCTCATTGCGATATGACTTAGTACGCCTGGATCGTGAAGAAAGTAAATAGGTTTGTCTCTGACCACTTATCTGCCCTGAATGTGCAGGTACTCCGCCATGAAGGGTTTGTATGAGTTGCCGCATTGTTTCTTGCATGGCGGTTTATCCTTGAGCCAGATTCGTCATAATTCCAGCCAGATCTGGAGCAGTTGATGGTGCAGAGGGATTTGGAGGATTCCCAACGTTCCCAGCATTTCGATTGCTAGATTCAGGATTATCAACCATTGATGATGAATGATTTTTGGTGAAAAACGATAACAACAGTCGTTTCCCACAGACGACGCCAATCTGTTGATGTAAAAAATTAGATTGCTTCTAATTATTTAATCACAGATAAATATAAATGAGACAAATAATTTTAAAGTGGTTCAGCCTTATAAGAATGGCCTACGTCCACTGTTTCTGTTATTGCCAAGTGTTTTGGAGTTCTCAATATGTAATTCTATCAAGAAAATCCCGTCCCTTGGAATGAGGGTGATGCAATGTATTTATTGCCCTTAGGCTGTACATGTGAAAGGGTAAACAATTAATGCCCTTTAAGAATATACGTCTGTATGATAAGCATTCAATGAATAGTTGAATTGTTGATTATCTGGCAATCAATGCTGTGGCCGAGATGCAGCTCGGACCGCCTTAGTTGCTCGTCGTTCAGGAGTTCCTCGGAGTGTTGGAGTTCCTCGGAGCGTTGGAGTTGGTCGGGGAAATAAACTTCCTCGTTGCTATTGTGCCATGTAGATCGACACGTGTCTTCTTATGATTCGTCTATATCAGCATATTAATTTTGGTATCAACAATGAGTATGAATTATGACTCCAAAATATAATACACAGTGTATGTTTCTCTTAATTATCGATGCTTTTGGTTTTTGCATCTTTGTTGCCTAGTGGGATTACTCGATGGGTCCGAGGATCCGTGGCACCATTGGCCAGGGTTTGGATGAGGGACCCGCCCCTTGTTTATGATTTTGTATATGCCATTGGATTCAGTTGCTATTGGACTGTATCACTGACATATCCTTTAGGTGGAGCTATATTATTACTCTAGCCTTAGGGGAACATTGCTGGGATACCACCAGTACTTTTCATCTACTGATGGGGGATATGCCTATGACCCCCATGGATTTCTATGATTTCACGGGTCTCTCTTTTGTCGGGGTGCCTTTAATGGCGGATCAGACCTTAAATATCACTACCGAGGGGTGGATATGGGGATACAAATACCTCTTGGTTAGGGGAGTATCTCGATGTTAGCACTTTGACTACCTACTTGGAGGGGTTACAGGATCGAGGTCTCGATGTGGTGGAATTAAGATGATACACCCATAGTTTATTGTTATTCACTATTGGACTACTTTTGGCTCCAGGTGGTTCAAGTGGGATCCATTTATCCTGGTTGCCCTTTTGATGGATTTTTCGCAGATTTCAGGATATGCCTGGGGCAGATGTCTTCGAATGTGATGTACCAGTCTATGTCCCTTTATTCGAGATTTCGCAAGGATAGTTTTACTGGTTTTATGTATTTGTGAGGGGAAAGTGCTCGTTCTAGTTTTTCATTTCTTCTTACTCATTCTAGTTTAAAGGTTGTTTCTTTATGTTGCTGATGTTGTATTTTGATTTTGGGAAGATGCATTTTTTTATTATATTGCCACTCATTATAAGAGACCTTGGATTATAGAGTCGATGGTTGGTGTATTCCCTTTCGTTTTGACAATATGCATAGGGGAATAAGAGGTTTGGATCGTCCATGTCTTTGGCTTTAGCTAGGACGTCTCTGAGTTGGATGACTGTTGAGACTGCAAGTATCTCTATGTCTTTTATTCTTTCCCTATTTTTTTATTTTCATATTTATATGTTTATCCATCCTCATTTCCAATTTTGGTGCTTTCTTCCCTTGTTGGTTCCCTGATGTTTAACCCATCACATGTCAAGGGCAAGTGTTGTTGTGTGGGAGTTATCTAGGTTGCGGTTGATGCTGGAGGAGCCGTACGATGCTCTCTTTTATCTTAGTGTGAGTGTTACATACAAGTACATATGGGATGGACCGGTCAAGGTGCCGTTCCCTCCTCCTTACTTTATAGAGCATACTGAGGGGTTGGTGGGGGAGGATTGATAGATGTTCACAGAGGGTGTGCTTTTTGTGGGGGAAAAACACGTGGCGAGCACTCCGGTCAAGATGGCGAGCAATAGACGCTCCAACAAGATAGAGAAGATTAGAGTCCTTGATAAACTAGAAGATTGAGGAGCAATATCTGATTCAAATCAAACTCCATGAAGATAGGACTTGTTGATACCAAAATTAATATGCTAATATGGACGAATAATAAGAAGACACGTGTCAATCTATGTGGCACAATAGCAACGAGGAAGTTTATTTCCCCGACCAAGTCATGTTCGCTCCGAGCAACAAGGATACCTCAAGGAATTATAACACTCCGAGATACTCCAGCGCTCCGAGGAACTCTTGAGCAACGAGCAACAAAGGCGGTCCGAGCTGCATCTCGGTCCCAGTATCGATTGCCAGATAATCAACAGTTTAACTATTCATTGAATACTTATTATCTTGACGCACACGCTGCATTAAATGTATTACCCTTTCATATGTATATCATTTAATGTATCAACCCTTCATACGGGAGCCTCAGGGCTATAAATACATTGCATCATCCTCATTCATAGGGGACCGGAATTTCTTGAGAGAACATATACTCGAGAATTCTCAAACACTCAGCAATAACATAACAGTGGACGTAGGCCATTCATATAAGGCTGAACCACTTTAAAAATCTTTGTCTCATTTTACTTATCTATGATTGAATAATTAGAGCGATCTAATTTTTTACATCAACAGATTGGCACCGTCTGTGGGAACGATTATTACTATCGTTTTTCACCAAAAATCGTTCATCATCAATGGCGGATAATCCAGAATCTAGCAATCGAAACGCTGGAAATACTGGAAATCCTCCGAATCCCTCTGCACCTCCAGATCTAGCCGGGATTATGACGAATCTGGCTCAAGGACAAACCGCCATGCAATAAACAATGAGGCAACTCATACAAACCCTTCATGGCGGTGCACCTGCACGTTCAGGACATCAAAGTGGTCAGAGGCAAACTTATTTACTTTCTTTACGATCCAGGCGTACTGAGTCACGTCGTAATGAGGAGTCTGATGATTTCTCTTATCAACCTGGGTAAACTTCGTCAATAAGGGCTACAGATACTGATCAACATATCACCCTCTCTCTAGAAAGACCCAGTGCTTTAGAAAGACTGAGTAGGGTGTCTCCTTTCAGTCGATTAGGCCCTAGGAGGAATAGGAGTCCACCTAAGACCATGTCGAGGAGTTTTCGACAACCATCAGATCTAAGAGAAGGATCAGCACAATCACGACCAGCTGCTCGTCAAGATAGATCTCAAGAAGCTACCTCAGAACGATCAATTGCTCGAACCAATAGGCCCGAGGAAGGAAATGAAGCGTGGAAAGGATCTCTCCAACGGTTGGAGGATAAATTGGGAGAAATGGCCAAGGCAAAGAACCCCCTACAACGAACTTTTGTTCGAGGAACACCTTTTGTACAGGCCATTGTGAATTTTCCTACACCGTCAAAGTTCAAAGCACCTGTAGTGACCCCCAAATATGATGGAAAGACAGATCCTGTTCTTCACATAGAGCAATATCAAGCTGCTGCCGACATCTATGTCGTCCCCGACGAGATGAGATGCAGAGCGTTCTCAGGAACTCTTACTGGACTGCCCAGATATGGTACAACAATCTTCCTAGGGGTAAGATTTCAACTTTCTTTCAGTTGGCCGAGTTGTTTATTGGCAATTTCTGTTTTGGAGCAAAGCCAGTAAAACGAGTAGCACACTTATTAAGTGTTAGATAAAAATCTGGTGAGAGTACTAGAGATTACATAACTCGTTTCAATAACGAGAAGCTGGAAGTCATAGATTACGAAGAACAGACAGAAATCACCGCCTTGATGAGTGGGTTGTTGCCTAATAAATTGTATTACACCTTGGCGAAAGATCCACCTAAAACTATGTCAGAGTTGATGGCAAAAGCGGCCAAAATCATGAATGTCGAGGAAGCTATGGCTGCAAAGAAGAATATGGATAAAGACACCAAGGTGGACGTCGACAAGTCTAAAAATAAAGAGCATAAGGGCAATGGCGGTGACAAACGTTCCAGAAATAATAAATCATCATGGGAAGTCCTGAAGAAATACGACAATTATACTCCTTTGAAAATGGGTATTCATCATGTCTTGGAAGAAATCAAGAACAACGAGGAGGTAAAATGGCCAAAGAAACTGAGGTCAGACCCTGATTCGAGGAGTAAGGATAAATATTGCGAGTTTCATAAAGATCATGGTCACATGACCAAAAATTGCATAGCTCTTCAGAACGAGATTGAAACACTCATCCGAAGAGGAAAGCTAGAAAAATATGTTGATCGGGGAGGTGAAAGAAAAAATAACGACCGAACTAGAGAGAGGTCTAGATCTCCTCGTCGAGCATAAGAGAAAAAGAAGAGAAACCATGAAGATGATCCAGATGATGACCCCGACCTTCCCAAGAAACCAAGACAACCAAAACGAGAGGTATTACACGAGGAGATGCAGGAGGAGGAGACCTTACTGCAGAAAGAAAGGCTTACCTTGGAGAGGCTCAAGCTTGTTCATATATTCAGCGAATAAATCTGGCCGAGGACGATCGTACGAGGAAGGTAAACAAAGAGAAGCTGGTCATTGGCTTTTCAAAAAATGACCTAGCAGGTGTTCTTTATCCTCACGACGATCCTCTGGTGATCAAAATGAGGATGAAGGAAGTAGTGATTTCAAGGGTGTTGGTAGACAATGGAAGTTCAGCAGACATCATGTACTATTCATGCTTTGATAGTTTGAATCTGAAATTATCTCAATTGGAACCATATCACAGACTCCTACTGGGTTTTGCTGGCGAGAAAGTTTTTCCACTTGGGACGATCAAGTTGGATATATTCATTGGAACTTGGCCTTCTTGTCGAACAGAAAGAATACGCTTCTTTGTGATGGATAAGAATGTGCAGTCAGCTTACAACATCATCATGGGAAGAGTTGGTTTGAAAAAGTTTGAAGAAGTTCCATCTACAGTGCATCAATGCTTAAAATTACCAACAAACTTTGGAGTAGGAGTTGTGAAAGGTGATCAAAAAGTAGCTCGGGAATGCTATTATTCATCTGCCGAGCAAGAGGAGCTTGAGGAATCAAGGAAAAAGACTACTACTTACCAGGTGGAAGAAGATACAGAGATTGAAACTCTCGATCCCAGAGATGAATCCCAACTTGTAAAAGGACAGGTGGTGGAATCTACAGAAAATGTTATTCTGGATGACGAGCACCCTGAACGTGTAACCCAGATAGGTTCATCGTTGGATGCTTCAATAAAACAGGAGTTGATAACTTTCTTGAGAAATAGAAAGAAAACTTTCGCATGGAGTCATGAGGACATGCCAGGAATAGATCCAAACTTCTTATGTCACGGGCTCAATGTGAATAAGGAGATCAAGCCTGTAAAGCAGAGAAGAAGGGTATTTAGCCCCGAGAAGAATCAAGTTATTCAAGAGGAGGTCGAAAAGCTCCAAAAAGCTCAATTCATTGAAGATGTGAAATACCCGGATTGGTTGGCAAATGTGGTGATGGTAAAGAAGAAAAACAATAAATGGAGAATGTGTGTTGATTTCACTGATCTCAACAAGGCCTGCCCAAAGGACCACTTTCCATTACCCATAATTGATCAGTTAGTGGATGCTACCTCTGGGCACGAGCTGCTCAGCTTCATGGACGCTTATTCAGGCTACAACCAGATCAAGATGAAACCTGAAGACAGGGAGAGTACTTCTTTTATTACCCCTAGGGGTACTTATTGTTATAATGTTATGCCTTTTGGTTTGAAAAATGCAGGAGCGACATACCAGCGGCTGATGAACAAGGTTTTTGCCGAACAAATCAGTTGCAATATGGAAGTCTATGTCGATGATATGCTGACAAAAAGCAAGAAAGCTGCTGATCATCTAGTTGATTTAAGTCAGACTTTTGATCAACTGGATAAATACCAGATGAAGCTCAACCCGACGAAGTGCACATTTGGAGTACGAGAAGGAATGTTTCTCGGGTACATTGTCAACCAGCGAGGCATTGAAGCAAATCCAAAAAAGATCAAAGCTCTTTTAGGGTTGCGATCTCCAACAACAAAGAAAGAAGTGCAGAGTCTTACAGGACGAGTTGCAGCGCTCAACAGATTTGTATCTCGAGCAACAGATAGATGCTTACCATTCTTCAAAACACTTCGAAAAACTTTCGAGTGGAATGATGAATGTGAAAGAGCCTTTCAAGACTTGAAAAAATATCTGGGAACACCTCCACTGTTGTCAAGGCCAATAACGGGAGAAAAGTTGTACTTATACCTGGCAGTATCAGAGCATGCAGTCAGCTCAGCATTGATCAGATTGGAGAATGGAGTCCAGAAGCCAATTTATTACACAAGTAAGGCTTTCCGAGGTGCAGAGATTAGGTACCCAAAGTTAGAAAAATTGGCATTGGCATTAATTGAAGCAAGTAGAAGAATGAGGCCATATTTTCAAGCCCATACCATCGTCGTTTAGGCCGACATGCCATTGAGACAAGCCCTTCATAAGCAAGAAAAGTCAGGGAGACTGATGTACTGGGCAATAGAGCTCGGTGAATATGATATTGTGTATGAACCCCGATCATCATTGAAAGGGCAAGCTGTAGCAGATTTTATAGCAGAGTTTACATATCCTGATACCCATGAGGAACAAAAAGTGCTCACTGATCAACCTGTGGATGTTACAGGATCAACAGACATAAGTCCAGACCAACTCCGGTTGGTAAAAGGGCTTGTGGATGTAGAAAGATCATCAAATTCAAATCCAGACCAACTTCGGTTGGTAAAAGGGCGAGAAGAGATGGTCGACGAGGAGCGAAAATTAACAGGGGAGGATGGAAGAGAACAGCAGATATTCCACCGAGGAACTCTATTGGATAAGAAATTTGAACACGAGTTACCTACATGGAGATTGTATGTAGATGGGTCATCTTGCACAGCAGGTTGTGGAGCAGGGATTGTTTTGAAAACCCCAGACGAGATTGATATAGAATATGCCTTGCGATTTCAATTCAAAACCTCCAATAATGAGGCTGAGTATGAGGCCATGATAGCAGGTCTTAATTTAGCAAAGATTATGGAAGCACAACAAGTGATGGTATTCAGTGATTCTCAATTAATTATGAATCAGGTGATGGGAACATATGCGGTTAAAGGATAACTAATGGTCAAGTATCATGCAAAGGTGATGGAATTATTGGCAGAATTTGATGCCATTCAGTTGATCAGAATACCCAGAATAGAAAATGCACAAGCAGACGCACTGGCCCGACTAGCATCAGCTACTCGTACCGAGCTGCGAAGAACGATACCAATTGAAGTACTGGAAAGTCGGAGCATAGATGAAAACCTGACGATGAATGTTATTACCCTTGATTTAGGACCATCTTGGATGGATCCCATCAGGGCATATATTGAAGAGGGAGAATTGCTAGAGGATAAGCTCGCGGCAAAGAAATTGAAGTTTAAAGCTGCTCGGTATGTACTAACTAATGGTGTTTTGTATAGACGAGGAATTATGGTAGGTTTGCAGAGATGTGTACACCCCTCCGAGGTGAAAGAATTGATTGAAGAGATCCATGAAGGGTCTTGTGGAGCACATGTGGCAGGTCGAACACTTTTGCAAAGAATGACGACGCAAGGATACTACTGGCCGACGATGAGGGCTGATTGTATAGCCTATGCTAAGAAATGTGACAAGTGCCAACGTTTTTCCTCCATCCGACGAACTCCACAAGCTTTGTTGACACCCATAACTTCCCCTTGGCCATTTGCCATGTGGGGAATTGATTTGGTTGGACCATTGCCGACCACTCGAGGAAGATTCAAGTACCTCGTCGTCGCAGTAGATTATTTTACTAAGTGGGTAGAGGCTGAACCCCTTATCGATGTGACGTACGAGAAGGTATACCAATTTGTCTGGAAGAATATCATCTGTCGATATGGTCTCCCTCATGCCTTCATCACAGACCATGGAACACAATTCGACAACGAGGAGTTTGCTGCCTATTGTCAACAATCAAACATCCTGAAGACCCATTCAGCACCAGGACATCCTCAAAGCAATGGGCAGACTGAGGTGACAAACAGAACGCTACTAAATGGTTTGAATAAGAGGTTAAGTGATGCTAAAGCTAATTGGATTAATGAGCTACAGTCAGTATTGTGGGCTTACCGAATAACTCCCCGAGCAGCAACTGGAGAATCACCATACATCCTGGCATTTGGAAGTGAGGCTGTAATACCTGCTGAGTTGGGACTCCCAACACACAGAGTGCTAAATTTCAATTCCCCAGTCAGTGACTTGATGAGAAGATTAGATTTGGACATGCTCGAGGAGGTTAGAGAAGAGGCAGCCATTAGGAATGCTGCTTACCAACAACGCACAGCTCTGTTCTACATCAAAAGGGTGAAGAAATGCGACTTAAAAGAAGGGGATTATGTGCTAAAGAAGGTCATTCAGAAGCACAATAAGCTTGAAGCCAACTGGCATGGACCTTACCGAGTTACAGAAGTTGTCCGACCAGGAACTTACCGAATAGCAACTCTAGAAGGAAAGGAATTTAAGAATGCATGGAATGCTGAACACCTACGCAAGTATTATCAGTAATGTAAAATGTAAAGCAATTCCTTCATTATGAATAAAACGATGATGTTTCACCATCTCCTTCCTTTTATTACAAGTTTTTTGGGGAATACTAGTGTGATACACTACACTGATAGTTCGAGCGTGATCAACTTCGGTTGGTAAAATAGCGAGAACAAATTATACTCCTTTGGTTAGGAGGCGTACACTTGCGTGATCAACTTCGGTTGGTAAAAGAGCTTGTGGACAAGATAGTTCGAAAGAACCTGATAGTTCGAGCGTGATCAACTTCGGTTGGTAAAATAGCGAGAACAAATTATACTCCTTTGGTTAGGAGGCGTACACTTGCGTGATCAACTTCGGTTGGTAAAAGAGCTTGTGGACAAGATAGTTCGAAAGAACCTGATAGTTCGAGCGTGATCAACTTCGGTTAGTAAAATAGCGAGAACAAATTATACTCCTTTGGTTAGGAGGCGTACACTTGCGTGATCAACTTCGGTTGGTAAAAGAGCTTGTGGACAAGATAGTTCGAGCGTGATCAACTTCGGTTGGTAAAATAGCGAGAACAAATTATACTCCTTTGGTTAGGAGGCGTACACTTGCGTGATCAACTTCGGTTGGTAAAAGAGCTTGTGGACAAGATAGTTCGAAAGAACCTGATAGTTCAAACCCACGACCAACTTTGGATGGTAAAAGGGCGAGAACAACATTCTTAAAATGCCAATTTTGGCTGGTTAAGAAACAAAATATGCCAACAAGTTAGTCAGAAGGTAAAATCATTCCAGAAAATACAAAATATTCCAAACTGAGCCAAGTATAGTTGGTCGGGGATAAAAACCCACTAATTGTAGTTGGTCAACGAGGAGAACTTATTGACGAGGAGGGTCCATCAACCTGGTTGGTCGGACACATTTTATGAAAAAGACAAAAATTTACCAAGTATGGTTAGTAGGGTATAAACTCTCACTAACTATAATTGGTCGACGAGCACAATTTAACAACCTTGGTTGGTTGGAAAAATTTTAAACATTTTTATACTCATTACTTTATTATTAAGTGATCGAACAACATTTTTTATACTTGTAACTGTTTATTACTAAGTTGGTTGATGAACAACACGAAATTGTTATCTTTTTAACAGATACATATGCACAGATGTAAAAGTGTTAGACAAGTACAAAAGAATAGCAATACAGATTTGCAAACAGAAAATGAAAGTCTTTCATTAAAATTCAAAATAAATTACATGTTACATATGTTTGCTAACTATTACATTGAAAATCCTATTCTATTGGTTTTTTCCCCTCAGCCTTCGATACAGGTTCCTCGCCAGCAGGAGGATCATTTAATGTTTGGGGAGAATTGATAAAATTCAAGTCCCTCAACATTCTGACATTCATTACTGAAGGAGTATCCAAGAGATGCTCGGGATGAGATAATTCAATATGAGAATGAAGACTATAGTCACCAAGATATTTTGAAATTAAGCTCCGAGGAATAGCACGAGCTGGGATCCATTCCATGTCCAGTTTATAAGGCGGTACAGGCAAGTCTAGTAGCCCAGGAGCATGATAATCCCATAAATAATGGCCCTGATCTAGCTTTAACACACCCAGTGCGTTCAACCATCCCTGTTTATAACCTTCATTATTGGCATTTTCAAGGCGAGCATCCAAGTGACAAAGGGCTTCATTGTAGCCTGCCATCCAAAACTCACGAGGTTGTTTGTGGAATTGGAAAGTTATTCTCTCTAGTTGCTCGTGAAGGCTCCTGGCAAAAACATCTTTATTATTCAAAGCAGACTTCATCGCAGTAAGTTGATCTTCCAAAGATAGGTTTTTCTTGGACATTTCAGACAAAGCACGATCTTTTGCATTCAATTGGAACGCTTGAGTTTCCAAAGTAGACTGAGCGCGAGCTTCTTCAACATTACGGCTGAGAACTCTTGATCGACTCCGAGCAGGTGGAGAACTTTGCTCCTCGACAACATTTTGAACAGCTCTTGCTCGCCCACGAGACCCTCTTCCTCGTCCCCGAGCAGTAGTAGAAACACCAGACTTTCTTAACGTATCCAATTCTTGCCTTAATTTGGCGTTTTCAACCTCTAAGAATGAGAATCATTCATCAGTGACCGGTACCAAGGCAGCAGAGGATGAAGCTGCAGACTCATATTGTGCCAACGTTTTCTGCAAATTGTTGTTCTCATGTTCCAGCAGATCGGCGATCTGTCTGCAGGCCTCAACTTCACCTTTTAGGGTTCTCTCCCTAACATCGTACCCAGCGATGATCTTTTTGTGACCTGTCTCAGAGGAAAGCTGTTGATACCTATTCTCATATTCCTTGTGCAACAAGGCAGTTGATTCATTGTGCTGATTATGAAGATCTTCTAAGGTACAATGAAGCTCCTCGATCAATTCATAGTAGGCCACGTTGTTGGCCACAGCTCGGTCAAGTAAAGCTTTCAAGTACCGATAAGCCTCAATTGCCTGTTCTGAAGCATCATGGCCAAGGATGTCAGCAATTTCTGATACACTTAGCTCTGTGTGACCTGCATTCGTGACATTGCTGCATTAGTTTTGTATCATTGGCAGATAGCAATTCCATCCTGGCCATAAACTAATGAAGAGGAGACAACAATCAACAAAAACAAATCATCAACAACAGAGAAGAACAAAGATGTATTTTATTAGATCATAAAAAGATTACATTATTTGATTATAAATGATAATGAAAGATAGAAATGATACCGAACAACTTCACACCTTTTCCTTGTCTCCCAAGACTTTCTCGGGAGGCTGGAACGAGGAGCTTGGTTGCTCGGTGGTAACAGCAGCTTGATCAGCAGGAGTTGAAATTTTCTCAGGAGGAGGAAGCATGGAAGAAATGTCCTCGTTGGCAGAAGGTAGAGAGGCAGGGACTTGATCACCCATGGCCATGGAAGATTCATCAGAGATAGCCTCATCCTCTTCTTCTTCTACAATTGGTGGGGGAGGACCAGGGAGGTGTAGCTGAAATAGCTCAGAGTCCTCTTTGATCTTCAATTCCTGCAGGGCAGCTACCCAGCCATCTCAGAAGTATTTCAATTTCCCGTATTGTACTTGGGATGTCATCGTAGCAATCCCTTTGTCCCATCCTTTATCCCAGCCAGTGCTGAAGGATTTTTTAACTGCGAGCTTTCTTTTCAGTTTCTCCGAGGAGAGCTTCTCGGATAGAAGATCCTCGGCAGTCTTTAATTCGCATCCAATTCTTCTTTTTGGCGCTTGACATCTCGCAGGACGGATAACTCTTCCTCTGCCTTTTTCAGCTTACCTTCAAGCTCTCCAAAGTTCTTGAGCTTGTCGTCATATTTTTTATGCTCGACCTCTAAACTTTTCACCTTATTCTCCAAACTCTTGGAGATCTCAGCCAGCTTCACCTTCTCAGCTTCAACTATAGACAACTTTTTCTCCCAGTCAGCTTTGTCCTCATTATACTGCTGACGATAATCCTTCAAGGATTGGGTCAAACCCAGCAGAGCATCCTCTACCCCCGACGAGGAGCTGGAAGCTTTAATTGCTTCATCTTTCTTCACGATGTTGTTAAAACAATTCACCAGCTAAACAAGGGAAAAAGTGACAGGTCAGTACAAAAATACAAGTATTCAAAGAAAGAAAGGAAATTCAGAGTGTGAGAAATTTACTGAAGCAAGGTGACGGGTAGCTAGGGATGTAAGCATATCCCTAGAAATCTTTTCATCAGTTCCTTGGACCTCGGGTATGATCCAAGTTTTTACCGAGCTCATGGCAGAGCTCGGAGGAATGATGGTTGGAACACCAACACCACCAGCTGGTAGAGAGGAGACGGTTTCAACCAGATTGACTGTTTCAGCCAAATTGACTGAGGACGATTTCCTCAATCTCCTCAAAGGGACTTCAGCAGTTTCAACCAAGGAAGAGCTCTTGGTCGGAGAGATAGCAGTCATCTCCACAGGAGCAACCTTCTTGCTCGGAGCCACTGGGGGCTTCTCGGTAGCTTTGGAAGGCGCAACATCCACCTTCTTAGTCCCCTCTGGGACATCAATTTTGCTTTTCTTGGCCTCAGCAGCAGAAGTAGTGTCATCAAATAGAGAAGGAGGATCTCTTTTCCTGCCCATTCTCTGATTTAAAGGGATGTGAGAATCTGAAGAAGAATCCTCTGGAGTTGAGGCTGGCTCAACAGATCTGATCACAGGACGAGCAGTATAAGAAGTCGTATAACTCCTATACTACAGCAAATATGATGCAGACCTGATGTGCTCGTCTGCAACATTCTTATCCAAACCCCAGATAAGTTTCAGATGCTTAATATTAACCTCTGATTCTTTTGGAGTTTTTCTTTTACTATCAACTGCAAATAAATACATAATGAAATATCAGTCATACATTTTGTCAAATATGATAAAAGCATAATTTCATAAGTAAAGGAAAATGAGAATAAACCTATCCCATTGCCATATGGGGGGCATTTAGGACCCTGGTATACTGCATCTCCAACCAAGGGGGCATATTGCCAATTTTTAATAACCACCCCATGTTCAAAATAATCTCTATTTGCATCAGGGAGGTTAACTACAAGAGCCCTATTTAAAAACCTAGTTTTTAAGTAATAAACATTATCTAAAACAGCCCATCTATAGCAATACATAATCTCAGGAATCCTTATACGAGTCCCATGAGTTAGATTTAATTTATACACCCCATTAATTATTCTCCATGAATTGGGGGTTATTTTTGCAGGAATAACGTCAAAGTACTGACAGAACTCTAAGCATAAGGGGTTTGGCGGAAAAGAAAATCCACATTCAGCAATGAATAGACTGGGGAACCAATGTCCCTCAGCCAATCGAAAATAATCTGAAGGCTCAGAAAGAACCTCCAGAGTTACCCAGGAAGGAATGGAAAAATCGGAACGAAATTTCTCAACAGACTCCACAAGATAAACCATAGTGAATAAAAGAAATACAGAAGAAAAGAAGAGAATCTTACAGGAAAAAGGAAGAGCTGACAACTAGCGAAGGAAAAGATGAACGCACAAGAGAGAGAGAGAACAGAAAGCTTGAATGCAGAAAATTGGAAAAGGTAGAAGACGATATGGTTACCTAAGAAGTTTAAATACTTTACCTTGGGAAGCTGCGAAGGAAATGATTACACAAAAGAAACTAATACGCCAACGGCGGCTAAAAGGACAAAAATGCACGAAGATCGAAGCACTCATAAAAATTCGAAAAGGCGGATTCTGTGAATTTGGAAGAAATTCAAATATAAAGAAAATGCTCCTAAAAACTAGGAAAGTCATTTAATATTGCCATATATCGAGAAAGAATGTTCCCTATTCCTCAAAGTTCGAAATAAGAAACATTGGGGGCTTCTGTTGATACCAAAATTAATATGCTGATATGGACGAATAATAAGAAGACACGTGTCAATCTATGTGGCACAATAGCAACGAGGAAGTTTATTTCCCCGACCAAGTCATGTTCGCTCCGAGCAACAAGGATACCTCAAGGAATTATAACACTCCGAGATACTCCAGCGCTCCGAGGAACTCTTGAGCAACGAGCAACAAAGGCGGTCCGAGCTGCATCTCGGTCCCAGTATCGATTGCCAGATAATCAACAGTTCAACTATTCATTGAATACTTATTATCTTGACGCACACGCTGCATTAAATGTATTACCCTTTCATATGTATATCATTTAATGTATCAACCCTTCATACGGGAGCCTCAGGGCTATAAATACATTGCATCATCCTCATTCATAGGGGACCGGAATTTCTTGAGAGAACATATACTCGAGAATTCTCAAACACTCAGCAATAACATAACAGTGGACGTAGGCCATTCATATAAGGCTGAACCACTTTAAAAATCTTTGTCTCATTTTATTTATCTGTGATTGAATAATTAGAGCGATCTAATTTTTTACATCAACAGGACTCTTCCATTTTTATAACCCTAATGTAACCCCTAACTTTATATAAAGGGGACACCCCCCCATTGTGAAAGGGCGCTCAGAAGGCTAGAGAAAATCCCTCATGTAAACTCTCTTATTATCATAATGAAACACAACAATAGCGCCATGGACGTAGTCCATTCATGATCGAACCACATAAATATTTTTCTTTCTCATATTTATTTTTATACATGCATCGTGGTGAATGGGCACCCCCCTACGGGTGAGTTTTTTTGTGACCACAATTGGCACCGTCTGTGGAAAACGACACCAAAAATCATTTCTTCTTGTTGACGAGACGAAGATTTACTTTGCGACGCAATAATTTACATGCAGAAAACCTCTTAAAAAGCTAAATTTTTCCTTTCTTTGCATATAAATAATTATATTTTTTGCAAATACCTTTTTCTGTAATCATCATTCTCGTATGTTTATATTTATAAACCTTGTGTTGAATATTTATTGACGAATCTGATAACTGCGAGTTTTATAATCATGAAATCTGTTTGAGCCCTTCAAAATATGGACTTTCTTAAGATTTTTCTGGGAAGGACACGTTCAGTTATTGGGTTACATCATATATTATGATTCCCATATTCCAGATTTTTTGGCAGGTAATAAACGTTAAAAGGGCCCTCTCTCACAAGGACGTTGACCACATCTTTACAAACATATTTAAATATATTCTCTCAACAAACATGTTTTCACAAAAATGCACAGATTTCGAACACACAATCTTGCCAGGAATCTTATCTCCGTTTGCACAGTTTGTGCCAAAAAACTGTAATCACGAAGAAACTAACGATTTTCGACCATATCTACGGTCATCTCCGACCTATAAATAGGGACTATCATCAACCTGAGCAACCCGCTCACATCTTAACCCTGCAGTGGCGGAATCACAGCTCTGTAATCAAAGCTTAGTGAAATCAAAAATAGAAAAAAGACCTAAATCACCGGATTTTCACATGCACCAGATATTTTATTCTCCGGTCAAAACCTACTTGCCTTGGAATCAGAGGTCCTATGAATTTGCAACTGCCATTTTCTCAGTGCTGATCGGCAGCGAGGTGCGAGGATCCCAGGGTAACGTTGGCGGAGCTTGGGGACCAATATATACCATGTCTCGAACATCAACAAAGTTGTCAGAGGTCGGCAACCATTATATGAAGCGTACCACGCCTCAGCTACAACGCCGGACCATAATCACTGGTCGGTGGCACCATCTCGCATCCCAACTCACCGATGAAGACATAACTCATTATCGAACTGTATCTCTTTGATCAAGCACCAATAAATTTTTTGGTCTCCACTCCGGTTACTCTCCAACCTGCAATCTTCCTGGTCGAGTAGCCCTCGGTGGTCGGCGACCTGTTTGCAACCAAAATTATCACACATCGGCAATAAGAGATCAAAGCGCCGAGGCTAATTTTCATCTGTAACGTCTTTACTTTGTCTGGTCGGCATCCACGATGAGGAGGACCTGATAATAAAATATTTAATTGGGCTTTGAATAATTTTTGAAAAAATTATGAATCCAATCCTATGTCCCAAGTATGGAATATATATTTTTGCACTGCTCGATTCTCTCTGAATTTTTTTTGAAGGACCATATGACTATATTACAGTGATTACAATGATTTTGGTTGACACTTTTTATACGATTTTATTACAATTATTTTGTTCATGTAAATGGCGGGGGACACTTCTATCAGTACTCCTGTCATTTATTGGATCATTTAATTTTCAATATTGTCATCCGACTACTATTATTTAATTTCGACAGAAGGAGATTATTGGTTATTTAGTTTGGCCCCGATGGATGCTCAGGCACAGTTATCTCAGTGGGATTTTTATTGTCAAAATAATTGGATCATTCATTATGTTCATACACTACTACAATTTTTTCCTTGGCAAATGCTCGAGCGGAGGCATATATCATATATACTTTGCTGAACAAATCATTATCATGATAATTTTTTTTTGAATTAGCCTCAACAAATGGTCGGAAAATTTATTAACTCTCACAGATGCTCGATCACGAATTGCTCGCTATATCCACTCGGTACTGCTTTGCCCTGATAGACTTTCCAGGCACCACTTATTTTATTAATACTCCGACGAATAGTCGAGCATGCTATGACACTTTACACCCAACAAATGCTTGGGCAAGATGATTTGTTATGATCGGCGGATGCTTGGACATTTCTATTTCTTCGATTTTAGTGCTGATTATCTAACTCTATGATTCTTAACCTGAAGGACGATCAGGCATATCTAAGATTCATATAGGCAAAATATTTCTATATATTTTGTCCCGAAGATATCTACCGCACAAGTCTCATTTTATCCCCAATGGATGGTTGGTCAGGATAATTCTCATATTCTGCACAGTCCCAATTGATGGATACACACATTTATTTGTGCATTGTTCGTTTCTGTCTCATAATACTTTATTTGATCACAAATTATGCTCACGATTTTTATTATCATAAATTTGTTAACAGGGGGCTGTCTATACTTTATACTTCACATGTGAAAAATAATTGTCACCACACAATTTTTTGTGAAAATAAATTTTTGAAACCAACTTACAATTGAGCATTTGCTTAGAGCTAGTTGCAGAAATTCCAAATTGTCTCCTATGTCGTACATCTGGATATATTTGACAAATTTTGCAACTTTTATTCGACTTTATTACAATTATCTTGTTCACATAAATAATGGGGCGTGCTTGTATATCCCTCATGTCATTTATTCGATCATTTAATTTTCAATATTTTCGTTTAGCCATTATTAGTTATACCAATGGATGGTTGGTATAATATTTTTACTAGTAATTAGCGTAGCCCCGACGGATGCTCGGGCACAATCATCCTCGTGAGATTTTATCATAAAAATTATGGGATCATTCATTTCATTCATTAAATACTATGAAATCTATTCCTCGGCGCATGGTCGAGCAGATACACTTCATATATTCCTTGACAGAATAAACGTATCACATGATATTTTATATTTGATTTAGCCTCGACAGATGGTCGAGCAAGTTATTAACTTCCACAGGTGAAAGATTCGGTCTCAACGAGTGCTCGGCCACAATCTTAAGCTCTTGGAAACCTTATTAAGGCTCCGATAAATACTCGAGCACAAATCATTTGCTTTATTTACTTGGTACTGTACAACTTAGCTCCGACAGACTAGCCACTATTGATCATCTGGCTTTATGATTCTTAACCTGAAGGATGATCAAGCATATTCAAGGTTCATCTTGATAAATGATCGGCAAAATATTTCTATATTTTTCGTCCCGAAGATATTTGCCACACATGTCGCATTTTATCCCCAACAAATGGATCGTTCGTAATATCTGTCTGGTCCTTTTTAACTCGACGGATGCTCGAGCATGGATCACTCGTAATTTTTTCCTCGACAAGCATTCAGGCATTATTTATTTAATCTGGAAATCTACTTTTCACTAACATTGTAGGATCGTTAGTAATATCTGCTCGGTCCTCGATAATATTATCTCGATGGATGCTCAGGCATCATTTATCTTATCAATGCTCCGACAGATGCTCGAGCATGGATCGTTCGCAACATCTACTAGATCCTATGAAATTTTGCCTCGACGGACCCTCAGCTTCGATGGACAGTCGACATTATGTGATCATATCTCAGGCTTCAGTGGACAATTGGGCAATGCAATTCTTATTTAATTCAACCTCGAAGAATCGGGAGTTGGGAAACCTATATGACAAAGATCCAATAACACATAAAGCAGTATGGAGTGCAACGATAAACTATATTTATCAATAAGAACGAATCCAATATGTTGGAAGTCAGATATCCAGCAAGATCATAATTAATCGTGGTTGCTAAGGATGGAAGCCAAGCTTCACCGAACTCTTCTTTCTCCACTTCGACTAACGATCTCATGGTTTATGGACGACTCACGTCTCATCTCCACCAACCTGCTTTGTGGTCTGCTCACTTAAGAATTTTTGGCCCTCCGACCTGCGAACTGAGGCTGTCACAACCAAGCGACCAAATATTTTTTCTAATCTTATGTACAATCATCATTGACCTGCGTCAAGATCTGTCCCAATTGGTCGACGTTCTTTCACGTACGACAAACATAATGTGTTGGCAATAACACTAGACCACCCTGAATGTATCTGCAACATCGTCGGATAGCCCATGGTGATCGACAATCACTAGGCAACGAATTAACGCGTCATCAACACTAAGATATCCATTCTAGAGGAACATCGTTTCTTGAATACCACATCAAATCAATGCATTTTTACATGAAGATGCTTTGAACTCATATCAATTTCTTTAGATGCATGAGCTATATGGAGTCTTCCACAGCCTCCTGGAATCACCATGCATGGTCGACAAATAAGTGTTCCCTGAGGAATAATACATTACATGGAGCTATATGAGCAAGATAATCCTTAATTATATCCAGCTCGACAAACGATCAGCGCGATACTCTTCAACACAACAAATCCCTGAGGAGCGATCGGGCACACTTATCATCTCAGTTATACAAATCAAATAACTCGATGGACGGTCGGGCAGTCTTCTCTTCACAACCCGATTGGGTGCTCCATTGCAACGGTGACACTTGAACAGATTCACCGCAACATTTAAATCAAAATAGAAGAGGCCAACTCAGGATTGATGCAAGCATGGTTAACACTGGCATTAGTTTTTCAAATGACGATCAAGACTAAGCTTGATTTAATTACAACAACTATCTTGCTTGTTTCAATTAAACTAAGGAAGTCCTCGAATCTTTGTCATCTTCAAACACAAATGGCCTTACGAGTTGCCCCAATAATAATAAAAGCCCTACGGGGGATACCTGGGTAAAAAGCCAACTCAGGTTGGTCGCCAACTATATTGGTCGGTTAAAATCCTGAACGAGTGGATGGCCTTTAAACCAAGTGCATTTTTGCCATCGTCTTTTGGGCCTAAGGAAGTGTGACGGCACAACCTAAAAGGTAAAATCGATGGATATTTATATGCGAGGCATTAGAAAATGGAAAATTGAGAACAAAATTGGTATTACATTAACTTGCGGGAAAGGCCTAAGTATAATAACCATGCCGATTACATATCAAATATTATAAACCTAAAGCAGGGTCTTACCCTAACTAGGTACATGCTCGAGCAAGCCTAGGCACATAGTCCTGTGGTCGGCCTCTCCAATTGGACCATATGAAAAACCTAATGTAGGGTCTTACCCTGACTAGGTACATGCCTAAGCAAGCCTCGGAATATAGGCATGTGGTCGGCCTCTCTAATTTAACCATGTGAAAAAACTAATTCAGGGTCTTACCCCGACTAGGTACATGCCCGAGCAAGCCTCGGCACATAGGCCTATGGTTGGCCTCTTCAATTGTACCATATAAAAAAACTAATGAAGGGTCTTACCCCGACTAGGTACATGCTCGAGCAAGGCTCGGCACATAGGCCTGGTGTTGGCCTCACTAAATGGACCATATAAAATTAAAATACAGGGAGATTCCCTAAACTTGATGCACGCTCGAGAAAGCCTCAGTAAACGAATTCTAAACAGGCCTGTGGTCGGCCTCACGAATTGGGCCATGCAATAAAACAGAATAATGAACTAGGTTTAACCTGATCCCAAAAGGGTACGTAGGCAGCTCGACGCTCTCGAGTCCGGTTCCCATATCGATTGAACGTCTCTCAACTCAATGCATTCATCTAAAACCTTACAAAAGCAAGCACATATACCAAATAAGGCTAAAAGTTAAACGACATCTCAAAAGAACACCAGTCCAGTTCACATCAGCAACTACGCACATTTAAAGAGATTATGGGCCAACTCCCAGCTCATCTCGAAATTAACTCAGCTGAACTGCGACCTGTGGGAATATTGTGGGAGGAAAAATATGCCTACATAATAGCGCGACATGTGGCGATCTCCCCGATCAAGATGGAGAGCAACAGACGCTCCAATAAGATAGGGAAGACTAGAGTCCCTTATAAACTAGAATATCTAGGGGAAGTATCTGATTCAAATCAAACTCCATGAAGATAGGACTCATCCATTTTTGTAACCCTAATTTAACCCCTAACTCTATATAAAGGGGACACCCCCATTGTGAAAGGGGGCTCAAAAGGCTAGAGAAACTCTCTCATTATCATAATTAAACACAACAGTAGCCCCGTGGACGTAGTCCATTCATGATCGAACGATGTAAATCTTTGTCTCTCTCATATTTATTTTTATACATGCATCGTGGTGAATGGGCAACCCCTTGCAGGTGTGTTTTTTTACTACCACACTTTCCATTAGTTTTACTCAGGAGGATATCGACTATCATGGTTTTCTGGATAGGAGCGTGATGATGATGCCCTATCCTATGCTTTGGGAGACCATTCTGGCTCGAGCGGGTGTGGTTCCAATGGGAGGGGTGCCGATGGCGGTGAATGGGGAACCACTAGCCCTGACGGGTGAGTTGTAGGTGGTAGGTGAGGACTAGCCAACTCCTAAGCTTGAGCATAAATAGGAGCATATGGTGACAAAGGGTGGGTCTAGAGTTTAGAGGGGAGTACCTAAGGTGGGTGCAAAGGAACGGGAAATAGGTGGCTCCCGAGGGGGACGCGAAGGGTCATAGTTTAACAGTGCAGGGTGGAGAAGGGGTCATAAGGATTACGAGGAACCCTGACCCCCAAGGGGATATTTCTCGCCAATGCTAGGACTCTTTTTGGGTCACGAGATATGATGGAGTGGACTTGTGATTGGGCTTAAAGGTGGTCTACATGCCGGGTAAGGCTCAAGAGAGTTTAGGTAACCCTTCTTTTGGGTAGTTTATAAGCTATAAGTGGTTATTTTTTACGTCAGGAGGTAAGGCGAGTTTGGACGATCTTGAACCTTGGGGCCCGCAGTTGACCACAAAGGAGAGGTATAGGGCGGTAGATGAGGGGGTAGCCAGAGGGTGGGCTGAGGTGGAGGGTGTCGCCGCATCCCATATTGCCACCCTAGAGGTGAGGGAACTGGAGGAGGCATTCGATCAATGGGAGAAGATGGTGGTGTCATTCAGGGGGAGGTGACTCTTAGGAGGGTTGACACCATGCTCCTGCCGTTATAGGTGGAGTCTCAGGATTTTGGTCTTTGGACCTTGTATCCCCTTTCTTTGTTAGTCACCCATTTGGACCGCGTGACTCCTGGACATATGGAGGCCCTGGGAGACACCGAAGTATTTCTCTTTTATCTTTTGCCATTTTCCTTTGTTTACTTTCATTTCCTTTTCTGGCACTGATTATTTTCTTGTTTTGATGTTTCTCAGGAGGTGGTGGTTATGGTGCCTGGCTTGTGGAGGATGCTGCATTTTTTGTCCTTATTATATAGAGAGTTATCGTACTCCATCTAGGTTTATGCCTTCATGTTGGATCATGAGAAATGGACAACGACCCAGGTGGTGTCTCAGTCTCCCTCTCTCTCATTCTCAGTCTCTTACTCTCACTTACACGCCTTCACGTTGGGAGTAGGTTTCAGAGTCCTTTATTGGGTCAGTGCAACTTTCGAGGAACGTTGGTGTGCTCACTTCTCCAGCTCAGTCGAGTTCCAAGCTCCCTGAGGATCTAGACGCAGCAAGTGTTGATGATGGTGAGAAGGACAAGAAGTCCTTTCATTCATAGGTTTTTGATTTCATTGGCTAGGTGAAGGGCTTGTCTCCACCAATTTATACATTTGATTCTTCCTTCCATTCTTTTATTTAGTGCATGTACCTTATTCTTTATTTGGTAGTAAGATATCAGATATTTGATATTTTTTCATTTTATATGACCTTGATTTGGATTCTATTTTGTTATTCTAGCCTTTTATAATTTCCATAAGGAAAGATTATTATTGTAGTAGGTGCAATGCTTTTCTTAGTAATGTTAAGTAGACGTATGAAAATAGAGCGAGCCTAAGCTTTTCTTATTAAAATGGTAGACATAAACATACATACGAAAGTAAGATAGACATACATGCATATGGAAATAAAAAGCAACTCCAACCTCTTTTACTAAAATGGAGGTGATACAAAAATAAAATAACACATTTATATACATGGGAAGAATTGCCCCATCTTTTTGAGACTTTTCTTTTTGGGGAAAGATGACTTTTGTATGATAATGAGAACCTTGTCTGTACCGATGTCAGTGTGGTGGGGGAAGGAAGTTCTCCTTTCTTCGTCTGGTGATTAGGAAAAAGAGCCTTTTGAGATAGCTTTGGAATCAGAGTGCCATCATTTGTCTCAAATAAGGTTCCATTTTGCAGGGAGCCCTTATTAAGTCTGTCTGTTGATGATTCATCTCGAGATGCGGGGTGATTTTGAGAGGATGGTGTTTAGTGTTTATTTTTCCGGGAATAAGTGTATATGGGCAATGTATTCTCCCTTTTTTGATTCTTTTGACCATTACTTTCGTGGTATTAGCATTCATGTGATGTTTTTAAATAAAGATCACCATGCGGAGTCTTAAAATGCCTTTAGAGTACTGTTTTATTACCCAACGTATAGTTTATTTATACCGCGATGTCTCTTTTTGAGTGAGGGAAAAATTACCATAATCAGGGTTTTCCCATAAAATGTTTTTTTGGTGTTTATTTAGACCAGAGCCGAAGAGATATATCGGGTTGCCTACACATCTTGAATTTAAGGACAACTGGGTGTCTGTATTGAATGTTTGACATAAAAATATAACGAAGAATCATGTCTACATAATACTGTCTAAATGGGAAAAATGTTGGGCTTAAAGTGTTTTAGCTGACTAAGCTAAAGATTGGTGGCTCAAGTGGGATTTTTTTATGTAAGGCTGGGAATGTGTATGGGATTGCATAGTCTATGCCACCCACTATGACATATTATTTTAGTGTTTAAATCGGCCTTTTCCTTTTCACCACTGGCGGGCTTCAGGAAATAATTTATTCAATCAGCCGAGATTAAAAGGGTTGGGAAAACATGACTCCATCGAGATCAATTAGGGTAGCTTCCCCGCTAGAGTTTATTTTGGTGACAAAATATGGTCCTCCCTAGTTGGGTGCAAATTTATCTCTTGGAGTCTGGGAAGGTTTGAAATTTTCTTTTAGGTCTATGTCTCACTCTTAGATGTTTTGTTTCTTGACCCTCTTTTTGAATGCTTAGGAGATACATTGCTAGTAACCCTGATTATGATAAGTGACATTTAGTCTCCTCTCAACGAGGAGAGTTAATTCGTCATAATAGGCATGAACTCAGTCAGTTTCGACCACTTGACTTTCAAGCATGGCCCATAATGATGGTATCTCAAGTTCTATGGGTAGGACTGCCTCCATTCCATAAACTAAAGAGTATGGGGTGTAATTTATGGAGTTTTGCTCCGCAGTGCGATATACCCCCAGGGCGTATAGGAGTTTTTCCCACCATTCGCTGTAAGTATTCGTCATCTTTATGATGATATTTTTGACATTCTTATGGAAGATTAGACTTCTCTATTGGTTTGCGATCTTTATGGAGATGACTTATTTCGAGTAATCCCTTATTCGTGTAGGACATTTGAGACCTCTTTCTCAAAGTGAGACCTATTGTCTGATACCAACTCGTGGGGTACACTGAAGTGGCAGATGATGTTTCATCGTATGAATTTTTCCACTTTCTAAGCATTAAGTACCGCGTAATATTCTACCTCATCCATTTGGTGAAGTAGTCGATTGAGGCTAGGATGAATTCGTGCTCGGTAGAGACCTTAAGAGTTACCTTCCCTATGATGTCTATCCCCCTGGTGGAGAAAGGCCAGGGTAAGGTCATGTTGTAGAGTTCTCGAGGATGTAGATGTTTTAGTGGGGTATAAAATTGATATTTGAAGCATCTTCTGACGCAGTTTATGCAATATTTTTCATGATTATCTCGTAGTATGACTGTCTGAGGATCTTCCTGAAGAGGGTGTGGCTATGGATTTTGTCCATGATTTATAAGGTTTCATTCGTAGAACCTTTTTTGTAGAGTTACCCTAACTGATAATAAATTGGGATTTCGTTCATCTCAGGGTGAACCAATCAATGTCGTAGTGCCAAATCATGTGTCCCATAGTTATTTCTTCGATGACATCGACATCAAAGTAATAGGAAGGGGTGCTCCTGCTGGTAAAGATAAAAGTGATTTCCATAGTCCCTTCTAGCATGCCTATCTTGGCAGCTTGGGTGGTAAGAACTTTTGCAAAATAATTTTTATCCCTTGGGAGGTCAAATTTAAGATGTTCGAATCATGAATCTACCTCTTCTATATAGGTATGGTATGGCTACAACTTGTCGTACCAAATTTATAGTCACTTAGTATTTTAATGATGACTAGACTGGAATCCCAATAGGTTTTTAGGTCAGAGATCTCCATTTCCAAGGCTATTTTGAGATTTATGATGCAAGCTTCATACCCAACCATGTTACCGATGCATTCATATGTAAGTTTGAAGTTTGATGGCCGTGAGGAGCAATCGCGAGTTAGGAGATATCAAGAGCGTTTCGATGCTGAATACCCTTTTATTGGAGGTCCTAAAGAATTAGAGTTCCCCAGTTTCTCGATCGTTTAGGGTGAAGAGATCCTCGTCAGGTAATTTTGCCTCATTTTTTTCTTCCTCATTTGCCAAGGGTTTCCCTATTAGAAGGTCAAATATGTCTCACCCTTTAGTGTCTTTTTGCATGATATTCGTGATCTCAAACTTGGATAACATAAGTAGCCCTTTTGTTATTTGTCTAAAGATAATGGGTTTTTCAAAATGGTATTTCAGGGAATCCATCTTGAAGATGAGTCGTATGTTGAAGGACACCATATATGGCCATTATTATTGAGTCATCCATACGAGGGATACACAAGCCTTTTCCAAGGCAGTGTATTTAATCTCATAGGAGACTAGCATTTTACTAACATAGTAGATAGCACATTCCTTTAGAGAAATTTTTATGTATTGGCCAACATAGATCTACAAGCCGTGTAGGTTATGGTCACGTAGAACAAGAAAGGTCATCCCATTTTTGGGAGGTACTATCACTGGTGGGTTAGTGAGGTGCTCTTATATTTTCTTGAATTCTTCTTGGCATTAAGCGTTCCATTCTTTGGGTGAGTCTTTTTTAAGTATTTTGAAGATGAGTTCACAGATAGTGGTAAGCTGGTTGATGAACCGACCTATGAACTGAATTTGGCTTAGGAACCCCCTGACTTACTTTTCTATTTGGGGTGGTGGCCTTTCTCGTATGTCTTTGACTGTGGCGGGTCTATCTCGATTTCGCTGATCACTTTCCCTTTATGGACTTTGAAGACAATTTTTTTTGTAGATTTTGCCTTATTTTGAAGAGGTGTAACCTTTGAATGAGTCTTCAGAGTGACGGGACATGTTATTCTCAATGTTTGGAAATTATGATCATGTCGTCTATATAGACCTCTACTTCCTTATGTATGACATCATGTAGGATGGCTGTGGCCAATATTTGGTAAATTTCACCTGTATAATTGATACCAAAGGATATGATTGTACAATAGTATGTCCCCCTGGGGAGTGATGAGCCCAGTTTCTCATGGTGGTGAGGGTGCATTTTTATCTAATTATAGCCTGCAATCCCATCTACGATGGACTTGAGCGTGTTATTGGTTGTATTATATACTAATAAGTTGATGTGAGGTAGAGGTAAATCATCTTTGGGGCAGACCCGATTAAGATCCCAGTAGTCTACGTACATTCGTACTTTACCGCCAGTTTTAGGCACTAGTACGATGTTTGCTATTATCTCTTATAATTCAAATGAGATATCAAAATATCTCAAGCCATGACTACTAGTGCACATCTAGATATGCACCCAATCACAACCGAACTATATAGGCTTTTACTTCTTGGCTACATGAGTACGTAGGCGCTATATTGAGTACATGTCGTAAGCACAAGCCTAAATAAATATCTTTTGATATTTTGTCCCCAGAGAAATGCAATAATATATCATATTGCCTTTCTATCTCTCTTCAAACTTAACGAGATATCAAACTATTTCAAGTCGAGCCTTCTCTCATACTTACATATATATTAACAAACACCCGTTATACAAGCCAAGCTTTTTCGAACATTTAGATATATAGCAACAATAACCCATTAACCAAAATATAGAGTCATACAGAAGCACTCTTGTGTACCCACATTGGTTGAAGTTACGTTCTTACATCTCTAAGTAATACCGCCTCACACCTAAGCAGCTATCTACATTTAAAAGGATTCTCAAACTAAGGTTTCTCAGCATGTTTTAAAATAAAATAAAAACTTATTAAACAATGTTAATAGTGATAATAAGCATAGATTTAAGGAAATATGAAGAACAAGTAGGGTGCCTAACACCTTCCCCACTCGTCGCCCGGTTCCCGAACCCTATACCAAGAATCTCTGGACCATCACAAACCTAAACACACCTTACGATTAGCTTGAAAGGGATAACCCAAATCTTTTGTTTGTTTTCATATAAAACAAATTGATGACTCTCAACAATCGATAACCCCTCTAATAGAATGCTAGGTTCAGTCCTAAACTAGGGGAGTGCACCCAAAAATGGATATGGTGTCAAGCAACTTCCAAGGGAAAATCATTGATCCTATTGAACCGATAATTGGGCCTTGCGAGGGGAGAGATAGACCGATAGATAAGAATTCTCGCATTAATTGTCATATAATAATTTCCCCACAGATGCATCACCGCTCAGGGCCCATAACACCACATATTGTACGTGATTTGTTTCATTAAATGACCCAAATTATCCTCTAACTTTTTAATTGACATGTTCCATGGCTAATTAGTTCGGGAACGATTATCTTTAGAGCATGCCATCATTTTTGATTCGGCCTTAGCCGATAGATTATGACTTTGAGTCAACTTAGATGAGGATGTGTCTCCATTGGTCGCAAACTATGGGAACTTCTCTCGATGACCCCTCCCTTGATGAAATTTTGTGATTTAAGGGTTATGATCCAATAGATATAAGACACTCTCTCTATATAGCCTATCATATGCACTGAGCCTAAATGTCTCCATCGTATACTTCCTTCCTCTATTGTATGAAATATGGAGATTTTCCCCAGCTGATAAGACACGTCCTCCACTTTGTACTCATGACTCTCCACTCCAAACCCTAATTTAGGAGACGATGGGTATCATCATACCTCTTCATGAAATTATAGTGCCTATGTTTGCGTAGGGATAGATTTGGCATTTCTCAATGTTTGTCACTTTATTCTCCAATTATTAGGGTGATCGGGTCTATGTCCTGACTTACACATGCTTTCTTCATGGTGATGAGGCTAACCCGTTTTATGAATTTTTTGGTTGATAACTTAGGCCAGTGCATGGTGATTGACAACTCCAATACTGAAGAGTTTATAGAAGAGGTTGAGGAATAACCAAAATGCATGAAAGACAGGCCAAAGACCCAAGTACAAGAGTTGGAATAGATAAACTTGGCAGAATAAGGTGATGATCCTAGGCCAATATATATCTCGAAGGATCTTAATGTTGCAACTAAAAGTTCTCTAGTGGAGATGCTATAAGAGTTTAAGAATGTCTTCACGTGGAAGTATACTGAGATGTCGGGGCTAGATACATAGGTGAGCTACCATAAGTTCAATGTGATACCATTAGCAATCCCAGTGAAGCAAGCCACTCGAATGTATAAGGCGAAGCTAGATTTGAATATAAAGGAGTAAATCCATAGGTTGTTCACTGCGGGTTTGATCATGCCTATCCAACATCCTATTTGGTTGCCTAGTATTGTGCCAGCAGGGAAGAAAGACAAGAACTAAATTAGGATTTGTGTGGATTTCAGGGATTTGAATCGGGCCTATCCAAAAGACGAGTTCCCATTGCCTTCTATTAGTAACTTGATAAACGCAATAGCGGGCATGCAATGTATAACTTTATGGATGGCTACGTGGCATATAACTAGATCAAGATGGATCCAGAGGATACTGAGAAGACTGACTTTCGTACTCCGTTAGGTAATTTTATGTATACGGTTATGCCTTTTAGACTAAAGAATGCACGTGCTACTTACGAAAGAAACATGATGGATATATTACGTGATTTCTTTTATAAGATTGTGGAGTTTTATATCAAAGATCTGGTAATAAATTCCAAGAAGGAGGCTACTCACTTGGCAGACTTGAGGAGCGTGTTTGTGAGGTGCAAAAAGTATAAGTTAAAGATGAACCCCCTCAAGTGTGCATTTGGTATGACGAGCGGAAAGTTTTTTCGGTTTTTTGTGAATAGGCAAGGAGTACAAATGCACCTTGACAAGCAAAAAGGAATCCTCAACATGCCAAGGCCCAAGTTTATGAAAGAGTTGAAAAGCTTCTTGGGGGAAGGTCTTCTGCCTAAGGAGGTTTATGCTTGGACTTGCTGAGTTCACTCACCTACAGATGAAGATATTATGGGAAAAGATAAAATTTGTATGGGAGAAGCCACACCAGGAGGCTCTGGACCAATTTAAGAAGCTCCTAAAATTTCCTCAAACGTCGATCCCACCAAAAAGGAGGTATCCCTCTATATCTCTATTTCACATCTACTAGGAGATCAATTGGAGCATTATTAGCTCAAGAGGTAGAGTGTGTAGAGAAACCTGTGTATTACTTAAGTGGAATAATACATGGGCCTGAGGCCAAGTATACCAGTATTGAGAGGCATTGTTTTGCTATTGAATTTATTGAACAAAATCTTAGGCATTGCATGTTGTCTTTTACGGTTCACATTGTAACTATATGTGACCCCATAAAGTTTTTACTTACTAGAACTGTGCTAATAGGCAGGGCAATCGGATGGTTTCTAATACTTTTGGAATATGATCTCAAGTGCGTGGTTACTCGAGCCATTAAAAGTCAAGATTATGCAGACTTATTGGCCATTTTCCCACCTGGGACCTTTGAGCCACCGATCGAATAACTTCCATGAGATGATCTCCAAGCAAATTTCCTGGAAGCTAGCTTGAAAGAATAGAACATGGAGTTCGACGGTTCCTTGGCTGTAAATAAAGGAAGGGAATGAGTGATTCTGGAAAAAAGGAGAGGAAGTCCGATTGTCCTTTAAGGACTCCAGCTGCTCAAATAATGAAGCTCTATATAAGGCCCTGGTACTAGGATTGTTAAAAGCCTTGCGAAGGGGGATTTAGATACTCGTAATAAAGGGAGATTCCAATTTAGTGATGAATTATGTGCATAGCGAGTATCAACTAAAGCACATGAGTTTGTCACCCTGTCAAACAATTATACAGAGGTTGCTTAGCCAGTTCCATGAAGTAAAGATCAAGAGACATCCCAGAACAATGAACATACATGCTGATGCCTAAGTTATGATTGCCCAAAAAATTTCCTTAGAAGGAAACTCAATAGACATTCGAATCACTAACAGGATAGCTCCCTCGTCTATAACCGAAATGCTACCTAATGATAATAGCAATAACTGAAGAGGAAAGATAAGGAAGAAATAAGAAATGGGGTAATGACCACTAAGTTTGGTTGATCTCGCACAATACTTTACCACTGTTAGCAATTTGTACTACAAAATAAGGGAGGTTAGCCAACTAGGTGAATAGATCTTGAGGAAGCTAAGAAAAAGTTGATACAAGTGCATGGATAAAGTTATGAGACCATATAGTTTTCTTTATACCGAAGGATCCAAAGAGTGGGATATTTTTAGCCTACGATAAGGCAGGATGCTGTGATGCTATAGAGAGATTATGGGACGTGCTGGTTGTATTATCATGCTGCCAAATGCAACTTTATAGACCAATCATATGATTGGATGTAGCCTTATCTTAAAATTTTAGTAGATGGTATTGTGCCCACAGATAAAGATGATATTACAAGGCTGAAGCATTGAATACCTAGGTACTACGTTCAAGAGGGGAAACTCTATCGAAGAGGTTATCATGACAGGCCTCTAAGGTGTATCAGGTTGGAAGAATTAAAGGAGGTACTGAAGCAGGCACACGAGCCATATCACATTGCGGGAGAAAAACTCTATGATAAACTTATGACTATGGGGTATTTTTGTCCTACTATGGAGAAGGAGTCTGCGGAGTTCATTAAAAAATATAAGGCATGCCAACTCCATGGGAATATGATTCATGCTCCTTTAGTGGACCTCCACTCTCTCTCTAGCACATTCCATTCCACACATGGGTGTTCGATCTGGTAGGGGTAATAAATCCTTCCTCTAGAGGTTAGATCTGGATACTTGTTGCCATAAAGTGTTTCACTAAATGGGAAGAGGTTATACCATTGAAGAAAGCCACAACTGGATTGGTTACACGAATTATGAGGGAGTTTATCATCTATCGGTTCGGCATCCCAAAGGTATTTGTATAAGATAATGGCACCCCATTTATGAATAGTGACATGAGGTTGCTCACAAAAAAGTATTCCATCATTCATTATAAGTCAAATATTCCCAATATGCAATAGGCAGGCGAAAGTTACCAATAAGACCTCGGTGAACATCCTCTCAAAGATGCTAGAAGATTTTTTAGGAAAGTGGGATGATAAAATATTGGAGGTCTTGTGGTCTTATAGAACAACTAAGAGGAAATTTACATGCTACACTCCATTTTCCTTAGTTTTTGGGGCTGAAGCAATCCTTCTAGTGGAGCTAGAACTACCTTTTATGCAATACAACTTACGAAGCGCAATACTTCCCTATAGCAGACATATGCTATTGGAAGCGCTTGAAGAGCACATAGATAATGCTAAGAGACACTTTAAGATGTATAGAAAGCATCTGTCCAGATCCTACGATCAACTGGTGAAGCCAAGAAAGTTCTGGGAAGAAGACTTAGTTTTTAAGGCTTGCACAAGACATATTCGGGGTCTCTCACTACCTAAGTTTGAAGCAAATAGGGAAGGATCATAAGTTGTTTGAAAGTCATATGACTCAGGTTATTGTGAGATCTTGAAGGTTGAAGATGATGTTACTTTTAAGCTTAATAAAAAATGGCTCAAAATTTATTATGTTTAGAATAACTTGGCATTCTTAGCCCATTCTTCTTTAACCTTATGTATTATTGCAAATCTTGAAGTTTCTGGAGAGGCTGTTCTTACAACTTAGCAAAAAAATACATGAAATTTTATTTATATAATATGAGGATGTTATGTGATGAAATAAAGACATGTAAATTTTTTTTGCCACAAATATAATAAGCATATAAAGAAGATATAGGGAACACTTTCGTTGAATTCATTCAAAGTCCAAAACAATAGCATTACAAAAAGAGGAGCTATTGTCTCAGGGTACATATCCAAAATGGGAAAAGAAAGAAATAATAATAAAATCCTAATAATCACTTGGTTCGTCTATGACAAACCACAAGTTAGAAGAATTTAATAGTCTATGGTGATGGCGGGGGGAACATAGAGGCCAAAGAAGACTGCTCGCTCATTAATTCTACCATATTTTCCTTGTGACGAGCCATAACCTGCTGTAGTTGGTCTAACTTTGCCTTAGACTTGGCTAAGGCCTCTCAAATAGCAACAACCTCCTCCTCAACTTTGGAAATCTGAGGACACAAACTTGCCATTTCTTCAGCTATGGCATCTTGCGAGTGGTTAAAAGATTAAAGTTTGGAATATAAGGCAGGTAGGTCATCTTTCTTGAAAGCCTTGAGCGAGTCAGTCAACCACCTCATGGAAAACCCATCAGCAACAAACACATTGATCTTTCCCAATAATTTCTTGATCTTTGATGGACTTACGGATTTTAAAGGGGTCTATAATACGTCGCTTAAGACCATAAAAAACCCCAATAACTTGCAAGCCATCATAATAGGAAAAACTTGGACACAACGAGAGGTGAAGGTGGAAGGATGGCGATCTAATAATTGTTCGATCAACTCCCGGTATGGCATTGTTAAAATATGGGGAAAATATACCAAAGTCTGCCTCACAACTTCGATAGGGGAAACCTCAAGAGGGTGTACACTAAATGAACTATCACTCGCGGAAGTAAAAATGGCATTTGAAGCCCTGTTACCCTATTGTAAAACTGGAGTGGTGGCTCGCATAGTCTCCTCAATATTTTGGCTAACAAGGGACATAATAGTTTGGCCCACAAGGCCACCGACAACTACATCACCCTCCAAAACCTCCTCGTGGGTAGCCTCTGGAGCCATTTGCTCAATTATGGCAGTAGGTTCCTCCATAATGATTGGTTGACTAACTTCAACCTGAAAGAAATGAAGACGAAATGGAAATTAGAGAAAGACAAAAATATGGCATAACAGATGTCCAAAAGCCCAGTGTGCCTAAAGGACCTTTATGATTGCTCGATTAGGTAAATCGAGGACGCTTAAAAATGTCCCACTTTACTTAAAAGACCTAAATAGTTGCCCGACTAAGTAAGTTAAGCATTCCTCAAGCCCCAGTGTGCCTAAAGGAACTTTATGGTTGCTTGACTAGGTATATCGAGGATGCTTAAAAAGTCCCAACTTATTTAAAATACATAAATGGTTGCTCGACTAAGTAAACTGGGCATTCCTCAAGCCTCAATGTGCCTAAAGGACCTTTATCGTTTCTCGAATAGGTACACTGAGGATGCTTAAAAAGTTCTGGTTTACTTAAAGGATCTAAATGATTGCTCGACTAAGTCAATTGGGCATTCCTCAAGCGCCAGTGTGATAAAATGACCTTTATGGTTGCTCGACTAGGTACACCGAGGAGTTTAAAAAGTCCCAGTTTTCTTAAAGGACCTAAATGGTTGCTTGACTAAGTAAAATTGGAAATTTCTCAAGCCCCAGTGTGCCTAAAGGATCTTTATGGTTGCTCGACTAGGTATACCGAGGACGCTTAAAAAGTACCAGTTTACTTAAAGGACCTAAATGGTTGCTCGACTAATTAAATTGGGCATTCCTCAAGCCTCAGTGTGACTAAAAGACCTTTATGGTTGCTCGACTAGGTACACTGGGGACGCTTAAAAAAGTCCCAGTTTACCTAAAGGACTTAAATGGTTGCTCGACTAGGTAAATTGGATATTGATGCATTAACATTTAGCTACAAAACATATATACAAAGTCCAGTGTAAAGAAAAAGCATACCTCTTTTAGAGAAGCTCCCACAGTGTTTGCCTACTCAGTTGCCACCTCACCAACTTCAACTTGATTAATAAATTCCTCCTCTGGGGCAGCTTCTCTACCTTCTAAAATAGTACGGCAAAACAACCCTACCAAAAAATTCTAATTAATGGTGGGCTTGGGGGGAATAACCAGGAGGGCCTTACATGTATTGACGGGAACTTAATCTCTAGGAACAACCTGCGAGCACAAAGGAGTAAAACGGGAAAAGTTAGTTCATGCAAAGCAGTGGAGAAAAGACACAAAAGAGTTCACTGATAAACAAGAAATACTCACCATAAATATTGGTTTAACAGTTACAGTCTGCCCCACTTCAACAATAATTATCTCATCACGAATAACAAGTAAGGAAGGAGTTGGGTCTAAAACAAGGGCAATATGGTCCTCTTGGGGTGGGATGATGAACGGAGATTAGGAGGATTTTTTTGAGAGGAGTGTTGTTGGTCACTTTGTATTCCTTACTCCTCATTTTTCTCATTCCCAACAACAATGTCATCCAAAATAGTGTAGTACAGATGGGGAAGCTGGTTTCTCTCTCGAATACATTCGACATAATCTGCGCGATTGTTGGAAGAATGGTACATCCTCTAGGTCCTATTTTTCTTCCTCCTCATCAATTTCTTCAACATGCTCAACATTCACTTCAACCTCCTCCTCCTCCTCAGTAGCTAGAAGAATCCTTATGCTTGATCTGGTCCTTTTTTGGCCACTCATACTAGCAGGAGGAGTGAAGAAAATGCCCCTTGCTTCCATGTGTTGTACCAAAGTCGCTCTGGTTGGTGAAAAACCTTGATCCCACTGCCTCAATAATGTCTCGAGTAAATCAGAGCACTGACTGGCCAACTGAGGATCAACTTGGGACTTAGATGGATATTCCTGTGGGGGATTTGGGGGAATGAACTTTTTCTTCTTAGTGGGGGCCTTCTTCTTGGCCTTAGCAACTACAATGCTTGAGGAGCCAATAAGTGTATCCTCCCCAATAGTAGCTTGAGCAGGTCCAGGTAGATCCTCAGCCTGCTCAACATTTTGGGAGGTAGAAGCCCCTTCCTTTTTCTTCAAAATGGCTTCACTAACAGGTGCCAAAGGAGGTAGATTTGGAGGCTTGGTATCATTGGCTTCACACAAAAGAAATTAGGATTAATTAGTGGAACAAGTTCGTAATCTAGACTGCAATGGTGGAAAACGTTTAACTACTGGATAGATAGGGTCTCACTCCATAACTTTGAGGAACCTGCCAAGCTGACTCAACCAAAATACATTGAGGTAATTGGGGGACCTACTGCCTCGAGCACGTTTGGCACGTATAACCATTTTCCCTTGAATTTGACTGGATAAAGTTGCCACTGTCTTGGTAAGAAAATACCCGCAGGCCATGGAAAAGTTTGTGGGCTTCTTGGTTGTATTATGGTTGAGAAGGGGCACCCTTTGTAAGAACCGAAATTTCTTTAAACCCTAATTTACCTAGGACCATGATTTATACCCTCATACGGAGTGTAAAATCAAAAGTCTTCTAAAGAAGAAATAAGATATGTTTAAAAACTTACATTTTTGTTCTTAGACCCTTTGAAGTTTTAGTAAATTTCAAAAGAGCCCCTGAAAGTTTCAAAGTAAGATAACTTGAGATATATTTAATCCCTAAACCCCAACTACACATCAAATTAATCCTTTAGACCTTAAGTAACATAACATTATAGTTTTAACACTGGAAACTTTATGAAATTACCAAAATACTTCTATGCTTTACAAAAAGTCTACTTTTAGGACCATAAAAGCAAATATACAAATAATTAAGGACTAAATTCAAAACCTTCTTGATTTATACTTCAACCCCTATCCACATGTTGCCACACATCAGAATAAGAAGTTAAAACCCACAAGAAACCACCATGAACCCATGTGCAACCCATTTATCCATAACCAAAACTTCACCTAAACTGATTCAAATCCACCACCCTCGAACTTCAATCAAATCTTGTCATTAGGTAGTATAAATACCCCACAACCCCATGATTCTAATAATAAAAACTCATCGCATAGTTCAGTTCTAAAGTTCAAAATTTCTCCCAATTCAGGTATCTTACCAATTTATGCTTCATGTTCAATTCTTTTAATTCTAGTAGTTTTCTGTAAAGTTAAAATAGTTATAACAATCATAATATGCAAGCTTTTACGTGTAGAAGGACCTAGGATAGTAAAAACTAGTAGGAACACCATTAAAGCTTGAGCTTTAATAGTGAAACTCGATATACTCTCATAAACTTTGATTTAAAGCCATATATAACTTCATTATAACTTAAAGATCTCGAGTGAAATGGTTAAAAACCATGAATGCTGTAAAGCTCAAATCGATCAAAAGTGTATTTTGAACTCAAAAATTGAAAATTCAAGAAGCTCCATGTACAATCCATTTTAATTCTTGAAACCAAAACCAAACTACTCACACATATAGCAAAAACCAAACCTAATTCATAAGATACCTTGCCATACTTTAGAAATTCACAAAGACCAGGTCAAATTTCAGAAAAAAATACAGTTTTGGAACATGAGTTATACTGAATGTCAATCCATAAAACTGATATATTTGGGTTCGTCATGAAAAATTAGGTTAAGTTTGTTAAGGAATAATCTCAAATGGTATAACAACGAAGGAGAAAACCACGGTTAAAAATTAAAACCCTAAAAAGTCAAAATTGAGAGGTTAAAGATGAAAACTTATTTCAGAAACCTTGACCACGTGCATAAGGGCGCATGACCAATCTAGAATTTCTGATTTTTTTTCCTCAAAATTTTATTAAATTTTTCCGATCAAATGGTATAAGGTAAGGCCATGTTTGGATATTTCTAGCTCAAGTTATGCAAAAACAAGGTTTTTACGTAAAGAAACTTTTTCAAAATTATAAATTAACCCCTATTAACTTTTCCAACTTACAAGTTTGATCCCCAAACTTTTCCCATACATCAATAAAACTATCCTAAGATATATACTCTCTTGCACCAAATTTCCATAATGATATTAGGTTCAGTATTTTAAAGTCCCAAGATAATTATAAATAAGCCCCCGAAACTTTAAAAAAAGATAATTTTAATACAAAATTGACAGACTAAACCCCAAATACTTATATACCACACATTGTATGGCAGAAGATCAAGCCCCAGTTCTTCCAAATACCCTAGTGTGATAGCAAGCCAACCGAATAACAAGCAAGTAGGTTTTTCCTACCTTTTTAACATTATACTTTGCGTAATTGAAATACTATTATTGATATCACTATGTGATAGCCCCACTTACTCTTAGTATGTGCATGTTATTATACTGCCATACTACATATTTTGTTAACCATTATCAGTATTTGAATTTATCACCAGTATTTAAACTTAAGGATCAATTTTAACCCTTCTCATCTAATAACTGATATCATGTACCTCATTGATTTTGTTCACCCTAGCACTTTGTTCCATTTTACTATAAGCATTATTATTAACTAGGAAGTAGATTGACATGTTTCCCAATAAACTTTCTACTTGGTCTACTGGTCTCAATTGATTGAGAGCCATTATTATTTCTACATACGTATGAGTGTTACTAGAATTGTGTGCATAACAGGTTACTTTTTCCCAAAAGGTTTGGGTTGACTAATTGTTATTATGAGTTAATTGACGGCTTAACTACTTCTATACCCATTATTGAACTAGTAAGAATGGGATTATTAGTTCAACACTCCTTTACTTTCTTTACATGATACTTAATAAACTGGTAATGAACCGTATTTCTTAAACGGACTAATCAATATGGAATTTTGAGTTACAATATTTTAATTTTTTTATAACCCGATGAATATGGAATTATCAGCTTATTATTGTCAACATTTTAAACACTGATTCTATGCACACTCCAACTCTCATTTATATCTATATCATTGTTATAAAACTGGTAGAATCTGCTTAGCATATTTGTACTAATTCCTTCCTTCTCCAGATGCGCCAGGAGGAAGAAAATAGTATCTCTTCCCTATTAGAGACAAAAACTGGACACCTATTTGCGTATGTGATCGTGTGGGCAGAAATTAAACTAGATAGGAGCAAGGAGTGGCACACGTGTACTAAAAATATGTAACTCACCTCTGTAGTGGTTCAACCCTTTGTAAACCTATTAATAATGAATAAAGTTATATTATTCTGCCTTAGCTTTAATTCATAACTTTATGTGTACGTCTTGTTCATTCATACCAAAAAGCAGGGTGTAACAAGTTGGTATTAGAGCATGCCTTAAATCTAAACCGATCGCCGAGTTAGCATTCTATGCCGGAAATAAATAAGATAATAGTTATTTGATCTTTTTGTAACTTCTTTTATTATTATTATTATTATTATTATTATTATTATTATTATTATTATTATTATTATTATTATTATTATTATTATTATTATTATTATTATTATTATTATTATTATTTTTATTATTATTATTACATGGTAAACCCATTTTGTAATATGGATGCATGGGACACATTCCTATTTAACATAGATCTCAAGCCAGATAACAAATGCGAAACGCGTGCAAGAGAAGAGGCTTTGGCCAGGTCAAGGTAAATGATTCATGGAGTTGAAAAAGACTGAGTAGGGTCAAGTAATGAAATTAAATGGCTGGTGTTGACCAATAGAGTGCTGGGCGAGATGCAAGTAATGCTAAAAGTAGATGATTTTGCCAATGATCCGGTCATACTTTAATAGCTATAAATTTGGCACTTGCAGATGAACTGCCAGCTCCATCAATGTACGCTGAAGCAACATCTAATGGTGAAATTCAAGGAGGATATTCTTCCAGCACCATAGGTGACTCGATTGAAAACTATTCTATTTTAGAATGGTTAGAAATTGAACCCTCTCTGCAAGACCTCAACCTGAACAAACTCGGATAAAATGAATCATGCGGTGTCTCCAGGGTCACGAGTACCCTATCGCATTGTATTCGAGATGGGCTTGAAAAAGGACCCGCGATAAGCCTGTTGCACCAAGCTAAGGAATGAAAAACTCAGTTTGGATCAAGGATAGGCTCTTGCTCACGTAATCTACTTTTTTTCTTCCAAAACCTTACGGTTTGCCGCTCCACGAGTAAGGAGTACCACGCACGAGCGGATCGAAAACAAAGCAAGGGAAATTCTTCGATGGGGGGAAATCCTTTAATTGCGTATTGAATATAGATCCATGTCTTTATTGTTCCACTAGCTGGGACCAAATTATCACATGTCCGTTTCGTTATTACAACCTTCTTTTTTGATGTCAAAGACCAGATGCTGCGCGCAAATTCTCATTGGATCTCGGTTGTTCTTAATAACGATGGCTATTCATTTAAGTCTTCGGGTAACAACACTAGATCTTCAATAAGGTGGAAATTCTCGTATTCCGTATGTACATGTTCCTGTGGCTCGGATGAGTATTAATAAAACATCCCCTTTTTCTTCGCTCTTCCGGAACCGATACAGAAATGGGTGCTTTATTTTACGTTGTTTACCTTAGTTACTGGGGGGTTTGGGGAAGACCTATATGGGGCACCTTTCGGGTGTGGGATGCTCGTTTAAATTCTGTATTCATCTCGTTCCTTATTTACCTAGGTGCACTGCATTTTCAAAAGCTTCTTATCTTGCCAACTCCTATTTCAATCCGTGTTGGACCGATTGATATACCAATAATCAAGTCTTCAATCAACTGGTGGAATACATCGCATCAACCTGGGAGAATTAGCCGATCTGGTACATCAATACAAGGGGAATCCTCTTTACCCACCCTACTAGGGTGCTCCTTCTGTCGGAACAAACCCTTGATAACTATTTACATGAGATCCAAGAAAATGGAACTCGGCAGAGCGTTGCCTATATGCAGCTAGTACGCGCCATTCGTAACAGAAATATGATTCTTTAATGAATTAGGGTAGGTAATAGCATTAGTTGATATACGTTTCTTTCGAACAATGAGCATGTTTGTTGGCATTATTTATCTCATCCTTATTCCCTTCTTTCTTGAGGGATGATCCCCTACTCCTAACAAGCATCCAAAGCCGGGGTTGTGAATGACATAGCGTTCCTGACGTACTGAAGTTATAACATTTGAATTTCTCTGACATTCTACGTTCCCGAAATAGATCCTATCAAATATTTCACATTTTCTATGATCATCTCGATTTCAGGTATTCGGGGAATACTCCTTAATAGACGAAATATTCTTATTATGTCAATGACAATTGAATCAATATTATTAGATGTGAATTCGAACTTTTTAGTATTTTCTTTTCTTTAGATGATATAATGGTTCAATCATTTGCTTCATTGGTTCCAATGGTCGCAGTTGCGGAATCTGCTATTGGGTTAGCCATTTTTGTTATTACTTTATGAGTCCAAGAGATTATTGCTGTAGAATCTATTAATAGCATTCAAGGTTAAACATGACTCCTAGAGACAAAATATGAAGTTCTCTTCTACTTTCGTTCTCTTCTTTATTTTTGATGAAGACTTGGTTGGTAGGGTCAGAGCCTTTCTCACTGTACGAGCACATCCGATTCAAAAGTCCTTTCCTAAACCACTTCCCGTTTAGTTGCTGAAAGATAGAGAAAAGGCTTTCTAAATGATATTGAGTTCCACGAGTATGCATGCTAGAAAGATGCTATTTGCTGCTATTCCATCTATTTGTGCATCAATTTCGAAGAAGATCTCAATCTATAATGAAGAAATGATAGTAGCTCGTTGTTTTATAGCCTTTATCATATTAATTTGGAAGATTTTAGGTAAGACTTTCAAAGTGACTCTTGACGGGAGAATCCAGGCTATTCAGGAAGAATCGCAGCAATTCCCCAATCCTAACGAATTAGTTCCTCCGGAATCTAATGAAAAACAATAATTACTTAGGATCAACTTGCGAATTTGTGGCACCGTAGTAGAATCAGTACCAATGGCATGCTGTGCGCCTAAGTGCGAAAAGACAGTGCAAGCTTTGTTATGCCGAAACCTAAATGTTAAGTCAGCAACACTTCCAAATGCCACTTCGTCCCATCACACCCATCTTCAGGACGATCTAGTCACAGGTTTTCACTTCCCAGTGAGTGAAAGATTTTTACCCAGGTGTACGTTGAAAGCTTCTATAGTAGAACTCATTCGAGAGGGCTTGGTGGTCTTAAGAATGGTCCGGGTGGGGGGTTTATCTTAAGAATAAAAAAGACGAAGAAAATCTAATTCATGTTCATGCTAACAGAAGAGCGGATCCAATACCAAGAAGACTTCTTTCTCAGGAAGTGCAGCAATTGAGGAATTTTTGGATTTCATGCCCCACGAGTGAGTTGCTAAGTGCCCCCTAGGAGGGGCAGTCTACCACAAGATCGAGTTGGAGCTTGGATCCAAATCCCTTTAACTTACTTAAACTAAGGCTGGGTTTACCAGATGGCCCCCAACCAACATCTATTAGTTAAGGGTCTTGGTTGAGCTCAGGAAAGAATTTTAGGAACTCATTGAGGCCTATTTAAATTCCAGCCTCTAAGGAAGTTTTCCCTATCTTACTAGGGAAAAGGTTTGGGAGCCCTTGTTTTATTCCAAAAAAAGTGGGAGCCTTGTGCATTGAATATCGAGCGCTCAACAAGGTAACCTAACCATCAAGAATAAGTATCCACTTTGATTGCAAACTTCTTCCCCCTAATCAATAAGTGCGAGATACTTCTCGAAGTTGGATCTCATGCAAATAGGGTGGGCTACTATCAGGTGCGTATCGTGGAAGGAGATGAGCCAAAGACGACCTGTGTGACAAGAAAGAAACCTTACTAATAAAGGGGCCTTTGATGATTTGGTTATGCCTTTTGGACTCACCAATGCCCCTGCCACGTTATGCATCCTCCACAATGAGCTATTCCACCCGTACTTAGATGACTGGTGGTATACTTTGATCGTGGGTTATAGCCATTCGTTGAACGACCACGTTAGCCACCTCCGGACCGTTTTTAAGGTATTAAGTAAGAGTTACCTCTATGTAAAGAAAGATAAATGCTCCTTTGGACATCAGCTACTATTGGGATCCTATTCCTAGGGCATTGGATGGGCATCAAAGCCATCGAGGAGTGGCAATCACCTATCAAGTGAGTGAGATAAGATCGTTTTTAGGGCTCGTGAACTATTATTGAAGATTCATCTTAAGTTACTCGAAGAGGGCTCCTCAACTCACAAATCTCCTAAAGAGGGGTGTATAGACCGATCATGTAACTGCACTTCTTGGAAAAGTGTCAAAGAACTTTTAAGGACCTAAAGTAGGCAATGATTGATGACCTCGTATTGCAGTTGACAGATTACAGTAAGCGAAGTACACACAGATGTGTCAGACTATGCCATAGGCGGTGTGCTAGTACAATAAGGTAACCTTATCGCATATGAGAGCCAAAAGCTCAATGAGACAAACAAGTAAGGTATGCCATTTTAGATGGAGCCAAGAGAAGGAGATGATAGCAATAGTGCACAACTTGATAATGTGTAGGCGGTTCACGATTCGTGGTCAAGACAAATAATGTGGCAACGAGTGACTTCCTAACCCAGAAGAAACTCACGCCAAAATAGGGACGATGGAAATCAAGACAAACTTATAAATTTTGATTGATATGGTGCTAGAATATAAGCTTGGATGAACCAACCAGGTCGTGGATGCCTTAAGTATGAAGGAAGAGCTGGCAGCATTTAAGTGTGAGGCAGTGGCAGCCACCAGTAGGGTCATGAGTACCCTACCGCATAGTATTGGAGATGGGATTTAAAAAGGACTAGCGAGAGCCTTTTGCACCAAGCTAAGGAATACAAAACTCAGTTGGGATCATGGATAGGCTCTTGGTCATGTAATATACTTTTTTTTTCTTCCAAAACCTTACGGTATGCCTCTCCGCGAGCAAGGAGTGCCACACACGAGCGGAGAAAAAATAAAGCAAGGGCAATTCTTCTATGGGGGAAATCCTTTTATTGCGTATTGAATATAGATCCATTTCTTTCTTGTCGCACTAGCTAGGACCAAATTCTCACATGTCCTTTTCGTTATTACAACCATCTTTTTTAATGTCAAAGACCAGAAGCTACGCGCAAATTCTCATTGGATCTCGATTGTTCTTAATAGCAATGGGTATTCATTTAAGTTTTTGGGTAGCACTAGTAGATCTTCAATAAGGTGGAAATTCTCGTATTCCATATATACATATTCCTGCGGTTCGGATGAGTATTCTTGTTTATATTGCTACGGCTATAAACACTTTCTTGTTCCTATTAACAAAACATCCCCTTTTTCTTTGCTCTTTTGGAACCGATGCAGAAATGGGTGCTTTTTTTTACGTTATTTACCTTAGTTACTGGGGGGTTTCGGGGAAGACCTATGCAGGGCACCTTTTGGATGTGGGATGATCGTATAACCTTTGTATTCATCTTGTTCCTTATTTTCTTGGGTGCACTGCATTTTCAAAAGCTTCCTGTCGAATCGGCTCCTATTTCAATATGTGCTGGACCGATCGATATACCAATAATTAAGTCTTCAGTCAACTGGTGGAATACATCTCATCAACCTGGGAGCATTAGTCGATCTGGTACATCAATACATGTTCCTATGCCCATTCTAATCTTGTTTAACTTTGCTAACTCCCCCTTCTTAACTCGTATCTTGTTCGTTCTGGAAACACGTCTTCCTATTCCATTTTTTCTCGAATCTCCTTTAATGGAAGAAGTAGAAGCTCAAGAAGGAATACCAAAACCTAATTCACTCACCGAGTCTCTTTGCATCCATGGCTGAATGGTTAAAGCGCCCAACCTAATAAAGAGGCCAATTCTTAGGTTCGATTCCTGCTAGATGCACTTGGAACGTTCTGTTTAATTAATCCCTCTCGCCAAATGGTGCCACTGATCTTACTCTTCTGATCTTCTGTCATGCAGCCGCTTTGACAAAAACATCGATTAAAGCCTTGTAGATCGAAGTATACAAGAGGGTATAAGGTTAGATTACTCTTTTTTGTCCCTCTTGTCAATGGATAGAAAGGAAGTATTGATTGGGAGGGTTTTCCACCAAGCTAGGAGATAAAACCCTTGTTATCCAATGGCGGGAGGCTTAATTTGCTTAAACATGTTCTCTCCTCGATGCCTATACACCTTCTTGCAGGGATTCCAGCTCCAAAGGGAGCTCTTGCCCAGTTGGAAAAAATGTTAGCTTTAGCTAACTTTTGGTGAGGTGGTGATGAGGACAAAAGAAAACTTCACTGGATATCTTTTGATACTATGTGCCTACCTATTCAGGAAGGGTCTTTAGGTTCCCCTACTATAAGTAATTTTCAAGATCTTTCTAAGGATTTTCGTATGAAGTAGTCCTGGTCAATAAGAGGGAGTCAGAATTTGGACTGCATTTTTCAAAAGAAAGTATCTAAAAGCTCCTATGGTTTGCTGCTTCCAAACCTGGTTGTCACACACTTGGAGTGAAATATGTTCTATTATCAGGCAACCCCACTAACACTTAAGGGCTCAAAATGGTTGATTGGAAATGGAGCTAGCACGAATTTATGGGTCCACCCCTGGTTCTCTGATATTCCTCTCATTGAAAGTGCCTCCCTCTTATTGACCAGGTCAACTCCTTTACTAGTTATTTCCCCAAAATCACATATGCGCTTGATGCACATGGAAACTGCTTTTTCTATGATACCGAAGCATTTTTACCTCACGGAGTGGTTTATGACATCATGAATATTGGCATATTCACATCTCATCAGGAGGACAGGGTGATATGGAAAAATAATAGTAGTGGGTTATTTTGTCTCAAAGTTAGTTGGGAATCGATAAAAAATCGAAGATGCGTTCAAGCTTGGACTCAATTTATCTGGGAGAAAGCTATTCCTACAATAATTAACATTTTTGCGTGCAAGCTCTTATTTGACTTTGTATGCGAGGATTTCAGAATCATTTAAGGGAGGGAGAGAAAATGAAGACGAAAGGTATCATATTAGCAAGAAAATGCTTATGCTATTCGGAGTATGATAAAGAAAGTCTTGATCACCTCTTCATCAAGAGTGAGTATGCTATGGAGGTTTGGAATGATTTGGATCACTTTTTCAATATCAGATCCTTCCAAACGGATTCCATTCAGTTTTGGCGATTTAACATATCTTGCAGGAAATCCCAAGTTGACTACGTCACGTCTATGCTTCCTATTTTTGCAGTTTAGGAACTCTGGAAGGAACTCAATAGCAGGAAATTCAAAAACTAAATATCTCAACTGGCTCCTATTATTCAATAAATTTTGGACTGGCTAAAAGACTGTTCTCAGATTCTTGACATCAGATCATCGTAGATGGTGCTTAGAGAGGGAATTCGGGTATGAGTTCAGGTGGAGGCCTCATTAGGAATCACCTTGGTAAAGTTGGGTCACGTCCAACCTTTTTGCAAAAGTTTATTCTATAGCAAATGGTCTCAGAGCCTGTGAATCTCTTCATATTTCCTAAATTCTTTTAGAAAGTGACTCCAAAATCATTATTGATTTCTTCATTGAAAATAAAGAAGCCCCTAATTACATTACCCATACCTAGAGTTATGGCGGAGCTTCATTTCATCCAAATTATTGACTGGCCATTTCAAAATCGTCCATACATTTAGAGAAAACAACAACCAAACCCAACCCAGACTCTTTAGCAAACTTCGTCTACAATTCTCAATCTGACCATTGGGTTTCCTCTATAACTGATCTTCCTCCACAAATTAAGATTTATTTCCCTCGAGAAAGTGGGCTTATTGAATATCGGATTGGTTTGGCTTTGTTAACTTTCATTTTAGTAGTAGTAATGTTTCTGGATGTCTTATAGCACTTTGTGAGCAGGTCTATGTACTTAGATTTTATTGAGGGGTAAGATTTTGACGTCCCCCCAACACCCCAACGGGGGGCAGATGGAGTATTGGATGAAGATGATTGGTATTGAACACATCCCCCTTTACTTAGTAGGTCTTATGAACGATGTTGGAAAATAATTGTTAAATAGACACCTCGCAGCCTAATTTCCTCTGTGGAGTGTATACCGGCCGATCCTGAAGAACCAAACCTGATTGTTGAACGGGATAAGCTTGGTATACTGTCTTCCCCTTATCAGCAGACAGTAATGGAATTGCAATTATTCCACCAGTATGGATCACTTTATCGGAATGTAATAGTGTAGTAGCAACAGCAGACGGGGTCGACAGGAGACGTCGATTTTTGATTAACAGTCTTCCTTTTGCCACTATCTTTCTTTTCGAAAAATGCATCCCCTACCATTATAAAAAGGAAAATTTTATCTTCAGGCTACCGCATTCCAACAATTTGATGTTGAACTCCTTTAATCTAGTTATAAGGCTTGGAGAATATTGAAGGCACTGGTGAAAGGTAGAAGGCACTACTTGATGGTGATGGATCCAGGGTTGCCCCAGTCAAAGATGGTAAGAAGCAGTAGCATCAATAATATTCATTGTATGTACGCCTCTCAGCGATCCACATGCATCTGTAGCATGTTGTACCCGAGGGTTATTTTGGCTGTGTCCCTTACACCATAGACAATCATCTTAGTAGGAGTCAAATTCCTCACCTTGCAACCCAAAGCTAAACATATCTGCAAAGGCATTCTATTTATTGTTATTGAGGATCCATTTTATAAACATGCCCCCTTAGGGGGGATTAAGGCAGTTTTCGTGCTAGCTAACATCAATACAACTGATACGATGCTAAAATATTAAAGGAAGGATTACAATACAGTCTTAAAGGTTTTATTATACCTATTCTTGACTACTTAACTTATCTAGGTGTTAAGATAAGTCTTATAGATAGGCTTGATGCCTCTGCTTGCTAGAGGATATTCTATTTCTTCATCAATGGATTCTTCTTCCATAAAAATTACATTAACTGCATATGTAACCATTTGTTATGACTGAATAGTGTCTGGTGGGACAAACACTGTGAGAGACTGTCCATTCCATGTATGCATGACATTAACTTGACTGACCCTGACCATCAGAGATTGTAGTTTCCAGACACAGGTAACAACTCCCCACTTATTCTTCTTTGGCCGATACTCATTTTTCTTGGTCTGTTGAGCCATAAAGACTGTTTAATATTGATTTGGTTCAGCAAGAATTGGCTGGTTTGATTCACGAAGAGAGCTAAGTTGTATTTCTGAGTTATTATTTTGTCTTCTTTGTTCCTAGTTATTTATTTTTCCACATTTTAGGTTGGTTGCAGACCTGGATGAACGCTATTTGCTTTACCCATTTCCTAATCGTTTGAATACCAAAATATGGGAGGTAGATTGATTTCTAGACACTTGTTAACAAAGACTCTAGCTTTACTATCAGGACCATTGTATCTCAGACCTTCTATCTTGGTGACTGTATAGTCATCCCTGAACACGGTTTACGGAGACGCCAACAGAATATAAAGTAAATTAGGAAATTGCTTGTCCCATACCTGTTTGGGATCGAGGCCTTACTTTAACAACATTTGATGAGTCCTGTCGCTGTACTTCAAGAACTCTAATGCCTCCCTAATGTGTAGGTCTTCCATTTCTGCCTGAACTCGATCAACCTGAATCTTTTCCACACTTCCCAGATGATGGAAGTGGATGAAATTTTCCCCATTCTTTCTTGCCGCCAATGGGAAAGCCTTATAAGAAAGACTCGACCAATGTGCAATGAGTCTTTCTCAATGACATGATATATTGAGTGGTTAGCACTCCTGAAGTGATTATGGGTTCGAGCACTTTGGTCCCCTATTTCCTTTTGGTTTTCGGAACATAGCCCAAGCCCACTAGTTTTATGTAGTTTCATTTGGACAGGGTCTTCCTCCATTTTGGCCATGTTTACAGTGATTTTTGAATCACTAGCGCACCGATTCCTCTTCTTCTTCTGTTTGCCACCCGAAACTCACAATCCAAAATTATGAATTGCCTCTCAAGGGATTCCAACTCATCATGCGCTAAGATTTCGACATCAGTTTGGTATCATTATCTCATCCCAATTGTGAGTTTATGCCCTCCACATCGAGCTATATCGTTCTAATGCCCTACTATTTCTCTGCATTCTTTTAGGAATCGATTGAGATGGGCTTGAGGAAACGTAGCTAAGTTGGCTATGAAGACTTTGCTGCCTTCCGTTGGCTCTAAAGCTCTAAGTTATTATAATATAAGGACTTGCTAGGTGTGATTGTCTTGCTTGAGCTTCGGTATTAGCTTTCGACTTCCTTAGTAGCTCGAGTTGTCTAATAGCTTCTGCCTTGCTTTTGCTTCATAGTAATTCGCCTTCGTATACCCTAATCCTTACCTTTGCCTTTGGACAAGTTGACAACTCTATTAGCTCAGGCAACTAAAGCAGCTCTTGCATGCAGTTAATTAAGCTCGGGTTGGAGTAAGTCGTGATACCTATGAATCTTCCCTAAAGGAGTGAACACAACATGACACTTATTGCATCTAAAGGTCCTGCTTACAACAAGGAACTTCCATAAATAAGTATTCGTCTATACAGGGTTCAATGGCTTGTTTGTCTCAGTAGGTGATTTAGTCGCTTCTACCTTCCTGGCTTTCGGACTTGTGGCTAAGTTGTCTGATAACCTCTTCCCTTATCTTTCAGACAAGACTAGTTGCCTTGCTTATCCCCTTGTATATATAAGTAGGACTGAATGGCATGCTTTTAAGGTTTTGTCTTTAATTGAAAGGTCAGGGGTGTGTCCATCCCCGATCCTTGCCTACGGGCGGGCTTGCGAAGGGAAAGGATCCTCGGGTCCCGCGCATCCCTCTCGAGAGCGCTTCGACCGGCGTTATTTGAGATGAGGTATAAAAATTTAGAGAGATTCAGAGTCGTCAATCTATTTTACTCAAAACAGACAAAAGAAAAAGGGGAAGCCATCCCGAAGGATGGCATCCAAAGACATACTGGTGCATACGAAACCAAAATGATTCGAGAAGGGTTCAGAGGCTAAGTTTCGAAATAGGAAGGTGTTAGGCACCCATTCCGTCCTTTCGGTCTCTCATGGATATTTTCTATTTTCCTTTATTTTTCCCCGTGATATGTGTGCATGTGTATATATATAGTGGATATAGGAATCCTCGACTTGTATCATGGAAGAGATAAAGCGAGTCATCCTTAGGAAGGTATAAAAATAATATTAGAAAAATAAGGTTTACACGATTACCCTTACGTTGATCGTTATGATGGAACGATAACGCGTATGGAGTAATACGTCACTAAGAACAAGTATATCGAATATAAGAAAATTGGATTTAGAGAAGATAGAAAAATGAGGGAGAAAATGAGAATAGGACTCGAGTCTCGGGTTTTACATCGAGATGCCTACATAGCCTATAAAGGCATCAAAGTCCACGTAGTTCGCATACAAAACGAGGGGTGGGGTTTATCCCATACATCCAAATGGGGGATCTCTTATTTGTGAGTGCGCGTGTGTGTGTGTAGAAAAAGTGTTTTAGTTGTGAGAAAAGTGTGAGAAAAGTATGAGAATCCCTATTTGGAATTTATGAGCAAACCCTCTTTCTCTTATTTTTTGGGTTTTGTTTATATGAAAGTAGGAGATGTAAAATAATACTAAATAAAAAGTATATTAGGATGTGTGAGATGAGATAATAAAAGTGCTAAGTAATAAAACAAGTTATTGCGAATTTAAGAGAATTTGGAAAGAAAGTTGGAAAAATTGGACTTTCTTGAAGATCTTGATCTTGATCTTAAATGTTGGAGAGCAACCCTTGCAATTGGATGATGATGGAGAGTGGCTAATTCACCAAGTTTGATGAAAAGGGTGATGAAAAGTGGAAGTTAAGAAGGGATTTGGATGTTGAAATCGCGCTGCCTTCGAGAAAGGCTTTTGGGATTCGCTGAGAGCGATTTGTATCAGATCTGGGATCCTCTTGCAAGTGAGGTTAAGGCCTCCTTTTATAGGCCTAGGTAATTTCCGATAGGCATAGACCTGGTCCTGCCTATCAGCACTTGCCGATGACAGGGTTTAGAACCTGCCGTTTGGCAGTGTGTTTCAGGCCTTTTCAGAAAAGTGGCTGTCGAGGGTAAACCGTTGGTCAGAATAGCGCGCGGGGTAGACCATTATAAAGGTGATTTAGATACCTTTGGAAATCCTTTGGACCGCTCCCGGGTTAGGGAGTTGACTTTGGGTCAAATATGGCTCAAAAGTGTTTATCGGTCCATTGGACGGGGAATCGTTCGGACGCAAACAGGTCGTTCATCCGCATGGTAAGTCCGAATCGCGCACGAGATGAACCGTTGGAAAGGTTAGGAGATGTATTTCTACATTCCAAAGAGTTTGACCTGGTTTGGGGAGTTGACTTGGTCAACCGGGCCCTGGAAGCATTTGGTGACCTCTTGGAGTCAAACGGATCGTTCATTCGCATGGTAAGTCAGAATCACGCACGGAGCAGACCATTGGAAAGGGGTTTCAGTGCCTCTAGAAGATTCATTCACCCTCAGTCGAGATGAAGAGTTGACTTAGGTCAAACAGAGCCCGGGAGCACCCGGTGGCCTCTAGATCAAGTTTCAGATGCAAACGGATCGTTTGTCCGCATGGTAAGTCAGAATTGTGCATGGGATGAACAGTTAGAAAGGTAATTCAGTGCCCTTTGAAGATTCATTCGGTCTTAATTGAGCTGAAGAGTTTGAATTTTTGGTCAAACGGAGCCTGGGAGTGCCCGATGGCTTCTAAGTCAGTACTTGGTACATTACTTGGGTTTGTAGTGATGAAGGGAGGTGCTAGGGACCTTAGGAGAGTTAGGGGTAACAGAATGGGGTGTCTACAGAGCCCCTCGACGGCTGAGTTTAGAACAAATTAGAATCGTCGAATAGACACCACATGATGCTTTTGAGGGAGTTTAACCGATTCAGAGGGTCGAGACCGATTCTGAGGACCTGAGGGGGTGTGTTGGGGATGACGAATTTTGTGGGTCAAAGCCAAATTTGCGGGCTTAAATGATGAGGGTGACCAATTCTGCGGGTCAAAGCCAATTCTGCGGGCTTAGGGTGAAGATCTAAAAACTGAGGTTAATTCTGACCTAAGAATGGTGGTGACAAAGGACCAAGGTCAATTCTGACCTAACTTAGGTGATGATCTAAGACCGAGATCAATTCTGACCTAAGAGTGGTGACGACCGAGGACCGAGGTCAATTCTGATTTAACTCAGGTGATGATGAGGTCAATTTTAACCTAAGAGTGGTGACGACCAAGGACCGAGGTCATTTGTGACTTAAGAGTGGTGACGATCAAGGATCGAGGTCAATTATGACCTAACTCAGGTGACGATCTAAGACCGAGGTCAATTCTAACCTAAGAGTGGTGATGACCGAGGACCGAGGTCATTTTTGACCTAACTCAGGTGACGATCCAAGATCGAGGTCAATTCTTACCTAAGAGTGGTGACGACCAAGGATCGAGGTCATTTCTGACCTAACTCAGGTGACGATCCAAGACTGAGGTCAATTCTGACCTAAAAGTGGTGACGACCGAGGACCGAGGTCATTTCTGACCTAACTCAGGTGACGATCCAAGACCGAGGTCAATTCTGACCTAAGAGTGGTGATGACCGAGGACTGAGGTCATTTTTGACCTAACTCAGGTGACGATCCAAGACCGAGGTCAATTCTGACCTAAGAGTGGTGACGACCCAGGACCGAGGTCATTTTTGACCTAACTCCGATGACGATCCAAGACCGAGGTCAATTCTGACGTAAGACTGGTGATGACCGAGGATTGAGGTCATTTCTTACCTAACTCAGGTGACGATCCAAGACCGAGGTCAATTCTGACCTAAGAGTGGTGACGACCGAGGACTGAGGTCATTTCTGACCTAACTCAGGTGACGATCCTAGACCGAGGTCAATTCTTACCTAAGAGTGGTGACGATCGAGGACCGAGGTTAATTTTGACCTAACTCAGGTGACGATCCAAGACCGAGGTCAATTCTGAGCTAAGAGTGGTGAGGATCGAGGACCGAGGTCATTTTTGGCCTAACTCAAGTGACGATCCAAGACCGAGGTCAATTCTGACCTAAGAGTGGTGACGACCGAGGACCGAGGACCGAGGTCAATTCTGACCTAACTTAGGTGATGATTTAAGACCGAGGTCAATTCTGACCTAAGAGTGGTGATGACCGAGGACCGATGACAATTCTGACCTAACTCAGGTGACGATCCAAGACCGAGGTCAATTCTGACCTAAGAGTGGTTAAAGATTGGATTTTGATTCTGCTGGAGAAAGTTCTTTGTGATTTTGATCTGAGCTAGGGAGTTGATAGTTGGGGAAAGTTTTGTTTCTTTAAGAGGCCTCGCAGGGGGGGATAACCAATTTTGGTGCTGTAAAGAAACTCCGCTGGGGAAGTGATCAGGCGATCCTTAGAGATCCTCTGGGGCTTTGCCGGGAGGATATTTACTTGGTTTTTTGAGGATTTCGCTGGGAAAGAAGGGTTCCGCTTGAAGGAATGCAAAATTTTCCTGGAGAAATGTTCTAAATCTCTCCTGGGATTTTTAGGGATTTTTTGAGGATTTTTCGGGGCTTTCTAGTATTTTCTGAGAAGTTCTGTACGAAATTTAAGGGGGGTGCCGGTCGGCATGGTATGAGGGGTGCCATTCGGCAGTGGCACAGACTTTTGGACTGCCTCGGGTTGGTAAGGAGTCAGTGCCGATCGGTATGGCTGGGGTAAGTGCCGATCGGCTCACCGATCGGCATGGTGCTTGGCATCCTATAAAAAAGGGGCGAATCCCTTCATTTTTTCACAGCTTCTTTGCTTTCTCTCTTTCTGCGATTCCTCCGCAAATTGTTCTAGCATTCTGATCTTCAAGAAATGGCCGCTTTTGTGAGCACTGCAATCCAAAGGGAGTGGTTGACCGTTGATGACTGGGCGAATGTGAAGTGGAGGGCCAGGGCGCCTCTTGCTTTGGGGAGTGAGAACTCCTTTGATGCGTTTGAGCCTATTACGGATGAGCGAACTTTGTTGCGAGAGCCGTCGCATCATCGCTCTTCGAGAATGAATCCCGACGGTTATGTAAGTAAACCGACCTTTGGCATTCCTTTCTTTTTTGGTGATTTTTCTTTCTTTCTTGACTTCTGATGAGATTTTTCCTTTTTGCCAGTCTGATATTTCTTTGAAGAACATGCGCGCCCGCGGGACGACGGGGCTCAGGGATGTCTGGAAGCATCTCCCACCTGTGGTGCGTTGGGTGGTATCATCAACGAGTTTTGGGAGGTTGGCATCTGCGCTGGATGAGACGCCTCGTTTGACAGCGGTCCTGTGTGCTTTGGGAGAGAGGTGGTGGGATACTACCCACACCTTCCATTTCGGATTCGGGGAGATGACTGTGACTCCCATAGATGTGCAACAGCTGATGGGGATGGATTGTGATGGAGAGCAGATACAGGTGGATCGCTCTTTGCGGGTGAGACCGGAGGTAGTGCGTGCGGCATTTGGTGATGTAGGGAGGATAGTTTGTGGGGATTCTATTCGGCTGTCCTTGTTGAAGGATGTTCGGTTGGGCAGGACAATTGATATGGAGGACGGGCTACAAGTGAGGCAGATGGCCCGATTATTTATTCTGCTGGTGTTGGGAGGTTTCATGGTGGCGTCGAGCGGCGACGTCGTCCATTTGTGGTTATTGACGTACTTGAGGATGTTTTTGAACATCCCTTTCTATGATTAGGGGAGTCTGACTTTGGCGACCCTTTACTCTTCTCTGGATGCATTCAGTCAGTGCTGCCGGTAGAACTTTACGGGAGCCACGTACCTTCTTGAGGTATTCTTCATTTTGCGCATTTCTTTTCATGCATTCGCATTTTCCTTTCATGCATTCGTATTTTTCTTATGCGTCCCTTTTTGTTTGTGAATTCAGACGTGGTTCTATGAGGTGATTGGGTGCAATACCCCGCTGATCGCTCTGAAGGATGACACTATTGGGGACTTTTACCGATTGTATCGATGGTGTAAGGCCAATCGACAGTCGAAGGGATCTCTATCCCTGGAGGCGGTGCGTCAGGTCTTGAATGACCTGACCAGTGGTAGGGTAAGACTCTTTCCATTTTTAGTCTTGGTTTTTGCACCTTCTGATCTTGTATTGATTTATGCCTGCTTCGTGATTTTCAGGTGACCTTTTATCCCTAGGGGATAACCATTCAAGATGTGGGGACGATCGGGGTGAACGCGCAGATGAGGCATTTGCTGGCTCATGAGTTTGGCCATTCTAGGTATCTCGGGGAGAGGGTGGTTCGCAAAATTGCTGAGGAGTAGGTGGTGGTGCCTTCTACATAGCCTCCTACGTCTATGAGGCAGGAGCGATTGCTATCGGAGGATGCGAGGATCGCGATGATGATCGGCGAGTCCTACTTATTGTACACTGATACGGCTGCGTCGTATGACTATATGGACTTTGTGATGAGCTGGTTGATAGCGCCCAACATATATGATGCCTTACCTTTCCCTCCTGCGGGTTCGCCTCGGGCGGTGGGATCTTCCCACAGTGGCGGCGGTCCGACGGTATCTGCGGAGGCTGCGACCTCGGAGGTTCCTTTTGTGCGATTACACACTCCTTCGTACAACATTCGACGGGCTGATGGAGGGATGGTGCCTATGCTGCATCGTCCTCATGCGATGGATCCGGAGGAGTTGGGTTTGACAGAGGACGTCCTTCGACCTGCGGTATACCTTTCTGTTCTTCTTTTTTTTTTTTTTTTTTTTTTTTCTGTTTTGGTCATCTCTGCTTTGATACTGATTTTTCCTTTTCCTTGCAGCAAGTCCGAGTGTCGACCACTTGGCTAAGAGACATTATAGACTGGATATCCTCAGCGACTTCCCATATTCGGGATGTGGTTCATGTTCCTTCTTGCTTGGTGCCATCTGCTTCGTCCGGAGAGGACTTTGGCTCGGGTAGTTGCGGTGCATCATCTCACCGTAGGGGAAAGAGAGCACGTCGCAGGGGTGGAAGCTCTTAGTGAGAAAGAGAGAGAATGTGGGTTCAGGCTGAGTCCCGTTGTTTTTGCTTTTTCTTTCTATTTCTTGAAAAATTGATGTAACACAGAAAATAAATAGATGCAATGCAATGGATTTTTTTAATTATCTCTTATTAATGATGAATGAATGCATGCACATGCGCTTTTTACTTTGCTGCTTATACCGTAAAAAGGAGTATTTTTGAATTTTTTTTGAAGGAAAGTTTTTTAATTAAAAGGGGAAATTATATAAGGAAGAAAAATGATTTTGAAATTCTGTTGAGAATATCAATTTATTTTTATTGAGTTTTCTGTTTTTGACAAAAGAGGAAAAAATGGGAATTTCTAAAAATAGGGGGTTGCCGATCGGCAAGCACCCTGTCCTGCTTATCGGCAGTTCAGTCCAATCCCATCACTTCAAAGCTTTGATTGGTACCCTCTTAAGCCTTTTGTATTTTGTGGGGTAGGATTCCCTTCGATTTCTGCAGGGATTATGTCTCTTGTGAGGGTTCTCAAGTATAAAAAGGGGGTAAGGGTGGAGTGTTTTCATCACACCTTTACATTCTTACTTACCTACCCACTATCTCTCAGCCTTGCAAGATGGCTCTCCCTGGTAGCATTGAGTTTGCTAAGTACCTCGAAGCCTTGGAAGCAATGTGCTCTTATAATGTCGACTATGATGCTTTCAACATGCATCGAGTCTCTTTGTGGCACAATCGGCCTATTGAGTGGAACATGTTGATGGCGGCGGTACAATTCTAGTACCCCGAAGACCATGTATTCCGCTTTGGGTTGGATGAAGTTTGTCCTACCTACGAGGAATTTTATTCCATGCTGGGTATAAATCCTAATGTTGCTGTGACTTTGCCCGAATTTTCCCGTTCTCCCAGGGATTTATTGACCGCGCTTCTTCATATTTCACCTTCGGCGGCCAGATCATTGGTTACTGGAGGAATTACCACCCTCCCGACGGTGTTGCAGTCCATGCATTTGCGAGAAGTAGGTGATGCTGGTTATGCTGGAGCCGTTGCTCTGGGCTTGGTTTCAAAATTGTTGCTGGTGACTGGGGAACTGCTGGTGGACCCGTAATTTGCAGCCATTACTTTATGGATGTCATATCGTCACAATCCTACGGCAGTGATACTGGCGGAGACCTTGAATGTCCTGGATTCTTGGAGAGAAGGTCGTTCTGACTTTTTGAGGGGTAGCCCTGTGATGCTGTTCATGTGGTTGTTTTAAAGACACCGCTTGGCGACTCCTACAGAATATCCTCTGTCGACCGTACCCAACTTCTTTTCGCGTTACTTTATCAGCGTTGGCCTGTATGTTGAGAGCTGGGAGAATTGGCTTGTGGAGCATGGGACTCGGAGTCTACGCTGGTCAGTGCCTTGGTGGGGACAGTTGCTGCCTGTTCTGGAGCTAGGGGAATACTCGTATGTGCGACTGGTTAGTCTCACGCAAACCTCTTTTTATTTCTCTTAGCAGCTTCTGCGCCAATTTGGCTGGGCACAGGTCGTTCCACCTCAGACATCAAATTTCTTTTCGGTAGAAGATTTGATTGAGCACATGCGTCTGTTATTTGTCTCCTTGTGGGAAAATCGGCGTCCGTCGACCCGTCCCTCTTAGTCTGTCGGGAGAGTTTGGCATGTCCCTAAAGATTATATGAAGTGGTTGTGGAGTAAAGTAGTCGGCAAGATGTTGGCAGTGGAGACTGGACAAAGTTGGTTTGTTTTATTTAACACCATGGAAGGGGGCGTCGTGGTCTTTTCGAAGATGGTTCGGGCTCAACGGTCCATGGAGTGTTTACGACATTCTATTTAGGCAGGGGAAGTTTGAGGACCCAAGGATGCTGATGATGAGGGTGCAGGCTCCTCTAGTAGATGTGGGTAGGACTCTTGGAGAGTTTACTTATGTAATAGGGAATAGGTATGGGGATTTTATTTCATTTTTTATGGCAGTAGGGGGAAGGGAGTTATCCTTTCCTTTTCTTATGTAATCCGTGCTGTAATTTCTTATTAATGAAATAAGCAAGTTTCTGATCATCTAGCTGTGCCTTTCGATGAATTTTATATTTTTGAATAATCTATACCGATCGCTAAGGCATACATAATCCTTTTGTTCAAGTATTTGTTAGAATGAACTGCTGTTCTCGGAGATAAGAAAAGAATAGTATTTTGTGAAAAAGAAAGGGCCGTGCTCCTGTAAGATGTATGAGTGCTTATGTACCTCTGGGGTTTTTGATTTTTTTTTTCTTAAAAAATGTTTTTTTGCAGAGGATCAGACCCATGTAGTTCTGGGTAGAGGGAAATGAAGAGAGTTTTTTTTTAGAATAGATAGGAGATGAGAAAAGTCGTAGCGCGCCGAGATTTCGGACTAGGGGTAGAATTTCTTGAGACGGTCCAGGTTGATTGGATGAGCCATCTCTTCCCCATCTAGGTCAGTGAGCATGGCGGCACCGCCGAATAAGATTTTCTTGACAATGTAGGGGCCGCTCCAATTAGGCTTGAATTTCCCTCTGGGGTCCCAGATGGGTTTTATTATCTCCTTGAGGTCTAAATCCCCTTCCTGGACACTGCGGTCCTTGACTCTCTTGTTGAATGATTGCGCTATTCGGCGATGGTACCCCTGTATGTGGTAAAGATATTTCAATCTCCTTTCATCTAGGAGGGTTAGCTCGTCGAGACGGCCTTGGCACTAGTCCTCTACATTAACTTTGCTTTCGAGCATGACACATAGCGAGGGTACTTCCAGCTCCACAGGTAGGACTGCTTCCATGCCGTAGACCAGAGAGTAAGGGGTAGCCCCAATAGAGGTTCAGATTGAGGTTTGATAGGCCCAGAGGGCGTACGGGATATGATCGGCCCAATCCCTACAGCTTTCGATCATTTTGCTAATGATGGCTTTGAGGTTCTTATTGGCGGTTTCAACTGTACCATTGGTCTGAGGTCGGTAGGGAGAAGATTTGTGTCTCTCAATCCCGTACTCGTTGACTACTTCTGTGACTTCTGCTTCGAAGTGCAACCCGTTATCTGACACTAACTCGTGCGGGACCCCATATCGGCAGATGATATTTTTCTTGAGAAATTTGGCCACTTTCTTGGCGTTCAATACTGCGTATGACTCAAATTCGACGTGAAGTAATCAATGGTAACCAGGATGAACTAATGTCCATTTGAAGCCTTTGGTGTAACCTTCCCTATGATGTCGACACCCCAGGTGGAGAACGGCCAGGGAGAGGTCATGTTGTATAATTCTCGCGGAGGCAGGTGTTGAAGATTGGAGAACTGTTGGTATTTGAGGCATCTCCGGACATAGGCGGTGCAATCTTAGGCCATGGTGGTCCAGTAGTAACCCTGTCGGATGATCTTCTTGGCAAGAATGTGACCGTTAATATGGGGCTCGCATTCCCCGCTGTGGATCTTCTGCATTATCTTCTCAATCTCAGCCCCGACGATACAATGTAGATGAATGCCATCGAAGTTCCTCTTGAGTAGAGCTTTATGATAGATGATGTACTGGGCGGCCAGTTTTCGGAGGGTTGCTCGGTATTTCTTATTTAAACCATCAGGATACCTACCATGTTTGAGGACGCACCCGATATCACAGTACCAGCAGTCGGCTAGTTCGGGATCTTCGATGGAGACGAGCTCAATATGGTAGCAATGGGTTGGTTTGCCTTGCTTTTGACTAGGAAGAGGGTCATTGTTATTCCTTCGGGCATGTTGACCATGGAGGCCAAGGTAGCGAGAGCATCGACTAGGTTATTTGATCGAGCGCAAACCGTGCGTTGTGTAGTACGCAAATCGTTGTTATCAGTTCGACGACTCAATGCAAAAAACCTAAACTCCAACTACACTTGACAAGCAAGCACAACGGTAAGTCGGGTATCGTAAGAAATCCACAGGGAGTGATTGAATTTTAGATGTTAATTGCTTTAAAACTTCAGGAATAAAAGTGTAAAATTAATAAATGAAAAGGTGATGGTTGGGAATGGTGACAAAAGAGAAAAAGGAAGAAGTTAACACTATACTAAAATTAATAAAACGAGAGTCGGGATCGCATCCCCACCATGGGCTAAACAACTAATAATTCGAATTTCGGTTCGAAAACATTTAATCGAGCATTTTCAATTAAGCATAAACATCACACAATAAGGAATTTAACCCAAAGTTGCGAGATTAAACATTTAATAAAAAATGGTCACATGTGGATTAAATTCGGATTATCGCTATAAACACTAACGTTGCGTGACAAAGAAAGTTAAACGCATAATAATCCAACTTTAATACACGAGGTTTCAATTAAATGAAATTTTACCCAAAACCTAACTTTCGGAGCTCGACGCCCATTAATGGCGGAACACAATCCCGACCCTATTTATCTAAGGGCAAGACATAAATGAAACTAATTAACAAAGTAATAAACTAATTACAACAAGAAATAAATTAATCTAGGCAAGAAAGTAGAGAAATCAAGTAAATCAAAGCATGGAAATTAAGGAAGACAACTAATTTAATGTAATTAAAGTTAAGGTACAACTTACAAAACAAAGAGTACAAGAGAGGAGTAGGATTTAGCTCCCAACTACAAACCCTAAAATCTAAGACAAAATGGAGATATCCCTCTTCAAAGTGAAGAGAAAGTGTATTTATATATAAAAAATCCCATGGAAAACTTGTGAATAAAGAAGAAGAAAAATAAAAATCTGCAGGACCGAATCGATTTGGGGGGTCCGAATCGATTCGCCCCTACAGGTCTGCAATTCTGCAGCTTTGCCCTGTTTTACGAAAAATACCGCCATTTCTTCGTTATAGCTCGGAATGAGGCACGACCGGAGGCTACGCGAAGATAACTCAGAGGAATACAACATCCAAGAAGATATTAGGCCAAAAAACCAAAATATGAAATGACTAAATTGCCCTTGAATGTGATCTTGAGTGCACTTTTGCAATAAAAACCATCCAAAAAATGCCATAACTCCATCGATACAACTCGGAATCATGCACCGTCGGCGGCCATGCAAAGAGAAATCAAAGGTATTCAACTTCCGTGAAGAGCTCGGGATTCAAACCCGAATGATGGAATTATTAAAATGCCCCCGAAGTTGCAATAGTCGACGAAAGTTTTCCGGAAAGTGTCCAAACTTCATACTAAGCATCCAAATACCTACAAAAGCTCAATTAACCACTGCAAAATATGTTAACATAGAAATCCGAGGTTGTCTGGTTAACAAGCCTAAATATAGGGATTAAGATACCGAAGGGGGTAATAAGGCGTAGGTTAACGGGTGAAATACGCAATATTTGCGTCGTATCATTATTCTTTGCTCGGGGTAGGTAATTGAAGGTGATATCTCGAAATCGGGAGGCTAACTCTTCTAAGTGGGCATCGAAGGGTTGGAGATTTTCGTCCTTGACTTTCCACTTTCTGAGCACTTGACCGATGATGAGGGCAGAATCCCCGTAGACATCAAGGTATTGAATACCTTTCTTGAGAGCAACCTTGAGGCCCACTATGCATGCCTCGTATTCCGCCATGCTATTAGTGCAAGGGAAATCCAGTTTGATAGCGATGGGAGTGTGGGAGTCATCTGGGGCGATCAGAAGTATCCCAACGCCATATCCTTTTTATTGGCAGCACCATCAAAGAACATTTGCCATCGAAGGTGGTCTTGAGCGGTGTAGAGGATATTTTCATCTGGGAATTCAGAGATCCAGACATCTGCTTCTTCTACGAGGTAATCAACGAGGTAATCAAAGATGGCTCTTCCTTTAATGGCTTTCTGTGTGATGTACACGATATCGAACTCGGTTAGGAGCATCAACCATCGGGCCATTCGACTGGATAAGGAGGGTTTCTCAAGGAGGTATTTGATGGGATCCATTCGGGATACAAGTTTGATGGGAAAGGCGAGCATGTAGTGTCGTAACTTTTGGGTAACCCAGACAAGTGCAGCACACGCCCTTTTCCAAAGCAGTGTAGTTGAACTCGTACTCGACCAGTTTGAGACTGGCGTAATAGATGTCTCTTTCCTTGCGGGATTCTTCAAGGTATTGGGTTAGTAAAGCCCCAGCTGCAGTGTCGGTTATGGTTGGGTATAGGAGCAAAGGGAGACTAGGCCGTGGTGGCATGAGCACTAGAGGTTGGATCAGATATTATTTGATTCGGTTAAAAGATTCTTGGCAGGCCTCGTTCCAAACCTTGGTTGAATCCTTTCGGAGGAGCTTAAATATCGTTTCACAGATGGAGGTTAGCTGGCTGATGAACCGGTTGATATATTATAATTTCCCAAGAAAACCTCGAACTTCTTTCTCTGTTCGGGGTGGTGGCATCTCAAGTATGGCCTTCATCTTTGCAAGATCTGATTCTATCCCCTTCTTACTGACCACGAATCCCAACAGTTTTCCTTTTGTAACGCCGAAGACACATTTCTGTGGATTGAGTCTCAGCCGATACCGTCGCAGTTGTTCGAAGAACTTCCGGGGAGCCGGAATATGACCTTCTCTAATTTTGGACTTGATAATCATATCATCCACATAAACCTCGACTTCTTTGTGAATCAGATCGTGCAGGATGGTTGTGGCAGCCCTTTGGTAGGTAGCCCCAACATTCTTGAGACCAAATGGCATGACGGTGTAGCAAAAGGTTCCTCATGGGGTGATGAATGCGGTTTTTTTCTTGGTGGTCTGGGTACATCTTGATCTGGTTGTATCCGACAAACCCGTCGACGAATGACTTGAGATCATGACTGGCTGTGTTGTCCACGATTATGTCGATATTGGTTAGCGGATAATCATCCTTTGGAGAAGCTTTGTTTAAATCTCGGTAGTCCACACACATTCGAACCTTCCCTCCTGATTTCAGCACAGGTACTATGTTGGCTAGCCATGTGGGATATTCGATCACACGAATGAAGCCCACGTTCAACTGTTTGACCACCTCCTCTTTGACCTTGAGCGACCATTTGGTGCGGATTTTTTCAATTTTTATTTAACCGGCCAGTAATCTGGGAGAGTGGGGATCTCATGCTGAGCTATTTTAGGATCAATGCCGGGTATATCATCATAGGACCATGTGAAGACATCCACGAATTCCTTTAGCAATTCTTCGAGTTGTGCTCTCTCATGCTCAACAAGGGTGTCCCCTATCCTAATCTCGCGCAGTTGGCTACTAGAACTGAAATTAATAACAACAGTCTCTTCTTCATTAACTTGAATGCGGTTATGTTGTTTATTATTAATCATATTTAGATCAGTTAAGAATTGTTCATTTGCAAAATCATCATCATCAAAAGTTTGATTAGAATCCAAGCAGTTAATGTAAGGCACAACAAGATACTCAAAATCTTCATTTATTTCATTGATAGGAAAAACAACATTGAGAACCTCGTCAAAAGAGGTCTTGATGACATTTGAACAAGGATAGACAACAGAAGAGGAAATATGGTAAACATTGGGGTTAGGGGGATTTCAAGAGTTAGAACTGGCGCAGCATGCCAGTTGAGGAGGGGTGTATTAACAGCTTTAATCAGATGGGATGGATCCATTGATGTAATGCCTGAATGAACCATGCAGAGTGCCAGCCCCAGTGTCTGTAACTTGAAGGAATCTTCAGAATCACTTTCCTCAGTATCTTAGATATCTTTGATGAGCGGTTGTACTCGGTGTTGGAAACTTTCAGGCCATGGGTAGCTATCTTGGAAAAAGATCTCTATTCCAGGCTTCATATTCTTGTCTGTGTGGTCATACCATGGTCCTGGAAAATCGCAAAAGGGGAAGTCTTCACCTTCTTTGATGAATCGTCCATTCAAGGAGTCTCATGGGATAGTTGGGATGCAATCTAATCTCTTTTTTGGTCGAGACTGGTGGATTATTCTGAGTTCTTATTCTGATGGTTGATACCCCAAGCCACAAGGAGGGAAATCTTTCTTTAGTTCGATGGGCTCAAGTATACCTTGCTGCCTTTGCCCTAGCCCCAGTCTGGGCATGAAGTGCATGTTTATGAACATCTGAATCACATTGATGTTTCCATGAGGGTCATATTCTGGACAAACCCTTTCTTTGAAACTGTCCCCTGCCGGGAGTAGGAGTGGCTCAACTCGAAATCCTGATAGGAGCATATCATTTGACCCGTGCTGTATCTCAAGGATTGGACTGCTGGTGCTTGCACCCTCAACATTTTCATCATCGCCCAAAATGGTGATGACTCGATCGTCGGCGAAGAACTTCAATTTCTGATGGAGTGAGGAAGACACACCCTTGATACTGTGGAGCCAGGGTCGTCCGAGCAACAGGTTGAAACAAGCTAGGATGTCTATGAATTAGAATTCAACGATAGGGTTTATAAGTCTAAACCCTATTACAAGTTTTATGGATCCCATCACCTCCCGGCGGGTATTATCGTAGGCACGTACAGTGGTGGAGGTTAGAGCGAGGTCGCTTTCTTTCAGGCCTAAACACTTGAAGGTTCTCAGTGGACAAACATTCAAGGCGGATCCGTTATCGACAAGAGAGAGTGGAACAACCTTCCCCATAACTTCGACGGAGATGTTGAGTGTATGATTGTGATTTGGCCCAATTTTGGGGATTTCTTCTTCAGAAAACGATAGCATTCGGGTAGAGGTCAAGGATTCGACGAGATTTACCGCCTCTTCTGGTGTAGTAGAAGGAGGAACTATGGGTCTAGTGAGCAGCTTGATTAAAGCATTTCTGTGCAGCTGGGAAGACATGAAAAGCCCCCATAGTGTGATTTTAGATTGATTTTTCTTCAGTTGATCGAGGATCTTGCTCTCCTCGATGGTCATCTCTGGCATAGGAAGGTTTTCAACTCCCTTGCCCTTGTCATTTGCTGGTAGTGAGCTTGGAACCTGGTAATGTCTCCCTGATCTGGTCATGTGATTTACTGAAGAAAGGAAGAACATGAATCCCATTTCCTTGTTAATCTCAGGTTATTCTGTCACCCTGTTTATTTCTACGAGGAGTTCTTCAAATGATATTATCCCACATATGTCGGCTACTGGGCCAGTTCTTCTTGAAGCTTGTTCTTCACTCGAATCTTCGAATTCTTCCCCTCATCCAGTGGCAACAATTCTGTCTTTCCATGTAAAGTCAATTCATTCCACAACTTCAACGGCTTCTTCATACAGGTCTTCCCATTCTGTGGGGATATGTATGGTTGAAGGGACCAAGCGCCCTTGTAGCTTCAAAATGTCAAGTAACCCGGTGATACTACAAATGTTGTTGGTTTGAATGAATAATTCTTCTTTAATCTGGACAACATCATCCAGGCTGACTTCATCGATTGGTACCACCCACTTGTTTGAATCTCGAGCCCATTTCCGTGCTTCCAAGAATAGTGTACTAAACCTTTGGCAATCGATGACCATCCGTGAGGGCAATTTCAGCCCGAACTCTAGGAGTTGGTTTAACACCTTTGACAATTCCATATTTCCATTTTCAGAACGAGTACGGACAGCGATGCATGCTCTGGTAAAGAGTGACAATGCCTGATCAGCGAGGCTAGTAGGGTGTAGGAGGAAATATGGGCAAATTTGAAGAGGTTTAGGAGAGTATATGGGTGTGATTTGAGTTGAGGGATCAAAATATGAGTTTTCTTCTAAGAAGATGGCATTGATATGATTTGGTAGTGGATTGTGAGTAGTGTTTAGCTTAGGATTGGCTGGTGGGGCGATGGTACCCTGGTCAATGAGATCTTGGATTATGTTTCGAAGGTGAAAGCATTGGTCGGTGGTATGGCCACCAGTTTGGTGAAAGGCGCAATAAGCATCTGCCTTGAAGTTTCTTGGGAGTGGATTTGGCAATGGACGGGGATCCAAGGGTTTGATGAGGTTTAGGCTTAACAAGTCTTGGTAAACTTTGGAGAAGGGAATATGGAGCTCTGTGTGTTCCCTTTGGATGGGGGCAGGGCGACTTTCTGGTGCCCATGATGTGGTTGGTTGAGAGATGTTGTTGATGGTCGAGACTGTAGCACTGGCCGACTTGTCATACTTTCTAGGGGTGAACTGTCCGGACACCTTCTTTGGTTCAACCTCTATTTTAATAAGGCTTTCCTCAATTTCTACTCCTGCCTCTCTAAGATCTCGGAAGTGGGGATAGTATTGTCCTCCCATCGTCGCTCGGACATGGGGCAAAAAGTTCTTCTTCACTATGTTGACCTGTTCTTCCTCAGATGGCCGATTGGTCATGGTAGCTGCTTGTTCCCTCCAACGGGTTATGAAGTTACTGACTGATTCCACAGGGTTCTGTTTGAGCATATCTAAATCACGATGGGTGACCTCAAGCTCTTCGTTGTATTTGTATTGCGACATGAATTCTCGGGCTACATCCTCCCAGCTACGGATTCTGGATTCCTCGAGAGACAAAAACCATTGGAGGGCACTATCCTTTAAAGTTTGCTGAAATAATTGGGCCATCACTTCTTTCGAATCCCCTAGTAGAGTCATGGAATGATGATAACTGCGAAGATGAACAATCGGGGGTCCACTCCCTCTAAACTTCTCGATATTTGGCATCTTAAAATTCTCGGGTAACCTCGCTTTAGGATAAGGGGACATGTGGGTGTACTCCATGTAATTACCAGAGATTATGACTTGGTTGAACTTCTTGGTGAGCATCTTGAGATCCTCTTTGACTTTATTCAACTCCTCCTCTTTTGGATCAATGACCATAGGCAGGTTAGCCATAGGCTGGGCAATTTTTGGCATCGAAAGCTGGGCAGGCGGTGACCCATTGACAGGAGGGGAACGTGGAGCGTGCTAATATTCTTCGGGGACCCAGATAGGCTCGGGTGGACCCATAGCATGAGGGAATAGGACCTCGGTCTCTTGAGGAATAGGAACCTAGTTTCGTTGCATCTCTCGAACTTCAGTTTGGAGGTTATCAATCTTGGACACGAGCTGAACTAGGACTGCCGTCAGATCCGACTGTATAACTGGTACTTGATCTGTATTCTCCATGGAAAGTGGGTGGATTCCAGACTCGGAAGAAGTAGCAGAGAAACGGATGAAACTTCGGGATGATTTGACTGAAGATTGAATCCAATTGGGAGCCAGACCAAGGGCTTGCGATTGACCTGAGAAGGCGTAGAATGGATTTTATTTTTGAGAAAAAGGGAAGAAACTATTTTTTGGATTTTTGATAAAGAAGGGAGAAATATTTTTAGATTTTTGATAAAGAAGGGAGAAATGTTTTTGGATTTTTGATAAAGAAGGGAGAAATGTTTTTGGAGACGGAACTCAGCATGATTATTATGATTATTATGTTCTCACTTGTATTTAATTCTCCTAAAGGCAATGCTGAACGGGACCTGAGCCTGGAAAAGTGGGGTTTTTAATACATGCAAAGCTACGTTTGGACTTGTAACCAGGCTCACGGACATGGTCCTTTTTTAAAAATGCGCGAAAATTGGGCGACAGGCTGACCCGGAATTTCGGTAGAGTTTCGGGTTGAAACCGGCAATATAAAGTGCGTGTCCTAGGTTTGACACATATATGCGGGTATGCAGTTGGTTGGGTGAATCAGCATGGGTTCCCCTCTTTGGCGTGACTTCCATGATATACGTCTTGCTCTTGCGGGCAATCGGTACGTGTGGATAAGCCATTTGATATACCCGAGTGTACGTGAATTGCCTCACTATATACCTCGTGGGGACGGTACGTGTGAGAGAGAATTCGATATACTCGGCGTACGTGAACGAATTCCCTGCGATATACCTCCCATCATAACTTCCATGATATACGTCTTGCTCTTGCGGGCAATCGGTACGTGTGGACAAGCCATTTGATAAACCCGAGTGTACGTGAATTGCCTCACTATATACCTTGTGGGGACGGTACGTGTGAGAGCAAATTCGATATACTCGGCGTACGTGAACGAATTCCCTGCGATATACCTCCCATCGTGATCGAAGGTACTTGGCCAATGGAAGGTACCTCCCATCGAAGGAACCGTTCGAACCGGACCAGCGCCCATCACGAAGTGACCCTCCAGTTACTGGGTAAAATTTGGTCAATAACAATGCTCTTTGGTGATGTCATGTGAATCATGCGTGATTCTCTTATTAGTATGTTATGATGAGAATGCCTTTCTTGATTATGACAAACAGGGAGTAAAGTACAAGTACCAAAGGTACACCAAGTATAGATGGGTGATGCGTGCAACATGTAGATATATGTGATCATAGGTGTACGTGGTGTGAAGTGTACATGGAGAATTTTCTACAAGTGTGTGAACATAAGCATAAGTATGGGATACACATGAAAAGGGGAACATGCAGATATGGGGGAAATATAAATAAATATAACATCCATGTAAATAGAGTCAAGCCCTCAAAACATACAAGTCCCCAGCAGAGTCGCCACTGTGGCCATCACCGATCCTCGCCTGCGGGTGGGCGCGCGAAGGGAAAGGATCCTCGGGTCCCGTGCATCCCTCTTGGGAGAGCTTCGGCCGGCGTCATTTGAGATGAGGTGTAAAAATGTAGATAGATTCAGAGTCGCCAGTCTATTTTACTCAAAACAGACAAAAGAAAAAGGGGAAGCCATCCCGAAGGATGGCATCCAAAGACATACTGGTGCATACGAAAACAAAATGATTCGAGAAGGGTTCGGAGGCTAAGTTACGAAATGGGAAGGTGTTAGGCACCCATTCCGCCCTTTCGATCTCTCGTGGATATTTGCTATTTTCCTTTATTTTTCCCCGTGATATGTGTGCATGTGTATATATATAGTGGATATAGGAATCCTCGACTTGTATCATGGAAGAGATAAAGCGAGTCATCCTTAGGAAGGTATAAAAATAATATTAGAAAAATAAGGTTTACACGATTACCCTTACATTGATCGTTATGATGGAACGATAATGCGTATGGAGTAATACGTCACTAAGAACAAGTATATAGAATATAAGAAAATTGGATTTAGAGAAGATAGAAAAATAAGGGAGAAAGTGATAATAGGACCCGAGTCTCGGGTTTTACCCCGAGACGCCTACGTAGCCTATAAAGGCATCAAAGTCCACATAGTTCGCATACAAAATGTGGGGTGGGGTTTATCCCATAAATCCAAATGGGGGATCGCTTATTTGTGAGTGTGTGTACAAAAAGTGTTTTAGTTGTGAGAAAAGTGTGAGAAAAGTATGAGAATCCCTATTTGGAATTTATGAGAAAACCCTCTTTTTCTTATTTTTTTGGGTTTTATTTATATGAAAGTAAGAGATGTGCAATAATACTAAATAAAAAGTATATTAGGACGTGTGAGATGAGATAATAAAAGTCCTAAGTAATAAAACAAGTTTTTGTGAATTTAAGAAACTTTGGAAAGAAAGTTGGGAAAATTGGACCTTCTTGAAGATCTTGAGCTTGATCTTGAATGTTGGAGAGCAGCCCTTGCACTTGGATGATGATGGAGAGTGGATAATTCAACAAGTTTGACGAAAAGTGGAAGTAAAGAAGGGATTTGGATGTTGAAATCGCGCTGCCTTCGAGAGAGGTTTTTGGGATTCGCTGAGAGAGATTTGTATCAGATCTGGGCTCCCCTTGCAAGTGAGGTGAAGGCCTCCTTTTATAGGCCCAGGTCAATGTCGATCGGCATAGACCTGGTCCTGCCTATTGGAACTTGCCGATAGGCAGGGTCTGGAACTTGCCGTTTGGCAGTGTGTTTCAGGCCTTTTCGGAAAATAGGATGCCGAGGGCAAACCGTTGGTCAGAATCGTGCACGGGGAAGACCGTTGGAAAGGTGATTCAGAGACCTTTGAAAATCCTTTAGACAGCTCCCAGGTGAGGGAGTTGAGTTTGGGTCAAATATGGCTCGGAAGCGTTTGTCGGTCCATTGGACGGGGAATCGTTCGAACGCAAACGGATCGTTCGTCCGCATGGTAAGTCCGAATCGCGCACGGGATGGACCGTTGGAAAGGTTAGGAGATGTAGTTCGACATTCCAAAGAGTTTGACCTGGTTTGGGGAGTTGACTTTGGTCAACCGGGCCCTGGAAGCATTCGGTGACCTCTTGGAGTCAAACGGACCATTCTTCCGCATGGTATGTCGGAATCGCGCACGAAGCGGAACATTGGAAAGGGGTTTTAGTGCCCTTCGAAGATTCATTCAGCCTCGTTCGATTTGAAGAGTTGACTTAGGTCAAACAGAGCCCGGGAGTGCCCGGTGGCCTCTAGATCAAGTTTCGGACGCAAACGGATCGTTCGTCCGCATGGTAAGTCAGAATCGTGCACGGGACAGACCGTTAGAAAGGGAATTCAGTGCCCTTCGAAGATTCATTCAGTCTCGATTGAGCTGAAGAGTTTGACTTTTTGGTCAAACGGAGCCTGGGAGTGCCCGATGGCTTCTAGGTCAGTACTCAGGACATGACCTGAGTTTGTAGTGATGAAGGGAGGGCCAGGGACCTTAGAAGAGTTAGGGGGTAACAGAATGGGGTGTCTATAGGGGGAAAAGAAGTATGCGTAGAAAGAAATTCGTTCTTCGTGGGCAGCTCATAAGAGGACTAGGGAGCTCGTTCTAAAGAGAAAAGAAAAAGTGATTTTACAGCATAATAATTCACTCGCAATCCTAGTAATAAGCTCTGAAGATCATTCTTCTCCTTTTCCAGGAGTAGGACATCAGTCGTTCAGTTTGTGGAAGGTCAGCTTTCGTAAGATGCTTCTGAACTAGCAAGAATCTTTTCCCACTTGTGCTTTAAGTCATCCTTTTTCTAGGTCCGTAAGCAGGTCTAAATTTTCCAGTAATGAGCCAATCGAGATCAAATGCAAGCTCTGGAATAGGAAATGAGTGGAAATCAAGATTCTCACTCCTCTTGATGGGTTGTGTGTGGGAAAGAAGGAAGGCTTGCACGCTGCTTACCAATAAAAATTAGAAATCGTCTTTTAATCGGTCAAATAGGTTCAAGACATTTGTCTCATCAATATGTCTTAATGCACGCGATAGGGATGGATAGCTTTACGATCTGTTGGGATGAGAGAGAGCAGCAATAGAGAGGACCTAACCCACTAAGAAAAGAATAAAAGACCAGCAAGCGAAGCACCTTACATGCAAGGAAGCGTTAACGACCGATCAAGAAGCGAGGAAGGGAGCCTACTAAGCACTTTATTATGACTGGTCTCCTCCTGTAAGGGGATCTGTAAGCCCTTTTCCTTTTTCTTCCCCTTCCGGACCTAGGGAACCTCTGACCTCTGGAAGCAGCGGCTAGCTCTGCAGCGGATAGCGTTTAGAGAGTCCTGTTTAGCAAAGTAGTAGAGAAGAAATCAAAAGATAACCTATTTTATGAAAATAATAAGCTGCAAGGATCGGTTGCTGAAGGTGAACCAAAGAGAGAAATTAGGTCTTACATTCAGTTGTAGTTAAAGCGAGGGTTCAAGATCAAGAGTGAAAAGACTTACTCTCTCTGTCCCATTTCCTATACTAGCTTCTATCTCATCCCCATTTTTAATGTTTTGATTACGCTCTATTAGGACTCTTTATTATATTAAAATATAAAGAAGGAATGAACATCCCTAGCCATTGGTACGACTGACAGCCTTAAATCCTTATTTATGCTCCTAGCCCCTAGACTGGGATGAATGAAGTGGGAATAAAATGCCTTGCCAGCTTGGCTACAAAAGCCCTCGTAGATAGATAGAAATCCTGATAGAAACATCCGGTCGATGTTGAGCCAGAGAGACCGGAGTGAACTTCCTATCCGATCCCCTAATCAATGAGGAAGATGAACTACCTCTTCTAAGACCCTTTTTAGGTAATCATTGATACCACAGCAAGAGACACCGATCATTCCTTTTGGGCGGGGGTGGAAAGAAAGAAGATGGGGCTATAAGTTATTTAATAAGGGTCTTCGCCAGGGAATGGATATTGAGATTGCCCTTGAGAATGCCTACTAGAGATCCCCTACTCCTATAAAGGCCGGGGGAATGGATTTGTGTAGTGAATATATCTTTTGCATCTCCTATTCGTTCGATCAGCTAGTAAGCGAGGTACGAGGTCACATGATAGTCTAGACAGGATCGAGAGAGGCCAAAAGATATCACGAAGGGGAGAAGAAGAATTAATTCCTTGTCTCGAGATCCCCTACTCTTATAAAGCCGAAGACAGACAAACAGGAAGGGAGTTAGTCGCTAAAACCGATATTCGCTAAAGAGGCGAAGCCAGAGAGAGAACTACCATGCACGCTTAATGCTCGATGACCGCTCTCATTCGTGCTCCTCACTTCACTCCATCAGAGTCAACGCGTATTTATCCCTCCCTTTAAGAGATAGGGCAACTTAAAGGCACTCCAAAGGAGCTAAATACTCACCAAGCCAATAGGAAATACCATTCTATTAGTTAGGTAGTAAGACCCTCAATAGGATAGTAAGCAAGCTACCTTAAGAGCTGTCAGGCTATGAAAGGTATTCTGCTACTAGTCCATGCATACAATAGATATTTAAGAACAAGTAGCTCGGCTGGTATCTTCAAGATAAATTCCCATTGCCCGCTCTACGACTACAAAAGAGAAGACATATCCAATCCAATATATTCTAACCTTCAAAATAAAAACTGCAGGTAACCCTTCGACCTTACGCTCATCCCTCTTATTAGGAGGTACTGAGTTGCACTAACCTTACTCAACTACCACTACATTAAGGAGGAGTTCAAGGTAAGTACTAAAGGTAAGGCTTTCTCTCTTATCCAGCCTAGGGTGTTGGCTTTCTGGCTGTAAATGAAGAAGCTAGAAAAGGGAGGACTCTATCCTAAAGGAAGGTTTTGATTCTTTTCGATAGATAATCGTTGAGAAGGCCCTATGGAGTAAAGGGAGATTCAAGCTTAAAATTAAAGTCAGAAGGAACTATGCTTCACTCCCCTTAGAGAACTGACAGGGAGGTAAGGTAGCTTGCTGGACTAACAATAAGACTTTTTATTTATACCCCTCTCTTGGCCTAAAATCCAAATAGAATACCATTCTTATCTAGCCTAGCCTGCTAGAAACCTTAGGAAATAGGGATAGGAACAAAAGGGCATAGAACAAGCTAAAAGGCCTTATGCAATGAAAAGTACAGTAATGAAGGAAAGACACATCAAGAAAGAAGGAGAAATACATTCTATACTTGCTTGCACCTCTTCTACTTCCTTATACATCTTGAGATAGAAGACAATGTTGGTCTCATACTCATACAAGTGTGATAAGAAGGTATTATTATGGTATGGCATAATAAAGTATTCCTCAGGCAAAGAGGAGAAAAGGCTAAGAAGTAGGATAATTGGATACAACTCCTACAAATCTGCAATAGAAGCTAGCAGTTCAAAGAGAATAGAGGTTTTAATCAAGCACTAAGAAAAGCTACAGATTATATGGAAGACAACCCCCCTTTACCCTTTAGGTTTTATTCCCCTATTTAACCCACTTACATAACCCAAAGCGAGAGAATATGGGATCTTATGCCTAGAACTAAAGGAAGATAGGAGCAGACTCAAACTAAGAAGCAGAGGAAGACAATCATAAAAAAGAAGATTGTCTGCTAACTAGGGGAAATATAACAACTAGTATGAAAGGGAAGCATTATTTCTAAACTTCTTAGAGGAAGTAGTAGCTCTACCATAATGAGGATAGCGAAACTCGAGTTGAAATAAAAAAAACCTGGAGGGAAGTATCAAAGAGAAAGATAAGGTTGATGAGGAACCTTCTCCTTTCCAAGTTTCTACCCTTTCCTCATAAGGCGTGGTTCTGTCATTCCCGCTCATGCTTGATAGCCCATGCTTTCTATAACCATTCCCTTGCCTACTAGACTTGTCTAAAAGAAGAAAAGATGAACTTCTTGATAGATTGGATTGCCTGAAAGAAGGTAGAGAATAAGACTTCTAACTCTTAGCCTCATTAGCCAAAAGGAAAATCAAAGATGAGATAACCATATCTAAGTAATTAAAAAAAAAACTGACCTTAGGAGAGTAAGGACTTTACCTATCTATCTATAGGGAAGGAAGTTCATAGCGAGTTCTGAACCTCAAGGTTTCACCATCTATCCTTACTTGGGGGAATCCCATAAAGCCATATTCACTTAGCTACAGGAAGACTACATATAGCTCTCCTCATTGAAATAGATAGGTTCGAGCTCCCCCTACCGGGTATCCCTCACTATGGTTCGTATCTTTATTTATTAAGAGTGCTTGATCCTTTTTCCCTGCTTATCTCTATCTCTCCTTAGCTCTTCGATAGTATCCAGAATGCCTTAGTTAGCTACAGGACTCAGGGAGTCCATTACAAAAAAAGTAGCTACATCACAACTACAAGAAAAAAGGACAGCTACCTCAGATAGTCTTAGCTTTCCTTATCCATTCTAACTTTTAGGAAAGAGAAAATTTAAGAAATATTTGAGGACTTACTAAACTAATAGGGAATGAAGGAAGGGATGATACTATACTATAAGCAAAAAAGAAAGAGATACATAAAAGGGATCATAAGGCATTATAGATTGCTCTAAACCTTAGATAAGATGCAAAGACGAAAGATGATAAGACAGAGTCTGAGTCTTCTCATCTGCTTCTCTATACTACACCTATCGAAGATGTTCGAAAAATGGGCTCCCCATTATCCAAATTAGATTAGGAGGGCACCCTTGCTTTCCTGTTTGTGTGTTTTCTCACCCTTGCTTGTGTGCTTTCGCTTGCTTGCTTGTCTTATTAAGGTTCAAATAGTCTCTCATTTGTAGTTGATCATTGAAATCTGTCAATTCTTGTAGTATAGGTAATGATGAAACTGATGCATCTGCTTCTTTGGATGCCCCTATAGGAAGATATAGGGATTCTCTCTTGAATAATTAAGGCGGTAGACTTCATCACACCAACAAGATAAAGTTCAAAGTTAAGATTGAGCATAGTGGGAAAGGAATACCATACGTCGTTCAGAATAGCAAGAATAGAAAAGGTCCCAACTGGTAAAGTAAATTCATAGGCCTATCCTTTCCCCTATCTCATATTGTATGCTTACCAAAGTTGCTTCAAATGGAGGTGGCTCAATTTCAAGAAAGGTACACGAAGCAGTGCCTTTTATCAGGCCTTCCTTGATTCGTGCGGATTGATTGATAGATTGATTGGTAGTGGGCATGAACCAATTCTACTACTTGACCTCTATCCTATAACTCTTAAAGCATAGCGCTCATTGAAGGCTACACCAGCCCTAAAAGAAGAGAGTGGGGTGATGGTGCCACAATAAAATGAAAGAAGAACATTGAACAACTAGTCCGAATAGACTCTCACACTACAGAAAATCGAAGACCGTTATCCCTCAGGTAGCTTGCTCCAGAAACCTTTCTCTCTCTACGACTACCAATTAGATAAACCTAGCTTCCTAACCTCAATAAACAATAATAAGATCAACCCCATTCATTCTTTTTTATTCGTGCTTCCCATTGCGATAATCGGCTCAAAAAGGTAGGCCCTTATCTCATTCTTAGTCTTAAATCTAGGGCCGGGAAAGCAACCAACCTTAAGAGCTAAAAGACGAGGGAAGGTATTACACTTATTCACTCTGCCTTCTCAAAACCTAGGAATTCTTAAACATGGCTATAACCTGATAGACAAGTATCAAGAAAGAGCAAATGCAATCGATAACATCAGTTGCATCATCACCTGCAACTTATCCTCTTAGCATCTGAGAGATGACGACAATAAACAAAACTAGGAGTCCTTCCTTTGGCCTACCGCTTTCCTTTCGACTGCCTCTTGCCTTGCCCCTTTTCGACGTGGATGGGATGACTCTTTACTTTAGCAAGGAATGAAAGACTGGCGGGATCATCTTGGATCACATCCGCATCTATGACACTAACATTTCTCTACTTAATCGGTTGCTACAAAGATGGGGTGCAACTGGTCCCCGAGCAACAACCTCTAGTTGGGCTTTGGTTTATTTAGGACTAGAAGCCCATTAACCCTAAGATTCATAGCGCAAAAAGCCCCTACATTTGCTATTCTGAGTCTATGCTCGTCCCTATCTGAAGCAGCAGACGTTAATAAGCAGTCGTAAGAAGATGTTACTGAAAGGATAACGTCTGCACCGTCTTAGCTAGCCGCTCTTTCCTATTGAGGTTATTTGTAAGAGAGTAATCTTATGAGTGAGAGGCATCAGATGCTAGCTCAGATGATAAGATGTAGAAGCTATTAGCTTTTAGCTTCTTCAATGTCTTCCCTCTCATAGATTAGGAGATGCAGACATTAACACAAGAGACTCTAGCTGCAGCAGCTTTCCCTTCCCTGGCTACTGGTCCCGAGGCATCGCTCTTAGTAGGAGGACATCTTATTTAAGAACTGATTTAGTAATCCCTAGTCTTATTTCCCCCGAGCAGGGAGCCTTTATCTGGCCAAAAACAACCTAGTGTATGGGCCCAAAGAATTCTATTTATTGCACGAAATGTGCAGCTACTAAAGGGGCAGTCCTATAAAGGAAATGCACCAATGGCTGCCTATAGCAGATAGTCAAAAGGATGAACAACCTATTATCTTACCAACTATCTTTAAATAAGTTGTTGAATAATATAGGTTGTTACTACAAGAGCATTCCTACCCTACCCGGGAGATGACCCTTATCCCACAAGCTCCAGAGGTTTTTATTACTCACATAACATATTAGATTAGGGAAGGGTTGGGTCTGGCCTTCTTCTATTGCTTTGCTCGGGGGCTAGTAGCTCATCCTCCAGACAGGGCAGAGCTCTTACTAATAGATAAAAAGGAAGAACTGGGATCATAATTTCATACTATACGAAAGGAAAAGCAAAAGACCACTTATATAACCACCAGCCAAGAAAAGAGAAGAAGCTACTCACCTAGAGGTCAAAGAGCTATTCTTTTGTACATATACTCGATATGGATCTACTAAAAGAGGAATGATTAGAGTTATGCCTTTATAAGAGCACCCCCTTTAAAGCTCTCGATCCCATAGATCCTTTAGGGGAGGGAGGCACTTAGACCATTACTTCAAAAAGTATGGAATACCGGGCAGGGGAAGCAAACTCACTTCAAGAGATAACCTACCACTAACCTTAAGGGATCATGCTTAGTGATTTGAACAAACCCCTAGGAGAGGAAGGTTAAGCAACCAAATCTTGAACCCCCGGGGGGAAGGGAATTCCTAAAAGAAAGGATAAGGAAAGCACAAAGTATGCTTGCGGACAGATTCTCTAAAAATGAAACCTTCTTTTAGAGGGATACCCCTAACTCACATAGACTGCACTCTTAAAACCAACCCTTTGGTTTTGGGAAACTGATACCAACTGCCAGTACAAGGAAATCCATCTATGTATAAACTAAAAAAGCCAATACCATACTTTGAGAGACAAACCCAAACAACGCCTATTTACTTATTTGTTACCAGCTTAGATAGACTCACATGCTCGGGCGGATATAGAATCTCAGGAACTGCCTGGCTATAGGCACGATCGCAGACATAAATGTCCCGGCTCCAGAAGAAGTTCGACATAAGAAAGAGTCTCTTTGGAGGCACACTTAAATGTTTTAAGATATTTAGTTTATCACCAGCAATTCCCTTAGCTTCATGGTCTTCCTCTTCGCGGAAAGCGATCGACGATTAATAATTAATACGAATTTTTGCTTATGGGGATTCGGCATTCAATCGTAAGACCAACAACGGGATGGCCCGTACTCAAGGCAGTCAACGTAGATATTTAAATATGTAATTATCTTTCTAACCTCTTGAAAGAACCTTGCAGGCGAGTATTCATCTATGTACATATAGATGAAGGGTTCATCGATGGAGTGACTTAAAGTGAGCCAATACTGGAAATACGATATAGTTGTTGATGGTTGTATTCCACATAACTAACTAAAAACGAGGATACCCATCCTATTTCTCCGATATACATATATTTTAGTTATTGCGCAGAATAGGACGAGACTATGACCTTCACATTTTGGTTGAATTCCATGATGTACACAATACTCATTAAAGCTGTTCGAAGTAAACTCTCAACCACTATTACTTCTGATGTGTAGCTGTACATTTGGTACGGTCCGCCCACTAACACTCTGCCATATGGAAAGAGCATTGATGTGAAGTGGTACACTCTAAGAATCTGGCTCGGGTTGAGCACCATAAATCCCCCGGTCGGATCCTCATCGGGTAGGTAAAGAATCGGGTTATAAGCGGGGTTTCTTACCTCGTCCCAACCCGAACTTGCATAGGTGGCGCCGTTAATCAGAATGATGTTGTAGGGGGTAATAACAACATATCTTTCATCACCCGAGGAGCGGGGAAATCCATGACATATTCGAGTTCCGATTCGAATACTCTCTACATTCTATAGGTTCTTGACGCTTCCAAGAAAACGTGCTCCTTGTTGGCCTTGAGATACGCACTAGGCGATGCACCACCGCAAATGCACACCTCCATCACCAGCGAATCAGTCGCATTGGCCACTCCATGAAGAGGGAGTCAAACTGAAGATCCAGTACATGAGTAGCTTCTTTTATCACCACCGGGCATAACATGGTACTCCTTGATGACTCTGTTTCTTGAATAATTGAACAAGATTGATCGATTATTGGCGAAGATGAAGATATTACCATAGATAGGGTAACAAAGAGGTGCACGAATGGATATAGATTGTTTTCTTCAAATGGGTCTCTAGTTTGCACTAAGAAAGGGAGGTTTATGTTGTCTCTATTTTGAGGATTCTTGGGGTAAAATTCATAGGTGAAGAGCCTTCTTCCACCGACGATGATGATTCGTCCATAAGGGATAATTTGGTTGCTCGCATACCATCTCCGATTCTTGAGAGGGCTAGAGAGCTCAACCTAATCGCAAGAATTGTCATCCCTTACTCAAATAAGGGGGTGAAAGTGAGAATCACGCGTTCACCTTTTTTATCACCGCCGATTTGGATGAGAGTGCTGTTGGGGTAGAGGGAGCCAGAGGAGCACAAGGTGTTGGTGAGGATGAAAAGAGGGCAGGCGAAAGGAGTTGGAAGCAATGTCGTAGAGGACAGAGTGGGCAGTGAAATCTTTGGGTTTGATGTACTCGTCGTTGTAGCATCACCTGTCGGTGGGGAGAGAGAGGTTGGAGAAGCCAAAATCGATACGGTATAACATGATGACCTTGTTGTTCATGAGGACCTGCATATGCATGGAGGATATGACAATGCTTTCTTGGAGGAGGACCTAGTTCCCGCCAGTTAAAGTTGATAAATAGGAACTTACATGGGCTTGGGCTTACTTTGATGATGGGTAGGATTGTTATGCTTTTGCCCAGAGTATTCAGGGGGAGGGTAATTCCCCTTTGAGAGATAGGGGAAAGCATGCTTGACAGGACCGAGTATTCATTCACATTATTTGTGATCGACCAATGGAATAAATAGGAATTGAAGAAAGATATTGGTTGGTGTTGGCTTATCTAACCTTTACGCCTTGTACCTTCAGGGCTTAGGCTCCTAACGGATGCTCGTTCGGGTTTCTGGCAGAGCTCTTTGGCTACCGCTTTCTAGTTGTTGTAGGTTTGCTTTAGATTACTTAAATCAGAGAGAGCATGTCGTAACAAGGGAGCCCTCTGACTTTGATCACACTTTTTTCCGATTTAACGTCTTTGGTTTACCCTGAAAATCTTGTAGTAAGGAAGTTGCAATCAAGACTTCATTTACTTTCCCTTCATAGTATGCCATGGAAGTTAGAGAGAGGGAAAATGATCAATCTAGGTTCCTTTGTATTAAAGCACAAATGGAAGTTCTTAAACCCATTCGTCGCATAGTTATCGTTAATGAGAAAATGGGGGTCGCTAACACGTTTAGATAAGAGAGGGCTATCCTATCATCCGCCTTCCTCAGATGAGACCTCCTACCTAGTGTGCCAGATAGCTACTTTTGCCTCGTTTAAGCTGAAGCATAAGATTCTCGGATTTATTCCCAGTCTGTGATCACTTTTTTTACCGCATTTCTCTTTGCTTGGGGAGGGAGCCCTGTGTAAGAGCGAACGGGAATGCCTACCCCTCGAAATCAGTCTTCCTCCCTTTTGGGATGGTTGGGAAATAGTATGGAGATACTTTAGTGGGAAAGGAAGACATCCTTCAACTATACGAGGGACCTACCTCTTTCCTCTAAGGGGCGATCAAGCTTTCTATCTATCAGGCCAAGAAGATGCTTCCAAGCTTTAGAGATAGGGGACCTTTTTGGGTCTTGTCATTGCTGATCTTACTGGTTGGATAATAGGGGATCCATAGTTGGTCGAAAGCAAGACGCACCATATCCTGTGAAGTCTCTGAAGGGGCACAACTAGATCTTTATATACCTATCCATGGTCCATGAATAGGATATGGATAAGAATTCATGGTTCGTAAATAAGAAGATATATAACTCATAAGTTCATAGGGCGAAGAGTGGAAATACTCCTAGAACAATAAGTCAATCAATCAGCATGGGGAGCGCTTAACTAAATCAGTCGAAAATGATCATGCCTCCATTCATCTTATCACCAGGGAATCCTAGTTAGTTATAGGGTTATGAATCTGAGCTTGCTTACCATAGGACTGCTATTGGATAGGTTTACCTTTTTTCTCCAACTCTCTTATTATAGTGGGGAAGCTCGGCTGGTAAGGAATTAAATTAGGACTCCAACTGTAATAACTGGCCTTAGTACTGGAATTGGAAGGAGAACTAAAAAGACTTTTGACCTTTTATTTCATTTGGTAGTATAACACGTTTAGCTCGTTATGAAACGTATTATTAGAACTATAAGTGTTCTTAGTCCAGGTAAGAGTCCAATGATAGATTAATAAAGTAAAATAGGAGATACCTTAAGGAGGAAAGAAGTCTGTTTCCTATTGATAGTGGAACTCCCACACGCTGGTGGGGAACTCCCATATGGATGACTGAAAATCATTCATATATAGGCTATAGGCTTGAAAAGAGTGCTAGATTTTGAATCTCGTCTTCTGGAGTGCTAAGCTAATCTTATAAACCCGCTTGAAAATGGGATTTTCCCTAAGGTACTGCTAAAGGCTTTCCTTGAAAGGAACAAAGTGACTCGAACAATAGATAGAGGGACTTAGGCCTTCCAGCCACTCTTAAGCCAGCAGTTTATAGGTCAAAAGACTGATGGGCAAGCTAGCGAGGTAAAGAAAGATCTAGGCTAAAGATAAAGGGTAAAACTCCATGGGCAAAAAATAAGTAAGCTAAGGATAAAGCAAGTTATTTAGCTTAGCAAGGGAGTTCTACTGTTGAATTTCTCAAGACAGTTTTTTTTTCATATCATATCCCCCAGCAAGCATCCTATTTCTTTTAGAGTATGAACTTTACTTGAAAGTATTGAAGTTCCAATCCAATGTGTATCTGCGAGGGAAAAAGCAAGCTAGCCAGTAGTCTCTCAAAATCCAGAGAAAAAGTGAAAGTAAGACAGTTTTTAAGCAATCTCTTAGGCAAGCGAGGTTGGTCAAGGGATTCAACAACTAGAGCAAGAGTTTGATCCCCTTAGATTGAAGAACAAATGTCAAGGAGAGTCCTCAAGTCAATCTATGATTAAGGGAAACTTGATAACTACTAAAGTCAACTCTTCCCCTTCGTGAAAGAAGATTTTAGTGGAATTGAGTGCTTGTCCTGGTCAGTCCCCTCGCATTGGAGTGCTTGATGGTTTAAGGTCTAGTATCAAGACTATTGAGCACTGTACGGGGAACAGTACTATAAGAGAGCTGTAAAATAGAAATAAGTTTATTGCTGCCATTCTAGAAATTAGGTTTGAGAAGGGTTTCATCCGGGAGTCTTAGCTCATCAGTGCATACACATAAAGATCCTGTGATTTGATCTGTACTAGAGCTGAGCTTAAAGTTCCAAGATGAGGAGAGAAAGACTTAAGTCGACTCAAGTGGAAATAATCAATTATATTGCTTCCATACCTTATCTCAACTTATCCTTTAGTGTTGGTATGTGGCACTATCCTCGAGTAAAGAAGAGGGGGATACCTATTTTCTAACTCTGATAACAGTCAAGTGCTAGCTCAAGCCGCTTATTGGAAGAGCAGAGATAACTTTTCTCTTTAGTAGAGTTAGTCGACTTAAGACTTTTTAGGGGCCCCTAGCTCTAAAGCAGGGAATAAAATATCATCACCATTAAGAGCAAAAAGCTCAAGTGATTTTCTCTTTGCTAGAGCAGGGCCACTAAAAGGGAATGTTTTCAGTTGACTGCTCCCCTTTCCTTAAAGACGAGTAAGTTCCGATACTGCACTTTAGTTAGCCGAGTCAGTCCCATTTATTAAAGAAGAGAGTATTGGAGTGCGCTGGTTCGCAACTATTCTCTTCTCTGGCTATAAGATCTGCTCCTGCTCCAGAGTAAGGGGTGGAAGGCTAAAAGATCTCAACCACTTATTTTGCATAGAATAAGTGGTAATTCGTTAATAGCACGGATCGAACCATAAGGATGGGATTGGGTTCAGTTAAGGTAACCTAGAGGGTGAAAGCCTAATTCTAGTTGAGCTTACATCTTAGTACGCAAAGTATTCAGCAAGAAAAGGGGAATCCAGAGAGAAAAAGAAAAGGGGTTTCCGTTCTCCTAGAGGCGAAGATGGACTAACTAGAATATCTAATGGAAATGTCTTATATCGGGGGCGGACCTAGACGTGGAAATTCCTTTGACAGGATAGAAGAAAGAGGGCTTGATGTGACGGGATTAAAGGGTTTGGAAAAGAGAATAAATAGACTCTCTGCAACTCGGCTTCAAGCCTCTCTTTTATGTACCAAGTACGGAGCCTTACTATACAAGGGGGCACTGGGAACTCTCACTCAAATGTTTGATTTTTTATCTTCCTTGACCAGATGAAAATGAATCAGTCTTCCCTTTAGCTATTGGAAATTCTTTGAAGCAATTCAGTCAGCTCTTAACTCATCAATAGCAACCAGTGTTCCAGATCCAGATCTGCTGCTAGCTCTGCTTCCTTTAATGAAACTCACTCCATTTTCTTTCTTCAACCCGTATTTCATTTCCTTTTGGATGCCCATTGCGCTATCGCTTAAGGCACCTTGTCTTAGGGTTGACTTTCTATTTATGAAAGCCGCATCAATTCCTTCTCTTTTTTTCTTATTGAAGTTGCTCCCGATCTTCCTCTTTCCCTTACTATTGAAGTGAATAGCCTTTTTTTATTCCCTCATACTCCTCTCCTCCTATTGCTTTAAGATAAGGGAAAGCTTATTTGACTACTCATCCCATCACTCCTTCATTTTCTCAAATTCCTATGGGTCGATCTTCTTGCTTCGTATTTTGTAAAAGAAAGCCAATAAGGGAGGCCTCATACTGAATGGAGAAGGGCGATGTGAAGAGAAGTAGGCACTGAAGAAAAAGGGTACCTGACCTGGGATGAAAAAATATTCAATTACCTGAAGGGCTCCCCTTTGGATGGGGTAGATGATAACCTAGAGTTTGTTTAGAGGGAGTTTCTCTCTACTTTCAAAGAAAGAGTTGTCTCATGGGACATATATAAAGCTCATCTTCTTGCAAGGGGATTGACTAGAAGGTCATACGGTATCGATTTTTTTGATACCTTTTATCCTGTTGCCAAACTGAACTCTATCCGCCTTGTCCTTTCTATTGTAGTAAAAAAAATAATGGCCTCTTCACAAACTTGATGTCAAGAATGCTTTCTTTAATGGAGAGACTCAGTAATCAGTACCGCCACCTGGATTCATATTATACCAAAACAACATCAAAGTCAAGTATGTTTATTGAAGAAGTCAATTGACTAAGAATGGGCCTGGTTCGAAAGGGTTAGCAGTGATGTAAAAGAGTTTGGTTTTAAGAGAAGTCATATAGATCGTTATGTCTTTGTCAGGAAGATAAAGGAGGGGACTACAGTTCTAGTGGTTATGTTTATGAAATTTTCCTTTCGAGGGATGATGTCGAGGTAATAAAAAGTGGAAGGGTGGTCGTATATCATTTTTTTCAAGGATCTTGGAACTCTGAATTACTTCATAGGAATATAAGTAGCTTCCTCAAAAAGGAGATTGGATCTATCTTTTCCAGAGAAAGTATATGCTGTTAATAGTTGGAAGGAGACTTGTTTTTGGGGAGCCAAGCTTACCCCAAAGGAAACATCATCTTTGTTCCGATCAGGTAGAGATCCTCAATGACCCCGGTATGTATAAAAGACTCGTTGGTAGGGTAGAGTGCTCTACTTGACCATCACTAAATCGGATCTTGACTCACTCCAAGAGGAAAGATCGAGACTTGTCGCCTTTAACTTGCCTACTTGACTATCCTATCCGTCTCTCATGAGTAAACAGGCTATGTACCTCTGTCCGCGTCTTCTCTTTCCAGGTTTAGATATCATACTAGAGATAGCTTTAAAACGCAGTATGGTCTTGTTGCTCTCCTATTTCTTTTGGTAATACCTACCCAACTCAGCCCTTACCCATCTTTGATCGATATCGTAGCTCGCCCCGCTGCGACCTTTGAAAAAAGATCTCCCTTTGTTTCACCTGGAATCTTCGGCTCTTAACCTATAATGATAGGTAGGAATAAGGTTTTTCCTTTACATATACTTAAAAGGACCCTCCCCTTACTTATAGAAAAGTTGAAGTGCGTTGCGTTAAATGTGCATAGATTGCGCTTTGTAGAGCATCATAGAGTTGAGTTGAGCTTGTCCCCTTCCTTTGAACAACCCTTGAATAAGGGTCTTTCTATGTTTCTTTATTCTCGAGAAATGAAATGAAAGCTTTGGGCCATTCAAATTAACTAGATACGCATTTTTGGAAACCACTATTGCAACTTTCAATTAGGCCATTCGGGATGACCTTGAAATATAAGTACTTAGAGCTGAGCCGCGCACTTTGGATCAAGCCATTGCTACTGCCCATAAACAGGAAAATCTTAATGTAAAGCTTGGACTGAACACTTTTAAGGGTTGAAAACTCCCAAACCCTAGCCAGAACATTACTTCCAAGAACCTTATAAATCTTGTCAACCTAACCATTGCTACTATTAACACCTAACCTAAGAGACTTAATCCTCAAGCTACGATACCTAATCCTCAGAATGTGCAAAACCCACCTCATAATAATAAAGTTAACTAGGGGGTACATGGCATTGTGAAGACTGTACACCTGCCACCTCAACAGCCTTAGTCGTAGATTAAAGATCATACAGAGGCCTCCTTATCAGCCTACAGTTAGACCTCAACTTTATAGGTTCCGTTCTGTTAGTAGCCAAACCTAGTCTGTCGACTTGGTGATTTTCAAAGTATAAAGGAATTCTACATAAATTATAGGGAACCTTGTTGGTGAGATGTACCAACCACACAATCCTCCTTAATGGGTTGATTATCCTAGATATAACCAAACCCATACTATCCCTAGACACAACCAAAATCTTTGGTGCCCTATCCGCCTAATTAGGGGACATGACTTGGACTCTTATAAAATAGAAAAAGCAAAATAGTTGGTTGAAGATGACAACTCTCCCTAGTTGCCTATTCACCCAAACAACCAACACTTAGGCATTTATAGGGAACCTTTCCCTAACCATAGCTGTGACACCCCTAGAATCAACTCAAACCTTTCTACCAACTATGCCCAAGCTAAGTCAGTTGAGAGATCAAGATCCAATAGCCTTAACTCAGGCCCAAACTCCTTAGAGAATGACTCATAGAGAACCATCGTCCACATACTATATTCCACCCGATGAGACTATTGCAGTCACTCGAAACCAAGCTGCTCAAACTAAAGCTAGCTAGGCTGTGTTTAAGGGGTAGATAGAAATCCAAGCCCTTAACCAATAGAAATGCTGTAAATAACTTGAGAAGTGCCTAGAGAGTTCATATGAAAAGATACTACATCATCATCGATAATCTGAGCTCCACGCGCATAAGCATTTCCATGTTAGAGCTGCTTAAAACTTTGCTTGTCCGTAGGGTTGCTTTTGTGAGAGAAGTTCTACTCCCTTATGGTGCTGGTTTGGATCAAACGAATCTACTGATGAACCTATTGAATCACTACTTTGTGCAACTACTCGCTATAGAGTCTTAAAGCTAGCTCTCACTAACAAATCCAGTGAAATCTCTATTAGCCCATAGGGTATACTCTCAACATTACTTGCCCTTTACTAAGTTGTCTGAAACTTGTCTTATTACTGCTTGTCTTAGTGCTTTACTTGCCTTCTTAATTGTCTCTTAATAACAAAAAAGAAAAGAAGAAGCTGCTAGTACCAATAATTCTTCAATGTTTGTATTAGTTAGAATGCAAGTATCTATAGTTTCAATGGTAGAATGTCAGTGAAATGCCATAAGGGTAAATACCATACCAGTCTTAGTAGTTTGAAATGCTTAGCATCTGCTAGTTGCTCGAGTGCAAATATAAGAAGTTATTCAATGAGCTTTACCTCGAATACCAACATCGGATCTCTTACAGACCATGCCTGCAAATAGAGATCAAACTTAATAGTTAGAGCTAGTAGTAGAGGCTAGAGCAGCTTATGATCCATCAGTGGCAGAGCCAGATGCAGTAGTTCTTATGGACTGAACAAGTAGATTCAGCAACCGCAGACGCAACATTTAGAGAGCTATACCACCCTGCAAAGGCATGGGGAAAGATAAAAGAATCAACAGAAAGGCAAGCAAAGGCGTAGGTAGCATATCTACCAGCATCACTATCGGTCAACTTATAGTGCTTAATTAACTACTCCATCAACAGAAATGACTAAAGCGGCTGGCAGGAAGGTATGCTGCTTACTTAGATGCTACTGGTGGATCATAGGTTCCCACCTATGTCTCTAGTGGTGCTTCAACCTTCGTTTCTGCTACTCCTGCTGGGTATAGAACATAGAAGGGTACTGATCCTGGATCTACTACTGACCCTACTCCCTTTGTTTATGCTCTTGTGGGGATTGGATTTCGAACTGACTCGACATCCGCTGAATCAATTCCTTCCCGGGTGAATCTGGATACCATGCAAGTATATACCTGACTAATGGGAAGACCCCCTCTATGATTAGGAGAACTGACACACTGACCCTATATAAATCACCACCTGCATTATCAATGGATTGATTAGCTAACCCTTCAAGGTTTGTGAAGTCTTTCTCCCTGACTCTTCAATCTTAGTATACAAAAGGTCATGCACATTCATTCCCGAGGTAGTCCTTTACCAAGCAAGAGGAATCTCTTTCTCTTAGCCTATCACCGACGGACTAAATATGCGACCACCGCTCTCTCGTACCGAAAATACAAAAAAAAATGACTTTTCTACCTTATGTTTAGGCGAGTGCCTATAACGGGAGTATTCTACTCCAAAGTTTGAAAGATATTGATGAATAGATTGATTAGATTCTGGATCTACTAAGAGATGAAGCGCCCAAGCAAGAAAGGAAATGTTCTCTAAACCAATTTTCTTGGAACTGTTCTGTGACTTCCCAAGAAACCGACATCTGTATTTTATGAAAAACAGAGGGAATTTCTTCCCTAAGCCTTAAAAAATGGGGCTAAACTGACGAACCTACCTCTTTCTACGAGCGCTGGAACTTGAGTACCGAAACTGAACTACTGGTTTTTCTTCGAGTGTCGGCTCTCTTAGGTGACGCCTATCCGCTACCTGCAATACTAATATTATTTAATGCTATCCCTCCTTCCCCAGTACCGTTATTGGCTCTCTTTAGTTCCTTCTCTGGTTCGGGTGCAGGTTCAACTCCATTGAAACCTTAACTTACAGCTGTTCCTTCCTTCACTTACAGGTTTACCTTGAAGTAAAAGTAATGTTTCGTCCCTTCAACTATCAATCTATTGATTAAGAAGGGACCCCCTAAATCAAAGGTTCAAAGTGGAGAATTTTTGGAGTAGGACTTTCTTTTTGCAAATTCTAGTTTCATTCATTTATACCTAGAATATCCACGCTGGCAGGTCCCCACCCCTTTCAGTGCATACCTTTCAGCTCTCTCCCCCAAGGTCAATCTCTTTTTTAAGCTTTGGTTTCCATTTCGAGGTTTACGTATATGGATCAACAACTCCCGACCCTTATAAGAGTAGGGGAGGTTCATGCTTAATCTCAACGCCCTTAGGAGGTAGTACGGTCTAGTCCTATCCCTTTCGGTCATCAGGGAAAAACTTGAACAAGATCTCAAAGGCATTCTTCTTTTTATTGGTTCATAGTCCACACGATGTTCTGGTCTTGTTACTTTATGTTCCGGAGTCAATGGATCCCTCGATCAAGTCCTAACTAGAAATATCTTATGAGAAGACAAAAAATCGTTTGGATTCGAGGCGAAACCCTTCTCTGCCGTTACGGAGTTCTTTTGCTCTAATCTACGAAATCGAAGGTCAGCTACTTTATTTAAGGAGGAGTTAGTATTGATTCATGCAAAGATTCTCCTCCGAAGATGGAATAAGGGATTGTCCACCTCACCACCCTGAAGAGCAGTGGATCTGTTGTTTTTCACGCCTACAAAGAGAGACTCCAAAAGTACCGACGCTCAATCGAAAGAAAGAGCAATACACTATACGCTTCTGATCCATTCATTTCTGCAATAAAGAACCAAGCCCCCTTCTGATCCATTCATTTCTGGAAGAAGGCAGGATCCAGAGCTAAGTCCCCTCCTATTCGAAGCCGGGTGGCCTCGCCCCATAAGCACCCAACCTTCCGTTTGCTCTTCCTTCGATTTGCCTCCACAAACGCGCCACCTAGGAGCCCTACTCATATTCCAAAGGCGCTAATTCAATTCAAGCGCAAGCCCCCTTCTATTGCATAACCTAAAAAAGATATAAAAAAAGTACCAACCTAACCCAACCTAACGGGAACATACGCTTTCATTACCGGAGAACGCTTCCAAAGGTGACCAACTTTCAATACTAGTTGTTATCTTACGCTGCTATTTTCCCAATATTATTGAATAACATGTCCTGGGGCTAAGGTAACTCAAGTGGGAGAGCCGTGTCATGGGTGACCTTATTGCACAGTTCAGAGAGAACTTATGTATGTGATGCAAGAGAACGTGTACGAAAAAGCTGTCGTAAAGTTTCGTTGTTCGTTCCGTCGTCGACTCTATCTATATTTCGACAATGGCATAAGAACACGCTCATTATTCAGCCGTAGAGAGACTTTTGAATTGCGAGGTACCATTACGAGCTCAATATATACGAGTGTTATTCCGTAAAATAACTCGAATTTCAAATCATTCAATTGCTTTAACAACTCATGCTATGGATGTGGGAGCATTAACTCCGTTTTGGTGGGATTTTGAAGAGTGGGAGAAATTATTAGAATTCTATGAAAGAGTCTCGGGAGCCAGGATGCATGCCAGTTTCATACGATCAGGTAGAGTGGCACAAGATCTGCCTCTTGGCTAATGTGGAGATATTAATTCCTCTGTGCAATAATTTACTTCTCGTATCGACGAATTAGAAGAAATGTCAACCGGCAATCGTATATGAAAACAATGATTAGTGGATATAGGTACTGTCACTGCACAACAAGCAAAGGATTGGGGATTTAGTGGTGTAATGTTAAGAGGTCGTGCGACATGAAGACATTGATAGCAGTATGGGGGAAGTTACCATCAGGCAACAACGGTTCTGCCTGACCCTACTTTAGCATGTATATTATGTCAATGAAGACTTGGTGTGAAGCCTTGGCGCTTACGTTAGAAGACTAAAAGGCCCCGAGTTAGGGTGAGCTGAGGGAGGACAACGTAAGTGAGAGAATGTGTGTAAGCCCAGTCAAACATGACTGCTCTAGGTGGGGCAGGCCACCCACCTTCGAATGATGTTGGTCCTACGAACCATGCACGGATTCGACTCTGGCCTCTGGGCACGTCGAAACCACATGAGTTCACTGAGGTGGAGCACGGTCCGCCAAAATCGGCATATGTTAGGTGTTATTAATGGAATATGGTAAGCCTATCTTTCTCCATATGGAAGTGCTACTGGCACGTAGATATGTGGGTAGAGGAAGCCTCAAAAAGTGAAAGTCGAGCTGTAGGTCACGTGACTTGCACCGAGTTAGTGGCTTCTCGAGCTTTTTTTTAAAGAAAATAAGCTCGCCTTCTTATAATCCAAAAGTAGGTCGAATCGGGCGGTCCCCTACCCTGGAACGTCGAATGAAATAGGTGGTCAGATTCTCTTTCTACGACCCTTTTTATATGATAGACCCGGCCCCCATCCCCCTATCCCTTATGTTTAGGAGCGGGATCCACCCAAGAACGACCATTCTTGTGGTGGTACGGAAGGCACAGACTCCGCGAATGTCCCACGCCCCCTTTACTAATAAGGGAAATAAAGCCTCAACCCTAACCACATTCCTTTTGCATGCGAATGTAGCTAAGTGTCTGACTCTATTGATCATAGTTTCCTGTTGTTGTGGTCGGTGCTCATTTGCGTGCACATGAACCAGCCCAACAAATAAGGAAGGGATGCCTCTTGGGGCATCTGAGAATGATTCGAGCCGTATGAAGGGAAACTCTCATGTACAGTTATTTTTTTGGGGGAAAGAGCCCTATAGGTTCCCCCCACTGACTTAGCCCGAGCCTAAGTGAAAGTGAAGTGGTGGGCCTACCCATCCCAACCAGGGGTATGCTGGGATTCGCGAAGAGCAGTACCTTACGATGTTCATGACCAATCGGATCCTGGCGTACCAGTAGGTACCAAAGGAGATCGCTATGATCGTTATTGTATTCGTATCAAAGATATACGACAAAGTGTTCGAATCATTGTGCAATGTCCTAACCAAATACCTAGTGGCATGATTAAAGCCGATGATCATAAGCTATGTCCTCCATCATGATGTCGAACGAAACTATCCATGGAATCGTGCACCGTGTGAAATGTAGATCATCATGGTTCTTAATCGAGACTCAAGTTAAGCTCCATATCGAAACCTTGTGGGGTTATGAGTAAAGCATCCTGAGGTTGGTGCATCTCGTTAGTGTGGAGAAGCATTGGGAACCCCAATTTCTCTCTTCGAAGCCATTTCTTTTCCCGTCCCCCCGCCCTGGCATAGCGCTTCGCTTTTGGTTCTTTGGAAGAATCAACTGACTTCTCCCTTCTTCATTGATCTGGGGGAAAAGGAATCGTCTACCAGTTAGGAAGCTAAACATAAAGTAAGTGGCTTGATGAGGATAACTAAGCAAATAGACCGGAGTTGGCTGCTGGCATAATAGGGTGGTGCCTTATCGCACCGCAGGCAAACGCGCGGTAGCGTTCATGGTGATGCTTCAGGATTCCAATGTACTGCATCCAATATCAGAACGAGCTTGCCGGCGGACCACTGTCATCCCATTCTTGAGTGAGCCGGAGCGCAACCATCTTATCCACTGAACTAGATAGAAGCTATCGCTTCGGGTCGAAGCACTAAAAAAAGAAAAGGACCAAGAAAGGCGGTGGCATAGGAACCACGGGACCCCCTACTAGTAAAGGGAAAATGTAAATGCGCTCTTGCGAACTAGCTGAAAAAAGCCCTTTCCCTTTTTAATAAAAATAAAGTAAGCCTCATATCTCCAACCTAGTAAAGGGGCTTTGATGCCCTTTGTATAGGTTGGGTTGCTGGATACGGGATCCTCATAGTAGGCTGGATTAACATCCAGTCGAGAGAGGGAAGTCTTTAGAAGCAACAGGTTGGGAAACCAAGAGAACGTTTCTCATTATCTTATCTTCTTCCCTCCCTAGGAGTAGGAGTCACACAAAAAGAGGTATTAACATTATTGACCTAATGATAAACCACTAACACCTTCCACGTTCGGGTTCCACGCACTAGGAAAATGCTCTAGCGATGGGAAATCAACCACTAGTTACAAAGCTCCAATAAGGTATTGAGAGGGATATAAAAGTCAGGTGAGAAGCAATTAACCCTATATGTAAAGTACCCCTCTTCCTATTTAGGGAGTGGAGGATAAAAATGGCTTGATGAATCGTTCCGTTCGCCACGCACTGGCCCCATTCACATGCTTATCGTAGAGGCTGTAAGTACACAGTGCCCCACAACTATGAATAGTATAGTGGGGTTGAAAGACAAGACTGCCCGCCCCTTCTTTCAAGTAGGCTACTTTTTCCAGAATGCAATTCGAGATAACCGTGTATATATAGAAGTATATTATATCTTCGACGCTATCATTTCGAAATATCTGCTTCAACCGCTGTTTCACCTCCCAAAGAGAAAAGTTGGTTTGATTAGCACAGATGAGGAAGCAGGAGCAAGAAAACCAATATTCTCTTTCTTGTCCTTCTACTTAAGGGGCAAAGATAAGCACTTTTGCTACTGAGAAAGCGAACGGTCAGTACGAAGGTTCAAGACTTAGCCGAGCATTAGCGAAGCTAGATTCTCATAGCGAGGCGCTTTGAGTTAGCGAAGCGCTGTAGTAGCTCCGAAGCCCTATGTGCTATAATGATGAGCTAAGGCTGCTTCACCTTATTTATGGAAGAAGTCAACTGAGTTCTGAATGAATTAGCTCCTTGGTAATGGCTCAATCTATAGATATGAAGCCCTATAATGGGAAACTACCATGTTAGGATTGGAGAGAGATGGGATCGGTTATATAATAGTGGGAGAAGATGCTAGATTTTTATTTCAAAAGCTGGCCAAATGACTATAGGATCATCAGTCTAATCTACCTCAATTCACCTTTTCGAACCTTATATAGAAGGTTTTTCTGTACCATCTCCTTCTACTTATACTGCAGTTGAAGCACCTAAAGGAGAATTTGGGGTCTTTCAGGTCAGTAATGGAAGCAATCATCCCTACCATCATAAAATAATAGCACTAATTCTACCCATTCACAAGGACTTGATTCTATGTCCAAACATCACATACCAACAAATGTGGTCACCATCATAGATACTCAAGATATTGTGTCTGTTGAGGTGGATAGATAGGACTACTTGTTGCTCGATCAGGACCCTAGCTTTATTGCGATCCAAAAACCATGATAGATTCCCCTTCCCCTTCTTCCGCTTATGTGTCTCGTCCAAGGGAGAGTCTATTATTCTGCCCTTTTTGGTCGCTTGCTTCTAATTCCCCTACTTGACTCGTCCCTCCTGCCTTCCTGTTGCATCTTTCTGTATGACGAACCTCTGGGGGGAGCAGCATAGTTTTCGCCTGTCCCTTTAGATTAGCCTATTCTTTCTTTTTCATCGGTGGGGGATAACCCGTCCGTATCAAAGGTAGCTCATTCCTCTGGGTTTGCCACACTTTGTTCCTAAAGATCCCTTTTTCATCGGCATTGAACCCAACAAGCGGGTCTTATCTGACTGTTCCTATCCCCGGCAAGAGCGAATAATTGCAACTCTTGTGCAAAAAAAGTCTGGAATGCCAAGTGAGGATATTTTACCTGCATTCCTATTAATGAAAGATGAGCCTCTATAACCAAATATAAGATAATGGAATCTAAGCCTCGAAGATTCCCTTGAATCGGATTTTTCGAGCCGGTTAGAAAGAGAGTTTGATAGATACCACAACCTTTACAAGGATGGGTGCCTCTCGATAAGAGGATACTTTGGATGCAAGCGATCGATTATTTAGGAGATTTATATGCTAAAAAAAGTGAACCGTTGTTTTTGTTTTGGTGGCAAATCCAGAAGCACCGGACAATATGTTTCGGGGTCTCCTTTCTGCAAGTATACTGAGAGACTCGTATCTCAAAGATTCTATCTATCCATATCTGAATCGTGGGGCTCAAAATAGTGTTAATATGGACGGTAGTGGTTTAATCCGGCATAGCAACAAGACCCAACCCGTTTACGTGTTCCCAACAGACTTTGAAAACCACCGATCCTCGGATCGTCTCTTCTCGCAAGTATAATGAGCCGAAAATCACTTCTACTATGGATATCGGGAACGCGGCGGCACCGTGGCCATATCGAAATCCCTGCCTAATGAGTCCCTTTCCATGTTACTTGTTTAAAGTGCTCGAATTCTCTTTGCCTTTACTTCAAAATATGCTACAATAAAAAGGATTCTAGGTATCTCAACTCGTGATATCCCACTTCCATATACTTAAATGGAGTGCTCATGCCCTTTATCAAATTTGTATACTGACACGTATAAATGCGGAAAGTACGATTCCCAATACACAAATGTCTCTCAACTTGCACGCTTCACTCGCTCATTTGAAAAAAGCAGGCACTTTGTTGTAGCTAGCCGACAAGAAAAAAGTGACGATCATAATAAGCCAGAAAAGCCCTCTATATTTTATTATATTAGTCAAGACTAAACGTCCTTTACTATATAATAGAGGGTAAGGCCGACTTTCTTCGCATGATTGAGCGCATCTTTCTCATATCGATCAAGTATTTCCTTGAGTTTTTAATAAGGGGCGCTAACACCCTATCTATAGTAAGGGGCCTTTTCTTGCTCGTTAGCGCTTTAGTTTGATTGCAGGGCTCGCACAGGAGTGCTCACATTTTTTATTTGTTCATAAGTAAGTAAGATCTTCTCAAACAGTTTTACGAAACATTGGAATCGACGTATGGGCGGGAGGAACCATGGTTCAACCCCTGTTCACCTACCTATGGTTCTCTCTGTTGGACCTTCTTTTGGGATATCATTTAAATAAAGCATGGACCGGGAGAAAATTGGGTCATTAAGAGCGAGATTCTGGAGCAGGAACTTAGTTCGAATCAATATTGTTAGGGAACATAAAGTTGCACACGGAATGACTAATGGGAGTGGCTAGAAAGTCATGGAACCAAGTTTCCCAGAGGATGGGACCGGATTATTTTAATAAGAATTTCTTTCAAAAAGCGGCCATTTTTTTTCATCTCTCGTAATGAGAACGATATACTACTGGCGGTAAACAGTAGAGTGAAAGGCTTCCTATAATTCATGACTCAAATCATGAATAAGTTCGTATGACCAATATAATGACAACTCAGGCAACACGGAACCGAAACACGGCACGACGACACGCAAAAAATACAGAGGAAGCCTGGGAACATATTTTTATATAAATTGAACAGAAGGAGAGAATTTCTTTCGCGACGTTTGGTGTGATAGTAGTGTCCTAGGATGTAAGCCGACCGAAGTACCTGGGGCGCTACCCTTCCTCAGCTAAAAAAGAAGACTCTCGAAGAAAGCTATACGATTTTTCGAAGACCTTTCCTTTAGTTACTGAACAGTCTGACTTTACTCATTCTCTAATCTCATCTCTAAAATAAGGATGAACCATCGAACCTTATTTATATGAATAAATAACTGAACTTTAGGTTGAATAGAAGGAATTAAACACAAAGGGAGGAAAAAGAGGGGGTTATGCAATGAGTAGCTCTTTCGTAATAGAATTTCTTTTCTTGCTGACCCTAATGGTGTGATCTTGGTTTCATCCCTTTGGCAAATCAAGCCATTTCTTTGGAAGGGTAGCGAAGGGACTCCCCCTCATCTATAAAGGAGAGGCTTTATTGAGATAATAGGGGCGGTAAGCATTTGTAGTAGTAGGTATTCTCTCAGGGGGCTTATGGGGGCTCGACTGCTAAGGGGATTACTTTTGTTAGAGTTATTTATTTCTCTTCGACTACTAATAAGGGGGCTGGGCTGTTAGTGAGACTTGTTAGCATTTTCAGGCTTCCTCTTGCTGCTGCAAAGCGATTTCTTGCACGCAAAATCCTACCAGAAACAAGCGAGGTATTCTCATATACTCGCTTAAGGAAGGGGTCCATATAGGTATAGATGCGCTAGCCCGCCCTATTTTTCTTATTCGAAGTAAGGATAGATACTATTAAGATAACTCCTAAGTAGATAAGACTAAAGCAATAAGTCATAAAGAAGGTATTAGTACGGATATTAGTACAGTTGATTAAGGAGGTCACTGATGTAAGGAAGCTATAATGGCTAGTCTATACGGCTAGGCTAGTAAGAAAGGGAAGCGTAAAGAGACAAGTAAAGAAGGTCTGTCTAACCGGATAGTTGAATAAGATAGTAAGTAAGGCAGAATTAGTAAGACATAAAAGAAGAGGGAGAAGGGCACTATTCACAGTGTTAAGTAAGAAAGGAAAAGAAAGGTCTTTAGTTAAAGTAGTCTGCCAGCTAGTAGTACCGGTAGTCAGAAATTCGAAAGCCACCTTTTTAGTAACTTGGGAAGGGTATTGCCAATTATTAGACAAGTAAGAGTGGAAAGAACAAATCTTTCTTACCGACTAGATGAGCAGACAACTAGTCAATAAAAGAGGTATTGTCCCCTTTCTTTGCTAGCTTTACGAAAGATTTTCCTCTTTAACATGAAGCAATACTACTATAAGGTAGAGAACTATGAAAAAATAAATAAATAAATAAATATATATATATATATATATATATATATATATATATCTTTCTATTTTCTTTTGGTTTTTAAAAATTACGTATAGTATATATAGTTCTTCGTTAGTCTGGATTTCACATAAGCATTCCTGAGCTGTACGGACCTTAAGAAAAAAGGCTTCAAACCAAAGGAAGGACTGTTTTCACATGCCACAGTTAAGACTTTAAAGTACGATAATGACTGTTCACTTTCTCAAAATTGACTTCGAATAGTCTGTACCGGAGTGGTTCATTGTCAAAAGAACAACAATGGGTTGTAGCATTCCCTATGAATTTGTCTAGGGGATGTAAAAGAGGGCTTTATCATCTAAAGGCAGGGGTGAGCTTTCTCACTATACAATGAACACTATGAATGAAGGACCAATGACGACGAAGCAGGAGAAGGAGGAGTAGGAGGTAGTCTGAAGTAGGGGCAGAATCGAAGCGAAGAAATCCCGAGTTCATGCCATGACGATCTATATGGAGAGGCAGTTTTATTGATGCATTCCTGTTGAGAATGAAGAAGAAGAGATATCTTATTTTGAAGAGGAAAGTTTGGTCACATAGATCTTCTATTTTGTCGAAATTTGTTGATTGCTCCGTACGAATCTGCAATGGAAAAACTCCTGTTCGTTGTAAGATTACCGAAGGAAAGGTTGGTCATAAATTTGGAGAGTTAGCTTCTACACGGAAACGAAGACCTTCGAGAACAAATATTAGACCGAGAAGAAAAAAAGGGAAGAAGTAAAGTAAAAGCGCATATGGAACGAAAGGGAAATCTTATTTCGGTAAGACTTGATCTGAATCGTAGTTTATATTCAATTCGGTTCAGTAGTCTTATAGGTTCTTTTGGTATATTTGTTTCCATTTTTCTTATTTTGTATGCTAATAAGCAAAGTCAAATGATTGTTCTAGAATGGTTCTTCCTTACTCCGGGGACATAAAACAAGTGCCAAACGAACCCTAGCATTTATCTATATCCAACGAAAGGCAACTTCTTACCTTATCTTTAATCTTACTCCTTTATATAGTTATAGTAGCGGTCTTCATGTACTTAAAAAGTATATCGAAAGAACTTATTCATGCCACTTCTTTTGAAAGAACTCTTTTCTTTTTCTTTTTTGTCTTTCTAATCATAGACTATCACTTCAAAGTCGCTGCCTGTGACTATCGAAACTTTTCTCCAGCAATGTATTTGAATTCTGCTAATCTAGAGATTCTACTAAAAACCGGCATGCCCCAAGGTGCACCCGAAATCCAACTCCCGCCGGAGATTTTGCGACTGGACCAACCTTTAATAATCGACCAGGAGCGTTTAATGGAGCTTTCCCAATGATTTAATCTGTATTATTTGGGTCGTACCCAGATAAGAGATTTGGCGAAATTCGTGGGTAGATTAGAATGGGCCGTTCCGATAGAAAGAAATATCGAAGAAGCTTTCGTCTTCGATGGCTGTGATCCCGATCAAATCAAGGGTCGAATAAGAAAAATAAGAAAAATCCTCTTTACCCACCCTACTAGGGCGATCTTTCTGTCAGAACAGACCTTTGACAGCTATTTGCATGAGATCTAAACGAATGGAACTCGGTAGAGCATTACCTATATGCGGGTAGTACGCGCCATTCCTAATAGGAATCTGATTCTTTCATGAATTAGGGTAGGGCATACCATTAGCCGATATACATTTATTTGGAATAATGAGCCTGTTTGTTGGCATTATTTATCTCATCCGTATTCCCTTCTTTCTAGAGGGGCGATCCCATACTCCTAACAAGCATCCAAAGTCGGGGTTGTAAATGACATAACGTTCCTGGCGTACTGGAGTTATAACATTTGAATTTCTCTTACATTCTACGTTCCCGAAACGAATCCTATCAAATATTTCACATTTTCTATGATCATCTCTAATTCAGGTATTCGGGGAATCCTCCTTAATAGACGAAATATTCCTATTATGTTGATGCCAATTGAATCAATGTTTTTAGCTATGAATTCAAACATTTTGGTATTTTTCATTTCTATGGATGATATGACATGTCAATTATTTGCTTTATTGGTTCCAACAGTTTTTCATTATTACTTTCCGAGTCCGAGGGACTATTGCTGTAGAATCTATTAATAACATTAAAGGTTAAACATGACTCCTAGAGACAAAATACGAAGTTCTCTTCTCCTTTTGTTCTTTTTTTTCTTTTTAATGAAGACTTGGTTGGCAGGGTCAGGGTCTTTCTCGCTGGGCGAGCGCATCCGATTCGAAAGTCTTTTTCTAAACCACTTCCCATTCAGTTTCTAAAAGATAGAGATAAGAATTTCTAAATGAGATTGAGTTCCACGAATATGCTGGCTATAAAGATGCTATTTACTGCTATTCCATCTATTTGTGCATCAAGTTCGAAGAAGATCGCAATCTATAATGAAGAAATGATAGTAGCTCGTTGTTTTATAGGCTTTATCATATTAAGTCGGAAGAGTTTAGGTGAGACTTTCAAAGTGACTCTCGACGGGAGAATCCAAGCTATTCAGGAAGAATCGTAAAAATTCCCTAACCCCAACGAAGTAGCTCCTCCGGAATCCAATGAACAACAATGATTACTTAGGATCATCTTGCGAATTTATGGCACCGTAGTAGAATCATTACCAATGGCATGCTATACATCTAAGTGCGAAAAGACAATTCAAGTTTGTTATGTCGAAACCTAAATGTTAAGTTAGCAACACTTCCAAATGCCACTTCTTCCCGTCACATCCATCTTTAAGATGATTTAGTCACAGGTTTTCACTTCTCAGTGAGTGAAAGATATTTTCCCGGGTGGACGTTGAAAGCTTCTATAGTATAACTCATTCAAGAGGGCTTGGTGTTCTTAAGAATGGTTCTGGTGGGGGGTTTATCTTAAGAATAAATAAGATGAAGAAAATTAAATTCATGTTCATGCTAACAGAAGAGCGGATCCAATACCAAGACGACTTCTTTCTCAGGAAGTGCAATAATTGAGGAATTTTGGGATTTCATGCCCCACGAGTGAGTTGACAAGTGCCCCCTAGGAGGGCAGTCTACCAAAAGATAAAGTTAGAGCCTGGAGCCAAAGCCCCTTAACTTACTTAGACTGGGCTGGGTTTAGCAGATGGCCCCTCCAACTAGCATCTATTAGTCAAGGGGATTGGTTGAGCTCAAGAAATAATTTCAGGAACTTATTGAGGCCTATTTATATTCCAGCCTCCAAGGCAGTTTTTCCCTATCTTGCTGGGGAAAAGGCTGGGGAGCCCCAATTTATTCCAGAAAAAGAAGGAGTCTTGTGCATTGATTATCGAGGACGCTCAACAAGGTAACCTAACCATCAAGAACAAGTATCCACTTTGATTGCAGACTTCTTCGCCCTAATCAATAAGCACAAGATACTTCTTGAAGTTGGATCTCATGCAAATAGGGCGGGATTTATCAGGTGCGTATCACAAAAGGAGATGAGACAAAGATGACCTGTGTGACAAGCAAGCAACCTTACTAATAAAGGGTCCTTTGATGATTTAGTTATGCCTTTTGGACTCACCAATGCCACTGCCATGTTCTGCACCCTCCATAATGAGCTATTCCACCCGTACTTAGACGACTGGTGGTATACTTTGATCTTAGGCTATAGCCATTCGTTAAACGACCACGTTAGCCAACTCCGAATCATTTTTAAGGTATTAAGGAAGAATCACCTCTATATAAAAAAGAGAAATGCTCCTTTGGACAACATCTACTAGTGGGATCCTAATCCTAGGGCATTGGATGGGGCATCAGAGCCATCGAGGAGTGGAAAGAACCTATCAAGGTGAGTGAGCTAAGATCGTTTTTAGGGCTCATGAACTATTACCTAAGATTCATCGTAAGTTACTCGAATTGGGCTGCTCAACTCACAAATCTCCTAAAGAAGGACGTACGGACCAATCATGGCACTGCACATTTCAAAAGAGTGTCAAAGAGCTTTTGAGGACCTAAAGAAGGCAATAATTGATGACCCCGTATTGCAGTTGCCAGATTACACTAAGCAAAGTACACACAGATGCATCAGACTATGCCATAGGCGGTGTGCTAGTATAATAAGGTAACCTTATCGCATATGAGAGTCGAAAGCTCAATGAGCTAAACAAGTAAGGGAGGCCCTTCAAGATGGAGCCAAGAGAAGGAGATGATAGCAATAGTGCACTACTTGATAACTTGGAGGCGGGTCACGATTCGTGGTCAAGATGGTTAATGTGGCGACAAGTGACTTCCTGACCCAGAAAAAACTCACACCAAAATAGGGACGATGGCAAGCAAGACAAACTTGCCAAGTTTGATTGATATGGTGCTAGAGTATAAGCTTGGATGGACCAACCAAGTCGCGGATGACTTAAAGTAGGAAGGCAGAGTTGGTGGCATTTAAGTGTGAGGTAGTGGCAGCCACCAGTAGGGTCACGAGTACCCTACCGCATCGTATTGGAGATGGGCTTGAAAAAGGACCCGCGAGAAGCCTTTTGCACCAAGCTAAGGAATACAAAACTCGGCTTGGATCAAGGATAGGCTCTTGGTCATGTAATCTTCTTTTTTTTCTTCCAAAACCTTATGTTATGCCTCTCCGCGAGCAAGGAGTGCCATGCACGAGCGGAGCAAAAACAAAGCAAGGGAAATTATTTAATTGGGGGGGGGGGGAATCCTTTGATTGCGTATTGGATATAAATCCATGTCTTTCTTTATCAACTATCTAGGAACAAATTCTCACATGTCCATTTCGTTATTACAACCTTATTTTTTGATGTCAAAGACCAGAAGCTATGTGGAAATTCTCATTGGATCTCAATTGTTCTTAACATCTATGGCTATTCATTTATGTCTTCGGGTAGCACTACTAGATCTTCAACAAAGTTAAAATTCTCGTATTTCGTATGTATATGTTCCTGCAGCTCGGATGATTATTCTTGTTTATATCGCTATGGCTATAAACACTTTCTTATTCCTATTAACAAAACATCCCCTTGTTCTTCTCTCTTACGAAATTGGTACAGAAATGGGTGCTTTTTTTTACGTTGTTTACCTTAGTTACTAGGGGGTTTCGGGGAAGACCTATGTGGGGCACCTTTCGGGTATGGGATGCTCGTTTAACCTCTGTATTCATCTCATTCCTCATTTACCTGGGTGCACTGCATTTTCAAAAGCTTCCTGTCCAACCGGCTCTTATTTCAATCAGTGCTGGATCGATCGATATACCAATAATCAAGTCTACAGTCAATTGATGGAATACTTCGCATCAACCTGGGAGCATTAGTCGATATGGTACATCAGTACATGTTCCTATGCCCATTCCAGTATTGTCTAACTTTGCTAACTCCCCCTTCTCAACCTATATCTTATTCGTTCTGGAAACACGTCTTCCTATTCTATCTTTTCTTGAATCTCCTTTAACGAAAGAAATAGAAGCTCGAGAAGGAATACCAAAACTTAGTTCACTCGCTGAGTCTTTTTGCATCCATATATGAATGGTTAAAGCACCCAACCTAATAAAGAGGCAAATTCATAGGTTCAATTCCTGGTGGATGCACTTGGAACGTTCTGTTCAATTGATCCCTCTCGCCAAATGGTGCCACTAATCTTACTCTTCTGATCTTTCGTCATGCAGCCGCCTTAACAAAAACATTGATTAAAGCCTTGTAGATCGAAGTATGTAAAAGGGTATAAGGGTTAGATTACTCATTTTGGATTGATTCAAAAGCTAAAGCACTTTCTTAGAAAACTCAGGTTTGGTCTTCACTAAGAGGAATTATGGATCGATGGACATTGTAATTCTAATAAAAGGTTTTTCTAAAGTTAAGGCTCAACAAATGCAAACATTTCTTCGAGAGTTAGAGTCTGTCATTCCTGCATGTGGAGCTCTTGGTAAAGGGTGGATAGGACAGATTTTAAGCTTTATGCATTACTCATTCACTATAGATCTATCGATTTGCAGGCCCCTCTAATCCAATCCCATCGAAGTAACCAATCCTATTCAGTCTCAAGGTCCTTCACACAGCGTCATATGACTAATTCCATGAAACTGGACCCATTCAAAAGGGGTCAGAAAGCATGCACTAAGATCCATCCTGAAGAGAAATACAAGTGGAGAGTGCAGAAAGTGAAACATCAACTACACCCACCCAGTATCACTGGAAGGTCAAAGCGCATTCTTGTTCAAAAAACTACCCGGGTCTCATCTCTCGTGTACCGCTGATAGACTCACAAAGAGATGTGGTGATTGTGTAACTAGATCTTCCACCATGGAAGAAAGTCAAACAAGGAAGGCTTCCCCGAGATGGCAAAAGAAAATAAATCCATTAAAAGGCAGGGAGTTCAAATGGGTAAAGATATATGGATTTAAATTGGAAGAAAGGTTGCTCAGTAGGACTGTTTGCCCGAAACGCATGTGGTTCATTTCACAAGGTTTCCATGGAATTTGCATGCCCGGTCTTTTTCTTATGAAGTTCGATCATAGCCTTTGACCACCGTCCTTTTAGCACATTTCGATGATCATTCAAAAAGTATTCCTGCTTAAGTTTTGGTTTTTTTAGTCGGCTTGTTTCGGAGAAAAGCTTGTTCAAAATTCAAGTATCAAACATATAGGTCTGGGCTGATGCCCTGCCATTGATGGATATGGATCTTATCCCCTATTATGATCTAATAAAAGGAAGTGAGAGTCATTTCACAATATCTGTTTGTAGTTGGAACTTCTCTTAATGAATAAGGAATCTCCCTGTAGATTGAAGAGTCAATCAAGTTTCATTCAATTAGTTGAAAGTCACCCCTTTCGCTCTTCTATTTTCTATACTACCGAGAGAAGCTATATTATCTATTATTATTATTATTATTATTATTATTATTATTATTATTATTATTATTATTATTATTATCTAGTTATCTATAAAACCTTTGAGGGAGAGGCAAGTAGCACCGGGGAAAAAGGAACAAGCCCGTTAGCAGTGGCGATAAGAGAGTGAAAACAAAGAGGAAGGGATGGAATGACCGAACAAGAGGAAAGCCTGCTCTAGAGTAAGGGGAAGGGTATGGATGAAATAGCATACCGCATTCAAGGATAAGTAGATCTACCATCGTCTCACATCATTCCACAATAATCTGCTTTCCTTAAGATATTCGAAATAGAAAAGGTTTCTTTTCAAGCATTAGTGGACTTTCCGAAAAAGTAATAAAGAAAGGCTAATAAGATCTAGAAAGATACAATACAAACTGAAACTGGTCAACATAAATTTATCTCCTATATAAAGAGATCAGCTTATCCAACGGTTACTACTTCTTCTTATAGCTTTAATCTATTAATAGATAGTACAATAGATGCACTAGACACAAATTTTGTCCTAGATAAGAGACAAAAATTCTCCATCTTTAAGCTGTAATCTATCATATCACTCTCCCTTGCTCAACTAACTTCCTCGTAATTATTATGAACATTGTTTTCCTCTCCTTGATATCTGGGAATTATCCACTAATTCTTTCTTTCTTGTGCTTAATTGTGGTTCTGTTGATTCTCTATAGCTTATAAATCTTCATAGCAAAACATATATGTTGATAATCCATCTTAGCCTCCTCGTCGTAAGTGGAATCCTCTAATGACCCCAAAGGATCCACTAGTGCACTATCTTGTTCTTCCACCTTCGGCTTCAGCCTCTCATTTACTTCATCTTTCTGAATTGTTTATACACTTCTAGGGGAAGAAAGGGCAAAAAATTATAATATCGCAAGCTTAATCTTTCAAGTCAAAAAGTCTCATTATCTTTCGCTTTTGGTCTAAAAATCCACTTTTAAAAGCCGCACATGGAGCCATAGAAATGAATATATACGGTAAGATAAACCAAATACTTTTTAGGTAATTGTTTATAATAAAAAAGGTTATATGAGTTTAATATCTCATATCATAATAAAAAGTTAGTCAAGTGACTCACTTCTGATTCTCGGTTATCATAACCATATTTCTTTGATCAAGAGAAACTCATCGGTAGAGGGGCATGGTACTCCTAACTTTTAACCTAAGAATCAATATTGTTTGACTGACCTGATCGATCTTTCATAGAAATATTTATTTACTCTATATGTATATATACGTCGTTCTATCTACCCCTTGTCCCAAGTAAAAGTAAAGTGCCCTCCTTGGGCAATAAAATGCACCCTCTCGAATGCATCTTTCGGAGTCAACACCAACCTAGATCGACCCACAAAACATGATTCATCCTTATGAGAGAATAAAAAGAAGTTTCATCCTAATCAAAGGGGAAAGGAGAGGTTTTGATAAGCCTATGCGAGTTGGAAAACCATACACCAGGGGAATCTTCTGCATCCTCAAGAAGTAAGGTGAAAGGTGGTATTATGAATTCATTATTCAAGGGATTAGTATAGACCTCGACCTCAAGCAGGATCTACCGTTTCCTATTCCATCTCAGAAATGGATTTGTTACCCTCTTATTATCTCTGTCTCTATTCTCTTTCAATGCTCATTCCTAATTGTTTTGTTTTGACGGGTCGTATCCTACAATATGGGATTTCATTTCTATTTGGTGATCTCTGCCTTGACTTAACTGCTGTATCAAAGGTTTTAAGGACTTCCACTCCCTCACACTCACATAGACTAACAACTTATACCACCACAACACAAAACTATATCTGCTGCATTTCTTTCACTAAAATAGGCTTTACTCTAGTTAGGATTCCAATTTCATTCTCACTCTCACAAATCCGTTTGTTTAGCATGGTATAGTTTTTACACTGGCAGGGTTGAAGTGAAGGAGAACTGACCGTATTCAAAAGTAAGTAGAACGTAGTCTATTCTCTCTATTAAATAATAGGACCGGGCGCATTAGAATGGATTTTGTTTCATTTTCTTAAAAGTTATCCATATAAGCCTTTCAGAAAAATGGTTTAGTTTAGTATGGTTTATGGTTAGCTTCCACCCTGGAGAAGATCAGTCAAGTGAATTCACATAATTTTAGTTAACTCTTCTTTTCTTTGGGTTAATCCATTTTTTATTTTCTCTTTCCTTCACAATCCTTTAGTTTTCGATTTCATCCTTACTTCCTGGTAGGAGGAGAGTACTATAATACAAGACAAGACCCTTGACTAAAGCAAAGCATAAAATAGACTCTCATGCTTCTCTGATTCAATTATTCATGGATTTTTTTTTGTTTGGTATGAACAATTCCCCTTAAGCACTGGCACATCCCCCTTGATTGTTGACATATTTGTTGCATTTTGTCCTCCCAAAATAGAGGACTTTCTAGAGGAAGAAGAATTAGTAGAGTAGATGCAAGCTTTAAAGCGAGCTAAGATTAGATTAGAAGGTATAGGGACTAGAACATGAAGAGAGAGGAAGGTTTGATTCACGAATCCGTAAATAGAAAAAAATAATCTCGCTCTTCCAATCAGTTGGTATGAACCTGATAGTTATCTTGTTTTAATCTTTATTCTCCCAAGAACAGTTTATCCTAAAGCTTCCTGCTATCAAATCCTATTCCTATCTTTCTAAGTAGACTCCCTAGCCTTTCTAAAGAGGGAATGGGAAATAACCAGCTTGAGCCACATTGTTCTGATTGGGCCCTGAAACTTCAAAATGTTTTGAATGTTGATACAAACGAACTATGGGATCTTTAATCCTTTCGTGACACATCTTAGCAGAGGCAGTTGCCTCCAAGCCATTTTTACTTTTATGTGTGCATCAAGATGTAGATAGTCAGCCGGTAGCAAAACCAAGCAATTTGAGCATGATATAATACTTCACTAGGGAATTTTAGTAGAGAGTCATGGATCCTCCTTTGCTCATTCCACACTTAGAATCTGCTACTTTATCTATGCAATTTGTTGAAGACTTACCTAGAAAGAGAGCTAAACTCTCTTTTTTCTTCCTACTGACTACTCGGACAGGATCTAAACAACCAAGCAGTGCCGATCGACACACCCCATTTCGGAGGTGTTAATAGTCCACACTTATGGTTACTCAGCCCTCGAAGTAAATCTAGGTAGCTAGAAGAAAAAGAAAGAATTTCTCTTTTGTTGAGATTCCTTCTCTTATTCTTTTCTTTTGATAGTAAAGAGGTCCTGCAGGAATGATCTCTTCTATTATACGATGATAACACCAATAATAGGATAGAAGTAAGGTCTAGGAGCTAATCATTATATGGTAAGACTTTGCAAAGAGATATTCATTCCGATCACTACTCAATGAGTTAAGCGAGACAAGGCCAATTGAAAGAACCCTAGGAGTCCCGGGAAGATAGAAGCAAGCCAATCCACTATTCTCCCACTGATCACTCGTGGCACATATTCTATATGATCGATCATTCCAATGCGCTTCGATTTCATTTCTTCACTTTCTTTTTCCTTTCGTAGAAAACCATACTTTCATAGCATCTGACGCTACGCTATATATGCTAACATCAGTTCATTATAATACATCACATAATTATCCCTAGACTAAAAGTCAAAGAGAGAGTACTATTGGAAGTGTTACGTTCTGATGCCCTTCATCCTACTCGAAGGAGAAAGGAAAATGAAGAAGACTAAGCCAAAGTGTCGGGTAAGGTGGGCCTGAAAGGCCTTATAGATGATTTTTGTCAGCTACTCACAAAAGTTTATCTCCTCTCTTCATGCGGCCAAAGAGTTTTTCCTTTTCTATATACGACGAAAGTGGATAGCTCCTTTAGCATCTTCAGGTTCCTACTCCCTGGCTTCCCTTTTCATTACACAAAAAATAGGAATCTGGCACGGTTTTGAACTATGCCAGAATCAGGTTTTCTAAAATGGCCATTTTTTTTGGGCATGGTTTAAAAGTGTGCCAGATTTGACCAAACAAGAACACTTCTGGCACACGTTTAAACCATGCCAGAATTTGATATTTCTGGCACAGTTTTGAACTGTTCCAGATTGAGCACATTTTCATAAAAATTTGGCACAATTCAAAATCGTGCCAAAATTTGATACACTTTTGGCACGGTTTTGAACTGTGCCAAATTTTTGGATGAAAGAAAAAAATTAATTATTTAAAAACAAGAAAATTCACAAATTGCAAATATTACACGTTGTTGATAAACTAATGTACATACAAACTTCAAAATATTACAAGTCTTTAGTAGTTCACAGACCAAAAAAAAATTGGGCAGAGTTTCCTCTATTTGTTGGACATTCAAAAACCTGCTAATATAAAACCTGTGTAATATAAAGCCCTCACGACCACAACATATAAAAATAAAGTTACAAAAGTCCGCATGGCCATAAAAGTTAACAATAAAACTACAAAATCCCGCACGGCCATAACAAAAAAAATAGAATCATGAATATTCACGACATTAATAAATAAACCCCTTGTTGTAAACCATTGACTTCTCCGTGCGGTCCACGTGAATAAATGCTAACGATAAAATGTTATCCTGCAAAAAAAAATAGGATTAAAAAAAGAGACGATATTAGTAACCAAGTAATTTATAAAAAAATCTTACTCAAGCTAAAAAATTACATATAGGAGTTGCAATTATTATTATAATCTAAAATTGAAAATCTTATGCAAGTTATGACTACCTGATCAGTTCCTAGGAGTTACATCCCGTGCGAGGTGTTACTGCCTCTTACGGGGATCATCTTGGGGCTAATTTTTCATTATATTCTCAAACCGGGAGACCCGTGACTACGGGGTCAGTTCTTACAAGTTACATTGGTCCCGTGCAAGGTGTTCGTGCCTCTTACGGGGACATTTGAGGGCTAGTTTGGATTTTCACCCTCAAACGGCTTATTTTTAAGCCTAATCTAGATATTTCCAAATTATTGTCATATTCTGAAGCTGGGAGACCTGCGACTACGCGGTCAGTTCGTACAAGTTACATTGGTCTCGTGCGAGGTATTCGTGCCTTTTACGGGAACATTTGGGGGCTGGTTTGGGTTTTCACCCTGTAACTGCTTATTTTTAAACCTAATTTAGATATTTTCAAATTATCATCATATTCTGAAATCGGGAGACTCGGGACTACGCGGTCAGTTCCTACAAGTTACATTGGCCCGTGCGAGGTGTTCGTGCCTCTTACGTGGCCGTTCGACGACTGGTTTGGGTTTTCACCCTCAAACGGCTTGTTTTTAAACCTAATCTTGATATTTATAAATTATCATCATATTCTCAAATCGGGAGACTTGCGATTATGCATTCAGTTCCTACAAGTTACACTGGTCCCGTGAAAGGTGTTCGTGCCTCTTACAGGGCCATTTGGCAGCTAGTTTGGGTTTTCACCCTGTAACAAATTGTTTTTAAGCCTAATCTAGATATTTCTAAATTATCATCATATTCTCAGATCGGGAGACTCGTAACTACGTGGTCAGTTCCAACAAGTTACATTGGTCCCGTGCGAGGTGTTCGTGCCTCTTACGTGGCCGCTCGACGGCTGGTTTGGGTTTTCACCCTCAAACGGCTTGGTTTTAAGCCTAATTTAGATATTTCCAAGTTATCGTCATATTCTCAAACCGGGAGACCCGAGATTACGCGGTCAATTCCTATAAGTTACATTGATCCCGTGCGAGGTGTTCGTTCCTCTTACGGGGCCGTTTGGCCACTGGTTTGGGTTTTCACCATTTAACGACTTTTTTTAAGCCTACTCTAGATATTTTTCAAATTATCATCATATTCTCAAACCGGGAGACCCGCGACTACGCGGTCAATTCTTACAAGTTACATTGGTCCCGTGCGAGGTGTTCGTGCCTCTTACGCGGCCATTTGGGGGTTGGTCTGGGTTTTCACCCTGTAACTGCTTGTTTTTAAGCCTAATTTAAATATTTTCAAATTATCATCATATTCTTAAACTGGGAGACCCGGGACTACGCGGTCAGTTCCTTCAAGTTACATTGTTCCCGTACGAGGTGTTCATGCCTTTATAGGGCCGTTTGGCGGCTAGTTTGGGTTTTCTACCTCAAATGGCTTATTTTTACGCCTAATCTAGATATTTCCAAATTATCATCATATTCTCAAACCGGGAGAACTGCGATTACGCGATCAGTTCCTATAAGTTACATTGGTCCCGTGCGAGGTGTTCGTGCCTCTTACAGGGCCGTTTGGCGGCTGGTTTGGGTTTTCACCTTTTAACGACTTGTTTTTAAGCCTAATATAGATATTTCCAAATTATCACCATATTCTCAAACCGGGATACCCGCGACTACGCGATGAGTTCCTACAAGTTACATTGGTCCCGTGCGAGGTGTTCGTGCCTCTTACGGGGACGTTTGGCTACTAGTTTTTGTTTTCACCCTTTAACGACTTGTTTTTAAGCCAAATTTAGATATTTCCAAATTATCATCATATTCTCAAACTAGGAGACCCGCAATTACGCGGTCAATTCCTACAAGTTACATTGGTCCCGTGCGAGGTGTTCGTGCCTCTTACGGGGCCGTTTGGAGGCTGGTTTGGGTTTTCACCCTTTAACGGCTTATTTTTAAGCCTAATCTAGATATTTTTCAAATTATCGTCATATTCTCAAACCGGGAGACCCGCGACTACGCGTCAATTCTTACATGTTACATTGGTCCCGTGCGAGGTGTTCGTGCCTCTTACGGGGCCGTTTGTGGGCTGGTTTGGGTTTTCACCCTGTAACTGCTTGTTTTTAAGCCTAGTTTAGATATTTTCAAATTATTATCATATTCTCAAACTGGGAGACCAGGGACTACACGCTCAGTTCCTACAAGTTACATTGGTCCCATACGAGGTGTTCGTGCCTTTATCGGGCCATTTGGCGACTGGTTTGGGTTTTCACCCTCAGACGGCTTGTTTTTACGCCTAATCTAGATATTTCCAACATATTCTCAAATTGGGAGACTTGCAATTACGCGGTTAGTTCCTACAAGTTACATTGGTCCCGTGCGAGGTGTTCGTGACTCTTATAGGGTCGTTTGGAGGCTGGTTTGGATTTTTACCCTTTAACGACTTATTTTTAAGCCTAATCTAGATATTTCCAAATTATCATCGTATTCTCAAATCGAGAGACCCACGACTACACGATGAGTTCCTATAAGTTACATTGGTCCTGTGCGAGGTGTTCGTGCCTCTCACGGGGCCGTTTGGCGACTAGTTTTGGTTTTCACCATTTAACGGCTTGTTTTTAAGCCTAATTTAGATATTTCTAAATTATCATCATATTCTCAAATCGGGAGACCCGCAATTACGCGGTCATTTTCTACAAGTTACATTGGTCCCGTGCGAAGTGTTCGTGCCTCTTACGGGACCGTTTGGCGGCTTGTTTGGGTTTTCGCCCTTTAACGGCTTATTTTTAAGCCTAATCTAGATATTTCTAAATTATCGTCATATTCTCAAACCGAGAGGCCTGTGGCTATGTGGTTTATTCCTATGAGTTACATGGGTTCCGTGTGAGGTGTTAGTGCCTCTTACAGGTCTGTTTCGGGGCTTGTTTGGGTTTTCACCCTTTAACGACTTGTTTCTAAGCCTAATCTATATATTTTCAAATTATCGTCATATTCTTAAATCGAGAGGCCTGTGACTACGCGGTCAGTTCCTACGAGTTACATTGGTCCCGTGTGAAGTGTTAGTGCCTCTTACGGGGCCATTTCGGGGTTTGTTTGGGTTTTCACCCTTTAACGGCTTGTTTCTAAGCTTAATCTATATATTTTCAACTTATCGTCATTTTCTCAAACCGAGAGGCCCATGACTACGCGGTCTATTCCTAAGAGTTACATGGGTCCCGTGCAAGGTGTTAGTGCCTTTTACATGGCCGTTTCGGGGCTCATTTGGATTTTCGCCCTTCAACAACTTAAGGGGGTTTTGTTCTGCGAATCTTGGTTACATGGGATGTTTCGTTTTAGTATCTAGTATGAAATAACAACCTTATTAATAACAACCCTATTATATGTACATATAACAGGGTTATTATATATATATATAATATATATATAGCCTCGTCAAAGCTCCATTGATGTAGCAACATGAGACACACCTTTTACCGCCTCGTCAAAGCTCCCTTCTTCATGTATATCAACTTTGAACAATCTCAAATGATAATTGCCTCCACACAATGTTAACAGATGCAAAGATGCTGTTGAGAATTATAGATAAGATCACATTGGTCAGTGGAAGATTTGAATTCATTCCATCAAATATGATTCCAACTAATGACTACCAAATTCTATATTGACAAATTGTAAACTTACCACCCTGTTTTGAAATTACATCAGCTACCCTCATCTGGCACTTGGCACACTGTAGATCAGCTGCTAATACCACTTCCAGAAAAATATTGTTCAAATTCAAATGGATATAATGAAATATCAAGATCTTCAAATATATACATGTAGTGATCTTAGGCTATAGTCTAGAAAGTTCCTTTTTGGCCCAACCAATCAATGTCGTGGCTTAGTTTAGCGATTATTGTTAAAACCAACGTTAAATGATAACAACACTCAAAGCTTGAAATTAGCATCTATGAACTAGTTAATGCATTATGTGTTGAGTTCTTGGTTTTAGATCCAACTTAATTGCGTAGTAGTAAAGGTTGACAAGGGGCTATAGCATGTATTGATGTAGATTTTGATAACTTACCTAAATATTCACATGTTCGTAGTAGTGTACCAATTCATTAAGAGTACTAAGATTTTGAAAAAATTTCTGGGAAAACCGATTCAAAGGAAAGTGTGTAATATATTTATGAAATAGAGATAGATAGGTAGGACAAAAGTTCTAAAATTAGAAAGATAACCTCATATAAACTTTCAAATTCCATCCTAACAATCTTGATATTTTCTCTCCCATGCCATCTCTTTGGCATGAAGTGCGTATGTTGGACAACCAGAGACATCGCCCCATGTGGATCCAGGACTAGAAGCTCATCCGTCACTACAACCCTGCTTATTATTGTTATAGTACCAAAAACAACAGTGGAAGGATTATGATTTCATTTTTATAAATGCATTTGGAAGTTGCCATATCATTTGAAAATCATCTCCGGCGGAAGGATTTGAAGAATCACACCCATGTACTCACTATGTCTGGTCCAAATCATGCCATGTTAACCACATATAGCAACATTTCACCATTAAGCAACATTTTTGCAAATTATGCACAATTACAATATATCGGCTTTGGTCTGTGTTCACTGTAACATAGATTTATTGTGTTTCCAAAGTCTAAAGAAATCAGAAGCATCTTTTAATTGTTCAGAGTAAGATTTATGCAAACCTCCAAAAACTAAATGGAGACAACATAACTAGAGTTTAAAACTATGAATAAAAAATTAGCCAACAATAAAATAATCTAAAATCAATTTAACCTTTTAAAAATAATTACTAAAATCCCTTTAGTCATTAGGGAAAATATAACAAAATATATCTACACAAGAGACTATGGACTAATTATTAATGACTAGTAAACATAATATGCACTTGAATTGGCACTATACAATGCAATCAACAAAAGAAATCTTTATTGTAGTTGTCATTTATCAATAAGACTAAAATACTTATACACTTGCAGTTGTTGTTTGTCAATAAGATTGATGTTTTCTCAGAACTCCAATAACACTATAATTTAAAAAAATAGAATTAATGAAACATTCTGCAACACAAGCAGTAAGGGTGGGTTGTATTTTTCTATAATGAAATGTCAATAATATTGCCACAAGGTTGGTAGTTGGAAGATCAAGATGGTCTCCAGAATCTGATTTGACAAGATCCTTGAGCTGATCTCTCGGGGTTGAAAGTCATGTGTGGATTATGGCTAGTAACATTAGCTCTGAGTGATTTTAGTATTTCTTGCAGGGTGGAAATGTAAAGTGTGAGAATTAGCTCATCCGCTTCTAAACCACCAGTAAAGTTAATGCACCTCTCAACAGCTGCTTCAAGAAGTACAATGACATGTGGGATGGACTCTTCCATCCTTCAAACTGTTTCACTAAGTTCTATTCCATGGGCCCCAATGCCCCGAGTAACTGCTCCTCTAAGATCTATCCCTGTAATCTCAGCAGAGAGGGTAACACTCTCCATCTATCAATACTTTTGTTTAAATGATTCGTACGGAATGTAAACTGCCTTTAGATTGTCCAATAAAACCTTAAGATTAGATTCTGAAAAAAAATGCTGAATGTTTCTTACAAAACTTCTTGTCATATTGTATAATTCTATCAGTGCTTTCAGATGCTTAGTCTGAATTTTGACACCCTTTGGCATATCCCCAGATAATATATCTAATATACCTTTAGACATTATTTTTGTTTCAAGAACAACATGTCCAGCTGCAAGATTGATACAGAATGCAAAACTTTAACTGATAGTCACCATTGTTTCAATCAGTAGCTTTGGGATAATACTTTTATAATCATCAGTAAAAGCAAGCATATACCACTTCCATTCTTGTTCTAAAAAGTAGTAACTCATCATAGAAACTTGGACGCCAATTCAAAAATGATATTGCTGGTGAACTTGATTGAAAATAATGACTACTTGAAAGCTTTTTTGCTACATTTTTATCGCTTGCAATCTTATTTTGTTGCCTAGCATCAAAAGCTTCCCATAACTTCTTTATGGGCTGTGAACTTTGGTATAGTACATCTCTAAGGACTTTAATCTCCCTATCCGAATGAGAATTCCCTCCATGTCTCGGGCTACAACAACCTTGCGATTAGTTATCGCATCTATCAATTGAGGCTGAACCATTATGTCCAGTCTGTCCTCTGTCCTCTAGGACTTGAAGTTGCTTCAGAACATTGGAAAATTTAGCAACCTCCCCAACAACAGACAAGCAGTGTAGAATTTTGGCCAAAGTCTCCGTAGCCCGAGGAAGATCACCGCTTGCAAAAACATCTTCCACGGTGGAACTTAATTGAGTTAACCCCGCAGCATCCTGCAAGGTCCCATATGCAGCTTCTATTCTCCGCATAACTATATCAATCTTAACTAGGGTAGCTAGAGATTCTATTGAGGTTCCCCCTACCTTTTTGAGATTTAGGAGGATGGAGGTAACGAATTGATGGAGAGAGAGGACATCGTCATAGAGACGGACGACGTCGCGAGTGGCACGGGGTCAAAAAATTAGTTAGAATTAATGATACCTTATTTCTTATACTCCAATCCAATTCCTCTCAAAAGTATCGTAGTCTCAAAATGATCTTCCTCGATAGAGTTAGAATGACCTCCCCCAAACCTCACTTCAACTTGTAATTTCACTGAGGACTAACTCCAATTACTACGACATAGTTAAACATAATCAAAATCTAAGATTTATACCAAGTCATTAAGTTCTTTTAATCCGAGTTATCATAATGTTGGGGTTTTATTGCAATACCCAACTACAACTACTTATCAAAATGTAGTGTCTTTGGTTGCCTAAAAAACGGAGGTAAACGTAAACCAAATAATAGACAATAAGGCTTGAAAAAAATGAAGCCATTTGTAGAATATTTTTCTAGTCAAATGTAAACCTAAAGAAACTTCTAAACGAAGCATTCCAGAAAACAAAATATTAATAAAGTGAGAACATTAGTCCCACACTTGTGTTAATAAGCTAATAAGGAACTTTACAAAATCTAACATTGATTTCTGGACAAATATATCTAAAACAAGTATGTAGAAACTAGACTAACATCACTTAATTCATGGATATAAGCTCAATTGAGGACTTTCGTCAAGAAACTATTGAGCCAAATTCATATCCAATTATAATCCATCAAACGGTTGAATTAAATCCAACAGTTTTCTGGAGAATTTTACACACCCACACGCTCAAACCCAAAATATTCTAATAAATTTCGTGACTCCTTTATAGAACTACATCAATTTAGAGAGCATACCTTCATATACAAGTTTCACCCCTTCATATACAAATTTCATAGTTCCTACAACATACCAATACTCAAAGTGAGTTTCGGGACTTGAAATGCGGCGACTTAGGGTTTTTTGCACATCTTCCTCAAATTGACCATGTGAGACCCACGTTCCTCCAACCAATGCCATGATGAAGAGGGAGAGATATATAGAAGGGAAAATACAGATATGGAGGAGTGGGGAGATGGGGTTCACCCGATTTTTAGGAACAGACGGTCTGAGCGGGAGTGTTATTTAGCAATAATTAAGGTAGTTTTATTAAGACCGTTGTATAATGGTCAAATAAAAAAGTTTATAGGCCGGCTAATTAAAAAAGTGATGTTAAACCGTATGGATGAAACATTTTACAACACCTCACTTATTAGTGATATAAATTAATTTATAAAAGCGTATTAAATTTTCATTTTTCTTGTAGTGTATAGTGTTAGGTACAGGCTTTATGGCACAATCTTCCTAAAGGCATGATAATATTCATGAAATCTAACACGTGTGACAACAACATAAATGGTGTCACACTACAAGCACCACAAAATAAAACTAAACCAAGGAAAATAACAAACAAATCAATAATGACAATCGCAAAAGACTAAAGAAAATAAGTATACATTCATTTCGGAATTGTGTCAAACACCTGAGAGGCATACCATGTTTAGGAATTAATAAGCATGAATGATATTTGTTATTTGACTAAAACCAAGTAGTAAATACCAAATTATGAACTTTCAAACATTATATATTCATACTTTAAACATCCAACATTACATTACTATAAAAAAGATATGGTCCAAAGCATAACCAAAAGCAGAATGTTGGAGAAGTAACAATAGGAGTGTAATTTTCACACTTTACAATAGGAGTATATTATTGTTAACAATAACATTTAAAAGACTAAAAACTAATGCTAGAGCAGATATGCTGAACCAAATATATTCTAAACAAATGTATATATATGTATGTGTGTGTGTGTGCGCGCGCGCGCGCTGAACCAAACATGAAACATAAAAGTAAAACCCTACTCATTGTTAATTAAATAAAAAAGAACAAACATAGTACATTCAATACACAAAATAAGCATAAAAAATAACTTACCTCTCAATACATAAGAGAAACAAACCCCCAATTTTGATGTGGGAATGGAATACCCAATTTTTCAACCTACAAAACAAAAGAAAGATAAATTACCAAATGTACACATTAAATAAGAGAACAAACTTTGTTTGAAACTAAAATAAGTTTCTTCAATTTGTAGGTTACAAATCAAAACCCCAATATTTACATAAAACACAAAACAATTCACGCATCTATCTAGTATGCACCCAATCTAATATGGACGGAAAGAGAGATAGAGGTGAGCCAAGAGAAATCGAAGGAGGGAGAGGATGAAAGGGTGAGCGGGAATGAGAGAGCTATCCAAAAATTTAGTATAATGATTTTTTGTAGGGTATTTTATATTTTAGTCAAGTGTACTCTATTTTGGCACACTTTAAAACAGTGCCAAATTTGGGCACTATTTTAAAGTGTGCCAGATTGTCATTAAACCATGCCAGAATTTGGCACAGTTTTAAACTATGCCAGATTTTTAATATCAGGGTGTGCCAAATTGCTATTTTTGGTGTAGTGTTTCCAGCGGATTTGGGGGCATGAAAAGATTCGTTTCAGCGATTGGCATGGATGGAGCTTTTAAGCCATTCGAGATAGGCACGGTGAAAGAAATCGATATCCGATCCGTGTAAGAGCGTCTAAGAAGTCCCTGCCTGATGTATTCCCAATTCTTCCTGAAATCTGAGCATTCTCAAGAAGTGGAGTCAATAGCAACTGGAATCCTCACAAAGAAAGATGCTCACGAATGACCAGTAGCAACGACATTCACAGGGGCATTCCTCTTGGGAATGCCTCATCAACTACTTAGTCTAGCTCAGGAATTTCTTAAAATATCCTTGCTGGGAAGAATTAGAACGACTTTCTTTCTTTACTTTTAGTTAATAACCTATGGGAAGTGGAATTTCTTGGGTTAAAGGGAGAGATAAAGATACTACTCCTATGATTTCATTACAGGGAAAGGAAGTTAAACCTCTCAAACTCGGAAAAGAAAAATAGAATGTTTCTCGACCAGGAGCAATAGACCCCAAAAGCTGTGAAGTTAGTGCCTCCGCTTCTAAAAGAGCTGCGTTTAGAACAATTCCAATTGAGCTTGGATTCGCTGCATCAATGAATGTGCTTGCAGAGTGGGGAACTATCAGCATAACAACTCTTGAAAAAGAAACGAAAGAACTAGTCTTGATGCCGAAAATCCCATTTTTTTTGTAATTAAATTGAACCTATAACTCTCTACCTTAGTGCTGCCGTTGGGACTGTGGATTCTTTATGAATGGACGGGTACGACCTCTTTCTTCTCAATTTCATGGAATGGATAGGTGATGTTTCCAACCGAAAAAGATGAAAAAGAAAAAAAGAAATAAAATAAGAGCGGGTGAAGGAGTTAAGTTAGAGATCTGTGCCTAGACCTTGAAGTCACCCCCGGGATTAGCTTGATTTGGGCTATGAAATCCTTTTCTTTGTAGCATATTACGTGAAAACTATACTCGTATGGTTAGTTTATTCTGCATCCTCACCATCTAATTAAAACTCATTAGTGTCTGCTGCAACCTTTGTTGGGAAAGAAGAAGGAATTGAATCCAAACCCCTAACTTGAGCCTAATTCTTCATTTACACATGAGATAAGTAACATATGTCCCACTCCGAGTAAGCTAGCATGGAATCATAATATATCCAATTCTAATTTGAGAAAGTTCTCTTCGATTTGAGTTGAGTGTATAAGCTGCTTTCCCTTTAGAGAGAGTGGAGAAGAAAAAAAGTCTAGAAGGGAGGAAATCATTCTTAGTTCTTCCCCAGGCCATATCTAAAATTTTATTTACTCATCAACATCGATGGAAACCGCTTTTGTTTTAGGAATCTTGTCTCAAGCCATTGACCTTAGCCCTGTCTGGAAAGGAAAATATTAAAGCTTCCCTCTTATTTTGCCTTTCTAGTTCAACAAAAGGATTCTATCTTCTGTAAGATCTTAGTCATTTCACCTTTATACTTTGATATTAGGCCTAAGAGTTCAAAAGGCAAGGATTCAGATTCTTTTTGATATGTGAATAGATACTTTAAAATAACCTATCCATGGGATAAACCCTCTTAGTTTATTTCTAAAAGTAGTCCTTCTTGATTGAAAACCCTACGGGTCGAGCAGTAACTCCGGCCTCTCCTCCCATAATAATATATTCTAATAACACTCCGATAGGGTTGAAAGAAGAGAAGCAACCATCGTACTTAGCACTCTTTACCTCCCGAAAGGTTCTTACTTTTTCTAGGAAACCTAGTATGCTGCGTATCTATCACGCCTTTTTTTAGAACATTTGCTATTAGAAGTCAAATAATGTATATCGATTATGAGAGATGCTTACGAAAGGAGGGATTCAGACAAAATACTTTCTCTTTTTGAACCTGTTAGTTTTTGCTTCTTTATCTGTAGCTTATGAACCTAACCCTATCTAATACCTGAGGGTAGCTACATAATCAGCTCTCTCTGGCTTGCAGCTACTATCATCTTTTATGGATCAAGGTACATAGCGGAGGAAGTGCTTGATTGAGTGTTAGAAATCGTCCATCATTCATTAACCAGTTCAGAAGGAGAAGGGTTGGTAGAGGAGGATCAAATATATATATCAAACAAGAATGCATTTTGACGGCAAATCTATCATTGAGGTGTTCAAATTCCAGTTTTCCTAGGGAGATTTTGAGTTCAATTAGATGTTACTTAAAAGATCATTAGATCGGAGGTTGGAGTGCCACTTTCCGATTTTAGCTTCTATTCTTGCCTTCCCTCGATTCTAACATCAACGGGTTGTTAAAGAAGGTGGTCTGACCTTACTCTAATTCCCTTAGGGGGTAGCAGTAATAACACTAGGGTATTAATGTCTTGAGTTCGAATGAATCCCATTTCCTCCTCCAACTTTATAGAACCTTCTGTCCCTTCGGTTAGCTACTCAGAAACATCGGCTAAGCAACTTATCTCATTAGCTCATATCTGATTTAGCTATATGGGTTGGTTTGGAACATCAAGAAAGATCCACCAGATGACCCGAACGAAAAGGTAAGTATCTGAAGATATGACCCAAGATTACATTCTCTAGGGTCCTTCTTTCTCCTCGTCTGCCCTATCTCCTTTTCACTCTATTTTAGTTAGAGGAGACAATTGAAGACTCACATGGATGAGGCTATACCTATATTATATCTAATATGGGAAATGGAACCAGTTGAAAAGGGAGATAGCTTTCTTAAGGATTGGCTGTCCTACTTACCATGCTTTCCATGCCATGTGATTCCTCTGGAACATGTGCTGCCCTTTATTATATAGTCAAGTCCTTTCCTCAACAAGATAATTAAGGGAAGTGGAGGCAGTCTCTGTCTATTAAGAATTTGAAATCTCGGGGTCGGGTTGAGAATATCGCAATAGTCGAGCTCAAAGGGGAAGGAGAACTCAATTCGAGTATTAGGTAAACTTTCACATGCACTTGCTCTGGCTTCTTAACTTAAGAAAGATTGAGACTTTTAGACAAGCTTTCAAGTGACAAAAGCAGTGATTCCATGGGCAGGCACTAGTTCTAGAACTTTTTCTCTCGTTTGAGCAGGTGAGTGAGGAAGTGATGGTGGTAGAAGGAGTCAAAACTTCTTCTGTCTGCCCCAGGGGAACATCTGTTGACTTATTGACCAAAAATCCTTTGCTATTATTTAGTCCTCGCTCTCTTTCATAAGACTCGTATAGTCCACCCCAAAAAGAGATCCACTCCACTTTTAGCAGGAAGTCACTAATTTGGAAGTAATAAGCAGATTGATTGATTGCTCGAAAGAGCCATACCTAGCTAAGGTAAGAAGTTATCTATATTTCCCAGTTAGGGAATGGAAAATGGGGATATTGCAGCAGAAGCTATAGAGATTCATCCTACCACTGAATCCCAGACGCCAAAGGGATGTATCCTATCCTCTATCCTAAGCGCGATGGACGAGTACTCGCTCAAGCGAAGACTGAAGCTCGAGTGAAATTTCAACGAATTAGAGATAAGGACTTTTATTAGTAGGGCAAAGTCTTTTTAAATCTTTACATGAACTCCTGTCTTCACTTGTGATATCCATGATATAAGGGAGCGGTAGCTCAAGATTTCCCTTTATAGCTTGCAGTAGTGCTATTGCTCTAGTCTTTCTCACCTTAAAGGGACATGCCAAGAAGGAGAGGTAGTAACAGTATGAGATAGGAATAACTATTATGGGTCAGTCTATTACTTACTTGATCTATCCTACATTACCACTAACTACCAAGACCTAAGAGCTGTAGTGAATGAGCTGCAATGCATAATAGGTTGACGCTGGTGATATATCCTAGGTTGAAGAATCAATCAGGGAAGAAGTCCTTAAACAACAAGCAGAGATTAGATCCAGGAGTATAAACCTTCTCAAAGAGGAGCTAACCCTACTCATGCTTGTTCCCTTACTACAGGAGGTTTTAAGACTTCAATTGGATAACCTATAATATAAGGGCAAGTTCACCAACTAAAAATAAGAAGCTGGGAGGCCTTATCCCAAAAGAGTAAGGAAACTTTAGCTACTATAAATCCAGGAAAGAGAGAACTATATGAAATGACCTTAGGCCCCTCCCTTTAGCTAGGAGGGTGGCCTATGATCAGAGCTTCACTCTCTTTCAGGTATTTTTCTTTTAGAGTTAGTTAATAATGTCTATAGGTTTAAGAATTCCTTAAAGCGGGAGATTTGCTCTGCTCCTACATCCCCCTAGCTACAGTAAGAAAAACCTTAGGTAAACCATTCAATAACCTATCCTTCACACATACAACGGCATAAAATAAGAGGTTTAAACACTATTGGAAAGAGAAAGAGATTTCACTCCGCTCCTACCCTCTTGGCCTAGAAGCAACCCATCTAATACATTCTAACCTATTTGAGCTTGGTATTACCTTCAAGAAAGATAATAGGAAGATAGAATCCATTCTTACATATCTTATCGTGTTGTAACCTTTAGCAACTAGCTCAGAAAAAAAGATTAGAAGGGACTTAAGAACATCACTTAGTTTACTAGCAGGGAAAGAGCTACCTTCCCACTCTTGGGAAGTGCTCACTACATTCCCTAGACCTATTTAGGAATAGCGCAGGGTAACTAATCTCATTTCCTTACTCCACTCTGCTCTTCATCTAACAGCAAGATCCATTACCAATGGAAAGAAGAGAGCTACAACCTAACAGCGGATAAAAGAGCGGATAAGTGCAGCTGATGATATCGGTTGCATTAAGACAACCATCCAGGAAGAGAGATACTAGCTACTACTAGATACTGGGAACTACCTAGATACCTAGCCACTAGGAGCATTCTATATCTACTAACTTAAAGCTTGGGAGATGAGACTCTCTTTCGAAAGTGAGATCACCACCGGCTTTAAAAAGAGGGAAATATCACTCCTAAATGTAGCCGTGATCTTATATACGATACAGCCATATGCACCTTGGTACTTTCATTCACCAATCAAGGCTAGTGGAGCGAAGGGAGCCAAAGTGAGCGCCCCTACGCGAGCCTTATTGAAAATGCCCTTCATTATTATTAGTAAGATAGGTTGTTTGAGTGTATTTTTCCCCATTAGTAAGGTTGTCAAAAGGTGTCGATCAAGGCAAAACTTACTCTTTAGTAATTTAGTAGGGTAAGAATCCCCTTACTATTATAGGTTGCATGAAAGCCCCTTACTATAGATAGGGCATTAGCGCACTTACTAATAAGAGTGCTCGTTAAAGCTTGACTAATAACATAGAAAGGGGCAAGCCAAAACCTACTCCTAACAAGTTATTGAGTTCGGCTTTCGGGGCTACCTACTTTAGGGCTTATGTAATATATAAGGAAGAGCCCTCTTAGGTCCTTTTTGTTTAAGGGCTACTCGTATTTTGAATAGAAGGAAGTGGTATAGCAGAGGTAAACTTATCAGTGATCCATGACCACGCTAAGCTAAAAAAATGAAATTCCAGGAACACCTTATTAGGGATACATACGAGTTATCTAGTGCTCCCACTGTCTAAAGGAGGGCGTACCCATCCCAATTTCGGATGATAGCAGAGCCTCTTCCTCCCGTTATAAAACAAACACGAAGTTGTGGTTATATTAGCTGCCAGTGGAAGCACTTACTTCATAGTGATCGATTAGGCGGAACTACTGAAGCTGGTTGTACAAAGTGTGTTTGTTCACACAGGTAGCGTGATTGGGGGCTTCGCAAGGTCAAAGTCAAAAATTAGATTCTTTCATTAAGAAAGAGATAGGAGGAATACATAGTTTAAGTGATTCATACCTTGAAGAAGATAAATACCGGATGCATAGGTTGAGTCATTCGCTAAACAACTATTTTGTTGGGCAATCAACTAGGTGCTCCCACCCAATTGGACTAATGAATGCCAACTGGAAGAACTCACTTTCCAATCGTTCAATAGGAGATCCCTTCTTGTGGCATGAAAATGATTACCTCTTGCTAATGGGTAGAGATATTTCATTAGGCTTTGATGATCCTCAATGGAGATCCCATGAATAATATCATTCTTGTGGAACCCTTTGTTTTGTTTGGTACTATACTTTAATGGGGGTATTCTTGTACAGCTTGGCCCTTTCCCTGGCATCTTGCCATCGAATTCACTAGTCCTCCTTAAACCCAATGGAATAGAATTCCTTACGAATTTGAGTTTTCAACTGATTCTGTGATTACCCAGAAATGTCATGGTTCCTTATATATCCATTCCATCAAGTTAGTGCATAATTGGACGATTTCTATTTTCTTTCTCCGATCCAGTTCGTTCTGTCTTCTTTTCGACGGATCAACCCTATTAGAATTAGAAAAGGGCTTTCGATTTTGTATGACAACAGAACGAGCATTCACTGGACGACCAAACATTATATGAAATGTTGGCATGGGGTCTCGGCAATTTTCATTCCATTTTTAGTCTTTTCAATTGAAATTTATCTTGTATACGCCGGTTGAAGCACATGTTGGAGCATACAAATGAACCAGCATTGGTTGCTATGGCAGAGACAGTAGCAAAAGCACTAGTCTCTGTTAATCACCAACAAACAGGGAAAGCAACATAGTTGGCAGGAACTAACTAGGGTTTAGGTACCAATTCGAAGATCATTCATTTACCACCAAGAACACGTATGCAGTAAGAAAATGGATGCGCTAACTCCCTATCTATAGTAAGGGTGAAGTGCGCAAAGCACGAAATGAGAAATAGAGGAACGGTAGTCATAGATCAGAGGGCTAAGGCCCGAATCCGAACTATAGTTTAATTACATTCTGTCACCCTTCCTTCTTGAATGTAGTCTTCCACCGCACCGGCAGCATCCTACGTTTGCTTGCTTTACGGTATACGTTACATGTAGGCAGGGTCACCATACGGTCTAGCTTATCCCATTCTACGATAAGCTTCCAGACCTGCTAACTACGGAGAATTCTGTGTGGTTTCATTAAGCTTTTAGTCTTGATCAGTCTACTTTCAGCTTTCAGTAGAATATAAAGAGTAGCACAATATATCGTATCTAAGTGAAATAAGACAAATGACATTTCATGTAAAAGAATATGTATCAATGGTTGTGGGGAATGGTCGTAGATCATAGCTTCTTGCTTGTTTCATCACGTTTAGGCAGGCTGGTTCTGAGCCAATGAATGCCTATTAGTTATCTGTTCTTTTCTTTATCGAGATGAGGTTGGGTGTTCAAGTATAGGTGGTCACATAGGGAGGAGGCAGAGTAATACAAGGATCCTCTCTAACAGAAGAGGGGGTTCGATTCCCACTTATCTTATGTCATAATTGCGTTAGTCGCCTATTGCTGCTGGTCTTTTGAGTTGAATGCTTAGCAGGAAGGATCAACGACCACCCCAACGGGCATGGACCGCGGTCTGGTTGGGGTCGGCAATGGGGGTTTGGTAGGAGCCTTTTATAAAACTCTCTTAAAGGTCGCAATACTATTATGCCCTCTTTCCATCATCAGATTGAGAGGGCTCCTAGAGCTACGCTGGATAAGAACCTTTCTTCACACTAGATCGTAGCAAGCACAACTGCACGTATCCCCGTAATCAACCAGTTAACCCATAAGGGAGGAAACATTTACGAAGTAGAAATTATGGTTTAATTAAGCATTGTTGCTATACGATTTACACTATTTAAGCACACAACCTTTAGAGATACAGGGCCTATGCTAGGTATAGGGTTGCTTGTTCTTTTCTTTTTCCTAGTCGATTGATAGAATGCTGAAAGACTGAGTTGCCTCGATCGCTTGGGAAAAAAGTAGCAGTTAGTCTATTTGAAATATTTATGGGGGAGAATTCATGGCAGGGGAGCCTGATCATAGGCTGACAGCCCAAGGAAGAAAGAAAGTGACGCAACGGAATGAAATCTAAAGCGAATACAAAGATAAAGAAGAGGCAGATAGGTGTTCATTTGATTGCTTCGGTTCTAGTGAATTTCCAGGGGAAGAAGCAGTGGATTCTATCGATGAACTCAAATATGGAGATGGAGATTAGCTCGTTCCTAGTTCTGATGATTACCCTCCCTCTCATTCAAATGCTTACCTAGGGATTGGATCCATTGGGGAACCATTGGACCGATAGTTGGCAGCTTAGAGGGGAGCGAAAGAAAAAACTGGTGGAAATTGGATCGAATAGAAAGGTGGGGCCATATAGAGAAGAGGGGGAACAAAGAGACTTGTATTCACTTTCCTCTATAGTAGCAGGTAGTGCCTTATTGGGCGGGCTCTGTACCAGTTGATCAGAGCTTAGATCATATTCAAAACCAGGAGAGTTGGTCAAGTCCTTTATAAACATCATTAAAATGGTGGCCGGTATCGGTGGGAAAGAAACGAGTCGATAGCATCACTTGGGTCATCATCAATGGATAGAGAAGAATAGGCTGGTTGGCTAGGCTTTAAATTCTTTGTTTCGGATTCATCTCATCAGCAGAAGAAAGAGAAGAATGTGGTGGAAGGAGGTTGCTTGGTATTAATCCCATTGGCTCGACATCAGTATCAATGGCACCACTCGGGTCATATGTCCCAGGTAGAGGTGTAGGAGAAGGGGTTGAATAGAAGTACTGACTTGCCTCTTCAGTGGATGGAGGAAGGAGAGATGGTTTGTCTGGGTCACCAGTCGAAGATTCAACTACGGGGTTCAGAGTCGAAAGGAGTGGTTTACCGGGGCAGATGGATGACAAGTCTATTAGACTCCAATGAAGTGGGAGGGTTCTCAGGAGAAGAGAATACTATTCTCTCCCTCAGATCGACTAGTCTAAACTAGCCTTTCTCGCCCTAATCAATAAGCAGATGAGTTCTTTGTGCACTATGCCTGCACTTCCTATTGTATGAATCCATCATCCATGGAATGAGGAGAAAAAGAAGAGAGATTGGGAGTGTGATTCCATCCTACCGATCCAGAATGGATAGCTGAACTCGCCAGGTGGGTTACGACTGAATCAACCTCTAGTTGCTTTCGGGAGGGTTGTTTCCTCACCTACTAATAAAATTCCTTCCCTCCCCCTATTTGAGTATAGACCACCTACATAGTAGTTCAGAATTAGAAGTAGGAGGCCTCCTATGTTAAGTATGGACGATTCTTTTGTTCGAGCCTTAGCCCTATCCAATAGCGCCCTAGTCATTGCTTTCAATCGATGAAATTTATTTCTAGATGGATCGACACCACCTGACGGAATGGAACCAAATGTTAAGGAGAAGAAGGGGCGGATGAGTAGCCGAAGTCGAGGGCATAGGCAACTTCAAAAATACGTATAGTAGATAAGAAGACATGGATGACATAGAAACAAGCATCCAAGCAGAAGAAACAAGTAGGAGATGCAAGGCCCTATGGAGTAAAGGGAGATTCGGCCAGGGAAAGGCTTGTGCCAGTAACTCTGCCAAGCCCTCATCAATTGAGAGAAAGATAAAGAAGCAAGGAAGCAGACTTAGATGCTTTACTTGACTGGTTAGATATGGTTGATGGTGAGAAGCCAAGGTACGGAGACAAGAAGAAGAAAGCAACAAAGCCAAGGCTACGTATGGTGAACTAGAAAGAGATAATGATGAGATGGAACCAACAGAAGGCTTCGGGGAAGCTTTAGATAGAGGGTGACTTAACTGCTTGACTAGAGGATGCAAGAATGGGATACCTGAGATAGACTCACCTAGTTGGCTGAGATTGAGTCAGTTGAGCCCCATTTTTTAAGGCTCGAATTCATTGAGTTAACGCACAGATGCACTTCTTATTTAGCTTGGAAGCAATCACATGAACACTGGTTAAGGCAAGGCTTGGATTCTACTAACATGGATAGAACATAAGGACATAACCAAGATTAGGCATAACATTGAGGCTGGTCGATGGTGTACTTCTTTCTTTAACAACCTCTTTGAATTCTATAGCTCTTTCGATCAGCTTCATAAACTTGGTGATTCCAACCAAGATCGAACCAGATCTGAAGCATGTGACCTATTTAGTAAGGTGCTCGACCCAGCAATATCGCATGAATGAAGAAGGGCATGATGAAGAAAGATTCAGAAGGGAGCGTAGAGAAAGGTGAAAAAAAGAGCAGTTGAGGGAAAGAGGGATTTTTTGTCCATAGATACATTCAAGATGGTGACAGTAAGAATGGGTGGCACGAATGCTTCAGTGTTTACTGGATCATTTTCTAAGGTCAGTCAGTTAAGCAGGTCATACGAGAAGAGGAAGAAGAGTCCATTTCTCAGCAAGGGATCCAGGCAAGCAAGCGAGGTAGGTAATATAGGTATCGCATTCCATGAAGATCGATAGTCGATAAGTCCAACCTCCGTCTACAACCAATAACACTTTATAGATTGAAACAATGGAAAAATAGAGCTGCATGATCTTTTCAGCTCGATCCACTCCCTCCATCATCATCCTCCGATGGAAAGCGGGAAGGAGGTGAGATATACCTGACCAGGTTAAGGAAACCCACACCTTCTTAGGATCCTCAGAGCTGGTTGAGATCCTCTTTGTTGCCTCCTCTAAAGACCATTAGATAATTCAAATATTGTTGAAGGTATTGGGACATTCAAGTAGGAGGCCAACATTCCATTCAATGATCAATAAGTGCTTGAAAGACCCAATATTTTAAAGGTCAAATCTCTTCCTTCTTCCTTGGTTAGCTTTTAGAAGTGGTGAAAGGAAATTGTTAGCAGACAGGGAGGACATGAAATATATAGTTTAGAAGGTAGTTTAAAACATAAAGTAAAAATCCTCCCTATTTAGGATTTTAGGATTGAAGGAGGAAGGAAGGTTTCATCTACGAGCCACTTGCACTGAACTAACTGACTTACCAACTTCACTTGCCTACCGACCAAGACAGGACTAAAGCTAAACGTAGGCCCTAAAGAACTCTCTCTCCCCCCAACCCTATCTCAAAAACTTTTAAAGGTCCGACGGACACTTAAAGGTTTCAAAGGACTAAATATGCAAGCGGTATTTCGGTATAATTGTCTCATCTGGTCAATCTCATCCCGCATAAGAAGGATTTTTATCTGAGCCTGTACCCGAAAGAGAGAGTGATTTTTTTCTCTATATAGCTTGAGTTGTAGTAGGTGGTGCATTCTACCTTTTCCCAGAAGGAAAGCACTGACTTGAACTACTTTGACCACTGCTCTTTCTCGGAAGCGAAAGAAAAAGGGAATGTCGAACTAAAAAATGGAGTAAAATGACCTACCTTATGTTTAGGGGTGTTGGTTTCAGTGAAAAGACAAAGAAAGAGTTTTGCGTCTGCGTTCTTTAGTAAGGAAAAATCTTGAAAAGCGTACTTTCTTTAATAACGGAAAGAGAATCTAATGAATGCTTGAATGTTATCTCAGAAAGTCAAATCGCAGGCCAACGGGTGGCAATGGTAAGTATGGCAAGCTAACTGCTCGGAGAACAGTTAGTGTACCAACAACTGAGGAAGGCGGTCTAGGTGGCATAAAAGATAGGTAATCTGATAAATGCTCAGATGCTATGCCGATTGATTAAGGTTAGTAAGTTAAACGACTATTGTATGAGGATTCGATCACAGTCCCTGTGTAAACGCAATCTCATTCTCAACTTCCAATGCCCCAAGAGGTTTGCTCGACTTAAACCCTCTCTAAAGTATTTACCCAATCTTTAAAGTGAAACCATCAAAGTTCCATCTGCTTACGATACAAAGAGACGACCGCCAGCGGGCTTCCAACTGGGTTAGGAAGTTAGAAGTCATAAGTAAAAAAAGAAAAAAAACTCGATTTCAGCGTCCACTGAATGTCAACACTTCTTAGTTTCAGGCGGGACTCCCCTTTTTGGAGTGGAGATTCCACATGCAATGTCGGTGATCTGGAGAATAGGGTTAGGAAATGGGTAGACATGAGATCAGACTAGCCAGCAAAGATACCATCAGAAGGCCATGATGACAGACACGCTTTAGATAGAAGGTCATCAGCTAGGCCCAGTATGTCTTCGGAGGTACACTAGAAGGAAAGTAGTAAGAGCCCCAATAAAGAGATAATTTGTAAGGAGTAACGGTAACCTAGCGTAGTATAACATGGAACAATGTATGAGCGTAAGCTATAGGAGGGTAGCAAAGGCAAGTCAGCGGATAAAAAGGTCAACCAATAGACTAAGCACCAGAATGAGGGACAGCTAGTCAGATAACACGAAAGGAAGAAAAAAATCTCTGTTCCAAATGATCGGGAAGTAATGATCGAATGCCGAGTAGAGTTGATAAAGTTGAGTGATCATTGCTTGGAGACCTGATGGATGGGAGTCTCCCCCATAGGAGCGAACTCATTTCCACATTCGTTAGCCATAAAGCTAGAAACGACAGTGACTCCCCGGTTGGTCACTTTTGAAGGTCTCTCTAGTGATATTTTACCACTATTCATGGATGACCGCATACATCAATGTCTCCCCACTAATTAGGTGAATGATAGGAGTAGTGTCGCATAATGCCAATACCCTACAGAATACATAGCCCCATAGACTATATCTACCGATGAAAGTCACAAAGGTCATAAGCCTTACGAAAAGGGGGCAAAGCAAGGGTTGTTGGCAATGCGACATCAGTTGACATATAATAAAGGACCAGTGAAAACCAATGACAGAGCTTATCAGTAAGATATATCTATATATGCCTACCTAATTTTGCTTCTTCTTGAAGCCTATTTCGAGACCATTTGACTCTAAGGAGTTAGATGAGAGAAGACAATCACAATCTCGCTCAACAGAATGCGAGTATCCAGAACCGAAAAAGGCCACACTAGTAGTTGTAGAGCTCAGGATGCCTAGAGCCGCACAACGAGTGGTTTCCAACCGTGCAAGGAGGTTGTTGGCAGATAGGATAGGCCAAGATCAGAACTTAACGTCCCAAGGAGTTTCTGTTCATCTTCGTTTAAGACAAGACTTACCCCAATGTTACAATGGCTCTAGATAAGGTTGCCAGCGGTCTAGATAAGACACTGGACTCTCAATTGAGATAATATAAGACTATCAAATAAGGACTACTGGTAGAACAACAACCCAACCTTAAAGACAAGGTATATGGCCAGAACTCAGAAGGCGGTGGAAGATCGTTCAAAAGCGAGTAGCTAAGACCCCGATAGCATCAGCAAAAGCATCTAGAGAACAAGAAAGACAGGATGTGTATAATCCAAGCCAAAGGATGGTGACAAGGAAGATAGCTGGTAGCCATTAAGATGAAGACGACCAGTACTGAAAGACAGACTGAAGTAACGAATATAAGCCAGAGGGTGGAGGAAAGCTAAAAAAGGGAATGAGTTCATGGATGAAATGCCATACTCTTTCTTAAAGGTAGGTACAGTGGAAAGGTTATTGCATAAAGCCTCAATAAAGTCTTTGTAAGAGAGTCGTCTTAATCCCTCCATACTATGTTCCGGGGTTTGCCCAACTATGACTTAATGAGAGTCTATCCAGCCTTGTCTTCGGGTGCGCTTCATCTCATACATATGCCCGCTTAGTAATTGAATGTCAACCTTTCATTGGGTGTCCTATAATACCAGAGTCAAACCTAACCGTTGAGCTCGAGGGTTGTGCATCCACTGGGTAGAACAAAGGGTCATAGTTAAGCATACACAGAAAAGGGATATAAGCCTTCGAGCAGGTAGAGGGTTAACCCGACTAGCATGCTAACTATAACATTCAACCACCAAGGTCCAGTCGGTCGAAGGCTCTATCTCAGAAAGGCGACAAAGGGAACCTATATTGTGGGTATCTAGACTCGAGAAAGTAGGAAAAGCCATTCTAGGAAGATCGGTAACTAAAGACCCAATATCATGGAAGTATGAGCGCAAGCTTTTGGACTACTTCCTCTTTAGGGCTCTACTGGTGCCCGGTTCTTTTGTCATTTTGAATCAGAATAGGTACAACCCACCGATTACTACATGGATGAACCCAATTCGAAATATGAACCGTAAAAGAAAAGACCTATTGAACCGATTATAGAAATACCAGTTATAGTATCTATCAGCTAAAGAGGAATCCTTCCAATAGAGTAGTATAAGCCATTTATCGGTTGGGTCTAGTCCCTCCTAATTTAATCAAGTGGTCATCCTAGAGACATAAACAGTCATGAAGAATTTTGAGATGAGATCCTTCCGAATGGGATAATAGAATTCTTACTATTACTATTCCCTTTCTTTATCTTAATTTAAGAAAAAATGTAAAAAAAAAAAAATAGCTAGTTCAGCTCGTCATATATAGGGTAAGAACCCCCAGTAGAGACTGGTACGATTCAATTCAACATTTTGTTCGTTCGAGTTTGATTGTGTTCTAGCTCTATAATTCAGATTAGGTTTCTCGTTGGATAAAATGCATTGCTAATATTATCTCCAAAAAGAAAGGGTAGGTACAGCTAGTCCAGGAATAGCCAACCATCGCACTGCAAAAATTGGATAGGTTTGATCTAAGCTTACTAATAGGGGTGCCTCCTAAAAGGATCTACTAAATTCATCGAGTTGTTCCAAAGAATTAAAATAGCCAGTTAATAATGGAATTCCTTGTCGGCTCTCTGTAAAATAATCGCTTGTCCAAGGGCTCCCAAACCTATACCAGAAGAGGAAGCTAAACCCGTGCTGACGAATAACCAACCCCCTTAATTCTTAGAGTAAATATGGAAGTTATAGGTTTGTTATGAATGACCCAGTATCGAATAAAGGTAATAATATCAATAAAAGAACATTTTCCCGTGCTTCCAGACATGCGGAGCTCCACATATTCATGTACAGTAAAGGGGGATCGATTCTGTGAAAGACGAGATCAGTAAAAGGAAATTCACGGAGATTTCATCTTTGTGAGATCTTAAATAGTGTACCGAGGGTGTCTTTAGAGTATACCAAATCAGTATAGCTATCCTTCTTCTGACACAACAACGCAATTTCAATCAGTATAGAAAAGAAGTGAGATAAAATTTCTTTCTTCCTTTCTTCTTGCTTGTCAATGTAAAACCATGTGCCATGCAATAGAACATTCCTCAAATTCCTGTAGTATAGGGTTTCTTTCCATTACTAGCTTCGGACTAGAAACTGAAGATCTGGTAAAGTATGAGTCCGACGAGTTGGGTTCTAATAATTCATGAAAGATATTATCATATTCCCACAATTCAATTAGATGCGAAATTTAGAAAGCCCCTTTTTATAGTTGTAGAAAAGGTTATTTTGTTTGAATCCTTTCATTTTAAGGACTTGGTTGGTCGTACAGTAACAAGTATTATAGTAGATAGTCTTCGATGAAGGAAAGAGAACAAACAATAAAATAATTGGAACAATCCATATTCGTGATGCGAGCATTGCTGTATTAGATCTAAAGGTTATTTCTTAACCTAGCTACAAGGATGGGACTTTATAGTATTGAAAGATAAAATGTAGAACAAAAAGAACATAGGAATGACTAGTCTTAGAATAGAGTTGGACCGAAATAAAGGTTTGTTTTCTTTGAGCGATCGTGCGATACTTTTTCTTTTCTCATTCAAGATATTATATGCAATTAATAAACCTACAACTGGATCTAATGAGTAAAAGTAAAGTCAAAGTGTTAGTTGGTCGTTGTTCGTTCCAAAATAGAAAATGGATTCGATACAATTGAAAAAAAAATTCATTCTTGAAATAGAAATGGTTGAAGTTTTTCTATTTGGAATCGTGTTAGGTCTAATTCCTATTACTTTTTGGCTGGATCATTAGTTTTTCTAGTTGGACCTTTGATTAATTAACATATCTTTTTTATTGACTTCCTCCTTTCTGGAATCCGCGGGAGGTTAAATTAAGGTTGTTGTTCAATTTGCTGAAGTTCTTTCATTGTAATTAGACTTAACAAGAACAGAATCACGCTCTGTAGGATTTAAACCTACAACATTGGGTTTTGGAGACCCACGTTCTACCGAACTGAACTAAGGGCGCTTTCTTATCATAGTAGATACGACTGTAAGTAAAATGATTCTTTTTGTACCCCAATACATCTTGCATGCATATAGTCTCATAAAATGAAAAAATGTATGCCCAATTTGAATCGATCTCAATGGATCCCTTGTTACTGCCGAGAGGAGAAGAATAGGTTTGGGGGTGGTGTGATAAGCACCCAAAACTGTACAATTTATACCCCAAATAGACATGCTTTTGTTGCTAATTCTCGACAATATGGGTCTTATGCGCTTAAATATTCATTATGCATGCTTAATTGCAGTTGCGGTGTCAAAAGCTATATTTCTAGGCAATTTGCGGTTAGAATGGAGCTAATTACCTCTTCCCTACCCTAACCCGAGCCAAAACCTAGCCCAAATTTACCCCAAGCCTGTGTGTGTTTTGTTTGTGTCTTTTTATTATTATTTTTTTTAGATTTTTAGTTTGAGTCATTTTTATTTTTAGGATTTATTTTAGATTTATTTAGTATTTTCTAGGTTTTATATTCTATTTTTATTTTTTAGTATAATTTTATTTTATTTTGATTTTTATTAGTTTTTAGTGTAGTCTTATTTTATTAGGATTAGTTTCTAGGAGTTTAGTTTTAGTTTATTATATTTTATATTTTTAGGACTTTATTTTTCATTTAGATTTTAAATTTCATTTCTTTTGTTATTAGTTTCGTTTTTAATAACTTATAATTTTATTTTCTTAAGTTTTAATATTTTTATTTTAATATTTTTTAGTTAGGTATATTTTGTTTGATTATTTTTACTTTTAGGTTGTTAGTATTATTTTAGGATCACAAATTTAACACACACACACACACACACACACACACACACACACACCCTAACATCCTACACTCACATACACTCTAAACTAATATCTCACCCTCACTTTTAACTCCCCTACACCCTACCACACCACATCCCCCTACTCCATCTTCAACCCAACACCTACTCACTCCCTCTCCTCTCAAATCCCTCCATAACCACAAACCTTCCATACCTCTCTCCACCATTAAACCATCATAACCACCGCCTCTAACTAACCTCCGACGTCCCCCCTTAACCTCCGTCGGCGACCCACCTGTGCCCAGTCCCATTCCGGGCCACAACCGATTGCGACGCCCGCCCCCTCCTGCGTCAAAATCGGCGGCGTCTCCCCTACTCTCTCCCTCTCTTCACGACCCGCACCCTCCATCTCCGGCTTGTTATACCCAACCCCCTTATACCTCCTGCCTCTGGCGAAATCCCAGCCGAGACCTCCTCCGATCGCTCTCAAGTTGGCAAAACCCAGCAGCTCCGGCGGCGACTGCCTCGACCAGTAGCCCCGACTCCAACCTCCATTCTCTCGTCCCTACCGCCAGGAAGCACCCCAAAACTCTAACCCGAACCTCCGATTTGGAGCTCACCAACATTAAACCCATTTACCATTTTCAACCTTCAACCCATTTCATATTACTCCAAAAATTACGAACCGTTTCTACCCAAACTTCTACCTGCCAAAGACCCAAAAACCAAATAAAAGCCAAGACATATAACCCATGTGTTTTAATGCCATTGACCAACTTATCCTCTTTATACCCATTATACCCTCTAAACCAAATCTGATTGTGTCACCCCATTTAACCCACATGTCCTCACACCTCACCATTCCCATGCACATTCAAGCCAATTCTCATTATACCCCCATGCTCCATGTGCCTACTATAAATGAAGATGAATACCCCATTTGAAAAAAAAAGTTTTTTGGATCATCAAATAGAGAGAGAAAGTTTAGGGTTAGAAATAAATTAGGATAAACACCATTTTGTAAATAGTTTTTATTTTTCTTTTTTGAGATTATTGAGTGATAAATGTGTGAGGATTAATTTGAGTGAAATTTTTATGTAATATTGTTTGGATCACTCAAGTTGATGGATTATGAATTTCAACTCATGGATTGAAGATCAATTAAGCATCAAGAGATTGGGGTTTGATTGTTATTTTCTCTTCTCATTTATTTTATGCCTTTGATTATTAGTTTGTCATATTTCATACCATGTTAGGCTAAATCCCCTTTCAAGGGGTGGGGGGAAACCCTTATTTGATGTTATTTTAGTTTAATTAGTTTGATTACTTGAAAATTCCCTTTGAGTGTTAATGTTGATCCCTCACCCTTAAATTTACGCCTCGAGAGAGGGTAAATGATTTTCGAGAGAAAATCAAAATTCTAGTTATAATACCCATTTTAGATTCGAACTAGAGAAAGGGGTTTCTTAAGTGGGGTATTATAACTTGAATTTCAACTCTAAATTTATTTTTCTAAGATTTACATAAATTTTAATTGATCGATCCTAGCGGGTGATTAATTAAAAGGAGTGTAAATCTATTTTTCTAGAGTTGTGGGGTGTTAAATTTAATTTTCTAAAAGGTTACTATTAAAAATACATATGCAACGAGAGTTGATTTCTAATTTTGATATTAATTTGGTAGAATTCAAATAATTAAATTAAATAATTAGAATAACTAAAATTTGTGGTGTAATCCCACTCCTTGATTGTTCTCACAATTATTTACCTCACTTTATCTCTTATTTTAGTGTTAGACTTCGTTTTCATTTTAGTCATTTTCTAGTTAGTTGTTTTCATCTCACATTTAGTTTAGTTTAGTTTAAATCATCACCTCACCCTATTGTTTTAATATTGAAAAAGCTAAAAAAAGTAGAAAAGTGAAAAAGAACAAAAAGAAAATAAAAAATTGAACTACATTTGAATTTGTCTCTAGCTTACTCCCTTGGAAGTGGATTGATACCCTTACTTACCTCTACACTTGATATTGTTTAATTTTGTAGGTATTTGAGGTTTTGACTAACTTGGCTTTCAATAATGACATACGCAAAAGTCACGTTATCAAATGGCGCCGTTGCCATTCTTGGGAGCGTGAAGCACTCGGAGCGGATTCAATTTTGTCGTTCATTTATTTTGTATATCTTGTGCATTTTAGTGCCATTTTTCTTTATTTTAGAAGGCTTGTGTTAGGTTTATTTTATCATTTCTTGTATTGCGGTGCATAGAGACATCATTTATTTTCCATTTAAATTTGTAATCATTGAAGACAAGCGTGATAGGGAAACCGGACAAGGTAGAGAGAGGGCGTCCAAAGGCGAGAATTAGAAGCCTCTCTACCTTGGGTCGGTAGGACTCCCGGGGATGACTGAGATAGGCGTGATCTCCCCCGGTCGACTCAAATTTTTCGGCACCCCACGGCGTAAAAACCGTGGGAGGTACATTTCTAAACCCTCGCTCCTCTCCAGTTAGCGAGTCAATTCTTTTGTGTGCTCTTATTTGATTTTATTGTCGCATTTATTTTCGAATGGTGTGATGAATTAATTAATTAATTAAGACCTACACCCGATCACTCACGAGAAGGGATTTCATCACCCGACTCACTCGCTTACCATTTGTGTGCTACCCTAGCCATCACTAAATTTAAAATTCATTCATTAGGTAGCCCACTAGGAGAATATTTTGCAATGGCGATCACTAAAATATTTCTGCGATTTTTTATCGCCCGCGGACATAATTAAAATTTGACTACCCCTTTTACTAAATTTTGAAGATAAAAATTGGCTATGCGCTAGTTAGGAATTTTCTTGACTTGTGTGTGTGTCCAATTCCAATTTTCGGTAGTCGGGTTTTTGTTAGTTCGTCCAAATCAAGAGTCCATATTATTTTTCCCCACATTTTCTTCCAAAAAATCAAAAAATATTTTCTTTCTTTATTTTTATAAAAAATCCAAAAATATTTTCTTTCTTTCATTTTAGAAAAATCCAAAAATATTTTCTTCCATTATTTTTAGAAAAATTCAAAAATATTTTATTTTCTTTTAAAAAAAATTTTAAACTCTAAAAAAATATTTCTCTCCATATGGCCGAAGAACGTCCCTTACGGGACTACTTTAGTCATTTTCCATTGACACGTGACACGTGTGAGAGTGATCCCGAGCCGTCTCTTTATGATATTTTTAGTGGTTTCACTTCTCTCACGAGTGCCCTTGATACTCTTGACCCATCTATGCACGCACCTCATTTTTCATCACCCTCGGTGTCAAGTGTCGACGTGTCACTGTTATTACGCCGATCACATGTCCCATGAGTGCCCTTACATTCCATATCCATCGGAACCCACCATGGAACATGTGTATCCATATGACACTGTTCCGGAATCCACCTCGGCTTACTATCCCGATACACCCGATCCCGAGTTGTGTAAGTCCCTGAGTTATTCGTGGAGGCCTGATCACCCTTCCACGCAATACGAATCCCAACCCGATGTTGTGGATCCTCACACGTTCCAACATTCGTCATGACAGCCTTGTGCACCCGTTCACGATCAGTTTCCTCACTACGCACCCCATGAGTATCGACCATTTGTCCATATGATGAACTTGGCCCCACTCCACACCCCCCATTTGAGTATTCTCCATACACTCACGATAGTAGCGCGTTGTGTCCACCTCAACCACCACCACCACCCATCACTCCACCACCATCCACATCTGCTCTCGAGAGCCTCTTGTAAAAGTTCATACTCGAGCAAGAGCAAGCCACTCAAATTCAAACTCAAGATCTCCAAAGGCTTGAACAACAATTAAATGAATTGGAGTGTGCGAGAGAGTCGGATATTCCCATGGCCCCACCCATCGTTGCAACCGAGTGTGATGATGATGTGTCCTCTTGTGACACATATTTTGAGTGTGACCAACCCTACCACCCCGAGCATCTCTATGTTGAGACCATCCCATGGTCCGGGAACCAAGTCGACAATTGTGTTGACTTACCTTTAGATAGTGAGCCTGATCAATTCCCACCTTGTCCATATGAACCCCACTTTGAGGTTCCCATTCACCTTCCCACTCCCGTAATATCCAAAACAATGCCCAAGTCTATACCCATTGAGCCCATCGTGTGTGTTCCCGAGGAACCACTTCATTTTAGGTTAGCTTCGGCTACGAGTGCTCACTATTTTCCCGATATAGAATCCGTGCTAGTTCCTAACTATGCATGGCTCCCGTTGAGCCCGATATTTTTAGTGATCCCTCTATCTTCGATCTTGGTGCCTCGTTTGAAACACCCACTACATTCACCAATGATACGTTTTTGGAGAAGTTGACCACTCCATCTTTAGAAACCACACTCCCTTGTGAGTATTCCTTTACTCCTACCAATGAGTGTGTGTCTCCCACTCTTGAGTTGGATCATCTTCCTCCACCATTTATCCCACCCGATCCACCGTTTATCCCACCGGACCCACCCATTCTTCCTTCCACCCCACCACCTGGTTTGGATCTTGATTTTACACATTTCAAGTTTCCATCTACATTTTTAGATCCTCACCTGAAGCCATCCACCATCTACGAGAGTATATGTGGTGATACTCTCCACTTCCGTGACATCGATCTTGTTCCTCCATGCACACCACTATCTTGTGGTCTTGATTTTTCTTCTCGACAACTCCCTGGTGTGTCACGGCGCGACCATTATCATCGCCCATTTATAGAATGATCATGTGCTTCTATGAACCCCACCCCATTCAATTTAGCAAACCATTTTGCATCCCTTACCAATTAGAGCATCATGCTATAAGGCCCTTGTCGCCCTCACCTTTAAGCTCAACAAGGCCCGTGATCGGTGCCTATTCACCCTTACCCTTTTCTTTCTTCCCTATACCCTAATCCCCACCCACCCATGGTCCACCGATGCTTTGCATCGTGTGATGCACTTTCCTATACAAGTGCATTGACCACTTTAGCCTGTTTCCAGCAAGACTCACGTTTGAGTCTTGTTTTGGGGTGATTCTCATCACCCATTTTTCTGCCGCCCCGCACTTTCATAGTTCCTATCTTTAGGGTGAGAAATGGTTCGGTCTGGTTGAAGACATTAAACTTAGCGCTACCGGGAGGCAACCCGTTGTTTCTTGTACTAGTCTCATCCTGTTTGGGGGTGGTGTTTCACATCACCCTATGCTTTACATGCTTTATAGACTTGTACACATTTTTTTTCTCGTATCACTTATTCAGGTTTATTCTTGGCTTCATCTGTCCACTTCATTAGCGGTTGGTTCTGGTAGTCTCTTTCCTACCTTATACTCTCAATTTAAAAAAATCATTTTACTTAACATCGAGGACAATGTTCCTTTTTGTTTGGGGTGGGGAATTTTATCAAAATCGTACCACTTTTGATTTTTTTTTATTTTTGAACCTGTTTTTTTAAAAATTTCGTGCAGTTTCTTTCATCTCACTCATTGACATGAATTTTCTATCATCCATCTTTTTAAGTCTAGGAATCAAGCTAGAGAATATTTTTTCTAAATAGCTTATGTAATACGTAACAAGTCATTTTGCACCATGAATTTCTAGATTCAATAAAATTTGCGCACTTATCACGTCAATGAGATTTAGAGTTGAGGAGTACTACAATTCTAAAGAGAACCTTAAGGATCACTAGTAGAGACTTTACCTTGTGAGATTTGTGCCTTTCACCTTTCAGAAAGTTTTACGCAATCTCCGAGTCACAAGTTGATTCAACTTCTTTTGGGTCCGCATTAAATCGTTGTATGATCTCATTATTCTTCATTAAAATTTTTGGCTTGATCACTGAGAATGACATCTTTTGCGAGTTGTAAGAAATGCGTGTCTTGAAATTTGACCCGAATACTTGATTTTTACCCATTCACTTCACCAATTACATTACCATATTCTACTCTATTCACACATATTCCCCACACCATCACCTATCATCTCCATATCATATTTCATTTTCAAATAAAAGAGTGTTGATTCCATATGTTAAATGTCTTAATTGTTGGTTTGAAAAGTGAGAGAAAAAGAAAAAAAATAGAGAAAAACATAAAATTAGAAAAAAAAAGAAAATAAAAGAAAATAAAAATAGCAAGAAAAAGAAAAGAAAAGGAAAAAGAGAGAGAAAAGAAAAGGAAAAGAAAAGAAAGAGAGTGTAGTTAGTTATTTTAAAATAAAGACATTGGTTCTTCATGTATTGGACACTCTTCTCACATATCTATCCATCTTTTATGCATCACACATCCATCACTCATCCTTCATATCACTATCACAATCCCATTTTATCCTTCATATCATATCCTTTCCATTTCATTTCCCCTCACCCACTATTATCCATATGTTCCCCTTAATGTTCGGGCAAATGAAAGTCAACGTGGTGAATAACTCGACGTTCTCACTATAGTGATTAGCATTTCTTTCATGAGATCATTTTCTTTCTTATTGTTCGTTCTTTCTTATGTGTGTGTGAGACGTTTGAACTTGCTTACATTTACTCACCTCCTCACACATAAGAGCGTTACACTTACCCATATCTCGCGAGTTCATTTGAGAGAGTTATATCTAGTGAGATTTGAAGTTGAAGCGTTGATTCTGACAAGGAAATCTAGGAATTACACTCGTGATTCTCAACCCGTTTTGATTGATTCACACTACACACGTTGAGTTCTAGGAAGGATGTGCCTTGAGTATTTACTTAGCTAAAATTTTTACACTTCTAGCTTGTATTTCTGAAATCATTTATCTCGTGATGGATTGTGCGATTATTCTATGTCTAATAAGAGATTGACTGCCTTTTAATAAATTTTTGCAAATAAGAATTTTGTGGGTATATTCCCTGTAAACCCTCACGAGACACAACTCGTCCTGTAGGGCAACCTATAGGTTTAAAGGCTTATTGCACATGCTAAGTGCAATCGCAAGTGCCCGCGAAAGTGATACACTTTTGGTTACTTATCTTTCTTTTTCTCTCTATCTTATTGCTCGAGGACTAGCAACGCTCTGTTTGGGGGTGGTGTGATAAACACCCAAAACTGTATAATTTATACCCTGAATAGATGTACTTTAGTTGCTAATTTTCAACAATTTGGGTCTTATGCACTTAAATATTCATTGTGCAGGCTTAATTGCAGTTGCGGTGTCAAAAACTATATTTTCAGACAATTTTGCAGTTAAAATGGTGCTAAATACCCTTGTCCCGTATCCCAGCCTACTCGAAACTGAGCCTAAACCTACCCCGAACCCCGTGTGTATCTAATTTGTCCCTTTTAAATATTTTATAGATTTTTAGTTTGAGTCATTTTTATTTTTAGGATTTATTTAGTATTTTCTAGGTTTTATTTTCTATTTTTCTATTTTATTTTGATTTTTATTAGCTTTTAGTTTAGTCTTATTTTATTAGAATTAATTTTTAGGAATTTATTTTTAGTTTATTATATTTTATATTTTTTTAGGACTTTAGTTTTCATTTAGATTTTAAGTTTTTATTTCTTTTGTTTTATTTTAGTTTTTATATAGCTTAAATACACACACACAAAAATTCCATACACACTATCTTACACCTAAACATCTCCTCACTCACATATAACTCCCATGTACCTCACTACACACTATCACACCCCATTTCCATGCACATTTTACTAATACCCAATTTACCCCTAGCCTCCATGTGCACCATATAAATTAAAGACTTGGGCCATTTTTAAAAGGATCTCTAACTTAGTTTTTTTTACTCTTGTGTGATAAATTTCTCTACACTCCTCTTTAGAGAGTACTTGCATTTTTAGCAAATATCTCAATAAAGAGGTGTGTAGTGAAATTTATCTCTAGGATGAATTTCGCCCCACCCATCTATAACGAAACTTACCCATTTTTAGCTATTAATTCATTATAGATTGATGTAGTTGAATTCATCCATAATAAAGCTTTTAGATGGAATAAAGAGGATAGAAACCCTAGAGTTAGCTTAGAGAGAATGTTAGAAATAATATTTTTATTTTTTTTTAGTTTAGAAATTTATTTTATTTTATTTTTTTTAGATTTAAATTGAGTGAAATAATTGTGTGAGATTCAAGTTGAGTAAAATTTTCATTTATATCTTTGTTGATCACTCACTTGGAGGGTTGTATGCTTCAATTTCAAGGATATAGTTCAAATTGCCAATTTCAAGGAGACTTGTTGAAGATTTGTTCTCTTTCTCTACTCTTTTATTATATTAAATGCCTATTGAATATTTGTTTATTATGCTTGATACCATGTTAGGCTAAATCCTCTTTCAAGGGGTGGGGGTAAACCCTTATTTGATGTTATTTTAGTTTAATTAGTTTGATTACTTGAAATTTCCCTTTGAATGCTAATTTTGATCCCTCACCCTTAGATTTACGCCTCGAGAGAGGGTAAATGATTTTCGAGAGAAAATCAAAATTCTAATTATAATACCCATTTTAGATTCGAAATAGAGATAGGGGTTTCTTAAGTGGGGTATTATAACTTTAATTTCAACTCTAAAATTATTTTCTAAGATTTACATGAATTTTAATCAATCGATCCTAGCGGGTGATTAATTAAAAGGAGTGTAGATCTATTTTTCTAGAGTTGTGGGGTGTTAAACTTAATTTTCTAAAAGATTACAATTATAATTACACTTGCAATGAGAGTTGGTTTGTAATTTTGATATTAATTTGGGAGAATTCAACTAATTAAATTAATTAATTATAATAGTTAAAATTTGTGGTGTAATCCCATTCCTTGATTGTTCTCATACTTATTTACCTCACTTTATCTCTTATTTTAGTGTTAGACTTTATTTTTCATTTTAGTAACTTTCTAGTTAGTTGTTACCATATCAAATTTAGTTTAGTTTAAATCATCACCTCATCCAATTGTTTTAATATTTGAAAAGCTAAAAAAAATAGAAAAGCAAAAAAAAAAGTACAAAAAGAAAATAAAAAGTGAATTACAATTGAATTTGTCTCTAGCTTACTCCCTAGGAAGTGGATTGATACCCTTACTTACCTCTACACTTGAGATTGTTTTATTTTGTAGGTATTTTAAGGTTTTGACTAACTTGGCTTTCAACAACGATATACAAAAAGTAAAGTTATCAACAGGATTGGAACCCGGGGATTTTTCACCCAAAACAAAGGGTGCTACCAAGCGGCGCTACATCCCTTTCAATTGGTCTACAGTGTCATTGTAGAGAATCCTTGTCCTGTTTTTGGTCATTTCTTCTTTTTGGTATTTCTTTATTTATATACTCATCATCATCCCCCCGCTCCTACAAACGCTTACTTACTTATGAGCAAAAAGGGTTATAAATAAGAAGCCCTTTGGATAAGCGATTCTTTCCCGATAGAAAGGTTTTCATGCGACAGAGATCCTAATTTCGCGCATCCGGTTAAGAAAGCCCTGCCGCCAGCTTCCACCCAGACAAAAAATGTGAGCCCCTAACATGAAAGTTTGCTTTACTAAGTGATATAAGTCAAGAAGCCCCTTACTACTATAGGCTGCACGAAAGCCCCATACTATAGATAGGGCGTTAACGCACTTACTAATCCAATATTTCTTGCTCGTTAGCACTTTCGTTTTCAATAAGGGGCAGAGCTTGAAGAAGCGAAGCGAGCCTAGAGTAGCAGCCTATTACGTTTTTCAGGACCCTTTAAGATTCTATTAGTCAAGCACTAGTGCCCCTATAGAATAAGGCAATTCTACTTTCAATGAAACCAAACAAAAAAAACAGTTCGTTTCGTATAGATCGAGACTTGTAGCTTGATTCTTTACTCATTCCATACTGGGAAGAATTGTAAGAAATCGTTCGATAACACTTCTTCCTATTTCTTTCTCAATGATATCCGATGATCAAGACAATTCCCGTGAAACTCTTTCATTTCATAGAAGTGAATTCTTATTCTTACGAAGCAAATAGAATTTCCTATTGATTTGTCCCCTAGACTGGACCTATTTTGATTCATAATTATCCGTCCCTACGCTGTTCCTAAGGACTAGCAAAATCGAAATAGAGAAATTCTTGGTCATCTCAATGGGTTCATAAACCACACGTTTCTCTAGATCATCATAGCGTACTTCCATATATCTCCTCAGAGGAATGTCTTTTCGTAATGGGTGACCCTCGAAACCAGAATCCTTTGATATGCGATGTAGATTCGAACGATTGATGTAAGAAACACCAAACATATCCCAAACTTCTCGCTCCCACCAGCCTACTGATGGAAATGGACTTACTATCGAAGATATTCATGTTACTTCGTCTTCACTGGTTTGTACACGAATGCTTGAGTTATACCGATTACTCAGTAAGGGGAACCGAGTGTTCGTGTAGGAACACAGTCGTTGATTTCGGCTCCCGCACTTCATGCAAAAACCTAAACTACAACTGCACTTGACAAGCAAGCACAACGGTAAGTCGGGTATCGTAAGAAATCCACAGGGAGTGATTGAATTTTAGATGTTAATTGCTTAATTACTTCAGGAATAAAAGTGTAAAATAAATAAAAGAAAAGGTAATGGATGGTTATGGTGGAAAAAGAAAAGAATAAGTTACACTACACAAAAGTAAAGCAAGGATCGGGATCGCATCCTACCACACGGATTGAAACAACTAATAATCAAGATTCCGGCTCAAAAGCAATTTAATAGAGCATTTTCAATTAAGCATAAACATCACACAATAAGAAATTCAATCCAAAGTTGTGACATTAAACATTTAATAAAAAAATGATCACGCGCGGATTAAATTCAGAATATCACTATAAACACTAACATTGCGTGACAAAGAAAGTTAAACGCATAATAATTCGACTTTAATACGCAAGGTTTCAATTAAATGCAATTTTACACAAAACCCTAATTTTTGAGATCCGAGCCCGTAAATGGCGGAACACAATCCCGACACTATTTATCTAAGGTCAAAGCATGAATAAACTAATTAAACTAAGAAAGTAATAAATAAACACAACAAACTAATTTAACAAAGCATGAAATCTAATTAACAAAGCAATAAATAAGTAAATACAACTATATTAATGGAATGGTCAATGAAAATCAACTTACAAAACCTAAAAACGGCATAACCCCAAGGAGAAATGAAGAAAAGCCCCCAAAACCAAACCCTAAACTAAGCTAAAAATGAATTCTTTTTGTTTTTACAAAAAACTTCCTTTATATAGTAAAAGGAAATAAAAATAGAAAAGAAAGGAAAAATAAAATAAAATGCCAAAATATCTCAAAAAACAGGGGATCGATCGATCGATCCCCTGGGCTCGATTGATCGATGCTAAAAATATCAGCCCACTGTCTCCCAACGAATTGCAAAAACTGAAGGATTGATCGATCGACCCCTTTGGTCGATCGATCGATTAAGCAGGTATCAGCACACTGCATTGCTGTTTTGGCCTGAATGCATTTCTCGTCCGCTGAAACTCCCGTAACTTCTTCGTTATGAATCGGAATCGCACAACGTTTATGTCCACGCGGAGCTTACGATGAGGGATACAACTTTCGTATAGATGTTGGGCTAGGTTCCCAAGATGTGAATTGACTAAATTTCCCTTGAGCGTGCGATCGCGTACTGAAATCGAGCGAAATGCGTCCAAACTTCACATTAGCATCCAAATAACTATAAAATCTCAATTAACCCCTGCAAAACATGTTAACGTAGAAATTCGAGGTTGTCTGGTTAAAGAGCATAAATATATGGAATAAGATACCCGAGGGGGGCTAAAATGCGTAGGTTCGAGGGATGAAATACGCAATATTTGCGTCGTATCACACCCCCTAACTTACACATTGCTAGTGCTTAGCAATGAAATAGGATGCAACAAGAACTACAAGCAAACCAAAAGCAGGATAAGTACGAAAATATGGTATAAAATCATAAGGCCACTTTCGTGGGCGATTCAATTGCATTTAACGTATGCAATAAGTCGTTAAACCCCTAGGTCACCGTAGTGGACGAGTGTCGTCTCGTGAGGGTTTTCAGGGATGGTACCCACAAACATCACATGGTTTCCTCAAAATATGCCCAATCCAACTTGCGACAAACTCAACAACAATGAAAAAGATTTCAAACGCTTTATTAGCATATTGAATGAATTCAAGCTAAAGTCTGAAATCATTAACATTATGGAATGCACCTCATAGAATTGAAACTTTAAAATGTGGAAGGGGAGAGAGAACATGCAAAGTGGGATTTGGCAAAAACTTATATAAACCGGATACTAAATTAACACAAGCATATATTCAATCCTCGCGGGCATTACACTCATCAAGCGAATTCACTAGAAACAGGGAGGTAACACACGGAACATGTAGGCATAAAGAGTAAATGCAAATAAAAACTAGGCCGCACAGATGTCATAAATGAAGAACGCTATATATAAAATGAAAAACTGTAATCTCAATGAAAGGATACCGCACATTAAAGGATGCAAAATGCATTTTCACAGATTATCAAAACTATTTCAACTTTTAAATTACGTCAACCAAAGATCACATAGGAGTTTAATAGGATTGTAATGTAGGCTCGGCTAGGGTACGAAATGAAGGATATGTACGTACGAATTCAAAGTGTTCGGAATGAAAACTCAGGAAAATGCAGACAATATCAAAATTGGAAAACAAGTTCCAAACGACACTAGATATATCATCGGGGAGAGTAATCAAAGCTTATTGAACACTATACACAACATTTACAACTTTCTCTTTCTCTTTCTTTTCTTCTTTTTCACATTTTTTTTGTTTTCTTTTGCTTTTTTGCTTTCTTTTTTTCTTCACTTTTCTCACTTTTTCTTTACTTTTCAAACTCTCAAATGCCTAAATTGCAACCGACATAACAACATCATTCAATCCCAAGTAACATTCTAAACAAAGGTATGGAAAGTGTATGTATGGTTTAAAACTCCAATTTAGAGTTGGTTATGGGATTTTGGGTGATGAAACAAAAGGCTAATATTTAGGCTCAAAAGGGTTAACGTGGGTAAACATATAAGAGTGAGGTCAAGGCTAATATGGGTGATATAACAAAGATGGCCTATGATCATTTCACAAACTTTACGCAATTCTCGAATCAAAACAATATATGAAAATCATGATCCAGTAACACATTTCAAGTACGAACTCAATTATTGAACGATCAAATGAAAGAATAGAGAGATTACCAACGACTTCAACGTTTTCAATGAGAAAAGAATAGTGTATACCCTCACAAATGACGAAAGGTACAAAGATTACTCGGTGTAAGTATATACAATGCAACAAAAGATTACCGAGTTATAAAAATATTAAACCAAATCAATAGAACGATAAAAGTGCATCTGCTCATGGGATTAAAGTTTAATTCATGAAGTCATTCAAAATATCAATAAGTGAGACTAAAGACTAATAACTTCTAAAATTGAGAACATGCATCGTTGGGTTGTCTATTGGATCGGGCAATTATTGAAATTTGTTATAGCAAACAAAGGCAAAAAGCCCAAAAAAAGGGAAAAAAGAAAGAAAATATTTTTGAAATTTTCAATTTTTCTAAGAAAAGCATACTAAGTAACTAACATGTGAGCAAAAACATGGACAAAACAAAGAAATGGATAAAATATCCTACACCCCCTAACTTAAATGTTGCATTGTCCTCAACGCGCATTAAGAACATAACACAAAGAAAGGAAAAGAACGATATTACTCAAAATTGGAGCGATCCCCATAAAAACAAGTCCAAAGAATCTACAAAACAAGTTAGTACCGAGCATAGAAAAAATAAATAACAAAAAGTTTACTAATTACATTAGACTAAATTAAAAGAAAGAAAAATAAAAAGAAAGAAAGAATAAAAAGCTAACTATATACAACATACTATTTAGGCTTCACACTAACTATACACTAGAAGTCTAAATAGACGAGGGTCCACCGCAAAAATGATTTGACTTTGGAGGATAACCGGTGTACCCTCACATACAAGCATGCCTTCCAAAAAATATGAATTCCGTTTGAACAACGGAAGGCATGTGTAAGGCAGAAGAAATGAACCATCGCCAATTATCAATTTTGGGCGAATGATGGGGGACTTGGATAAAATGGAGGACAAGACCACATTGATCTCGGGAAAATTAAAATCACAACCCCAAGGTTCTTCAATTGGAAGGGGAGGTGGGGCTAGTGCAAGTGAATAGCCGATGCGATGAAGCATCTCAAAATATCAAACTCATTCAAGAATCGGGTCAAAGTACTCAAGACTTTCAACCGATTCTTGAGATAAATTTAATTGTTGGGAACAGTAGGGAGTAAATACAATCGAAAGAATTAATAAGAGGTTGAAAATCGAAAGTGCTAAATCATGGATCACTCTCAATTATTTATTCAACAAAAAGGGGTGGAGATGAAACGTAAGTTTCAACCTCGACCCGATTTTGTAAAGAAATAATCTCATTAAGCATGGCATCATTTTCTAGAAACCAAGCTTGAGAAAATTCGGATTGGTCATTCATTTCCCTTATCATTAACTCATAATCAAATGAACAAGAAGACAATTCATCTTCTTGTGCGGGTTGCTCATAGCTAACGAATTCCCCGCATTCAAAATTACCCTCACAAGGCGATGAGGGATTACTTACATACTCTTGAATTTCACGCTCAATACGCTCATCTTCAAGAATTTGTAGGCATTCTCTCATTATTTTGGGAGTATAACTTGGAAAAAAATTCTCATAACAATTAAGTTTATCTAAAGAGTAATAGCGAGACATTTCAAAATAATATATTCAGCAAAAGCAACAAGTGCCAAAATTTCAATTTCTCGAAACAATCTAGCACAAGTCAAAAAGAAAGGGGAAAATAAAGAATACAAATATGAATAAAATAAATACTATGAAATAATAAAACAATTACAATCTAAAACACACTCCCCGATAACGACGTCATTTTTGTGCGAAGGGAACCGAGTGTTCGTGTAGGGACACTGTCGTTAATTTTGGCTCCCGCTCTACATGCGAAAACCTAAACTACAACTACACTTGACAAGCAAGCACAACGGTAAGTCGGGTATCGTAAGAAATCCACAGGGAGTGATTGAATTTTAGATGCTAATTTCTTAATTACTTCAGGAATAAAAGTGTAAAATAAATAAAAGAAAAGGTAATGGATGGTTATGGTGGAAAAAGAAAAGAATAAGTTACGCTACACAAAAGTAAAGCAAGGATCGGGATTACATCCTACCACATGGATTGAAACAACTACTAATCAAGATTTCGGATCGAAAGTAATTCAATACAGCATTTTCAATTAAGCATAAACATCACACAATAAGGAATTCAATACAAAGTTGCGACATTAAACATTTAATAAAAAATGATCATGTGCGGATTAAATTCGGAATATCGTTATAAACAATAACGTTGCGTGACGAAGAAAGTTAAACGCATAATAATCCGACTTTAATACGTGAGGTTTCAATTAAATGCAATTTTACACAAAACCCTAACTTTTGAGGTCCGAGCCCGTAAATGGCAGAACATAACCTCGACCCTATTTATCTAAGGGCAAAGCATGAATAAACTAATTAAACTAAGAAAGAAATAAAGAAACACAATAAACTAATTTAACAAAGCATGAAATCTAATTAACAAAGCAAGAAATAAGTAAATACAACTATATTAATGGAGTGGTCAATGAAAATCAACTTACAAAACCCAAAAAGGGCATAAACCCAAGGAGAAATGAAGAAAAACTCCCAAAACCAAACCCTAAACTAAGCTAAAAATGAATTCTTTCTGTTTTTACAACAAAATTCCTTTATATAGTAAAAGGAAATAACAGTAGAAAAGAAAAGGAAAAAGAAAATAAAAGGCCAAAATATCTCAGAAAACAGGGGATCGATCGATCGATCCCTTGGTGTCGATCGATCGATGCCAAAAATATCAGCCCACTGTCTCCCAAAGAATTGCAAAAACTGCTTTGGTCGATCGATCGATCAAGCAGGTATCAGCACACTGCATTGCTATTTTGGCTTGAATGCATTTCTCGTCCGCTGAAACTCCCGTAACTTCTTCGTTCTGAATCGGAATCACGCATCCTTTGCGACCACGCGAAGCTTGCGAGGAGGGATACAACTTCTGTGAGATGTTAGGCCAGGTGCCCAAGCTGTGAATTGACTAAATTTCCCTTGAACGTGTGATCGCGTACGAAAATTGAGCGGAATGCGTCCAAACTTCACACTTAGCATCCAAATACCTATAAAAGCTTAATTAACCCCTGCATAATATGTTAATGTAGAAATTCGAGGTTGTCTGGTTAATGAGCATAAATATAGGGTATAAGATACCCAAGGGGGCTAAAATGCGTAGGTTCGAGGGATGAAATACGCAATATTTGCGTCGTATCAATTCTATTAGTCAAGCGCTAGCGCCCCTATAGAATAAGGCAATTCTGCTTTCAATGAAACCAAAACAAAAAAAAACAGTTCGTTTCGTATAGATCGAGACTTGTAGCTTGATTCTTTACTTATTCTATACTGGGAAGAATTGTAAGAAATCGTTCGATAACATTTCTTCCAATTTCTTTCTCAATGATATCCGATGATCAAGACAATTCTTGTGAAACTCTTTTATTTCATAGAAGTGAATTCTTATTCTTACGAAGCAAATAACATTTCCTATTGATTTGTCCCCTATATTGGACCTATTATGATTCATAATTATCCGTCCCTATGTTGTTCCCAAGGACTAGAAGAATCGAAATAGAGAAATTCTTGGGTCATCTCAATGGGTTCAGAAACCACATGTTTCTCTTGATCATCATAGCGTACTTCCATATATCCCCTCAGAGGAAGGTCTTTTCGCAATGGATGACCCTCGAAACTAGAATCCTTTGATATATAATGTAGACCCGCATGATTGATGTAAGAAACACCAAACATATCCCACACTTCTCGCTCCCACTGGCCGACTGATGGAAATGGTCTTACTATCGGAGATATTCATGTTACTTCGTCTTCACTGGTTTGTACACGAATGCGTGAGTTATACCGATTACTCAGTAAATTATAGACTCAAATCTTCATTTTTGAGAGGGATGATCAACTCCGTAAATATCGATCGAAACGTGAACCCTTTTATAGGTATGCAATTTCAGAAAGCATAATAATTGAAATGGGTAGTCCGTATTGGTATCAGATCTATTCCCATGTTCTGATCTTTCCATTTTGACCCATTTCTTGGGTAAAGTTTCCCAACTATATTTGAAACTGAATTGGTTATCCATAAAGATAAAGAAATCTTTCTTGTAGTTTCGCTTCTTACTCTAAAAATGCATAAAGACTTGTCAAAAATCATCGGTTGGGTTGGTACAACTAAGAAAGGAATGGGATTCTTTGGGCATTGCATGGGATGAGTTAAGTAAAGACTGTATACATAGAAAGATCCCTCACTGCACACTTTATATACCCTACAAACTAGACTCTCAACTACTCCTTAGCGAGGGCTACTCCTGAAAGACTAGTCCTTCAGCAGCACCATCTACAGCTCATGCAATGTGGAAACCCGGAAAAGCCCTTTAGTCCGAACAACGCCTTTCTTTTATTTAGACAGTATATCCTCCTTCCTTATACTAAGATATATGCTTTTTGATGCGCCTATTTCTTAGGGGAGATTTAGAAAAGACGGGAAACGAGAATAGAAAGAGTTTCACACGGAGACCACATGCCCGCTTCACTTGCCTTGACTTGACCGACGAAGAAAGCGCTAGAAAAGCGGATTGCTTTACCTTTTTTAATAGCATTAATTTCCAAAATAAAAGGCAATTCAATTGAATTGAGTACAACCGAAACTGAAGGCCACTTACTCCTTCCCACTTGACTTTTGACTTGAAAGACTGATTTAACCAATCGCTAGTTAAAGAAAGGCAAGGGACAAGGAAATTCCTATTGTAGAGAGATGGAGGTGATCACTGATTGGTTGGCTTGCTTCCTTTGCCTATTTCTTTATCTAATAAGAGTGAAAAAACTAAGCCTGACCCAATCAACCTACTAATCGCTGCACTCGCACTTGGGAAGCACTCCCAAACACTTCCAAAGTGTCAGGTTGTAAAATAGAGATGAAGGTTCAGTTTTGACTACCAAGTAAGTGGACTTTCGAAGGTAAGGGTTTGAAAGAGAAGATCAAGAACGGTAAGAAGACGATATTGGTGATCTGAGTCAATGGTCCTTATTCCTTATTCACTATTCCTTATCTCTAACCCTCGTTTCTATCCCAACTATAGCATGTAAGGGATCGACCTATTCTCCTTACTAACCTAAAACGTAATGACCGTCCCTACTCAATTGACCCTAGCCCCGATAACAAATGAGTTATTTATCGATACGACCTACTCTTTCTCTCCCTCTCCTATCCCTCCTTCCATTATCCTTATTTTTAGGTTCGTCGAAGTCATTTGATCTCAGTCTATCTAGTCGTCTTCTTAGTTCTCAAGGAGGAATTTGAATCTGAAGGGAATAGGCTCATTCAACAAAGGCCTTGGGCTGGGAAAAAGGCTTTCCATAAGTCCTATCGGATGAGGAAGAAATAATTGATTGAATAATCCCGTGATCTTTGCCTTATGCCGTTCTCTATTCCTCGTCTCTTTAGCTTTAGTTAGCTTCTTTGATTCTTTATTATACACGGAATCTAAACTAATTCTTTCTTTAACAAAGTTTCTTATGTTCTCAAGTGGGGAATGCTAGGAATGAGATAGGTAGAAAGTATAATACCTTATTCGTATTATTATCATTCTATTTTCTTGTCTAGATTAAGCAAGAATCCCCTTCCTTCTTCTTATTTTTGCCTTTACCTCCGGCTTAAAATATCCCTCTTGGTCGTGATATGAATCCCTCTCCGTCTCAGTCTACTAGTTACCGACCTTCTTATTGAAGGTAGATAACGGTAAGTCAAAAACAACACTTTTAGATGAGCTGAGTAACTTAACTCCACTAAGATCTTTCGCTTTGAGATTCACTCTGGATCTTGACCCTTTTACGAATTCTCTTTATATTGAGCTAGAAAGATCCTCTCCTATGCTTTCCCTGCTGTGATGATATGATGGGGATTCTATTCCCTTTTATTGAACATAGTTCATTGAGATCAGGGGTATCTCCTTTAAAAAACCTAATCCTCTTCTTGCACTTCTCTGATTCAAGTAGCTAAACTCCCTTTCTGCTTTACCTGATTGATTGTCGAGATCTTCCACACCGAGTTATAAACCAACCACTGGAGTCGATATCTGGTTCCCACCTTTACTGAAGCTTCAGAAGATAGTTCATTAGATGCAAAGTTTTAGTTCCATCAGTTGTCACATGTTTACTTCCTGACTTCTTTCACTTGTAAAGTATAGGGGTTCAAGTCTCCTTCCCTTTGATTCACTTTTCGCTTTCGTACCCAATATCCCTACCAGTTTAGTACTAGACGATTAGACTTGTTTCATCCATAAAGTGGGGGAAAGTAAGTCTTTAGAGTCCTACTGGGATCACATCCTCCACTCTTTTCCTCCTTGCTGCACTTATTCTTTATATCTAACCTAGCAAGATCTTGACTCCTATCTATCAAGGTAGTCGATCGAGTTGCTGTTGCATAGGAATATGAGACAAATTTCTTTTTCTATTTCATGGGGCTAACGAAGATGCAATTCTCTTTTGTACTTCATATGTTATTTAATCAGAGATGAACTAGAAGCTTTATTTCCGATCAACCCTAGTGGGGAATATTAGGATTAGGCTTTTGCTTCCCTTATTTCCAACAGCTGCACCAGAAGAAGAGGAGTTCTTTTTCTCAGTCTTAGTCTAGCAAATTAGTACCTTAAGCGTATTACTAACCTACTTTTTGGTTGCCCAGAAGCTCTTTGAACCCCTTTCCTTCGAAATTCAGAATAGAAAAGAAACGATATTCATAATGTTAGGTTTCATTCCGTTCCGTCAGCATCCTTAGGGGCATCCTTTTAATGGTTTATGGGGACCTCCTTTTATAGAGGTTTGGGTTAGGCCTTTTACCAAACGACAAAAGGTCTTGGATTGTATATTTGGATGAGGTTCCACAAGTATGGTGGATTAGAGATTCGGTAAGATTTTATAATCATAACCTAGGGAGTGGGATAATCAATCAGAGGAAGGTCTGGGAAGGTCTTTTTCTGATCGACAGAAGGTCCTACTAGGGTTTTATGTAATTTATTGGTTTATACTGTTACCCCAAAAAGGTTTATTTTGTGTACCTTTTGCCCTTTTGGTATCTTTTGGGGTAGTTTTACCTTTGGGAATTTGGTGGGGCTGGGTTTAAGATGTCCCAATGATTGGGATAGAATGAAGCACACCTCGATTGCAAATCCAAGTGTCTACAAAGGTGGTCGAATAAAAGCGTGTGTGTGAGCGGACACTCTTCGTCGAAATTAAAAGGTCCTAAATGGGTTTGCCCATTTTGGGGGAGCAAGGGGTGTAAAACGTGATGCGTAGGAAACCCTGGGGTTTTAAATTGATATTTTTTGGAGGAAGAAGGTTTAACTGATTGCCGAAAGTTAGGCTTAAGTCGATCAAAGTTTTTAGCCAAACGACGTAACCTTTAGTTGCGTTTAGCCGAAAGGCTAAATGAGGCCCCGGACTGAAACCTATATGAAAGATTTGTTCCCTTCTCTCTTTTTTCATTTATCTTCTTCTGTCATTTTTCTTAAACTGCGAAGTACTTTTATATTCTCATGAGTATATTTTTCTCCCTTTCATGTACCCTTTGGAGTATATCGTGATTGAGGAGGATGAGGATATGGTCTTGGGACCGTATCAGGATGAGGAGGTCATAGGGGACGGTGAGGGGATCATGCATGATGAGCCAACAGTGGCTGAGACTGGCCTACGATTTTTGTATTAGGGTCCATGAGCACCAAGGTGTGGCCCCCATATTGATGATTGGTCAGGGTGGATGATGGGGAGATACGGAGGTGCCTAGAGCATGGGTGGCTTATAATCCCCTGTCATTAGATGAGGAGAACACTTAGGTCCTTTTATTGGAGGGATAAGACCACCGAATTTTTAGGGATCGTCCCGAGGCTTCTCAGGACGTAAATTTTCATTTTGTGTTTATATTTATCATTTTATTATCGTTTTACATATATTTTTTTATATATTGGAAGCGTGAAGCCTAGATATTTACTATATATTGGGGAAACTAATTAAACTGGCAAAAAAAGCGGTTCTATATTATGTAGTGTAAAAAAAAGTTGATAAAAGTGATAATAATTGTAACATAGCGAGGGCACGAGTAAGAGGAAACCTAACTATTTGTGTGGTTAAATATGGAAAGACAAAAAATATCAACGTAGATACTAATAAGAAAATCATGATAAGAAAGTTTTTAAAATAATTATATAAAATATATAAAAAAAAAAAGGAGTGACCGACATGCCAAGGTATTAAATTGTACTAAGGGTAGTTATCGTGATGGCTTTGCCTTATATGAGTGGGTGCAGAGGGTAGGGATGTTGAACGTATGGTATTTTAAAAGGCTTTGGGTGACGGAGGATATTTCTCTTTTGTACAATGTCATTACCAATGGCATAAATTATTTTAATCCCTTATATTTTAGGCCGTTAGGGGGACTCGACGTAGAAACTCAGGGTTTTGATGGCATCTATATGGGTGTAGGATTACTCTATGACTGGTTAAACTTTTTAGTTAGTGGGAAATGAAGAAATAGGTGGCTTAAGTGTGAGTGCAGGGCGATTTAAACACCGAAAGTGAGAAAGCTCTGGTGGGGTACTGTTTATTTTGATTTCCGGCTTTGGTTCTAGAAAATATTCAAAACATTCCAACCCATTATATTTTAGGTCTCTATGGGGAACAAACATATAAACTTAGGGTTTTTGCGATGTCTATTAGGAGTAGTACTGCTTCACGATTACTTAACCTTCTTAATTAGCGATAACTGAAGAAATATGTGGCTTAAGTGTACTTATGGGGTGATTAAAGCACCGTCATGGAGAAAGATATAGTGGGGCATATGGTATTATGATTTTTGACTTTGGTTTTAGAAAATATTCAAAATATTCAAACCCCTTTTATTTTAGGTTTCTAGGGGGACTAGACGTAGAAAAATAGGGTTTCAGCATCATCTATTGGGGTGTCGGATTGCTTCCCGACTGTTTAACCTTCTTAGTTAGTAGGAGATAAAGAGAGGTGGTTTAAGCATGAGTGTGGGGTGAATAAAACACCGAGAGGGAGAACGATCTAACGGGGTATAAGGTATTTTGATTTTCGACTTTGATTTTAGAAAAGATTCAAATCATTCCAACTTTTTCTATTTTAGGTATCTAGGGAGACTAGACGTAGAAATGTAGGGCTTCGATAACATATATTAGGGTTTAGGATCGCTTCCTAACTGGTTAACCTTCTTAGTTATTGGGACTAAAGAGATGTTATTTAAGTGTGAGCATGGGGTCATTAAAACACTTAGAGGGATAAAGCACCGAGGGGGCATATGGTATTTTGATTTTTGAGTTTGGTTTTAGCAAAGATTCAAAACATTCCATCCCCTTTTATTTTCGGTCTCTAGGGTGACTAGGCCTAGAAACACAGAGTTTCAGTGGCGTCTATTGGGGTGTAGGGTCGCTTCTTGGCTGGTTAACCTTCCTTTTTAGTGGGACCTAAAGCGAGGTGGCTTAAGTGTGAGTGTGATGTGATTAAAATACAGAGAGGGAGAAAGCTCCAGTAGGGGGGTTTTCTGACCACATCAGGACTAATGATCCTTCCTGGTTAGAGGCAACCGAGGGTATGGAGATCAAGCATGAGTATGCATTATGACTCCAAAATATAATACACAGTGTCCATTTCTTTGAATTACTAGTGCTTTTGGTGTTTTCTTCTCTGTAGCCTAGTGGGACTACCCAATGGGTCCGAGAATCTGTGGCACTATTGGCAAGGGTTTAGATGAGGGACCCGACCCTTGTTTATGATTTTGTATATGCCATTGGATTCAGCTGCTATTGGACTGTATCACTGACACATCCTTTAGGTGGAGGTATATTATTATTGTAGCCTTGGGGGAACATTGTTGGGATACCACTAGTACTTTTCATCTACTGGTGGGGGATATGCCTTTGACACCCATGGATTTCTATGATTTCACGGGTCTTCCTTTTGTCGGGGTTCCTTTAATGGTGGATCAGACCTTAATTATCACTACCGAGGGGTGGATATGGGGATACATATACCTCTTGGTTGGGGGAGTATCTCGATGTTATCACTTTGACTACCTACTTGGAGGGGTTACAGGATCCGAGTCTCGATGTGGTGGAACTAAGATGACACACTCATAGTTTATTGTTATTCACTATTGGACTAATTCTGGCTCTAAGTGGTTCAAGTGGGATCCATTTATCTTGGTTGCCTTTTTGATGGATTTTTCCCAGATTTTAGGATATGCCTCGGGCAGATGTCTTCGAATGTGATGTACCAGTCTATGTCCCTTTATTAGAGATTCTGCAAGGATAGTTTTACTGGTTTTATGTATTTGTGGGGTGCAAGTGCTGATTTTAGTTTTTCATTTCTTCTTACTCATTCTAGTTTAAAGGTTGTTTCTTTATGTGGCTGATGTTGTATTTTGATTTTGGGCAGATGTATTTTTTTTATTATATTACCACTTATTATAAGAGGCCTTGGATTATAGAGTTGATGGTTGGTGTATTCCCTTTTGTTTTGACAATATGCGTGGGGGAATAAGAGATTTGGGTTGTCCATGTCTTTGGATTTATCCAGGACGTCTCTGAGTGGGATGATAATGAGACTGTAAGTATCTCTGTGTCTTTTATTCTTTCCCTATTTATTTTTATTTTTATATTTAGATGTTTATCCATCCTGATTTCCAATTTTAGTGCTTTATTCCCATGTTGTTTCCCTGATGTTTAACCTATCCCATGTCAAGGGCAAATGTTGTTGTGTGGGAGTTATCTAGGTGGCGGTTTATGCTGGAGGATCCGTATGATGCTATATTTTATCTTAATGTGAGGGTTACATACAAGTACATATGGGATGGGCCGGTAAAGGTGCCGTTCCCTCCTCCTTAATTTATAAAGCATACTGAGGGGTCGATGGGGGAGGATTAACAGATGTTCATAGATGGTGTGATTGCTGTGGGGGAAAAATATTCCTACATAATAGCGCAACATGTGGTGAGCACCCCGGTCAAGATGGCGAGCAACAGATGTTCTAACAAGATAGGGAAGAATAGAGTCCCTTATAAACTAGAAGATCGAGGATGAGTATCTGATTCAAATCAAACTCCATGAAGATAGAACTCATCCATTTTTATAACCCTATTGTAACCCCTAACTCTATATAAACGGGACAACCCCCATTTTGAAAGGGGGCTCAGAAGGCTAGAGAAACTCTCTCATGTAAACTCTCTCATTATCATAATGAAACATAACAACAACCCTGTGGACATAGGCCATTCATGGTAAAATCACGTAAATCTTTTTCTCTCTCATATTTATTTTTATACATGCATCGTGGTGAATGGGCACCCTCCTATGAGTGAGTTTTTTTTCTACCAGAATTGGCTACGTCTGTGAGAAATGACACCAAAAGTCATTCCTTCCTGTTGATGAGACGAGGATTTACGTTGCGACGCTAGGGTTTACACGCACAAAACCTCTTAAAAAGCTAAGTTTTTCCTTTCTTTGCATATAAATAACTATATTTTGTGCAAATACCTTTTCCTGCAATCACCATTCTCATATGTTTATATTCATAAACCTTGTGTTGAATTTTTATTGACGAATCTGCATAACTGCGAGTTTTATAATCATGAATTCTGTTCGAGCCCTTCAAAATACGGACTTTCTTAAGATTTTTCTGGGCAGGACACATTGATTTATTGGGTTACATCATATATTTTGATTCCCATATCCCAAATTTTTTGGCAGGTAATAAACATTAAAAGAGACCCTCTCTCACAGGGACGTTGATCACATCATTGCAAATATATTTAAATATATTCTCTCAACAAACATGTTTTCACAAAGATGCACAGATTTCGAACACACAATCTTGCCAGGAATCTTATCTTCATTCGCACAGTTTGTGCCAAAAAATTGTAATCACGAAGAAACTAATGATTTTTCGGCCATCTCTCTAGTCATTTTCGACCTATAAATGGGGACTATAATCAACCTGAGCAACCCCCTCACATCTCAACCATGCGGTGGAGGAATCATAGCTCTGTAATCAAAACTCAGTGAAATCAAAAATAGAAAAAAGATCTAAATCACCAAATTTTCACATGCACTAGATCTTTCATTCTCTGGTCAAAACCTACTTGCCTTAGAATCAGAGGTCCTATGAATTTGCAACTGCCATTTTCTCAGTGCTGATCGACGGCGAGGTGCGAGGATCCTAGGGTAACGTCGCCTGAGCTTGGCGACCACTACATACCAAGTCTCAAACATCAATAATGTTGTCAGAGGTCCACAACCATTATATGAACTGTACCATGCCTCATCTACAATGTCGGACCATAATCATTGGTCGGTGGCACCAACCCGCATCCCAACTCACCGTTGAAGCCATAACCCATTGTCAAACTATATCTCTTCGATCAAGCACCAATAAATTTTTTGGTCTGCACTCCGGTTACTCTCCGACCAGCAACATTACTGGTCGAGTAACCCCTAGTGGTCGATGACCTGTTTGCAACCACAATTATCACACATCGGTAATAAGAGATAAAAGCACAGAGCAAAATTTCTCTTGAGCTGATTTTCATTTTCAACGTCTTTCCTCTGTTTGGTCGGCATTCGCGATGAGGATGACCTGATAATAGACCTCCCCTATGAACTAGATATGCATCGACCTCAACTAGTAATTGAACCATCATGCGAGGTCGTCGAATAGTGTGCAACAGTGACGAGCTCGGAGGAGATCACCACTGAACCCAATAAATGCTCGACGATGAGTCGAGCATGCCCATGTGCAAAGGTTACAACACAGAACAAAATCTCTTTGGGGATGGGTTTCTTCAACAACAACATCATTCTTCTGGTTGGTGATAACACGTGAGGGAAATAGAACAACATCGTTAAAGGCTGGCGACCAATATACGAGGCATCTCACATCAGCTACGATGCCGGACCACCCTTCGTGGTCGTCAAGCAGTATGCTAACGTGATGAGCTCGGAGAGATATCGCTACTGGACCAAAATTAGTGGTCGGGGGCAAGTATTTGTGCCTGCTTCAGCAAACCTTATGTGTTTTATTAAACACATTTCGAGATTCATTTGGGGCACAAGCCCAGCTGGGCTTTAAAACTCTTTGAAGCTGTTAAGAGTAATATTTTCTATTTGTTCTCCTACTTCGCAGCTTTATGAAGCTTTACGAGGAAACAATTTTGAAAACCAACTCATAATTCATTATTTGACTGGGCTTTGAATAATTTTTGCAAAAATTCTGAATCCAATCCTATGTTCCAAGTCTGGAATATATTTGACCAATTTTTGCACTGCTCGGTTCTCTTTGAATTTTTTTTGAGGGACCATAAGACTTTATTACAGTGATTACAACGATTTTAGTTGGCATTTTTTATGCGACTTTATTACAATTATTTTGTTCACGTAAATGGCGGGGGGGGGGGGTCACTTCTATCAGTACTCCTATCATTTATTCGATCATTAAATTTTCAATATTGTCATCCGGCTACAACTATTTAATTTCGATAGAAAGAGATTATTGGTTATTTAGTTTGGCCCCAATGGATGCTCGGGCATGGTTATCTTAGTTGGATTTTTATTGTCAAAATAATTGGATCATTCATTATGTTCATACACTACTACGAATTTTTTCCTCGACAAATGTCCGAGCGGAGGCATATCATGTATAATTTGCTGAACAAATCATTCTCATGATAATTTTTCTTTGATTTAGCATCGACACAATTTATTAACTCTCGCAGATGCTCGGGCACGAATTGCTTTCTATATATACTCGAAACTTCTTTTCCCCGATGGACTTGCTAGGCACCACTTATTTTATTAATACTCCGACGAATAGTCGAGCATGCTACATCACTTTAGACCTAATAAATGCTTGGGCAAGATTATTTGTTATAATCGGCGGATATTCGGACATTGCTATTTCTTAGATTTTAGTGCTGATTATCGGACTCTATGATTCTTAACCTGAAGGACAATCAGGCATATCCAAGATTCATATCGGCAAAATATTTCTATGTATTTTGTCCCGAAGATATCTACCGCACAAGTCTCATTTTATTCTTAATGGATGGTTGGTCAGGATAATTCTCATATTCTGCACAGTCCCAATTGATGGATACGCACATTTATTTGTGCATTGTTCGTTTCTGCCTCATAATACTTTATTTGCTCACAAATTATGCTCACGATTTTTATCATCATAAATTTTTTAGCAGGGGGCTGTCTATACTTTATACTTCACATGTGAAAAACAATTGTCACTACACAATTTTCTGTGAAAATAAAATTTTGAAACCAACTTACAATTGAGTATTTGCTTAGAGCTAGTTGCAGAAATTCAAAATTATCTCCTATATCATACATCTAGATATATTTGACAAATTTTGCAACTTTTATTAGACTTTATTACAATTATCTTGTTCACATAAATAGTGGGGCGCGCTTGTATAGACCTCAAGTCATTTATTCGATCATTTAATTTTTAATATTGTCATCTAGTTATTATTGGTTATACCAATGGATGGCCAGTATAATATTTTTACTAGTAATTAGTGTAGCCCCGACGGATGCTCGGGCACAACCATCCTCGTGAGATTTAACATAAAAATTATGGGATTATTCATTCCATTCATTTAATACTATGAAATCTTTTCCTCGGCGCATGGTTGAGCAGATACACTTCATATATTCCTTGACTGAATAAACATATCACATGATAATTTCTATTTTATTTAGCCTCGACAGATGTTCGAGCAAGTTATTAACTTCCACAGGTGTAAGATTCGGTCCCGACGAGTGCTCAACCATAATCTTAAGCTCTTGGAAACCTTATGAAGGCTCAGATAAATACTCGAGCACAAATCATTTGCTATATTTACTCGGTACTATACAGCTTAGCTCTAACAGAGTATCCACTATTGATCTTCTGGATCTATGATTCTTAACCTGAACGATGATCAGGCATATGCAAGGTTCATCTTAGCAAATGATCGGCAAAATATTTTTATATTTTTAGTCCCGAAGATATTTTCCACACATATCGCATTTTATCCCCAACAAATGGATCGTTTGTAATATCTGCCCGGTATTTTTTTCCTTGACGGATGCTCGAGCATGGATCACTCACAATATCTACCAGATCGTCTACAATTTTTGCCTCGACAGGCATTCAGGCATCATTTATTTAATCTGGAAATATACTTTTCACTAACATTGCAGGATCGTTAGTAATAACTTCTCGGTCCTCGATAATCTTGCCTCGACGGATGCTCAGGCACCATTTATCTTATCAATTCTCTGACAGATGCTCAAGCATGGATTATTCGCAACATCTATTAGATCCTTTATAATTTTTCCTCGGCGGACCCTCAACTTTGATGGATATTCGACATTATATGATAATATCTCGGGCTCCAGTGGACAATTTGGCAATGTAATTTTTATTTAATTCAACCTCAACGAATGGGGAGTTGGGCAATCTGTATGACAAAGATCCAATAACACATAAAGCAGTATGAAGTGTAATGATCAACTATCAATAAGAACGAATCCAACATGTAGCAAGTCAGATATCCACTAAGATCATAATCAACCGTGGTTGCTAAGGATTGAAGTCGAGCTTCACCAAACTCTTATTTGTCCACTCTGACCAACGATCTCATGGTTTATGGATGACTCACGTCTCATCTCCTCTAGCCTGCTTTGTAGTCTGCTCACTTAAGAATTTTTAGCCCACCGACCTATGAATTGAGGCTATCACAACCAAGCGCCGAAATTTTTTTTTTAATCTTATGTCCAATCATCATTGACCTGCATCAAGATCTTCCCCAATTGGTCGACGTTCTTTTACGTACTACGAACAAAATGTGTTGGCAGTAACACTAAACCACCCTGAATATATGAGCAATATTATCGGACAACCCATGGTGATCGGCGATCACTAGGAAACAAATTAATGCGTCATCAACACTAAGATATCCACTCCAGAGGAACAACATTTCTTGAACGCCACATCAAATCAACGCATTTCTGCACGAAGATGCTTTGAACTCATATCAATTTCTTTAGATGCATGAGCTATATGGAGTCTTCCACAGCCTCATGGAACCACTATGCATGGTCCACAAACAAGTGTGCCCCAAGGAATGATACATTACATGGAGCTATATGACCTAGATAATCCTTAATTATATCTAGCTCGACAAACGATCAATGCGATACTCTGCAACACAACAAAGCCCCGAGGAACGATCGGGCAAACTTATCATCTCGATTATACAGATCAAATAACTCGATGAACGGTCAGGCATTCTTCTCTTTACATCCTGATTGGGGGCTCCATGGCAACGATGACACGTGAACAAATTCCCTATAACATTTGAATCAAATAGAAGAGGCCAACTCAAGATGGAGGCCAATATGGTTAACACTGGCATTAGTTTTTCAAATGACGATCAAGACTAAGCTTGATTTAATTACAACAACTATCTTTCTTGTTTCAATTAAACTAAGGAAGTCATCGGGTCTTTGTCATCTCCAAACAAAAATGGCCTCACGAGTTGCCCTGGCAATAATAAAAGCCCTACGGGGGATCCCTAGGTAAAAAGCCAACTCAGGTTAGTCTCCAACTATGTTGGTCGGTCAAAATCCTAAATGGGTGGATGGAATTTAAACCAGGTGCATTTTTTCCATCGTCTTTTAGGCCTAAGTAAGTGTGACGGAACACCTAAAAGGTAAAATACACGGATATTTACATGTGAGGCATTAGAAAATGGAAAAATGTGAATAAAGTTGGTATTACATTGACTTGCGGGAAAGGCTTAAGTACAATAAGCATACTGATTACATATCAAATATTATAAACCTAATGCAGGGTCTTACCCCGACTAAGTACATGTCCGAGCAAGCCTCGATACATAGGCCTATGGCCGACCTCTCCAATTAAACCATATGATAAACCTAATGCAGGGTCTTACCCCCAAATAGTTACATGCCTGAGAAAGCCTCGGCACAAAGGCCTGTGGTCGGCCTCTCTAATTGGACCATATGAAAAACTTAATGCATGGTCTTACCTCGACTAGGTACATGCTCGAGCAAGCCTCGACACATAGGCCTGTGGTCAGCCTCTCCAATTGGACCATATGAAAAACATAATGTAGGGTTTTACCCCGACTAGGTACATGCTCAAGCAAGGCTCGGAACATAGGCCTGTGGTCGGCCTCACCAGATGAAATATATAAGATCAAAATACAGGGAGATTCCCTAAACTTGATGCACGCTCGAGAAAGCCTCAACAAACGAATTATGAACATGCCTGTGGTCGGTCTCACGAATTGGTCCATGCAATAAAATAGAACAATGAACTACGTTTGACCTGATCCCATGAGGGTATGTAGGCATCTTGACACTCTCAAGTTCGGTTCCCATATTGATTGAACGTCTCTCAACTCAAAGCATTCATCTAAAACCTTACAAAGGCAAGCGGATCAACAAAATAATGCTAAAAGTTTAACGACATCTCAAAAGAATGCCAGTAAAGTTCACATCAGCAACTACGCACGTTTAAAGAGATTATGGGCCATCTCCCAGCTCATCTCAAAATCAACTCAGTTGAACTGCGACCTGTGGAGCTATTGTGGGGTAAAAAATATGCCTACATAATAGCGCAACACGTGGCGATCCCCCGATCAAGATGGTGAGCAACAGACGCTCCATAAGATAAGAAAGACTAGAGTCCTTGATAAATTAGAAGATCGAGGAGCAGTATCTGATTCAAATCAAACTCCATCAAGATAGGACTCATCCATTTTTGTAACCCTAATGTAACCCTTAATTCTATATAAAGGGGACACCCCCATTGTGAAAGGGGGCACAGAAGGCTAGTGAAACTCTCTCATTATCATAATGAAACACAACAGCAGCCACGTGGACGTAGGTCATTCATGGTCTAACCACGTAAATCTTTGTCTCTCTCATATTTATTTTTATACATGCATCGTGGTGAATGGGCACCCCTTATACGGGTAAGTATTTTTTCTACCACACTTGCCATTAGTTTTACTGAGGAGGACATCGACTATCATGTTTTTCTGGATAGGAGCGTGATGATGATTCCCTATCCTATGCTTTAGGAGACCATTCTGGCTCGAGCGGGTGTGGTTACAGTGGTAGGGGTGCTGATGGTGGCGAATGGGGAGCCAGTAGCCCTGACGGGTGAGTTGGATGTGGTAGGTGAGGACTAGCCAACTCCTGAGCTTGATCATAAATAGGAGGATATGGTGACAAAGGGTGGGTCTAGAGTTTAGAGGGGAGTACCTGAGGTGGGTGTAGAGGAACGGGAAATAGGTGTCTCCCAAGGGGGATGCGAAGGGTCATAGTTTAACAACGCGGTGTGGAGCAGGGGTTATGAGGATTACGAGGAACCTTGACCCCCGAGGGGATATTTTTTACTAATGCTAGGGATCTTCTTGGGTCACGGGATATGATGGAGTGGACTTGCGATTGGGCTTGAAGGTGATTGACATGTCGGGCAAGGCTCAAGAGAGCTTAGGGAACCCTTCTTTTGGGTAGTTTATAAGCTATAAGGTTTTTTTTTACGTCAGGGGATAAGGAAAGTTTGGATGATCTTAAAATTTGGGGCCTGCAGTTGACCGTAGAGGAAAGGTATAGGGTGGTAGATGAGGGGGTAGCCCGGGGGTGGGCTCAGGTGGAGGGGGTCACCACATCCCATATTTCCACCCTTGAGTCTAGGGAGAGGGAACTGGAGGAGGCATTCGATCAATGGGAGAAGATGGCGGTGTCGCTCAGGGGGAGGTAACTCTTAGGAGGGTTGACTTCATTATCCTTCCGTTATAGGTGGAGTCTCAAGATCGTGGTCTTTAGACATTGTATCCCCTTTCTCTGTTAGTCGCCCATTTGGACCCCGTAACTCCTAGACATATGGAGGCCCTGGGAGACGATGGAGTATTTCCCTTTTATCTTTTGGCATTTTTCCTTGCTTACTTTCATTTCCTTTTCTGGAACTGATTATTTTCTTATTTTGATGTTTCTTAGGAGGTGGTGGTTGTGGTGCCTGGCCTGCGGAGGATCCTACATTTTTGGCCCTTCTTGTACAGAGAATTATTGTACTCCATCTAGGTTTATGTCTCCATTTTACATCATGAGAAATGGACAATGACCCAGGTGGTGTCTCACTCTCACTCTCGCTCTCAGTATCTTACTATCACTTACACGCCTTCACTCTGGGAGTAGAATTCAGATTCCTTTATTGGGTCGGTGAAACTTTCAGGGAACGTTGTTGTACTCACTTCTCCATCTCAGTCGAGTTCCAAGAGCCCTGGGGATCTATATGCAACAAGTGTTGATAGTTGTGGTGTTGATGATGGTGAGAGGGATGAGAAGGTCTATCATTCATAGGTTTTTTATATCATTGGCTAGGTGGAGGGCTTATCTCCACCAATTTATACATTTGATTCTTCCTTCCATTCTTTTATTTAGTGCATGTACCTTATTCTTCATTTAGTAGTTAGACATCAGATATTTGATATTTTTTCATTTATTATGACCTTGATTTGGATTCTATTTTATTATTCTATCCTTTTATAAATTCCATAGGGAAAGATTATTGTTGTAGTAGGTGCAATACTTTTCTTAGTAATGTTAAGTAGACATATGAAAATAGAGTGAGCCTAAGCTTTTCTTATTAAAATTGTGGGCATAAACATACATACCAAAGTAAGATAGACATACATACATATGAAAATAAAAAGAAACTCCAACCTCTTTTACTAAAATGGAGTAGATACAATAATAAAATAACACACATATATACATGGGAAGAATTACCCCATCTTTTTTAGACTGTTCTTTTTGGAGAAAGATGACTTTTATATAATAATGAGACCCTTGCCTGTACCGATGTCAGAGTGGTGGGGGAAGCAAGTTCTCCTTTCTTCGTTTGGTGATTGGGCAAAAGCCTTTTGAGATATCTTTGGAATCGGAGTGCCATCATTTGTCTCAGATAAGGTTCCATTTTGTGGGGAGCACTTATTAAGTCTGTCTGTTGATGATTCATCCCGAGATGCGGGTTATTTTGAGGGGATGGTGTTTAGTGTTTATTTTTTTGAGAATAAGTGTATATGGGCAATGTATTCTCCCTTTTTTGATTCTTTCGACCATTACTTTTTATGGTATTAGCATTCGTGTGATATTTTTAAATAAGGATCACCATGCAGAGTCTTAAAATGCCTTTAGAGCACTGTTATATTACCCAACATATAGTTTATTTATACCACGGTGTCTCTTTTTGAGTGAGGGCAAAAATTACCATAATTAGGGTTTTCCCATAATTTTTTTTTTGGTGTTTATTTAGACCATGCTCGAAGAGATATATTGGGTAGCCTATGCATCTTGAATTTAAGGACAATTGGGTGTCTGTATTGAATGCTTGACATAAAAATATAATGAAGAATCATGTCTACGTAGTATAATCTAAATGGGAAAAATGTTGGCCTTGAAGTGTTTTCGCTGACTAAGCTAAAGATTGGTAGCTCAAGTGGGATTTTTTTATGTAAGGCTGGGAATGTGTATGGGCTTGCATAGTCTTTGCCACCCACTATGACATATTATTTTGGTGTTTAAATCAATCTTTTTCTTTTCATCACTAGCAGGGTTAAGGAAATATTTATTCAATCAGTCGAGATAAAGGGTTGGGAAAACATGACTCCATCGAGATCAACTAGGGTAGCTTCCCCACCGGAGTTTATTTTGGTGATAAGATATGGTCCTCCCTAGCTGGGTGAAAATTTATCTCCTAGAGTCTGGGAAGGTTTGAGATTTTCTTTTAGGTCTATGTTTCCCTCTTGGATGTTTAGCTTCTTGACCCTCGTTTTGAATTCTTAGGAGATACATTGCTAGTAACCCTGATTATGACAAGTGATATTTAGTCTCCTCTCAACACCGAGAGTTAATTCGTCGTAATAGGCATGAACCCAGTCGATTTCGGCCACTTAACTTTCAAGTATGACCCATAATGATGGCATCTCAAGTTCTATGGTTAGGACTGCCTCCATGCCATAAATTAGAGAGTATGGGGTGGAACTTATGGAGTTTCGCTCCACAGTGGGATATACCCCTGGGCGTATAGGAGTTTTTCCCACCATTCAGTATAAGTCTTCGTCATCTTTATGATGATATTTTTGACATTCTAGTGGAAGATTCGACTTCTCTGTTGGTTTGCGATTTTCATGGAGATGACTTATTTCGATTAATCCCTTATTCCTGTAGGAGGTTTAAGACCTCTTTCTGAAAGTGAGACATATTGTCCGATACCAACTCATGGGGTACACCGAAGTGGCAGATGATGTTTCATCGTATGAACTTTTCCACTTTCAAAGCATTGAGTACCACGTAATATTCAACCTCATCCATTTGGTGAAGGAGTTGATTGAGGCTAGGATGAAGTCGTGCTCTCTAGAGACCTTAAGAGTTACTTTCCCTATGATGTCTATCCCCCTAGCGGAGAAAGGCCAGGGTGAGGTCATGCTGTAGAGTTCTCGAGGATGTTGATGTTTTTGTGGGGCATAAAATTGATATTTGAAGCATCTTCTGAAGTAGTTTATGCAATATTTTTCATGATTATCTCGTAGTATGACTGTCTGAGGATTTTCCTGAAGATGGTGTGCCCGCTCATCTGCGGACCACATTTGTTGTTATGGATTTTGTCCATGATTTATAAGGTTTCATCATCAGTGATGCACTCTAAGTGTATTTCGTTGAACCTTTTTTGTAGAGTTACTCTAACTGATAATAAATTGTTTTTCTGATAATCTCAGGGTGAACCAATCAATGTCGTAGTGCCAAATCATGGGTCCCATAGTTATTTCTTCGATGGCATCGACCTCAAAGTAATAGGAAGGGGTGCTCCTACTGGAAACGATAAAAGTGATTTCCATAGTCCCTTCTAGCATGCCTATCGTGGAGGCTTGGGTGGCAAGTGCGTGTGAAAAATAATCTTTATCCTTTGGGAGGTCAAATTCAAGATGTTCGAATCACAAATCTACCTCTTATATATAGGTATGGTATGGATACAACTTCTCGTACCGAATTTGTAGTCACTTAGTATTTTAATGATGACTAGAATAGAATCCCAAAAGGTTTTTAGGTCAGTGATCTCCATTTCCAAGGCTATTTTGAGATTTATGATGCAATATTAATACCCAACCATGTTACCGATTCATTCATATGTAAGTTTGAAGTTTGATGGTCATGAGGAGCAATCGTGAGTTAGGAGATATCAGGAGCATTTTGGTGTTGAATCCCCTTTTATTGGAGGCCCCAAAGAATTAGAGTTCCCCAGTTTCTCGATCGTTTAGGGTGAAGAGATCCTCGTCAGGGAATTCTGCCTCATTTTTTTCTTCCTCGTTTGTTAAGGGTTGCCCTACGAGAAGGTCAAATATGTCTCACCCTTTAGTGGGTTTTTGTGTGATATTCGTGATCTCAGACTTGGTTAACATCAGTATCCCTTTTGTCATTTGTCTAAAGATAATGGGTTTTTCAAAAAGGTATTTCAGGGGATCCATCTTGAAGATGATCCATATGTTGAAGGACATCATGTAGTGCCATTATTATTGAGTCATCCATACGAGGGATACACAAGCCTTTTCCAAGGCAGTGTATTTAATCGCATAGGAGACTAGCATTTTGCTAACATAGTAGATGTACCATTCCTTTCGAGAAATTTTTATGTATTGGCCAACATGGTTCTAGAAGCCGTGTAGGTTATGGTCATGTAGAACAAGAGAGGTCATCCCATTTTGGGAGGTACTATCACTAGTGGGTTAGTGAGGTACTCTTATATTTTCTTGAATTATTCTTGGCATTAAGCGTTCCATTCTTTGGGTGAGTCTTTTTAAGTATTTGGAAGATGGGTTCACAGATAGTGGTAAGATGGTTGATGAACCGACCTATGAACTGAATTTGGCTTAGGAACCCCTGACTTACTTTTCTATTTGGGGTGGTGGCATTTCTCGTATGTCTTTGACTGTGGTGGGTCTATCTCGATTCCGTCCTTGTTGATAATGAAGCTGATCATTTGCCCTTTATGGACTTTGAAGATAATTTTTTTTATAGATTCAGCCTTATTTTGAAGAGGTGTAACCTTTGAATGAATTTTCAGAGTAACGAGACGTGTTATTCTCAATGTTTGGAAATGATGATCATGTTGTGTACATAGACCTCCACTTAGTTATATATGAGCTCATGTAGGATGGCTGTGGCTGATATTTGGTAAATTTCACCTGTATTCTTGATACCAAAGGATATGAATGTACAGTAGTATGTCCCTCCGGGGGGTGATGAACCCAGTTTCTCTTTGTGGTCAGGGTGCATTTTTATCTAATTATAGCCTGCAAACCCGTCTACGATGGACTTGAGAGCGTTATTGGTTTTATTATCTACTAATAATTTGACGTGCAGTAGAGGTAAATCATCTTTGGGGCAGGCCCGATTAAGATCCCAGTATTCTACTTACATTCGTACTTTATCGCCAGTTTTGGGCACTAGTACGATGTTGTCTAGCCAAGTGGGATATTCGATTACTTGAATGAAATCGCCATTGAGTTGTTTCTGCACTTCCTCTTTTACTTACAACGCACATTTGAGTATTACTTTATGGAGCCTTTGCTTTATAGGTTTCACATTAGGGAGAATGAGTATCTCATACATGACGATAGTCGGGTCGATGTCGAGCATGTCGGTATAAGACCAAGAAAATAAATCTATGAAGCTGGTGAGGAGATATGCTAGCTATTTTTATTCATTATCATCTAGGGAGGACTACTTTTAACTGCTTAGGGTTTTAGAAACTGCCCAAGTTTATGGCTATTGTGTCATTCTCGTTGGGAGACATACGTCTATTTTGATTTTGGTCATGTTTTTGTAAGTGTTTTAATTATTTTAAGTCCATAAAGTTATCATTATTAGGTGTGAGTTCTAATCCATCACTAGATTCGTAATCATCCTATACAATACACATGCAAATACTGGAAGTCACTATTTATTATGCCATTAAATGGAGGAAGTATAACATTAGTAATTAGAGAAAAGGATTATTTTTAGAGGGAGACATTAATACGGGGATATGAGGAGACTCTTTTGCTAACAAAAAATATTCAAAGGGCCTCTGGATGATAGGAATTGTGATGCATTTTACAGAAGTACAATTGTCGAGTACTACGTCTCCCACGATGTTGGTGATGAAGTGGGATGAATTATGATGGGGGAACTTTAGAGTGGTCTTCAGGGGATCTGGGACCTTGGTGCAGACTACAGACTGGGGCAAGTGGTGTTCCTTGAGTTGGACTGCCTATTCCTCAAAATTTCTAGTGGGATACTTTACTAGAACGACCACGAGTTTAGTGTAAAGGAGTGCCTTAGAGAGGTTTTATAATAAGAGGTGTCAACTTTCTTCATTCCATTGATAGTCCCAAGAGGGATGGCAGATCGTATCTCGAGGCTCAATCGAAGGCGGTGCCAATGGGTGGGGTGTTGTGTTTGGTATTCGGAGGTAGATATTGAGTTTAGGGATGCTAACTGATGGACCCTTTTTTAGTAGTAATACCATGGTTAGCCGAGGCGGTGTAATAGTCATGGAAGCGTTCTACGGGAGTTAACTTCGAGGTTACCAACATGGCTATCAGAGCAACTTCATTAGGAAATAGCACGGGAAGTCCCCATTTCGGTTTAGGCTCGAAGTTCTTTCTGTCTTCCTCGGTTACTCATTAGACATTGAGCTCATTCTGGCTTACCTTTTGATTTTTTCTATCATTTACGTACACTCCTTCCTCATCGAGGATCTCCATTCTTGGTAGTAAAGTTTTCTTGGTTTTATCCCACCATTATTCGGGGAGTCCGTGATAGGAAAAGGCTTCTCCTTGGAGACAAAAATTACCATTCCACCCTTGGTGGGGGTGTTTGGTACCTGAGGTGGGAGTGTTAATTTTTAGGGGTATACCCTAGACCAGAATTTTCCTTATGTTTCGTGTAGTGATGTGTCTGAGGGTTCCTTATTCATTTCTTCCAAGGCCGAACCCTTGCATGTATCCCATTTTGTGGATGATTCAGATGGGTATACTGTGAATAAATGGCTCCTATTATATCATGTGAAGAAGTGGGATGACTCAAAATCCACCGAGGTAGATGTCATTACTTTCGTGATGGGTATCCAGGAGGGTAATGGTACTAGTGCTTCTGACTATGGTCGAACCATCGTCCCCTTGAACTGTGATGACTTTCGTATCGAATGGAAACCTAAATTTCATGTGCAATAATGACGGTAATGACCCCATGGGGTGTATATAATATCTCACAAGTAAGAGGATAAAACTAGATGGGATACCGATAACTTGAAACTCCACATCACATTTGATGGTCCCTATTATAAGTGTGAGACAATGCCCCCTAGGACCTATCGGTGAGTATTGTCATAGGCCCATGATATCCGTAAAGGTTGGTGTGAACTCAGAGGTAGTTTGTCCTAGACCGATGGTGATCGAAGAGGACATATATAAATGGTAGACCTATTTTTTGTAAGTACTAGGGGAACAATTTGTCTGCAGGTCTCAGTGGAGATATGTAGTGTGAATCGGTAATTGCGGCCCTGTATAGGGAGGTCCTCATCGAAGAAACTGATGTGCTACTGCATGGTGATGGATTCTATGGTAGCTGACATCTCAAGTGGAGTTAGGTTTGTAAGAACAAAAGTTTGGGATAATAGATGGATGAGGGAGGCTCGGTGTTCTCAGGATGTAGATAACAGTTCCTAAATGGTGATTTTAGCTGATGTTCACTGTAGTTTCTTCGCGATCTTACTATTTTCCCGAGGAGGTAGTGTGACAACTCTTTCAAGGGGATTTCTCTTTGCTAGCTACGTTCAGAGGAGTGGAATGTCGACCTGACCTAGTGAGGAAGCCGACATATTTGTCTGGAAAAGTCATGGGTTCTTCCCGAGGTTTGTGTTTAGATTTTTCTTGACAGAGTTAGAAGATCAGCTAAGGATACGGGTTTTTTTCAGGCGATGTTGAATTTGTGGCCATTACCTCGGTCCAATCTAAGTTAGGATCTAGTTTGGGGCATTTAGGAGCCTTATTATAAGTTTTAGCAAGAGTCCAAGACATGGATTCATCTATCAACCGTGTGAGTGCATCAAAGCTCTGGGTGGATGTGGGGACTTCTGCCACTGTTTCTAATAATTGGCCATCTGTCGAGTCCAATGTATCCGGTGATGGTTCCCTGAACATGGATGACCCTGACTAGATTTCGTTATTAGAGACTGTCTCTTGGAGATTGTCCCTAGCGGAGGAGGTTTCAAGTTCTATTGGGTCCTTTTTTCATTATGCTAGAGGCCTTGCAGGAGATGTCTCCGTAGTAGTATTTGGAGTACTCATACACCCCATGGCGAGATTTCTTGGATGAATCTATCATCGATTAATGCAGTCACTACGAACTGTAAGCTATCAAACTTTCATTGTGCATGGTCATAGGGAGTAGGGTCAACTAGTTCCATCTCGGTAGTATATGAGTATTTTCAGGAGGGGGACCTTCTTATGGAGGACGACCTCAACGGATCATCACATCTTGGAGTTTGATTATGCCAACTATGTGGGTGGAAGTTAGGTAAGTGTTTTCATGGATGTATCCTAAATTTAATGGTGGGTCCATATTGATACCCTAAGTACGAAGAGGTCAAATGCTAATTATATGACAATCAGGTCAAGCTCACTATAAGGTGCAATGTGATCTTCCACAAGTGGGTTGACTTCAGGAGGGGTCAAATCAACTTTTATAGCCCCGCAGATGGTGTTCTGGATTTCCAAGGGCACCAGATAGACGGTATGTTCTAATATACATCGACAGTAGGGGGCTTGAGTTCCACTTAATTGTCAGAGAACTTAAGGGGTTGATCTTCATATGAGAGACATGGTTGTAAACCTTATGTAGTGTAGCTTCACTTGTTCATGTGACAATTCTAGTGATCATGCTATTTAAGTTGGTCAAGTATTTTTGCAGTATCTCTGTACCCGATTTGTAACATGAAATCCTAGAAGCTGGGAGCTTCAAAGGATGTGGGTCCTTGCTCATAGAGTTCGAGTCCTTTCTCTAGGAATAGTCCCATTGCATCATTATTTCCCAGATTTAGGAGTTGAGGACATAATAATCTCTGGACCCCGAGGATGTTCTAACCTTTGTGATCAAGAGGTGGTCCAATCAATTCGTGATGCCCTGCTCGGGTAGGTGGGTGTATTAGACTGGATCAATTTAGGGTGAGCTTCAGATTGCTGAAGGTAGTGTTTCTCATGATGGAGTTTAATCCAAGCTTTGCACCTTTTAGTCGAGATATATTAATTCCGCCTTCGATGTCTCTTCACATTATGTGAATGGTACCCAAGGGGAGAACTCGTGATTCATTTCCTAAAGGATTGTCCTGGGTGGTATTCCTCAATGTCTATCGTATCGGGCATGTAACAATATTTAAGCGAACACGACTCGCTAGTCTTCGTGAAGGAGGTTCCATCTTTTTATCGGAAGTCTCCTATGCTCGGTGTATTCTATTAGGGTAGGGTTAGACCTTAATTTGTCCTTCTAATTGACATCCCTTTGAGTAATGTGGCACTTGAATCTTTCTTCCTTTTCATACAATAGTTGGCAAAGGGTTTGAAATTTCCAAGTGATTTTCCCTGAGGTGTTTGTCTTGTTCACTCATATGTGTCGGAGGGGTAGGATTTATAGGCATTTGAATTATGGACCCCTTTTTAAGGACTAGCAGCAGTGGTTCCCCCACTCTTAGAGAGTTGATCGAAAGGGTGTTAGATGTAATGGGCGAGTGGAAACATTGTTATCTCCTGAATCCATGAGTCCGAACAGGTCTGCCTTAAAGGTTGATCCTTCCCATCCATAGTATTAGTTGATACTGCTAAGGAGATATGTTAGGTGGCTTGGAGGCTTTGTTATATATCTCTTACCATTTGGCTGAGTGATCTGCTTCTTCTAGAGACAAAGTATGGAGTTCGAGCTCTTTTGAGATCTTGCATTTTGTGACCAAGAGTAAGTTCGGGCTATAGTGGTTAGTTAGAAAGAAGTATGTATCCATGGTGAAGATTGTCATATGGTGGGATGGTGGTCTTGGTTTATGAAATGATTTTTAAGGCAGGTAATGGTGCTACCAAAATGGCGGCTGTTAGGAGTTGGGAGTGTCCTCATCCTTGGTTTATGATGAATAGGGACTATCAGGGTGGACCGATCGGTGTTTTGAAAGGGATCATATGATAGGGAATTGATGTAAGGGTTGGTATGATTTAGTAGTGGGTTATTGGTGACATTTGTCTTTGGCTATATAAGGATTTCGACATTAATGAGGTATTGGATAATGAACCTCAGGGCTCAACAATTGTGGGTAATGTGGCCGGGTCCTTAATGAAACTTACAATGGGAATTAGCCCACCAGTTCTTATTTGGGAATGTAGGGGGTAGTCTAAGGTTGAGAGGTCTCAGGCGGCGTAGACCCATATGAGGGGATCCTATAGGCTAGTGAGTTGTATAGTGGAGCTTTGAATATGTTGGGAAGACGTATAACTAGGTTATTTCTGAGAGGGAGTCCTTGTTGGAAAGGTGCATTTGTGGCTATAATAACTTGGGAAGTGTTGGTATCTGGGCATTATTCTGGATCCAGACTGACCAGGATGGTGGTGATGTGAGATGTAAAAGCTTCAAGTGAGTTCTTGTGGGCAAAGAACTTGTTTTAGCTGAGCGATATTCCTCAGTAAATTTTGGTAGCCCTAACTATCAAACTTTCCTCGATGTTACAACCAATCTGGCTGAATTCTTTGAAGTTAGGGATCCTAGTGAGCTCGAGTTCATTTTGTACTTATTTCTAGAGGTTCCTAATTATGATCTCTATCTGATTATTTTTTAGTGGTGGTTGGCCATCTGACTAGATTTTTTCTCCTGTGAGTGATGAAAGTGTTAATTGTCTCTCTTTCTTACTAATTTAGCATCTCTAAGTATTTATGGGTTACGCCAAGTTCCTCATTGAATTTCTATTACTTTAGGAAATCACGACATACACCATCCTATATTTTAGCGGTCCTCTCATATTGTAGTCTTACATACCAGGTAAGGGATCTTCCGAATAGAGTGAAAGAGAAAATGCTCTTTAGAAACTCTAATTGTACGTTTCAAACCTACATCTGGAGGTGGTAGTTAGATAATTGGGTAGTTAGGGGACCCATTAATTTTTATCTTTTGAACACTGACATCTTAAATCTTTCCGTCAGTCGGGCTTGAGGATAAAGGGCCATCTTTTTTATATTCGTGAGTTCATTGGTAGCTTGCATTCTTCTGATGGCTTCACGAAGGAGACAAAATTTAGATTGGGTTTTTATTATCTCCTCATTTAGAAGGTAGTGTGTGGGTACTCAGGGTACTACCGATAGGCTTAGAAGTATCCATATGGGAAAATGGTACTTGGAAGCAAGGGGCAGCGACATTATCAGGTGGAGCTGGTACTAGGACTGGTGTAGGCGGGTCTTGGGGATTAGTTGTACATCTTCGAAAGTCACCGTAGGTATTGTTTCAGTGTCAGGGATGGGAAGAGAAAATATGTTCTCAACTATTTCGGGCATAGCACTGGCCTCTTGTAGGCGGACTTGTGCAAGATTTAGAGACCTGATCTTAAATTGCGTGGTACTCTGCGAGGCGATGATTTTATCAATCTATCTCAAAGTGTGAACCAATCCAGATGGGACCTGATCTTGTTTAGTAGACATGGTGCATAGTGCGGAGAAAACTTGACAATCATGGGCAGGGAGCTTGCTGAAAAAAAATAATTATCCCCATGGTGCACGAACTCGGGCTGCCAGGGTAAGAACTTTATACGTTCTCTCTGTTTATGGTAGCAACTGCAAAAAAAGTCAGGTCAATTTCCACTCACAAAAGGATTGACTGAAGGACAATATATAGTGGGAGAATGAATCACATATGCATGATGTTTTTTTATGCAATTCTTTTATCTATATTTAACCGTGTTTGGACGATATTTTTTTTATTCTCTATTTGGCAGTATCTTTAAAGGATTAGAATTTAACAAAATTCCGTTGAATACGGGTGAACAGGAGTGAGCTCTCATTTTTTAGAATGAGGAGTGGGGAAATAATATACTGTCGTCTATTATTTTCCCAAAATAAAGTATGGTAAGGGTAATCCAACATAAGAAAAATCTGCTTTGGTGGTAACTTACGGATTCATACTGTTTATCTTCAACTTAAGAATGGGAAGACATGCCTAGAATCTGAGGGTTTTGGACTAGCCTCCATCCATTTGACAATTTTTCGAAAATTTTCATCAAAACAAATGACATGGAAGTATTTGTTCTTTTTATGCAATAGGGTATGTTCTTAGAGCTTTTCTCTATATGAGAAAGGGAAATGGGACTTGGTGATCGATGGATCACTTTTTATTGCCATGGATCATGATATAACGACTTTCTTGGACTAAGTAACCTTTTAGGTATGTGTGAAACCATTTCACCCAAGTACTGAAATTGCCGTGGAAGCCAATTTGATATACCCCATCAATGAACAAACTTCAAATGCTCCCTGTTACCGAGAATTCATGATCAAGAGAGAAGTTGCTCAATATACCATATCGGTGGGAAAAAATAAAGAGAATTCATCGGTGATTAGCCTTCTTGGAAGTGACTTTTCAAAAGTACGAACTTCACTCGAAGAAGAAATTTCTCGAAAGTATGAGCCGCCTTTTGTGGGAAGTGATTTTTTTGAAATATGAGCCTCTTTTCGTGTGTTGCGACTTTACTAAGGTAAGAACTTCCTCTCGGTTAACCATTTTGGTCTCGGGGGTATATAGTTTAAACAATATGAAAATCAAGACAATGAAGTGCATGATGCAAAATAATTAATCTTTATTTTTTCATACTTTGATGTTTTTTTATCGAAAGGTCCTTCACACGTACCTATATGTTTAGAAAAATGTGCAATCTTGTAAACGGGGACCTAAGCACGTTTCTACGCTTTGAGGGACTCTAAAACTAAGGTCTCTGAATAGTTTTAAAAATTGCATAAAATAGTCATGGAAGAGAGAGATATTAAGCATATTAAAAAGGACGCATAAAGACAGTCTGGTTCTAATAGGTTATCCCCAGAAAATTCTCCACTGTGGTATTGAGGATCCTGGGCATCGATTGGACATGCACGAGGGGAAATAACACAGGGATGAATGGAGTTCTTATCTCTCGGTTCGCTGCTTTTCCCCGGGCCAGGTTATCGATTCGAGGTTGGACTTGATGACTTACCTGAAAATGTTTGATGCCAAGTCCACATTGAGCCACACACCCCTGGTATTATGCCTACGTCTAAATGTGTTTTATGCGGTAAGGGACTTCATTGATTTATTAAGAGCCAGTTTATATTATACAAAAAAAATATGTGAGTCTGCCTTTTTTTCTAATCCTACGACATGTTTAAGTTTGTGGTTGGTACAAAGATTCTAGTTATGTGGATTCAGGAATTGGGTTATGAGTGACGAAGGTCTTAGGCATTTCACTTATTCTTTATGCTTCCATAATTATATGCTTATTATCTCTCTTATCATTCATCGATTACTTTTTAATATTTTTAGGACTTGTTTAGAGACCATAGGTTGAGAATCCCTTATATAGGTGTAAAATGGTATCGGTGAGAGGTGTAGGAACGTCACTTTAATTGGTGCAGGTACACAAGGGTGATTGTGTACGAATGTTTCTTATATTACTGGTGGTCGTTGCTTTGCATGTAACTGTGCGAGAGAACTAGGATTTTGAGATAGTTTGATATCTCTTTGGAGGTTTGAGGAGAGATAGAAATGTAATATGAGATATGGGTGCATATTTATTGTGATAACTTATCGAGAGATATGTTGTCGAGGCTCATGGTTATGAAAAGGACTCAGTATTATGCCTATGTATCCAAGGAGACTTGGGATTAAAGCCTACATAGTTCAGTTGTATTTAAATTTGAGTATTTGTGTGGGGTACACAAGAAAATCGCAGTTTTGAGATAGTTTGATATCTCGTCTGTAAGGTGTAAGCGAGGTGAAAGATGGTTTCATCACTTTGGTATTGCGCTTACGTACTCGTGTAGCCACGAGATCAAAGCCTATGTAGTTCGGGTGTGATTAGTATGTACGTGTCTGCGTGCTTTTATATAGGGATATATTTGGGAGAACATGTATTGAGATAGTTTGATATCTCATTTTGTGTATTTAGATGTAATGGATGAAAGTCGATAGATGGGTGCATCTCTATGGGGATAACACATCATGAGACATGTTGTTGAGACTTGAGATCACGATAAAGACTCGATATTATGCCTATATACCTAAAGGGACTTGGGATCAAAGCCTACTTAGTTTAGTTTGTCACGTCTTCGAACGTGATGTGTGCGTAAATGTAGGTATTGGATTGGGAGGTAGATAAGTTATCTGTGGGCTAGAGGTTAGCTTCGGTGGAGGTTCAGAATAAGAGTAGACCTTAAATCATCGACAAAGACATCCATCACCTGGGGGTGGTCACTGACTCGATGGTGTTATTGAACCTTAGGGCTAGTATGGATGTGTATAGAGAGGGTGAGAGCCACCGATAGAGATCTAAGTATCTCCTATCGACATGCATAAAATCTCGAGTGTGTCATAATCCTCGAGTTGGTTACCCCGTTATTTAGACTGAGGACGGATGCATCCCTATGAAAAAATACATTAAAAGAAGTATTACGAGGCTTGGGCTTCGTGAGTTTAGTTTAGTACAACTCCTACATACCCAAGGAAACTTGGGATCAAAGCCAATGTAGTTCAAACAAATGGGGCATATTTACGAGTGTGGGTAGCGGGATACTAGGTATACAATATACAACATTACGGAAATTATGGAGCCTAGTCCTTATTATAGCATTTTCATTGTGTTGGATTAATATGTTTGTATATTAACATTATGTCTAATCAGAGGTCGACTTTTGATAAATATTTGATATGAAAGCACATATTTGGGGTGCCATCACCAGGACGGGCTTTGTTCATTTGGAAAAATGATGGGAGTAATCGATTTTTAGACTTTGACTTGGTGCAAATTTTCTGACTGACTTGGCTCACGGACACTTTCTACATAATAATTTTGAAAAGTATGTTTTCATGTTTTGTAATAGTCATTGTGACCTTTGATTAGCATTGTTTTAACATATGAGCATTCCAAGTCAATTAACCGAGGTACTGGGTTGGAAATCAAGATTTAAAATATAAACGTTGTAAAGTGCATACCTAGTCCCCTAAACGAGGGTTGGGCTAAAAGAGACAAATAAATATGGACAGTTTATCACAATATATATGGGGTATTTGACCCAAAAATTGGATATAAGCTTTTAATATATAGGTCTGTTTGACCTGAAAGTTAAGCAGAGTTTTCTTACCCTTGTAGCGTGAACATAATTTTTTCCAAGGGAGTGTCCCGACTTGAGGTGGCCGAGGTGGACAAAGCTTTATTTTAGTCAAGCGGTGCTTTGTTTAGAAGTGACGACGTTCGCTAGATGCGAGCAGAGTTTTGCCTCTATTTTTCTTTTAGAGGCGAATTTTCAGAAGTACGAACCTCTTTTAGGACCAAAGAAACTTTTTGAAAGTAAAAACTTTCCCGGGGAAAGATATTACTCTGAAGTACGGACTTCTTAGAATTACTTCGACTATCTTGGACGCGAAGGGGAGAAAAAAATGAAACAACGAAATCGAGGTCGGGTTTTGGTTCCCTTTTAGTGGTTGGTGGGGACCTCTTTTTGTAGGGGTATGGGTTAGGCTTTAAATCGAATGGTAGAAGGTCTTAGACCGTTGATTTAGATGAGATGCAACATGTATGGTGGATCATAGATTCAACAATATTTTATAATCCTTACCTGGGGAGTTGGATTATCGATCGGTAAAATGACTGGTAGGGCCTTTTGTCGATTGACAGAGGGTCCTAGTGGGGGTTTTATGAAATTTGTTAGTTTATACTTTGACCCCAACAAGTTTTATTTTGTGGATCTTTTCACCTTTTGCCCTCTTTTTGGGTAGTTGTACCTTTGGGCCTTTGGTGGGGATGAGTTTACCATGTCCCATCAGGTGGGATAGAATGAGACACAATTCGATTGTAAATCGGAGTGTTCAAAATTTTCCTTTTTTCAATCCTTCTGTCTACTAAATCCTGAATGAAAATGCCCTAAATTTTGTGCATTTACCTCTATTAGCAGAGAGTTCACACTAAGTTCTTACCTAGGAAACCTAAGTTCACACTCTGTATGACCATCTATTTTTCATATGCGAAATCCCTACCTAAAATTATCAATTCTTCTCTACACTACGCTCCATGTCTACTAAAGAGGACCAGGCTCCATCCATAATGGATAATGTTTTAGACAACTTAAGAACATCACTGCCTCTCATAATACTAGGCAGTTAGGGCACCGAGTCAAGCCTAAGTCCTCCTACAAGAGACCAATACTTTCGTCGGAATGGGAGAAAACATACTCCCTCCTCCAATCCCCAACATTTCATTACTAAGAGATTCCTAGGACCCGCCTGTACCATCTCAGCATCGGCTCCCCTGTTAACACCGATGCCCCCAACTTCTAAGTAACATTTGCCCCACATGGATAGTTTGAAGTTTACCATCAGTATACAGAGTATCCATACAAAACCTTATAAGGCTCCTACGAGCTGAATCTATAGTTCTTCCCCCAGACGATGAGGTCATTCCTCCATATATGAACAAGAAAATATTATAGGCACAATCCTAATCGAATCTCCTCTAAGATTACATCATCAATATCAAACTATAGATGAGATTAAACATATCAAGAAGATTGATCTTTATCCTGAGTACTAATTGCAGGATAAATTCAAGATGTCAGTCTTCAAAAGATGCAAATGATCGAGCTCCCCATTCACACATTTATCCAACTACCAACATTAAATGCAGGCTTGAGACATAGGCCTAGGGGTTCTAAAAAGGGTTCTATCATCAACTCTTCCCGAAGGAGCCTTTACCCAGTATATGGATTTGAAACATGAGGGAACCACAAAAACATGGGAAGATGTATGTTGTGATTTTCTTAAGTAGTACAAATACAACGGATAACTTGGCATCATGCGTAAAGATTTATAAATTATGAAGCAAGAAGATGGAGAGGGAGTTGTAACTTTCGTCACTCGCTGGAGAAAGAAATTCGGTCCGATGGTCAATTTCCCTTTGGCAAATAATCAAATAGATATTGTAATCAGGAACCTCTGAAAAGAGGTACAAAATGAACTCGAGTTCACCTATATCCCAGATTGCAAAGCCCTCACCACATAAGGTGTGAAATTGAGGAAAATTTGGCTGCTAAAGCTGCTAAACCTATTAAGGAACCCAGTTGAGCTGCAAATCAGTTATTTGCCCGCAAGAATTCGCCTAGAGCTTCCACATATCACATCAGTAGTCTTGTAGTAATCCCATAATTGGAACCAAGTCTGGTTACCAATGATAGAAAGACTTTTATGTATATTGTCGTTGTTGAACAAGCCCTTCTAATCAAAACCTTGAATTACCTACAAAATATATATCAAACTAAAGTGTAGAGGTAAGTAAGGGTATCAATCCACTTTTTAGGGGGTAAAGCAAATGGAACAAATTCAATTGTAATTCACTTTTTATTTTCTTTTTGTGCTTTTTCACTTTTCTAATTTTTTTAGCTTTTTCAAATATTAAAACAATAGGGTGAGGTGATGATGAAATAACGCTAAACTAAAATAAAGATTTAAACAACTAACTAAAAAGTGACTAAAATGAAAACAAAGTCTAACACTAAAAATAAGAGATAAGTGAGGTAAATAATTGTGAGAACAATCAAGGAGTGGGATTACACCACAAATTCTAGTTATTCTAATTAATTAAGTTAATTATTTTAATTCTTCCAAATTAATATCAAAACTACAAATCAACTCTCGTTGCAAGTGAAATTTTAATAATAACATTTTAGAATATTATTTTTAACACCTCACAACTCTAGAAAAATAAATCTACACTCCTTTTAATTAATCACTCGCTAGGATCGATTAATTAAAATTTATGTCAATCTTAGAGATTAAATTTAGAGTTGAAATTCAAGTTATAATACCCCACTTAAGAGACCCCTATCTCTAGTTCGAATCTAAAATGGGTATTATAATTAGAATTTCGATTTTCTCTCGAAAATCATTTACCCTCCCTCGAGGCGTAAATTTAAGGGCGAAGGATCAAAATTAACATTCAAAGAGATTTTTCAAGTAATTAAACTAATTAAAATAAAATAACATCAAATAAGGGTTTTACCCCACCCCTTGAAAGGGGTTTTAGCCTAACATGATATGAAATATAACAAATTAATAATCAAAGACATGAAGTAAATGAGAAGCGAAGAAAACAATCAAACCCCAATCACTTGAAGTGAAATTGAACTTCTATTCCTTGAGTTGAAATTCACATCCCTTAATTTGAATGATTCAAACACAATTACATCAAGAATCTCACTCAATTTAATCCTCACAACAATTTATTTTCTCCTCACTATCTAAAAATAATAAAATAAAAATTCTAATCTAAAACTACACTAAAATGGTATTTTCTCTCTCTACAAATTCCTATCTCCAAGCTCTTGATTATTACTAAATTAAAAATTACAAAATAAAAATAAAAAGGATAGTGGATGAATTCATAATGGACAATTAAATAATAAAAGAGATTTGCTAAAAATACAAATCCTAAAATTATAAAATTGTACATTAGAATTCACCCAAAGAAATAAATTCTAGATCATTAATTTATATTGAGATAATTGCTAAAAATGCAAAATCTCAACATAAATGAATGGGTTAGAATTTATCTCCCCTAAGGGATAAATTTCACTACATCAATTTATTATGAATAATTGCTAAAAATGCAAAAATACATAATAGATGGGCGGGGTGAAATTTATCCTAGAGATAATTTTCACTATGCGAAAAATGCAAATACTCAACATAGAGGGGTGGGGAGAATTTTATCACACCAAGCTTAAAAATTAATTTTGAGATCTCTTTGCAAATGGGTCTTCCTCTTCAATTTATACAAGGCATGGAGCATGGGGGTAAAAATGGGAATTGACTATGGTGAACATGTGAAAAAGGTGAGAGCACATGTGCATGGGGGTGTGAGGTGTGAGGATATTTGAAAAAAATCTGATTTGGGTTAAATGTGCATTTGAGTGCACATGGGAGCATATGGGTTGTGAGGTTAGAGGGGTAATTTTTGGAATTGGAGTTTAAATGAATTAGTTGGGGGTAAAAATGGGAAAAAGGGGTTAAGTGGGTATTAGGCACATGTGGTTTAAGTTGGTCTTATTTGGTTTGGTCTTTGAGCAGGTGACATCGTGTTTGGATTGGAAGAATGGGTTTGAGATGAGATGTGTTGCCATGGGATTATTCTTTGAAATATGGAAGGTCATGACTTGAAGATGGAAAATGGGGAAAATGGGTTTTGGCTAAATGACGGTCGGAGGGAGGTCTGATCGGGGAGTGACGGAGTGGTTGGCGAGGATGGTGCGCCGGTGGGTGAGGTGGTTTGACGTCGCCGGTGAAAGGGTTGGGCTGCCGACGAGGGTTGAGGTTCGGGTTTGTCTCGGTTTAGGTGGTTGAGGTCGGATCGGGGAGTGACGGAGTGGTTGGCGAGGAGATGAATCTGAGGTCGGATCCGGGTACCGACGGTGACAGGTGACGATCGCGGACAGGGAGAGAGAGAGAGGGGGGTCGACAGGCGGTATGGGGAAGTCGACGGGTAGCGGCGACGAGCTTGACGGTTTAAGGAGGTAGGGGGTAGGATTTGGGTTGCTCCGGCGGTGGGTTCGCAGGCCGGAGCTGGTGGGTTTAAGGGGGTAAGGGTTGGAATCGGGTATGGGTTTGTTTGGGTAAGAGAGAGAGTGTGAGGTGTTAATGGGGGTTGTGGGTGTTGGTGAGAGGAGAGAGAAAGAGAGTGGGGGTAAGGTTGAAGATGAAGTTGGGAAGAGCTGGGTGTGATGAGATGTAGGGAATATGGGTGAGGATGAGGGTGTAGGATAGTGTGTAGGTGTAAATGGGTGTATGGGAGTGTAGGAAAAGGGGGTTGTGTGTATGTTTAATTAGGACACCTAAAAAAATAACATTAATAAAATAAAATTAATAAAATAAAATAAAAACCTAATAAAATCTAATTCTAAAATAAAATAAAGACTCAAATAAAATTGAAACTAAAAAGAAATGAAAATAAAAAATTGAAATCTATTAAACTAAAACTAAGATCCTAAAAAGAAAATGTAAAATCAAAATAAACTAAAAATAAATAAATCCTAAAAAATCTAATCCTAATAAAATAAGATAAAATAAAGTAAAAACTAAGCCTAAAAACTAATAAAAATCAATATAAAATAAAATTATATTAATAAAAAAAATAGAGAATAAATCTAGAAAATATTAAATAAATCTAAAATAAATCTTAAAAATAAAAATAACTCAAACTAAAAATCTAAAAAATAATAAAATGACACAAATAAAATACACACGACTTGGGGTAAGTTTGGGCTAGGTTTAGGCTAGGAAAATTTGGTAATTAGCTCCATAAAACTGCATTTGACCTCTAAATGTAGCTTTTGATACCGCAAATGCAGTTAAGCCTGCATGACAAACATTTAAGCACATAAGACCCATATTGTCGAGAATTAACAACTAAAATACATCTATTCGGGGTATAAATTGTACAGTTTTGGGTGCTTATCAACCAACACTCCCCAATCTATGGTAGCCATCGCAACTTTCAACTAGTACCCCTCCAAGAAACTATCAAGTTATACTCCCAACTAAAGACTTTCGAGCTCGACAAAGACACCTTACCAATCTCTAGGACCTCTTCTGTCGGGTCTTCACCATATTGAAGTTGGATGGTATCTTGAATCCTCTTAAACCTAGACAACCCCACCTTCCCTAAAATATCATCCCAATCTTGGAACCAATGACTTATCAGACTCTCCCATCCGAAACACCGACCCATCCACACTGATAGCACCTATTCCTAAAAAAATGAGGATAAAGACACAATCCCATTTTCCAACAGTAACCCGTCTGGGTGAGCCATCGCCCTATTGAAAAATTATTGCTAAAACTAAGTCCACCATTAACCATATGTCATTATTTATTATGGATGATGAGTGCATTATTTTTTATATTTTATACCCAAATTTATACTTTGTTAGTCCCATTTTAGTGTATTTAATAATTTCTTATGACTATTTTATTAAAAGGAGGAAAAAAATGCGAGAATAATTGAATTCATATTGAAAATAGAAATTTTAAGTCAAAAATGGGCACTTCGCTAATTTTATAATATTCTTGTGCTAATTTGTGAAAAAAGTTGCCTAGTGAAATTTTTGCAGATAATGATGGAATTTGGTGCAAATTGATGATCAATTCAAAAAAGGCGCGAAAAAGCTGATTTTTACGGTCGTTCAAAAAAATGTTGTTTTTACGCTTGTGAAATTTTAAAAAAGTCGGAAATTTTTATTCTCCGATTTGGACGAAACTCGGCATGCGTGTTCAAAAAGAAAAGATAAGAGTTTTCGAGTGGGGGGAAATTCCGTCCCTTATCACGATCCAAAGATTAAAGAGGTGGAGAGATAGCTACCAACACCATTCGACCAATCAGAAAGAGTCCCACCACAACTCAAATACCTCACCACTTGTCCTATAAAAAGGACCCTTGGGCTCATAATTTCGTAGACAGTTTTAGAGGGTGATAGAGAGAGCTTTAGAGAGGGCCAATAATTATTTTGTGGGTGGAATTTTTGTCAAGATTATTTGTGACACATCAATTGTAAGTTTGTTTATTTAATGAAATTGAGTATTCATTCTTGCAATTTTATTATGTCTACAATTATGCTAGCTTAATTTCCTCACTAGGACTAGGTGAAATTTATCATGTGTGATTAATATTGTGTGTGATTTAATTTCGTCTTTATTTCCCGATATGTGCTAAAAGTTTTAAAAATTCGGTATTCATTTAAAACGACACGAGAGTGCGTTTTAAACCTTCGGCATTATTTGAAAAAAAAAATCATTTTTATATTTTAAGTATGAGTACTTTTTGATGGGTTATACTTTTATTAAATTGATTGATAGCCCATGCTTAAAGACTATATTTTAAAATTTAAAAGTGAACTTTTTAAGGGAATAGGGATTTTAGGCGTATAAATTTAGAGACGTTAAATTTTATTTTGGACTTCTCACGTATTATTTTTCCGAATTAAATACGACGAGAGTCGGTTTAATTTGAGTTATAAAATCGGGAATGACGAATTTAAATTATTGCACAGTGTTAGTTTAACGTGATAAATGGATCCAATGTCCTAGTTTTCACGCTACCTTGATTATATCTCTCGTACTCCTATTTCTTGTTTGTGTTCCTTAGTTTAATAATACATCTCATCTCCAACCCAATTTATTCTAGTTGGACAGTCACAATTATTTTTAAAGAAAAAAAAATTGATAAATCTCTGTGGGTTCGACCCGTACTTACACTTGCTATTCTATAATAGCCCGTGCACTTGCGGTAATTTATAAATTGACAACAAGTTTTTGGCGCCGTTGCCGGTAATTTGTTCGATTTTTTTTTTTAAAAAAAGTTGTGATTTTTGGACTAGTTTTTTTTTTTTTTTTTTTTTTTTTTACTTTTCGCATCTTTGTTAGTAAAAAATCATAAAAAAAAGTAAAAATTTCTGGAAAAAAAAAAAGTGACGAAAAATCCGAAAAAGTGTCCAACGGTGCGCGAACGCGAAGAAAAAAATTGTGCAATCTTGCCACGGGCACAAGGAACTCTCGGGGACAAATGAAACATAGGCGGCGTTTCCCTCCGATTGACGTCAAGTTAAACTTCGGCCCGGCGTAAACAAGTGACTGTAAAAAGTCCACGCCGGAGGTACGTTTTTTTTTTGGGGTGCTCCTACGTGGTTTAATTTCGCATTTAATTTAGCACGTTGCATAAATTGACTTAAGGGCAAAACCCGTGTGAAAGATAAGGTGGGGATCTCATCACCTCTCCTTGGCCCGAAAATCACTAATTATCCAAGCATTTGCATATCCCGAGCCATCACATTTAATTTAAAATCAATTAGACATTGGCCTTAGGATATCACATAGCTCATAGGAAACCTCTTAACAAGGCTAGAGTTAAAAGCTACTCCAACGCGAACTTGTCAAATCAATTCCGTTTCACCTTGTCTAGGATTGGTGGTTTTTAATGTGTCTTCGTACCGACCACCTACCTGGAGGAAAAAACGGGTTTTGAGGCGATAACCGTAGTTGGACGTCTTTTAAATTCTCCCTTGTCAAAGAGTAGGAGCTGTCTAATTAGGGAGATTAATTTGGAGACCCTTGTTGTCGTCGATTAATCTCGGGAAAACTAGATTTTAAAATTGAAATTCCCCTCACCTAAATTAGATAATTCAATTTGCTGTGTGTTAGCTAGGAATTACGTGGTTTGAGTCAAATATTATTTTTCGTCACATAAACAAAAAAAAAAAAAAATCGAGTGAGCTGAGTGCATGCGAAGTTGGTTTCGAAATCATACCGGTCATTTGTCAAGTGTGGAGTCTAGCATTCCCGATACCTACGTAGGTAGATTTTCGATATTCACCGAGATGGGAGATGAGTTAGCACCACGTGCCCTTAAAGACTACCTTTATCCAACTAGGTCTAGTCAGCGTTCATGCATACTTCTCCCCGATCACAATGCAAATAATTTCCAATTCCATTCGGGAATAATCCAACTGTTGCCCGTGTTTCGGAGTACTGAAAAAGAGGATCCGTACCTTCACGTGCGTGAATTCGAGGAGATATGTGGGACCATTAAGTACCAACAACTCTCCGATGAGATTGTTAAGCTTAAATTGTTCCCGTTCTCGTTGAAAGACAAAGCTAAGAGTTGGTTTAACTCGTTAAAACCTGAATCCATCACCACTTGGAACCAAATGAGTGTCACCTTCCTACAACAATTCTTTCCTAACTAAAAGACGGCGTCGATACGTCACGCCATCAACACATTTAGCCAAAAGGAGGGAGAAGCATTGTGGATGTATTTGAAGCGATTCAAGGACTTCCTGCTGCAATGTCCGCACCATGGGATTGAGATGGGACGCCAAGTCCAAATTTTATATGAGGGGTTCGATTGTAACACCCGAACTATGCTCGAGCCACTATGTAATGGTGATTTTACCGAGAAGAGTGAGGTCGATGCGTGGGTATTTCTAGAAGCCATAGCCAAAAAGTCCCAGCGATGGGCACCCAATAGAGAATCTAGATCCACCACCTCGAATGAGGGGTTCACTCACCAAGTTGAACAAAGTTATGTTTTAAATGCCAAAGTGGCCACATTGGCCCGACGTTTAGAAGCTTTAGAGACAAGCAATGAGGAAAATCGAACCGCATCTGCGGCCGTTCAACATGTAGGTTCCCCTATGTGTATACTTTGTGATGCATTCGACCACTTAGTCGAGAATTGCCCTGCCCTTCCGGTCCACAAGGCACTCACCGAGCAAGGCAATGCCCTTTACCAAAATAGGCCAAAGTATGACCCTTATTCCAATAAATACAATTCGGGATGGCGAGACCACCCCAATCTTTCATGGTCCAAGGGTCAATACCAAGGAAGTGGAGGTCAATTTTACAATAACCCACCCCCGGGTTTCCAAAAGAATGCCACTGCACTCTCGAATCCCTCATCCCAAAAAATTCAATCTTTAGAGGATTCGATGAACCTTCTTGCCCAAAGTACCCTTCAATTCCAGCAAACCACGCAAAATGTCCTCCAATCTACCCAGCAAAGCATGCACGCGAATACGCAAGCCATTACCAAACTCGAGGTCCAAATGAGCCAACTAGCTAATGCATTGAGTGAGAGGAATAAGGGAACATTCCCGAGTCAGCCCGAACCCAATCCAAAGGGTAATATGCCAAGGGGTCAATTTCTTATTCAAGGCGACACGAGCGCATCACACCCCCAAGAGCATGCAAAAGCCATTATCACGCTTAGGTCTGGCAAGGAAGTAGAGACAAATATTTCACCACCTACCGAGAGTGAATCCGAGAAAGGTAAGGCGAAGGAAGATCCACCCGTGTCTCCAACTTCATCCTCACCTTTACCTTCCGAGCCATCTGTAGAGACCTATGTACCAAAAGCTCCATTTCCACAGCGTTTGGTGCCACAAAAGAAAAAGGCGCAAGTTGATAAGATGTTGGAAGTATTCAAGCAAGTACAAATCAATATCCCACTGCTTGATGCTATTCAACAAGTCCCATCCTATGCGAAATTTCTAAAGGACCTTTGTACCTTCAAGAGAAGCACCAACGTACCCAAGAAAGATTTTCTCGCCGAGCAAGCAAGCTCGATCATTTCATATCGAACTCCCATCAAGTATAAGGATCCCGGTACTCCGACGATATCTATAAAGATAGGGGAGTACCTCATCGAGAAGGCACTTCTAGATTTAGGAGCAAGCGTGAATCTTCTGTCGTACACCGTATACGAGAAACTAGGTTTGGGGGAGTTGAAACCGACTAGGATTACCTTGTCCTTAGGCAATCGTTCTGTGAAAATCCCGCGAGGTATTGTTGAGGACGTCCTAATTAAAGTGGGTGACTTTATATTTCCTGTCGACTTTGTTGTCTTGGACACCCAACAAGTGCAAAATCCTATTGCACAAATCCCTGTTATTTTGGGTCGTCCTTTCCTCGCCACATCTGATGCTGTCATTAGGTGTCGGAGCGGCCAATTGAACCTATCCTTTGGGAACATGACTATGGACCTTAATGTGTTCAATTTGGCCAAACAGCCACCTGATGACGATGAACCCATGGATGTCGACATGATTGACAGTATTGTCCAAAAGACTTTCGAGCAAACTTATAATGACGACCCTTTAGCATCTTGTCTTGCCTTTTTTGGGTCCGAATTTGATGTCGAACAGTCCATCGAAGAAGTCAATGCCCTCCTCGACTCTTCCCCTATCATGGAAGTAGGAAATTGGAAGTCTAAACCCAAGCCCCTCTCACTTTCCTCATCACATATTCCACCCTCAATTGAGAAAGCTCCCGAGCTTGAATTGAAGCCACTGCCTGAAACGCTCAAGTATAGGTTCTTAGGACCTTCTGAATCCTTACCTGTTATCATCGCGTCTGACTTAGACAAAGAACATGAAGATAAACTGTTGCGTGTTCTCAACGAACACAAGGAAGCCATAGGATGGACTATAGCCGACATTAAGGGGATAAGTCCCTCGGTGTGCATGCATAGGATACACTTAGAAGACAATGCTAAAAATTCCCGTGAAGCACAACGTAGACTTAATCCCAATATGAAAGAGGTCGTTCGAGCCGAGGTGCTCAAATTGCTCGATGCGGGTATCATTTACCCCATCTCTGATAGCCAATGGGTCAGTCCCGTTCAAGTGGTCCCTAAGAAATCCGGTGTTGCGGTGGTGAAAAATAAAGATGATGAGTTAGTACCCACTAGGATTCAAACCGGTTGGCGAGTATGTATTGATTATAGGAAGTTGAACGCTGTTACAAGGAAGGATCACTTTCCCCTTCCTTTCATAGACCAAATGCTAGAGAGATTATCCGGCTATCCATATTACTGTTTTCTCGACGGTTACTCCGGATACAATCAAATTCCCATCGCTCCTGAGGATCAAGAGAAAACCACCTTCACTTGTCCATTTGGTACTTTTGCCTACCGACGCATGCCCTTTGGGTTATGCAATGCACCCGCCACCTTTCAGCGGTGCATGATGAGTATCTTTTCGGATATGGTGGAGCGGTTTCTCGAAGTCTTTATGGATGATTTTTCTGTATTTGGGTCTAGTTTTGATGAGTGCCTCCATCACCTCACCCGCGTTCTGAAGAGGTGCAAGGAAAAGAACCTTGTGCTTAATTGGGAGAAGTGTCACTTTATGGTCAAACAAGGCATAGTTCTAGGTCACATCATTTCTGAAAAGGGTATCGAGGTAGATAAAGCTAAAAATCTTGGGTTCATAGAAATAAATCCGAGCTATATTTTTTTAAATGATTGTTTATGATGGATAACATTCGAGAAAAGTCTTCGGCAAGTGTGTTTATATAGTTATGCGTAGAGAATAACTATGGGCCAAGTACATTTGAGTAAATTCTAGAATTCAAGTAGGATGGAATTTAATATATGGGCTAAAGAGGTTCAAGCTACTATCCGGTATATCTTTATTGGCAATTATTATTATAGGTGATGCGGTACCTATGGAAATTAAATTAAGTAGCTAGTATACTTATTTAATTATTACGAATTGGTATATTCGGGTTTATACTATAATCCTTAAAATTGAGTAAGGTGCGAGTTATATTTTAAGTAGAGATTACTTGTGGATTTAGTATTTTAAGTGTATGAATACTCAAAATATTACGAATGGGAACATTCGAGGTTATTGGCTATCGCTATAAGAGTTTGAAAATTATGGCCGTAACATATTGAGAAGTGATATAGATTATATATACGATGTCGTTAAAGTATATATGTAATATGAGACGAATAAATATATCGGTGCTATTGGTATTATCATCGTGTGGTGAGAAAAGCTCGAAAATAATATATTAAGGATTGGTCATAATCGAAAAATGCGTAGGATATTCTAAATATAAATACACTACGTATGGGATTTATTATATGGGCTATGCGTATGCCCTGATGTTATTATATATATGGGTTAAATAAATACCTGTGGGGACTATTTATGGGTGAGATGAATACTCGTTATTATTATATGTATAGGTGAGATGAATACCTATCGTTATCATACGGTTGTGTGAATACCTCACTGATGTTATATTTATATAGGTGGAGTGTGTACCCCTATTATTGTTTATTATGTGTATGACATACCTACCATACTTGCTATCACGGGAGGTCAACTTTCGGAGGAGGACAATCTTATCTTGTGTGCCTTAGGGGGATCTAGATTTGGTACCTCAAGAACATAATACTGTGAAGGATTTATTTATTAGTCAATAAGTTTGCTGACTATGGGACCATAGGTATGTGCGTGACCCATGGGTATGAGAACTATGTTCGCCTCCAATATGTGTGATTTGTACTGATACGGTTCCTGAGTGATTCGAAACGTGTGATCCTTGTGTACGTGATGTACTAAGATTTGATAGCAGAGTATCTGTATACCGCAACTTAGTCTCGGGGTGCTATATATGTATATCTGTACTGAGAATAACATATATGTACACTTGTGATGTTCCATTGTTGCTTAGTAAATGACAATGACTAAGATACTTATATTATAGCTCGGTGGATTAATTATTATACTTGTTGCGTTTAGTATATTATTTATATATGAGATGAGATATCATATAATGTAACCTTGTATAAAAAAGGAAAAGAAAGAATAAAGTGAAATACTCCTTCCAGTAGATTTATATCTGGATTTATATGAATATGAATCATAGGTTCTAATGAGAACTAAATATATATATATATGGGATGGTATAAGAAGTGGTATGTACTAAGGGCCTAATGGATCCTGACAATCAATATTATCACCTAGTAGTGTATCGGGGGGATTCCTTTTTTGGATTTCGATTCGTGAGACACCTAACGCAAGAACGTAATGTAATTTTGGGAATGTGGAGAAGTTTAGTCCTTATTACTCGAATTTATGAGTGTTATTAGAAGATGAGTAAATAAATTAGTTAGGTAGGGTTGCGTAACTAAGTTGTTTAAAAGGTATGCGATAGTGTTGAACTATTAGAAGAGGGGTGAGGTGTATCTCATGTGTGAGAGATACCAGTTTAAATATGAGAAATATCATATTTTAAAATATGGATTTTAAGCACTTGCTAAAACGTTTTTCAAAACTCGGGCTCTGACCCGTTTCTCTATTTTTCCCCTATCTTGCTATATATATATGTGTGTGTGTGTGTGTTTCCAGACATAGGGATGCCTGGATGATGATTCCTTCGAGTCAGACATTTGCTGCAGCAGCTGTGGATGTAATTAGGTTTATTGTAGATGCTTATTTCATTGTAATCTAGATAGGAGGTATTGCAGAAACATTCGGGCTGATGGCCCAACTGTACTCATTTATTCTTTTATCGCCTTTTAGTGCGACATTCGATTGGGTTGTATTATTTTGTACCGAGTGTTCGGTTCCTTTATTTTATTTCAGTTATTGCATATAAACTGTTGTAATTTTTTTATTTAAATGGGTTGGTTAAAAATATTAGTTAACTAAAATTTCGACGCCAGCCTAATAGGATATTAGTAATTAAATTGGTTTTCGACAGTGATACTGAGATTGAACCATATGAGACTCCTGTTTTAATTTGATATAGGAGTGATCGCCCAATATTTTTTTAGGCATGTTGTCACAGGTGGTATCAGAGCATCACGTTCTAGTGTCCTTAGAAATCTGTGCGGACGTACTACGCTTTCGGTGTTGCTTTTGATTTGATATAAAGCCTTATGATTAGGATTGTTGATATCCTCTTGTGAGATTTCGTTCTCCTGCCATTATGTAAGAATATTATAAATCTTTTGCTCGCTCGTTCGGGATTTGTGTGCTGATCGATGAAGGGCGGCCATGGAAGGCCATTGTGAGGGAAGTAGGAGGCGGGGCTTAATTAGAGCTGTAAGTTGATGTTGGGAATGAGGACCGCGGTAGAGGTCACTTTCCTTGTGGCATTGTTATGGATTGTTGTAACGACTACTAAAGTATAGTAGTTATAATTATCAAGTACCACTGTAGTAGAGAATGGTGCTAAACTTGAATTACCCAGTGAAGTTAAATTGGGAAAAAGTTTGAAAGGTCTTGGATAAGGACCATACGTTGAAGTTGAGCTAGGCGGAAGCAGTGTAGCTTTATCCAATGGAAGTAGAAGGCTCAGAAGCTTTGGCTTAGAGTTGGGTATGGAAATACCCATATGTGAAAATCTGAGGAAAATTTTTCCACTCGTAGGAGCAATTTTGAAATGGTGGGAATGATGGTCACCATATTTGGGGGAACATGATGTTTTTCTCATAAATGAATCTTACGGATGGTTTTAACTGCAAATTCCTTTGATTTAGTAGGAATGAAGAGAATGCAGTTTCTAGGTAATTCACATAAAGGTCGGTTAGAGGCCGACGGTGAATAAAGAGTGACATGGTTAGGTGAACTTAGTACCGAAGTAAGGGCGGTTCAATGGAGACAAAGGGTTCTTCAGCGGAATGATAGACTCACTAGTGATTGGATTTCTGTAGAGTGAGTTACAACTGTTTTAGGGCAAGGTGTGTAGTTTGCCATAAATTAAACTAGCAAGAATGGGTGATTTTTAAGGGTTCTTATGAGAAAAAAGACCATTGGGATTCGGATAAGAATTTCGGATGTAATTGGGATATGAGCTAGTTGTAATAAGCTTACAATGCGATAATTATATTATAAGTAAGTGAATACTTATGCGAATCAAATCGAATTTTGTATTCGGGAAATACGGGCTAATGTTATAAGAGATATGCACAATTAGACGAATTATATATATATATATATACGGGCATATTGAGACGTATATATATGATATGTTTATAAATATATATGTGTGTGATTAGTATGTTTATATGAAGCATACCCCTCTAGTGCTATCATGGAAAGTTGTGCGATTTGGGTGAGGCCCCTGACTTGAGGAGCAGGGAGCGTATAGTCCCCAGGTCATAGTGTTCATTCTATATTGCACTACACCAAATCTGCCCATTTGTCAAGGTCATTGACCTTGACAAATTCACCTTGTCAAGGTCAATGACCGTGACATTTGGAGGCGAGACAACTTTTTTGTCACGGTCGTGTCACGGTCGTGTCAAGGTCAATGACCGTGACACGTTTGTCACGGTTTATAACCGTGACAAATCCGTGACCCTTTTTAAAAAAATTGTCACGGTCAATGACCGTGACAATTCTGGGCAGAATTTAAAAAAAATCTGCTGGGCAGTATGGCCACCGCCACTGCCTAGCAGTATATTTGTACCTGTTATAGCAACGTTGTACCTGTTCCAAATATCATATATCCAACACAAACTAAAGATAATGCAAATATATATTCATGACAGTATAATCCAAATCTTCAAAGTAAAAATAATATACATGACGATATAATCCAAATATAATTAAAATGGACAAACTTAAAAATAATGTTACTACATGTCTTAGATAAAACTGAGAAGGTGAGTAGGCCACACGACATACGAATTGACGCACCCACTAATATACGTCGTGCCGCATTGTTCGCGCAACCACAATAGGGAGTTCTCCTTCCCGGGTATGACATGCGTGACGAGCACCCTGGACTCCATCTCTTGAAGCACACGTCCATGGACTAGTCCACCCTCGACGATGTTCGGGTCCCTCAATCCCCGCCCTATCCGCTGGCCATCAAATATGTCCAATATGAACACGCTCGGCCAACCAATTGTCGATAATGGTCTGTTGGAGGGCGTCAAATAGGGAAGTGGATCGTCGAAGTACGAACGTGTCGGTGATGAAGCAGCGAGGTCCACATCCTCGTCCTCCCGCACCTCCTCGTCCTCCCTCACCTCCTCCTCCACCGCCTTCTCCTTCCCTTTCCCTTTCCCTTTCTCTTTACGGTCTCCACCCAACGTACGCTTCATGAATGCGTACATATCTTGGACCGTCGCCTCGAAACGGGACAGCTTCGCGTCGTGTGAATCCACCGTTCGAGCCAACCCGGTGTCGCTCGTCTCCAATCCGATGATCCTAGATTTGGCCACCCGCGAGCTCACTCCCCTTGTCCTCCCCTTGCGATCAGAGCCAAGCACTTGGCTGAGTGCGTCTGTGGACAAAGATGCCTTGTCGGCATCAGACTGCGACTCATGCACTTCCTTAAGCTTTGCCTGAAACGACAAAAAGCACATGATTAGTAAAATAAGTAAACTAAAAAATTATAACGTAATTAACAATAATTAAACTGTCGGATTACTTACAATCGTGGCCGCGACGCTCGGGGACACCTCCTTGTCCTTCCCCTTCTTCGTCCGAAGAGCCACATAAGTATCGAGCCTATGTGGCTTACCCCCTGGCCCACTCCCTACCCCCTGAAATAAAATAAAGTAAAGTAAAATTAGTATCGGCCCCGCAAAGTAAAATAATATCCAATAATATATTTCTGTAGTTATAGATAAATTAAATATTACCTTCATCCTATGCTCCACCTCAGCGTAAGAGGTCCGGCCGGAGTAGTGCACGTCCGTCTTTTTAGCCCGATTTTCCCTCCCCGATTGGCGAGATGCCAATTGTCGATCCTCGATCTCATTATCAATGAACTTTTGCCATTGTGCCAATGAGATCGGCTCCTTGGGCGGGACGGATCCGCGCCATTGTAAAATGGTCTCTCGTGTTTTTCCAAAGTACCGTGTCCGTATATTTTTTTTCCACGTCTTGTGTTGCTCCCTCAACTGCTCGAAGACGGAATCGCGTAGCTTTGGATCCAAGTTGAATTGTTCCTGTCCAACAAATACAATGTTAGTTGCGAATAAATATAAATATAAATATAAATATAAATATAAATATAAATATAAATATAAATATAAATTGAAATTGAAATTGAAATTGAAATATTCATATAAATATTACCTGTAGTGCCGCCCAAACAGCTAACTTGAGCTCATACGGCACCTCCTTCCAACTCATAAACCCCGGGCCGATGACCATCTTTAGCAGCTCGAGGGATCTCGCTAAAAGCTCCGACTTGTTTTCGACGGTAATCCCAAATTTTCCATATTTGGGGAGCCTAGGAACGGAGGAGCCCTCGTCGCCTCCGCTACCACCGAACCCAGACGACGACATCATCATAAACAGCATCATCATCTTCGCCCTAACATCTGAAGGAGACATTTTTGCTGTAAAAAAAATGTTATTAGTACAGATAAAAAAAATGTTATTAGTACATATAAAAAAATGTTTCGTCTATATTATAACGTATGTGTAAGTTCCGTCAATACCACCCCCGCCACACGCACACACACACACACACACACACACCACCCCTACCCACCCCACCCACCCCCGCCACACGCACACACACACACGCACACACACACACACACACACACACACACACACACACACACACACATATTTTGAATGAAAATATCAATTATTTATAAAATTGATGTCTACTTTTAGTGTTGTGTATATATGTTAGTCTACTTTTGCTTTTTTTTTTTTAAATAATCAATTAACCAAATTTCATAATAGTGAATAAGGGTTAATCCTAGCCATTGATTAAGTGTATTATTAGTAAGTACAAAAATTAAATATGGACTCTTAATCTAGGATATAAGGAGTATTTGTTAGTGAAATAATAATTTAGTGATAAAAACACACTCGAACACTACCAAGTTTTGACGACACGGGTCTCTAGAAAGAAAAACAAGCATTTCCAAATTACACGTCGAAATAATACAAGTGCATGCTTTGCAATCAAAGGTATTTATCTTTAGGGGTTTGTAAATTTAGGATTTATTGTAATATGTATTTTGAAAATAGGACAACAAACATTTTATTTATGATTTTAGTCCCTATTTTTTAATAAAACCACTGGCGCGGACCCATATTCATAAAACGTTAACCAATCATAACATGCCACGTGTCCCTTTAATTTGAAAATAGGGACAAAAAATGGAAACAAAATGTTTGTTGTCCTATATCCATAATCAATATTATTTTAAGTCCTAAAATTACATAATCTATTATCTTTATAAGGATAAAATTATCTTAAAATGATTGGTAGGGAATGTCTATGAGGTGGATGATAATTTATTTGATATTTTATTTTATTTCTTTTGGTTAGGTTATTAAGACTTTATTTGAATTGATATCTTAGTAATTATTATTTAATATTTATTTTGAGCAATTATCTTATAGTAGGATTATTATCCTAGAAACAATTCTATCAATTCAAATAAATAGATATCAATTCAAATACATGTCTTGGATATCAATTCCCACTAGGGGTGGCAATTCGTGTGCGTCGTGTCGTGTTCGGGTCGTGTCATGTCGGGTTCGTGTTAAGTATTAGTCAACCCTAACCCGACCCATTTAACTAATCGTGTCAGATGAGCAAACACTAACCAGACCTATTTATTATCGTGTCGTGTTCGGGTTGACTCGCATAACCCATTAAGTAAAATATAAAATAATTTTTTTCTTCTCTCTTAACCAATCATAGCACTCATACGCCTACAATAACTTAATTTAATTAATTTCAAATTCTTGCAACACATAAATAATTTATCATCCGAGTTCGTGTCGGGTATCGTGTCGTGTCAAAAATTGCCACCCCACCCCACCCCTGCCCCCCTCCACCACCACACACCACACACACACACACACACACACACCACCCCACTCCACCCCACCCCACCCCCTCCCCCACCACACACCACCACACACACACACACACCCCACCCCTAACCACCCCCTGCCCCACCCCTCCACCACCCCCTCCCCCACCACACACCACCACACACACACACCCCACCCCACCCCCTCCCCCACCACACACCACCACACACACACACACACACCACCCCTAACCACCCCCTGCCCCACCCCTCCACCACCCCCTCCCCCACCACACACCACACACACACACACACACACACCCCACCCCACCCCACCCCCTCCCCCACCACACACCACGACACACACACACACACACACACACACACCCCACCCCACCCTCCACCACCCCCTCCCCCACCCTGCCCCACCCACCCCCTCCCCCACCCTGCCCCACCCCCTCCCCCACCCTGCCCCACCCCCCACCCCCTGCCCCCCTCCACGCACACACATACACACATATATATATACAAATACACACAAATATACACACAAATATATATATAAATGAAAGAGAGAGAGAGAGAGAGAGAGAAAATGGACCTGAAAGTAGAGAGAGAGAGAGAGAACAACGTCGAGAGAGAGAGAGAGAGAGAGAGAGAAATGGAGGGAACGGTGCGGGAGGGAAAAAAGAAGGGGGGGTAGGGTTTTTGCTGAGAATATTGTCACGGTCGTGTCAAGGTCTTTGACCGTGACAAGAATTTAAATAATTGTCACGGTCAATGACCGTGACAAGGCCGTGACAAATTGAATTGTCACGGGCTTGTCACGGTCAATGACCGTGACAATTCGTTGTCACGGTCGTGTCAAGGTCAATGACCGTGACATAAAACGCGTGTTTTTTTGTCACGGTCAATGACCTTGACAAGGCTGGCCGGCTGAAAGGTGACAATTTGCCCATTTTGGTGTAGTGTTGTGTGATTTTTTTTAATCAGGAGTGACACGTGGTGGGTATGTTTCGTTCTCATTTTCGGTGAGGAACTATGATCGCTTCCCGTACGTTGTGATTTTTTTTACCAAGACGGTGTGATAGTCCGACCACTGGTACCTAGGATGATATGTGAGTAATTTCCTGGAAGATGATAGCATCGAGAAACTGCATCCACTGAGTTATAGCTCTGGGGGATGGCTATTATACTTATATAGTGTATAATATATAAGTATGTATATACTTGATGTGTATACTTTATTGTATATATATTTATATAAGGTGTGAAACATATATATACAAATATAATAAAGAAAGGAATGCGAGATAAATTCTAGATGAGCTCGCCTTTATTATATGATTAGATGGAACTTCGATGAAGAGATGATTCATTTCCATGATTTTAGTGCATGGGGACCTTATAAGTATGATTTAAGTTATGCATCATTTATTGTTGAGCTATGAGATTAAGCTCATTACTGTTTTCACTAAGAACTTAGGGTCCGTTTGATTCAAAAGTGGGCAAAAGTGAAGATGGCAAAATTTTCCATGGGTAAAATTTGAGTTTTTTCACACGAAGCTATCAAACAATAATTAGGCGAAATTAAAGTCAATCCAATTAGTTTATTTAAATATTTTTTAAAAAGTTTTTAAACAATTTTTAAAACATTTCTAAAATAGTTTTTTTTTATTTTAAAATAAAATAATTTTTTAAAATAATTTTTGCAATATTCGAAACTGTTTTTAAAACATTCAAAACAATTTTTAAACCTTTTCAAATAGTGTTTTTAATAGTTTTAAAACAAGTTTTAAATAAAATAGTTTTATAAAACATTTTTTTAAAACCGATTATAAATAATTTTTAAAACAGTTTTAAAACATTTATAAACAGTTTTTAAAACATTTTAAAAACATTTTTGTAACATTTTTTAGAAAACAGTATTTTTTTTCATTTATAATATTTTTCAAAAAAGTTTTTTTAAAACAGTTAAAAAACATTTTTTTAAACATTTCAAAACCATTTTTATCAAACATTATTAAAACAGTATTTAAAATAATTTTTAGGGCAGTTTTTTAACAACATTTTTATAAAACAATTTTTACAATATTCGAAACAGTTTTCTTAATTATTTAAAACAATTTTTAAACCTTTTAAAAAAGATTTTTTAATAAAATAGTTTTAAAAAATATTTTTTAAACAATTTTTAAATTGTTTTTACAACCGTTTTTTTTAAAGTTTTAAAATAGTTTTTAAAACAGTTTTTTATTTAAAACAATTTTATAAAACAGTTTTGAAAATATTTTAGCATAAAAAAAATTAGAAAAACACTTGTAAGAAATGGCAAATGGTTTGGAAAATAATTCTCACTCAAATAGCAAAGCAAAATTTGCCCACTTTTCATGCATTGGAGGTGTTGTACATGGACAAATGGGTAGTAGACAAATTTTGTTATCAAACATACCAAAAAATGGGCAAATGCCATATTTGTCCACTGATTTGACATTTGCCATGGCAAATTTGTGAATCAAACGGGCCCTTAGTGTTAATGCAAGCGCTTATGGTATGGCTCCTTAATAGAATTAGGAGTTCTGACACATTTTTTGTCGATAGGAGAGATGGAATTATTCCAGTGGCATATTTGAACTAGCGGACCTCCATGACCGACAAAGTTAAATAGCAGTGTATATGAGGGGTTCCTTGTTTGGTTTCGCTTGCGAGACGCTCCACGCGCGAACCTTAATGACGTCAAGAGTGGAGAGATTTTATAAAATGTAAGGATGTTGGTTTTGACGATAAGTCACCTAGTGTAGAGAAAACACTATAGATTGAGAGCCGTCTGATGACTGTATAATTATATAGAGATATAAGTGCTACGGAGAAGCACTGAAATTGTTCTCTCACCGCAAGTATGTGGGTGAGGTAAGGTAAAGGAAATTGATTTGACACTTATAGCCAGGCTTTAAATAGGAGGCAAATTCAGAGGAAATACATTTTGGGTATGACGTTCGTAACACTTTTACAGAGAGTAGGCGCCCTGATTAGTTGGACTTTCCATTTGGTCAAGATGGAAGGATATAGTGGTAGAAGTAATTTAGTAGGTTAACTAGTTAGGATTTAGAACGTCCCGTTGGTGTCCCTTAGGCCTTTATATCTTGATGACCGATGATGCGAGGGAGTAGTGTAACGGGAGGGTTCCTTGTTTGGATTTTGCTTTGTGAGACGTCCCACGCATGAAACCGAGGAAATGTGGGACTTCGAGAGAGGTCTTGGGCACTAGGGATATAGTTAGGATAGTACTCATATTACGTGTGTTGGAAACACCTTGATTTTATATATATAGGTGTCTAGACATAGGGACGCCTGGATGATAATTTCTTCGAGTCAGACGTTTGCTGCAGCAGCTATGGATGCTAGCAGGTTTATTATATATGCTTATATCATTGAGATCTAGATATGAGGTATTGTAGAAACATTCGGGTTGATGGACCAACTGTACTCATTTATTCTTTTACCTCCTTTTAGTGTGGCATTCGATTTGGTTATATTATTTTGTACCGAGTGTTCGGTTACTTTATTTCATTTCGGTTATTGCATATAAACTGTTGTAACTGTTTTATTTAAATGGTTTGGTTAGAAAGATTAGTTAATTAAAATTTTGATGTCAGCCTAATAGGATATTAGTAATTAAATTGGTTTTCGACAGTGATGCTGAGAATGAACCATATGAGGCTCCTGTTTTAATTTGATATAGGAGTGATTGCCCAGTATTTTATTAGGCTAGTTTTCAGAAGGAGATGTACAACAAAACCCTCCAAGAAATCGATCATATCACCATTGTCATTTTGTTCTAATCCTCTGGATGTGGAGGATCAACCTCTTAGGAACACCTTTTTGCCCTAAAAAATTATGGAACTAACAGTGGTACCCACAGACCCGCAACATTTAACACGCTTTCGGCCAAATATTTGGGAAATAATGGGAGCTCTACATATCCCAATCATCAGATTGGGGAACCCAAAATTTATACGCCCATATATCCTACCCCCGATATAGATGAGTGATCAAGACAAACAACTTAGGGAAATTAATCTCATCACTTAAAAGTTAAAAATCCATCAATAATTGGCATACAAAGAGGAAGAAAGAGTTAGTTCCCACATCGATCAAAGGGTTGCTTCTTGCGAGGCCAAATTGAGGGTTAAGCCTAGACCAATAACATATTTCCAACACACGAGCCTTCAAAGTGAGAGATGAAATCTTCTTCATGAAAACCAACGGTTCATGGTCATGTCAATACTATTCCATACTTGATACGACAAATAACAAGGAATGACCACTCAGGCCAATCCTATGAGAAATGAATCATGATTTCTCCTTCATGATACCATTCATATGATATAAATTTACTCCATGGGCAATATCGATCCTCCTCTACTGATAGGTCTGATGCTTGGGATAAACTCTGACATAAAAAACATTGCCTTTGGAAAACTAGAGCCAATATCGAGACCTCTTATCTATGAACCTGAATAGATCTACTACACTCGTCTACCAGAGCAGGGCTTAGTGACTACTTTGACCATTTCTTGATCACCAAGGGGAAAAGATCTCCAGGGACCAGAGATAATTTTTCCTCAACTCCCAAATATAGGAAATGGTGACACAATGGGGATACTCCCAGGGGAATGGACTAGGGATCCACAAACAAGTACCTAGATCCTTCGAAGCTCCCATCACCCGACATTATAAGTTTGGGATCGGGGATAAAGCTTTTGCATAAGATCTTTACTAACTTGAACAACGTGAACAATGGATCAATAACATGAAAAACAAAGGCACAATAAATAATTTACAATTGAGTCTCTCATACTAACGACCACCAATCCAATTCTTTAACAAGAAGGGGGATCTCAAGCATAGGCATCCCAGTATCAACATATACCAAAGTATCTAACCCACTAGATGGAATGAAATTACCATGGAAATAAAAAATACCATATGCATTACTATAGAGGTCGACTCTAATCCTCCCAAAGTCATTTTCCCAGAGACGATCGTGTCGATCCCTATAGTGAACTCGACCTGCTTATTCTACAACTAGCATTCGACCTTTTTGTGCTTGGGGTGTCGCCCTGGACTCACCACTACATCGATTTGGGACACAATTATGGGAATCTTAGTTATATCCCATATAGTCGACATAATTATAATCCAATATGAGATTGAGAAAGATAAGTGCCTTAGGTTTTGTAAAGAAAAACACCACCAAATTGTATTTTCACAATTTTTAATTTACTTGCACCAATTTAGAAAATCATAAGTGTTATGAAAAAGTAATTTTCCAATTTTAGTCTTGACCTAAGCATGTATCTAGGTGAGTATAAGCAAAAGTAAAATAAGTAAATCACAACACGTCAATGAATGAGGAAAACCCACGACGAGAAAAACCTCCGACGATATATGCACATAAGTCAACTACAATATAAGTCTAGTTACAAGGACAAATTAGACTTACTCACTGACTTAATGCCTTCAAGACTTGATGTGCTTCTTTGTCCCTCATTACCTTCTTCGCAACCATTGTTGGACGCCTTCCAATAGCCACATAATGCAAACACTTTCCCACGTCTTGGTACGCTATCAATCTTACCTGTCTCATGACCCTCCCAGCCATCGCACAACATCAAACACGATTTCCACCTCATAAAATGCTCATAGTATGTAGATCAAACCATTTTTGTGAAAAATTGGAAGAGATCTCAAACCAATATATAGATTTAGGATTCTTGGATCTCAAACATGGGTGTAAACTAGGGTTTTGGTTAGGAAGTCTTTTTCTAAAAATAAGCACATAAACTTGGAGAGCTTTTCAAACAAATTTAGGAACTCAAAAATCTTGGAAAAAGTCTCACCAAAATCTTCTGATCCACACTCCTATTTATAGGAGGTTTTCCTAAAATGAGACAATGTTGGAAAAATGTAGTTTAGATTGGAAAAAATGCCATCTCATTTCAACAGAATTGTACCTCATTCAAACAAAGTATGTAATCTCATCCAAAAATGTATCTAACGAGATATCTAACGAAATTATAGAGAAGCCAAAAGTTGGTTTATTCAAAGCTCGTTGGCACTCATTGGAACATGTTCTAACGAGGTACCATGTCTCATTCGAATGACATAGCATAACTCGTTCTAACGTGGTCGCGAGAAAAAAATTTCTTCCAAAAAATATTAAAAGGTCTGAAATCATTTAAAACAATTAATAAGAATTTTAAAAACTCTTAACACTCAAAACAAAATTCGGGGATCAAACATAAATATGTATCCATACCTTATTAAGATCCATTGTATGGTGAAGTTGAAACCCGACTCAAAACACAATGCATACTCGATGTCTTTTTATCTTTGGCTGCTACAATCTTCAATAACACATCACATGCTTGAAGGATAAATAACTCAAGTCCTAACCTATGACTTAAACAAGTTTTTTTAAAACATGAAATAAAGTCAATATATATAAATGAACTCGCTTTGGAAATTTGTCCTTACAAATCTCCCCCTTTGGATATTCTGTGATAAAACTAAAAATAAAAAACTAATGGGTTTTGAAGCTCACTAAGATTCAATTCCTAACCCCAGAAGAAAAATGTTACAAATGCTCGACCGATAAAAACTTGAGTAGCTTTTCTCTTATGTGAAACTTTGTCGCGTCGTTGCTAACCTGCACACTTAAACACACCTTCAAATGCAAAAATAATATAACAATATATAAATTTCATATGAAAAATCCTCTCCCTTTGTCTAACCATCTCTACATAATTTAAATATCTCCCCCTAATTTAAATATCTCCCCCATACGAAAAGAGTTGGATACCATTTTTGCTCCTTTTTATTCAGGAATAGACAACGAATAAGGTTCACAACACTAAAACATTTCTCCCTAATAAAACCAAATATCCCCCTAAGTGAAGCATGGGTAATCATAAAGGATAAATAAATATATTATGCAGTAGTGTGGAGTAAGAATTCAACGATAAACAATTCATCAACATAAGCACAAATAATCCAAACTGTGAGAAAATAATATCAACTATGATGCAAGCATTTAAGTATAAGATACCAAGATGATCATAACACATGCCAATATAAATTAGAGATTAAGCATATGGAAAATATGGATTAAATGAAAATACAATGACTCAAAATTCAAAACATACGATATATATAACCATTCATATACAAATGAATTACAACTATATAGGTACAAATGGCCACAAAAAGGCACAAACACATAAGTTTTACACACTTGCATAGTATCAATGTGTCTAAACATGGTGCTAAGGAGTGCAGGAGAGTGGACTAGGAACAAGATAAAATGACCCAATCACTTAAAATTTTCCAAGTAGATCTATTTAATCTCAATAAGTTATCAACATTTGATTTAGCCTCACATGTCAAATAAAGAACTCAAAAGGACAAACAACCATAATGCACACTTACCTATAAATTTTGATGATTCTCAAATGAATAACATCAAAATTATTAAGCCTCATTATGCAAACCCATTGATCTTTAACTAAACACCCTAAAAAATTTATATAATTTTCTCTCTCTTTTTCTTTTAAAGATTTATAATTATTTGAAGAATCAATGTATTTTTGGCCTTACAAATTTTTATATTTTTATTGCCTCTCATATTTTTGGCTCTTGCCATTGATGTCCTTTCATGCAAAGGAGACTTCTCTTTTTGTAGCCCTTTCCCGTGCATACACAAATTTTCAATAAAGCACTAAATTCTTATGGGCAATGATTTTTACATGCACAACTCCCCCAAAGTAAAAAATATTATGTATATGACAAGATTGATGGGATAACACCTAACTTAGCTCATGTAACATATGAAGTTAAAACCCAAAAGAGTTAGTGAAAAATTTGTGCGGAGACATATACAAAGTGAATCCATTAGGCAAATCAATTTAAAACTAATTCATGCAAACATAATTAAGAACAATTCAAGCATAGAAAATAATAACCAAATATCCTAGTCACATGGATACATGGAAGGAATGGGATTTAAAAACATTGATATGCCACACAATATGTGTAAAACAAAACTACGCATACAAAAAGTCTTTTGAGTTTTTAAACAATTTTCAAAATGACTCAAAAGACAAACAAAGTATTTTTTGTATTTTTTCATTAATAGCCAAAAATGGAAAACACAATACAAAAGATAAACATCATGAAACTAGTAATATCATATAACATTAAGCACAAAATCTAGTGTATGAAAACAATCAATCGACCACTTATAAGATATAGCATGTGATGAATTGTGTGAAAGCATACGAGAGTCAATAATCCTAACATTAAGTGCCTCAAAAAACTGATTTCCTAACACACATTGATGTTGTGTGAAGGACTTGGGAAACTTTGGTGACACTAGTCTTAACCTTCCTAGGATCTTTTTGAAGATCCTAACAAAAATGCCTAAGGTGACCTTTCCTACCCCAATGTGTGCATGTGTAGACGCGATGAATGTTGGCATTGGGTTGACCTTTTCACAACACACCTAGCTTTGGTTGGCTCTCTCAAAATCAAGGTATTGGCTTTAACAATAGAATTGTTAGTATCATCAAATCCATTCCCACATGTGTCATATTTAATTCGAGTGATGCCTAATATTTTATCCCATTTTTTTGACCTAGACTCCAAATCAAATTTGACATTACTCGAGACTCTCAGTTTCTCTTCTAACTCCATAATCCTAGACTCGAGCAAACCCCTTAGACTCTTGAAACTTAATAAAATCCTTGTTTAAAACCTCCATCAAACCACGAAGGCTATCTTTCTCTCCCTTACATACTCGAGCTTTTCCTTAAGTGTCTTCTCACAAGACCTAAGATCCTTAATCAATTTAGCATCATCATTTCTTATGGCATGTTCTTTTATCTTAGCTTTTAAATGCAAGTTGGACTTTTTCAACTTCAACGACTCTGCGTAGAACTCTAGAAAGGCCACTTTAAGCTCATTATCCTCATCCTCATCTTCTTCTTATTCTTCATCGCTCCTCTCCCCGGTAGCTTGGGAACCTAAAGATCAAACTTCAGAATCGTCAAGCACATGATTAACTTCAACGGGGGAAGACACTTCATTTAAGACCACATGACTAGCCATGAATGCAATATAGTTGCGCTCTCCGAGGGGAATTAACTTCCTCTTTCGACTCACTATCACTAAGGGTGGTATTATATACCTTCGGTTTCTTGCCCTCCTTCCTTATTTTAGTAGGACACTCACGAGAATAATGCCCTAACCCTTAGAATTCAAAGTACTTGTCTCGATCATCCACCTTCTTAGGACTATCACTATTCTTCCTATCATAGTCATTATAGTTTTTAGGATTCTATTCTAAACTCTTATCATCTCAATGCTTAAGAAACTTTTTGAACTTCTTAGCAAACCTAGTAATCTCTTCAGCATCAATCTCATCGTCACTATTAGAATCCGACATGTCCTCTTCTTGAGCTTTCAAACCAATGTTCGTATTTTTATCCTTTTTCTTTCGAGGATACATGTTCATCTCAAAAGTTTGAAGGTCACCTAACAAACTTTTAGATTATCACAGTGTTGATACCATCTAGGGAATCTAGGACTATGTCTTGGGCATTAAATCTTTTAGGCAACGACCCTTAAGATTTTTTGCACCACTCTAGACTCGTGGATATGCCCAACTAAGTTAAATGAGGAATATACAATATCCCATAACCTAGCATATAACTCATCAAAAGACTCGTTCTCTGAGATTTTAATCGTCTCAAGCTTCATCGTCTGATTTTGTAACTTAGAAACCCTAACAGTATGTATTCCCTTGTGCGTGGATCTTAAAATATAACAAGTATCTTTCACGCTCTTGCAAGTCATAATGCATTTAAACTCTTCATTGGTAACAACGAAAAAAATAGCGTTGACACCCTTAGAATTAAAAATCGAGGCATTATTGTTAGTCGGTGTCCAAGAAATGAACACTTTAGGAGCACCATATTCGATGACACAAGTCTACCCATAGTCAATCGCGTTCTAAACGTTCTCGTCGATCGATTTATGGAAAAATTGCATTTGTGCCTTCCAATAGGAATATTTCATCCCATTAAATAATGAAGGCTGAGAAACGAAACCCCCTTCTCGATTAACATCCATTTAGACCCTAAATAAGCACAAAAATGGATTTATCACAACAAACTAGTGTAACCCACTCTGATAGGAATTTGAGAAAGCGAAGTGACCTAGGGTTTTAGAGAAAAACACCACCAAATTTTATTTTCATAATTTTTAATTCACTTACACCAATTTATAAAACGATAAGTGTGAAATTGAGGAAAATTTGGCCGCCAAAGCTGCTAAACCTACTGAGGGACCCAGTTGAGCTGCAAATTAGTTATTTCTTGCAATAATTCTCCTAGAGCTTCCATATATCACATCACTAGTCTTGTAGTAATCCCATAATTGGAACCATGCTTGGTTACCAACACTCCCCAATCTATGGTAGCTATCGTGACTTTCATCTAGTACCCATCCAAGAAACTATCAAGTTATACTCCCTACTAAATACTTTCGGGCTCAATAAAGACACCACACCAATGTCTAGGACCTCCTCTGTCGGGTATTCACCATATTGAAGTTGGATGGTCTCTTGAATCCTCTTAACCCTAGACCACTCCACATTCCCTAAAAGGACTCATCCAAAGAATGGAATGTATAGTGCCAGGAAGTATTCAAGAAAATACAGCAGTGATTGACTTATCCACCGGTATTAGTACCTCCGTAATCAGGATAAACTCTCTTGCTCTAAATGACCATAATTGACACGACTGTTGTAACCATGTTAACCCAATTCGTAGAGAGTTCCTAGAAGGAATGTGCTATTTACTATGTCAGCAAAAATTTAGTATCCTACGAGCTCAAATACACTGTCTTCGAAAAGGCTTGTGTGTCTCTCGGATGGATCACTAGTAAACTCTACCATTACATGATGTCCTTCAGTATATGACTCATCTCTAAGATGGATCCCCTGAAATGCCTCTCTACAACCAAATGTCCAAATGGCTACTAATGCTGTTTGACATGGAAATCATGTACATCACACAAAAATCCACTAAAGGGAGGGCCATCTCCAACTTTTTCACATGGAAACCCCGGTCAGACAAGGAAAAACATAGTGACACAGTATTCCATGATGAGGATCTATTCACCTTAAACGATAGGAAAACTTTGGAACTCTACTTAGAAGGGTACTCTATTATGGGAGTGGTCCTTATATCCATCAACTCATGATGACTCCCCATAGCTATTAAACTCACCTACGACTGCATCGAAAACATGGTTGAGTATGAGGCTTTCATCACATGTCTAAAAAATACATTGGAAATGGGAATTAGAGAACTAAAATTAAATTAAGACTCAAGCTTAATCATTATCCAAATCTTAGTCAAGTGGAAAATACAAATTGATAAGCTCTAATTTTATAATGCTTACTTATAATTAGTAGTTACTTAATTCGTACATCACGAATTCGAATTCGAATTCCTCCTAAGGGATGAAATTAACTTTACAGATGCACTTGCCACCCTAACCTCCATGATAGACATGTCAAAAGGAATTATTGAAATTAAGTTTATCATAACTAACCAAATCATCCCTTCTTACTTCGTTGATATCGATGCCATCGAAGAAATAATGGTGGAACCCTTGGTTTGGTACTATAACATATGGAACTTGCACAACAAAAACCACTACCCGCCCGATGTTTCCCTAAATGACCCACTTACCCTAAGATGACTGAGAACCTAATTCACCATTTGTGGGGGTCAACTATACAAGAGAGGGTTTGAAGGAATACACTTATAATGCATAAAAAAAGACGAGACTCTCTAGATCGTGGAGAAAATCCATAGCGATAAATGTGGTCCGCACATGAGTGGGCATACCCTTTCTAGAAAAATATTCTCACAGTCATACTACTGGACTACCATACACACGGAATGGACAAACTACATTAGCAGTTTTCTAAAATGTTAACTTTATTCCCCTCGATAACACCTATCTCGCTAATAGCTCTAGTGCATGACCTCACCCTTATATTTGTCCACCTTGGGAATATACATCATAGGAAAGGTTACCCCTAAGACCTCCACCGGGTAAAAATTCATCTTGGTAGCCATCGACTATTTCGATAAATGGGTTAAAGCTGAATCTTAAGTATTACTGAGTGCTAAGAAGGTGGACAAATTCATACGTCATAACATAATTTGCCACTTTGGCATACCCCACGAGTTGGTATAAGATAATGATTCTCACTTCAAGAAATAGGTCCCAAACCTACTACATGAATATGAGATTACTCGGCATAAGACATTCCTATACAGACTTCAAACCAATGGATCCATTGAACTGCTAACAAAAATGTCAAAAACATCATCAACAAGATGACTGAGACCTACAGTGACAGGTCAGATAAACTCCCATATTCCCTTAGGGGTTACCTTACTATAGAAAGAAACTTAATAAGGGCCAACCCTAATCACTTATTTATGACATGGAGGTAGTCTTCCCTATACAACTCGAGGTACCATTATTACGGGTCATTCTCAAAAGCCAAGTCGCCAAAACTGACTGAATTCAATCTCAGTATGACAAACTAGCCCTCCTCTACGAGAGGAGACTAGAGTTTCCTTATCACATATAGGGAAACAAACAGTGTATCGCTCGATTATTCAATTAAATAGTAAAAATACGAAACATATAAGAGGATAACCTAGTCCTAAAAGATAATCTCAAACCTCCCCAGAATCCGAGAGCAAAAATTTCACCCAACTAGGGAAAACCCTATCTTCTCACCAAAATAAATTTTAGCAGAGCAGTAACCGTAGATGATCTTGATGGAGTCATGTTTTCCCAAACCTTCAATCTCAACCGTTTAAAGAAATTATTTCCTTAAACCTACATGTGGTGAAAATGAGAACCGATAAAAGGCAAAAATAATTGGTTGTGATGGGAAGGTAAGACTATGAAAGCCTATAGACATTCCTAGACCTACATAAAAAAGCCCACTTGGACCCCTAACCTTTCACTCGAAGTTAGAAAAAACACTTTGATCCCCCCGACCATTTTAAATTTAAGATAACTACGTGGACCCGATTATTCGTTATATTTTTATCCCATATATTCAAATACTTGAACATCATTGCCTTTGAATCGAAGATACGTAGGAAACTCGAGATATCACTCCGGGCCTAGTCTAAACACATACCAAAAACCCTATTTTAGGGAAAACCTATTTATGGACATTGAGCCCTCACTCCCAAAGAGTTGACACAGTCTAAATAAACTAAAACTTTAAGTAATAAAATAGTGTTTAAAGGCATTTTGAAACTGCGTAGGGTCATCTTAATTTGAGAAACAACACCTAAAGGCCGATACCATGAAAGAAATAGTCAAAAGAAGCTTCATAGAAAAGTAAATGAGTATATGCCCTTATTTCAAAGAAATGAAAACCAAAAAACACTCCTAGAAACACCCTGTATCCCCGTACAAAACTAACAAATAGGTAGACTCACGAAGGGCTTCCTGCAAACAAAACCCTATCTTGGCTAAAGTATGACACTCCATCTCCAAAGATACATCAAAAAGCTCTTGCCCGATCAAAAACAAAGAAAGTGAACCTCCTTCCCTCACCAACCGGTGTCGATACATATAGATTTCTTTCCAGGAAGCAGATGGAAGCTGTCTCTCTCCAAAATAAAAAGTCTTAAAAAAGACGGGGCACATTTGTTCCAATATTATTATGTATCCCTTTTATTTTATTTGTCCAATGTAAAGAAGAGCATATATGTGTTTCAACACAATTTTAATGAAAGTAACCTAGGCTCATTCTATTTTTCATATGCATATTGGGCATGTAACTGTTGTATAAATAAGAATAAAGTTGCACCTACTATATCAAGAATCATCCATGATCTTTCCCCATAAAAAGTATAAAGGCATAAGCATGAATGAAATCCAAATAAGGCCATATAAAATCAAAAGAGGTCGAAAATTTGTGCTATCAAGTATATGAAAATAAATAAAGAATAATATCCATGCATCAATGAAATAATAAAGAGAATATAATCTAGTGTGTGAATCGGTAGAGACAAATCCTCCACCTAGCCAATAAAGCCAATATCTACTCATTTCGCTAGTTCTTGTCCCGCTCGACATCATCACCACTACTATTTGATGAATTTGGATCCTCTAGATGCCTGGGACTAGGCTAATCTAGGGGAGGAGGCCTACGGACAACAACCTGATGATTCATCGACTTAATGCAGGAATATGAAACCTCCTCAAGATGTGGAGGGGTACGAGAATGAAAGTGAGATGACAACCTAACTGTTATACTATACTCATGAGACTCGATGGGACCATAAACCTGAATGCAATGGGCAAATTCCTGGTGTATTGAGAACTAAAAAATCATCATCCTCTGTAGGATGGATGCCAAAACCAATACCTCCTTAAAAAAATACAAAAGCAAGAAAGTAATTAGCAGAAAGAATGATAGTACAAGAATTTAAAATGTAAAAAGAGGAATGAGACGTACTCCTTCTTCTCACAAAGTCACCTAAAATCTAGGATCCAGGTGATACAAATGGATAGTAGATGTGGAAAAGGGGAGTTTAACAGGGGCACCAAACTCTCAAGACTCCACGGTGTGCGATAAAATATGGATATCTACCCTCTTTATATGCGCATTTCCCTGAGTAACACCTTTCTCTTAACCCAGCCGCGTGACCTCCTCCTCCATATCCCTCATGTTAAGCTCTAGGGTGGCAATGCAAGCTTCGATAACCTCTTCTGTCCGAGCCCAACCCTGGACCACACCATCCTCCCACATCCTTACCCTCATCTAATCCTCAGCACGAATCTGCTGATGCTAAACATCCATGTCGTATAGTATTATGATATGAGGATTGTAATACCCCGTATATTCAAAATCGTATTTTAATTAAATTAATTTGGAATTTAGAAAAAATAAAATTTTGGGATTTAATTATTTTTAGTAATTTAAAATGTTCGATTTCATTTATGAAAAGTTGGATTTCAAATGAAATTGAAATCGGGGTGAAAATTAAGTTTTTACTTTTATATATAAACTTTTAGGCATTCTTGGGCCATTCCCATTACCGAATCGATTTGGCGAGGGTCAGCTCCTGCGCTGCCTTGGTTTATAGAGTTTAATTTTATTAAAATTTCGCAAACTACTTATATATTATTAATTTGGGGTTAGGACTTTAAACCTCATTATTTGAGAACCCTATGAGCAAAAAGCCTATATTATTTTATCATCTTCTACCTCCAAATCCTATCCACATTTAAACAAAAATTTCAGACCAAGTTTTGAAGGCCAAAATCAGATTCTATTCGCGTTAGTCCAAGAGAGGATTGTTGTCATCTTTTTGCGGGGAACTAATTCATCCATTTAGATTTCTTCAAACTAATCTAAGGCATGGTAACCTCTATTGCTTTCCCTTAGTATTATGCGTAGTAATTATGTCCTGCACACTAAATACATGTTATTTCTTAAAACAAATTAGAGATATTCATTAGGGAAAGCGGAAGACAAATCGGGACTATTTTTATGAAGACTCAAAACCTTGCATGTTAGGATAAAGATTTGGGTTTCGAAGAATTTAAGACGCTTGCATGTAGATTTTTACATAGAAATATCGTGTAACTAATTTTTATCATGTTAACTCATGTTGACCTTTTTGGATGTTGCGTAGTGGATAAATTCTTGTTGTATAAATTTGATAACATGTATGTGATTTAAAATTTAATAATTTGACGAGAAAGTAATGTTTAATTAATATTACGATTAAATGAACATTAATTGATTTATTTGGGATGTGTGGAATAAATTGGTAGAATTATTGTGATAAATGGAAATTTAGTCTTACGCAACTTAATTATTTTAATGTATTCGACACCGTGGGGACGACGGGGTTATGGGATAGATAGGGCCCTCACCTTTATTTAGGTTACTTTTTCGGTGTGCGACTACTTAGTTGACCTTTGGGATGTTGTCGCTTTTTGGAGAACGTGAGGACCCCCAATTTTAAATTTCTTTCACTTTAATTTCCTATAAGTGTAGAATAAAGATGGTTACTAACAAAATTTATTTTTTCAAAATATATTTAATTTTCTTTTCTTTAAAAAATGGAAAATTATAGTGAACACAAATTTTAATTTCTTAAAACAAATTAAAATTAAACACTACAACGTGAATTAAAGTAAACACACACGCACACTTTAAATTCACTCTGACCAAATTAATTTATTTATCAAGTTTAAACAATGTAGGCAAGAATATTATCCAATTAATTTAGTGTCGACTTGAATTAAATTAACTTAAAATAAACTTAACCAAATAATTAAACAAACACCATTTTAATCAAGATTGCGAATTAAACCCAATTTTATCTTTAAACCCTAAACATGCGTTCTAGGTGATTTTAGCAAAAGATAAAATAAATTCATAATCCCACAACACGCCGATGTACGAGGGCAACTCAAAATGGGAAAAAAAATGGACGGACCTGGGCTAACAAATTCACTAAGTATGCAATTACAAATTACAAGATAGGTAGACTTACACCACAAACTTGAGTCCTTCCAAGCCTTGACACTCCTTCTTGTAAACACCTCTGCCTAGCGAATAATTACGGAGTCCACCGGAAACTTGGAGTTCACCAATTGAGACCTAAAAACCATCAACCACACATGGTTCCTTTCACCATGTGAGAATCCCGCAGCGAAACGAAAGCTTCTTCTTCTTTGAGGGATGTAGATGCAAACCCAAACTCTCTTCTTTTGGGGTGTAGAGAAAACTCGGTACCAAACACTCCAAGATAATATATATATATATATATATATATATATATATATATATATATATATATATATATATATATATATATATATATATATATATGTATGTATGTAGAAATACTTGGAATTCTAAACTAAACAATTTATGAGTGTAAACACATGTGTATGAGAAAATTTTCTAGTTAAATTTGACACATGAAAACTGGGACTTTTGTTTGGAAATATTTGTTCTCAAAAATCTCTCAAATATGTTGAAAAATTCATAAAGAAAGTCTCTCCCGAAGTTGGATTTAAAGTGCTAAAAAGAGGTGGGACAAAAGAGTGGGAAAATGGGTTAAAACTGACAAAACTGTTCCTGCCCAGAAATCTCGTTCAAACAAGATTTTTGTTCGAACGACATTTCGTTCGAACGACTTTTCTAATGAAAAGTCAGTGGCCAAATTGAGAAACTCGTTGGCAAACTCGTTTGAATGAAATCCTCGTTCAAACGACATTCTCGTTCGAATGAAATGTCAGAATGTTCATTTTTCAATTTAAGCCAAAAAACTTTATTTTAAATAAACATTACACCCTTAAATAATATTCCAAGTCTACTATAAATATATAAAAGCATTCATACATTTGGATACTTGAAATATGATGTTGATGACATGAAACATGGCATTGAAACTCGGCAATGACGTTCTCTTGAAAAGTAGGCCGCAACGTCTTCAACTTTAACATGTCATAGGCTTGATGGATGTTCAAGAACTCTATCCTATAACTCAAGTGTTTTTGTTCGGAATTGAGCCAACAGTACATTAAGACTCAATTGGAGACTTGTGTCCTTACAAATCTCCCCCTTTGGCTATTCCGGGAAAAAAACCAAAACAAAATCCTAAAGGGCCATCAAGCTCTACTAGACCAAAAAACTTCCCATCCAAAAATAAAAATAAGAAGCTTGACTAGAGGACCACTGGGTATAATTAGCTTTGCCGATGAAAGTTGCCACTTTGAAAAATTCCTGCACACTTAAGCAAACTATCAAATTCATATGGAATGTCTAGAATATTAAATGCATGTAGAATAAATACTCCCCTAAATTAATTATCCTTTATCAGCTATGTTTAACCTACGAAGATAGCGCTCTACCTCTAAGTTGAATCTCCTAAACTAAGATGTGATGTTAATAGGTGTAGATACCATTTCTACTCCCATCATTCTCCCCCTTTTTGTTCAGGAATAGACAAAGGTGATAGAATTAATAAAACTCATAGCCCCCCCACTAAAATTAAGTATGAATTATCTCCCTAAAAACTACACAAGGGATATATATATGGGAAAATAAGTAAAACATGATTGTGCATAAAGTGATAAGAGCATGAAATCATATGGGCAACAATAAAAGTAACTAATCCAAACAAATATTAATGGATACCAACTATGATGCGACAAAAATGATATTAATTTGAAAAATAAGATACGAAGCATGTGATATCAAACAAAATACGCAACACAATAGATACCAATTATGAAGTAAAAGCATAAATGGACTAGCTAATATGGCAAAGACTTAAACAAACAAAAATATCATATATGTATAAACAATAGATATAAAAATATGTATAAGCACACATATATAGATATAAACACACAAATGACACAAAATAAGATAATATAAGTTTTGAGATAATCTCTGAATTGAGAAATCCTCCCTAGTTAATAGTAGAGACTTAAGAGAATGAAGTAGCATGAAGACAGTGAGACCACTCGGCGAGGCAGCTTAGTGAGGAAGTCCAGTGACACACCCCAGCGAGGAGAATGTCCGAGAGAGATCTTCTTTATCTCACTTTCTTACTTAATCAAATTTTACCTTTTAAATACTTTGATTGTAATGTTGTAACGATTTTAATATTGAGTGTGAGGTCAAATGATACTCGCAAGAGACTAGGTCTGGCAGGGACTGTGAGAGCTTACATGCTCTATTGAATGACCACATCATGGTAACTTCAGAGGGACTTAGTTTGGAGGCTCTAGAAGTGAGGCAACTTTAGGGATTGTCTTGAGCATCTAAGATACACCTGGTAAAACACTATGATATCTTTTCATCGTGGAACCTCATGTAGAGCAACCTTGAGTTTTATCGTATATTGAGATTTAAGCTAAATAGTCCCCTACTAAATGTCACATCTACTTTAGGTGATGTCTTCAGCTAACTAAACACTATGCAATTCAAACTCGAGTAAACCACTGTGGTATTGGGGCTATTAGACAGTTTGGTGAGTCACCTCTGTGGTGATAGTCCTATGACACACAGTGGTTAGGCAAAAGGCATGCCTGCGCATTTAATGATCACTACATAGGGTGTGTTGGCCCATCATGCATTTTATGTTTGTGATGTAAAGTATGATAGGAAGATCTTTCACTTGCAGGTAGTTTGAAATGTCTCGGGAAGGGGTGTGGGGCTATTTATGGGCCTCAACCATTTCTGAGATGAGAGAGTTCTTTCTAGATATTTATTGCTAAAGAGGGAATATATTAGAGAGAAGTTATTACAAACCAGAGAGTTTACACACCAACCATTGTCTTTATTATGAAGCTTTTAATAGATGATCCGATATCCTTCATAGGTTGTTGGTGTGTTGGCTTCCTGCCAAGGTGTATCTAGGGTTCTTACTTCTCTGTCCCTTTGAATGATTTATTTACGAGTTTCCTTTATTATTATTTGAGTCATTTATCAGAGACTTGTGATTTCAATTTGAGTGTTGGTTATGTACAATATTTTGTGTTCACTTGTATTTATTAGAGAGCTCTTGGTTTATCGTTTATCACCACGTCTACAGAGGTTACACCTCAACTGATATTACTCTACTCCCAGGCTTCAAGGGGACCACCCTTTTACAATATATATATATACTAGCGGAATGCCCGTGCCGGAAGGCACAATGAAAAATTTTAAAATACGTAATCGCGAAACGACAAAAATTGTCAAAGTATGTAACTGCAAAACGGAAATAAATTCATTCTCCAAAAATTGTCAAAGCATGTAATCGCGAAACGATGAAAATTTTCAAAGTATATAATTGTAAAACAGAAAAAATATTTTTTCCTAACAAAACAAAGTGTAATTTTAAAGAAAAACTGCCCATAATCTCCGTTGTTTATATTAATTGTTAAAAACAAAAGAGTAATACATTTAAAATTAATTGTTAAAAGGTTTTTACTAATAAAAAAGAACTATAAAATTATTTTTATAATTAAAAACAACATCTAAATATTTTTTTTGTTTAATTTGATGTCTTATATTCACAATTAATTAATCTCGCTCGAGCGAAACCATATTCAAGAGAAGATGTGGAACCGCGCCAGCGACAATAATCAATCATGATATCATGTCAATAAAATATCGCGATTGATTAGTGCCGCTGATGCAGACCTACATTCAAGAAATTATGTGAATCCACACCAGCGGCACTAATAATTGACAATATCATGTGAATAAAATATCGCGATATTACGCCACTAAAATATCATGACATCATGTCAATAAAATAAAGCGATTAATTAGTGTTCCTGATGCAGACCCACATAGTTTTTTAGTTACGATTTTTTTTAATTTTAATAAAAAAACTATTTACTTTTAATTAAAAAATTGTTTTTATTTTAATTAAAAAAAGTTTTTTTTATTAATAGAAAAACTGTATGATTTTAATTAAAAAATTCTTTTTTATATAAAAAATGTTTTCTTTTTTTAAAATAGTTTTTAAATCAATTGTTAAAAAAAAGCTAAATGCGGTCTTAGGCGGTACAAAACAGTTTGTCATATAGCTTGATAGTTATTACGCACGCTTCATGCAGCCAAATTTTGAAAGAATATGTCATATGTATAGTTGTTGCCTAGATGTCTAACATCATAATGAGGAATGTTACAAAAGATGACTATGAGATTCCTTGAGCCATGTGCACAACTATTATTTTTTTTTCATTTTATAATATTTAGCTACAATGTAAAAATTAACAAAAATGTAATCTAACAATCTAACAACTAGGGGTGTTCACGGGTCGGTCGGTTCGGTTTTGACCGGGTTTTTTGGGCCGAACCGACCATGTCGGTTTTTGGAGGAGGAGAACCGAACCGAACCGAAAATGCAGTAAAACCGAACCGAACCGAACCGAATCGGATCGGTTTTTGGCAGGGCCGGTTCGGTTTTTCCGTCGGTTTTTGACAGGGCCGGTTTTATACAGGGCCGGTTCGGTTTTTTCCTTTATTTTAATAAAAATTATATTTTTTTAATACCTAATATAAATATAAAATTAAAAAATATAACATAATATGTCAAGACTAATATAAATATAATATAAAATATAAAATTAAAAGGTATAAAAATTAAATCGGTTCGGTTCGGTTCAAAATCGGTTTTTTTATGCCAAAACCGAAAACCGAACCGACCCTGTCGGTTTAATACCTGATTAAACCGAACCGAACCGACCCTAAAAAAAACCCGGCCCGAAAATTTTCGGTTCGACTCGGTTTTGTCGGTTTGTCGGTTTGGTCGGTTTTTTTGCACACCCCTACTAACAACTACAACGCACTCTATTAACCAAACCCACCTCCTTTAGTCACAACCATAATAATAATTAAAAATTTATAAATCACAAATGAAAATGACAGTTCAGATTCCAAAAATTAAAATTTTCTCCAAATGAAAATGAAAACCCATTTGAGGGAGAGTGTTTTCAAACCCATTTGAAAGATTTGGTACTATCTCATGTCTGAAAGTGAAAACCCATTTCGTGTTGTCATCGTCATTTCATATGGGAGAGAGTTTTCAAAACCATTTCATATTCCAATTTTTAAGAGAAAAAACATATAAAACCTAAAACCCAGCTTAAACAAAACATAAATTCATTTACTAACAAATCTACCTCGTAAGCATAAATTCACAATGATAGAAAAAATGCTCAACAAACATTGAAGATTTCCTCAACTAAGATTCAACAAACACATAACAATTCAGAATAAAAATTTTCTTGAACACAGTACATATCATATCCAACAAATATGTGAAGATTTTCTCAACAAACACATCAAGCCAAACATCTTGGTAGTTGAATAACATGTAAAATCTTCCTTTTTTTCGTTTGAGTCACGATCTGTGCCAGGAATATATAGAATACTTCGAGTAAACAACACATATGTAAAAAAAAAAAACTGAACCATTTCAGTCTCAAGGGTAAACAAAACCAAAAAAAAAAATTAAACTGAACAGAACATTTCGATGTAAAAGAAATCATTACAAAAATATTTAAATTGTATGCTCTTTTTCATATATGTATATTTAAATTGTATGCTCTTTTATTTTGTTTTTCTAAAGTGTAGTATTTAAAAATTTGTTAAAAACAGTAAAAATATCAACTACAATTTATTTTGTACGTTAATTGAAAATAAAATTAAAAAATATTTTGTGCGTTATTAAAAAAACGTACATTAATATAAAATGCTTTTCATATTTAAAAACATTTTGTATATTAGCTTGCAACTTGGGTTATAGAAAAAGACATGATTATTGTTATAAATGTCCATGTACTTTTATACTTTTACAGTTTTTAACATTAGACTATTATCGATAAAAACAAAAAGACTTTATTCCTCCTTGAGCCATGTGCACAAATTTTGAATTCCAACATTCCAGTCTTGAGCCATGTGCACAAATTTTGAACACCGTAAAGACATGCCTTCTGCAAATAATAAAAAAACAAAAAAATGTATCAACTGCATGAGTATATGGCCTATAAACAAACTTTATTTTGTATCTTTCATCTTTGAGTAGAAGAGAAAATCGGGAATGCTTAAACCTGCGCATGCGCCGATTCTAATAACAGTAAATAAAAGAAATCCAAAAAATAATGAATAAAAAATAATAAATACAAAGATACAAAATACAGAAAAAAAAACTTTAAACAAATCTGAAAATGACATAAAATTATAATATTTGACAAATCATATTATAAATTCCTGCAAACATTGAAAATTAATAAAAAGTTAATAAAAAAATATGTAAAAAATTGAATAAACACTTTAAAATTTTGGGGACAAAATAAAGGAAAAACTTAATGAATACATTAACCCATTTTGGGACATAAAAGAACAAATCAGGCTTGAACTCAAATATTAAGAACCATAGGAGGAACGAAATATAAAAAAATAAAAACGTAAAAAGTGTAGATCTGAAAAAGGAAAAATAGATACAGAACCTGTCAAATATATTAAGATATGGATCAGTCAGATAATCAAGAAAAACATAAATTTATTGTATTGTATACTCCATACCTTTGTGGTAAGAATGGACGGTGGAATTGAGGCACCGACTTTGCATGAGGCACCAATGTCATCCTTAATTATTTTAAGGCCTTATGTTCTTCCATCTGTTGAGAGAAAATAAATCTTTAAGAAGAAAAATCTAGTTTACATCATTACTATTGGAAGAAAAATCTATACAAGTCTACCATTTTTCAGACTCCTCTGCCTCTTCTCTGTATCTCTTATTCATAATCTCTTTCTCTAGTCCTTAATATGTGAACCAAAATTTATTTCAAGCATTTTAAAAAAAAACACAAATTTTATATGTTCTTTTGATCCATCAGAAGAAAAGCTGCTCAGAAAAACATCATCTCTGTAATATGATGTTAAACGAAATAGAAAAAAGGGGGAAAAATATACCTTTTCATCAAATTCTGCTCTATTAACAGCTCGATGTTTGACATGTAGATTTAATTCCTTAACATCTGTGAGGGGTTTAGGTACTGTATCAGGAACTGGGATGGGGTCCCTACAATTAGACTGTTAATGTGTGTGCGTGTGTGTGTGTGTGTGAGAGAGAGAGAGAGATTACCAGGGGAGGCGTCAACGTGGTGGTCAGGTGACAGCATGGGGTTGAGTGGGTAGAAAATCAGCTCACAAAATTAAAGTAAAACATGGTTAATTCTCAGATCTGAAAAAGGAAGGGAGTGTAGGAGACACTAAAGGAGCGTGTACGTGAAGGGAGATTACCTTGAGATGAGGCAGCGGGGGCGGAGCAGGGGCGGGGGTGAAGCAGGGGAGCGAGGCCGAAGCAGGGGTGGAAGTGTTGGAGCTCAAGGGCGGCGATGTTGGAGCTCAAGGGCGGTGACGCTGGAGCTCAAGGCCGGCGATGCTGGAGCTTAAGGGCTGAGGGCATAAAAGGTTTGAAATATTGAAGAGAGGAAGAGAATGCACGATAAAGTGAGTTATTCTTCTTGAAGAGAGAGAATGGGTTTGAGTGTGTAAGAGGGGTTGACAGTGTAAGAGAGATTGTCTGCCTTGAAAATCCGAGACATTCAAATTAAAGTGGGTTAATCGTGGAAGGTTACGAAAGTACCCCAAAATTTGAATTAAAGGGTATGTTTTGTTAAAAGAAAAAAGAGGGAAACCAAATAATAGAAGGGTAAATTTGTAAAGAGAGAGAGGTAGAAGTTTAGATTATGCCATGTCACAATGTTATAATCTGACATGGCACACTCCCAAACCATTAGATAACCCAAAAAAAATTGATCCCAACCGTAAATTTTTTGGAACAGTAAAACACCCCCCCTCTCATATAATATATATATATATATATAGTACCTCGCTCGTTGAGATTTCCCCAAGTTGTCCCATAGTCATAGGGACACTCACATCTCAGACTTGAAAATAAGGAAAGGGGAAAGTGTTAGTCCGACAATTAGATAATTATGATAAATTGTGTTTATATCATTATTAGCATATGTGATATGGATAATATGTTATTAGTATATATAATGTTAAGTCATTATGTTTAGTCTAATCCTACCTTTCTAAAGCATGGAATATTGAATTAGTTACAAATATAAAATTTTGACTAGTTTTAACCTTTATAACATAACAATTGACTTAAGGTGAAAACTAGATGGTTTTAGAAATGTGGCATAAGGTGGTAAAAAAATAAACGGTGTGTGAAATAGAGGTTCGAGAAAGAAGTTATACTGAAATTACTAACCAAAGGCAAATGTGTCCATCCGTTTAAGTGGTAATTCGTGCTTTATACCCAATAAGTATCTTAAATTTATTGGTTGGAGGTGTAGGATGGTTTTTATGACCTTATACCTTTTAAATAACTTTCTCCTTCAGCCAAAAGCATCCACGAAAGAGTTTTACCTTGAGGAAAGAGAATTTTGAAGTTTAAGAAGAAGGTGTGAGGAGAAATTGAAGAAAAATTCATAGAAAATTATGTAAAAGCCCCTAAGGTAATTCCATCCATAAAACTTGTGTATTTTTTTTGTATTGCTGATTGAAATGGTAGAAATAATCATTTTTTTTACTAAACTTTCATGTCTTTATGTGTACGTATGGATAGATGAAAGTTTAAGAAAAGTTGAACTTGTAAACCCTTGAAATTGCTTCGTTTAGAAACCTTGTGTATTCAAACTTCTATATCTTTTTGTGTACTTACTGAAATTGATTAATTCAAGTTGGAGATTTACATAAACTAATATATGTATATCATATCTGAACATTATGTAAAAATATCAGGAAATGAATCTTGGGTGATAGTTTGAAGTCGAGGTGTAAAATCTGCCCAGAAATGATAAGTATGCATACCTTGTGTTTAGAGTTTCATTTGACATGGCAAATGAACTCTGAAAATTGTGAAATTTTAATCTTGTATTATTAAATATGTTTTCTTAAATTGGGTGAAATATCATAGATTATGATGTATTAAAATTATAAAAAAAATCGAAGATGACAGAATGATAGAGGAGCCTATAGGGCGGATTGACGTGTCATATTTTGTTTTGGAAACCTAATATGATAAGGATTTGATTACCAAGAAGAATTAAATTATGGTTGGGCTATAATTTGAATATGTTAGATATCATAACCTGAATCTAGATGGGACTTCATTTATAATGAATGATTTGAATAGAATCATATGATGCTTATGGATTGAGTTATGTTCAAGTTATTCTTTGAATTGTTAATGTTCTTATAATGATACTAATATTCTAAGAATGATAAGAAGAGAAGAAGAACCAACTGAACAAGTGCCAGATAAAGGAAAAGGGAAAGGCTGCTAAATTTCCATGGTGAATGTACTTATGATTGTTTCACATACAGTGAAAATGATATGATGGCTATGGATATAGCTCTAAGAGAAGGATTTGTTTGGATATTAAATTATCCAGGATTGGTTTGAATACTTCCGTATTCAGGATTTGTTTGGGTTTTATGATCCAGGATTGGAATTGGACAAAGATCCAATGATTTGTTGGAACTTATGTTCAAGGATTTATTATTGCCAATGGGAAGGATTGTTTGGATTTTGTATCCACAGATTTGATATAGAACTTTTAATTAATTGCAGGGAAGTAGTACCTCACTAAGCTTAATTCTTACAGTTTATATTTTAACATTTTCAGGTTTGGACGCTTCCAGTTAGGATACCATATAATGGGAGATTTTGAGAATTGCACCGATAGAAAGAGCTAGGGTTTACATAGGGGATTTTGTCATTGTCGCACTGAAGATTTTGATACACTCACACATTGTATATATTGAATTAGCATAGGTTGATTTGATGTTTGTAATAGTTAATCATAATTTTGTATAACCGCTAATTATGACTCTGATGTTGATTAAGTCATGGTGCAAAAATTATATTATATTCATTATGCAAATAAATATTGATAAGTGGATTACATTTCAAATGGACTGAAGATCATGATTTAATTGTTATGAAAATAAATTATTATAATGGATTTGGATTTGGGGTGTGACAATTAGTGGTATCAGAGCGTCTAGGTTATAAATTTTGGATGTGTGCAACAGTTAGATGGCAGTTATTGGTTTCTTTAATATTATTGAATTATTTATATACTAAGAAGTAGTTTAATATTGTAAACTGTTTATATTGGTTGTTAGAATTTTTTTGTATTACTGATAATTATAGATGGAACCTGGGAATGGATAACATAAAGAAGAGGGAGTAGCTTCTCATACAGACAATACTGAAGTACAACGGAGTGTTGCTGGAAGGGCTAGACAGAATGAGCAGCCTACAGAGATGAAAATAATAGCACTGGCAATACTGAGGATGGAAGAACAACATGAAATAAATATGGAATTAATAGCAGATAAACAGACTAAATATCTTGAATCAAAGACTGTAGCAACAATTGAGAAAGAGGCAAGGAAGGAAATGACAGATTCCATACTAGAAAAGTTCCTGAAGTTGAATCCTCCAGAATATTTAGGGTCAGTGGAACCTAAAGAAGCTGAGATATGGGTCAGAGATCTAGAGACCATCTTTGCAGTGATAAAAGTTCCAAATAACCAAAAAGTAAGTTTGTTTGTGTTTAGGTTGAAAGGAGAGGCCAAATATTAGTGGGAATCCAGCAACCATTTGGTGTCCAAGATGGAAGGTATTTATGTTATTACTTGGGTTGAATTTATTAAAGCTTTGTATGCTAAGTATTTTCCTAAAGTTTATGGGAGGGAGAAAGTGAGGGAATTTATAAACTTGATCCAAGGGAAAATGTCTGTGAGGGAGTATGAGGCTAAATTTATAGCTTTGTCTAAATTTGATACTAAATATGTGGAGGATGAAGAAGAGAAATGTAGTAAGTTTACAGATTGGATGATTTGGCCCATTCAAAATAGAGTGGCCACTTATGAGTTAGAAGATTTTGCTTCTCTGGTGAACAAATACACGATAGCAGAAAGGCAAATGAACCAAGGGGATGCGAGTAGAGAGAATTTTAAGAAAAGTAGATTCGACGCATCTCAGTCTAAGGGAGGTGATGCTACAAGTGTTAAGATGGAACCTCATAAATTTCCAGAGAGGTGGTGGAGATAGTGGTAGAGGTCAGGGGAGATTTGGTAGAGATACTAGGGGCAGAGAATCTTCTAGCCTAGTTAGGAGGTCAGGAAGAGGTGAGGCACCAGCGAGATTTATTACATGTTTCTTTTGTAAAAAGGAGGGGCATTATAAATCCGAGTGTCCTAAGCTTAAATGAGTGGAATGCTACCATTCTCATCAAGTGGGGAATGTTAATAAGAATTGTTCGCATTTGGCAGAGACTCCATCAGCACCTAGTGAAGTAGCAAGCAGAGTGTTACCTCTAGGCATTGGAGAAAAAAGTGAGGGTAGAGGACAAGCTAGTGGTTCTAGGCCAGGTGGACGAGTCTTTACGATGAAAGAGGCTCATATTACTCCGGATGTGGTGACAGGTACACTTTCTGTTACTGATAGAAGTGCTTATGTTTTGATTAATCCTTGTTCCACACATTCTTTTGTGTCCTATGGTTTTGCTATATATCTGAATAGACTGTGTACTCGTTTAGATGTGGAGTTGGGTATTTATATGCCTATGAGGGATATCATTGTAGTTGAATATGTTTTTCATGATGGTGTTTTGATTATGGAGGTTAGCGATATAGTTATAGATCTACTTCCATTGGATATTTATAATTTTGATATAGTTATCGGAATGGATTGGTTATATAAATATCATTCATCTATGGATTGTTTCTGTAAGGAAGTTGTTTTTAATATGCCCGGTGAACCTAAATTTAAATTTATGGGGGAAAGGAAAATTGTCCCTAGTTGCATCATTTCTGCTATTCAGACGAGGAAATTATTGAGTAAGGGTTTTGAGGGTTCTATTTCATATGTTCTTGACATTGGGAAGGGGTCTTTACAATTAGTCAATATTCCTATTGTAAGGGATTTTCCAGAAGTGTTTTCTAGTGAGTTGTCTGGGGTTACCTCCAGATAGAGGTTGAGTTTAGTATTTAATTGGCATCGGGGACATCCCCTATTTCTATGGCACCGTATAGAATAACACCTACTGAGTTAAAAGAACTCAAGATTCAATTGTAGGATTAACTTGATAGAGGGTTCATACATCCTAGTGTATCTTTATGGGGTGTACTAATTTTATTTGTGAAGAAGAAAGATGGTACCATGCGTTTGTGTATTGATTATAGGCAACTGAATAAAGCTACAATTAAGAACAACTACCCTTTACCTCGTATAGATGATTTGTTTGATCAATTAGAGTGTGCTAAAGTTTTTTCAAAAATAGACTTACGATCGAGTTATCATCAGTTGAGGGTCAAGGAGAGTGATATTTCTAAAAATGCGTTTCGTACTCGGTATCGTCATTTTGAATTTCTGGTAATGCCTTCTGGAGTGACTAATTCTCCAACGGTATTTATGGATCTTATGAATCGAGTACTGCATCCTTTTATTGATTCATTTGTAATAGTTTTTATTGACGATATTCTGATTTACTCACGTGATATGGTTGAACATGAAAAGCATCTCAAAACTATTTTGAATGTGTTGAAAGATAAGCAGTTGTATGCCTAGTTTAGTAAATGTGAATTTTGGCTATCACAAGTTGTATTTTTAGGCCATGTTATTTCTAGAGATGGTATATGTGTTGATCTGAAGAAAGTAGAAGCTATTGTAAAATAGGAGAGGCCCAATAATATGATTGAGGTAAGGAGTTTTCTGGGTTTGGCCGGGTATTATAGGAGGCTTATAAAGGGATTTTCTTCAATCGCCTTGCCAATGACTAAGTTAACCCGAAAAAATGTTAAGTTTGAATGCATTTTTTATTGTGAAAATAGTTTTGATGAATTGAAAAAGAGGTTGGTAACTGCACCTGTTCTTACTATTTCTTATGGTGGAGATGGTTTTCTTATTTATACTGATGCTTCACATCAGGGGTTGGGTTGTGTTTTTATGCAATATGGTAAAGTTATTTCTTATGCTTCTAGGTAGTTATGTACACATGGACGTAATTATCCTACACATGATTTGGAGCTTGCTGCTATTGTGTTTGCTTTGAAATTATGGTGTCATTATTTATATGGTGAAGTATGTGAATTTTTTACTGACCATCAAAGCCTTAAGTATTTATTTAGTCAGAAGGAGTTGAATTTGAGGCAGAGGCGATGGTTGGAGTTAATTAAAGATTATGACTGTGCAATTCACTACCACCCAAGGAAGGTAAATGTAGTTGCAAATGCTATGATTAAAAAGGCTTCAAGCAGGTTATCTTGTATTCGATGTGCTAGAGTTGCTCACATTATGGAGTTGAGATTGATGGGAATAGAATTACAGTTAGCAGATGGGGATAGGTTATTTGTTCATGTAAGCGTGAGGCCTTTGTTAGCTACCCGTATTCATGAATTACAAAGTCAGGATCCATTTCTAGAGAAGAAGTGGAAAAATGTCCGAGATGTTAAGTCTGAAGATTTTTATATTATGAATGATGGCACTTTTTTGTATAAGCAGCAGTTATGTGTGCCTAATGTGGGTGGATTGAAAGAGGAAATTTATATGAGGCTCATAATTCCATTTATACTATGCATCCTGGTAATACTAAAATGAATAGGGACTTGAAGGAGCATTATTGGTGGAATAATATTAAGAAGAAAATAGTTGATTTTCTTGGTGACTTATATGTTAGCAAGTGAAATTGGAGCATCAGAAACCTGCTGGTTTGCTTCATCCATTGCCAATACCAGAATGGAAATGGGATCATGTAACGACGGATTTTGTGGTTGGGCTTCCTCGATCTCAGAAGGGGTCAGATTTGATTTGGGTAGTGGTGGACATATTGACCAAGTCTGCTCATTTTCTAGTAGTCAAGACTACGTACACAGTTGATAGGTATGCTAGATTGTACGTTAATGAGATTATTCGATTGCATGGAGCACCTGTATCTATTGTTTCAGATAGGGGCCCTACTTTTACATCCAGGTTTTGGGATAGCTTGCAGTAAGCTATGGATACTAACTTAAAATTTAGTATGGCGTTTCATTCTCAAACAGATGGGCAGTATGAAAGGACAATACAGATTTTGAAAGATATGCTTAGAGCTTGTGTGCTTGATTTCAGAGGAAATTGGGATGAATATTTGCCTTTGATAGAATTTGCATATAATAATAGTTTTCAGTCCACTATTGGTATGGATCCATGTGAAGTATTGTACGATAGACGGTGTCGGACACCATTATAATGGGCTGAAGTTGGTGAAAGGAAGATAGAGGGTCCAGAGTTGATTGAAGTCACCACTGAAAAGGTAAAGATTATTAAAGATAGATAGAGAACAACTCAAAGTAGACAGAAAAGTTATGCAGATAAATGACGAAAATATTTAGAATTCCAGAAATGGGATTATGTGTTTCTTCAGATATCTCCATGGAAAGGAGTTATGAGGTTTGGAAAGAAAAGGAATTAAGTCCACGCAATATTGGACCTTATAAAATTCTTGAGAAAGTCGGGGTGGTTGCCTACAAGTTAGCGTCACCACCAGATTTAACTCGATTACATGATGTTTTCCATGTTTCTATTTTGAGAAAGTATGTAGTGGATCCTTCATATGAGCTGGTGGAACAACCTATTGAGTTGAAGGAAGACTTGAGCTATGTGGACGAACCACTTGCTATCGTGGATAGGAAGGAACAAATATTGAGATCGAAAGTGATCCCACTAAGTAAAGTTGTGTGGATAAGGCATTCCATGGAAGAGATTACATGGGAGAGCGAGGATACCATGAAGATGCGTTATTCGTATTTTTTTCATTCGGACAACCAAGGTATGTCAATTTCGGGGATGAAATTTCCTAACAGGGGGAGAATTGTGAAAATGAGATAATTATGATAAATTATATTTAAATCATGATTAGCATATGTGATGTGGATAATATGTTATTAGTATATATAATGTTCAGTAATTATGTTTAGCCTAATCCTACCTTCATAAAGCATGGAATATTGAATTAGTTATAAATATAAAATTTTGAAGTTTTCGATAGGAATGTTCATGTTTAAGACTAGTTTTGACCTCTATCACGTAACAATTGACTTAAGGTGAAAACTACCTAGTTGTAGACAGGTGAGTTATGGTGGTAACACAATAAACGGTGTGTGAAACGGAGGTCCGAGTAATAAGTTATATTGAAATTAGTAACCAAGGGTAAATCTGTCCATCCATTTAAGTGGTAATTCGTCCTTTATACCCAACAGGTGTCTTAAATTGATTGGTTGGAGGTGTAGGCTAGTTTGGATGACCTTATACCTTTGAAATAACCTTCTCCTTCAACCAAAAGCATCCATGAGAGAGTTTTACCTTGAGGAAAGAGAATTTTGAAGTTTAGGAAGAAGGTGTGAGGAGAAATTGAAGAAAAATTCATAGAAAATAACGTAAAAGCCCGTAAGGTAATTACATCCACAATTCTTGTTTATTTTTTTTTATTAAAGATTGAAATGATAGAAATCATCATTTGTTTACTAAACTTCTATGTCTTGATGTGTACGTATGGATAGATGCAAGTTTAAGAAAAGTTGAACGTGCAAACCCTTGAAATTAATTCGTTTAGAAACCTTATGTATTCAAACTTCTATATCATTTTGTATACTTACTGAAATTGATTACTTCTAGTTATAGATTGACATAGACTCATATATGTATATCATAGCCGAATATTATGTAAAAATACTAGGAAATGAATCTTAGGTGATAGTTTGAAGTCGAGGTGTAAAATCTGCCCCGAAAGGATAAGTATGCATACCTTGTGTTTAGAGTTTCATTTGGCATAACAAATGAACTCTGAAAATTATGAAATTTTTATATTGTATTATTAAATATTTTTCTTTTGAAATTGGGTGAAATAATATAGAAAGTTATGATATATAAAAATTATGAAAATTCTTGGAAGATGACTAAACGATAGAGGAGCATATAGGGCGGATTTTCTTTGTAGTAAAGAAACGAGCATTTCTTGCTCTAGGGAACTTGGAATGATGTGTCATCTTTTGTGTTGGAAACCTAATATGATAAGGATTGTATTACCAAGAAGAATTAAAGTAGGGCTGGGATATAATTTGAATAAGTTAGATATCATAACCTGAATCTAGATGGGACTTCATTTCTGATGAATGATTTGAATAGAATCATATGATGCTTATGAATTAAGTTATGTTCAAATTATTATTTCAATTGTTAATATTCTTATGATGATACTAATATTTTAAGAATGATAGGAAGAGAAGAAGAATAGACTGAACAAGTGCCAGATAAAGGAAAAATGAAAGCATGTTAAATTTCCAAGGTGAGTGTACATTTGATTGTTTCACATATAGATATGAAAATGATATGATGGTTATGGATATAGCTCTAAGTGCAGGATTTGTTTGGATATTAAATTATCCAGGATTGCTTTGAATACTTTGGTATTCAGGATTTTTTGTGGATATTAAAATATCCAGGATTTGTTTGGGTCTTATGATCCACGATTGGAATTGGACAAAGATCCAATGATTTTTTGGAACTTACGTTCCAGGATTTGTTATTGCCAATGGGTAGGATTGTTTGGATTTCATATCCACAGATTTTTTATAGAACTGTTAATTCATTGCAGGGAAGGAGTACCTCACTAAGCTTAATGCCTACGGTTTATATTTTTACATTTTCAGGTTTGTATGTTGCCAGTTATGATATCATCTAATGGGAGATTTTGAGAATTGCAACGATAGAAAGAGCAGGGGTTTACATAGGGGATTTTGTCGTTGTCACACTGAAGATTTTGATACACTCACACATTGTATATATTGCGTTAGCATGGGTTAATTTGATGTTTGTAATAGTTAATCATAGTTAATCATAGTATTGTATAACCGCTAATTATTACTCTGATGTTAATTAAGTCATGGTGCAAGAATAATATTATATTCATTATGCACATAAATATTGATAAGTGGATTATATTTCAAATGGACTGAAGATCATAATTTAATTATTATGAAAATTAATTATCACAATGGATTTTGGTTCGGGGTGTGACAGTTAGTGAACACTTGTATAGAGGAAAGCAAGTCAGAATAAAAAAGCATATTTAAATAAGTATATGAGGAACATCCTCTACGGTGCTAGAAGCGTGTCCCACGGGCATAGGGACCTCAGCCACACTAACATAAAGGTAATAAAACAAAAAGGTGTTAGTAAACTATATGCGCAAAAAAATAAGTCCAGTAAATAGATGTGTCAAAATGAGTACCTGAGGAATCACCTCCCTAGTGCTTGCTACATGTCCCACGAATAAAGGAACCTCATCAATAGTTCTAGCCCAGAGAATAAAGAAATAAATCATCAAGGTATCTTACACAGCAAAATGGTAAGAAAGGTGATACAATAAAGATAATAGTGTACCTGAGAGACCTCTAATGAAGAGGTGCTCGTGGGTAAGATCAAAAGAGGCTCCACTGCAACAGGGACCTTCGAGCGGATAACCTGGAAAGTTGGAAGGACATGATCCAAGATAACATCAAATAAGGAAATAATTACAAGTATGAAAAGCCTAGGAGAATAAAGTAAATACATTAGAGGGACGGTAGATGAGCTTCTCACTTGATCACCAATTGAAATTATAGTTGGTGGTGATGTGTTGATGCTAGCCTAAAATAAAAGCAAGCCAGAAATGAACTACGACTCAAATGAAGAATAGAATCATAAGTTATTAAAAAAATTGGAAAACTAATTACTCGAACCCTTAAAGGAGGGGAAGGTCTCAGCACAACCACGGGAGTTGACAAGACACTTGTAATAACCTATTGGTAAGAAATTTTAATAGAACTAAAACTAAAAAAAGGGATGAAAAGATAATAAGGTCATTGTTGGATACCTGAGAAGAATGGGAACCTTTGAGATAGGCCCACTCGAAGCCACACTAAAGATGGGTTAAGCAGGAAGAGGCTAAAAGTGGGTATTGTTATCCATAGGGATGTAAACTATGGGGAATGGTATCCTCCCGGAGGGTGATTATCTTGGAATAACAGCCCATCGGGTAAAAGTATTCTCCGACTAGTGGAGGAAGGTCCTCTTAGCAGAAGGCCCAATAAAACAAGTCAGGCACAATAAGAATAAGAGAGTGTTTGGTTGTAAATAAAAGTTCAACTAGGAGTGAAAGAATAATTTCTAAGAAGCACCTCTGAAGGTATGGTGGTGGTAGGCTAAGTAAGAGAACTGCCCACCAAAGAAGAAAATGGAGGCCTAGCAAGTGGACTGAGAGATATAGTCACATGTTAGGTAGACGAATGTACAAATAAGTTAACAAGAGAAATAATAATATAAAAAATGAAGAAACTTGAAAAGAAAAGTGTTTTAAAAGATAGGTGGGTACCTAAACAGTGTGAGAGGCCATAGAAGACCCCCTCGCAAGAGTGGGGATCACAGTGGAAAGCTGCAGAATAAATAAAGAAAGAAAATGTCAAAGACATTTGATGGATAAAAATAGGTCTAAGCATTAAAGTTTTGAGAAAAAACCTCTCGAGAAAGGCTTAAAGAGGAAAAAACCATGGAGTTCCTCTCAGGTAGGAAGGGATCCTGATGAATGGAAGAAAGTAGAGATGAGGAGGTGGTCCTCACCTCTGAGGGTTCAATCATCCCTACAGAAATAACATGTTCAAAGGGAGAAACTAAGATCAAAGTTAGAAAACTTAGCGAAAAAAGTTAAGTAAGAAAGAACAAATGGAATGACAAAATCACTTACAATGGAAGGGCGAGGGGCTTGCCATAAGGTAGCTTCCTAGTGGTGGGACTGGAAGCAAAAGGAGAATAGATCATAGCATCCTCCTACTCACTATTATATACCCTTGAAGCTGATAATAAAGCACAAGTGTCAGACCAATGATCACGGTGAGGATCAATGACACCAATATCATTTAAGGAAAAAACTATTATCATCATAGTAAGGGGTGATTCCATAATCAACCAGTTTCTCTTCAAGCGAGAAAGGAGAGGAACAAGAATTTGAAACTTCATAACTATTAATTTCAATAAGTAAAAGGGAACTAGATAGAGTACCTTCTGCAAGGGGAGCAAATGATATGGATGGTTCTTGAGTTGGAATACCCAAGACCTCATATCCTTGTTCATGAACGGTCAGATAATTCTTCTCACACTCAAGGGTATCAGTGTTTGACTCTTGATCTGGAATAGAGGAGGGAGAAGTAAACTCCATATAACTCTTTTTAGTCTTCTTGCTAGCCCTATTCCTCATAGTAAAAGAGGAGGAAAATGAGTATCAATGGGTGATGGAACAAAATTTGTCACATTAGTGTATAGATGTTTCCTCTTTGGGGGCCTTGGACTCGGACTTCCCCTTTCCTTTAGCCTTGGTTGGTTGTGGCTCATGTTGCTTTATGTAAATGTATTCCTCGTGCAAAGGCCTTGCTAGGATAGGAGTGATCTACTCGAGGGGAGTCTTGGAAACTTTATTGGGAAGCCATAACTCTTTTTCAGTCCTTTTACCCAAGTATTTGTCATTTCTTGGAATTTTGGTGGGGATGGCCTCGTGGGGCACGTCCTGGATACAAATTTTAATAAATGAAATTTGGCCCTACCATATGCTAAACCACGAGCCAATGAATGAGGGGAGATAATAGCGAGCGGGAACAAAAAGTTTCATCCAATGACATCAATCCTATTAAGCATCCCCTAGTGAGTGAAATTTTTGTATGACTCCAAGTATAGTTCTTAGGGGGAGGTACTCGACAGATAAGTGGGAGTATAAGCTCCCTAATCATAACCAAATTTCCTCATCATTTGTTCATAATGGTAAAAGTCTATACCTTATCCAATCTCCATCAGTGAAGGAAGAGTACAAGGAATGAGCATTGACATCGCATAACTATAGGGAATGTAGACATAAAATCCATATCAGCATGGCAGTAAAAAATTCCCCCAAAAACTGAGAAGGAGCTCCATGATAAAACACCCCCCACTTGATTGCAGTAGGGGTGGAAGGAGAATTCATCCACATTTTTAATAAGGGGGGACCAAAGGGTTCTTGGGATTTTTTTGAGCCACCTAGTAATTCGAGTTTCATCATTGTGGCAAGCACGTGCTTTCGGAGAAAAGTTTGGAAACCTCTTAAAAAGAAAGACCATCAAGATAAAAGAGTTGAGAAAGATGGTCATAGCAAGATGACCACTAGATCATTCCATATCCACATGATAACCATCTATCCAAGTGTACATAGACCGTAAATTAAGGGTTGCGAGGGGTACATCCCTCCCTTGAGAAAGTTTGACAGCCAATCGAAAGAGTAACTCTTGAGGATAATAATATGGTCTCCTAAGAAATAAAAATATGTTCAAAAAATAACAAAAAAATAGATAAGTGTGAAGGAGACTTAATTTTGGGGCAATCTTAGCTCTTGGGCACTCTGCTCGAACTCTCTTTTTTAGGAATGGGCTCAAAGTCCCTGAACTAATAACTTTGCCACTTCACAAAAGAGAGCTTGGTGCACCCATCTTATTCATAAAAACATAACAAGAGCACTCAGATAAGGTTTACTACAATTCTTGGTACATCTTCTCCTCCGTATCATTCTCAAAACTAGCAGTAAAGACATGGCTCTCCAAGTAAGGGAGGTCAGCCATCTGTCATATATCCTCTATGGTGATGGTAAATTCCCCCTAGCATGTAATAAAAGTTTGTGAATCCATACTCCAGCGAGAGTCCATCAGATTAAAACTGGTAGAGTTTTTGGAAATAGTGAAAATTTATAAACTTTGAATGGTCCTTGTCAGACCAACCCTCTCGATGACAACTTTGTGAGAAGGGTCAGCAAGCACGTGATCCTCAAAGAGGTTCCGCTCTTCAGGGGCACCTCTACATACATTAAGATTAATGTTAGAATAATAAAACTCACCACTATCCACCCTAACTCACAAGATACTATTAGCCAGAATTAGAGGAGCATCAGTGGACTCACTCAAGTCCAAGTGGAACTGCTTGTTAATCTTGGCTGCAAACTCTTCCTCAAAGTTATCGAGGAATTGCGTAAAGTTATTCTTCTTCCCAAAATAGAGGGCAAGATGGTAAATCCCAAAGTCCATCCTTGAACGGTTATCAAAGAATACCCTCTGAGATTTTTAAAGGATGATATTAGAAGAAGTACCACCAAAACCACCAGCAAGAGCGGTAGTGGAAACGACGGTGGTGGGAGTTACAGTAGAAATGCTTATTGCAAGAATGGTTGAAATCATCACCAGAATGGGAAATGAACCAATCACGAGTTCAGTTGTGGTTATGGAAACAGCGGTGGAAGAAACCTTAGAAGAGGAAGCCATGAAAAAGAAAAAAGAAATTAAGAGGTTGAGTTATGGAATAATGGAGTTTATAATGGACGATGGTTTCACTGTACAAGGCTCTGGGTAAAAATTTTAAAATGGAAAAGGTAAAAAAGAAATGTTTTAAAAAGAGGGCATGATACCAAGATAGGGGCGCACGCCATGGCGGCCAAATAGGGTAAAATGATTACTGAAATGATGAGATGCATGTTCCCAGATTGACACGTGTCTCCTTGAGACCATAAATAGAGGTTAAAGTAAAAATTCCATTTAATGCAAATGGTATGATTTGATTCCATAAACCTTTTGAATTCCAAGACAAAGTGATCATTTCGTACAAAACTATTTGGTTTACCCAACATAAATACTTTTGCACGAGGGGATTAATGTAGAGGGGTTCCCGCTCGCCTACCCATAAGCAGGCCTAATGGGGAGAAGGGGCTTAAGGACGAGAGGGACCATCAAGAGTGGCCCCAATTCACAAGTTAAGACAAGACAAGGATTTGGTAAACGAGGTCGACCACAAGTGGCCCCATCTCCAAAATGATATCAGAAAACAACTTGGGTGAGGGGGCCCACCATGAGTGGCCCAATCCCCAAAATGATACCGATAAAGGATTTGGGCGAGAGGTTTCACCACAAGTGGCCCCATACCCAAAATAAATTCCAAAAGATAAAATGTAAAACAGCCAAAGGGAAAATGCCAATGACGAAGCGATGCTCAACGAGCAATCCCAAGACAAAAGATAAATTGCGCAAGAAAACCTAAAATTTTGAGGGGATTTTCACAAGTACCATTGGATACATAGTTATTAATCTTATTATTTTTCTTGCACATGTAGCCTTTATCAAGCAAGCAGGGCTTGAGAAGGCCAATTAGAATCACCTAGGAGGTTTGGTTTGGTGGCTGAAAGACAAGGTTTGTTGGGAAAGACTAAAGCCCAACCACTTAACACTTTAGATTATAGAGAATACTAATAGGAGTAACCCCTAAGGTTAATCAAGCACTACCACATGCCACACTTAGATTATGTGAGTGAGTACCCAAGAAGCTACTCAACAAGAGTATTTTCTAAATTGCCATTGGTGAGTGGCCCTCAAGACCACTCACAAGTTTTTTACAAAGGTTTGTACAACAAGTTACCGCTTGAAAAGATATTTACCAAATCACACATTTTGGAAGTATTGCCCAACATAGGTGTCTCCTATCAGAGGGGACTGATGGCTAACTGATATATATGGAATAAAAGGTACATTTCAAACCTTGTCCCTCAGAGACCCTCATTTTGGCACCCAAAATGCCAAGTCAACCCTAGTATATACCTATAAATAGGACCCTTCAGTAAGATCGAGAACACACAAAAAAGTCAAGTTTGTGTTGTTACTCTGTCAAAATGGCACTAGAATAGTATTCTCTCCTTGTTGTCTCTTTAAGTGTCGAAGTGCTTGTCTCTTCATTCCCTTTATAGACATCACTTTCAGGATTATCTTTTTCTCTCAGGCATTATCATTATTATAAAATTTGTTACTAATTACTATATTTTCAGGAAGAAAGTTACAAAGGAGATCCATTGTTAACAAATGAAGAAAGTTTTCTCTCATAGCTTCTCTTAAGACTTTGAAGGCCATGAAGACAGCATCTGTGGAAATGGGTCACGCCTCACCTATTCCAGTTCTTTATAGACCCAGTACAACACCCACTTATAATATATATGTGTGTGTGTGTGTGTGTGTGTGTGTGTGTGAGTGTGTGTGTGTGTGTGTGTGTGTGTGTGTGTGTGTGTGTGTGTGTGTGTGTGTGTGATTGAATTTGTGTGAACATACCTACTTTAATATGCTATTATTAGAGATTGCGCGTAATGGGTTGTCCGCCCTGGCATTGACTACCGAGTGTTGGATTATTCCCCAGGTCATAGTACTATTGCACGACCACTATCTGTGTGTCAGGATTGCTGAGTTTCGAGTATGGCTGAGGTAATGTGGTATGGTCATGACCCACTGATGTACGTTTTTTACCGCTTTGATTTTGTGTTTGCGATTTTGGCATCGGTGGTGAGATTCTGACCCAGTGGCCTAGTGATGGTCTGGGGCGTACCTGGTATATGATAGCATACAAGGGAATGCATTCGGGAGGACAACTTGGGGATGCTATGTATATACGTACAAAAGAGTGTTATAGTTGTGTGAACATTAAATTATAACTAGTTTTTAGTTACACTGGCTAGGTAACAGTATGATTATAATTGAGAAATAATAAATTAAAGCTTATATGAGAGCTATGTGATAAATAAAGTAAAGTAAAATACATGTAGAATCATTGGGCTAGAGGTTTAGCGTGTTTGACTATATTAAGAATGACTAGACTAGTAAGGCAGGGTAGCATAACTATGTAATTAAAATACATGCATTAGGTGTGCACTATAGATGAGGGGTGAGGATAATCTCATGTGAGTGCGACAACAGATGAACATGAATAATTCTTGTTGCATATTTACTAATGCATTAAGTGTAGAACCATTGGGCTAGAGGTTTAGCGTGTTTGACTATGTTAAGAATGACTAGACTAGTAAGGCAGGGTAGCATAACTAGATAATTAAAATACATGCATTAGGTGTGCACTATAGATGAGGGGTGAGGATAATCTCATGTGAGTGCGACAACAGATGAACATGAATAATTCTTGCTGCATATTTACTAATGTATTTAAATACTTCCAACTGTTTTTAAAATATTTTGGGCGCTGACCCGTATCAAAAATATTTTCAAAAGCTTTTAGGTGCTCAGCCACAAGGACTCCAAGGTTAGCTTATCATTCCAGTCAGACGATGTTGTAGTGTAGTTGTGGATGAATGCAGGATTCACATAGATGCATGTTTCTATTCTATGTGGTTAGGATGATTATTTTAATATTTATTTTGGTCATGTCGCCCACAATCGGACATTTTTATTATCATCAGACTTTGTTTATATTATTTCATTTATCAGTTGGATTATTTTACTTCGAATTTACCGAGATTTTATTCAGTTATTTATTTAATTATATTGTCACTAACCATTATGTTCTATTGTGGTGAATGTTTATCTCACACTACACCGAAAAGGCTTAAATGCCACCTTTGACCCGATCACCCTTGTCGCGGTCTTTGACCACGATAAAAAAATAAGCGTTGTTTGTCACAGATAATGATCGTGGCAAGTACACTTGTCACACACTTATCACAATATTTGATCGTGACAACTTTATAAAGTTGTCACGGTTAATTACATTAACACGTCCGTGACAAGTGTCTTAACTAAAAACCCTAGGTGCTCTTCCCCCCCCCCCCCCGGTTTCATTTCCCCCTTTTTTCACTCTCTCTCTCTCTCTCTCTCTCTCAGCAACTTCTCTTTCTCTCTCCCTCTCAGGTACATTTTTCTCTCTCTTTCTCTCCTTTGTGTGTGTGTGTGTATGCATGTGTGAGGTTTTTTCTGTATATTTGTATGTGTGTATGCACTATTTATCTGTGGTATATATATATATATATATATATATATATATATATATATATATATATATATATATATATATATATATATATACATGTGTGTGTGTGTGTGTGTGTGATTAATTTGGTGTTTATAAAAATTAGGCACAAATCTGAAATTGGACGCCCTTTGTTGTGTAAATATGGAATTGAAATTGGATATAAATCTGAAATTGGGCGTATAATTGTGTGAATTTGAAATTAAAATTGAAATTGAGTATAAAACTAAAATTGGGTAAAGTGTTGTGTGAATCTAAAATTGGGTATATGTGTTGTGTTATGTAATTTTTGTACATTTTTTATTTATTTATACACAATTGGGTTTATTGAAATCTAAAACCATATATGTGATTGTGATAAAGGTATAATCTAAAACCATATATATATATATATATATATATATATATATATATATATATATATAGAGAGAGAGAGAGAGAGAGAGAGAGAGAGAGATTGTTGAATTGTTGAATTATTTGGGATTCTTGAATTGTTGTTGACTGGTGGATTTGAACATTTAGATGGACATTGAGTTGGTTTACCTGAGAATTTCTAATATATCGCATTATTATTTGGATTGTTGTTTTGGATTCTTGAATTGTTATTGACTGGTGGATTTGAACACTCAGATGGCCATTGAGTTGGTTGGCCCTAGGAATTTCTAACATTTAGGGTTGCAATTAAACCGAATATAAATAAGACATAATTAACTAATAGATACTATAAATTTTAAAAGCTTGTTGTTAAATAATTAGAAATGCGAAATGAAACATAACTATGTATAAATCATCACTATAAACAGTATTACCAAATAAGTAACGAGGGTTGTGATGCGAAATGAAACATTACTATGTAAAAATTCGAATATAAATAAGACATAATTAAAGGAAACATACTATAACCCATACATATAGTGCACATAGATACTAGCCTTTTAGTTCTTATGCGTACGCATTCAGTTTCCCTTAGACCCATTCGAGAGTCATTACCCCTGTAATGAGATCTCTTAAATTGTCACGTTTGGACAGTTTGAGACTACATAGTTTCTGTATAACAATATTCTTAGTGGCTTAAACTTGTTACCTCTAGGGGAAGTTCTATTGTCGTATCTTAATGTTCTCTAGGTATATACTAGATGATGCGATGCTAAGTGTTATTTCAACTCAATTGAAATAACAGTTACACTTGCGAATCTATGTCTTGTACTTAAAGAACTATGGGGATACTAATCCACGAATATACGTTTCTTAGCCATAATAGGTGATTATTTGTACTAGATGTGATGGGATATCCTAAATACAAAGAGTGGATGAGTGAGACAAATAGATTAGGGGATGTGTTTCATGGAGGTGCTAACTAATTTTTGAAATATGTAAAGAGATGTCGTAATGATGAAGAGTTCCCGTGTTCCTTTACTAAGTGTAAGAACAGTAAGGTGTTTGAGTGGAAAACAGTTGAACCACAATATCTTAAGATGGGGTATGCAAGATAGTTATAAATTTTGGATTTTTCATGGTGAATCGAAAGTTACTTTTGTCCCTTAACAACCTTCACAACAACCTTCAACAAGTAGATAGATTTACTAGGGGAGGACAATGTATATCATAATATGCTAGAGGATTTAGTTGATGATGCGTATGGAGTTCATGAAGTAGAATAAATTGATGTCACTGGCGATGTACAAGGTTTAGGTGCTCATGAAAATATCGAGATAAACCTTGACGATGACAACCAAAGTTTAAAATTGAAGGCAACCCAGTCATTGTATTCTGGCTGTAAGAAAGATCAAATAACTTTATATGACATGGTTGGTTTACATAGTTCGAAGACCCAATATGGTTTGTCTTGAAACAGCGTGATTTGAATTTTGAATTGGGTGAAAGGATTGCTACCCAAGCAGAATACGTTCCAAATAGCTGTCCTACTACAAAGAACAGTTTGAAAGGTGTGGGAATAAACTATAAATCAATTCATGCTTGTGTGTATGACAGCATACTGTACCAAAAGGAGTATGAAAATCTCGATTAGTGTCCGGTATGGGATGAACCTAGATATGTCCAATCTATTGGAAAGGAAGGCACAAGTTCAAACGTGCCTAAAAAGTGTTAAAATATTTTCCTGTTAGAACTAGATTAAAGTGGTTTTTCCTAGTACCATGGATAGAGAAGGCAATGACTTGGCATGCTAGGGAAGAAGTAGGGGATAATCTCAAGCATCATACTATTGATTCTACAACTTGGAAGAGGATGAGTTATGAGTATCCCAATTTTTCTTGAGAAAAGAGTAACATTCATTTATCAATATCAACAGATGGTTTCAATCTAATTGGAAATCTAAATGTCAATCAGAGTGTATGGCCAGTGATCCTAGCCCCACTCAACCTCCCTCCTTCACAGAGTTTAAGACCAAAATTTTCGATCATGTCTTTGTTGATACCTGGGCCAAAGGAACCAAGTGAGGACATCGATGTCTACATGCCTACTTTTATATAAGAATTAAATGAGTTGTGGAAAGACGGTGTGTAAGCACTTTGCACTTTTAAAAAAGAAGAGTTTACGCGAAAATCTACGTTAATGTGGGAAATTCATGATTTTTTCCGCTTATGGGACATTATCCGGTTATGTACTACATGGTTATTTGGGGTTTCCTATTTATGGAGAGGAAACTGAATCTCTTTATCTCCCATCTATCTCAAAAAAATGTATACCATTTCCATAGGAGGATTTTTTTCCTCCGCTCATAGTTTTAGATTTGAGAAAGGTTCCAATTTTTTATCGAGTGGGGTTAAACATAGGCTACCTCGGAGAAAACTTTTAGTTTAGAAATTTAAAGTAAATATTTTGATTGTGGCCCTAATGTGCCAAGTAAGAATCCTAAATTTAAGAATGTCAAGCATTAGAAGACCCCAACTGGGAATGAAACTGAGACAAAAAAGGCATGGTCTAGGAGGTCAGTTTTATTTGACTTGCCTTATTAGAAGAATAACCCAGTGCACCATGTATTAGATGTGATGCACACAGAGAAGAACATCTCTGAATATATTGTGGGCACATGCCTTGGGGGAGTCATTCCAAGGATGAAGAAAATGCACAAAAAGACCTTAAATCGTTGAAACTTAATCCAAAACTATGGTTGAAAGAAGATAGAGGGGGAAGGACAATAATTCCCCTGTGTGTTTACTTTGATGAGTGAGGAAAGGAAGGTGATTTTAGACATAATATATAATTTGAATATTCCATCTAATTTTTTGTCCAACTTTGAAAGGATTGTGAATTATGTTACCCATGATTAACATAAATGTAGGTCCCACGATTGGCATGTGATCATGAAATTGGTTTCTCAATTGTTTAAGCAATGTTTCTTCAAGCAAAAGGATTTACGGAGGGCTATTATGCAAATTAGTATCTACTTCTCGCTTTTATGTTAGAAGGTAGTCAATTAAGATCACATAGTGGCCACAAAATTGGCGGTGACTGAAGCGATTTGTGTGTTGGAGAAGTACTTTCCCCTATCGTTCTTCGATATAAGTGTTCACTTGTTGGTACACCAATACGATGATGAAATTATTTGAGACCCATTTAGATATCGGTGGATGTATCCATTTCAAAGATTGATGAAAGTTTTCAAAGATTACGTCAAGAATACACCATACATTGAAGGATGAATTGCATAGGAATATATAACCATGGATTCATGAATCTACACGTGAGAATATATGCTTGACTCGAGCAGCGTGGATGATAGTGATAATTTCATCGATGAGGGTTGTCGTGTGATGTGAAAACGAATGAAATTAACGAGTTTACAACATAAACAAGTAGCTCATTATGTATTTGACACACATGAAGATGTTAAAGAATAGAAAAAGTAAGTTTAAATTATTTTAGCTTTTACATTATTTTAATTTTTATACATGATCAATTTTGTAATACATTCGTCACGATCTATGAAGAAAATATGATGCGTGTGAGAACAATAAAAGACGAAAAACAATGGCACAATTAGATAACGAATTTAGGCTGTGGTTTTTACACGAGGTAGTTATAATGAAAATGTTTGTTATTAAATATCACATTACAAGAAAGCTTTACAACTAACCTACTTAAATTAGGTGGGAGTTGAGGATACAAATACTTGTAAGATCCTGGAACCAATGTGATCATGGTTGACTTATCAAAGTTGAAGAGCAATGAACACGTGAGCGATAAGTCATTTGTTTATGATTTTCCAAAGGTTAAGCAAGTGTTTTACATGGAGTATATCAACAACGAGCCGTGGTTAATCTTCCTACATGCTCCAAAGCGTCTAAATAGTAGTGTGGATGACTTGACTGCTCCTACCAAATATCAATTTATTTTTTATGATAACCCGAAATTGAAACAATTTTTAGATTTGTAATAAGTATTCCAATTGTTTGTAATGACTAATGAGTGTATTATTCTAGTGCTTTATTATTATCAGACGACAGTTTAATGCTTTTAATTTATTTTTCTTGATCAGTTTAATGCTTGTAATAACCAGTGGGTGTATTCGTCTAGTGATTTGTTATTATCGAATTTGAATCAGAATTGGCTTTATAGTTTGTGAATGTGTTAATTAGGATTTTAATCAATTTAAGCATTAATTCAAAGTCCATGACATGACATAATATTGAAACAATATTTAGATTTATAATGTCGTTAACTTGTATTCTTATAGTTCTTTGTTATTATCGAATTTGAATCAAAAATAGTTTTATGGTTAGTGAATATGTTAATTGGGATTTTAATCAATTTAAGCATTATTCAAAGTCCATGACATGACCCGATATTAAAACAATATTTAGATTTATAATGTCGTTAACATGTATTCTTCTAGTGTTTCTCTATTATCGAATTTGAATAGAAATTGGTTTTATGGTTAGTGTATATTTTAATTAGGATTTAAATCATTAATTCAAAGTCCATGACATGACCCATTATTGAAAAAATATTTAGATTTATAATGTCGTTTACTTTTATTCTTCTACTTCTTTGTTATTATCGGATTTGAATCAAAATTGGTTTTAAAATTAAGGAATATGTTAATTTGGATTTTAATCAATTTAAGCAGTAATTCCAAGTCCATGACATGACCCGATACTAAAATAATATATAGATTTATAATCTCGTTAACTTTTATTCTTCTAGTACTTTGTTACTATTGGATTTGAATCAAAATTGGTTTTATGGTTAGTGAGTATCTTAATTTGAACTTTAATTTATTTAAGCATTAATTTAAAGTCCATGATATGACACGATACTGAAACAATATTTACATTTATAATGTCTTTAACTTGTATTCTTCTAGCACTTTGTTATTATCGGATTTGAGCATTAATTCAAAGTCCATATACATATTTGTACTAATAATAACAAGTTTTTCAGAAAATGTCTTCATCCCAGCGTGGTAGCGGAGGTGACGAGGACTCCTCGGCCACTAAGCCCCCAAAATGGGGCAAAATGGATAGATCCTTGGAGTTTCTGAAGGCGTTCATCGGCACGGGGTAAACTGATTGGAGGACCGTGATAGATGATCACAAGATGGGCATCTGGGGGGCACTACAAGTAGTGTATTTACATTTATATTTATATTCATAAGAAATTAACACTTACTTTCTTTTTGGTTTGTAATTATTTGACAGGGTCAATTTGGCTTGCCCCTACATGTCCGCGACTCCATGTTGGAACAGTTGAGGGATCAGTATAAGAAGTGGAAGAAAAACATGAAGGCACGATACTTTAGGAAGACCCGAAAATCTATTCTGAGAGTGCATGACATCGTTCCCTTGAAGGAGCTAATCTCATTGGCACTGTGACAGCAGTTTATCGACAATGAGAACGATGAGAGGCAATTGGCATCTTATTAATTGGGGAGTGAAAATTGGGAGAAAAAGGTGGGCATGCACTAATTCGAGAGGACGTCTTACGCCGAGATGGAGCACAGGATGGTAAGTTTTATTTTTCTTTAATTTTAGTTTTATGTTATTCTAATTTATCATTAATTTGCATTACTTACTAATTCTGCATTATTTTATTTCAGGAGATGAGGAATGGCCCTGGGTGTAGGCCACATAAGCTCGATGTCTATGTGGAAATTCAGACGAAGAAGGTCAAGGATAAGTAGGTGTCCCTGAGCGTGATAGCCACGATTGTAAGTTATAACTGTTTAATTTTTTAATTACATTATAATTTTTTCATTAACTTAATTAACTAATCGTGTACTTTTTGTCATTTTAAGAAAACCTTAAGGAAGTACATGAGTCGTAGTCTGATCCCAACAAAGAATCTTTGGATACGGACGCACTCAACCAAGTTCTCGAGGAGGATGGCAATGGGAGGACTAGGGAGTGAGCTCTTGGGTGGGGAAGTCTAGGATCATCAGAATGGAGACGAACAACACCGAGTTATCTTATAAAGTAGACACCCATGGAGATAAGCTATCAAGGTTGGAGGCTACGGTCCTAGATATATACGCCTTCATGAAGACTCAGTGGGGTCCACCTCCTATGAGGGTAAGGGCTATAGAAAGGGGAAGGGGAGGGAGAAGGACGTAGACGAGGACGTCACTGCTTCATCGCCGATACGCACGTACTCGCCACCCTTATATGATCCATTTCCCATCTTGACCCCTATCGAATGACTTATGTCAACAGTCACTTGGCAGAGCATGTTTTTAATCTACATATTTGGTGGGGATCCGATAGCGACGAGGTTGAAGGACTCGGGCACCCAATCGGGTATGGTGGTTCATGGAAGTCCCTTGCAAGACATTGAAGCAAAGGTGCTCATCACACATGTTTCGGCCCGAAAAGAGAACTCACATTTGTGGTTGCATAAAAAAATGCGACGTTTGGGGAATTTATGGGTGTGTCAATACATATGTCGTGTGGCCTTCCATCCTCCTCCGACCTGTTCTAGAACCTAGTCCATGACATTATTTGTTTTATTTTATTCGGATATTGGATTATATTTGTATTTTTATCATTTGGTACATATTGGTTTGGATATGGATATTTGTATTTGGTTATTGATATTTACATGTTGGCTATGAATATTTACATTTTGGTTTGGTTTCTTGATATATATGCTGTTTTGATAGGTTAAATTTTGCTATAACATACAAATATATTGTTGGGTAGTGGCAGTGACCCTACTGCCCAACAATTTTTTTAAAATATGCCCAGATTTGTCACGGACTTTGATCGTGAAAAGCCCGTGACAAAGAAACTTCTCATGAACTTGTTACGTTTAAAGTCAGTGAAATTTTTTTATTTGTCACGAACTTGCCACGATGAAAGTCTGTGTGATAAGTTTAAGCCTTTGTCACGGGCTTGTCAGGGTCAAATACCGTGACAATTATTTCATGGTCAAAGACTATGACAAATCTAATGAACTTTTCACGTTCTTTGACTGTGAAAAGTCCGTGACAAATTCCTTTGTCACGCACAAACTTATCACGATCAAAGACCGTGACAAGTTTGACTTGTCAAGGTTTTTTACCATGACAAGTTGGTAGTTTTGGTGTAGTCATATGGTTGAATTTTTAACAAATCATGTTAATATGTTTTTTAAAATTTGACACCAGGCTTAATAGGTTATAAGAATTAAATGGTTTTCGATAGTGATGTTAAGAATTAACCATACTGAGATTCATGTTTTATTTTAGTAGTGGATTGGCCACCCATTATTATAATAGGCGGGGTTTCACACTCTCGTTAGATATTTGTTCGAACGAGTCAAGGCCCATCATTTGAACAAGATGCCAAGTTGTTCGAACGAGTCGGCGCATTTTACAAAAAAATCATTTTTTGACATTTTTTTCCCATTGTCCCACTACCCCCTTATCTCATATTTCTTCTCCTATATAAGGAAGATGCAAGAGCAGTCTTTAGATATGCCTTTTATGTATTTTAAAGCCTAATTTCATTTTGGAAAAATCACTCTACTTATATTTTTCATAATTTAATCCCACTAAACACTTTCTTGATATTTTTTGAATTGTGCGATTGATTCTACCTTGTGGGTGACAATTGAGGTTATTGGAGTATTTCGAGGCATGGAGTTACTATGAAGCTGTTGGTGGGCTACACAGTTGTTATTTCCAAATGTGTGAAAATGCCATCTGCATAGGATTGAGGAGTCAAATGTCGTAAGTCTTTTGAGTCTTTTTATAAAACTTGAATTATAGTGAATTTTGTTTAGGCCTGGTCGTCCAAGTATTATTCCAGTTGAGTTTTCTTCGTAAATCGTCATCTCATGTGTGATTGTGCTTCTTGTTTATTTCCAAACCAATATTGCATGCAAATTTAGTAATTAATTTAATCAATATTAAAATTGGTAATTAATTGGAAAGCACGATTAGAATGGCTTACACTATATTTTGCAACCCGGGTAGTTATTTAACTATTTGATTCTTAAATAAAAAATCATACTTTCAATTGGTATCAGAGCGGGTGTCGGTAAGTTATTTAGGCATATTTTTCTGGGATATTTTCTATAGATTAAATAAGTAGGCTACCGATGTTTGAAGGGCCAAATTATACATATTGGAAAACCCAAATGAAATTTGTGCTACAGTCTATAGATGAGAGAGTGTTGATGGAAGTAGTTAAAGGGTGGACTTCACCCACAACAGTTATAGGAGAGAGTACTGTCCCAAAACCAATTGGGAGTTACAGCAAGGATGAATATAAACATTGTAATTATCATTCTCATAGACTCAAAGCTTTGTTCAATGAGGTATCACTTCAGGTGTTACACCGAATCATGACGTGTGAAATGTCTAAGGAGGCTCGGGACATAATCCAACTTATACATAAAGGAACAAATGTCATGAAATCTTCCAAGATTCAAAATCTAACTACTGAATTTGAAAACTTCCGTACAAGTGAGAATGAAACATTTGATGAGTTTTATGCTCATTTCCTAGACATCGTAAAATCATCATTCAATTTGGGAGAAAGAATTCTCGAAACTCAAGTTTTGAACAAAATCTCAAGGTCCTTACCTAAAAGGTTTAATTCGAAAGTCATTGTCTTGAATTCGTTAAGGAACACTAACACAATGAGACTTGAAGACCTTATTGGTGATCTTCAAACCTATGAACTTGACATGTTTCCTCAATCTAAGAAGAATAGAGATAGGGGCATTTCCTTAAAAGCCCAAAAGGAGGAGACATCTGCGTCTGATAAATCTAACCTAGATCCTAATAACATGGCCTTAGTCGCTACTAAATTTGAGAAACTTCTCAAGTTTAAGAGACAAAATTCAAAATTTGAGAAAAATAAGTATAATAAAGCATGAAAGAATTTCCATAATTCGAACTTTAAGAAAAACAAAAATGATAATCCTAAGAAAGATGATTCTAAGAGATGTTATGAGGGTGAATCTCGTGGTCATAAAGAATTTGAATGTTCCACAAAGCTTAAGAGATATGAAAAAATAAATATGTTTACAATGCCACTTTAAGCGACTGTGATGTCGAGTCAAATGATTCAGGTAATTGTTTAACTCCCGATATCAACTTCACTGCATTTACAACTAGACATGCCAGTAACTCAAGAATGTCTTATTCTAATTATGATAATCTTTTAGATGAAGGCCTCGACTCTAGGTCTGATCCTTATTGAGAAAGTGAAAATGATGATGGTTTCAGTGATGGATGTGTCGATGAAGGTGGTCCCCAATCTGCCTATTTTAAGATCTACACAAAGTCATTAAAAATATAAAAGCGGAATAAAATGTTAACTATTATGGTGTTGACGCTTGTAAAGGAGTTGGTTTCATTAAATGAGAATAAGTAAGTAGTCAACTTGAGGAGGACAAAATTACTTTGTCTGAGAAGCTTATTTTGGTGGGAAAAGAGAAGGACGACTTAAGTTTCAAAATCATAAAACTTTCTAATGATCTTTGTGAATCTTTGGAAGCTCGTGAGAAGTTGAAAGAAAAATTTCCATACGCAAGAAAGATCTTGAGGCTTCTATTAAGGTAAAAGTCACTCTTGAGGATAATTCCAGGAGAACGGGGAAGTTATTTCTCAGACCTATCCTTGGGTTTAAGGATAAAGACTATCAAGAAAGAAAGGGTATAAGATATGTCGAGGTTAAAACTTTTGAATCTTAATCTGTACCCATTGCCAAGTTTGTGTAAAAAATAAACACTTCTAAACTAAACCCACCAAAGAGGCACCCTCCAAAGAAAATCAATATTAAGAAATCCATCCAACCTTATATTTGTACTTATTTCAAAAGAAAGGGTCATGTTAGATACTTTTGCTACAAGCTTGAGAGGGATTCTCATTATCGTACTCTCGTACCCACTTTTGCTACCTGGTTAGCTTGAGAAAACAAGTTAGATATCATGTTTATACCTCAAAGGTGTTAACAGAAGAGTTCCAATGGTTGTTTATGCATCATGGAAACTCATTAAACCAAACTCTATGAAGAAAAAAAAAAGAACAAAAGGAAGGAAGTGCCTACGCATTACACTTCTACTTGGGTTGTGAAACAAAATGAAAAAAAAGGATCTTTGTGTTCATGTTACTCTTGAGTATTAAAATACCTCCCATGCTATTTTGATAGTGGTTGTTCAAGTCACATGACAGGTGACAAATTTCTTTTAACCAAACTTGAGGATCACAAGGAAGGTAAAGTCACTTTGGTAATAAGAGTTGCTCTAGAGTGTTAGGATGGGAAACATCAAAATTTTTGAATTCCCAAAGTTAGACAACGTGCTTTATGTTGATGGTTTAAAAGAAAATTTGATTAGCCTAAGGCAACTATGTAACAAAAATCTTACAATTAAGTTTAACCAGTCAGAATATTGTATCTACAATGATTCAAGTAAGATTCTTTTGCAAGGTGTGAGGACTTATAATAACTATTATGGTATTACTCACAAATCCTCATTCATTTGTAATAGTGATAGAGTTCCCCCAATCGACCTTTGGCACCAAAAGTTAGGTCATGTGAACTATGGTCAAACTTGACCATAATGGTCAAGTTGGTTAACGATGACTGACATTAGCACAAGATGGCTAAATTTGATCTCATCGCTCTTATTTGCCCTAACATGAACAAATTATTTTCTTACAATTAAAATTGACCATAAACGGTCAAGTTAGTCTACGATGACCAATATTAGCTTGAGATAGATAAATTCATCCTCTTTCACCTTATTTGACCTAACATGGGCAAATTGATCTATGATGACCAACATTAGCCTAAAAAGGATGAATTCGACCTCCTCCTACTCATTTAACCTAAGCTAGTAAAATTTATCTATTACAATCAAAATTGGCCATAAATGGTTAAAGTGGTTTACAACGACCAACATTACCCTAAGGCGGTTGAATATGGCCTCCTCGACCTCATTTGACAAATGCTTATCGAATTGATCTCTTACAATTAAAATTGACCATAAACGGTCAAGTTGGTCTACGATGACCAACATAAGCCTAAGATGGCCTCTGAGGCCTCATTTGACCTAAAATGGTCTTATTAATATCATGTAATTAAGATTGACAATTAATGGTCAAGTTGGTCTACGACGACTAAATATGGCCTCCTCAAACTCATTTGAACTAAGATGGTCAAATTGAACTCCAATGATCAAAATTAACAATAAACAGTCAAATTAGTCTACGACAACCAACATTAGCCTAAGATAGTTGAATTTAACCTCCTCTTCCTCATTTGACCAAAGGTGGTCAAATCAATCTCCTGCGATCAAAATTGACTATCAATAACCAAGTTGGTCTATGACGACTAGACTAACATGGATGAATTTGACCCGTTTAGCCTCATTTGATCTAAGATGGTCAAATTGATCTCCTATTATTAAAATTGACCAAAAAAGGGAAAGTTGGTTTGGGATGACGAACATTATTGTAAAATGATTCAATTCAGTATTTTCAACCTCTTTTTACCTAAGATGGTCAAATTAATCTCTTATGATCAAAATTGACCATTAATGGCCAAGTGGATATACGACGATAAACATTACCCTAAGACGATTGAACTCAATCTCCTCAGCCTCATTTAACCCAAGGTGATAAAATTGGTCTCATACGATCAAAGTTAACCATTGAGGATCAATTTGGTCTATGACAACCAACATTAGCCTAAGATGGTTGCTTTTGGTCTCCTCAGCCATAAGATAGTCAAATAAATCTCTTATGATCAAAATTGACCATTAACATTTAAATTTGTCTATGATTACGACCATTAGCCTAAGAAGGTTAAATTCGACCCCCTTGGCCTCATTTGACCTAAGATTGTCAAATTAATCTCCTATGCTCAAAATTGTTAATAAACAATCAAGTCGATCTACGACGACCAACATTAGCCTAGGAGGATTAAATGTGGGCTCATTGGACTCGTTTGACCAATGATGTTCAAATTCATCTCATGTGATCAAAATTGACCATAAACAGTCAAATTGTTCTACGATTACCAAAATTAGCTTAAGACAACTCAATTTGGCCTCCCCGTCCTCATTTTACCTAAGTTGGTTAAATTGATCTCCTAAGATCAAAATTGACCATTAAAAGTCAAATTGGTTTATGATGACCAACATTTGCATAAGAATGTTGAATACGGCCTACTTTGGCCTTATTCGACCTAATATAGTCAAATCGATCTCTTCAATCATAATTGACCATTAATGGGAAAGTTGGTCTAAGACGATCTACATTAGCCTTATATGGCTAAATTCAGCCAACTTCATCCTCATTTGTCTTGATTTGGTAAAATTAACTTGTTACGATCAAATTTGGCCTTAAATGGTCAAGAAAGTCAAAGACATCAAATATTATCCTTTAAGGGCAAGATCGTCCTACAATGAACTCATTTGGACCTTAGAAGATCAAATTGATCTTTGACGATAAAATTGACCTTACATGATTTAATGAATATATGGTAAATTTCATCGATCAATGAATGATGGAAATGACTAACGACCAAACCATGGTCAACGTAACACCTAGAAAAGTTAGAGAAGAACTACGACTGACTTGATCCCATGAGGGTATGTACGCTTCTAGATGCATTCGATGTTGGTCCAAATTTTTATCAGACTTCCTTCTAATAAATTTAAGGATTATTTAAATGTGTTACAAAGTCATACAAGTCAAACCTATGGAGTGAACAAGACCTACTAATGGTACCACACTCTCTAGATCAGGTCAGTACGATTACAAACTTCAGCTCCCAACTCGCCTCAAGACTAGATCAGCCGAATCGAGAGGTGGGTCTAATTATAGGGGATGAAAATATGTCTCCAATAATTAAGTTACAAGTTTTAAGGGGTGTCCAGTATCGTTATGAAGGAAGTTCAATGGATCGTCCTCCTGGTCTCCAACACATAACCGACCAAGCTAATCTTGGCCGACTTCAATACTTATGACACTACATTACTAGTTTGACAAGATAAAGATGACAACACTAGTGTTTTATCTCGATGTAAACTGTAATATAAGAGTCCTTCTCTAGTTTTAACCCCAAACTCTATATAAAAGGGAGGCCCCTCTTTTTGTAAGGGGGCTTAGAGGCTAGAGAGCAGACTCATGCAAATTCTCTATGCTATTAATAAAAATAGCCTTGGTGTTGCCATGGACATTGGACGACTTGTTTGAACCATGTAAATCCTGTCCCCATATTTAATTTTATATTGTTCATCACTATTGTGGGGTAACCCCCTTTCAGTCGATTTTATTTCCCCTACAGGCTTATAATGATAAAAATAGTTTATTATGTTAAATTGGGACTTTGGGGAATTCATGTATGATATAAACTAATTACTTTGGGATATTAGTTATCATATATATATATATATATATATATATATATATTGTGCATATTAATAAATTTGTTTTTATTAAAGCGAATTCATTGAAGTTGGGACAAAATAATGATTTAGCAATTTACGTTTCACAATTACGATGAACTTGCCACTTGTAGAATTAATGTTTTAAGTTATAGATTATACCCATCTTAGACTTTATTTGTGTTAGATATAGGTCCAAAGACATGTATTATTTTTTTAGAAAGGAGTGGCATGATCATGGATCAAAATTAGGGGAAATTGAGGGGAAAACTTGTAACATGAATAAAGAAATTTAAGAGGCTTATAGGGATGAATTGATCCAAACCTAGGTCGGATCAATCTGGGTTTTGCAGTTTGGTAGGTTGGGATCTTGGGTGGATTTTCCTTGAAGGTTTGTGCATGGATCTTATTAAAAAGTTATTTGATGATATTTGGACCAGTATGGGTGACTTGATATAGATAATTAGGTTGTTATATTTGTGGTTTTTTAGGTAACTTTAAGATTACATAACCCATTAGAATTAATGTATGTTTTTTAGATTTAGTGATTGTTTATTGGTAGGGTGGTTTTTAGGGCCTTTGTAGATTGTATTAAATTTCAATTTGGACCAACATGGTACTTTATATGTCATGAGATGTTGTAGATGAGTGAGGGTTAGAGGCCATGTAGGGATATATTTATATTTATTGATGGGTTAACATAGAGCCTATAAAAAGGTTAGGGGTAGTTATGAGGTTGTTTAATTATTATATTATTTCATGTGATTTAGGCTTCACAAGTAGGGGTTTAATCAAGGTTATATGTGGATAGTGACAAGAGGTGGGTATTATTACTAGGAGGGCAGTGTCGAAGTGTTATATATTAGGATATTTCTAGTTATATTACTATTGGTAAGATGTTCGCAAAGAATTTGTTGTTTTTTAGAGGTATCATAGTAGTGACTTTATGTAATACCTCATATTTTTTGTCTTTGATTATGGTCACTAATTGTGAGAATTAATTAATAATTCAGACTTGATTATTACTTGAGAAAATTAGTAATAATAAAATGCATATTTTAAATGATTATTAAATTTGCAAGTTATGTGATTCATTTGTATCGTGTGTTACTTTTAATTAATTAATCTAATTAATTAAATTGGATTAAATGCGATTACACGTAAAATAAATATGTGTGTATTTTATTTGACATTGTGAGGTATTACCACGAGTTATGAGGTATTACCCTTTACAGCGGACTCTAGACTGATACGGATGTCCGTATAGATGTTTCATTTGGTTTAAGTTGTGCCCATGGGATATAAACTTAGGCTAAGTTTTGGGCTATTATAGGTAGTGTTTGGGGCTCATTTAAGGTCTCAAAAATTGTCCTATTATATACTTGCGGGATTAACACATATTTAAGGGAGATTAGCTTCATTAATTAATTACTTTGCACATAAGAAATAAACCCTAGCAACCATAAACTATTTTGGAAGAGCTTAAGGAGAAAAGGAACAAGGATTGTGGCGTAGAGACTTGTACATCATTTCGGGTAAGAAATATCTTTCTATTCAATGGATGTATGCATATATTGTGTGGTTTATATATATGTAGTACTTATTTTCATGAACATACGATTACTCGTGGTGAATATGTTAGTCGGGATTGCTTTAGAGGTTGTGACCATGTACAACACACACGAATGTTGACGCAGGTCATTGTGGAGGACTTATATTTTGATCATATGTTCAATCGGTCTAGACTTTATGATGAGAGAGGTTGATAATATGATATATCGGTTGAGTTTTTGTATGGACTACCTAGTGTTGTGATTGTGTATTGATCCCCCATTATCATACACGTGTATTCACGTGTTTTAATTTCGATAAGTGAGGGACTCATATAGAATTTTTGATAGTCATAAGAGTGTTCCCGGAGGTAGTTGACTTCATGTTATTTTATTATGAATATGTGAAAAATATGTTTTAGTCTAGTTATGACTAATTTATGAATTAACCCTATGTCACGTTAAATATGTTATTATAAGATAATGTATGTCATACTTGTTAGTGGCATTGCGGGGGCTGGTATTTAGGTTGTATTCTCACACGTGTAGTTTGTTACATCCCTATTGCATTTGATTATGATTTACATAATCATAAGTCTCGAGACAGATACTTTTAAAATATTTATGCCTTGGGTTGGAAGATACTCGTAGCATGTCATTTAAATAAGGGGTGAGATACTTATTGCATGGGAGAACCTACGGGGTGGCATTCTTATGGTAAAGGACTCTCATGATTAACATAGTTTACATTGAAGATATTTCTTGAAATGTTTGGGCTCTAACCAAAATTATATAAAACTATTTTTAGACATTCATAGATAGGATCCACAGGGCTGAGGAGATTCAGACTTTGTAGCTCTATTTAATTACCACCTTCAGTTCCATGATTCTAGCTTAGGTTAATACTCTTTTCTGTATTTCAATTAAGTTTTATTTCATAGATTGTATGGACCTTAGTTCCCAGTTATTTATTCTAATCATTTAATATTAAGTTGAGACTTATTTTCAGTTGATATGGTTGGATGTTTGAGAATTTATTTATTTAGAGTCATTTACCATTTAGTTTTCACATATTGTGAGTGGTTTTGAATTCAGTTAAAATATTTATTAATTGTTTGATGTTAAGAATGATATAAATTGTTTGAAAATCCATATCTTTTGCATATTATCCCGGCCCAATATTATGTGGAAAATATGGGTTGTTACACTTTATGTGTAGGTACTTTAAGTAGGGGCACATTCAGTGTCATTTTCATAGTCATGTGGCATCATATTTATGTTTGTTATAATAATATTACAATAGGGAGATATTCAAGGAACGATATTTTAGAGATGACGATTCAACATAGGTTCAGTATATTTGTAGCGTGTGGGGGAATTTAGCATAGTTATATACAATATATTTGAACATGTGTGTTATTGTATTCTTTTAATGGGTTCATAAACTTTAAGAATTGAAATATCATAAATACAAAAATTCTTTGTTGTGATAGATTCTTGGAGGTGGGTGAACATGCGTGGAAATTATTTTGATTGAGGGGTTGTATAGATGCTTACTATGTTGTGATGGGCATTATGGGTGCTCAGTGTGTTGTGACAGGTTGTGTATAATATAATATGTTTTGAGGAGATAAGTGTGATGCTCAATTATTTACATAATTATTTATGTGACATCAGGATTATGCCTACACCTCTGGGTTAGAAGTGTTACATGGGGGATGATTCAACATGTTCGTGAATGATATACATAAGTGTGACTTAGTCTGCACGAGACTAAACCCGACCTTATGACCTTATCCAAGTACCAATCAGACTCATTTTCATATGGACCCAGATCACGTAGGCTCGTGTCAATCAATCTTGTCCTCTACGACCTAATTAATTGAACAATTATAACCCCCAAGAAGACCAGCTCTTCACACATAAGTTCTTCTATGTATCGACCTAGACATGTCTCGACCTTGTACTACACTACCAAGCCGAGATCAATATGTAGTTCCTGAACTGATATCACAGTCTCGATATTACTCATTTGGAGGACTACTTCAATAGTCTCGACCGGGCTGAGACCACGAAGTCAACATCAGTATCTCACATCGGTAATGGGACTCATTCGTCACCAAGCCATGTGGGAAAAACCATTACAGAAGGTCAACAACCCACACCACATGGGGGAATATTTCATCATCATGACTTAGCAGAAAACATGTGGCACCTTATGAGTGGAATTCTCAACTCGTACACACCTGGTGAATGCTTAGGGGTGGCATTGCGCACCCTCAATCCTATATAAGCCCACTTCATCTTCTTTATAAAGGATTGAACAATTTAGAGTCCTACTGAAACTCTGTAAAACTGTATTTTAGAGAGAGAAAGGTTGAGTGTGTGTAACAATGGACTTTATTGCCTTATAGTGATACAAGCACCATTATCTTGCACAGTGGAGAAGGCTAAGGCCGAACAACTTATATGCCTTTTTCTTCTATCTCTCTTATCTCATTCTTATACAAACATATCTCTTTGTTACTAATGTGATTTCCATCATCATTGACATAGCTAGAGCTTGACTTGCTTATATCTTAGAGGTGATGATTGTAAACATCATTCGTACATGATGGTTGTGCATTCATTCGCTAGAGGGCTCTTTCATTCATGAGTTGACCCCGTGTATATGGATACTGTAACACCCCGTATTTCTGTGCATATAATATTTAATTAATTCAGGAAATTTTAAATTACTTGTGTGTCGTAATTTAATTGAATTAATTATGGTAATATTTACTTAAATATTAATCGGAGAGTGAATGGTTAATATTTAGGGAAATTTAATTACTAAGTGAATAGTAATAATTTATTTACATAATAACGTGTATTAGTGACGTGACATTTATTTATCTCAGCCGGAGTCGGTATAGACTAATTTGGGTGTGAGATAAGGATTTTTATAAATTAATTCGAATGTCGATTTTGAGTGCACGGTTGAGTCCGTATGGGCTGAGATAGTCGGAAAAGTGTACTCGAGGGTAGTAAACGGGTCACGGGGCATTTTAGGCATAACCGGGCCCACACGGGGCTATTTGGGTCACTTAGACATGGCCCATCGGGCTAAAAACGGGATTTGTGTTTTAAGACCTAAATCTAAGAGTGGGGAATGGCAGAGAAACATAAACCTAAATCTAGAAATTGGGGAGAAAGTGAGAGGGAGCAGTTATAGCCAATTTGGGGATCTTTTCGAGATGAAAAAAGGAACGGATTGGGTACTCATCATTAAGCTTGACTCTACACCAACGGATCAGACTCTACGAACCCAAAGGAAAGTTGTTAACTTGCTGTAATGTTCAATTTTGATACTCAATTCATATTTTTGTGATGTGTAAACTAAAATCCGTTTTGGGTGTAAATGGGTATTCGGGTGAAATCGGGGTTTTGAGAAAGGGTATATCTTGATGAGATTTGGGGTATTATTAGTATGTTTATGATTCTGTAGTATAGGAATAGGAATCATATGATTACATCTAGCAAGAATTGACATTTAATTTATGATAATAGAGAGGTAAAGTGTTTGGGTGTTTGAAACCCGGGTAAAACTCGAATCTGGAAAACGTTAGAATTCGTGGAAATTTGTAATTGAATTAAGGCTTCTTGGTTGATTAGAACCTATTTTCATATGTTAATATGGTTGATTATGATCTGATATTACTATGGGAGAAACTAGAAGCTTGGTTGTGTTAACAATGTCTAAAACAGAATCGTGGAGAAGAAAGGGACCTGGTTGATCGATCGATCGATCGACCCAAGGCATCGATCGATCGATGGTCCCATATTTTTGGCAGGTTCGCCACTTTTATATATAAGGGGAAATAAAATCTAAATTTAATTCCTATGTTTTATTTAGTGACAAATAAATATTAGGCACATATTCCTAACAATTTTGGGGAAAGAAATTGTGATTAGGGAGGATTTATGTGGGGCACTTTATGGATCAATTTGAGGAATTTGATTCCAAAATAATTAGATACGGATCAAGTGAGCGAGTCGAGGTATATTAGTTGAGTGACACCAGGGTGTTAAATTAATTAATTTGGAGTCGAGATATAGACTTGGATAATATTTAACTTAGGGCCAAGTGAGCGAGCCCGGGTATATGGGTTGGGTGGCACCAAGGTAATAAATTAATTAATGCGTGAATTATTTAAATTAGAGTCAAAACTATAGACTCGGAAAAGTATTATATTAATTAATGTGTAAATTAATTAATAATCAGAGTTGGACCATAAACTCGACATACTAAATATAGGCTAGTGTTACGGACTCAATACACGGTAAAGCCGGGATATTTTATATTTATATATATATATATATATACGGTGTGCGATAGTATATATATGGTGTGTGCATATAAATATCAGTGATTAGATATTATTAATATATATACTCTAGTGCTATCAGAGGAGGTTGCGTGATGTGGGTGAATCCCCTAGCTTGAGGAGTAGGGAGAGTATATCCCCAGGTCATAGCGTCCATTATATGGGTGAGGGGCTTATCTCACTTTCAGGGAAGGAATATGACTGCCTCCATTATGTATGTTTTTGGCCAAGTTAGTGAGCGATTCTGACTTGGGGTAACTAGGTTATGAGAGTACACCTAGTGTGATAGCACTTTAGAGAATACATCCGGTGAGTTATTATTCGGGAGGATGGGTTATATTTATATTCAACATATGTGTGAATGTTGTAATATGGTTCTACGTATATAATGGGATAAATAGTTATATACGGGTCATTAAATATATATGTAGTGAATTGTATTAATTATATACGAGTTATATTCACATTCAACATGTGGGATTGTTGTAAGATAACTGTACGTACATAATGGGGTGAATAATTATATATGGGAAGTTTAAATACATGGAGAAAATTGTATTATTTATATAACTAGTGAATGTTATAGGGATTTCAAGGAAATATGATTAACTAAGTTAAGATGGTAAATAACTTATAAATCATGCATTAATAATACTCGGTTTAGAGCAGAATGGCAAGGAGAGATTATACCAGGACTAGTTGGATGGGGTAGTACAACTAGGTGGGGTTAAAGTAACCGTTAGGTGTGCACATTAGTGGAGGGGTGAGTATGTCCTCAAGGGAGTGCGACACTAACTTAAATATGAAGCGCATTCATATATTTTTAATTAATGCAATTAATTAACTTGCTAAATATTTTAAAAATGTTTTGGGTTCTAACCCTTGCTATAAAATTATTTTCAAAACCTTTAAGTGTCCACCCACAAGGACGCCGGGATTGATATTCTTTTCCAGGGACGCGGAGCTGCGGCACATGTGGATGCTAGCCGGAGTTTGGTTTAGACGCATCGTTCATTCCTTCCTAGAGTAGGAATCAGTTATCAATTTCAGTTTTAGTTAGGGCTTGTCACCCAGACTTTTCAGTACAGTTTTCAGATTTATTTATTCAGGTGTTGAATGTTTTAATTGGACTATTTACTTTGGTGGTCAATGGTTTATTCGGCATGTCGTTTTATTATTTATTCAGTTCATATAATTCAATCATTGTGTATGACTCATATTATAATTCCACATGTTATTATTTTGTTTAATTAAAAAGATAAAATTTGGCATCGACTTTTTGGAATACTAGGTGGTTAGTAAGTTTTAAAAAGGTTTTCGACAGTGATGCTAAGGATGAACCAACTGGGATTCCTATTTTAATTTGGTATACGACTGATCACCCGGTATTTTATTAGGCGGGGTGTCAAAGATACTTTGTATGATGAACTTATCTGATTTTATGATATTTTATGATCATAACCTATTAAACATTATCCACCATTTGGTGTAGAAATCAATGTTTTTTTAGGGGGTCCTCATTTGGATTTTACATCCCATGTGTGAAGTCTAGTGTCTGTTAGGAGTTGGGGAATAATGGGATATTGTGATGTTGTGTTATTAAGGGTAGAATTAATTAATCATTGTATAGGCATAAATCTAGCTGCTAGAGAAGTTGTAAATTCGATGACAGGGGAGCCACCCTCGGCCCCACTTAACGAGACGCACCACCACTGAAGGCAGAGAGGAGTCGCCGACCCTAGGTGGCTCTATCTAGAAAAGCAGATTTAGGGCTGCCCAGATGACCAAGACTGTGATGAGGAGGATTATTGTGTGCCATATGAGATTTCTAGTGATATTGTCTGTCCCAAAGGGACACCAGCCCCAACTTTCTAGGAAAAAGCATTCAGCACGCTCCCAAAAACTGACAAAGAGCTTTGGCTTTGAAACGAATGAGCAAAGGGTCGACCTTTGAGCATCTCGGCCCTAGAGATGACTGTTGATGAGATAAACACTCTAATTCTTATGATATTGGTGGATCTAGAGAAAATGGAAGATGTTATGATGAAAGACCAAGGTAGATCCAAGATAGAGATGACCAAAGGGAGGTAAATAGCCGATATAGGACTGTTGACCGAGAGCTAGCACCAGAGGAAGTGACTATAGAAGGTGGGGGTGATAAATTAATGGAAGAAGAAACTTCGTGGAATAATTCCATTCAAAGTCTAGATAATAAGATCGACAGTTTGATTAAGAGCTGAGACCTATGTCATCAAGGCTATATGGAGTGGTCTCCGTTTGTGCCAAAAATCGTAAGTTATCTCACCCCTGTAAACTTCATACCTTCAACTTTGACGTCGAGGTATGATGGTAGTTCAAACCCAGTTCACCATATAGACATGTATCAGTCGGTCATCGACATATATTTGACGCCCGTAAAATGAGATGCCGAGCCTTCTTCCGCACTCTCACAGGTGCAACTTACATGTGGTACACCGCCCTACCGAGCTTTCATAGAGAAATTTAAGCAGCTGGATGAGAAGTTCGTTCATAATTTATGTTTCAAAATAGAGCCTCCTAAGAGGGTCACCCATGTCCTTAGTGTTAAGAAAGGAAATAATGAAACCCTAAGAGATTTCATCTCTCGTTTAAACAAGGAAAAGTTATAAGTTGAAGATTATGATGAAAGTATAGCGATGACAGCACTCATTAGTGGTCTGTAGTAAGGTAAAGTCCTTTGGAACCTCTTTGAAGATCCTTCAAAGACCATGACAGGATTTTTGGTCGTGGCCATGAGAATCATGAATGTGAAGGATGCCATAGCGGTACAAGGGGAGACACAAAAGAGGGCATTGACGGTAAATCTCATCAAGCCAAAGATAAAGAGGTAAAGAAGAGATATCACCATCTGCTGATAAACTTTAGTGGAGATAAAGTTCACCTGCTGGGGGCGTGTGAAATAGATGTCTGCAAGGGCACCTGGAAGAGTTGTCTCACGAAGAAGTCATTTTTTATCATGCGAGAGAATGTTTTTTTGGCCTATAATATCATACTAGGATGAGTAGACCTCAAGGAATTTAATGTCGTACCTTATATCGTTCACCAAATGATGAGATTATTGACTCCCTGTGGAGTAGGGAAAGTACAGGGTGACCAAATAAAACATCGTGAATGATACTTTACTTCAACTAAAGAAAGAGAGTCCTATAAAAGAGCAAGAACTTTTTACAACATTAACACTCTCGTCTTGAGAGATGAGAAAATTTTAAAAAAAGGGTGAACCTACGAAGGACGTAAAATTCATTGTCCTCAATCAGGACTAGCCAAAAATCGTTCAAATCGGTTCATCCCTGAAAGTTGAGATCAAGGAAGAGTTAGTGAAGCTACTGAGAAGAAGGCAGAGTAAATTTTCCCAAATCCATGGATATATGCTAGGGATTAACCCCGACATTATCTATCCTTGGCTGAATATTGATGAAAAAGTGAAGCTCATCAAATAGAGATGCAAAACTTTTACGATAGATGGATAAAAAGTCATTCAGTATGAGGTGATAACATTTTAGACATGCGAGTTCATTAGAGAGGCTAAATATCCACGTTGGCTATCTAATGTCGATATCGTACCTAAATCAAACGAGAAGTGAATAATGTGCATGGACATCACTTACTTGAACAAAGTCTTCCCCAATAATGACTTCTCACTTCCTAGGATTGATTAAATGATTGATTCCACGGTTGGGCATGAGTTATGAGTTTTATATATGCATATTTGGGGTATAATCCGATCTTCATGCATGAGGCCGATGTTGAGAAGACTTCATTTATCACTGATAAAGGAACCTTTTGCTATAAGGGAATGCCATTTGGCCTAAAGAATGCAGGGGAAACCTATCAAAGGTTGGTCGATAAAATGTTGGAAGACTAGATTGGAAAGACGATGCAAGTCTATGTGGATAACTTATTTATGAAAAGTAGGAAGGACAAAGATTGTGTGGCCGACCTTGAGCGCACCTTTGATATAATGGACAAATACAAGATGAAGTTAAATCTGACTAAATGTGTCTTTAAGGTCGGCACAGGTAAATTTTGGGGTTTTATTGTGAATCAAAGGGGGATATAGGCAAACCCCTCAAAGATCAAGGCATTGACTTGTGTGAAGACACATAAAATAATCAAAGACATTCAGAGGATTGATAGACGAGTTGCAACTCTCAAGCATTTCACCTCGAGGGAAACTAATAAGTGCCTACCCTTTTTTAAGATCTTGAGAAAAACCTTCATCTGGAAAGAAGAATGAGAGAAAACTTTTCAAGAGTTGAAGGTATATTTGGGTTCACCAATGTTATTGCCTCGACTAATTCAGGGAGATATATTGTATTTGCATTTTTCTATCTCAAAATCGTCTATCCGCAAAGATATTTTTCGAGATAATGATGGAGTTCAAAAGACATTATATTTTAATAGCAATCCCTTGTAAAGGGTTGAGCTCAACTACCAAACGATGGATGCACTTTTCTTGCTTTATTGATTTGGTTTAATATTTTTATAACCAGGTAATCTTTTGTTGCATTGTATATACTTACACCTAGTGAGCGTTGGGCTTTTCTTTATTTGTGAGTGTTATACACTTATCTTTCCTCTTTAAAAATGTTACAGTCATTGGTAATCTCACTATTCTTTCATTTGATCTTTCATTATTTCGAGAATTACGTAAACTTTAGGAAATGATCATACGCCATCTTTGTTATATCATCCATATTGTCCTTGACCTCACCTTACATGTTTTCCCTTGTCAACCCCTTTGAGCCATAATATAGCCTTTCGTTTCATAACCCAAAATCCCATAACCAACTCCACATTGGAGTTATAAACCATACATATTACTTTCCGTACCTTTGTTTGGAATGATAGTTGGGATTGACTGATGTTATTGCTATGTGGTTGCAATGAAGCATGCGAGAGTGAGAAAAGTAATGAAAAGAAAGAAGTGGAAAAGAGAAGTAGAAAACAAAAGAAAACGAAGGAAAAAGTGAGAAAAAGAAGAAAAAAAAGAAAAAGAAAGTTGTAAATGTTATGTATAGTGTTCAATAAGCTGTGTTTACTCTCTCCATTGTTATATTCAATGCTTTTTAGGGAATCATATTCCAATTTTGTATTTACCTGCATTTTCCCATTATCCCGAGTTTTCATCCCCGAACACTTTAAATCCGTACATATTTCTTTCATTTCATAACCTTAACCCCAAACCTACATTACAACCCTATAAAGTCCTATGTGATCCAGGGGTGAATTCAATATAAAAGTTTAAATAGTTTTGAAAATCTGTGAAAATGCATTTCGCCTCCTTTAATGAACAGTATCTTTCACTGAGATTACACCTTTTCATTTTATATATGGCGTTCTTCATTTATGACATGTGCGCAGCCTGGTTTCCATTTACATTTACTCTTTATGCCTGGATGTCCCATGTATTACCTCCCATTTCTGAGTGATTTCATTTGTTGAGTGTAATGCTCGATGAGGATTGACTTATATGCATGATTTTATGTTTGTTATTCGGTTTATATAAGTTTTTTCTAAATCATACTTTGATTGTGCTTTCTACCCTCCCACATTTTAAGGTTTCAATTCTATGAAGTTCATTCTATAATGTTAATAATACGAAATTTTGTGTGAATTTATTCACTTTGCTAATATCATGTTGAAATCTTGTTCGTTATTATTTAGCATGTCCATTTCTTGTTGGTTTGGGCATACAATTTGAAGAAACCATATGATGTTTGTGGGTTTCATCCCTGAAAACCCTCACGAGACGACACTCGTCCAGTAGGGTAACCTAGGGGTTTAACGGCCTATTGCATACGCTAAATGCAATCGTTCGCCTGTGAAAGTGGCCTTTATCTCTTTTGTATATATCTCTTGTTTTGTCATTTTCTCACAGCTCTTCTTGCATTAAATTTCATTGCAAGGGACTAGCAATGTGTAAGGTACAGGGTACGATTCGTCCCGAATCATTGCACATATACCCTCGAAACTTATGCATTATAGGCCCCTCAGGTACTTTAATTCCTATTATTATGCTCATTAACCGGACAACCTCCGTTATTATTGAGCTTTTGTAGGAGTTACGTTGCTTAGTGTGAAGTTTCGTGCAATTCCGGTTAAGTCCTGTCGCAGTTCGTACATTCAAGGGCATTATCATAATTTCACACTTTGGGATTTTTGCCCAAAGTCTACATGGAAGTTCAAGCTCTCGGATCAAGCTTCGTGTGTCCACAAACGGTGCTCGAATCGGAGTCCTATCGAAGTTTCTACGGGCCTTTAATCGGGGAAGAATTATAATCGAATTAATTTAATATTTTATTAACTAACAATTTAAATAATGCCACATGTGTCCCTCGTCTCTTTTGTGCAGCTAGCTTTTCACAAATGGTGATTTTTTATGGATATTATGGTTTGTGCTTAAGTTTGGCTCGGGTTCTTGGCTTTCCCATGTGAGGCATCGATTTGAATAGTTTTTGGCAAAAATTGAGTTCGTGGGTCTTTCCCACGCAACCATGAGGCTTCGATTTTGCAGCTCGGGTCTCGGGTATACATACATGGGTTGTTGTCTTAGCAAAATTTGGATATGGGTCTCGTCTTGGACTAAAAATGGGCATGGGTTTTGTATTGAAATGGATGCATGGTCTTTAGCACGATAGCAGCTCGTGGTTTTGTTTTTCAGTGGCGGTCTCGAGTTATCCGCATATAGGGTGTTGGTATTTGCTGCAAAGAGAGTGAGAAGAGAGCTGGTAGTGGGTTGCAAGTTCAGCAGCGACCGATCGATGGGCCCCTGCCACGCGATCGACCGGGTTTCCAAATTTTGGTTGTGGGTCTTTACAGTGGGCTCTCCCCTTTCTCACCGGTCGACCGGCCATGCTCCAACGGTCGACCGGTCCCTGTTTGCTGTTGGCAAAAATTTTACTTTTATATTTTCTATTTCTTTTTTTCCTTTTTCTTTTATTCATTAATTCTAACTTAACCCCTTTTTCTTTTATTATTTATTTTTATTTTGTTCCTTTATTGTAACTTAGTATATAAGGGGATACTTGTTTTATTTGTAAAGATATATCATTTTAGTTAGTTTTTAGGTTAGTTTTGAGAGCTTCTCTCATCTAGGTTTGTATTCCCCATTTTGGGTTTGTAAAGTTACTATTCCTCCATCTCGATTAATGTAAATTCTATTTTAATTCTTATTTAAGCATTATGCCCTAGATTTTCATGCTTTCCATTTATTTCCATGTCTAGTTAATTCTTAGTGTTAATTTAATTAGTTGAGGCTTTAATTAATTAAGTGTTTTAATTTATATTTTTAATTATGTGTATTGGTTAGTTTAATCTAGGTTGTGTTGCATTAAACTCACCTAGGGTTGATTTGGTTGCTTGGCTTTGATGATGGAATTTATGAGTTTATTTCAATTTGGTTGTCCTAGTTTTTATGCCTAGGAGATTTAACGGTGTATATCATGTATGCCCGTATTTATGACCTTACGTGCATAATTTCCAGGGTATTTGTTAACTACAAAATCAAAGTAGTCTTTTATGCGACTCTTAATTTAATTGATTGACGAAATGAGACTCAATCTTAATAAATCGTGAACCCATGTAAGCATTTATACCAATTAACTCAGGATAAGAGATATCTAGTGCAATCTATAGTTCTTATTCACTTTATTAATCTTTGTTTAATTTATCCTCGCCTAGAATAAGATTTTCTCTTTGTTATCTTTCCTTTTTCTTAGCTTCCATCTTTTACACTTTTATTTTATAAGTATTAAACCGATAAAATTCTAGCAACTCGTCTCTGTGAATTTTTTATACCACTGGCCGCTATACTCCCTTATAAGAGTGTAATCATAGTTTAGGTTTTTTGTATAGTGGTGGGAGTAAAAAAGAAACGGCCGGTGCGTAGGTGACTCTTGCGTTGCGGTTTCCCCCAGTCTATCAATGCCTATTTGCAAATTTCGGTCCCATTCTCACACCAGGAGTCTCACAACTATGCAGTTGGTTGTTACGAGTTATGTTGGTCACATGTGCAGTGTTCATTCCCCTTGTAGGGCAATTTGTGGTTTTTCGGCATTTTGGCCCACTAACATAACGTTTTCAAGCCTTAGTGTGTCTATTTTCAATTTTTTGTACAATTCTCAAACTGGCAATCTCGTGACTATGCAGTCAGTTGCAATGAGCTATGTTGGTCATGTGCGAGGTGTCTATGGACCTTGCGGTGCCGTTTTGGAGTTATTCGAGATTTTTACGCACAAGCTAAATATTTTCAATCCAAACCATGCCTATTTGTAAATTTCGGTTTTATTCTCAAATCGAGTGTCTTGTGACTATGTAATCGGTTTCTACATGTTACGATAGTCATCTCGAAGGAATACGAGCCCCTTGTAGGGTCGTCTGTGGCTTGTTCGGGGTTTTTTCCCACTACCAGCACGTTTTCAAGACTAAGTGTGCCTATTTGCGAATTTCAATCCTATTCTTAAGCCGAGAGTCCTGCGACTATGCAATCACTTGTTACGAGTTACGTTGATCATGACCAAGGTGTTTGTTCCCCTTATGGGGATGTTTGGGAATTGTTGGGGCTTTCGGCCCACTAGCAGCATTTTTTCAAGCCTAAGTACGTCTATTTGCATATGCTGGTCCTATTATCAAATCAAGAGTCCCGTGACTACATAGTCAATTTCTACGTGTTGCGTTGTCATGTGCGACGTGTTCGTGCCCCTCGTGGGGCCTTTTGGGGGCCGCTCGGGGTTTTTTGCCCACTTGTGGCACATTTTCAAGCCTAAGTGTGACTAATTGTAAATTTTGATCCTATTCTCACATAGGGAGTCCCATGACTACGTGGTCGGTTGCGTTGGTCTCGTGTAAGGCTTTCGTTCCCTTTGCAAGACCGTTTGGGGCTATTCTGGTTTTTATCCCACTAGCATAACATTTTTAACCTTAAGTGTGCCTATTTGTAAATTTATTTTCTATTCTCAAATTGGGAGTTCCGCAACTATGCATTCGGTTGCTACGAGTTACCTTGGTCGCCTGCGAGGTATTCGTGCCCCTTGGGGGGCCATTTTGGAGTTGTTCGGTGTTTTTTCCCACTAGCGACATGTTTTCAAGCCTAAGTGTGCCTATTTTAAAATTTTCAACAATTTGTAAAGCAGGAGTCCCGTGATTGTGCAGTTAGTTGCTATGAGTTACGTTGGTCACGTGCGAGGTGTCCGTGCCCCTTGTAGGCGTTTGGGAGCTATTCGGAGTTTTCAACCACCAGTAACACATTTTCAGGCCTAAGCATGCCTATTTTCAATTTTCTCTCCTATTCTCAAACTGAGAGTACCGTAACCATGCGGTCGGTTGCTACGAGTTATGTTGGTCATGTGCGAGATATTCGTGCCCCTTGCAGGGTTGTTTGGGGTTTTCTCCTACTACGGGCACGTTTCCAAGCCTAAGTGTGCATATTTGTAAATTTCAGTCCTATTCTCGAATCAGGAGTCGCGCGACAATGCTATTAGTTGCTATGAAGTACGTTGGTCACCTATGAGGTGTTCGTGCCCATTATGCTAGCATTTGGGGGTTGTTCGGGCTTTTTTCCCATTAGCGTCATGTTTTCAAGCCTAAGTCTTCCGATTTGTAAATTTTGGTCCTACTATCAAATTGGTAGTCCCATGACTACATAGTCAATTGCTACGAATTATGTTGATCACTTATGATGTGTTTGTGCTCCTTGTGGGGCCGTTTGGGGGTTGTTCAGGGTTTTGACCCACTAGCAGCACATTTTCAATTCTAAGTGTGCCTATACGCAATTTTTGGTCCTATTCTCAAATAGGGAGTTCGGTGACTATTCATTCGGTTTCAATGAGTTACGTTGGTCTCCTGGGAGGTGATTGTACCCGATGTGTTGCCATTTTGGGGTTGTTCGGGTTTTTTTCCCACTAGCAACACGTTTTCAAGCTTAAGTGTGCCTATTTTAAAATTTTGATCTTATATTCAAACCGGGAGTCTCATGTCTACACAGTCAGTTGCTATAAGTTACGTTGGCATGTGTGAGGTGTTCGTGCCCCATGGGAGGCCGTTTGGGAGTTGTTTGGGTTTTGGGCCCATGATCAGCACATTTTAAAGCCTAAGTGTTCTAATTTTCAAATTTTGTTCTATTCTCAAATCGAGAATCCTACAACTACATGGTCGGTTTCTACAAGTTACATTGGTCATGTATGAGGTGTCCGTGCCACTTGTGAGGTCGTTTGGAAGATGTTCGAGGTTTTCTTCCCTAGCGGCACAATTTCAAGCCTACGCCTACCCATTTGAAAACTTTGATCCAATTCTCCAACAGGGAGTCCCGTGACTATGTGATCGGTTTCTAAGAGTTACGTTGGTCACGTGTGAGGAATCTGTGCCCCTTGCAGGGTCGTATTGGGGCTATTTTGAATTTTGGCTCACTAACGGCACGTGTTCAAGCTAAATGTGCTTATTTGAAAATTTTGATCCTATTCTCAAATTGGGAGTCCCGGTTGCTATGAGTTACGTTGGTCACGTGCGAGGTGTTCGAGGTTGTTTGGGTTTTTGGACCACTAACAACATGTTTTCAAGACTAAGTGTGCCTAGTTGCAAAATTTTGTCATATCCTCAAATCGGGAGTCTCACGACTATGCAGTGGGTTGCTGCGAGCTACGTTGGTCTCGTGCCTCTTGGGGGGTATTTGGGTGTTGTTCAAGGATTTCGCCCACTAGCGGCATGTTTTCAAGCCTTAGTGTACCTATTTTTCAATTTTGGCCCTATTCATAATTGTAGAGTCTTTTGACTATGCGATCGATTGCTATGAGTAACCTTGGTCACGTGCGAGGTTCTCGTTCCCCTTACGGGGCAATTTAGGGGTTATTGGGGGGTTTTTCGTCCACTAGCGGCCCGTTTTAAAGCCTAAGTGTGCCTATTTGCAAATTTCAATACTATTCTCAAATCGAGAGTCCGAGACTATGCAATTAGTTGCTAAGGATTATGTTTGTCACGTGCGAAGTGTTCGTACCCCTTGTAGATCTGTTTGGGGGGGTCTTTGGGTTTCCCCCACTAGCGGCACATTTCCAAGACTAATTGTGCCTATTTTCAAATATCGGTCATATTATTAAACTAGGAGTCCCATGACTATGCAATTGATTGCTACAAGTTATGTTGGTTACATGCGAGGTATTCGTGCCCCTTGCGAGGCCGTTTGTAGGATGTTTGTCGTTTTTGCCTAGTAGTGGCACGTTTTCAAGCCTACGTGTGCCTATTTGCAAAATTTTTCCCTATTTTCAAATCGGGAGTCCTGTGACAATATAGTCAATTGCTACGAGTTATGTTGGTTATCTACGATGTGTTCATGCCCCTTGTGGGGCCTCTTAGGGGAAGTTTGGGATCTTATCCCACTCGCGACTCATTTTCAAGCCTAAGTGTTCATATTTGTAAATTTCAATCCTATTTCACATTGGGAGTCCCACAACTACAAGGTCGATCGCTACGGGTTTCGTTGGTCATGTGTGTTGTGTTTAAGCCCCTTACAGAACCGTTTGGTGTTTTTTCAGGGTTTTGGCCCACTACATAACATTTTTAAGCTTATGTGTGCTGATTTGCAAATTCCAATCTGATTCTCAAATTGTGAGTCCCATAACTATGTACTCGATGTCTTCGAGTTACATTGGTCACCTGTGAGGTATTCCTTCCCCTTAGGGGACCATTTTGGGGTTATTCGGTGTTTTTGCCCACTAGCAACACGTTTTCAAGCCTAAGTGTGCCTATTTTAAAATTATGATCCAATTCTCAAATAAGTAGTCCAACGACTATGTTTTCAGTTTTTATGATCTACGTTGGTCACGTGCAAGGTGCTCATACCCGTTTGGGAGTTGTTTGGGGTTTTCAACCACAAAAGACACATTTTCAAGCCTAAGCATGCCTACTTGAAAATTTCAGTCCTATTCTCAAATCGAGAGTCCCATGATAATGCAGTCAATTTTTATGAGTTACATTGGTCATCTGCGAGGTATTCATGCCCCTTAAGGGGTCGTTTAGGGGTTGTTCGGGGTTGTCTCCCATTACCCGCACGTTTTCAAGCCTAAGGGTGCCTATTTTTCAATTTCGATATTATTCTCAAATCGAGAGTCCTGTGAGTATTCGGTCAGTTTCTATGAGTTAGGTTGGTGATGTGCGAGGTGTTCGTGCCCCTTGTGGGGCCGTTTGGGGAATATTGGAGGTTTTTGTCCACTAGTGCCCCATTTTCAAGTCTAAGTGCGCCTATTTGTAAATTTTGGTCCTATTTTAGAACTAGGAGTTCCGTGACTTTGTAATTAGTTTCTACGAGTTACGTTGGTCACATGCGAGATGTTCGTGCCCCTTGTAGGTCCGTTTGGGGGGTCTGTAGGGTTTTCCCCACTAGCGGCACGTTTTCAAGACGAAGTGTGCCTATTTTGAAATTTTGATCATATTCTCCAACTAGGAGTCCCACGACTATGTGGTCGATTCCTACGAGTTTCGTTGGTTACATATGAGGTGTTCGTGCCCCATGCGAGGCCATTTTTTGGTTATTCGTGGTTTTCGCCCAGTAATGGCACGTTTTAAAGCCTAAGTGTGCCTATTTGTAAATTTATGTCCTATTATCAAATCAGGAAGCCCGCGACTACGTACTCAATTACTAAGATTTATTTTTTCATGTGTGACTTGTTTGTGCCCTTTGCGGGGTTGTTTAGAGGTTGTTCGGTGTTTTTGCCCACTTGCGACACGTTATCAAGCCTAAGTATGTCTATTTGTAAATTTTGGTCATATTCTCACACTGGGAGTCTCGTGACTACGTGTTCAGTTGCTACAAGTTACGTTGGTATCTTGCGAGGTGTCCGTGCCCCTTGCGGGACTGTTTGGGGATTTTTGGGGTTTTGGCCCACTAGAATAACGTTTTCAAGCTTAAGTGTGCCTATTTGCAAATTTTGGTCCTATTCTTAAATCAGGAGTTTTGCAATAATTCAGTCGATTGCTAAGAGTACATTGGTCACCTGGGAGGTATTCGTGCCCCTTGGGGGGACCATTTTGGGGTTGTTCGGTGTTTTTTCCCACTAAAGACACGTTTTTATGCTTAAGTATAACTATTTTTAAATTTTCATCTAATTCTTAAATCGGGAGTCCCACAATTTAGCAGTCGGTTGCTATGAGTTACATTGGTGACATACGAGGTGTCCATGCCCCTTGTAGGACCGTTTGGAAGTTGTTCAGAGTTTTCACTCACAAGAGACAAATTTTCAAGCCTAAACGTGCCTAAATGATAATTTCGATCCTATTCTCAAATCGGGAGTCCCATGACTATGCGGTCGATTGCTATGAGTGACATTGTCACGTGCGAGGTATTCGTTCCCCTTGCAAGGTCGTTTGGGGGTTATCCGGGGTTTTTTCCCACTACCGACATGTTTTCAAGACTAAGAGTGCCTATTTGCAAATTTTAGTTATATTTTTAATCTGGGAGTCCTGCGACTACGTGATCATTTGATACGAGTTACGATTGTCACCTATGAGTGTTCGCATCCGTTGTGTAGACATTTTAGTGTTGTTCGGGGTTTATTTCCCACTAGCGGCACGTTTTCAAGCCTAAGTTTGCCTATTTGCAAATTTTGGTCTTACTATCAATTTGGCAGTGCCAAGACTACATAGTCAATTGCAACAAGTTATATTAGTCACTTGCGATGTGTTCGTGCCCCTTGTGGGGCCATTTAGGGGTTAGTCGGGGTTTTAGCCCACTAGCATCACATTTTCAAGTCTAAATGTGCCTATTTGCACTTGATCCTATTCTCAAAATGGGATTCGCGCGACTAAGAAGTCGGTTGGTACGTGTTACGTTGGTCACCTGCGAGGTGTTTGTTCCCGTTACGGTGCCATTTTGGGGTTATTTTATGTTTTTGCCTACCAGCAAGACATTATCAATCCAAAGTGTACCTATTTTCAAATTTTGATCCTATTCTCAAATCGAAAGTCTTGTGACTCTGTCGCCTAATGCTATGAGTTATGTTGGTTACGTGTGAGGAGTGTGTGCCCCTTGCGGACTGTTTGGGAGTTGTTCAGCATTTTCGCCCAAGAGTGGTACATTTTCAAGCCTAAGTGTGCCAATTTTCAAATTTTGTTCTTTTCTCAAACCGAGAGTCCTGCGACTATGCAGTCGATTACTATAAGTTATGTTCGTCAAGTGTGAGGTGTTCGTGCTCCTTATAATGCTGTGTTGGGGATGTTCGAGTTTTTCTCCCACTAGCACCACAGTTTTAAGCCTAAGCATACCTATTTGCAAATTTCGGTCCTAATCTAAAAATCGGGATTCCATTGACTACGCAATCTGTTGCTACGAGTTACATTGGTCACGTCTAAGGTATCAGTGTCCCTTGCGAGGCCGTTTGGGAGTTGTTTGGGATTTTCTCCCACTAGCAAAATGTTTTCAAGCCTAAGTATACTTATTTTAAAAATTTTGATCCTATTCTTAAATGGGAGTCTCATTTGCTATGAATTACGTTGGTCACGTGCGAGGTGTTCGTGCCCCTTGTGAGGCCGTTTGGGGGTTATTCGGGTTTTTAGACCACTAGCAGCACGTTTTCAAGACTAAGTGCGCCTGTTTACAAAATTTTATCTTAATCTCAAATCGGGAGACCTGTAACTACACAGTGGTTGCTACGAGTTACGTTCGTCACCAACGAGGTATTATTGCCTCGTGGGGGGGCATTTGGGGACTGTTCGGGGATTTTTCCCACTAGGGGTACATTTTCAAGCCTAAATGTGACTATTTTAAAATTTCAGTTCTATTCTAAGTTCGAGAGTCTCGTGACTATTCGATCAGTTGCTACAAGTAATTTTAGTCACATGCAAGTGTTTGTGCCCCTTGTGGGGCCATTTGGGGGTCATCCACTAGCGACTCATTTTTAAGCCTAAGTGTGCCTATTTACAAATTCCAGTCCTATTCTCAAATTGAGAGTCCTGTAACTACGTAGCTAGTTTTTATGAGTTACGTTGGTCACGTACGAGGTGTTCTTCCCCCTTCTAGGTCTGTATGGGGGGTCTTCAGGGTTTCCCCACTAACGGCATGTTTTCAAGCCTAAGTCTGCCTATTTTCAAATTCTAGTCCTATTCTCAAACTAGGATCCCCATGACTATGTGATCGATTTCTAGGAGTTATGTTGGTCACGTGCGAGGTGCTTGTGCCTCTTGTGAGGCCGTTTGTGGGATGTTCATTTTTTTTGCCTATTAGTGCATGTTTTTCAAGCCTAAGTGTGCCAATTTGCAAATTTTGTTCCTATTTTTAATCAGAAGTCCCGTGACTACACGGTCAATTTCTATGAGTTACGTTAGTCACTTAAGAGGAGTTCATGCCCCTTGTAGGGCCGTTAGGGGTTGTTCGGGGTTTTCACCCAATAGCATCACGTTTTAGAAAGTGTTTCTATATGAAAATTGTAGTCATATTCTCAAACTGGGAGTCCCACGACTACACGAGCGGTTTTTATGAGCTACGTTGGTAACGTGTGAGGTTTTCGTGCCCATTGGGGGCACTTGGGGGTTGTTCATGGTTTTTGGCCACTATTGGCACATTTTCAAGCCTAAGTGTTCATATTTGCAAATTTTGATCCCATTTTCAAATCGTGAGTCCCGCAACTATGCCGTCAATTTCTATGAGTTACGCTGGTTATGTGTAACATGTTCGTACCCCTTTGGGGGGTTGTTAGATATTTTCCCCCACTAGCTGCCCATTTTCATGGCTAAGTGTGTCTATTTTCAAATTTCGGTCCTATTCTTAAATCGAGAGTCCCACAACTACACGATCAATTGTTATGACTTACGTTGGTCACGTGTGAGGTATTCGTTCCCCCGTGTGAGGTGTTCATGCCCTTTGTAGGGCCATTGGGGGTTATGCGGGGATTTGGCCCACTAGTGGACTATTTTCAAGCTTAAGTGTGGCTCTTTTCAAATTTTAGCACTATTTTCAAATCGGGAGTCCCGTGACTACATAGTCGGTTGCTAGGAGTTACTTTTATCACGTGCCCCTTGTGGGGCCGTTTGGAGGATGTTTGGGGTTTTCGCGCACTAGTTGGTCTCTTCAAGCCTAAGTGTGTAGACTTGACAATTTCGGTCCTATTCTCAAATTGAAAGTCCTGTAACTACGGGATCAATTATTACAAGTTATGTTTGTCACGTTTGAGGTGTTCATGCCCCTTGCGAGGCTATTTGTGGGATTTTCGGTGTTTTCGCTCGACAGTGACACATTTTCAAGCCTAAGTGTGCCTATTTGGAAATTTCGGTCCAATTATCAAATTGAAAGTCCAGTAACTACCTGTTCAATTTCTACGAGTTACATTGGTCACTTGTGATGTGTTTGTTCTCCTTGTGGGGCCGTTTGTGTGTTGTTTGGTGTTTACGCCCAATAATGGCACATTTTCAAGCCTAAGTGTGCCTATTTGAAATTTTTGGTCCTATTCTCCGAATGGAAGTCTTGCGACTAAGAGGTCGGTTGCTACGAGTTACGTAGGTCATGTGTGATGTGTTCGTGCCCCTTAGGGGGGCCGTTGGAGGCTTTTCGGGATTTTTACCCACTATGAGTACGTTTTCAAGCCAAAGTGTTCCAATTTGCAAATTTATGTCCTATTCTCAAATTCAGAGACCTGTGACTATACGGTCGGTCGTTATGAGTTATGTTAGTCACCTGGGAGGTATTTGTTCCCCTTAGGGGGCTATTTGGGGGTTGTTCGGGGTTTTTTCCCACTAGTGGCACATTTTCAATTCTAAATCTATCAATTAAATTTTCAGTCATATTCTCAAATCGAGGGTCTCACAACTATGCTGACAATTGCTATGATTTACCTTGGTCACGTGCAAGTTTTTTGTTCCCCTTGTGGGGAAATTTAGGGGTTGTCCGGGGTTTTCACCCACTAGCGGCCCGTTTTCAAGCCTAAGTGTGACTATTTGCAAATTTCACCCCTATTCTCAAATTGGGAGTCCCGTGACTACGAGGTCAGTTTTTACGGGTTACGATGGCCACGTGAAATGGATTCGTGCCCCTTATGGGGACGTTTGAGCGATATTTGGGCTTTTCACCCACTAGTGGCACGTTTTCAAGCCTAACTGTGACTATTTTCACATTTCTATCCAATTCACAAACTGAGAGTTCCACGACTACACGGTTGATTGCTACGAGTTATGTTGATCATGTGCGAGCTGTTCATACCCCTTACGAGGCTGTTTAGGGGTTGTTCGTGGTTTTCCTCCGTTGGCGGCACATTTTCAAACCTAAGCATGCCTATTGACAAATTTTAATCATATTCTAAGTCGGGTATCCCGTGACTACGCGGTCGATTGCTATGTTTTACGTTGGTCACTGTAAGGACACAATTTTCCAATTGAGTCCATATGTAGTTTTGGCTTAATAACCATTTGAGTCATAGGATAGAAGTTTGTTCCTTTGAAGACTATGACATGTTTGAAGACTTGAAGACGTAGTGGCCAGAACTTAAAGTTACACTTCTTTGTAGATTTCAAGTGCCATGTTTCGCACCATCAACATTATATCATTCCAAGGTCTTCAAAGGTACGAATGCAATTATATATATATATTTAGGACCTTGAATATTTTATTTGGGTGTAAACATCTTTTAAATAACGATTTTTAATTTTTCAAAAATCATTTTAAAACTTTACATAAAAGTTTCTGGGATTAAATAACAAAATTTAGATTCTTGAAATGTCGTTCAAACGACATTTTTCTCGTTCGAACGATAATGTAACGAGATCTTTTTTGAATTTTCGTTAGAAGTTTCGTTCGAACGATTTATTCAACGAGTTATTCTTTACTTTTTTGTTCAAAGTTTCATTCGTAAATCTCGTTCAAATATGCTCGTTCAAACAACATCAAAATGTCGTTGGAACGAGATTTCAGCGACAACAGTTTTTGTCAGTTTTTTCCCACTTTCCCACTTTTCCCACTAACTTTTTACCTGATAAAACAAGTGCGGAAAACAACTTTTTTAATAAAACTTTTTCCTTCTCTTAGAGAGTGTTGAGAGCTTAATTCTTCCAAGAAAAAGTTCCCTTGGTTTTGTAAAAACGCTTTACTTTAGAACAAAACCAAGTCTTATACACCTAAATATTTGTTTGTGTTTTAATCCAAGTTCCCATATATATATATATATATATTTGCTTGGAGAGTGTTTGGCACCGGCTTTTCTTCTCTACCCATCAAGAAGATAGTTTGTGTTCTTCTCTACCCCCAAAAGGAGAAAAGTTTGTTGCGGCTTTCTCACATGGTGAAAGGCATCATGTGTGGTTGACGGTGGGTTGTGCCTCCATTGGTGGACTCCAAGATTCCGGTGGACTCCGAAGTTATTAACAAGGCAAAGGTTGAAGAGCGAAGGAAGCGTAGGGTCTTGAAGGATTTGAGTCGAGTGTTGTAAGTCTTCTTGTCGTTGTCTTTGTAAACAAACCATACCTAGTGGATTTGTTAGGCCAGGGCCGTCTCAGGTTTTTCCCGTTGTGGGTTTTCTTCGTACATCGCAGCGTAGTGTGATTGTGTTTAATTTATCTTTCAAATCACGTAGATGCATGCTTAGGTTAATCAAGATAAAATTTGGTTTTAATCACACTTATTTAATTTGGTGCTAATTTAAATTAAATATTTGGGTAAGTCGTTGTTTAAATTAATTCAAGTACAGATATTAATTTGATAAAAATTTTGTTGGCCTATATTGAAAATGGAATTAATTATTGTTAGGAAAATTTTAGGAATTGGGTTGAAGTAATTTTGTTTAAGCGGAAATTAATTTCACTTTTAGTTTAACTTAATTTTAATTTTGAAGATATTAAAATTTGAAGAGTATTTTATTGTTAAAATTTCGAAAATAAATTTTAATTTGGAATTCTTTTGGGAACAATCTCATATTTTTGGAACGTTAAAATTGAGGGTATTTTCCCCTACATGTGGTATCAGAGCGGGTTACACTAAAATATTGTGTGATCCTAATTTTTAGGAATGTTTTTTGGGTAAATATTTTTTTTTCTAAAATTTTAGTTTTTTATGGTTCTAGCATGCTTGCTCATGACTCTTCACTTGTTATTTACTATGAGTAATGGCTTGCATGTTTGCATACTCTAGCTTTTCTGCTTCGTGTCATATATTCTCGCTAGTTGTATGCTTGTTTGTCATTTTCTAGTCCATGATTCATTAAATATTACTTTGCTAGAATTATGACCTGTTTAGCTTTTGTATTTTATCCTTTACATTTTTGGGTATTAAATGAAAAATACAAAATGATTTTTTCTTGTATTTTGAGTTCAATTTTGTGTTTGGTGAAAAACTTTGAAAAACTCAAAAAGATATTTTTGGTGTGTGTGTTTTGTAGTTCGACACGCTTTTTGTGGCATATATCGTGTTTGAATCCTTCTTTTTCGCTTCCATGTGGCTAGAACTTTTGATTGTGTATTTCAATTCTTAAATTGTTATTTATCATGGTTACATGAAGTAGTTTGAATTTGAATTGCTAAAAGGATTCTTATTAAAAAGCCTCTTTTGCACCCATGCACGAGCTCTTTGAATTTTAACTTCACATGAATATTTGAGCTATGTGAGATATTCTCCTATTAATTTAGTCATCTACTTGTTTTGAGACTATGGAGGATTTGTGCATGTTCTACCGTTGCATATGAGATTCTTGTGTGTTAAAAAGTGATATATGAAATTTCACGGGGAAGGGCTACGAAAGGAACAATCATCCTTTGCGATTAAGCCACCGTTTGCAATGGACCTAAAACAAATGTGTGGTCCAAAGGCCTAAAAGAAAAATATGGCATTAAAAGAAAAATATAGCCAAGGCCTAGTTTGTTTAGTTTGATATTTTCTTCAAAAGAAAAAAAAAAGAATAATATTATATTTGAGGGAGTTTGGATGGAATATCAACGGTTTTGCATAATGTCTTTGTATCCTAGTTATGCTATTTTTCCATGACTCTATTGGTTTGTAGAATCATCAATACGCTAGGCTTATATGAATTGTGCTTGTTTTGTTATTTGAGTTGTTTTTCTTTCACATGAGGAATTATATATGTATGATAAATTTATGCAATAAAATGGAACTCCTTGAATATGTTTAAGTGATTGGGTCACAATTTAATAGTTGCTAGTTCACACCCCTTCACTTCTGTTTCCATATGACACATTTATGCCAAAAGAGTGTGGAAAACTTATGCTATTTTGAGTTGTGTCATTTGTGTGTTTCTCTCTCTCTTTCTCTCTCTCTCTCTCTCTCTCTCTCTCTATATATATATATATATATATATATATATATATATATATATATATATATATATATATATATATACAGAAAGTCTCTTGTAAGCACTCCTTATGGTACAGACCCCGGTACATACCATTTTTTAAAAATAGTAAAAAAATTAATTTTTTGATGAAACTTCATGGATATGATCTCCACGTTGAGAAGATCATCTCCAACTTTTTTCGTCAAAAAATTCAATAAAAAAACCGTTGAGATGAGGTGATATGTAAAAAAATGGTATAAATATGCATTTTCAACCGTTAAAATGTTGGGTCGGCACCAGCCGCATTATTTATTGAATTTTTTTATGAAACTTCTTGGATATGATATTCTCACTATCGAGATCATATCCTTTAAGTTTCATCAAAAAAATCAATCAAAAAGTGGGTGAGATGATTGTCAACATTTCAACCGTCAAAAATGCATATTTATACAATTGTTTTACATATCACCTCATCTCAACGATTTTTTTCTTGAATTTTTTGATGAAAAAAATTGGAGATGATCTTCCCACCATAGAGATCATATCCGTAAAGTTTCATCAATAAAATCATTTTTTTACTATTTTAAAAAATGGTATGTATTAGGGTCTGCACCATAAGGAGTCCTTATAGGAGAGGGCATCTCTCTCTCGCTCTCTCTCTCTCTCTCTCTCTCTCTATATATATATATATAGAGAGAGAGGTAGGCTCCTGTGCACACTAAGTTTGCACACTAAGTTTGCACATTACCTTTTAAAAGTAGTAAAAAAAATATTTTTGAGTTGATTTTTTTTGTGTGATATTTAAACATTTCAATGAACCCATATAAAAAAAATCAGCTCAAAAAAACTTTTTTTGCTATTTTTAAAAAATCGGTCAAACTTTCGCAGTTTTTAAGCCCTTTAAAAACTGCGAAAGTTTGACCGATTTTTTAAAAATAGCAAAAAAAGTTTTTTTGAGCTGATTTTTTTTATATGGGTTCCTTGAAATGTTTAAATATCACATAAAAAAATTGGTGTGCGCCAGCACTAAGTTTGCCTACTTTTAAAAGGTAATGTGCAAACTTAGTGTGCAAACTTAGTGTGCACAGGAGCCTGCCTCTATATATATATATATGCTTGTGCTTAATTAAAATCTTTTGTGTATGTATTTATATATGATATTTTTTTTAAAGTCTTGCCTTGCTTGCTAGTCCATTTATGCTTGTAATTCATCATTGGTATCTAACTTGTTGCGAATTTTGGTTTGATATCTCGTGCTTATTATAATACATTAATTGGTATCTTTTGTTATCTCTTCATAGTTGATATTCATGTCTCTTTATGTGGATTAGTTGGACTTCATTGTTGCCCAGATGCTTTATTGTTCCAGTTTATGCACCATTGTATGTTTAACTTGTTTCTCCTTATTCATATCCCTTTTCTAGTTTAGGGGGACTGTTTTCTTTGATTGGGGGAAAAATAAGTTATGTTTTATGATTTTAAACCTTTGTCTATCCTGAACAAAAAGGGGGAGAAATGGTATCTAAACCTTTATTCTGGGGAGATTTATCTTAGGGGGAGTCGCGATCTTTCTAGGTAGATCATAATTAGATAAATGGGGAGAATTAATTAAGGGGGGGTATTTATTTTCTGCATTTAATATTATCATATTCCCTATGCATTTGAAGGTTTGTTAAGTGTGCAGGATTTTCATCTTAAACGGCAAAGCGATTTATCCTTGGGTCGAGTCATAGCGTCTGAATTTTATTTTGTTTTGGGTGGGATGTTGTGTCTAGATGAGCTTGGCGGCCCTTTAGGATTTTTTGTTCGGTTTTGTCCCGGAATATCCAAAGGGGGAGATTTGTAGGGACGCAAATTTCCAATTAAGTCCATATGTAGTTTTGGCTTAATTCTGAACAAAACCATTTGACTCATAGGATAGAACATAGAAGTTTGTTCCTATCAAGCCTATGACGTGTTTGAAGTGTTGAAGACGTAGCGGCCAGAACTTAAAGTTACACATCTTTACATGTTTCAAGTTCCATATTTTTCATCATCAACATTATATCATTCCAAGGTCGCCAAAGGTATGAATGCAATTATATATATTTAGGACCTTGTATATTTGATTTGGGTGTAAACATTTTTTATATAACGACTTTTTAATTTTCCAAAAATTCATTTTAAAACTTTACATAAAAGTTTCTGGGCTTAAATAGAAAAATTCAGATTTCTAAAAAGTCATTCGAATGACATTTTTCTCATTCGATCGACGTCGTTCGAACAATAATTCTAACGATATCTTTTCTGAATTTTCATTAGAATTTTCGTTCGAATGATTAATCCAACGAGTTGTTCTCTTCTTTTTCATTCATAAATCTCATTCGAACATGCTTGTTCGAACGACATTAAAAAGTCGTTTGAATGAGATTTCAGTGGGAATAGTTTTTTGTCTATTTTTTTCCACTTTCCCACTTTTCTCCTTAACCTTTTACCTAATAAAATAAGTGCGGGAAATAACTTTTTCCTTCTCTTAGAGAGTTTTGAGAGCTTAATTATTCCAAGAAAAAGTTCCCTTGGTTTTGTAAAAATGCTTTATCTTTAGAACAAAACCAAATCATGTACACCCAAATATTTTTTTGTGTTTTAAACCAAGTTATATATATATATATATATATATATATATATATATATATATATATATATATATATATATATATATTTGCTTGGAGAGTGTTTAGCACCGGTTTTGCTTCTTTACCCATAAAGAAGACAGTTTGGGTTCTTCTCTACCCCAAAAAGGAGAAAAGTTTGTTACGGCTTTCTCACATGGTGAAAGGCATCATGTGTGGTTGATGGTAGGTTGTGCCTCCATTGGTGGACTCTAAGATTCCGGTGGAATCTGAAGTTATCAACAAGACAGAGGTTGAAGAGCGAAGGAAGCATCGGGTCTTGAAGGAGTCGAGTCGAGTTTTATAAATCTTCTTGTCGTTGTCTTTGTAAACATACCGTACCTAGTGGATTTGTTAGGCCAGGGCCATCCGAGATTTTTCCCGTTGTGGGTTTTTATCGTACATCACGGCGTAGTGTGGTTGTGTTTAATTTATCTTGTAAATCACTTAGATGCGTGCTTAGATTAATCAAGATAAAATATTATTTTAATCACACGTGTTTAATTTGGTGTTAATTTAAATTAAATATTTTGGTAAGTTGTGGTTTAAATTAATTCAAGTCCAAATAATAATTAGATAAAATTTGTGTTGGCCTATATTGAAAATGGAATTAATTATTGTTAGGAAAATTTTAGGACTTGGGTTGAATTGATTTTGTTTAAGTGGAAATTAATTTCACTTTTAGTTTAACTTAATTCCAATTTTGAAGATATTAAAATTTGAAGTGTATTTAATTGTTAAAATTTTGAAAAGAAATTTTAATTTGGAATTCTTTTGTGAACCATCTCATATTTTTGGAACGTGAAAATTGAGAGCATTTTCCCCTACAGTCACGTGCGAGTATTCGTTCTCCTTGTAGGGCTGTTTGGGGGTTATTCCGAGTTTTGGCCCACTAGTAGCACGCTTTCAAGCCTAAGTGTGCCTATTTCAAAATTTTTGTCCTATTGTCAAATCTAGGGTCCCAGGACTACGCAATTAATTGCTACGAGTTATGTTGGTCACATAAAAGGTGTATGTGCTCCTTGTGAGGCCGTTTGTGCGATTTTCAGGGTTTTCGCCCAGTAGCGGCCCCATTTTGAAGCCTAAGTGTGACTATTTGCAAATTTCAGTCCTACTATCAAATTGGAAGTCCCACGACTACACGATCAGTTTCTACGAGTTACTTTGGTCTGTGCAAGGAGTTTGTGCCCCTTACGAGGCCGTTTGTCGGTTGTTTGAGGTTTTTGCCTAATAGCGGCCTATTTTCAAGACTAAGTGTGCCTATTTAAAAATTTCAATCATATTCTCAAACCCATAGTCCAACGACTATGCAGTCAGTTGCTACAAGTAATAGTGGTCACGTACGAGGTGTTCGTGCCCCTAACGGGGTCGTTTGGGGGTTGTTCAGGATTTTGGCTCACTAGCAGCACGTTTTCACGTGTAAGTGTGCCTATTTTCAAATTTTCATCCTATCCTGGAACTGGGGTCCCGCGACTATGTGATTGGTTGCTACAATATACATTAGTCACCTACTAGGTATTCTTGCCCCTTTGAGGGCTATTTCGAGCTTCGACCAACTAGCGACACGTTTTTAAACTAAGTGTGCCTATTTTAGAATTTTCATCGTATTTTCAAACGGGGAGTCTTAAGACTATGCGGTCGGGTTCTATGAGTTACCTTGGTCATGTGCGAGGTTTCCCTACACCTTGTAGGGCCGTTTGGGGGCTATTCGAGGTTTTTTCCACTAGCGGCCTATTTTCAATCCTAAGTGTTCCTATTTGAAAATTTCAGTCCTATTCTGAAAGTAGGAGTCCCATGATTACACATTCAATCGCTACGAGTTACATTGGTCAATTGGGAGGTGTTCGTGCCCCTTACGGGGTTATTTGGGGGCCTTTTAGGGTTTTTCCCCACTAGTGTCACATTTTTAAACTTAAGTATGCCTATTTTCAAATTTTGGCCCTATTCTGAAACTGAGAGTCTCGTGATTATGCGATCGGTAATTATGAGTTACGTTGGTCATGTGCGAGGTGCTCATGCCTCTTGTGGAGCCGCTTGGGAGTTATTCAGGGTTTTGGCCCATTAGTGGTACATTTTCAAGTAAAAGTTTTCCTATTTGCAATTTTCAATCCATTTCTCAAACTGAGAGCCTTACCGCTATGCGGTCAGTTACCATGAGTTACATTGATCACATGCGAGGTATTCGTGCCCCTTGTAGGGTTGTTTGGGGGATAGTCGAGGTTTTTGCCAGCTAACGACACGTTTTTAAGCCTAAGTGTGCCAATTTGCAAATTTCGATCCTATTCTCAAGTAGGGAATCTTGTGACTATGCGGTCAATTGCTACGAGCTATGTCGGTCGGGTGTAAGATGTATGTGCCCCTTGCGAAGCCATTTGTGACATGTTCGGGGGTTTCGCTTTGTAGCAACACGTTTTCAAGCCAAAGAGTGGTTATTTGCAAAAAAATTCTTATTCTCAAATCGGGGGCATCGTGACTATAGGTCAATTACTACAATTTATTATGGTCACGTGCGAGGTGTGTATGCCCCTTGCGAAGCCATTTGTGGGTTGTTAGGGGTTTTCGCCCTGTATCGACATGTTTTCAATCCTAAGTGTGCCTATTTGTAAATTTTAGTCCTATTATCAAATAGGAAGTCCTGTGACTACGTGGTCAATTGCTACATATTATATTAGTCACGTGTGAGGAGTTCGTGCCCTTTGTGGGGCTATTTGGGCACTATTTAAGATTTTCACCCAATAGCGACACGTTTTCAATCCTAAGTGTGGCTATGTAAAAAGTTTGATCCTATTCTCAAACCGAGAATCCCACGACTATGCGGTCGGTTGCTACTAGTTATGTTGGTCATGTGTGAGATGTTCGTTCCCCTTACGGGGCCTTTTGATGGCTATTCTGAATTTTGGCCCATTATCGGCACATTTTTAGCCTAAGTGTGTCTATTTTCAAATTCTTATCGTCTTTTCAAATTCAGAGTCCGGTGTTTATGGGATAAATCGCTACAATTTACGTTATTCATCTACAAGGTGTTTGTGCCCCTTTGGGGGCCATTTGGTGGTCGGGGGGGGGGGGGGTCACCCACTAGCGACACGTTTTCCATCCTAAGTATGTCTTTTTTAGATTTTAATTCTCTTTTTAGACGGAGAATCTCATGACTATGCGGTCGGTTGCTAAAAGTTACCTTGGTCACGTGGGAGGTGTTTGTGCCACTTACGGGATCATTTGTGGGCTTTTTAGAGTTTTTTCGCACTAGAAACACGTTTTCAATCCTAAGTGTGCCAATTTTCAAATTTTGGTCTGATTCTCAAATTGGAAGTCCTGTGACTATATTGTCGGTTTCTAAGAGTTATGTTGGTCATGTGCTAGGCGTTCGTACCCCTTATGGGGCCGTTTGGGGAGATTTGGGGTTTTCTCCTACTAGCAACATGTTTTAAAGCCAAAGTTTGCCTATTTACAAATTGAGGTCCCATTCCCAAACCGAGATCCCCACGATTATGTGGTCCATTTCTATGAGTTACTTTGATCATATGCGAGGTATTCGTGCTCCTTGTGCGAGATATTCAAGGTTTTCGCCCACTAACGACATGTTTTCAAGTCTTAAGTGTGCCTATTTGTGAATATCAGTCATGTTCTCAGACAAGGAGTGTTGCAACAACGCAATCAATTACTATGAGTTACGTTGATCACGTGCGAGTTTTTCATGCTCCTTGGAGGGCCGTTTGGGGGTTGTTTTGAGTTTTCACCCACTAGCAGCATGCTTTTAAGCTAAGTGAGCCTAATTGAAAATTTCAATTCTATTATCAGATCAGAGATCCTGGGACTATGCGGTCAATTGCTAAGAGCTATATTAGTCATGTGCGAGGTGTTCGTGCCCCTTACGGGGCCATTTATCGGTTGTTCGGGGTTTTTGCCCAATAATGGCACATTTTTAAGATTAGGTGTGCATACATTCAAATTTGGGTCCTATTCTCAAATTGGGAGCCCTACAACAATGCGATCTGTCGCTACAAGTTACGTTGGTCGCATACGCAGTATTCATTCCCCTTTGGGGGTTGTTCGGGGTTTTTTTCCCAATAGCGACATGTTTTCAAACCTAAGTGTGTCTATTTAAAAATTTCGTTCCTATTCTCAAAGTGAAAGTCTCGGGACATTTGGGGCAGTTGCTATAAGTTACGTTGGTCACTTGCGAGGTGTTCGTGTCCTTTGCAGGGCCATTTTGGGGGGTTTTCGGGATTTTTCGCCCACTAGTGGCACATTTCAAGCCTATTTGTGCCAATTATAAAATTTTGATTCTATTCTTAAACTGAGAATCCAGTGATTATGCGATCCATTATTACAAGTTATGTTGATCACGTACGAGGTTTTCGTTCCCTTGCGGGGCCGTTTGGGGACTGTTCGGGATTTTCTCCCACTAGCGACACATTTTTAAACCTAAGTGTGCCTATTTTGCAAATTTCGGTCCTATTCTAAAAATGGGAGTCCCGTGACCATGAACTAGTTTTCTACGAGTTATTTTGGTCATGTGAGAGATGTTCATGCCCATTGCGGGGCCGTTTGGGGGTTGTTCGGGATTTTGGCCCACTAACGGCACATTTTCATGCCTAAGTGTGCCTATTTGCAAATTTTGATCCTATTCTCATCATAGCGTACTTCCACATATCCACTAAGAGGAAGGTCTTTTCGTAATGGATGACCCTCGAAACCATAATATGTTGATATACGGCGTAGATCACCGGGAGTCCGGCGACTACACGAACAGTGTCTACAAGTTAAATTGTTCACGTGTGAGATGTTTGTGCCCCTTACGGGACCCTTTGGGGTCTTCTCAGGGTTTTGGCCTATGAGTGGTACATATTCAAGCCTAAGTGTGCCTATTTTCCGTTTATGTCTTATTCTCAAACCAAGAGTCTTGCGACTACGCAATCGATTGCTACGAGTTACATTGTTCACCTACGAGTTGTTCGTGCCCCTTGGGGCCGTTTAGTGGTTGTTCAAGGTTTTCTCCCATTAGCGGCACGTTTTCATACCTAAGTGTGCCTATTTTCAAATTTTGATCCTATTTTCAAATCGAGAGTCCCACGAATATGTGATCAGTTGCTATGAGTTACGTTGGTTATATGCGAGGAGTTCATGACCCTTGCGATGTCGTTTGCAGGTTGTTCTGTGTTTTCACTCATTAGTGGCGCATTTTCAAGCAAAAGTGCGTCTATATGAAAATTTAGATCCTATTCCCAAACTAAAAGTCCCACGATAACGTGTTCGGATGCTATTAGTTATGTTGGTCATATTTGAGTTGTTCGTTACCCTTGCGAGGACGTTTGTGAGTTACTCGGTGTTTTTGCCAGTAGTGACACATTTTTAAGCCTTAGTTTGATTATTTGTAAATTTTGGTCCTATTCTCAAATCGAATGTCCCGCGACTACGTAGTCAATTGCAACGAGTTACGTTGATCACGTGCGAGGAGGTTGTTCCCCTTGCGGGGCCATTTAGGGGATGTTTGGAGTTTTCTCCCAATAACGGCATGTTTTTAAGCCTAAGTGTACCTATTTGAAAATTTTGATCATATTCTCAAACAAAGAGTCCTGCAACTATGCAATCGATTGCTATGAGTTACGTTGGTCACGTGCGAGGTGTCCATGCCCCTCATGGGGCTATTTCAAGTTTTGGCCCACTAGTGAAACGTTTTCAAGCCTAATTGTGCCTATATTCAAATTTCTATTATATTCTCAAATTGGGAGTTCCGCAATTATGCGGTCAATCTCTATGAGTTACATTGGTCACCTATGAGGTATTCATGCCTCGTTGCGTTTGGGGGTTGTTCAGGGTTTTCACCCACTAGCGACACGTTTTGAAGCTTAAGTGTGACTATTTTCACATTTTGGTCCTATTCTCAAAATGGGAGTCTCGCGACTAACCGGTGAATCGTTACTAGTAACGTAGGTCACGTGTGAGGTGTTTACGCCCCTTATGGGTCGTTTGGTTGCAGTTCGGGGTTTTCGTGCACTAGCAACCCCTTTTCCAGCCTAATTGTGCTTATTTGAATTTTTTTCCTATTCTCAAATCTGGAGTCCCTCAACTACATAATTAGTGGCTTCGAGTTACGTTAGTCACGTGTTAGGTATTCATGCCCCTTGCGGGGCCGTTTGGGATATTTTCGGGGGTTTACACACTAACGACACCTTTTCAAACCTATTGTAACACCCCATATTTTTATTAATAAATTTAATTAATTTATTGGAATATTCAAGAAAAATAATTTTTTGATTTAATCATTTTTATTAGTAAATTATGTTGGTTTTAATATTAGAAGAATAAAACTTAAAGCGGAATTGAAATCGGAATTAAAATGGATTTTTTATTGAGTTTTTAATTATCTTTACTTATAATTTTTTTGTGGGGGAACTGCCGCCAGACCTGCTCGATCGATTGATCGAGATCGACCCAGGGAGTCGATTGATCGACCTATCAGTTTTGGGCGTATACCAATTTCTTAATTTTTAGAGTTTGAGTTGGTTTAGGATTCTTAATTGGTATTTAACCATTCTAATTCGTGGGGGGGCTTCTCATTATCACTTTTTCCCAATTTTTTCACCAGAGAGCTCTTCCAAAAGTTTTTCCTCTCCACCATAATCATTAACCTCCAACTTAATCAAGTTTTAGTCACAAGCTTTGAAGGGTTAATTAGGGTTTAATCAAGTTTATTAAAGAACACTTCTTTGCTAATTTTTCAAGAGGAATCCAACCGTGCTACTAGATTTTCTTCATCTTAATCACAGGCATGAATACATTATTCCTTTCCTTTAGTATTATGCCTTTTAAGTGTCGTCTAAACCCTTAATCGTATGTTTTTGATTAAAATAAATTAGTAACGTAATTAGAGAAAGTGGACACTTAAGTTTGGGACTGTTTTTATGTAAATTTTCAATATGATTTAATCCTTGAAACCCTGGGGTGTTTATGGTTTTGGGTGTAGGCTCTCATGTAGAATTTTATGTGGGTTTATTTATATAGTTTTTGGGACGCGCTCACACTTATAATAAGTTGCGAAATTATAAAAGAAAACGCTTATGTCATATTAAAATTATTGCATGTTAATTAATTTAACATGTTTGGAATCAAAGACGTTGTTATGAATTGGTTTAAATTAAATTGAGACCCTTATGATCAAATTTCTATGTTGTGCATATTGAATTATGATTTGTGTGATTTGTTATAGTCACTTTTGCCATCGAAGGGACGAGGGGCTTTAGGGTAGTATTTTTGCTCAACCATATTTTAGGATGCTTACTAGGTATGGGACTAGTGGGTAGGCCTTGGTTAAAATTTATACTTGCTAGGTATGGGACTAGTTAGTGTAAATTCGTGCGGATTTTATATTCCGGGGGTGGGCTGATTTTTATGTTTTATTATTGTTACGTTAGCCTATGCATGAGACTAGGACGTGTTTTATATTGGTAATTCATTTTATATGTAGGATAGGACACATGTGTACTTGGGAACCCTTAGGTATGGGACTAAGGGATATTTTGAGGATCTCACATCGATTAAAACGGTGGGGTAATTTGTTAATGGTGAAATTGAGGAAATGAGAGTTAATGCCTAAGATAAAAACGGGTATTAAAATTTGTGGCGACATAATGTGCGGGGGCTGACAGTTTAAACGGGTCGACTGGCGATTTATGTTGTGTCGTGTGTGGAACCTTGCCAAATTGTGGGGGATCGACAGGTTAAACGGATCTGGCTGGCGTTTTAGCAAAGGGAAGTGTTAAACTTTGGTGGAAATTACCACCCAGGGCAGGAGGACCGCCATAATAAAAATTGAGAATAATGATGTTTGGTTTAAGTTAATTAAAGTAACACTTTGGGGCTGTGTGATAATTAAAATGATATTGGTGTGTTTTTATAAGAATCTTTGGGGTAGTTAGTAATTTATTTTTCTTACGCTTAATTATATATGTTTAATTAAAATACTCTATAGTGATATTTATTGCGTATAATGCTACTTTCTGGGTTCACGGATCCTATTTGGAGGGAGTAGTGTGTATTTATGCTCGGGGCTTTGACCTCATGCGTTGACTAACTTTTCAGGATAAGTTTTGAAGAAGCTGCATAGGATTATCAAAGTTTATCATTTAGAGGTGCAGCTGAAGTTTATTCTTTTTATTGCTTTACATAGTTAGACTTTCTTTTCAGTTTTTTGACGATTTCAGTTGGATTATTCACAGTTTATTATTATTCAGTTTTAATTAAATTATTATTGGAGATTGGATTTATTGGAACTTTTAGCATGTGATGGATCTTTTATCGCATAGTTGGTTATTATCATTTGGGATTGATTCAATTATTTATCTTGCGGATTGATTTATTTATGTCTCATATCTGTCTCATGATAAGAATGATATTATATTTAGTTCACGCCCGGCATAGTTACACGGGGTGTGACACCTATGTGTCCCTATTTTCAAATTTTAGTCCAATTCTAAAACTGAAAGTCTCGCGACTATGCAATCGGTTACTACGAGTAATGTTGGTGACGTGTAAGGTGTACGTTCACCTTGTGGGGCGATTGGGTTTATTTGAGGTTTTTTCCCATTGGCGGAAAGTTTTCAAGCCAAAGTTTGCCTATTTGTAAATTTCGGTCCTATTCTCAAACTAAGAATCCCGCGGCTATGCGTTCAGTTACTACGAGTTACGTTGATCACGTGCGAGGTACTCGTACCCCTTGTAGGGCCATTTGGGGGATATTCAAGGTTTTCTCCCACTAACAGCATGTTTCCAAGCCTAAGTGTGCCTATTTGCAAATTTTGGTCCTATTCCTAAACAGGGAGTTCTGCAACTACACGGTCAACTGCTACGAGTTATGTTAGTCACATGCGAGTTGTTCATGCCTCTTGGCAAGCCTTTTGGAGTTTTCACCCATTAGCGACACGTTTACAAGTCTAATTGGGCCTATCTGCAAATTTTGGTCCAATTATTAAACTTGGAGTCCCACGACGACACGATCAATTGCTACGAGTTATATTGGTCACATGTGAGGTGTCAGTGCCCCTTGCGATGCCTTTTTGCATCGTTTAGGGTTTTTGTCCAATAGCGGCACGTTTTCTAGCTTAAGTGTGCATATTTATAAATTTTGGTCTGATTATAAAATTGAAAGTCCCGTGACTACGTGATCAATTACTATGAGTAACATTTGTCATGTGTGAGGAGTTCATGCCCTTTGCGGGTCCATTTAGGAAATGATCGGGGGGTTTTCCCAATAGCGAAAAGTTTTTGAGCCTAAGTGTTTGTGCCCGATGGAGTCCTGCAACTATTCTATCGGTTGTTACTAGTTATGTTTGTCACATGCGAGGTGTCTGTACTCGATGGAGGAGTTTAGGGGTTGTTCGGGGTTTTCACCCCCTAGCGGCATGTTTTAAAGCCTAAGTGTGTCTAATTTCAAACTTCATTCATATTCCCAAATTGGGAGTCTCTCGACTATACGGTCAGTTGCTACAAGTTACATTGGTAACGTGAGAGGCTTTCGTGCCTCTTGTGGAGCCATTTGGGGGTTGTTCAAGCTTTTTCTCCCCCCTAGTGGCTCATTTTCAAGCTAAATGTGCCTATTTACAAATTTCGATTCAATTCTCAAACTGGAAATCTCGTAACTATGTGGTTAGTTATTACAAGATATGCTGATCACGTGCGAGGTGTTCATTCCCCCTGTGAGGCCATTTAAGGGTTGTCCGGGGCCTTCTCCCACTAGCGACACATTTTCAAGTCTAAGTGTTCTTATTTTCAAATTTTGGTCATATTCTCAAAATGGGAATCCCGTGACTATGCGCTGGATTATTGGGAGTTATGTTAGTCATGTGTGAGGTGTTTGTGCCTCTTGCGGGGCCACTTGGGACTGTATGGGGTTTTTGTCCTCTAGGGCACTTTTTCAAGCCTAAGTGTGGCTATTTGAAAATTTTGGTCATATTCTCAAACCAAGAATCCCTCGACTATGCGTTTATTGGGTTCAAGTTAAGTTGGTCACGTGCTAGGTGTTTATGCCCTTGCGGGGCCGTTTGGTGGATTTTTTGTGGTTTTGGCACATGAGCGGCACGTTTTCAAGCCTAAGTGTGCCTATTTTCAAATTTCTATTCTATTCTCAAAATGGGAGTCCTGCAACTACGCAATCGGTTGCTATGAATTACGTTGGTCAGGTGCGAGGTGTGCTTTACCCTTATGGGGCCGTTTTAGGGCTTTTCAGGGTTTTTGCCCATAGCGGCACGTTTTCAATCCTAAGTGTGTCTATTTTCAAATTTTTGTGGTATTCTCAAACTCGGTTTCTTACTACTATGCGGTTGGTTTCTTTGAGTTACGTTGTCATTCCTAAGGTGTCCGTGCCTCCTTGCAGGACCATTGGGTGTTTTCATCTAGTAGCAATCCATTTTCAAGCTTAAGTGCGCCTATTAGTAAATTTTGGTCCTATTCTCAAACTGAGAGTCCCATGACTACATGGTCAGTTTCTATGAGTTACGTTGGTCCCATGCGAGATATTTGTGTCCTTTAAGGTGCTGTTTGGGGGTTGTTCTCAGTTTACACCCACTAGCGGCATTTTTTCAAGCCTAAGTTTGCCTATCAGCTAATTGTTTTTCCTATTCTCTAATCGGGCGTTGCGACTATACGATCGGTTGCTATGAGTTTCATAGTTCACGTGCGAGTTGTTCGTGTCCCTTATGGGCCCGACTGGGGGTTGTTCTCGATTTTCGCCCACTAGCAGCACGTTTTTAAGCCTATGTACCTATTTTCAAATTTCGGTCCTATTATCGAATCGGGAGTCCCACAACAATGTGATCAGTTGCTATGAGTTATGTTGGTCACATTCAACGTGTTCGTTCCCCTTGTGGGACCGTTTGGGGGTTTTTCGGGCTTTTTGATCACTAGCACATGTTTTCAAGCCTAAGTGTACTTATTTGTAAATTTTAATCTCAATCTCAAATCGGGATTCCCGTGATTATACGGTCGGTTACTTTGAGGGACGTTGGTTATGTGCGAGGTGTTTGTTCCCATTACAACACCATTTTGGTAGTTGTTCGGGGTTTTGGCCCACTAACAACACGTTTTCAAGCCAAAGTTTGCCTCTTTGCAAATTTCAATCTTATTCTCAAATCTAGAATCCCACGACTATGTGGTATGTTGCTATGAGTTATGTTGGTCACATGCGAGTTATTTGTGCCCCTTGAGGGGCCGTTTGGGGGTTGTTCAGGGTTTTCACCCATTGATGGTACGTTTTCAAATCTAAGTGAGCTTATTTGAAACTTTTGGTCCTATTATCAAATTGGGAGTCCCATGACAGCGTGGTCAGTTGCTATGAGTTATATTGGTCACGTGAAAGGAATCTGTGCCCCTAACGGGGATGTTTGGGCATTGTTTGGGTTTTCGCCCACTAGTGGTACGTTTTCAAGCCTAAATGTGCCTATTTGAGAATTTTGGTTCTATTTGAGAATCGAGAGTCCCGAGACTACAAGATCTATTGCTACGAGTTATGTTGGTGACATGCGAGGTGCTCGCGCCTATTGCAGGCCGATTTTGGGATGTTCGGGGTTTTTGCTCAGTAGCGATAGGATTTCAAGCCTAAGTGTGCCTATATTTAAAAAAAATATGTTATCAAATCGAATGTCGTGTGACTACGGGGTCAATTGCTACAAGTTACGTTGGTTATGTGCGAGGTGTTCGTGCCCCTTGCACGGCCGTTTGGGGGTTGTTCGAATTTTTTTTCCAATAACAACATGTTTTCAAGCCTAAGTGTGCCTATTTGAAAATTTTGGTCCTATTCTAAAAATGGGAGTCTCACGACTTAGCGGTTTGTTACTACGAGTTACGTAGGTCAGGTGCGACGTGTTTATGCCCTACAGAATGTTTGGGGGCTATTCGGGATTTCGACCCACTAGCACATCGTTTTCAAACATAAGTGTTCAAATTTGTAAATTTTTATACTATTCTCAAATCGGGAGTCTCGCGACTATGCGGCCAGTTGTTACGTGTTACGTTGGTCAATTGCGAGGTATTTGTGCCTCTTTTTCAAGATTAAGTGTGCCCATTTTTAACTTTCGATCCTATTCTTAAACTGGGAGTTTCGCGGTTTTCCAATCGGTTGCTATGATTTACCTTGGTCACATGCGAGGTGATCATGCCCTTTGTGGGATCGTTTAGGGATTGTTCATAGTTTTCGTCCACTTGCGGGCCATTTTCAAGCCTAAGTGTGCCTATTTGTAAATTTTAATTGTATTCTCCGACTAGGAGTCTCGCGACTATGCGGTCAGTTGCTACGAGTTACGTTGCCAATGTGAAATGCGTATGTTCCCCTTACGGCGACGTTTGAGGGATATTTAGGCTTTTCTCCCACTAGCGGCACATTTTCAATCTTAAATGTGCCTATTTTCAAATTTATGTCCTATTATCAAATCGAGAGTTTCATGACAATATGGTTGGTTACTACGAATTACATTGGTCACGTGCGAGGTTTTCGTGCCCCTTACGAGGCCATTTGGGGGTTATTCGTGGTTTTTGTCCACTAGCGGCACATTTCAAGCCTATGTAAATTTTGGTCTTATTCTTAAACTAGAGGTCCTATGACTATGCGATCGATTACATTGGTCATGTTCAAGGTATACGTTCCCCTTACAGGGTCGTTTGGGGAATGTTCGAGGTTTTCTCCCCCTAGCAGCACATTTTCAAGCCAAAGTGTACCTATTTGAAAATTTTGATCCTATTATCAAGCTGGGAGACCCACGACTATGCGATCAGGTGCTACAAGTTATATTAGTCACTTGCAAGGTGTTCATGTCCCTTAAGATGTCGTTTGTGTGCTTTTCGTGGTTTTCTCCCATTAGCGGTACGTTTTCAAGCCTAAGTTGCCTATTTGCAAATTTTGGTCCTATTATCATATCAAAAGTCCCGTGACTATGCGGTCAATTGCTACGATTTACATTGGTCATGTGCGAGGAGTTTGGTGTCCTTACGGGGTAGTTTGGGGGTTGTTTAAGGTTTTCACCCAATAGCGGCATGTTTTCAAGCCTAAGTGTGCCTATTTGAAAATTTTGGCCCTATTCTCACATCAAGAGTCTCGCGATTAGGCGATCAGTTGCTAAAAGTTACGTTAGTCACGTGCGAGGTGTTTGTGCCCCTTGTGTGGCCGTTAAGGGTCTATTATGGGTTTTCACCCATTAGCGGCATGATTTCAAGCCAAAGTTTGCCTAATTTAAAATTTTCGGTCCTATACTTGAACCAGGCATCCTGCGACCACGTGGTTAGCTTCTATGAGTTACGTTGATCACGTACAAAGTATTCGTGACCCTTGGAGGTCTATTTGGGGGTTATTCGAGGTTTTCGCACACTAATGACACGAATTCAAGCCTAAGTGGGCCTTTTTGTAAATTTTGGTCCCATTCTCAAACAGGGAGTCGCGCGACTACGTGTTCAATTGCTACTAGTTACATTGGTCCGTGCAAGTCATTCGTTCCCCTTGAGGGGTCGTTTAGGGCCTGTTCAGAGTTTTTGCCCACTAGCGGTACGTTTTCAAGCCTAAGTATACCTATTTTTAAATTTCGATCCTATTATCAAATCTAGAGTTCCACGACTATGCAATCAGTTACTATGAGTTATGTTTGTCACGTGCAATATGTTTGTGCCACTTGCAAGGCCGTTGTGGGTTGTTCGTGGTTTTTCCCCACTAGCGGCACGTTTTTAAGCCTAAGTGTTCCTATTTCAAATTTTGGTTCTACTCTCAAACCGAAGTCCCTCAACTATGCGGTCAATTACTATGAGTTACGTTGGTCACATAAGAGGTGTTTGTGCCCCTTGTGGGGTTGTTTGGTGCCTGTTCAGCGTATTCTTCCCTTTTTGGCTCGCTTTCAAGCCAAAGTTTGACTATTTGGAAATTTTAGTCCTATTCTCAAGCCAGGAGTCCCACACTACGCGAGCGATGGCTACGAGTTACATTGATCAAGTGCGAGAATTATCAATCCCAAGAATTACTATTTTTATATTTTGGTCCTATTCTCAAACAGTGAGTCCCGCGACTACGTGATTAATTGCTATGAGCTATGTTCGTACCATTTGGGAGTTGTTCGGAGTTCTCGGCCACTAGCGGCAAATTTTTAAGTTCAAGTGTGCTTATTTGCAAATTTTAGTCATATTATCAAATTAGGAGTCCCACGGTTGCACGATAAGTTGATAAGAGTTATGTTGGTCACGGGCGAGGTGTTCGTACCCCTTACGAGGCCATTTGTGGGATCTAGTAACGGCATGTTTTGAAGCCTAAGTGTGTCTATTTCCAAATTTTGATCCTGTTATTAAATCAAAAGTCCAGTGATTACACGATCGATTGCTACGAGTTATGATGTCCACATACGAGGAGTTCGTACCCCGTGCGAGGCCATTTGGAAGTTATTCTGGGTTTTCACCCAATAGCAGTACGCTTTTAAGCCTAAGTGTGCCTATTTGAAAATTTCAGCCCTATTATCAAACCAGGAGTTTTGCGACTATGCGATCGATTTCTACGAGTTACGTTGGTCACATACGAGGTGTTTGTGCCCTCTGGAGGGCATTTGGAGGCTGTTTAGGATTTTTGCCCAGTAACGGTATGTTTTCAAGCCTAAGTGTGCCTATTTCTGAATTTCATTCCTATTCTTAAATCGGGAGTCTCGCGACTACGTGGTCAGTTGCTACGGGTTACGTTGGTCTCATGAGAGGTGTTCGTACCCAATAAGGGGTTATTTGGGGTTGTTCGGGCTTTTTCTCCCACTAGTGCCATGTATTCAAGCCTAAGTGTGACTATTTGTAAATTTTATCTAAGTTCTTAAACTGGGAGTCCCACGACTATGCGGTATGTTGTTACGAGTTACGTTGGTCACGTGTGAGGTGTTCATGTCGCTTGTAGGGCCATTTGGGGGGGGGGTGTGGGTGTGGGTGTGGATTCTCCCACTAGCGGCACGTTTTCAAGCCTAAGTGTACTTATTTGTAAATTTCAGTCCTATTCTCAAAATAAGATTCCCGCGACTATGCGCTCAGTCGCTACGAGTTATGTTGGTCATGTATCAGGTGTTAGTGCCCTTTACAGGGCCGTTTGGGGACTGTCCGGGATTTTGGCCCACTGGCGGCACGTTTTTTAGCCTATGTGTGCCTACCTGCAAATTTTGGTCCTATTCTCAAACCCCGAATTCCTACGACTACGCGTTCACTTGCTACAAGTTAAGTTGGTCACTTGTGAGGTGTTTGTTCCCCTTGTGGGATCGTTTGGGGGCTCTTTGGGGATTTTGTCCCATAAGCGAAACATTTTCAAGCCTAAGTGTGATTATTTTCAAATTTCTATCCAATTCTCAAACTCGGAGTCCTCCGACTATGCAATCGATTGCTACGAGTTAATTTATCTTGTGCGAGGTGTTCAGGCACCTAATGGAGCCGTTTGGGATTTTTGCCAATTGCGACACATTTTCAAACCTAAGTGTGCCTATTTCCAATTTTTTGTCCTATTCTTAAATCAAGAGTCCCACGACTATGCCGTCATTTTCCCCTTGCAGGGTAGTTTGGAGATTGTTCGAGCTTTTTTGCCAGTAATGGCATGTTTGGAGATTGTTCGAGCTTTTTTGCTAGTAATGGCATGTTTGGAGCCTAAGTGTGCCTATTCTCAAATTTTGGTCTTATTCTCAAAATCGAGTGTCTCGTGATTATGCGGTTGGTTTCTACGAGCTGTGTTGGTCATGTGTGAGGTGTGCATGCCCCTTGCAGGGTCGTTCAGGGGTTGTTCAAGGTTTTCGCTCAATAGTTGCACATTTTCAAGATAAAGTGTGCCTATTTGCAAATTTTGGTCCAATTATCCAATCAAGAGTCCCGCGACTATGTGATCGGTTGCTACAAGTTATGTTGGTCACATGCGAGATAATCTTGCCCCTTATGGGGCCGTTTTGGGGCTATTCAAGGTTTTTGCCCACTAGCAGCTCGTTTTCAAGTCTAGGTGTGCCTATTTACAAATTTTGGTCCTATTATCGTATTGATAGTTCCTTAACTATGAAATCGATTGCTATGGTTTACATTGGTCACGTGTAACATATTTATGCTTATTACGGGGTCGTTTGGGGGTTGGTCGGGATTTTTGCCCACTGGTGGCACTTTTTCAAACCTAAGTATTATTATTTATAATTTTCAGTCCTATTCTTATACCGGGAGTCCGACGACTACACAATCGATTGCTACGAGTTATGTTGGTCATGTGCGAGGTGTTTGTGCCCTTATGAGTCCTTTTTGGTATTGTTCAGGATTTTCTTCCACTAGCAACACGTTTTCAAGTCGAAGTGTGACTCTTTGTGAATTTTGGTCCTATTCTCAAACTAGGAGTCCTGCGACTACGCAGTCGGTTGTTTCGAGTCACACTGGTCACGTGTCAGGTGTGTGTGCCCCTTGTAGGGCTGTTTGGGGATTGTTCGAGATATTGGTCCACAAGTGACACGTTTTCAAGCATAAGTTTGCCTATTTTCAAATTCCATTCCTATTCTCAAATTGAGAACCTCACCACTATGCGTTCGGTTGCTACAAGTTACATTGGTCACGTGCGTGGTGTTTGTGCTCCTTGCAGGGTCGTTTAGTGGCTATTCGCACTTTTTCGCCACTAAGAGCATGTTTGAAGCCTAAGTATGATTATTTTCAAATTTGGATCCTATTCTCAAAACTGGGCATCCCGCAATTATATAGTCCGTTGCTACGAGTTACGTTGGTCACATGCGAGGTGTCCATGCCCCTTGGGGGGTTATTCGGGGTTTTCATCCATTAGTGGCACGTTTTCAAAACAAAGTGTGCCTATTTTCAAATTTTGGTCCTATTATCATATAGGGCTACCCGCGACTAGGTGATCAGTTACTACAAGTTATGTTGGCCATATGTGAGGTGTTAATGCCCCTTGTGGGACCATTTGGGCATTGTTTAGGGTTTTAGGCCACTAGTGACACGTTTTCAAGCCTAAATGTGACTATTTGCAAATTTTTATCCTATTCTCAAACTGGACGTCTTGCAGTAATGCAATCAGAGGCTACGAGTTATGTTGGTCACATGTGAGGTGTTTGTACCCCTTGCGGGGCCGATTGGGATTGTTCGAGGTTTTTGCCCATGAGCGGCACATTTTCATGCCTAAGTGTGTTTATTTTCAAATTTTTATCCTATTTTCAAACCAAGAGTCTTGTGACTATGCAATCGATTGCTACGAGTTACATTAGTCACGTACGAGGTGTTCGTACACATTACGGGGCTATTTAGGGGTTGTTCGAGGTTTTGTCCCAATAGTGGCACATTTTTAAGCCTAAGTGTGCATGTTTGAAAATTTTAGTCATATTATCAAATCAAGAGTCTCGCGACTACACAGTCGATTACTTCGAGTTATGGTGGTCATGCGCGAGGTGCTCGTGCCCCCACGAGACTATCTAGGGTCTGTTAAGAGTTTTGGTCCACTATTAGCGCATTTTCAAGCCTAAGTTTGCCTATTTTCAAATTTTAATTCTTTTCTCAAATCGAGAGTCCCGCGACTATGCGATCAGCTTCTACGAGTTATGTTGATCCACGTGTGAGGTGTTCATTCCCCTTACGAGACCGTTTGGAGTTTGTCCGTGTTTTTATCCACCAACGGTCCATTTTCAAGCCTAAGTGATCCTATTTGCAAATTTTGAACATATTCTCAAATTGGGAGTCCCGGAACTATGCGGTCAGCGGCTATGAGTTATGATGGTCATGTGCGAGGGATTCCTGCACCTTGTGGGGCAGTTTAGGAGTTGTTCGGGGTTTCTACCCTCTAGCGGCCTATTATTGAGCCTAAGTGTGCCTATTTTTAAATTTCATTCCTATTGTCTTACTGGTACTTCTGTGATTATACGGTCGGTTACTACGAGTTACGTTGGTCACTTGTGAGGTGTTCATTCCCCTTGCGGGGCCGTTTGGGGATTATTCTAGGTTTTCGCACATTACCAGCCTATTTTCAAGCCAAAGCGTACCAATTTGCAAATTTTGATCCTATGCTCAAATTGGGACTCCTGTGACTATGCAGTTAGTTGTTATGATTTATATTGGTGACGTGCGTGGTATTCATGCCCCTTGTGAAGCCTTTTGGGGATTGTTCGAGGTTTTTTCCCACTAGCAACACATTTTCAAGCTAAGGTCTACCTATTTGTAAATTTTGGTCCTATTCTCAAATCGGGAGCCCCGTGGTTATGCGATCAGTTTCTACAAATTACTATGGTCACGTGCGAGGCATTCGTGCCCCCCGTGGGGTTGTTTGGGGGTTATTCGGGTTTTTCGCCCACTAGCGGCATGTATTAATGCATAAGTGTGCATATTTTAAAATTCCGGTCCTATTCTCAAATAGGGAGTCCTATGACTACGCGACAGTTGCTATGAGTTATGTTGGTCATGTGCGATTTATGTATGCCCCTTGCGGGGCCATTTGGGTGTTGTTCAGGGTTTTCGCCCCCTTCCCAGCAGCCCGTTTTCAAACCTAAGTGTGCATATTTGTGAATTTGGGTCCTATTCTCAAATCGTGAGCCCCCTGACTATGTGGTCAGTTGTTTCAAGTTTTGTGGGTCATGTGTGAGGTGTTCGTGTGCCTTGTGAGGCCGTTGGGGTTTTGGCCCGCGAGTAGCACATTTTCAAGCCTAAGAGTGTCTATTTTAAAATTTCAGTCCTATTCTAAAATCGAAAGTCCTACGACTATGCGGTCGATTGCTATGAGTTACGTAGGTCACGTGCGAGGTGTTTGTACCCTTTGCAGGGTCGTTTGGGGGTTGTTCGTGGATTTCACCCACTAGTGGCCCATTTTCAAGCCTAAGTATGCCTATTTATAAATTTTGGTCCTATTTTCAAACCGAGAGTCCTACGACCACTCGGTCAATTTTTATGAGTTATGTTGGTCACGTGCGAGGGTTTCGTGCCCCTTGCGGGATCGTTTGGGGTATGTTCAGGGTCTTTGCCCACTAGTGGCACGTATTTAAGCCTAAGTGTGACTATTTAAAAATAGCAGTCCTATTCTCAAACAGGGAACCTCATGATTATGTGATCGATTTCCACGAGTCTCATTGGGAACTTGCGAGTTGTGTGCCCCATGAGGATTGTTTGGGAGTTGTTCTAGATTTTGGCCCAGAAGTGACACATTTTAAGCCTTAGTATGCCTATTTTCAAATTTTGGTCCTATTCTCAATCCGTGAGTCCCGCGACTATGCGATCAGTTGCTATGAGTTACGTTGGTCACATGTAGGTGTGTCTGCCCCTTGCGGGGTCGTTTGGGGATGTTCGGGGTTTTCGCCCATTAACAGAATGTTTTAAAGCCAAGGTCTGCCTATTTGCAAATTTCTATTCTATTTTCAAATCGGGAGTCTCGCGTTTACACGGTCAGTTACTACGAGTTACATTGGTTATGTGCGAGGTATTCCTTCCCCTTGCTGGACCGTTTTGGGGCTATTCGAGTTTTTTCCTTGTCGTGGCACGTTATCTAGCCTAAGTGTGCCTACTTTCAAATTTTGGTCCTATTCTCAAACAGCGAGTCTCATTACTATGTGATTAAATGCTACGAGTTATCTATCACGTGGGATGTCTTCGTGCACCTTACAGGGCCATTTGGGGTGTTGTTCGGGGTTTTCCCCACTAGCTACACGTTTTCAAGCCTAAGTGTGTCTATGTAAAAATTTTTATCCTATTCTCAAACCAGGAGTCTTGTGACTACGCGATCGATTACTACGAGTCACGTTGGTCATGTGCAAGGTGTGAGTGCCCCTTGCAGGGCTGTTTAGGATTTTGGTGCACGAGCGACAAATTTTCTAGACTAAGTGTGCCTTCTTACAAATTTTGATCCTTTTTTCACACCGAGAGTCTCGCCACTACGTGATTAGTTTCTATGAGTTACGTTGGCTACGTGCGAGGTCCTCATGCCCCTTGCGGGGCATTTGGGGGATCTTCAGGGTTTTCCCCACTAGAGCCACATTTTCAAGCCTAAGTGTGCCTATTTTTAAATTTTGATCCTATTCTTAAATCGAGAGAGTTATAACTATACAATCGATTTCTATGAGTTACGTTTATCACATGCCAGGTGTTTGTCCCCATAGGGGCAGTTTGGAAGTTGTTGCCCATTAGTGGCACGTTTTCAAGTCAAAGTGAGTCTATCTATAAATTTCAATCCAATTATCAACCTGGTAGTCCTACGGCCACATGGCCGGTTGCTATGAGTTACGTTGGTCATTTGCGAGGCTTTCGTCCCACCTGCGGGACCGTTTGGGGTCTATTTGGGGTTTTCTCCCTCTAGTGGAACATTTTCAAGTCTAAGTGTGCATATTTGCGTGTTTCGGTCCTATTCTAAAATAAGGAGTCCCGTGACTATGCGTTAGTGACGTGTAATTTGTTCGTGCCCGTTGCGAGGCCATTTGGGGGCTATTTGGATTTTTACCGACTAGCAGCACATTTTCAATCCTAAGTGTGCCTATTTGTAAATTTCGATCCTATTATAAAGCCTAAGTGTGCCTATTTGACCTGATTCTTCAACGGGAATGTTATTTGAGATGCTTTATCTCATGGGCTATTCACTTGCATTTGCCCTGCCTACCCTCCCAATTGTAAAACCTTGGGGATGTGATTTTAATTTTCTGGAGATCAATATGGGATTGTCACACTTAGAATCCAAATCCCCCATCACCTCTCTCAAATTTTTAATTGGTGATGGTTCATTTCTTACGCCTTACACATGCCTTCCATTGTTCAAATGTAATTCTTATTTTTTGAGAGGCATGTATGCAAAGGATGATCCACCGTTGATCCCTTAAAGCCTAATCTTATTTTGGGTGGATCCTCAAAAATTTTGACTTCTGGTGTATAGTTAGTTAGAAGTTAAAATTATAGGTTGTAAATAGTTAGTTTTTCTTTATTTCCTTCTTTTTCTTTTTCTTGATTAGTTGTAGTCTAGTGTAATTAGTTAAACTTTTTATTATTCTTTTTGTTATGCTTGTTACTAACATGTTTTGTAGATTCAATGGACTTGTACTTTTTGGGGATCAATCCATTGTGGGTAATATCTTTATTTTCCTCTCTTTATATTGTGTTGTTGAATTGCATTGAGGACAACGCAACATTTAAGTTAGGGGTTGTGGGATATTTTATCCATTCATTGGTAGTTTCATTGATTTGATCACATGTTATTCACTAATCATACCTTTTTGTTGAAAAACTAAAAAATTTCACAAATATTTTCTTTTTTTTGTGTGTATTTTGCCTTTGTTTTCGATGATAAATTTCGATAAATGCCCGATCCAATAGATAATTCAATGATGCATGTTCTCGATTTTAGAAGTTATTAAACTTTAGTCCTTAAATCATTGATATTATGAATAACTTCATAAAATAAACTTTAACCCATGAGCACATGCGCTTTTCTTATTTTATTGATTTCATTTAAAGATTTTTATAACTCGATAATCTTTTGTTGCATTATATATACTTACATAAGTTAGATTAGAGACATACCTTCATTTGTGAGTGTTATACATTATTCTTTCCTCTTTAAAAACGTTTAATTCGTCGGCTATCTCACTATTCTTTCATTTGATCGTCCATTAATTGAGTTCATTTATGAAATGTGTTACTTGATCATGATTTTCAAAGTTGTTTTGACTCGAGAATTTCATAAACTTTAGGAAATGATCATAGGCCCTCTTTGTTATATCACCCATATTGGTCTTAACCTCACCTTATATATTTCCCTACTCAACCCCTTTGAGCCTTAATATAGCCTTTTGTTTCATTACCCAAAATCTCATAACCAACTCCACATTGGAGTTATAAATCAAATATTTCGCCTTCCATACCTTTGTTTGGAATGATACTTGGGATTGAATGATGTTCATGTTACGTGGTTGCAATTAAGCATGTGAGAGTGAAAAAATGAAGGAAAAGGTGTAATGAAAAAGTGAAAAACAAAAGAAAAGAAGAGAAAAAGAAGAAAAGAAACAAAAGAGAAAGTTGCATATGTTGTATATAGTGTTCAATAACCTTTGTTCACTCTTTCCATTGTTATATTCAATGCTTTTTATGGATATTTTATTCTAATTTGGATTGCCCACAATTTTCTATTATCCTGAGTTTTCATCTCTGGACACCTTTAAATCCATACATATTCATTTCTTTTCATAACCTTAGGCCCAAACCTACACAACAACCCTATACAAGTCCTATGTGATCTTAGGGTGATTCAATTCAAAAGTTATAATAGTTTTAATAATCTGTGAATATACATTTCACCTCCTTTAATGGCAATATCTTTCATTGAGATTATATGTTTTCATTTTTATATAGTGTTATTCATTAGTAACATGTGCGCGACCTTGTTTCCTTTTACATTTACTGTTTATGCCCGCGTGTCCCATATATCACCTCCTGTTCTGGGTGATTTCATTTGTTAAGTTTAATATCCGGTGAGGATTGACTACTTATGCATGCTTTAATATTTATTATTCGATTTATATAAGTTTTTGCCAAATCATACTTTGCATGTGCTCGCTCCCCTCCCACTTTTAAGGTTTAAATTCTATGAAGTTCATTCTATAATGTTAATAACAACAGACTTTTGTGTGAATTCATTCACTATGCTAATAAAGTGTTTGAAATCTTTTTCGTTATTATCGGGCTTATTGCATGTTGATTGGGCATACAGTTTGAGGAAATTTTGATGTTTGTAGGTTTCATCCCTGAAACACTCACGAGATGACTCACGTCCACTAGGGTAACCTAGAGATGTAACATATTATTGCATATAGTAAATGCAATGGTTTACTCGCGAAAGTGTCTTTTATCTCATTTGTATATATCTCTTATCTTATGGTTTACTTTTAGTTCTTCTTGCTTTCTATTTCATTGCTAGGGACTAGCAATGTGTAAGTAAGGGGTTGTGATTCGGCACGAATATTACATTTATTCACCCTTTATACTTATGAATTTTATCCCCCTCAAGTACTTTAATTCCTATATTTATACTCCTTAACTAAAAAACCTCTATGTTGTATGTTTACAGATTTTGTGAGGTATAATTGAGCTTTTGTAGGTGTTATGGTGCTTAGTGTGAAGTTCAGTAGAATTTCGGTAAAGTTTCATAGATAATTGAACGTTCAGTGGCAATTTAATAATTACAGCATTTAGGTTTCTGACCCAATGGCTTCACGAAAGTTAAAGCCCTCTGAGCCATCTTCGCATAGTAACCGACGATGTGCGAATCCGAGTCCTAATGAAGAAGTTATGGGATTTTCTGCGGAGGTGGAACTACACCAAAATCACAAGACCTAACCTCACTGAAAAAGTAGGTGTGAATTGATTCGGCCCTTTGTCGAATCAATTCAGTTGAATACAGTAGCCAAGCTCCCAATGCCAAATCTATTTGTCCCTATTCCAAAACAATTCGTTTTGCCACTGCCCTCGAGATTTTCATTTTCGAATCGATTCAGACAATATGGCGAATTGATTCGCCCATGTCTTTGCGGTTTTATTTATTTTCAATTTTTCCACTAGGGTTTTTGTATAAATAGTTTTCTCATCATTTTGAAGAAATATCTTTCATTTTGTTTAGTTTTAGGGTTTGTATTTAGGGAGCCACCCTCTCTTGCACCACTTTGGGGTAATACCCATTATGTATGTAAGTTTTACTATTCATTATCTTCTTTGTTTGTTTAAGATTTATTTCCATTATGTCTTTAGTTGTCTTTCCTAGATAATTAGTTGTAGTTACTTATTTCTTGTTTTCTTTTAGTTTTTAGTTGTTTTATTTAGTTTAGTTATGTATTGTCCTTAGTTTAAGGGTTGAGATCATGTTTCCTCCATTAATAGGTCTTGAGTTTCGAATTTGTGTAAAATTATATTTAATTGAAACCTCGTGTATTAAAGTTGGAATATTATGCGTTTAACTTTCTTTGTCAATCAACATTATTTTTTAAAGCGATATTCTGAATTTAATCCATGTGTGACCATTTTTTATTAAATATTTTATTTTGCATTTTTGAATTTGTTTTCTTCATGGGTAATGTTTAGGATTACTTGAATATGTTTGGCTGAATGCTTTCGAACCGAAATTCTAATTATGCATTATTTAGGTCTTGGCGGGGATGTGACCCTGACTCTCATTTTATTAATTCTTATTTAGTTTTAACTTCTTATTTTTCCCCTTTTTCCCGTTTTAAACCAATCACCTTTTACAGCTTTATTGTAGAAGTAATAAATCGATTACAATATGTACAACACTCCAGGTGGATTCTCGATACCCAGATTCGCCACTATACTCGCTTTGATGAGTGTAGTCATAGTTTAGGTTTTTATATTACGGTCGGATGCTAATAACAAAGATTTGAGTAACTACATGGACGCACAGTTTCCGCCTCATCAAAATGGCACGAATATTGCATTTATTCACCCTTTATACTTATGCATTTTAGCTCATTTGGGTACTTTAATTCCTATACTTATGCTCTTTAACCATACAACCTCTATTTTATATGTTTACATGTTTTGCGAGGTATAAATGAGCTTTTGTAGGTGTCATGGTGTTTAGTGTGAACTTCGATAGCGATCCGGGAAAGTTCCGTAGACAATCGCACGTTCAGGGATAATTTAGTAATTTCAGTATTTGGGTTTCTAGCCCAATGTCTTCACAGAAGTTGAAGCCCTCTGAGTCATCTTTGCATGTCCACTGATGGTGCGCGAATCCGAATTCTAATGAAGAAGTTATGGGATTTTTTATGGAGGTGGAACTACACCAAAATCACAAGACACAACCTCACTGAAGAAGTAGGTCTGAATCAATTCAGCCCTTTGCTGAATTGATTCGTTTGAAGGCAGTAGCGAAGCTCCCATTGCGAATTGATTCATTTTTCCACTGCCTTCGAGATTTTCCATTTTTGAATCGATTCGCCCATATTTTTGTTGTTTACTTTATTTTCAATTTTACCACTAGGGTTTTTGTGTAAATAGTCTTTCTCTTCATTTTAAAGAAATATCTTTCGTTTTTTTAGATTTAGGTTTTGTATTTGGGGAGTCACCCTCTCTTCCACCACTTTGTGGTAATACCCATTTATATATGTAAGTTTTACTATTCGTTGCTTCTTTATTTATTTAAGTTGTATTCCATTATGTCTTTACTTTTTTTGCCTAAATAATTAGTTGTAGTTATTTATTTCTCATTTTATTTTAGTTTTTAGTTGTTTTAATTAGCTTAATTATGTGTTGTCCTTATTTTAAGGGTTAGGGTCATGTTTCTGCCATTAATAGGTCTCGAGCTCCGAAAGTTAGATTTTATGTAAAATTGCATTTAATTGAAACCTCGTGTATTAAAGTTGGAATATTATGTGTTTAACTTTCTTTGTTACGCAACATTAGTGTTTAAAGCGATATTCCGAATTTAATCCACATGTGACCATTTTTTATTAAATATTTTATTTCGCATTTTTGGATTTATTTCCTTCATGGGTAATGTTTATGATTAATTGGATATGCTCGGTTGAATGCTTTCGAACCGAAATTCTAATTATGCATTGTTTATCCCTTGGCGGGGATGTGACCCTGACCCTCGTTTTACTAATTCGTGTTTAATTTTAACTTCTTATTTTTCCCCTTTTAAACCGATCACCTTAGACACTTTTATTGTTGAAGTAATACATCGATTACAATATGTACGAAACTCCTTGTGGATTCTCGATACCCAGATTGGCCGCTATACTCACTTTTTTTTAGTCTAGTCATAGTTTAGGTTTTTTGTATTACGGTCGAAAGCCGATAACAACGCTTTGTGTATCTACACGGACGCACAGTTTCAGTCGCATCAGTGGTTATTAATTCCTCCCAACCACGACAATTAAAGCATCCTTCCCGGTTGAATCTCAAGCAAGTTCATGCCAAGGATATAAAATACCCAACACTTCACCAAGGAAAACTAGGTTGATATTTGAGTTTCATTTTTCTGTATAATTGTACTCTCTCTCTCTCTCTCTCTCTCTCTCTCTCTCTCTCTCTCTCTCTCTCTCTCCACTTTGATTCCCTACCTCTGGGACATGATGTGTTTAGCTTTCGGATAATTGTGACTGAGCCTCCAGAAAATTCTTTTGACACTTTTATTTTTTTCTTTCTAGCCCTATATGAATACAAAGAAAGAAATAGAGAATTCCAGCCGTGAACGTCGGCCCAGCCCCTCGAGTTGAACCTTGTTAAACACTTGTGTCAAAATTCATTTATTATACTTTATTTCCTATGTACAACTCACACATATTTCATACAGGGTGACGTCAAAGTCATCCAAAAATTTTCATAATCAGATAGTAAAATCGGCATCCCTTCAAATAAACAAGGGAAAGACGAGCAAACTACATGGAAAAAAGGTAGCCTTACATAAATAATTAAAAACTATAGTACAAAATAAATAGTTCCTCGTGGTCCATCAAAACAACCTCTCAAGGAACCTCAAATGACCTCTCATGGTCTCTTGGATGACCTTTCGTGGTCACTCATAATAACATTTTATGATCCCTTAGATAACCGTTGATGGTTCCTTGGATAACTCTGTAATACCCCGTATTTTCTGTGATATTTATTTTTGGGATTAATTGAATTAAATGTGTAGTAATTGAAAATTAATCCGGATAAAATATTAACGGGATGTGAGTTAGTATTTGATTATAATGAGTATATATGGCAATATATGAATATTTGAATTATTGAAATTGTCGCGAGATTGAAATACGGCAATTTGGGAAATTTTGTTGGGACGCGCGTGACAGTCGCGTCAGGAATATAATTATTTGAATTAAAAAGTGAATTTTATTTTTATCACCTGTATGGTCATTTTGAGTGCTCCAACGTGTTCGGAAGGGTCGAAATAGTCAGAAAACACTAGCCGGGGGTTAAGTTTGGGTCACGGGGCATTATTGGGCCATACCGGTAACTTATAGGGGCGTTTTAGTAATTTCAGAAATTGGGTAATTAAATCCCACGAAAATTAGAGTTAATATCTGACTTAGTATTAACCCACTAAGCCATGTTCCAACCCCAATTTAGGTAGTGGGCTACGGGAGAAGTTAGAAACCATAAAGTTTGGCAAAAACCAACCCCACCTCCATTAACACCTTGAGAAGAACCTTGAGAAGAACTTGTAGAGAGAGAGAGGAAGAGAAGAATTCTGCAGAGAGAGAGAGAAGGCAATCCAACCTTCAAGTTTCAACCTCAAATTCAGAGAAAGATTAAGGCAAGTGGTTTAATTACAATTGATTCAAAGCTATGCTTTTCCATGTGTAGGAATTATCAAATTTATCTTGGAAGATGATATAGACCCATGAATTGGAAGTTTAAAACTATGAATTATGTTAGGGACTGCATGTAGTAACAATCTGGGCGAATTATGAATTCAAAAATTATGACCCTTGATGATTTAAAAACGGATTTAAGAAGAGGTTTATGAATGTTCTTGAAAGAGTTAGAAAACTAGGGTTCTTGATGAAAATTGATCCATATATAGCCCTTGGTTGGTGAATTATTGGTTTTAGAATGTTATTAATGTTGTAGGATGGTTGTATGATGATACTATAACGTTATATTAGAGATTCATGCATTAAAAGTATGTTTTGGGATGATTTGAAAACTGCAAAACGAAGCAGTCCGTAGCCATACCTGGTGTGTTCGATCGATCGATGCTCATCAGTCGATCGATCGACCACCATCGATCGATCGAAGGTAAAGGTCGATCGATCGACCTTCCCAGAATAAGTAAAGTTTTCCCTATTTTAAATTTTAATGGTGGTAACCCTTGGAAAATAATATTGGAGACCTTATGAATACCCTTAAACTTAAAGAAGACCAGTAGGCATGAGTATGAAACTTGGACCTTAATTAGAATTCAATTTGAGGAGTTATTCTAAATTATTGAAATTCGATAAGTGAGATAATATTTGGGTTAATTGTGTAAAATTGAAAAATTTGATGAAATGAGGTTTGGGGCAGAAGAAGGGACCTTAGGAATAAAGAGGTTATACGTGGGAATAATAGGAACTTTATAGTCTATTTGAGATAGGGTTTCAGTATAAGAGACTACGACGTGAGACGGGTCGACGGTTTAACTTTTATATTATCGAGAGACTTAAACTATATAAAATTGGAATAATGGTATAAGGATGTAGAGTATACCTTTATTAATATTGTGATATCTAAGATGTGTGAATGCTTAGTATATGATTTTATGTGTATGACATACCTACCATACTTGCTATCACGGGAGGTTTACGTTCGCTTAGGGCCTTCTAATCCTTGTGTGCCCGGATTTAGTTTGGTACCTAGAGGACATAGTTCAAGGAGAACGACTTATTTGTGAGTTAATAAGCCCGCTGACTATGGAGCGTAGGTATGTACGTGACCATGGATATGTTGAATTATGTTCGCCTCCATTTATGTGTGTGGTGTTTATTCCAACAATTCCTGAGAGATTCGGAATTTGTAATCCTTATGTACGTGATGTACCGGGATGGATAGCAGAGTATGTGTGCACCGTAGCTTAGCCTCGTGGTGCTTGTATTGTATATTTATGATGTGAATAATATACGGTTAAATGAAAAGGAAATTGCTATGTTAAATTGTGTAAGGACATTTTTGTCCATTATCAATTTGTATGTCGTACGCCGTTACACCGTTGAAGAAACTCAAGATCGCATCTACATCAACGGATCCGAATATCAAAGCGTCTTCAACATCATAGCCTCTGCGAGAATGAACTTGGTAAAATTTTGTTTTTACGTTCCTTAAAGTTCATATTTAGTATTGGGAAATTTTTATAAAATGCTTTTTATAAAAATAAGAAGTAAGTTTTTTTAAGCAAAATGAGGCTTTTAAAAGGACTTTATTTTTCTGGGAAAATCGGACCGATCCGGCCCCATACCGGACCGATCCGCTTGCTCAAAGTCCAGTAGACCCCGGATCCATAACGAACCGACGAAGTTAAATATTCGAACCGATCCGATGTCAACCGGACCGATCCGATTGCAATTAAAAGAACCGATCCGGTCTACCGGACCGATCCGCCTCAATCCGGACCGGTCCGCCTGGGATAATTACGAGCAGTCCCAGTTTTTGTAAACTCTTTCCTTGGTTTTCTTATTTAAATCCAACTTCGGGGAGTTATTTTTTAAGACTTACATACACGATTTTCAGAGTCCTAAATACTCTAAGTCTTCACCTTTTTGATGTGCAAAACATCTTTTTGATTCACACAAAAATTCCCAATTACTTTTGTGAATCTTTTGGAACCCTAGAACACAAGCTTTGCTATTGTTCAACCCTTGTGGAGAAGCCGTTCTCTTCTTCATTGCAGCCCTACTGGACAGGGATAGTTCCAGCCGCCAACCCTACTGGAAAGGGATATTCCAGCCGCGACTACAGAATCCGATACCCGAGGGTAATTCTTAGTCAAAAATCTTGTATTTCAGTGTAATCCGATTGTAAGCCATTTCTCTTACAAATTATAGTGATATACAAATGGTTTTGCCCCTGTGGGGGATTTTTCCTTAAACTTTGTGTGTTGAATAATTCTTGCATGATTTCATATTGTTTCAATCACACCTAGTTGCATGTTTAGGGTTGCTTTGGGTTAAAAAGAATTTAATTAAAATTGGTTTTTATTTGAGAAGTCGCAATATTTCCGCTGCTGCTGCACTCTCAAATTGTGATTATAGTAATTGTAACTTTATGTCAAGATAAAAGGGGACAGTTATCAATAAATGGTTTTATTAATAATTGGGAATTCGAGAATTAAAGTAGAACTCTCTATTTAATTGTTAAGGTTAGAATTAAAACGTGAACCGAGTAGAAGTGTTAGAAACTCTTTTGAACTAGATAGTTATGAGAATAACACATAAATGGGTACAGGAACGTTAGGAGTGCACAGTTAGACGAGAGGTGAGTATTTCATGTGAGAGCACGTCCTAACATGTATCTTGCTTTCATTATTTTAATTGTTATTAAAGCACTTGCTGTTTTTAAAATACTCTTCACATTCGGGCTCTGACCCGTTTGCTTTCAAATCTATTTTTTTGTAAAAACCATTTTAGGTGCCCAGCCACAAGGACACCATGCGTAGGATCCTCATACAGGTGACGAGCTGTAGCTAATTGTGGAAGTTACAGGGATTTGCTTTTAGACGCTTCTATCATTTGAATTCCATATTCAGTATTCCTCAGTTGTAGGGCATGTTGCCCAAATTCTATTAGAGACATTTCCATTTCAGTTTTTCAGACTTTGGCATGTATTAATTCAGTATTCAGTATTTCGTTACTTATTTCAGTTGTGGGATTTGTTGTGAGGAGTTTTTCCTCCAGATTTATTTATATCTTGTGATGGTTATTCTATTATTTCGTTATGGTGAATGGTGATATTATTCTTGCTTTAAATCTTTTACCGCATGTTTATCAGACTTAACGTAAAATTTGGCAACTTACTTTTTAAATACTAGGTGGTTAGTAATCATTAAAATGTTTTTCGACAGTGATGCTATTAACTGAACCAACTTGACATTTTGTATTGATTTAATAAAGGAGTAGCTACCCGGTATTTAATTAGTCGGGGTGTCACAAACTCATCATGGTCTTTTCTAAATGAGCCATCGTGGTTCCTCACAACAACCTCACCATAATTCATCGGGGTGTCTCACACCTCTCCCGATAAAGAAAAAACCTTAGAGTTATGTAGGTATTATTACATGATATCGAGTTCATGGGATGAACCTTATATTCAAAGGAGGGTGTGTGCATTTATTATAACAATTGCTTAAATTCTAAATCAAAATGAAACTTATTTCAAGAAATGATTTAGTGAGAGAAAATACAAGTTTACTGATTAAAAATTCAAGAAAGATGAAAATGAATTAATTAAGATGTTTCGTACAAGCAACTGGTATAACACGTTACTTTGTATAAGAGGGGGCAAATGGAGTAAGGGTGTGCAATATACCCTGATTAAATATGATTTATTCAAATTAAAGAGTAAAATGAATACTAAAGAAAATGGATAAAATCCATTACACTACTCATTTTTTTGCGACTTAACTATTATGGGGCATGTCTTTCACACTACACGTGTTTTATATCATTTATGTGTTACACATTTAATTGTTGTAATATGAAGAGTAAAATATATGTTTGGGTTGGTACATATTTGAATTCGTAATCCACGTTAATTATTGAAGAAGTGTTATTCACGCTACTCATTGTGATGTGAGTTGCATGTATTAAAAACATTAATTAATTATTAGATGTGTTTGGAAAGTTCATCATATGGTGAATAACCACAATAATGTGAAATTCTATCTTTTCGAGTTTTATCAATTAATTGGTAGGTTTAAGGTATATTTTATTTGAAATTTCACACTATGAAATTAATAAAAAGTTACTAAATTTCACATTATGTATTTTCCACTATTGACCTTAATAATGTGAAATTCATAGTGTTGTATAGGGTTCAGGTTTGTTATTTTCCACTATTGACCTATCATGTCTAGAATCACACCAATCTTAATCAAGAGTTCTTGGATTGGTTTGGATTGGTTCTCAATTCCAAAAATTCATTTAAAAAATAAATAAAACAATAGATTTTACTAAAAAATAACTTAAACAACAAACTCTAAGAAAACATTACAAATGTAATAGAAATCCCCAAAGGAACATTTTTCATATAGATATAACGTGAAAAAATATGTAATTATTGGATTGGTTCTGATTTGGTTCGATTCTCGATGAAATCTATTTATAATTAAGTTCAGTTTGGGTTTGTATTGGAATCGAAAACCAAATCGAAAAACTCACATTTGTAATTCTCGAAACCAGAGCTAAACTCACATACAATTTGGTTTGATTGATTGGTTTTTCCAATTTTGATGCACTCCCTTTGTGTCCAATAATTCATATTATACTATATATATTTTAAGGAGTTAATAATGCTCATTAATACCATTTAGGGAATATCATAAAAGCAATTTTTACCCTGAGAAATTTAAGTGTGTATCTCAAAGAGTTCATATGTTTGATTTAACTCACCCATTTCGTGGGACTAGATTAACAAATATGAAATATGAGTTTTTTTACCTATTAGTCTTGTTTACTAAGTATGTAGTTCGGTAGGTTCTACGATCTTTTTCTACTCCAATAGGTCACATGGAAAAATATTTTTGCACCAATAAGTCATATTTGTAAACATATAGTGAATATTCACTACATGTTTAAATAAGACCTATTGAAAAAAATTGATACACCCTATTATAATATGTCTTTTGCAAATATGACTTATTTCTTAAGCTCCCAATTAATATTTGGTTTATTAAATTTCTAAATGTGCAATATGCGCCCCGAATTAAAGGAAACATGGTGATAAGTTCTTAGATTTTTTTTAATTAATGATAAGGACAAGTTAAAAACAGTTTTATCAATAAGTTCACGTGCATTATAATTATTAATGTAGATACGGATACACTAATTAACTAGCATTTAACCCGTGCGATGCGCGAGCGTGGGTGAACTGGTAGGTTCTCATGTCTGTTGGATATCTATATAGGTGGAAGTAAACAAAATGGTTTCATACAAAAAGACTTGGAACAATTATATGTTTGGTCACTTTGTGGAGAGAGATGAATAGGGAGATAAGGAAGAGTCAAAATTCTCTTTAATAATAATTGCAGTGAAAACACACATGACACATAGAGGAGACTTAATTGTAGTCTACTTATTAATATCTCTAATATTACCATATTGGAGGTATAAATAAGGATACTATTAAACAGAATACAAAACTTGTAACATATTGATTTATAATGCCCCACTAATAGATGACTTCACAAACTCTAAGAACAAAATACTCTATAGCAACTGAATCCTAATTCACATTATGAAAATTGTAATTTGACATGAAATACAAATGTGAAAGTGGATATAGTTTTCCTTAGTATATACGTGTGAAGTTATGATAAAGACATATATTGAATATCAAATACTAAAAAAACTCATTAAAAAAATTAATGGAGCAATGACATATTCAAAATCAAATCATCACAAAGAATGACTAAAGTGAAATGACACAAAAGCCCAACCTTTATGATGTAGCGGTGAATAAAGTAACTTCTATGGATGTAAATGAAGGTGTCGATTGCACCGCATTTTTTAAACCTGTTACATATCAGAGTTAAAATTAGTTTAAGATAAAAAATATTATGTTCAATGTATATGCTACATATGTACCCATATTCAACAATTATGATCCAACATCATGTAATCCCCAAGTAGAGAAAGTGTGAAATAATTGAAGTATATAACTATGAAACTAAATAATGAAACTAATAAATTTTGGGGAAAATGTCACGATTTCAAAAAACCTAGATTATTTTGTTTTGCTACTTTAGTTATTAAGAAATTGATAAATGAAAAGATAAATAATTTACGATGGTAGCAAATGGGAAGTGGCAACTTGAAAAATATAACATTTGGCACTTCCTTGTACCTAATGATAACCTGATAAACTCATTTTCTACCATAATTTTCTTGAATTGATTGCAAAGTCTCTTTACCTCCAAATTTTTAGTAATTTTTTATTGAATTGTGCTATCGTCAATCATTGTCCATGACTCGACTCCTGTGATGCCAATAAAATCCAATTTATATATTAGTAGGAGTTGTTGAATATGACAATGATACAAAAACAAAATTTAGAACTTAGGTTCGTAAGTAGGCATTGTAGTGATATATGAACAACATAACAAATAAGAACCAACTATGATTATACTATGCAAGAGTGATTGAATAAATATTGGACCTCTTTGTTACTTATAGCACCGTTTATAAATTTAATTTAAATATATATTACCTTGACACAATATCAACTAAACCTCACAAAGAAACATCTTTATCAGTTCAAAATTTAGATTCTGCCATATCTTTAACTTCTTATCCTATAAATTAATTTAAATGAATTTGTTGAAATTTGATTCAAACTCAAATGCTCCATTCAAAAAAACGGTCACTGTTAATTCAAGAAAAATGTATCAACTATCTCACCTAATACACATAAGAAAGAACAATCATAAGTATTACTAAATAATACCCAGTAGATATTCAATAGATGCAATAATAAAATCTAGTTGAAAGTGTGAGATATATGAGATAATCAACCAAATGTATACGTAAAACCAAGAAACAAAATTTGTAAATACCTCAAGAAATAAAATTAGTAAATGCCTTAAGATCAATAAAATACTCATAAACCGTAACCAAAAAAATTCTTAAATTTTTTCTCAAGCTATTTTATAATCAGTCATTCAATTTATTTTATGCTAAAAACAAATATGTATCATTCTTATGATAGATTATTATAATTATTATTTTAGTGGTGGTTAGGTATCATATTTATGAAAAGTCCTTTTGAAATTGTTAGGACTGAAAATGATAGAATGGCGTGAATGAGGGATTTTTTCTAATACATATATTATATATTTAAGGATAATTACTTTTAATAGGTGTTCAATTAAATTTCTTTTTCATCATTCAATTTTACTGAGGTTTGATGTTTACCACATAAGCTTAAGATAAAATGTACTTAAAGTAGAAAATTTGGTAAAAACAAAAAGAAAACATAAGGGACATTAGTTAATAATCCCTTTAAAATCTATTTATATATGATCAGTCCAACCGATAATCTTCTAAATTCATAAATTTTTAATTAATTAGTAATAAGCCCATTCGATATTTTTAATTACAATCCGCTAACATAATTTTTCATCTCTAAGCTCCCTCACTCCTTAATGTGTACCTTACACATTCAGGTATATACAAACTTAACACATGCACATTACAAAATATATATACACTTTAAAAACATAAACATATATATTATAAAATTTTGCATATATATTATAAAAAAGTATATATAAATTACAAAATTCTTGTATATTTGGACAACAATGTAAAGGTTTTTTCATCATTCATATAAAAAAATACATTTGCAGATATCTTTATAACCCTACTCTAACTTCAATCCCCTTATATATTTATGGATGTTGATATATACACATATTACACAATGATGTCATGTGAAATGAGTTTAGAGGGGAGAAGTGAAGGGCATGAGTTTTTTTACCTCTCTCTTTCTCTATTTGGTTGACAACATGTGAAATGATATATTTTACAAATAAAAAATCTAATATACTTTACAAATAAAAAATCCTACCTTAATATTGGCAAAATCTATACCAAAAACCCTAGAATGAATTTACCCAAGACCCATAAGAGAGACAAAGAAAGAAACATACATGGGTGAAAAGATAACGGAGAGAGAGAGAGAGAGAGAGAGAGAGAGAGTATAATGGATGAGAGGGGAAAATAAATACTAGTTGTAAAATGAATGGGGAGAACAATTAAAAGAGGGAAAAAAAGATCCATTACTTTGGGAAGAAAGGGTTAAGGTAAAATAAGAATACTCTTTAATAGTTTACTCATTAATACCTCTAATACTATCATATTAAATACATAATAAAATGGCATTAAAGATATAAATACGATTAAATTTATTGATGTAAATAGAAGTATAATGATGAAATACAATTAAAAGTGTAATTATATTATTTAATTTTATCATTAATTAATTAAAATTTTAAAATTTAAAATAATAATAAAATTATCGATTATATCATCATATAAAATAAACTATCAAATGATTTATTGGCTAATGGTCGAAATCTTATTTGTGATTATTAATTATCAAAGGCTTGCACCTAACTTGAACAACCTTTACATCTCCCACCGCACAGCATGCCCCACGCGTCCCCAAAACCGCTCTCAATCACAACACAGCACATAGCACAATCGGCCACCCCACCCAATAACATTTCCCAATGGCCCCTTTTCAATTTTCATTTGTATGAAAGCCTCCGATCCTCCTTTTTGGCTGGCTCCTCCAGCCTGTCCCCCATGACATTTCCTTATCATTGCCATCATTTTTTATTATTAAACCCCCCCTCGCCTTTTGTCCCATTTCTGAGTTCCTTCCTCTCCTCCCCCCCCCCCCCCCCCCCCCCCCTTTCTCTCTCTTTCTTCACCCCGTTGATCCATTCTTATTCACCCTCTTGACTTTCTCCTCCCATATTATTTTTCCTCAACCCCTCTACTCTCTCTACTATAACTCTCTTTTTTTGTAACCAGTTGTTGAGATCTAAATAATGGCAGAAGAGCATGGATTTGAGTCACCCGAAGGCCACCGTCCTTGCGCAAACAACTGCGGCTTTTTCGGAAGCCCAGCCACCCAAAATTTCTGCTCCAAATGCTACGGTGACGTGTGCATGAAACAAGACCAACCCATATTTGTTCCACCCCAGCTGACCGTGGTCCGCCCATGTTCTTTGCCAGAAACGTCCGAAAATGGACCGAATAAGGTGGCTGAGACTGCGGTGGAGAGACCCAACAGGTGTTCATCTTGCCGGAAAAAGGTGGGGCTGATGGGATTCAGGTGTCGGTGTGGTACAACGTTCTGTGGGACACATAGGTACCCGGAACAACACACGTGCACGTTTGACTTTAAAGCAGCTGGGAGAGAGGCCATCGCTAGAGATAATCCTTTGGTCATAGCTCAGAAGTTGGACAAGATATGATCATCCATTTCTCATCGTTGGATCAAGGGGCTTTCATATGTAAAAGTTGATATTTTATTTTCCTTTTTTATATATCTTCTTTGTTTCGAGTAATTTATGTGCCTTTCTTTGTAAAAAAATGTCTTAGATGCGTTCGTTTCATGTGAATTCCAATAATTTTCGACCATTGTTAGTATTTTGTTTTTGTCGACAAAAGAAAATTGGGTGATAAACGGACTTGGAGGGTTGTCAATCATTGTCCAATACAGCACGTAATTAATAGTCTCGCAAAAGAGGGTGAGGTTGAGATGTTGCCAACGCCAAATTTCGGTTGGTAACGTTAGACAAAAACATAGAATTATTGGCAAAGATTGAACTATAAGAATTTTGGACTATCAAAAATGTGATTTTTTTACCCAAAGGGTATAGATCGAAACCGGTAAGGGATTTTTATTAGTTAGTTTGTGAGATTTACGTCAGTGGAATCACAAAATTGATCAATAATATGTTATCACATCTCGGTTAGAGTAGAAGAGCTCTTGGACTATTGATCTTGAACTTGTAAAATATTATTTAAATAAATAATCATACATTAAATTTATTTAAAAGAATGTATTTTTGAAGTCTTGGCACACATTGTATTCATTATTATGCATTGTTCCACCTAAGAGCATTCACAATGGGATGCTACCTGCCAAGAAAATTTATATGTTTACAAATTCGGAAGTCTGCACTAGTGGAAATAAGTGAATAAATTCTCTTCCTCGATTTGTAGTGTTTTTTCGAAGATACAAATTGGTCGGAGAATTTGTAAAGAGTTCTTACGAACTTTTGAAGTTCGTAGGAATTCGTACGAACAAATAAAGTTTGTAGGGTGTATAAATAATAATTTTTATCATATATTTGGGTTTTTAAGAACAAATGTAATCCATATAACTTTCTACGAACTAATGTCGTTCGTAGGAAATATTTTTTATATTTCTTACGAATAATATTAGGGTCCGTTTGGTTGTCAATGGGCAAAAGCGTGGGATGGCAAGGCAAATTTTGCCTAGGCAAATTCAGATGACGCTATCAAACAACATTAGGCGAAATTAAAGTCAATCCAATTAATTTATTTAAAAGCAATTTTTATATTATATTCAAAAATGTTAAAAATAGTTTTTGCAATATTTTTATATTACAGTTTTTAAAAAAAATTGTAAAACGTTTTCATAACAATTTTTTTTAATACAAAACAATTTTTAAATATTCACAACAATTTTTTTTAACTATTTAAAATATTTTTTAATTTTGTTTTTAAACTTTAAAACTGTTTTTATATTATATTCAAAACAGTTTTTAAAATTGTTAAAAACTATTTTTACAATATTTTCATATTACGTTTTTTCAAAAAATTTGTAAAACATTCTCTTAACAATTTTTTATAATATCAAAAACAGTTTTTAAAATATTACAAAACAAATTTTAAACATTCACAACAGTTTTTTTAAACTATTTAAAACAGTTTTACAAAATATTTTTTTTAAACTTTAAAACAGTTTTTATAATATATCCAAAACAGTTTATAAAAATGTTAAAAACTGTTTTACAATATTTTTATATTACGGTTTTTCAAAAAATTTGTAAAACATTCTCTTAACATTTTTTTATAATATTAAAAGCAGTTTTCAAAACATTATAAAACAGTTTTTTTAAATATTTATAACAGTCTTTAAATTTTTTTTAAAACTTTAAAACTGTTTTTATAATATATTCACAACAGTTTTTAAAAATGTTAAAAACAGTTTTTACAATATTTTGTTAATACGGTTTTTTAAAAAAATTGTAAACATTTTCTTAACAATTTTTTATAATATTAAAAACAGTTTTTGAAACATTATAAAACAATTTTTAAATATTCATAACAGTTTTTTAATTATTTAAAACAGTTTTTAAATTATTTTTTAAATCATTAAAACCGTTTAAGAAGTTGGCAAATTTGTGGGCAAATATTTCCCACTTAAATAGGTAAGCAAAATTTGCCCACAGATTGTGCATAGGAGGTGTTGTACATTGGCAAATAATGCCTAGGCAAATTATGCAACCAAACAGCCAAAATGTGGGCAAATTTTCATATTTGTCAACTTTTTGGCATTTGCCTAGGCAAATTATGCCAACCAAACAGACCCTTAGTTCATAGGAAGTTATTTACAAACCCTTCTTTCTCACCCGTGTAGAGGCCAACCATAAGAAAAGGTAAAACCACCTTTTCATTTTGTATACTTACCTTTGATTAGCCTCCACCACTACAAAAGCTTTAAAGAGAAACAACTCACAGGTGATCACAAACAATAATCATAAGAGAGAAGTATCGAAGCACTTTTGAAAATGTAATATTATAAATAAGGTTTCCTACCCCTAGGTACACGCATGCGAAAATTGATGTCTAAAACATTTGGCCAACTGTACACTCACTTTTTTATATCCTTTATCACTAAGAAATACTCTCTAAATGTAAACATATTGTCGAACTATGTATATCTCATGTTCCTTCTATGCATGGTATATATTTGACAGCTTGTGCTTAATATATAATTTGCGCGATCATTTAATCTCGTAGAATGAGAAATTACACTAACAATAGGCGTTTTATGTCAAAACAAGTTCTTTGAATCCCATTTACCAAATTTATGGCACAACTTCTAAATCCATGTCTAACACCCAGTAGGAAAATCACGGGTCACGTGACATTCAAGGAAACGAGTACATATAACCATTACCATTGCAGATCAGGTATGTTGTTAATTCAGTCTCTAACAGAAGAATCACAAGTTCTCGTAATCAGCTATGAGATGATCAATCTGATTGGGGGGGGGGGGGGGGGGGAGGGAGTATGGAAAAAATCACCCCATTTAGGTCTCCCCTATGACCAATGCGTATGAGGTGCGTTTAAGTGACCAGAAAGGGTTGCTTAGCGATGCTGGGAGGGTAAAAATCACCTCAAACGTTGCCTAGAGAGGATTAAGCATGGTGTTTGCAAGGAACAACGCAAGCATTGAGATGGAATTTAGAATCCTAGGCCTTCGAATTCAAGACTCCCAGTCGAGGAATGAGTGATGCATGCCATAGCGAGCAACTGATACGTGAGGAAGGGCGCGCTATGTCACCAAGGCAGAGAAAAGGACAAAATCTAGAATTCCATTTGAAAAGATATAAATGATCTGGAAACCTTAGTGGAGGGGCGCACCAGGTAAGAATTCGCTCAAAGGGTCTCGGTAATCTATATGAGATATGTTTTTGCCCACGTTTTGTAAGAACGCTCAAGTCCCTAAGTTAAACCAAATTACCAAGCTACGAGACTGGATCGACCTGCCCTAAACCAAATCGATCCGAACTAGTCTGGATCGATTCATTGGGTCTTAGTTTTCAAGCTCACCTCAATTTCATACATGGCTGCTCAAAACACCCAAAATCCACCGTAAAACCTCTAAGAAATAACTAAATCCCTTCCTCCAAACATACAAGCTTCGAATTAATGGTCCAAACATATTTCTACAAGAATTAAAGTGAATCTAACGTGAATAAAGGTTATAATCCATCATTTATTAATCTAAACCTAATTCATCGTTTTCATACAAATGGGTTAAATTGACATTCGATTTCAAGTTAAAATATTAAATTAACAGAGGGGTTTTGAAGCTTATTACGTGTACATTATAGGTCTAAAGTTTTCATTATTAAATTAAAAAGTTTCTTTCGTTAATTGGTCCATTCAATCAAATAAGTTCATGTGTTTATCAACTAATTAAACTAGGTTTCATAACTTAACTAAATTAATTTTAAAATTATATTGAATTACTTTAACTAATTAGTTATATGTTCTTTCCTACATATTCCAATATATAATCACCATCATAACACAAATTTAATATTATTTATACCAAAAGTAGACTTGTCTTAAGGGGATCGTTGATATCAACCCTACAAATCTCGAATATCCAAAGCTAGTGTTTCCCTCTTGTTTCTCCTCAGCTACTGGGGTTCTCAAGAGTATTTTATGAGTTTTAAGTTAATATTTTTAGTTAGCTAATGATTTGGTAATTAGGTTGGTCCCCTATTTTGTTATACTTATATAGGCTCAAAATATGCTTTAAATGATCTCAAACTTATCCAACACATATACTAACCCAACAGACCATTTTCTATTATTTTTAACTCGTTTTGGGGTTTCTAAACATTCTACTAACCAACCCAAAAGTATTATTTTCCAAGAGTTAATTATTTATTTAAATTTATTAATTAGAATGTACGTGTCATGTTTAATTAAATAATAATTATTAATAAATTAATTATGATTCGATTTTATAAGAATCCACTTCATAATCAGCAGGACCCAATGTCGAGGGAATAATCCAAATAAGAAAATCCTCGACACTTAGCTCGTAACAGTTTCATAGCCATCCATAATACTAAGTCCGTGACAGTTTCATAGCCATCCATAATTCTAAGTCACTAAATATTTATCTTAATAATTTAGTATAAGTTAGCGAATTACTTAGTCATCATGTAAGGTGTATTTTCAATAGTTACCCTAACTATAATTAATGTTTATCCAAGTAACACACAATTCAATTATGCAACAATACATATTTAACATGTCAATGAACATAATAACACACCGGATCTAAATATAATGTGAATAATAATTATAATAAATACCATAAAATACTAGATATTACATTCCTTCCCCTTGTAAGAGTAATTTCATCTTGAAAATTCAATTTTTACACCTGACTCGAAGATATCTAGACCTTCATCTCATATGTCCTCATCACACTCCCACATAGACTATGCCTCGCTATGCCGTATCTCGCTATGATACAAACCAAATGAATGGCCTTTGAGCTCATAATCTTCTTTCTTCAGTCTAGGATACGTTGTGATCTCTCCTCGTAACTCGCATCCGGCTGTATCTCAATCTCATTGAAGTCTATATACTGATACTTCATCCCTAAAGAATTTCATTGGTATGGACACATCGAAGACGTCATGAACATGCTAAAGGTGATTGAGTTAGGCCAATCGATATGCCACCGACCCCACCCTTCCATGATCATGAAAGGACCTACATATTAAATTTTAACTTCTCAATGAATCTGAACCTCACAACCCCCCTTCATCAGGGAGACCTTTAGAAGTACCTGGTCCCCTTCCTCAAACTCCAAGCTACGTCTCCTCCTATCCACATAACTCTTCTGCCTATTTTGGGCCATCTGTATATGCTCATGGATGAGAGCCACCTTCTCTGAGGTATCCTGAATATAATCTGACCCTATTATCTTGCTATCCTCTGTCTCTAACTAACAAATCAAGGAATGGTAAGGTCAGATGTACACAGCCTCGTAGGGTTTCATACTAGTAGTCTGTTGATGACTATTGTTATAAGAAATTTCCATGAGTGGTAAGTGTTGCTTAGAACTTCCCTTAAAGTCTAGGACACATGATCACTGCATATCCTCCATAATATAGTTTACCCTCTTAGTCGGACCAGTCGTCTGAGGGTGAAATGCCAAACTCATATGCAACTTCACACCCATATCCTCCTAGAGACTGCTCGAGAGCTGGGAAAAAATTGTGGTCCATATCGGACATAATATTAAGTGGTACCCTATTTAGTCTGCTCTACTGTAAAGTCTATTTGTATTGGAAGGAAGTGAGCCACTTTAGTTAGTCTGTCCATGATGACCCCAATGGCATCATGTTTCCTTTTGGACGTCGATAACCTTACAATGAAATCCATGGATATGTTCTTCTATTTCCACACTCGGATCTCTAGCGACTGCAACTCTCTAAACGATCTATAGTTCTTTCTATTTAATAACTGGAAGATGGTTTGCTTGTAAACAAACTCCACTATGTCCCCCTTAATACCTCCCCACCAATACTACCTCCTCACATCATGGTACATCTTGTCACACCTTGAAGGCATAGATTGAATCATGCACATTAGTCAAAACTGCCTTTCATAGCTTGGGACCCTCTAGTACAACCAATCTCCCTTAGAAACTTAAATCCCCATCTCACCTAATAGAATAAAAAGAACCCCTTCAGGCAACAACTCCCATACCTTATCCTACAAATAATCTAATGAATGGATTTAGCAAGTTCTTATATATTACTTTATTCTTGTACTTATTTTATTTAATACTCTAATGTATTATAAAATAATCCACTAATTATATTTGCTTATAGAATAAAAACTTATAAGTTTATTAAGGGGTATCAAAATCCAAGATATTTTTTCGAGGCAGATTTCTTTGAATTATGATCTCAGACCTACTTACACAACGATTGTCGAACTTGTGGAGATTTAAATACAATAAGATTGAATCGCATCCATATTAATCAAAGTAATAATTGTTCAAGCATTCTTATTCTCATAAAACTTGAGATTATGAATGAATGAACCATTTGCAAACCTGTGAGATTGTGCAAGTCTAATCTAGTAAGCACCTAGACTTGAATCTCACTCGCAGTCATATTTAATACATTTCTAAATGTATTAGTCATTATCCTCTTTAAACTATCAAAAAAGTTGTAAACCACCAAATGGGTTCCCATATTTAAATATCGACCATTAGGATTTAACTTGCAATTTTAATGATAGATGTTAACTCCTTATCTAGATTTTGAACTATTTAATTATAGTAAAACAAAAATTCTGATCTCCAATGATGAAGCCAAACCCAACTCATTGGAATTCCTTCTAAGTCCAATTGATCGATATTGCATATAATATATTTAAAAATTAAATATAATGCATTGTCACAAACATGATTCTCATTTCAAATAAACCCGACACACCTTTATTAAAAAATAAATGTCATACATGGTTTTAAGAATAAACCCCAACACCGTCAGTATCATCAGCTAAGCTACGTGATAAAATCACATCAGGAGAAATAAGTTATACATGATAAAGTGCATATATGAAGATTTTCTCACCCACGTGCACAAAAAAAATAGTCGTTATTACCTTTCACTCATGTATAGTGTGATATGTTCCTTACTACAAAAGGAAAGCCATGTGTCCACTAGGATCACACCCTCTCTGAGAACCTAGACCCGATATAGAATGCCTCCTTATGCCCTGTGCGCTTCCTTTTACACAGATATTTGGGAAAAAATGCCCCTTTAGCAATTACGCATTGTCCTCGCCTTGTTCTTTTTTAAAAACAATGGAGTAACCTGCCTATTTTACACAAAATAGTAAAAAAAAGGGGGTAGGCCTACGTAAAGGCCAGTTAAGGAAAGTGATCTACGTGTTTTATCAGAAAGTCAAAGGTCCAAAGACTAGGTTACAGATTGGGAAAGTATTAGGCACCCACTCCGCCCTTTCAGTCTCAAATGTAAATCTAAAGTAAGTGTATTAGCATGTTATAGTATGAAAAGAAATAATAAAATGAAAATAGTTAATATATACATAAACTGTGTCGTGAAATGTGGGATGTTTGATATGGATGAAGGATAAATATCTACAAAGTTGCACTTGTTCACTCGGACAACAATCTGAGGGAGTTTACGGCATGAAGCGACTCAAAGTCCACGTAATTTGTGTGCAAAAAAGAGGGATTCCTCCTTTTATAGAGAATCGATGTAAGAGATTTAAGTTTTCCTTGATTTATCAAGGTGTTTTAGAGTGAAACAAGACTTGATCTAAAAATGTTAATGATTTGTGCCTATGCAAATATTTAGATGAGATGGGTTCACTCTGAAAACCACTTTAATGAACAAAGAACGTCGAGATTTCAAACATCAAGGATAAAATAATAGGTTGAATCCTCGGATCTAGTGATCCTCCAAGCTATACAAGAGTATTTCATGGTTTTGGAGCTTTTTGTTTTTGTTTTTTGGTGTTGATGAAAATAAAGAGTGAAAATATGTAAATACATATACAAGATTATAATTGAGTTTAGAGATCGGGTCTCTCTAACACATCTACGTATCCATTGTTGGCAGAAACATAGTAAACGTAGTTAGGACACGACCTTTATAGAAAATCCATGTTTAAAGAAGAAAGAGATGAAAAAGATGACGATTTTGGGTGGTGTTTTAGCACAATACCACCCTTTTTAGGTATAAACTTCAAAATAAAGGCGTAAGAAGAAGTGTACCTGCGATGTTACATGTGCAACTTTTTGTTTCGACAACATCCTAGCCTAAAACCAACTTGTTGGAATGTATATCCAAGGTTACTTTAAAGTAAAATAGCTTTAGAAGAAAAATAAAAGATAAAAGAAATAAACTAGGCTATTTTTCTTTTTGGGGTTTATATGAGAAACAAAAAGTTAAAAGTTTTAGGTTATGGCTTTAGATCTCAGCTTGGGAAGGGTTTAGAAGGCAAAAGGAGAGAGATTTAAGGCTTTTCTAGAGAGAAATAGCTACAAAATATAAAGATAACATTTAATTGGTGGAATTATTATGTCCATGGCTGGTAGGTGATGGCTCTTTTTATAGGAAAACTGCCTAGGCTCATGACCGATAGGTCCTTTGATTGGATCAATCGATTATGGCGCACTGTACCCCAAGACCGATAGGTCATGGGAACGTGTTTTCTATTTTGGATCTAGTTTCAGGTTGTTTGGATATTTCCTTTTTGGGTTTAAGAAGGCTTTTGGGATTATTTTGGTGTTATATGGGATATCCTTAGTGTAACTGAGGCATTGGGCTTTTATTTAGGTTTGAGAGGTTTGATAAATTATGACATACTCCTTTGGTATTATTAGGGAGCATAATGGGATTTCTAAAAAGCCACTCGATAATGGAATTCATTTATAAGAGAATGTTGTTGCAAAGATAAACATTCGTTTTAAGACTCTAGGTGATTTGATGGTTTTTAGTTATCTTTTAGATAGGATTTTTGGGAGTACTTTCCCTTTGAGAAGTTCATTTTAAAGTTATTGCATAGAATTGTGGCATTCATTTAGCCACCTTTGCTATGCTGGAGCACGTTGACTATTTAAGGTCGCATATGGGACCAGACTATATCTCGCCACATCGGGGCCTACGAAGCTATTTAAGGTCACATATGGGACTAAACAATCTCTTGCCCCTTCAAGGCATATGAAGATATTTAAGGTCACACATAGGAACAAACTATTTCTCACCACATCGGGGTAAATGAAGATATTTAAGATCACATGCGGGACTGGACTATTTCTTGCCACACTGGGGCATACGAAGGTATTTAAAGTCACACATGGAACCGGACTATTTCTCACCACATAGGGGCATACGAAAATATTTAATATCACACATAGGACCAAACTATTTTTTTCCATATTAGGGCATAAGAAGCTCACTTTGAATTAATGATCTTTGGAGGGGGTGATTGTAACAACCCCATATGTTTCACGTACTGGTTGGGCATTCCAATATGTTGAAGATATAGCGCATTAAACAATATATATCATTCTTAGAATCAACATACAAATAAAATAACTTAAAGTAAATTTAAACCCATCCACAGCATGCCATAATTAAACGATAAATGAAACTAGAATAAATAATATCTCAATTACCAACACAATAAATTGAAATAGTCTCAACTCCCAAATGACCCAACTGAAATAAACTATTGGGACTTAAGGTCCATACAATTTCTGAAATAAAAGACTAAACTAAAATACTTAAATGAATAGAAACCTATGATAACAATCAATGGAACTAAAATCTTAAAAGCAAATGGAGCAGCAAGTCTGAATCTCCTGAGCCCTGCGAATCCTGTCTATGAATGCCTAGAAAATAGTTTTATAGGATTTGGGTCAGTGCCAAAAAGTTGTAAGAAACATCTTCAATGTTAGAAATAAAAATTATGTGACTCATTTACAACAAGCATTCCATCCCATTGACACTCAATACAATAAATACCACACCTCTCACCTAAGTGAAATACTACGAATGTGTCCCAATCCAAACCATAAACTACACTAAAGTCTCTATCTCTATACTAATATGAAAGTAATCGATAACCAAAATCAATAAGGATGTAACTAACTACATGTACGAGAATAGAACCCAAATACCAACCCCCTCAATGTAAACCATAAAGTATGATAAACATAATCTGATAATAATAACACATAAATGTGACGTAGGGTTCATTTAATTAAACATCCATTGATGGATTAATATATATTTTACAATATATTATTAACATCACACGAAGGCAACTACATTCGGGTACCTTCTTTCTCTTCCATTGCTAAATATATAGAAATCCCTTACCTGGCGAACATAAGTAAACATATAAATAAACAATGGGGAGATCACTACGCAATAACACCATAGTCTAGTCATATACCAAAACTCGCTCAATGGATCGAGTTTATCTATGTTCTTTAATTGTGAAGCAGTGACTATCCTGAACATATGATAAAATATACTCAGCTCCACAATGGCTTGCGTTAACATCCAAGTGTGAGGAACATGGTCACAACCTTTAAAGTAACCCGACTGATATATTCCCCGCGAGTCACAATATGTTCACAAAAATCAGAATTCATATATATAATAAGCAATATATATATATATATATATATATATATATATATATATATATATAACACAATACACACACACACACACACTATAGGGTATTGCATTACTGTTGCATATACCCCCAACCATCCCAATCCCCAATGCCGGATTGTGTTAACTAAATTAAGGTTTATAAAACCTAAACCTAAATTAAAGTCTTATCTCATCATTTTCGAGTTTAAATATAATATTAAATTGTATTAAAAACGCATAAGGATCTTTCAAAAATGATTATGCCAAATGAAAACCAAAACCATCCTTTTCTACCCCGAACACCACTGATAGTGCAAACTCGTTCGAATGAGACCTCAAGGTCATTAGAATGAAACACCCCTTATCATTCGAAATAGATACCAACAACGCTCAAAGGAGATAGGTGCAAATCAACTCCTTCGTCCCAAAAACATAAGTTCAAAAATAAACCATCATTGCTAACCCAATGCTTCCATCTTGCGATCCCAACTATACTATAATAAAATATAATCACAGGTCAACGATCCTACATAGATTCTACAATGATTATAGTCCAAATGCATCAAATGAGGATTTAGTTTCACAAAGTTCACAAATTAAATCTAATTCTTCTTTTACATTGAATGGAGTCTAATATATATATGAATTCTGATTCAATTATCAAATTAACATAAGGATCCAACTTATATACAAAATTAAATCCTAAACATGAATTCTAATCATAGAATCATATATCAAAATGATCCAATTTAAGGTTTCCCTTAAAAAATATTAAGTCTTTCAAATCAGAATTTATTAACAATAATCCTAATTAACCAAATAATAAACATGATTAAGATATCAGATTCAATCCTAAAAATGAGCTCCAAATCCATGAATTTAATACATTACATGAATTACTAATAAGTTACAGATTATATATGTGATAAAATGAGATATTTATTTCCTAAGTATATGAATAGTTAATCTTTATGCAACAATCTTTATGCAACACCGAGATGCCTGGAGTACACTAGGAGGTGAGTTGTCATAAGTTGAATGTTTTACCCTCAGCCATTCCGGTGAAACAGGACACTTGAATGTACAAGATAAAGTTGGACCTAAAGATTAAAGAAGAGGTTCAGAGGTTGCTCACAACTGGTTTCATAGTCCCGATCCAACATTGGATCTGGCTCTCTATCATTGTGCCTGAGGGAAAGAAGTATAAGAGTCAAATCCGAATATGCCTAGACTTCAGAGACCTAAATCGATCGTGCTCGAAGGACGAATTCCCATTGCCTTAATTTGATAGCCTAATCGATGCAACAGCGGGCCATGAGATGTACAGCTTCATGGATGGCTATGTGGGATATAATCAGATAAAAATGGATCCAATCGACGCAGAGAAGACATCTTTCTAGACGCCTTTGGGCAATTTCATGTACACAGTCATGCCTTTCGAATTAAAGAACACAGGAGACATCTACCAGAGAACGATGATGGCCATCTTCCACGACCTTTTCCATAAGACCGTGGAATTCTATGTTGATGATTTGTTTATTAAATCCAAGAAGGTGGGTTCTCACCTGGACGATTTGAGGAGGGTATTCACTCGTTGCAGGAAGTATAAGCTAAAGATGAACCCTCTCAAATACGCCTTCGGGGTAACGAGTGGGAAATTCCTGGGGTTCGTGGTAAACCACCAGGGGGTACAAATGGACTTGGATAAATGATGAGCCATCCTTGACTTTCCTAGACTAAAATTAGCAAAAGAGTTAGAGAGTTTTCTTGGAAAGGTCTCCTACCTCAGGAAGTTTGTCCTGGGGCTGGCTGAGGTAACACACCCCTTGATGGAACTGCTGAGAAAGGGCATGAAGTTTACATGGGAAGAAATGCACCAAAAATCCATTGACAAGCTGAAGGCACTCCTTACATCTCCTCAGACAATGATTCCCCTGAAGGTAGGTAGCCCTTTATGCTTATATCTTACGTCAACAGAACAGTCTATTGGGGATTTGTTGTCCCAAGAGAGCGAAGGCATTGAAAAACCTATTTATTACTTGAGTAGGATTAATCGGGCCTGAGGCCAGATATACTAGCATTGAGAGGCACTGTTTGGCCCTTGTATTTGTAGCACAAAATCTAAGGCATTACTTGTTAGCATTCGTGATTCATATTGCAACTAAGTGCGATCCCATAAAATTTTTGCTTTCTAGAACTGTATTGATATGCAGGGTAGCTAGATGGTTTCTAATCCTTTTGGAGTATGATCTCAAGTGCATGGTCCCTCGGGCCATCAAAAGTCAGGCATGTACAGATTTGTTGGACATTTTCCCATTTTGGATGCTCGAGCCGCCTATTGAAGATCTCCCGAGTGATGACCTTTAGGCCAATTTTGTAGTAGTCAATCTAGACGAATAGAGTATGGAGTTCGATGACTCTTTAGCAGAGAAAAAAGGAGGAGTGGGAGTCATTATGCGAAAAGGCAGTGAAGAAATTCGTTTGTCTTTCAAATTGGAGTTCGAATGCTCAAATAATGAAGCTGAATACGAGGCACTGGTCTAGGGTTACTCGAAGCATTGAGAAGGAGCATCCAAGCCCTGATAATTAAAGGGGATTCTAACTTAGTAGTGAAATAAGTGACATGGGAATTTTCTCTGAAGCACATGAGTCTGGTGCCTTATCGTACGATCATTCAGCAACTTCTTAGAAAGTTCGAGGTGGTAAATATAAAGAGGCACCCTCGATCGATGAACATACATGCGGATGCCTACGCCACCATCGCACAAAAGATTGCCTTCGATGTAAAGTCAATTATGATCCAAATCACAAAGAGAATGTGTCACCCCCTAACCCCATTAGGATATAATTAACTAAATAGTTTACAAACCACAATTATAATTTATTTATTATTTAGGTAATACATATTGAAACAACTTCAAGGTTAAAATGCGGAATAAAAAAAATTCAATCGTTTTAAGGAGACATAATTTCAACAGAACTCACATATCATTTAACTTAATTACAACTAGTGCAGTGTATAAAACAAACTAACAAGACCCTACTTCTATGTACTCAACCTCCTAGACCTGGCAGTGGCAGCTGGAAAACCTGAAAATGTAAACATATAAAACCATGAGTTTAAAAACTCAGTGAATGTACTACATCTCTATATAGTAAAAGTACTTTATTAACATCTCAACATATTAATATATACATCTCTGTGCCAAATTAGGCCATATACATATCCGGAGTTAATAAACCCCATATCTCCTGCTTGTAGGCAATAATCATATCCATAGGTTTTAAAAACCTAACATCTCCTGAATTCCATAGCAACTCAACATATCCTGACTTTTATAAAGCCATAACATCTCAACATCTCTTGGCTTTTAAATAAGCCATAACATCTCAACATCTCTTGGCTTTTAAATAAGCCATAACATCTCAACATCTCTTGGCTTTTAAATAAGCCATAACATCTCAACATCTCATGACTTTTAAATAAGCCATATCATCTCAACATATAATACATATACATCATATCCAAAATCAACTCAGTAAGTACACTCACATTGGGTTGTCAACTATGTATTCACGTTTCCCTCTGGTGGAGCTGAACTTGGTTGATTTGCACTTACACCTGTTAATCCAACTAAATCAGTACTGAATCTCTATCATAAGTATTATCTTACTGTAATTATGTACTTTCACTCACTACACAACCACAATATGATTCCACTTAAGTAGAATCCCAAGAAACATGAGTAAAGTCGAAACAATGGTATATATGTTGATAGAGTTATGAACATTCAATCGTAGAACATACCTCATAAGAAATTTACAACTAAAACCAAGTAACTATTAAATCATACTTCTCAATGTATATACACATGAAACATGTACTCAAAATACTCTTTGGAAAGAGTATATAAAAACATTCTTTCATGGAGTATCCAATATGCCTCAAATTATTGTCCTCCATACTTAACCATTTCATATTCATAAATAGTACACATACGGGTGTCCAAGCTTATCAATATGAAAACATATCTTAATATACTTTCCGTTACAAGTGACGGTGTAATTTTTCAATCTTCCTAGGGCAAGTTAGGGCCATTTCTTTACAACACAAGCAATCTGCCCTACAAACTCCTCTATTGTTCCTTCGACTTCCAAGAATTTTCATAATTTTTATACAGTAAACTTTCCATGATTTTCAACACACTTTCAGTATACATACTGAATAGTACCGAATTAAAGTGTCATAATATTTGGACTTCATTTTCTATCTCAAGAGCTTGACCAAACTCAGGGAATACCGAAATGAAATATACAACCAGCAACTATATACCAACTTGCAACCATCACTAAAGCCTAACCATAAGGAGTTAAATTCTAATTTTCGGATATGATATGAATATATGAGTCTATTTTCATATCCAATTGGAATTTCTGAATTAAAGTAAGCACACAAAGAGATATGCAAGTTTGAATACAAAGGGTTTCAATACAAAGCAATATGACCTATAACACCACTTATCTCACATATGAACCAATACATATTATCGCAAAGGAGGATGGAATTTGGATCAATACTTCACGATTTATATACTTTGAAATAAGTATAATAGAAGATTAAAACAATTTTAACACATAATATTACCTTGGAAACACCTTAAGGATTTTCTTGGAATTGTTTTTCTAGATTTTCCTTGTAACCCTTTCTTCCTTAACTTCTACCTCTCTTTCCTCAAGCTAATAACACCTCAAACTGAACCTAGGGACTTATTTGCTGAATAAATAAGGTTAAGGGAGAGTTTTAAGTCGGCCAAGGATGCCTCCCAATCCATCCAATCAAATTAAAACATTTGGTTTAATAAAAGACAATTTACCACTTAAGGGAATTGACAGGTTTGCCCCTTGTTCGTAATTTCGACCTAACTTCTATCTCAAACATCCGTTTGATGCACCGTTTGTTGTGTTACAACCATAAATCACATGTATACAACTATGTAGTTTTCACCTCAAGTCAATTGTAATGTTACAAGGGTCAAAACTAGTCTTAAACAGGAACATTTCTATCGAAAATAACCAAATCTTGTGATCGTAAATTATTCGACATTTCATGATTTATGAAAGTAGAATTATACTAACCATAATCAATTAACATTAGATATAATAATAACACATTATTCATATCACATATGATAAGCGTGATTTAAATATAATTTATCATAATTATATACGGGTTGTCACAGAATGGCCCCCTCGACAGTGTCTGAGATGCTTCCCTTAGAGGACAAAGATGATTGGAGAGGTGAAATCCAAAGGCAGTTAGAGAGAGGGGAAGGGACACTTAACCTAGCCGATTTAGAGAAGTACTTTGTTGCCAGGTGAAACTTATACTATTAGAATAAATGAGGTTGGCTGTCCAGGTGTGTGGACCCCGAAGAAGCTAAAAAAAGGTTGATTAAAATACACGAAGATAGTTATGAGACCACCGAGATCCCTTTGTACAGGAGGATACAACGGGCAGGGTACTACTGGCCTTCGATGAGACAGGAGGCTGCTGCAGTGTAGAGAGAGTGTTTAAAGTGCTGTCTTTTCTATCAGGCAATAAAATGCAACTTCATTGACCAACTACAAGACTGGAGACAACCCTACATGGATTTCTTGATAGATAGATTGATGCTAGCAGATAAAAAGGATGCTATGAAGATAAAAAGCTGAGCACCAAGGTACTTCATACAAAATGGGCAGTTATATTGACGAGGCTACCACGACAGGCCTCTAAGGTGCATAAGAAGAGAAGAGGATGAGGAGGTGTTAAAGTAAGCTCACGACCTAGGGCACAATGGAGGAGCCATGCTTTATGATCAACTAATGACTTTGGGTTATTATTTTCCTTCGATGAAGAAAGACTCAGTTGATTTTATTCGAAGGTGCAAAGCTTGTCAGATACATGGGAATATGATTTATTCTCTTTCAGTAAATATGCACTCTCTATCTACACCATTCCCATTCCATACTTGGGCATTTGACCTGGTAAGATCCATCAATCCTTTGTCACGAGGAAAGATATGGATCTTAGGAGCCATAAAATGTTTCACGAAGTGGGCGGAGGCCATACCGCTCAAGAAAGCCACTACGAGGGTAGTAGCTCGATTTATGAAGGAATATATTATTTACCGCTTTGGCATCCCGAAGGTATTTCTGTCAGACAATGGTACCCCCTTTGTAAATAGCGAAGTGCACTTGTTCATAGAAAAGTATTCCATCATCCATCACAAATCAATAGTTGCATACCCGAAGTGCAATGGGAAGGCAGATGCCACCAACAAAACTTTATTGAACATTTTGGCAAAAATGATAGAAGATTTTTCAGGCTCATGGGATGACAAGATCCCCGGGGTTCTATGGGCTTATCAAATGATAAAAAGAAATCTAACAGGGTATACACCATTATCCTTAGTATTTGGGGTAGAAGCTGTGTTACCAGTCTAACTCGAGGTACCTCCTGCTCACTATAACATACGAAGTGCTATGCTCCCTCACAGCCGCCATGTACAACTCGAAGCCTTGCAAGAGCACAGGGATAATGCCACGAGGCACTTCGAGATATACAGGAATCAGTTATCCAGATCGTATAATTAATTGGTGAGGCCAAGGAAGTTCAAGGATGGGGACTTAGTTCTAAAAGCATGCACAAGACACATAAGAGGTTTTTCACTACTAAAGTTCGAAGCAAACTAGGAAGGGCCCTATATTATTCGAGAAACTCACGGTTCAGTTTACTGTGAGATATCTAAGCTGGAAGATAATGTGACTTTCAAATTAAACAACAAGTGGCTGTAGATTTATTACGTCTGAATGTATGTTCTGCCACTCTTATTCATTGAATTATTTTTTTCCAGAAATGATGGATGTATGATTTAAAGCAATTGGGCTCATCCGTTTAATATAGTCGAAAGCAATATTCATGTGGCATATGCTAGATCACTATTTTATTTTCACAAGTTCACTGTTTGATTCCTTTATTACGCATGATGTACTTAGCATTGATGTAGTAAGTGTTGCCAATATTCAATTGAAATAACAGAAAGGAAAGGAAACACCAAAGTTGCCCATGTTTCTTTATTTCAAATAAACGATAGCATTGTGGCTACAACCAAGTCAGAAAATTCAAAAATCCACAGAAATGAGCGGCACCAACAAAAGAAACACCGAATAATGAAGGTAGGGGCCATCCATGATAAAACGAAGATTCTTTGAACCAAGTAGCCGATGGTGATGTTGGGAAAGAATTTGCTCAAGGTTGCTTTGATCTTAAATAAGGTCAGTTAAATCCTTCTAACGAAGCTCCCTGGTTTGATGAATGGCCTCTAATTTTTGTTCTTTATCAACTAACTCGGCCTCCGCACGAGAAACTGCCTCGCGAGCCTCCTGCACACTTCGTTCAAATATCAACAATTGGTATTCTAGACTTATAAGCTCATCTGAGATGGTCACTTATGAACGATGGGAAATTTGGAGGCGATGATAAACAAGGGGAAGATCATCCTTATTGAAACTCTATAGTAGGTCCACTAGCCAAGTCATATAAAATCATCATTTGTCAGCACGTTAACCCTCCCTAGTAAAATCTTGATGGTATCAGGGCTAAGGGATAAGAGGGGAGTATTGAGGATTTCCTCCAACGCCATCGCGAGCCCAAGCAAATGACACGCCATTATTCTAGGAATCGGTTGAAGTTAGCGAGCGATAAAGGTTAAAGGAAAACATACCAGTAGCTAGTCGATCAACAAGAGAGGGACCTCAGTTAAAACAAAAGGTAAATTGGATAACGGTTTCCTCACAACGACTTCAGGGGATGCATGCTAAAAATACTATCACTGGTAGAGGGATGCTGGGTATGCGAGGCACTATCACTCTATTGAATCTGAGGAGAAATTAATGCGGGGGAATCACTAATCCTAGGGGCCTCTCCCAAAGAAGCAACTCTAGGTACGGTCCCCGCCTGAATTAACCCATGAGCAATAGGTTCAACTTCGGGCCTATAAGACACAGACTAATTGACCTCCACCTTAAATACAACAAACAGCTAAAGTAAGAAATAAAAATGAGGAAATCATGTATAAAATATCTTTTTAACATAGAGATTATGCCTATAAGATTAGGCCCTCCTAACCCTTAGTTATGGGAGATTATGCCTCCTAGACTAGGCCCGCCTGACCCTCGGTTGTGGGAGATTATGCCTATAAGACTAGGCCCTCTTGACCCTCAGTTATGGGAGATTATGGCTATAAGACTAGGCCCACCTGATCCTTGATTATGGGAGATTATGCCTATAAGACTAGGCCCACCTGACCCTCGGTTATGGGATATAATGCCTATAAGACTAGTCCCGTCCGACCCTCGGTTATAGGAGATTTTAATTTTAAAATCCTACATTACTAGGATCTCTCAGTTATGGGAGATTTTAGTTTTAAAGTCCTACATTACTAGGCCCACCTGACCCTTGGTTATGGGAGATTTTAATTTTAAAGTCCTACATTACTAGGCCAGCCTGACCCTCAATTATGGGAGATTTTGAGCTCAAAGACCAATATTACTTGGCAAAATTAACAAATTTATATGCAGTAGATAGATGTAAGAGTGAAAATAGCTCGGGAAGTCGCTCGTCAAAAAATTCGCGAGTGGACATCTGAAGCACATCTTGTTCCTCAATAGGACTTAGAGCTATCAATACATGTTGAATTTGAGGAGCAATCACACCCCCCGACTTCATCAACTTTCTCCCGCATACTAACCTCCACTGCCTCAATCACACTTTCTTGTTCGCCCTCACCTTGGGAAGTTATAGTAGGCTCAACACCTTTTTGGTTCAGAATGGAAGGACTGAACACAGATACAAGCATTTGGTCATTCGAAGGAAGGCGGGCTGAAGGAATAGTTTGAACAAGTACGAGTGCCTACAAAGAAGAAGTTAAAAGTTAGAATAATAAATTTAAAGAACAGCAACAACTCAAATAAGAAAATAAACTCACCACAGGCAACGAATAGACAGGCAGAGGGGACTTGGGTATATCCTCAATAGATCTCACGTTGGGATCATCCTTCTCAAGTCCAGCCTGCTAGCGCAAAAAAGAGGGATGAGGAGAATAATCGCTACTAGACTCAGACGAAGTATCAGATATAACTACCCCTAGGGGAAATGGGAGATTACATGCAAAGCAGTAGGGGCAGCTCTCTCGAAGGGACGATACTCTCCAACCCCATCGTGCGCATCACATCGTGCATCAACCTGAAAAAGAGACAAGGCAAGTTAGAGAAACATGGGATTATTAGTATGAAAAGATAAGAAGGAAGAAGATATTTAGATTAAGAGAGAGTAAAGGACTTACCTCTCCCTCCAGCACATCCTCTACAATCTCATAATCTTGAGGAGGCGAGGCAAGTTTTGATGGAGAAAATATCCTCCTCAATCTATGATTCCGCACCAATGCAGTCTCTTCTTTTTCTTCTTCTTCTTCTTCTTCTTCTTCTTCTTCTTCTTCTTCTTCACCAACATCACCACCAGACATATGCTCTTCAAGCAACTCCTCCTCACTGGACTCACTCGACTCTTCCATCACAAGCTTGCGGGGGATAATAGTTTTCCTCTTTTTACTACCCCCAACAGATTGAGGGTCATAAGAAAATCCATGAGCAGACATCTCCACTGATATGAAAACTCTGTCTTGTTCACTAAAATGATCCCAAGTCTGGCGAAGATGATCCACCATCTGTCTCATAACTTCAATAATATTTGGGTTAGAAGTAGAGGCTATTAGAGGATAAGGAAAAATTTTGAGCTTTTTCAAAGGTGCTTTTTGATTGGCCCTAACTGTCACCCCCGATGAAGTAATGCGAGGAGACTTAGTCATTCCAACTGGCCTCAAAGGACCAGTGGTAACATCGGCTTGAACCGAGGTTTGGGAGGCTTTCTTTATTTACAACTGCCTGATCCACAGTCACTAGCGGAGGCAGCTCGAGGGGGAGCATTGGTATTGGCCATTCTAAGAGTAAAAATGGAGGACTTGGTGGTGCAATTCCTTAAACCCAACTCAGTGGGTGGAAACCTTTCAACTTTGGGATACTTGGACTCCTTTAAGAGGTTGGTTTGAAAGCGAACCAACTAATTCTACCAAAACACATTGATGTACATAGTTGACCTTCCTCCTTGAGCTTCTTTTCTTGGGATCACAGCATTGGCTGGGTAGTTGGCACACAAACTAACAACAGCGGAGGTCAAATAATTCAAATAGGCAAAAGAAAAATTAGTGGGTTTCTCTCGAGTAAAATAACTCAACTAGGGGGCCCCTTGGTCGTAACCAAACTACAAGGCTACCCGGTGTGGGCTACACAAAATAAAAAGACAACCATTCAGTAAAATAAGGCATATATTAGGGGATTAATAGAAGGGGGAAACTATTCTCTGGGATATTCCTGACAGGGGCTTCATTAATAGGAGCAATGGGACTCTCCCCTTCAACAAATAAATCATTAGTAAAAAATAAACCCAACTCAACATAGGGGCGAGGTATGAACCTCTCGATTAGATCAATCAAGGCAATCAGAGGCTTCTTGACACTCTTATTCTTCCAACAACATATTCGGGGGATCTTCACGGGCTATGAATTAGGGTAATTACCAATGGGGGCATAATCAGGAAAGTGGGCATAGAGAAAAGCTGTCAAGAGAACAGTGTTGGCATAATTACAAACATCAAACCTGTCGATGCTTCAAGAAGGGTCCGCCACTACACGGTCTACCCATGTATATAAGGAGCCATGAACAATGGCAGCAAAGGGGATTTTTACACCATTGGTCATACGAACGACCATGTTGATCAAGTCCTTTCATGGATAGTCATGGGGCTTGCCTGGAAAATAGACCTTCGATAGCATCACCCAGATGTAGCCCACTAATTCGATCTTGGACCCATAGCCTTTTCCATTTGGAGGTTGTTCAAATACCTCCTTCCCTTGATGATTCTCCCCGGCTGCCTCGCGGGCTCTAAGAACGACCTTATCCTCAATAAAATAAAAGTAGCGAATTAATTCAGAGTAGGTTCACTTGTTGTAAGTGACCATCCAGTCCTTCACCACCTCTTTCAGTTCCTCTCTTAAGGATTTTTCTTCACTAGAGATAGCCTCCTTGAAGAAGGTGTCGAACCCAGCAGCCTCTAACCCCAAAAGTTCACATACATCTCCCAAGGTGACAATAAACTTACCCCAAGTGGCCACAAAGGTATTTAACCTATGGCTCTAATAAGAAACCAACAGTTACAGAGCAGTATTATTCTTGGCAAGAGTAAGGTCACCCAGCCAATGGGAGCAGGATAAGACTACAAGGGCTAACTGAACAAAATATTTTGAATGGATATACTCAGTCCAAGGGCCCAACCCCTCGCTGGCACCCGAAGAAGCTTCAAATTCGACCTTTGAGTAGGGAAAATCATCACGCTCAATTCGAAGGCGAGTAACAGTGGCAGTGGGGAGGTAAGCGAAGTCCTCAACATCCTCGCCTTCTTCCATCAACATGTTAGGATTTTCAATCGACACCAAAGCACCAGGGAATCACTTCGTCGTTGCCCAAAAGTATTCGTTGTCTCCAAAATAATGGGCACGATCCCATTGAGTTTGGCGCGCCTGAATTACAGGAGAAACGCCCCTAACAGACTGGTGCCGTGAGAGATAAGAAATAAGAGAATGGAGAGTAACTGGAAAGAGCAAGAAAGTTAAAGGAAGCAAGGGGTTCTTTCCTAACTCTCATAGAAAAGCTGGAACTTAGAAAGTGAGAACCCAAAGGTGAAGTTTGAATTGAGGATATATCCCCTTTTACAGGGGTAACATGAATCCCAAAAGACGAAAAAAAGTGATTCTTTAGAAAAGTGTAATGATGGCTCTTTGGAATAGTCCGACTGGGGTGGCTGTCAAACGCGCGTGGCTATAGAACAATGAAAAACAACCTTAATACTAAAAGCCTTTTGTTTACTAGATTAATAACAAATAGTTATAAGTTGAGTAAACTCCGAACAAACTTATTGGGAAAAACTCTTTTCGAAAAACACAAAATGTGTTGTAAAACATTTTTCTGAATGTATGGATTAAATTCGATAGTTGATTACCTTAAGTTTATTTTTAATAAACATCTACTATCTTTACCATGCAGTCCCAATCAGAATAAAAATTAAGAACATTCACAAAAATAGACACAAGAATTTAAACGTGGTAAAACCCTTAAGCAAGGAAAATATCCATGGTCCCCTCTACGACACAAAATAAAATATCCACTGGAATAAAAATCAGGTTACAACATTGAAGCAAACCAAAAAGATCCTAACCTAAGTTCAGAATGTACCTACTAATATTCTCCACTCCAAAGGTATTCTGACTTGGAACTTGATCTTTTCTTGCTGCTTCTTTGTATTTTCCTTGATTTCCTTCTCTTTGAATTAATATTCCAACAACTCTTTTTAGCACAAGATTCTCAAACAGAACCACAGTGTCTAAGTGTTCGTGTAACATAGTGTTTGTGATGTGTTACTACATGCAAGCATGCAACTCACCCTCTCAAGATTTATACAAACTTTCCTAATAAATTATAATTGTTTAATATAAAAGTTATTTCTGAATCTTGATTTCTCAAGAAAAGACTTCTTGATCTTTAATATAACCACAGATCTCAAGGATACCTTGCTCGAAAGACGGTTCAAGGTCTTATAAAATTTTTGGGTTTGAAAATATTTTTGAAATTGTAAACCTCCAATTGCACATCCAATTAGACTAGAAGTCTACTTTAACTAATTAGATTTAGACTTAACATTCAAGGATTGGTTCAACAAGTTTTGATATATAAAACTTATTTTCATATATGTACTCCTAAAAACTTTAGTACGAGTTAATTTATGCTTCTTTTATTTTTGAACACCACTATTTCATAAAATATGAAATAAAACTCAGAAACACACAACTCACTAGATCTGAAATCTTATTTTTGAAAACAAAAATCTTTTATTTCAAAAACTTATTGAAATAAAATAGATATAAGAAAACAAATCTAAAAAGAGAACCAGAAAACTATAAACATGAGATTTTCTCTTTTAGAAAGACTCAGTTTCAGTAATGAAACTTAAATCTTCCTTAGAGATGAGTTATGAGAGAATCAATGTATTTTGAGAAGGCCTTCAAACGAAGAACACAAAACCAACAACACAGAAACCCTATAGAGATCTAACTCTCAAAAGGTGGGTTTTGTGATGTATGGGACTTTTAGGTTTTGGTATTTGGTTAGGGATAAATCTCACACAGGTTTGGATATTACGAAGAAACTAGGGTTTCCTCTCTCTCTTGCTCTCTCTTTTTGCTTCTCTCTTCCACCTTCTCTCTCTTCTCTCTACTCTATCTTTTTTCTCAAGTTTAACGAATGGGAAAAAGTCTGAAATTGTTGAGACTTGGTCTCCTTTTATACTAAGCGAAGAAGGATCGAGAACATCAACATCAATCCAACAGATGAGATCAAGTCTACCTATATTGACTTTGATCCAACGGTTTAACTCAGGCGGTGGATTATAAGGTTAGTGATTGGGTAAGTCTGGGATCACAAGGACTGAAAACGATCGCATGCAGTACGTTGACTAAAATAATCCAAGGACTGAGATTGAATATGAAAAATGTGAGTATAAGAAAACACAAATCCATCCACTTCGAAACCAACACGTGTACGCACAGGATGAAGCTGAGATGCGTGTATGAAACTAATTACAAAGCACACCTCATAGTCTCTAGCGCTTTCGGATTTTACCCAAGCAAACAATCAACATACGAAATAATTTTTTGAAATCCAATTTATACCCACAAAACTTTCAAAACCAATATTTAATTAATTCAAAAATCATTTAAAAATTGTTTAAAATTATATAAAATGATTTGTTTGGAAATAAATTGGTTTTAAAAAGATTTCTAGTGATGATAAACCATTCAAGCACATAGGTAATATCTAAGATGTAGTGCAAGTGTCCTATTTGTGGTGTTAGGGTTAGAATTAACTTCCCTTTGAATATTATCTTGGACTTGTACTTCTTTATGTAGCATGTACCTTTGAGGAGATGGAGTTCTTAAACTATACTATCCTATTTTGTCTATATATATCCAAACTAGTTGGAACTCCTATATATGCAGACTCAAGTGAGTCAATATATAGTGTGTTCTCAATCTCCCCCTTTGGATACTAGAGAAGAAATTCCCTTGAGTATTCTGTACTCTTGGGTCAAAAATAAAAAGAAATCCTATGTGTCTTATTCAAAAATTCTAACTACCCTTTCCCATCCTTGAACCGAAAATATGGTAAAAAAAATACATTACTCAACTATATACAGACCAATACCCTACAAGATGTACAACGGGTCTAAAATGCATGTAAAAAGATAAACACTAAAATTGGCATATTAGTTGAGTTAGAGTAGGAATAGATAGTAAAAATGCTAAGTAATACTCACGATCTTCTCCCCTAATTTTTCTCAAATATACAAGGGGTATAAATAAAAAAATATAGAGATTAATTGAGAGTAATCATGCCTATAGAAGTACGCAAATACTCAAAACAAGTGTGATCTAATGGTTTTGTAAAGAGATCTGCGAGCTGTTTTTGAGTGTTCAGATATTCAATAATGAGGTCTTTGGAGTCGATAAGGTCATGGATAAAGTGGTGTCTAATCTTAATGTGCTTAGTTCGTGAGTGCAAGACAGGATTTTTGGAAATGTTAATAGCACTTTGATTATCACAGAATATGGTTAATTGTTTTACTGTGACACCATAATCACTAAGCATTTGTCTAATCCATAGTAATTGAGCACAACAACTAACAACTGCTATATATTCGGATTCAGCACTAGATAAAGAAATGCAATTCTGTTTCTTACACGACCACCCAACAAGATTATTGCCTACATAGTATCAAGAGCCACAAGTACTCTTGTTGTCATCAGAACATCCGACCCAATCGGCATAGGTATATGCAACAATAGAGCTAGTTGAATCTTTTGTGTACCAAATACCGAGTGTTAGAGTACCTTTAACATATTTAATAATCCTTTTTACACTTAATAAGAGATACTCTTTAGGTTTACTTTGATATCTAGTACAGATACACACATCAAAAGATATATCAGGACGAGACGCGATAAGATACATCAAACTCCCTATCATACTTCTATAAATAGTGGAATTAACATTTTTCCCATTATCATCCTTAGATAGTTTAGTTGAAGTACTCATGGGGGTTCTAGAAGATTTAGAATTTTCTAAGCCAAATTTTTTAATTAAGTCACCAGCATACTTGGATTGAGAAACAAAAAGACCATCACTGCATTATTTTACTTGTAAACCCAAAAAATATTGTAGTTCTCCCATTAGAGACATCTGAAATTCGGTATGCATGATATCAGAAAAATTCTTTACTTGTTTAGGATAGGTGGAACCAAAAATAATATCGTCCACATATAATTACACGATTAAGACATGTTGATTTTCCTTTCTAACAAATAATGTTTGATCATTTTCGACGCGAACAAAATTGCAAGACACTAAGAAGTTCAAAAATCTCTCATACCAAGGTTTAGGAGCTTGTTTTAAATCGTATAAATATTTCTTAATCTTAAAAACATGGTCAGGGTGTACAGGATCAACAAATACTTTAGGTTGTTCTACGTAAACTTCTTCAGACAAAATTCCATTTAAAAAAGCAGATTTAACATCAATTTGGAATAATTTGAACTGCATATGACACGAAATTGCTAGAAGGAGACAAACTGATTCTAGACGAGTAATAGGTTCAAATGTTTCGTCAAAATCAATTCCTTCAATCCGAGAGTAGCCTTGTGCAACCAACCTAGCTTTATTTCTAATGACCTCCCCATTTTCATCAGTTTTATTTTTAAAAATCCATCTTGTGCCAATAACCTTTGAATCTTTAGATCTAGGAACCAGTTTCCAAATATCGTGACCCTTAAATTGGATTAGCTCTTCTTGCATGTCATTTAGCCAAAATGAGTCATTAAGGGCATCATTAACATTTTTAGGTTCCTCAAGGGAAACAAAACAAGAATATTGTGCCACTTTCCGAAGTTGGGATCTAGTTCTAACTGGTTTCTAAGGGTTACTAACAATGGTTTCAATGGGATGATCTTTAGAAACCCATGTGGGTATAGAATGATATTTAGGTTGCAGTGAAACAATATCATTTTGAGGATCAAAGGATAAAAGAGTTTCATCCTCATCAAATGTTACTGGTTGACTATCACTACTCCTAACACTTGTGTCAACTACAAATACATTAGTTGATTCTATGATAGTTTTGGTTGTATTATTGAAAACACGCAAAACCCTACTATTTTGGGAATAGCCAAGAAAAATTCCCTTTTCTTCTCGGGTGTCAAATTTTAAAAGATGCTCTCTATTTTTACAGATATAGCAGATACTAACGAAGGTTTTAAAATATTTTAGATTAGGATTTTTGTGGGACCATAACTCATAAGATGTTTCTTTGGAATTTTTTATGAGGTTGATACGATTGATAATGTGACATGCGGTTTGGACAGCTTCTACCCAGAAATATCTAGGGAGATTATTAGCATGTAGCATAACCCTAGCCATTTCTTGTAAAGTCTTATTCTTACGTTCAACTATACCATTCTATTACGGGGTTTTGGGAGAGCTAAACTATGTTGATAGCCATTAGCTACACAATACTTAGAAATTCCAGAGTCCTTAAACTCTCCACCTCTATCACTCCTAATTCGACACACTTGGGTATCCTTCTCATTCTCAATTTTCAAGTGGATTCTTAAGAATTCATTGAAGGTTTCTGATTCTAGAGGGTCCCATGAGGTCTATATGGATAATTTCTAGGGGATTAGTAGTAAGGACATCTTTAACTTTGTTATGTGGGGATTTTCTTATTTTTCCTTCTTGATAAGGTCCACATACAGGATTAAAAGAATTTATAATTTTTGTTAAGCCTCTAACTATCTCTTGGGAACTCAATCTTCTAAGGTTATCCTAATTTGTGTGTCCCAATCTATTGTACCAAAGATACGAATCCTCTAATCTGGTAATTTTTCAAGACTCAGAATTAGGAATTATTATGTAACAGTTTTTCGAGGTTCTATTTCCTGTCAAGATACAATTGCCCTTTTCATCTATAATTTTGTAATCATTTTTAGAAAAGGTAACTGAGTGATTGGAGTTACAAAATTGGGATATACTTAAATGATTGGCTTTATGGCCTTTAACTAATAAAACATCATTTAGTTCAGGAAGCCCTTACTCACTCAATGTTCCCTTACCTATGATCTGAGAAGAAACACCATCTCTAAACATGACACTACCTCCAAGGAAGTCTGTCTTGTTTTTCAATTTTGTTTCATCCCCGGTCATATATTTAGAACATTCGAAGTCTAAATACCATCCAGTTGAATTTCAAAGGTGTATGAGATAAATTGTTAAAGATATTCTATTTATAGTTTTCTGTGTTGATCTTTTATTACAATGTTGAAATTTGTAATTCATTTCCGATTAATGAAAGATTATTTAGTAGTAGCGTTCTACAAAGTGTTGATTTTATCTCAAATACTTTTTAATTCATGCACCTTTTCCAAGTTACAGGCCCCAATCTCAACATATAAAAGTAGGGTATTACCCTCCTCAAGTTTTTGTTATCAAACACGAATAACCCCATAGCATTGCCCCAGGAAATACATGAATCCCTACAGGAGACCCTTAGGCAGCTCGACCAACCCAGGTTGGTCGCTAAACAATGTTTGGCTCAAAAAATCTGTTCGAATAGAACATCCAAAACTAGGTGTGTCCTCGCCATTGCCACACTTAGGCCTAAAAGGTAAAGTGAGGTAGAATGGTATCTATTAAGCATACTGGACTGGGGGGATACTCACTCAACAAAACAACTCTGCTTATATTCAATCTAGTAGGCTAAGAAGAGCCCAAGATAATCAAATAATAAATCAATGAAGTGAAAATACACAACACATGTTTAGTTGGCAAATCGCTCAAAATATAATTATTTTATTACTTCAGTACATGTACAAAGAGTTATATTAATTGAATTGAAAAAATCCTAATGAGGAATAGGTCACCGAGTAAGATAGTCAGCTACTTGCGCTCTTCGGCCATCATATGGGTGAGGAACTAATTCCTCCTCGACTTCATTTGCATCTAGCTCCAGTAGCTGCCTGGGGATAGCATCTATCGGGACCTACTGATCATCCCTCCTACATGGGTTAGGCATCAAAGTTAAGGGGGAGATCTCATGGCGATACCAGAGAACCGAGATCTTAGGAACCTGCAACTCCCTAAGAGCACTCAACCATCCTTTAATGAAGAATAACTCCTCGACCTCCTTCAACTTCATAGGTGCATCGGTCCAGCCCTGATCATAACCATCAGCCCACACCTGCCGAGGACTTTTCTTGAAAAGGTGCCTCAGTAGGGTAACATCTAGTTGGAGGCCGATAGCTATCACATATGCCCTATGAACATCACCCTGGATCTCGACAATCTCCCTAGCCAAGCCACTACTATCAGTACCAGCTCACGACCTAGTCGATGAGGAAGAGCCCCACCAAACTTGGGGGGTGATGCTCGGCGCATGCTCTGTAAGTCGCAAAACCTCTCTCCTCAGAGCATCATTCTTTTGTTGAAGTACTTCTCCAATTTGATTAATCTCGGAGGCATCCAAAAGTTTAGCCCTCAGAGCATTCACTTCCTCTTAAACTGAAGCGCCAACCTCTTCCATCTCCTGAAGCCTATCTTTCAGTTTGGCAACAAGCTATGACTGGTCCTTATAGTTTTGATTCCTCGACCTAAGAGACTTGAAAATTATTACGAAGGCTTGGCGAACTTGATTGCTCGTGTTAGGACCAATAATCTTTCCTAGTTGAGAAGTATCATGTATATACTCATCAACATCAATCAGCTACAAACCATATTAGCATTGAAGGACAAAGAAATCAGTACGCGGAAGCAAAAAGAATTTCATTTCATTAAAAAAGAGAGTCCAAGTACATCAGCAAAAAAAAAAAAAGAACAACAAAAGTGAAAAATACAAAGGGTTCCCTAAAGGAGGCTAGCTGACAACCTCAGTTTGCTCCGAGATCGCTGGTTGCTTTCCTTTGTCCGCGGAAGTATGAACGCCTCCCTCAGATGGAGTGGTCACGGTCCCCTGGTCAGAGGGGTACCAACAAGAGCGTTCTAGATAGCAGGAACACCCTCATTGATAGTAGGGTCATGTGCCTCATCAATAATAGGCTTAGGTCCAGGATCGTGCTCATCAAAGAGTGGAGAGTCAATATCCACCTTGACCGCTAGAAGAGTCTTGTTCCAACCCTTTTTGAAGTTGAGACGATAAATGTAGCCAATTTGAGCATTAACATCCTCGTACACAGTAACCCATCCAGCATTGTATGAGCTCACCTTAAGGGTGGCAACCTCAGATTCCACATTCTTCACCTTCTCCGTGAGCACCTGATTCTCCTCCACCATGGCCAGCTTGCTCAAGCAAACCAAATCATAGGACTGCCTCAACTCCTGATGCTCCTTGGTCCCCGCCTCCTTTACTTTATTGGTTTCAGTCAAGGCCAGATGGGAAGATTTCTGAGCAATATTAGTAGCCTTTAGACTGGCCTCTAGCTCAGCATTCTTCCAGTCCAGGTCGGCGTTTCTCGTCGCCAGCTCGTTACTACTGCAGTAGAGGACAGTGAAATCGGTTACAAACTGTAAAGAAAAGGGAGATATTAGCAAAGGAAGTATTGAAAGAATATTGCAATAATGGAGAAGTAAAAGAAATCTTACCAAGTCTAGCCTCTGACTTACCTTCAGAGCTAACTGGTCGGCCCCCATTGCCCTCTAGCGATCAGCCGACAAAACTGCTCTCTTGAGCACTGTCAGAGCCAGCTGAGAGGAAAGAGCAACAGATGCCCCTTCGGGAAGAGCAGACACAAGCACTAGAGACTTCCCTACCTTCGTCCTTACCTCTTCCCTCCTCTTTTCTTCCTCTCTCTCCCTCTTCTCCTTCTCAACCCTCTTTCTCTCCTCCATCCTCTTCCTCTCCTCTTCTTTCTTCCTCTCTTCTTCTTCTTTATTCCTCTCTCTTTCTCTCACCTATGCCTCCTCCTTTTTATTCCTCTCCTGCTCATGAGCAGCAGACTAGGAACTGATCGCAACATCCCCGCTCCTTGATTTTTATTTCTTCGATCGACGAGAAAGAAGCACGTTGTCTTCATTATCATCTAGAATCAAATTCTTCCTGGGACGACCCATAGCTTCCTCGCTGGAGCTACTAGAATCCCCTGAAGACTCTTGAACTTCTGAACCCTCTTTCGAGATGGAAGATTCTTCACTACCAGAGCTCTCCTTACTAGAATTAACTTCAGAACCTCCCCTATTAGCACCCTCGCTCTCCTAACCAGAGCTACTTTCCTCCTCATCTAATTGGATGGTGTCGACAGTAACCTCTTCTGTGATGTCTAACTCAATAATTCTATCCACAGGTTGCGCAATGAAACTGAACCCAACGTTCTTGTATTCCATAAAGAACGTCGTTGATCAAGGATGCTCACCCTCAGCTACGAGTTCCCTGATTTTCCAGGCCTTTACCAGCTTAGCAACTCGGATCTCGCTAAGAGCAGGCTCTGAGTTCTTTGTCTTCGCTAAAAAGAGAAAGAGATAAATATATGAGAAAAACCATGCATTAACAGAGGATCAATGAGCAAAACAAGAGTTATGCCTATCTATGTATTCCTCCCCATAAAAAGGAATCACAAATCTACAAGACATCGACCCTTCAGTATGGGGAGGGTACTATCAATTTCTAGCAATAAACCCCTCACGCCAGTAGTCCTTGGAGGAATCAGTTAGTTTCACTACCAATACCCTATCAGGACACCTAGCCTTATGGTAAAAAAGACCAGAGCTTGTTTAAGAGAAAGAATAACAGAAGCAGATTTCAGCATGCCCTAGATTGGTGCCATAGAGGTGATTGATTCTATGCACGCCATTGATAATTTTCCAAACATTTGGCGAGCACTGTGTAGGGACTATATCAAAGTAGCTAAAAAAGTGCAAGAATAAACGATTTGGGGGAAAATTAAGACCCTCCTGGGATAACAAAAGAACATGAATCCAGTGACCATCCTCAACGTCTCTGACATTACGAGGAATAGGGGTACATTCATTGTCCACCTAGTTTGGAATGTTTTAGTATTTCCTAAACTCAGTTATAGACCTTTTACCTATCTTCGCCATCAAAAAAGAGAAACCTTAGTATGATTGTGAAGAAATTCTAGTAGAAAAATAAATAGAAGAAGTGAGAAGAACTTACGATGTAAAGGTCAGCTTGAGACTAGGGAAAGTCGTAAGTAGGGACGATAAAAAGATAAGAAAGGAGCTTGAAGATGGAAGAAGAAACCTGGAAGCAAGAAAGCAACATTTAAATCTTGGATAAATCTAGAGAGTTCAAAGAAATATGAAGCGACGATTCAGGGAATGACCTCTCCGAAATGATTTAAACTTTTCTAATCATAATGCACCGAAAACGAGGCAATCCGCCACCTAAATCGGTTCGGGAAGGGTGCTTGAGTCCAAAAGTGTTGCACGAATCACAAAAATGCCATTAAGGCAAATCATTTAAAATTATTGAGCCCAAATTGTGATCCAAAATTTTTAAGGGAAATTGTGGGTAACTCGATTCCTCACTTTGGCCCCGACGATTAGCCCAATTAAACACGACCCAAAGTCTAAAGGCCCAGCGCCTTAACAAATTCAGTTTTGACCCAATCAGTTTCTAAAATCCCTCTTCATAGATACTTTAGGGATTGTGGGCTAACGTGGAGGAGTTGCACTCCTCCACTCTCCGAAATAACATGTATATATCAAACCCCTCACCCGGGGCAAAGGGCAGGCAATTTGTAATCACTCCCCCAGAGTAAAGAGCAATAAAATACTGAGAGTACCACCGTGGACGTAGGCCTTATTATTGAACCACATATATCTTGTGTTGTGTGTTGTGATTGCCATACTTTTCAGTTCTTTACTTATTCTGGTGATTGCTTTTACTTGTTATTTTGTGTTGAGTTTAATTGTCACTGCATTCACCATCTTTGGTGACCTTCGAAGTTGAATTAGCTGATGTTATTCACCTTATTTGGCGATGATAAAAGTTGAGATCGAGAAATAAATCATGTCATGCATATTTTACCAATTTAACGAAGCTTATCCAAGACTGCAATTATCAGTTCTCCAGTACTTAAATCTTTCTCAAAATTCAGGTGGTGCGAGGGGGAGGGATATGTTTACACCATATTTTACCGAATTTATCTCATAACATTATTTTACATGTGACTAGATGATGGGGGAGATTAGTAGAGGTTATATGGTGGTTATTTTAGGAATTTTTGGTGGAAGTAGTGGATGTTTTAAAGTAGTTATTACAAAGAATTTAAATCGAAAGTTACTTGGAGCCAAAATTTAAACCAAAATTTACTTGGATTCAAAGAAAGTAGGTTATTGAAAACGACTATAAATTCAACCCTTCATAAAGATAAAAGTAGGAGTCCCTTAATAAATAAAACTACATTTACTTGTTTTATCCTTTCTTTCCTTTATTTTCTTTTATATTCTACATTTCTTTCAATTCAAAGTATATTGTAACTTTCCTTCATGTTTATTAGAAGTTTATTGCCTTTATAATTGATTTCTTTTACTTTCATGTTTTAAATTTCACAATGTGATCATTTACATTCAAGAAATTGGTTTTCTTTCATTTTAAAGATTTACCTTTGTTTTAGTTCATGCACTTTACAAATTCTTTAGTTCTAATTAATTTTATCAATTTATCATTAACATCAATGTCTTCTCCAAGGAAAGAAAAAGTCTTCTTAATTGAAGCATCAAATAGTACACAATCGTCTGATACTATCACAAGGTTAAGATCTTTTGGTTAATAAGACTATAATCTTTCCTAGCATAATCATAATTAAAATTAACCCTATTAACCAATCCAAGTGAAAACCGCATAAATAGTATGTAATTAATAAAATCTAATTCTCTTAATTAGTCCTAAAAGTTGTAGGTCTATATTAGGCCTATTTTTTAGCCTCCAACTGAGCCTAAAATACAACCCATAATGGTCCAAAACTTAGCCCAAGGGTATACCTACCCCTGGGCCCAACTTAGTGAGATCAAAACACATATTCGGATAGGTATTACCTCACAATGTAAAATAATTTTTATTTTATTTTATATGAATCGCATAGAGCCCAACTTAATTAATTAACTTGATTAAATAAATATAACATGCGGCATAAATAAATCACTTAACATGAGAATTTAATCATTATCTAAATGTGAAATTCTGTTATTACCAATTCACTTAAGTAATTATTATTTCGTATTATTAATTTTCTCTCATAACTAAGAATCATTAAATAAATACCAAAAAATTACGGGCTATTACAATGATTTGGTTCTAAAAACATTGAATTTCACTTTATCATGAATGATTTTAGCTAAAAGGAGGGTGGAGGACTGATTGACCTTGCGTTCACATGACCGACCGACTATACGCACGCATGATCGATTAGGAAAACGTGCTCATGACTGATTGGTCATGACTCTCATCTTTCATAAAGTTAGGGTTTTACCAGTTGGTTTATTCTCATCTTTTAAATTCTCTATCTAAACTCTCTCTTATTTAGAAATTCTCTGTATATTTTTTCATTTCTTTTAGTTTCTTTGTCCTTTTTAACAATGGATGAGAGGGAAGTTGGTGAGATTTTGGGAATCCTTCTAAATGATCTACGTGATGTCAAGCCTCACCCTAAGGCTGGGGAGACCAATGACAGGGCATATGTGGAGGTATTAATGGAGTGTATGGCCGGGGACATAGGTGCGTACCATCATGCTCCTTAGCTAGGCGATCGGGTCATTCTTCTTTAGGAGCCTGCCAATCATATTTCGACTAATGTGCATAGTGGTCAGGTAAGTGCTTTATTTTGCAGTGTTTTTTATTTATGTTATAGTCTTATTTTATGCTTTATTTACGCATGCATATATTCGTCGAATATTTTATTTACTTCTATATTTATTATGAGTATTTTATACACTTTCTTCACAACAACCTCATGGGAGCTGTATTACACCCTTTGGATTAGGGGTTACCCTAACTTGGTGGTGTTTTTATGGATTGAGGAGTCCTACCCGGAGGTTGTTTGGGAGATCGTTCAGGTTTTAGGCTTCGGCCTCTTTATTGATTCTATAGTAACGGTTAAACCAAATGTTATGATCCTGATGCTTATATAGATATGGTGGGTAAGACCACTACTTTACACATCCTAGTAGATGAGATAACACTCACTCTTTTAGACTTTCACGTGCTAATCGATTTTTCGTATGGTGCATATTTGGTGACGACTCCCCATCATTTCAAACTATCGTGGGATGCCATCCGATCCACCCTAGGTTTCATTCCATATATCCATTTTGGAGTGACTTTGGCTCTTAGATATCTTGACGCTCATATGCAGGCTCATTGGAGGGATTTAAGAGGAGATGCAACACATATTCTCCAGTTCACTTGAGTTTTCTTACTCTTCATGTTTGTTCATGCCATTTATTCTTCCTATAATGAAGCCATTCACGAGGGTGTAATTTTCCTCTTAGGTTCTTCAGTATTATTAGACAGTATGACTGGTGCAACACTTTTTTGGTTTTCTTTTATTTGTATAAGCGCCATGTCCCAATGGGTGACTAAATGTCTCGTGGGTTATGTGGTAGTCTAGGACTTACATTTTTTTCCATTTCTTTTATTTGTGCCTTCTCTTATCACGTGGTATATTTTTTTTTTATGTTCGTGCAATTATTGGTTTATGAGGTTTTTGGACTTCACCGGGATTCTTTAAGGGAAATTGAGGAGGATAATTGGCCTTGCCAAAGGAGATGGAGGCAGATCAACCACATGTTTAGATTTTATGTGTATACTCAGGGAGAGATATGCACTCTTCTGAGTGGGATGACAATGGCGAAAGTATGCACCCTCTTCATTTTTTTGTAATTTTAGAATTTTTTACTTTATTATTAACTTTTTGGATTACAGGTCACCTTCTTCCCCTATATCATGTCCCGAGGGCATTGGGCCAAGGACATGATTGTCACTCAAACCACTTCCCGAATGTCGCTCTATACTAATAGGGTTATATCTTTTAATCTAGGGGAGATGGTTGTTCGCCATTGGACATACCTTGCTAGACAGGTCCCACCAATGGTTATTTTTTTCTAAGATAAGGGATCCTCTTCTTATTTCTCCTAATGATCCGGTAGCCTATACTAGTGGTGTCCCGGTGGTGAGTGACGAATCTAACTATATCGGGCCTTATTCTGTGTTTATCACAGAGAGATTGATGCTAGTGGTCTTGTCGTTCAGAAAGGTTTAGGGTTAGAGATAGGCACCTATAAGGACCACCTCACTTCCTTATTTCGAGGCTGATTCCACCGATGCTACTACAACTTATGATCAATTTTCAGCCCCACCGATGGTGATATTTGTCCTTATTTTATTAGTGCAATTTAGTTAGGATAACGGGGTCCAATATGAGGCATATTTTATCTCCTCTTATCCTTATTTATCCATGCCAGCACTAGTCGAGGGATGCAATGTTTTATTTATATTTGATTTTTATCTTTATTTTCTTTTAGATCTCATTTTGATTTATTGATCTCTCTTATTATGAGATTTTACTATCCTCGTATAGTATTGGAGCAGCTACCCCGATCTCTGGGCTCATACATGGATTTCATTTGCAAGATACTGATAGATTCAGGTTTGGGTTATCTAGTGATTGAGAATGCCTCATATCACGTTCTTTATGGTGGTTGTGGTCCTTCAGTTGGTGGTTCTCCCGTGAAGGATATTCTTGGGCCTTTAGAGGTACATACCCGACATAGGGGTCTCGTATGTAATACAAGTATTTTTTTGTATTTTTTAGTATTTATAAATTGTGGAATAAATTTAAGGAATCAGAATCCATTATTACTTAAGTGAATTGGTGATAATAAAAATGCATATTTTTGGATGATGATTAAATTTTCATGTTATGTGATTTATTTGTACCGCTTGTTATATTTATTTAATCGGTGTAATTAATTAAGATTGGACTATATGCAGGTACACGTAAAATAAATAAGTATATGTGTTTTATTTTACAATGTGAGGTATTACCGTGAGTTATGAGGAAGTGCCATTTGGATTGGACTCTAAAAAGTGATACAGAGGACCGACTATGTGTTTTTATCATTCTAATTTGGGCCCAGGGGGTAGGTATTCCTTAGGATAAGTTTTGACCAAGTCTCGATAGTATTTTAGGCTCATTTGGAGGCCCAAAATTAGGTCTAATATTGACATGAGGACTAAAGGATTAATTCGGAGTGTTAGATCTCTTTAATTTAATACTTTACATGAGAAAAATAAACCCTACCAGCCATAAAACTTTAAGAGAGTTTAAGGAAAATTTTGGGAGAAGAAGAATAAGGATCAACGTGTTGAGTTTCATCGTTCATACACTCAAGCAAGAAATCTCTTAATTGATCACGTATTACCTATAACTTGTTTATGATTCATGTTATGTAGTCAAATTTGAGATTTAAACGCATGTTTAGGATTTTAATCTGATATCTTAATCATGTCCTGTTAATGAATTAATTGGGATTAGTGCTGAATTAATTCTGACTTGAAAGACTTAAGATTTTTTAGGATAAGCATTAAATTGAATCTTTTTTGACTATGAATCTATTATTAAAACTCATATTTAGGTCTGATGTTCATATCTAGGTTGAATCCCCACGTGAATTTGATGTTTGGATCTAAAATCATATGAATATTAGACACCATTCAATTAAAAAGAAGATGAACTAGGTTTAATATAGGATTTTTTAGGATTAAACCCTAAATTGATGTATCTTTAACTATAATCATTGAAAAATTTGGTTCGGATCATGAATTCATTTTTAGACTTGATTACATTGAAGTTGAGATAACTGGTTGGAAGCTTTATGGCTAAGAATGGAGGTTTAGGGAACAATCTACGTTTTGGGAGAAAAGGCGTATGCGCCTATTTTGTTCAAATGAGTTTGGTGTCTCGTTCAAATAATGAGGGGTATGTCGTTGGAATGACCTTGATATCTCGTTCGAAAGAGATAACGATTTCGGCAGCATTTGGGGCAACAAAGGATGTTTTGGGTTTTGGTCACATAATAAATTATTATGAACTTATAATACAATTTAAGAATATGTTTAAACTAGAGTATTATGAGAAGATATTTTAATGTAGGCCTGAGATGCTATAAACCTTTAGTTAATTAATACAATCCCGCGAAGCACCGCAACAATCCCGCAATGGGAATTGGGATGATTTTCGGTATGCGTGCGAGTGAAGCGATATCCTATAGTTGTGTACATATATTGTGTGATATATATACACACTAGCGGAATGCATGTGCCTAATGGCACAAAGAAAATTTTCCAAAGTATTTAATGTGTAAACAATTTAAGTCAATTTTTTTTGTAACACAAATGTAAAAAAGCAATTTTGAAAATTTAGGCAAAATTTCCTTTGTTTATACATATATTCACCATGTTATGAAATAAAAATAATCCACAACAACAATAATAATAGTTCGTCTTGGACCTCGCATAAACATCATAGCCATCAAATACAAATTTAAAACATAAAGTTTTTTGTAATACAAAAGTGAAAACATTTTATAAAATTTCGGCAAAACTTTCTAGGTTTATAAGACTTTCTACCTTGTTAAGAAATAAAAATAGTCCACAATAATAATAGTAATAGTTTATCCCGGACCTCGCATAAACATCATAAGCATCAAATACAAATTTAAATCATAACAGGAAAGAAACACAACTTCCCTCATACCTTCATTTATGGACAATAACAATATCCTTAACTTTACAACAGGAATGAAGCACGATTACCAAAAATTACCAAATCCCCCTCAATTATCAAAAAGCATAGCAAAAAGTATTTTTCAACACTTTCTATACCCCAATATCATAATACACTGCAAATTATCACACAAATTAGTGGACTGCATAATATTGAGAATCAATTGAATTAAAAAGTATTCACTGCTTCTTAAATTGCACCAAATAATCTAATGCTAGTGAAATTAGTGGATCACATTATGGCATGATCCATTAGTTTATCACTAAATAACACTCTCATAGTATAGACCATATCAACTAGGAAAGTGTAAACTATAACTCAATTATGATCAGATTATTATAATAGTCTAGCTACACGTTGGCCATCAACAGATAATTCAAACATGCTTGAGACCATTCTTCAAGTACAAAGACTCTAATTCAGCAATAAAGAGCTAACTATAGGATAGTTAGAATCAAAACATCTAATAACTTAATTGTAGTTGACTAAATTAAAATTAGCCATCCAATTAGATATAATTAACGAAAAAACATTAATGGTTTCATTCGAGTCCTAATTACAAAAAATGACTGGTATATACAAAAGTATCAAACATTAAAATCCTTTCTTAACCAATATGATATCATACAAAATCAAAGGGTAAATTAGCAAGACTTTGAATCAAAATAATGACTAACAAATGAATTAAAACATGAGTAAAATTGAATGGTGTCAAAACATTACCGATATCAATTAATGTCTAGTAATGTGCACCTATAAAAAAGAACAAACACCTACACATTGTCAAAAGAACAAAAAACAAAGCTAAATCAAGAGAAAAAATGGACGAAACATACACAAACTTATAGATAGAACAACCAATAAGCTAATACATCAAGTACATTGTGAAACACAACTCTAGAGAGATTTAAATGTGACAACTAACCAAACATCATATATGCAAATGGGTTCCCACCATTTTCCACCAACCCACTCTAACAAACATTATTGTGATAGTAGGCAATAATTTTCATTGAAATCTATATGACAGAACATATATATTTGATCTTTCAGGTCAATTAAAGAAATAAATGATACATACATGTAAAGATATACATATGAATAAAAAACTATAAATGAGATAGCGAGAGAAAAACAGAGAGACTGAGTGCAATGAAGAGAGGGGGAGACTGTGAGTGAGTGAGAGACAAAGGGAAGTGAGATGTGATGATAATGGTCATATAATATAAATGAGAGATAGAGAAATGCATATGCTTTGACTACTTAATTATATAGATGTACCAAGGTTATATAGAGAAAGGTTGAAAATACAGTAAACATTGAATGATTAACCTGGCCAAAAACAAAACTTGCTCAGTAACAAATTTCAAAATTTTTGCAAAATCTCTATACGAATCTGACTCAACATTTTAAAACTACTAAATTATAAGTTCTTGCAAACAAAAAATTCAGAAAGCAATTATAAGATCTTGACATTATTTTTACCATTTTAAGAACTTTGTAACATATGAATACTATAGGAGAATTTACATGGTTCGAACAATATCTTTACTAATTGAATAATTTATACATTATATTTAGCCCATTATATTTGTTGATCAGATAATGTAGATGACATAATTTCCCCAATTCGTATATCCAGGAAGTTGGGAACATGGAAGAAAACCATAACAAAAAAAGAAACTAAATAAAAAAGCATAATAACCAAAATGACAGTTAAAGCCACAATGGTTTAAGATAATATCAATCAAGCATCCAAATATATTACTAAAGCAACACATCTTAATGCCACAACTAAAGCTAAATATGACATTTTTTAGAAATGTCGAAGGATGCAATCTAGTAGGTAAAAAACTGAGCAAAACAACTTACCCGAACCAAATCCTGTAATGATAAAATGGAACTGTTGACTTTAAAGTCGATTTGAACATCTTGAATAGCGCCAAAAAAAGCCCGAAACACAATGAGATAGACACATGTGATACGAATCCAATGGTGCCAGAATCGTCTCATTTTGATTTATAGTTAAAAAGTTACAGTCTTTCTCCAAAAACATATTATTTAGCTTGGAATGGAATAGTATTAAGGCAATTCAACTACCGTTCACACAAACTAATAAATAATGATTCCAATTTCAATGATCTCGTATAGATCTAACTATTTAAGTCTTCATTGTCAACATTCACATAACAATTTACTATAATCATAAATGGAATGACACAACACACATAATAGTGATGAATTATTTTGGGACAACTTCGTGCTTTCCATTTATTTATGTTTTGGAGATAATTACATGCTTAACATGGTTTAAGAAAGAAACTTTAGTTAAGAAATCAAAATGGTTTCCAATTTAAATTGGTTTCCAAGTTCCAAGTTCATTGAAAAGATAAAATTCAAGCTAAAATAGTTGGACAACCAAAATTAACCAATTTATAGGATGAACATAACCATTAAGACCTTATAAGATGAACACAACCAATTCAGGTGACAACTAGTTTAGAGTACCTCATAGTATGAACACAATAAATTCATATAGAGCAGGGAAAATGATTCAGAGTGTTTAAAATTGATTCATAATGTTCAAAACAAATTCTAGAAACAAAGTCACAAACTTTAGTGGATTCAAATTCACACAACCAATACAATCAATAATCATCCAACTTGAGTGGATAGAAATTCACACAATCGATACAATAAATAAACATAAAAACATCAATGATATAAAAACATATATAAATGTTTGTTAATTAGGACATACAAAAGATGGAAATTTGTATCTGATGGTGAAAGAGTTAAGGTAATAGATATCTGATGGAAACCATTTTAATAAGCACATACATAACCAAATCATAGTTTAAGTAACCTAACAACTCTTGAAAACTAAATCGGAAAGAATTCACAATGATTCAATAACGAGGTACCTAATTTGTTTTATATATACACCATCAAGGGATGACCTGTAGAAAAACATTGATAAAGACTAAATATCACTTTCATAAATTAGAATGAATATTGGAAAAAAAGGTTAGCATACTTGATATTAAACCCCTTGGAGCATTGGCATCTGATTGATAGCCTTATTTTCTCATTATTTTCCATAGAAAAAGTACATCAGCACATTTGGTAAACAACCAAAAAGTAGTTTATTCAAATTATATTAACACAAAATTATTTTAAAATGTTAACACAAAATAGTTTTAAAATGTTGGCACACACAAACGTAAGATGATCATGGAGCGTAAAAAGTTTGGGAGCTCACAACTGTTTGACTACTTTATATACATACAGTCAAAATAATAACGCTGAAGATAATAGAAAAAATATAATTTTAGGTTGGGATAAACAACCATTAAAGTTATGAAAAGGATCCAAGAGAATAGAAATCAAGTATAGAAAAATAACAACAAATATTAAATGTATATGTGGAATTGGGGTGCAATGGACAAACCGTGGTATAACTATTTGTAAATCAAAGCACAAAAATGAAAGTTCCTAAACACTAATTTTTAGTTTAAAAAAAACTATAATGTAAGGAAATATTTTATATAGTCCGTACTTTGAGTATGTCGTATTTCGCTAAAACCGTCGAAGAATAATTCAAGATCATTCATGCATCAAGATGGATCCAAATATCAAAGTTCTTCAACATTCAATCCTCCGCGAGATAAATTTGGTAAAGGTTGTGTTTTAATTCCATAGCATTTCACTAAGAGTGTTGGGATATTGGTTATCAAATATTTTCTAAGTGTTGGAGCTGACTTTTTAAGTTTTTCGTCAAATTTTTTTTAAAAGGTTTTGAGGCGGAACATTTACTGGTGATTTTTTTTTAATATTTTAATAGATCCTTTGAACGACAGGACTGTCTCGTGAGAAGCTCGTTCAAGCGACGCGTGTCCTCGTCCGAGCGAGATGACGTTTTTCGTTCGAGCCAAATGCCGCCTTAAATTCTCAATAAATTGGTTTTTCTAACTTCGTTTTTTATAAGAAAACCTGACGTTTTAGTTTCTACAAACACTTCAAATCGGCAGAACACTTTGTCTTCTTCGTTTAGGATTTAATCCTTTTTGTTTTCAATTCACAAAATGTCCAATATTTATGTGAATTATTTTGGAACCCAAGATACAACTTTGGTGAAGTTTTTCTCTTGTAGATAGGGTAAATCTACTGCTGACGATTGCGTGATGATTGGACGTTCTCGAGGATGTTCCTGGATGATTGGACTGCGTGTTCGTGTAGACTATTGTGGTTGTTCCATTCCTGACTCAAGATTGTGTGTCTTTGTGGATACTTGTGGGAGTTCATTGCAAATTTCATTGTATTTATTGTAAGTTGTGATTTACGTCTTTATAAAGAAATAAAGGTTTGGCCCGAAAGGGATTTTTCCCGAAATCTGTGAGTTAGAAATTTATTTATGATGGTTTGACACACACACATGCGTAGTTGCATGTTTAGGGGCTGAGTCATTTTGGTTTGATATATGACATCGATTGAATAAGTCTAAATTGGAAACTAGTGAATTCGTTTCAATTAGTATCACACGACATTCACAAATTGGTATCGCAACGGGTTTCTCTAAGTTATCGAGTGATCCTTGTTTTCCACAAAAGTGTGTGATATTGATTTTATTTTGAAAAATATATTTTTGTGAAAATTTTCTATTTTTCCAATTGAACACTTATGTAATCGAATTCCCCCTTTAATGACACGAGTCAGATTTTTGATGATTTAAATAGTTTGAATTTGACGTTTGCTAAAAAAATTGATTTTTTGGAAAAAAGAAAATTCTCGTTTTAAATCTGTGATGGATCTTTTGCAAACGGTTCAAAATCAAAGAGATTTTTATCGTAAAAAAATAGTTTCTTTGGACCATAAATTTAATGCTTTAAAATTTCCCAAAAAGGAGAGTGATGATAGAGTCCTAGTTTTAGAAAAAGAATTGGAGAACCTTAAAAATTATAGGATTTGTGTTTGTGCCAAGGTGGATACAAATATTTTACTCGATGAGTTTGTGGTGCATGAGGAGACTCTTAGGGACAAGTCTGCGTATTTTAAGAACAAACCTGATAACCTTCTAGGAGTTATGGAAAATTTAGAGAAGGAGTCCCTAAAATTAGAAGAGTCTAATTCTTTGCTTGAGTAAAAAATTTTGGAGTTAAAAAATGATTTGATAGACTCGAGTAGTGTCGGTAGCAATGATAGTGGCTTGTCGTCTTCTCATGTTTCTAGTGTTAAAGAAAAGACCATTATTTGTTTAAAAGGGGAAATAAATCCCAGGGACATTAGAAAAGGTCAACCCATTGGTGTCGTTCCACCCGTTTACACATGTTCACATTGTGGTAAGAAAGGTCACCTTAGGCGTTTTTGTTTTTATATTCGAAAAGGTCCTAGGATGTTGAAGTCTAGTGTTCCCTTGGTTACTAAAACCCCATGAGTCATTGCACACCTATTTGGGTTAGGAAATCACTTCTAGAGGCACTAGATATTATACTAGTTGATTGTCGGTTGCTTGCACTTGATTTTTCTCTTGCTATATCGAATAGATTAGTGTTTTCACAAGTTTGTCATACACTAGTTATGTTTCATGATATACTGTTACTAGTGTTACGACTTGTGTACTTTTTGTATTAGATTTTTGTTTTTGATAAAACTTTTGAAAAAATACAAAAAGATTTTATTTTGATAAATTTTTTGGAAAAAGACAAAAAGATTGTTGTGTTTTGTTTTGCACCGTATATTAATGGACATTTTGGATGACCGATTCACAACATCATTCCATATTCATGTGAGTGTTTGACAGTGTTTTGATATGCATTATCATTCCATTTCTATGCTTTGCAATGTTTGGAGTCATTGAGATGTGATTAGTTATTACTACCTACATGTTTAACTCATGAGTTCCTTTATTACACACTTTCATGGATTCGTTTGTTTATTGTACTTGTTTATCACATATTGGTCGGAGTTTTGCCATCTCAATTCTCTCTTTAAAACGAACCATATGCGATAAAACTTGACATTGAAAGTAGTGCACGTAAGAACTGTTCACCATGAGGATTTAATTGCAACAATGAGTGTTCATGGGAAAGGGATGCGAGAGTATAAAATTAACTCGTCGTGAAAGTCACGTTTAAAAGAGCCTGAAAAAATTAAAAGGCAATAAAAAGATAAATATGCCAAAATAGGGCCACCTCAAAAGAAAAATAAATGCATATTGTTTTATGAGGGAGTGACAACTATGCTTTTTGTATTCGTTGTTGAAAGCTAAGTTAATCAAAACCTCAAATACCTACAAAATAAAACAATCTCAAGTGTAGCGGTAAGTAAGGGTATCAATCCACTTTCAAGGTTGTAAAGTAAAGGGAAAAAAATTGTAATTCACTTTTTATTTTCTTTTTGAGCTTTTTACTTTTTCTACTTTTTTTAGCCTTTTCAAATATTAAAACAAATGGGCGAGGTGATGATTTAAACTAAATTAAACTAAATGTGATATGATAATAACTAACTAGAAAATGGCTAAAATGGTAAATAAAGTCTAACACTAAAATAAGAGATAAATTGAGGTAAATAATTGTGAGAACAATCAAGGAGTGGGATTACATCACAAATTTCAGCTATTCTAACTAATTGATTTAATTAATTGAATTATCCCAAATTAATATCAAAATTACAAATCAACTCTCATTGCAAATGTAATTTTAATAGTAACCTTTTAGAAAATTAAGTTTAACACCCCAAAACTCTAGGAAAATAGATCTACACTCCTTTTAATTAATCACCCTCTAGGATCGATCAATTAAAATTTATGTCAATCTTAGAAAATAAATTTAGAGTTGAAATTCAAGTTATAATACCCCACTTAAGAAACCCCTATCTCTAGTTCGAATCTAAAATGGGTATTATAATTAGAATTTCGATTTTCTCTCGAAAATCATTTACCCTCTCTCGAGGCGTAAATTTAAGGGTGAGGGATCACAAATAACATTCAAAGGGAATTTTCAAGTAATCAAACTAATTAAACTAAAATAACATCAAATAAGGGTTCCCCCCGCCCCTTGAAAGGGTATTTAGCCTAACATGATGTGAAATATGACAAATTAATAATCAAAGGCATAAAATTAATGAGATGAGAAAAGAACAATCAAACCCCAATCTCTTGATGCTTAATTAATCTTCAATCCATAAGTTGAAATTCATAACCCATCAACTTGAGTGATCCAAACAATATTACATAAAAATTTCACTCAAATTAATCCTCACACATTTATCACTCAATAATCTCAAAAAAGAAAAATAAAAACTATTTACAAAATGGTGTTTATCCTAATTTATTTCTAACCCTAAACTTTCTCTCTCTAAAAATTCCTATCTATCCAGCTGTTTGTTGAATCTAAACTAAAAATTACAAAATAAAAATAAAAAGGATAGTGGATGAATTCATAATGGACAATTAAATAATAAAAGAGATTTGATAAAAATGCAAATCCTAACATTATAAAATTGTAAATTAGAACTCATCCAAAGAAATAAATTCTAGATCATTAATTTATATTGAGATAATTGCTAAAAATGCAAAATCTCAACATAAAGGAATGGATTAGAATTTACCTCCGATAAGGGATAAATTCAACTACATCAATCTATTTTTGAAATAATTGCTAAAAATGCAAAAATTCATAATAGATGGGTGGGGTGAAATTTATCGTAGAGATAAATGTCACTATATACCTCTATATTGAGGTATTTTCTAAAAATGCAAATACTCAACATAAAGGGGTGGGGAGAATTTTATCACACCAAGCTTAAAACTAAATTTGAGATCCCTTGAAAATGGCCCCAAGTCTTCAATTTATATGGTGCACATGAAGGCTAGGGGTAAATTGGGTAGAACAAAGTTGCACATGGGGTGAGTGAGGTGATAAAATATGATTTGGTCATGGGTTTTGAGAGGTGCAAGTGGAGTGATTCGTTTGGGGGTATTTTAGGAATAAAGGGTAAATGGGGATAAAACACATGTGGATTTTAATATTTAAGTTGGCTTCTTTGGTTTGTTGGAGACTAGGCTTGGGAACTTTGGCAGCTCATGGATTTGGCATTTGTGGGAAATGGATGAAATGGGCTTGGCATGGAGGTGGTTGCAAAATGGGTGTAAATGGGTGTGGGCGGAATCGGGTATGGACTGACTGGGTCAGGGAGAGGCTCGGGTTGGAGCTCCGTCGGAGGTGTGTCAAGTGGGTCACCACCGGGTCAATAGTGGAGTCTTCGGCGACGGGTTTGCGGATGGGCTAGCCGGAGGAAGACAGCGGCGTCGGCATGGAGCTGCGGTTATGGGTGCATGGCCTGAGCACCGACGGGGGGTCGTGGACAAAGGCAGTTCGAAGGGTGGCCTAGAAGGCACATGGAAGAATAGGAATGATAAATGCAAACTTGAAACCCTAGAAAATCGAGACAACGATGATTTTGACAATGAACCCAGATCTACCACCTCCAATCATCGATCCTAAGTATTGGCTGAATATGATTTCTCTCTAAGTTCAAATGATTCACGGAGGACTTGTAGGTGGTGGAAAGGAAATGGCTAACAGGAAGGCTCATATGGTAGAATACAAATCTCTCCCAAAGCCCAAAGTGGTACACTCGATAATTGTTGAGCCAAAGTTGGGTAAGAGAAGAAAAGTTGATATGAACACCCTAATAGTTGAATTTTTAAGGTTGGATTTTAAGGGGATTCTAGCCCCACATGATGACCCTCTGGTGATCACCACCAGAGTACAGAGATATGAGGTTTCGGGGATATTGGTCGATTGTGGCATTTTGATCGATGTGATGTTCTAAGATAGTTACAAGGGCCGACGATTAAGCATGAAGAGACTTATCCCATATCATCAACCTCTGATTGGTTTTAGGGGAGAAAAAGTACAACCTCTTGGAATCTACGTAATAGATGTCAGAATAGGGAGCAGTTGGTCGAAATGTCTCACAAGGAAGATCAGTTTCTATATTATGGATGAGAATGTCTATTGACCATATAAAATAATTACGGGATGAGTAGCCCTCAAATAGTTTGAGGTCATTCCATCAATAGTTCACCAAATGGTAAAATTCTCGACTCCTTATGGAGTAGGGGAAGTTCATGGTGACTAGGATGAGGCATGAGAATGCTACTTCAATTCGGCCAAGGAGAGAAAGGCGCATAAGAGGGCCACCACTACTTACAATATAGACACTCTCGACCCCATAGATGAGACAAAGCTGAAAAAGGCTGAAGTCATCAAGGAGGTAGAATCCATTATCCTCAATAAGGACGAGCAAAAAAAATGTCTAAGTCAGTAAGGCCATAAAGAGAGAGATCAAAGAATAATGGATTAAATTATTGAGGAAAAGACAAAAACATTTTCTTGGAGTCATGAAGATACGCTGAGAATAGATCTGGAGGTCATCTACCACAAGCTCAACATAGCCTATGGAGCTAAGCCACTCAGATAAAGGCATGTGTGAAGTTATCGGAGATGAGGTGAAGAAGTTAGAGAAAGTAGACTTCATTAGAGAGGTTATCTACCTAGAATGGGTAGCCAATGTTTTCATCATGCCAAAGACCAATGGTAAATGGAGAATATGTGTTGATTTCATAGATCTGAATAAGACATACCCTAAAGACGGCTTCCCTCTACCGAGAATAGATCAAATTGTTGATGCCATGGTCGAGCATGAATTAATGAGTTTTATGGATTCCTACTCAGGCTCTAATCAAATATTCATAGACCAGGCATATATTAGTATAAGTTAATGCCCTTCGGCCTTAAGAATGCCAAGCCTACATACCATATGCTAGTAAACAAAATGTTTGAGGATTAGATATGTGATACATGACAGTGTTGTACGTTAATGACATGCTTACCAAGAGCCTCAAGGTAGAGACGCGTGTGGCCGACTTGGAGCACACTTTCAACTTAATGGACAAATATCGTATGAAGTTGAATCGTTCAAAGTGTGTCCTTGGAGTCGGAGCAGGTAAGTTTTGGGGTTTTATGTCAATCAATAGGGGAGAGAAGCTTACCCATGAAAAATTAAATCTTTGATGGAGATGAAGATCCCTAAGACCATAAAATAAGTTTAGATTTTGACCGAATGAGTGGCAACTCCAAATAAGTTTGTATCTAAGGAAATAGATAAGTGTCTGTCCTTCTTCAAGGTGCTGAGAAAGGCCTTCAAGTGGAACGAGGAGTGTGAAAGGGCCTTTCAAGAAGTAAGGGTCTACCTCGTCTCCCCATTCTTTTTATCAAGACTTATTCAAGGAGAAAAGTTGTATTTGTACCTAGCCGTGTTATAGTCGACCATCAACGCAATAAGTGTGAGAGATGATGAGGGTGTCCAAAAGCCAGTATATTTCAACAGCAAGTCTCTTTAAGGAGCGGAGCAAAGATATATAAAAATGGAAAAGATGGATTATGCTCTTATCCATGCATCTAGAAAGATGAAACCTTACTTCCAAGCCCATATCATGATCTTCGTAACAGACTTTCCCCTTAAGCAGGTCATCTATAAACCCAAAAAGTAAGGTAAGTTGATGGCCTGATTAATAAAGTTATGAGTATTCAACATCATTTATCAGTTGAGAACAACCATCAAGGGGTATTCTTTAGATGATTTTGTAGTCGAGTTCACATGGGATGAGTCTGATATAGAAGAGATTATTGATCCAGGCTGGGACGAGTACGGCATGGAGAGTAGTGGCTGAGGATGAAGAATAAAGATTTATGTTCAACAATGGAGCGTTGGAAGAGGGAAACTTCTCTAAAAAAGGTACTATGTGGAGCCTATTATTGATGGTTCTTCTTGTGACGCAGGGGGAGTGGAGGTAGCCTAATAGTGTCGGCTCTAGACGGGATTTAGATAGAGTTTTCTTTGAGATTTAAGTTCAAGGCATGTAATAATGAATTTGAGTACGAGGCCCTTCTTATCGGTCTCTCCCTCGCCAAAGAATTGAATGTAAGCCAGTTATTAGTTCACACTGATTCTAGACGGGTAGTAAACCAAATCTTAGGATTGTACGAGGCTAAGGATTAAAGGATAGCCAAGTATATATCTCGGCTAAAAGCAACGCTGAAGCACTTCAGTGAGATGAAGCTCAAAAGGATCACTTGGCTAGACAATGGTCAAACTGATGCCTTAGCTAAATTAGCGTCAGTAACCAAAATTGAGATAAGAAGGTCGGTCCTTATTGAGATTCTACATCGGTCGACCATCGAAGATGAAGACAAAACGGTTGAGTTCGGCTTAAGCCTTGAGATAGGAGAATATCTGATGGACCCTCTTATTCGATATATAAAAGATGGTGAACTACCATAATCAAAGTTGGAAAGAAAGAAACTAATGTATAAAGTAGCTCAGTTCTCAGTCATTGGGGATATTTTATGCAAAAAAGGATTCCTCCTCCCTCTACTCCGATGTGTCTATTCGACAGAGGTGGAATACATTTTGAAAGATATACATGAAGGTTTCTTCGCAATTCATGTAAGAAGGAGATACTTGGAAAAAAGGGTTGTTACCCAGGGGTATTGGTGGTCGACCTTGGATGGGGATGCAACCAGTTATGTTGAGAGATGTGACAAGTGTCAGAGGTTTTCCAGTGTCCCTCACCAGCCTCATCAGCCTTTATCTTCGATTACCTCTACCTGGCCATTTGTTATTTAGGGAATTGATTTGGTAGGGACCTTACCCAAGAAAACTGGCAACTATAGATACCTCATAGTGGCGATTGACTACTTCTCAAAATGGGTTAAAGCGGAGTCCATGATCACCATTACTGAGATAAAAACCTTTAAGTTTATTTATAGGAATATAATTTGTACATATGGTCTGCCTGATACCCCCATCTCAGATAATGGAAAGCAGTTCAAAAACTCATCTTTAAAGGACTACTATAAAAGGATCAGCATCAAGCAATTATATTCAACTCTAGGCTGACCCCAGGCAAATGGTTATACAGAGGTGACTAACAGAACCATATTAGATGGGATACAAAAGAAGTTAGAGGACGCCAAGGGTCTTTGGATCGATGAAGTGCATGCTGTCCTGTGGGCCTACAGGACGATAAAGAGAACTCTGACCAGAGAAACCCCTTTCACGGTGGCCTATGGCTCAGAGGCAGTGATGCCAATAGAAATTAGTCGACCAAGCCACAGAGTTCAGACTTATGATCCTAAAGCAAATGATGAAGAGAGGAGGTTGGATCTGGACCTCATTGGAAAAGGAGAGAAGACACAGAGGTTAAATAAGAAACCTGTCAATTGATAACTGCTAGATTCTACAATAAAAGAGTGAAAGCTAGGCCATTAATAGTAGGAGACTTGGTTTGAAGAAGGCGTGGCAAAAGCTAAATAAACTCCATCCTAATTAGCATGGTCCTTACAGGGTAACAGAAGAGGTAGTTCCTGGAACATATTGTCTTAAAAATTTGGAGGGACATCCATTCTCCAATCATTGGAAAGCCGATCATCTAAAGAAGTATTATCGGTAGGACATTGTATAAGTTTCTTATATCATTGAGTTATTGAACGAGAGGAAAATTATGAATGAAAAATTGCAAGTGTTCTCTCCTATTCTTATTGTATGAGTAGTTTAAATTATATGTTTCAGTTATTCCTAAGCTATAGAACATCACTTATGTGGTGAAGTAGCATTACCTTACTCTCGGTTACATGATAATCCAAACGGGGCTAACCTCGTCCATGGAATCTCAATAACACCGAGAGGGGAAAAATATCTTAACATCATTAATTTGGTGAAAGGATCTCTCGATCGAGACGATAGTGTAGGACAAAGTTGCTCTAGTCCATACACTCTCAAAATGACTAGAGGGGACTTGTGATATAACACCACAATTTGGTTAATTCAACTTTATTCATAGTTTATCTTAACATCATTAATTTGGTGAAAATCTCTCTCGATCGAGGCGATAATGTAGGAAGAAGTTTCTCTCATCCATACACTCTCAAAATGATGAGTGGGGACTTGTGATATAACACTATAATTTGGTGAATTCCAATTTAATCAGGTTTATCTTAACATCATTAACTTGGTGAAAAGATCTCCCGGCCGAGATGAAAGTGTAGGACGAGGTAGCTCTCGAGCATAAACTCTCAAAATGATGAGAAGGGATTTGTTCAGAGTTCAATTGAATCAGTTATTTGTTTATAGTCATCTCGTCTAAGAATGAGACAATGTGTGAAGAGAAAATTGTTAGTTGATGATCGTTAAAAGACATTCAATTATGGTTATTGGTTAACCATCAGTAGGTTTTGCCAAAAAGACGATGCAAAGCTTAGATAATAAAATATGGCATAATAAGAAGAGATGACAGGAACAAATAGTGCAAACATTTATTATTCAGAGATTTAACAAAAATCTTCATGCAAAGATGTTTAAGGACAATACAGATAGAGTAAATCATTGTTCTAAAAATTATTCAAATATTACATCAGATAGATAAGGGTTAACAAGTCGCATACGCTCGCCCAGAGTAAAGTTAAGTTTGTGTCTCTTCAGTGGGAACCATAGAGGGATAAATGAAAACATTATGTGAATGGTCCTAAGTCTTGGCCCAGTCATCGTTGACACCACCTTCGACCGTATTTTCGACATTTTTTAGTTTACTCTGTAAGGTTAATCTCAAGAGTCACAAACGGTTTCTCTACATCAACCAATGCAGTCCCTAGTAGGAGTCATTGTAATAAAGGCCTTCAAAGTCTTCGGGGCAAAGTTCCGAAGGTGGCATACTTTAGGGTGGCCCATCGGTCGAAGGTTTTTTTTCCCTCTTTTAAGGTATTCAAATGCATAACCCAAAAACTCGTCAAACTCTTTGAATTCGTCAACGGCTTGTGCCCTTACCTCGCCCAAAGCTGCCTTGACTACATCATCTATCTCAGCTTGCTTATTATGGGCTAGTTCCTTTAGGGCCTTGGAGTGATCTTCTTTCAAACAATCCAACTCTAGACTGTTATCCTGCATAAATGATGTTGCCTTATGTAGATTCTCCCTCAGGCCCTGCTCCATTTTCTCAATATTTCATCCCTTCTTGATTAAGGGAATCTTCTTTTTAACCTAGTCTTCCAGGCTATAGAAGGACAATAGAGACTGCAAAAATATGAAGAATCGAGTTAGTACGAGAAAACACTTCGAAAATAAAAATTTGCCACAATTAAAAAAAAACTGGACTGACCTATGAAGGCCGAATTCTATAAGAAAGGATGAGTTCATGGTGAAAAGAAAATGCTTGTCGGCATCAAATATCTAGGAGGTGACAGAGTTAATTGACTTCTAATCACTCCCAATCAAACTTTTGTCATTGAGCTTTAGTTGAGAAAGACGAGAGGTAAGGGAGTCATCGTTAGAGATGGGAATCACATTGTCGGTACTTTTATCCGTCTGACTCTAATTTCTCGGCAGTGGGTAATAGTGTCCTTAACTCGCTCCTTTATTTTTATCATCTTGTCGGCTCGGCTGGGGCCACCTACAGTCATCTTCTTCTACTGGCCACTTGAAGTTATTTATTTATTCCCAAACTAGTTAACCATGTTTGCAAGATTGGGGGCCACCATCTTCCAAAGCACTCCAGGATCACCAAATGGGTGATCTGTAAAAGTTCAAAGTTTAACATCAGAAATGTCAAAGACAAAACTACAATTAAAGTTGAGGTTATAATCCAAAATGAAAAATGAACTTACGAATTTCAGTAAGAGAACCAATATCCAGTCCCGTCTCGGCCAAGATGTCAGGGTTCATGAGGTCCTCATATTTAACAAGACCACCGCCCTTACCTTGAACTCTAATCTTATTGATATCATCCTAGTCATCTAGGCTCAATCCTAGGTCAATATTCATAGCCATGAACACTTTAATTCATTTCTGAGGGACCCTCGGCTCGGAGGAAGAACAAACATGATTTGTGGGAAACTCCCATGATCCAGATACGAAGAAATATATTGTCTTCCAATTATGGTTGGATGTTTGGTTAATGAATATAACTTTCTTCGTCGACTTCCTTGCTATAAAATGATAGTATCCGAGTTGAACACTCATATAGGAGACATTGTATCATGCCTTAACACATGCTAACTGGAATCTCGGAGCCATGACAAAACTTTCAGAGCAGAATAAAGAGAAGTAAAATTCTCCAAGAGTTCAGAGAAAGCTAAGGAAGAGATAAGTCTAAATTAGCAAGGATGGCACGTACAACAGTATGTACATGAAGATGAAAGCCAAGTTTGAACATTTTCTCATACACTACAACCTCACATGGTCGGATGCTAAACGTTCTCTCATACTCGTGAGGAGCCCTCATCAAGATATCAGAGTTTATTCCATACATGATCCTCTAGTATAAGAGGTCAACATGACTAATGGAGTTCTGGAATATTTGAAAATAATTGATCTCCAATGGTTCTTCCGCCTCATCTCCTAAGCTGTTAACATTGACGATCGGTACCCCACTTGGAAATCTGTTATGAAATTAACCATCGGTCATGGCCGAGATAGGGACAGTTGTTTGAATGGAGGGATGCGCAATGGTAACTCTTGGCTCCTCAGGGACTGATTCATTAGCAAGAAGGTTAACCTCATCACACCGAGAGCTTGCACTGTCGATCGTATGAGAGTCATTGAAAAGTACCTCTACTTTATTGGAGTTTATTGCTCCTGTCTATGCAGTACGAGAGGCAGACACTCTCATGTCATGGATAAGAGATTTAGCTTCAATCTAAACCCTAGTCGAGACTCGATAAGATGAAGGACTATAACCATCCAAAGATGAAATATCAATAGCATCATCACTCATAGATAAGTTCACACTCATCCAATCTCCACTTATGACAACTATTAGGGAATAAATTGCCGAAGGATACTCTCGTCTCTTAACCCTAAGAGGACAATATATTAGAGGATCGAATCGTCTCTTAACTATGGGAGGACGAATGACAGCAAGAGGAATTGGGAAGATTGGGCACAGAGTAAATGCCTAAACTTTATGTCTAGCCTCGACTTCGGCCTCATGTTGGAAAATCTCACTAGGGAGCCTTTCCCTAATATCTGGGAATCGATCTATTAGCTCATACATTTTTCTCAGCATCCAAAGGACGACCTTCACCTTATATGGAAAAAATAATAAAAAAGGAAAATAGTTTAAGGCATTGACTATATTTACCAAGAGATCAAAAACCATGAAAATAAAAGTTTAAACTAAGAACATTTTAAGAACAGATTCAACCAGAGAATGAGACCAGAGTTCAATAAAAAAACTCAACAGTGGGATCAACAAACTAAAAAAATTACTCCACTCACCCCAACCTTACTCCAAACCCTAAAACTACCACATCAGGCCCTCAATAATCCCTAAAGTTAGCAAAAAGACTCACCGAAAAAGTTTTTACTATTTCTGGAAAACACAAAGAATGCCGAAAATAAACGAGCAATGAAATATACTCATAATCCTAACTAAAATGCGAAACAAGTTAAAGGGAATGGAGTATATGGATGAGAAGAAACGTCTAGGAGGAAAAGATAACTCAGAAAATCTCTAGGATAACAAGAATCTAAGGTTTTTATGAAACATTAATGGAAGTTTACAAAAGTGCTTGGGCGGGAATTAGTTTTGCAATAAGGAAACATAAAGTGAAAAGAAATGGTTTAAATACCATCAAATGATTACGCACAATTCTCAAGACAATCATCAATCAAGAACATAAATCGAAGCATCTCAACAGTTAGTCACGATTAGGGAAGGTTCTACCCAATGGAAGCTATGACATGTGTCCTCGCAAGCCAATGGAACCAAAAGATGTACGACAGGAAAACATGGCTAATTCATATACCTTGTACCCTCGGATGCATTTACCCCTCAGTCTCCTATCAACACAGAACCCTAAGGGCTAGTGTTGATTGATATGCCCAAGTGTAGCCTCATCTCTCTTTTAGGCTAAAGCCAACACTTCATAACATACTTCTTACAAGGGATCCAACTTCTACGATCTTGGTCTTGTCTTGTTAGTGGTATGGGAACTTTCTGTAACACATGACATATATTATTGGGTTCATCTCATACTTTTTTAGGCTGAGACCTAACAGGGACACAAATTCGCATCAGACTCATCTCGACAAAATACCATAATCACCCAAGACTGTTATTCCATCTTTGCTCATACAGTCTCTTTGTTGGAGGTGTTGTACTCGTCCAGGCTGACACCCCCACAACAAGATACATTTGACACACATTAAAGAGCGTAGAATGGAGCAGGCATGGGAAAAGTCTTATAATTTAAAATCCAAGTTAACAATTTCCTTTTTATATAGATGCGGAAGAGTAAGGATGATGGTTCAATAAAATTACTCAAAGAATGTATTCACTTAAACCGATTAATTAATCCAAGTCCTAGAATTTGCCTAAGTCATATTTATCAATATTAGCAAATTAGGCGAAACCAAGTTTTAGCAAATGACTTGAATTAAAGAAACATTACCCAATATTTAATATAAGTCCCAAATTAAGTTGAGTGTGATAATTTAAACCAAATTTTATCTTGAATTATTCTAAGCATGCGTTCTACGTTATTGTGCAAGATAAAATAAACCAATCACACTACGCCGCGATGTACGAGGAAAAACCCAAGATGGGAAACAACCTCGGACGACCCTAGCCACAAATCCACTAGATACGGAATTACAGTTACAAGACAGATAGACTTACAACGCACGACTCGATCCCTCTCAAGCCTCGACGCTTCTTCTTGTAGAAACCTCTTCCTAGCGGATAACCTCGGAACACTACCGCGGTCTCGGAATCCACCGATAGGACTTTATATGGTCACCGTCACCCGAGCATGGAGCCTTTCTCCGTGTGGGTAAATCATCATAGCAAACACTTCTTCTTTCTTTGTGGGTGGTGGAAGCAAAACCCAAAACTTCTCTTCAAATCGGTGTAGAGAAAACCGGTGCCAAACTCCAAGAAATTTGATAAGTATATAAGAACTTGGAATAACAATATTTGGGTGTAAACACTAGAGTGATGTATATGAATTTCTCTTTGAAAATTAACACTCAAAACATGAACATTTTCCTAAAACCATTTTGCTCTCAAACTCTCTCTAAGAGATGGAAATAGATTGGAAAAGTTAGATTGGAAAATGTCCCTCCCGCACAAGTTAAAGTCTGAAAAAGTTGGTTAAAAACCAAGTGGGGAAGTGGGTGCAAAACTGCCAAAAAATTGCCAAAAACTGTTCCCGCCTGGCCTCTCGTTCGAACGACATTTCGTTCGAACGAGATCTCGTTCGAACGAGACTTCTAACGACGCTCCAAAATGGACTTCGTTAGAATATCGTTGGAAACCTCGTTAGAACGAACAATCTCGTTCGAACGACATTTCGAACGATGGACCAGTATACCTTGGTTGGAACTCGTTGGCAAACTCATTCGAACGAAACCTGGTTTGAACGAAAAACTCGTTCGAACGACATTTCGAACGACTTCCAGAAATTTTGTAAAATTCGATTTTGGCCCAGAAACTTTATATACTTTAATTTAAAGTTCTAATTAAATTTTTCTGAAAATAAAAACACAGTTTATATTAAACCTAACACCCAATAAACTTGTTCCAAGCTCCTATATATATATAATTGCATTCATAAATTGGGAGCATGGAACCATAGTTGATGACGTAGAAACGAGGCACGCAAACCGGCATATTTGATGAGGCTTTATACTCTTTGCCGCTACGTCTTCAACAAACACTTCATAGGCTTGAGAATATTACAATTAAATACTATCCTATGAATAAATTTTTTGTCCGGAATTGAGCCAAAACTATATATGGACTCAATTGGAAATTTGTGTCCTTACAAATCTCCCCCTTTGGCTATTCTGGGACAAAAACTAAACAAAAATCCTAAAGGGCCGTCAAGCTCTACTAGACTCAAAACATAACCCACCCAAACTTGACTCAACTCAAGGATCAAACGCTTTGCCATTAAACAATGCCGCTTTAGAAGAAATCCTGCACACTTAAGCAAACTCATCAAATGCATAGGGAATATCAAAGTATTAAATGCAATTTTAATTAATTACTCCCCCTAAATTAATTCTCCCCTTTATCAAACACATGACCTACTTAGAAAGACGTCTCCCCCTAAGATAAATCTCCCCCAAACTAAGATGCGATAATAATAGGATTAGATACCATTTCTCCCCCTATCATCATTCTCCCCCTTTTTGTTCAGGAATAGGCAAAGGATAAAGAACTAATAAACATAAAAGCATGTTGAAGCTTAAAGTGATAAGACATGAAAGCATTTGGGCAATAAAAGCATAGGCAAAGACAAAACAAATATCATATATATATAAACTAGAAACATACCAATGAAGCACTTGCATATATATATATAGATTTAAACACACATATAACACAAAATACAATAAGTTTGCACACTCGTATGGAAAAAATGTGTCATATGGAAACGGAAGTGTAGGGGTGTGAACTAGCAACAATTAAATTTAGACCCAAACACTTAATAAATATTCACGGAGTTCTCATTTGATTGCAAACTTTATCACATTTAAATATAACCTCATGTGACAATATGAAGATTGAACTCAATGAACAAACATACACAATGCATACAAGCCTAGCATGATGATGATTCTACAAACCAAATAGAGTCATGACATTAAAGACAACTAGGATAAACGGACATTGTGCAAACCGTTGATATACCATCCAATTCTCCCTCAATAAGCATATATATTGTTTTGTTTTTGAATGAATATATCAAACAAACATAGGCCTTGGAAATTGTTTCTTTTTAATGCCAAATATTCTGTTTTTAGGCCTTTGGACCACGTATTTCTTTTAGGTCCATTCAAACGGTGGCTTACTATCGCAAAGGATCACTTAGTCCTTTCGGAGCCCTTCCCCGTGCATATTTATTTTTATCGTGTTTTCATTTTTCACACAAATCTCACATTCAACGGATTTAGACATGCACTAGTCCTCCTAGGTCATAGATATGTAGATGACTAGATTGGTAGGAGAACACCTCAAAAAAAGCTCAAATATAACATGTGACATTAAGATTTCAAAAGAGCTCGTGCATGTGTGAAAAGAGGCATATAAAAATAGAATCCATTTAAACAATACAAAATCCAACTACTGCATATAAAACATGGTAAAGAACATTTTAAGGATTGAAAATCTAAACCAAAAGTTCTAGCCACGTGGGAGCGTAAACGATTGGATTCAAACACAAATATATGCCACTTAAAGTGTGTCAAACTAAAATACACACAAAAAAAATCTTTTTGAGTTTTTAACATTTTTCACCAAAAATAAATATATATACTCAAAAGATTAAACAAAAATCATTTGTATTTTTCATTAAGCTTAAATGAAATAAATAAAACACAAGTGATAAACAAAAATCTTTTTATATTTTTCAATTAATTCAAACACAAAATATAATACAAAAAGATAAACAAATCATAATTTCTAGCATATGATATGAAATGGGGCAATGACTAGAAAATGACTAAAAACAAGCATACATTTAGCATATGAATATAGCATGAATTACAAAAGATAAAGTATGCAAACACTAACACATTCATCCTTGAGAGGAGGAAGCATGTGAAAGTAAATGAGAATCAAAAACACTATTTTGCAAGGCAACCAAGTCGGATTTCCTAACCCAAATTAATGAAGAATGACTATCTTGGGGTGTTGGAACGTTAACTACCATGGTTACTTTACTATGAGATTTTCTCGGAATTCGTTTAAGATCAAAACAAAATTTCCTAAGATGACCTTTTCGACCACAATGTGTACAAGCAAAAACAAGTCGAAAAGATTTACCTAAGGAGTGATCTTTAAATGCATTCCTGGTAGATTCTCCTAAAATATTGGTCTTGGCTTTATGAGTAGATTCATTACAAGTATTGAAGCCTAAACCACAAGTGTCATTTTTAATTTGTACCGTTCCTAACATTTTATCTAGTTTTTCCGAACGACACTCCAAATCAAATTTGACACTACTAGAATCTTTTAATTTATTTTCCAATTCCAAAATATTAGACTCTAATAAAACATTTTGCTCTTCAAAAGCAAGAAGATCCTTTTTCAAGGATTCCATTAAACCCTTAAGGCTATCTCTTTCGCCTTCTACATATTTTAGCTTCTCTTGAAGAGTTCTCTCACGTGTCCTAAGGTCTTCTATTAAAGCACTTTCATCAACGACCTTGGCACTTTCTCTTAAACTAGCTTCTAACTCCAAATTAGCCCTTTTTAATTTAATAGATTCTTTATAAAGTTCTTGAAAAGCATTTTGAAGTTCACTCACATTAACCTCTTCTTCATTTTCACTCTCGCCTTCTTCTCCACTCTCACTATCATCAAAAACAAGAGAATCATAAACAATGACCTTGGAAGTGTTATGAGTTAAAGTTTCATCAATCGATGAGTTCTCACTATCACTCACATGACTAGCCATAAAAGCCACAAAATTTTTCTTAGTGGGGGAATCGGGCTTCTCTTCCTTATCACTATCACTAAGGGTCGCATTATATGAAATGGGTCGCTTACCCTCTTTCCTTAGTTTAGTGGGGCACTCATAAGCCCTATGGCCATAACCTTCACAACCAAAACACTTATTAGACTCGTCCCTATCTAAATTTTCATTACTAGGTTTAGGGATCTTCTCGGCTTTGGGCATCTTCTCAGCTTTAGAAATCTTCTCGTTCTTGTCATGCTTAGAAGATTCAAATTTCTTAAAATCATTTTTAAATTTATCTTTGTTAATTTTGAGAAATTTTCTAAATTTGCGAGCAAATAAAGCCATGTCTTCCGAGTCACTATCACTATCGCTCTCTACTACTTATTTGACCTATTTTCGGGCTTTTAAAGCAACGCCCTTTTCGATTTTCTTTTCAGTTTTAGAGGGAAACATATCTAGTTCATAGGTTTGTAAATCACCTACAAGCTCTTCTAATTTCGTAGAAGCTAAAGTGGGTAAAGAATTTAACACGGTAACCTTTGGAATAAATCTATCGGGTAGGGACCTTAAAATTTTCTTTACAACACGGTCGTCAGGTATTTTCTCTCCCAAGTTAAAAGATGAATTAACAATATCAGAAAGTCTAGCATAAAATTCATCAAAAGTTTCTTTTTCATTCATTTTGATAGTTTCAAATTGAGTGGAGAGGTTTTGGAGTTTTGAAGCTTTAACGACACTAGTTCCTTCATGAGTTAATTGTAAAATATCCCAAGCTTCTTTAGCGGTTTCACACGTCAAAATACGACGGAATTCATCCGGTGTGACAGCACTAAACAAGGCATTTAAACCACGGGAATTGAAATTAGCAAGTTTAAACTCATTTTCAGTCCATCTATCGGCGGGTTTGATAACACGTTCATTTTCAACTAAATAAGTTGGTGGGGACCACCCTATAACAACAGACATCCAAACTCTTTCGTCGATAGATTTTAGTGCCGATCTCATATGCGCTTTCCAATACGCGTAGCTTGAACCATCAAAAATAGGAAATTTTGAAAATGGGGAAAAATCCATTTTAGCCAAAAATTATTAAAGGATCTTTAACGAAATAATTTATCGTTTTTGGCTCTGATACCAATTTGAAAACGCTTATAATTTAAAATCCAAGTTAACAATTTCCTTTTTATATAGATGCGGAAGCGTAAGGATGATGGTTCAATAAAATTACTCAAAGAATGTATTCACTTAAACCGATTAATTAATCTAGTCCTAGAATTTGCCTAAGTCATATTTATCAATATTAGCAAATTAGGCGAACCCAAGTTTTAGAAAATGACTTGAATTAAAGAAACATTACCCAATATTTAATATAAGTCCCAAATTAAGTTGAGTGTGATAATTTAAACCAAATTTTATCTTGAATTATTCTAAGCATGCGTTCTACGTTATTGTGCAAGATAAAATAAACCAATCACACTACGCCGCGATGTACGAGGAAAAACCCAAGACGAGAAACAACCTCGGACGACCCTAGCACAAATCCACTAGATACGGAATTATAGTTACAAGACAGATAGACTTACAACGCACGACTCGATCCCTCTCAAGCCTCGACGCTTCTTCTTGTAGAAACCTCTTCCTAGCGGATAACCTCGGAACACTACCGCGGTCTCGGAATCCACCGATAGGACATTATATGGTCACCGTCACCCGAGCATGGAGCCTTTCTCCGTGTGGGTAAATCATCATAGCAAACACTTCTTCTTTCTTTGTGGGTGGTGGAAGCAAAACCCAAAACTTCTCTTCAAATCGGTGTAGAGAAAACCGGTGCCAAACTCCAAGCAATTTGATAAGTATATAAAAACTTGGAATAACAATATTTGGGTGTAAACACTAGAGTGATGTATATGAATTTCTCTTTGAAAATTAACACTCAAAACATGAACATTTTCCTAAAACCATTTTGCTATCAAACTCTCTCTAAGAGATGGAAATAGATTGGAAAAGTTAGATTGGAAAATGTCCCTCCCGCACAAGTTAAAGTCTGAAAAAGTTGGTTAAAAACCAAGTGGGGAAGTGGGTGCAAAACTGCCAAAAAATTGCCAAAAACTGTTCCCGCCTGGCCTCTCGTTCGAATGAGACTTCTAACGACGCTCCAGTATGGACTTCGTTAGAATATCGTTGGAAACCTCGTTAGAACGAACAATCTCGTTCGAACGACATTTCGAACGATGGACCAGTATACCTTGGTGGGAACTCGTTGGCAAACTCGTTCGAACGAAACCTGGTTCGAACGAAAAACTCGTTCGAACGACATTTCGAACGACTTCCAAAAATTTTGTAAAATTCGATTTTGGCCCAGAAACTTTATATACTTTAATTTAAAGTTCTAATTAAATTTTTCTGAAAATAAAAACACAGTTTATATTAAACCTAACACCCAATAAACTTGTTCCAAGCTCCTATATATATATAATTGCATTCATACCTTGGGAGCATGGAACCATAGTTGATGACGTAGAAACGAGGCACGCAAACCGGCATATTTGATGAGGCTTTATACTCTTTGCCGCTACGTCTTCAACGAACACTTCATAGGCTTGAGAATATTACAATTAAATACTATCCTATGAATAAATATTTTTGTCCGGAATTGAGCCAAAACTATATATGGACTCAATTGAAAATTTGTGTCCTTACAAGTGTGCATGGGCTAAGAGCCTCACGTGGATAAAACTATTGTAACATCATCTCCCACATGTTTGAGGGATATTTCATCATCCTAATCTATTTGTAATAAGGACAGGTGGCTTATCATGAATGTATTCCACATATAACACATGCCTGGTGCATGCATGGGGTACATACTGCATTACCACAACTATATAAATACTCACCTTTTTCTACCTTGAGAAGGACCTGAATTCGAAACCCTACTAAAACCCATGCTGAAATGGACACATAAAGAGAGAACGTTCAGTGATCTGTATCTAAAGGACATTAAAGCCCCTTTTTAGTGAAATTCATTCACACACACAGTGGAGTGGGCCTAGATAGGCTGAACCACTTATATACTATCGTACCTCCTCTTTTCCTCACCACCTTCTACATTTACATATATGTTTATATTACATTCTTATACTGGATTGAGCTTATATAATTACATTGACTTGGTGATACCATTTCTAGTATCATCGACCTACTAAGCCTAGTGTTAAATTTTTAAAAATTATTAACATGCTTTATTGAACCATTCAACCATATGAGATAAACATCCACCACAATAGAACACGATAATTCGTGACAACATAATTAAATAAATAACTGAATAAACTGTCGAGAAATCCCAAGTGCAATAATCCAACTGATAATTGAATAATATAGACAAAGTATGATGATAATAAAAACTATGTGGATGTGGGAGACATGCCCAAAATAAATAATCATCCTAACTAGATAGAATGGAAAGTGGCATCTACGCTAATCCTACATGCATCCAAAGATGTTGCAACATCGTCTGACTGGCGTCCTTGTGGCTGAGTACCAGAACGGTTTTGAAAATATTTTTAATACGGGTCAGTGCCCAAAACAATTTAAAAATAATTGCAATTATTTAAATGGATAAATAAATATGCAGCAAGAATTATTCATGTTCATCTGGGTCGAACTCACATGAGATTATCCTCACACCTCATCTATAGTGCACACCTAATGCATGTATTTTAATTACCTAGTTATGCTACCCTGCCTAACTAGCCTAATCATTCTTAATATATTCCAACACACTAAACCTCTAGCTTAATTGTGCTACACATATTTTATATTACTTTATTTATCACGTAGCTATCACATAGCCTTTAACGTATTGTTTTTCAATTATATTCATACTAGTTACATAGTCAATGTAACTATACAGTAGTTATAGTTTAATGTTCACACAATCATTTGAGTACACATGTACATATAATAGTCTTTTATACGTATATACATATCATCTCCGAGCTGTCCTCCCAGATTTTTTCCCTAGTATGCTATCATGCACCAAGTACGTCCAAAATTATCCTTGGGCAACCGGGTCAAAATCTCACCACCAATCCTAAAATCATAAACTAAAAATGGAGGCACTGATAAACATACATTTGTGGGTTATAACCATACCACATTATCCTAGACGGACTCGAAACTCAGTTATCCTCACACTTGGATTGTGGTCGTGCAACATTACTGTGACCTGGGGAACAATCCAACACATACTGGTCAATGCTAGGGTGGACCGCCCATTACATGCAACTTCTAACTATTACATATTAGCAACCTCTGACGATAACATAACGATAAGGATAACCTATATATATATAATAAAGGAGGATGGGGTTTTTGCCACGTCATAAACCTTTGTTTACAAAACCTATATAAACATGTTTTGTATCTATATATGTATCCTACAGTTCACAATGATCCATTATGATATTTAATTTTCTCTCTGCAAATTGATAAATAAATCCCTCCTACATTTATTGTATTGTAACTTTACTCATATCACTTATCCCAATAATTTGTGGTACGCCGAAAGTAAAACTAGCTCCAAGAATCCCTTAAAACACTCGATCCTCTTTCTCTCTCAAAACCCATGATTCAACAAACCCATCCCTCTCTTTCTCTCATATTAAAAATCGTGATTAATATTTCAATCAGTAGCCTCTCTCTCTCCGTGTTTAATATTTCAATCCACTCGAAGCCCATAACAACAGTAGTCTCTCTATCTCCATTATTTGCATTATTTTCAATCTAATAACCTAAAAAAACCACGTTTAAGCATTTTTAAATTGATTTGCAATACTCAATTGTGAGCCATTCTTCGATCACAACCCATTTTTCCAATACTCAACCGTGACCGAGATTTCCAGTTTTCCCAGTTGCCGACGAAATCGATGTCCCAGCCAAGCAATCACATTTGAGTTGAATTGCAGAAAAAATTGGTTTTATATTTTTTTGATGGGTTCTGTTGGGTCTTAGATTCAACCTTGGGGTTGAGTTCAAGTTCTAAGGAATTTCCCTCTCTATAACTACACCAAGCCAAAATTTTCTAAGGAACTTTTGGCTTTGAATATTTTTGTTTTATTATTTATGTGTGTTGAAAAACTTTGATGTTTGACTTATTTTTTCCTTTTACCATTGAATTTGTTGTTACTGTGGACGAGTAAACGAGAAACCGGTGTTAGTGAGAGTCTTCGTTGAATAAGGTTTTTTTTTCATCTCACTCTCTCACCCCTATTCAAGGTATGCTCTAATTGTGGTCTGCGTTGTAAACTATTGGTGTTTGAATTTTCTAAGAGACTTCTTTATTTCTATTCTCACTCTGTTTAACTTTTTTTTCTTCAGGGGTTTACAACTCTTTTGTAGATCTCAATCGACCGTCGGAGCAGTAGGAAGATTCGGTGGCATTGTTGGTGAAGGGTTGGGAGAAGAAATTACGAGGGAATGTTTTTTACGGTTTGTTAGTTTTTAATGTTTGGTTTTTTAAGGCATTGTTACATTTTTTAAGGCTTGGTTAAATTTTTTTTTGTCTCTGTGTATGTTTTTCTCCTTGAGAGGGGATTTATTATGGGGCTTGGCATCTCTGGACCTCTATTCGTTAGACCCTTCAGGTATTTCATTTAGGTATTTTGTTCTCTCTGGATTTATTGGTTGGGTTTCAAATCAAAGTTTTGCTGGATTCAATTTACATCAAAGTTTGTTTGATTTTATTTGTGCTTGATATAAGTTTCATTAAAGTGAAAATGTTTTGTTCAGGTATTTGTATTTCTTTTTCGTTTTATTTTTCTTTTTGTTTGAAGATGTTCATTGTAGTATAATGTTTGTGTTTGTGTAGTTTTTAGTTTTGTTTGTAGATGTACAGTAGCCCCTAACATATCAAAGAGATCTTTTAATAAATCTAGTTATTCGGCCGATGATGGTCCCTCTGTGTTGACGAAAACATATATGGGTTTCATTTTTTATGGTCTTAGTTTTTTATGGGTATAGTTCATCTCACTCCATGGGTTCTGTTTGTCTGTTCAGTAACTTTACTAAATTTGATAGTCCCCTGAGTCATTTAGTTATTTTTCCTTTTAGTAGTGATGGTTTATATTTTACACATTTTTTGTGTCTAACCTTTGGACAATAAGTTGGAAATAATGACAAAGAGTAGCAATGGACAAAACCAACAGCTTAGACGTGAGTGATTTGACAGGTTGAGAAAAGAAAATCAAAATTGTGTGGATCTGGCAGGTACAACCAGATCCACACACTGTCCAAGGGTGGTTGTGAGGACCGAGTGATTTGACTTCACAGACAACACTGTCCAGAACTGACTTCGCACGTAACTCGGTATAACTTTTTTTTCTTTATAGGATTACAACTCTTAAAAGAAACATATTTTTCAATTAAAACAGTTTTAAACTATAACAGTTAAAAAAACTTAAAAAGTGTACATTAAAAACAACTAGAAAAAAATAAGGATTTAAATGATTTTTTACATTTACAAGATTTTTTTTGAATTAAAAAAAATATATATTTCATTTCAAAAATTAAAAAAACTTTTTTTTGTTTAGAATATGTATAATTTTTTAAATGATTTTTATTGCATAAAAGACACGGGGCCCAATGAGGCTTTTAACAAATCATATAATAAGGATTTTTCAGGTTTTTTTTATGATAGATGAAGAGAAAATTGTCTTTACGTGGATCGAGGCAAAATGAAGTCATCATAACCTAATGTCTATCAACTGCCCAAGGTAGTGAAAACGAAATAACTATAGGCGTTTGAATAGGTATAACAATTTTGCCCAAGGATAACAATACAAATCATATTTTAAAAAATAATTATGTTTATAGTCAAACAAAAATAGATATCTGGTATATGTAGTACATAAGGATTTACACGTGTGGGGACCTATGACAATCAATGTATTTATTCATATTTTCATAGCTATTACGAGGCTCGAGAAAGGGTGACTTGCCTATGTTATCAGAGTACAAGGGTAACTCACAATGTGAGTCAAGTTTATAAAATTTTGTTCAGTAAAGTTTTACATGTTTTAATAAAAAAATACTCGTTGCAAATCTAAACTAGATTTTCTTAAGACACCGATGCATCATATAAAAATCGTAATTATGACGCAAGTGTACCAGGGGTGACCAAAAGTATTTATATTTGCACAATTGGCGATACGGGTACAAATTTATCATGGGAACAAATTTATCGCCTTGCCATAGACACGTGTACAGAATATCGTGGGAACAAATTTATCGATGTTCCATCAGCACGGGTGCACCCTATTACACACACACACACACACACACACACACACACACACACACATATATATGCCCGTGCCTGAAGGCACGCTGATAATTTTGAAAAGCAGAAAGTCGTGTACAATATAAATAATAAATGTTTTATATGTTAAAAGTGTAAATTTTCAAAGTATAGAATCAGGTAAATTTAAGTAAAATATTTTTTTACAACATAAATGTATAAATGCTTTATATGTTGGACCTCATATAAACATCAACCAATGTATCAATAAATAAATAAAATTTAACCAAAGTTTCATATATGTATTTAAGGATGAGCAATCAATTGCCAAATCAATTGCTTTATAAATTTGCGAAAGAATGCAATCAACTATTCAGTGAGTAGTAATCAATACAACTTCGTGTACAATGTAAATAATAAATGTTTTATATACATTCTGATCATTTATATTTTGCAAAAAAATAAAAAATAGAATAACACAAAAAAAAATACAAAACTACATCACTCTTGACATAATTTATACAATACAAATAGATTCCAATGGGGAATAACTCAAAATATAATTAAAATATAATTTAATTAAAAATAACTATTTGTTATTAAATGCAATATCAATAACAATTATTCAAGCAACCTTTAATCACTCTAAATCAAACCACCACAATGTCCCTAAAAAGATAAAAAGCATGAAGAAAATGATATGGATGACCTTTTAAGGCAACCAACAAATATATAAAATAGAAAATTAAATCTTACTCATCTATACATCATAATGAGAATAAATAATTGTTATTTACAATTAGAACTTACAAATGGAAATATTCTTTATCAACACTGTAAATACCACATAACCATAATGTCTAATTGTAATAGATAATAAATTTATAGTTAAAACATATATTAATCTAATTTACAAAAATAACTTAAATTTACATAATTGAATGAGGAAAAAAAATATCTTCTCAAAGATGTTCAAATTTGAAATTAAAAATATAAATGTAGTTTGAAGTGGGACGGGGGTGGGGTGGGATGATAAAATAATCTACCATCGAGTGAAAAATATCATACCAACTAAACAAAAGCCTCAAATAAAAAAAATATTATATAGCATTAAGATCTTTTAAAATTTATATTAAACACGATAAACTGATAAATAAACCACGACTTGCGCTTAACATGAAAATACTTAATTTCAAAGCCTTAATTGGTAAATAGACCATGAATTGTTACATACAAAGACATAATTTCAACTTCCAACTACAAATTTACACACACCAATATAAAGTTCTACTATTTGTAACCATCTCAATATCATTCGATATCAATTTCGGCTCAAATTCTCAATTCCTTAGGGTTGAACCTGCATTGCAACACACAAAATTAAGGAATAAGCCCCCTAACAAAATATTATTTTTCTTATAGTCACATTGGGATATTAAACATCAATAATAATGGTATCATGAATGTGACTATGAATCGTAAAATATAAGCAATCAAAATTCATAGTTAAAAAAATCAATCCACAAAAACCACTCCACAACATACTCGACATAAATAATAAGAACTCCATAATCGAAGTTGAACCAATATATCAATCCCAATTATTGTGACTGCAATGTACTTTTTACATGTAAAAAACCTTAGTAGTGGCACATCAACATAACAAATAAAAGATTATGTTTCCAAACTGAAAAATATATCCCTTTGAATGTTACATACCATAAAACTATATTATTATGCCTCTTCATCGAATTAATTGATTCTAAACTAAATGTCAATTAAGAAAACTTGATGACTCGTACTCTATATAGTACACTCAATGACCAAGCAGAAAACAGAGCTAGGGAAAATTTTAAAATAGAGGATGTATTAAACAAAGCTTAACAATCCCGTTTGATCAGCAAGTGTCTCATATTGAATTCTTAATTACTCAACATTGTATCTACTCAACATTACCTTATCATTAGGGACTGCTATCGCATGGAAAAAATCAGGGTTAAGCATTGCCCTGCATTATAACTAGTGTCAACGTTAGTCTTTCCTGCAATAAAGAAGAGCAAAAAAAAATTAAACATGTATATTAAATGATAAATAGCAACAAACTAAGAAGCAATAGTTCATGAGTAAATTCAAATTCATAAGACCAACCTACACAAATATCAAAGACCAACCCAACCAAATCTCACAGGGAAACAACTTTCCATTTAGGCTTCCATCTATAGTCTCTAACTCCTCGCAGACTATATAAAAAATTATAATCCCCAATGTATGAAAATATTATCAAAACATAACAAAATTATAATAGAAAAAGGAAACACCTGAACAAAAGAAAATGCCAGAACAATTACAAACACAAAAGAAAACGCCTGAACAATAGAAAAAGGCATGTGGAAACCCATAACAAAGATCAGCTTGCGCGTCCCCAAACCACCTGAGAAAAATTCGTAGGCAAAAAAAAAACATCCCACCCAAAGGGTAAACCATCAAACTCATTTTCTCCCAAATCTAAAGAGAAAGAGAGCTGAGCTAAACAAAAAAGAACTAAAAAAATAAATAGGAACACGATCGTCAGCAACGAATCACCCCACATGGCTTTGGAAAACTTTATCCAAGAGATGGATAAACATAGAAATACGAGGATATGGGTTCAGAACTTCAGAACAATACGAAAATATGCAAAATCTTTGAATAGATATTCAGTACACTGTGCTTCCCTAGCCTCTGGGTCCAAGAGAGTAGAATAAACATTATGAGTCTTCATAAATTCGGCTCCGTCCGATCCCATTTCACACATTCGGATGGTAAACCTTGGCTAAGCTTCGGTAGGCCGTTTTGATTTCCACTTGGGGTGCATTTTAGTTCACTCGAAGAACATCGTACATGCTAACTGGGACTATAATATCTGTATCTGTACTGTTATAACAGGAGGTTCGGCAGCACTATAATAATTGGCACTATATGACAGGAGGTTCGGTAGCACAGTTATAACAGGAGATTCGGCAGCACAATTATAACAAGAGATAAACATCAATATTTCTTACATATGAAAGGCATTATAATGCATGTATCTGTACAGTCTAAATCTCCATTTGACGCATTTTTTCTCCTTGATTTACGGTAAATGTAAAATAAAAATAAAAATAAAAGAGATTATAAAATTACATAATGTGATGATGAAAAATAGATTAGGAGAAAATAGAGGTCATACACTTCTTTTAGTCGTCCAGAGAAGGACCTCGCCGCTAATGGTACCCCGTGGTTGATCACTTGGAAAAAAACTTTTTCACTTTCATATATATTTCTCTATCCTAATTGCACTCAAGACCGAATTGTTTGCTCCCGCTATGAGACTGAAGTGAAATGTTTTATCTTGTAAGCCCCCTAAAGTGAATAAAGGAACTGTTCCTCTGTCTGCTGAATAAAGGAACAGAGTATATTTAAGGTATATAATTTAAAATTTGAACTTGAATGAAATTTCTTAAAAGGAAATTTCTCAGATGAGGTATACAATTTCTTAGCCGATAAGAAGAATGATATAACTCCGAAACTACAGAACATATTGATCTCCAAGTATCCTAATTTCAAAGGTTGTTATGACCTCATCTTATGTCATTAAGGGAATTGGAGAAACTCAATGGTAGGCGCTCAGATTGTTAATGTGAGCTCATAATTGGGGATACTCAATGGTCGGCGAAATAGAAATGGAGATGTCACCTTGTAGCTGCTACATATATGATATCAAGGAAACAAAATGCTAACTGAAACTGATAAAAAAACATATTTTATTTACATGTGACTCGCACCTTTTTTTCCTGGGCCAGAAGCTAGCTTATATAATAAATCTTTCACTGCTTATAGCTAAAGACCTAGAGGATAGGACTGATTTAGTCATAACAGTTCATGGTGATGTTATTTTTTTTCCAGAAGAAGATAGAACAGATATTCGTACCGCATACTTGGCCAGGCATCCCGATGCATTTTGGGTTGATTTTGGAGACTTTCAATTTAAACGCATTGAATCCAAAGTTGTATGCTTTGTGTCGGGGGTTGCTACAGCTTTGATGGGATCGGGAGAGTTTACCAAAGGGGAGTTTGCAGCAACAATGGTGGATTCAATGTACTAGTGTTATAAGCCTGTCTTGTCCCACAATTCTACCTTATCTTTCTCAGCCTTTAGCCTCTATTTTTTCTTCACATAACTGAGTAACCATTGTAGAGGTTATGGTTATCCGTTTGTGTATATTCCAGTGGTAACAACAATCTACACATAAGAAAAAAAAGGAAAACAGAGTTGTACCTAGTACGTGGACTGGTCAAATAAATAAACTTTTGAATGTGAACAACAATAGGCAATGAGAGATAAAGGTACTTAAATAAGCATTTATAATAGAATGTGAACACTAATGGGATGGAGGATTACAATAGATTAATACCTTTGAGTTAACGTGGTGCAGATTATTCAATTTGGCATTCTCTCTCTGTAGCAAGGCAATGTGTGAAAATGTTTCCAATAAGCGATTCCCGAATTGAAGCATTATGACCCTAGCATTCCAATAGTTCTTGTTGGAAAAAAACTTGATCTTCGATATGATAAATAATACGTCATAAACCATCCTGGTGCGGTGCCTATTACCACAGCACGTGGAGAGGAGCTAAAGCAGTCGATATGAGCTCCTCCTTACATTAAATGTAGTTCATAAATAAAGTGAAATGTGAATCCCATGTATTAGGGGCCTGCAAGACAATAGTTCATAAATAAATAAACACAAAACACAAATCTCGTGTATTAGGGGCCAGTAATACAATAGTTAGCTTTGTTAGATTCAAAACAATAGCAAGGCAAGTAAATAAATGATAGCTAAGCATAGCAACACAACACATTTGAGTCATAAATGATACTTGGCAACACAACACATTTGAGTCATAAATGATACTTGGCAACACAACGCACTCGCGTTAAAAATATAAGTACATTATATGATTTTGCCTTGCTTAACAAAGCTTATATGATTTCTTCTCAAATAATAAGGAAATACATCGAAGTATTTAGCAATATGACAGTAAAATTAAGGTATACACCGGGGGATTGGAAATTAGACCGAGAGATATTGTTATTATTTTATTGATACCATTAAAATATCTATTCCCATAATTAGTTAGTGGAATTATAATAGATAGCAAGGGGATTGTCTAGATATAATAGTGCACTTTGTAATAAGAATGTTCTAGACTATGTAATCTCATAGGGGCGATCCTTTAGTGATATGACTTATGACATCACACGGATGCTAAAATATTCTCAATATGGCTATGGTAGTTAATCTCTAGATCGCCTCCTCTTCCCCTCCCCAATATATTGGTGTACACCCCCATTGGAGAAATCATTCAATTACCACATGATTTAGGGAAAGGAGAATGAGAGTTAATTAATTCTTCATATTATTAGTTGAGCATGAATTTGAAGGGGTACGATGGGGAGTCAGGTTGGGATCACTGTCACTTTCCCTATGCCACTACCGCCATCACGACGACCACCTACACGGCTTCCCAACCCCAAGTTGTAGAAATTATTTATAGAAAGTTAGATACCAAAACAGCCCTAGGGTATGGCCGTGCCAATGGCACGCTGTTGTACTTGTTATCGATGCAATCACACTTATGTCATCTAACCTCTAGTTCTTACAACTCCAAAAAGTACATCATAACATCCACCCTCTAATTACGCAACCCATCAATTGCTTTTTACTCGAAATATAGTAGATATACCCACCATGAATTCACCCAAAACAAATTCCCCACTAGAAATGTCGTCAACATACTTATGAACCAGAGAACAAAAACACAATATATCCCAAAAAATAATGAACCATCAAATAATGATCTTCGAGTGGTAGCCATCTACAAAAAAATTGAAGGACAACAACCAACGATTGATGTGCTCTTTATCCACTCGGGGAGTTGAATCCGAATAAAGAAATCATATATCATATAACTTAAGAATACAAAGCCTTCCCCATAAACACCAACATCACTTACTTCTAGGAGACAAACACTTGAAAATAAACCACATAACATATTTAAATGTGAAAACTATCTTTAGACAACAATTGATAAGACGAAAGAAATATTGGTCCAATAATTGTAGGTCTCTCCTCATCCACTAATGATTTTAGTGTAATCACAATCCGACCCCTATAAACAAGCAAAACAAATTAGGGAAAGAGCACTGACTTAGGAGTTGTGTCAAACACCTGAGAGTCATAGGCATAAGAATGAATACTCAATGATAAACTATGCGGACTTCACAGATAAAATGGAAAACAAAATCATAGTAGAACTATATTTGAATAACCTCATTTACCCAAAAGAAAATACTAAGCATGAAAAATTTGTACATATAACAGCTTTCCAAAATACATTACAAAATGCAATCGTGAACTACAAACCCTAAAAAAAATAAATAAAAAAGAAATGGAGTATACCTGTTTGTTGGGATGTTCAGGTATAATCAGGTCACCTACAAAAAAAAATAACAAATCACAAAAAATGATTAGATCCCAAAACATTACCATACATGTAAACAAATCTAAAACAAAACGAACAAACTCGAAATATATAATAAGCAAACAAACTTGAAAATTAGAGTCATGCCTTGTGCTACATAAATCGGTAATGCATATATAGGGACAATTAGCGTCGTGCCATTTGCAATATTTATATATCTAAACTTGAAAACACAAAATAGGCTTGAAACAGATTGCATTCTGACAATAGCCTTGAAATAAAAAAATCAACTCAAAAACAAATGAAAATAATTTGAAAAATGCAGGCATGGTGAGAACAAAAAAAATTAAAGTAATGTGGTATACCTAAGAGTGAGAGATGTGAGGAGTGAGTACCTACATCAGACATGAGTACCAGTAACATAAAAAGAAATTAAAATGGCTGAGATCTTAAAAAATTGAATTATATGAGAACTTGCAACCTAAAATAAATATTAAAAGATCCTCAAATAAACACAAAGATTCATATAAAATGATTCAGACCTCAAAAACAACTCAAAAAAGATGAAGCATCTTCTGGGAGCTTCAAACCCAGATAACTAAGGTTTGAAACTATACCTAAATTGCCATAGAAGTAACATCAAATTTAAAACAAACCAAGAAACTAAACATTACAATGCAAACACCATGAATTTATCTTCTATTTGAAAACTAAAATCGAAACCATATGAAACTTACCTGAGTGGAGCGGCGACAAGGAGTCAGGTGCGGCGGCAGCTGAAGCAATGGGGAGACGGTGGGGAGAAGGGTTTGATGTGTTTTTTTTTGGGGCTTACTGATAAGATATGGGAGAAGGAGAGGCTTGTCACAAATGAGAGAGAGTGGGAACAAATTGATGATCTGAACTTGACCAAAGTAACCCCAATTTTGAATTGAAGTCCAAATTTGGTAAGTGAAAAAGAGGGGGGAAATCAAATATTTGAAGGGTATAATTGGTAGTGCAAAAAAAACTTATTTAGTTGACATCATCAACTAAACTTATGACATACATATGTTTTCTACTTTATTATATATATATATATATATATATATATATATATATAATGCACTCGAGTGACCTTTTATTACATTAAATGCACTTGAGTGCTTTTAATGCCAACATTTCACTATCATAAGTGCTAAATATATTGCATTAAATGCACAAGGTATGATATTTTGGTGGGAACGCTACATAGCCTATCAGAGGTATAGCAACATTAAATGGGATGTATCACCCATAGACTTACCTTCCTAGGAATAATCTCACTTGAGTGCTATTTAATCGAGTTCCTAAATTTTAGATGCTATGATGTTATGGAGTTGGTAACAGTAGTCTGTAAAAGGTCTAGTGTAACATCACATATAAAGATTGTTTTTCGATAGAAGGTTTCTTGGATGATGATCCTCAAGCAACTTGTGAAGTGTATGTGATGGATAGAGTCTAAGTTTTTTTGTAATAACTATTTTAGGGCTGAGGTCCTCCGAAGAGGTTGCCCAGTAGATGGTATCTCGAACATATATTTGTATAAACCAAAGTTTTTGACTAGGTACTCTAAAGGGGTTGATATTTTCAACGTTGTCTTTCTACCAATCCTCCAAACCAAATCACTACGAGATACCCAGGGTTATGTTGCTAGATAGGGCATGTGAGCTATCCCTTGCCTTGCCAGACATGGTTCCTTGAGGGTACCAATCAACCTCACAAACATTCCAAAGTAAACTTACTATTTTATAAGTGAAACTCAATACACGTACATAATTATCCCTACTACAAAGTACACTTTCTACATTCCTCCAACCAGCTGTGTCTTTAAGGGAAGTTCATCGAGCAACCTTGGTACCCTACGAGAAACTGTCTTTGATATTTCATTTGTACAGTGTTTGTTATTCTAATCATCTTTGGGCTTGGACCTCCCTCGATATTTTCCCCTTCATAGAGATATTTGTTTGTTTGTGAATAAATATCTTTATAAAATATCTTGTCTTCGAGCAACCTTCATGCATATGTTATTTTGAGAAGATAGGTAGTGAACAGATATAAGCAATAAGTTATTTGGTACGCGAGGGACTATGAAACTCTTTTACTCGAATTACCTTGTCTTTGAATGACCATTAATATTTTGGTCTCAAAATTCAAATGCGTTAAGTTTTGTGTGAAAAAAAAAATCTTGGGGAATTACAATGTTTTTTTTTCAAATTCTTCCCTCCCCCCAAAAAGTCATTTTACTTGCTCAAGTTTATAAGAATTAAATCCAAGAGTTTTTTTTTTAATTTCCCAATCTTTTGTCATCATTGTTGCGCCACTTTGGTTTAAATGAAACTCACATACAATCCCCCAATCATACATGTGGCAGGCAAAGAGACACGCGTGTATTCCACATGAGGAGCCTTGGGCATCACTTTGTCTCTAGTGATCATTACATTTCTCTCTACGCACGCATGCATACTTGACATGTTTATTTTATTAAATCTTATCCCTTATAAAATAGGTTTCTTCCACCACTATCCATTTTTTACCTTTACAATTTTGAGGAAAATTATTTTTCTTGAGCAAAAGGAGAAAAAGAAAACAGTTGTTTTGTTAGATACCCCTTCCAAACTTCCTTTCATTCGTCTGTTTCTTCCATTTTTCTGGAAATGTCACCCCAAAAGACTACTTCTATGAGGATGGTTTCTCTGAAATTATTGATCGTCGAATCCATTGGGGAAAGGATCACCGTACTCCCTATTTTTGGCTTGGAAACTAATATTGGGTAATGGAAAATCAATTTCCTGGTTCCCTTACCTCCAAGGAAGAAGACATTAATTTTTTCTTGTGGGGGAGGATGATGTTATTAAGAACCGGGCATATAGACCTGGTTCCACCATCACCAGATTTAGGGTTGAGAGAGGGGGGGGGGGGGATTATCCTTATTCAAATGTTAATTTTGATTCTGCTAGAGGCTCATGTGAAGGTTTAGTAGCGTGGATGGATTATATCCATGGTAACTGCCACTAGTTGGTCTGTCCTTCACACTATGGTTTGGCGATTTTACCTTGGCCAAGAATAATAGTAACCTCAAGACATTGGTGTATCGCTAGATCCACCGTACTCATACTTCTACTATTTGTTGGGGGGGGGGGGGGGAGGAGGGATTGTAATGACCCCACTTTTATGTCCTCATATTTATATAGTTTGTTTTTACACTCGTGTTACTTACTATCTTATAAATGTTGTATTATTAGATATGTGGTGTTATTGGCTATCAATAGAACAAACCCCATTCTTAAATATGAAGAATCAAGTGTAAATTGGATCAAATCGAAGTCTTATGACATATCTTGAGGTATATAATAAGTTTTAAGGTAGAAAATATAATTTTATGAAACTTTAGGGACTAAAATAAAAATAAAAAGGGCCATTTAGTAAATAAAATATTTTCAAGGACCTCTAAGAAATATTGAAAATATATAGTGTAAAATTATCAAAATACCCTTCATGTGTGAAATGACCCTTATACCCCTATCACCTTTCCACCACATGCTGGTCACCTCCAGCTTACACATGTCGTCTTTAGAGAGAAAGTTAAAACACGTGTCATCATTTGGTGATATTAACACTGCAAGACCACTCCGGAACGCGACACCTCGGCGTTGAATCACTCTTGCAAAAAGGCTAGTCATTAGACACGTGTCAACACCGTAATACTTTTGGAAACCTATAAATAGGGCCTTAGGGTTCATTTGAAACTCACACCAATTCCTTGAGAATTATGGTAAGAAAGAGTCATAGAAATTTTGTGAAATATCTTAAGAAGGAGTTCTATAATTTCGAAGAAAGAATTCATTTCATAGGTATGATTTTATTTAAATGTTATAATTCATTTTTGTAGTTTTAATTTCGTATTTTATAGCTTTATTTAGTAGTTATGCTGGTAAAATACACTAAAGACTTTACTAATCAAAACTTAAAATTTGGAAACAATCTAAATTGATTTTATTTTCAAAATATGTCAACTTGTTTGAAAAATATAGATATACGCTTTTTAAAATAATTTTTGTAAGCAATTGCTCGTATTATGGAATCTCATTTAAGTAATTCCAAAGTCAGTCCCAGTGAAATTCTTTCTAGTTGAGATGGTATTTAAGTGGTGCCCCCGTGACCCTCCATCTCTACTGAGAATAAATCCGGAAATATTATGTCTAGATGGGATGGTATTTAAGTGGTGCCCCTGTGACCCTCCATCTCTACTGGGAACCGATTGATTAGGAAGAACTATGAATTGAATTCTTTAAATACGATGAATGAATATTAAAAATTGAGAAAATGGTTTTAGTAACCTTTTCAGCAAGATATTTTAAGATTAAAACACAATATTTAGAATTGGGCTTTATTTAGAATACGTAATTAAACCTTTATTGTATTTATTAGATTAATGTGTGATCCAAGACTCAATATCTATATTTCCGAGCCTCTATTTTAGGTGAGTACTCTGACATTCCTTGTGTATTTTGATTATATGATATTATGCAAACTATATATATTTTATGAGCTGCTTTTATTCTCAAAATTCATGTGATACCGATGATTGATTCATTTGTGATATGTTTATAATTGTCCGTGTAAACATACTGATTAAAATGATTATTGAAATGGATATTGAATATTGAAAATCTGATTCGGCCTAAGGGACCTCTTTACTGACTGACCTTCTTAGCTGGGTTATCACCGGTGTGCCCTAAATAAGGCGTTGTGACAAACATGTTCGATTGACCCTCAACTACCGGGGTATAATACGGTAGAAGAATACGGTATTAGAGTGTACATGGCCATCAAAATGATATGATTAAAAGAAAGAGATATCACATTTGATTTGTTGCATTCTTCTTATTCCGAGCTATCCAATTGTGATGTATATACTATCATTTCAAAAAATATATATCTATTTACTGCAAGTTCCTATCCATATATGTATATGCATTCTCTTTTAACTTGAATAGGTATCTATTTTCTGAAAACCTTGGAATGTCGAGAGATTAAATCTTATTCAGCTTTTAGCTGACGTTGTATAAATAACGATTTTTCAGGAAATAATTAGACTGGAGGATTGAGTGTAGAAGGACTATGTTAAAGATCTAGCTTAAGGAGCTCTTTTATTATACTTTTAAATATAGCGTTTGTTTTTAGGAGATAGAGCATGTTTGGATCTTTAGTAATAAGTTTTTAATTTTGGCATAAGTTCTAATCCGTTCATACTTTAATATATACGAAGTTCCCTTTTAGAAAGCTCTGATGACGTAATTCCATTTTTTTCAATAGTTTACGATTCATGACCATGTGAATGTATTTTCGTTGCATTTATTTTAAGATAATATTTTAAATCCATAACATTTAATGCCTTGGTGGCATGTTAAGACACTCATTCCCTACTACTATTGGGTTAGGGTCATGACAAGAATTCACAGTTATGTTGGAGGATGTGTGTGAGCTTCTGGGTCTTGAAGCTTCTGGGACATATAACTTCTTTGAAGAAGCTATCTCGGGGGATGAGGCTAAGCTCACATGGAGTTGAGGGATGTTATCAAGAAATGTATGAAAAAATTTAATAAGCGTACATTTTTGGAGATCATTAAGTAATTCTACTATATGGAGGATAAGGCTTGTGCCGAAGCTCGAGAGGCTGCAAAAAATGACCCTAAGGGTAAGCATGTGTTTGTGATTCCTTCCAATAGAGAGGGATATGAAAGTAAGATTGAACTTGTCAGTTATATTTGAGTTCATTTGTCGAGTATATTCCTACCTTGAAAGCCTCATGATGGTCCAAGGAGGGACCTCCTCATTCTTGTTATCCGAATAGCTTTTCGGGTGAAAGTTCCCCTAGCTGCCATCACACTTGGAACTCTATACACTTGGGTTGACAGAATATAAACTAATTTGGAAAATTCCCTTGGAAGGTTTGATGTATCAAATTATGCCAATCACATCCTTCTAATTGCTTTCATTTATGCCAGGTTCCCCACTTATGCCCCTACTGGTTCTCTCCCTTAAAAATATGATATCAAGGTTCCTCGCATCCTTACATGGAACCACAAAGAATCTAGTAAGTCCTTACATTCTTTCATTGATGATGTAAAGCCTTTTAAGTTATGTCCTTACTCGGTCATTAAGAAATTATTTACGAACAACTTCTTTGACGAGGGTTTTTGACTTGTTAAATTGGTCGAGGAGTCTCATGCCTTCAATTTCCCTTATTACAGTGTTCTCTTATTTCTCACCCCTTCTTACCTCCCTTCCTATATTGAATGGGAAAACTTTCTGATATCTTACTCACCCCATCGTGTGGCCATGAAGTTTGTCTTTGACCAAGGGGTGCCCCTTCTGAATCATAACACAATTGAGAAACCCACAAACTTTTCTATGACATGTGGTCTTTTCCTTGTAAAAATAGTTGTCTCCTTGTCTAATAAACATCAAGACTAAATGGCCCTTACTGCCAAACATGCTTGAGGTAATAGTTCTCCCAACTACCGCAATGTATTTTAGGCCAGACCAACTCGGTTGGTTTTTCAAAGTTATGGAGAGAGTCCCTATCTACCCAGCAGTTGGACGTTTTCCTTCAATAAAGTTGGGACTAAGAACTTGTTCTATTAATCAATCCTAGTTCCCTTTGGGTGAAGCCAATGATAACATGCTTCCTTAACTACCTCCATTAGATCCAATTAGTGAGGCCATTTTAAAGAATAAGAAAGGGGCTTCTACCTCCCCAACTGATTTTCCAAATGTAAGATGTGGGTTATGGAAATACGATTAGTATCAAGTGGTAGGAAAACACGTTCAATATCCAAAACTCCTGTATTGAATGAGTCTTTAAAACATAAATTCTCTTAGAATGCAATAAGTAGAAGGAATTCCAAAGTTGACATGATTGCAGGGAGATGGAACAAGAACCCTCAGTGTCATAAAGGCAAGGAAGTAACCTTAAACTTAATAAATGCTTAATAATGGTATCAATGGAGTAAGGGAAGGTTGTCACACAACAAACATGTTCTCACAACAAACTCTCATGTTTAAGAATATTTTGTCAGCAATTCTAGGTTGGAATTGTGATCCTCGAAAAGACACAACTTTGGAGTATTTATATGGGGGCAAGGTCACTCGAGTGATATTTTTTTACATTAAATGAACTTGAGTGCTTTTAATGCCAATAGTTCATTGTCATAAGTTCTAAAGGCATTGCATTAAATGCACATGATATGATATTTTGGCAAGAACGCTAGTAAACTTATCAGAGGTATATAAACATTAAATGGGATGGGATCTATGAGCCATAGACTTATCATCCTAGGAATAATCTCACTAGAGCGATATTTAATTAAGGTCCTAAATGTCAGATGCTGTGATGCCATAGAGTTGGTAACAGTAGTCTCTAAAAGGTGTGTTGTCACAGCACCTGGAAAGTTGGTTGTTCGAAATAAGGTTGCTCGACTGATGATTACTCAAGCAACCTATGAAGCGTATGTGATGGACAAAGGATAAGTCTTTTGTAATAATTGTTTTAGGGTTGAGTCCTTCAAAGAGGTTCCTCAACAAATGGTATCTCGAGCATGTGTTCGCATAAACTAAATTTTTTGACTAAGTACTCTAAATGGGTTGGTATTTCCATTATTGCCTTTCTCCCAATCCCTCAAACCAAATTCCTATGAGATACCCAAGGTGAGGTTGCTCGATAGAGCATGTGATCTCTCCCATGCCCTGCCAAACATGGTACTTCGTGGTTAGTGATAAACCTCACAAACATTACAAAGTAAGCTTGGTATTTTATAAGTTAAACTCAATACAAGTACATCATTATCCCTACTACAAAGTACACTTTCTACATTCCTCCAAAAAGATGGGTCTTTGTGGGAAGTCCATCGAGCAACCTTGGTACCCTATGAGAAACCATGTTTGATATTTAATTTCTATAATTTTTATTCTGATAATCATCTTTGGTATTAGACCTCCGTCTACAAAAGAAAACATAAAATGTAATGCATTTTAAGTAACGTCAAAATTTCTGACAAAGTCATCAATTAAATCAATAAATCATTCAATACGATACCCTAGTTTCAAGTTTCACTCTTTTATCCTTTAAATCAATCAAGAACATATATGTTTCATTTTAAACATGTCAGATTCACCATATTAGAATCATTATATTCATCTTCAATATTTACTTTATTCAAAACCAAATTTTATATGGTTCTCCCAACCTAAAAATTGTGTGTTTTCCTATACCAATTTTACATGAATATTTGAAACTACAATTAACATTAAATCAAGTTAAATAATTTTCCTTAGAGTTATGAACTTATGAAATTTTCTTCTTGAGTTCCTCTCATGGTAATGATCATCAACCCGGATGAACTTTATCTCCTACCCAGATCCTTTTTTCTTCACTTTTCACCCATTTCTTCTTATCTTTCTTCTCTTCTCCCAAAACCCTAGTCTATTGAATGGTTGGATAACTGCCCCTTCTATCCTCCTTACTTAAATATAAACTTAATAACTCCAAATCCCAAAATAGAGTCAGCGCTTATATGTAAAATGACTTGAGTACCCTCTTACGGCTCATGTTTTGCCTAAATGCCCCCCAGAACTCAATGTTAACATGTATCTAATTATAACTATTTTTACCCATTTCGGACCATTGGCACACTCGAAATCACCATCCTAATTATTTAAAATTAATTTTCATATCATGACCGACATGACTCCATCCACATGTCCCGAATGAGATACTGTTAAACCCGTCTCTTTAACTCATATATGACATAATATAACTTGACACGTTTTCCTTTACTTATCAAACAAACGAATATAAGTACACATAAATTTTAATCCTTTTATTTACTGATTAATATTTATTTAAGTCATTTTATTTCTTAATTTAATTAAATTACATGCATATATGTAATTTAAAATGTTTTAAAAATATGGGGTGTTGTAGAGAGTACAAATGATATTCCAGTGGAGGCAACATTTTGAAGAATTAACCTCCATTGAAGCTCGTTCGAATAAGGATACCAATATCATTTGAATAAACATCGAATGAGGTTTCTAACGAGTTGCGATTTTAGAAATTTTGACCTCGTTAGAAGCTCGTTCGAATGAGGGTACTGACCTCGATGGAATGACCTTCGAACAAGGAATCCAATGAGATTACAGAGAGAATAGACTTTGAAAAAATTACCTCATTGGCTAACTTGTTTGAACGAGATATTTACCTCATTAAAATGATCATAGAAAAGTCATTAATGACCTATAAAAATCCCATTTTTTAAAATCAATTTGAAAATTATTTTAACACATTTTAAAGCCTGAAAAATATTTTTCTGCAATTATAAAAAGGCTATGTATACATTTAGGGATGAGCAAATAGGATAATGAAAATTTGAGCATGTCCTACATACTAACGACCACTTACTTATCTTCAATATTAGGTTTTAGTGTATGACACCCTAAGAACCAACGTGTTTTGATCAACAAAATAGTCCAATACTACAAATTGACTCGATGTGGAAATTTGTCCTTATAAGATCAAAATAAAACTCAGAGTCAGAGTCAAAAACTTTTTTTCTTTTTTTAACTTTTAAGGCTATTCCTTCCTTTTTCCTTTGGCTTCGAGGAACATATTTAATTCATATGTTTGAAGTTCTCATACGAGTTCTTCTAATCTAAGAGTATCTTAGATTCTTAAAGATTTGAGGACATTAATTTTTATAATTAAAATTGTATCGAAGATATCTCAAAATCCTTTGAACTACTCTCATTTCAGAATTTTACTCACCTAAATTATTACATGAATTCACAATATCGAACAATAGTGCATAGAATTCATCCAACATTTCATACTCATTCATGCATAGAGTCTTAAATTATGTGGTTAGATTTTGAATATTTGAGACTTTCACATCATTAGTACCCTCATATGTGAGTTGGAGGATATCCAATGCTTTCTTAAATGTGGTACAAGTTATAATAAAATGAAACTCATCAGGTGTGACAGCACAAAAATTAACACTTAAACCTCTGTATTTAAAATTAATCCATATAAAATATTCTTATGTCCAAGCAATGAGAGGCTTAAGACTTATGACATTGTCATTAGTCACATAGGTGTTATCAACCCTCTTTCGTAAACAAGATAAACTTTATTGTCAATCGATTTCAATACCGATCTCATTTGATATTTCTAATATGTATAATTAAATCCATTAAAAATTGGTTCCCTATTGTACGTGTTATCCTTATAACTACCAGGATTCATATACATAACTTATAGAAACCTTTTATGATACCAATTTAAAAATACGGGTTATATGCATAGTGTGTAGAGTAGGTCACACATATAATATTCCTTTTAGGAAAATTTTATCTTGATTAAACTTACGTGAACATGCAAGATAATGTGAATCTCAAACACAAACCAAATATCCAAACCAAAATAGAATGGGAAGAAGATAGAATAAAAATCACTTTTGGTCAAAACCTGTATTTTAGCATTATTTCAGACATAAGAGACCAATACAGACTTACAGACAATTTAGATCTCCACTAAATTTTATGTAGTATCGTCTTTGAGCCTTCTATAGAAGATAACATAGTCTATCACCATCCACAACAAGCATCTCTAGCTTCCGTATTTACCGATCAGCCTTAGGAATAAATATTCCTTTTTTCTTTAGTTGTAGAGGCTTAACTCTAGAAATCAATGATCGAGAAATAATCTCCACAAGGTTTAGAACTCATATTATGTTCTTCTTAATTTGGTAAAGTGAACTCAAATGATCTAAGGAGTTTGGGTGAAAATTTTGGAGAGTTTGATCACAAATTGAACTCTTAAAAGGCTTTAGAACGAATGCATCCACTCATCCCTATTTATAGGGAAAGATTTCTCGAACGGATAGATATCAAAAATTCCATTTGAAATCGGTTAAAACAAATCTTACATACTCGTTTGAACGAAGTCCCGCCTCTTTTGAACAAAGTACCCAATCTCATTTGAACACACTTCTAACCGATTATCGAATGACACTCCAAAGCTTGACAAAGTTTTAAGCGATTGAACTCGTTCAAGCAAAACTAAGAAGAGACCTAACGAGTAGAGGAAACTCATTGGAATGACATCTAAAGTCATTCTAACGAACTTGTGATTTCTCTAGAAAAACTTTTTTCAGAAAAATGACTTGAAAAATATTTGTAAATTCAAACTCTTAAAAGACCCGTGAATAAAGTGATTTCACTTAAACCACCTCATTAAAATTTTCCTTTAAAGTGCTGATGCGCGATTATCAATTCTAGTATATGGTCACTAGCTCTTCTTAACATGAAGACTTGAGAACATTCATGATGTTGTAGTAGGGTGTAATAGGATAAGTCAAACTAAAAATTAAATAATAAGCAATTATAAAAAAAAAAAATCTTACATAGGTGATTAACAAAGATCACAACATATGGTGGAGTATATTTACCACTTACTAGCTTATGTAACCTTAAATGTTTCCTTTAATTCTATCATATGAGACCAAAAACTAATGAAATAAGGTGAAGTTGCATCATGTATGAATAAAGTTCCATTTTTTGCTTGAAACTTTATTTACGATTATTGTATTGTTATAATTATCTTGTTGTATATACATAAGATTAAGTGTCACAGCCTATGACAAAATCTTGTTGACGGTTTATATATAATTGGCTTCTTATATATTTATTGATCATTTGTGCCTTTTATATGTTACACCATGTGATCCATATCCCCATATTAATATCATCTTCTTGTGCTTTATGTGTTACATGTCATGTTTTTCACAATCCAAGCATATTTTCTCTAATTGTGGTTTATAGCTACATTTCTTGTGTCCTTGGTTTCTTAATATCTTCATCTTTATAAAAATCTAGATAAGTTTCCCAATGGGAGAGAAGACTTTATTAGGGGAAGAATCAATTTTTGACCAAATAAATCTAGCTATAGGATATAAGGAGAGAATATTTGTATTCTTAGATTATACTTGTCACATGGAAAGAGTTTATAGTGTAACATATTGGGGAGAGTAGAGTAAGAGGAAGTAGTTTTTTTAGCATTTTGGTGATATATATTTGGCTATTATTTATATCGTCGTTATCATTGTTGCCTCATATGTTGTCAAGTGGTATTCATATCGTATTTTAACTTTTGTATCAAATATATATTATAGTATATTGGCTTTAATCCATCGAATTTCTATATCACTTCTTGATTTTCTTGTCTTTTCCTTTGTCAATTACATGACAAAAAAGGGAGAGATATTTCTTCCTATGGAGGAGAGGCTGAGAAAGAGAGAGTTGAATTAAGTGCAACTATAATCGTATGGAATGATGTTCATATATCATATCTTGTTGTGATATTTAACAAACTTGGTATATGTTCTCTTTAGGAATTAAATGAAATGATTTAATATTATTTGATTAATTGTTTCATCTTATTACTTATATTTCACTATCACTTTATTACATATTGGTATTTTGATACTTATCTAGTGCTTAACAGGAAATAGGCGCCTGAATTATAAATGATTATCGAATCTCTTGTGATTCATTCGAGTGTTTTTTTTATCTTTTTATGCCTTTGATCGGGTGAGTCCTGTCATGGTTGATAGATTTGATTCATTTTTTTGTAATCTTTGTTTTGCACGTTTCATCACATAATAGACAAAGGAAGAGATTGTAAAAGTGTACATTATATGCATGTGACCCATAGGACTAGATGTCTTGTGCCATTGACCAAAATATACTTTGAGTTTTGTCCTTGAGGTCTTTCCAGCAAAGTATTATTCAAATCATTTAAACATACTTCCTTGAAGACACGTAACATTTTCATACCAGTCTTAGGACTCTTTATGCACATTTTATCACACATATCAGATTCTTCATTAAACGTTTTATGTGTGTGCTTGCATATAGCTTCCTTGATGTAGAAAATACATGTTATGAAATAAACTTATTTAAAAACTATACATTTCACTTTATATATATATACTAGAATATTCTTATATATATGGAATGCCATAATCTTAATTTGAAAACTATATATTACACTAATTTTGGAAACTTATTTTTGAACACTATACAACTTCTTCATTATCTGTAAATCTCAAGGTTTTTCCTCCTACCATAAAGAAGATTTTGGCCTATCACTATTTAGAATTGTAGTAACTTCAACCTTGAACAACTTGTTTGTCTTTTCGTCATTGTACGAGAATTTTACCATGAAGTTTACCATAACCTACCATTTCTTGGTTGTTCTCGACTCATACATGATGCCATATTCTCCCAACTGTACAACCTAAGATATTAACCTATCAAATTTTTAAGTCTCATAGATGGCTTTTCAGTGAGGCAGATCGGTGTATACCATGATCATATAAGCCTGAAAATATGGCTTCATCTTCCTAGAGGCCTTAATTAATTCCAATTCTAATTTTTTCAATCTTAGGTACTGAATTTATGTTCCACATTACACTTTTCTTGTGTATTACACTAGCTTCTCCACACCATTTTCTAATCGCACAAGTGTCGAGCTCATAGCTAGCAGCCTCAAACACTGCCAGGTACAAGTATATATTATCACACCAAATTGGCCTTGACAACAAAGGCTAGTATCCAAGGTACTTCTTCAATTCCATAAAGGCTTTCTCGCATTCTAAAATCCATGCGAAGGTCTTTTTGAGCACCTTGAAGAATGGTAGACATCAATATGTTTATCCTGAAATAAATCTGTTTAGAGCAGCTACTTTGTCCGTCAGACATCAAATCTATTTCTCTCTATGGAAGTTTCATATTGATAAATGCCTAAATCTTTTTAGGGTTGGCCTATATGACCTTCCTATTGATGATAAAACTAAGGAAATCTCGTGCTCTTACTCCAAAGACACATTTCATAATATTTAACTTCATCTGGTAATTTTTTAGCTCACCAAAATTTTGGTCAAGTTCACGAATGTGATTGGATCCTTTATACTTTTGGTCAGCATGTTATCCATATAAACTTCCATTATCTTTCCAATTTGATCTTTTAATACCTTATTGAGTTGCCCCTGGTACATAGATGCAGTGTTTTTAAGCCCGAAAGCATAACTTTGTAAAAAATGTGCCTCGACTAGTAATGAATGAGTTATGTTTCCAAATTTTAAGATTCATCTTTATTTGGTTGCACCCCAAGTATCCATCATCAAGCTGAGCAGCTCATGCCTAAAAGTGGAGTCAACTAGGTGGTCGATATAGGGTAGAAGATAGTGATATTTTGGACAGGCTTTATGGACATCAGTGAAATCAACACAACTGCGCCATTTATTATTTTTGATACCACCACAACATTAGAGATCTAGTTAGGATATATTACATCTCCAATGAATTTTTCTTTATTTAATTTTCCCATTTCTTTATGAATAGTCATATTCTTTTCTTTCGAGAACACATGACTTTTTTATTTAATGGGTTCCTCATCCTTCATAATATTGAGTTTGTCAGGGACGAAAGTTGGATCTATTCTGAGAATGTCCTTGTGGCTACGCGCAAACACATTATTCCTATTACTCATAAATTTTCCCAATTATTTCTTCAAGGATGGATCCAGAGACGATTTGATTTGGGTTACCCTTTTTGAATGCTTGTCATCCAATACAACTCGATCAATCTTTTCTACCACTTCAGTTATGGCCAACTTATCCTCATCTCAAGGATTATTGTCTAGATATGATAAGTTTAGGTTAGTTTCTTATGTTCCTCATGTTCTGCACATAAGTTTAGGATTATTGTCTCGTGCTTTTAATTAGTTTCCTTTTACTACCCCTACTCCATATCTCGTTAGGAACTTCAAGAACTGATGAATAGTAGAGGACACTGACTCAAACTTCTTCAAATAAACCCTACCAAAGATAATATTTTGTGTTGAGACAATAATATTATCTAAGAAGAAGGAACGCATCATCCCTATTCGGCATGTCGGCCAAGTTCAGATAATGGCCTCTAGATCGATTGTTCCCAATGGATATATTTTCTCCTCTCGGGAAAAAATAAGTGGGTGGTGGTACGCCTACATATTTTTATCCACTAACTTCAATCTCTTAAAAGAGTCATAAAACAGTACATGACTAAGATCCTTGTGCACATGTCAGTGAATTGAGCATGGTCGAGGTGGTGTAGAAAATTCCTTGTAACGTAAATAAATATTGCTTAATAGTTTTTTTCTCTCCTCTATGAAATTATTCTAGCATCGAACTTTACACAACTGATTCCTTTGCATCCATTGCCTTCTCAGCATTCATTATCCTTGTCTCCTTGGCCAAGAGCTCGATCAATGTGTTCGATGGTTATTTCTTGAGAGCCCAACTCATTATTTCTAATCACTTCATCAACATCTATCACTTTCAAATTTTTTTTGAACTGGGTAATGTACTCCATTTTCATCTCATACGCTTTTTGGCCAATGCTTAATAAATGAAACACCTTTTTCTCAAGCTACGCGTTGAAGCAAAAGTTTCTTACAAATAAGTTGGCAAGTTGCTTGAAGATGGAAATGTTTCCCCCTTGGGATCTCGCTGTACCAAATTTGGGTTAATCTAGTTAGAGTTATGGAGAAGACCCTATACCTTATTTCTTATGGAATGGAGTAAATGTCAGAAACAACCTGGTACTACTCCACATGAAGCATTTGATCAAATTTACCATCATATATTAGTGTTATCATAAGAGGCTTGAACTTAGAAAGTGTTGAATAACCCATTATAGAGGTTGTGAATGGTGATCCCTGAACATACCCCCTCAACAAGTTTTATTTTTTAATCTTTATCAGATCTCCTAAATGATCTTCCAAATGTTGAATTGAACCCTTGTAAGGTTGTTCTTTATCCTACTGGACCCTAATTGTTTTCTCAGATCATCCGTAGCTCTCAGTTGAGCTATCTTATTTTTTTGAAGTTTGCTCGAACATTGCCGAGCCTCTCACACTTTACCTAGACTTGAAAGCATGTTATCCTCCTAGTTATATATCTCAAAGAGTCCTTCATGTTCTCCTTATGATCTCAGGTCTCTCTGTATGTATGTGCTCGCGATTCCCTTGTACTTATTTGATCGAAAGATGAGGTTATATTGAACCTCTCCAACACACTCGGACACTTTAATGAATGAGTCTAATCATCACCATACCCATTTTATCGAATACCCAGTTGATCGAATGATGGGCGTTTATTTTGGACCTACAGGATCAATCAGTTCAACCAAATTATGTTCATCTAAACTTTCTTCCTTCACCCTGAAAACCAAAATCCAACTTCCTATGGTTTTCCACTACTAACAAATTGTAGGGGTGACTGGGTTCATTTTTGGCCTATTTTCTCTAGCTAAGATGATCTCGGTTAAACTTCAGGTTCTCTTACATACCCTCCTGAGTCTTATCTAGACTCTACAGGATTCTCTACAAATCTTCCAAACCAACTAGTTTAGAGGGAAGAACCCCCTCTCTTTTCGTGCTACTTTATGGGTTTTCAAACATTTTTTTATAGAAAATGTGCAAAAAGTAGAGTACCGTAACAGCAATAGAGTATTGCAATAACAAATAAGTTGAATTTCAATAAGTGTGAATCTAAAGCGAAAATAGCCAAATCTAGTTGAGGATTCAAGAAATTACTAGGAATTGAACAAAAAAATCTTTTAAAAGAGGTCTAAGCTTGTGTAACCCATATGAATTGGATCATAAATCACTGATTCATTAAAATTGGGTATCCTTGAGACCTAGCAAATAAAATGGTGAAAAGTGACAAGGGCTTTGTTGTTTTCCACGGATGATGCCAATTTGTTAAGGCCTAAAATTAGTACATATATTATCTTAGCTAATGGGTACTAATTATCAGCAAATAACATGTTAGGGATCTTATTATTGAAATGAAAACTAGATAAATAGTAAATAGATAATATAAAGAAAAATAAATCTGGATTTACGTGGTTTGGCCCAAAATGGTGCCTACATCCACAGGTGCATTGTTGATTGTATTGATTACTTGGGAAAATGTCATTAACAAATACAATAGTGAAGCATTGGAGTTCTTTCTAGAATTGGATAGGATAAGAGTAAGTAAAATCTCGGGATCCCCCACATGTGTATGGAGTATGCTATTTGTAGGGTATTATAGGAGAGAGAAAAGATAGTGCCACATGGCTTACCATTATAAAGTAGGTGAGTACACTCTTTACATACATGGTGAGGAAATAATCATGAGTTAGTTAGTGTCACATGAGGGATAATATTTGCATATCTCCTCCCATAGCACATGTGATAAACTTTGCTACCATCCTTATGTCATGAAATGCATGCTTGATGCAATGGAGTTAATTAATAGTGTTAACTAATAATGCTAAATCACGTAGTTAACTGCTCTTATAAGTATCGAGCTAACCTCTTATCTAGGCCGACTGGAGTGATGTATGAGGACGACCTCATTTCTATTAGTATGCTCGAGTCTCGATGTCCTCTTTTCATTGGTCTATGAGTCATCCCAAATTTATGGAATAACATATATATATATATATATATATATATATATATATATATATATATATATATATATATATATATATTAAGTTTTATTTTAACTTGTGTTAAATCCAATTCAAAAGAATTGTGTGGCTTGTTTATGTGTATGTTGATATGCCCACGTGTAGCTTAGGCCAAACCTAGATCCATCCAGTCGAGGACGATTAGTGTCAGCATTCAAAGGAAGGAATCGCGACCCGGTTGTGGACTCAACTTGGGTCACCTTAGCCTCGGCCAAAGACACTTGACCTCGCCTAATGAGTCTAGTCCAAACGGTTCAGGATCAACTATAGGGACACAAGTGTACCATCTTCCTCCTCCTCCTCCTCGGTGAGATAGAAGATGAGGGCGAACCTAGGTCAACATCTATAATGATCTCATTAAGAGGTTAATACATCAACTCGAACTCAGCTTGGACTACATGACCAAGTATGACACCTAGCGGAGTGTGTGGATTGGGGAGAGATTGGACTACAAACCCTATGTGTATCATAACTGTTATAACAACATCTCCATCACATATGAGGGAATATTTTATCGTCATGAACTACATGTGACAGAGACAACTATCTCCTCCTCATTGGATGGGAACATTCCATACCTGCATACTACATTCTTGGAGGTACACTACACCCCCTAAGCACTATCAATACTTGTCTTCTACCTCGTAAAAAGGGGACACACATTAAAAACCCTGTTGAAACCCTGTCAAATTGACTGTAAAAGGGAGAAATCTTGAGTGCATCTATCCATGGCCATTAGAGCCCATATTTAGTGGTTTACACATCGCATATTGGACGTAGGCCATAATTTGGCTGAACCACTTAAATTCGGTGTCTTCTTCCTTTTTGCCTCATCTCCTCTTACTGTTATATTACTTATTTTTTGCCATTGTTATACCCGCTTGAGCTCACTACTACTTTGACTTGGTGGTATTATTTTTGCCATCATATGTCTAGAACCGTCTGTGGAAACTAGGATTATCATCTCTTCCCTTCTCTACATTATACTCATCGGAGTCTCTGGTGGTGAACCAGTCCTCCCGTCTTATGGAGTTATTTCGCCATTGAAAGTGCTATTGTTGAGCTTCTAAGTTCTACTCTTTAATTTACAGCTCATCCATCAGGTTTGCAACTTGGCATAAGAATTTCCACCACCAGCTGGTGGTACTAACTCTAGCCATGCGCCTCCTCAGTCCAAGATGGCGGAGGTAGCAGCGGCGTTAAAGTCATTGGTGGCTAGTCAATAGGCGATGTAGGAGCAACTGGCTGCTTTTGGCCAAAATGTATTAGTGAGACCCGTTTAAGTTATGCCAGAGATGATTACTCCGACAGCCATGGAGCAGTATCCAGATGCTAGGGGACCACCCCAGTCACCGCACAAAGAGTTTCCACTTCGTCAATGATGAATAAATGTTGCTTACCCTAGGCGTCTATGATTGGGGAGGCAAGGTCAATACTGCCCGAAAGATAATTATGGTGTACTCAAGTTTGGATTGGACAGTAGGTAGGTGGCGTTTGACATCACCTAAAGAGGATGTCACATTTGAAAATGGACTATTTGGAATTGGGTTCAAAGTGAGATGGAACTCATGGTTCTTCTGGATAATCTCTCTCATGCTATGGTCCCTCGATGTTTTACCAGGTGTATCTAGAATGGCTAAGTCAAGCCTTAGCGTTGCCTTTCTTCTCAATCCTTCAAACCAGTTCCCTCTGAGGTTCCCTTGATGAGGTCATCCGATAGAGCATGAAAGCTCTCCCAAGCCCTGCCAGACTTGGTCCCTCGTGGATATCGTTTGACCTCACTCTCATATTATAAATCATTAAAATATACAAGTTATAATACATCTCTACAGATACATGATTTGAATAAGTATAAAAAAATTGTCAACCCTGAGTTTCCTCTCTAAGTGAGGTTCCTCAGGTAAGTTTCCTCTGAACTAATTATAGCAAGTTTCCTCTGATCTTATTATAGAAAGGTTCCTCCGAGATTCCTCTCGTGAGATTCTTGTAGCAAACTTCATCTAAGCTTCTTCTGGTAAGCTTCCTCTGAGATTATTCTAAGCTTCCTCTAGTAAGCTTCCTCTAGCGAGCTTCCTCTAGTGAGAATCCTCTGAGCGATCTTCCTCTAGCAATCTTCCTCTGGTGAGCATCCTCTGAGCGAGCTTCCTCTAGAAAGCTTCATATGATGATCTTCCTCTGAGCTTCTTTTCTGACCTTCCTCTGGTAAGCTTCCTCTGAGCTTCCTCTGGATAAGCCTCTTCATCTAGATAAGCCTCATCCGAGCTTCCTCTATATAAGACTTATCTGAGCTTCCTCTAGTAAGCTTACTCTAGATAAGCTTCCTTCCTCTAAGCTTCCTCTGGGTTGTCCAGCTTCCTCAATTTAGGAGGGGGAGTTATCTCTAATCACAAGACTTCCTTTGGGCTCCCCCTACATTTGCCCCCTTGTGGAGATATTTTTTGTGTGGCCAAGAAATATCTGCACGAAAACATCTCAAGCCACAATGAAAACCACTTGTTACGATTTTTCATCAAACTCCACCAATAATGGTGGTTCCACCATTAACGGTAACTTAATAATGAAAACCACCTGTTAAGATTTTTTTGTCAAACTCCACCAATAACGTTGACTTAACAATGAAAACACTTATTAAGATTTTTCATCAAACTCCACCAATAATGGTGATTCCACCAATAACGGTGACTTAACAATAAAAATCACTTATTAAGATTTTTTTTGGTCAAACTTAACCAGTAATAGTTACGTAACAATGAAAACACTTGTTAAGATTTTTATTTAAACTCCACCAGTAACGGTGACTTAACAATGAAAACACTTGTTAAGATTTTTTTATCAAATTCCACCAGTAACGGTGACTTAACAATGAAAACACTTGTTAAGATTTTTCTTTAAACTCCACCAGTAACGGTGACTTAACAATGAAAATACTTGTTAAGATTTTTTTGTCAAACTCCACCAGTAATGGTGACTTAACAATGAAAACACTTGTTAAGATTTTTCGTTAAACTCCACCAGTAACGGTGACTTAACAATGAGAAACACTTGTTAAGATTTTTTGTCAAACTCCACCAGTAACGGTGACTTAACAATGAAAACACTTGTAAAGATTTTTCGTCAAGTTTCTTATGTATTTCATTACAAGTCACAAGGGAGTCCACACCTGCCCCCAGAGGAATCTCAACATTCCCCCTCGCCTGTTATTTCTCCCTCTGTTGGATGTCATCACAATCGAGAACCCGATTAACATTATCTTAGGCCATAATTTTAGAAGAATACCTCCCCAGCAGAGTCACCAAATGTAAGAGGGTAGTTTAGATTAGATGGAGGCGTAACCCATTTCGAGTATAGTAATGATAAATTAACTAGAAAAACTATTGATTAACTACAGGACACGCAAGCACAACTTAGTGAAGATAAACTCAGTTAAAACTCATGAATCTCTCGTGTATAACTCAGAAGGTAGTAATGAAATTAGAAGAAACTTTGCATAGAGGGAGAGAGAAAATGAGCACCCTGGACACACCTTAGTAGGCAGCAAAACAACCCCACCACCCTCAATGATCTTTGTCAAATATTAAAGCTTCGTAATAAATGACAATGGTGGATGACTAGACCCTCTGGTTTGTAATAACCTATCTCTGATGTATATTCTCTCTAGTAATAACTTTTGAGCTCTCAATAAGAACTTCCTCTCCCTAGAGGTGGTTGGGGTCCTTAAATAGCCCCCCACACCACCCCTGAGGCAACTCGATCATTAATGTCTGTGAAACACATCCCTCATACTTTATGTCACAAACATTAAATACCTGATGCACTAGTTATCGCCAAGTCATAAGCATTAAATGCCAAGACATGCCTTTTGCCTAGTGTGTCAGGGGGTTGTCGTCACAGAGGTCGCTCACCAACTGTCTGACAACCCCAAATACAACAGTGCTTTACTCAAGTGCAGGTCTGACATTGCCTAGATGGTTAGTGACATCAGATAAAGTGGATGTGACATTAATTAGAGGGTTATTTGGCCTGCACCTCAATGCCCGATGGAACTCAAGGCTGCTCCCCCGAGGTTCCACGGTTAGGGTCCTTTAGTGTTTTACCAGGTGTATCTAAGATGGTCAGGATAAGCCCCAACGGTGCCTCACTTCTCAATCCTCTAAACCAATTCCCTTTGAAGTTCCCACGGCGAGGTTATTCGATAGATCATGAAAGCTCTGCCAGGCCCTGTCAAGCTTGGTCTCTCACGAGTACCGTTCGACCTCACACGAAATCATTATACTCATTACATCTTTACAATCGTTATATCTCATAGTCAATATAAACAAAATATACAATAAGACTAAATTAATCAACAGGACTAAAGGACGAGCTCTCACGGTCAACTTCTTCGCTGGAAGGTCCCTTTGAGTTGCCACGCTGAGCTGCTTTAGTCCCAAACACTGTTATAAATGGGGAGGGGGGAATATCTCTAATCTCAGGATTACCTTCGAGCCCCCTCTACAACCTTCAAGCCTCCTATACCATGACTATGAGGCTGAAGACACAGAGGCTGAATGTTTTGATCTATATGAAATATCAGAAAATACTGTACGCCCCATTCAAGGTAGCTAAGGACACAACATGAGGCATTGTCTGAACGATCAACCAAGAGGCTCATCCTTTGATTGGTTAAGCAGAGGGTTAGCCTTTGAAAGGCTCAGCCCAGTGGGTGATCTTAGAGATCAGTTGTTCTGGTAAAGGATTATAGTTGGATCCAAAAGAAAAGGAGCGGCGTGTCGAGCCCCATGCAACTAATACGAGGGCCAAAGAGAAGGAAACAACCGACACGGGTCAGTGGCACAGGAACCTTCTGTTTGACCAGTTGAGATGGCAGGGAGAAATATCGTCCTAGCTGATGTTATAAGAATGGCCGAGAGGCATTGGAATGACTCAATTCAGAGGTTGGTCGATAAAATTGGAGACATTCTCAAGAGCCGAGACCCCTTACAGAGGGGCTATTCAAAAGGCTCTCCTTCATGGATAGGATCATAAATTTTCCAACCCCGACCAAGTTCAAGCCACCAATGGTCACTTCCAAGTATGATGGGAGCACTAATCTAGTTCACCACGTTGAGATGTACCAGTTAGCTACTGATTAGGCATAAATTCGTCCCAATTTATCCCTTAATTTAGCTACTTTTAGCACCTCGAACAACGTAATCGATTTGACTTTATCTCATAATCTTGCTACTGACTTATCCTAATGAGTACACCGAGTTTCTGGTATTTCGTATTGCTTTTACAGGTATTTGATGTTAAGACATGAAAGAAAGAGACCGGAAGAATCAAGAAAGACAAGCAGGAAAGTCAATAGGGCAAAAGTGTAATTTTTACCCAAAATTCGGATGAGGTACCTAAAGAGAAGTTAAAGATATCACATTCATGAACACATAGGAAGAAACGGAACCTTAATCGGAGTCCCGAAACAAAAGATATGAGCAGTCAAAGTTGAGAAAAAAAGTCGAACGGGTAGACCGGTCCGCCCCTACCCCGGACCGGTCCGCTGTGCCATACTCCAGAAGACCCCGGATCGAAAGAAAACTAAAGAAGGATGAAAAATAAAAGAACTGATCCGCCCCAGACCGGTCCTCCAGAAAATAAAAAGAACCGATCCGCATCAAGAGGCAGATCGATCCGCCTAAGGCCCGGGCCAGTCCGGCTATCGAGATCTTAAAATATTATCTTCTCCTAAGAAGAGTCCTAGTGCAGCTGAAACTCCTGAATTGTTGTAGGGTATAAAAACCCGATTTATTATCATTATTTGCACAGAGAATTTTAGTTAATTTTCCATTCTTTTCCCGAAACCCTAGTTTAGATACAATTTACAGTTTTAATTCCAATAGTGAAGATCAGTCAGAAATTATTTGATTACAAGTTTTCTTAATTGTTGTTATTAATGCTTGGGTGAGATTAGTGAGTTATTTCTTCTTTTCAATTTTGTTCTACATCAATTCACAAGTTTTCCTTAGATTAATCATGGTTTTCTGCACATCAAACACTGTTTTCATTACGTTTAGCATGCTAGGCTATATTTTATAAGGCAGGGATACATGAACCTAGCCTGATGTGTTAGTTGCATATGTATAACATTAATCCTATGAATTTAGTGATTGATTACCACCGTATTTCATAGGAACACAACAATTGTAGATCTTTAGATCTTGTTTGCCTCTAGGTAATCGGGATACTTTAGAATGCAATTCAAGTGTCACTATCGCGATACCGATTTACTCATCCTCAGATTAAGTATGATGAGGGATTGAACCTCATATACGTAATGCTTGGGAGTACTAAATTCCGGGTCAAATTATTCAATTAAATTTACGATTAGTATTATAACTGCAATACACTAGGGTTGGGGGATTGTATTCCCGTCCTGTTTTTCTCATCACATAGTTTAAAGTTTCAACACATTCTTCATAAATAATTTCGGTAATTTAGTCTAATTGCATCTTTTCATAATTGCACTTAGTTGTAGTCAATTCTCGAAACCAAATCCTTTTTTCTTTCTTTTTAGAGTCAAAGTTAAGATTCCTTCGTCTTTTCCCGTCGTTACAACTTCGTTGTCTTAGTTCCCTGTGGATATGATCCCGACTTACCGGGTTTATTACTAACGCGAAAGGCTTGCACTTGAGCCTAGAGTGAACTCACATTAAAGACACTTTCTGAGTCGTGTCAATTTTTTGGCACCGTTGTCGGGGAACTAGGTAGACTTAGGATTAGATCGAGTTAATCTAAAACTTTGACCAAAAATTTCAAAAAATCCAAAAAAATAAAAAATTTCAAAAAGCACAAAAAGTTCTATCACTATCTCTCATAAGCTTTTAATGAAAAATTTTGAACTCAGTCCCACACCCCATAATACTCCAACCAGCATTCACGAAAATCCAATAGTTGAGTTATAACCCTGATAGGCCCCACACTCCTAACGCTCCACAGTTTTGGATTCCACCTCCCACACCATCACACTCAATCTCCAATAACACTCCATTTTTCTTCTTAGGTCACACCTCTGAGCACACTTCGAGCAAAACAATTGAGAGCGACGAGTCGTTAAGTGAGAGAGAGATGTCACAACACAGTAATGCACCTGCCGGTGAGGAATAGGCCCCGTACCGCCCGCTGAGAGAATTTTTATATCCCGAGTGCATTGTCACTATGGGATGAATTATACTCCCATATAATGCCGGGAAATTTCGCTTTAAAATGGGATGATCCAGATGGTATGGATTGGGACGAAGTTACCACATTACCATGGTATGGATTCTAAAAATCCACACCTTCACATTAGGGAATTTGAGGATGTGTGCGATACTCTCAATGATCAAACTTGCACACAAGAGGTGATCCGCCTCAAACTCTTCCCCTTCTCGCTCAAAGATAAAGCTAAGACCTGGCTATGGTCTTTACCTCCAAGCTCGATTCCATCTTGGAACGAGTTGCAATCGAGATTTCTCAAGAAATTCTTCTCACCACATCGAACAATATCCATAAAGGCTCAAAATTTTAGTGTTCAGACAATCTAAAAATGAGCCATTTCATCGATGTTACGAGCGTTTCAATGAGTTATTTACTTCATGCCCCCATCATGGATTTGATTCAGCACAAATCATTTCTTTTCTCTATAATGGGCTGAACCTTAACTCCAAGCAACTCGTTGAAACCATGGGTAGTGGTCCGTTTGTTGACTTAGACGCCCACGATGTTGAGCTTCACCTGAGGTATGTCGCCGAGACTACCCAATCCTGGGATACATCTGACCCTAATGCTCAAAATCGAAATCGTCAAGTGACCACCAGTCCATCGGCGTCCGACCAATTTCATGTAGAAAATAGCTCTATAGCGGACAGTCGAATCGATATACTTGAGAAAGAAGTGCGAGACCTACGTGGGATATGTAGAAGAGGAACAATTGGATCCATACCAAACCCCAATGAAAATGTGTGTGCAATTTGTGAGGCGGATCATTCAACTGAGGAATGCCCGACTATACCCGCCTACAAAGTGATGTTTCAAGAGCAAGTTAGTGGTATAGGAGGATTTAAGGGTAATTTTGGTGCGCCGCACGGAAATTCTTACAACCCTTCTTGGAAAAACCATCCTGGTTTTAGCTATGGGCAAGAACATGCTACGATGAACCATACTTACCATGTTGCCCCTCCTCCACCACAACACTTTCAACAAGCTCCACACATGCAAGGACATGTGCAAGCACCACCACCTCCAGGAGCATATATCCCACCACTGCGGAGAACTCTCAAGGATACCATGAATCAATTTATCACAAGCCAGACTACAACCAATGCTAAATATGATCGTCTGATTAGCGACATATATGCAAGTTTGTCAAAGATACAATCCTCGTTGAGTGTCCAAGAGAAGGGCTAGTTTCTTGCCCAGGGACAAAGACCTCCCCAAGGTCAAACTAGTGTTAGCTCCACTTCTACTGAACATCAGGAGAAATGTCAAGCTGTGACCACTCTTCGTAGTGGGAGAGTCATTGATTTATCACCTCCCCCACATGACACAACGAAAGATAAGGAGATTTCGCCCGGTACGAAAGAGGCCGAAGATGTCCCCTTAAATGAGAGTGACAAAGAAGACACCAGTGAGCCTGAGGTAGTTGTGAAACCACCCTCCGCGGAACTGTTTCCTCAAAGGTTGATTCCTTCTCATAAAGGAAACCCATGTGATGACGAGCTAGAAGTGCTAAAGCAAGCAAAGCTGAACTTACCTTTCCTTGATTCCATTAAGCAAATTCCAGCTTATGCAAAAGTCATCAAAGATTTGTTGACGATAAAAAGAAAGATGAAGGTAAAGAAGAATGTCTTTCTGGCACAGAACGTAAGCTCTATTCTACTAAACGATCTCCCGCCTGAATTTAAAGATCCCGGTGCACCCATAATTTCCTGCATCATTGGAGAAAACAAAATCGAGAAGGCCTTACTTGACTTGGGAGAAAGTGTCAATATCCTCCCTTAATCCATCTATAGGCAACTTGATTTGGGAGGCCTCAAGCCCACCAAGGTCACTCTCTAATTAGCGGATCGAACTGTAAAGATCCCAAGAGGCATAGTCAAGGACGTGATCGTCCAAGTTGACACTTTTTACTTCCCGGTAGACTTTGTCATTTGGGACACGAAGCCCTCCTTTAACTCGAGCAACCATGTTACCATCATCCTTGGGCGCCCGTTATGAGATACGGCTAATGCCAATATCAATACTCGGAATGGGCGAATGAAACTCACCTTTGGGGACATGACCTTAGAGACCAACATCTTCCACATAGCCCAATAGACGGGGGAAGAAGATGATCTTCATGCGGTGAGTTTTATAGATGAGATAGTAGAGGAGTACTTTGAGGAGAATTATTATGGAGATGACTTAGGGTTCTGTTTAATAGAGAGACATGAGAGTGAGGGGACGTACACCGACTTCGAGAGGGACGTTAGGGAGTTGAGAGAGTTACTCGATGAGAGAGCGTCGAACGAGGCCACGAGAGATGTTAATTGGGTTTCGAGATTCGAGGAGCTACCACCGAGGGATACACGCATGGTTCCCTCCAGCGATAAATTTCTAACCCTCGAATTGAAGAAACTCCCCTCCCATATTAAATATGCATACCTAGGAGAGGCTAAGACATTTCCTGTTGTTGTCTCCTCTAGCTTAGACGAAGAGCAGGAGGGTAAACTATTGAAAATTCTGAGAAAGAACCAAAGTGCTTTTGGTTGGTGCATTGCTGATTTGAAGGGGATAAGTCCTTTAATTTGCACTCACAAAATCCATATCGAAGAGGATGTCAAACCCTCAAGAGAAATGTAAAGAAGGATAAATCCCAATATGAAAGAAGTGGTGAGAACCGAGATTATCAAGTTATTGGATGCTGGGATTATCTACCCAATCTCGGATAGCAAGTGGGTGAGACCCATTCAAGTCATCCCGAAGAAGTTGGGCATGAAAAATTTGAGAATGCTAAGGGTGAGGTAGTTCCTCAACGTACCACCACCAGGTGGCGCGTTTGCATTGATTACCCAAAACTCAATGCGGGAACTAGGAAAGGCCATTTCCCCTTACCATTTATTGATCAAATGCTTGAGAGAGTAGCGGGCCACCCTTACTATTGCTTCCTTGATGGTTATTTCGGATATAACCAGATTGAGGTAGATGTACTTGACCAGGAGAAAATGACCTTCACTTGCCCTTTTGGTACGTTTGCCTACAAACGTATGCCATTTGGCTTGTGTAATGCACCCGCAACCTTTCAAAGGTGTATGTTGAGCCTATTTAGCGACATGGTCGAGAGAGGACTCGAAGTGTTCATGGACGATTTCAGTGTTTATGGCACCTCTTTCAACCTTTGTCTAGAAAAACTGGAAAAAGTACTTGCCCTATGTGTGGAAAAGAACTTAGTGCTGAATTGGGAGAAATGCCATTTCATAGTCACAGAGGGAACAGTTCTTGGCCACATAGTATCATCCAAGGGGATAGAAGTTGATAGGGAAAAAATAGATGTCATACCTGATCTCCCCCCACCGAAATTGCTCAAGGACGTTCGCTCTTTCTTGGGCCACGCGGGGTTTTATCGAAGGTTCATTAAGGACTTTAGCGCCATCGCTAGACCTTTAAGCAACATACTCATGAAAGACACCCAATTCGAATGGATGGAAGCATGCCAAAGATATTTGAAAAACTGAAAACCATGCTTGTGTCCGCTCCCATCATGCAAGTTTCGGATTGGTCTTTACCATTCGAACTTATGTGTGATGATAGCGATTATGAGATAGGGGCTATTTTAGTCCAAAGAAAAGATAAGCAGGTTCTTGTCATCTACTACGCTAGCCGAACTCTTACTAGACCACAACTCAACTACTCTACCACGGAGAAAGAGTTACTAGCTGTAGTCTTTGCCCTTGATAAATTTCGGTCATACCTTATCGGTTCTCCCATTATTTGCTTCACCGATCACGCGTCTTTGAAATACCTACTTGCAAAGAAAGATGCAAAGCCGCGCCTCATAAGGGGGATCCTACTCCTACAAGAGTTCAATCTCTCCATTAAAGATAAGAAATGAGTAGAAAACGTCGTGGACGACCACTTATCACGGCTTTCGTCCGACGTACCTAGTGATCCCATGCCCATAGACGAATACTTTTCGGATGAGCAACTTTTTGCTACCTCTCCTTTACCCTGGTTTGCGGATATAGTGAACTACCTTGTCACAGGAGCCGTCCCTCCCGACTGAATACCGTAAGATAAGAAGAGGTTTATTACTTGGTCGCGCATGTTCTTATATGACGATCCGTTCCTTTTTAAATATTGCGTCGACCAAATCATCCGACGATGTGTATCGGATGACGAGATCCCCAAGGTCATCCAGTTTTATCATTCGGAAGCTTGTGGATGCCAATTTTCGATGAAGAAGACGGCCGCTAAAATTCTGCAATACGGCCTCTATTGGCCCACAATATTTCGGGATGTAAACGATGCTTGCAAATCTTACAATAGGTGCCAACGGATGGGAGCCATTACTCAACGAGACATGATGCCTCTTACCCCCATACTCATCATTGAGATCTTCGATTGTCGGGGTATTGACTTCATGGGTCCCTTCCCCCCGTCCTTTGGTTTCCTATACATCCTTGTTGCGATAGACTACGTTTCTAAATGGGTGGAAGCTATAGCTACCAAGATGAATGACAACAAAGTGGTGATAAAGTTACTGCAGGAACACATACTTTCCCACTTCGGTGCTCTGAAAGCGATAATCAGTGATAATGGCAAGCACTTTTGCAATAGGCCATTCGCGAAGCTCATGAGAAAGTATGGTGTCGTTCAGAAGGTTGGAATGACTTATCACCCACAAACGAATGGGCCGGCCGAACTAGCAACTCGAAAAATCAAGAACATTCTTGAAAAGACCGTCAATCCTACCCAGAAAGATTGGTCACTTAGATTGAACGATTTGCTATGGGCCTATCGCACCGCATATAAAAATCCACTCGGCATGTCCCCTTTCCGCTTTGTGTATGGCAAACCTTTCCATCTCCCTGTAGAGTTAGAACACAAGGCGTATTGGGCAATTAAGGAGTTAAACTATGCTATGTGTTGATACCAAATTTAGTCTACTGACATGGCCCAATTAAATGAAGACACGTGGTAATCTACATGGCAACAACAACACTTCTGAGGAACCCACAAGCTCCGAGGTACAAGATTACAACGAGGAAGACTATTTCCCCGAGGAACACTGCTTCCCCGAGGAACTCATACGCTCCGAGGAACTCTTGTGCACCGAGAAGCCTAGGCTGTCCGAGCTTCACCTCGAACAAAGCATTAATAGCGGAATAACCAACAGTTCAACTGATTCATTAAATTCTTATCATTTAGACACACACGCTTAAGGGGGATTAAATGTATTACCCTTTCATATGTATCCCATTTAATGTATTACCCTTTCACATTACAGCCTCAGGGCTATAATTACATTGTACAATCCTCATTGTAGGGGGACCGAAAAATTCATATTGGAATTTCTTGATAGAACGTGTAATCGAGAATTTTCAAACACTTAGCAATAAAACAACAGTGGACGTAGGCCATTCTTATAAGGCTGAACCACTTTAAAATTCTTTGTCTCATTTATTTATCTGTGATTGAATACTTAGAGTGATCTAATTTTTTACATCAACAGATTGGCGCCGTCTGTGGGAAGCGACTGGTAATATCATTTTCTCACCAAAAATAATCCATCACAAATGGCTGATATTCTAGAATCCAGCAATCGAAATACTGGAACCCCTCCAAATCCATCTGCTCCGCCAAATATTCTAGATCTGGCTAGAATAATGACAAATCTGGCTCAGGGCCGGACCGTCATGCAAGAAACAATGCGACAACTCATCCAAACTCTCCATGGCGGTGCGTCAGTCCATTCAGGACCATGGAGTATTCAAAGAAACACCCGCGCACCATCATCACGTACTAGGCGTACCGATTCACATCGCAATGAGGAATCTGATGATTTCTCTTATCAACCTGGGCAAACTTCGTCGATGCGAGCCACAAATACAGAACAACGTGTCATTATATCTCCAGAAAGGACCAGCGCATTGGAAAGATTAAGTAGGGTTTCTCCTTTCGACCGATTAGGCCCTAGGAGGAACAAAAGTCCTCTTAATGCAGCGTCAAGGAGCTTTCGACGATCAACAACCTTAAGGGAGGGATCTGCCCAGTCGCGACCAGCTATTCGTCAAGAGTGATCCCAGGAATCCACCTCAACGCGATCAGCTGCTCGAACCAACAGGCCCGAGGAAGGAAATGATGCATGGAAAGGTTCTATTCAAAGGTTGGAGGATAGATTAGGGGAAATGGTTAAAACCAAGAACCCTTTACAACGAACCTTTGTTCGAGGAACACCTTTTGTCCAGGCCATTGTAGATTTTCCAACACCATCAAAGTTCAAAGCACCTGTTGTGACCCCCAAATATGATGGAAAGACTGACCCTGTTCTTCATATAGAACAATATCAAGCTGCTGCCGACATCTATGCTTTCCCAGACGAGATGAGATGCAGGGCATTCTCGGGAACTCTTACCGGATCTGCTCAAATATGGTATAATAATCTTCCTTGGGGTAATATCTCAACTTTCTTTCAACTGGCCGAGTTATTCATTAGAAATTTCTGCTTTGGGGCAAAGCCAGTTAAACGAGTAGCACATATGTTAAGTGTTAGACAAAAAGCTGGTGAAAGTACCAGAGATTATATAACTCGTTTTAATAACGAGAAACTTGAAGTCATTGATTATGAGGAGAAGACACCGATCACTGCCTTGATGAGTGGGTTGTTGCCTAACAAGTTGTATTACACTTTGGCCAAATATCCACCCACAACTATGTCAGAATTGATGGCAAAAGTGGCCAAAATCATGAATGTCGAGGAGGCTATGGCTGCGAAGAAGAATATGGATAAAGAAACCAAGGTGGAAGTCGACAAAACCAAGAAGAAAGAACATAAGAACAATGGTGGTGACAAACAATCCAAAAATAAATCGTCATGGGAGGTCTTGAGGAAATTTGACAATTACACTCCTTTGAAGGTAGATATTAACCACGTCTTGGAAGAAATTAAGAACAACGAGGAGTTAAACTGGCCAAAGAAAATGAAGGCAGACCCTGACACGAGGAATAGGGAAAAATATTGCGAGTTTCACAAAGATCGTGACCATATGACCAAGAATTGCATAGCTCTTCAGAATGAGATCGAAACACTCATCCGACGAGGAAAGCTGTCAAAGTATGTTGATCGTGGAAATGAAAGAAGAAACAACGACCGAGAAAGAGAAAGGTCTTGATCTCCTCGTCGAGCAGAGGAGAACAAGAAAAGAAACCATGAAGTTGATCCAGAAGACGACCCCAATCTTCCCAAGAGACCAAGGCAACCAGAACGAGAGGTATTTTCAATACGCTTTGGGTCGTTTGATTGTAATGTTATAACAGGTGGACATTGAGGAGGAGTAGACCTTGTTACAGAGAGAAAAGCTTACCTTGGTGAGGCTCAAGCTTGCTCGTACATTCAGTGAATAAATCTAGCTGAGGAGGATCTCCCGAGAAAGGTGAACAAAGAGAAGTTGGTCATTTGTTTCTCAAAAAATGACCTCGCAGGTGTTCTATATCCTCCTAATGATCCACTGGTGATCAAAATAAGGATGAAGGAAGTTATGATTTCAAGAGTACTGGTCGACAATGGTAGCTCGGCAGACATCATGTTCTACTCGTGCTTCGATAGTTTAAATCGAAAGCTATCTCAACTGTAGCCTTACCACAGACCCCTCATCGGTTTTGCTGGCGAGAAAGTATTTTCACTTGGGACGATCAAGTTGGATATATTCATTGGTACGTGGCCTGCTTGTCGGACATAAAGAATACGTTTCTTCGTGATGGATAAGAATGTCCAGTCATCGTACAATATCATCATGGGAAGAGTAGGATTGAATAAGTTCGGGGTTGTACCATCTACAGTGCATCAGTGCCTAAAATTTCCAACAAACTTTGGAGTAGGAGTTGTGAAAGGTGATCAGAAAGTAGCTCGGGAATGCTATTATTCATCCGCCGAGCAAGAAGAATTGGAGGAATCAAAGAAAAAGACTACTACCTATCAAGTCTATGAAGGTGCAGAGATTGAAACATTGGATCCTCAAGATGAGTCGTAACTCGTGAAGGGTCAAGTGGTGGAAGCTACTGAAAACATCATTCTGGACGACGAACACCCTGAGCGAACTACTCAAGTAGGTTCGTCGTTGGAAGCCTCATTAAAACAGGAATTGATAACTTTCCTTAGAGGCAGAAGACAAACTTTTGCATGGAGTCATGAAGATATGCCTGGGATAGAACCAAACTTCTTATGTCACGAACTCAACGTGAATAAGGAGATCAAGCCTGTGAAGCAGAGAAGAAGAGTATTTAGTCCCGAGAAGAATCAAGCTATACAGGAGGAAGTCGAGAAGCTCCAGAAGTCTTGTTTCATTGAAGATGTTAAATATCCAGACTAGTTAGCAAATGTGGTGATGGTAAAAAAGAATAATAACAAGTGGAGGATGTGTGAAGACTTCACCGACCTCAATAAAGCATGCCCAAAGGATCACTTTTCGCTGCCCCGAATTAATCAACTAGTCGATGCTACCTCGGGACACGAGCTGCTGAGCTTCATGGATGCTTATTCTGGTTATAACCATATTAAAATGAAACCTGAAGACAGGGAGAGAACTTCTTTCATTACCCCTCGGGGAACTTATTATTATAATGTTATGCCTTTTGGTTTGAAAAATGCAGGTGCGACATATCAGCGGCTGATTAACAAAGTCTTTGCTGAACAAATCAGTTGCAATATGGAAGTCTATGTTGACGATATGCTGACGAAAAGTAAGAAAACTGCCGATTATCTAGTTGACTTAAGTCAGACTTTTGATCAACTGGATAAATATCAAATGAAGCTGAACCCGACGAAGTGCATATTTGGAGTTCGAGAAGGCATGTTTCTCGGGTACATTGTCAATCAGCAAGGCATTGAGGCAAATCCTGAAAAGATCAAAGCTCTATTAGGGCTGCGATCTCCAACGACGAAGAAGGAAGTACAGAGTCTCACAGGACGAGTAGAAGCACTCAACAGATTTGTGTCACGAGCAACTGATAGATGTCTCCCATTCTTCAAAACACTCGGAAAGACTTTTGAGTGGAATGATGAATGCGAGAAGTCTTTTCAAGACTTGAAGAGATACTTGGGAGCACCTCCACTGTTGTCCAGGCCAGTGATGGGAGAAAAATTGTACTTGTATCTTGCAGTGTCCGAGAATGCAGTTAGCTCGGCATTGATCAGAGTGAAGAATGGAGCGCAAAAACCAATTTACTACACAAGTAAGGCCTTCCGAGGAGCAGAGATCAGATATCCAAGGTTGGAAAAGTTAGCACTGGCGCTTATTGAGGCAAGTAGGAGAATAAGGCCATACTTCGAGGCTCATACCATAGTAGTATATACCGATATGCCATTGAGGCAAGACCTTCACAAGCCAGAAAAATTAGGGAGATTAATGTACTGGGCAATAGAGCTCGATGAATATGATATAGTCTATGAACCCAAATCATCGCTAAAAAGGGAAGCTGTGGCAGATTTTATAGCAGAGTTCACCTATCTTGATACCCCCGAGGAGCAAAAGTTGCTCGCTGATCAACCTGTGGATGTTACAGGATCAACAAACACTAGCTCAGACCAACTCCGGTTGGTAAAAGGGCAAGTGGATGTTACGGGATCATTAAATTCAAGCTCAGACCAACTCTGATTGGTAAAAGGGCAAGAAAAAATTATCGATGAAGAGTGAGAAATATCCGGGGAGGATGAAAGGAAGCAACAAATATTTCACCGAGGAACTCTAACTGATCAGAAATTTAAAGATGAGTTACCTATATGGAGGCTATATGTAGATGGCTCATCTTGCACTACAGGATGTGGCGCGGGGATAGTTTTGAGCACTCTAGACGAGGTCGACATGGAATACGCCCTTCGTTTCCAATTCAAAGCTTCCAACAATGAGGCTGAGTATGAGGCCATGATTGCAGGACTTGGTTTAGCAAAAATTATGGAGGCGCAGCAGATTATTGTCTTCAGTGATTCTCAATTTAGCGTAAATCAAATGTTGGGAGTATATGCAGTTAGAGGAGAATTAATGATCAGATATCATGCAAAGGCAAAGGAACTGGTGTCAGAATTTGCCGCTATTCAGCTGGTCAGAATACCAAGAATGGAGAATGCGAGAGCAGACGCCCTAGCTCGACTAACATCAGCTACTCGCGCCGAGCTACGATGAACAATCCCAATTGAAGTGTTAGCTGGTCGGAGTATAGATGAAGATCTGAAGATGAAATTTTTCACCCTTGATTTAGGACCATCTTGGATGGATCCCATCAGGGCATATATTGAGGAGGGAGAATTGCCAACTGACAAGCTCGCAGCCAAGAAATTAAAGTTTAAAGCTGCTCGGTATGTATTAACTAATGGTATTTTATATAAACGAGGAATTATGGCAGGTTTGCAGAGATGCGTACATCCCTCCGAGGTGAAAGAATTAATTGAAGAGATCCATGAAGGGTCTTGTGGAGCACATGTAGCAGGTCGGACTCTTTTGCAGAGGATGATGACGCAGGGATACTACTGGCCAACGATGAGAGCCGATTGTGTAGCCTATGCCAAAAAATGTGACAAATTCCAGTGCTTTTCCTCCATCCGAAGAACTCCACAAGCATTGTTGACACCCATAACTTCCCCTTGGCCATTTGCCATGTGGGGAATTGATTTGGTTGGTCCACTGCCAACGACCCAAGGAAGATTCAAATACCTCGTCGTCGCAGTAGATTATTTTACTAAGTGGGTAGAAGCTGAGCCACTCATTGATATGACGTACGAGAAGGTGTATCAATTTGTTTGGAAGAGCATCATTTGTCGATATGGTCTTCCTCATGCTTTCATCACAGACCATGGAACACAATTTGATAACGAGGAGTTCGCTACCTATTGCCATCAGTCAAACATTTTGAAGGTCCACTCAGCACCAGGCCATCCTCAAAGTAAGGGACAAACTGAAGTAAAAAACAAAACGCTGCTGAATGGTTTGAAGAAAAGACTGGATGATGTGAAACCAAACTGGATCAACGAGCTACAATCAGTACTTTGGGCTTACCAAACTACTCCCCGAGTAGCAACAGGAGAATCACCATATATGCTGGCGTTTGGAAGTGAAATTGTTATACCTACCGAGTTGGGCCTCCCAACACACAGGGTACTGATTTTCAATTCCCCTGTCAGCGACTTAATGATAAGACTGGATTTAGACATGCTCGAGGAAGTTAGAGAAGAAGCAACCATCAGAAATGCTGCATACCAGCAGCGAACAACTTTGTTTTACAATAAGAGGGTGAGGAAATGCGACCTGAAAGAAGGAGACTACGTGCTGAAGAAAGTAATTCAAAAGCACAATAAACTAGAGGCAAATTGGCATGGACCATACGGAGTTACAGAAGTTGTTCGACCAGGAACTTACCGAATAGCAACTCTAGAGGGGGAGGAGTTTAAGAATGCATGGAACGCAGAGCACCTACGCAAGTATTATCAGTGATATATATTCCCATGTAATGCAGTTCCAGCAATATGAATAAAATGAAGATATTCTACCACATTTTTTCCTTTTATTGAGAATTTTTCAGGGAATACTAGTGTTACACACTACTCGGCAAAGATAACACTACTCAGCAAAAATATTCCTAAAAATACCAACCCCGTTTGGTTAGGAAACAATATATTCCTAAAAATGCCAACCTCGGTTGGTTAGGAAACAATATATTCCTAAAAATTCCAACCTCGGTTGGTTAGGAAACAAAATATTCCTAAAAATGCTAACCTCGGTTGGTTAGGAAACAAAATATTCCTAAAAATGCCAACCTCGGTTGGTTAGGAAACAAAATATTCCTAAAAATGCCAACCTATTTGGCTAGGAAATAAAATATTCCTAAAAATGCCAACCTATTTGGCTAGGAAACAATATATTCCTAAAAATGCCAACCTGTTTGGCTAGGAAACAAAATATTCCTAAAAAAGCCAACCTGTTTGGCTAGGAAACAAAATATTCCTAAAAATGCCAACTTGTTTGGCTAGGAAACAATATATTCCTAAAAATGCCAACATGTTTGGCTAGGAAACAAAATATTCCTAAAAATGCCAACATGTTTGGCTAGGAAACAAAATATTCCTAAAAATGCCAGCCTGTTTGGCTAGGAAACAAAAATATTCCTAAAAATGCCAACTTATGTTGGTCGGGAGGTAAGTATATTCTCGAAAATGCCAACTTATGTTGGTCGAGAGGTAAATATATTCTCGAAAATGCCAACTTATATTGGTCGGAAGGTAAAGCGCCAAAATCTACTAACTATGGCTGGTTGGGGATAAAAACCCACCAACTGTAGTTGGTCGACAAGGAAAATTTACCGACCTTGGTTGATCGGAAACATTTTATGGGCAAAATTATTTCAAAAAGACTAACTATAGCTGGTCGGGGATAAAAATCCACTAACTGTAGTTGGTCGACATGAAGAATTTAACAACCTTGGTTGGTTGGAAACATTTTAAACATTTTTATACTTATTAATTTATTACTAAGTTGGTCGAGAAACAAAATGTTGTTTTTGCCAAATGACTATCACAAGTTCAAACTACACAATATTGTTATCTTTTTATCAGATATGCATGCACAAATATAAAATGTTATAAGACAATAGCGAATAAAAATGAAGGTCATTCATTGAATTCAAAATAAATTACATTGATAATGAAATGAAAGTTACATTGATATTGAAATATATACTAACTATTACATCAAAAATTCCTATTCTACTGGTTTTTTCCCCTCTTCTTTTGACACAGGTTCCTCACCAGCAGGCGGATCATTTAAAGCCAGAGGAGAATTTATGAAGTTGAGATCCTTTAACATCCTGACATTCATCACGGATGGTTGATCTAGAAGATGCTCGGGATGATATACTTCAAAAATTGAATGAAGATTGTAGTCGCCGAGATACTTAGAAATCAAGCTCCGAGGAAAGGCCCGAGCAGGGATCCAACTCATATCCAGTTTGAATGGTGGCACGAGTAAGTCGAGAAGCCCGGGATCATGGTAGTCCCACAGGTAATGACTCTGTTCGAGTTGCAGTACACCTAAGGCATTCAACCAGCCTTGCTTGTAGCCCTCATTATTAGCATTCTGGATACGATCGTCCAAGTGAAAGAGAGCTTCGTTGTATCCAGCCATCCAGAACTCCTTGGGCTGTTAATCTGTCCAGCTGCTCGTGGAGATTTTTGACGAAGAGCTCTTTGTTCTCCAAGGTAGATTTCTGCGTGGAGAGCTACTCTTACAAGTCTCTGATTTTCTTTGACATTTCAGCCAAAGCCTGGTTCTTCGCCATTAGCTGGAAGGCCTGGTTCTCTAAGGCAGACTGAGTCCTCTGTTCCTCGACAGGAATCTGAGTTGCTCTTGCTCATCCCCGAGGAGCTCTTGCTCGTCCACGAGTTGATGTAGAGGGGCCATCTCTCGTTAAGGTTTCCAACTCGTCCCTCAAGTTAGCATTCTCGACCTATAGGAACGAAAATCCCTCATCGGTCACTGGGATTAAGGCTTTGGAAGAAGAGGCTGCAGACTTCAACTCTAATAGCTCTTTCTGCAAGTTGTTGTTCTCTCGCTCCAGCAACTCGGTAATCTGTCTGCATTGCTCGACCTCACCTTTCAGGGTTCTCTCCCTCACATCGTACCCATCAAAAAGCTTCTCGTAGCCCTTGTCGGCAATGATCAACTTGTACTTCTTCGCATACCCCTCATACAACAGGGTAGTGGATTCTTTGTATTGAAGCTGAAGGTCTTCGAGGGTGCCTTGGAGATCCTCGATCATGTCATAATAGGCCACATTATTGGCCACCGCTCGATCAAGTAGACACTTCAGATATTGATATGCTTCCATTGCCTGTTCTAAAGCATCTTGGTCGAGGATATCTACAACTTGTGCTGCACTCGGGTCTGTGTGACCAGCTTTAAAATAATCATTACATTGTCGCAGCAACTTAGTATCGTGGGCAAATAGTAATTCCATCCTGGCCAGAAACTAGCAGAGAAAAAAAGAGCAATCATCAATAAGAAATATAAGAAGAGTATGAATAGAAGATAAACAACAGTACGCAAAAAAGTCCAAGTTTTATTAGATCATAAAGTTCAGAGTTACATATGTGGGTTACATTTGAAAAATAAAAAGATAAAGAGAAACCCGAACAACTCTACACCTTTTCCTTATCTCCCAAAACCTTCTCGGGAGGCTGGGACGAGGAAGTAGGTTGCTCGGAGGGAATGGATAGTTGCTCGGAGGAAGTAATAATCTGCTGAAGTTCCTCAGCAGCAGGCTGAATGGCCGAGGGATTATCTCCCAATCACCAAACAAGACTCTTCTGAGGCAGCTTCGTCCTCTTTAAGATCTTCTGGGGTTGGAGGAGGACCAGGAATGTGTTGCTGGAAAAGCTCCGAAGATTCATCAACTTTCATTTCCTAGAGAGAAGCAACCCATCCATCCCTAAAGTATTTGAGACTGCTATAGTCCACTTGCGACACCATAGCAGCCAACCCCTTGTTCCACCCCTTGTCCCAGCCAGCGCTGAAGGACTTCTTCACAGCCATCTTCCTCTTCAATTTCTCTGAGGAGAGCTTCTCGGATAGCAGGTTATCAACAGCTTTCAATTTGTTTTCAATCTATTCCTTCTGTTGACCTACTTCCCTAAGTTGAGCCAGCTCCTCCTCAACAGCCTTGAGCTTATCTTGAAGCTCCCCAGCAGTTTTGAGCTTCTCTTCGAGCTCCTCATTTGCCTTCTCCAGGGCATTTATTCTCTTCTCCAACTCCTTGGAGGCATCAACAGCTCGAGATTTCTCTTGCTTGGTGGAGGCAAGCTTTTTATCCCAGACAGCCTTGTCAGTAGCGTATGTCTGGAGAGAATCGTCCAAAGACTTGATAGCTTCTGCTAGAGCTCCCTCCACACTGGACGAGGAGCATGAAGCTTTAATCGCTTCATCCTTCTTCAGGATTATATTAAAGCAGTTCGTCAACTGTGAAAGTAAAAAGAAAGCAAGTCAGAAACAGAAATAACAAAGGAAATATGAAAATTTCAAAGTAAGAAGACTTACAGAAGCAAGGTGACGAGCAGCTAACGAGGTGACCATGTCCCGAGTAAGGTTTTCTTCAGTACCTTGGACCTCGGGAATGATCCAAGACTTTACCGAGCTCATGGCAGAGCTCGGAGGAACAAAAGTGGGAACCCCTGTCCCAGCAGTTGTTGGTTGAGTGATGGTGTCAGCCAAATTGACCGAGGAGCTCTTCTTCAGCCTCCTCGGGGGAACAGGAACAGATTCAACCAAGGAAGGACCCTTGGTCGGTGATATTACAATCACCTCTCGAGGAGCAACAGACCTGCTCGGAGCCACTGCGGGCTTCTCTACAACCTTCACGGTAGCAGTCGAGGAAGGCACATCATTCTTTTTTGTCCCCTCCCCTGGGACATCAACTTTACTTCTTTTTACCTCACCATAACCAGAGGCAGGTTTCTCAAACAGAGTGGGAGGTCTTATTCTCTTCATCCTTTCGCTTAAAGGGTGAGATTCAGGCGAGGAGCTGGTGGAAGCTGGTACTGGCTCTGAGTCACTTATTACTAGACGAGCAGTAAAAGAGGTGGTGTAGCTCTTGTATTGCAGCAGATATGATGCCGACCTAATATGCTCGTCAGCAACAGATTGATGCAGGATCCAGATAAGTTTCAAATGCCTTATATTGACATCTGTTCTTTTGGGCACTTTCTTTTGTTATCAACTGCAAATAAATAAACATTGCCATCAGTGACACATTTTATCAAACATAAAGGAAGCATAATTTCAAAATAAATAAAAAAAAATAAAAATAACCTATCCCATTGCCATAAGGAGGGCATTTGGGACCTTGGTGAACCTCATCTCCAGTTAATGAAGGGTGTTGCCAATTTTTTATGACAACCCCGTGTTCAAAATAATCCCTATTGGCATCAGGGAGATTGACTACTAAGGCTCTATTCAAAATTCTAGTTTTTAAATAAAAAATATTATCATCAACTGGCCATCTATAACAAAACATAATCTCAGGAATTCCTATGCGAGTTCCATGGATCTGATTTAATCTATGCACCCCATTAACTATTCTCCATGTGTTGGGGGCTATTCTTGCAGGAACAACGTCAAAGTAATGACAAAATTCCAGACACAAGGGATTTGGTGGAAAAGAAAATCCACACTCAGCAATAAAGAGGCTAGGGAACCAATGTCCCTCAGCCAAATGGAAATAATCAGAAGGCCCAGAAAGCTCTTCCAAAACAACCCAGGAGGGAATGGAAAAATCAGAGCAAAATTTATCAAGAGATTCAACAGGGTAAACCATGGTGAATAAAGGAAATGAAGAAGAAGGAATAAGATCTTACAGAAAAGAGTGGATCTGATGACAACGGACTGTGGAAGAGATGAATACACAGGAGAGAAAGAGATGACGGAAAACTCGAAGATAAAAATTTGAAAAGGTAGAAGACGATGGGAGTGTCTGTGAAGTTTAAATACCTTGCCTTGGGAAATGGTGAAGTAATGATTACAAAAAAGTATGATTACGTTACCGGGGGCTAAAAAGATGAAAAGGGGCGTGGGAATCAAAGCGGGCAACGGCGGTTAAAAAGACGAAAAGTGGCGTGGGAATCGAAGCGAGCAGAAAAGTTCAAAAAAGCATGATTCTACGAATTTAGAAGGAGAAATAAATATGAAGGAAACACTCCTAAAAATCATGAAGACCATTTAAAGCTATCATATTCCGAGAAAAAATGTTCCCTACTCCTCAAAATTCGAACTATGAAACATTTGGGGCTTTGGTTGATACCAAATTTAGTCTGCTGACATGGCCCAATTAAATGAAGACACGTGGTGATCTACATGGCAATAATAACACTTCCGAGGAACCCACAAGCTCCGAGGTACAAGATTACAACGAGGAAGACTATTTCCCCGAGGAACACTGCTTCCCCGAGGAAATCATACGCTCCGAGGAATGAGAACTCTCCGAGGAACTCTTGTGCACCGAGAAGCCTAGGTGGTCCGAGCAACTCAGGCGGTCCGAGCTGCACCTCGAACAAAGCATTAATAGCGGAATAACTAACAGTTCAACTCATTCATTAAATGCTTATCATTTAGACGCACACGCTTAAGGGGGATTAAATGTATTACCCTTTCATATATATCCCATTTAATGTATTACCCTTTCACATTACAGCCTCAGGGCTATAAATACATTGTACAATCCTCATTCTAGGGGGATCGAAAAATTCATACCGGAATTTTTTGATAGAACTTGTAATCGAGAATTTCCAAACACTCAGCAATAAAACAATAGTGGACGTATGCCATTCTTATAAGGCTGAACCACTTTAAAATTATTTGTCTCATTTATTTATCTGTGATTGAATAATTAGAATTATCTAATTTTTTACATCAACACTATGGATAAGGCCGGTGAAGCTCGCAAGCTTCAAATCAATGAGTTAGAAGAAATACGCAATGATGCATATGCGAATGCTAAAATTTCTAAATAAAGGATGAAACTTGCTCACGATAACATCATTCGACGTAAAGAGTTTCTTCCCGGACAAAAAGTTCTTCTCTATAACTCTCGGCTTCACCTCTTTCCGGGCAAGTTATGATCACGATGGTCTGGCCCGCTCGTTGTGAAGAATGTTTTCCCTCATGGAGCTGTTGAATTAAACGATTTGAAATGGGGAAATACATTCAAGGTAAATGGACAACACCTAAATCCATATCTAGAGGCGTGTGTGGAAGAAGTAAACACCTCTGGTTGTCGAACCCCGTTTACGGGGTAGAGTGAGCTGTTACAGCGAGGTCGTCGCACCCCCGACGCATATAGGGTGAGAGTCATGTGTGTAGTGAGAGTCAATAGGATTAAGGTACATTCGGGAAAGATCATTCGCATGTTTCGGGAATATTGAGTCAAGTCGCATTGACCATTGGTATCGAGAGGTTTTAATCCAAAAATTAATTAAGAGTATGTTAAGAAAGTGAAAAAATTCGAAGATGAGAGATCGAAATTAAGTTCGGGGAAAAATCCAGCCCAAATATTGGAGCCGAACTGGTTCCTTTGTTTTATGGCTGTACCGGTTCTCCCCAGACCAGTTCCATTAATTTTGAAGCGGACCGGTCCACTTGGACCAGTCTGCCCGGACCGGTTCCTTTAATTTTGAGGCAGACCGGTCCGCTAGTCGAATTTACCTGAATATTAAATGACCGAACCGGTCCGGTCCTCAGGCAGACCGGTCCGCTTTCTGCAGGTCTATTTTTTCCCTTCCCTAGATTCACCCCCGTTCTCCCCAATCCCATTTATTCCCTCCAATTCGTTTTCCCAACTCCCAACCCTAACCTTTCCCTCCCAAATTCACCCCTTTTTCCCTCCAACCCTTTTCCCTCCAAATCCAAATCCAAATCCAACCCCTACCTCCACTCTTTCACTTATAAATACACACCCAAACCCTCCCCTTCCCTCCACACCTTCAACCAAACTCCTCTCTTCTCCCTCCCTAATTTTCCAAGCCAAAAACTCTTTTTTGATCATGGCCCAACGCGCTGCCCCCACCAAGTATGACTCCACCGATATCTACCCCTCCAGCAATGAGGAATTTCGCTCCCGCTAAGAGGAGCGATGGTGCCATCGGTTCTTAGGTCCGGATCGTAAACTCCATTTGGAGAGAGCGGTCGAATGGACCAGTCTGCCCCAATCCATCACCGCCCTTTTCATGACTAGGTGTTGGTGCCGTTTCCTCAATGAACCGTATGAAGCGGCATGGGCGACCGAGGTGCGCTCCTTTTGTGTCACCCTTGTTAGGACGGGCCAATTCGAGGCCTAGGCTTACGTGGATGGGAACGTTGTAGCTTTTTCATTGGCCCTTCTCACTGCCAAATTGGCAGAAGACGTTGTTCCCGACATCCAAGAATTCACTTACCCATGGAACGTCGCCCCATTTGCCAAGGATGTTATCATGGCCCGCATTGCCCCGGATGTTGCATAGACGGGGAAAACTGTTGCGGTGGGCCATCTCAATGAGATGGCACGCCTAACCTTCCAAATCGTGTGTGCAAACATCTTGTAAACATCAAACGACTCAGCGATGCGGCCCTGCCAGTCCACCTTGACCTACCACCTCTTTGACCCACACACTGCCATCAACTTAACTCGCAACTTATACGACGACATCTTGGTCGCTGCCATGTATGAGAAGGGTGCCGCCCCACTTCCCTATGCCCGTTTGATCACTTCCATCCTCAAGGATGCTGGAATTGCGACACCGCTCGACCGAATTCTCCTCCCTAGTCCTTTTGGACAAGGGTCCCTCACCAAAAGTGCCAAATAGCTAGCTGTCCTTTGAGCACGGTGGGGAAGTGATAGTGAAGAGGAGGCTGCCTCTAGTGAGAGTGACGAAAAAGAAGAGGCCGCCGGTGTGGATGTCAAAATGGAGGATGTCGGTCCGGATGAAGAGTCGACGGACGAAGAAGACGACCCGAATTTTGAGTGGGCCGGTAGTGACCTCACAAATCGTATGGAGGCGCTTGAGACGTGCTTCAACACCTTTATGACCGATTACCTCCGTGATACGAGATTGATGTTCCGTTTCTAAGCGGACATATACCGACGTCAAGGGGATCCCAATGAGCCATTTCCCTCATATTTCTATGATCCCTATAGCCCCGATGTGCTCGGTTCCTCCCAACCCCGCCCCAGTGAAGCTTGATGTGGTTGTGATAGTTTTTATTTGTTTTTCCTGTTCACATGTTTGTATGCCTTTCCTTGTAATCGTACCACAATCTTGTTTGCTATAAAATCTGCATTTTTCTCCATTTGTTTGTTTTATTTATCACAGTTATTATTTTGCCTTGTTTAGATTTTAGTCCTTTTTTCTTGAGGACAATGCAAAAGTCTAAGTTAGGGGGGTCACAAGTGTGTATTTCTAAAACTTTACAAATTTTCAAAAATGCCCAAAAATCTAAAAAAATCATAAAATTTTGAAAAACTCAAAAATATTTTTGTTCAAAATAAATAAAAATTGGAATTCAGACTTTTCAAAAATATCATTAAAAGTCGGTTCAAAGTCTCAAGTTGTAAAAATTCAACATACACAAAGCCGAAATTGACTAAAAATTGAAATTGACTAAAAATTGACGACTTAACAAATATGTGTGGAGATTAACAAACCCGGTGAGATTCGAGCCTATCACTTTTTGTGAGTTTTTAAATCAATCCGAGTTAATTGTTAACTCAAAGTTCTTTTTAGCGCCTAAAAAGTCGTCGAGGATCTCAACCCTTTCATTTTGATCAGTTATGAAAAATGTTTGTGATATTGCCTTGAAAAATGTGCCAAAATTGATCTCTAAACTTAAATTCATCTCGAAACGCATATGGTAACGCAATAAGTAATTCGGACAATGAAGTAGGCCCTTGTTTGTCACCTAAAAATATTGGTCAGAAAAAGATGCGAAAAATCACCCATTTTGCAATCCAAATTGAGCCAAATATATTTTCCCTTTCGTTTGACAACCCGAAAAACCCAAATATACCGGAATTGCGAAGAAAGGAAAAATTCAGAATTTAAGCCCGAAAAGTGCATATAAAGGGGAAAGAAAAAAAGATATGCTCAATAAAAATAGAAAGAAAAGAAGTGAAAAATAGAAAAAATAAAAAAAAGAAGAAAAAATGAGCAATAGCCCGAAAAAAGAACAAATGGACATCATAAATGACTTTTCCAATTCAAATCCTTCCTACCATTCTCATTTTACCCCATATACCTTAAAACTCGAAAATTCCTAACCGAGTCTAATTGGAAACTGGTTACTGCGTGGAGAGATAATACACCAAAAGATAATAAAAGAGATTGAATGCGCGAACAAGAGGCAATGTTCCCCTTTTAAAACCATAATCCGTCGATGAGATCCTTTTACCATGAAATTTCCATTTTTCTACTTTTATGCGTGAGTTTGTGTCCATTGCATTTACTCTTTATATCACGCATACCAAGAGAATAACCACGTTCCGAGTGATTTGTTTGAGATAGCATTCCGTGAGAAATTGAAATCAAAATGAATTTTCGGGTAAGTAACGTGATGATCAATTAGTGGAAGTTGACGGTTATATTTTCGGCTTCACACACACACACACACACTATGATTTGAGACTTGTAAATATGACTTGATGATGACTATTTTCTGGAAAAGTTTGAATTACACAATTTTTGCGTATCTTGAATTTTCTTTGAGTGGAATTTTGTGGGTATATTCACTGCAAACCCTCTCGAGACACAACTCGTCCTACTAGGGTAACCTAGGGGTTTAAAGGCTTGTTGCATACACTAAATGCAATCGCTTGCCCGTGAAAAAGGTATTCTATGTTAATAAAATGTTTTTCAAGAGTTATGCCATGCTAGGATTCTTTTACATTGCTCGGGACGCGCAAAGTTCTAAGTTAGGGTGGTTTGATTAGGCATAAATTCGTCCCAATTTATCCCTTAATTTAGCTACTTTTAGCACCTCGAGCAACGTAATCAATTTAACTTTATCTCATAATCTTGCTACTGACTTATCCTAATGAGTACACCGAGTTTTTGGTATTTCTTATTGCTTTTACAGGTATGTGATGTCAAGAAACGAAAGAAAGAAACCGGAAGAATCAAGAAAGACAAGCAAGAAAGTCAAAAGGGCAAAAGTGTAATTTTTACCCAGAATTCAGATGAGGTACCTCAAGATAAGTTGAAGATATCACATTCATGAACACATAGGAAGAAACGGCACCTCTAGCGGAGTCCCGTAACAAAAGATATGAGCAGTCAAAGTTGAGAAAAAAAGTCAAATAGGCAGACCGGTCCGCCCCTACCCCGGACCGGTCCGCTATGCCATATTCTAGAAGACCCCGGATCAAAAGCAAACCAAAGAAGGATGAAAAATAAAAGAATCGATCCGCTGGAAAATAAAAAGAACCTATCCGCATCAAGAGGCAGACCGATCCGCCTAAGGCCCGGACCAGTCCGGCTATCGAGATCTTGAAATCTTATCTTCTCCTAAGAAGAGTCCTAGTGCAGTTGAAAATCCTGAATTGTTGTAGGGTATAAAAACCCGTTTTATTATCATTATTTGTACGGAGAATTTTATCTAATTTTCCATTCTTTTCCAGTATCCATAGTTTAGATACAATTTACAGTTTCAATTCCAATAGTGAAGATTAGTTAGAAATTATTTGATTACAAGTTTTCTTAATTGCTGCTATTACTGCTTGGGTGAGATTAGTGAGTTATTTCTTCTTTTCAATTCTGTTCTACATCAATTCATAAGTTTTCCTAGATCAATCATGGTTTTTTGCACACCAAACATTGTTTTCATTACATTCAGCATGCTAGGCTAGATTTTCTAAGGCCGGGATACATGAAACCAGCCTGATGTGTTAGTTGCATGTGTATAACATTAATCCTCTGAATTTAGTGATTGATTATGACCGTATTTCATAGGAACACAACAATTGTAGATCTTTAGATCTCGTTTACCTCTGGGTAATCGGGATGCTTTAGAATGCAATTCGAGTGTCACTATCGCGATACCGATTTACTCGTCCTCAGATTAAGTATGATACGGGATTGAACCTCATATACGTAATGCTTGGGAGTACTAAATTCCGGGTCAAATTAATCAATTAAATTTATGATTAGTATTATAACTTCAATACACTAGGGTTGGGGGATTGTATTCCCGTCCTGTTTTTCTCATCACATAGTTTAAAGTTTCAACACATTCTTCATTAATAATTTAGGTAATTTAGTCTAATTTCATCTTTTCATAATTTCATAATTCCACTTAGTTGAAGTCCATTCTTGAAACCAAATCATTTTTTCTTTCTTTTTAGAGTCAAAGTTAAGATTCCTTCGACTTTTCCCATCGTTACAACTTCGTTGTATTAGTTCCCTGTGGATACGATCCCGACTTACCGGGTTTATTACTAACGCGACATGCTTGCACTTGAGCCTAGAGTGAACACACATTAAAGACACAGTCAGATGAGATGAGGTGATGTTCCTTTTCAAGAACTTTGATCGTAGCAGCCCATGTATGGTTCACCTCACTCCCAAAGAGTTTAATTGAGAATTTCAAGCAGCTCATAGCGCGATTCATACACAACTTCTGATTTGGGGTGAGGCCCCAAAAGAAGACGACTCACCTGTTGTTCATAAAGCATTGGAAGAATGAGAGTCTCAGGGAATATATTACAAGGTTCAACAAGGAAAAGCTAGAGTTAAAGATTACGAAGAAAACATGGCAATGACAGCTTTGATAGGAGGCCTGCAAAAGGGAAAGCTTCTCTAAAAGCTTTCTGAATACCCGCCAAAGTCCATAGTCGAGTTAGTGGCGATGGCCGACAATGTTATGAACTTTGAAGAAGTTATGTCAACAAAGTATGAGGATAAGAAGGGTACTAGAAGTCGGGGAAAGTTCCAGAAAAAGAATCAAAATGGAAAAAGAGATTAATTAACTATAAGTTTGCCAACTGCACTCCCCTCACGGTCAGCTACGAGCATATCCTGAACGAGATCAAGAATGTTCAGTCCTTGAGGCGGCCCAAAAAGTTCAAATCTCCTCGTCATAAGAGGAACACAATTTTATAGTGTGAATTCCACCAGGACCATAGGCACCTGACCGATAAATATTTTTCTCTGAAGGGTGAAATTGAGAAGATGTTGAAGGCCGAAAAGCTGAGAAAGTATATGGACGAGAGTGGCTCAAGGGGTGGCTGAGACGACATCCAGAAGAACAAGAGAAATGACAAGTGTAGAACAGATGCTATAGCCAACTGAGATGATGATGATAATGAGTCGAACGATTATAATGAAGACGACCCTAACCACCCTCCTAAGTTTGTTAATCTAAAGGTTTGGCTCAATGTGATCTCGCATGAGGTCAAGATGATCTGCGAGGGGGCTTGCTGGAGGAGGAAGAGAAGTCACTGATAGGAAAACACATGTAGCAGAGCAAAATGCTCTCCCACCAAAGCCTAAGATTGTCAACTCAGCTGCAATTCATCTTGTCAATGGTAAGAGAGACAAAATTCATATGAATACTTTATTAGTTGGCATATCAAGGTTATATTTCAAGGGAATTTTAGCTCCACGTTATGACCCTTTGGTCATACTACTTTTGTTCATGGCTATTATGTTCTAAGGATTCTGGTAGACGGAGGCAACTCAGCCGACGTTATGTTTTGGGATTGCTACAAAGGTCTATACCTAAGCCAAAATAGGTTGATTACATATCACCAACCACTCATCGACTTTAGTGGGGAGAAAGTACAACCTTTAGGCATATATTTAATGGAAGTAAGAATAGGGAACAGTTGGCTGAAGTGTCTTACAAGGAAAATCATCTTCTTCATCATGGATGAAAATGTCAACTCAGCCTATAGTATAATTCTCGAAAGGGTAAACCTCAAGGAATTTGAGGTCGTGCCCTTAACAGTCCATCGGATGATTAAATTCCAAATCCCATATGGGGTAGGGGAAGTTCAGGGGGACAAAGTTGAGGTGCACGAATGATAATTCAACTCAGTCGAGGAGAGAGAAGCATACAAAAGGTCTAGTACAACTACAACATTGATACCTTAGATCCTATAGATGAAAAGAAACCGAAGAAGGGTGAGACCGCTAAGGAAGTAGAATCCATCATCCTCAATGACGACAAGCCAAACAAAACCATCCGAATTGGCAATGCCCTAAGGAAAAAGGTCAAAGAGGAGCTGGTTAAGCTGTTACGGAAGAGGCAGAGCATCTTTGAATGGAGCCATGAAGATATGATCGACATTGATCGAAAGGTTCTCTATCATAAGCTCAACGTGTCCTATGATGCAAGACCGATTCGACAAAGAATAAAAATCTACTCGCGAGAGAACTATGATGTCATCCAGGAAGAGGTGAAAAATTTAGAGAAGGTAGACTTCATTAGAGAGGTCATTTACCTAGAGTGGTTGGCCAATGTTGTCATCGTCCCCAAAGCCAATGGAAAATGGAGGTTGTGTATTGATTTTATAGATATGAATAAAGCTTGCCCTAAAGATAGCTTCCCATTACCGAGGATTGATCTGATGGTAGACACTACTACCGCTCATGAGTTACTGATCTTTATGGATGCCTACTCAGGCTATAACCAAATATTCATGGATTGGACGAAGAGAAGACAACCTTTATAACTGACAGGGAGACCTATTGCTACAAGGTCATGCCCTTTGGGTTGAAGAATTCCAGGGCCACATACCAAAGGATGGTTAACAAAATATTTGAGGACTAGATTGATAAGATGATGGAAGTGTATGTCCATGATATGTTGATAAACAGACTCAAATTCGACCCCCACGTGGACGACCTTGAGCATAATTTTAACATGATGGATGAATATAAGATGAAGCTCAACCCCACCATGTGTGTCTTCGACATTGGAGTAGGCACGTTCTTAAACTACATTGTGAATCAAAGGGGGATCGAGGCCAACCCCGAAAGATTAAATCTTTGCGGGAGATGAAGACTCCCACAATAATAAAGGATGTGCAGAGACTAACTGGAAGAGTGACAACATTAAACAGGTTTGGGCCTAAAGCCACTGATAAATGCCTTCCTTTATTTAAAGTATTGAGAAAAGATTTTAAATGGAATGATGAGGATGATAGAGCATTTAAAGATTTGAAGTCCTATCTCAGCTCTCCACTCTTATTGTTTGAACCAGTTCAGGGAGATAAACTGTATCCATATTTAGTTGTGTCAGAATCGACCATTAGTGATGTTATTGTAAGAGAAGGAGATAGAGTTCAAAAACCAATCAAATTTAATAGCAAGGCCTTTGAGGGGTCCGAGAAGAGGTACCCCAAAATGGAAAGGTTTGCCTATGCACTGATCTATGCATCGAGGAAGATAAAGCCCTATTTCCATGCACATACCATGGTGGTCCTCACAGACTTTCCCCTTAGACAAGTCATTCACAAGCTTGAGAAGTCAGGAAGACTGATGGCATGGGCAATTGAATTGGGTGAGTTTGACATCATCTACCATCCGAGAATGTCCATAATGGGGCAAGCCCTAGGTGACTTTGTATCCGAGTTCACCTAGGACGAGGCCGACACTAAAGATGTTAAAGATACAACTTGTGAGTTAGAAAGAGAAGTGTGTCCTCCCCAGGTTGAGGCTGAGGCTAGTTCAGAAAGAAAAAAAAAATACCTGAGAATGAGGAGGAACAGTATAATTTCAAAAATGGATCCCTGGAAGAGGGTTATTTTTGTCAAATGGTAGTATGTGGATCCTCTTTGTTGATGGATCTTCTTATGAGAATAGAAGCGGGGTAGGATTAATAATATCAGTGCCAGATGGGACCAATATTAAGTATGCATTGAGATTCAAATTCCAAGCTTATAATAATGAATCTGAGTACAGGGCCCTCCTAGAAGGCCTCTCCCTTGCCTGGGTACTGGATGTGGCTAACTCCTTATTTTAGTGATTCCAGGTTGGTTGTCAATCAAATTTTGGGGGAATACGAGGCTAAAGATGATAGAATGGTAAAGTACATTGGAAGGGTTAAAGAAACGTTAAAGCATTTTACTGAAGTAAAATTGAAGAAGATACCTCAGCTAGACAATGGCCGAGTCGATGCTCTAGCAAGGTTAGCTTCATCCACAAGAACTAAAATCAAAAGAATAGTCCCCGTAGATATTCTCCATCGGCCGATAATCGAGGAAAAAGAAAGTACTGTGGAGTTTTGTTTCAATGTGAGTATGGGAGCCTCTTGGATGGATCCCATCATCCATTACATCAGAGATGGGGAGCTGCCTGAGTGAAAACCTGAGAAGAAGAAGTTACGATATAAAGATGCCAAGTTCTCCCTCATAGGAGACATCTTATACAAGAAGGGGTTCATTCTTCCTTTATTCAAATGCATCCATCAATTTGAGGTATAGTACATTTTAAAGGATGTGCATGAAGGATCATGTTCCATACACATTAGAGGGAGGCCGTTGCCTAAGAAGATCATTGCATAGGGTTATTGGTGGTCGACGTTGGCCAAAGATGCAGCTGCATATGTCAAGAAGTGTGAAAAATGCCAGAGGATTTCCACCATACTCCATCAAACTCATCAACCTCTTACTTCCATTACATCTCCTTGTCCTTTTGCGGTCTAGGGTATTGATCTGGTTGGACCACTGCCAAGAGTTGTGAATAATTATCGCTACTTGATTATGGCGATCGATTATTTTTCAAAGTGGGTAGAGGCCAAGCCGAAGATAACAATCAAAAAGAAGAAGGCCTTCTAATTTAATTGGAAAAATATCATATATACGTACGGCCTACCCAATACCCTAATTTCTGATAATGGCACGCAGTTCAAAAACATCTCCTCGGAGAAATATTATGAACGAGTCAGCATCAAGCATTTTTTCTCCCCTCCTGATCGACCCCAGTCCAATGGGAAGACATAAGTGATGAACAAATGATCCTTAATGGAATCAAGAAGATACTGGAATATGTCAAAGGGTGATGGATTGAGGAGGTATATGATGTCTTATGGTTTTAGAGGACGACAGAGATAACTCCTACCTGGGAAACTCCATTTATGTTGGCTTATGTCTCAGAAGAAGTAGTGCCGATAGAGGTAGGTCTCCCTACCCACAGGGTTCAAACCTATGACCCGAAAGAGAATGTTACTTAAGGAAGACTCGATTTGGACCTTATAGAAGAAAGGAGAGGAGATGCTGAGGTTAGGCAACCTGCCTACTAGCAAAGAATAATGAACTTCTATAATAAGAGAGTAAAGGCATGCCCTCTGAAGGTAGGAAACATGGTATTGAATAAGACATGACAAAAGACAAACAAGCTTCACCCGAACTGTCATAGCCCGTATAGGGTGATTGAAGAGGTAGTTGTAGTGACGTATCGATTCAAAAATCAGGAGGGAGAGCCATTCTCCAATCATGGAATGTCGATCAACTAAAGAAATATTACCAGTAGAGGTCTTATTTTGAGTTCAATGTCATCTTTATGTACATCTTATCAAGTTTGTGTATTATAGTTATACATGTATATGATAAGTGAATTATGAATGGAAATTTGTCAATGTTCTCTCCTACTTTTGTTTGATGTGTAAATATTTCTTGTTAGTAATATCCAACTCATCTTAGGCTATAAAATATCATTCGTGGTGAAGTAGCTTTTAATTTCTTTTGATGACATGGAAGCCCAAACGGGGTTGACCTCTTCCATGGACTCTCAATACAACCAAGAGGGAAAAAATCACTTGGTTGTGGTTCATTTATTAAACATCATTAACTTGGTGGAAATTCTCTCTCGATCCAGATGACAGTGTGTGGATGAGACGACACTCATCCATACACTCTCAAAATTATGAGAGAGGACATGACATACCACCATAATTTGGTGGATTCAAATTAAAAATCAATGGGTTGTGGTTCATTTATTAAACACCATTAACTTGGGGAAAATTCTCTTTCGGTCGAGATAAGAGTGCAAGGACGAGATGACACTCATCCATACATTCTCAAAATGACGAGAGGGGACTTATGATATAACACCATAATTTGGTGGATTCAAACTTAATCGTGGTTTATTTTAAACATCATTAACTAGATGAACTTAGAACTTAGTATGTGACGTGACGTGATGAGACAACTAGTTAATATTCATTGGCAGATTGGTGGATCAACATAAAGCCATTTTGTTATGCCTATTTGATTAAAGCATCAAACAAAAACATACAAGAAACAAGCAGAGACAATTTGCAAGTACAATGAAATATATCATTCAGAACTCTGAGCCGAGATCACACTTTGCAAGTATAATGAAAATGAGTTAAGTGTTTAGTATTACAAGAAAGATGATTACAGAGAAATAAGGGTGTCGACTACAAATGGCCACCCTATTGAGTCGACTCCTCGATTATATTGGTCTCGGCCCCACCTCGAGTCACCAGCACAACAATCACCTGAGTATCAGCATGGACCTTCTCGATAGGGGTATCAGACAATGTTCCTTAACCCTCAACTATCGCAAAGTATTCAACATAAGAAAAAGCCTCTGCGAAGAGGGGGTCCCCAATGTCAGCAGCCTCCAACAATGGATAGATAGAGGAAACGACATCAGAAAATTTCAGGATGACCCACTTACTGGCCATCTTGATTCCCCTTTCCAAGTATTCCAAGACGAAACATTAACCAACGTCTTTGATTTTTTTTTTGTGTTCCAACTTTAAGGCATCCATATCCTTTTTATGATCGGTATTGCGATCCTTTAGCTTCTTCTTCTGGCCAACCTTGACTTATAGTGCCCTCTCCACATCGAATAGTTTTTATTAATTCTCAAACATCCACCTTGTGGCTGAAGTGAGGACACAAAAGGACTACAAAAGCTAAGAGTCAAAGTTAGACAAGAAACTTAAATGATATGAGATAAATACAAGAGAGACGAGGATGATACACACACTATGTGATGGAGGCCAAAGTCGTAAACTTTGACGAGGAGCATCTTCCCTAAAAAGTAATAGTCGGCCGCTGAGGGGGATACAAGCATGGAATATTTGGCCGCCTTCATATTTGTTATCAAAGAGCTATGGTCAGCCTTGAGTTAGGCCAAATTGGAAGCTCAAAAATATTCAAATGAGGAAAACTCGGGAGCAGCCTCAGTAGAGCCCACCCTCAGCCTCGTCTGAGGATTAGGATGAGTTTCACTAGGAACCATGGGTTCTTTCCTTTTATGGGAGGTATCAGGGGGTATCGGCCCCCAGATAGTTAATTTCTTTGGAGGTTTCTTATTGCATCTCTTTTTCAGGCCTGACAGAATACTTAGAGCCATCATGTTTGAGACCTCGTCAGAGATATTTAGAGGACGATTTGAAAAATAAGTACAAGTAATATATGAGAAGAGGGAAGACTTGAGCAAAATTATAATTAACTCACATAGCTCGTCTAAAGGGTTGACTTCTAGACCGACTTCCTTAAGGTACTCAGGGGACATGAGGTCCTCAAATTTGGGAAGGGAACCTTCCTTTCCTTGGTCCCTCAGATAGTCGTCCACATCTCGTTCCTCAAGGCTTAAGCCAGGATCTGATATTGCTACCATTGAGGGATTTTCCCAGACATGTGGAACTCCCTACTCATCCTCATCAGGGTCAGGCCCGAATGGAATCTCCCAGGCCCTAGACATGAAGAAAAAACTTTGCTTACAGTAGTAATTGGATGTTTGGTCTATATGAATAATCTTCTTGTGTGGTTACCTAGCACCCAAATGATAGTAGCCAACCTGTTTGGATGAAGATGATATGTTGTAACAGGTTTTGAAGAGCTCAATGAAAGGCTCATCTGTAAAGGTGTTGTTCCGTAAAGATACATACCCAAGGATGGTTTTCCAGGCATTAGGAGCCAACTGAGTAGGGGAAACCCTTAGAATGGATAAGATAGCTCTGATGGCAGGATAAAAGGGAAGCCAAATGCCAATCTTAGACATCTGGTCATAGACAACGACCTCTCCTCTCGGACATCAAAGACCTTCTTATCCTTATGAGGGGGAGCCTTATTCTGATATCAGGTTTTATGCCATATAAATTCCTCCAAAATAGTAGATCATATTCTTTGACAGAAGAGACGAATAACTCAATATATGAAGTATCAACTGAGTCCTCAACCTCATCATCTCTATCCCCATCGTTGGTTTAAGCCTTTCCCTCGTCCTCTTGAATCTAGATCTCAACCTTAGGAGCGAGAAGACCTTACGAAACCTCTCACAAAATTCACTAGGGGAGATAACTGAGACAAGAATGGAAGTAGGATTTACTATCATCTCATCTTTATCAATATGACTAATAACATATGGGTTGTCCCGGATAGACGGATCGACCTCAGAAAAACATGACGTGTGAGATTGTGATTCTCTCATCACGCTTTCAAAATTAGTATCTTTGGCTTGAGCAAAAGAAGAGACAGGAAATTCAAAAGTGGATACAAAAGATTTTAAAGGTGAGGGAAAAGTTTTAGAGGAGGTAAGTATTGTTCTCAAGGGAATTGGGAAGGTGGGTCGTACCTAAGCTGGATTGGCCCTACGTTTAGCCTTTTCCTCTTCCTCTACCTTATGAATTTTTTGAAAACACCTCTCCCTATGTGTGGGTAACTCTTCTGCCAACTTGTATGTTCTTTGTAACATCCAAGTGCCGAGGTAAGAATTAATCTACCTGAAGCAAAATTCCACAAGAACAAACAGCTTGACGCTTTGACTATCTTTAACCTAAGGAACAAAATGGGGATTTAATTATTTTGTTCAAGAACATTCAAGGAATACTCAAGAACATCTTGAGTATTCACTTAAGAAGATAACAGAAAAAGTCACCGGAGTTGACTGAAAATCCTAGTAAGGCACTAGCAAGCCCAAAACTAAGTGGCGATGGCCCCTAAAAACCTGTTTCTACCCAGTAACCACAAAAAAGCTCTAATAGCCAAATATGGCCGCTGGAATATCGAACAAGCTCACCGAAAAATGGAAATATCTTATAATCAACTTGAATAGAGACGAAGCTTAAAAAATAAGGCGGAAGGAGGTTATCTATAGGGAATAGAAGAACAAGGAAGTAAGAGTAGCCTTGGAAATTTCTTGGAAACACGTGAAAGTGATGGCAGGAACAATGGTTCTAGATAGAAGAAAGCCCGCGAAGGTTTGTAAGGTGATGAAAGAGAAAGTGGTTTGAAAAATAACCACTTAAATATAATAATGATTTTTTCCCGATTTATAAAGCGCCGCATAGTTTCCCACAAGCCTCATCATTTCAGGCACAAAACCTTAAGTGCCCAGCCGTCAATCATGCCTCGATGGGACATAACCCTATGGGAACTGTGTCAGTTGTCACACCAAGTTTCTAGCCCGGTTGATAATTTCCACGTGTCACCTTAGCAACTGACATCAGTGTATTCAAACATTATTACCCCTTAGCCTCCTCCTTATGCCAGTGACTAAGGACTAGGGGTGATTGATATGCCCAAGTGTAGCTTCGACAAACCTAGATCCATCACAGCCGAGGTCGATTAGTGTCAGTGTTCAAAGCAAGGAATCATATCCCGATTGTGGACTCGACTTGGGTCACCATGGCCTCAGCCATAGAGAGTCGACCTCACCCAATGAGTCTGGTCCAAATGGTTCAACATCAGCTACAGGTCCGCAAGTGTAACCTCGACTTCATACTCCATGAGACAGAAGACGAGGGCTGACCCAGGTCAACATCTATAATGATCTCATTAACAGGTTAATCCATCAACTAGGCCTCAGATTGGACTATATGGTTGAGTGTGACACTTGGCAGAGCGCATGGTTGGGGAATGTGTGAGAGTGTGCACGTGGACTATAGACCTCATGTGTATCAAAACCTTTATAACAACATATGCCTCACACGTGAGGGAATATTTGATCATCATGACCTATATGTGACAGAGACATCTTCTCACTCCTCATTGGTTGGGAACATTCCATACATTCATACTACATGCTTAGAGGTACACTACACCCCGTAAGCACTATAAATACTTGTCTTTTACCTCATAAAAAGGGGACATATATTAGAAACCCTGCTGAAACCCTATCAAATTTACTGTAAAAGAGAGATAGCTTGAGCGCGTGTATCCATGGCCATTAGAGCCAATATTTAGTGTTTTACACACACTGCACAGTGGACGTATGCCATTATTTGGCTGAACTACATATAACTTGTGTCTTCTTACTCTTTGCCTAATCTCCTCTTGCTATTATATTACTTCTTTTATGCCATTGTTATACCCTCCTGAGTTCACTATTACTTTGACCTGGTGGTACTACTTTTGGCATCATATATGTGCCCATCAAATAATTTCTTTGCTACAATGATGGTTCATCGCTGGTCCGGGGAATTTATCTAGTCTCTTATGATTTGCTTTGCAAAGGAATCACTAAAGCAAAAAAAATCTATCTCTATGGCAATGGCATTAGTGAGAGTGCCAGTCTGGAATAGAAAGCTTGCCTTTGAACTAGAATATACACATTTTCCTAAGTACTCGTGCAACACTAAAGATACTTCCATATCTTTTTACCTTTTACTTTTTACACCTTGGCACTTATATATAAGTATACAACTTACCTAATTGTCCCCCCAAATTTGTCTTGCAAGATTGAATGTTTGTAATATCCCGTAATTTTAAACTATTACATAAATAATTAAATAATAGAAATTTGGGAGAATTTTAAATGATTATTTTAATTGGAAAAACTTGGATTTTATAATTACTATGCTGACAAGAAATCTCAACACAAATTATAAGTAAAAGCAATCACCAGAAAAATAAAGAATAAGAATAAGAATAATCACAACCACACACAATGCAAGATGTACATCAAATATTAGCTTCAAAGTGGTAATGTATTATTTTTATTTATTAAGTTCTTGAAATTCAAGATAGTCTATGAATTATTTTTTATCCTACGTGTGAAATAATTTGTTCTTTTCCTTTTCTTTTATGCATCCAATATGTGCACGCTCTAGCAGTTAAAAACTTAAGGGATTTCTCTCTTGAATTAACTCAGTCATTTGCTAGAAATACTTGTCCTTCTTATTGGAATCCCAAATTTATTTGGGATAAAATTATTCATAAAAAATTTCTATTTTAGTAAAGATTAAGTTTTAACTGTTATAATGTTATAAATTATTATTATCTTTTAAAGTCAGATTGCTAATAATTTATTTTGTATTTTGTGAAGAATGATGATGGAGTTTCTTGGAGTAATTATTTTCGTAGGAGCTTGGAGTTTTGGTTTCTTGTATTATGGATTCATATGGTCGTTATTTATTTGATGCGGATAGCTTCTTGGACATCTTTTTATGTTGAGGGTTTTTTGGACATCATTTGATGTAATAAGATGTATTGTCATTTGATGTAATTTTTGGACATTATTTAATGTCATAGGATTTTTTGTTGACTTTATTTTGTTCTTCATACTTGAATTGTGTAGGGGGATTGAAGATAATGCTTGAATTAGAGAGAGCCTACCCAGTTAACAGAAGGGACATAGAGGAAGGAAGCAGCATAAAGGCAGCGTGGCAATTCAGCGTGACAGCTCATCGAGGAGAATTGCTGAGAGAGCACATCCTTTATCTTCTTTTTCTTACTTAGTTAAATTATACTTGTAACTTGGATTGTAATTCTTTAATGATTGTAGTATTCAGTGTGAGGTCAAACAGTACTCAAAAGAGACCAGGTCTAGCAGGGTCTGGGAGAGTTTACATGCTCTATCGATTGGACCTTGCTCAGCGTCAAGATTGTCATCAAGAGTGATAGCCTTAACGGGAGTTGGAGAAGGAGAGGCCTCTACAGAAATAGTAACAATAGTTGGCTACACCTTGTAGGTGTGTTTCTTCTCGGTTTTTGTACCCAAGGTCTTTTTCTTAGTGGTAGAGGCACTAGCAGCAGAAGGGACTCTAGAGCTTCTTTTTTTGTTTTGATACCCCCTCCTTTGGATCTACGATGATAGTGGGGAATACAGTAGGAGGAGGAATGGGGGTGGGGGTGGCTTCTTGAAATGCCCATTGTACCCATTCCATCTTAACCTGACACTTGGCTCTTATTTCCCCACTAAAACCTGCAGACATGGAAGGTGGAACGAAGGCAATGGGGAAGGCATCTACAGGAGTTTGGGACTTGGATTGGGACTTTGATTTTGAAGAATTCCCACTCTTAGAAGTTTTGGTTTTCTTAGAGGGAGGTTTTGAAGGCCCCACGCTAGAAGGACCTTCGACAATAGTGGTTGGTTTGGTCCTGGAAGCGTTTTTAGCTTTGAGTACGGTAGTAGGGATCATGGGGCAATAAGGGGGCAACTCACTCGATGGATCTTTTGGGGTCTTGCTTAAAGGGAACTCAACAGCAAGAACAAAATTGCCCTTAAGGCCTAATTAAGAAGAAAAAGAGGAAAAAACGGGGGGATACACTTGAGGGACCTAAACAAACTCAAAAATCCTGGCCAGCTGCATCAGCCAGTATTTAGTTGCAAATAGGGAGGTCACATCCCCCTGTCTTGTAATGATGGGGATGGTGACTCGCCCAACCTTTGTTGAGCTGATCTCCCAACCAGAAGTGGAAGCATAGAAGGATAAGTCCTCATTAAAGGTGGCCTTAGGATGGGATAGATGGAAAATAGGGTGAGATGCCCCTTGGTCGAAACCAAATTGGTGGCTGCATCGGTTGGGGTTATAATGCTTGGAGGTATATTCATATTTGATGTAAGAAGGTAAGTACCCAAGGGAGAACAGAAGGACCACAACTAATGAGGGGTTTTCAGTGATGAGGTCCAGAGTAGTTGGTTGGACCACCCTTGCCCCATGTTGAAAAAAATCCCAAGTGTGGAAGAAAACTTCTTCACCGTAAGGCCTCATGAAAAAACTGTCAGGTTTATTAAAAACAGGCAATATGTCTTTAAGACTTTATTTCTTATGGTAACAATACAAATGATGGGGCCTGATGGATTCACCAGAGGGAGGACGAATAGATTTTGGCTGATATAGTAGGAAAACGTGTATAGAGGAAGCCCATGAGAATTATGGTGTTAGAAAAATTGACCTGGTTGTAACGACCAAGAGACCGTTCCATGTCTAGATGGGTCCTATTCAGCCAAGTGTAGAGGGATCCCAGGGCTATATCTACCAGAGGAAGCTTGACCCATTTAGCCAAATGGATAGATATGTTGATAAGGCCCTCCTACGTTGGTCATTCAATTTCCCAAGTAGCACAAAAGGTAAATAATGACAAGTATATATGTTGGTTGTTCTAGAGGTGTACCTTTACCCTCCTAAGAGGGTTATTGGAAGAAGTAGTTGATGAGAAGGGTGAAGGTGGCTTTATTGGACGAACCGATGTATATTCGGAAAATTCGATCCAACTCTGAGCGATTAACAACTTCTTCAGCATCGAGTGCCTCATCATAATAAGACACAACACCTGTGGGCTCAAGCCCCAACAGTTCACAAATGTCCTCCAACGTGATGGTGAACTCACCCCAGGATGTAATGAAAGTATGAGTGGTATCATTGCAATGAGGGACTATAACTTTAAGCGCAACGTTGTGTTTGGAAAGAGTGAAGTTACCAAACCACTTTGCCAGACAAATCCCAATCTTAGTAAGGACACCAACATAAGTGTTTTGCATGTGTGTGTTCCAAATAAAAAAGTTGGTTGGAGAATCTCCTTGTCCTTCGAAATAAATATAGGAGTAGGGAAAGTCACCACGGTCCAAATGGAAGAGCATAGTCCCCTCTGGGAGGGGGGGGGAATAAACCTCAATTTTTAGCTTTATCATCTTCATCACCAAGTGTCAAGGTGTCACACTTCGCACGGAGGAAAACCACCTTTAATATGGAGGAGTAATCATCATTCTCGCCAAAAAGGAGAGAAATGATAGAAACACATTTTCTCATGCCGAGCCACCACCAAAGCAGTGGAGTCCTTAGAGGAAGAAGTATTAGCAGTGGTAGTAGCAGGCGGAGTACTGGTGGTGAGGAAACTAGAGAGCTTGAGGAAGATATGGGAGATAGTGGAGGTTAGTAAAGGGGAAAGGAAGTAGTGAAATTGGTAGAGGATCCGAGACTCGATAAGGCAAAGAGTAAAAGAACAAGGTGAAAACTTGGTTAACAATGGCGGTTTGCTCTTTTCTCTCTCTAAAAAAGCTCTGTAAGTATTGACATAAGCAAAGAGATGAATATGAAAAAGTGACTAAGTGTTGGGAGTTAATCGTTTGAACTCAAGTAGATGTTTGAGTTTCCCACCGAGGCACATGTCAAACCATCAAAATGATTGCAAGTGGACATGTGGCACTTTGGGGATGCTTTAACAGTTAAAAAGACAGGCTCATATCATTAATGAGGTGATGTTTGGGAAAAAGTGTGTTACTTTCAAGAGAAGTTATGTTTTGGAGCTAATTTTTTTAAACCATACAAAGTCCCCATGCTAAAAAACCCAAACTAAGATAAGACAGTTTGAAGAGGCATCGTGGAGAATTTCAACGCTAGAGGAAAGGCACCACGCAACACAGCTCAAAAAGTTCACAATGTACCCTTGCCACAAGCCCGATTGGAGTTACTTCTGGATCAGTTACATCGGGGAGCATTTTACTTTTTGAATAAGCTGAAACGAGGAAGAATAATGGATGAGTTCAAATGATGATAACTCTTTCCACTAGGGGCAGTCCTAACGATAAGGCTCACTTAGTGAGGAACGAAACAACATAGATATGGAATAATCAAACTTTTAAATAGCTAGAACGGGTAATAACAGTTTCCCCAGATATTTTGGGGGAATTACAAAATCCAGTGAAGAAGACAAAACAACTGAAACATAATGATAGAAAAAAGTAGTGATGTCCCGGCTCCATTTCATCGATAATTTACAAGGCTGTGGTTCAGGTTCGTCGGATTAAGAAGTTTTTCATGGAGACATTTCTTGTTATCATAACAAATATCTCCATGAAGGGGCAAAACTTGGGGGCTTGAAGACAATATTTGAATTAAAGAGACCTACCCAGTTAATAGAAGGACATAGGGGAAGGAAGCAACATAACGGTAGCGTGGCAACTCAGCGTTGCAGCTCAACAAGGAGAATGGTCGAGAGAGATCATCCTTCATCTTTTTTTTCTTACTTAGTTAAATTATATCTGTAACATGGATTATAATGTTGTAACGATTATAGTATTCAGTCTTAGGTCAAACGGTACTCGCAAAAGACAAGGTTTGGAAGGGCGTGGGAGAGCTTACATGCTCTATTGAATGACCTTGTCGTGGGAACTTCATAAGGACTTAATTTGGAGGATTGAGAAGTGATACATCATTAGGGCTTGTCCTGACCATCTTAGATACACCTGGTAAATCACCGAGTAACCTTTTACCATCTAAGCTTGTGCGGAGTAGCCTTGAGTTCCACCATATATTGATCCTTGAGCCAAACAGTCCCCTGCTAAATGTCACATCTACTTTAGGTGATGTCACCAGTCAGCTAAACACTGTCCAATCTGAAATCGAGTAAATGTTGTGGTATTGGCGATTGTCAAACGGTTTGGCGATCCACCTCTGTGGTGAAAGTCCTCTGATGAACAGTGGTTAGGTAAAAGTCATGCCTTGGCATTTAATGTTTATGACGTAGGACAAATTGACCCATTATGCATTTCATGTTTGTCACGTAAAGTGTGATCGAGAGGTCTTCACATTGATGAAGACTGAGGCATTTCGAGAGTGGTGTGGGGGATATTTTTTAGCCTCAATCACTTCTGAAAGAGAGAGTTATTCCTAGAGAGAGAATATATATATCAGAGAGAAGTTATTACAAACCAGAGCTCTTACTCACCCACCATTGTCATTTATTATGAAGCTTTTAATAGCTAACCAAACATCTTTCGGAGGTTATTAATGTGTTGGCTGCCTGCCAAAGTTTATTAAGGGTGCTTACTTCTCTTTCCCTTTGAATGAGTCATTTATGAGTTTCCTTTATTATTATTTGAGTTATACACGAATGTATTGTGATTTCAATCTGACTGTTGATCATATATAATATTGTGTGTTCATTTGTATCTATTCAAGAGTTTCTTGGGTCATCGTTTATCACCATACCTATAGGGGTTACACCTCAACTAGTATTACCATACTCCCAGGCTACAAGGGGACTACCCTCTTACAAATTGAGAGAATGTATTGTTTTACAATATATATATGTATAGGTATGAACAATGGCAAATATAATTTTTTATTATAAATTTTTACATTTTGCTGATTTTCAATCATCTTTAATTATTATTGCATGAAAAATAATAGCAAAAAATGACGATTGTATGAAAAATAATAACAAAAAAAAGTAGTCATGGAAACAAATTTATTTGTTGCCAATAGTCGTTTTATATCTTCTTTGAATCTAATATGGCAACCTACTTTTTTGTTACCAAAAGCTATTTTGTTAGCGACAAAGTTGACTTTGTTGCTAAAAGGTATATATTTAGAATGCGAAAAGTATGTTTTAGCAACAAAAAACTGTAATGTGAAATATATACATTTTGGCGACACTAATATTTTGTTGTTAAAGGCCAGCCTATATGATATTTGACAACATAAATATTATTTTAGGTTAAAAAGTTTAAAAATAAATAATATACATTTGGTAACACATTTGTGTGATGCCAAAAGTATACTTTCAGCAACAAAATTTATTTTTCCCAAAGACTTTCCTTGATAGACTTTTCGACAACAAGCTAGCACCATATTGGATTTTGTTGCCAATACTTATTAGCGATACGTTTGTAACTATTAGCGACATACATAGTTTGATGCCTATGTTTCTTTTTCTTGCAATGTCTTCCTCTAAGAAAAAAATCGTCATTGGAATTGACAAATGGTATCTCCTTAGAACGCAACTTTTAAATCTATCTATCCAATATAGTTAATGATTGCTCACTATATAATGCATTCAAATCTAACTCGATCTGATCAAAATCGACGTGCCAGTAGTTTGCTCTAGGATGTAAAAATTAACGAAGTAGAAATATGTGTTATAAATTATGCACCCGATCCAGATAGTGTGGAAGTGCTAGTTGCTATGCAACATTCCCATCCTTCTTTGTGATCATAAATAGTCTAATATACCTTGGTTCTAGCTTCCATATCTTTCTGAATCTCATCACCCCTTTCTGAATATTATCACCCCTTTCATAGGGGAAACCCCAAGTAAGACACGCTCGCTTACCTTAAATGCGATCTCAATCCGCTCGCTAGTCAACTTAATTTTCTCAGTAGTCTCTAGGACAAAATTCGGCCCTAAGTATCTCCCCTCGCCTGGGTCCAACCAACACATTGGGGATTAAAAAGTTCTCCCATAAAGTGCCTCATAAGATGCCATATAAATGTATTTGTGATGATTGTTATTATATGAAAACTACACCAAGGGTATGTTGTCTCCCAACTAGGTTTGAAGTCAATTACACATGATTGTTGCATGTACTCCAATGCCTGATTAACCCTCTTTATCTAGCCATCCGACCGTGGAAGGTAGGTCATCCCAATATGAAGCTTAGTTACCATAACTTGCTAAAAACTCTCCCAAAAGTATGCCACAAATGTAAGGTTCTGATAAGAAATGATTGGTAATTGAACCTTGGATAAATGGATAATATTGGAAATATACCAGTGCGCAACCTTCTCGGTCGAATAATCGGTTTAAGTGGCCAGAAAGTGTACTACCTTTCTAAGGAGTTAAATTATCACCCACAAAGAATCATGCCAATTATGAGTTAAAGGTATCCCCATGATGACATCTATCAAGATGATATCCTAATTCTATTCGAGAATGGGTAGAGGCTGAAGCATACCACATGGATTCTGATGGTCCTCTTTTGCCATCTGACAAGTGGTGCATCTAGATACAAACTAGGTCACATCTGTCTTCGTACCAGCCTACCAATACTCCCTTTTCATATCTTGGTACATTTAATCTCCACCTATATGTACTATAAAATGCAAATCATGCGTCTCCCCTATAACTACATGTCTCATCTTCTCGTTTGAGGGTATTTCCAGCCTACTATTGTAATGAAACCCTCTATCAGGTCCAACTAAAAATAAAGGTACATCAATAGAATAAAACATTTGTTACCTTATCCTTACACATCGGATCTTATGATTATCCTCTGATAACCCGTATAACAATCTCTCGAGTCATTATGAGAATACCCATAAAAACACTGGTTAACTCACCAATCATCTCCACTAAACCCCACTTGACGAACTAAATAGTTGATAAGTTCCCACTGGGTCGTCTACTCAATGCACCTGCCCCTAAATTAGACTTCCCCCCGGTGATAATGTATTATGAACTCGTAATCATTGATGAAAACAAACCATATAAGATGTCTCATATTCAAATCTTTATGTTTGAAAAGACAATCTAGACTCTTTTGATTACTGAAGATTCTACGTTTTTCACCCCAAAAGTAGTGCCTCCATGAATACAAGACAAATATAATGCCCACCAAATAGAAGTCATGAGTCGAATAATGAACCTTACGCAGATCCAACTTCTGAGAGGCATATGAAATTGACATATCCTCTTTAAATAATACTGCACCTAATCCATATAGGGAAGCATCGGTGTAAAGAAAGAAGTCGACTCCACTCCTAGTCAAGGAAAGAACCGGTAAAAAGTCAATTTATCGTTGAGAGTGTCGAATGCATGTTGACACTTATTACTCCAAAGGAATACCACATCCTTATTTGTCAACTCAATCATCAAACCAACTATCTTTGAGAAACTACAGATGAATATCCTATAATACCTAATTGTGAAGCGGAGAAAAATCCACAAATCAATTGATGAGGTCTACTATAAAAATCATGGGAATCAAAACTTTTGGTAACATTCTTATCACAAAAAATAATCAGGAAACAAAAGAATAAAGACATTTAATGAAATTTTGGATCCACACAAAACCAATTCTGATACCTATAATAAACGAAATAAAAAAAGTTATCACTGAATGTTAATATACATTTAAAAACAAACCGGATATAAAAGATGAGCTACAGTTGCTCTACTCCTACGATCTTGTGAGTAAGAAATGGGATGGTTCTAGAGATGCACCTCCAACGATCCCACATCTAAAGGAACTACAACTAACAGGGATCTATAAAAATCATTTTAAAAGAGAAAGTAAATAACAAGCATATGTAAAATATAATTATAATTGAATCTGGGATAGATCATCACTACACATCTTCCTCTCTAGTTCTAACATATTTTAAGTTATTAGTTACCCAGCCCAGCAACCTTAAATATCGATCACATGGTTCTAAAACTCGAACCCATATGTCTCCCCTATAATTAAAGATTACATCTTCATTTTTTCATCTTTAGTTTTATCTCCTGTGTTTTAAAGCATAAGTTGTGCTGTAGTATCAAACCTACAGTTCGTCTCACCACATAACTAATATACCAATAACCTACTTATATCTCAAATCTATACACACTGTATTATCTCATTATAATCACCTCGGTGCAGAAAATAAAGGGTTTCTGGCTAAAATAACCTTGGAGCAGCCTAGAATAACCCTGAAAACACCTAATCCTACCAATTATAGCCTAATAACCACTAGGCACTGGTGGTTTTTCTCATCAAAAAAGAAAAACCCAACAGAAAATGAACTAATGCACAAATATACACAGAAAAGGGAGAGAAAGGGTCAAAGGAGGTTACCTAAGCAACGAAAAGCGAAGAGAAAAGGCTTACAAGCCTAAGATGTGCAGGGAACTAGAGAAGTAATCAAGCTTTTGATATGGAGGGTTCATGAGAGTTTTACAACAAAGAAAACCTTGGCGAGAAACTAGGGAAGAAGAAAGAGAATGAAAAGGCAAAAGGGTTTAAATACCCTTGCATTGATGAGTTGTAAGTATAAAGACACTAATCATTACCCTAGAAAGTCTAAAATATGCCGTCAGAACGGCTTACCTTGGGGAAAACGCTAGCCACTTCAGTGAATGACATGTGTCTAAGGAGTCACTCCAAACCCGAAGACATCAAAATGTCCCTTCATTAGCCTGACTCTCATACCTCTCAGTCACCTACTCACATAGAAGACTACGGACTAGGGGTGATTGATATGCCCAAAGTGTACCCTCGTACTCCGGGTCACTAACCTTGACCTGTCTCACAGCCGAGTTGATAGAGAGCCTACACTAGCCATCAAAAAGATTATCTTACCCAACGTCGGCTCCTCATTAACCAACCTCGATTGGCCAACAGCTGAGGTCATCAACATCTTATGGGCTTGAACTACTGCCAATCTCGTCCCCTGCTTTAGCCGACACTACATTCGTCCCGCTAACTAACCTCGGCCAATCTCTTAGGTCGAGGTCGTATTGATGATTGAAAGGACAAAATAATATCAGACTTCCCCAACCTCTTACTCGGCTAGGCTAAGGTTCCATTCGACGATGACATAAGTACGAGCACATGTAAGCACATAGAAGACTTAGAACACGTGAGCAAGTCAGTTATAACCAAATCATTCCCCTCACGTGAGGTAATATTTGGTCATCATTCCTTACATGTGGCCCAGCCAGGTGTCCACCCATTATTGGAGTATTCAACCCACACATGCTCATAGTATGCTTGGGGGTATGCTACACCCCCGAATCACTATAAATACCTATTTTCTCCTACCGAGGAAAGAATGGATAATTATAACCCTAGATGAAACTCTGTTGGTATACACAGTAGAGAGAGAAAGTGAGAGATTGTATCACAGGCCATTAGTGCCCTCATTGTAGTGAAATTACTCACACACTCATAGTGGACGTAGGCTGGATTGGTTGAACCACGTATATACTAGTGTTTATCCTCTTCTCCTCACCTCCTTCAACTAGATATTTACTCTTGTGATGCTATTGTTATTCCTAGAGTGAGCTTATCAACACCTCATCTCATGGTGATGTTTACAGCATCATCATTTTGGCGCCGTCTGTGGGAACGAGAAGCTATATCTCTTTCTTCTTGAAGCTTGGGCTCATCAGAGACTTTGGTAGTGCACCAGTCGTCCCCTATCGCGTGGAGCTGTTTCACCATTGAAAGGGATCCTTAAAGGTATCAAGATCCTTAGTGTTTTCAGTTACAAGCTCTATAGTATTTTCCATGCCACCAGATTTACCACCTCCATCATCTGGTGTAGGAGGGCCCAGCTCCACCCTAGCACCCTCCTTAGTCCGAGATGGCTGAGGTGGCAACAACTTTGAAGTCCTTAGCTGTAACTCAATAAGCGATGCAGGAGCAATTTTCTCAGCTAAGCCAGAACATAATAATGAAACCATATGGGGTCTCATCGGAGGTGATTACTCCGGAAGCTGCTCAGCCACATCATAAGACTAGGGGACCACCCCAGGCACCACAAAAGGACCTACCTACTCCTCAGCGAAGGAGGGATGTTGCTAACCCTAGGCATTTACGCCTAGGGAGGCAAGGAAACCCTTGCCCATAGGATAAGTATGATGACATTGAGGTAAAGGATGCTCCGACGGACTGGTGGGAGTTGTATGAGGTCTCAAACAACACTGTATGTCCTGTCGACCAGAACTGAGGTCAGTGTGAGAGACGAGATTGTGATTCACACCAAAGAGGATTAGGTTTTGATCACTTAGTTAGAGGGTAGGCCTTTGAAAAAATCATCCCAGTTAATGATTTAAAGGAGAGACTATCCAGGTCAAGAATTCTTACTGGCTATAGAAGAGAAGGAGTTGACTGTCGTCCCCATAATGTCCGAACCCCACATGGCCGAGTATATGGTTAGGAGGAAGTCAACAGCCGATGTTTTGAAGTAGCTGGGGAACCCTCAGTCCACCCGTTGGAGGTGTCTAGGGATAACCTCGGCCAAGCTGAAATTGTTAAACCAAGGAACGACTCTATTCAAAGGCTGGAAAACAAAATTAGAGATCTCTTGAAAAGCCAAGACCCGCTGCAGAGGGGATACTCTAAGGGTTCTCCATTTGTGCCAAGGATTGTGAACTTCCCAACCCCTACTAAATTTAAACCTCCAATGGTGTCTCCCAAGTACAATGGAAGTACTAACCCAGTCCATCATATTGAGATGTATCAGTCTGCAGCTGACATCTATTCTATCCCGAATGAGATGAGGTGCCTAGCTTTCTCAAGCACCTTGATCGTAGCTGCGCATATCTAGTTCACTTCTCATCCTAAAAATTCAATTGAGAGTTTTAAAAGTCTGGCTGAAAGGTTAATTCACAACTTATGTTTTGGGGTAAGACCTCAGAAGAAGACAAACGATCTGATGTATGTCAATAAGGGGCATAATGAAAGCCTCAGAGATTGCATCGCACGGTTCAATAAGGAAAAGTTGGAGGTAGAAGATTACGAAGAGAGCATAGCCATGATAGCTCTCATTTGGGGTCTGTAGAAGGGAAACTCTTATGAAAACTAGCCCAAGACCCCCCCAAGTCAATGGTCGAGTTATGGGAAACATCTGAAAGGTCATGAACGCAGAGGAAGCTATGACTACAAAATATGAGGATGAAAGAGGGAGCAGCAGTGCAAGAAAATTTTAGAAGAAAAACAAAGATGGTAAGAAAAGATTCGAGGATGATAAATTCTCAGACTACACTCCTCTAACTGTAAGTTGTGAGCACATCCTCAATGAAATAAAGAATGATAGATCTCTGAGATGGCTAGAGAGGCTAAAGGATCCTCCACATATGAGAAACAAGAACTTATAGTGCAAGTTCCATCAAGATCATGGCCATTTGACTGAGAAGTGCTTTGCTCTGAAGGATGAGATTGAAAAAATGTTAAAGTCTAAAAAGCTCAGAAAATATGTGGATGGTAGAGATTCTAAGGGAGGAATAGAAAATCCTAAGAAGAAAATAAATGATAAATGCCGGGAAGATACCCCTGCCAGAAGAGTTGATGCCTCAGATGATGATGACGATGACCCTGATCTCCCACCAAAGGACGATAATATCCCAGTAAACAGGGTCGGTATAATCCGTTTTGTTGTGAATACTATTTGTGGAGGACTAGATGGGGGTGGCTCAGAGTTAGCTGATCGCAAGGCTCATATAACAGAGGTCAAAGTGGTGACTAAGGTCGAGGTGATGAACTTGGCTTCAATAGAGGTTAAACATGAGAAAAGGAAGAAGTTAGATATGGATACCCTTGTAGTCAGATTCTCTCGACTTGATTTCAAAGGTATCTTATCTCCCCACGATGACCCTTTAGTCATCACCATAAGGGTGCATGGATGCGAAGTTCAGAGGATCCTTATAGATGGAGGCATCTCTATAGACGTTATGTTTTGGCCCTATTTCAATAGCTTGGGTCTCAGCCGAGCAAGGCTTATCCCTTACCATTACCCTTTGATTGGCTTCAGTGGGGAGAAGTTCCATAGATTGGGAAATTATGAAATGGATATGAGAATGGGAGATGAGTGGCCTAAGAGGTTGACCAGAAAAATCAATTTCTTTGTGATGGATGAAAATGTCTTCTCAACCTACAACCTCATTATGGGACGAGTAGCCCTAAAGGAATTTGAGGTCATCCCTTCAACGGTCCACCAAATGCTAAAATTCCTGAATCCCTATGAAGTAGGGGAAGTGCAAGTTGACCAAACGTCGGCACGAGAATGCAACTTCAACTCTGTAGAAGAGAGAGAGGCTTATAAGAGGGAAATAACCACGTACAACATTGATATCCTTGATCCTAAAGATGAAACCAAAATCAATAAGGGAGAGGCCGCGGAGGAGGTACAATCCATTTTTCTCAATAAGGACGAGCCGAAAAAAACCATCCAAGTAGGCAAAGCCCTAAAGCCTGAAATCAAAGAGGGACTAGTGAAGCTGTTAAGGAAAAGATAAAGTATCTTTTCCTGGAGCCAAGCAGACATGCCAGGTATTGATCCTAAGATAAAGTGTCATAAACTCAATGTTGTAAAGGATGTTAAGCCCATTAGGCTAAGAAGAAGAATATACTGAAAAGATAAATATGAAGTCATTAGAGAGGAGGTTCGAAATCTTGAAGAAGCTAAGTTCATCAAAGAAGTTATATACCTTGAGTGGTTATCTAACGTTGTCATAATACCCAAAAGTATTGGGAAATGGAGGATGTGCGTAGACTTCACCGACTTAAATAAGTATTGCCCAACGAACTATTTTCCCCTTCCTCATATAGATCAGATGGTGGATAACACAGCGGGACATGAGCTCATGAGCTTCATAGATGCATATTCCGGGTATAATCAGATCTTTATGGACTCAACTGACTCAGAAAAGACAGCCTTTATTACAGATAAGGGGACCTATTTCTACATGGTTATGCCCTTCGACCTAAACAATGGAGGGGCTACATACCAACGTCTTGTAAATAAGATGTTCGAAGATCAGATAGGCAAGTCCATGGAAGTTTACGTGGATGACATGCTGATGAAGAGTCCGAAGGCCGACACTCATGTGACCGACCTTGAAAGAACTTTTGACACCATGGACAAATATATAATGAAGCTCAACCCGACCAAATATATCTTTGGGGTAGGAGCAGGAAAGTTTTTAGATTTCATCATCAATTAAAGGGGAATAGAGGCGAACCCTGAGAAGATCAAGGCTTTGCCAGAACCATCAAAGACATTCAGAGGCTGACCGGACGAGTGGCTACACTTAACAAGTTCGTATCTAGAGCTACACATAAATGTCTTCCTTTTTTAACGTTATTATAAAGTCCTTCGAATGGAATGAGGAATGTGACATAGCTTTTAAAGATCTGAAGTCCTACCTCAGTTCCCCCTACTCCTATCTTGGCCAATTCGGGGTGAGAAGATATATGTATACTTAGCTGTCTCAGAGTCATCCATCAGTGTTGAAATAGTAAGAGAAGAGGATGGAGTGCAGAGACCAGTGTACTTCAATAGAAAATCACTCCAAGGGTCTGAGCAGAAGTACCCTTGGATTGAAAAGTTAACCTATGCTTTGATACAACTTCTAGGAAAATGAAGCCATACTTCCAAGCCCACTCCATGGTCATCCTCACTGATTCACCACTAAGACAGGTCCTCCATAAGCTTGAGAAGTCAGGAAGGCTAATGACCTGGGAAATCGAGTTAGGGGAGTACCATGTTGTTTATCAACCTAGGGTTTCCATCAAGGGATAAGCACTCGCATATTTTATGGCCGAGTTTACCTGGGATGAGGCCAAGGTTGAGAAGAATCAAGAGGCTGTAGATGATCCACTAGAGAGAAACGTTGGCCGAACTTCGAACGAGGCCAAGATAAGTACTATCAAATCAAGAACAGTTGAGAATGAAGAAGAGAGACACATCTTCAAGCAGGGGACCCTAATAGAGGGAAACTTCTCTTCAAATGAAATCACCTGGAACCTTTTCGTTAATGGGTCATCCTGTGAAAGCGAAAGTGGAGCAGGGCTGATAGTGTTGGCACCAGATGGTACAGATATTAAATATGAACTGAGGTTCAACTTTAAATCTTCCAACAATAATTCAGAGTATGAGGTATTAATAGAAAGGCCTCTATTTATCTAAAGCCCTCAATGTCATCCAACTCCTAGTCCACAGTGACTCAAGATTAGTCGTGAACCAAATCCCGGTGGTGTATGAGGCCAAAGATGAAAGGATGGTCAGATACCTAAAGAGGGTGAGAGCGATGCTATAATGATTCAAGGAAGTAAAGATAAAGGGGATACCTCGGCTAGACAACATCCGAGCTGATGCACTCACGAGGTTGGCCTCAATAACAAAAATAAACATAAGAAGAACATTGCCAGTCGAGATTCTACTCTAGTCGACCATCGAAGAGGAAGAGGTTTCTAAACCTTGCTTAAATCTGAGTTTGGGGGCCTCATGGATGGACCCTCTTATCAAATACATCAGAGAGGGACTACTACCAGAATCAAAGCTAGAAAGGAGGAAGCTAAGGTTCAGAGCTGCAAAATTCTCTATTATAGGTGATGTCTTTTATAAAAAGGGATTCCTACTCCCTATACTCAGATGTGTCCACCCTTCAAAGGTTCCAAAAATTTTACACGATGTGCGTGAGGGATCTTGTTCAAACCACATGGGAGGGAGGCCATTGGCTAAGAGGATAATTACTCAGGGATACTGGTGGCCGACCTTGGCTAAGGACGCAACTGCGTATATGAAGAGATGTGATAAGTGTCATAGGTTCTCCACCATTCCCCATCAGCCTCACTGACCTCTAACTTCTATAAGTTCCCCTTGGCCATTTGAAGTATGGGGCATTGATTTGGTAGGACCCTTGAAATGAGCTGTAAATAAATATAGGTTCTTAATAGCGACAATTGATTATTTCTCCAAATTGGTAAAAGTCGAACCAATGATCACAATCACTCAGCAGAAGACCTTCCAGTTCACCTGGAAGAACATCATATGCAGGTATGGTCTTCCAGACAATGGAACCCAATTAAAGAATGTTTCCTTAGAAAAATACTGCGAAAGAGTAGGCATCAAGAAGTTCTTCTCTTCTCCTAGCCGACCCTAGGAAAATGACCAGACTGAGGTAAAAAATCGAACAATCCTTGATGGGATAAAAATGAGGATGGAAGAGGCCAAAGGAAGATTGATAGAGGAAGTATATGACGTCCTTTGGGCTTATAGGATGACAGTGAAGACACCCACAGGGGAAAATCCATTCATGCTAGCCCACGATTTAGAGGTTGTTATCCCAATAGAGATAGGGATACCCACTCATAGAGTTCAGACATATGACCCTCAGAGGAATGGGACAGAGAGAAGACTTGATCTTGATTGGATTGAGGAAAGAAGAGAAGATGTAGAGATAAGACAAGCAGCCTATCAGCAGAGAATTGGGAGGTTCTATAATCAGAGGGTAAAGTCAAAGCCAATAGCTGTGGGAGACCTAGTCCTCAAGAAAACATGGCAGAAAACCAATAAGTTCCATCCCAACTAGCATGGTCCTCATAGGTTCATTAATAAGGTTGTGCTAGGTACCTATCGACTAGAAAATCTTGAAGGAGAACCTTTCTCCAATCCTTGGAATGCCGATCACTTCAATAAATACTACTTATGATGTTGCAATTGTTCTTATTTTTTGTAATACATGTATCAGTTTATAAAGAGGGTGTTCATGAAAAAAATAGCAATGTTGTGCTGATATTTTTATTACAATGTATATATGTTTTTAACATCATTAAATTGGTGAATTATAAGGTGAAACATCACTAACTTGGTGACCTCAGACCTTTTAACATCATTAATTTGGTGAATTATGAGGTGAAACATCATTAACTTGTTGACCTCAGACCTTTAACATCATTAATTTAGTGAAACATGAGGTGTAACACCGTTAACTTGATGACCTCAAAACTTTTAACATCATTAGTTTGGTGAATTATGTGGTAAAACATCATTAACTTGCTGACCTCTCACCTTTAACATCATTAACTTGGTGAAATATGAGGTCAAACATCATTAACTTGGTGACCTCAGACCTTTTAACATCATTAATTTGGTGAAATATGAGGTGAAAGATCACTAACTTGGTGACCTCAGACCTTTTAACATCATTAATTTGGTGAATTGTGAGGTGAAACATCATTAACTTGGTGACCTCAGACCTTTAACATCATTAATTTGGTGAAACATGAGGTGAAACACCATTAACTTGGTGACCTCGGGCCTTTTAACACCATTAATTTGGTGAAATATGAGATAAAACATCATTAACTTGGTGACCTCAGACCTTTTAACATCATTAGTTTGGTGAAATATGAGGTGAAACATCATTAACTTGGTGACCTCAGACCTTTAACATCATTAATTTGGTGAAACATGAGGTGAAACACCATTAACTTGGTGACCTCAGACCTTTTAACATCATTAATTTGGTAAAATATGAGATAAACCATCATTAACTTGGTGACCTCAGACCTTTTAACATCATTAATTTGGTGAAATATGAGGTGAAACATCATTAACATGGTGACCTCAGACCTTTAACATCATTAATTTGGTGAAATATAAGGTGAAACATCGTTAACTTGATGACCTCAGACCTTTTAACACAATTAATTTGGTGAGTTATGAGGTGGAACATCATTAGCTTGGTGACTCCAGACCTTTAAACCCATTAATTTGGTAAATTATGAGGTGAAAGATCATTATATTGATGATCTCAAACCTTTTAACATCATTTGTTTGGCGAATTTTCAAAGTGATAAATAAAGGAAAGCAACACAAGTGAAGGGAATGGAATTGTATTAATTCAAACCAATAAGTGTTACATAAATCTAAGGGAAGATGTTACAGTTCATCAAATAAAAGGGGTTACACAAAAGCTTCATTAAAATAACATGATGGTGAGACACTCAAACACTCAGGCTTCAGCCGACCCACTAGCAGCAGGATTGTTTGGCTCTGGAACTTGATTGGTAACTTTAACCTCGTCATCCTGATGTCCACCACCCTCGGTCTGAGTCACCTCAAGCTGGCTCGTCTCGGCTGGGCCACCCTTTTCAACCTCCTACAGGGCCTTAGCAAGCTGAGAATTTCCAAAGCCGATGACAATAAAGTCCTCGACCGAAAGACTGCCAAAACTTTCTTGCTTCATGGTAGCCCATTGGCTGGTTGCCTTGTTGACCCTCTCTAGGTACTCAAGGATGAAGCTAACAAACTCATACGAGGTTTGATATTCTCCTTATAATTGTCTCAAAAGCATCTTCGAGGGCAGCCTTAATAGCCACGTCAACCTTGGACTGAAGGCTATTATCCTTTGCCTTCAGAGCCTTGGCATGATCATCTTTCATGCGGGAGATCTCACCATCTCTCGTTCAGATCTTTCTTCAAGTCCTCAATATGCTTTTTCAGATCCTCGTCAAGCTTCTCAGCATCCCTCCCTTTTTTAATCAGCAGTATCCTCTTCAAAGTATAATCATCCAGACGATGAAGAGAGAGTGCACTCTGTAGAAAGAAGAGTCAGACACATCAGTTACAATGAATAGCTGAGATCAGAGGTAACACTAGAGAAAAATAGAAAATAAATACCTGAATTGCCCTATGGACTGCAAGCTCTTCCAGTAGGGGGATAACCATTAAATGAAGAAAGTGTTTATCATCCTCGATCATTATGTTACTAAGGGCATCAGAAGACCAAACAATGTTGCCGATAAGGCTGTCACTAATCTTCAGCTGAGAAAGACGAGTAGCTAAAGCATTATCTGAGGATATGGGGATATGACACCCAATATGTTGAGCCTTGACATGTCTTATGCAGGAAGGGTCTGTCGGTGCCTTCCTCTTCTTAGATGCATTAGTAGGGTCCTTCCCCTTATTTGTTTGAGTAGGGGGTGGTACAATCTTGCCACCGCGTTTCTCTAGAAGTTTAGTGACATTGGGAGCAGACATATTCCAAAGATCTTCAGAAACTCCTTCTGGTCTCTCTGTAAAGGAAAACATCGGAGTTAGAAGATCAGATATATCAAAAGTACGATACTGAACTTCATGTAAAAAGGTTTTATTCTGGAGTACTTACAAAGCTCAGCCAAAGGGCAACTCCCAAGACCCTTTTGAGACAAATAGTAAGCGCTTATCAGATGCTCGTATTTGAAGAGGTTACCATATTCACCCTAACTATGGAGATCCTCGACGTTCTTACGGTTATCTTGTATGAATCTAGGGTCTGTTTTGGCCGAGAAATAGACCTTAGCCCACCTCAAGGGAGTCCTTGGAACAGATGTGCCACAAGCCTCATTAGGATTAAACTCCCAAGCCCCTGAGGCAAAGAAGTACCGAGGCTTCCTGTTATGGTTAGAAGTCTGAGTCACCAACAACATCTTCTTCCCAAACTTCCTGGCTACAAAGTGATAATAGACGAGGTGATTTTTAGCGGATGAGGGTATTTAACAAGCTAAGAATACCCTAACTGGAAGGTCAGTATGATGAACCACCTTAAAGAGTACGATAGCCTCAACCAAGTCCCACCAGGCATTGGGGGAAAGCTGAGAAGGAGCGAGCTTGATATAAGAAAGAACAACTCGAACAGTGGGGTGAATTGGGAGACGAAAGCCGAGTTTTTACATCTGCTCATAGACGCAGAGATATCCTTCTCGACCGTCGAAGGTCCTCTCATCCTTTAGGGGTTTCCTTAAGGTAACGGATGAAGGAATGGCATACAGATGTGTGAAGACGAGAAGGTCGTATTCAGTGATAGGAGTCTTAGGACCATCAACCTTGGAAGTGTCAAGTTCACTCCCTTCATTATCATCAATATTCTGAGTCTGAGCCTCAGAGGGGGCACCACCAGGAAAACTCTTTGCAAACTCAATGTTAGTAGCAACTGATAGAGGAATGGCATCAATAGGAGGGGGAATTGCCACACTAGGTCCTAAGATTTCAACGGAAGAAGACCTACGAGAGGTGATATATTCTTGCTGGGGAAGTGGAACGGTTAGAAACCCCTGCTTCCTCAGAGACTGCACTTCCTTTGGGAGAGCAGTCCATAGCCTCTTGGAAAGAGTCTACAGACTCAGCAGCCTCAGAGGTAGACATAGGGTCTGAAGAAAATGACTCAGACATTGGCTCAGCAACCTCAGGAACTTCAACAGGTTCGGTAGACTCGGGGTATATGACCTTCATGGGTGGAGGAAAAATGGGTCTTAGGGGAAAGGCCTCAGCCCTACAAGCCTCCTCCTGGGCTAACTCTATTTGCCTAATCTTTTCAAAGGTCTTCTACAAAGGTCTGAGCATTTGGTGGATAACACTACACTTGTGGGAAAAACTACAAACAGGTACATAACTTATGCTAACAAAATTAAGGATCAAACCTTAGAAATTGAAAGATCCCTACAAAGAACACCAAGAACACTTAAAGATGAGTCACAGAAGAAGATGACCCAAAAGTCACCGGAGGGGAGAAAAGAAAGGGTTTCTGGCTAAAATAACCTCAGAGAAGCCTAGAATAACCCTAAAAACACCTAACCCTACCAATCTTGGCCTAATAACGACTAGGCAGTGGTGGTTTTGCACACCAAGAAAATAAAAACCTAATAAAAATGAACCAGTGCACAAATATACCCAGAAAAGGGAGAGCAAGGGTCAAATGAGGTTACCTGAGCAACAAAAAGCGAAGAGAAAAGGATTAGAAGCCTAAGATGTGCAGGGAACCATATAGGTAACCAAGATTTGGCTATGGTGGGGTTCGTGAGAGTTTTGCAGCAAAGAAAACCTTGGCAGGAAAATAGGGAATAATAAAGAGAATTAAAATACAAAAGGGTTTAAATACCCTTGCAATGATGAGGCAAAAGTATCGAGGCACTCATCATTGCCCTAGAAAGTCTAAAAGACGCTGTCAGAACTGATTACCTTAGGGAAAATGCTATCCATTTCAGTGAATGACATATGTCCAAGGAACCACTCCAAACCCAAAGACATCAAAACTTCCCTTCATTAGCTTGACTATCATACCCCTCATTCACCTACTCATATAGAAGACTAAGGGCTATTGGGTGATTAATATGCCCAAAGTTTACCCTTGTACTCAGGGTCACTAACCTCAGCCTGTCTCACAGTCGAGTTGACAGGGAGCCTATAATCTCCATCAAAAAGGTCGTCCTACGCAATATCGGCTCCTCATTGACCAACCTTGGTTGGTCAGAAATTGAGGTCAGTGGGCTCGAACTAATGCCAATATCGTCCTCTGCTTTAGACGACACTGCATCCGGCCCTCTAACTAACCTTGTCCAGTCTCCTAGGCCAAGTTCATATTGATGATTAAAAGGACAAAGCATTTTTGGACTTCCCCAACCTCGTACTCGGCTAGGCCGAGGTTAGATCAGATGATGATACAAGTCCGAGCACACCCAAGCACATGAAAGAATTAGAATACATGAGCAAGTCAGTTATTACCAAATCATTCCCCTCATGTGAGGGAATATTTGTTCATCATTCCTTACATGTGGCCTAGCTAAGTGTCCACCCATGATTGGAGTATTCAACCCACACATGCTCATAGCATGATTGGGGGTACACTACACCCCCCAAGCACTATAAATACCTATCATCTCCTACCGTGGAAATAATGGATAATTATAACCCTAGGTAAAACTCTGTTGGTATACACAGTAGAGAGAGAAAGTGAGAGATTGTATCACAGGCCATTAGTGCCCTCATTGTAGTGAAATTACTCACACACTCACAGTGGACGTAGGCCGGATTGGCTGAACTACTTATATACTAGTGTTTATAATCTTCTCCTCACTCCCTTAACTAGATATTTACTCTTGTGCTGCCATTGCTATTACTAGAGTGAGCTTATCAACACCTTATCTGGTGGTGGTGTTTACAGCATCATCAAATACAATATCCACCTTTCTAGTATATGCAAACAAATTTGAATCATAAGTACATAGGTAGAAATCCCTACTATAGGTTATATATGGATATAATATAGGAAATATACAAGTCTAAAACATAGAAATATAGGTGGCATCCCTACTATAAGTCATATACATATATAGTATAACGCATAAACCAGTACAACTATCTTTGGTAACACCACAAAAATATTACATGTTATTGGAGAAAAAATTTTTACTAACGTCTAACATACATACAATGGTACAACTATCTTTGATCTTTAATGGCTTTTAGCTACCTTTTATAGTAAAATGACTCCCATTCTTTGCACAATGGACGTAGGCTAAGTTTCAACCACTTAAATTCCTGTGTATATCCTTTCTCTCATCTCTTCTACTACTTTACTATCATGCTTGTTAAGTAATCTCCCAAACAGGTTGAATCCTTAAAGGATGATTTCTAGCATCATCATTTTTGGCTCCATTTGTGGGAAGAGATTGAGTTTCTGCTTCACCCTAGCTTATATGTTACTCTTCTGATAGTGATCCAATCCCACCACTTTGGGGACTGAATCACTATTGAAAGAGATTGAGTTTTGGTGTTTCTTAAGCTTTATTGGTTCATCGTATTTTTGACTTTACTAATTTGTTCTTATTTTCTCTTTATTTTATTTGATTAAGTCTCACTAGAGATGGCCACTGATCTTCTTTGCAATGCAGGGGCCAACTCCAATGAACCAACTTAGCAGTTAGAAATGGCTGACGTAGCAGTAACATTAAGGTCCCCTGTGGCCAGTCAATAAAAAATGCAACAATAGCTCCTGTCCTTCAGCCAGGACATCATGAGCAGGATCCCGAATGATCCCACCGTTAATTTTATAACTCCGACTGCTATGGAGGCAACACATCCAGTAGTCGGGGAACCACCCCCAACCCCAACAAAGGAAATTCAACACCACCTCAAGCGGGGGGGGGGGGGGGGGGGGATATGATGGATCCATGGCGTCTCTACCTTAGAAAGGAATCCGAACGGTATCCTGACGTTTTAATTTGTGACGATGAGGGTTGTTGGGTGAGGTTTGAGACCTTTAACATGTCATATCAGCTAGGGGTTACTCTAGCTCCAACTTTCTCAGAAAATACCGGCCAACACACTCCTTAGAGTCATTAGAAAGGCTTTTCATTCAATAGGCTAAGTAGGGGGTCAACTTTTAATCGTCTCAGCCCAAGAGGTGATGGTAGTGGAGACCGACAATCCCAAAGTATGGAAGGCACACGTGCCACTGGATATCACAATAATGATAGGATGAGATGAGACGAGTAAAGAAGGGAACACCGAGAAGTCAAACAGTGGATAGAGAACTATAGGTAGAGAGCCGACTGCTGAGATAGTTATAGAAGTGTAAGGGGAAAAGATAACCTAGTCCAGGATGAAAAACCTTGGAATAGCTCAATCTAGAGGTTGGAGTACAAGATCAACTATCTCATTAAAAGTTGTTACCCAAGTCATGGGGTTATATGGAGGGATCCCCATTCGTGCGAAAAATAGAAACCTACTCAACTCCTACAAAGTTTATGTCGCTAATCGTGACACCTAAGTTTATGCTGAAAATAATCGGCTCATGTATGGTACACCTGCATAGCGAAAAGATCCATAAAAAATTTTAAGCAATTGGCTGAAAAGTTCATTCATAATTTCAATTTTTGCATGAAGTCGACCAAACACATGACGTATTTACTGAATTTGAATAAAGGAGATAATGAGCCTTAGAGAGACTATATCTCTCTATTTAACAAAGAAAAGTTAGAAGTTGAAGACTATGAGGAAAGTATCATTATGGAAACCCTAATCAACGTCCAACTCGAGAAACTTATATGGAATCTCTATGAGGATCCTCCAAAGTCCATGACAGAACTCTGAAAATAGTTCGAAGAATCATGAATATGGAGGAGGTCATGACGGACAAAAGAGGTGACTTGAAAGAGGCTAACATTGGAAAATTCGGCCAAGGCCAGGATAAGGAGAAAGAAAGAGAAAAGAGATCCAATGACAATAAATTTTCTAGCTATGCTCCGCTAACAGTAAGTCCTGACATGATATTAAATGAGATAAATGATGACAGAGAGCTCAAGTTTCTAGATAAGTTGAAGTCTTCACCTCATTAGAGGGACAATAAAAAATGGTATAAGTTTCATCAAGACCATGGTCACATGATGGATTAGTGCTTCACCTTTAAGGATAAGATTGAAAAGCTATTTAGATAACGAAAGATCCAAAGTATGTGGATAAAATTCAAGGGAGAGAACAAGGTAGAAAAAAGGTTCAACACAAGAAAGGATGTCAAACCTAAGAAGGACGTTCAGGAAAATAAAAATAAAGAAGAATCGGATGACAATGGTAAATATGACCCTAGCCTTCCTGCCAAGCCTCTTGCGATTAAAAGTAACCTTCATATGATTTTTTTATATACAAATGATTTGTTGGGTATTAGCTAATGGAAGAACTAAACGTTTTGACAAGAAGGCTTATGTAGTTGTGGGAAAGGTTGTACCCAAGAGGGTCGAGGTTAATTCAGTCGAGACCTAAGTTAAACCCAGTAAATTGATTTTTTTTACATGGATAGTCTCATTATAGGATTCTTAAGAATGGATTTCAAGGTAATCATGAACCCACATGATGACCCTCTTATCATTAGTACATGGGTTCATGGCTATAAAGTGGTTCCTATATTGGTGGATAGGGGAATCTCGACTGATGTTATGTTTTGACATTTCTTTAAAGGTATGAGGTTGAGTAATGAAACACTTGTCCCTTACCACTAAACTTTGATGGATTCAATGGGTAGAAAGTACACCCACTTTTATTTTTTGAAATGGACGTATGCATGGGAACCTCAAAGAGATACATGAACATGAAGATAATTTGTTGTGATGGATGGGTATGTTTTCTTAGCTTACAATATAATCCTGGGGATAGTAGAACTCAAATAGTTTGAGGTTGTTCCTTCCATAATACACCAAATGATGAAATTATTGAATCCTTATGGAGTAAAGGAAATAAATGGTGATTAGAATCATGAGAGTGTTACTTTACCTCGACAGAAGAAAGAGAAGCTCATCAAAGTAAGACAACATCCTACAACATTGACATCTTGGATCCAATTGATGAGCGAAAACTTTAAAAGGGATATCCTACTGAGGAAATAAAATACATCATCCTCAAAGAGGACGAATCGAAAAAAATAATCCAAACAGGGTCGTTCCTCAAGCTAGAAAATAAAAGAAAGAATTAATCGAATTATTGATAAACGATAAAGTTTTTTTGCATAGAGCCACGATGACATGACGGGGATAGACCCCGGAAGCATTTGTTGTCGACTGAACATAGACGAAAATGCAAATCCAGTGAAATAATGTAGGTGATCCTTTACTTGAGACATGTACGAGGTTAGACAAGACAAATTTAATAAGTTGCAGGGTGCAAGTTTCATTAGGGAGGTGCATTGTCCTAAGTGGTTATCCAATGTTATCCTTGTGTCGAAATAGAATGGAAAATGGAAAATATGTGTGGATTTCACTGACCCTAACAATATTTTCCTAAAGGAAAACTTTCCATTACCCCAAATTGATCAGATAGTAGATACTACGTCCAACCACGAGCTCATGAGTTTCATGGAAGCTTATTCCGGGTATAATAAAACTTCAATACACAAGGAGACAATGAGAAAACCTCCTTTATCATAAATAAATGGATATACTACTACAAGGTTACGCCGTTCATCCTATAAAACACAAGGGTCACCTATCAGAGGCTATTTAATAAAGTATTTAAAGATCAGATTGGGAAGAAAACGGAGGTGTATGTGGATAATATGCTCATGAAAAGTTTAAAAGTGGAGAATCACGTGGATGACCTGAAGAAAACTTTTGATACGATGGACGAGTACGTAATGAAGTTGAATCCTGCTAAATGTGTCTTTGGCGTTGAAGTAGGGATGTTTTTAGGCTTAATTTTCAATCAAAGGGGGATAAAAGCAAATCCCGCTAAGGTTATAAAACTAATTGACATAAAAATGACGAATATGAGCAATGACGTTCAAAGGTTTGTCTCTAAGGCAATAAACAAGTGTTTGTTATTTTTTAAGTTTATAAGAAAAGTGTTTGTTTGGGATGAGGAATGCAAAAAAGAATTTCAAAAACAGAAGGTTTAACCGTCTCTTCTATAATCCTCTCTCGACTGATATAATAAGAGTAGTTGTACTTATATCTGGTTATTTCAGAGTTAGCCATCATCTCAGCAATGGTTTAAGATGATAATGTAGCTCAGAAGCAAGTTTATGTAACAACCTGCGTAATTTTGGGCTATTTTAATTAATTTCTGGAAAATGGAGGAAAATAAAGTTTTTGATAAAATTATTTTTATTGCTCAAATATGTTGGTTGTTATTTCTAAAGGCGAGAATTTCAAACGGTTTAGAAAACGGAGTTAAAACGGATTTTAAAATAATTTTTAAATGTTTTTAACTCTTGGAATTCTAAGTCGGCGAACATTAAGTAATTTTCAAGAGTTGTTTTGACTTCCAACTCTTCATTTATTTGCCTTATTTAAAGGAGTATTTTGGATTCCAACTCTTCATTTCTTTGCATTATAAAAGGAAGTCATGGGAAACCTTTTTAACCTACGTTTGGCACAACTTTTGTCAGCAAATATATTTTATATTCCTCTCCTTTTTTATTATACTTTGGCCCTTGAGATTTGTGAGTTCCAACCTTGGATTAGAGGTGTTCTTGGGGCTATTTTGTTGGAGGTTCTTGGAGAAGCTTTTGTAAATATTTTGTGTTGATCTTGAGGATGTGATCGTTGGTTTCTTATCATGGTTTGAGGTATGGGGTTTTACACAATATGCTCCTTAATCTCACGAGTGTTATTCCGTTGAATTATTGTTTAATTGAACTCATATTTGAATTGATAAATTCATTGAAATCTGGAAAATAATTGTTGAAATTATTTTGATTCATGTGGTATCATTATATTGTTGATGAGCACGTTGTCATGAGATTTTAATATGGCACCGATGTTGGGCACCCGCCAAAATTCCTGTTTCCCGGGCTATGACTTGATAAAGCATATACGGATGTGGTGAGGCCTGGTGACCCGGTTAAAGTGTTGTTGAAAAATTATATTGATAAATGCTTTGAGATTTGCATTTTGATTTGAATATTCGTACTCGTGTTGTTACGTTTTATTCGTTGCTAATCCGTATTTGTTGAGCATAATTCCTGTCGTATTGTGTACTTCCCCATATTTTCTTTTAGTGGCAGGTTGGCGCGGATTTTGGGGCGATATGGAGATTGATTTTAGCGATGATTGTTTGGGAAAGATTTGTATATTTTATTTTGTTGTATAGAGCTTTGGAGATTTGTATTCTATTTTCGAGTTAGTTGTTGTATGTAATTCGAGAGATTTGGTATTTAATTTGAAGAGGTTGATATTTGTAGTTTCTCTTTTGTTGTTGTGGGACTTAGATGCTCTATACCTTGTTACTTGTGGATTTGGATTTATTTTATCGCATTAGCGCTCCGTTCGCTCTCCCCGGGCGGGCGGGGTGTTACAGTTTACTTCAACAACAAAGCTCTTAAAAGAGAAGAGTTGAAAGATACAAAAATGTAAAATATTGTATATGCTTTTCTCCTTGATTTAAGGTAGATGAACCCCTACTTCCAGGCTCTTGTGATGGTAATTCTCATCGAAACTCCTCTCTGACAAGTTATTCACAAACTTGAGAAATCGGGTAGGTTAATGGCTTGGTCAATAGAGTTAGGTGAATTTGATATCATCCATTAAATGAGAAACACAATAAAAAGGTAAGCGCTGATAGATTTTGTATTCGAGTTCACATGGGAAACGGAGGACGACACAAAAAGTGAAACTTTAGCTAAGAACCCACTAATTATCCATAAAGGAAAAGTGACCGTAGCCGAGGAGAGGTTGGACAAAAGAATAGATGGGATCACAAATCAAGATTTACTGATAAAAAAATGGAGTATTGGTCATGTGTACTTTCACACAAGGGGACAATTTGGAGCTTGTTTATTGATAGCTCGTCTTGCGAAAATGACAGTGGCACAAGATTGATACTATTGGCCCCTGATGGGACTGATATCGAGTGTGCATTGGGATTTAACTTCAAAGCATCAAATAATGACTCACAATACAAAGATCTTTTGGAAGGACTCTCCCTAACACAAGCGATGAAATTTGGTAAAATGGTCGCTCATAGTAATTCTCATCTGATAGTTAACTAAGTTCCAGGGATATATGAGGTCAAAGATGAGAAAATGTCTAAATACTTAGCCAAGGTGAAGAAAATGTTGTCAAACTTTGATGAGGTAAAGATAATAAGGATTTAGAGATTAGAAAACCGAAGAGCTGATGTGTTAGGAAGGCTAGCCTTGGCCACCAAAATAAAAATCAGACGATTAGTGACGGTGGAGATTTTGATTAAGTAGAGTATTGAAATGGAAGAGACCGAATTGGAAGTTTGATTAAATTTCAATATGGGAACATATTGGATGGATTCAATCATATATTACATCAAAGATAAAAATCTACCAGAAAATAAGGCTGGGAGAAGGAAAATACAGTATCGTGCAACAAAGTTCACCATTATTTTCAATGTTCTTCACAAAAAGGATTTATTGCTTCCACTCCTGCCGTGTGTGCATCCATCTGAGTCTATCTATGTACTTAGAGGCATGCATGAAAGCGCACATGCAATCCACATTCACTTGGGGAAATTATTATCCAAGCCTAGCAAACGACTCGATGGTTTACGTTTTGAATTGTGATAAGTGCCACCTATTTGCAAGCATACCCTATCAACCCCACCAACCCATTTCCTCAATATCAACCCCTTGTCCCTTTTCCATGTGGGGATAGACCTGGTGAGAGAATTTCCTAGGGCAAATGGAAAATTTTGATTTCTTATCATTACAATTGACTATTTCTCCAAGTGGGTGGAAGAACAGGCTATGATAACACTATCGGAGGAGAAATTATTTTAGTTTATATGGTGAAATATCATTTGCCATTACGGCCTTCCCAACACAGTAATATCTGATAATAGGACATAATTCAAGAATAAGTCTTTGGAAGCTTACTGCAGAAGCGTTGATATCAAGCAGTTTTATTCTGGCAGACCACGGGATAATGGGCAAACAGAGGTGACTAATAGGACGATATTATATAGAATAAAGTAGAAGATTTAAGAAGCCAAGTGAAAATGGGTCACTGATTTTCATAGAATTGTGTGAGCATACAAAATGACAGAAAGAACACTGATTGGAGAAATGTCGTTCATGATAGCTTACGGGTCAAAATATTTAATCCAAACAGATATTAGGTTACCAAGCCATAGGGTTCAGACCTATGAGCCTAGGGAAAAATCTAGAAGAAATGATAATGGACTTAGAATTAATTAGAGTAAGGAGAGAAGATTCATTCATTAAGTAGTCAGTCTATCAACAAAGGGTTGCTAAGTCATACAATAAAAGGGTTAAGTTACGACCCACGCCTTGAGGTCCTATATCTTCTTCTTGAAACTCTTAGCTTAGGTATAGAATCCTTGGTAACCTTCTACTTCTTCTTAGCCATCGTCACTCAGAGTTTGATATTTTGGAAGGTAATGATAGACTACAATAAAACAAAATAAGTTAATACTAGATGATACAGTACATTAAACATTATTAATACTACAAGGGAAACATATTTACCTGGGTGAACCAATGGAGTGCAAATTCAAAGACCCGAGAGGGGTCTTGGGAATCAAAGTATTTGTTGTCACAGTTTGGGACAACTAAAGTAATGGCCTTCCGATCCTTCAAGTGACTCTTGAGTAGAGAGTCAGCATTGATGTCCAACTGAGCCAGGCATGCATCAATCATTGTGTCATCTCGTATGGGGAGAATAAGGTAAGTTGATTGTCTTGAAGGAGCCTCCTTTCGCTTTTTCTATTAGGGAGGATTGGTTGAGTTTCCCCTCATGACCTTTTTTCTTTTTTTTGACCCCTAAAAAACAATAGGGTTTCCAGTGGGTGATTTTTGCCAAGCTTGTGTCGATTGAGGAACTTTTCCTTATAGACGAGCAAGAATGTTATTCGATATAGGTGTATCCATTTCCAAAGCGGTGTCGGAAAATATTCTGGGAAGTCTGTAAAAATAAAAACATATATTCATTATTAGACTACTATCAGTCAATATGAAAAATTAGAAGACAGTAAAGTTTGAAAAAAGTTAAGAAATTTTTCTTACGAAGAGATGTTAGGGGGTCCACCCCTATGCCAGTGTACTGGAAGATATCAGGGGTCATTGCGTCCTTACAAACCATGATTCCATCCCCCAAATTTTCTTAATATCTTCTCTAGTCTCGGTGTTGAGACCTAGTTCCATCTTAGCCTATATTGAGACACAGTCCCATTGTTAGGGAACTCTTCCCTCATTCGCTGTGGATGGATCTCTTTTACTGAATTCCTAGTCCCCAATATAAAAAATACTGGGATTTACAATCGTGATTGGATGGTTGGTTTATGTGGTTAAGTCTGCGATTAGGGTGATTAACTACCAAATGATAGTAGTAAGGGGCATCTTTAATAGTAACCATAGTGTAACATGTCCAAAAGACATCAATTGGGATATGTATCCTAAGCAATATTCCAAAGGTGGGCAACCCCAAAAAGGTCCTCAAGGCTTTTGGTGTCAGTTGGGTAGGAGCCACATCGATAGAAGCAAGAATTGCCCGATGGAAGAATGGATTGGAAGACAAAAAACTATCTAGAGCATTTGCTCATAGACAACCAGCTCTCCCTCATTTTTGAGGTCAAATGCATACTCATCCTTAATGGGAACTCACATGTAAATGGTGTACTTTACCCCAGCCTACAAACTATTAAATCAGTCTCACGAACGTAACTAGAAGGCAACACTCGTATCCAGAACTAATAGGTCATCATACTCATCCTCCTCAATAGCAAGGTTTTACCATAAGGATCCTGATTTCTAAACTCGGCCTCATCATGGCAAGATAGGTACTTCCATAGGTGTCACATTTCTAGCCACTTCAACCTTAGGTTCATTGTCAGATATGTCACAAATCTTGGGCTCAGGGTCCCATTATTTATGGGCAGAAGTAGTAACATGACCTGTTACTCGACTTGGTGGTCTCACCATCATCCACGCAATCATCCGGCACCCTCATGACCACCTCAAAAGATTTGTCCTTGGAAACCTCTCGGCCCCTAAGAGGGTCCATAAGATGAGAAGGAATATAACCTTTGGAGGAAAAAATAGACATGGAATCACTACAAATTGAAATGGCAACTCTAGGTTCAACTAGAATTGGATAAGTAAGAAGTAAAGTAGGGACTTATATAGCTAGAGGGACAGGAGTAAGAGTAACTTGAGACCTACATCTAGACTCAACCTCGTCCCTATGGAACTTTCGTCTAATGCGTTCACGCAAATGAGGGAACTTTTCTCCTAACTCATAAAGTTTATGGTATATGAAAAACAAAAACTAAACCTTTGGAAACAATAATAAAAAATCAACATAGGCACTTAAAAAGGTTTTTTAAAAAACCCAACCAAGAATATCTCTGTTAACCTTCAATCGCAAAAGGCAGTGAAAAATCAGAGTCTACTGAGAAAAATCTAAGTTAAAGCCTAACCAACCCCTCAATAACAATCTAGAATCTCACCCTTCCAAAACCACCGGGAATTAAAACCACGAGCCATGAACCACCCAAAGATGGTGACCAAAAAACTAGAACCATCGAAAAATAGAAAATCCAAAAAAAATTAAATGAAACTAGAAAAAAATAAAGAAAAATGGAAGAGAGGGGTACCTGGAAGGTAAAAGAAGACTGAAGGAAGGAAAAAACGTCGAAAAAAGGGATAAACTCATCAGAGATATAAGTTTAGAGAGAGAAAGAGTGAATTGTTTGATTTTTGCTCTAGAGGAAAATAAAGTAGATATGAGAAAGAAAAGAGAAATTAGGAGTTTGAGGCATTTAACTACCCAAACGTGCGTGCAATTACCAAGGCACCCATCATTCGGGTGCGTTACTTAAATTGGCATTTGGCTTCACACATCACCTTGGTCCATATGCCAAGTTAGTTAGCAACTAACATGTGTCGTCTTTAGGGGGATAAAATGACCCCTCTTTGGAATACTATGAGACTAATGTGCCTACACTGACATTGAGGTTACCCCCATCCATAGGGAACCAAAATGAGATGAGAAAGACAAAATTATTCCTCAGCCTCCTATTAACATTGAAGACTAAGGTATATAGGTGATTGTTATACATAAGTCTAGTCTTGTCTAGACGACACCTACTACGATAGAATTCCCCCTCACATACACTCTTAAAGTCATCATACCACTTGAGTTCTCATGACTAGTCCCGAATTAGAGTGTCATGGCCTCGAAAACCACCTCGTTATAAGGTAGCCTTCACCAATGTACATGTACATTTTCGGTCTTGTAGCAGCTAATACACAAAATTAACCTCTTCAGTAGTGCAGCGTCACTCTTTGACAGTTTAACAAGGCGAAGTCCTTATTGCCAACTGTACAAACTAGGAATGAGGACATTCACATCTCGAACTCGTTTATAATATCATACCTCCACCAAGTCTTTCAACGAGCCAAGACATACATCTTCTAACAGTATGTGCACGCATGGAAAACATGACAAGGGTATTATTAGCACATTCAATCAAAACTGTTATAACAAATCAACCATCACGTCGGGGGAATATTACTCATCATGACCTACACACTTATATCTACAAGTGTCATACATCCATTAGATACTGATCTCATCACATAAAAATTGAATTCTTGGGGGGTGATACTACCCAACCCCAAGAATATAAATGACATTCAACATCTCCTTCTACAGTGATTGAGATTTAGTTAAATACTACTATAATATTGAGTTTGGAGAGAGAGAAAGAGAGATAGAAAGAAAGAGAGAAAGCGAGCTTATATTTATCGTTAATGTCTTCTAGCCATATTTTATAGTGAATCACTCTCATACTTTGCACAGTGGATGTAGGCCAAGGCCGAACCAATTAAAATCTAGTGTATATCCGTTCTCTCATCTCTTGTACTACTTTACTATCATTTTCTTATTTCAACATTGTTATCTTTAAAGGATGATTTTCAGCATCGTCACATCCCAAACATAAGACCTCAACATGTCAAGGGATAAATCACCACGTCTACCCATAAGCCATAAAGCCTACCATACCCAAGACTTTATGAAAGAAATCTCCCCAAAAATCCTCTTAGTCACGGGTATGTAGACATTTGACCCGGGGTAAAATATGACCAAGGAAGTTCTCATCTACTCACCGGGGTACCAACGCGTGTCACATCGCACGAGCTCCTCTCTTATAATCCCTCCTAGAATGATATGCTAAGAGGACTCACACATGGTATGCATTAGACATAAAATACATAAATAATTTTCACCCTTACTATTGGGCTAAAGCATACATATACATAACCCTCATAAATGGGTTATAGTAAAATATGCACATACCCACCCTATGCTACCGGGTCATACTAGGCTCGCTATCATAGAAAGTTGTAACATGTCTATAACCTTACATTCCTCCTAGAATATCATAAAAAGGTATATCACATCTATAATCTTATGTTCGTCCCGTAATATTTTAACCCTAACCTTTTGGGGTCTCAATTTTTGGTGTAGTCTCACCCTAACCTATATCCAAAATACTCACATCTCATACATTCAACTTAATTAATCCTCGTTCAAATCTGCCAAGGCATCATGTATAGGTATAAATCCACACCTAATATATATAAATCTATCGACCATAATAATTACCCTTCCCTCAAGGTTTTTAACCAAAATTTGAGTATCACCTAAAGGACAAGCGGTCCACATGTCAATAACTACGACTATAATAATCCCGTTCAATAAGTTCAATCATCTAACTTAAAATTTCATAATGGACAAACCTATTCTACACTCGGTCCTATCCTCGCACGCCAAATACTCCATTTAAGTCGTTTAAATCAATTATTTCCCCTAATATTCAAATACCCGTAAATCAATGTCCAACGATGTAAATCATTAGAATATATCTCTATTCTAAAAATTATAGTCCAACACATGGACATTCGGGTCGAATTCCTTTAGCACACACCATCCCCGAAATCGGGACGAGGGAGTAAATGCCCCTCCTCTCTCTTCCCCTACTTATGCGTGCATGAGTGATTCGAGGATATGGAGGTCCTCTTTTTGTCATTTGCACTTCCATATTCGCGGGCTTCCAAGGATATAAAATTAACCATCGTCAAAAGGGGATAACACGAAGGAATGGATATGCCTTCCTTTTTTTATCAAAATAGGCAAAAAGAATATAGCCGACTCGAGAGAACACATCTTAGCCATATTGATGCATACGAAAGTAGGTGATTCGAATACCCAGGGACTAAGTTACGAAATGGGAAGCTATTAGGCACCCATTTTTCCCTCTCTGTTTCTCATGGGCTATGTTGATTTTATCCTCTTTCTTCAAAGCGTAATGTGTGTGTACATGTGTGTAATTTGAATAACGAGAGAAGGGAATCCTACGACCCATGTCATGGAAGGGATGAAGTGAAATCATCTGTGGGAGTGGACCCAATAATAATCATAAGCATATAATATGAGTGTTCATTCGATCATGAGTCATTATGTAGGAGAGAATGTGCATGTCAGATGAGACACAAATATATAAGAGTTCAAGACTCACAAAAATTGATACAATAGAATATAAAAGGCATAAAAATGGAAAGGGAGGACTCAAACCCTAGGATTGGACCGAGATGCCTACATAGCCAAGTGGAATCAAAGTCCATGTAGTTATAATATATCGTAGGGTTAGGGTTCAACTCATAAACCCAAATTTAAGACTGCTTTTGAGAAAAATGTGTTCAAATGTGAGAAAATGAGGAAGTCTTACTTTTAGATCTTACAAGTAAGCACTCTTTTTGGCTTTTTGGGTTTTTATGAAAATAAGTAGTGTGAAGTACTAATGATAAAAGTGGATATTACTTGATTTGAGAAAATTAGACAAGACTGAAAGATATCACAAAATGACAATAAAATGAATAACAACACTAAGTGAATAAACTAGAAAAGATATAAATGTGGACCTTCTATAAGATCTTTGCTGCTGAATTTGGGAAATATGTAGGATGATTTTTGTAGTGGTATAAAAGTGGTATAATAGGCTGAGATAAATGCCCAAAAATGGTAGGAAAGTGAGGTGGGAGAACATAGGAAAATAGTGTTTTTTTGGCAATGAAAGTGCTTTAATTTCCAGAGAATGTTTGCTAACTCTTGAAAGGGGCCTTGCTTAAGAGTGAGGTCATGGGATCTTTATATAATGAACTTTAGTTTTTCGGGCTCGCTGATCGGCATGGAAAAATTCCTTCTTATCATCATAGTGCCTGCCTTATTGGGTAAGGAAAGTAAACCCTATCGATAGGTAGGGGGTCTAGGGTGCCTATAGGCAGTCCATAGTGGACTTTTTTGAAAGAACGAGCATAAAGTGAAAAGTGTATGTCTGAATTGCAACAGTTGGGACCATTGGAAAGGGAATTCAGTGGCCTTCAAGAATCCATTAAGCCACTCTCAGGTTTGAGAGTTGATTAAAGTCAAATAGAACTCCTAATCTCCCGATGGTCTCTAGACAAGGGGTTTCGAAGTAAAATGGGTCGTTCATGTGAACCATGAGGTCAATTTATGCATGGCACAGATCCTTGGAAATGGAATTTAAAGAACTTAGGGATTTCATTGAGCTTCACTCAATTTGAAGGGCTGATTATGGTCGAATGGGGACTGAAATTTCCAATGATCTTTCGAAGTAAAATGGGTCGTTTGTGTGAACTGTGAGGCCGATTCGTGCAGACAAGAACCATTGGGAAGGGAATTTTGAGCCCTTTAAGATTTCATTGAACTTCAGTCTTCTTTCAAAGTTGGAAAAAGTCAAATGGGGCCCAAGAGGTTGCCTCTATATTAGTAGTCATGGTAAATGGAATCATTTGTGCAAACCGTGAGGCCGATTCACAAACGATATGGACTATTGAAAAGGGGATTCAAAGACCTTTAAGGTTTCATTGAGTTTAGCTTAGGTTTGAGAGTTGAAAAAAGTTAAAAGAGGCCCGCCCAAAAGTTATCAGTGGCTTCCAGATTAGTACAAAATTATGACTTAGAATTTATGGAGGTATAAGGAGTGTTAAGGGCTGAAGGAATTTCTTAGGGGGATGCTAGGATTGGGTGTATATAGAGTCACTCGATGAGAGAGCTTGGAACAGGGGAATTTCATCAAAAGATAGACATATCATTGATGTTTGATAAGAGGATTGAGGTCAATTTTGTGGACCAAGGGCCAAAAGTGATCGCTATAGAGGGCCGAGGTCAATTCCACAAACCTAAAGAGTGAAATGACCGATTTGGCGATTTAAAGTCGATTCTATAGACATAAGGATTGAGATGACCAATTATGTGATTCAAGGTCAATTATGCGAACCTAAAGAGTGAAATGACTTACTCAATCGGTTGAGATTGATTCTAAGGACCTAAAGAGTGAGATGATTAATTATGTGAGTCAAGGTCAATTCTGCAGACCTAAGGATTGAGATGAAAAATTCAATGGGTTGAGGTCGATACCTAAGGAGTGAAATGGCCAATTCTACAGGTTGAGATCCATTTCGTGGACGTAAGGAGTGAGATCATCAATTCTACGAGTTGAGGTCAATTCTGCAGGTCGAGGTCAATTAGGCAGACCTAAGGAATGGGATGACCAATTCTGCATATCGAGGTTAATTATGTGTACCTAAGGAGTGGGATGAACAATTCAGTAGGTCGAGGTCAATTTTGTAGACATAAGGAGTGAGATAACCAATTCTGCAGGTCGAGGTAAATTATGTGAACCTAAAGAGTGGGATGACCATTTCAGTGAGTCGAGGTCGATTCTACAGAGCTAAATATATTATTTACGAGAATTTTTATGAATTATGTCTTGGCTAGGGAAGTCATAGAGTACTTTACTATAGGTGCACTTTAGATTCTTGGTACCGCTGGGGAATATGTTGACAACAAGAGTGAGTACCAATGATCCCGCTAGGGATTAATGAGGACGTGTAACCATTTCAGTGCTCCAAAAAGGGTTTACCTTAAAGAAATGACGTTCTTGACTTAACAAGGGTTTTCTAGAAATTTTTGTGAATTTTTGGACTTTTCAAATATTTTTATGATGAAATTTTTAGGGGATTGCCAATAAGAAGGTTTATGGAGGTGCCTATCAGTATAGGGCATGTACTCCTGGGCTTATCCAGGAAGGGGAAAGCTCATTACCGATAGGAATTAACTCTTACTAGGTAAATATATGACATTCTACCCTTGGCATTCATTTTTGATGGTCGCGGGGGTTGTGAGCATGCATTCAGAGATGTGGAGGATTTTGGTAGATTAGTTTGTGTAGGTACAACACCTGGAGAGAGAGAGAGAGAAAGAGAGAGAGTGATGCGACATATCATGGAGGGTAAGGTGGCATCAATTTTTTATTCTTTCCTTTCGATATTTTCTTCCAGATCCATCATTTTGACTGAAGGAACTTAGCATTGACCATGTTGTATGCTTGATTTAGTGGCTTTACTGCTTAAAATAGACTCAAAAATACGATAAAGATGCAATTTTTTTCTGATTATCTTGATTTAGTGGCATACTCTACAGACACTTTAATTTTTTCCAAGGTTTTATTTTTGAGAAAAAGTAGGAAAAATGTGTATTTGGGAATTTTGTTTAATATTTTTTTGCCATTTTATGATAAAGGAAGGCCTTAGATTCTTGGTGGCAAAGAGCTTCCCTTCCAAGGGACTTGTTTTAAAATGAAAAGGGTTATAAGAGAAAAATGAGTATTTCCCTAAATTAAGCGTAACCTACACGTCCTTAGCCAGCTTATCGGCTTGTTAGTTCAGGTACACTTCCTTTTAATCTCTTAAGGCACCCTTCTTGCATTCTTGGTGTTTAGATTTTTTCAGAACCGTTTCTAGTTTGGTGGGTCTGTGGATGAGGAGATAGAAAGTTTGATGTCAAGTGGAGCTAGTTGCCTTTGTTCAATTGTACTGAATTTGGTGTGTCAGAGAGACTGTATTGATAATGGATTTATCGATGTTGTGGCCTTAGGTTTGACTATTAGGCTTCTATTGGTGACATGCGATCTGATGGCTGAGCCTCAGGTGGACATGATATAAGTGTGGTTGTCATACCATAATGGTATTAGTGAAGACTCTAAATGACTTAGATTCTTTGAAGGAAGGCTAGGATGGCTTTTTATGGGGGAGCACTGTCATGCTGTTCATCTGGATTTTTGAGAGACTACACCTGGTGGCCCATCTTGATTACCCTCTATCGGGCATTCCCAATCTTTGCACTAGGACCTTCTTCAGTTTCGTCTCATTGATGAAGTACTAGGTTAACTTCCTTGTGAAACAGGGCCTGATGCCTTCACTGGTCTGTATCATGGTGAGGGGACTTGTATCTAGTTTTGTAGTTAGGTTAATACATGTATGTGCAAGTGTTTATCCTTTAATAGATTTCCTTCTATTTTCCTTAGCGGCTTCTGAGCCAAGTGGAATGGGAGGAGATTTTTCCTCATCGCATAACCAATTTCTTTTCGATAGAGGACTTGACCGAATCCTTGAGGATGATACTAGGGTCTCTATGGAAGCACCATCAATCATCTACCCGTCCATCATAATCTATGGGAGAGGCTAGGTTTATATCCTAGGATTATTTGAAGTGGTTATAGAAATGGGTGGTTAAAAAGATTTTGGTGGAGGAAACTTAGCAAAGATAGCTTGTCATGTTTGATACCATGGAGGAAGGTGTTGTGGTTTCATCAAAGCTTATTAAGGCCTACTATCTCATGGAGTAAATTCAGAGAAATAATTAGGAGTGGGACACTTAGGGGCATCTAGGGGTAGGTAATGATGATGAGGCGGGACCAACTGGTAGCTGAGGTAACATTTTGAGAAGTTGGTTTTATGTTTATGGAGTATTTGTGTGTAAGTGGGTATTTTGGGTTTATGTAGGTGCTTAATATATCTTTGGATATTTTTTTAAAGCTTGTTTAATGGTAAGGAATTGTGGGTTATATGAAAGTTAGGAAATTAGTGGTTTGTTTGACTCTCGTTGCTAATACTTCATATAATAACCAAAATTATAATAATAATAAATGTTATTTTGATATATTTTGTTGTGCCTTTTAATGAATTTCATATTTGATCTATTTATACCAGTCACTATGGCATATATAATCCTTTTTTTCGTTAAAATGATGAGTTGGACCTTTGTTCTTACGAGAAGCAAATAATAGAATTTCGTGAGAAAGACCATGCGTGTTTTGTGGGAAAAGAATAGAATTTCGTGAGAAACACCATTTGTGAGATTTAAAAAGAGGGGAAATTCAAAGGATTAGGTCCCACATAGTTCTAAGTAGAGGTAAATAAATATATTTTTTAGAATATAAGGGGATGACAATAGTTATAGCATGACGAGAGTTCGATTTAAGGGTCGAACTTTTTGAGACGGTCCAAGTTGACTGGACGTCCTATTTCTTCTCCATCGAGATATGTGAGCATAGCGATGCCTCCTGAAAGAATTTTCTTCGCAATGTAGGGGCCAATTCAATTAGGCTTAAACTTCTCCCTTGGATCCCAGACGTGTTTAATAATTTCTTTGAGGGAAAGATATCCTTCTTGGACCTCATGGTTCTTTACTTTCTTGTTGAATGATCCCGCGATCTGGTAATGGTACTCTTATATGTGGTACATAGATTTTAGTCTCTTTACATCTAGTATTGAGAGTTCATCATAGTGGCTCTGATGTCAGTTTTCCTCACTCACCTTGCCTTCAAGAATAACTCATAAATAAAGAGACTTCTAGTTCCACAGGGAGTGTTGCCTCCATGTCATACACCAGAGAATATGGGGTAGCCCTAGTCGGTGTCCCGATGGAGGTACGATAGCCCCATAGGGCATATGGGATCCATTTGGCCCAGTCTCTACATCTTTCAGTCATCTTACTGATGATGGTTTTGAGATTCTTATTAGTAGCCTCGACAATGTCGTTGGTTTGGGGTCGCTAAGGGGATGACTTATGCCTCTAAATTTGATACTCATCGATTAATTTTGTGACCTCATCCTCGAAGTAGAGTCCGTTGTCTGATACTAACTCATGGGAAACTCCATAGCCACAAATGGTGTTCTTTATGATAAACTTGTACACTTTTTTTCCATTTAGTACCGCATATTCCTCGGCTTCAACCCATATCATGAAGTAGTCAATGGTAACCATGATGAGTTTGTTCCCGTCATAGCTTTGTGAGTGACCTTCCCTATGATGTCTATGCCCCAGGTAGAAAATTTTCGGGGGGTGGTCATGTTGTATAATTCTTAGGGAGGCAATTATTGAAGGTTGGCAAACTGTTGGCATTTGAGGCATCTCTTAATATAGGTGGTGCAGTCTTGGATCATGATGTTTCAATCGTACCCTTGACGTATGATTTTCTTAGCAAGCATATAACTATTGATGTAGGGCCTGCATTACTTATTGTGGATTTTATGCATCATTTATTCAATTCCTACCCCTACTATGTATGTAACATGGTTCGGTTGAAGTTTCACCTAAAAAGTTCATCATCACAAATGATGTACTAGGCAACCAGTTTGCAAAGGGTCACATGGTCTTTCTTATCTGCCTCTCGAGGATACCTACCATGTTTGAGAAGTCACCAAATATCACAGTACCATACTCCTACCATTTCTGGATCTTCTTCGATGGCAATCTCGATATGGTAACATTGGGCGGGTGAAAATTGTTTTTTAACTAGAAAGGGGGACATCATTATTCCATCGTGCAAGTCGACCATAGATCCCAAGTCTGCTAGTGTGTTAGCTAAGCTATTCTTTGAGAGAGGAATGTAAGGTGTCATCTTTGCATTAGAAGGAAATTTCTTCTAGATGGGCATAGAAGGGTAGGAGTTTCTCATCTTTGACTATTCAATTCATGATAATTTGTCCGACCATGAGGGAAGAGTCCCCATAGATGTTCATGTGCTTAATTCATTTCTTGAGGGAGATTTTGAGGTATAGATTTCATGCCTTATATTTAGTCATATTTTTAGTTCAATGGAAGTCCAACTGGATGGAAATGGGGGTGTGAGTGTCATCGGGATAAATTAGGAGTATTCCAATACCATACCATTTCTTGTTAGTAGATCCATCAAAGAACATATTCCACCTGAGGTCCTTTTGAGAGGTTCAAATGACATGTTCATCTGGAAATTTAGAGATCTAAACTTCAGATCCTTATATGGGTTAATCGAAATAGTCATCAGAGATGGCCCTCCCATAAATGGATTTTTTTGTGTGATGTACACAATGTCGAACTCGACTAGTAACATCATCAAGAGGACCATTCGGCTTGACAGAGAGAGTTTCTATAGCAAAGGTATTTTATGGTATCCATTTGGGATACTAGCCTGATGGAAAATACAATCATGTTGTGACATAGTCTCTACGTGACCCAAACCAGGGTAACACATGCCTTTTCCAAGTCAGTGTAGTTTAGTTTGTACTCGACTATCATAGTAGATCACTCTCTCCTTACTATATTCATAAATGAATTAGGACAATAAATCCCTTGCTACATTATCGGTGATATTCAAATATAGGAGGGGAATTCCTACCTGCATAGGCATGAGAACTAGAGGTAGGGTGAGGTATTGCTTGATCGGGTCAAAGGCTTTTTGGCACGCCTCATTTCAAACTTTGGTTGAGTCCTTCTGAAGAAGTTTGAAAATGGGCTCGTCAATAGAGGTTAGTTATTTTATGAACCGATTGGTTCTCGTACTTCTTTCCCATCTAGGGTGGTGGCATCTCGATTATGGCTTTTAGTTTAGAAGGATCTATTTCAATCCATTTGTCACTGACCATGATTCCAAGAAATTTCTCTTTACTGATGCCAAATACACACTTCTTTGGGTTGAACTGCATGTGGTACTATTGATCTAAAAAACTATATTCAATCTAATTATTTTAATCACAGATAAAAATGAATAAATAAATATAAGATAATAGATTTTAAAGTGGTTCATCCTTATGAGAATGGCCTACGTCCACTATTTTATTATTGCTGACTGTTTTCCTAGAATTCTCGATAATAGGGTTACCAAGAGATCCCGAGTCCCCTTCTAATGAGGAGTTTACAATGTATTTATAGCCTTGAGGTTGTACATGTGAAAGGACAATGCACTGTTATCTAGTAGACATATACATCTGTACAATAATAATGAGCATTTAATGCGCAGTCATATTTTTGATTCTCCTGATTTGGATGCTCTGTACGTTGAGTTGCTCGGACCGCCTGAGTTGCTCGGTACGCTTAAGTTGCTAGGAGCCCTAAGCTCCTATGGGAGCCTAATCTGCTCGGTATGATTGAGTTTCTCAGGGCGCTTGAGTAGCTCGGTGGCAGCATGTTGTTCGTTGAAAGTGTTTGTAATTGCCACGTAGGTTGACACATGTCTTCAAGTGAATGGTCCACATCAGCAGATTAAATTTGGTATCAACAGGTACTATTAGTGTCTTTAAGAAATTTCTCAGGGTTGGGCTGTGACCTCCCGGAGTCTTGGACTTGATGATCTTGTCAGGACCTCAACTTATTCATAGATAAAGGCCCTTGAATTCGTAGCCCTGACATTCTTAAGCCCAAATGGCATGGTTATGAATAATAAAGTTCCCCATTGGTTGATGAAAGAAACTTTCTCTAGGTGGTCAGGGTGAATTTTAATCTAGTTGTAGATGAAAAATCTGTCAGCATATAACTTGAGAGCACGGTTGTCCATGTTTTCTATGATTATGTCAATTTTAGGCAGAGGGTACTCATTCTTAGGGGATGCCTTTTATTCATACCATGATAGTCAATGCACATGAAAACTTTCCCTCCTGTTATTAGAACAGGGATGATGTTTATAAGACATGCAAGGTATTAAACTATGCGAATGAAGCCCACATTCAACTGTTTTACCACTTCTTCCTTGACTTTCAAAGACCACTCTATTCGAAGCTTCCTCAGTTTCTTCATAACCGATTTTCTCTTTGGGAATGTGTGAATCTCGTGCTGAGACATCTCTGGATCAATTTTGGGCATGTCGTTGTAGGACCACGCAAATATGTCTACGAACTCTTTCAGAATCTCTTCAAATTTACGTCCACTAATGCTCAATGAAGGCGGCCCCTATCCTAATCTTTTTAGGATAACAACAATCTCATCATCATTAGTTTGGAACCAGTAATATTGTTTATTTTTTCCCTTATTAAGATTAATTAAGAATTGTTCATTTACTAAATCATAATCATCAAATGTTTCATTAGAATTAATACAATTAATTTAAGGAACAACAAGATACTTAAAATCCTTGTGTATTTCATTTTTAAGGAATATAGAATTGAAAACATCATCAAAATATGAATTATTTATAATGATATCAGGAATAGGAGACAAAATAACAAGTTTGGGTATTTCTTGAAGAAGGTAGATAGCAGAGTTTAGATAGGCTTAAGTAGGCTGGACCAGAATGACATGCTAGTTATAGAGAGGTGCTTCAGCTATGATGGTATTCACATATGGGTCCAATGATGCAGTATCTTTGCGAATCATGCATAGACTAAGTCCCAATATGTGAAGGTTTAATGACACCTCAATGTCGCTACCCCTAAAAGTTTTAGTGTCTTCCACATTCTACTTAGTTAGAGGGTCCACCTCATGTTTCCATTCCTTGCTCCAAGTGTTGTCATCTAGGGAGAAGATCTCCTTCCCGACTTTATCTTTTTGTTAGCAGGGTCAAACCATGGTTAAAAATTCTGTAAAAGGGGAAGTCTTCACACTCACTAATAAACCTCCCATTTAGAGAATTTGCTAAGATGGTCTTTTTATCTTTTAGGCTTCTTTTTTGGTACGGTTGATGGAGTTCTTTGAGTTTGGCTAGTGAGGGTTGGTAAAATAGGCGGCATGGGTTAAAGACTTCTTTTAGGACTATTGGCTCAAGGATCCCTTGTTGGCTTCTCCCTATCCCCATTCCAGGCATGACGTGTGTATTCTTAAATATCTAGATTATGTTGATGTTTCCATGAGGGTTGTGTCTTGGATAAACCTTGTCTTTAATATTGTCCCCCCCCCCCCCCCCCGGGATAGGGAGTGGATGAATTTGAAACCAGAGAGGAAAATGTCATTAGTCCCATGCTAAATTTACAATATCGGGTTGCTAGTGCTATCTCCAATTAAACTATCATCATACCAGCGGATGGTGATAACCAGACCTACTCCTCGAATGCTGTGGAGCCAGGGGCATCCAAGGAGTAGATTGAAGAAAACGGGTATATTGATGACATAGAACTCTATCAAAGTGTGTATATGGCCAGACCCTAGTGTAAGTTTTATAAAAACCATTACTTCTCAATGGGTTTTGTTATAAGCACACATATCAGTGGATGTGGGAGTGAGATCGCTGACTTTTATTCCCAGAAAGTTAAAAGTTCTGAGTGGGCAAACATTGAGAGTGGATCCACTATTTACAAGTGATAACCGTATTGTCTTCCCCAAAAATTTTATGGGGATGTTGAGAGTGTAATTGTGATCCAGGACAAATTTGGGATTTCTTTTCTGGAGAAGGAGAGGAGTCTGGAAGAGGTTAGGGATCCAACCATATTTACTGCTTCTTTGGGACTGGTAAAGGGAGGAATTATGGGTCCTATGTGGAGTTTAATTAGATCATTTCCGTGTAATTAGGAGGACATGAAGAGTCCCTATGTGGTGATATTGTCCTAGGTTTTCTTGAGCCAGTCGAGAACCCAGGTTTCCTCAACCATCATTTCTAGCATTAAGAGCTCCTCGGTGACTCCGTCTCCTTTATTTATTTCGATTGATTGGGAATCATATCATTGTAATATTACCCAGATTGGGTCTTGTGGTTAAAATTAGTGGGAAAGAAAAAGAACCATATGACTTGATATACTTTGGGATGAATAAATTCCTTGTTGACTTTACCCAATAATTTTTCAAAAGAGATTAATTCACACAAAACGGTAATTGAACTGAATTCTCCATGGTTTGATTCATAATCTGCGTCATCAAATTTATCTCCCCATTCAGTAGCGGCAATATCATCCTGCCAAGAGTAGTAGATGAATTCAATAAACTCTGTAGCTTCATCATACAGGTCTTCCCACTAGTAGGGAAGTAAAGGAGTGAAGGGACTAGATACCCCTGGAGTTTCAAGGATGTGAGTAACTTGGGAATGCTACATATCTCTCATTTTAGGAGAAACATATCTAACATAGTCTGCCTGACATCATCCAAAATGATTTCTTCTATCGGTAACACCCATTCACCAGATTTCGGAGCCCATTTTAGGGCTTCCATAAATAGGCCACCGAACCTTTCATAGTTGATGGTTATCTTTTTTAGCAGTTTCAGCCCAAACTTTTACAGTTAATCAGAGTTGTGGGTTATTCCATGCCTCCCCCTCCGATCGGATGCATAGGAAATACAAGCTCGTTTATGGAGTGACTGAGTTTGATCAATGAAGCTCGTCGTATGTAGGAGAAAGGAAGGTAAAACCTTGGGGGGTTTCAACGAGATTATAGGTATGTTTGGTATTTTGACAGGAAAAGTTTAGGTAGAGGGGTCAAATTTTGGGTTGTCAGTCGTGGTACTTCACTGAGAAAGCATGGTCATCAATTTTGGATGAACATTCAAAGCTTGGTCTGCATTCTCTATAAATAACTTATGGAGGTAGATCTTAAATTCTATGGAAGCAGTAGAGTAAGAGGTAGAGCTTCAGGATAGTTTGACAAAAGACCGAATCCAATAAGGAGCCAGGCTAAAATATGGGTATGAGATCAACTTGAGAGGGAAAAATGATTTAGGTTTTTTTTGGAGGAAAAAGGAATATATTTGGTATTTTTCTTTTTGAAAACGGAAGATATGTTTTTAATATTTATTTTATTTTTGAAAAGAAGAAAAAGGAGAATCCTCAGCATGATTTTTATTATTGGGTTCCCGTTGTATTATATTTTCCTAAATGCTAGAAAATTATAGTAAAGGACTCGGGACTAGGAAAAAGATAAGGTATAAGATGTAAGACGCGACTTGACATGTTTTCAGGTTCACATACAGGGTCCTATTTTAAAAATTGGTGAAATAGCACAAAAAATCGAGTGGTATGGAAACTCAAAATTTTGACAGAGTTTCGCATTGTAATCGACAATCTACACATAAGTGTCCTAAGGTAGACCCATATATGAGGTTTATGCATTTGTTCGGTTAGTGGAAGGGTTCCCCCTTCAGCATGACTTCCACGATATACCTCGTCTATAAAGGTAATCATTCATCGGTATGTGTGGACAACCCATTTGATATACCTAAGTGTACATGAATTACCTTTCAATATACCTCGTGGGGATGGTACATATGAGAGATAATTCGATATACGCGACGTACGTGAATGAGTTCCCAACAATATACCTCCCGATATGAGTTCGGTCAAGCGGTACGAGGCGGGAGAGGGGAAACCATTCGATATACATCGAAGGTACAAGACTAATGGAAGGTGAGAATCATATCGCTTAGGTTAACTAAACCCCATAGAATCGTCACCCTTCACGAAGTGACCCCCCAGTATGGGACATAATTTTTGTCAATATTTCCATGCTCTGGTGATGTAGTGTGCAAAAATGCACGCATTTTTATTAGTATCTTATGGAGATTTTTTGTATGCTATATATGTAAAGGGAGTACTACCGCTATGAGGGAGGATATACAAATAACCTGAGATAAGAGGGATAATCATGAAAATTAAAGCTAGCATGGAACATGAAGACAATACAAATCATGGCGATAGAGTGTAAAACCTGGGAATATAGAAGCGAGTTAGTTGTGTAAGGTAGGAGAGTGACATGAGAGTAGGGTGAGTGACAAAGCACAAGAATATATACAAGTGAGAGAAATATGGAAGTGTGTGCTAGTGGGACAAAGAATGGATAATCTACAAGTGGTCTGTGAAATGTGTAAGTGAGCATGCAGATATATACAAGTGAGAAAAAGTGAGGGTGTGTGCTAGTGAAGCTACACAGGGATAATCTACAAGTGGTGTGTGGATCATATAAGTAAAAGTGAGAATATATACGAGTGTGAGTGTGAGTGTGTGAAGTGAGAATAGAGAATATATATAAGTAATCATAAGGTGAAACGCGGTAAGCATGTACAAATAAGTAAAAAGTGATATACACATGAGGAGAGAGCATTATAAAGATAAACATTATGATAAGAATGAGATATATACATAAGATGTAAGCATATGAGTAAGGAGAACATACAAGTGGAGGCATTTTTACACAATTGGAAAAGTAAGAAAGTAAAGAAGTAAAACCCATGCAGAAATAGAGTCTAGTCCTAGAGAAAGATCCCCAACAGAGTCGCCACTTGACCATACAGGTTGGATTCGTCCGACATGGGCCATCCCTAAAATCGGGATGGGAGAGGAAATGTCCCCTTCTATCTTCCCCTGCATGTGATTTGTATGGGTGATTTGAGTAAACGGAAGTCCTCTTTCTCCCACTCGTGATTGTGTCTTCGCTGAGGCCTCGCCTCAAAAATAAAATTGGTCATCATTAAAGGGGATAACATGAAGGAGTGGAGTTGCTAGCCTATTTTTCTTAAAATAGGAAAAAGAATATGGACGTATCGAGAGAACGACATCATGGTCATAGTGATGCATCCAAAACTATTTGATTCAAATGTACGGGGACTAAGTTACAGAATGGGAAGGTGTTAGGCACCCATTTTTCCATTTTGGTCTCTATCCATAGGATATGAGTGTACCAAAAATAAATCATAAACATATGATATGAGTGCTCGTCAAATCATGAGACATATCGAGGAGCGAACGTGCATGTTGAACGGGACAAAAAAAATATAGGAGTTCAAGACTCACGAAATAGATATAATAATAGAATACAAAAGGAACAAAAATGGAAAGGGAGGACTCGAATCCCAAGATTTTTCCGGAATGACTACATAGCCCAAGAGGCATCAAAGTTTATGTAGTTTGAATATACTGTTGGGGCAGTGTTCAACTCGTAAACCCAAATTTAAGACTCGTCTTTGAATGATTTTGAGAAAAATGTCTTCAATTGTGAAAGTGTGAGAAAATGAGGAAGTCCGACTTTTGGAATTTACAAGTGAACCCTCCTTTTGTCTTTTTTAGGTTTTTTGGAAAATAAGTTGTGTGAAATAATAATAATAATAATAATAATTATTATTATTATTATTATAATAATAATAATAATAATAATAATAATAATAATAATAATAACAACAACAACAACAACAACAACAACAACAACAACAACAACAACAACAACAACAACAACAACAACAACAACAACAACAACAATAATAAGAATAATAAGAATAATAATAAGAAGAATAAGAAGAAGAAGAAGAAGAAGAAGAAGAAGAAGAAGAAGAAGAAGAAGAAGAAGAAGAAGAAGAAGAAGAAGAAGAAGAAGAAAAGTGGATATTACTTTATGTGATAAAATGAGACATGACAAAAAGATCACTACACCAAAATGGGTGATTTGTGAGTGGTGGTAGCAGTCACAAATGACCTTTATTTATAGTGTTTGGGGGTGTAATGTAAACCCCAAGCATTCAATGAGCATGTGCATGAGGATCGAACTAGTGTGAGGATGACACCTGGCTGATATTATGTTGATAATGATGACCTCAATATTCCCTCACGTGAGGGGAATGATTTGATTATAACTGATTTGTCCACGTGTTCCCAACTTTACATGTTCTTGTAAATTCTTGGCCCTGCATCATTGATTGGTGTAATCTCGGCCTGGATGAGTACGAGCTTATAGGAGTCAGATGTAGATGCTTTGTCTTCTGTAATCGTGATGACCTCGGCCAGTAGGGATGGAAGAGGTTAGGTATGAGATAGTTGTAACGCCGTTTGAGGCCAATGATGATGTTTGTAGTTGGTTGAGCCCTTGAGACTCTATTGTCCTCGACTGAAGAAGAGCCGAGGTTGGTGTATGAGTATCCGACCTTATAAGAGATGACCTTGATGATGGTTCATAAGCTTCTTGTCAACTCGGTTGTGAGACTGGCCGAGGTTAGTATCTTTGAGTACGAGGGTGCACTTTGGGCATATCAATCACCCCTAGCCCTTAGTCACCTATGTGATTAGGTGATTGAGGGGTATTCTAGGCCAAGGCTAAATTTATTTTAGTGTCTTGAGGGGTGCAATGGTTCCCTGACACGTGTCACTCGTCAAAGTGAGTAGCGTGCTCCCCAAGATATGTTGATTCTTATTGTGCCCCTTGGGTTTCCCTAGGGAAATGATGGGGCATTCGAACTCACATCCCATCATTAGGTAGGTTTAAAAACCTTTTCTTCTTTCCTTTTCTCTTTCTTCAACTTTTTTCCTGCCTTAGCCTTCTGTAACTGTTATTCTTTTCTCAAGACTTCCATTGTTGCGAAGTGCTTCGAGGTTCTCCCTACTTCTTTATCTTCCCTCTTTAACCTTACTCAATTAGATATTACTTCTCAACCATTCGTTTTCCTTTTCTGGTTGTTATTTTGGTAGTTTCAATTTTTTGGCGAGTTCTTTATTTTAGGCGAAGGTTTCTTCCACTGTTTGGTGGTTCTAGGGATAGGATAGCAGTGGTTAAGTGGTTTAGGGACTCTTCCAGACGACTCAGAGGTTGTTTTAGCCACAAACAACCCTAGTTTAGGTTTCCGGTGAACCCCTAGTCACCTTCTCCGGCGACCCTATTCTTGAAAGTTCTTGAAGTTCTTCATTTGAAACTCCCCATCTTTCAATTTTTGATCTTGAGTTTGAGTTCTTTTAAATTGTGTACCTATTTGTGGTTTGATTTGGGAAAGTTTAGTGTTGTCTCACTTATGCTCACACCCTTGTACCAACTCATAGAAGAGTTCCCATCTCTTCGCGACAAGACCTTCAAGAAAATCAGGCAAATAGAGCTAGCCTAAGAGGAAGCTCGTAGGTTTGAGGCCTTTACTTTCAGGACCATCTTTCTTCCACCCCTGAAGGTTGTATACCCTGAGTCAGCTGATCCTTCTAAGCCTGCAGAGGTTCCTGAGGATCCTGCACCAATGTCTGAGTCATTTTCCTCAGACCCCATGTCAACCTCTGAAGTAGGAGAATCGTTAGACTCTTTTCAAAAGGCTATGGGCTATTCTCCTAAACATGGTGAGGCTCCTAAGGAGGCAGAGGTTTAAAGTCGTGCTTCGTCTCACCAGCGTGATATCACTTGCCATAGATCTTCTGATGTTGAAATCATAGGACCAAGTGTGGCATTTCCACCTCCCATTGAGGCCATTCCCTTTTCGACTACCACTGGGGCCGAATTTACTCAGAGGTTTCCTGGTGGTGTCCAACACCTGCTCGGGCCGATATTGTTGGGGATGTTGATGAAGGTGAGGAGAGTGATCTTGATATATCTGTGGTGGCCGAGTATGAGAGTACCATCAGTGAGTATGACCTTCTTACTTTTAGGCACCTCTATTCCATAATGTATTCCATCATCCTTAGGAAACCTCTGAGGGATGAGAGGTCCTTTGATGGTCGAGATGAAGAGACCTGCGTTTATGAGAAGATGTTCAAATTAGGCTTTTTTCTTCCTATCCACCCTTCCATCAGAGCTATACTCTCCCATATAAATCTTGCCCCTTCCCAATTATCCCCTAATGCTTGGAGGGTTATGATTGGGGCCATAGTCATTTGGAGGGTTAACCACCACTCAAACATTCCAGTTAGGGTTTTCACTGGTTGTTATGTGCCCTCCTCTGCCAAGAACCACCCTATCTATAACCATTTCTTAGCGAGGAAATCGGAAAAGAAAATGATGTTGGTTACCCAAACATCGAATCATAACTGGAAACCTCGATATTTCTTTACTCCCGAGGCATAGGAATTTGGTCCAAATGAGGACTCTCGAACGTCAGTTCCAAGGACTCCTCTGATATGGGGGGAAGGTATCCCTTGTTGACAAAGCCGACCTTGGACTTATCCAGGACAATTACAAAAAAGTTGAGGACCTTCGCAATCAGGACGAGCAGGGTCATCTCGTAAAATATAAACATCTGATGATCCCCTATTACCTCTCTCAAACAGGTTTGGGGGGTGGTCCTTTGGGAGAGCTTCGTAAGTCTTAATTTTTCTGAAGTTATACCTCTTACTTTTTATATCTTTGATTGACTAACTCAGAGACTTATCTTTTACAAAGCGCCATAAAGGCATATCAGATGACCTTTGGGAAATGTCTGCTCTAGGTCTTATGAAGATAATGGAGAAGAGGGGTGGCAAAAATGTACCCCCACCAGTCAGTAAGAAGAACATCAGTACCTCCAAGGCTGATGATACTAAAAAGAGGAAGTCAGTGGCTGACCTAGAGCATACGAGGAAGAGTAAAGCTCAAACCCGAGATCGTGCGATCCCCATCTCTACAGACGATGCCTTAGTTGCTCTTCTAGCTCAGCTGAAAATCAGTGATAGACTTATTGGCCATAGTCTGAAGGCAGTTGATGCTATCAACACAATAATGATTAAAGATGATAAGCATTTCTTACGCTCTTTGAACGTCCCGTTATTGGCCGAGTTTGCCCTACATAATTCAGGTACAAGTTTTGCTCATTTGATCACTTTCTCTTCACCTTTTTAGAAATTATAGCTCATACATTCTTACCTATGATTTTCTTCTGCAGGGTGTCTTGTCCTTCCATCTCCTCATTGATTAGACTCTGAAGAGGATTCCCCTTATAGGGAAGGGTCTAAAAGATGAGGTGGTTCAAGCCTTTTAGACTGCAGAGGTTGACAGGCTGAAGGGGGTATTAAGAAGAGGGATAACGATATGTCCAAGCTTAATAAGGACCATGACTTAGCACTAAGACCAAGGATGATGCCATTTAGTCCAAGGTATATGTTGTGGTCAGGGCTACGGTTGAAGATGCTGCTGAGAAGGCCATTAAAGACTACAAGGTCTCCGACGAGTTTATATGCTTTGTCTTTGAATACCTAGAGAGGGGTATCAAAGCAACTAGTAAATGGGTAGCCACCAAGGAAAAAAAGTCTGGGAGCTTGACTGCTTTAGACTTTTTGGGACTCGACTTTGGAGATCCTCTTTTTCCTCAGGCCTTGCAGGAAGTTGAGGAGGCTGGCGCTGCTCCAGCCTAGACTTCTCCCCTAGAGGTCACTCAGACTGAAGATGCTACCCATCATGATGATGGAACTGAGGTGAAAAACGTCGATCGTGATGAAACTAGTGTAGCTTCCGAGACATAGGCCCTTTTTGTGAATCTTTTCAAAGTTGTAATTTTAATTTCCCTTGTCTGTATCTCTTATTTTTACGAACTTCTGATGACCTCTTGATGCCTCTTACTGGTAACTCATCTTTTTAATGATTATCATCAGTCCAATCTTCTTCAGATTTTATTGCTTCATATGATGTTATGCTTGAATGTCTTACCTCTTAAACTCTCACCAAACTAATGATGTTAAAGGTCTAAGGTCACCAATCTATGATGTTTCACTTCTAAAAATTTTCACCAAACTAACGACTTTAATGGTTTGAGGTCACCAATCTATGATGCTTCACCTCATAAATTTTTCACCAAACTAATGATGTTTAAGGTCAGAGGTCACCATAATATGATGTTTCACCTCATATATTTTCACAAAACTAATGACGTTAAAGGTCTGAGGTTACCATAATATGATGTTTCACCTCATATATTTCCACCAAACTAATTATGTTTAACGTCTGAGGTCACCATATTATGATGTTCCACCTCATAAATTTCCACAAAACTAATGATGTTTAAGGTGTGAGGTCACCGTATTATGATGTTCCACCTCATAAATTTCCACCAAACTAATGATGTTTAAGGTCTGAGGTCACCATATTGTGATGTTTCACCTCATTAATTTTTCACCAAACTACTGATGTTAAAGGTCTGAGGTCACCAATCTATGATGTTTCACCTCTTAAATTTCCCACCAAACTAATGATGTTAAAGGTCTAAAGTCACCAATATATGATGTTTCACCAAACTAATGATGTTAAAGGTCTCAGATCACCAATCTATGATGTTTCACCTATTAAATTTTTCACCAAACTAATGATGTTAAAGGTCTGAGGTCACCAATCTATGATGTTTCACCTCATTAATTTTTCACCAAACTAATGATGTTAAAGGTCTGAGGTCACCAATCTATGATGTTTCACCTCTTAAATTTCCACCAAACTATGATGTTTAACAACAATACAAGTATCAACACAACATTGCTATCTTTTCATTAACGTCCTTTGTATAAATGGGTACATGTATTATAAAAAGATATGAACAACTACAACATAATAAGTAATACTTCTTTAAGTGATCGGCATTCCAAGGGCTGGGGAAAGGTTCTCTTTCAATATTTTCTAGCCAGTAGGTACCGGGCATAACCTCATCAACTACCCTATAAGGACCATGCCAATTAGGACGGAGCTTATTTTCTTTTTGCTACGTCTTCTTTAGGACTAGGTCCCCCACAGCTATGGGCCTTTACTTCACCCTTTGATTGTTGAATCTCGTAGTTCTTTGTTGGTAGATTGCATGTCTTATCTCTGCATCCTCTATTCTTTCTTCAATTAAATCAAGATCAAGTCTTCTCTCTTCCACATTCTTTTGAGGGTCATATGTCTGAACCCTATGAGTTGGACTTCCTACCTCTGTTGGGATGATAACTTCTGAGCCATGGGCTAGCATAAATGGAGTTTCTCCTGGTTGCGTCATTGATGTCGTCCTGTAGGCCCATAACACGGCATATACCTCCTCTATCCATCTCCTTTTGGCCTCTTTCAACCTATTTTTAATACCATCAAGGGTTGCTCGGTTTCTAACCTCGGTCTTCCCATTTGCCTAGGGCCGGCCAGGAGAAGAGAAGAACTATTTGATCTCTAATCTTTCGCACTATTTTTCTAAGGATATATTCTTGAATTGAGCTCCATTGTCTGAGATGAGGGTGTTTGGAAGACCATACCTGCATATAATATTATTCCAGATGAACTGGAAGGTCTTCTTCTCAGTGATTGTGATCATTGGCTCAGCCTCCACCCATTTGGAGAAATAATCAATTGTCACTATCAAGAATCGATAATTATTTATAGCTCTTGGAAAAGGTCTTACCAAGTCAATCCCCCATATTTCAAATGGCCTAGGAGAGCTGATAGAAGTAAGATGTTAGTGTGGTTGATGAGGTATGGTAGAGAATATCTGATACTTATTACACTTCTTCATTTATGCAACTGCATCTTTATCCAAGGTCGACTACCAGTACCCCTGAGTGATTAATCTCTTAGCCAACAGCCTCCTTCCTATGTTACTTGAACAAGATCCCTCATGCATATCGTGAAAGATGAGAGGAACCTCTTAAGGATGAATACATATGAGGAGAGGGAGTAGGAGCCCTTTTCTATACAGGATATCTCCTATAATTGAGAATTTAGCAGCTCCGAACCTCAACTTTCTTCTTTCTGGCGTCGACTCCGGAAGCTCTCCCTCACCGATGTATCTGATAAGAGGGTACATCCATGATGTTCCCATATTCAAGTTGAGGCAAGGCCTGGCAACCTCTTCCTCTTCAATGATAGGCTTGAGATGAATCTCAATGGGTATTCTTCTTCTTATGTCCGTCCTTGTTGCTGAGGCCAGCCTCGCTAGTGCATCATCTCGACCATTGTCTTGCCTAGGTATCCTCTTTATCTTTACTTCTTTGAAGATTTTTAGCATCCCTCTCACCCTCTTTAGGTATTTAGACATCCTTTCATCTTTGGCCTCATATACCCTCAGGATTTGGTTGACAACCAACCTTGAGTCACTATGGACTAGGAGTCGGCTGACACTAAGGGCCTTTCCCAAAGAGATACCTTCTATCAATGCCTCATAATTTGACTCGTTGTTCGAAGACTTGATGTTGAACCTTAGCGCATATTCAATATCGATACCATCTTCTGCTGACACTATCAGCCTCGCTCCACTTTCACTTTCACAGGATGACCCATCAATGAAGAGGTTCCAACATCTTTATTTGAAGAGAAGTTTCCCTCTGATAGGGTCCCTTGCTTGAAGAGGTACCTTTATTCCTCATTCTCAACTATTATTTTTTTTATCTTGGCTTGACTCAACCTCGTCCGGATCTTGGAATACGTGTTTTCCTGGTTCATCATCAGCCTTTTCACTATTTTTAACCTCAATCACTTCCCAGGTAAACTCAACCACAAAGTCTGTGAGTGTCTTCCCCTTGATGGCAATCATGGGTTGATAAACAATATCATATTCCTCTAACTCTATGGCCCAGGTCATCAGCCTGCCTGACTTCTTCGGCTTATGAAGGACCTATTTGAGTGGGGAATCAGTGAGGACGATCATAGAGTGGGCTTGTAAGTATGGCTTCATCTTCCTAAAATCATGTACCAGAGAATATAATAATTTTTCAATCCTAAGGCACTTATGTTCAGACCCTTGAAGAGCTTTACTATTGAAGTATACTAGCCTCTGCACTCCGTCATCTTCTCTTACTATTCCATCACTAATGGCTAACTCTGAGACAACTAGGTACACATATAACTTCTCACCCAGAATGGGTCGAGATTGGAGTAGAAGGGATTAGAGGTAGGACTTGAACTCCTTAAAATCTTTGTCGCATTCCTTATCCCATTCGAAGGCCTTTCTAAGTACTTTGAAACATGTTAAGTGCTGTAACTTTTTCGATTAGCATCTAAACGTCTTTGATGGTTTTGGGTGTCTTCATTTCTAGCAAAGCCTTGATCTTCTCGAGGTTAGACTCTATCCACCTTGGGTAATGAATCCCAAAAACTTCCCTACTTCTACCCCGAAGACACATTTGGTCGGTTTGAGCTTCATTATGTACTTGTCCATGGTGTTAAAAGTCCTTTCAAGGTCGGCCATATGAGTGTTGGCCTTTAAGCTCTTCGTTAGCATGTCGCCCATATACACTTCCATAGACTTTCCTATTTGGTCCTCGAACATCTTATTTATAATACGTTAGTAAGTAGCGCCTGCATTCTTCATCCTAAAGGGCATGACCTTGTAGCAATAGGTCCCCTTGTCTATGATGAATGTTGTTTTCTCTGAGTTTTCTGGGTTCATAAATATATGATTATACCCGGAATATGCATCCATGAAGCTCATGATCTCATGTCCTGCTATGGCATCTACCATCTGATCAATACGAGGTAGGGGGAAACTATCTTTTGGGCAAGACTTGTTCAAATCAATGAAATCTACACACATCCTCCATTTCCCATTAGTTTTTGGCACAATGACAACATTAGATAACAACTCCGAGTATATGACCTCTCTGATGAACTTGTCCTCTTAGAGCTTTCTAACCTCTTCTCTAATGACATCATACTTCTCCCTTGAGTACACTCTTCTTCTCTGCTTAATTGGCTTGGCATTTTTCGCAACATTGAGTTTATGGCACATAATCTCAGGATTAATACCTAGAATGTCTGCATGACTCCATGCAAAGAGACTCAATCTCTTCCTCAGTAGCCTTAACAGTTCCTCCTTGATCTCAGGTCTTAGGGCTTTGTCAATTTGGATCATTTTTTTCAGCTTGTCCTCATTGAGGACGATGGATTCTACCTCTTTTGCGGCCTCTCCTTTATTGAGCTTTGTTTCATCTCTAGGATCAAGTGTGTCGATGTTTTATATGGTTTTTGCCATCTTATGATCCTTTCTCTCTTTCGCAGAGTTGAAGTAACATTTAAATGCCAATGTTTGGTTACCTTGCACTTCCCCTACTCCATAAGGAGTCGAGAATTTTAGCATTTAGTGGACCATTGAAGGCACGACCTCAAATTCCGTGAGGGCTACTCGTCCTATGATGAGGTTGTAAGATGAGAATACATTTTCATCCATTACGATGAAATTGATTTTTTTGGTCAACCTCTTAGGCCATTCATCTCCCGTTCGAACATCCATCTCACACATGCCCAATGGATGAACCTTTTCTCTGTTGAAGCCAATCAAGGGATGATGATAAGGGTCAAGCCTATCTCTATTGAGGCCTAGTCTTTTAAAATAGGGCCAAAGCATAACATTTGCTGAACTATGACCATCAATAAGTATCCTCTGAACCTCACACCCATGTACCCTTGTGGTGATTACTAGAGGTTCATCGTGAGGATCCATGATACCTTTGAAATCAAGATGTGAGAAACCAACTACTAGGGTATCCATTTATACCTTCTTTCTCTTCTCATGTTTAACCTCTGTAGCGGCCAAGTTCACAACCTCAGCCTTTGCCATTTATTTGACCTCTTTCACGTGGGCCTTGTGATCAGCTACCTCTGAACCTCCCCCTGCTATTCCTCCACAGATGGTGTTCATACCAAAAGAGATCATATCGACCCTCTTTACTCGAGAATTGTCTTCTTTTGATGGGAGGTCAGGGTCATCGTCATCATTATCTGAGTCATCAGCTCTTCTGGCAGGGACATCTTCTCGACAATTATCATATCTTTTCTTTTTTGGGTCATCTCTCCCCCCTTAGGGAATCTACCATCAATATACATCCTGAGATTTCCAGACTTCAACATCTTCTCAATATCGTCCTTCAGTGCGAAGCACTTGTCAGTCAAATGGTTGTGGTCCCAATGGAACTCTCACCCTAGGTTCTTATTTCTCTTATGCGGAGGGGCCTTCAGCTTCTTCGTCCATCTTAGGGATCTATCATTCTTTATTTCATTGAGGATGTGCTCGCAGCTCACAGTTAAAGGAGTATAGTGTGCAAACTTGTCATTTGCAACCCACTTCTTTCCATCATTCTTCCTTTGAAATCTCCCACTGCTACTTCCATTCTCATCTTCATATTTTTCAGCCATTGACTCTTCTGCATTCATGACCTTTCTAGCTATATTTAATAGCTCGGCCATAGACAGCAAGCTTCCAAAGTAGCTTTCCCTTCTGAAGCCCTCCGATGAGAGCTGTCATGGCTATGCTTTCTTTGTAATCTTCAACCTTTAATTTTCCTTGTTGAACCTTGTGATGTATTCTCTGAGGCTTTCATTCTTTCCTTGCTTTAGATAGAGCAAATGGGTTGTCTTCTTCTGAGGTGTTACCCCAAAACAGATGCTGTGTATAAAACACTGAGCGTGATAACTTGACTTTTGGGTATATGTCGTTGTTGGAAGCCAAGTTAGTCAAAACCTCACATACCTACAAATATAATAAACTAAAGTATAGAGGTAAGTAAGGGTATCAATCCACTTTCAAGGGAGTAAAGCAAATGGAGCACATTCACATGTAATTCACTATTTATTTTATTTTTGTTCTTTTTCACTTTTCTATTTTTTTTAGCTTTTTCAATATTAAAACAATAAGGTGAGGTGAGATCTAAACTAAAATAAACTAAATGTAAAATGATAATAACTAACTAGAAAGTAACTAAAATGAAAATAAAGTCTAACACTAAAATAAAAGATAAAGTGAGGTAAATAATTGTGAGAACAATCAAGGAGTGGGATTACACCACAAATTTTAGTTATTCTAATTAATTAATTTAATTATTTGAATTCTCCCAAATTAATATCAAAATTACAAATCAATACTCGTTGCAAGTGTAATTAGAATAGTAATCTTTTAGAAAATTAAAATTAACACCTCACAACTCTATAAAATTAGATCTACACTCCTTTTAATTAATCACCCGCTAGGATCGATCAATTAGAATTTATGTCAATCTTAGAAATTAAATTTAGAGTTGAAATTCAAATGATAATACCCCACTTAAGAAACCCCTATCTCTAGTTCGAATCTAAAATGAGTATTATCATTAGAATTTCGATTTTCTCTCGAAAATCATTTACCCTCTCTCGAGGCGTAAATCTAAGGGTGAGGGGTTAAAATTAACATTCAAAGGGATTTTTCAAGTAATTAAACTAATTAAAATACAATAACATCAAATAAGGGTTTTACCCCACCCCTTGAAAGGGGTTTTAGCCTAACATGGTATAAAATATGACAAATTAATATTCAAATGCATAAAATAATAAAAGAGGGGAAGAGAACAATCAAACCAAATCTCTTTGATTATGTTGAACTCCAATCCTTGAAGTTGAAGCATACACCTCTTAATTGATCTTCCAAATGATATGAAATTAACTATCCACTCAATTAATTCTCTAACAATATTTAATCTCACAATATCTAAAAATAAAAAATGAAAAACTATTTACAAGGATTTATTTTCTAAACTAAACTATCTCTCTCTCTAGAATTTTCTCTCTACAAAGCTTCTCTAATCTAGAATTTTTTCCAAATGAGGTCTTCATCTTCTTTTTTTATGCAATGGAGCAAAGGGGTATAATGGTAAAAAGTTAGGGAGTGCATGTGGAAATGGGTGAGGTCACATGTGCATGGGGGTGTGAGGTAGGATATTTTGGAAAAAATCTGTTTTGGGTTGAGGGGTAATTTTGGGATTTGGTTTTGGGCGGTTAGTTAGGGGGTATTATGGGTAAAATTGGGAGAAAGGTTTAAGTAGACACATGTGGGAATTGGTTTGTGTTTGTTAGGTGACTTTGGAAGGAGGTTTAAAATCGTGGCTTTTCATTTGGGTTGGGAGGTCAAATGGGTCTTCTTTGTTTGAGGCTGGATATGGGAGGTGAGAGAGATTGAGAGATGGTGGGAATGGGTTTTGGTTGGTGGAAGTGTTGGATCTAGATGGAATTTCGGATTTGGATGTGGATTTGGGTATGGATATGGCAGGGGATGAGATCGGATTGATGGGTTTCGCGATTCCGGGTTGGTTCAGCTCGCCGGAAAGGGATGTGGATCGGAGCAGGAATTCGGCTTTCAGAGGGTCGCAGCCGGCTGGAGGGACGGAGGGTGAGAGGGAGGGGCGCGGGTCAGCGGGTTCGGATCTCGGGTTGAGCAGGTTGGTCGAGGGAGTGGTCGGACCAGGGGGAGCCGGCGATGGAGGTCGACGTCGGGTCGCTATAGCGGTTTGGCAGGGGGCACGGTTTTAGTGCCGCCGGACGGAGGTCGGTTGTGGTGATTTGTAGGTGAGGTGGCTGATTTGGGGATGTTGGGTATGGAGGGTAGAGGAGAGAGAGTGAGTTGTTGATTTGGTGGGTAAGATGAAGAAGGTTTGTTGTGGTAGGGAAGAGAGAGGAGAGAGAAGGTGAGAGGTTGAAGATGATAGGGGGATGTTAGTGTGGGTGAGGGTGTAGAGTAGTTGAGTGTGGGTGAGTGGGTTTAGGATAAGTGTAGGATAAGGGGGTTATGGGTGATGTGTGTATGGGAGTTATGGTGAGGGGTAGGGTGTAGGATAAATTAGGTGAGGGTTAAGGAAAGTAGGGGTGTGTTTGGGATATGAGTTATGTGTGTGTGCTTGTTAGGGTGTAGGTTTAGGAGTGTGTGGGTGAGGGTTAAGTGTGAGGGTGTGTGTTTAATTTGGACCCCTAAAAATAACATTACAAATAAAATTAATAAAAATAAAACTAAAATAAAATATAAAATCTAACTAAAAATAAAACAAATTAAAAATAATAAAAATAAAAGTAATAAAACTAAAAAATAAAATCCTAAGCTATAAAAAAAACTAAAAGAAAATAAAAGAAATAAAAATATAAAATATAAAATTAAGTGAAAACTAAAATCCTAAAAAAATAGAAAATAAAATAAAAATGAACTCCTAAAACTAATCCTAATAAGACTAAACTAAAAACTAATTAACATCAAAATAAAATAAAAATAAAAATAAAATGGAAAAATAGAAAATAAAATCTAAAAATTCTAAAATAAATCCTAAAAATAGAAAAGACTCAAACTAAAAATCTAAAAATAATAAAATGACACAAATAAAACACACACGGGCTTAGGGTAAGTTTGGCTAGGTTTAGGCTCGGGTTAGGGTACGGGGGAGGTAATTGGGGTACAAGATAAGGGTATTTAGGTCCATAAAATGCACAATTACCTTAAAATAGGCGTTTGAATACCGCAACGTACATTCAACCTGCATAATAAACATTTAAGCACATAAGACCCATATTGTCGAGAAATAGCAACTAAAGTACGACTATTCGGGGTATAAAATGTACAGTTTTGGGTGCTTATCACACCACCCCCAAATAGAGCGTTGCTAGTCCTCGAGCAATAAGATAGAGAGAAAGAGAAAGATAAGTAACCAAAAGTGTACCACTTTCGCGGGCACTTGCGATTGCACTTAGCATGTGCAACAAGCCTTTAAACCTATAGGTTGCCCTACAGGACGAGTTGTGTCTCGTGAGGGTTTGCAGGGAATATACCCACAAAATTCTTATTTGCAAAAATTTATTGAAAGGCAGTCAATCTCTTATTAGACATAGAATAATCGCACAATCCATCATGAGAAATATTTTCAGAAATACAAGCTAGATTTTGTAAAAAGTTTAGCTAAGTAAATACTCAAGGCACATCCTTCCTAGAACTCAACGTGTGTAGTGTGAATCAGTCAAAACGGGTCGAGTATCATAAGAGTAATTCCTAGATTGCCTTGTCGGAATCAACGCTTCAACTTCAAATCTCACTAGATATATCACTCTCAAACGAACTCTCGAGATATGGGTAAGTGTATCGCTCTTGTGTGTGAGGAGGTGAGTAAATGTAAGCAAGTTCAAACATCTCACACACATATATGAAAGAACGAACAATAAGAAAGAAAATTTGATCTCATGAAAGAATGCTAATCACTATAGTGAGAACGTCGAGTTATTCACCACGTTGACTTTCATTTGCCCGAACACCTAGGGGAGATATGGATGTATATGGGTGAGGGGAAATGAAATGGGAAGGGAAGGATGTGATAGGTAGGATGGATGGATGGGATGAGGTAGGTAGGATAGTGATGTAGAATGGGGTGATGATATGATGGATGGATGGTGGATATGCAATGTGAATGGATGAAAAATGGATTCGAAAGAAGAGTGTATACACTTTAGGCACAAATGTCTTTATTTCAACAAAAAATAACTACAACTCTCTTTCTTTCTTTTCTCTCTCTCTCTTTTTTTTTCTTGCTATTTTTCTTTTCTTTTCTTTCTATTTTTGCTTTTTTTTGTTTTTTTTTTCTCTTTTTCTCTTTTTTTTTTCCTATACTCTCAACACTAAAGACATTTTACATTTGGAAATCAACACTCTTTTTATTTGAAAATGAAAGATGATATGGAGATGATAGGTGGAGTATGTATATGGATGGGGAGAATATGGAAAGGTAATGGTTGAGTGAATGGAAATGTGATATGGAAAAGTGGTAGGTGTATGGATGAAAATATAGTATTCGGGACAAATTTCAAGACACGTGTTTCTTACAACTCGAAAAAGATGTCATTCTCAGTGATCAAGCCAAATTTTTATGAAAGAAAATGAGATCATACAACAATTAAAGTGCGGACCCAAAAGAAGTTGAATCAACTTGTGACTCGGAGATTGCGTAAAACACTCTAAAAGGGTGAAGGGCACAAATATCACAAGCTAAAGTCTCTACTAGTGATCCTTAAGGTTCTTTTTAGAATTGTAGTACTCTTCAACTCTAAACGTAATGACATGATACGTGCGCAAATTTTGTTGAGTCTAGAAATTCATGGTGCAAAATGCCTTGTTATGTATTACATAAGCTATTTAGAAAAATATTCTCTAGCTTGATTCCTAGACTTTTGAAAGATGGATGATTGAAAATTCACATCAATGAGTGAGATGAAAGAAACTGCACGAAATTTCAAAAATCAGGTTTAAAATTCAAAAATTTTTCAAAAGAGGTACGATTTTGATAAAATTCCCCACCCCCAAACAAAAAGGAACATCGTCCTCGATGTTAAGTAAAATGATTTTTAAAATGAGAGCATAAGGTAGGAAAGAGATTACCAGAATGAACCGCTCATGAATTGGACAGATAAAGCCAATAATAAACCTGAATAAAAAAGGATAGAAAAGAAAATGTACAAGTCTATAAGCATGATAAAGCATAGGGTGATGTGAAACACCACCCCCAAACAGGATGAGACTAGTACAAGAAACGCGGGCTGCCTCCCGGTAGCGCTAAGTTTAATGTCTTCAGCCAGACCGAACCATTCTCACCCTAAAGATAAGATCTATGAAAGTGCGGGGCGGCAGAAAAATTGGGTGATGAAGATCACCCCCAAACAAAACTGAAGCGTCAGTCTCGTTGGAAACAGGCTAAAGTGGTCAATGCACCTGTATGGCGAAGTGCATCACGCGATGCAAAGCATCGGTGGACCATGGGTGGGTGGGTATTAAGGTAAGGGTGAGGGTGAAAAGGTATCGGTCTCGGGCTTTATTGAGCCGAAAGGTGAGGGCAACAAGGGCCCTATAAGCATAGTGCTTTAATTGGTGAGGGAGGCGAAATGGTGTGGAAATTGTAATGGGATGGGCCTCATAAAAATCACACGACCGTTCTATGAATGGGCGATGGTAATGGTCGCGTCGTGAAACACCAGGGAGCTGTTGCGAAAAATCAACACCACAAGGAAGTGGTATGCATGGAGGAACAAGCTCGGTGTCACGGTGGAGAGTAGCACCAAAAATACTCTCGTAGATGGTGGATGGTTTTAGGTGAGGATCTAAAGATGTAGATGGAAACTTGAAATGTAGAAAATCAAGATCCAAACCGGGTGGTGGGGTGGACGGGACAATGGGTGGGTCGGGTGGGATAAATGGTGGAGGAAGATGATCCAACTCAAGAGTGGGAGACACACACTCCTCATGAGGCGCGGAGTGATCCACAAGGGAACCCGCAGGAGGAAGTGTGGAAATAAACGAGTGAGTGATCAACTTCTCCACAAGAGTAGCATCGGTGAAAGTGGTGGGAAAGGGAAGGTGAACCTCAATGATAGGTTCATTTGGATATGACGGGACTGGATCAGTCTCACTAAGGAAAGGTAAGTCAACACAATTGTCGACTTGGGACCCGGACCATGGAATGGTCTCAACATTGAGATTCTCGGGAGGATAGGGTTGGTCACACTCAAAATCGGTGTCGCAAGAGGACACATCATCAGCACACTCGGGTGCAATAATGGATGGATACATGGGAATGTCCGACTCTCGCTCACACTCAATTTCATTTAATCTTTGTTCAAGCCGTTGGAGGGCGTCATTTTGAAGTTGAGTGGCTTGCTCTTGCTCGAGAATGAACTTTTGCAAGAGGTTTTCGAGAGCGGAGGTGGATGATGGTGGTGGTGGAGTGACGGGTGGTGGTGAGTGAGGTGGACACAACTCGCTATGGTAAGGACTATATGGAGAATACTCAAGTGAAGTGGGTGGGGTGGGGTCAAGTTCATCATACACGAAAGGATTGCTTTCGTGATGGACAATGGGTTGATACTCATGGGTTGCGTAGTGAGGAGACTGATCGTGAACGGGTGCACAAGGTTGCCATGACGACTGTTGGAACGTGTGAGGATCCACAACATCGGGTTGGGATTCGTATTGCGTGGAAGGGTGATCAAGCCTCCACGAATAACTCGGGGACTCACACAACTCGGGATGAGGTGTATCGGGATAGTGGGCCGAGGTGGGTTCCGGAACAGTGTCATATGGATACACATGTTCCATGGTGGGTTCGGATGGATATGGAATGTAAGGGCACTCATGGGACATGTGATCGGCATAATAACAGTGGGTGCACAACAAGGTACGCGACACGTCGACACTTGACACCGAGGGTGATGGAATAGGCGGTGCGTGCATAGATGGGTCAAGAGTACCAACGGCACTCGTGAGAGAGGTGAAATCATGAAGAATATCATAAAGAGACCGCTCGGGATTACTCTCACACGTGTCACGTGTCAATGGAAAATGACCAAAGTAGTCCCATAAAGGACGTTCCTCGGCCATGTGGTGAGAAATATTTTTTTTTTGATTTTTTGAAATTTTTTCAAAAGGAAAGAAAATATTTTTGGGATTTTCTAAAAATTAAAGAAAGAAAATATTTTTGGATTTTTTATAAAAAATAAAAGAAAGAAAATATTTTTGGATTTTTTATAAAAAATAAAAGAAAGGAAATATTTTTGGATTTTTTTTTTGTAAAAAATAAAGGAAGAAAAATATTTTTGGATTTTTTTTTTCTAAAAAATAAAGGAAGAAAAATATTTTTGGATTTTTGGATTTTTTTTTCTTTTTTTTTTGGAAGAAAAGGTGGGGAAAAAAATATGGACTCTATGAATTGGACGGACTAACTAAAATCAACTACCGAAAAATGGAATTGGACACACACACAAGTCAAGAAAAAATTCCTAACTAGCACATAGCCAATTTTTATCTTTGAATTTAGTGAGAGGGTAGTCAAATTTTAATTAAGTCCGCGGGCGATAAAAATCACGGAAATATTTTAGTGATCGCCTTTGCAAAAATTTTCTCCTATTGGGCCACCTAGTTGATTGATTTTAAATTTAGTGATGGCTAGGGTAGCACACAATGGTAAGCGAGTGAGTCGGGTGATGAAATCCCTTCTCGTGAGTGACCGGGTGTAGGTCTTAGTCAATTAATTCATCACACCATTCGAAAATAAATGCGAGAATAAAATCAAATAAGAGCACACAAGAGCACACAAAAGAATTGACTCTCTAACAGGAGAGGCGCGAGGGTGTAAGAAATATACCTCCCACGGTTTTTACGCCGTGGGGTGCCGAAAATTTTGAGTCGACCGGGGGGAGATCACGCCTATCTCAGTCGTCCCCGGGAGTCCTACCGACCCAAGGTAGAGAGGCTTCTAAATCCTCGCCTTTGGACGCCCTCTCTCTACCTTGTCCGGTTTCCCTATCACGCTTAGCTTCAATTATTACAAATTTAAATGAAAAATAAATGGTGTCCTATGCACCGCAATACAAGCCAAGATAATAAGAAAGTCCTAATACAATCCTTCTAATAAAATGCAAAAATGGTACAAAAATGAAAAAAAGTACAAGATAAATGAATCACAAAATGGAATCCGCTCCGAGCGTCACAATCCCAAGAACGGCAACGACGCCATTTGATAACTTGACTTTTGGGTATATGTCATTGTTGGAAGCCAAGTTAGTCAAAACCTCACATACCTACAAATATAATAAACTAAAGTATAGAGGTAAGTAAGGGTATCAATCCACTTTCAAGGGAGTAAAGCAAATGGAGCACATTCACATGTAATTCACTATTTATTTTCTTTTTGTTCTTTTTCACTTTTCTATTTTTTTTAGCTTTTTCAATATTAAAACAATAAGGTGAGGTGAGATCTAAACTAAAATAAACTAAATGTAAAATGATAATAACTAACTAGAAAGTAACTAAAATGAAAATAAAGTCTAACACTAAAATAAAAGATAAAGTGAGGTAAATAATTGTGAGAACAATCAAGGAGTGGGATTACACCACAAATTTTAGTTATTCTAATTAATTAATTTAATTATTTGAATTCTCCCAAATTAATATCAAAATTACAAATCAACTCTCGTTGCAAGTGTAATTAGAATAGTAATCTTTTAGAAAATTAAAATTAACACCTCACAACTCTATAAAATTAGATCTACACTCCTTTTAATTAATCACCCGCTAGGATCGATCAATTAGAATTTATGTCAATCTTAGAAATTAAATATAGAGTTGAAATTCAAATGATAATACCCCACTTAAGAAACCCCTATCTCTAGTTCGAATCTAAAATGAGTATTATCACTAGAATTTCGATTTTCTCTCGAAAATCATTTACCCTCTCTCGAGGCGTAAATCTAAGGGTGAGGGGTTAAAATTAACATTCAAAGGGATTTTTCAAGTAATTAAACTAATTAAAATACAATAGTATCAAATAAGGGTTTTACCCCACCCCTTGAAAGGGGTTTTAGCCTAACATGGTATAAAATATGACAAATTAATATTCAAAGGCATAAAATAATAAAAGAGGGGAAGAGAACAATCAAACCAAATCTCTTTGATTATGTTGAACTCCAATCCTTGAAGTTGAAGCATACACCTCTTAATTGATCTTCCAAATGATATGAAATTAACTATCCACTCAATTAATTCTCTAACAATATTTAATCTCACAATATCTAAAAATAAAAAATGAAAAACTATTTACAAGGATTTATTTTCTAAACTAAACTATCTCTCTCTCTAGAATTTTCTCTCTACAAAGCTTCTCTAATCTAGAATTTTTTCCAAATGAGGTCTTCATCTTCTTTTTATATGCAATGGAGCAAAGGGGTATAATGGTAAAAAGTTAGGGAGTGCATGTGGAAATGGGTGAGGTCACATGTGCATGGGGGTGTGAGGTAGGATATTTTGGAAAAAATCTGTTTTGGGTTGAGGGGTAATTTTGGGATTTGGTTTTGGGCGGTTAGTTAGGGGGTATTATGGGTAAAATTGGGAGAAAGGTTTAAGTAGACACATGTGGGAATTGGTTTGTGTTTGTTAGGTGACTTTGGCAGGAGGTTTAAAATCGTGGCTTTTCATTTGGGTTGGGAGGTCAAATGGGTCTTCTTTGTTTGAGGCTGGATATGGGAGGTGAGAGAGATTGAGAGATGGTGGGAATGGGTTTTGGTTGGTGGAAGTGTTGGATCTAGATGGAATTTCGGATTTGGATGTGGATTTGGGTATGGATATGGCAGGGGATGAGATCGTATTGATGGGTTTCGCGATTCCGGGTTGGTTCAGCTCGCCGGAAAGGGATGTGGATCGGAGCAGGAATTCGGCTTTCAGAGGGTCGCAGCCGGCTGGAGGGACGGAGGGTGAGAGGGAGGGGCGTGGGTCAGCGGGTTCGGATCTCGGGTTGAGCAGGTTGGTCGAGGGAGTGGTCGGACCAGGGGGAGCCGGCGATGGAGGTCGACGTCGGGTCGCTATAGCGGTTTGGCAGGGGGCACGGTTTTAGTGCCGCCGGACGGAGGTCGGTTGTGGTGATTTGTAGGTGAGGTGGCTGATTTGGGGATGTTGGGTATGGAGGGTAGAGGAGAGAGAGTGAGTTGTTGATTTGGTGGGTAAGATGAAGAAGGTTTGTTGTGGTAGGGAAGAGAGAGGAGAGAGAAGGTGAGAGGTTGAAGATGATAGGGGGATGTTAGTGTGGGTGAGGGTGTAGAGTAGTTGAGTGTGGGTGAGTGGGTTTAGGATAAGTGTAGGATAAGGGGGTTATGGGTGATGTGTGTATGGGAGTTATGGTGAGGGGTAGGGTGTAGGATAAATTAGGTGAGGGTTAAGGAAAGTAGGGGTGTGTTTGGGATATGAGTTATGTGTGTGTGCTTGTTAGGGTGTAGGTTTAGGAGTGTGTGGGTGAGGGTTAAGTGTGAGGGTGTGTGTTTAATTTGGACCCCTAAAAATAACATTACATATAAAATTAATAAAAATAAAACTAAAATAAAATATAAAATCTAACTAAAAATAAAACAAATTAAAAATAATAAAAATAAAAGTAATAAAACTAAAAAATAAAATCCTAAGCTATAAAAAAAACTAAAAGAAAATAAAAGAAATAAAAATATAAAATATAAAATTAAGTGAAAACTAAAATCCTAAAAAAATAGAAAATAAAATAAAAATGAACTCTTAAAACTAATCCTAATAAGACTAAACTAAAAACTAATAAACATCAAAATAAAATAAAAATAAAAATAAAATGGAAAAATAGAAAATAAAATCTAAAAATTCTAAAATAAATCCTAAAAATAGAAAAGACTCAAACTAAAAATCTAAAAATAATAAAATGACACAAATAAAACACACACGGGCTTAGGGTAAGTTTGGCTAGGTTTAGGCTCGGGTTAGGGTACGGGGGAGGTAATTGGGGTACAAGATAAGGGTATTTAGGTCCATAAAATGCACAATTGCCTTAAAATAGGCGTTTGAATACCGCAACGTACATTCAACCTGCATAATAAACATTTAAGCACATAAGACCCATATTGTCGAGAAATAGCAACTAAAGTACGACTATTCGGGGTATAAAATGTACAGTTTTCGGTGCTTATCAGAGCGAAACCCTTAAAGTTCTTGACACGACTCAGAATGTGTCTCTAAAGTGTGTACTCTCTAGGCTCAAGTGCAAGCCTGTCGTTCAAGTAATAATCCGACAAGTCGGGTATCGATCCTCAGGGAAAAAGGACAACGGAGTTGTGACGACGGGATAAGACGGAGGAATACTAACGATGACTCTAAAAAGAAAGGAAAAGATCTGATTTTTGTTTTTGGGATTGATTACACTAAATGCAATTATGAAACTATGATAAAATATACAACTAACTAAATTATCTAAATGAAGAATGAAGAATTAAATTGAAATTGCTAAACTTAAATGATGAGAAAATAGGATGGGAATACAATCCCCCAACCCTAGTGTAATGCAGTGACAACGTTGATCATAAATTTATCCGATTAATTCAAACCCGGAATTTAGTACTCCCAAGCATTATGTATACGAGGTTCAAGCCCGCGTCATACCTAATCTGAGGATGAGTAAATCGGTATCGCGGTAATTACACTCAAATTGTACTCTAAATCATCACAAGTACCCATAGGCAAACGAGATATAAAGATCTACAATTCTTATGAAATTACGCGATACGATCAAAATTAATCATTAAATTCAGCGGATCGATGTTATACACATGCACTAACACATCAGGTTGGGTTCATGCATCCCAACCTTGAAAAACCTAGCCGGACATGTTACTTTGACTAATGCATGAAATAATAACGTTGCATGTGTATGAATTCATGATAAAACTAAATCTAAACATGTAAATACGTATTATGAATGCGAAAACAAGTTGAATCTAATGGGAAAACAAAGCATGCAAGAACAATAATAAGAAACAAGAATCTTGAATTAAAACTTGCAAAAACAAACCCGAAACAATGAATTCTTGAAGTAATTTATGCCCTTGATGTTCCTAGATGTTCCTCCCCTTTCTTTCTATCAAAAACTCTCTAAAAATAACCCTAAAGGCTGCCCCTAGGTTAGTTCCTCCGTCCCCCACAAGTTTGGAGTGTTTAAAAACCTATTAGGAGACTTGGAGACCAATCAAAATAAAAGACAAAATTCGCGTGTCAGGTACATACGAACCGGTTCGGAGGTACAGCGAACCGGTTCGCCCCTCCGAACCGGTTCAGGTTGGGGTTCGCATGTACCAGCCTGGTCTTGCTCTCAACACTTAGATTTTTTTTCTGGTTTTTCTCTTCTTTTCTTGGATTTTTCTTCAACTTCAACTGAGCATAACTTTTCAACCGTAGCTCGGATTTGGGTGCCGTTTCTTCCAGTGTTCTCGTTGTTCCGAGCTCTTCAACTTCCCAGTTGACTTCTTCTTCCGGATCGGGCTGTAAAATTACCGACATGCCCTTGAACTTGCCTTCTTAGCTTTTCTTGCACAGTCTTGTTTCCTCCTTTGCACTGCTTGCATAATTAACCTGTAAAACCAATAGGAGAATCACGAAACACACAATACTCGCCAAGAAGGTTAGAAGCATAAAAGTGAATCAAATCCATATATGTTACATCATTCGGGTTCACAAAAGTACTGAAATTAGGGGGATAAATATACAATATTTATGCCCAATCAAACCCCCCTAACTTAGAACTTTGCGCGTCCCGAGCAATGTAAAAGAATGAAAGTAAGAGTTAAGGACACTTCAAGGACTTTATTGGGATAGAATACCACTTTCGCGGGCAAGCGATTGCATTTAGCGTATGCAACAAGCCTTTAAACCTCTAGGTTACCCTAGTAGGACGAGTTGTGTCTCGTGAGGGTTTGCAGTGAATATACCCACAAAATTCGACTCAAAGAAAAATTCAAAATACGCAAAAATTGTACAATTCAAACTTTTCCATAAAATAGTCATCATCAAGTCATATTTACAAGTCTCAAACCGTAGTGTGTGTGTGCGAAGCCGGAAATATAACCGCCAATTTCCATCGATTGATCATTACGTTACTTATCCAATAATTCGTTTTGATTTCAATTTCTCACTGAATGCACTCACAAACGAATCTCTCGGATTATGGATATTCTCTCGGCATGCGTGATATAAGGAGTAAATGTAATGGAAGCAAATACACGCATGCAATTAGAAAGACGGAAATTTTATGGTGAAGGGATCTCTTCAACGGATTACGGTTTTAAAAACGGGAACATCGCTTCTATTTCGCGCATTTAACCTCTTATATTATCTTTTGGTGTATTAACTCTCCACGCGGTACTCAATTTTTGCAATTTGGACTCGGTTAGGACTTTTTCGGGTTGTAGGGTGTATAGGGTAAAATGAAGGAGGTATGGAAGGTTGGAATTGGAAAAGTCATTCGTGATGTCCGTTTGTGCATTTTCCGGGCTATTGCTCATTTTTTTCTTCTTTTTCTATTTTTTTTTTTTTTTGCTATTTTTGTTGAGCATTCTTCTATTTTTTTTTTTCTTGCCCCTTTTTGTTGCACTTTTCGGACTTAAATTCTGAATTTTTTTCTTTTTTTCGCAATTCCGGGCTATTTTGGGTTTTTCGGGTTTTCAAACGAAAGGGAAACTTATTTGGCTCAATTTGGGTTGCAAAGGGTAATTTTTCGCTACTTTTTTTGGCCAATATTTTTGGGGTGACAAACGAGGGCCTATTTCATTGTCCAAAATGTCAATTGCATTACCATATGCGTTTCGAGGTGAATTTAAGTTTAGAGACTACTTTGGCACGATTTTCAAGGCAACATTGCACACATTTTTCAAAACCGATCAAAATGAAAGGATTGAGATCCTTGACAACTTATTAAGCGCTAAAAAGAACTTTGAGTTAACAATTAACTCGGATTGATTTAAAATCTTGCAAAACGTGATAGGCTCGAATCTCACCGGGTTTGTTAATCTCCACATTTATTCGTTAAGTCGTCAATTTTCGCTCAATTTCCATCTTTGGTCAATTTCGGCTTTGTGTATGTTGTATGTGTACAATTTGAGACTCCAATTCGACTTTAAATGATATTTTTGAAAAATTTGAATTCCAATTTTTATTTATTTTGAACAAAAATATTTTTGGCTTTTTCAAAATTTTATGATTTTTTTTTTGGAAATTTTGGGCATTTTTGAAAATTTGTGAAGTTTCAGAAATACGCACTTGTGACCCCCCCCCCCCCCCCCCCCCTAACTTAGACTTTTGCATTGTCCTCAAGCAAAAAGGACTAAAATCTAACTTAAGGCGAATAAAAGAGTGCGGAAAAATAAAACCAACAAATATGAAAAAATGCAAGATTGTATAATAACAAATAGAAGCCTGTGTTACATAAGAAAAGGAAAAAATCAACGGTGAACAATGTGAAAGCCCTACCACCACTAACAATTAAACCAAAAGATAAAGATAAGAGAAGCTCATGGGGGAGGTGGGTGGGAGGAGCTCGGTGCATTTGGGTCATATGGGTCATAAAAGAAGGGGGGAGGAGGACCGCCAAAGTTGAGCTGGTGAAGGTGGACTTGGAGTTGATACATCATCCGGGTGTCCCTCCGGTAAGCCGCTTGATCTTGATTGTATTGGTTGATGAACCCGTCGAGACGGGACTCAACCGCTGAAAGGCGCCTATCGAAGTTTGCCCCCTGGGGCTCGAAATCGGAATCCTCCTCATCATCCTCAATTTCTTCCTCGTCTACATCCATCATCGGGTCATCGGGAGCTTCCTCGGCCACGTCCTCCTCGTGAATAGGATGGTCGGGGTGAGCTACGTGCATTTGGCTCTCACTTCGAGTTGTGGATGTGCCGCCTACGGGGCGAGGAAGTCGAATTTGGTTTCCGGGTTCATCCACTCCCGCATCCATCAAGAGCTCCGTAATGAAACGGGCGTATGGGAGTGCTGCCTTGCCAGTTTCGTCATAGGCGGCATTGAGGATATCCGCGTAGAAGACTTGGGCAAGGTTGATGGTGCTCTCGGGGTCCAAAAAATAGTAGAGGAAATTGGCGTGACGGGACCGGACCACCGAGTCATTGGTGGTCTGGTGGATGGCACCACAAACAATGATGTGTGTGAAGCGGACCGTGGCAGCCAAACCACCAATGGGGAAGGATTCGCGTGTCCATTCCGCCCCGGGTTCCATGCGGGCAACGCATTAGTCTTTTGTGTGGGGGGCACCATTGTTGGGGTATTGGAAGGGCACGGGGAGGATCACCCCTTTGGCACGCATTTTGCGTGCAATGATAGCTGCCGAGAAGGGAATCGTGATACCGTCGAGATAAGCCTCGTGAAGTGTGGAAGATTTGCGAACCAAGGTCGCATAGAATTGACGAATGGCGGTATCAAAAACGTTATTGCACGTAGGGGCGAGGAAAGAGCACCACCCACGGCGGTCAAAAAGGGCGGTGACTTCGCCCGGAAGGGTGTTCCAATCCACGAAGCGCTCGATGTGAATGGTGCGCGTGGAGGAGAAGTGGTGCTCATACCAATGGCGTTCTTGGACGCATCGGAATACCCCCTTGCCCGGGTCATCAAGTATGGTGGTCTCATCATATTTCCTTAGGCGGGGAGCGGGGCGGCGCGGCATTTTGATGGAAAAGAGGGAGAGAGAGGGAGAAAATATGGGAGAAAATATGGGAGAAAAGAGAGTGAGGGAGAATGTTTTGCTGTGAAAAATGGAGGAGGGGTGGGGTGTATTTATAGGTGTGAAGGGGTGTGTTTTTGGTGGGAAATATGAAAGGTTGGGAAGGAGAGGGTGGAGGGAATGAATTGGGATGAATTTGGGAAGGAGGGAAGGAGTTGGGGGGAAGAAAAACGAAGGGGGAAGAAGGGGAAAAGAATGGAGGGAAAGGGAATGAATTTGGAGAAAAGGGGAGAAGAACCTGTCAGGTACATGCGAACCGGTTCGGGGGTACAGAGAACCGGTTCGCCCCTCCGAACCGGTTCGGGGGTACCAGGCTGGTCCAAATGCTGAAATTCACTCTTCTCTCCATTTCTAAGTGCTCTCTCATCCCCTAACTTGTGCATAATGCCCCTAAAAACCTTCTAGACCCTCGGGCTCTCAAAAACTTCCTGGAATACGACCTCGAAAAGCGTACTAGTACCCTCGAAAAACGTGCTAACCTATCTCTCATGCAACGCAGGTTCCTGACTCCTAACTAACCTATTTACACCCGACTATTTTACACACAAAATCACCCCATATGCGTCGGGGGTGCGACGACCTCACTCGCTTAGCTCAATTGACCCCATAAACAGGGTCCGACAACCAAATCGTGTCGACCTCATCCACAAACGCCTCTAGGTATGGCTTTAGGCGTTGTCCATTTACCTTGAACGTGTTTTCCCCTTTTAAATCGTTTAGTTCAACAGCTCTATGGGGAAAAACGTTCTTTACGACGAACGGGCCAGACCATTGTGACCGCAGCTTGCCTGGAAAGAGGTGGAGCCGAGAGTTGTATAGAAGAACTTTTTGCCCGGGATGAAACTCTTTTCTTCGAACGATGCTATCATGAGCAAGTTTCATCCTCTCCTTCGAAATTTTAGCATTCTCATACGCATCATTGCGTAGTTCTTCTAACTCAATTAATTGTAGCTTACGGGCTTCACCGGCCTTGTCCAAGGCATAGTTCAATTGCTTAATTGCCCAATACGCTTTGTGTTCGAGCTCAACAGGAAGATGATAAGGTTTGCCATACACAAAACAGAAAGGGGACATTCCAAGTTAATTTTTAAACGCGGTACGATAGGCCCAAAGTGCATCGGTCAATCTAAGGGACCAATCTTTCCGGGTAGGATTGACGGTATTTTCAAGAATGTTCTTGATCTCCCGATTCGCTAGCTCGGCCTGCCCATTCGTTTGTGGGTGATATGTCATCCCAACCTTGTGGACGACCTTATACTTTCTCATGAGCTTCTCAAATGGCCTATTGCAAAAGTGCGTGCCATTATCGCTAATTATCCCTTTCGGTGCTCCGAAGCGAGAAAGTATGTGTTCCTGTAGAAACTTTATCACCACTTTGTTGTCATTAGTCTTAGTAGCTATAGCTTCTACCCATTTAGAGACGTAGTCTACCGCGACTAGGATGTATAGGAAACCAAAGGATGGGGGGAAGGGACCCATGAAGTCAATACCCCAACAATCGAATATCTCAATGATGAGTATGGGGGTAAGGGGCATCATGTCGCGTCGAGAAATGGCTCCCATTCGTTGGCACCTATTACATGACTTACAAGCGTCATTTGCATCCCGGAAGATTGTGGGCCAATAGAGGCCGCATTGCAGAATTTTAGCGGCCGTCTTTTTCGCCGAGAAGTGGCCTCCACATGCTTCCGAATGACAAAACTGGATGACCTTTGGAATCTCGTCATCCGGTACACATCGTCGGATGATTTGGTCGGCGCAATATTTAAAAAGGAAGGGATCATCGTAAAATAACATGCGCGACCAATTAAGAAACCTCTTCTTATCTTGCGGTGTCCAATCGGGAGGGACGGCTCCCGTGACTAGATAGTTTACTATGTCCGCAAACCAGGGATAGGAAGAGGTGGCAAATAGTTGCTCATCCGGAAAGTGCTCGTCTATGGGTATGGGATCACTAGGTACGTCGGACGAGAGCCGAGATAAGTGGTCGGCCACGACGTTTTCTACTCCTTTCTTGTCTTTGATGGAGAGATTAAACTCTTGTAGGAGTAGGATCCACCTTATGAGGCGCGGCTTGGCGTCTTTCTTCGCAAGTAGATATTTTAAAGCCACGTGGTCGGTGAAGACAGTGATAGGAGAACCAATAAGATACGATCTAAACTTATCAAGGGCAAAGACTACCGCTAGCAACTCCTTCTCCGTGGTAGAGTAGTTGAGTTGAGGTCCGGAAAGGGTCCGGCTAGCGTAGTATATGACATGAGCTTGCTTATCTTTACGTTGGCCCAAAACGGCCCCAATCGCGTAATCGCTTGCATCACACATAAGTTCGAACGGTAGGGACCAATCCGGAACTTGCATGATGGGAGCGGACACGAGCATGTTCTTTAATTTATCAAAGGAGCTCTGGCATGCCTCGGTCCACTCAAACGGGTTATCTTTCATGAGAAGGTTGCTTAAGGGTCTAGCGATAGCGCTAAAGTCCTTAATGAACCTTCGATAAAACCCGGCGTGACCCAAGAATGAGCGCACGTCTTTAAGCGATTTCGGTGGGGGAAGGTCAGCTATGACATCTATCTTAGCCCTATCAACCTCTATGCCCTTGGATGATACTATGTGACCAAGAACTATTCCCTCCGTGACCATGAAATGGCACTTCTCCCAATTCAGCACTAAGTTCTTGTCCACACACCGGGTAAGTACTTTTTCCAATTTTTCTAAACAATGATCGAAAGAGGTGCCAAAAATGATGAAATCGTCCATGAACACCTTGAGTCCTCTCTCGACCATGTCGCTAAATAAGCTCAACATGCACCTTTGAAAGGTCGCGGGTGCATTACACAAGCCAAATGGCATACGTTTGTAGGCAAACGTACCAAAAGGGCAAGTGAAAGTCGTCTTCTCTTGGTCAAGTACATCTACCTCAATTTGGTTATATCCGGAATAACCATCAAGGAAGCAATAATAAGGGTGGCCCGCAACTCTCTCAAGCATTTGATCAATGAATGGCAAGGGGAAATGGTCTTTTCTTGTTCCCGCATTAAGTTTCCGGTAATCAATGCAAACACGCCAACCGGTGGTGGTGCGTTGGGGAACAAGCTCTCCCTTGGTATTCTCAATCACAGTCATACCCGACTTCTTCGGGACGACTTGAATAGGGCTCACCCATTTGCTATCCGAGATTGGGTAGATAATCCCGGCATCCAATAGTTTGATGATCTCGGTTCTCACAACTTCTTTCATATTGGGATTTAGTCTTCTTTGCATTTCTCTAGAGGGCTTGACATCCTCTTCGAGATGAATCTTGTGGGTGTAAATCAAAGGACTTATCCCCTTCAAATCAGCTATACACCAACCAAAAGCACCCTGGTGCTTCCTCAGAATTCTCATCAATTTACCCTCCTGCCCTTCGTCTATGCTAGAGTAGATAACAACAGGAAATGTCTCATCCTCTCCTAGGTATGCATATTTGATATGGGAGGCGAGTTTCTTTAATTCAAGGGTTGGAAATTTTTCACTGGAAGGAGCCATATGTGTATCCCTCGGAGGTAGTTCCTCGAATCTAGAAACCCAATCAATCTCTCTCACGTCCTCGTCCGACGCACTCTCATCGAGTAATTCTCTTAACCTTCCAACATCCCTCTCGAAGTGGGTAGACGTCCCCTCACACTCATAGCTCCTCGCTAAACATGACTCTAAGGCGTCGCCACAAAAAGTTTCTTCGAAGTACTCTTCTACTACCTCATCTATGAGGCTCACCGCGTGAAGATCATCTTCCTCCCCTGTATTTTGGGCTACGTGGAAGATGTTGGTTTCCAAGGTCATGTTCCCAAAGGTGAGCTGCATTCGCCCATTTCTTGTGTTGATGATTGCATTAGCTGTAGCTAAGAAAGGGCGACCAAGGATGATGGGAACATGATTGCTTGAGTTAAAGGAGGGCTCCGTGTCCCAAATGACAAAGTCTACCGGGAAGTAGAAAGTGTCCACTTGGACGATCACGTCCTCGACTATACCTCGTGGAATCTTCACTGATCGATCCGCCAATTGGAGAGTGACCTTTATGGGCTTAAGGTCGCCCAAGTCAAGTTGCCTATAAATGGATTAAGGAAGTATGTTTACACTTTCTCCCAAGTCAAGTAAGGCTTTCTCAATTTTATTATCTCCAATGATGCATGATATGGTGGGTGCACCGGGATCTTTAAATTTAGGCGGGAGATCATTTAGCAGAATGGAACTCACGTTCTGATCTAGAAAGACGTTCTTTTTAACTTTCATCCTCCTTTTTACCGTCAACAAGTCTTTGATAACTTTTCCGTAGGCTGGAATTTGTTTGATGGCATCAAGGAAGGCTAGATTCAGCTTCACTTGCTTTAGTACTTCTAGCACTTCATCACGTGGAGTCCCTTTTTGAGTTGGAATCAATCTTCGAGGAAATGGTGCTGCGGAGGGTGGTTTCACTACCACCTCAGGCTCACTAGTGTCTTCCTTATCACTCTCGTCCAAGGGGACATCTTCGGCCTCTTTCGTGCCGGGCGAAATCTCCTTGTCTTTTGTTGTGTCGTGTGGAGGAGGTGATAAATCAACGACTCTTCCACTACGAAGAGTGGTCACTGCTTGACATTGCTCCTGATGTTCAGTGGATGTGGAGCTAACACTAGTTTGACCTTGGGGAGGTCGTTGGCCTTGGGCAGGGAATTTTCCCTTCTCTTGAACATTCAACGAGGATTGTATCTTAGACAGATTTTCATTTAGGTCGCCAATGAGACGATCATACTTGGCATTGGTTGCGGCCTGGCTTGCGATGAATTGATTCACAGTATCCTCGAGAGTTCTCCGCTGTGGCGGGATATAATTTCCATGAGGTGGTGGTGCTTGCACATGTCCTTGCATGTGTGGAGCTTGTTGAAATTGTTGTGGAGGAGGAGGGGCAACATGCGAAGGAGGGTTCATTGCGGCATATTGTTGCCCGTAGCTAAATCCGGGATGATTTTTCCACGAAGGGTTGTATGAATTCCCGTGCGGGGCACCGAAATTTACCTTAAAGCCTCCTATACCACTAACTTGCTCTTGTAATATTACTTTGCAGGCGGGTATCGTCGGGTATTCCTCAGTTGAATGTCCCGCCTCACAAATCGCACACACCTTTCCGACAGGATTCTTGATAGATCCTACTACTTCGCATAAATCTCGAAATCCTTTCTCAAGGGAGTCCAACCGACAGTCCGATATAGAGGTCTTATATATTTGGTGTAGGTCGGACGCCGATGGAGTGGTGGTCGCTTGACGATTTCGATTCTGAGCATTAGGATCAGAAATATCCCAGGATTGGGTAGTCTCGGCGACATACCTCAGGTGAAGCTCAGCATCGTGGCAATCTAGCTTGATAAACGGACCACTACCCATGGTTTCAATGAGTTGCTTGGAGTTAAGGTTCAACCCATTATAGAGGAAGGAAATGATTTGGGCTGTATCAAATCCATGATGGGGGCATGAAGCAGTTAACTCATTGAAACGCTCATAACATCGATGGAATGGCTCATTATCCAATTGCCTGAACGATTGAATCTGAGCCTTTATGGAGATTGTTCGATGTGGTGGAAAGAACTTCTTGAGAAATCTGGATTGTAACTCGTTCCAGGATGGAATCGAGCTCGGAGGTAAAGACCAAAGCCAGGTGTTAGCTTTATCTTTTAACGAGAATGGGAAGAGTTTGAGGCGAATTACCTCCTGTGTGCAAGTTTGATCGTTGAGGGTATCACACACGTCCTCAAATTCCCGTATATGCAGGTATGCCTTCTCTGAATCCATACCGTGATAGTGTGCTAGCATCTGGATCATCCCATTTTTGAATCGGAACTTCCCGGCATTATACGGGAGTATAATGCATCCCGGAGTGACAGTGCGCTCGGGATATAAGAATTCTCTCAACGGGCGGTACGGAGGCTCTTCCTCACCGGTAGTTGCATTACTGTGCTGCGACATCTCTCTCTCACTCGACGATTTGGCGTTCTCAGTGGGTGTGCACGGCGTGTGTCCTACGAAGGAGAAGGGAGTGTTGCTAGAGATTGAGTGTGACGGTGTGGGAGGTGGGATCCAGAATTGTGGGGCTTGTGGAATGTGGGGACTATCAGGATTATACTCAACAAGTGGATTTTCGTGAATGCTGGTTGGAGTATTATGGGGTGTGGGAGTGGTTTCAGAATTTTGCATTAAGTTTGTGAGAGATGGTGGTGAATCTTTTTGTGCTTTTTATTATTTTTTGATTTTTTTTTTTGGATTTTTGAATTTTTGGTCAAAGCTTTGGATTAACTCGATCTAATCCTAAGTCTACCTAATTCCCCGGCAACGGCGCCAAAAACTTGACACGACTCAGAATGTGTCTCTAAAGTGTGTACTCTCTAGGCTCAAGTGCAAGCCTGTCGTTCAAGTAATAATCCGACAAGTCGGGTATCGATCCTCAGGGAAAAAGGACAACGGAGTTGTGACGACGGGATAAGACGGAGGAATCCTAACGATGACTCTAAAAAGAAAGGAAAAGATTTGATTTTGGTTTTTGGGATTGATTACACTAAATGCAATTATGAAACTATGATAAAATATACAACTAACTAAATTATCTAAATGAAGAATGAAGAATTAAATTGAAATTGCTAAACTTAAATGATGAGAAAATAGGATGGGAATACAATCCCCCAACCCTAGTGTAATGCAGCGACAACGTTGATCATAAATTTATCCGATTAATTCAAACCCGGAATTTAGTACTCCCAAGCATTATGTATACGAGGTTCAAGCCCGCGTCATACCTAATCTGAGGATGAGTAAATCGGTATCGCGGTAATTACACTCAAATTGTACTCTAAATCATCACGAGTACCCATAGGCAAACGAGATATAAAGATCTACAATTCTTATGAAATTACGCGATACGATCAAAATTAATCATTAAATTCAGCGGATCGACGTTATACACATGCACTAACACATCAGGTTGGGTTCATGCATCCCAGCCTTGAAAAACCTAGCCGGACATGTTACTTTGACTAATGCATGAAATAATAACGTTGCATGTGTATGAATTCATGATAAAACTAAATCTAAACATGTAAATACGTATTATGAATGCGAAAACAAGTTGAATCTAATGGGAAAACAAAGCATGCAAGAACAATAATAAGAAACAAGAATCTTGAATTAAAACTTGCAAAAACAAACCCGAAACAATGAATTCTTGAAGTAATTTATGCCCTTGATGTTCCTAGATGTTCCTCCCCTTTCTTTCTATCAAAAACTCTCTAAAAATAACCCTAAAGGCTGCCCCTAGGTTAGTTCCTCCGTCCCCCACAAGTTTGGAGTGTTTAAAAACCTATTAGGAGACTTGGAGACCAATCAAAATAAAAGACAAAATTCGCGTGTCAGGTACATGCGAACCGGTTCGGAGGTACAGCGAACCGGTTCGCTCCTCCAAACCGGTTCAGGTTGGGGTTCGCATGTACCAGCCTGGTCTTTCTCTCAACACTTAGATTTTTTTCTGGTTTTTCTCTTCTTTTCTTGGATTTTTCTTCAACTTCAACTGAGCATAACTTTTCAACCGTAGCTCGGATTTGGGTGCCGTTTCTTCCAGTGTTCTCGTTGTTCCGAGATCTTCAACTTCCCAGTTGACTTCTTCTTCTGGATCGGGCTGAAAAATTACCGACATGCCCTTGAACTTGCCTTCTTAGCTTTTCTTGCACAGTCTTGTTTCCTCCTTTGCACTGCTTGCATAATTAACCTGTAAAACCAATAGGAGAAGCACGAAACACGTAATACTCGCCAAGAAAGTTAGAAGCATAAAAGTGAATCAAATCCATATATGTTACATCATTCGGGTTCACAAAAAAACTGAAATTAGGGGGATAAATATACAATATTTATGCCCAATCAGTTCTCAATGGAGTTTTTAGGAAGATAAGTGAACCAATTATGTGCAGTTCATATTAAAGTTATTGAGAAAGCTCAGCACCTCATCTCATCAGGGATTGAATAAATGTTTGCTGCAGACTGATACATCTCAATGTGACGCACCGGGTTGAAACTACCATCGTACTTGGGAGACACCATTGGTGGTTTAAATTTGGTAGGGGTTGGGAAGTTGACAATCCTTGCCATAAATGGTGAGCCCTCTGAAAATCCCCTTTGTAGTGGGTCTTGACTTTTTATGAGGTTCCCTATCTTCTCTTCGAGCTGTTGGATGGATTCATTCCATAATTTAGCAACATCGGACTGGATGAGGTTTTCCCCAGCCGCCTCCAAGGGGTGGACCAAAGGCTCTCCAACTACTGCACAACGTCGACTGTTAACCTCCACCTATCCATAGTCTCAGCCATATGGGTGTCGACCCTGACGAGGTCGATGTTCACCACATTCCCTTTATCAGACATCTATGCTTCTTAATCTAGATAACCTCTGTCTTAGATCATTAACTAGGCCGAGCCTCTGAAAGTCTGACCCTCTGCTTAAGCGATCAAAAGCTGACCCTCTTTATTGTTCATCACCATCTCGTCTTGCTCCACAACCTCGGCTTTGATGTATAGGACATATTGCGTTGTTTGAAACCTCATATGGCTCCCAACAGTTTGCTGGATCATCCTCTGCCTCAATGTCGTCATACTTATCCTCACGATAAGGGTTTCCTTGCATCCCCAGGCGTAAATGCCTAGGGTCGGTAACATCCCTCCTCCGCTGAGGAGTACGTTTGTCTTTTCGTGGTGCTTAGGGTGGTCCCCTATCCTCAAGATGTGGTTGAACAGCTGCCAGAGTGATCATCTCCGTCGAGACCCCAAGTGGTCTTATTATATTCTGGCTTAGCTGGGAAAATTGTTCCTTCAACGCTTGCTGTGTTGCAGTGAAAGACTTCAAAGTTGCTGCCACCTCAGCCATCTCGGATTGGGGTGGTACCGAGCTGGAACTTGGTCCTCCAACACGAGATGGTGGAGGAGGTGGTGGTAACTCTCTTGACATATGATGAGACTAGAGAGATTATGATTAAAATATTAGAGATCTTGATACCTTAAAGTACCTCTTTCAATGCTGACACAGCTTCACATGGAGGGTGAGGCCTGGTTCACCACCAGAGTCTCCAGTGTGGTTAAGCAATAAAAATAGAAGAGATGAATCTTCTCGTTCCCACAAAAAGTGCCAAAATGATGATGCTATAAATAGCACCACCAGGTAAGGTGTTGATAATCTCAAGCTTGTCATAACAATGGTAGCATAAGAGTATATATATAGTAGAATGGGGTGAGGAGAAGAGGGTGAACACTAGTATATAAGTGGTTTAGCCAATCTGGCCTACGTCCACTGTGAGTGTACGAGTAATATCACTATATGAAGGCACTAATGGCCATGGATACAATCTCTCAAGCTTTCTCTCTCTACTATATAAATTGACAGAGTTTTAGCTGATGTTGTAATTATGGATCCTTTTATATGGTAGAGGATGACCTCTATTTATAGTGTTAGGGGGTGTAATGTACCCCCCAAGCATGCAATGAGCATACGCATGAGGATCGAACGAGTGTGATGATGACACCTAGCTGATCTTATGTAGAAAATGATGACCTCAATATTCCCTCACGTGAGGGGAATGATTCGGTTATTACTGATTTGTCCATAAGTTCCCAACCTTATATGTGCTTGTAAATGCTCAGCCCTGTATCCTTGATTGGTGTAACCTCGGACTGGATGAGTACGAGGTTGTTAAATTCAGATGTAGATGCTTTGTCATTTCTAATTATGATGACCTCGGGTAGGAGGGCTGGACAAGGTTAGGTACGAGGTAGCTATAACGCCGGCTGATGGCAATGATGATGTTTGCAGTTGATTGATCTCGTGAGACTTTGCTGACCTTGGCTGATGAAGAACTGAGGTTGGTGTATGAGTATCCGACCTTATAAGAGATGACCTTGATGATGGTTCATAAGCTTCTTGTCAACTCGCCTGTGAGACTGGTCAAGGTTAGTGTCTCTGAGTACGAGGGTGCACTTTGGGCATATCACTTACAAAATTGATAGTAATGACAAATTTGTAACTGCTATTAGTAGTTACAAAATTAAATTTGTTAAATGTGGTAAGAGCTATTGCAAATATCTTCACATTTTCACAAAATGATGAAATAATGAAAGTAAAATAAATATCATGATAACAAGTCTAAAAATTTGGACAACATTTCATTTATATTTATGATATTCCAAATATCCAGTACACATAAAACTTGTCTAAACTTAATTTAACATCAAACAATCCCTTCGTGGGCACCAAGTATAAAATGACCGTAGAATAAAAAATAAACTAAAAATAATAATGACACAACACTTCGATGACATGAATTGTTTTGAGAATGTAACAAATCATTCTAAATTTAGACCATGAGTCACCACGCGGTGGATACGCTTCGTGAAGTCTAGGTATATCAACCGTGGTGGTTATTGATGCGGTGACATCCTTCCTCATGTACTCGGAGTACACCTGGTGAGCAAGTTCAATGGACTCAAAAAATTTTAATATGGAACCTCGATATCCATTGACTTGTGCTTGTGTTGCTTGCCATAAAGTGTAAAAACCTGGATTTAGGCCTTTGAGTACAACGTACGCCAGGTATGCCATGTGTATTCTTGCAAACAATAAAATGTAACTATGTTAGTTACAATAAAGAATGTGGGGCACAATATCAAAACAAAATATCAAAATAGATCAATGATTATATACATATATTGCTGAACCACTGATTGTGTTAAAAAAATTCTGACACAGACATATGTGTTGATTTCTAATCAGTTTGTCTCATATAAAATTACGACTCCTTCACGAAAGAAACATGACACTTACCATTACCAATGTGAGAGTGATCTTTTATGGTTGAGTTATTCATTTAACTCTTAGGCATGTATATAATCTTGTAGATGGTATAGGGGAAGCCATTGTAGAGGTAACATTCTTAATGAAATAGAGTTTAATCTTAATTATAAGAGACAAGAGGCCTGTTCTTACACAATAACCACCTGAATTTGAGCAACTAAACCAACAACTCTTCTCCAATTAGTTACAAGGAATATTCTTGTTATAATAATTATTTCAGATATTATATCCACAGATGTTCTCTTGCTTGGGAACTTTACGAACTTCAAACATATGGTTTCCTAATCTTAAGTTAATAAGACAACATGAAACTCATAAAATTAATGAACTGTTGACATAATTATGCAACCCTGTAGGAAAAAGTAGGCTAAAGTGTAAATAAAAATAAAAAATTGAACACCGGTGTTTTGCAACCTTTCATACGGCACTCTTCTCATTCAATTCCATAATTCATAAAATTTTGATGACATTCTATACTGTTTCTTTCTCAAAATATATTCTTTTAGTCCAAATTCAATTCCATTACCTGCTGCTATATACAACAAAATATAACAGGAAAAATAAAGATCAAAGACAATTACGATCTAGCAATTGATAATAGTCAACAAATATAGATAGAGAACAAATACATAAGTAATCAGATCTTCTGCAAAAGTATTAGTTCTGAATTATTAATGATATTCCAAAACAGAACAGAAGATATAGATAGCACTAGTATCTCGAGTCATTCCCATGTCACATACATGAATTGACAAGTATAAATTTAAACATCCAATACCATGAAGTGACAATACCAAGATAAACAGTAAATTAGAAAACCAAACTCCTAATAACCTAGCAGCAATAGAACTAAAATACCAGGTTTTTCTCTCCTGCTTCATCAATTCTCCAAAATTTCAACTATGAATCAATTCAAATCAAAATCATCCCTGAGACCCATTCTTCCTGGGGGCCATCATCCTCTTCTCTCTCCACAACCAACAATTTTCCATCCTCCTCATCAGGCTATTCCACCTTCTTCTAAGCTCCCTTTGACTTAAGCTCTTACAACTTGGAATGATTATAATACATGACGCCAAAGAAAGCACACCAATATCTCGACAAATTAACCAACGTGGCTATGTCCTTGATAACAGAATAAGAGAACGCAATCAACAACTAATCCTTAACAACCCCATCCACATTCATAGTCAAAGAAGACGTCTTCCCGATGAGCAAAAACACGGCGAGGTTTAAGGCAAACGGGCAAAGAAAATTCATCCCAAAAATGACATAATCAAAGTGAAAATTTGAGTCTCCTTCAACAAAGGCAATTCCACAATAATCTAAGGAACCGAAATAAAAAGCAAACAACACGGACCAACATAGTATATGGAAGTTATAGGGTTCAAAGTAATAGCATTTCCCAAAATAACACTCAACACCTATGCTTCTAAAATGTGTCTCCGCATAAATATATATACTACTAACATTTGTCGAATCATAAATATATATACTTGGGATTTTCTTGGAAATTCAAGTATCAGACATGTCTTTAAGAACTAGTTAGTCCTAAGTTAGATATACTTATGGCAATCTGTATGCCATAGGTATTTATGGCAATCTATAGAGTGAAGATAAGCAACCTACCCCAAAGTCTAGGTATATATGGAAATCTGTATGGCAGATATGGCTGCATTTGGTTCATTTCAGTATTATATATATTTCAGTTAGTAGCTGCAAATATTTGAGTTTGGTACTCTTGGAATCATGTCGTGTACTGAAACATAACTACCATATTCGAGTGGTACACACATAATGCTAATGAGCAATCAAGAGTGAACTGCATTCTTGACACTATTGGTACAACAATGACTATCACACATCCTCGTTTGTGCATTTTTCTCTTGTGGTACATATCTATTTAAAAAGCATTACAACTAGGACACTATTGGTATAGTGAATTGAATATATATATATATATATATATATATATATATATATCGACAAACATGGTGCATTGGAAAATTATATTCATGATTAAACAAATTTAGAATGTGAAATCAGCAAGCAACCAACACCCAGTATGGTAATCGTATGCACTGAATATGCATATTAATCGTTCTATCCAAGTAGAGTTATAATAAGTAACCAAAACAGGCATTGGATACATTCAAAAAAGATTACTAATTGATTTAAAATAGATTAGTAATATTCAAAATGGAGTTCAAACACTACTAATTGTTCACTTTGACAATTTGTTCAAATTTCTCAAGACAAATTACTCTATATCACTTAAGGGGAAGGCAAAGCAACGGCCAAATGACCCAAGATTTCTCGACATCCTTAATAGTGTTCGCCCCATGACTTCGACGATAAAACAGATGATTCTCGTCTCCTGGCTCAACACTTCTAACATAAACCTTACATTCAAATATCAGCAGTTGATGACCATGCACTACCGTTCTAGAAGTAGCTAAAGCAAAAACTTGTCCACATGCAATCTTCCTTTGATTTCAAAAATATAATAGATTGACATATGGATCACGTGGAGGATCAGTTAAATATCCAATATCTGACTCAGTTGAATCTCCAAAGTTTGGCTCAGTTGACGCGCGGGGGGAGGGGGAGGGAGGGGGTAGGAGTGTAATCATGGGGACTTGGATGCGGGACTGGAGTGTAATTGCAAGGACTTGGATGTGGGACAGGAGTATAATTGCGAGGACTTGGATGCAGGAATAGAGTGTAATTGCGAGGACTTGGATTTGGTATTTTAAGTCCATTCGATTCCAAAGAACTTAAAAGAATGGTAACGTATGATTTGAGAAATGCCATATCCTCATCATGTTTTTCTTCTCATTTCTTTGCTCTAATCAACTGTGATGCTATAGGAGAAATTTCCTTAAGTTTACTTTTGGACACGGGTCTAACACCCCGAGTCGCCCCCTAGTGTCTTTTCCTCTAAAGGCAATCAATGCATTTGTATTAATACTGTTTTGCCTTGAAGAACCTTGACTACTTCTCATCTCACTCAATTTTTGCTGAAAAATTATTTATGAATCGATTAAAATGATTGAATGACTAAACTTGAAGGAATTTAATTATTACAAATGAGATTACAAAACTTATCATATCATCATCTACCTTTGGGTGAAACTCCCTAGTTTTTTGCCTACGACTTTCGATATACACTTCTGAACGATCAAGAGGTCATTTATTTTTAAGCACTATAAATTAATTTTCCATTAACTATTTGAGCAAGACATATTATATATATATACACATTAAAATAAGAAAGGGTCTATACTATCTCCTCAATTTTCTCAGCACATGACATCCGACCAAGACAATGGATGTTAGTCTTTTTAGCCCTGTTCACCCGACCTTGGTGTCTTTGTTTCATTTTTGCCTCAGATGCTTCGCGCAAGATGAATTCATTCCACTCATGGATAGGGATATGATATTTCTCCAGTACTCGATCCTTCGGGGCCTTTATCCCATCACTTTCCAATCCCTTAAAATAAGTCGAGAGGAGGTTACTTCTAAAAGTCTTCAATTGTATACCAAAGGAGTATTATCGTCACACTTTTTCCCGACAAGAAAAAATTGCTCTTTAAGTTGTGCAACCCAACCATGGCATATAACATTTTGTGGTCGGGGTTGGAGTTATGGTATAATGGTATTGCAGTTGCTCCTTTTAACCGTATATAATCCTTATATTGGTCAGTATCTTTGCCAAGATGATCCTCACAGCCTAAAGCATTCCCTCTACTATCTTGCTTTTCTTGTGTTGCATGCACTTCGTAAGTATCATTTATGAGATCGTTTAACCTAGAATTTACTAACGGGTCACCATCTGTGTGAACCGTTTCATTGAAATGTATTTCTTCTGGAATATACTTAAATTCCCTCTCCCCGTGGAAATGCCAAAACGTGTAGTCGGTTTGCATACCCCAATGAGATAAATGCACTTTTACATTTTCCCCTTTCAAATGTTTACCATTTTTACAACGATTGCACAGACATGGGATAATATCAGTTTTGAGTTTCTTCGTTGCATAATTTACAAAGTCTTTAACCTCATTAACGTATACTTGCCCCACTCTACAACTTTCACCCATCCACTTTTTATATTGTGGAAACCCCATTAATTCTACGATACAAACAAATAGAAACGCAGTAAATTATAAACTAACAGAATATTTATATATGCTTAGCACAAGTATTTTAGTTATTACATGAATTGGTTCCATATTCCCACAAATTAAAAAAAACCCTAGAATTGAAGAAAACTTAGCACTTCCCATTAAAGTTAGCATACCTATAAAGAACGAGTTTGATTCAACCCATATGAGGAGGCCATTATTTGCAGTCCAATAAGTTTTAAGTTTTTATCTACGTGACTATGTTGTAATAGAAGAGTGATTGTTTTATGTAAGTATTACATCACCCATATTAGCTCTGTCATATTAGACGTCAGGTGTTTGCTTTAATCAGTAGAGTTCCTTCCCACCAAGTACTAATCTTTTGCATCTCATGCATACATACGTACATAATATAAACATGAACACCCACACATACACATATGTACATGCCTGTTCTATATAATACTACAATAATCATAGATAGAAACTAAGAACGGTAATGAAAACTTAAATGTTGGGGTTAACATTGCAAAAACCAAAATAATAGATTTACAAAGATTTAATACAAACACTACTACATAATCAAAATTAACAAAATACTTCATCAAAACTAAATATATAATATATGAAATAAACAATAATCAAAATAATAGGAGCGAGAGAAACCCCTGCTGTGTTAGAACCAAATGTGTAGATATCCAAAGCATAACAATTCAAGGAGTCATATTTAATGAAGCATTAAATATTAACGAATCACAATACAATATGAAATTTCTCAAACATCACATTAAATATTTTATTTTAAGGAATCATATTTAAATAAGCATATGAAATTAACGAAGCATTAAATATGAACGAAGCATGTGAAATTATTTTGCATTAAATATTAACGGGGCATATGAAATGAAGGAGATAGAGAGTCGGGAATGAAGGATATACTCACAGGAAAACTACACCGAGCACAAAACTTCATCGAGCACATGTAGAAATGAAGGAGAGAGGGGCGGGAGTGTGAAAAGAGAGAGAGGAGATAGAAGAGGGAAATAAAAGTTAGGTAAAAAAATTTGTGATTGCCAATAGCGGTTACAAACCAAGTGTTAGACAAAATTTATGACTGATGAGAGCGGTTACAAATTTATGACTGTCGATAGTAGTCACAAATTTAGTATTAGACCAAAGTTTATGACTTATCTTAGAAGTTATAATTTTTTTACTACTCATAAGAGTCATAACTTAGCCCTACTGATAAATTTGTGACTGCTTTTGACAGTTATAAATTAGTGATTGCTCATAGGAGTCACAAATTAATTATATGGTAACATTTGTGACTTCATTAGCGATGACAAACTAATTTACTCAATTTTTTTTATTACCCATTGATTTTATGACACCTAATGGGAGTTACAAATAATTTTGTGACTGCTCCCGGGAGTGACAAGTTTGTCACCCCCATTAGATGTCATAAAAAGGTAGTCTAGCATTTCAGTGTAGTGGATATCACAAAATGAGAATAAAGAGAATAATAACGCTAAGTGAATAAACTAGAAAATAGATAAGGGTGGATCTCCTAGGAAACTTTTGTTGATGAATTTAGAAGATATGAAGAGTAATTTTGTAGTGTTATATGAGTGGTATAATAGGATGAGGTAAATGACCAAAAATGGTAGGAAAAATGATGTGGGAGAATGTAGAAAAATAAGTTTTTCTTGGAAATGATGGTCCTATGATTTCGAGAGAATGTTTGTTGACTGCTGAAAGGGAACTCCCTCAAGAGAGTGGTCATGATCTATTTACATAGTGCACTTTAGAGTTAGTGGGTGCCAATCGACATTGCCCCTAGCCTTCCTATCGACATAGTGCTTGCTGGGAAGGGAAAGTACATTGCGCCGATAGGGAGAGGGTTTGGAGTGCCTATAGGGAGTCCGAAAAGGATTTTTTCAAAAAAATGAGCATAAAATGCAAATCGTAATCTAAATCATGCACGGTTAGCACTGTTGGACAGGGAATTCAGAGTCCTTAAGAATCCATGACCTACTATTGATTTCGAGAATTGAACGAAGTCAAATAGGGCTCAAAAGGCCCGATGATCTCTAAATAGGGATTTTTCGAAGTAAAACTGGTCATTTATGCGAACTGTGAGGACGATTTGCACATGCCAAGGATTGTTGGAAAAGGAATATAGAAGCCTTTGAGATTTTATTGATCTTCACTCAGTTTGGAGGATGATCAAGGTCGAATGGGTCCCGAAAGTGCCAGGTGGCTTTTCAAAGTAAAATGAGTTGTTCGTGCAAATCGTGAGGCCGAGTCATGCACAACATGAAATATTGGAAATGGGATTCAGAGCCCTTTATGATTTCATTGAACTTCACTTAGGTTGGAGAGTTGACTAGAGTCAAATAGGGCCCGGAAGAGCCCGATGGACTCCAGATTAGTACTCAGAATAAAATGGATTGTTCGTGCAAACCTTGAGGACGTTTTGCAAATTGCCTGGACTGTTGGAAAGGGTATTTAAATACCTTCAAGGTTTAATTAAGCTTCGCTTAGTTTGGAGAGTTGACCAGAGTCAAACGAGACCCAAAAATTCTCGATGGTTTCCAAATCAATACTCAGAGTATGACTTAGGGTCTATGGAGGTATACAGAGTGTTAAGAACCTAAGGAGGTTCTTTGGGGGAGGGGGAATAGGATGGGGTGTCTAAACAAAAAATCCTAGCTCTAGGCCTAAAACCCAAAATTCCAACAAATACCACAAAGCCCCCACCTAGTCTATACCTATTACCAATCCCCTAGGACCGGTCGACCAATCAACACAATTATATCCTAATTTTTTCCCTTATGGATTTTCTTCATCTTCAAGCCCAATTTTTCTATCTAAGCATCCATTTAAGAGACAAAAAACATCATTCAAGCACCAATCAACATTGAATTGATAAAAACACATCAAAACAACCATTGGAACCTAATTCCATCATCAAATCCTAAATCTATCCAAAGATTCAGCAAAAACCCAATTCAAAATCTAATAACCCTATTTTTATCAAAATCGTTAAAATTTTCATGGATTAATTCAATAACAAATGGGCTTTAACTAGTTAAAATTAATAAAAATGTTGAAATCATTTTCTAGCAATTTCAAATCATATACATAAGGAAAACAATCGAAATCAAAGGAGATTTAACCTAATTAGTAACAGGATTATATTAATTTTGAAATTAATCTATTAAATCTAAAAAATCAGATTTAAGACATGTTTAGGGTTTAGAATAAAATGAAATAGATATAATCTAACACATATGCAATCACAATTGTATTCTATTTAAAGCTTTCATTATGGATCGATTGAGAAATCACTCCCTAATACCCCAAATCTACCTTCCTCTTGGTGCTTTATCTCTCTAGACCTTTCAGTGATTCTCCACAGTGTTTGTAATAAAATGAGATCCCTAATAATATCTTTGAACCTTTAACCACGAAATTCAGTCTGCCCCCCCACCACCCCCCCCCCCTCCCCCCCCCCCCCCCCAAATGCGCCTCTCCTCAAAGAGCCCCAAAATAACTTTAAATGACTTAAAACCATGCCCGAGTATTATACTAACCCCGTAGGTCTTTAAACCATAGTCTTAAACTATAAATGGGCATTCTATGCATTTCAAAAGACAATTTCCAAATCTACCCAAAACAAGTAACTAATAATTCAATTATTTTATAATTTCCCCATACGAGTCCAAATATTAATGAATTAATCACCGTGTCTTATGCCCAAATTTCAATCCAATGTAAACAACACATAATAATGTAAATGGTTAAATATATAGTCACAATAAGCACACATAACTAATTTCTACAATTTAGTTGATTAAATAATATGCATACAAATATGGGGTATTACGTTCTTCCCCTTTTAAATAAGGAATTTCTTCCTTGAAATTCGAATTCATTATATTGCTCCTTGTTAAAAATCACGTTCAACTATATTCTCAAACAAACTAATCTAATCGTTAAAACACAAACTTGATACTATAGGATTCCTTCTGACATACGCCCAAAGACACGCTTCATGCACACTAATGGTGGTAAGGTGAGGTCAAATGGCAGCAACCTCGACCTACCTAAACCTTCTTAAAGTTACTTCATATGGTTACTTACACCTTAAAGGACCCTGAAATCCATAACTCTGATGCCAGAAAGTTCATTAACTACGCATAAACATCCTCCATTTCCTTTGCCTATTCCGGAAAAACTTCTCATTCATAATTTTGAACACATTATCATGTAAGGTGTACTAATCATAGTCATACACGAATAGTTTACATCACTCATAAATCTAATTAATTCGGTCAATCTATCTCTTAAAACCCCAAATTGTCCATCGTCCGTCTTGGAACCCCTAAATTGTATCATAATCAAATGGGTATACTCTCTTACCTCAATACTCCTAATCATATATGGAATGTGAAGTGAATCACCAAATACTCACATTATTTAAAATCACTTCATTTGGGGACCGCCTCGATAAAAAAAATTCCCTAAAAAATGCAACTCTTTCCTTCCTCGATCAAAGAAATGACGTGTTCCCAATACTATTTACGTAACTACTCTCGATAAATTTTAACTTTGGGCATAAATCACCATTAGTCACAGATTTAGGTTTAGGGAACACCATTACCACACCATTCCTTCTTAAACGACTCTGAATGCTCAACTGAATAAAAACCAATTGGTGTTGACTACCACAAGCTATCATTGAGGACGTCAATTCCATGAAATTCCCTCATGGAATATTTTATACTAATGCCCTTTATAAGGGAAAAATAAGTCTCTTACGTAAGTGATAACTCAAAACCTAGTTAAGTAAAATTGGAAGAACCTCGGATGATTAGTGATACTTCCACATGATCATAATCCTCTATAATGCATTCACCTCTATACATATACAAGCATGATGGCCCTTTATCTCGAGCCTAAGAATAACCACCCAAAGAAAAACCTTTCCCAAACACGACATAAAGAGATTAACCCCTAGTCAATATAACATTAAAACATAGCTATTTACTCGAGCTCAGTAGTAATATAATGATATCTCATCTAAAAATTAATAAGGCGGCTGAAATCGAGTCGAATAGGAAAAATGCCATGTCTCTATAATCATGGTTTAAAATATCCCCTCCTGGTCTGGGGGTAACCAAAAATACATAAATCTTAAAGGAAATTTTTTTACCTCATAGTCGTAGTACACACACAATAGATAAAAATGACAGTTCATCGATGTCTAAACTAGATTCATATGCGTGAGCCATAACGTACTCATAACCATTTACTGGAGGTACTCCAAAAATTTGGTTGCCACCAAGGCATCTAATAACTCGGTAGACTCACCTTCCATGAGCATAAAACCTTCTTATAAAGGAACTATGGAAAAGGTGGCCCCATTGGCGGCCTTGTTAACCTTATCTTATTGGTCATATTTTTCAAAATTCACCTCATTTACCTTTTTTCATATGTCATCACTTTACTATAAATACTTCCCGTGACCCCACTTGGAAAAATAAAATCATATCGCCTCCTCTCGAAAACCCCTTGGGGTCATATCCCACTCTGCGATTCCTTCTGCTAGTAAGGTATCCCTACTTGGGCCCATGCTACACTATCCCTATTTATTGGTCCTACTATGGGCTCATTCTTCCAAATCTCACGGGATCCATGGTCATCCCCATAATAGTTACACTTCTGCTATCGATGTAGGAAGGAAACTTCAACAACCCGAGCACTAGCACTGAACAACGGGTTGCATAGTAACATCTGTCAATCCTTTCACATAAGGTTTTTCCAACTCAAAAAGTCTTTCACGTACTAGATAATAATGCAAACATCCTCTTCACCTTTGTATCAATATCTCTCAATGCAAAAAGAGAAAGATAATTAAACTCCTTCTCATACTAACCATCACATAGTTATATAGGAGAAGTCTTCGAAAATGACTTCTAATGCCGTTAAAAATGGTGAGTGAAAACATTTTCCCTCAAACCATAAGCTAAGCACTTGTTATTGGTTTCAAGTTAAAAATCCCTTAACTCCCAACGAAGTTGACCTCATGTGTAGGACATCTTGAAATAGAAATCCAAACAAGTAACCCTCACACTACTTTTATTCTAATTGAATAATTCGTCAGGAAATAATGCCATGAAACCTCCTAAACAGTCCTATTTGTCTAAACCCTAAATGGTAATGCTCTAAAGTAGACAAATAATGCAAACATGAAAAAGTGATGGACGCACTCAAGATCCCTAGGACACTAGAACTTGGAATGCTCTGATACCAAATTTGATACCCCTAAAATTCCAAAAATGGATTGATCAGGTCTACCATGAAAATCACGGGAACCAAAACTTTTGGTAACAATCTTAGCATAAGAAATAAATAGGATATAAAAGATTAAAGATAATATAATGAAATATTGGAACCACAGAAACCAACTTTGATACCAATCACCAACGTAATAATAAAAGTCATCACTGAATGTACATATACATGCTCAACCAAACGAAAATTAAAATAGTACAATAAAAGGATGAGCTACACTTTCTTTATTCTAATGATCCGGGGAGTAAAAATTAGGATGTCTCTAGAGATGCTACTTTAATGATCCTGCATCTACAGGAACTACAACAAAAGGTACCTATAAAAATAGTGTTTAAAAGAAAATTTAAAGAGCAAACCTATGTTGAATATGATTATAATTGAATCTGGGCCACTTTACAACTACATATCTTCCTCCCATGTTTTAACATATTTTAAGTTATTAGTTACCCAACCCAAAAACTTAAAATATCATGTAGTTCTAGAACCCGAACCCATATGTCGCCCAAGTGAATAATATTTTGATATTCATTCATTAATCTTTACTTTATCATATTTAGGTTTATCCCTTTCATTTTAAATCATACGTTGTTTTTTATTCTCAAACCTATAGTTCATCTCTTTAAATAAGAAATATACCAATTAGAGGCTTTTATCTCAAGTTTATACACATTGGATTATCTCATGCCAATAATACAATATACACCTTTCTAGTATATATAATACACGAATTTGAATCATAAGTATGTAGTTAGACATCCCTACTATAGGTCATATACATCTCTATCATAGGAAATACACAAGTCCAAAACATAACATAGGTGGGCATCCCTCCTATAATCAATACATCTTTAGTATAGCACATAAATCGGTACAACTATCTCTGTTACCGCCACACAAACATCACATATTATATGAGAAAGACTCTACTCATGTCTAGATTCGATACAATGGTAAAACCTTAGGGGTTATACAAATATATGAGCATATCCTGTGACCACACATAACGAAGCCATACTTTATTACCTTTGGGGATCTCTCATGCGTACTAGGTATAATATCAAGTTGTCCCAAGCCAAATACCTCATCACATCAAGAAATAAATCAACACGTCTACCCATCAGTCATAAAGCCTACCATAAAGCCTAACATAACCCTCAAAAACAGGTTAAAGTAAATCACAAGCACCTGACACTATGCTACCGGGTCATACTAGCCTCTCTATAATATAAAGGTATAACATGTTTATAACCTTAAATTCCTCCCATAATATCATAAAAAGGTATATCTCGTCAATAATCTAATATTCGTCCCTTAATATTTTAACCCTAACCTCTCGAGTTCCCAATTCTAGGTGTAGTCTTACCCTATCCAATATTCAAAATACTCACATCTAAAACATTCACCTTAACTAGCCCTAGTTCAAATCACCCAAGGCAACTCGTTGAGGTTTAAATCCATACATAATATATATCAATCTATTGACTATAATAACTACCCTTCTCTTAGGGTTTTTAACCAAATTTGAAGTCTCACCCAAAGGACAAACGATCCACAAGTCAATGACGATGAATTTAACAATTTCATCCAACAAGACCAATCCTCTAACTTAGCAATTGACAAACATATTCTACACCCAGTCCTACCCCCAAATATCAATATTTTCCCTAAATATTCAAAAAACCTCAAATTGATTTATGACGATGCAAATATTGAGAATATATCTCTATTCTTTGAGTACATAAAACTATAGGCCAAAAAACCTAGACCTGGGCCTAAAGCTAAAATTCCAACTAATACTACAAAATCCCCAACCTATGTCGTACTTATTACTATCGGTCGATTAGAGCCCTGGGATCGATCGACCAGTCAATACAGTAATATCCCGATTTTCCCCTTACAAGTTTCTTCATCTTCAACCCTAGTGTTCTTCTCTCAAAACTCCATTAAACAACCCAAAAAATATCCAAGCACTCAATTCATAAAAACATGTCAAAACAACCATTGGAACCAAATTCCATCATCAAATCCCAAATCTATCACAAGATTCAACAAAATTAATTAAAAAATATAATAATCCCTATTTTATCCAATTCTTCAAATCTTCATGGATTGATTAAAATGGACAAAGGGGTTTTAACTAATTTATAATAAAAAATCATGTCACAATTATTTTCTAACAATTTCAAGTCATATACATAGGGAATCAATCGAAATCAAAGGGGATTTAACCTAACTACTAACATAATTTGGTTAATTTTGAAATTAATCAATTAAATCTTACTAATCAGATTTAAGACATGTTTAGGGTTTAGAATCCAATAAAATAGATGTAAACTAAAACATATGAATCATATTCTATGTAGAACGTGCCTTATGGATTGATTGAGAAATCACTCCCTAATTATCCTAATTTTCCTTTCCTCCTGGTGTTTTCTCTTTCTAGCCCCTCTAGTGCTTTCCTCTTGCGTTTGTGATAAAATGAGATCCCTAATGACCTCTTTCAACTCTTAACCATGAAATTAAGGTTGGGACCCAAATGTACCTCACCTAAAAGAGCCCTAAAAGAACTCTAAACGACTTAAAACCATGTATGATCCTTATACTAACACAATAGGCCTTCAAACCATCGTCTTAAACTATAAACATACATTATACGCATTCCAAAAGTCAATTATCAAATATACCCAAAATAAATCACTAACAACTCAGTTATTTGATAATTTCCCCATACGAGTCAAAATATTAATTAATTAATCACCATGTCTTAAGTTCAAATTCCAATCCAACTTAAATAACCCACAACAATATAAAATCGTGTCATATCTAGTCAGAAAAAGGACATATAATTAATTTCACAATTTAATTAATTCAATATGTATAAAAATATGGGTTATTACACCGCCCAAACATAAAAAGTTTCTAACCTCGGTAGGTGTGGTGGGATGTTCAATCCAACACTAATAACACTTTACTGGGATCCATAGATAATCCTTTCTCAGACACAACATGCCCCCAAAGCTTCACTCCCCTCTTCCAAAACTCGTACTTAGAGAACTTCATATATATCTTATGTTCCCTCAATGTCTATTGTGCAATATGCAAATATTGGCCCTGTTGGTCCCCTATCAGAGAGTAAATCAGAATATCAACAGTACAGACTATGATGAACTGCTCGAGATATGGTTGAAACAACCTATCCATCAAGTCCATGAATACTTTTGGTGAATTAGTAAACCCAATCAGCATCACTCAGAACTCGTAAGACCCATAAAGAGTAAGAAATCTATCTTGGGAAAATCCTCCTCTCGTACCCTCAACTGGTGGTAACTGGATCAAAAATCAATCTTTGAAAATAATTATGCTCCATCCAACTAATTAAAAATGTTATCAATCCTCGATAGTGGGTATTTATTCTTCATCACCACCTTATTAAACTCGTGATAATCGATACACAAACTCAAAATCCCATCTTTCTTATTTATAAACAATACTTGCACATCCCAAGGTGAAGTGAAACAAAGGATAAATCGCTACTCTAACAAGTTCTTAATTTGATCTCCGATCTCCTTTATCTCTAAAGGGGCCATATCATATGGTTCTCTAGTTATCGATTTTGTGCCTGGTGCCAAATCAATCACAAAATCAATTTTTTGGCTAGGTGGTACATGATGGGGAAAAATGATTTTAAGTGTTATCGTTGTTCCAAAGCTTTTTTCAATCAAAATTCCTTCAACCTACAAACATACTAAAAATATGCATAGGGTAAGTAAGGGTATCAATCCACCTTTCATGTGTGAAGAACAAAATATGTGAAGACGAAAGTGTAAAATCATTTTCACATTACTCATTTTTCTATGATTTTCAAGGTATTATTAATTAAGTAACTATGCTAATTTTTAAAGTACTAACTCAGATGTAAAATCCAATAAGAGAATTTTGAAATAATAAAAATTCAAAAAATTGTGCTAATAAGTAAACGAATTAAATTGGACTCATGTGGGATTCTATTCATGCCTTGAATGGGAGATTAGACCTCAGTATTCATCATCCAAGACATAGAATAAATAAATAAAAGCATGCAGGGATTAAAACAAGAGTAATTAAAGAGGAATATATCAAACCTATTTTAGCCTTGAATTGGAATGAATTCTTCAATAACAATTTCAAATTCTCTCAATTACAATCACCCACTAACATATATTTTTTATAAATAAAAACTACAAAGTACAAAAAGAATAAATTTTTACAATATATACAATGGATGAATTCATAATGGAATCTTAAATAACGAGAGGGATTTGCTAAAAATTACAAATTCTCTTATTATTAATTGTTCTTTATAATTCATCCAAAGAAATATATTCTATACCATCACTTTATATTGAGATATTTTCTAAAAATACAAATACTCTCCATAAAGGAATGGAGAAGAATTTACATCCAAAAGAGATAAATTCAACCACATCACTCTATATTGAGATATTTGCTAAAAAATACAAATACTATCTATAGAGGGGTAGGGAAGAACTCATCCTAAGAGACAAATTCTATTACATCATTATATATTGAGATATTTGCTAAAAAATAGAAATACTCTTTATAAAGGAATGGAGAAGAATTATCCAAAGTTTAAAAACGAAAATGGAGATTCCTCTCAAATGCAACCAACCCTTTAATTTATAGGTGAAATGAGTCTAGGAGTATAATTGGAATGGAATGAAAATGTAAAGGGTGAGGGAGACTTTATGTGGGGAATATATTTGAGTGCACATGGGTTTAATGAGGTAATGGAAATGAGGGAGGTTGGGGAGTATTTTAGGAAATGGGATAAAAGACACGTGTGAGTTCTCTTATTTGGTCTATGATTTATTTTGAGAGGTTTTATTTCAACCCACTTATTTTTTATAAGCATCCCATTTTAGTATACCCCTATTATTGGGTTGATTTTCTATTTGCCCACCCCATCTCGTGGGGTGGTTTAAATGAAAATTAAAATATACTTTAAATACATATGCAAACACTCTAAAATAATTTTTTCACGTTTTGTTTTTATTTATTTTCTTCATTATTAATACTTTTCATTCATTATTCCTCTTGATTTATTTCTTAGTTACTTTTATATTTATTATATCTTAGTAATTTTTTTTCTCTTCTTATTTTTGGTTTCCTTTTTCATCTTGCAATACACATACAATACAAGGGGAAAAAAACTTAACATAATAATCAAAAAAAATTATTTATAGTTACATTCTACAAAATAAGAATGTCATAATTATGAAAAATTCAACCATGAAATTCTTAAAAACAGCGTACTAACATTCAAGAAATTAATGTTATATATATTGTTATAATATATACATTAGGTATATATATAATCTTATATAACAATGTAAATAACTATATATCACACACACACACACACACACACACACATATATATATATATATATATATATATATATATATATATATATATATATATATATATATATATATATATATATATATATATATATATATATATAGAGAGAGAGAGAGAGAGAGAGAGAGAGAGAGAGAGAGAGAGAGAGCCAGGCTATAGTACATCATGCTCTATACATCACCCGTGCATCACACCTAATTGTAGGCCCTAAAAATTTTTTTTTTTCAAATTTTATATTTTTTCATTGAAATTAACCTTCCAATAAACCCATATGCAAACAATTAGGTCAAAATACATTTTGTAGATATTTTTAAAAAATTCACAAAAAACTGCTAAAATACCTTATTTATAAGGGTTTGCGCCAATAGTTTTTTGTGGATTTTTTAAAAATAGCTACAAAATGTATTTTGACCTAATTTTTTGCATATGGGTTAATTGGAAGGTTAATTTCAAGGGAAAAATATAAAATTTGAAAAAAACATTTTTTAGGGCTTAGAATTAGGTGTGATGTACGGTGTGATGTATAGTGCATGATGTAGGTTAGCCTTCCTCTCTCTCTATATATATGCACAAAGATACTCACATTTAAATATAACGACCTGTTTTCTTAACAATTATAGAATAGTTATATTGTTATACATATGAATACTTGTTATAACCTGTTTTTATAAGTATAATATATATGTATAATAGTATGAATACATATTATAACCCATTTTTATAAATATAAATAAATAGACGTTATATATACATATATATTACATATACATAGAGTATATCTAACAGTATATATATATATATACCCATATATAAATACAAATACCTATTTTTGTAAGCTTGCCGCTCAACTGAGAAGGTGAAATTTTAGTTTGACACTAGAATGATATTGCCTCAGCTAAAGTTTTTGTTGATATGGAAGAATATTGTCTCGGCTAATGTTTTTGTGGGTAGGATTTGCGTTAGATACAAAACAAATAATTGAGTGATTTAATTGTATTTATCTAATCCCTTTAAATTTGGCTATTTTATTTTGTTTGGGTTAGTTACATAATAACAAGGGGTTGATATAAAATCTCCCTTTATTTTTTGTGCCATATCTTTAGCAGCTAATATCTGGGTAAGGAAATTGAAGCGTGAAATGGGTTATGGAGGAAATGGTTCTTGGAAATCTAGATTAACTTTGGATCGGGTATGGGCATAGCTGCTATGGAGTTGAGCGCCTGAGGTGGAATCGGGCCAGAGTGGAGCCACAAATTGGTAAGATAGATCAAAGGTAGGTGTATAGGATGTCGGATTTTGCTCGGGTGTTGGGTGTGTATGATCGGGTATGGAGGATGAGGATTCGGGTTAGATTAAATCGGGTCAGGATGATTGGTCATGTGGTTTTTGGATTGCTGGAGTGATATGGGAGGTTAATATACATGGTGAGTTTTGTTAATTGAGGTTAGGAGAGAGAATGTAAGATGGGTGTAGGAAATGATTACTAGTGAGGTGAGAGAAAAGTAAAATCTGATTGGTGTTTGGCATGTGAATTTTGAGAGGATATCGTGTGTGTAGGGTGTATGGAAATAATATGTAGGTTAGGGAGTCAGTTATGTGTATTGGTATGTATGAAAATAGTGTGTGTTTTGGTACTTTATTGTATAAAATAGAAAATATATATATATATATATATATATATATATATATATATATATATATATATATACAACACACACAATATAAATATAAAAAACTCAAACACACATATAAAATTTTAAAAGACTCATAATAAAATAAAATATAAAATATAAAATAAAAACCACTAAAAATTATTATGAAGAAAATATTAAACATGCACCTAAATATATACATACACTGACATGACGACACGTACAATATAATATTTACAGAAAATAATAAAATAAAAAGGAAATAAAAAAAGAACTAAAAATGACACAACCAAAATAAAACACACACACACACACATATATATATATATATAAGATAACTTGGTTTTTGAAAATATGTACATTTTTAATGGTGCGGATGAGTGCCACATCAAAAGACATTTTTCCAAAATGAATGGTTGAGATTGTTTGTTCTAACTTTAATTCAAATTTTGAATTCTAATTTCCCCCCCCACATATATATATATATATATATATATAAGATAACTTGGTTTTTGAAAATATGTACATTTTTAATGGTGCGGATGAGTGCCACATCAAAAGACATTTTTCCAAAATGAATGGTTGAGATTGTTTGTTCTAACTTTAATTCAAATTTTGAATTCTAATTTCCCCCCCCCCCCCCCCCCCCCCAATCTTTCCCCCCTTATACCCACTTACTTTTAAAATTCAAAATATTACTTCCCCCCGTTGATTTCAACCCCTTTAGGCATCTTATTTTCCCAACCATCTACCTCTCTCCCCGCGATTATTTTTTTTAACATAAAGGTACTCTTTATGCTTATCTCATGTCACAACATTACAATTTTTCCCCTACAAACCAAGCTATCAAACTCAGGTTCGATCCAGATTTCAAATGTTTTTTTACTCGAACTAAGAAATCTCAAATCACTCCAAAACCCTCTCCTTTTTCAACACCAGCCAAAACTCCACTCTCAACGATCACGCTCTATATGGTGAACATTTACCAATAACCACCCATAAATTCGGGTTAAAAAAGGTGGGTCTCTACGGAGTCACTCGACCCAACGATATAGTCTGACCCGACGGCTTAATCCACGGGATTGAACGTCTTTTAGTCCCCAGATCAGTTCAAGAATATTTCAATCGTGGAAGAAGCTTGATATTTATACCAGATTTTGTGTGCGTGTTCTACTGTGCGTGTGTGTGTGGAATGGATAAGAGAAGGGGGCTAGAGAAGGGCGTGTGTGTGTGTTCTGCTATGCGCGTGTGTGTGTGTGTTCCACTGTGCGCGTGTGTGTGTGTTCTGCTATGCGCGTGTGTGTGTGTGTTCCACTGTGCGCGTGTGTGTGTGGAAGGGATAAGAGAACAGAGAGAGAAGGGAGGAGAAGAGAAGACCTCACATCTTGAGAGAGAAGGAAGGGGCTATTGTGCGGCGGCTCTTTTTTTTCTTTCTTCTAAACGACTTAGGTTAGGTTTAGTTTGGGTTTTTAACGGGACATATACTAAATAGTCTTTTGAACTTTTTTTAATATACATTTAGTTCAAATATTTTTATTTTGCACCAAAAATTTCTTCACTAAGCTAAAAAGGCTTTACCATGTTGTTGGCGCGAACCTTTAAAGATAAGAGAATAAGAGACTTTTTGGTACAAAATAAAAGGCTTGGACTAAATGTGTATTAAAAAATGTTTGATGGACTTTTTGGTATTTGATCATTTTTAATTGGGTTTTTCATGTCTAAACGGGTTTAATAGGTTTTTGATTCGAAAGTTCCCGAACACAACACGAACACGAAACATCGTGTCGTTTCTAAAATTGTCACTCCTAATATTTGGTCTAAAAATAAGGTTTATTTTATATAAACCCAATTAACCTGTAAATAGCCCCAATTGACCTGTAAAGATTCAAAACCATATCCTTGTATTGTGGCTTTTGTTTTTTATTCACAGTGTTCCAAATCATCACCCCCAAATCGGATGGAATTGTAAATTAGTCAAAGGAAAGTAGTTGAGAACGATTATTACAACAATGCGTGTAATGGATTTTTGGACCTTATATACACAATTAAGAATATTAATATTTTGTTAGTGTTTATTCTAAATTAAAGCATGGTTTGTTTCATTTTGTGTTCATATTATGATCAACTCTCATGTGAGTTTTTTAAAAACTAATTATAATAAACATGACACGACATGAAATATTATTGTTTTATTTGTCTTGAACATGTTATCAACTAAAAATAAACATGATACAATATGACACGACATGAAATAATCTTTTTTTTAGCAATCATGAATACTACCCAAGTAAAGTCCGCTAACACAAATGTTTTTTTACCAAAAGAAAATTCTAGCAAAAAGTGAACTCGATACAAATAAACACGGATTGACACAACATAAAATAATATTTTTTTACCAACTAAAAACACTACCCAAGTAAAAGTGACAGAAAACAAAATATTTTTTATAAATAAAAAATGAACTCGACTAAAATAAAACACGACACAACATGAAATATTGTTATTTCTACTTATCTTGAACACAAATCAAGTAAAAGTGTCACAACATCAATTAGTCACGAAAAATTTGTTTTTGATCACTTTGTTGGCTTTCATGCTGTGTCATTGTGTCATGTCTAAATTTATTAGTTCCTATTTAACCGTTAAAACAAATAACTTAGAGAAATATCAAATCAATAATAATTTATTTTGAGGCATTTATCTTAATATATTTAAAATACTAACTCTCATACACCACTAACACAAGTAATTTTTAAAAAAATAAATTTAACACGTTCATGTAAGTAAATCTCGATAGAAATACGTCTTTCGAAATTTAAATTTGGCATCAATGTGGTGATATTTCTTTCGCTTAAAAAATTATCAACTACTTTATGAAAAATTTAATTATTTATTGATATATTGATGTTATTTTCACGAATTGAGTTGAATTGTTGATTTTATTCACATAATGTTTATGACAAAATGTCAGCATTGTTGTTATGGACTATTAGTTTTTCCATTGAAGTATTTTATATTTTTCAAACATGGCGAATAGCCCTATAAACAGAGAAAATTTCATTCGAATTTTTCAAATTGTTTACAATTATCTATGATGTATAAAAAAATCCTATAAATAAACACGACTTAGGGTGTTAACCATAAAAATAAACACGACATGAGATTTTATTACCAATTGTGAACACTACCGTTTCGCACGATAGTCCTACAAATATAGGATATTATGGTCAATTTTTTTAAAATTACACTTTATTTTGTCGAGGAACGAAATTTTTGTAGTTTTGTAATTACGCACTTAAAAAATGTTTGCGTTTCGCTATTACGTACTTTGAAAAATTGTCGTCGTTTCGTGATTATTTACTTTGAAAATTTTTCTTTGTGCGTTCAGGCACGAGCATACACTAGTATATATAAATAAAAGCAATAATACCACACACACACTGAGCAATTATAGGACATGCTAGTGATGGTTTGGGCTTCGTTCGGGACATGTTTAGGATACGGGACTTGAGTTTACCCTCTTGGAACTGCATTCATATCACATTTTTCCTTGATTTAATGCTTTAAACTTCACAAGTGCAAATATACCAACAAGATGAACATATACGAGTATAATATTCATTTTACTAGGAATTAGAAATAAAAAATTGTCTATTTGGAGTTTTATTTAAACACTTGTGGATGGTTATCAGTAGACTCAAAATCTCATTAAAATACATCCCAGAACTCCTAAACTACTTGAATTATATATAGGGACACTATGATCTTCTCCTGGGTCTCCACATCAATAAAATATAATTGGGTAGTAGCCTCACCCTCACATATAAGCATAGCAGTTAAATACTTGTCATTGAACGTATGAATAAAATCAACATTTGTCAACTGATCCATTTACTTAATAGTAGTGACACTATTCCACCATCAGAGAGCACCACCGGTCTGTTAGAAAATGGCTAGAACCTATTTTTGGACAATCGTCAAGATATGGGCATCAGGTGGTGCTTGATATTCAAATGCCACTGTACTGGTACTAGCATATTTTTTACCTGGAGAATGTCGGTGGACCATTATTCATGAACTTTCCACTAATCTTCTCCTAATCTGCGGTGGGAGCCTATACCACTAGTTATGGTGCCCTTAAGGATCTTTTCTTCTCGAACATCTTGGGATATCGAATCTAAAAGTTTATGAGTTCCCAAAATAAACTTTCTCCGAGCATCTGAAGCTAGGATGAGTGGCATGGTGGTTATTTTACAATTGGTGGTGCAGGTGGTACTGATGTTGTTGAATAGGGATGGATAGAACATGTGGTGGAACAAGTCTTCCTCTTTGGCTCCATCTAAAATATGACACATAATGATTATTAGTATTAGTAATATTATGATAAGAGTATAAATACAAAGAAATCATCAAAGAACCCTAAGAGGATAACTAAAATGGACCTCTGGAACCTCGATTGTCTAGGACTATGCTTTGATACCAATTATGACACCTCATGTATTTTAATAAGTAGGTTGATCAAGTCTATTTATTAATATACACATGTTGTAAAAGTGATATATACCAACCTTAGCATGAAAATAAGATGCAATAAATAATGAAAATTCAAAATAGAGTACGACTTGAGAAATCTTCAAATAGTATTATCTAATTGATAAGAGTAAATCACCACTCCTAAATAGAATTAATAGTAAAAATGTCTGAAAAATATCCCATCATAAATACATGTTAATATATCCAACATATCCAAAATAAAAATATCCCAAAATAGAGTACAATGCTAAAGGTTAAAGTAAACCTCACATCTCTCAAACATAATGTAAAAAAAAACTAGTAGTTGACTCAACACCTACATCTCAAAAACTGGTGGTGACTGGACTGGATGACTAGGTGCTCGAGTGAAAAATCTATAACGGGTAAACTCGAGCACCTGAAACAAAGCGAAGGGTCGGGATCATCGTAACAATATAAAAACTATGTACTAAAGTAGTAAAACTATCAATCGTGCATATAAATAATAAATTTGCTTTTATTATTTTAACTTTTGTACCCCACCCTTACTGGTGTTACTTCCATTAGACTTTGTGTTTAAGGAAAATAAATAATATCCCACTAGTTACCATAAATAAAAAGAAAATTAGTATATACAATGTCGATAATATAATAAACGAGATTTACTCACATAATTATAACAATATGACAACCTGTGACTAGCTCCCAATTATTACAATGTCACTAGAACGTAAATCCATTGTTTTTAGATGACACGGGGAAATTAAACCAACATAATCTTTTGCCCTCACTCCATAAGCATCATACCAATCTTCCATCACTCCATAACCGGTACACCTCTCTCCTTGCCTCCTTATACAGAAATAAATAATATAAGAATACCATAACTCTAACTCGAGTCATGCAAAACTAGTAAAGTATCAATACCCGACCCATAGTGTTATCCCAAAGGATACCTAAAATTACATATTCTCTAATTGGAGATCAGATTCCATCTTTTAATTATTTTACCATCCTTATTTTGTGTAAGGAAAATAACACGTATACTATAAATTGAGGCTAAGTTCAACATACAGCTTGATGTTTTAACATTTTAAATATTGTGATTCATGGGGGTGCATATCTGTCATAAGGAATCTAATACACATATACAAATCCAATCACGACAAAAAATACCCACCAACCTAATGCCTTTTATTATTTTAAGGCATTTGTGATTATTAAAATTTCTATGGGAGTATTTAACCTTTTTAAAGTTATATATTATGGAGGGGAGATGAATTTACAATTCTAACTAAGAGATGAAATTGATCTCAATGATTTTCACCCACTATTAATCATTCTCTAAATTATAATTTTTAATACTTAAATGAAGGAAGAAGCAATATATAACTGATCCAATTATTTTAAACAATAATTTGATGTAAATTCAATTAAAGGATGAAATGATCCTTTCCATTTAAATTATGTTAAGAACATACTAATTTCAAAATTATTAATTAAATTAATCTAGCATATGAATTCATGAATTCAACTATATTCATTTATTTGTAAAAATAGGAATTCTGAAGGTATGATAGATATAAGAATTACACGTAACTATGTCTACACAATTTTATTATTTATAAAATCATATTTAAGTAGAAGTTATCACTTATATAATGAGAGGAGATAGTAGTTTTATCTTGCCTCAATTAATAGAAGTAACACTCCAAAATTCCAGAATAAATCCTACTTGAAAATGGTTGAATTGCCTCTTTAATTGCTCCTTAGAATTGTATAATTGTGACCTTAAAATAATTCGTACAAAAATACAATTCTTGATTCGTAATGAATAATTCTTGGGTTGCAAACATATGATTTGATGGGATTAAGGTTTATGGGTTAATTGTGTGTAAATGAAATTAGGAAGTAGGGTGTTTGTGGGGAGTTTTATAGGGGAAAAGAAGAAGAAGAAGAAGAAGAAGAAGAAGAAGAAGAAGAAAAAGAAGAAGAAGAAGAAGAAGGAAAAAGGGACGTTGAAGCCTCTTATAAAAAGGCCTGCTCACTCCAACATATCGCCATAGTGATAGCCTACCCCCTCTATAGTGGTCATACTCTTACTATAGCATCCGGGTAGGGCTACTATAGCGATTTCAACTCCAACCCAGAGGCCCGAAGCCCAATTAAAACCCATTTCTCATTTTATTTTCCAAGTTTAATGTTTAACCTAAAGCTTTCTTCCAGTATGCTCTCAATATAATTATACCCTTACTCTTAAAAACAATTTCCTCTTAAATTTAATTCTAATTCACTTTTCAAAATTACAAATGAGTCCCCAATTTTAATAAAAATTTAATTAAGCACAACATTCTTTGTCAAAGAAAATGTTATAATTTCATTTCAACTTCAACCTTTCATATAAAACTTAATTTTTACGATATTGTAATTGTGGGTACCACTTCCCTCTTTGTAGGCCCAAAGGATTAGCCGGACTGAGCCCTATTAAAAATAGGGAGCGCCCAACCCAAACTTGAAAGCCTCAAACTGTGGATAACAAGAGAGGGTTAATAGGGATGACCCATTCTACTCCTGAAATCTCCCAGGAGATATTCTAGGGATAGTGGGTTAACGTGTGGGTACCCAATACCCCCACTCCCCTAATTTTCATGTATATATTGTACCCCTGGCCTCGTAAAAAGGTTATGTAACTGAAAGCACTCCTCTGGAGAAAAGAGAAACATAAACTGAGAAGCACCACCGTGGACGTAGGCAATTTACCGAACCACGTACATTTTGCATTGTGTGTGATTGTGATTATTCTTATTCTTATTCTTTATTTTTCTGTTGATTGAATTTACTTATAATTTGTGTTGAGATTTATTGTCACCACAATTGGCGCTGTATGTGGAAAGCGGTTATTCTTCCTTTAAGAAAGCCTTCACCAACAAGAACCTAGAATGTATAATCACAGCAACAACGCCCCTCAAGCGGTGGATATTCGAGAGAAGCCTAATTCTCATAAGGCTAGATCTGAAGTTCGACGCTCAAACCCAAGTCTTCGTCCGGAACATTAAGTCTCGGAAGAAAACCAGGGTCTAGCTAGGTCTACACAAGTTTCCAAGATGATCGACACCTATGAGGCCAGGATCCAAGAGCAGGAAGAGGCTACTCGCAAATAAGAAGCCGAAAATTCTCCCCTTAAGAGGCGACTGCAGAGGATGGAGGGAGAACTTCGTCATAACACGAGGCTACGGAATTATCGGACTCCTAGAGCTCAGGCGAGCAAATCTTGCAACCAAGGAGGGAGCCCAAGGCATGGGTCTCAAAGAATTGAGGGACACAGGTTAGATGACGAATGATATGAGTAACAACAACTAACTCGCCGTCACTGGATCCCAATCCGAAAGAACGACGATATAAAAAACTTGGTCTGGAGAGAGATGGACCAACACCTAACACATCAGGGTGCCAAATCGACAAGAGAACTAGACAGGCGAGGACCTCTTAGGACCTAGATGAAGTACCCATTTTCAAGGGAAATAGAGGAAGAGGAAGCCCCCAAGAAGTTTACAATGCCCAGGTTTAAGATCAATGATGGAAAGACTGATCCCATCGTCCATGTCAGACAGTACAGGCAGGCCATGATGTGCCGAATTTTCCCGTCGATCTTGCACGACATGTCCCAAAAGTGGTTCAAGAAACTCCCCCATAGATCCAATTGAAACTTAAAGTCCTTGGCAGAGCTCTTCACTCCTCTCTTCATTACAAGCAACTCCCATCTGAAGAGGATGAATTCTTTATTTATAATGAAGAAAAAGCCTCAGGAAAACCTCAGAGAATACGCAAAGAGGTATTGGGAGGTGTTCAACGAGGTCGAGGACTGATCATACCAAGTCACCATTACATCCTTCAAGATTGGCTTACCCATCCCTTGCCTCTTGTATCGGTCCCTCACTAAGAAGAACGCCACAACCATCGATGACTTGATGGCCCGTATTGAAAAATATTCCAAAGTCAAATATGTGACCCATCTCAGTGCAAGAGAAAATGGTCACGCCAAGGTTTCTGACAAGGGGGTGACAAGAATGAGGGGGAAAGAATTTCCCCAAGAATGGGAATAAGAGTGATGCCTTGAAGTTATTTCAAGTAGTTAATACAGTTTTTAGAGAACCGATCTACAAGATTATGGCAAAGATCAAGGATGGACCATTCATCAAGTGGCCCTGGAGACCCTTCCAAGCTGAACAACGCGCTGAGATGTACTTTCTACAAGGAGAGCAGACACAAAATCAAGCACTGTAAAGCCCTCAAGTCCCACCTTGAAAAGTTGGTTCAAGCTGGACACTTGAGTGAATTTATAGAGAAAAAGGCAGAGAAGGTAGATGCTAATGGAGATCAAAGGCCCGATAACATGATCAAGGAAGACATTGTCCACGAGTTTGTAGTAATTCATGGGGCGTTCTACCTCAAGAAGATTCAAGGAAATACGGCTTGGATGGAAGTGAAAAATCTTACAACAGTAATGCAAGGTTTTCAAATTGATTAAGCCAAAATGCAAGCTGGGAAGAAACGTCAAGCAGAAGATGTCGACTATAGGAAGCATATTGTGTTCACAGACGAGGACCTGGTAGGAGTGAGAACCCCACATCATGATGCACTGATCATTACACTCAGGATAGCTAACTATGACGTCGATAGGTTGCTCATCGACCAAGGTAGATCATCCGAAGTAATGTATCTCGGCATGTTCAGGAAGTTGAAATTAAGTGTCACTGACCTAATGGAAGCCACCGTTCCTTTAGTTGTCTTTGTTGGAAATATAACCATCCCATTGGGAAAAATCGTCTTTCCAGTAAGGGCAGGAAACATCTAAAAAATAATTGAATTTCTCGTAGTCGATATTAATTCACCCTACCAAGCAATCATCGGCAGAGGATGGTTGCACGTGATGAAGGTTGACCCATCTACCTACCATTATAAGCTCAAATGTGTGACTGAACGAGGAGTGGTGGAGATCCATGGAGATCAGGCGATGGAAATAAAGTGATTCATAACGGCCATCCATCCCAAACCAGAGAAAAAGGTCGAAGAAGTTATAATCAAGAGCGAGGAACAGGAGAGGCTAATGCTCTCCAAATAGCAACTAAAATATGGCAGACAAGGAGTGGAGGAGACCAGGCTCCTCCCCCCTGAAAGAGTCTTCGAGGACCTAAAGGAAGTCATAGACAGTAGCAACTCGAATGGAAGAAAGTTCTTGATTGTAACCTCACTCACCGACCGAAAAAAATGGAATTGGTCACCCTACTTCGGAGTAATTTAGATTTCTTTGCATGGGATCCTTACAAGATTCCTGGTATTGATCCAAACATCACTTGTCATTGATTGCACATCGATCCAGCTTTCAAACCAATAGCACAGAAAGCTCGATGAACTTCTTCAGAGAAAGTTAAGACAGTGGAGAAGGAAGTTGAAAAACTGTTGGATGCGAGATCCATATGGGAAGTCCAGTTCACCAAGTGGCTATCCAACCTAGTGTTTGTCCCCAAACGTAACGAAAAGTGGTGAGTCTGTATTGACTTCACCGATCTCAATAAAGCATGACCTACAAATAACTTCCCCCTAAAGATTGATCATCCGGTGGATGCCACGACTGCACATGAGAGGATGAGCTTTCTGGACGCATACTCCAGATATCACCAGATACCTTTACACGAGCCAGATCAAGACAAGATAGCGTTTACAACCACAACTAGGTTATATTTCTGTAAAGTTATGCCCTTTGGGCTTAAAAATACGGGAGCAACTTACCTGCGGGTGGTCACCAAGATATTCAAAGACCAAATGGGAAGCATTATGGAGGTCTACATCGATGACATCCTCATCAAGAGAAAGCTCAAAGATGACCACCTCTTTAACCTATCAAAAACCTTTGAAATCCTCAGGAAGTACCGAATAAAGCTCAATGCGAATAAGTGTTCTTTTGGTGTCTGGTCAGGAAAATTACTTGGGTACTTGGTCAGCAAGAGAGGTATTGAAGCCAAACCAGACCATATTGATGCTATCAATAGGGTGCAGCCCCCCTAAATGATAATAGATGTACAGAAGCTCATGGGAATGCTTGCCGCCCTGAATTTGTTCATCTCAAAGTCTTCCGAAAGATGCCAACAGTTCTTTCAACTGTTGAAGAAAAAAAAGCATGTGGAGTGAAATGAGGATTGCTCGAGGGCATTGGAAGGGATCAAAGCTTACCTCAGTAGACTGCCTTTGCTCCTAATCCCTCAAGATAATGATTCTCTGCACCTTTACCTTGTAGTATCTAGTCATGCTGTGAGTTCTGCACTAGTATGCGAGAAAAAGAGGATCCATTACCCAGTCTATTATGCGCACAAGACTCTTTTGGACGCGAAACAACGATACCTTCCACTAAAAAAGCTCGCCTTTGCACTAGTGTTAGCCTCGATAAAATTAAAACACTACTTCGAAGCCCACTCCATCATCGTACTTATGTACCACCCTCTTAAAGAAGTCCTAAGGAAAGTAGACCTTTCGGGTAGACTATTAAAGTGTTTGGTTGAGCTCGAGCGATTTTAGATTCAGTTCCAGTCAAGGACTGCCATCAAAGGGCAGGTCCTCATCGATTTCATCACTGAGTTTATAGGAGAAAAAACTTACGACCAGTCCCAGACTAATCATCAGAGTGAAGTTCCACCAGTGTCAGGCATCTGGAGATTATACATTGATGAAGCCTCCAATTTCAGAGGGGCGGGAGTAGGCATCGTGATGGTTACCCCTGAAGAGGCAATATTCGAGAAAAGAATCAGGATTGGATTTGAAGCCTCCAATAACGGAGAAGAGTATGAGGCACTGATCGTGGGCCTATAAAAGGTGTGAATGCTTGAAGCATAGTGACTCAAATTTTTTGATGACTCGTAGTTGGTATCCAACCAGATAAGTGGCAATTTTAATGCAAGAGATGAGAGGATAGCAGCCTATCTCGCCACTGTAAAAGGATTGATGGCCAACTTTGAGCACATCAGCGTCCATCGGTTTCCCTGGGGAAAAAATAGCCATGATGATGCCCTAGCTGCCTTAAACTCAACAATCGGCTCCGACTTAAAAAGGACAATACAGATCGATTTCCTTATCTATCCAAGTATCGACTAGATCAACAAACTATCGAGCATAGAGCACGTTCTCCAGATCGAGACAACCCCCAAATGGATGGAACCCATAATAGATTATTTAAAAAATGGTGTACTACCAACATATAAAAATACTGCTCATAAGATAAGAGTCAGAGATGCTAACTTTCACTTATCTCCCGAGGGAAAGCTGTATAAGAGATCTTTCACTGGCCTTTACCTCTAGTGTGTTCATCCAAAGGACATCGTCCGAGTCCTGTATGAACTCTGTGAGGGAATCTGTGGGAGTCATATTGGGGGCAGGTATCTAGCCTTTCGAGCAATGAAAGAAGGGTATTAGTGGCCTTACATGCAGAAAGAAGCAAGAATCTACACTCAAAACTTCACGCACCTATGAACTTTGTGAGGGAATCTAGTGCGTTCATCCAAAGGACATCGTGCGAGTCCTATATGAACTCTGTGAGGGAATCTATGGGAGTCATATTGGGGCAGGTATCTAGCCCATGGCCTTTCGCCCAATAGGTGTGGACATCGTGGGCCCTCTACCAACTGCAGCTGGTAATAGTAAATATCTATTGGCCGGAACAAATTACTTAACAAAATGGATAGAGGTAGAACCATTAGCAAACATTAAAGACGCAGACATGATAAGATTCATATGGAGAAACATCATCACTTGCTTTGGGATCCCCAGGACAACGGAACCCAGTTTAAGAGTGGCCTCTTCCAACGTTTCTGTGGCGACCATAGGATCCGACACTATTTCAGCTCTGTGGCATACCCTCAGAGCAATGGACATGATGAGGCTTCCAACAAAACGGTGATCGATGGATTAAAAATGCATTTAGAGCGAGCCAATGGAGTCTGGGTGAACGAAATACCCCATATCCTATGGGCTTACCGCACCACCCCAAGGTGAGCAAATGAAGATACACCATCTGCACTTACGTACGGGATGGAGGAAATTATCCCTTTGGAAGTTTGCCTCCCTACCATGAGGTCCACTCTGATCGACCAAGGCCAGAACGATGCATCATTACTCGCTGAACTTGAATTAGCCAACGAACGAAGGGAATTGGATCTGGTAAAACTATTAGCCCACCAATAACACTTAGCAAAGCACTATAACAGAAAAGTGAATCCAAGAACATTCCAGGTCGGGGACTATGTCCTAAGGAAAGTTCTTGGCAGTGCTGTGAAGCCATCGAGTGACAAGATAGGAACAATTTGGGAGGTACCATTCAAGGTGATAAGAGACGAACTACAAGGAGCCTAACACTTAGAAATGCTGGAGGGTAGGGAGATACCAAGAGCTTAGAATGCAGCCCACTTGCAGAAATTCTACTTCTAGATTGTTTTTTAAAGAAACTTGAAGAAATTCTACTTCTAGATTTTTTTTATTTCTGCGAACTTAATGTTAAATTTTTAATTCTTCTCCGATTAATAAGATTTGTTGGGCGTTGGAATTTTATGAAGCGTTGGTTTTCTCAACTACATTTTAGTATATACACCCTTTCCCATGTTGATCGCCAACATTGTCTGGCCCAAAAATCCTGCTCCGAGAGAATATTCGATACCACATGTATCCTCGCCATTGCCTCACTTTGGCCTAAGACAGTGTGATGACATGACCTAAGAAATAAAGTAAGGCAGAATGGTAAACTTAAAGCATATTGGACTAGGGGGTACTCACTCGACAACCAACTCTGCCTATGTTATATCTAGTCGGCAGGAAGAGCCCAAGATAAATGAATAAGAGATCAATAAAGTCAAAAATAACACAACACATATTTAGTCGGAAAATTGCCCAAAATATAAATATTTTATTACATCATTAAATGTACAAAGAGTTACATATGCTAAGTGATTCAAAACCTAATGAGGACTAGGTCACTGAGCAAGGTAGTCAGCTACTCGCGCTCTTCAGCCATCATCTACATGAGGTGTGAATTCCTCCTCAACTTCCTCTAAACTCGACTCTAGGAGCTGTCTTGGGATTGCATCTATAGGAATCTAACGATCATCTCTTCTAAATAGGTTCGACATCAAAGTTGAGGAAGATATTTCATGCCTATACCATAGAATAGAGTTCCTAGGAACTTATAACTCCCCGAGGGCACTCAGCCAACGTCTTACGAAAGCTAACTCCTCGACATCCTTCAACTTCTTTGGAGAATTAGTCCAACCCTGGTCGTAGACATCCACCCACGCCTGTCGAGGACAATTTTTGAACAACTGTCTGAACCTGGTAATATCTCGCTAAAGCCCGACTATAATCACATATGCTCGAGTGACATACCCTTTTAGCTCGGTAATCTCCCTTTGAAAACTACTGAGGTTTCCAAGTCACTGGATCACCGATAATGAAGAACGGTGGGTAAGCAAAGGGACTGTGCTCGGTGCATTCTCCCTCGCACGTTGAGAACTGCTGGGAAGGTTTTTAGATCACCGTGTCATTGATGATGAAGAACCTTGGATAAGCAACGAAACTTTTCTCGGTGAATTCTCCCTCAAGCGGGCTAGCTCGCGCTTCAATGTAACATTTTATTATTGGAGCATCTCGCCAACCAAGTTTATTTCATATGCTTATAGGAGCTTCGCTTTAAGAGCATTGACCTCTTCTTGAACAGAGGCACTAATCTCACTCATCTCCTCAAGCCTATATTTTAACTTGGTGACTATCTTTGACTTGTCCTTATAATCTTAGTTCCTTGCTCTAAGACATTTGTAATTTTTTATAAAGGCACGACGAACTTGGTCACTCACATTAGTACCAATGATTTTGCCTAAGCGAGAAGTGGTCGGGATATACTCGTCAAGATCGATAAGCTACAAATCATACAAGCATCTAGAATAACTAGATTAGTATATGAGAAGGCATGGAACTTCATTTCATTAAAACCAAAATAGTTCACGTATAACTACATTAGCGAGAAAAAGAGAAGAATAAAAATATAAAAATATAAGGTCGCCTTAAAAAGACTAGTTGGCAACCTTAGTCTGCTCTAAGGATGCTAGCTTCTTCCCCTTACCTGTAGAAGCCTCATTTTCACCTCCCTCGGATGGAACAACCACCCTCCCCTGATCGATGGGAGCATTAACAATAGTAGTTGGAATAGATGGAACACCTCCATTGGTAGCAGGAGGAGGAACACACTCTACAATAGGTTTTGAACTAGGGTTGTGCTCATCTAAGAGAGGGGAATAAACATCTACCTCGGTAGCAAGCAAAGCCTTGTCCCAACCTTTCTTAAAGTTGAACCGACTGATGTAACTGATTTGAGCATCATCATCCCCATATGCCGCAAGCCACCCAACATTGTAAGAGCTCTCCTTAATGGTGGCAGCCTCAAATTCTAGCTTTTTTATCTTCTCGGTAAGATCTTTATTCTCCTTAACCGCCATCAACTTCCTCATACAGACTATGTTTAGGACTGCCTCAGCTCCTCCACCTCTTTAGACACTGCCTCCTTTTTTTTGTTAGCTTCAGCCAAGGCAAGATCAGAAGATTTCTGAGCAGCACTAGAAGCTTTTAGAATCACCTCTAGCTCATAATTTCTCCTTACCAGCTCATCACAACTTCCATAGAGGATGTTGAAATCAGACAAAAACTGTAGAGAAGTAAGAAAATGTTAGCGAAGAAGGTATGGAAAAGAAAATTGCATGGTAAATAAGTAAAAATGAACTTACCAAGGATATCCCCTAACTCGCTTTTAGGGCTAACTGTTTGGTCCCCATGCTTGATGACCTCTTGAAGTCTACTGGCAAGACTGATCTCTCGAGAACTGTTGGAGCCAGCTGAGGAACAAGAGAGACGAAAGCCCCCTCGGCCAAAGCAGACACGGGTACCAGGGATTATCCCTTTTTTATCCTCCCTTTTTCTCTCCCTCTCTTCTTCTCTATCCTTTTTCTCCATCTCAACCCTATTCCCATTTTTTCCTCTCTCTTTCCCTCATTAATTCCTTCTCCTTTTTCTTCCTCTTCCTTTAATGAGCCATAGTTTAGGAGCCAGTAGTAATGTACCCACTCCCAAACTTTTTCTTATTCAGTCAGTGAGCAAGAGTAATATTATTCTTATCATCATCCCCGGTTAAATTCTTCATAGGGGAGCCATAGTCTCCTCGCTAGAAATCTCCAAACTCTCTTTCGAACTGGAAGATCCCTCACCACTCGAGCTCTCCTCACTAGAATCACACTCAGCTTCACCCGTGTCACCTCCTACACTGCCTTCACCAAAACTACTCTCCTCCTCGTCCAATTGAATTGTCTCAGCAGCAACCTCCTTTGGGATATCAAGGTGAGGAATGTAATCAACATGTTGGGCAATGAAACTAGATCATATGTTTTTGTACTCTAAAAGGAAAGAAACTCACCTCGGATGCTCGCTGTCAGCCAAAAGTTCCCTTATCTTCCAAGCTTTTATCAGCTCAGCAGCTCAACAACTCGGATTTTGCGAGAAGCAGGTTCCATGTTCTTTGCCTTCACTGAAAAAGAAAAAAGAAGACATAAGAGAAAGAACACACTAATAGGTAAATCAATAAGAAATACAAGAAAAATATCTACATATGTACTCCTCCCCGAAGAAATGAATCGTAGGTCCCCTGTACCTAGTCCCCTCGATTTGGGGAGGGAACTGCCAGTTCCTGGAAATGAAGCCTTATTGCCAATAATCCTTATGGGAATTTGGTAGATTGACTACCAACACCCTATCAGGACTCCTAGCTTTCACATAAAGGAGACCTGAGCTCGTTCGAGAAAAGGTATAACAATAGCAGATTTTAGCGAGACCTAAATTGGTGCTATAGAGATGATTGATCCTATGTACACCGTTAATAATTTTCCAAACATTTGGAGAACATTGGGCAGAGACTATGTAGAAGTAACAAAAGAAGTGTAAAAACAAGCAATTTAGGGGAAACGTTATACCCCCCTGAGACAATAAGAGGACGTGAATCCAATGCTTGTCCTCAATGTCTCAAACATTATGAGGAACAGGGGAACATTCAATGTCCACCCAGTTGGGGATGTTATAGAACACCCTAAACTCATCCACGAATCTATTACCTATTTTGGCCATAAATAAACCCTAATAGCAATAACAAAGAAAGAAAGAGAAGTTTGGAGACTTAAGAAGTAAGATTCATCCTGAGACTTTGCAAAGACATAGGCAGTGAGAGATGAAGAGTTAAGAATGACTTAAATATGACAAAAAACAGAGCCCGAGAGCAAGAGGGGACACTATAATTCAAAGAACATTTTGAGAATTGGACATTATGAAGTAATGTCAAAGATCGGTTCAAACTCAACAATTTAAACCCTTCTAATGATGGTTCAAAATAACCAAAGAAGATTTGCCGCCTAAATCCCTAATAAGAACACACTTCGCTCCCCGAACCTCGTAAAATTCACAACAACGCCATCCGGGCACAATAAAATTCATTATTTAAAATTCTTGATCCCAACTCGTGCCCCAAAATTTTTAGGGGCAATTATGGGTACCACTTCCCTCTTTGAAGCCCCAAATGAGTAGCCGTACTAAGCCCTATTAAAAATAGGGAGCGCCCGGCCCAAACTTAAAAGCCTCAAACTGTGGATAACTAAGAGGGTTAATAATGACGACCCAGTCTACTCCTAAAATATCTTAGGAGATATTCTTGGGATATTGGGTTAGCGTGTGGGTACAAAATACCCCCACTCCCCTAATTTTCATGTATATATTGTACCCTTGGCTTGATGCAAAGGGTATGTAACTGAAACAACTCATCTGGAGGAAAGCGAAACATAAACTGAGAAGCACCACCGTGGATGTAGGCAATTTGTCGAACCATGTCTAGATTCTGCATAACGAACAAAGTTGGGAAATTTTGCAACTATACTAAGCATAACCATATACTATTTATTGCAACTATACTAAGCATATACCTTTTATTACAACTACAATGGGCATATACGAAGTTAGGAAAATTTTCAACTATACTAAGCATATACTGTATTCAACATAATGCACAAAGTTAAAGCCAATAATTCGAAATATTAGTCCACTTAAAATTAAATAATCAACATATTGTATTATCCATACACACACATACTCTATTCTTTTATGTTAAAAAGAAAATAGATAAGAGTTTCAAAAACTTGTGCTTGAAGAAGTTTAGATATAGATTGGGGGATGACAAGCTTTTGTATTAAGTCAGGTGGTGGTCATGTTAAAGTTATGACTGACTTGTTTAGGTTCGGGATCCGAACCCTTAGTATTGATCAAATCCAAAAGATATCTTCATATATAATCTTTATGGTAAGATCGTGAGTAAGAATGTTTTTTTACTAGTTTCAAAACCATTAATCTAAGGACAAAATGAAGTGTCGTTGATTTTTTGGTTGATAAAAATAATTACATTCACCACAAAGACAAGGTCTCATCACCAAAATGTAATAAATGAATTTTAGGCCTGCTCAAATCCTGATTAGCCTAAAAAGTCAACCACACGTAGCGACAAATCTTGGATTTTGAGCATAACGTAGAAATCAAGATTTTGTTTTGGATCTATTCCTAATTAGTTTTTATCAAAATTCTAATTAGGGTTAATTTTGTCTTTGTTAACAGATGAATTTCAGGAGCATAAAAGAGTTTCGGCTCTTTAAATGAACCAACACTCAAAACAAGCAAAAAGGCCTTGGCATTTTTCTACCACTCTATCTAGTATTCTGTGTTTGATATATTCTGTGGTGTCCAATTGGTGTTTTTTGTTGTTTGTTATAAGGACAAAATTTCCAATTGACTCCGTTGTATGTTTACTTTACTTATTCCCAGAACAAAATAGTTTGAGTCATAGGTAGATTTTTATTATCACAATCCCACATGGACTGTGATATATTGAAGTTGATTGAATACGTTGCGGCAAAGCTACAAAGATTTATCATGCCGATTTATGGTGAAAATTTCATCTTCAATCAAATCGCATTTCTAGATCACTTAGGTATGATTGCATAATGTTAATGGTACTAGGAATATATTTTTATACGTTTAAGGATGTTATTTTATTAAGAAAATAGTTTTAAAGTATTTTTAAAGTGTTTAAAAATGTTTATTTCGCTCTGTCGCTCAAACAACATCAAATGACTCTAATAGTCGTTCGAGCGAGATCACTATGTCGTTCGAAAGACATAGCCATCTCGGTTTTTAGTGACAGCTAAAATTGTTCGAGCCAGTCGCCACCTCAAGAAATCTATTTAAGGCATAGTTTCCTTAGAATTTTGTAAGTGTGCAGTCCAGAGAAACAATATACAAATGGTACATTTTTCACACATGTTTTCTAAGTCTAAAACATCTATAGAGTTTCAAAGATCCGAGTTTTCATTCATATATGCTATTATGATATTTTTTTACACTAAGAGAGGTTTGTTTTATACTTAAACATTGGGTTTTGAGGTTAAGAATTGAAGGAGTTCGCGTTCAATATCGTAGTCGACACAAATCCATATCAATGGGCACCAAGACATACGTGGATGCGTGTGTTGTGGACGAGCATCGTGGAAGAAGGACTTTATGCATAGGCAATGTGGATGAGTGGTTGAATATCATAAAAGCATCAAGTCTCATGGGGATCGAGTCATTGAGTAAGACTTGTGTATGTTCCGTATGATTCCACATCATAGTGATTGTATGGCTTGGGTCGTCCGAGTTTTTTTTCCCTTTGTGGTTTTCTCATACATCCGGCATTGTGAGTGTTATTTACTTTATTTCACTTGCTTTAATATCTAGATGCATGTTTAGGATTAATTAAGATAAAATTTGGTTAAGTTAAAATTGGAAGAAGGGTTTTCATAAAAAAGAACTTGATTTTTGTCATCCATAAACACATTAGAAAGTAAAAGGGGCCTACAAATTGGTGTCAGAGCTAGAAACATATTTTTATTGTGTTGTTACCTTGTGATTTTAAGGATGAATTTTAGAGGTTTTTAAATTTTTCATGCTCCCATTTTTTATGGCACAAATTATGCTTATTGGAAAATGAAAATGAGAAGTGCTTTAAATTTATTGATGAGCGTGTTTGGTTAGCGGTTGAAAAGGGGTTGGTCACCACCAGACACATGAGAGGGTGAGGTCACTAGTTTGAAACCCGCTGTGTCATGGATCGAAGACGAACATATATTTTCACTTTACAAATCTAAAGGTCTTCACGTAATTTCCTCATATGTCACACCGAAAGAGTATAATAGTTACATGACTTATGAAACTTCAAAAGAAGATTGGGATACACTTGCACTTACTCACGGGGGCACTAGCACGATTAGGGAATCTAAGTTGTAAAACCTCAATACACAGTTTGAGACGATTAAGATGTTAGAGAGTGAGTCATTTGATGAGTTTTACTCTAGGTTGCCCAACATTGTCAACTCGTCGTTTAACTTAGGAGAGAAGATACCCGGCAACCGTGTGATAAAGAAAATTTTAAGATCTTTGCCGAGTAGGTTAATGCAAAAGTGATTGTTTTAAAATACTTAGGTATGATTGAATTTATGAAACTTGAAGAGATTGTAGGTGACCTACAAACCTATGAACTCGATATGTTTACCTCCAAGTAAGTTCCAAACAAAGGAAACAACGTTGTTTTAAAATCCCAAAAGGAGGAGACAAAGTTTCAAATGACGATTTCGATTTCGATTTCGAGGATGTCTCCTTGTTGGCAAAGAAGTTCAAAAAATTTATTAAGTTTCAAAAGTAGTCGAAAGAAGCTAAATTTTTTTGAGAAATTCAAGAACAACAAGGTAGATTCCACCTCTAAGGATAAGAGTGACAAATTTAATAGGGTTGTGTCGGATAGGTGTTTTGGGTGTGAGGGCTATGGTCACAAAGTTATCGAGTGTCCCTCTAGACTTAAGAAAGAGGGAAAGAAAAAATAGATTATAATGCATCCTTAAGTGATAGTGATCTGAAAGAGTGAGAGAGTTTCCCCAATGAGATGATGATAAATCTTCCCATGAAGATTCTAATGTGCATAACACTTCTAAGGCTGTCGAATCCCAAATGAGTGAGTGTGAAGTGAGTGAGGAAGAGGAGGTTGATGTGAAAGAGTTTCAAGTTGCCTTTAATGAATTGTATGTCGAAGAAGTAGAGGTGAAAAAGGAAAATTCCAAATTGCAAGCTAGGTTGAACGCGTGTGACATAGAAAATAATGATGTTCTGATTAAGGATCTTAGAGAATGGGAGAAGACACTTAGGGAGAAACTAGAGTATGTTGAGAAAGAGAGAGATAACCTTCGTGGTTTGATGAAGGCTTTGAAAAAAGAGGTGATAAAGTTTGAGGATTCTAGGTGTGCTCTTGAGTCTGGGATTTGTGAGTTAGAGGAGAAGTTGAAAGACTAGAGTAACGTTAAGTTTGACTTTGAAGTTAGGTAAAAAACGTTGGATAGGATATTAGGCACAGTCCAAGTCAAAGGTGATAGGTGTGGTATAGGATACAATGATAGAGTTGTTCCCATTCCCAAAGCCAATACTAACCGTATGAGAGAGTCAAATAGGAACGTGAGCAGAGGCCAACATTTTTGTAATTATTCTCATCGTCTTTACAATTGCACACATTGCGATAAGAAAGGTCACCTTAGACGTTTTTTCTATGACCTTATGAAGGCTCCTAGGAAGTTATGGAATAAAGTTATTTCGATTCCCAAAACCCCCATTCATAATTTCACACCTACTTTGGTTAAGAGATCAAACTTAGAGGCTTTAGGACTTAAACTTCATGGTTCTTATTTGGCTGCACTTGATTCTTCCCATTTTAGATCCAAAGGATGATTGTGTTGCCATATTTTTCATACGCTAGTCTTTGCATCATCATTTATATATTTCTAGTGTCATTACATGTGTATCTTTTGTATCATATTTTTCACTCAATTGAGTCTTATCTGAAAAAAATAAAATAAAAATTATTTTTGAGAAAAAGTTTGAGAAAATAGAAAAAGATTTTGTTTTTATTTAAGTCAAAATATGTTAAAAAAACCAAAAAGATTTTCGATTTATTTTGAGTTTACATGTTTGATGTGGCATATTGGCATGCTTCGAACCCCATCCTTTCATTATCCATGTGTCTAGGACAATTGCTCATATTTATTGATGCTTAGAATGATCTTAACCGTTGTATTATGGGGTTGTTTCGAAGTTGATATGCATTTTGATACTACTTTGTATATATGCCATCTTTGCACACATGCACGAGTTAATATGAATGTTTGACATCTCTTACATATTTGAGTTTGGTGAGACGTTCTTATCTCAATTTTGTCATCTATGTGTAAGTAGACTCAATGAGGAGGTGTTCATGTAAGAATCATTTACCGTGAGGATTGCATATTGAAAATATGATGAGTGTTCACGGGAAAGGGCTACGAAAGTGCAAAATTGACTCGTTGTAAGAGCCACTGTTTAACAGAGCCCAAAAGAAAATCAAGACATAAAAAAGAAACAATTGCTAAAATAGGGCCAATAGGATTTTCTCTAAGTTGAGAATAATAGAAACCTCAAAACAGCTTTATATATATATATATATATACAAACTTATGTATGTCATAAGATGAAAAGATGATGCCATCAAGTTATTTTTTCTTGCAATACCAATTTTGTCCCTTAAAAATTTAAGTTCCCCCTATTTTTCATCTCACTAATTGATTCCCCCTCTTTCACTTTATTTCAAATACAAGGTTATTTTGGTAAACACACACCCAAAATCCACAGCTTATCACCACTCTCTCTAATACACTCACCAAAACCCCACGATCTCCCTTCTCACACATCATCCTCTCTCTCTTCTTACCAAAAACCCACGCTCCCTCCCAGACCTGCTCATACGGTGCCTCACTCTGTCAAAACTTTTCTCTCTCTCAGGTAACTCCTATCTCTCAGGTCTCTTCGATTTCTCTCCGTGATACTATTTTTTATTAGGGTTTATTATTGCATACATACTCCATATTTTTGTGATTTTAGGAGCGTATTTTTGTGATTTGGTGTATGTGTTGGGGTTTAAGGGTTTCGAAGTTCAGATTTTAAGGGATTCAAAGTTTGGGTTTTTGAAATTTTTTATTAGTATACATCTTTACTATATTTACTCTGTTTCACTTTGTTCTTTATGCATATTTTTCACTCTCTCAGTTATATCTCATCACTTTTTTAAGTTGTTATTCATGTCTAAATCATTTTGGATTAATCTTTGTGTTTATTTGAGGATCTTTTAATATTTCTTTTATGTTGCAGGTACTCATGTATTTCAATTTTTTAAGATGTGAGCCATTTTAATTTCTTTTATGTTGAAGGTAGTCATGTATGTTGTAGGTACTCGCATCTAACATCTCTCACATTCTTCGGTATACCTCATTACTTTCATAATTTATTTTCTCTTCTCCCAGTGCTTGCCATTTTTGAGTTATTTTCATGGGTTTTTTAGTTGATTTTGTGGTTTTAAGGCCATTGTACGAATGCAATCTGTTTGTGGTTTTAACTAACCTAATATATGATCATTTGTTCACCATAAAGTTGCCATATGCTCAATGTTGGTCCCTCACAGATTTATGGCATTACTTTTGTTTTATATTCAATGGTTTATGTTTAATCGTCTCATTGTCATCATATTTTACGGTAAAAAAATAATTTTTATGGTTATTCATTACTGTCACAACCCAAAAATTTAATTTCGATGGTTATTCATTAGTGTCAGTAGTGATGCATTATTTCCCTCAATGTGGTTTGGTGACCTTCTCAATGTGGTTTCTTCACGGATCTGTGGCTTTTGAATATGGGTGAATATCATCTTATATAAGATATCTGTGATGAAAACATTCTTCGGTGGTAACATATTGCAATGCAAATGATAAAGTCCTTATCGAACTCAGTCATGGCCACAGTTGACATCTCACCAAGATGCGATCACACTGCCTCCACACTCTTAACAGCCATGGTTATACCTTCTTCTCCATTTATAGTTAATGGACTGCATTTTATATTGTGCAATTACGTCGAAAATTAGTTAGATACATTATATTATCAACTGTCCTATTACTGTTCCATGCTGTTTTCGTTTCAATATGATCATCCTTTGTATGAGATCTATGTATCTCATTTCTCCATTAACCATTTCCTATTTGGCAGATCTAATTGATCTTGGTTTTACATTATCAGATATACACCGTGAAATGTTCAACATCGATGAATGTTTCGCCCATCAAAATTTTTGGTAAGGTTTCTATTTAATACATTAAAGATTTAATAGAACCATAATCCTTTAAATTTTAAATTTAAAAGGAGATTTTCTTTTCCAAGTGTTATTTCTATTTTTTGAGCTCCATTTGGGTGGGCAATTACTTTTTCTATATTTTGTCTTTATTTAAGTGAAAGGGGAATTGTGTTCATGGTATCAACCAATTATTAACACGTGTAAATTTAATACACATGTTCAGTGTTTTATCTTTTATTTCTTAATTGGCTTTTCTCCTTTTTTCCAACCACATGAGTGTTAGATTAAGCCAGTGGGTGTGGAGTTTTAAACTTATGTCAAAGTTGTATTAACTCAATTTTTAATATTCTATGCAAGTTGGATTGGAATCTTAAGACTTTAGTTGGATGTGGTTTAGTTTTTTATTTTGTCTTTGTTTTGGATTTTTGGTTCAAGTTTAGTATGGATTATTTTTGTTGGTGGTTTATTCCGATGTAGTTGTTGGGATCTTTCAAGTCATGAATTTATGTTGGGCAATGTATACATGTCGCGTGGATTATTAAATACGGGTTGGAGATTTGTTTCGGGAGCTGCACAAAGACGTATAATGGCAACAAACAAACATGTTCACTTTAGGTTTATAAGTTTGTGTCAATTTAGGATCAATATGTGGACATTTCCAAGGTGTGAAGGTAAGAGCTAGAGTTTGTTCTTGAGATGTTAGAAGCTTCAAAATTTATAATTTTAGCTTCATTATGAGAAATTTTAAGTTATTTTCTCCAATATAAGTTTTTTAGACATGTTAGATGTGGAGAACTAAGAAACAAGATGTAGAAAAAGGAGTGAAATTCCTACATTTGTTCGAGCAAGTATGTTAATGCCAAGAGGATAACTAAGAAATACATTTATCGAGAGGAGAAGTAATAAATTTCAATAGCAATTTCATATTCTTTACTGATGTCATTTTTCTGTGCTTAAGAAGAGTTCTAAGTTTATAGAGTTTTGTGTCATTTTTGTGTGATTAAATAGATTCCCAAGTTTATATATACGCGTTGAATCAATGTTCATATTTTTTACACTATCATGTTTCTTTCATTATCATATTATTTTAATTTCCTGAATTTTCATAAATGTTGTTTAAAGGAGTAATATATACATGTTGTACCAATTTTCATATTGTTTATTGAAGTCATTTTTTTTATTAAGCAGCAAACTAACACCGCAAGGACAGTTAGTAGTAAACAACTAACAAAGATAGCAAAACACCTTTCAAATAAGTCACCAAATGCTTACATCCTCCAATCATAGTCAGAGTTCTTTGTCAACCACAGTGGGAACCACCCGAGGACTCTATACGGCTCATCTGAGCAAACTTGATAGTGCTCATTGTGATCGAGATAAAAATATTGCATACGAAAAGGAATAAAAAAATGTAAAGGGCATGAATCTTATCGAAGGTACAAACTCTTCTTTTTCGGTTCGATCTAAATCACCGTCGGCTTTGGGAGAAACGCAGTCCTTGAGGTATCCCAAGTCCCCCCCTCTCTCTCTCAATGTAATTTATGTTGGATAAGTTTGAGGGACTTCGAGAGCAACTATTATTTTGGCGCATGTTTAAATGGTTGTAGGTATCTTAAATGTAGTATCTTTGACTTTACCTTAATGTTTTCATAAAGCTTATTATCAAGCTTACTTATTTAGATTTTTTAATCTTTTTGCAGTTTTTAGAAAAATGGTGTACCTAAAACATGGTATGGGTCTATTTTGTAATATTACTCCTTTATTTATTGTACAGACTAAATTTATATATAGTATGGGATAAATTCGATATTTCCAATATTGGATTTTATGGTGCGTATATTCTTTTTAGTTCTATACCTCAAAGAAGAAAGTTTTATATTCCCCTCATTTACTAAGAGTTTTATAACCAAAAATGGATTAACAATCGCATATAACTTTACCCAACCAATTCCATTCTCTGTAGTTGATGCGGGATTAAATTCCATTAAGGAGGCAAAAATAACCCATACCCTGCCAATGTTTCTTCTCTGCTCCTTACTGATTTGGGCAAAATTTAAACTGAAAATTAGGAGCAGAACAGAGCAATGCTAAGTTCTAATTATCCAGATTTTTTTTCAGGAACTTAGAAGATTGGTAGTTTGTACTCTGGTTGTCGGAGGATTGATAGATATGACATGGTATTTAAAACATTGGTGTCTTATTCAACCTACAACCCCAATAGTGATGTGATATGGTATGTAGAACAAAGCTTAGTTTCCTGACTTTATAACATTACTTTCGTGACTTTAAAATAGTGTTCTGATGATTTCTCTATTATTAAAACAAAGATCTATCTCCTGTTCTTAAAAAAATGTAAGAACATTGGTGATTGAAATTAGTAGTGAAGTGAACAACTAATGATAGATCAGAGTTTAAGTTGAGAAGGATAATTCATATCAGTCCTATATACGAATTAGTGTTTTGAGGTTATGATTTAGAATAACTAGATTCAATTTTAATATTAGTCACATGGTTTCCTAATTATTTCTTAGGAAGTTACTTATATAAACTAGAATACTGTGGAGATGACTACATTAGTTTTGTAGAAAACCACATGATATACGTAATTGGTTTTCGGTCTATAAACCATAGAGGGATCCTTTGAAGGTGAAAGAGAACAAACTAATTTGTACAAATATGCAACTCCCTTTCTCCTATTATTCCCTCATTGTTATCACCCAGATACTATAGTAGATAGCGCAGAGAATATTGGAGAAGTACTTCGTGGTGATCGTATTGAAACTCCCCCTATGTGGTTAGTTATCTAATCTTCTTAAATGATTTTTTGGTAATTATGCCCTTTTACTCTGTGTGGATGCTGAGTTTCTTATCAAAATTTCCCGCTACAATTTAAAATACAAGAACCAGAGATTTTCAATGTTATATGTCATTGCAATTTGCACACTTCCAAGAACAACTGCCACATGAACCTAAAATAGTGTCATCTTCTTGAGCAGGTTGGTTACGGTGTGTGCTGGGTATGGGACATGCAGTAGATGCAACAAATATCGACGCATCAAAACTTAAGTTAGTTTACTTCTTTAATACTGATTATCCCTTTTTCTCCCTATCAATCTGCCTTTTTATCCATTCATGAATTCTAATTCAACGATTTAAGAGTGATGAGTTGGATTCATATACACACCAAAGATTCATTTTGATCATCATTCTGGAAAATTCACTCTCTATATGACTATCTCAAATGAAGGTACATACATCCCCCTAATTATCTGTTCAAATAGTATACAATGAACTCAAGTTTGAATTGATGAACTTGGAAGTAGATAAACAGTAAACAGTAGACAATAACATCTTCCAAACTTGGAAGTAGAGGAACAGTAATCAGTAGATAGTAACACTTTCCCCCAAACTAATAGGCATACTTTGAATTGATGAACTCAAGCTTGTTCCCTACTCAAGTACACGATGACACTAACTCCTCCCTCTAACCTACCCCCCGTACTAAATTGTTGCCAGGTATTGTAACCATAGATTTCATCACTATCATTTACCATTGATAATCTATTTTTCTTCATTTTTAATTTCCTTGATTTAATGTTTTTTGGATCGATGAAGTTATATGCTAACCTATATCCAGGTAGAACATTTCATTCAACCAATTCCAGGTAAGTATCTTGTCACCAAAAGTTTGAATTCAACCCCAATAGTGTATATACTTATGTGTATTTGGGTATTGCACTTACTAATTTGAGTCGGTGTGCCCTAGATTTTTCATACCCTGTACATAAATTTTGAAGGCAAGAAGCATATACAACCAGCAAAATAGTTCAATAGGATTTAAATTGAAATTAGATCTTGGAAGCATACTCAAATTTGAAACCAAATTTTAAGATAAGTTGGCGTTTTCACTATCTTTTTATTATTATTTTTTAATTTGAAATAAGCTTAACGGATGCATTGTCCAGTTAATGTAATTTTCATGTTAATAATTTTTACTCTTTTGTTTATTTTTCTAGGTATAATGGAGGATTTAATACTTTGTTTACAATCCCTATTGTATCCCAATCTATAAACCTATGGTTCAAGAGCATTTGGATAATTTTATTTGAATGGAACATATTATGCTTTGTAATTATCAATGGAATTTATTTATTGTTCACAAATCCCCACTTTGAAAATGTGTAGTCACCCACGGTATGTAAATATGTACACTTATGGTGTACAAGCATTTGGACGTGTTTATTTGAACGAAATGATAATATGTGTATGCTATAATCAATTCACTATTAGAGGTCCATTGCGGACTATTCGTATTATTGTAATATTTTTACTTAAACACGACGGATAGTCCTAAAAATAGAGGAAATTTTTCCCAAAATGTTAAATTGTTTACAATTATTTACGTTATATAATAGTTTACAATTATTTCGAGATTCGGTTTGACTAAATTTTTTTGGATTAGTTGTTTTCTTAAACATATTGCGTAGTCCTATAAATAAAGATAACTAACCAAATTGTTTAAATTATTTAAAATTAATTGTGTTAAATAAAAAAATGACTTAGATTATACATGACATAATATGAAGAAAAATTATCAACGTACCTTCAGGAACGGCCATACCCTAGTGTGTGTGTGTGTGTGTGTATATATATATATATATATATATATATATATATGAGAGAGTTTGGTTGGAGAAAAGTTAAACGGGTTTGCACCACAAATCCTAATGTTGAAAAATCGTGTCATGACGCTATTGTTTGTAGAATCATCAAAATTTTGTATTTGTGTGTATGCTTGATTGTTTAGTTCATTTAGCTCATAGTTTAAATGTCACATATGGCTAAAATAAATTTTGATGATTTATAGCTATCAATTAGAGCTTCTTGATCATTTCGATGTGTTGAAATTGTGATTCATTTGTTATAGTTCACGCCCATACATTCCATGTTCATGTTTGAGCACATCGGTACTATGTTAGCATGTAACTCACATAGTTTTGTTTGTTTTGTTTTCTATTTTTCTACTGTTTTGTGGTTTCTTCTCTTTTCGGTTAACTTTTTCAGGAATTTTTTTCACTAGACGAAACTACATGTTTTTTAGCACCAGAACTGAGTTTTTGCTTTTTCTCGTTCGAGCGACTTATCGATGTCGCATGCTGCCTTCAATCAACAAGCCTATGTCATTTTAAAGACAAGGATGTCTCATTCGAGTGATTTATACCACTGGGTTGCTTCTGGATAGTTTTTTTTTATGTAGATTCACATTTATTACATGTATTATTGCATTGTGTTCATTTAGTCACACCTGATTAGATTGTTGATTCATATTGCGTGATTAATGTTTGCTAGATATGGATTTTATATGGTTGATCATTATTAGCTGGTTGTTTCATGTTTATCTAGATACACTTCATTGATTATCTTGTCACCGGATTATCTATTCGAGACAAAAAGGGGCAGAGATGTATGTGATGTAGGGGGAGATTTTGATTGTTGAGCATGTAAATTTTGTTGCATTACACTTTGATATCATATGCATTCATGCTTATTTATTGGTATCTTAATGAGTTTTCACAAATTGGTATCCTAATTTAGATGTTGTTTACAAATTGGTATCCATATTTTTTGCTCACATGTTTTATATAATTTTTTCCTCCATACTTCACTGGGTATTTGTCTGCTTGATGTGTGTAGGTATGCTTAATAATATTTGAGATTTCAAGACTACATCACATTCATATAGTTCATACTTACCGGACCATCATTTTCTAGTCTTGTCCTGTATTTTTTATTTTAGGTTTATGGGATGGGATTTAGGCATCGTACGGCTTGATGGTCAGGCTTAGGCATTTCACTGTTGGTTTTGTACCGGAATAGTCAAAGGGGGAGTTATGTGAGGAAAAACATTTCAATTGATTCTGTTGTATATATGTTTGACTTATTCCTATAATAAAACAAGTCTGAGTCATACGTAGATTTTTATTATCACGATCCCGCACAAATTATGACGTATTGAAGTTTATTGAAAACGTTGCAACAAAGCTTCAAAGATTTATCATGCCAATTTATGGTGCATATTTTGTCTTCAGTCGAATTGCATTCTGAGATCACTCAGGTATGAATGCGTAATGTTCATGAGACTCGGAATATATTTTTATATGTCTAAGGTTGTTATTTTATTAAGAAAATAATTTTAGAATATTTTTAAAGTGTTTAAAAATGTTTACGCTTCGTTTTATTCTGATAAGGATGATTAGAGTTGTATTTTATACAAACTCTATTTCGCTATGTCGCTCAAATGACATCAAACGACTTCAGTAGTCGTTCAAACGAGATCACTATGTCGTTCGAATGACATATCCATCTCATTTTTTTAGCGACAGCTGAAATCGTTCGAGTGAGTCACCTCCTCAAGAAATTTATTTAAGATGTGTTTTCCTCAAAATTTCATAAGTGTGAAGTCCAGAAAAACAGTATATGAATAATACGTTTTCTGCACACATGTTTTCTAAGGTTTTCTAAGTATAAAACATCCTTAGAGTTTTAAAGATCCGAATTTTCATTCACATATGCTATTGTGATCTTTGTTTGAATCAAGAGAGGTTTGTTCTATACTTGAACATTGGGTTTTGCGTTGAAGAAGCTAAGGAGTTCATGTTCAACATCGTATATGACACGAAGCCATATCGGTGGACACCAAGACATATGTGGATGCGTGTGTTGTGGATGAGCATAGTGGAAGAACAACTTTCTGGTGGGCACAGTGGAGGAGTGGTTGAAGATTAAAAGAGCATCAAGTCTCGTGGGGATCGATTCATTGAGTTCGACTTGTGTTTGTTCCTTGCAATTTCACATCATAGTGATTGTCTAGCTTAGGCTGTCTCAGATTTTTTTCCTTTGTGGTTTCCTCATACATCCGGTGTTGTGAGTATTCTTTACTTTATTTTACATGCTTTAATCAGTAGATGTATGTTTAAGCTTAATCAAGATAAAATTTTGTTAAGTTAAAATTGGTTCACACTTGGTGCGGTTTAAAAACTTATAAAAAGGGTTTTCATAAAAAGAAGTTGATTTTTGTCATCTATAAAACACATTCGAAAGAAAAAGGGGTTTACATTTGTGCTTGTGTTTGGATATGTATTAGTCTGGCACAACCATTTTTTCATTGAAGGAAATTTTCCAGCCACGTTTGGTCATCCTTTTTGGTCACTTTTATGAGATTTCAAGACGTTTGGGTTGATCCTTACTCATTAGATGGATAGATCAATCAAAAGTCTTGGTAGGAGACCTATCTTACAGGCTTATTGATATTTCTCACAAGTTATACATGTAATAACATATAGAATGTCTTTCTTTGTATTCCAAACTGATAGTTTATGGTTTTTATTCCATTAATATGCTTATTTTCTTCTAAAATGAACATGTTTGAAATGAAGGTGAAATCTTTGTTCACAAAAATTTGAGGCGGTTGTATTTGAATAAAATGATTATGCATTAGAATTGGTTTTAACTTTATTTTCACGGATACAAAGACGAACGGCCAAGAACATAGTCTAATGGTCCTCCTACTACTAGAATTTATAATTCAATAGATTTCAAAAATCAATCACCTTGTCATTTTGAAATGCTTTAAATCCAAATGCATCCTTTGGGAATTTGAATTTATTTATTTTTAACATGGATATTTTCCAATTCAATTGTGCACCGAGAAATTTTCAAACCCTAAATTACCTACGACCTCGATTTAAACCCTCATAAGATAGGTAAAATCAAAAGGCTTCTAAAGAATAAAGGAACTATGCTTAAAAACCTACAACACCTTCAACCCCTTAAAGTTTCAATTAATTATAAAAGAGTCCTCAAATCTTTCAAAATAAGATAACTTGAGATATGTTTAACCCCGAGACCCCAACCTTATATCAAATTAAACCTTTTGACCTCAACTAACATAAGATTACAATTTTAACTATAGGAACCTTTTGAAATTATAAAAATGCCCTTAAACTTTACCAAAAGAGTGTACTTGTATGGCTATAAATGCAATTATACAAATGATAAAGGACTAAAATCAAAAACTTCTTAAATTTTGTTTTAACCACTATCCACATACTACCCCACATCAGCATAAGAGGTCAAAAACACATCATAAACCCTAGGAACCCATGTGCACCCCCACTTACCCCCAATTAAAACTTCCCTAAACTAGTTCTCATCCATCTCCTTTTAGCTCCAATCAAATCCCCACCAGAACTAGTAAAGTACCCCTCGACTTAAGCAGTAAAAACTCACCCCACAGTTCAGTTTCAAATCTCAAAATTTCTCTCAATTCAGGTAACACATAATTGTATGTTTCATTTTCAATTCTTTCAATTCTAGTAGTTTTCTACATAGTTAATATACTTAAAACAGTCATAATACGCAAGCTTTTACATGTAAAATGGCCTAGGATAGTAAAAATCATTAAGAACACCATTAAAGCATGAACTTTAAATGTGAAACTCATTATAGTTCCTGAAGCTTTGATTTAAAGCCATTGATAAACTCATTATCACATAAGGATATCGAGTGTAATGATGAAAATACATGAATGTTCATGTATAGAGAAAATCAATTCGAAAGTATTTTTTGAACTCAAAACCTACAAATTCAAAATTTTCAATATACAATCCATCAAAATCTTTGAAACTAAAATAAAACTACTCTCACATATAGCAGAAACCAAACCCAATTCATAAGATACTTTCCCAAACTCTAGAAATCCACGAAAGTTAGGTCAATTTTTTGTGAAAAAATACAGTTTTAAAACTTGAGTTATACTGAGATTCGATTCATGAAACTTATATATTCAAATTCCTCATGAAAAATTAGGTTAAATTGGTTAAGAAATCATCTAAAATGGTATAACAATAAAGGAGAAAATGTCAGTCAAAGATTGAAACCCTAAAAATTCAAAATCGAGAGGTTGAAGATGAAAACTTTGGTCAGAAACCTTGACCGCGCGTGTGAGGGCGCATGGCCAATCAGAAAATTCTAATTTTTTTTCCAAACATTTTATTTAATTTTTCTGATTAATATGGTATGAAATAAGACCATGTTTGGATATTCCTAGCCTAAGTTATGTAAAAAATAAGATTTTCCCTAAAGAAATTAACTTAAAATTACATATCAACCCTTATCAACTTTTCCAACTGAGGAATTTGAACCCTAAATTTTGCCCGTACATACATCAAACTATTTTAAGATAAAAACTCTCTTGCACCAAAGATAAAAAATGATCTCAAAGTCACTACTTTAAAGTCCCGAGATAATTACAGATAAGCGCTTGGAACTCTAATGAAGGCAGTCTTAAATAAAAAACTGACTGATTAAACCCTAATACTCATATACCACACATTGTATAATAGAAAATCAAGTCCCAACTCTTCCAAATATTCCAGGGTTAAAGAAATTCAATCGAATACAAAGAAAGTTGGTTTTTTCTACCTTTTCAGTATTATAATTTACGTGTTTGAAATACGGCTATTGAAATCACTACATGATAGCCACATTTACTCTGAGTATGTGCATGTTATTATACTTCCATACTACATAGTCTGTTAATCATCATAAATATTTCAATTATCACCAATATTTAAATTTTAGAATCAATTTTAACCCTTCTTACCCAATAACAGAGATCTTACTTATTGATTTAGTTTGCCCTTGCACTTTTGTGCCATTTTTACTATAAGCATGAGTATTAACTAGAAAGTAGACTGACATGTTGTCCCACAAAACTTTCTACTTGGCCTATTGGTATCAGATGATTGAGAGCTATGATAATAGCTACATACGTGTGAGTGCCACTTTAATTGTGAGCATAGCAAGTTATTTCCCCCCAAAGTTTTAAGATTGTTTATGATAAAGATAAACTTATGGCTTAATTACCTCTATACCTTTTAGTGAACTAGTAAGAATGGGACTATTAGTTCAAATTATCTGACTTTCTTCAGAATATGGTTCTAACTAAAATGGTAATGTACCATATTTTCCTAAACGGACTAAACACTATGGAATTATGAATCCCAAACATTTTGATGTTTATAATCTGAAAAATATGGAATTATTATCTTATTATTGTTATCCATTTTAAACACTGATTCTCTACACAATCCAACTCTCATTTATATCTAGATCATTATTATAAAAGTAGTAGAACAAGCTTAGCATATTTGTCCTAATTCTTGTGATACCTTGCCTAATTAAATATCGGGTGATCAGTCCTTCATCCAATTAAAACTGGAATCTCAACTGGATCATTCTTAGCATCATTATCAAAAACATTTTAAATTTAACTAACCACCTATTATTTAAAAGACCGATGCCAAATGTTATCTTTCATTAAGCAGGTAAACACATAGCATGAGAATTAACATATAAACCATACACCCAGACACAAAGTCTAAAACAGTTCTGAATGAATAAATAAATTGTCGAGTAAACAATCGACTGAAATTCCAAAGATAATAATCCAACAAAAAATACATAAACCAAACACTGAGTCTGAAAGTGAGTGGGTAACATGCCCTAAATGAACTGCAACTGGAATAAAATTCTTAATCTAGAAATGGAGAAATGATGTGTCTAGCTCAAATCCTGCAACTATCAGCACTTGTTGCAGCTACATAGCCCTGGAACAAATAAGTCAAGTGTTCCGTCCCTGTGGCTGGACACCTGGTAAAAAAATTAAGAAAAGAAAATATTTTCCAAACGGGAAAGAGCCCGATTTATAAAAAATGTTTAGCAAGCATTTTCTTGCAATAAATAAAATGCGTGGTATATAATGTTCATAAATAACTTTACGGTCACACTCACTTAAAGACCATCTCACCTTTCTTATATAGTGCACACCTGCTGCATTTATTTATTCTGTTTAATCATTTCTCTATCAAACTACTCCATCACAGCCATTGAAACTAGCCCGTTAATCAAACCGTCGTAAGTTAAGTGTACACTTATGATTATGATAACATGTTTCTTTCTAATCTATGTCAATATAATATAAGTCACATCAATACTTTCAATAGATAGTAAATATCTCATCTATTTGTGTGTATATATACCCATATCTACTAAATATCTCATCGAAACTATAAGTTGGGTCATTATTTTATGCCTAATAATTTATTGTGTCCACCCGTGTTTCTCTCGTAACAATTCATTGATTATTATCATATCTATTTAACTCATGTAATAATTCCTCAATTAATAAAAAAAATTTCACATACATAAACAATCTCGAATTTCTCTATCTTTAATATCTACTAAGTCCACACAGTAGAATACATCACAAGTATATATATCATCACTCTATAATATATACTAATATGGAACCCCTAGGCTCAGCTACGATGCGGGTACACTCTGCTATTAAGTCCTGGTACATCATGTACTAAATAAGGACATAGGTTCAAATATCACCCTTGAACCAATCAAACAAATCACAAATATTAGAGGCGAACATAGTTAAAAAACTTTGGGCTATGCTCATACCTAACAGACCAAATGACCGGTCACACCCTTATTCACCCAAGCGGTGCTCAATCCCTAAGTTTTATGTCCTAATATACAACTCTATATTCTCCCAATGGGCTCATCAGAATAAGAATCTACGCGACGCGTAACCTCCCGTGATAGCAAGTAACCTAGGTATGATTACACATAATAAATCATTGATAGGTATTCACACCATGCATGTGTGTGTGTGTGTGTGTGTGTGTGTATATATATATATATATATATACTAGCGTATGCCCGTGCCTGAAGGCACGATGACAACTTTCCAAAGTATCAATTATGGTCAATTCATAAATGTTTTGTATTATAGTGTCAATCATGGCAACTTTTTTAAAGGCACGCAAAATTTTCTAAAGTGTCACGTCGTGTATAATAAGACTTTTCTCAAGTTACTTTCATAATACAAATATTTTATAAAAATTAGGCATAATTTCCTTTGTTTATATGACTATCCACCCTGTTTAGACAACACAAATACCATAACAATTAGATTGTGAATGAAAAAGACTAAATTATGAATGAAATCTGCATATGTAATTCAGTTCATATATGAACTAATTTTAGACTAAATTGTGAATGAAAGACACAATAAAAGCCTTTAATATGACATCCAACAACCAAAAATGAACATAAAGACTAATATAAAATTCAGGGAAATTAACTGAATGGTATAGCTGTGAGAAAAAAAAAGGCCAAAAAATTATAGACATTATCTACCAAATAATTGTTTTGAACTTTTCAATAATACCCTCAAGACCTGTAATTGGATTCTTCGTTCAGTTATATGTTTATTTCAACTCCAATGAAAACCAAAAAAATTAAATCATACTTACTTCAATAAAACCTTGAGTCTTGATCTCATGTTTCAACAATAAGTCCACTATATATTGTATAGAAACTTGCTTTTACCAATATCAACTGGTCATATTTATTAGGCCATACTAAGAAAGTAAATAAGAATGCCCTTTCCATTTATTTTCAAGAAAATTTAGTATTATCAAGAACATGCCAAATACAAGACGCAAATTAAAAGTTCACACCCATTGTTGATAAAATACTGAACTTGTGTAGAGATAAAACAGGTGTATTAAACAGAAACATTGGTTAAAATCTAAAAAGTTCCAAGAGGAATGCGTGTTCTTAGCAATTAATATGCTTTCATTGCACTTTGCTCAATGGAGCTGCCACATTTCCTTCCCCGATTTAGTAGCTATTCCACTTGCCCGATTAAAAAGGTTTTAAGAAATAACTAATATAGAAAATTTGTGGCGTGTTGTGAAGCGTCTGATTGATCAGGTGTGTATATTGTGTACTTTCTGCGAAGAAATATTTTACCAATATGTAGTAATAATCAACCTGTGTGATGCTTGAGCTACAGGTGGAACAGAATGTTGAGTTTGTGTAGAAAAAAAGAGATGATGTGGCCTTCTCGCCGAAAAGAGATAACGTATTTCTCCCTACGGATAAAAAAAGGATCATGCTCTTTTCATGTGCTTCCCCTGTGCTATGGCCTTTTATGATCTCTATACGGGGGAATGGAACCATCTTCCTGACCCTCCTGCTTTGGAGGTTGATTGGATACCTCTTTCAAGTCATGTATACCACATCAATTATGCTTACGACATGGCATCGCCAACTTCCTGACACTCGTCTTCAGTCATCCAATCCATTACAGTTACCTCTGATTCCGGTATCACATACGACTTTAAATGATAGTCATCTGAAAGAGAAAAAAGATATCAGACTTACATAATTATTAATATGAAACTAGATGAGATATTTAGATAGTTATAAAATATCAGATTTAGATACCACCTGAAAGATAAAAGTATCACCTGTTCAGATTTATCAGTTTACATATCAGAATTACCTTCGGTTCAAATTTAGATAAAAAGTATAACATATCAAATTTCGATAGAATAGATGGTTAAAAAAAAGGGGTGCGGGGATATCCCCTCCCTAAAAAAACATTAAAAAAAGGGCAAATTAGGTCTCTATTATCGCATTGTCTCAGCCAATAAAATAATGTGCGGATGCTACAAATAGAAAACAACCCCTACTCTTGCCCCTGGTTTTCTGACATTAATGGTTTGGTTAAAGTTGATCCAGTTTATTTTTGACAATAGATCAACTTTCTTTCCTCTTCATTTCCATCAAGGGTTAATCTCATCCATATTAATGCAATGGGAAGAGTCATGAAGATCCTCATCGTGAAAAATCTTCCGGCTATATAATTTATATACTCGTACGTTTCTCACACGTATAGAAATTGCTTGATAACGCTTAATCAATTAAAATGTCAGGAAAACTTAGACGATAATCCCTCGAACTTCAACCTCTGAGCATTACTATTCTTCGACAACACAAAATCAAGAGACCAAGTAAGAAAATTGAAGAGATAAGCACTTCATTGTGCTCAGGACTACACATCCGAGGAATGTCTTAAACCCAGATCTTGGTGTTCGTCAATGGAGTAACAATGTGTTTAAAACCTTTGTACACTATGATGCGTCCAAGGGGCTCAGTTAATCTTCCCATCCAAAATGATTTCACCTTCAATATCCTTGTTTGTTTGCTTTTTCAAATGGAATGTCACTGTCAACATGTTTGAAGCTTCAACATCTCTGAGTTTGGTTATTCAATATTGATAGAAAAGATGAATGTTGATAAAATAAGGAAATATATGTGGATGACAATTTTGGTTTATTGAAAATGATGTATGGTTGTAGTGGATAGACTTATCATATAACAACTTAGTGATTGGTTTTACCTTATCATTTGGCTAGACTAAGCAAAAAGGTGACAGAGATTAGGATAACTCCATTATAAAAGGCTTTGATACCAAATATTGTTGGGTTGGTAAATCACCATTAAATATTAGTCTTTTGCACCAGAACATCTTCTATGTAAGCTTCCGTTGACAATTTGAACTTGAGGATTTTATGTAGGCTAACAACTAGATTGACTTGCTTGATTGCAGTTTGATTTGGGTATATTATGCATTTTCCTGAGAAAAGTTTAGTTTTAGATGGTTCTGGCTCTTCATAAACCACAGGAGTCGAATCACTTTCGTTGAAAACAAAGCATGTCCCAATTATTTCTTCATATTCTCCAATCAGCTTCAATTTGTTATCAATAATCAATATTGGGTTCAGAGTGTCTAGACCAGAAAGAACATATGGTGCATTTGGTGGAATATCAACTTTCTCCGAGATATCATCTACATCAAGCAATACATACTCTTCATCATCCTTGTCAAGATCATGAGACCAAGTGGACATCATAACCTGTTCTCAATACATGTTACCATCTTATCAGAATTACAACACTCGTTTCACTACCAATAAACCTAAACCAAGGCAAATAAGACACGGACGAATAATCGCGACCGAGCACATATGAAGAGAAAATAACACTTAAAACAGGTTCAATGAGTAACACATATGTAAAAGCAAAGAAATGAGTTATTCGTTGTGGTTCGTATGTCTTGTTACAATACGGTCCAACTATCGATATTTGAGTCCGCATCTAATCAGAATAATAAAAATTATCCACTGAATTTTGTTTTTGGAATGATATTAAGGTCATGAAATGAGCACTACAATAATGCACAATTTTCCTACTATTAGATCAAATTAAGCTAGCATACTCTTGGAAATAGATATTAAGGTCATGAAACATTGAATGTGTAAATAATTTACATAGAAAATGGGTGAAGATTTCTAGGTACTTGAGGTCTACTATATTGGGGGCTTGATCTCAATCAACAATGCCCCATGTAAACAACCAAATACACATTTATTTTTGTCAATTAAAGGTGTTTAATTTAAGCAACATATAATAAAAGAACATAAAAAGAGATATATAAGTTGTTGGTTGAATGAAAGGATGTACCACCATAAGCATCTGATAAGTAATTGACATTTTATGCAACTTAATCAACTTGGGGATCTTGCTATGATCGATGTTAATATATGATCCCATTGTTGCCAATAAAAACAATTGAACACTACATACATAACACACTTAATGAGATTGTTATGTCATACTTAATACACATTATGTATGATTAATTCAAATCATTCACAATATATAATAAGTCCAACTGAGTGTAAGCCAAATATAGTAACCCAAGCCAAACTGAGTGTAAGCCAAATATGCAAAGTTGCGACAGCTCTATATATTTGAACTGTTTAATGCATAAGGCCTAAGCCGTTAAGAAAAATTCATAAAAGAAAAAACATATAAAATAACTCGTAAAAACGGCATAGCCTCCACATATAATTGTTGGTACCAAACACCCAACAGCTCCTTTGAGTTTTCAATAGACAAATGCACCATGATCGATCACAGCCTTAGTGCTTGTGATCTTATTGTCATCACAATCCTTTCCAAAATCTTTCATCATCACTTCATCGATAGTCATCATTTTTACTACCGTCGTCAGTAGATAGAATTGGAACCATCTATTGGCAAGGCTTGAGGAGAGATGTGAAATATGTCGCCTCCCTCCCCGTACTATGTAAATAACACGTACATCAGAAATAAGAAATAGTACAAAAAGTAATATTTTAACGTCCAAATAGAAAAATAGAAACGGGCTCCTTCCATCCAACGTAGAAAATCAACTGTTGTGAATAGGCATACCATGCTTCAAAATATTTTGTTAGAGGTGTGTATGTTGCTTAGTGGTGAGGATATGGACTCCAGCATAAACAGTATAAAAAAATAGAAATGGACAATATGAATGACACCATAGTAATATACTTCTTTTTCTGCTGCTACATCTCCATCTACTCACTGCTACATGTATAATAGTTATCAACACTGAATTTATAATAGTACACGTAACATCTACCGTTATGCAACCTTGAAATTAACAACAGTGAACTAAAAGACAATAAACCAAATTGTAAGCTTCATTATATCTAACAATTAAATCGAGAAAAGGGAACGTTGTTACTAAATCATCGTTATTCTAGCGAAAAGTTTCACATTTTAAAAGATGCTTATAGGCTTGATTCGATGGACACATGCTTATATACCTCCTCACAATAATAACACGGACCTATGGATCTTTTGTCTTCCATTTTCTTTTTTCAGATGACAGCTTCGGTTAAGGTTATTGTGTTAGGATTGTATGTTTTTTTCGGTTTGATTGATTAATGGCTTTTTGGGCATTGGAATTTCCAAATTTAGAGGATTTTTGTTGTTTTAGGATCATGAAAAGTAGAAAAAACTAAACTGTAATAGTACTTAATAAACTGTAATAGTACTATTTGCATATACAACTATACATTAGACGTATTAATTTTCTCCTTTATTGAATAAAATTAAACTCCGCATACCTTTGGGTGTAAACGAACATTCAACCGGCACTCCGAATACCGTTGGTGTAGACCCTGCCATTATGGGAGTTGGTCTAGCTGTTGCAATTCCAACAGCAGTTAAAACTACTGGTCCTAAACGCAGTCAGATAAATGAGGCGTTTGCATCCAAATTTGTGTAGTGCCGTAAGAAACTGGAGGTTGATCCAGAAAAGATCAATGTACCATGCACATGATAATAGTATTGCTATGAAGAGTAGGCAATGTTTTTTATAATGATATAACATTTTTAACCCCAAAATATATTTTGGGCTTAATTTGACATAACTCTTGAAAGAAGGGGGACATTTATTTCTCAAGTAAAATTCAAGTGAAACTAAAATTATGAAAAAATGACTCATGGTTGTAGTATGCAGAAAAAATACCACACCATGATTCAAAATCATCCCATGTTTCTTTAAAATAAAAAAAATACTTGAACAACCATCAACCATAAAAAAATAGTAACTGTCATGAAAATGAAAATAGAGTACCTGTGAGGAACACCAAATTTTTTTACCAAAAATCAACAAAAAGTTTAAGGAACACCAAATGATGTGCTTAAATTCAAACTCATATTAATCATTATTGTCATGGCATTGTAGTACCTTCAAGTGAAACTAAAATTATGAAAAACTACCTCATGGATGTAGTATGGAGAAAAAATACCACATCATGATTCCAAATCATCCTATGTTTCTTAAAAATAAAAAAAATACCTGAACACCCATCAACCATAAACAAAAATAGTAACTGGTGCCATCATTTTCATGGCATTGTAGTACCTTCCTTGCGATAAACGGAGGAAATTGAACAAAAATAGGCCAATGCAATGCAATCATGTGTTGCACCCATGTCATTTTTTGGTGCCATCACATATTACCGATCGAATCAAAAGTGATATTGATCATTAATATACCTAGAATCAAAAGTGTTATTGATCATCAGTTCCCACTGCGTATTGATTTTCTAATTAACTAAGATTTAACCACAAATAAACAATATAAATGATGAACACAAAGCCTAATATGAACGAATTATAAGCCAAACAAACGGACTCATATGCTAAAGATGTTTAAATATTAAGGTAATCATATTGTAACTTGAGGTTGTTGAGTACACGCAAAAGAAAATATGTGCCAAGTTTACAATTTACTTATATACTTCCATCATGAAGTATCTACCACCGAGCAACACATTTCCTTTCCTATTGTAAAGAGTGGGAGAACAAAGAATGCTAAGAAAGACTCTTATCTTAATAGCATATACATATACAATAGTTCTCCCGTAGCTGTAAAGATATAAACTAAGGACTTTGAAGCAGTTCTCCCACATTAAACAAATCGTATCGACACAAAAATCCCCGAATCACATCAAAAGCATCAGACTCGTAAATGGAAATTTCTTGACAATTAGTAGTGAGAGTTTTGTAAAACTATCATCATTGTAAAATCAAACCAAAAATAAAAAAGAAACAAAACTTGATCAGCCCCAAAATTAAAATTTGAATCATGATAAAAAAAACACCAAAAATTAGACCAACATTTGTGAAATCCAACCAAACATAAATCAAACCCAAAATAAAAAATAAAAAATAAAAAAATTGATCCTACTTTTACCACCCCCTCTAACCTTAAATCTAATAGATCCAAAATAAAAATGAAAAAGAGCATACTAGTTTAAGGTTTTGAAGTATAATCAGGTCTTGATCTGCAAAAGAAAAAAGAATAAATAAATAACAAACAAAAAAACAATTAGATCCCAAAAATAAACATAAAGAGATCTTAGTCGAAACAAAAATCGAACCTCAAATTCCACAAATCAAACCAGTTTGTGTATTTGCAAGTGATTACGATTTTGAAGTGAAAATAGGGTTCAGTCTATAAAATAACACTCTCAACAAATTAATCTGCAAAATAAAACATATGAACAAAAAACTGAACAAAAAATCAAACCATGCTGGAAATCAAACCATGAATGGGGCTCCGATTTGTAAAAAATGAACAAAAATAGAACAAAAAATGAGCAACAAAAATCGAAACATACCCGGTGGGATTGTATGTAACAAGGAGAGACAGATGGTTTTGGGGATTTGTGAGTGAGTGGGTGGGATTGTGAAAGCGTGGAGAGAGAGAGTGGGTGGGATATTGAAAGATGAAATCTCCTTCTCGAACCCTGTGAGGTTAGATTTTCTCGAGCCATGTGAGGCCAGATCAGACGTGTAAGATTGAGAAAGGGGAAATGATCTCAACCCTTTATTTCTAACCTTGTTGGCTTCGATCTAAACCGTTAAATGTCTCCCAAACCTATGAACAGTAAAAACACCATTTCTCCTTATTATATAGATATATGTGAATCACACGGTTATATATATACCAAGTATTTTTTAGTCCGTTTGCAATTTTTATGTCCCATATTAAATAGTTGCATACTTCCATTTAATATTAGCTAGGACTATGCGTTCCCTTGTACATATAAAAATTCACACACACACACACACACACACACACACACACACACACACACATATATATATATATATAGATAGATAGATAAATAGATAGATATATAGATAGATATCCCACGCATTTACGAGTACATTCGTATTAAATATGACCCAACCCCAAAAAAGCTACACCTCGCCATTTATTTTAATTTACAGGATTATATGTTTCACCTCATATATACTCGATTAAGTTCATATTAGTCTCACAACAATTTTGGTTTCAATTCGGGAGTGTTTTGCTACTCATTACAACTTCAAGGTCCTTCTAGACCTTTCATAATTTATGCTTAAATTATTTAATCACTATAACATCGTCCTGCATTGAACTAGCTACGCGTGGCCATAAACTACACGTCAATCCGAGTTCGTATGATAAAGTTATACCACTGGTCTAAAAAACCAGCCTAGGCTCCGTCAAGGCACGCCTAGGCTTGAGGCTTGGGAGAAACACCCCGCCTTAAGATTTTGACGCCTTATGCTTGGTAAAACCCTTAAGGCGTATTTTTTCTCTAAAAACAACAATGCTTTAGTGAAACGATATCGCTTTTTAAAGATTTTTTTACAAACCGGACCATTATCTCATCCAAAATAATCAAATAGTATTTTTATTTGCAAATATTCAAACATATATTTATGATATGTACAATTTTAGTATTTTAATAGCCTTGTTATGGTTAAAAAATATTAAAATATATTAAAAAGGCCTAAACACCTTTTCACGCCTTTTTACGCCTAGGCTCGCCTAGGCTTCTAAGGCTTAAGGCTTGACCTCCACGCCTCGATCACGCCCCACGCTTTTTAGAACCATGAGTTATACCCAATTGAAGTTTCCCCAAAGGAATAAATAATAACTAAATAAATAAAATAAAATAAAAATCCACTTCATCCCTTGCTGCTCCGCACCTCCAGCTAAACTCGACCCCCGATCGACAATCCCTGGGACCCTGGTTGACCAGCCCCTCCTGGTTTGATGAACAACTGGTTAAAAACAAGGGTGTGCTTTTTTTTTTTCTCATTGTTATTACCTCTTTATCACCGATTAATGCAACAATCTCCTCATCTTTATTATTATCAACAACCACTAATTAGGGGGTTTCATAATTCAATTATATTAACATATCTAATCCCTCTAAACTAATCTTTTAGCACAACATTTAACCCCATTTCTGACAAGTTCTTAATTTCCACCATAATGGGTTTATTCATCTCCTCACTTAAAACCCAAAAATTTACAAATTAAATTCATACTCTATGATTGCTCAAATCCCCAAATTTATTAATATAAAATTCAACTATAACACCATTAACGACAACTCAGATAAAGCAAGAAAATACTTGCCTCAATGGATTAAATTCGATGATCCCTCCTCGAAATTTTTTTGAAATGTACCTTTCCTTCTTCTTTCTTTCTCCTTCCTCTTCTCTCTCAAACTTAGGTTTTATAATTGTATTACTTTCTTCCCAACCTTCTAAAATTTAGGTTGAAAATGGCTAGTCCCGTTTTTATGCCTATGCGACATATTTCAAAGGCTAAAATACCCTTACATAGGCTCGATTATGTCTAAAAGGCCACGGGACTCAATTACTACCCCCGGTACACAATTTTGACTATTTCGACCACTCCGAACCCAACCGTGCACTCGGAATTTCCATTCGAGTTACTTTTTAACATTTTCCAATTTTTAACCTAAAAAATGCTATACAAAAATAATTCGAATACTTAAATCTAAATTCGCCAAATTAAATAAATATTCCAAATTAAATAATTTCTCCAAATCATAATTTAAATTGCTCCAAATTACAATAAGTTCTATTTCTCCCCAAAATAATTAAATTTCAATATCCTAAAAAATACGAGGTGTTACATACTTCCCCCCTTACAACGGAATTTTGTCCTCCAAATTCGGATAAGACTAGTTCTAAAAACTTTAAATATTTTCTCATACCCATCCCTTATTTCCCACACAATATAAATCATTATGAAGTTCTCGTTACATTTTTCCTAATGATATCCCTTAGTCTAATGGCCCCCACACTACCGTTCAATCTGGTGATCACTTTACTTCAGTCATCTTGTACTCAAATACTCGGTTATATAATTTATCAAATCACATTAGTGCTAACACAACACTTTGCAACTTCATCCAGATATTATCACTAATATGAGAGTATCCACTAATGAATGAATTATTTCCTCTATTGGGGAAAGACTCCAACATCCCCATGTGTTAAATCCCTTAATCGTTTATTCTCTTTCTTATACACGCATTCCTACATCTTCCGACTATGGGCGATACTAATAATCCTACCAAGTAAGGTGCCAACACCCTATATACTACACATAATTGCCTAAATCAACTGAACATAATAAACTTTCTTTAACTAAGATTTTCATATTTGACCCAATTATACGGTAAGGTTATACTCAACTACCCTACCAATTGTAACTTACTTACTCTATAGGTTACCCCACTGATATACTCGTGATGTAAATGTTACACAATGTTTTCTCACATCAATACTATATGGATCTACATGCCTTAAGTCGTAATATGGATATCAACTCACAATTATAAATATATACGTGTATAATAACCAAGGTACCAAACCCATGTTTTAATGACCAAACATCTCCCCACGCCCAACGTTGAGATAAGTTTCATGTGTGGGATGTCTCGCAAAGTAAAATCCAAATAAGGAACCCCTCCAATACACTACTACCTAACATTGTCGGTTTTCGAGATCCATTAGTCCCTCAATCCATAGCACGTACCCCCTAAATTCCTGTCTCTTAACATAAAAGTATACTCATCCCCTCTCATTCTACAAAAGACAACATATAATACAATGCTCTTACTATCACTAGTTTCTTAGCGTAAATAAATTACGAACTATATCTCTCAGCTCTGTAATAAGCCAGTCTACCTTGAATCACTTTAGTAACCATCCCTGCTCATCGGGATTACAAATAACAATACAAACATTTTCATGTATATATATTATGCAACACGCTATCACATATATGCACGTATATATACACTATAACATATATACTCATCCATTGACCCTCTATTTTTAATAGCTCTCAGCTTAAAGTGTTTACTCTACATTAGGGCTGTGTGTTTTTTTCGAACTTTTCGATATTTCCGATTTTCCATCTGATTTTTTTCGAATTTGGAAGGAAATTTTAGTTTGTCGAGTTTCGACTTTTTCGAAAAAAATCGGATCAGAAATCGAAAATAATTTTGAATTTCTGATTTTCTGATTTTTCCGATCCGATTTTTCCGAAACTATGCCGATCCAATTTTTTTGAATTTTTTTCGAATTATTTTTGATTTTTTCAGAATTATTTTCCGATTTCTGATTTTTTCGATTTCTTTTCCGATTTTTTAAAAGTTTCACATATACCACATCGGTTGGGAGAGGGCGAGGGCTCCAAAATATGCTTTATAAAAGGAGAGTATCCTCAAAACTTATACACTAATGAAATAATGGGCTAAATCCTCATGTATTTACATGTTGGATTAAGCCATTTTCTTTGTTTCTTTAAAATAAGAATTTCGAATAATCGAAAATCCATAATTTTTTTTTAAAATTTTGGAATTTTCGAAAAATCTGGATTTTTAATATATTTTGTGAATTTCCGATTGTTTTCGATTTTTGTCGATTTTTCCGAATTCGGAATTTTTTTTTATTTTTTGAAAAAATCGGATCGGAAATCGGAATAGTTATTTTATTTTTGAAAAAATCAGATTTTTTTCCGAAGAGGCATTTTCCGATCCGATCCGGCCAAAACATAGCCCTACTCTTCATGTTCAATAATTAAAATTTAAAATCAGTACACTAACATCTAATAACGTCTCATCACTCCAGATGTTAATTAAGGTCCCCACATGTAATATCCCGTGACTCAGTGCAAAGAACTGTCTCAATGTACTATTTCCTAGCATCATCAAAAGAATCTGTAGGTTGAAAGCACATAACTACGATTTCATGAATTCTATCTCTCGACACATAAATCAATCGTCTATGCCCATGTCTCCCAAGGCATCACACAATACGGTGTTCTATTTATCACTGGGTTCTAGCATGTAAGCAACAATGAGCTTAATCTCTCCGATCAGCAGTAAACTTGATATAACAATAATCATATTAGTGAAAGTCCCCACTTACTGGGATTGAACGTAATGAGACAACTATACTAACTGAAGTCTATGATACAATACTCTAAATATGTAGGCTTGACGCTCTTTCAGATGATGTCTCGTGAAACCAAATATCTTATCGTGCCATAGCGAGCAAAATAGTCTTACCCTACAGTCTACTATTGCTCCAACCCTCGGTATCCAGTCGTTACATGTGACAATAATATGCTCTCTTCTTATAATCCTCACAAGGAGAAAAACTACAACATAATGTAAATCATCCTCTTAGTGTCCACACCTGCCTCCCTGTAGATGGAACTAAAAGGAGTCCTTCTACTCAATGGTACACATATACATGCTATATTAAAATTAATAACACCCTTACTAAACCCGTTTCACATGCGAATCTAGTATTAATAACTTATCGTGACTCGCTCGTGTCATAAAAAATAGACTCCTATAGCCTCGGGATAAAACTCATACTTTCAACTGTAACTAGTATAGGCGTGTCAAATGGTTCCTAGACATAACACCCTCGTCCCAATCGAATCAAGATTTCCTTATAACTGTTGCCCTTACTGGGTATTCTGTTCCTGTCCCCCAATTCTCTATAGACAAAATCTACTCGTGTTCCTATTCTTCATACCTAAGACACCTCTTTATGTTATCTACCTTTCTCGATCGTTGGGTACTCGAAAGTAACTCTAATGCCGATACTGACCCAAAATCTGTGAAATGGTTGTGCATCCAGGATCTCATCCTGTAGTTGCCCCCTGCCTCACTTTGCAACACTTCTTCCTATGGCTCGTCTCTCCATAATTGAGACACTGCCAAAGAACTCCCTTACCTCTGGTCCTAGCCTTACTGGCCTTCCCCTCCTTTCTCTTGGCCATGATAGCCTTGAAGAACAAGATATTGCTTTTGCTAAGGACCCTACTCATCCTAAACCCTCCATTTTCGAGTTATAAACATTTGGATCCAATTCTCTTAGCTCGATTCCTCTGTCACAAAAATCTCGCTCCTTCGACGGTTGTTATGCTCCACTGGCACCGTTTCCATTTACTTTCCCAGTCTGACTAGTCCCACTTTCTCATTGTGGACAAATCCAATATAGGTGGCCCCATTCTTTACGCATAGGAAACATTACTATGTTTTTCTCTTGTCTCCCCACTGGACATGTTTAGGTTTCCTTATCTTCGAACCTGTTAGTTTTGTCCCCGATTGCTACCCTCGTTGTCCCTTTGGCTTTGCAAGCCCTTTGGGATTCGTTGTTGGCCTTGACTGAATCCACTATGACTTGGTAGAAATTAGCCTAATTTGAATCATTTAAATGGGTCCCAGTTGGTGATACCCTCCTTTGGTGCTTCTCTAACATCGTTAAATCCAGTATTGCTCTCCGACTCCACTTTCGAACCCTTAGGCTCCTTTCTGATGGAAGCATTGGTGTAAAATTGTAAACATACATCCTTAATGAGAGTGAAACTAGTTATCCTATCAGGATTTTACACTCATGCTTGTGTATCCTTCTCACGATTCCCTTATTAGCTTAAGAACCCTTTTATTCTCCATATCCCCTTCATCGGGTACAAATTTCATTAAACAAGTCAACTTCTCTCTTACGCTCGGTGTCTATCTCGCTCACTTGTGATAAGTTTCAAAACACTATTCGCATCTTTATCCGAATAGCAGATGGAAGATCTTACGATCAAATTGTATTCAAATTCTTTTTTCTATATCATACACTTCCTATATGTGGTGAATAAATCTCGCATGGTATGCTTCTCCTATGAGCTTAAATTTTTGCTCGAAATTTTTAATTATGGGTATCATTGCACTTTATCCTATACAATTTCCATTGGATTACCTCCTTTCGTTATCTTATATCACTTCCTCTTTTTCGAATCCTTATAGATGGCTCCTCAAAAGAGTTATTCTGACCATTTCCTACCCTTTGCCAAATGCTTTGGGTGAGGGTGAAATTTCACTGCCATCATCTATAACAGTGCTTGGGGAAACAACTATCCCTGACATTCTCCTATCGTCACCTTCCGGAACAATAATTATGGTGAGTTCTATCGCAATCACCATTTTTAGAATAATCTTTAGTTTCTGCTAAGCCTATCCTCCTACAATCCTTCTAACGGCCCTCGCTGATCATCCTATAATGTTCGTTGTTCTAAGTCTAACCGAACTTGCACATGAGTCTCATAAACTATACTTAATAGCAGGAGAATGTAAGTCGATACGTAGAAGAATTAAAAAATCCTATCATAAGGCTCAATATCAAAGAACAACACACTAAAAAGTAAAAAATCGTACAGATCCTAAGGACACTAGAACCTGATGCTCTGATACCATATGTGACACCCCACCTCATTAAATACCAGGTGATCAGTCCTTTATCCAATTAAATTTGGAATCTCATCTGGATCATTCTTAGCATCATTGTCGAAACCTTTTTTAATTTACTTAACCACCTAGTATCCAAAAGACTGATGCCAAACTTTCTCTTTCATTAAACATATAACATATAACATGTGGTTTAACATATAAACCATACACCCAAACATAAAGTCTAAAACAGTACTGAATGAATAAATAAACTGCCGAATAAATAATCGGCTAAAACTTCCAAGGTAGTAATCCAACAAATAAATACATAAACGAAATACAGAGTCTGAAAGTGAGTGGGCAACCTTCCCTAAATGAACTGCAACTGGAATAGGATTCTTAATCTAGAAATGAAGAAATGATGTGTCTAGCTCAAATCCTGCAACTATCCGCACATGTTGCAGCTGCGTAACCCTGGAACAGATAAGTTAAGTCTGGCGTCCCTTCGGCTGGACACCTGAAATGATTTTTAAGAAAAAAAAATATTTTGCAAATGGGTCAGAGCCCGATTTATAAAAAGTGTTTAATAGGAATTTTATTGCAATAATTTAATGTGTAGTATATAATGTTCATAATTGTCTTTACGGTCGCACTCACTTGAGGAACATATCACATCTTTTGTATAGTGCACACCTACCGCATTTATTTATTCCATTTAATTATTTTTCTATCAAACTACTCCATAACAGCCATTCAAACTATCCCGTTAATCAATCTGTCACAAGTTAATTGTACTCTTATGATTATGATAACATGTTTCCTCAAATCTTATGATTATGATGACATGTTTCCTCTAATCTATGTGAATATACTACAAGTCACATCGATACTATCAATAAATAGTCATCACTTTATCTATGTGTATATATATACCCATATCTACTAAATATCTCATCAAAACTATAAGTAGGGTCATCACTTTCCACCTAATAATTTATTGTGTCCACCCGCATTTCTCCCATAACAAATCATTGATTATTATCATATCTATTTAATTCACTTAATAATTCCTCAATTAAAAACTAAGTGTTCACATATAGAATTTCTCAATATTTAATATCTATAAAGTCCACACAGTAGACTACATCATAAGTATATATATATATATATATATATATATTATCACTCTAAAATATATATACTAATACGTCACCCCTAGGCTCAGCTGCAGTGCGGGCCCACTCTGTTATTAAGTCCTGGTACGTCATGTACTAAATAAGGACATCGATTCAGTTTTCACCCTCGAACTAATCAAACAAATCACACATATTGGAGGCGAACATAGTTCGAAGCCTTTGGGATACACTCATACCTAACGCACCTAAATGACCGGTCACACCCTTATTCACCCAAGCGAGGATCAATCCCTAAGTTCTTTGTCCTGAGGTACAAGTCAATATCCCCCTAATGGGTTCATCAGAATAAGACTCTACACAACGCATATCCTCCCGTGATAGCAAGTAGCCTAGGTATGATTACACATAATAAATCATCAATAGGTATTGACACCATGCATATATATATATATATATATATATATATATATATATATATATATATATATATATGTGTGTGTGTGTGTGTGTGTAAATCACACAGTTATATATATACTAAGTATTTTCGAGTCCGTTCATAATTTTTACGTCCCATATTAAATAGCTATACACCACCATTTATTATTAGCTAGGATTATGCATTCCCATGTATATAAATAAAATTCACACACACACACACACACACACACACACATATATATATATATATATATATATATACGCAACACCAAAATATCTACACCCCGCCATTTATTTTAATTTATAGGATTATATATTTCACCTCATATATACTTGATTAAGTTCATATTATTCTCACAACAATTTTGGTTTCGATTCGGGAGTATTTTGCTACTCATTACAACTTCAAGGGCATTTTAAACCTTTCACAATTCATTTCTAAATTATTTAATCACAATAACAGCCTATTCCATTGAACTAGCTACGTGTGGCCGCAAACGGCATGTCAATCGGAGTTCGTATTATAAAGTTATACCCAATTGAAGTTTCCCCAAAGGAATAAAAAATAACTAACTAAATAAAATAAAATAAAAATTCACTTCGTCCCTTGCTGCCCCGCGCCTCTAGCTAAACTCGACCCTTGGTCAACCCACCCTGGGACCCAGATTGATCGGCCCCTCCTAGTCTGACGAACAGCTGGTTAAAAAATAAGGGTGTGCTTTTTTTCCTCATTGTTATTACCCCTTTATCACCTATTAATGCAACAATCTCCTCATCATTATTATTCCCAACAACCACTAATTAGGGGGGGGGGGTTAGAATCCAATTATACTAACACATCTAATCCCTCCAAACTAATCTTTTATCACAACATTTAACCCCATTTCTGAGAGATTCTTAATTTCCACCATAAAGGGTTTAGTCATCCTCCTCCCCACTTAAAACCCAAAAATTTACAAATTAAATTCATACTCTATGATTGTTCAAATCTCCAAATTTATTAACATAAAATTCAACTATAACACCATTAACTACAACTCAGATATAGCAAGAAAATACTTGCCTCAATGGATTAAATCCGATGATCCCTCCTCGATTTTTTTTTCCGAAATGTCCCTTTCCTTCTTCTTGATTTCTCCTTCCTCTTCTCTCTCAAACTTAGGGTTTAAAATTGTATTTTAGCTGCCCAACCTTCTTAGATTTAGGTTAAAAATGGGTAATCCAGTTTTTAAGCTTATGGGCCATATTAAAAAGGCTAAAATATCGCTATGTATGCTCGATTATGTCTAAAAAGGCCTCAGGACTCCAGGGTACACTATTTTGACTATTTCGACCACCCCGAACCCAACCAAGCGCTCAGAATTTCCATCCGAGTTACTTTATAACATTGTCCAATTTTCAACCTAAAAAATGCGACACAAAAATAATCTGAATACTTAAATCTGAATTCGCCAAATTAAATGAATACTCCAAATTAAATAATTTCTCCAAATCATAATTTAAATTCCTCCAAATTACAATAAGTTTTATTTCTCCCAAAAATAATTAAATTTTAATATCCTCAAAAATACGGGGTGTTACAATTCCTTCCTTCTTCAGATGCACCAGGATAAAGGAAATAGTATATCTTCATTATTAGAGATAGAAACCGATCGCCTGTTTGCGTATGTGACCGTATGGTCAGAGATTAAACTAGATGGGAACAAGGAGTGGCGCTTTTTAATTTGCTATATTGTCGTGTGTACTAGAAACGTGTAACTTACCCTTGTGATGGTTCAACCCTATGTAACATATTAATAATGAATAATAGGTTATGTTATTCCTCCTTAATTCATTACTTTATGTGCACTTCTTGTTCATTCATACCAAAAAGCAGGGTGTGACAAGTTGGTATCAGAGCATGTTTTAAATCTAAAACATATCTTCCAATTAGGATTCTATGCAATAAATAGATAAGATATTAAATTTTTTTCTGAACTATTTTGATTACTATTGTTATATGGTAAATCCATTATGCAGTATGGATGCATGGGATACATTTATGTTTAACATAAATCTCATGCCAGGTAACAGATGGGAATTGTGGGTAAGAGAGGAGGCTTTGGTCAAGCTAAGAGAAATGATTCGTGGAGTTGAAAACGACTGGGTAGGGTCAAATAATGACACTAAGAGGTTGGTATTGGATAATAGAGCATTATGAAAGATGTTTGTAATGTGAAAAGTGGATGAATTTACTAATGATCCAGTCATACTCCAAGAAGCTAGAAATTAAGCACTTGCAGATGAACTGCCAGCTGCACTGATGTACCTAAAAACGACATCAAATGGTTACATACACGAAGGGTATTTTTCCAGCACCATAGGTGACCCGACGGACGATGCAGAACAAGGAGATTATCTAGTCAACCCCGAGTCTACAACTAGTGATGGAATCTAACAATAAAAGTTATTTAAATGATGTAAAATATGATGTTAGCCACACTGTTATGAATAATGATGTACAATAGTACTACACATGTAACCTTATATAAAGTAGGCTTGTTTTTTAATATTGTTATAATTCTTGCTAATTAAACTATTCTGTTTTAGTATGGTTAGTACTCGAACCCCCTGTACTGGAACTCAACATCAATAGACTCAGATGGAAGGAATCATGCGGTGTCTTCATTAACATACAACGTTAATTCGATAATAGCATACTACTCATTCTACTCCCGAAGATTATTCTGAAGAACTTCATAGAACGAATGCTCTTAAGAAATTTTTATGACAACGACCTCCATCTTTTCTTGGAAAGCCATGTGCTAATGAAGCTGAGAAATGAATGCGCCACATTGTGAAAATCCTAAACAGAGTAGGTATAACTAATAATCTTTGAATAACTTTAGTTGCATACATGTTTGAAGGCAAACAAGATTTTTTATGGCAAGCAATGTCGCGTAATCAGAACGTTAGTAATTTTACATGGGAGTAGTTTGAAGAAAACTTTTTTCAAAAATTGTTTTCCCAAGACTGAGCAAGACTAACGAACTGTTGATTTCCTAAAATTGCAACAAGCTACCCCTCCAGTAGCTCAATACGAGGCTAAGTTTATTGAACTATCTCGTTGTGCCCTGGAGTACATAGGTACTTATAGACACCTCACTCTGTTACCCCCTAACTCTCCTTAGGTCCCTACTACCTCCACTCATCATCGCAAACCCAAGTCACGTCCCGAGTTCTGACCTGGAAGCCATCGGGCACCCCCGGCTCAGTTTGACCCAAAATTCAAACTCCTCGTCTTAACTGAGACTCAATGAATCTTAAAAGGTCATTGAATACCCTTTCCAACGGTCCACCACGTGCGCAATTCTGACTTACCATGCGGACGAACGATCCGTTTGCATCCGAAACCTGACCTAGAGGCAACCGGATGCTCCCGGGCTCTATTGACCCAAGTCAACCCTTCAGATCGACCGAGTTTGAATGAATCTTTGAAGGGAACTGAATAAACTTTCCAACGGTCCATCCCGTGCCCAATTCTAACTTTCTATGCGGATGAACGATCCGTTTGACTCCAGGAAGCCACCGCCGAGCGCTTCCCGGGCCCGGTTGACCAAAGTCAACTCTCCAAATCGGGTCAAACTCTTTGGAATGCCGAAGTACATCTCCTTACCTTTTTAATGATATGCCCCGTGCGTGATTCGGACTTACCATGCGGACGAACGATCCGTTTGCATCCGAATGATTCCCCGTCCAATGGACCGACAAACGCTTCCGAGCCATATTTGACCCAAAGTCAACTCCCGAACCCAGGACTGGTCCAAAGGACGTTCTAAGGTCTCTAAATTACCTTTCCAACGGTATGCCCTGTGTGCAATTCTGACCAACGGTTTGCCCTTGCCGGCTGATTTTCTAAAAAAGTCTGAAATACACTTCCAAACGGCAGGTTCCAGAACCTGCCTATCGGCACCTGCCTGCCGAGGGGAAGGAAGGGATCTATGCCAATCGGTAGACCCCTGGGGATATAAAATGAGTCCTTCACCTTATTTGCAAGAAGATCCCAGATCTGATAGAAATCTCTCTGAACGAATCCTAGAAACCTCTCTCGAAGGCAGCGTGATTTCAACTTCTAAATCCCTTTTTCACTTCATCTTTTCATAATCCCTTTCATCAAACTTGATGAATTAACCACTCTCCATCATAATCCAAGCTCAATGTATGCTCTCCAATGTTCAAGATCAAGCTCAAGATCTTCAAGAAGGTCGAACTTTCTCAAACTCTCTCTTAAATTCTCTTAAATTCCCAATAACTTATTTTCTTACTTAGCACTTTTATAACCTCATCTCACATACCATAAATACACTTTTTTATCTAGTATTATTTCAAATCTCTAATTTTCATATAAATAAAAACCCAAAAAATAAGAAAAAGAGGGTTTGCTCATAAATTCCAAATAGGAATTCTCACACTTTTTCCACACTTTTTTCACAACTAAAACACTTTTTCTACACACACACACACACACACACTTACAAATAAGAGATTTCTCCATTTTGGATTTATGGGTAAAACCCCACCCCTCACTTTACATGCGAACTACGTGGACTTTGATGCATTTATAGGCTACGTAGGCGTCTCGGGGTAAAACCCGAGACTCGAGTCCTTTCTCTCACTTTTTCTCTCATTTTCTATTTTCTCTAAATCCATTTTTCTTACATTATTAGTCTTAGTGACGTATTACTCCATGTGAGTTATCGTTCCCTTATAACGATCAACGTAGGGGTAGCCGTGTAAATCTTATTTTTCTAATATTACTTTTATATCTTCCTACGGATGACTCGCTTTATCTTTTCCATGATACAAGTCGAAGATTCCTACCTCCATTCTATATATATACACATGCACACATCTCACGGCGGGAAACATAAAGGAAAATAACAAATATCCATGAGAGACCGAAAGGGCGTAATGGGTGCCTAACACCTTCCCATTTTGTAACTAAGCTTCAGAACCCTTTCCGAATCATTTTGGTTTCGCACGCACCAGTATGTGTTTGGAAGCCATCCTTCGGGGTGGCTTCCTCTTTTTCTTTTGTCTGTTTTGAGTAAAATAGACTGACGACTTTGAATCTTTCTACATTTTTCACCCCTCACAAAATCGACGCCGACCGAAGCGCTCTCCCGAGAGGGGACGCGCGGGACCAGAAGGATCCTTCCACCCTCCGCGGCGGGGATCGGGGATGGCCACATTGGCGACTCCGTTGGGGATGTTCTTTATTTTAAAGTCTTGACTCTATTTACATGGATGCTATATTTGTTTATGTTTCCCCCCATATCTGCATGTTCCCCTTTTTCATATGTATCCCATGCTTATACTTATGTTCACACACTTGTAGAAAATTCTCCATGTACACTTCACACCACTTGCACCTAGGATCACATGTATATCCCCATGTTGCACGCATCACCCATCCACACTTGGTGTACCTTTTGAGGTTCTTGTACTTTGTTCCCGGTTTGGCATTATGAAAGAAAGGCATTCTCATCATAAGATTCTAATAAAGAGAATCATGCATGATTCACACGACATCACCAAAGAGCATTGATATTGACCAAATTTTACCAAGTAACTGGAGGGTCACTTCGTGATGGGCGCTGGTCCAGAAGGTCGCAGTTAGCCTAAGAGATATGACTCTCACCTTCCATTGGCCAAGTACCTTCGACGTATATCGAATGGTTCCCCCGCATCATACCGCTTGACCGAAGTCATGACGGGAGATATATCGTAGGGAATTCATTCACGTACGTCGACTATATCGAATTCGCTCTTACACATACCGTCCCCACGAGGTATATGGTGAGACAATTCACATACACTCAGGTATATCAAATGGCTTGTCCACATGTACTGATTGCCCACAAGAGCAAGACGTATATCGTGGAAGCCACACCAAAGGGGGGGAACCCATGCCGATTCACCCAACCAAACTGCATACCCGCATATAGGTGTCAAACCTAGGACACGCACTTTAGATTGCCTGTTTACACCTGAAACTCTGCCAAAATTCTGGGTCGATCTTCCGTCCAATTTTTGCGCATTTTTAAAACGGGACTCTGTCTGCGAGCCTGGTTACAAGTCCAAACATAGCTTTGCATGTATTAAAACCCCACTTTTTCGAGCTCGGGTCCCGTCCTACATTTCATTTAGGAGAATTAAATACAAGTGAGAACATAATAATCATAATAATCATGCTGAGTTTCGTCTCCAAAAATATTTCTCCCTTTTTATCAAAAATCCAAAAACATTTCCCCCTTTCTATCAAAAATCCAAAAACATTTCTCCCTTTTTATCAAAAATCCAAAAATAATCTCTTCCTCTTTTCTCAAAAAAATAAATCTCATCATGCGCTTTCTCAGGTTAATCGCACGCCCTTGGCCTGGCTCCTTATTGGCTTAGGTCTTCAGTCAAATCACCCTGGAGTTTCATTCGTTCCTCTACTACTTCTTTTGAATCTGAAATCCATCCATCTTCCATGGAGAATGCAGATCAAGAACCAGTCATACAATCGGATCTGCCGACAGTCCTAGCTCAACTCGTGGCCAAGATTGACAACCTCCAAGCTGAGGTCTGAGAAATCCAACGAAACCAAGTTCCTATTCCTCAAGAGCCCGAGGCCCTGTGCCCTCGTGCTATGGGTCCACCCGAGCCCATCTGGGTCCCAAAAGAATATCATCACGCTCCGCGTGCCCCTCCTGCTAATGGGCCGCCGCCTGCCCAGCTTCCAATGCCAAACATTGCCCAGACTATGGCTAACTTGACTGTGGTTGCTTATTCACAGGAGGAGGAGTTGAACAAAGTTAAAGAAGATCTTAAGATGCTCACCAAGATGTTTGGCCAAGTCAGGATCTCTAGAAATTACATGGACTACACCCATATGTCTCCTTATCCTAAAGCAAGGTTACCCGAGAAGTTCAAGATGCCAAATATCAAGAAGTTTGTGGGGAGTGGTCCCACGATTGTTCATCTTCGCATTTATCATCGTTCCATGACTCTATTGGGGGCTTTGAAAGAAGTGATGGCCCAATTGTTTCAACAAACATTGAAGGATAGTTCCCTCCGATGGTTTTTATCTCTTGAGGAATCCAGAATCTGTAACTGGGAGGATGTAGCCTGAGAATTCATGTCACAGTACAAATACAATGAAGGGCCCGAGGTCACCCGTCGTGATTTAGAGCTTCTCAAACAAAACTCTGAAGAATTAGTCAGTAACTTCATAGCCCGATGGAGGGAAAAAGCAGCTACCATGACCGATCGGCCATCTGAGGAAGAACAAGTAAACATAGTAAAGAAGAATTTCTTGCCCCATGTCCGATCAACCATGGGAGGATAGTACTACCCCCACTTTCGAGCTCTCAAGGAAGCAGGGGTAGAAATCGAGAAAAGTCTTGCCAAAATAGAAGTTGAACCATAGAAGGTGTCCGGACAGTTCACCCCCAGAAATTATGACAAGCCTGCTAATGCTACAGTCTCAACCATCAATAACATCTCTCAACCAACCACATCATGGGCACCAGAAAGCCACCTTGCTCCCGTTCGAAGGGAATACACTGAGCTTCACGATCCCCTCTCCAAAGTTTACCAAGTCCTGTTAAGCCGAAACCTTATAAAGCCCCTGGATCAACGTCCATTACCCCATCCACTTCCCAAAAATTTCAAGACCGATGCTCATTGCGCCTTTCACCAAATAGCTTGCCATACCATGGACCAATGCTTCCACCTTCGAAACATAATCCAAGATCTCATTGACCGGGGTACCATCGCCCCACCAGCCAATCCTAAACCAAACACTACTCATAACCCACTCCCAAATCACACCAATGCCATCTTCTTGGAAGAAAACTTGAATTTCGATCCGTCAACCCAAATCACACCCTTATACCCTCCTAAGCCCCTTTAACTTTGTCCATATTTCCTCCTACACCCTACTAGCCCCACTGATCAGGCACTGTCACTCCTTGCCAGAGCGTGCACCACTGTCCGGACCTGTTCTGAAAGTGAAAGTATGGAATTATTAGATGTGTTGAACCAACTCCTAGAGTTCGGGCTGAAATTGCCCTCACGGATGATTATCGACTGACAGAGGTTCATTACGTTGTTTTTGGAAGCACGGAAATGGGCCCGAGAATCAGATAGGTGGATGGTACCAACCGACGAAGTCTGCTTAGATGATGTTGTCCAGATCATGACGAAAATTCAGGAAAACCAATAACATTTACAGTATCACCGAGTTACTTGACACTTTGAAGCTGTAAGGGCACCTGGTCCCTTCACCCTTACACATCCCCACGGAATGGGAAGACCTATATGAGGAAGCCATTGAAGTCGTGGAATGCATTGACTTCACAGGGGAAAAAAGAATTGTTGCCACCGGATGGGGGAAGAATTCAAAGATTCGAGCGAAGAACAAGTTTCAGAAAGAGCTGTCCCAGTAGCTGACTTATGTGGGATGATATCATTTGAAGAACTCCTTAGAGAAATGGATAAGGTGGCAGAACAACCTGAGATTGATGAGGAAACTGGATTTAAGTTTTTACCTTCTTCAGTAAATCACATGACCAGGTCTAGGAGACATTACCAAGTTCCCAACTCACTACCAGTAAATGATAAGGGGAAGGGAGTTGAAGACCTTCCTATGCCGGAAATGACACTCGAAGAGAGCAAGATCCTCGATCAACTGAAGAAAACTCAAGCTAACATCACCCTATGGGGGCTTTTCATGTCTTCCCAGCTGCACAGAAATGCTTTAATCAAATTACTCGCTGGACCTATAGTTCCTCCTTCTACCACACCAGAAGAAGCGGTGAACCTGGTTGGATCCTTGACCTCTACCCGAATGCTGTCCTTTTCTGAAGAGGGAATCCCTAAAATTTGGCTAAATCACAATCATGCACTCAACATCTCCGTCAAAATTATGGGGAAGGTGGTACCACTTTCTCTTATTGAGAATGGATCCGCTTTGAATGTCTGCCCACCGAGAACCTTCAAATGTTTAGGTCTGAAAGAAAGCGACGTCGCTCCAACCTCAGTTACCGTGTGAGCCTATGATAATACCCATCGTGAGGTGATGGGATCCATAAAACTTGTAATAGGGGATGGTCCTATAAACCCTGTCGTCGAATTCCAAGTCATCAATATCCCAGCCTGTTTTAAACTGTTGCTTGGACGACCCTGGCTCCACAGTATAAAAGGTGTCTCTTCCTGATTTCATTAGAAATTGAAGTTCTCCGTCGATGGGCGAGTCATAACCATCTTGGGTGATGACGGTAATGCCGAGGGCGCAGGCACCAGCAGTCCAATTCTTGAGATACAACATGGGTCAAATGATATGCTCCTATCAGGTTTCTGAGTTGAGCCATCCCTACTCCCGGCAGGGGATGGTTTCAAAGAAAGGGTTTGTCCAGAATATGACCCTCATGGAAATGTCAATTTTATTTAGATGTTCAGAAACATGCACTTCATGCCCGGACTGGGGCTAGGACAAAGGCAGCAGGGGATGCTTGAGCCCATTGAACTAAAGAAATCTTTCCTTCCTTGCCACTTGGGATATCAACCATCAGAACAAGAGCTCAGAATGATCCGCCAGACTCGATCAAAGGGATGGTTAGACGACGTTCGAGCTATCTCGGGTGATTCCTTAAATGGACGATTTATCAAAGAGGGAGAAGATTTCCCCTTTTACGGTTTTCTAGAACCATGGTACGACTACACAAACAAGAAAATGAAGCCTGGAATGGGGATATTTTTCCAAGATAGCTACCCATGGGCCAAAATTTTCCAACACCGCGTACAACCTCTTATCAAAGATACTGAAGAGACTGAATAAAGTGACTCCGAAAATTCCTTCAACCTGCAAACACTGGGGCTGCCACTCTGCATGGTTCATTCAGTCACTACATCACTGGACCCCTCTCGTCTGATCAAAGCTACTGATACACCTCTCCTCAACTGGCATGCTGCGCCAGTTCTACCTCTTGAAATCTCCCTCAACCCCAATGTTTACCCTGTTTCTTCTATTGTTGTCCATCCTTGATCAAATGTAATCGAGACCTCTTTTGATGAGGTTCTCAATGCTGTTTTTCCTATCAATGAAATAAATGAAGATTTTGAGTATCTTGTTGTGCCTTACATTAATTGTTTAGATTCTAATCAAGCTTTTGATGACGATGATTTTTCAAATGAACAATTATTTTACTGATCTAAATAAGTTTAATAATAAACAACATAACCGCGTTCAAGTTAATGAATAAGAGACTGTTGTTATTAATCTCAATTCTAGTAGCCAACTGCGCGAGATTAGGATAGGGGCCACCCTTAACGAGCATGAGCGCGCATAACTCGAAGAATTGCTAAAGGAGTTCGTGGATGTCTTCGCATGGTTCTACGACGACATGCCTGGTATTGACCCCGAAATAGCTCAGCACGAGATCCCCACTCTCCCAGATGCCAAGCCAGTTAAACAAAAATTAAGAAAAATCCGCACCGAATGGTCCCTTAAGGTAAAAGAAGAGGTGATCAAACAGTTGAACGTGGGTTTCATTCGAGTAATCGAATATCCCACATGTCTAGCCAACATTGTACATGTACCAAAATCAGGAGGAAAGGTTCGAATGCGTGTGGATTACCGATATTTAAACAAAGCCTCTCCGAAGGATGATTATCCGCTACCTAACATCGACATGATCATGGACAACACAGCCAATCATGCTCTCAAGTCATTTGTTTATGGATTTACCGGATACAACCAAATTAAGATGCACCCCAACCATCAAGAGAAAATTGCATTCATCACCCTAAAGGAACCTTTTTCTACACCGTTATGCCATTCGGTCTCAAGAATGCTGGGGCTACCTACCAAAGGGCGGCCACAACTATCCTGCACGATTTGATTCACAAAGAGGTCTAGGTTTACATGGATAATATGATTATCAAGTCCAAAACTAGAGAAGATCATGTTCCCACTCTCTGGAAATTCTTCGAACGATTGCGATAGTATCAGATGCGACTTAATCCACAGAAGTGCATCTTCGGCGTTACAAAGGGAAAACTCTTAGGATTCATGGTCAGTGAGAAGGTGATAGAAGCAGATACCGCCAAGCTAAAGGCCATACTTGAGATGCCACCTCCCCGAACAGAGAAGGAAGTCTGAGGTTTCCTTGGGAAATTACAATATATCAGTCGGTTCATCAGCCAGCTAACCTCCATCTGTGAACCAATCTTCAAGCTCCTTCGAAACGATTCAACCAAGGTTTGGAATGAGGCCTGCCAAGAAGATTTTGATCGAATCAAACAGTACCTAACCCAACCTCCAGTTCTCATGCCACCACAGCCTGGTCTCCATTTGCTCTTATACCTAACCATAACCGACACTACAGCCGGGGCTTTGATAGCCCAGTACCTTGAAGACTCCCGCAAAGAAAGAGCCGTCTATTATTACAGTCGCAAATTGGCTGGGTACGAGGTCAACTACACTTCTTTAGAAAAAGTATGCGTCGCGCTTGTCTGGGTCACCCAAAAGTTGCGGCACTACATGCTCGCCTTCCCCATCAAACTTATATCCCAAATGGATCCCATCAAGTACCTGCTCAAAAAACCCGCATTATCCAGCTGAATGGCCCAATGGTTGATGCTCCTAACCAAGTTCGATATCGTGTACGTCACACAGAAAGACGTTAAGGGAAGAGCCATCTCTGACTACCTCGCTGACTACCCTGTAGAAGAAACAGATGTCTGGATCTACGAATTACCAGATGAAAATGTCCTCTGCACCGCTCAAGATTGCCTTCGATGGAAAATGTTCTTTGACGGCGCTGCCAAAAAAAAGGGATATGGCATTGGGATACTTCTGATCACCCCAGATGACTCCCACACTCCTATCGCCATTAAATTGGTTTCCCTTGCACCAACAACATGATAGAATACGAGGAACGCACAGTGGGCCTCAAGGTCGCTCTCGAGAAAGGTATTCAATACCTTGATGTATACGGGGATTCTGCCCTTATCATCGGTTAAGTGCTCAGAAAGTGGAAGGTCAAGGACGAAAAGCTCCAACCCTTTCATGCCCAATTAGAAGAGTTGGACTCCCAATTCTGAGATATCACCTTCCATTACCTAACCCGAGCAAAGAATAACCTAGCTGATGCTCTCGCTACTTTGGCTTCCATGGTCAACATGCCCGAGGGAATAATAATGACCCCCTTCCTGGTTCAAAAGCAAGACAAACCTACCCATTGCTACCACATTAAGCTTGCCACCTCAGAAGATCCTGAGCCAGTCAACTACTAGTATTATGATATTTGGTGCCTCCTTCGGTACGGTAGGTATCCAGAGGGTTCTAACAAGAATGACCGAGCTACCCTCCGAAGGCTGGCCGCTCAGTACATCATCTGTCATAAAGCACTACTCAAGAGGAATTTCAATGGAACTCATTTGCACTGTATCGCAGGGGCTGACATTGAAAAGATAATGCAGAAAGTCCACAGCGGGGAATGCGAGCGCCACATGAACGGTCACATGTTTACCAAGAAGATCATCTGACAAGGCTACTACTGGACTTCCATGGCCCAGGATTGCACCGCCTATGTTCAGAGATGCCCTAAATGCCAAAAGTTCTCCAATCTTCAACACTTGCCTCCGCAGGAATTACACAACATGACTTCTCCCTGGCCGTTCTCCACCTAGGGTATCGACATCATAGGGAAGGTTACACCAAAAGTGTCAAACGGGAATGAGTTCATCCTGGTTGCCATCGATTACTTCACCAAATGGGTTGAAGATGAGTCATACACAGTATTAAATGCCAAGAAGGTGGCCAAATTCATCAAGAAAATTATCATCTGCCGATATGGGGTCCCGCACGAGCTAGTGTCGGATAATGGTTTGCACTTTGAAGCGAAAGTCACATAAACAGTCAACAAGTACGGGATTCAGAGACACAAATCTTCTCCCTACCGACCTCAGACCAATGGTGCAGTTGAAGCCGCCAATAAAAACCTCAAAACCATCATCAACAAGATGACCGAAAGTTGTAAGGATTGGGCCGATCGAATCCCGTACGCCCTCTAGGGCTATCGAACCTCAATCTGAACCTCTATTGGGGCTACCCCTTACTCCCTGGTCTACGGCATGGAAGAAGTCCTACCCGTGGAGCTGGAAATACCCTCCCTACGCGTCATGATCGAAAGCAAGGTTAGTGAAGAAGACTGGTGCCAAGGCCGTCTTGATAAGCTGACCCTCCTACATGAACGGAGATTAAAAGTTCTTTACCATATACAAGGGTATCATCGCCGAATAGAGCGATCGTTCAACAAGAAAGTCAAGGACTGTGGTGTCCGGGAGGGGGATTTATCCCTCAAGGAGATAATCGAACCCATCTAGGACCCCAGAGGAAAGTTCAAACCCAATTGGAGTGGCCCTTACATTGTGAAGAAGATCTTATCTGGCGGTGCCTCCACGCTCACCCACCTGGATAGGGAAGAGATGGCTCGTCCAGTCAATCTGGACCGTCTAAAAAAATTCTACCCCTAGTCCGAAATCTCGGTGCGCTACGACTCTTCTTCCCCCCCTTCTATTCTAAAAAAAAAAAACTCTCTCCATTTCCCTCTACCCAGAACTACGTGGGCCTGATCCTATACAAAAACTATTTTCAAATAGATAAGAACTTTTTCAAAAACCCCAGAGGTACGTAGGCAGCTCATACTCCCCACATGAGCACGACCCCTTATCTTTCATAAAAATATATTCCTTTCTTATCTCCGAGAACGGCAGTTCATTCTAAACATCTACTTGAACAAAAGGATTATGTATGCCTTAGCGATTGGTATAGATAATTCAAAATACAAAATTCATCGAAAGGCACAGCTGGATGATCAGAAACTTATTTATTTCATTAATAAGAAACTACAGTACGGATTACATAAGAAAAAGGAACGGATAACTCCTTTCCCCCTACTACCCTAAAAACCAGATAAAATCCCCCACATCTGTTTCATAAATAAACTCCCCAGGAGTCCTACTCACAGCTGCCCGAAGAGCCTGCACCCTCATCATCTACATCCTGAGGACCCCAAGTTTATCCTGCCTGAATGGAGTGCCTCAAACACTCCATGGATCGATGAGCCTTAACCATATTCGAAAAGACCACAACACCCACTTCCATGGAGTCAGATAAAACAAACCACCTCTGACCACTCTCTACTGCCAACATCTTGCTGGCTACTTTCCTCCACAACCACTTCATATAATCTTTGGGGACATGGTAAACCTTCCCAACAGACTGAGATGGACGGGTTGACGGACGCCGATTTTCCCATAGAGATCCAAGCAACAGACGCACGCGCTCAGTCAAATCTTTTACCGAAAAGAAATTTGAGGTCCGAGGGGGCACGACCTGCGCCCAGCCAAATTGGCGCAAAAGTCACCAAGGGAAATAAAAAGAGGTCTTCCTGAGACCAACCATCCGCACATATGAATATTCTCCTAGCTCTAGAACAGGCTGCAACTGTCCCCACCCAGGCACAGACCAATACAGCCCACGAGCCCCGTGCTCCACAAGCCAATTCTCCCAGTTCTCAACATACAGGCCCATGCGGATGAAGTAACACGAAATAAGTTGGGTACAGTCGACAAAGGATATTCTGGAGGACTCGAAAAGAGTAATCTTTCAGACAACCACATGAGCAGCAACACATGGTTACCCCTTAAAAAGTCGGAACGACCTTCTCTCCAGGCATCCAGGCCATTCAAAGTCTCCGCCAATATCACCGCCGCAGGATTGCTACGGTATGACATCCATGAGGTAATGGATGCAAGCTGTGAGTCCACGCGCACCTCCCCAGTCACCAATAATAATTTTGAAACCAGGCCCAGAACTACGGCTCCAGCATAGACAGCATCACTTACTTCCCTCGAACGCACGGACTACAACACTGGCGGGAGGGAGATTATTCCTCCGGCAACCAATGACCTGGCCGCCAAAGGAGAAATATGGAGAAGCCCGGCCAACAAATCCCTAAGAGAATGGGAAAATTCAGGTAAAGCCACGGCAACACTGGGATTCACGCCCAGTATGGCAAAAAATTCCTCGTAGGTAGGACAAACTTCTTCCAGCCCAAAGAGGAATACATGGTCTTCGGGATACCAAAATTGTACTGCCGCCACCAGCATATTCCACTCAAAAGGTCGATTACACCACAAGGAGACTCGATGCATGTTGAAAGCATTATAGTCGACATTATAGGAGCACATAGTTTCCAAGGCTTTAAGGTAATTGACAAACTCAATTCTACCAGGGAGAGCCATCTTGGAAGACTAAAAGATGATGGGTGGATATGTAAGAATGCAAAAGGTGTGAGGAAAACACTCCACCCTTCTCCCTTTTTATATTTAAAAAAATCCTCACAAGGGACATAATCCCTGCAGAAGTCGAAAGGAATCCTACCCCACAAGGTACTAAAGGCTGAAGATGGAACCATTCAAAGATTTCAATTGATGGGACTGGACAGAAGTGCCGATAGGCAGGACAGGGTGCTTGCCGATCGACAATCCCCCATTTTTGGAAATTTCCTCCTTTCCTTTTTTATCAAATCAGAAAAACTCCATAAAAATAAATTGATATTCTCTCAAGAATTTCTAGAATCCTGTTCCCTCCTTATGGGATTCCCCGTTTTAAATGAAACAACTTTCCTTTGAAAAATTCCAAGAATACTCCTATTTTACGGTCTCAGTAGAAAATTAAAAGGTGCATGTGCAAGCATTCATTCATCATTAAAATAAAAGATAGCTAAAAAACTACATTGCATTGCATATATATGTTTTCTGTGTTACATCATTTTGCAGGAAATAAAGAAAAAGCCAAAAACAAACGGGACTCAGCCCGAACCCACATTCTCTCTCTCTCTCTTTAGCTTCCACCCCTGCGACGCGCTCTCTTACCCCTATGGCGAGACGACCTGCCCCCACTACCCGAGCCAGAGTCTTTCCCGGATGAGGCTGACGGAACCAAACAAGAAGGAATAGGGACATCATCTCGAATGTGGGCAGTTGCTGATGATATCCAGTCTCTGATGTCCTTGAGCCAAGTGGTCGACACCCAAATTTGCTGCAAGGAAAAAGCAGAATTAGAATCAAGCAAAAGAATCAAAAAAGAAAGGAAAAGGACCGAAAGGTTTATCGCAGGACGAAGGATGTCCTCTGTCAAGCCCAGCTCCTCTGGATCCATCACAAGAGGACGGTGCAACATCGACACTATCCCTCCATCAGCCCGTCGGATGTTGTACGAAGGAGTGTGCAGTTGAACAAAAGGGACCTCCGAGGTCGCCGCCGCCGCAGGTGCCGACGGACCACCACCACTATGGGAAGACCCTACCGCCCGACTCGAACCAGCAAGAGGGAAAGGAAAAGCATCATGTATACTGGGCGCCATCATCGCGATCCTTTCATCCTCCAACAACTGTCCCTCCCGCCTCATAGAAGTAAGAGGCTGTGCGGGAGGCACCACCACCTCCTCCTCAGCAATCTGACGAATCACCTCTCCCCTAGGTACCAGGAATGGCCGAACTCATGCGCCAACAAATGCCTCATCTGCGCATTCACCCTAGTCACTCCCGTATCCTGAATGATGGTCCCCCAAGGATAAAAGGTCACCTGAAAATCCACAAGACAAGCACGAGTCAATACAAAATCAGAAGGTGCAAAAAACTAAGACTGAAAAGGAAAAGACCTTACCAGACCACTTGTCAGGTCATTCAAGACCTGACGCACCGCCTCCAAGGAAAGAGATCCCTTCGACTTTCGGTTAGCCTTACGCCATTGGTACAGTCGTCAGAAGTCCCCAACAGTGTCATCCTTCAGAGCAATCAGCGAGGTGTTGCACTCAATCACCTCATAAAACCACGTCTGAATTCACAAGCAAAAAGAGACGCATAAAGAAAATGCGAATGCATGAAAAGAAAATGTGAATGCATGAAAGGAAAATGCAAATGCATGAAAGGAAAATGCACAAAGTAAAGAATACCTCCAAGAGATACGTGGCTCCAGTAAAAGTCTGCTGGTAGCACCGGCTGAATTCATCCAAAGAAGAGTAAAGGGTCGCCAAGGTTAGACTCCCCCAATCATAGAAAGGGATGTTTGAAAACATCTTCAAGTACGGTAGAAACCACAAATGGACGACGTCACCGCTCGACACCACCATGAAACCTCCCAGCACCAACAGGATGAAAAACTGGGCCATCTGCCTCACTTGCATCCCGTCCTCCACATCAACCACTCTGCTCAACAAAACATCATTCAGCAAGGACAGCCGGATAGAATCCCCAGAGACTATCCTCCTCACATCACCGAGTGTTGCATACACCGCCTCCAGCCTCACCCGCAAAGAGCGATCCACCTCTATCTGCTCCTCATCACAATACAGCCCCAATAGTTGCTACACATCTATGGGAGTCACCGTCATCTCCCCAAAGCCAAAATGAAAAGTGTGGGTAGTGTCCCACCACCTCTCCCCCAAGGCACACAAAAATACTGTCAAACGAGGCGTCTCATCCAGCGCAGCCGCCAACCTCCCAAAACCCGCTGAAGATACCATCCAGCACACCACGGGTGGAAGATGCTCCCAAACATCCCTAAGCCCCGTCGTCCCGTGGGCATGCATGTTCTTCAAGGAAATATCCGACTTGCAAAAGGAAAAATTCAATCAAATGTCAAAGAAAAAGGGAAAAATCACCCAAAAAGGAAAGAATGCCAAATGTCAGGTTACTTAACTAACCACCGGGAATCACTCTCGAAGAGAGATGATGTGACGGCTCCCGCAGCAAGGTCCGCTCATCCACAACCGGCTCAAATGCATCAAAGTCATTCTCATTTCCCAAAGTAAGAGGCACCCTGTCCCACCAATCCACATTCACCCAGTCATCAACGACCAACCACTCCCGATGGACAACGGTACTCACAAAAGCGTCCATTTCTTGAAGATCAGAACGTTAGAACAATTTGCAGAGAGAAATCGCAGAAAGAGATAAGGCAAGAATGTGTGAAAAATGAAGGGGATTCGACCCCTTTATATAGGAGGCCAAACGCCATGCCTATCGGCACTTACGCCTGCCATACCGATTGGCACTGTCTCCCCACCTTCCCGAGGCAGCCCAAAAGTCCGTGCCACTGTCGAATGGCACCTCTCAGTCTATGACGACCGGCACCCCACTTAAAATTTTGAACAAAAATTTCCAAAAAATACTAGGAAGCCTCGAAAAATCCTCAAAAAATTCCTAAAAATCCCAGGAGGGATTTAGAATGTTTTTCATCAAGAAAATTTTGCACTCCTTCAGGCAACACATCGTTTTCCCCAACAGAACCCTCAAAATCCAAGCAATTGACCTCTCGGGCAAGGCGCCCGGACCACCTAATCACCTCCTCATCAGAATTTACAAAAGGCCCCCCATCCATCGGCTACCCGGTACAATACATTTTCACATGGTATTTTTCCCAGTAGAAATCAGAAGAACCACTCGCCCCAAGCGATCTCTCCTAAGGGCAATCTAAATTTTTGCCATCTGATTCATCGTTCCCCAGCGGAATCTCAAATCCAATTCTTATCCCCCAAACGGAACCCCTCTTCCCTAGCGGAATCCTCAAGAGCTAAGTGAAAACTCCTCCCGGTAAGGCTCCAAAAAATCCCTAAAGGATCACATGATCACTTCCCTAGCGGAATTCTCTCACAGCACCCAAAATAGGTTGTTCCCCCTGCGAGGTCTCCTATAAAGCTTCCCCCAGCTATCAGCTCCCCAGCTCAAATCGGAATCACAAAGCTCTTTCTCCAGTAGAATCAAAATACAATATTTATCTGGGTTAAAATTGACCCCGATCTTGGATCGTCACCTTCGCTAGGTCAGAATTGACCTCGGTCCTCGGTCGTCACCACTCTAGGGTCAGAATTGGCCCCGATCTTGGATCGTCACCTTAGTCAGGTCAAAACTTACCTCGGTCCTCGATCGTCACCACTCTTGGGTCAAAATTGGCCCCGGTCTTGGATCGTCACCTTAGTTAGATCAGAATCGACCTCGGTCCTCGGTCATCACCACTCTTGGGTCAGAATTGGCCCCGGTCTTGGATCACCACCTTAATTAGGTCAGAATTTACCTCGGTCCTCGGTCGTCATCACTCTTGGGTCAGAATCAGCCCCGATCTTGGATAGTCACCTTAGTTAGGTCAGAATTGACCTCGGTCCTCGAACGTCACCACTCTTGGGTCAGAATTGACCCCGATCTTGGATCTCCACCTTAATTAGGTTAGAATTGACCTCGGTCCTCGGTCGTCACCACTCTTGGTTCAGAATTGACCCCGGTCTTGGATCATCACCTTACTTAGGTCAGAATCGACATCGGTCCTCGGTCGCCACCACTCTTGGGTCAGAATTGACCCCGATCTTGAATTGTCACCTTTGTTAGGTTAGAATTGACCTGGGCCCTCGGTCATCACCACTCTTGAGTCAGAATTGATCCCGATCTTGGATCGTCACCTTAGTTAGGTCAGAATTGACCTCGGTCCTCGATCGTCACCACTCTTGTGTTAGAATTGACCCCGATCTTGGATCGTCACCTTACTTAGGTCAGAATTGATCTCGGTCCTCAGTCATCATCACTCTTGGGTCAGAATTGACCCCGGTCTTGGATCGTCACCTTAGCTAGGTCAGAATTGACCTCGATCCTCGGTCATCACCACTCTTGGGTCAGAATTGGCCCCGGTCTTGGATCGTCACCTTTGTTAGGTAAGAATTGACCTCGGTCCTCGGTCATCACCACTCTTGGGTCAGAATTGACCCCTGTCTTGGATCGTCACCTTAGTTAGGTCAGAATCGACCTCGATCCTCGATCGTCACGACTCTTGGGTCAGCATTGTCCCCGGTCTTGGATCGTCACCTTAGTTATTTTAGAATCGGCCTCGGTCCTCGGTTGTCACCACTCTTAGGTCAGAACTGACCTCGACCCTCTGAATTGGTCATCCTCAAGTCCTCAAAACCGACCTCGATCCACTGAATTGGTCACCCTCGCTTCCTTAGGCCCGCAGATTCGGCTTTGATCCACAAAATTGATCATCCCGAGCATACTTCTTAGGTCCTCAAAATTAACCTCGACCCTCTGAATCGGTCATACTCCCTCAAAGGCATCATGCGGTGTCTAATCGACGACTATCATTTGTTCCAAATTCAAATGTCGAGGGGCTCTGTAGACACCTCACTCTATTACCCCCTAACTCTCCTTTGGTCCCTAGTACCTCCACTCATCATCGTAAACCGAGGTCACGTCACGAGTACTGACCTGGAAGCCATCAGGCACCCCCCGGCTTAGTTTGACCCAAAAGTCAAACTCCTCATCTCGACTGAGACTCAATGAATCTTCAAAGGTAACAGAATACCCTTTCCAATGGTCCCCCCAGTGCACAATTCTAACTTACCATGCGGACGAATGATCCATTTGCGTTCGAAACCTGACCTAGAGGCCACCGGGCACTCTCGGGCTCTGTTGACCCAAGTCAACCCTTCGGCTCAACTGAGGCTGAATGAATCTTTGAAGGGCACTAAATACCCTTTCCAACGGTCTGTCCCGTGCACAATTCTGACTTTTCATGCGGACGAACGATCCGTTTGACTCCGGGAAGCCACCGAGCGCTTCTCGGTCCCGGTTGACCAAAGTCAACCCTCCAAACCGAGTCAAACTCTTTGGAATGTCTAAGTACATCTCCTAAACTTTCTAAAAGTGTGCCTCGTGCTTGATTCGGACTTACCATGCGAACGAACGATCCGTTTGCATCCAAATGATTCCCCGTCCAATGGACTGACAAATGCTTTCGAGCCATATTTGACCCAAAGTCAACTCCCGAACCCAAGAGCGTTCCAAAGGACTTTAGAAGGTCTATGAATTAACTTTCCAACGGTATGCCCCGTGCATGATTCTGACCAACGATTTTCCCTTGGCGGTCGATTTTCCAAAAAAAACCTGAAACACACTACCAAACGGCAGGTTCCAGAACCTGCCTATCGGCACCTGCCTACCGAGGGGCAGGAAGGGATCTATGTCGATCGGTAGACCCCTGGGGCTATAAAAGGATTCCTTAACCTCATTTGCAAGAAGAGCCCATATTTGATAGAAATCTCTCTGAACGAATCCCAGAAACCTCTCTCGAAGGCAGCGTGATTTCAACTTCCAAATCCCTTTTTCACTTCCACTTTTCATCATCCCTTTCATCAAAATTGATGAATTAACCACTCTCCATCATCATCCGAGATCAAGGTCTGCTCTCCAACGTTCAAGATCAAGCTCAAGATCTTCAAGAAGGTCCAACTTTCTCAAACTCTCTCTTAAATTCTCTTGAATTCCCAATAACTTGTTTTCTTACTTAGCACTTTTATAACCTCAGCTCACATACCATAAATACACTTTTTATCTAGTATTATTGCACATATCTTATTTTCATATAAATAAAAACCCAAAAAATAAGAAAAAGAGGGTTTGCTCCTAAATTCCAAATAGGGATTCTCACACTTTTTCCACATTTTTCTCATAACTAAAACACTTTTTCTACACACACACACACACACACACACACACACACACACTTACAAATAAGAGATTTCTCCATTTTGGATTTATGGGTTAAACCCCACCCCTCACTTTACATGCGAACTACATGGACTTTGATTCCTTTATAGGCTACGTAGGCGTCTCGGGGTAAAACTCGAGACTCGAGTCCTTTCTCTCACTTTTTCTCTCATTTTCTCTTTTCTCTAAATTCATTTTTCTTACATTATTAGTCTTAGTGACGTATTACTCCATGTGCATTATCATTCCCTTATAATGATCAATGTAGGGGTAGCCGCGTAATTCTTATTTTTCTAATATTACTTTTATATCTTCCTACGGATGACTCGCTTTATCTTTTCCATGATACAAGTCGAAGATTCCTACCTCAATTATATATCTACACACATGCACACATCTCACATGGGGAAACATAAAGGAAAATAACAAATATCCATGAGAGACCGAAAGGGAGGAATGGGTGCCTAACACCTTCCCATTTCGTAACTAAGCCTCCGAACCCTTTCTGAATCATTTTGGTTTCGCACGCACCACTATGTCTTTGGAAGCCATCCTTCGAGGTGGCTTCCTTGTTTTCTTTTGTCTGTTTTAAATAAAATAGATTGGCGACTCTGAATCTCTCTACATTTTTCACACCTCATAAAATCGACGCTGGCCGAAGCGCTCTCCTGAGAGGGGACGCACGGGACCCGAAGGATCCTTCCTCTCTCCGTGGTGGGGATCGGGGATGGACATAGTACTGAGATGAAGAGATGCAAGCAGTTTGAAAGAGGACTACACGCGAGAATTGAGAATTCAATCACTCCATTAAAAATTTATGAGTATTCTTAGTTGATTGACATTACTACTATTGTGGAACTTCAACCTTGAACTGATCTCATAACCAAACTATTATAAACAACCATATCATCAGAACCCCCATTCTAGACCTCATCCATTACAAACTCAAATAGACAAGCTTATTCCCAAATCCATCACACTACAACCCGTTTCGAGATCCATTATAACAAATGCCATGAGATAGGACACATTTGGCCCCGATGTCTTAAGATAAAATCATCTCCAATCCGTCTCCAATTGAACATGCCCTCACAAAATCCAAAATTATGTTCTATTCTGAATCACTTCAAGCCAACTCAGAAAGTTCAGCCAATTTTGAATCGTGGGATGAATTATGCCACACGGACTATGCTAAATGAACATGACATGATTAAAGGTATGAATATTTTTTAGCATGTTCCTACACATATTTTGTTTGACACAGGAGCTAGTCATTCTTTTATTAGTCTTAGACTAGATAAATTAATAAGATTTTCTCCAACCTCCTTAATTACTCAAGTGGATATTGAATTACTCACATGTGAAATGAATACATCAACATGGGGTTATAGGGATTATAAAATTCAGCTTAGCCTAGGAACTCTGTCTGTGAATTTGATAATATTAAATATTTGTGGGTTCGATATTATTATCGAAATGGATGTATTTTCTAAATGTCACGCTTATATCAATTGCCAAGCTAAGAAATTCATTTTCGAAATGAAAATATTTGTTCTTTTATTTTCCAAGGAATAGGTTTTTCAAAACCTTCAAATTTTTAAATTCAGATTTCTTCTTTGATTCCAAATGTGTTTGAACAATTTGAAGAAGTTTTTGTTGAAGATTTACCAGGATTACCCCCTTCTAGATAAATTGAGTTTAATATCAATCTTTATCCCAATACACTTCCTATTTTGATACCCCCGTATCGAATGGCTCATTTAGAACTTCAAGAACTTTGTACCCAATTAGATGATCTTTTATCAAAAGGTTTCATTCAATTAAGTTCATCACCTTGGGGAGCTCCAGTACTATTTGTTAAGAAACATGATGGAAGTTTTAAACTGTGCATAGATTATCGTAAATTGAATTCTATAACTATTAATAATAAGTATCCTTTATCCCGAATAGGATATCTATTTGATCAACTTAGAGGATCAAGGGTATTTGGTAAAATAGACTTAATATCCAATTATCATCAGTTATGCGTCAGAGAGGAAGACATTCCGAAAAGTGATTTTCAAACTTGTTACAAACATTTTAAATTTACCATAATGTCATTTGGTTTAACCAATGCCCTAGCAGCTTTTATAGATCTAATGCACCGAATCTTTAGACCTTTTCTGGACCAATTCGTTATCGTTTTCATTTACGATATTCTTGTATATTCTCAAAACTTGATAGAGCATATTCATTATTTGAAGATAGTCTTAAGTACTCTCAGAACTCATCGGTTATACGTCAAAAAAAAAATGTGATTTCTCAATGAAAGAAAATAAATTTTTAGGAAATGTGATTTCTGAAAATGGAATCCAAGTTGATCCAGCTAAAATTTTAGCCATTTGGGAATGGAAAAATCCTACCAATATCATCGAAATAAAGAGTTTTATCGAATTTACTGGATATTACCATCGTTTTGTCGAAGGGTTTTTAAACATTGCTCTTCCCCTTTCAAAACTAATTAGGAAAGAAGTTCCATTTGTATGGACGGAAGAATGTAACCAATCATTCCAAGTGTTAAAGAACTAGTTGACTACTACTCCTATACTCACTATTCCTTCTAGTGATGTATGTTATGAGGTATATATCGATGTTTAATTACAATGATTAGGATGTGTGTTAATGAAAAATGAAAAATTAGTAGAATGTGGGTCACAACAACTCACGACGCATGAGCGTAATTATCTGATCCGTGATCTAAAACTAGAATTCGTAGTTTTTGCATTAAAAATTTGGCGTTGTTACCTTTATGGTATAAGTTTACAAGTATTTTCAAATAACAAAAGTTTGAAGTGTATATTTACCCAAAAGGACTTGAGCTTAAGACAACGACGATGGATAAATTTTTTAGAGGATGACCGATTTAAACTTAATTACCATCTAGGAAGAGGTATTGAAGTAGCGACCGCTTTAAGTCGAAATCTGGTGGGTAGACTTCATACTTTAAATTCCTATGATATCTCCACTACCATAGAGCAATATTATATAAGATCACTTACCCCTTACACCAATTTTTTTAGCATTATCGCTTATCCCGAGTTAAGAAAGAAAATATTAATTCAACAAACCCATGATTCCTTTGGACAAAAATTTTTAAGCAAAAATACAGATTTTTCCTACAATAGAGAAACATAACTCTGATTTAGAAATAGATTATATGTATCTAACCATACATCTTTACGAAAAGAAGTGTTCCAAGATGCTCATCATTCGAAATTCATGATACACCCGGGAGCTCAAAAATGTATCATGCTTTGAAGAAGTAATATTTATGGCCAAACATGAGAACCGATATCGATAATTTGTTAAGGAGATGTCTTACTTGTCAAGAAGAAAAGATAGAACACCAACACCTTGGTGGACTTCTTTAACCCCTACCTATTCCTGAATGGAAATGGGATCATATTACCATGGATTTTGTTAGCGGACTACCTCGTACATCCCAATGACATTATTCATTTTGGGTGAAAGTATATCGACTTACTTAATCTGCCCATTTTCTACCTTCACAGACCACCGATTAATTCCAAAAGCTTAGCAAGTAATATATTCGAGAAATTATTCGATTATATTGAATCCCTTTATCCATTGTACCAGATAAAGATCATCGTTTCATAAGAAAATTTTGGTAAGCATATCAAGCTGCAGTGGGTACTAAACTTCACTTAAGTACTGCATTTCACCCCCAAACGGATGGACAATCAGAACTTACAATTCAAACCCTAGAAGATATGTTATGGGATTGTACGTTAGATATGTCTGACCATTGGAATATATAGTTGCCCCTTGCCGAATATTTGTAGAACAATAGCTATCAAATGAGTATCAAAGTTGCCCCATTTGAAGCTTTATATGGACGACCTTGTAGATCCCTGGTATGTTGGATAGAATCAGGAGATAGTAGACACTTTGTTCCTAAAATGGAGGTAATACAACAGATTCGAGAGAAGTTGAAGACAACCCAAGATCACTAAAAGGGTTATGCTGATCATCGCCGAAAACCATTGGAATTTCAAGAAAAAGAGAAAATATTTCTGAAAGCTCCCCCCTGAAAAAGAATTTTATGTTTCGGTAAGACAGGAAAATTATCCCCCAATATATTAGACCTTTCACAGTTTCTAAAAGAATTGGCTCCCTAGCCTATCAATTAGAATTGCCTATGGAATTATCCAATATCCATAATGTGTTTCATGTATCACAGTTACGCCAATATATACCAGGTCCATCCCATACCATCACATGGTAAGATATTTCAGTTGAACCTAACCATGAATTTGAAGTACGTTCTATTCAATTTCTTGATCGCCGAGTGAAGTATCTAAAAAATAAGGAAATTCCCTTAGTTAGAGTACTTTGGGAACACTAGAATCGGTAAAAAGCTAAATGGGAACCAAAACAAGCATTGAAGGATCAATACACCGATTCATTTTAAGGTAAAATTCTAGTACGAATTGTTTTTAGGTAGGTAGATTGTAAGAATCGGGAAATTTTCAAATCCTAATAACTACGACCTCGATTTAAACCCACATAAGATAGGTAAAATCAAGTCTTCTAAAGCAGAAATGAACTATGTTTGAAAACAAACAACTTTGTTAATTAACTTTAACCCCTTGAAGTTTCTATTAATTACAAAAGATCCCTAAAACGTTTAAAATAAGATAACCTGAGATATATTTAACTCGTAGACCCCAACCTTATATCAAATTAAACCGTTGGGATTCAACTAACATAAAATTACGGTTTCAACCCTAGGAACCTTTTGAAATTATCAAAATGCCCCTAAACTTTACAAACAAATTGTACTTTTATGACTATAAATGCAATTATACATTTGATAAAGGACTAAAATCAAAACCTTCTTAAATCTTATTTTAACCACTTTCCACATACTACCCCACATCAAGATAAAAGGTTAAAAACACATGGTGAACCCTAGGAACCCATGTGCACCCCATTTACCCACAATTAAAACTTCCCCTAAACTAGTTCAAATCCACCTCTTTTTAGCTCCAATCAAATCCCCACATGAACTATTATAAATACCCCTCGACCTAAGCAGTAAAAACTCACCCCACAGTTCATTTTCAAATCTCAAAATTTCTCTCAATTCAGGTAACTCGTCATTTTATGCTTCATTTTCAGTTCTTTCAATTTTAGAAGTTTTTTGTATAGTTATTAAAGTTAAAACACTCAAAATATGCAAGCTTTTACATGTAGAATGGCCTAGGATAGTAAAAATCAGTAAGAACACCATTAAAGCTTGAGCATTAATGGTGAAACTCATTATAGTGCCTTAAGCTTTGATTTAAAGACATTGATAAACTCATTATAACCTAAGGATATTGAGTGTAATGATGAAAAGCCATGAATGTTCACGTAAAGACAAAATCGACCGAAAGTGTTTTTTGAACTCAAGACGTGTAAATTCAAAATTCTCAATGTACAATCCATCAAAATCCTTGAAACGAAAACCAAACTACTCTCACATGTAGAAAAAATCAAACCTAATTCATAAGAGACCTTGACATACTCTAGAAATCCATGAAAGTTAGGTCAAATTGTCATGAAAAACACACCTTTGAAACTTGAGTTATACTGAGATTCGTTCCATAAAACTTACATATTTGGATTCCTCATGAAAAATTAGGCTAAGTTGGTTAAGAAATCATCTCAAATGGTATAACAACGAATGAGAAAACCTCAGTCAAAGATTAAAACCCTAAAAAGTCAAAATCGAGAGGTTGAATATGAAGACTATGGTTAGAAACTTTGACCGCGCGCATGAGGGCATGTGGCGAATCAGAAAATTCTGATTTTTTTCCTAAAAAATTTATTTGATTTTTCTGATCAAAATGGTATTAAATAAGACCATGTTTGGATATTTATAGACGAAGTTATGTAAAAATAAGATTTTTCCTTAAAGAAATCAACTTAAAATTACAAATCAACCCTATCAAATTTTCCATCTTAGGAATTTGAACCCAAAACTTTGCCCATTCATACATCAAACTCTTTTAAGATATCACCTGCACCAAAGTTAAAAAATGATCTTAAGGTCACTATTTTAGAGTCCCAAGACAATTACAGACAAGCCCCCAAAACTTTAATAAAGATAGTCTTAAATACAAAAGTGACTGATTAAACCATAATACTCATATACCACACATTGTATAACAGAAAATCAAGCCCCAATTCTTCTGAATATTCCAGTGTAACAGCAATTCAACTGAATATAAAGCAAGTGGGTTGTTTCTACCTTTTCAGTATTATACTTTGTGTATTTGAAATACTGCTAGTGATATCACTATGTGATAGCCACATTTACTCTCAGTATGTGCATGTTATTATACTGCCCTACTACATACTTTGTTAACCATCATCAATATTTGAATTATCACCAGTATTTAAATTTTAGAATCAGTTTTAACCCTTTTCACCTAATAACTAAGATTATACTTATTGATTCAGTTTGCCCTCACATTTTTGTGACATTCTTTGACTTTCTTCAAAATATGATTATAATCAAACTGATAATATACCGTATTTACCTAAGCGGACTAATCACTATGGAATTATGAATCGTAAACATTTTGATGTTTGTAATCTGATAAATATGGAATTATCAACTTATTAATGTCTGTCGTTTTAAAAACTGATTCTATACACACTCGAACTCTCATTTATATCTATATCATTATTATAGAACTGGTAGAACCTACTTCAAATATTTGTGCTAATTCCTTCCTTCTCCAGATGCACCAGGAGAAAGTAAATAGTATATCTTTCCTACTAGAGACAGAAACTGATTGTCTGTTTGTGTATGTGATTGTATGGGTAGAGATTAAACTAGATGGGAGAGAGTAGTGTCGCTTTTTAATTTTTTATATTGTCATGTGTACTAGAAACATGTAGCTCACCCCTGATGTGGTTCAACCCTATGTAACGTATTAATAATAAATAAAAGGTTATGTTATTCCACCTTAACTTTAATTCATTGGTTTACGTATACTTCTTGTTCAGTCATACCAAAAAGTAGGGTGTGACATCTATACACAATAATATAGAGTTAAATTGGTAAAATTAATGATTTGGGAGTATGGTAATGTAATGAATTTGTTTGTTTTTGGACATAACTTAGTTCTACCTCAAAATATCCCGGACAATAAATCAAAATTTTCCACTTCTTTTGTGTAGGCTAAAAATAATGAATCCCGTCATCTTTAGATGTATTTGAAGCATTAAATAATGACACGGCATACAAATTTGACATAATTATTATTGGTGGGGGTATTTCGGTCAGATTCACTTCTCACACTACTATCTACTACAAACAATTATTACAAAACGGTTATTGACACTTGACGCTTTATTGAAAATCAATGCCTAAATACATATGCATATTTATGCTTTTTTTAATTATTTACTTAAATATATTTCATTTCAATTACTCTGACCAACTCCCACCGACCCCCATAACTACATCCACAACGGGCACAACAACCAACACAAAGTGAATATACATGAGGATAGATTATAGTTAAAAATGGAGAATTTCTATCCAAATTTACTAAAATAAATGCAATAATCTACAAAGAGATGAATACTTACCAAATTGATTCGTAACTTGAGATTCTCCGAATAAGTTCCCCCGTTCTTGATCCTTATGTAATTATGCAAACATTTACATCATGCATTCATGGAAATCCTTTTTTTTATCTTGAGATTCTATCTCCTATTGTTGGATAGGATTTCTCTCCTCTAATACAACCAATTGCTCTCTTAATTACGTCACCTCTTCATCACGAGCCCTCAACTGTCCAATTGTACTTGAATCTTTAGAGGGCTTCGGGACCATATGATAATATGGAAAGATTTTTTTTCTGAAAACATACACAGATATCTCCTCTTGTTATGTAAATGATGCGCTTAGCTGTGAGAATATCTCTTTTAGATCCATAAACATATCCTGCCATATAAAAAATATTATAATCTCACAACATAATTAATCAATGAATTTTAAAATAACAATATAAATGTAACTAACACCAAATATGCACATACTTAATTTTCCTTGCACTTCGGCTCCACCTAGTCTTTCTTTTTTTCACTCCAATGAGATGATTTAAAGAAGTTAGCAATATGGGGTTTCTCACCACCCTTTTCTTTAGCCTATTCATAAATGGAATGGATGAGAATATAACGATACATTGATAAGTAATTAAATTCATAAATTACAAAATGCATCACATCCCCCACAAGTATGATTCCAAGGCAAACTAGCACGTGCTAGTTGACCTTTTAGTGACCATATCTAATTAAAAACATAAAAATAAATATTAAATGAACCTCCAATAATGAAAATTTTCAAGTAATAACTAAATTAAAAATATAATGAACTATGAATTAGTTACCTTTAACTTCTCACCGCTCCAAACATCGTCAATCATGTACTTCCAATCGTCAGGTGTAACTCCACCGTATGGATTCTTTTTATGGTCGAATTTGTCCTTCAATAATTTATGTTTTACCCCTCCAGTTATTGTACCTCTACACACACTTGCTATGAATTTCATATCCCACGGACTCATCCTCATCATACTTAACAATATCAAACATAGCCTACAAATTTCTTTTACTTAGAAATTAACATAATATCATTGGAAAAAATTTCCATACCAAAAGACCATAAATATATGTGGGTGGGTGGGTATTTATAGTGTAACAGAAAACTAATGAAAAATTAAATATCTAATCGAAAGAATCAAATATAACTACCCGTATCCTAGTGATCACTACATCTTATGCCCCATAATCAATTCCACTCCAATGATTCACCCCACAAAGTAGTGTTGTATTTCTAACCTCGACTTCGATTTATTGTCCTAGAGAAGGAGAACTTACTCCCATAGGTTCCTCATCACTTTCCAACACATGAACTTCATGTTTTCCATGTCTTTTTACCATTTTCTCAATCTTCTTTCCATGTGTTAAGCCTCACACTCATTTTTTGGTTGTAGTGTCTGTAGAAAAAGAAATATAAAAAAGTAATAAAATAAATTTCAAGTATTACAAAGTAAACTACTAATCAAAATAACTTACTTATCATGGGAACATCGACTTGTATATGAGAACGTGTGTGCTCGCGTTCAGATGATCAAATTATATATAAAACCCTTTTAATCCAAACAAACCCTAAACATGCAGCAGTATGTGATTGAATAAATTGATAATCTACGCAAGAACATTCAAACACATGCAATTAAGGAAAAATCCCCCTCAGGGGAAAAACCATTTATTTTCACTATAATTTGTAAGAGAACGGCTTACAATCGGATTACAATGAAAATACAAGTTGACTAAGAATTACCCTCGGGTATCGGATTCTGTAGTCGCGGCTGGAATTATCCCTTTCCAGTAGGGCTGCAATGAAGAAGAAGAACAGTCTCCTCCACAAGGGTTGAACAAACCAAAGTTGTGTTCTTGGGTTGCAAAAGGATTCACAAAGGTTTGGCAATGATGTGTGAATCAAAACATGAGTCTTGGGACTCAAAAATATGAAGACTAGATGTATTTGGATTCTCAAATTCGTCTCCTAAAGTCTTTCAAAACAACTCCCCCGAAGTTGGTATTTATAGGAAAAAATATGAAGAGTCCCACGTTCTTAAAACTCTAAAATTCTATCTAGCGTACAAAAAAAAAACAGCATTCTTTAAGGAATTTTCTCTATCTTCAAAAGGTCATAACTCCTTCACCGTAGCTCGGATTGAGGTGCCGTTTTTTCCAGTATCTTCGTTACGGCGAGATCTTCAACTTTATAGCTGACCAGACCTCCGAACTATGGATGTGAAATTACGAAAATGCCCTTGAACTATCCTATTGTGCCTTTTTTTTACTGTTTTGACTTCCCTTGCATACCACTTGCATTAAGTCCCTAAAATCTTGGAACGTGAAGTCATTGAGGCAGATGTGGGACATATTAGTGGAGATAATGCATGCTTGATTCTCGGAATTCGGATAGAGGCCGTCATGTGAGATCGTGAGGAGACGTGCCAAATGTAGCGGCGTACGACATAAATAAATGAAACATTTCGGACATGTGAAAAATGTCCTTACAAATCTCCCCCTATGTCTATGCCGGTACATATATAAAAAATCCGAATTATCAAATATGAAATTGCCTATACAAATCTACCCTCCCATGAACCCAAAACTGGAAAAGGTACAAATGAATAGTCTTCATCGTTTGTTCTTTAATTCTTCAGGAATCTCAAAACTTTTCTCATCAGGGTGTGCAACATATGGATCTGCAATCTTCATACCTAAACACATGAGACAAAGCAAATACCACGTGACATATCGAGTTTGAAATGAGATAACATGGATATCAATATATGATAAAAATATAAGCAACATCTCAAAAACTCCCCCAGAATTCAAACTCCCCCATAATATGATAATTCTTTCTCCCCCTTTTTATGATGTCCCCAAATGGACAAATTAGAGAAATAAATCAAATAAGAAAGTGCAGGGTGTCACTAGGATAAAAACACACCATGAATAAATAGAAAGCAACCAAGTCAATGATAGCGTAAATGAAGTGGTGTGATCAAATTCGATAGGAAAATCAATGCATACAAACATGACATATGTGCACGATGAATATTGGATATTCCTAGCGAATGAACTCAAATGCTTCCTTTGGTGTGAAACAGTGACAATATAAGATATTGACTCAATCAAATCAACAAATTAAAGCTCAAAATGATTTTCACACCAATAACGTCCAAAATGATTTTATGCTTTTTCAGAACTTTCAAGGAAGTGCAAACCCGTTTAGATTCTCCAACCAAACTCCCTCAGATATTGTATTGAATAGAGGCATTCTAAATTCTCAAACTTTGGAGAATTGATGGTGAAACCTAAGTGGCCCATATTTGGCATGAATTGCTTTTTATTTCCTTTAAATTTTTTCGGGCTCTTTTAACCTCTTTGGACCTCGGGTATTAAAATTCCTCCATTTTTTAGGTCCTTTTTAACGGTGGCTTTTGCGCAAAGGATGGATGATTACCTTTCGCAGCCCCTCCCCGTTATACAAAAACACACAGTCTCACCAAAATGGTTTTTACATGCATTCCAATCTTGTCAAGTTTTATCGCATATTGTACATTGTATAGACAGGATTGAGATGAAAACACGCAAGCCAACATGAGATAGACAAGTGCAATAATCAAATATAGCCGTGCATGTGTGAAATAAAGGATATAGGAGTCAAACATGTAGGAAGATATCACTAATTACATCTCAAAGACTCCAATCAATGTAAAGCACAAGGATGAAATGATGTAGCCTCTCAAATCTCTATCAAACATTCACATGGATAAATGGAATGAAGTTGTGACTTGGCTATCTTACATGCCCATCCATAAAAGAAGCAAAATACAAAAATATTTTTGGATTTTTTCAAAAATTTGGAAAAAAAGAAATAAAATCTTTTTGTGCTTTTCTCAAAATTTTTCTTAAAAGAAAATCTTTTTGTATTTTTTTTAAAAGAAATATAAAAAGCAAAAGGAATAAAACAAAGCTGTACAACAAAGTAATGGTACATATAAAACAGACTAGCAATAGGAAGCATATGATATGAACATGAAGAAGCATCCTATTCTAGACATAGACCAACCCCTCAGTCAACTGTGCAAATCCCTAAAGATTTCCTAAGACTCTCAAATCTAAGGGCATCTAAAGGTTTCGTGAAAATATCGGCTAACTGACGGTCGGTAGGAACAAAACTCAGGGATACGACTTTCTCTTCAACTAACTGACGAATAAAGTGCTCACGTATCCTGATGTGTTTTGTGCGCAAATGCTGAACTGGATTGCGGGATATGTGTATCGCGCTCGTGTTATCACAGGAAATGGTCATGGTGTCCTGTGATATCCCATAATCCTCCAGCATTTGCTTCATCCACAAGAGTTGTGTGCAACAACTCCCGGCGGCTATGTACTCAGCCTCCGCAGTGGACAAAGAGATGGAATTTTGCTTCTTGCTCATCCAGGAGACAAGAGCAGAACCAAAATAGAAACACCCACCAGAAGTGCTCCTACATCCATCAACATCCCCAGCCCAATCAGCATCCGAGTAGGCGGACAGACGGTCATCGGTATCAAAGGAATACCAAATCCCGTTTGAGAGAGTCCCACTTACGTATTTAATAATACGTTTTAGAGCAAGTAAATGTGACTCTTTTGGGGATGCCTGATAACGCGCACAGACTCCAACACTAAAGGCGATGTCGGGACGACTGGAAGTCAAGTAGAGGAGACTACCTATCATACTCCGATATAAGGTTTGCTCTACAGAATCCGATACCCGAGGGTAATTCTTAGTCAACTTGTATTTTCATTGTAATCCGATTGTAAGCCGTTCTCTTACAAATTATAGTGAAAATAAATGGTTTTGTCCTTGAGGCGGATTTTTTCTTAATTGCATGTGTTTGAATGTTCTTGCGTAGATTATCAATTTATTCAATCACATACTGCTGCATGTTTAGGGTTTGTTTGGATTAAAAGGGTTTTATATATAATTTGATCATTTGAACGCGAGCACACACATTCTCAAATTGGTATCAGAGCAAGTAAATGTGACTCTTTTGGGGATGCCTGATATCGCGCACAGACTCCAACACTAAAGGCGATGTCGGGACGACTGGCAGTCAAGTAGAGAAGACTACCTATCATACTCCGATATAAGGTTTGCTCTACGTCCTTGCCTGAAGTGTCCTTACTAAGCTTGGTAGTGGTACTCATAGGTGTACGTGCATGCTTAGCGGAGTCTAAACCAAATTTCTTCACTAGGTCTCTAGCATACTTGGATTGGGAGATGAACATCCCATCCTCTAGCTGACGAACCTGGAGACCAAGGAAGAATGTAAGCTCACCAACCATGCTCATCTCAAACTCACTTTTCATCTCCTCCTCAAACTGGTGAGCATGCTGGGAGCATGTGGATCCAAAAACTATGTCGTCCACATAGACCTGGGCAACCAAAATAGCACCGTCATCTCTCCTAACGAACAACGTCATATCTACTCCCCCTCTCTTGAAGCCACGAGCTAAGAGATAGGAAGTAAGCCTCTCATACCAAGCACGGGGTGCTTGCTTCAAACCATACAAGGCTTTCCTCAGATAGTAGACGTGCTCAGGGTGCTGAGGGTATTCAAACCCTTTTGGTTGTTCCACATAAACCTCCTCCTGTAGAATGCCATTCAAAAAGGCACTCTTGACATCCATCTGATACACCTTGAAGCGCAGATAACATAAGATGGCGAGCAGAAGACGGACGGACTCAAGCCTCGCAATAGGAGCAAATGTCTCCCCAAAGTCTACACCTTCTATCTGTGTGTAGCCTTGAGCGACCAACCTAGCCTTATTTCTGATTATGGTACCATTTTCATCCATTTTGTTCTTAAAAATCCACCGGGTACCTATCACATTAGTCTCACTAGGTCGGGGGACAAGTTCCCAGATATCATTCTTTTTAACCTGAAGCAACTCATCCTGCATAGCTGATAGCCAGTATTCATCCTTGAGTGCTTCTTTATGGTTCCTGGGCTCGACTTTGGACGTGTAGCAAAGATGGCTAACAACGTTCTCTAGCTGAGCACGAGTCTTGATCCCTAGAGTGGGATCACCAACAATGGCAGAAGGGTCATGACTCTTGCGAACCCAATCAGGTGTGTCCCCTAACACAAGAGTAGGGTCCACAGAGTGTGAGAGAGGAACAGGTAAATCACTATCAGAACAATCATCATCCTCACACTGAAGGTTAGGACAATAACCGTCGGAGGTTCGTCATCTTGCACGGTGATGTTTATTGATTCCATAATCTTAGAGCTCTTCAGGTTAAAAACCCGGTACGCTATGCTATTCGATGCATATCCTAGAAATATTCCCTCGTCGCTTTGGGAGTCAAACTTTCCTAATTGCTCTTTATCCCGTAGGATGTAGCATTTACTCCCAAAGACACGGAAATATGCCAGGTTGGGCTTCTTGCCAGTCCACAACTCATAAGGAGTGTGAAGTGTGTGTGGACGTAGATACACCCTATTCACCGTGTGGCATGCAGTAGACACTGCCTCTGCCCAAAATCTCCTAGAAACTTTACGACCTAGAAGCATAGATCTAGCCATCTCTTGGATCGTTCTATTCTTTCTCTCAACTATCCCATTTTGCTGAGGAGTTCTCACAGCAGAAAACTCATGTTTGATCCCAAGGCTGTCACAGTACAAATCAACCTTTGCTTCCTTGAATTCAGTGCCGTTGTCACTACGTATTCTGTTAATAGTGACACCGTGTTGATTTTGCAGGACACGACACTTGGTCGTTAAGAAATCTACAGCATCGGATTTCTCTCTCAGAAAACCTACAATGGAGTATCTGGAGAAATCATCTACCATCACGAGGATGTACCTCTTACCACCTAGACTCTTAGTAGAGTGGGACCCATAAGATCCATGTGAATCAACTCCAGAACACGAGAGGTGGTAATGGAATGTAACTTCCTATGAGGACTACGAATTTGTTTTCCCAACTAACAGGGTCCACAAACGGTCGAAGTTGACTTTCCAAGAGATGGTAAGCCACGTACTAGGTCCTTTTTAGATAAACGATTGAAATCTCTAACGTTCACGTGACCTAGACGTTGGTGCCACAGATTTATAGGAGTGATCGTGGCGCTGTTGCAGACAAGTGAGTATGTGGGCTCAGTCCCATAAAAATTATCCTCGGTCCTCACCCCTTGCATCAAAAGTTTACCGGCTTGATTGTAGACTTTACACGCGTCCTGGTCAAACTTTACTGCAAAGTTAGTGTCGCACAGCTGGCTAATGCTGAGAAGGTTTGCTTTCAAACCTTTGACGTACAAAACATTTTCTAGCTTAGGAAAACCAGGTAACTCGATAGTACCTCGTCCTATAATGCTAGACTTACTCCCATCTCCAAAGGTGACTCTGCCATCTTGATAATCCTCAAGAGTAGTAAAAAATGAGGCATCACCTGTCATGTGTCTGGAGCACCCACTATCAAAATACCACTGTGAGGTATTATGTGCTTTGAGAGCAACATGAACAACAAAGGCCTTTTTATCTTTCTTAGGCACCCAAGCAGAGATGACCTTTTGTTTGCCTTTGTTGGTTTTAGCTGGAATGTAAGAAGCATTCACTAACGGCGAAGACATCCGTCGGAATTATTTCATCAAACTCTGAGTCGTGGCAGCTAAGAACTCAAATCGCTCTCTCAGACTAGAAAACTCATCAGTATGTCATGGTGGAGCAGTAGTACGTCGTGTCCGACCCATGCTATAGCAAGTTTCCCTAAGGTGGCCTTTTCTTTTGCAATAAGTACAAAAGAGCTCAGTCAAAGGCGGACCTTGGTTTGCTTTTCTTGGTCGAACTCTCCTTCGAGGTTTTTAACGGTGACCATAAGGAGTTGTAGTAAACTCAGGAACTGGTCCAGGTGCAATTTGGGACATGGAGGCACCATCATATCCAATTCCTTGACGATCACCAAAACCTAAAGCGGGGCCGAGGAGCATCTTTCCCATCTTCCCAGATCTGTCCTCGATTTGTACCTTGACTTCCCGTGCTTTCTCAAGATCATGAGTCAGCTGGGCAACAAGGGCTTCAAGTTTCTTCCGAGTCTCCACGGAGGAATGGAGATGATTCGTAAGACTAGCCACTTGCTTGATCAAGTCCCCTCTCTCTTTCTCTAGAGTACTCTCTCTCTCTCTAAACAAATTCTCATTCTCGACACAGGTAGATTCTCTCTCTCTCAGGGCGGTGCAGGTGGAGAACTCTCTTTCTCTCGCTTTACTTAAATCTTCCTCTAGGCAAGTGATCTTAAGAACTAACGCTTTGTTACGCTTTTTAGTTTTAAAAGACTCAGAATATAACTCAGCGTAGGCGCGTTGTATATCACTCTCGCTCTCACTTGTGTCATCCTCCCCCTCACTCACATCGGTCTCACTGTCGAGGTGTCCCTGTGAAGCATCATCCTCATCGTCGTGAGGAGAACTAGGAGTGCTCACTTGGCTGGCCATGAATGCGGTGAAGTTACACTCATGCGGTGACTCATCTCCAGAATCCACCATCTCGACCTCACTATCGTCACTAAGGGTAGCATTAAGGACAGCTTTCCCTTTCTCTCTATTCAGACGATTGGCACACTCAAAAGCTCTATGACCCCTACCATCACACTCAAAACATCTCTCACTTTCTTTCAGAGAAGGATTTTTGGAAACTTTTTCATTTTTCTTTTCAAACTTATTTTTCTCAAATTTCTTTTTATCTTTAAAATTGCCATTTTTCTTAAATTTGAGAATCCTCTTGAAAATTTTTGCGAAAAGAGCCAAATCATCTAAGTCAAAATCGCACTCAGAATCTGACGTGTCAGTCTCTCTCTTTCTAGATGACTCTACCCTCTTTCTAGCTGACCCCTCACTCCTTCTCTCTTGGGCTTTAAGAGCAATTCCCTTATCTTTAGATTTAGAATTTTTAGGGAACATATCTATTTCATAAGTTTGCAAATCTCCTACAAGTTCTTCCAATTTTAGCGTATTTAAATTACCCATAGAATTTAGCACAGTGACTTTAGGGATAAAACGCTTAGGCAAAGAACGAAGAATCTTTTTAACAACTCTAGCATTCGGAATATGTTCACCAAGATTAAAAATAGTATTCACAATGTCAGAAAGTCTAGCATAAAATTCATCAAAGCATTCAGAATCATGCATGGTGATTGTTTCAAATTGAGTTGTCAAGTTTTGCAACTTAGACTCTTTCACAGCATTAGTTCTTTCATGGGTGAGCTGTAAAACATCCCATGCCTCTTTTGAGGTGGTACACGTCATTATGCGTTTGAACTCATCAGGTGTGATAGACCCAGAAATAGCACTTAGACCCTTAGAATTAAAAGATGACCATTTAATTTCTTCATCAGACCAAGAAATGTCAGGTTTCAAGTTGGTCACATTATCAACAGTCACGGTGGGAGGAGTCCACCCTCGTTCAACCAAAATCCAGACACGTTCATCAATGGCTTTTAAAGCCGACCTCATACGGGCTTTCCAATAAGCATAATTTGTCCCGTCAAAAATAGGCATTTTATAATATGACTTCTCCATTTGAACACGCACTTTTTCAAAAATCATGTTTTTCAAAAAATTGATATCTTAGAAAAATTTTGCGGAAAAAAAAGGAATATGCGATAGATTAGCGTAATTGGCTCTGATACCAATTTGAGAACGTGTGTGCTCGCGTTCAAATGATCAAATTATTTATAAAACCCTTTTAATCCAAACAAACCCTAAACATGCAGCAGTATGTGATTGAATAAATTGATAATCTACGCAAGAACATTCAAACACATGCAATTAAGGAAAAATCCCCCTCAGGGGCAAAACCATTTATTTTCACTATAATTTGTAAGAGAACGGCTTACAATCAGATTACAATGAAAATACAAGTTGACTAAGAATTACCCTCGGGTATCGGATTCTGTAGTCGCGGCTGGAATTATCCCTTTCCAGTAGGGCTGCAATGAAGAAGAAGAACAGTCTCCTCCACAAGGGTTGAACAAACCAAAGTTGTGTTCTTGGGTTGCAAAAGGATTCACAAAGGTTTGGCAATGGTGTGTGAATCAAAACATGAGTCTTGGGACTCAAAAATATGAAGACTAGATGTATTTGGACTCTCAAATTCGTCTCCTAAAGTCTTGCAAAACAACTCCCCCGAAGTTGGTATTTATAGGAAAAAATATGAAGAGTCCCATGTTCTTAAAACTCTAAAATTCTATCCACCGTACAAAAAAAACAGCATTCTTTAAGGAATTTTCTCTATCTTCAAAAGGTCATAACTCCTTCACCGTAGCTCGGATTGAGGTGCCGTTTTTTCTAGTATCTTCGTTGCAGAGAGATCTTCAACTTTCTAGTTGACCAGACCTCCGAACTATGGATGTGAAATTACGAAAATGCCCTTGAACTCTCCTATTGTGCCTTTTTTTTACTGTTTTGACTTCCCTTGCGTACCACTTGCATTAAGTCCCTAAAATCTTGGAACGTGAAGTCATTGAGGCAGATGTGGGACATATTAGTGGAGATAATGCATGCTTGATTCCCGGAATTTGGATAGAGGCCGTCATGTGAGATCGTGAGGAGACGTGCCAAATGTAGCGGCGTACGACATAAATAAATGAAACATTTCGGACATGTGAAAAATGTCCTTACAGTATATCTTCAACAACATCATTGACTGATGTTCTTTGTTGGAGATGCATCGAGGAGTGACTCGAGTTTTCTGTTTTAATAAAATAAAAAAGTAGCCTACATCACCAACTTATTTATTATTTCATTGTGTCAACCAGTGAAGATAGAGGGTTATGGTGACCCACTTCAAAGGTGGGTCTTCAAATTTTAATTATAAATAATTCTTATCATTTCTAAGAAATATATATTAGAAAATTGGACTAATTAATGAAATTTTATAGATATTAAAGGATGTATAAAAAAAATTATAATAATTCCTTATAATAACATTATGATTTCTCGTGATTGAACAGTTTAATATTTTAGTCTCAAATTCTCTAAAACAATTTTGAAGTATATGAATACATGCTAAAACTATCAATCAAGATTTGAATTTCAAACCTCATTTGTGGGAAATTTTATAAAATCCACAATTTACACGTAGTATGCATAACCCATTGTAACTATTACCATTTCTAAGCATATTAATCAAGAACGATAAAACTAATAATAAAACTTAAACATAAATATGTCTATTGAAATGAATAATAATTTTGGGCATGAGTTCAAATAAAAATCAAACAAATGTTTTTCACTGTATAAAAACTAATAAAAAAACTATCCGCTAATAAAACTATCAATGAATATTAGTGTTTTCACAAAAAGTAATAACAAAAACATAATTATCTCTCTACAAGTGTTCTCATAACTATTCCTTCAAAAAAGGGTTCTCATAAGGATAAAACTCAAACCAGTTCTAATAAAAGTATTTGTAATTTTAACAAACATAGATGAGCGGAGGAAGAAGAGACACAAATTAACATATATGAGTGTAGGAAAGAAATAAATAAACAACATGATTGGAAAATAGATTAATGTGTATGATCAATTTCAATAGAGGTGAAATCAAAATTGAAATAGGGGTTACCTACGTTTAGGGTGAAATTGCCAAAGGAAAGGAAGAGTGAGAGGTGAAATTGCCGAAAGAAAGGATGATTCTGTGATGTTTTGGGTTGCAGTAGTCGTGGTCTGACATTTAGGGTTTCGTAGATTAGAGATGGAGCGAGGGAAAGGAAAAACGAGATGGGTTGGGTGTATTTTTTTGTATCAACTAGTATACTTTAGTGTTTTACATTTTAAAAAAAAAAGCTGAAATACTTTTGGCATCATAATTTAATTTGTTCCCAAAAGTCATCTATTTTTCTCAACAGACCCTTATATTGCCCAAAGTTAGGTGACGTTTGGCAACATCCAACTTTGATGCCAAAAGCTAAATATTTTCCCTCTTTTTATTCTGCTTGCTTCCCGCTTAAAATTCCAACCAGTGGAAATAAGTTTTATTTTATGTTGCCAAAATTACAATGTAGAATCATATTTCATTAACATAAATAAGATTTTGAAGCCAAAAAAGTATCTTTGGCAAGAAAAATAGCTTAAGGATCTAAATATTATTACTAATGCTATAAGTTCTTGTAGTGAGATTGTAACACCTCATAATTTTAAAAGGTTAAATAACAAAAAAAATGGATAATTTTAAATGACTATTTTAATTAGAAATTTGGATTCTTTTAACTATTTCATTATAAAAATAAAGTTTTATAAGTAGGGTTAAATTTGAAATGAAACTCATTATGATTATAACATTTTATTTTATAATATAATAAATTTCGTGTGCATAATTGAAATTTATTTCTAATTAGGGATCCATTTGTAATTATGGAAAGTGAATTAGAATTAAACATAAGAGAAAATGGTGTTTAATAGAAAGGGCATAATTATATTTAGAGCATACTTAGATAAGGGTTTAGATTAAAGGTAAAACCTAAAAAAATAAAAAGGGAAATAAGGTTTTAATAAGGCTTGGGGCGAATGGGATGGAGTTGAAGCCGCTATAGCGACCTCACCCAGTTTCTATAGTAGGAGTATAACCACTTGAGTGGGGGTAGGCTACACTTATGGTGGTATGTTTAAGAGGGGGAATTTTTATAAAAGTCTTTAGTTTTTTTTTTTCATTTTTGTTTTAATTCCTACGCGAGCTTTCTTATCCCTTTTATGTACAAAACTTCCCATAAAAATCCTACTTCCTCATTTTACAAACAATCAATTAACCCATACAACTTAATTCAAGTCCCGCCAAAATCATATTTCCAACCCAATAATTATACCCTACTTTTGTAATCAAGAATTATATTTTCTAAAAATTATTTTTGGGTCATAATTATACAATTATAAGGAGAAATTGGAGAGGCAGTTCAACCTTTTTGAATTAAGGTTCCTTCTATAAAAAAATTATTCTACAATTAAGAACATACCTTCAAGATTCATGTTTTTATAAATAAATGATATACTCTAATTCATGAATTCATATGCTAGATTAATTTAATTTAAACAATAACATGGAAATTAGTATGTTCTTAATACAATTGAAATGAAAACTATAATTTCACCCTCTAATTAAGTTTACATTAATTGGACCCATTATTTGTATGGAATTTAGAATATCTCTTCAAATTCCAATTTAGAACAATTGGATTGGTTGTATGTTGATTCTTCCTCTATTTAAGCACAGGAAATTATATTTACAGAATGAATAATAATTGGTGAAAATCATTGAGATCAATTTAATCTCTTAGTTAGAATTGTAAGTTCATATCCCATCCATAATATATAAGTTTTAAAGGATTGAATACTCCCATGGAAATTTAGATAATCATTAATCCTTTAAAATAATAAAAGGTATTAGGTTTGTGGGTATTTGTTGTCTTTATTGAATTTTGATATGTGTAATAGATACCTTACGGTGGATACCTTATGGTGGACATAGACACCATAAATGATAACATTTTAAATGTTAAAACATTAAGTTATATGTTGAACTTAACCTCAATGTATAGTATACATGTTATTGCTCTTACATGTCGTAGGGACAACAAAAATGATTAAAAGATATATATTCTCTAAATTGAGAAAATGGATATTTAGGTAACCTTTAAGCTAACAATATGGTTCGACGTGGATACTGTACTATCTTTTCATTACTTGAGTTAGAGTCGTGATCTTGCCTTATTATGTATTTTGACATATGGATCCGGGTAGAGGGGTGTGACGTTTATGGAGTGAAGGAAGAGGTATGTGTTGGTATGTTTTGTTCGCACCATCTAAAAATAGCAGACTTAGATGCTAATGACCTAGTCATGGGTTTATATATTGTTATAATTGTATTACATAACTATGTGGTCAAATCACAGTTATGATATTGTGGACAATGTATATACTAGTTGTTTATTTATTTATGGGAACTAATGGGATATTATATATGTTCTTTAAATACCTAGTCTAAAGGAAATAACACCAGTAAGGGTGGGGTATAACAATTTAAATAATGATTATAGATTTATTATTTATACACATGATGGAAAGTTTTACTACTTGAGTGCGTAGATTTTATTTTGTTATCGTGGGTCTTAGTCGTCACATTTCTTAAGGTGCTCCAGTTTATCTGAATTAGCTTTCTCATTCGAGCACCAATTCATCGAGTCCAATCACTATCAACTTTGAATATGTATGTGTTTATCCTACTACTAGTTTTTATTTACTTTATGTTTGATAGATGGGAGGCTTACTTTACCCTTTAGCATTGTACTAAATTTTGGGGTACTATTATTTTAGAGATGTTGACATTATTAGCATGTATTCGTGATAGGATATTTTTTCAGATAGTTTTACTTTTATTTCTATTTAGCGGTGGTGATTAACCCTTATCCGTTATATATGACTATTTGACAATTTCTCTAGTCATACTTTATGTTAATTCAGTATTATTCATTGCTTCTTATTTTCATGCAAGGATGCAATATAGTTATTCTAATAACCTATATTGATTTAATAAATTGACTTGATTAACCAATTTATTGAAATATACGAGGTATCACATATGTATTTCAGTTTATGATTCATTTTCAAAAGACGGAAGACAAATGCAATTTTGTGAGTTCCTTGCAAGGCAAAATATTTTTATAAATATTTCTCACCAAAGGAATCATTTTTAAGAGATAAAAATCTTTGTCATATAAAAACTTCTTTTGTGTTGAATCATGTATTCTACTAAGTTTTGAACTTGTTTTTCTCCTCTTTATATTCTTGTGATATTTTAGTTTTGATACTAATAAATTTATTAATATTTTGAAGTAAATTTATTTGCTATAAATTATTTTTAGGTCTTGAACAAATATCTTTCTAATTTTTTCTTGAGATATTTTTGGATTTTACTTATCTCAATATATATATATATATATATATATATATATATATATATATATGAGTTAAGCCAATATTTTCAAAATATACTTTCACTTTAGGTCTTCAAATACCTAGAAAGTGGTACTACACTCATTGGAGGATCCTTAACCTTGGTCCAAGATTTGGAGCGTAAAATTTTTCTCCCACTTCAAAAGGAGGTTTGTTAATTATGGCTTGAAGAAGATATTGATTATGATAAAAATTAGTGATGGTTGTAAAACGTGCTTAAGCTATTAGTGCCTTCCTATTGGTGGAAGATATGGTGTAAAAGTGAATTAGGCAAAATTTATGCATTAGGTGATATGACCAGTATAGACCCTACTGTCACGGAGGATTTAAGAAAATGTCGTCGACTGGGCTCAGACAGGCTGTGACACTATGCGGTTAGGATTGGCCAGCGTTAGCTGTTGCCCTGCCTTAGACAGACCGATGTACCTAATTCAGTATGGCTGCTGCCAAGGATCAAATAGGTCGCGGCCCCTCCTTCAGATGCTGCTTCTTGAGCCCATACATGCCAAAACCCTTACTCATACATGATATCTACCAGCATACAACTTCTAGAAGGATTCCTCATTCTTTAGACGTATCCATATGCCACATGTCCTAAGCACATGACACCACCTTTATATCACCTATAAATAGATGTGCTCAGCTCATAATGGGGGAGACCAAGAAGAGAATCATCCGACAAGGCCTTGCCAAAATATCTATGCAACCTCTCTCTAGAGCTACACCCACCTAGGGGATTTCTAGACCGCAATTGGTACATAAACTGCCTTGCAGTTCACATTTGGTCTACCCGGATTCACTCTACTCCTCTTTTACTTGTACGCCTCTTTAAGCCCAATCATATCGTATCATACAATGTATATAATGAGAGTATGGAAACAAAGTAGATATAGGCTCATTTTTATAGCCAAACCACTCTACATCTTATGTCCTTTCTCTTATTACTTGCTTTACTTATATTCTACACTTGATATGATGCATGAGAACGACTTGTGTCCGATTTATCATATCATAATTTTGGCACCATTTATGGGAAATGAGGTATTTCAATCTTGTTTCTTCTTATTCAGGGTTGCAATGCCTTATTTTATCCACGGGGACTCACGAGGTCATGATCTAGGTGAGATTTTGGTTATCGGGCCCTTACATATGTGTACAACCCAGTGAGGGGATTATTTTTTTCAGATTTGTTTACTGGTCTTCCTATTTATGAACATAGATCTATTTTATGTACCCTGGTAATGTTACCTTACCTATTAAAGTTGAAAAAAACAAGAGACAATGGCCTACTAAAGGTGGGTGACTAGGGAAGAGTTCTATTCACTCATTTCTATCTTTTACACGATGATATAGGGCTTACTACCAAGTTGGTGATACTTTCACACCTAAAGGCTATTTTGCCCTTGGTAAATTCCTAGTAGGCACATTTTGTGTATATTTAATGAATTGATCTCAGGTCTTGAGCCTATTTTTTGGATCACACCCTTCGTTTCCACCTAAGGGATGTGGCTAGGCGATTTTATTGCTAGATTGTCACACTGTTCCTAAGGCAATTGGATCTTTACAGCTTTTACAGTTCACCTATAAAATTCTCATTGATGTGACCATGGAAATACTAGCATATGTACCTCAGGTCGTGACCACGGCAGAATAACATTATAGATAGCATAAGACTACATACCTATTACTATGCTTACTTTTTCCTGATTTCCTTGGCTTATCACTATTATTTGGTTGATCTCAAAATATATATTTCTAAATGACTAAATCATAAGAAGTCAGGGAAGGAACCTCAAAGACAAGCACAGAGAAGAGTGAAGAAGTTTCCCAATTACTGAGCTACATTGATCACTTATATGACGGTCAATTAGCACTCCAAGACCAGGTTAACTTCCTGATGCAGAGGGTCCTAACATTGGAGGCTGCGGCCTTCACCTCAGCACAGGACGTAGTAGCAGAAGCTGCAACCTTCATATCCATGAAAAATGTCGTGGCAGAAGTAGCAATGGTCGTTGCCTATGTTCAAAAGAGAAAGCTTGAGCAGCCAAAACCAGAAAAGAAAATGAGACCTACACCCCACTGATTTACCAAATCGAAGACATTTTGAATCTTATCAAAGAAGAAAAATTGATTTGTTGGCCTGAGAAGTAGAAGTCCCCTCCTCACAAGAGGGACTTGATTCGTTGGCCTGAGAAGCAACGGTCTCCTCCTCACAAGAGGGACCGGGCCAAATGATGCAATTTCCACAGCAATCATGGCCATGAAACAAACGATTACCACGCCTTAAAGAATGATATTGAAAGTCTTGTAATGAAGGGTGCATTTCATCAATTCCTGAAGGATACTTAGGGCATGCAGACGATAATTGGGAGGCCGCTTACTAGATTTTAGCCTTATTTGCCACTTCTTCACATTTTCCTCTTTTTGAAATCTATCTATGAAGCTCCTTTTAGCCATATCTCTAAGACTTTTGCATCTTGTTAAATTCAAATATATATATATATATATATATAATAAGTATTGCGGCAATAACGATCAAAGGGGTCAAGGACTTAATCGTCCACGGATAATCCTATATTTCTGTTGTAACATTCAACAACACTCTAAGTATTGCCGCAGCCTAAATAAAAAGTGAAAAATATTTAAATTTACACGGCAACGAAATTTATTCCATTCACTCAACATCCCTACAGTGGAGATTCTAGTGAGAAAATAACTTAAATGGATGCATCCAATTTTCAACAAAGTACCATTCAGTTGTAGCTCAATATTAGCGTTCTAAGTGAGTCAATCATAGTCCAAATGAAAGATCAAGGTTATATGGAATTCATTAAAGTCCGAAGCATTATAAAGAAAATGGTCAAGCATGTAAAGGATAAATGAAAAGAGAAAGAAATGTAGCAGAGTAGTGGACATTCAAGCATTAAAGTATTCAGAATGCAGAGCAAAAAGGCATACAGTCAAAGGCTAAACGTACTAATTTGGGGTCGTAGATTTACTAAAATGGTCACAGCCCCTATAAGCATTCAGAAGTTACAAGATTGTTTCAATATGGTCGTAGGTAGTATAATTACATATCAGGTAAATGTTCAATACCACATAGGATATAAAGAAGATTACAAAAACATACGAATTCCCAAGAATGACAGTATGAGTTATGAGGATGCATCATCTTCACCATCATCATCGGCGGTCTCAGTTTCCTCATCCTCTACTGAATCTTCTTTCATCGATAGCTCGGCTCTTGCCTCTATGGCATCCCTAATATCTACCACACATTCGTTGTGCTCAGCATCACCTAACTTCCAGGACTTGATTTGCTATTTAAACTGAAGGAAGTTTTTCACCACCCTATGCCTAAGCTCTTGGAAGTTGCAGAGATCGGCCTTGTTATTTATGAGGAAGAAGTCCCCTGATTTTTAATAGGCAACTATAACATGATCCGCAGCTTTTGTAAAGGTTGTGATGTGGGTCTATTCTATTTATTTTAGGGCAATGGCATGTTCAAGATCCTTCTTATGGAGGCTGGAAGAGGTACTAAGATCAAACTTGTTATACTTCTGCTGAAGGACTTTGAGTTTATGCTCACAAGTGGTGGCTTGCCTGGAAGATACCACATCTTTGGCCTCTCCGGACGTAATGGACTTTGTAACTTTGGTCAATCTCTGTTTAGCCTCATCCTTGGCATTGATAGAAGCCTCCAAGTTCACATTTTCTAGTTAAATTGCTGCGGAAGAAGATTTTTTACTTACCTCAAAGGAAGATCCCCGGGCATTTTCCAACTCAGTTTATGAACTGATTTAGCGGCTTGATGAAATTTATATAAACCTTCATATTTTGTCATTTGGGTCACAACAACGTTCGCAACCTGAAAAAAAGAATTTATGTTAGAATCTAAGTAATTAAAAGGAGAAAATGAACACAAGGAAATGCACTTACCCCTAGCAAACTATGGAGGGTTGCTTCCAAGCCCTCAGGATCATACTCAACCAGACAATCAAGATCAATGGTGTTCAGGACCTTCCTCATTCTGTGGACTGCCTGGAAGCTTAAGTATTTAGTTACCTCCATTGAGGACATGGATGACCATTAGGTCCCACACTTGCCCTACTTTAAGGCGGTGGGAAATTAACATTGACTGTCATAATAGTCCCCTAAGGAGGAGGAGTAGTGGGGTGAGATGTGGATGGGGCTACGCCCACCTTCAAAATCCCCAGGAGACATTAAACATGTTGCGACAAGCTCATCAGCAATGTCATCATCAATCTTCCTCTCTCCTATTGGAGAAGAATTGTTAAGGGATGTAGACTTCTCTGCTGGAGGGACTACTCCAGTCTCTGCTACAACACTTTGTTGCGGAGGCTCTGCGATTTGTTCATTTGCGGGGCTGCCTAGTTTTGCACCCTCTTCCTCTTTCTCCCCTTTCTTTTGTGGTTAAGGACCACAACATCCTCATCCATATCTAATAATTGGGTTGACAGAAAATCACGGTCAATTTCCTCACCTTAAACTGTGTGGTTAAAGATGTTAGGAGGCTGTCGAAAGAATATTAGAAGTTAAAAATATTAAGAGGCCGTAGAAAAAATATTTGAAGTAATTTTTTACCTTTCATAACCATCTTCTTAGGGATCACCTTGGATGCGAAATATCCTTGTTCAATAATGAAGGTTGAAGTGACCAGTTCAGAAAACTTTTTATCTGAATCAACTAAAAGGGTAGTGTCCTTAACCATCTACGCTTGATAGTCGCTTAGCGCCGGGTTATTAATATTATAGTATGAGAAAATGTGGAGTTAGTATGAATTAAAAAAACTCAAGGATTCGTATGGGCCACGGACAGTACATACCTTGCTTGGACGGATGTTCCCAAGACTACGACATTTTAATAGATTTTTCCCTTTCAGTTTCTTCTCAGAAGATTTCCAAACTGTCCCCGGGCATAAAGAAATACTTGCCCTTCTAGTTTTTCACACTGTTAGGCCTCTCAGTATATAAGTATCTATCCCTACTCCGCATCGTGAAATAGTAATACCATGGGAATTCTTTGGAGTTTTCCTTTTGAATATAAAATTAGAAGAACTTCGCGTGCGTGATATCTTTATTAAAGTGCTTCTGGTAAAGCACCAAACCAGCAAGAATTACCCTCCAGCAGTTGGGATCCAATTTGTCTAGATCTAGGTTCAAGGCATGCAATATCCTTCTAATGGGCACGGGAACAGGAAGCTGCAACACTAGAAAGAAGGCATAGAGAGGAAAGCAAACACCTTTAGGAACAATAGAACATGATCTTTGTTACGCGGAAGGAAATGTACAGATTGTTCCTTCAGGTGACTCAAAAGTCGCAGTAACATCAGCAATCTAGTCCTCTTCCTTAATGATCCCATAATTAAAATTTGCAGGGGACTTCTCAGAGGACTCGCCACGGACAGAAGCTTCAGTGGGGGGTTTCCTAGTTTCAGGTGGGACAACCACTGTCCCAATAGGTGTTGCATCAACTACTGACATAAAAAGATTATTGTTGAAACTTGTATCCTCCTCCATAATGTCTGCAAGTGTCCCTATAGTTAAAGGATTTTGCAGAGTCAAAATTAAGGATGACACAGTTGGGGTAATCTTTAAGCAAACAATGCCCAGTATCCTTCAAAGGCTTTACAAATGGGATCTCGGGAGGAGAAAAACCAAAATGAGGCTTTCAGAAGTCGTCCAGTAAATCTTGAGGGTTCCAACTCATAGGGCCATAACAAAACCTAAAAGCAGAAGGGCTTAGCAATTAGGTGCCGCAGCCACTATGGTTAGAGAAAACTCTCAGAGGCCATGGAAAAAAGTAATAGAAGTGCATAAAAATCAAAAGTCGGTTGCAACTAACTGCTTTTAGAGTGAAGTCAATTGATTTAAACGTCATCTAAAGCCAAAAACTGTAAGTATGAATCCGAAAGGCTGCAACCAATTACTCTAAGGACAACCCTTTTCAAGTTCAAGCTACAGACTGCTGCCAAGACGGAATGACAGGAAGCCACAACAAGGTAGCACAAGTTATACTACAAGCCATGTCACAAAATACAAAGAGGTAAGTTGGAGCCTATTCGCGAAGATTAAAAACCCATGATTCTAGGTTTTTGGCCAAGAACATCAAGAACTAGTTATTAATATTCTTGTCCAAAAACAAATTCTAAATGGGGTCAAGGTGTGATTAAAACCCAGAAAATTCAAATTTCTATAAAAGATTCAAAACATCTACCTAGAAATTTGAAATTGATACCAGACACCGATTAAATATTCAAACTACGGTTTTCGCATTAGATCTTATACACTTTGGAAATAAATCTATTAGTCACACTAAACGATTCATCATCAAACCTTGGTATCTGCAACATATTCAGAAATCAGAATCAAGCAAAATAGGTCACAATGTAAATTCAACAATACAAATTTGTATGACATACTGAAAATCAAGTGATAATGTTCTTAAAAATTGGATCAAGATGGAAAACTAGAGAAAGATAAAGAGGTTAATGAGAAAAGATTACTTGGAAATGGAGAAGAACTGGTTGCTTAGAAGAAACGCTGCCTCAAACCGCCTTGAACCGTCGATAAAACACTCGTTGGAAAACCCCAAAGAGAAACTGACAAAACTTCGCTTTCGATTTGATCTCAAGATTTGGAAAAGGTAGTTATCAGCATGGCTAGAACCCATTTATATAAGAGGGCATGGGAAGGTGAAATGCCACTTTGCAAGATACGCAGAAATGCTTGGGCATTAACAAAGCCACAACCCCAACCGGCCAACTATTGGCACCATAGCTTAGGGGCTTATTGATAAGGCCAGAATAGACCCTACTACCATGGAGGATTTAATAAAATGTTTTCTCCTAGTCTCAGACAGGTCGCGGAACTATACGGTTAGCATTGGCCAGTGTTAGCTACTGCCTAGCCTTAGATAGGTCGTGACACCTCATTACGTATGGCCACAACCTGGGATCAAACAAGTCACAACCCCTCCTTCAAATGATACTACCTGGGCCCAAACAGGTCGCAGCCCTTACTCATACACGATAACTGCCAGTTGTCCAGCTTCTAGAAGAATTCCTCACTCTTCAAACTTATCCGTATGCCACTATATTTATATCTCCTATAAATAGAGGTGATCATCTCATAATTGGCGATACCGAGAAGATAATCTTCTGACAAATCCTTGCCAAAATATTTACTCTACCTCTCTCTAGAGCTACACCCACCATGGGGCTTGCTAGGTAGCAGCCAATACATAAACTGCCTTGCAATTCACATTTGATCTACTCGAATTCACTTTACTCATGTATTCTCTTCTCCTCTCTTACTTGTACTCCTCTTTAGGCCCAATAATATTGTATCATACAATGCAAATAATGATAGTATGGCAGCAAAGTGGATGAAGGCTCGTTTTTATATCCGAACCACTCTGCATTGTAACAACCCGCGTAATTTTTGGGCTATTTTAATTAATTTAGGAAAATAAAGTTTTTGATAAAATTATTTTTATTCCTCAAATATGTTGGTTATTATTTTTAAAGGCGAGAATTTGAAACGGTTTTGAAAACGGATTTTAAAATGATTTTAAAATGTTTTTAACTCTTGGAGTTGTTTTGACTTCCAACTATTCATTTTTTTTGCCTTATTTAAAGGAGTCTTTCGGACTCCAACTTTTCATTTCTTTGCATTATAAAAGGAAGTCGTGGGCAACCTTTTTAACCTACTTTTGGCACAAATTTTGGCAGCAAATATATTTTATATTCCTCTTCTTTTTATATACACATTGGCCCTTGAGATTTGTGAGTTCCAACCTTAGATTAGAGGTGTTCTTGGAGCTATTTTGTTGGAGGTTCTTGGAGGATATTTTGTAGATCTTTTGTGTTGATCCTGAGGATGTGATCGTTGATTTCTCATCATGGTTTGAGGTATGGGGTTTTACACAATATGCTCCTTAAATCTCGCGAGTATCATTTTCTTTCAATTCTTGTTTAATTGAACTCATATTTGAATTGATAAATTCATTGAAATCTGGAAAATAATTGTTGAAATTATTTTGATTCATGTGGTATCATTATATTGTGGATGAGCACGTTGTAATGAGATTTTAATATGGCACGGATGTTGGGCACCCGCCAAAATTCCTGTTTCCCGTGCTATGGCTTGATAAAGCATATACGGATGTGGTGAGGCCTGGTGACCCAGTTAAAGTGTTGTTGAGAAATTATATTGATAAAATGCTTTGAGATTTTAATTTTGATTGGAATATTCGTATTCGTGTTGTTACGTTTTATTCGTTGCTAATCCGTATTTGTTGAGCATAATTCCTGTCGTATTGTGTACTTCCCCATATTTTCTTTTAGTGGCAGGTTAGCGCGAATTTTGGGGCGCTATGGAGATTGATTTTAGCGAGGATTGTTTGGGAAATATTTGTATTATTTTGATGTATAGAGCTTTGGAGATTTGTATTTTATTTTCGAGTTAGTTGTTATAATTTTAATTCGAGAGACTTGGTATTTATTTGAAGAGATTGAGATTAATGCATTTATATTATTGTGGGTTTATTTAGATGCTCTATACCTTGTCACTTGTGGATTTGGATTTATTTTATCGCATTACCGCTCCGTTCTCTCTCCCCGGGCGGGCGGGGTGTTAGAAATGGTATCAGAGCTTAGGTATACGGCAACCCTCGGGTCTTGGGTTTTGGGTCTGTTGCGTTTTTGTGGCGCATATTTTTGGAGATAGATTATTTTAGATGATCGTTTCGTGTTAGGCATCTAGATTAGAGGTGAGGAATTTATTTTTGGGAGACGTGATTTATTTTTGGAGTTAGTGTAGTAACCTGATTTTTGAGAGTTAGGCATTCGGCGAATTTCGAGGGCGAAATTCCATTATTAGTGGGGAAGTGTAACAACCCGCGTAATTTTTGGGCTATTTTAATTAATTTAGGAAAATAAAGTTTTTGATAAAATTATTTTTATTGCTCAAATATGTTGGTTATTATTTTTAAAGGCGAGAATTTGAAACGGTTTTGAAAACGGATTTTAAAATGATTTTAAAATATTTTTAACTCTTGGAGTTGTTTTGACTTCCAACTATTCATTTTTTTGCCTTATTTAAAGGAGTATTTCGGACTCCAACTTTTCATTTCTTTGCATTATAAAAGGAAGTCGTGGGCAACCTTTTTAACCTACTTTTGGCACAAATTTTGGCAGCAAATATATTTTATATTCCTCTTCTTTTTATATACACATTGGCCCTTGAGATTTGTGAGTTCCAACCTTAGATTAGAGGTGTTCTTGGAGCTATTTTGTTGGAGGTTCTTGGAGGATATTTTGTAGATCTTTTGTGTTGATCCTGAGGATGTGATCGTTGGTTTCTCATCATGGTTTGAGGTATGGGGTTTTACACAATATGCTCCTTAAATCTCGCGAGTGTCATTCTCTTTGAATTCTTATTTAATTGAACTCATATTTGAATTGATAAATTCATTGAAATCTGGAAAATAATTGTTGAAATTATTTTGATTCATGTGGTATGATTCATGTTGATGAGCACGTTGTCATGAGATTTTAATATGACATGGATGTTGGGCACCCGCCAAAATTCCTGTTTCCCGGGCTATGGCTTGATAACGCATATACGGATGTGGTGAGGCCTGGTGACCTAGTTAAAGTGTTGTTGAGAAATTATATTGATAAATTCTTTGAGATTTGCATTCTGATTTGAATATTCGTACTCGTGTTGTTACATTTTATTCATCGCTAACATACATTTGTTGAGCATCTTTCTTGTCGTATTGTGTACTTCCCATATTTTCTTTTAGTGGCAGGTTAGCGCGGATTTTGGGGCGCTATGGAGATTGATTTTAGCGAGGATTGTTTGGGAAAGATTTGTATTATTTATTTTGTTGTATAGGGCATTGGAGATTTCTATTTCATTTTTCGAGTTAGATGTTGTATTCATTCGAGAGACTTGTTGTATTTGAAGAATTGAGATTAGTGGATTTATATTATTGTGGGTTTATTTAGATGCTCTAAACCTTGTTACTTGTGGATTTGGATTTATTTTATCGCATTAGCGCTCCGTTCACTCTCTCCAGGGCGGGCGGGGTGTTACATGCATCTTGTGTTGTTTCCCTTATTACTTGCTTTACTTATATTCTACACTTGATATGACGTATGAGAATGACTTGTGTCCGATTTCTCATATCATCATTAGGAGTTGTAAGAAATATTTTTCTTTTGTAAGCCCTATCATAGCTCATATGCCATTATGCAAACCTAGGTTTTTCTTTTTGTGGATTTTTTTCTCGTATGTCTTGGTATTATGCTAAATCATTTACCTTTTTTTACATTTAGATTAAGTCACCTAGATATTAAATATAAAATTTGGTGGAATCTACTTGGTAAATATTCATCACATAAACCTTATGCCTTTTCTTTCTTGCCCTAAACTTAAATTAAAGGAAAACCTTGTCCCTTTATTGGCAATTGATTTAATTTGGGTACCTACCTTCCATCTCATATCCATTCACATGCACATAAAATATGTATATTAGGGTTCATCATAATATGAGAAGGGGTTGCAATATAGGTCATTTGGATATAGTGATGTGGTCAATAGTATTTTTATGATTCTATTGATTAGTGCACCATGGTATGTGTAAGGTCGTATGGGAGACTAGCTGGATATAGTAGTGTAGCTAAGAAATAATAAGTATTGTTATGTTATGAAAATGGAAAGTTGCATATATTATATAATTAAATGTTTAATATTAATTAAAATACTATATTGTGATATTTACTTCATTTAGAATTTTTGAGTGGGTTCATGTAAACTTTTTTTGGGATCGCATATCTAGTATTCTTATGGTGGGTCTAATTTATCTTAGGTAACTCACATTTCAGCTTTGGCTTGCTTTAGTTGCTCAACACTGATAACATATCAAGTCCCCACTCCTATTTTTATTTTAGTGCTGGAGATTTTAATTTTAGTCCACAACTATGTCTTTCCGTCTGAAGCTCACTTTTCGAGTCGTGCATGTGATTATGCTCTTGGAAAAAATGTAATATTAATTTGGCGAGGTCTTGGAATAGTTTGTTCAATGTTAGAGTGTTAGGTCAGGAAAGCATCACTCTAAATGTTGTATTGATGATTTTTACTACCAAGGTCATCTCCTAATTTTTTTGGCGTAACCGTTCCACTTTAGATATAAGAGGGTAGCGGAGCAGGAGCTACATCTAGAGTTTTATTTATGTATAAGTTAGATTTCCTTTTTTATGTTTTATTTATAAGACACATTTTTGGCTTTTGTGGGTTGTTTATGACACGACGATTGTTTAGAGTTTTGTTGGAGATATTGATGGTGATGTATTATGTTGAAGATTATCATATTATTGAATTTTGTGGTTGATGGATATTAATATTATCAATTTTCTCACCTTATACTACTCTTACAATATTTTTAAATTGTCTCATTCTTCTCTCACATGTTAATAATTGTATTTTAAATGTTTAGCAATTTGTATTCCAAATATTTAGACTTTTCCCCGCAGTACTAGAAATGCAAGTTACTACACAATGCTCAATAAGTATTTCTAATCAAGTAACCTAGTCTTAATCCTAAATTGCAAGGACTACTACATCGTAACTTGTATTCAAACACCTAATCACATAACCATTAACTCGGTATTAAATATATGTGCTCATGGCAAGGCTACTCAGTACTACCTCTAATCCCACTATGTCACAATACCCCATTATTCCTCAACTCCTAACTGATACTAGATTCCATGTGTGGTATGTAAAATCCAAGGAAACACTTATGTCTAGCCCAAATCATCTATGAGGTTTAATAGGTACAGGACCATAAACAATGTCGTATAACTACATATGTCCATCATATAAATTATACCTATCCATGAGGACAACCTATTAATGAAAGAACCTACTAAAAACTGAATATATAATCATCACGTACCAACATGTCATCTACATCCCCATGTAACACCTATAACCCACAGGTATACACATATCCCGCATGTAACATAAATAAGCATGTAAAAAATTAATCTTAATAGTTCTCTCCTCAAAGAATAATAGACTATAGGTACCCTATCATAAAAAACTATGCACCCATGTTGCCCATCATAACATAGTAGGCATCCATACAAGCCCTCATACCAAATAAATTCTATAAAAATTCACCCACTTATGAGAATCTCTTGTAGGAATATTAATCCCGACTAATGACATTCCACTTCCTACAGTTTTTGAACAAAACTGATGTTGAGTTATGATCTCTAAAATATCTTTCCCTAGATATTGCCCTCTAGTTCTCTTAATAGAATAGACATAAATTCGACACCGTACGATTATGAAATTGATATAGAATGCATCCTAACTCAAATTACATACATAGAGCATATATCACCATACCTTCAGAAATAGTAAGTCCATCGAGAACATCATACCAATATTAGATTTTAACCATACGCGATGTTCATACATTTCGTAGCTCTCGTTGTAAAACTAATTATATATATTGAATTTAAATAAACAAATCTTTTCCTTTCCATTTTTTTCTTCCTTTTGAAGGAGAAACATTTTGAATTAGGTTGTACTCTCTTTCATATCTTTTACAGGGATATCCATTCAAATCAATAATATCAACCTATAATTTTTTTTTGTAACATTTAATGTAACTAATTTAGTGTATTTTGCGGTTAAAGTGAGAAATTTGGATTTTAGTTATACTTAGTTCAAAAGATTTGTAGTAATACCCTTAAAATTTAAGATGGCAAATTATAAATAAACTCTCAAAACTGAAATCTTCCCTGAGAGAGAAAGACACACACACTTAGAAAAATGGTTTTGTTAAAGTCACACTTTTTCCTTCATAACATCATTACATTGAACGAGCAATTTTAAGCACTGCATCGTGTTGTGGAGATAAAAATAAATAGGTCTACTTAACAGCACCCTAAGAAATAATACAATAAGGTCTAATTAACACCCTAAGAAATAGTATATTCATATATATAATACAAATAGAGTGGTACATTTATCAATCAACTAAAAAGTATTCACACATGTATCAACCATCTCTAATAGTTTATCCATTGCCATGTAACTAACATTACAACCATCTGCAGTAGAGTCACGTATAACATCACCATATTTATTTTCCATATTTTCCCTTCCCTCCATTTATATATTCTTAAATATAATATATGTATCTAGTTTTCCACAACTAGTTATATCATGAATAACCTAATCAAATGTATAAAAAGACATGCACACTCAAATCAATACCTCACATTAGAATAACCCAAGTATAGCCTTTGCATCTTCCCCTCCAAAGGCTTCTTTCAATTTTCATTGAGTTAAAATTCATTTCATTAGAATATTAATTTCACCGAGACCTGTAAAATGAAAATTAACATTTTTGGTAGATTTATTGTAATCACAATGTACATATAAATAAAATAAAATAAAATAATTTTCATACAAATGGAGCTATTGATGTAAAAAAACAACTGGCATTTACTTTGATTATTACAAAGCTCCCAACACGTTTTTGTATTGTGAGTGCAAATAATCACACTGAATGAATCTAAGCAGTTAAGGCCAAGCTACAAGTAAAACAATCTATAAATACGTTATCTAAAAATGTATGACAAAGTGTAATGTCATCGTTTACAAAACATAAATTTCATAACACACTAGTTTTCAATCCACGTGATGTGCGGGCGTTCTTCAATTTCTTATATGCAATATATTGTGTAATATTTAAAGAAATAGAAAAGCATGAAAATCCATTTATTGTGCCTAAAAATTTCTGGAAAATTTACAAAGATAAATATAATATGTATTAGCAATATAAAAAATCCATAGAAAAAGCTTCAAATTTAATGCATACACCCATGGTCAACAATGCAAAATATATATATATATATATATATATATATATATATATATATAAGGGTGTGATTTACATACCATTTTAACGTTCATGAGGAAGAAAATACAAAATAGTGAAAGTTTGCATTGAACAAATGAAAAATATACCAAATACTGAATATGAAGAAGTTATGAAATAATATTATAAAGCTAAAGAAAATATTGAAAATGATATAGATAAAGATGAATACAAGAAATAAACAAAGAGATAGCATAAAAAATTTAGCCCATATATTATGAGTCCTAATATAAAGAATCAACAAAATAATAAAAACCCCAATAGTTAATGTACACTTAGCTCCCAAATGAGCATACAATGACAGCCTATCAAACTCATGGTGTTTACTCCATATATTATGCATCACAAGCATTTAATACTACCAAATAAAACTGTTCGTTGATAAATGATATCAAAACAAACAATAAGTTCATACTATAATTAAAAAAATGACAAAATTTAAGCAAATAGCTAGAAAATATGCATATAATGGAATCAATAACTCTGATGTTCATACACACTATAAGAAGCTCAGCAAGTCCAAAACAATTAAATAGTCATACAAACAATTACCTATTCCCCCATGTTTATTGAAAGCCTGCGTAAGATATTGGTGGCATCATGAGGTCTCTGAAGATCCACCAAATAAAATCATTAACAACATCCTAGAAATCACTAAATGATTTCATTGCACCATCACAAAAAAACCACCATCAAAACCCCCAAAAAAGGAAATGAAAGGAGAAGACCTTCAGGAAAGAAAAAAGGACGCATAGAGAGACGTACCAAAGTAGAGGTTTCCTTATAGGGCTAGATACATTTCTAGTGTGCACAACCATATGCGATGGAGGAAATCATATTTTTGATTGAGTATCATCTAACATTACATTTTATAGTAGAAAAATATAGTCATAAATTCGTAAAATGAAATAAAATAATAAAATATGGCAGCAGAAATATCAATCAAATATGAAAGTGTGGTTGAAAAATAAAAATAAAAAATAAATTATAGCAACATATATGTATGTATGTATGTATGTATGTATGTATGTATGCATATATGTATGTATATACACAACCCACAAAACCAAGTTTATTGACAAGGTTATATGAGTGGCATTTGAAAGTTTGACTCTAGAGTCCTAGTTCAAAGCATGATCCACTATGCTTCTCTGAAACTTTAAAGTTAGGTTTGACAATTTTTAAATCATTTGGATTGTATGAGACCATTAATGATCTAGAATATCTCCAATTGAGCTTATTAGTGTAAAATTTAAAAACCCATGTATGAATATGATTGATGTTTCAGAAAACTAAAGTAACACAACCATAATCCAGAAACTCGTTATAGAAAATTTGAAACCCACGTTTCCTTTCATGAAACTAATCAATTTTCTACCTAATTTCCAATGAAAATAAAAGGGATAACACAAAATGAAATACAAATGTAAGAAAACTATACAAAAAAAGAATCATCAACACCTCGCAAATATATATGATGAAATAAATCAATGAAGAATGATTAAATCAAAATGAAATTTAACTTGAACCTAAAACAAATACTATTCATTATACATGTGAGAGATAGGAAAGGAAAACACCTTGAAACAAATAGAGATGACATCTCACTAAGTTGATATGAGGTCCACTTCGTATCTGTGTTGATAAAAATAAAAATAATATAAAATTTAATACTTTAAATAAAAACCCCAATCGTAGTAATTGTATATTCATCTTCATCAAATCAATTGTTCAATACACACTTTTATAAAGTCTTCATAATTTAAGAGATATTCAACCTACCACACACCTAAATCATAGGTGTTTCTTGTTCCTTAAGAACTACTCGATGTATTTCCATGTAATAGAGAAGAATGAACTTATTTGAAAATATCATGGGTTTTTAAAATAGGATTTTCAACATACCCTTATTTTATCCATTGTAAAACACAATCTCTAATCCACTGCCTAAACACCACCATCCCCCTCTCCCAACCTTTAATCATCTATTAAAGTCAGCACTGCCGCAACACACCCAAACACCAAACCACATAAAATCGGAAAAAATTGCAACCACCCTTAATGCAAACCCAACATCAAAGTTAACCACCGCAAGACCAAATCGTTGAAATCCAATTCAAAATCGAATCGATTGGATGAGATATAAATCAGAGAGAGAGAGAGCACATATCCATTATATAGAGGAAAGAGTGCAACTGAGATCTTTTAAACTTGGAAGAGAGATGATAAGGGTGTTGAACATATTTGAGTGTAGACAAATGGGGTGTGGGTGAGAGTAAAGAATCATAAATTAAGTATGCGGAGAGGCAGTGAAAACCCAAATGGTTGAGTGGCTTCCTATATTCCTAAAGAGAAGATAGATAAATAGATAGATAGATAGATCGATCGATAGATAGATAGATAGATAGAGAGAGAGAGAGAGAGAGAGAGAGAAAGAGAGAGAGAGAGAGTTGGAAAAAAATAAAGAGAAGGGAGAGTAATTGTGGAAAATGCCATGTGGATTGTCCAGATCTTAGAGGACTTAATTGCTTGTAAAGAATTTTATAGTACCATAGAGAAACCCACCAAATTAATAGCTAAAATTTTATTCACAATTAAATGGTTGATGGATACTGAGCAGGGGTTGGGGGAATGGAACTAGGTTGAGTCTAGTCCAGGATAATACCAGACTTATGCATATCAATCACCCCTAGACCTTAGTCTTGAATGTGAATGGAAGGTTGAGGAGTATATTCATCTAACCCCTTACGAGGATGGGACCCCCCCAGTTTTAGAGGTTGTGTTGTGGATTGAATAGGTTTTCTAAGGTCGAGATAGCCCTTAAGGTGTCCTAGATATACATGTCCATTAATTTCCTTTAGTTAGACACATGTCATCACGTGTGTTGCTTAGCTTGTTGGCTAAGAATAGGTGACTGCTTGCCTGCCTAGGGCTTAGATCCTTAATGATGTCTTCCTTGGGAAAAGTGTGAAATCATGAGTTGGTTTAAATACTAAAATTTTAAGTCATTTATCTTTCTCCTCTAAAATTCCTTCTCATTTAACACAAAGCAAGTACTATTATATCTCTCTATGAACCAACATTCTTTTCGCGTGTTTTAGGGCATTCTTTCTTCTCCGAAGACTTCTTCCTTTCTCTTGTAACCATCCACTTTCTTTTTCTTCATTGTAGTAGATTTTTCTGATTTATCTTTGCATTTTTGGGTTTTTGGTGAAATTTTGATTTTTTTTCGCCGGGTTGTAGTAGTTGTTATAGGGTTTTTTGGTGGTTTTGTTGGGACTTCGAGGTGGTAGAGAGTTTAGTTAGGTGGATTTAATACCCCATATTTCCAAGGATATTGAATTTAATTAAATTGTTGATCTAGTATTTAATTAAATCAATAATTTGGAATTTATTTAATTTGGAGAAATTATTTAAATCAGTGATTGAAGTTAAATCAATTCACTTTAAGTTTAATTTCACACGTTTCGTATTTTGAGGTAGAATTAAGATGATTTTATAAAGTTACTCGGATGATGATTTTGAGGTCATGGTTGGTTCCGAAAGGGTTAAAATAGTCAAAAAAGTGTATCCGGGTGTATAGTTTGGGTCCCGGGATGATTTATGACCAACCCGACACCGTTTAAGGGCATTTCAGGCATTTAAGAGTTTGGGGTTAGAGGAAATCCGAAAATGGAAAGTTATATCTTCCCATTATAGAGTAAGGGATAGGGTTGAAAAAAATCTAAATGAAGAGAGGCCATAGGAGAGGAAGAGGAGGGGAGAACCAAGCTTTCTACACCGTTGTTCACCTTGAACGCAACGGAATCGAGATCCGGGTGAGGGGAGAACCACCACACCATTATCTCAACGAATTTCAGACCTTCTTTTGTGATGCATGTATTTCAATGGAAATTTATTTTAATAATGTTATAATACCCATGTAGAATAGAGTTTGATTTTATGGTTTTGGAAGAATTAATATGGTTTGGGGTGGATTTAATTCATGAATTGAGATAGTAATGCATGTAAAGATATTCCTTTATGTTTATGACACGAAATCAGAGGATTTTGGGTGATTAGAAAGAATTAATTCTAGGTTCTTGAAGAGTACACTTGAAGAACACATAAAACTAGGGTTTTATAGGATTTTTAAAGATAATCGGATCTTAAATCTAATTCGTAATGAATTCATGATAAGTTTACATTGGAAATCCTTCTCATACGTTTATATAATGATTAGACATGTTATTTTGAAATTTGGTGAAGTTCCATAAAGATTGGAGAACGTTATTTGGGTGAGAAAATTGTAAAAATATAGGGAAGAAGAAGACCTTCTTAGGGCAAATCGATTTGGCCTAGAGGCAAATATATTTGGCAGGCAAATCAATTCGGCCTCTAGGAGAATCGATTTGGCAGGCCAGAAAACCATAATTTTTGCCTCTTTGTTTATATAATATAACACCCCGTATTTTTATGATTTTAAATTATAGGATCAATTCAATTTAATGGGGGGATATTAATTATAAATTAATCAGGATTAAAGTATATATTAATTAGAAACTTAAGACTTAGTTTTTATTGAAGTGCATTATATTAAATATTACTGAGCAAATAAAGTAATACGTGTTTATGGAATTATGAAAATTGTCGAGAGTGAAAAATACGATAGTCGAGCGCGTGTGTGAGTCGTTTCAGGACTAATTTAAAGGAATTAAAAAGTAAATTTATTATAAGTAATCTGAATTGTCATTTTGAGTGCGCTAACATGTCTGGAAGGGTCGATATAGTCATAAAAGTCTAACCAGGGGTTTATTTTGGGCCCCGGGATAATTTTAGGCCAAGCCAGCATCCCGAGAGGGAGTTTTGGTAATTTCCATTATTGGGAATTTAATACCCACGAAATTTAGAGGAGAAATATATTTGTTATGTGAGTGGGATTAAGGTTTCATTCACAAGCTCCAAGGGAGATCCACGGAGGGTGAGGGAGAACCAAGTCCAAGGGATTTAGGACATTAACCACCATCTTCCACCACTGAGACCACCACAGAGTACATCAGAAGATGAGGAATGCAGTCATACCATCTACACCAGTGGATCAGACCACCAAAAATCAAGGCAAGTGTTTATTACTTGATTTCCTTTAGAAATAATTAGACTCATGTTAGTGTAGGTGATAGAAACTCATGATTTAATATGCAATTCAGGTGAAAATTGAAAGATTGATGCTTAATCTAGGTCTGAAAATTATACAGGTTCATTTATCTTTGTATGTAGAGTAGAACCCATGAAATTTATGATTTAATTGATGAACGAATCAGGGTTTTAATGGTTCTTGAATTGAAATTGGAAGATCTAGGGCTTTAAAGGATTAAATTGGGGATTTCGAATTTAATTACTGATTGATGATGACTTGAAAATACTAGGATGTTAGAAATTGAATATACTTGTGGTATTATCAATTAGTATAGTTGTATTGGTGTTTAGGAAAATTTTGTAGATGATTTGAGGTTGAAAATAGTGGGAAAACGTACTTGGGGAAAGAACAACTCTCACAGAGCTTCTGATTGGTTCGGTCCTGAGACGGATCGATTCATTTTCATAAATTCGAATCAGTTCATTTTTTATAAATCAGATCGGTTCATTTTCATAAGTTGGATCGGTTCATTTTCATAAGTGGATCGATTCGGTCTAGTGTAGTTTTTCAGTTCTTACGTAAAACACTTGAGAACCATTCTAATCTTAAATTGAGAGATTTATTGTGAAGAATAATGAGAATTATTTTAATAAAACTGAAGGTCAAGATTAGATTTAGGCTTCGGCCTACGAGTGGGAATCATAGGCTAAACTCAATTGGTATTAATCAGGGAAAATACTTACTTTAGAGAATGATTCGAGAAAAAGGATGACTTAGGCCAGTAGGGTATATGGACCTTACCTACTGTCATGATGTGTAATCTTAAGGATACCCTTCGAGTGATGAGAAATACTCGGGAGCGTTCGTTAATGAATTAAGCTATGAATTATTCTTATTACGTAGATTATTCCGGATAAAAATACACTACGTATGGAACATGTGAAATAAATTTATAGGTGGTGTGAATACCTATTTTATGTTCAATTATGTGTATGACATATCTAGCTACTTGCTATCAAATGAGGTTTTGAAAATGATAGAGGACAATCTTAACCTGATGACCCCATTGGGGGAATTTAGATTAGTACATTTGAACATAGAACCTAGGTACGGGTTATCTGTGAGAATGATAATGTTGACGATCATATGTGTGTGTAGGTATGTGCGTAGTCCATAGTCTTGGAACTATGTTGGCCTCCAATATGTGTGGTTTCTTTATGGTTCATGGGAGACTTACAAACCGATTGTCCTTGTTTGCGTACGAGATGTACCTGGACATGATAGCAGAGTATGCATTTCACTACAGGTGTATCCTTGGGGTGTTGTATTCGAATATATACACACACACACACACACACACACACACATATATATATATATATATTCGAATACAGCACCCCAAGGATACACCTGTAGTGAAATGCATATATAATAGTGATGGATATATATGTATACTTGTGTTATATCTACAATGTGATAATTGTAGACTATTGAGATAATGGAACCTTAAATAACTTTAGTTATGAATACTTAACTTTAGTGTGCTGGCACTTAATAGAGATAATAAATGTAGAAACAATTATTGTAAGTGTTGGTAAGTACGGGTTTATACTATGAGACACATAATACTTGCTTTATAGTAAATTTTAAATACTTGCTAAAAAAATATTTTTACAACTCGGGCTCTCACCTGTCTATTGCATTTTTCAATTTTCTCATATACTATTAATATCAGGTGTCCTGATGCAGAGACTTCAGGCTTAGACGACTTGGCAGGTTGACGTGCTGTAGCGGTTGTGGGAGCTGCAGGTCCTCGTGCTTAGATGCCTCCACCCTCATTTGACTCAGTATCTTTAGACATTTAATTTAGGGTATGTGTCTTCCTTCCTAAGTTTTATTTTAGTATTTATTTTCAATTGGATTGAGTATTATTATGGCTTACTAGTTTTGGGACTTTGAACTGGAATGTTTATTCCAGTTTTAATTAATTCAGTTTTTAGTTACTATCCAATATTATTTTATTCACGTGTATAAAGATATGATAGCCAGTCACCATGTATAAAGAAGTATATATATAATTAAATAAGAGATTGGGTGAGGTTTTACCATAAGATCTTCCATCTTCTGTTCAGAAAGAGATGCGAATGGAATTACGAACTTATCACAAGTAGGTCTGGTAAAGACCGACCGTGAAAGATAAGTTGATTTGTGTAGCGAACTTCGTAATCGAAAAAGGGGATACAGAGAATAAAAGGGTTCGTAAGATGAAAATGGACTTGTTATTTCAGGGTTTAAATATATTGTGTTACAAGGCATCACCTGAAAGAGGCTTAAGCTTGCATATATATTGTATGGTATCATAGACTCTGGTGAGTATGTTGTCCTATTATACTCAATCCCATAGAGTAGGGACGTTCACTGATGTGATTCAAAGTATATTGATTTATGGTCGAGTGGAGAGATATAGCTCGTTAATTATATACCATTGAGAACTTAGTGATAGTGAGAGTGTTGTGTTAGAGGTCGTCTTAAAGACATGGGAGTGGTCGAGTAGACTTTCATGTCCACAGACAAAAATTCGAGGGTACATGTTATGGACTAGGGCTTAACGGATATCAACAACCAGCAATATTAGATAGTAGCGTATCGGGGGGTTCCTTGTTTAGATTTCGCTTTGCGAAGAATCCCACGCATGAAACTTAGTGAGCGTTGGAAGTTGAGAGATTTTTTTCCTTTAATACATGGGTTTAGTACCATAGTTATTACACGCATATGTAGATATAACTATGAGTAAATAGCAAGGTTCTCAAAAATGAGGGGCTTGATCGAGGCGTGGAGGTCAAGCCTTAAGCCTTAGAAGCCTAGGAGGGCCTTAGGCGTAAAAAGGCGTTTAGGCCTTTTTAATATATTTTAATACTTTTTAACCATAACAAGGCTATTAAAATACTAAAATTGTACATATCATAAAAATATGCCTTAATATTTGTAAATTAAAATACCATTTGATTATTTTAGATGAGATAATGGTCCGGTTTGTAAAAAAATCTTTAAAAGGCGATATCATTTCACTAAAGCATTGTTGTTTTTAGAGAAAAAGTGTGCCTTAAGGGTTTTACCAAGCATAAGGTGTCAAAAGCTTAAGGCAAGGCGTTTCTCTCAAGCCTCAAGCCTAGGCGGAGCTAAGCGGGTTTTTTAGAACAGTGGTAAATAGTTATATTATGAATTAAGGCTGGTGGAGCCGTATAGTGTTAAAATGCGAAAATGTTACTAATCGTTGACACCACGAGCATAACGGTGGGACAACCTAAGGGGTAATTAAGTGGAAAATGTAGGGTGGCTGGGTATGACCTTACCAAATAGTCATGCCGTGTATGTGAGTAATAGTTTGAGATAAATGTAACACGTCTAGTATAGTTGTGTAGAAATGCACAGAGTATAGGGTGTATGGGCGCCCTAGTTAATCGTCTCTTTAATAACATTTACGGGGAGCCGAAGTAAAAAAAGGTAAGAATATACGTAGACATATGTATAGGTTTAAAGTAGAACTAGAGTGAGACATAGGGGTAATGAAGTTTCTAAGTGATCTAGAGAAATCACTAGAGACCGAGGAGTATAAAGATAAGAAGTGATTTCAGTAATAGAAAGTACAAGCAATTATAATATAAATTATCAAGAATAATTAACAGTCGCATGGTACAGAGGATTAATAAGACCAGAGCTACGTCATAATAAATTTAAAAAGATTTTGGAGTCTGTCATGACTAGTCACATATTATTGCAAATATCTCCCATAAATAGATGCATCACTAGATCGAATGGTAGGGCCTAAACTGTCGAACTAAAGAGTACCATTAATGAAGGGAGACGGGGAACAACGTAATACTCCAATAATATTAAAAAGAAATGAAAAAAATAGGTTTGTTGAGAACAAATGATGAAGGGAGTTAACACATGAGAATATTGGAAAAAAATTCTTTAGTAGACGAAGTACGTTAGCCGTGCGTAGAGAGGCTCATAATAGTGACAAAACGAAAGTGTAGTTACAGGGCTAAGGTGAATTATTAAATTAAAATGATGGAATATTTCGATATGTGATAACTAAAGATAATTAGTCACCAGAATGGAACGGTAAGGGAAGACCGTTGAACGGAGGGATGTCATTAGTAGAGATATAGGGAGAACAGTAGAATGGCACTGAGATAGTGAAACTTCATGGGGTGACACTTGATATTGTGTCCGATCTGAAAAATATTTTCAAGCCCTAATTTCTGGGAGAGTGATGAGGAGGCTATGTGTACTGAGTTGTGATTGAGTACGGCTTATCATCTGTAGGCAAACGGTTAGACAGAGACGGTCAACCAGATGTTGGAGGATATGTTGCAAACGTGTATGCTTAATTTTTCCGTGGGAGACCAAGTTTTGCTGCAAGTATCTCCTATGAAGGGGATAATGTGATTTGGGAAGAAAGATAAATTGGAACCACGATACGTGGGACCATCTCCCATCATTGAAAGGATTGGGTTGGTAGCATATAAACTTGGGTTACCGGAGTACTTGCATCGGATAGATAATGTGCTTCATATTTCTTCGCTTAGGCGGTATCTTCGGGATAAGTTGACTCACACTCACATTGCGCTAGAGGAGGTTGACCTACAACTAGGTAGTTCTTACGAGAAGAGAACAGTGACTATCCTATACCATAGCGAGAGGACATTGAGGTCGAAGGTAGTTCCACTCGTGCGTGTTTAGTGGGAGCACCACAATGTTGAGGAGTTTACTTAGGAGTTCGAGGATGAGATGCGCGAGAAGAATCCAGCGCTATTTTTACATTGTATACCTTTATTTTTTGAATTTTGGGATGAAATTTCATTCTAAGGGGGGAAGTATGTAACACCCCGTATTTTTATGATTTTAAATTATAGGATTAATTTAATATGGGAATATTAATTGTTAATTAATCCAGATTAAAGTACATATTAACTAGCAAGTTAAAGGTTAGTATTTATTAATGTGAATTATATTAAATAGTACTAAGTTTATAAAGTGATACGTGATTATGGAATTATGAAAATTTTCGCGAGTGAAAAATACGATAGTTTTGGTAATTAAGTCGGGCGCGTGTGTGAGACGTGTCAGGACTAATTTAAAGAAATTAAAAAGTAAATTTATTATAAGTAATTCGGATAGTCATTTTAGGTGTGCCAACGTGTCCGGAAGGGACGGGATAGTATAAAAAGTCTACTGAGGGGTTTAGTTCGGGTCTCGGGACAATTTTAGGCCAAATCAGCATCCCCGGAAGGGCGTTTTGGTAATTTCCATTTATGGGCATTTAATACCCACAAAATTTAGAAGAGAAATATATCTGTTATGTTAGTGGTATTAGGTTTTTCATTCACAAGTTCCAAGGGAGAACCACAGAGGGTGAGGGAGAACTAAATCCAAGGGATTTAGGCCATTAACCACCATCTTCCACCAGTGAGACCACCACCGTGTAGATCAAAAGATGAGGAACGTAGTCATACCATCTACACCAGTGGATGAAACCACCAAAAATCAAGGGAAGTTCTTATTACTTGATTTCCTTTATCAAGAATTATACTCATGTTAGTGTAGGTTATAGAAACCCCTGATTTAATATGGAATTGGGTGAAAATTGGAAGATTGATGCTTAATCTAGGTTTGAAAATTATACAAGTTGATTTATCTTTGTATGTAGAGTAGAACCCACAAAATTTATGATTTATTTGATGAACGAATCTGGGTTTTAATGGTTCTTGAATTGAAATTGGAAGAAGTAGGGCTTTAAAGGATTAAATTGGGGATTTCAAATTTAATTACTGATTGATGATGACATGATAATACTAGGATGTTAGAAATTGAATATTCTTGTTGTATTATCAATTACTATAGTTTAATTGGGTTTGGGAAAGTTCTGTAGAGGATTTGAGGATGAAAATAGTGGAAAAACGTACTTGGGGGGAAGAAAACAGATCGGTTCGTTTTCATAAAGTCAGATCGGTTCATTTTTCATAAATCGGATCGGTTCATTTTCATAAGTCATATCGGTTCGGTCTGCTACTGTTTTTTAGTTCTTATGTAGAACAATTGAGAACCTTTTTAATCTTAAATTGAAAGATTTATTGTGAAGAATAATGAGAATTAGTTTAATAAAATCGTAGGTCAAGATTGGATTTAGGCTTGGGCCTACGAGTGGGAATCATAGGCTAAACTCAATTGGCATTAATCGGGAAAAATACTTACTTTAGAGAATGATTCGAGCAAAAGGATTACTTAGACCAGTAGGGTATAGGGACCTTACCTACTGTCATGATGTGTAATCTTAATGATACATTTCGAGTGATTAGAAATACTCGGGAGCGTTCGTTAATGAATTAAGCTATGAATTATTATTACGTAGATTATTCAGGATAAAATAGACTACGTATGGAACATGTGAAATAAATTTATAGGTGGTGTGAATACCAATTGTATGTTCAATTATGTGTATGACATACCTAGAGGCTTGCTATCATGGGAGGTTTTAAAAATGATAGAGGGTTATTATCCTGATAAGCCCATTGGGAGGATTTTAGATTGGTACCTCGGAACATAGAACCTAGGTACGGGCTATCTGTGAGAACAATAGTGATGACGGTCATATTGGTGCGTAGGTATGTGCCTAGCCCATAGGTTTGGGACTATGTTGTCCTCCAATATGTGTAGTTTATTTATGGTTCGTGGGAGACTTTCGAACCGATTTTCCTTGTTTGAGTACAAAATGTACCTGGGCATGATAGCAGAGTATGCATTGCACTACAGGCATATCCTTGGGGTGCTGTATTAGTGTGTGTGTGTGTATATATATATATATATATATATATATATATATATATATATATATATATATATAATAGTGATGGATATATATGTATACTTGTGTTATATCTACAGTGTGATGATTATAGACTATCGAGATAATGGAATCTTAAATAACTTAAGTTATGAATACTTAACTTTAGTGTGATGACACTTAATCGAGATAATAAATGTAGAAACATTTAATGTAAGTGTTGGTAAGTACGGGTTAATACTATGAGATATAGTTACCGGCATAAGTCTAGAATCTAGTTAGATAGAGTTCGGATAGCTAGATGGGACTAGATGTACATTAGGCATGCACAATAGATGAGAGGTGAGAATTTCATGTGAGAGTTCGAAAAGATAACATGCACATAATACTTGTTTTATTGAAAATTTTAAATACTTGCTAAAACGAAATATTTTTACAATTCGGGCTCTGACCCGTTTCTTGCATTTTTCTCTTTTTTCGTATATTATTTATATCATGTGTCCAGCCACAGGGACGCCAGGCTTAGATGATTTGGCAGGTTGACGTGTTGTAGCGATTGTGGGAGCTACAGGTCCTCATGCTTTGATGCCTCCACCCCCATTTGACACAGTATCTTTAGACATTTCATTTAGGGCATGTGTCTTCCATCCTCAATTTTACTTTATCAGAGAGATTTTACTCGGTTTACTTTAGTATTTCATTTCAGTTGGATTGAGTATTATTATGGCTTACTAGTTTTGAGACTTTGAACTGTATCGTATATTCCAGTCTAAATTAATTCAGTTGTTAGTTACTATCCAGTATTATTTTATTCACGAGTATGGTGGATGATTCAGTTATTTAATTATTGGGATTAATTATGGTCTAATCAGTAATATTTTTATTGGAGTAATAATATTTTTGGCCATCCCCGATCCTCACTCCGCAGGCGGGTAGCGTGGAGGAAAGGATCCTTCGGGTCCCGCGCGTCCCTCTCGGGAGCGTTTCGGTCGGCGTCGTTTATGGTGTAAAAATGTAGAAATGTAGAGAGATTCAGAATCGCCAGTCTATTTTACTCAAAACGGACAAAAGAAAAAGGGAAAGCCACCCCGAAGGTTGGCATCCAAAGACATACTGGTGCGTGCGAAACCAAGACGATTCGAGAAGGGTTAGGAGGCTTAGTTATGAAATGGGAAGGTGTTAGGCACCTATTCCGCCCTTTCGGTCTCTCATGAATATTTTCTATTTTCCTTTTGTTTCCCCCCGTGATATGTGCATGTTTATATATATAATGGAGATAGGAATCCTCGACTTGTATCATGGAAAAGATAAAGCGAGTCATCCGTAGGAAGATATAAGAGTAATATTAAAAAAATAAGATTTACGCGATTACCCCTACATTGATCGTTATAATGGAACGGCAATGCATGTGGGGTAATACGTCACTAAGGGAAAGTATATAGAATATAAGGAAAATGGATTTAGAGAAGATAGAAAATGAGAGAAAAAGTGAGAAAAAGGACTCGAGTCTCGGGTTTTACCCCGAGACACCTACGTAGCCTATAAAGGAATCAAAGTCCACGTAGTTCGCATACAAAATGAGGGGTGGGGTTTATCCCGTAAATCCAAATGAGGAATCTCTTATTTGTAAGTTTGTGTGTGTGTGTAGAAAAAGTGTTTTAGTTGTGAGAAAAGTGTGGAAAAGTGTGAGAATCCCTACATGGAATTTATGAGCAAACCCTCTTTTTCTTATTTTTTTGGATTTTATTTATATGAACATAGGATATGTGCAATAATACTAAATAAAAAGTATATTAGGATGTGTGATATGAGATAATAAAAGTGCTAAATAAGAAGAAAAGTTATTGAGAATTTAAGAGAATTTAAGAGAGAGTTTGAGAAAGTTGGACCTTCTTGAAGATATTGAGCTTGATCTTGAATGTTGGAGAGAAGCCCTTGCACTTGAATGATGATGGAGAGTGGTTATTTCACCAAGTTTGATGAAAAGGATGATGAAAAGTGGAAGTAAAAAGGGGATTTGGATATTGAAATCACGCTGCCTTCGAGAGAGGTTTCTGGGATTCGTTCAGAGAGATTTTTATCAGATCTGGGCTCCCTCTGCAAATGAGGTGAAGGCCACCTTTTATAGGCCTAGGTGAGTGTCGATCATCATAGACCTGTTCCTGCCTATCGGCAGGTGCCGATAGGTAGGGTCTGGAACCTACCATTTGGCAGTGCGCTTCACGCTTTTTTGGAAAATCGACTGCCGAGGGCAAATTGTTGGTTAGAATTATGGATGGGGCATACCGTTGGAAAGGTAATTCAGAGACCTTTAAAAGTCCTTTGGACCGCTCCCGAGTTCGGGAGTTGACTTTGGGTCAAATATGGCTCGGAAGCATTTGTCAGTCCATTGGATGAGGAATCATTCGGACGCAAACAGATAGTTTGTCCGCATGGTAAGCCTGAATTGCACACGGGGCAGACCGTTGGAAAGGTTAGGATATGTACTTTGACATTCAAAAGAGTTTGACCCAGTTTGGAGAGTTGACTTTGGTCAACCGGGCCCGGGAAGAATTCGATGACCTCCCGGAGTCAAACAGATCGTTCGTCCGCATGGAAAGTCAAAATCGCACATGAGGTGGAACGTTGGAAAGGGTATTCAAGGCCATTTGAAGATTAATTCAGTCTTGGTCGAGATGAAGAGCTGACATAGGTCAAATAGAGCCCGGGAGCGCCCGGTGGCCTCTAGGTTAAGTTTCAGACGCAAATGGATCGTTCATCCGCATGTTAAGTTGGAATTACGCACGGGGCAGATCGTTAGAAAGGGTATTCAGCTCCCTTTGAATAGTCATTCAGCCTCAGTCGATCTGAAGAGTTGGCATAGGTCAAACAGAGATCGGGAGCGCCCGGTGGCCTCTAGGTCAAGTTTTGGACGCAAACGGAGCGTTCGTCCGCATGGTAAGTCAAAATCGTGCAGGGGGTAAACCGTTGGAAAGGGTATTCAGTGCCCTTTGATGATTCATTCAATCTCAGTCAAGATGAAGAGTTTGACTTTTGGGTCAAACTGAGCCGGGGAGTGCCCGATGGCCTCCAGGTCAGTACTCGAGGCATTACCTGGGTTTATGGTGATGAAGGGAGGTACTAAGGACCTAAGGAGAGTTAGGGGGTAACAGAATGGGGTGTCTACAATGTTTATGTCACTGGATTAACTCATTATTAGATGATTAATAGTATTAAATATTTCGACAATGATGCTAAGAATGAACCAACCAAACATTCTGTTTTAATTTGATAAAGGACTAATCATCCAATATTTAATTGGGTGGGGTGTCACATATAACCCCATGAATTGAATTACGAGGAACTTTGGTTATAGTTTAGTAATTATTAGGAGAGTTGGGGAATGTCAGTAGGCATGGGAATTTGGTTTGATTGTTGTTGATGAGGGTTAAGTTGGGATAAGTAATCAACGGTAGAGAATTGAGTGAATCATACATCGGGAAATTTGAATTCGGGTTACAATAAGGGTATACCATAACCTAAGATGATAACCAGTAGGGTATAAGTGTAATAATAACTCCTGAATTAACATGAGGGGTAACAATGGGACCTTAGGGTAGAGAATAATACTCGAAAATATACGATAGAGAGTATATTATGAATAAATGATACGGTAGGTATTCGAGGGAAAAATACTACGTATGAACAATTATGTTTATAGGTTGAGTGTATACCTATACGGATTATCTTTATAGGTTGAGTGTATACCTATATATATTTATGTTTATAGGTGGAGCGTATGCCTATATAAATGATATTCATGGGTTGTGTGTATTCCTATGTGCGATATACGGATTATGTTGTGAGTATACCTAGTATGTTCTTTCATATGTGTGTGAACATACCTACGTTTCTTGCTATCACGGAGGTTTCTGTGTAGTGGGCGATCCTACTTGGCTGATTCCAAGGAGGTCTGGATTTGTGCCCCAGAACATAGAACTTAGAGCTGCTCACTATGTATCGTGTACTAATGGGATCGGTGTGTCTTTTGGATACCTTAGGTATGTTCGTAGCGTAAAGTCTTAGAACTATGTTCGCCTCCATTGTTGTTAGTGATCTTATTGATGGTTCGAGGAGAAATTCTGAACCGATAGTCCATGATTTGTTTCGAGAGGTACTTGGGTTGATAGCAGAGTACGCGAGTATGCATCGTTATGACCAGATAGGGAGATGTGGTGTTATATATATATATATATATATATATATATATATATATAGTGTGTGTGTGTGTGTGTGTGTGTGTGTGTGTGTGTGTGTGTGTGTGACATGTATATACTCATGGATGTGAAATCTTACTTATGTGTCATAGTGATTAGGCTTAAATTCTTCACATTTATCCCCTTAATTTCGGTATTTTTTATGATCCCGTGCAGAGTAAATAGCTTGGATTTTTCTCGTATATATGATACTAACCTCTTTTGGTGAGTATTTCGTATTTTGTGTATTTCTCATGTGCTTTATAGGTATTTCATGCAAGTTAGTGCGAAGGAGAACTCAAAATAGTGAAAGAAAGCACGAAATGTGAAGTTCAAGGGCATTTACGTAATTTTGTAGCCTTAGTCTGGAGGTGGGTCCAATTGGAAAGTTGAAGATATTCCAATTACAAGAACATTGGAAAAAACGGCACCTCAATCCGAGCTACGGTGAAGAAGTTTATTATTTTTATTGCTTTCATAGTTAGTTTAATTAATTGTTGTTTTTTAGTTTTCCAATCCCAATTCAAGTCATGTTCTCAATTTTCTAGATTTAGTTATAAATTCCTGCACTTTCACTTTTAAGTTTTCTTTTATTTTAAACATGTTAAGCTAAGTTTTTAAGGGTGGGTATGCATGAACCCAACCCGATGTGGTATGCATAGATATAAAATTTGTCCTCTAAATTAAATTATTGATTAGATCGTGTTGTATTGTTTCACAACCATTGTAGAACTTTTGACCTTGTTTGCCCTAGGTAACCGGGGTGCTTAAGGATGCAACGTGCGTGAACTATTGCAACACTTCTTTACTCATTCATTGATTATGTATGATATGGGATTGAACCTTATATATGTAATGCTTTGGATTACTAAATAGTGGGTCTGATCAATTATCTAATTTATGACTAATTTTGTACTGGCATACACACTAGGGTTTGGGGGAGTGTATTCTTAACCCATTTCTTCATTCATATTAATTCCTTCTTAGTTAGTTAATTTCGCATGCATAGGTTAATTTAATTGAATCTAGTTAATTCATAGATAAAATTCATAAAAATCAATCATCTTTTTCTTTTCTTTTATTTTAACATCAACTTTAGGATTAAACTACCTTACCTTTGTCGTCACGTTCACGCGTCCTAATTCCTCGTGGATTCGATACCCAGACTCGCCACTATACTCCTTAAGAAGTGTAGTTACAAGTTTTGATTTTTTTGTATAGAGGTTGGAAGTTGATAACAACAACTAGCGTATTACACGGACGCTCGGTTTACACCTCGATCAAAATGGCACCGTTGCCGGGGAATTAGGTAGACTTTAGGTTAGGTTGGTTAATCCTGAATTTGACCTTAAAAAAAAAAAAAAAAAAAAAAAAAAAATAATAATAATAATAATAATAATAATAATAATAATAATAATAATAATAATATTAATAATAATAATAATAATTCAGAAAAATGTGTGTCACGTTTTTGAATTGCCCAATTGGAAATGTCTTACTTTCACTATTTTGGTGGCTTTAATTGTTATGATAATAGTGAGGAGGAGGCGCTCAAGACTTATGAACATTGGATCAGTATCACTAAAGATGAGTCTCATAAATACAAGCCCAGTGCTAAGGCCATCCAAATTTATCAAAATGAATTGCTTGAAGAAGAAAGAGTTGAAAAAGAATATCGAGAAAAATATCGTTATTGGGGGCAAGAGTTAGATGCATTATTTGAACCCAATGAGGATTTTTCTTCCGATATTTTTGAAGTTGAAGAATGTTTTCAAGCAAATGAGGAATCCGAGGTGCTAGAACCAAGTAAGCCTACTTTGGAAGAACTCTTGATTATTATCAAAAAGCAATCTGATGACCTTGCTGCTACAGAGCTGAAAATTAGAGCAACATGTAAGGAGTTGAATGATTATTTGGACAACTTAGAGAAGGTCAAGACTTGCGCTTCACCTAACCTTTTTGAGGATGAAATAATTTAGAGTGATCCAAGTTCTTTTGAATATCAACCTCTTATAAATATTGCAAAATCTACTGAGGTTGAAGATCATTTGTCTCCTTGTGTACCCACTATTATCGAACCATGAAATCCATCATAAGAACTGGATTAATTTCTTGATGATGTTGATCCTATTCTTATATGGGAATGTTTTTTTGAGATGCTTCATCTTACGGGCCATACAATTAGACGTGTCACTCCACCAGATCCATTTGAAAATTTGGGGGGATAAGATTTTGAGGACAAGGACTCTATGCTTGAATTGTTTTCCAAGACAGACTCTTTCTATTTGTATGCCCCACTTCCCATACTAATTGAAAAATCTATGGGAGGTGATTTTATTTTTCTTGGATTCCATTGGGACTTGTCCTCTTATGCACCCAAATCCTTCATTATCCCCCTAAATTTTTTAATAGGTGATGATTCATTTCTTCCGCTTTGCACATGCCTTTCATTTTTCCAACGAATTCTTATTTTTCGGGATGAATGATTTCTAGTGAGGGTACACCATTAATCCCTCAAAGTCAAATTGTATTTTGGGTGGACCCTCAAATTTTTCGACTTCTAGTGTATAACTTATTAGAAGTTCAAATCGTAGGTTGTACATAATTAGGATTTTATTTTTCCTTTTCTTTTTTTTATAGTTTAGAGTAATTAGTTAAAGTTTTTGTTATTCTTTTTTGTTATGCTTGGTTCTAACATGTTTTGTAGATTCAATGGACTCGCCATCGGGGATCGCTCCATTTGGGTAATATCTTTCTTTTCCTCTCTTTATGTTGTGTTCTTGATTCGCATTGAGGACAATGCCACCTTTAAGTTAGGGGGTGTGGGATATTCTTCCCGTTTATTATTTAGATTTATTGATTCGATCACATGTTCTTTCCAAGTGTGTTTTTTTAGAAAATTTCAAAAATTTCAAAAAAATTGTAAAATTTTGAAAAACCAAAAATATTTTTGTTCAAAATAAAAATTGGAATTTAAATTTTTCAAAAATATCACCTTTATTCTATTTAAAGTCTCAAATTGTTAACAATCAATTGCACTAAACCGAAAATTGACCGAAGATGGAAATTGAAAGAAAATTGACGACTTAACGAATAAGTGTGGAGATTGATCAAACCAGGTGTGATTTTGAGCTTTTCAATTTTTTATGATTTTTTAAATCAATCCGAGTTTATGATTAACTCAAAGCTCTTTTCAGCATTTTAATAAGTCATTGATGATCTCAATCCTTTGTTTTGATCGATTATGGAAAATGTGTGAAATGTTGTCTCGAAATTTGTGCTAAATATATCTCTAAACTTAATTAATCTCGAGATGCATATGGTAATGTGATTAGCAATTTGGACAATGAAGTAGGCCTTCTTTTGTTTAACCCAAAAATATTAGCCATAATAAAGTTGTGAAAAAATTATCCCTTTGCAACCCACTTTTAGCCGAATAAAATTTATCCTTTCGTTTGATAACCCGAAAAACCCAATTGGCTCGGAATTGTGAAAAAATAGAAATTCATCAAGTAAGTCCAAAGTGTGTAATAAAAAAAGGGCAAGAAAAGAAAAATAGCAAGAAAAAAAAATGAAAAAAAAAGAGAAAAATGAGCAAATTCTCGAAAAAGCACATATGGATGTCATCAGGACATTTTCCAATTCCGAACATTTCGTCCATTTCCATTTTTACCCTTTACACTTTTTAACCTGAAAAGTCCTAACCGAGTCCGAATGGAAAAATTGGTTTTCGCGTGGAGAGCTAAGATACAAAAAGATAATATGAGAGATTAAATGGTGTGATTAAGAGATGATGTTTCCCGTTTCCTAATAATTGTATTTTGATGATGAGATCTTTTCACCATATATTTCCTTCTTTTTAATTTTGTATGTGTGAATTTGTGTCCATTATATTTACTCTTTATATCATGCATACCGAGAGAAAACAACCGCAATCCGGGTGATTCGTTTGTGAGTGCATCCGTAAGAATTTGAATCAAAACGAATTTTCGGAAAGTAACGTAATGCTCAATCAGTGGAAATTTGAGGTTGAATTTTTGGCTTTGCACACACACTATGGTTTGAGACATTTGAATATGAATTTATGGTGATTATTTTTCCAAAAGTTTAAATTGTACAATTTTTAAGTATTTTGATATTTATTTGGCCAATAAAGAATTTTGTGGGTGTATTCACTGCAAACCCTCACGAGACAAAACTCGTCCTACTAGGGTAACCTAGGGGTTTTAAGGCTTGTTGCATATGCTCAATACAATCACTTGCATGCTAAAGTGGAATTTTATTTTAATAAAGTGGAATTTTCAAGAGTGGAATTTTGGTCAGATTCATTTACATTTCTCGGGACGCGCAAAGTTCTAAGTTAGGGGGTGTGATTAGGCATAAATTCTTCACATTTATCCCCTTAATTTTGGTATTTTTATGATCCCGTGCAGAGTAAATAGCTTGGATTTGTCTAATATTTATTCTACTAACCTCTTTTGGTAAGTATTTTGTGTTTTGTGTATTTCTCATGTGCTTTATAGGTATTTCACGCAAGTTAGTGCGAAGGAGAACTCAAAACAGTGAAAGAAAGCACGAAATGTGAAGTTCAAGGGCATTTTCGTAATTTTGCAACCTTATTCCAGAGGTGGGTCCAATTGGAAAGTTGAATATATTCCAATTAAAAGAACACTGGAAAAACGGGACCTTAATCCGACCTACGGTGAAGAAGTTACGAGGTTTTGAAGTTGCGAGACAATAAAGAGTCATATTCAGAAATGAAGAGTCAAAACTCTTGAAATTTATTGTTTAATTCATTTTTATTAGTTGTAAAACGTGGGGAGGCAAGGGAAGAGTCAAATTTAGGTATTATAAAATGGAAAACCCTATTAGGAAGTGGAAGGAGTTGTTTTTATCAAGTTGTACGAGGCTAGTAGTTAATTTTTAAAGGATTCTTGTAACCAAGAACCCTAGTTGTGAAGTTTGGCTACTATTCAAGATTCAAAGATATATTCAAGATTCATCATTCATCCATTGCAAGTAATTTTAATTTATTGTTTTTATTGCTTTCATAGTTAGTTTAATTAATTTTTGCTTTCTAGTTTTCCAATCCCAATTCAAGTCATGTTCTCAATTTTCTATATTTAGTTATGAATTCCTTCACTTTCACTTTTAAGTTTTCTTTTATTTTAAACATGTTAAGCTAAGTTTTTAAGGGTGTGGATGCATGAACCCAACCCGATGTGGTATGCATAGATATAAAATTTGTCCTCTAAATTAAATTAGTGATTAGATCGTGTTGTATTGTTTCACAACCATTGTAGAACTTTTGACCTCATTTTCCCTAGGTAACCGGGGTGCTTAAGGATGCAACGTGAGTGAACTATTGCAACACTTCTTTACTCATTCTTTGATTATGTATGATTCGGGCTTGAACCTCATATATGTAATGCTTTGGAGTACTAAAGACTGGGTCAGATCAATTATCTAATTTATGACTAATTTTGTACTGGCATACACACTAGGGTTTGGGGGAGTGTATTCTTAAACCATTTCTTCATTCATATTAATTCCTTCTTAGTTAGTTAATTTTGCATGCATAGGTTAATTTAATTGAATCTAGGTAATTCATAGATAAAATCCATAAAAATCAATCATCTTTTTCTTTTCTTTTATTTTAACATCAACTTTAGGATTAAACAACCTTACCTTTGTCGGCAAGTTCACACGTCCTAATTCCCTGTGAATTCGATACCCAGACTCGCCACTATACTCCCTAAGAAGTGTAGTTACAAGTTTAGTTTTTTTTTTGTATTGAGGTTGGAAGCCGATAATAACAACTAGCGTATTACACGGACGCTCGGTTTACACCTCAATCACATAGTAAGGAGACTAGATAGCGTATATATAAAGCGATGTTTAACCTACTTATGTGTGATAGTAGTGATACTAAATAATGTATATCTAAACAAAGATTAATCTACTTATGTGTAATAGTAGTGAGACAAGATAATATGTATCTAATTAATGATGAATATACCAATGTATGAATAGTAGGAAGATAGATAGTGAATATCTAAAATAAAGTTTAAGTAGAAAAATTTAGATGGTAAGGCTTGAACAATAAAATACGTGTTATGGTAACTTGGATTTAATAATAACATAAGAGGAGTGTTCATTATTAGGGGTATTCGGAAGCGTACGGTATGGGCGGTACGGGTGAGTTAGACTAATTTGAGGTTTATTAGATACCAGTGACCTAGTTGTATTGGGTAGAATGACTAGGCGGGGTTGAGTAGGCAACGTTAGGTTTACACTATAGATGAGAGGTGAGGGACTCGAGGGAGCATTCGAAGCCTAACATGTGTATCTAATAACTGTTCATTTAAATTGAAATTTAAATTCTTGCTAAATATTTTCAAAAAAACATAGGCTTTGACCCATACTTTCAAAACTTTTTCTAAAACCTTTTAGGTGTCTGGCCACAAAGACACCAAGTAGGATGATTTATTCCAGGGATGAGGAGCTGCAGCAGTTATGGATGCTTGCAGGTTTTTGGACTTAGTCGCTTCCATGATTTCATTCCTAGAGTAGGATGTAGTTCAGTATTTTATTTGGGCGTGTTGTCCCAGCATTATTTTATTTCAGTCAGACTCTGTATTCAGTTGTGTTTAGTTGGACTTTATATTGGATTTTGGAACCGATGGTTTATTCGGTATTATTTTTATATCTATCATTTATACTATGGATGGATTCATATTACTTTTGCTTGGGTTATTAATCATGGTAATAATGTTCCGTTGTTGTTGTTGTTTATAAAAAGATAAAATTTGGCACTGACTTTTTGAATACTAGGTGGTTAGTAAAAAGTTTAAATTATCTTCGACAGTGATGCTAAAAATGAAGTAAATGGTAATCCCATTTTAATTTCATAAAGGCCGGATCACCCAGTATTTAATTAGGCGGGGTGTCACAGACGGTATCAGAGCATTAGGGTCTAGTTTCCTTAGGATATGTGCGGTTTTTTACATTTCAATGTAGCGTTCTTTGATATAGAGTATTATCAAAGGATTATTGTATTCATCTGCATATGAGATTTATGTTCTTCTGCTATTAAGTATAGTTGATGCTATTCATATATGAGTTCAGTTGGGCTTCATACACCGAACATGATGGGATGACCAGCGAGATCTGTTAAGAAGATTGCATGAGGATATGCTTAATAAGGAACATGGAGTATTCTGGAAATGGTGATCGCGATAGTCACCATGATAATTGTTCAGACAAGTGACAATAAGATAGTTTCTCGGGAACAATAATTTTCACAAACCCTATCGTAGATGATGGTAATATAATTTAGATTCACCCGGCGTAGTCGGCAAGGGGGAAGTCAAAAGGACTCTTTTGAAGAAACATCTATAAGAACCCAGAGGAGAGAAAGTCTGATAAGCCATTGGAAGGAGATAATCCAATGACAATTATGTAGGGTGGAGTGCAATGACACCATGATTAGATTTTAGGTGGAAATTTTGCTCGTAAGATCAGCGTTGAGTGATAAGAGTTAGTCACCACATATGGGCTTAAACCAGAAATTTAGGGGTTGTTTTACCATAAGATCATCCATCTACTGCTGAGACAGAGATGCGAATGAAATTTTAAACTTATCACAAGTAGGATAGGTAGAGGCTGACCGCGAGAGAAAACTTGGCTTATTTAACGAACATCGTAACCGCCAAAAAGGGGATACAAATGATAATAATGAGGGGGTCCGTAAGTGTATAATGGACTCATGGGTAGAATACAAAAGTTTGAATCAAAAATTCGAATAGGAAGAATATTGAAGATGTCGTCAAAGTCATATGTTTACAAGATCTTAAACACTTATATGAGATGGGAGCCAAAAGTATGGGAGAATCTATCCAAAGAGAAAGATAAGATTTAACCGTGATAGGGAAACATCACAGGAGGGTATACCTAGTAGGGGAACCATTTATATGAGTTAGAACAGTTGAATCTCTATTGAGTGACGGGGGGTTCAATCGAGGCCATCGAGGCCACCAACGAGTTCCATATGGCAGTGAAGCCAATGAGATAACGGGGGTAGTACTTGAGGTCAGGACTATCGTGTTTAAGAGAAGGACACCCCGATGGGGCTGGTGAGGCTCGAGACAAGGGAATGGCATAAAAAGGTGTACTATGTGTGGAAGGTAGGGTCACAATTATTGGACTTGTCCACAGCGAGTCAGTGAGACCAATCAAACAAGATAGTATATGCGAATGGTGCCAATGGGGCACAACAACTCAAGGAGAGAGATTTTCAGCAAGAAAATCGGCCTAAGAGAGTTAGGGTTAGAGATATTCAACCCGAGAATGGTGGGTTCAGATAGGACCCGAAAGATCCTTCGCAACTACAACATTCAGTTCCTCAGGGTCATTAGGACCAATGGAAGAATAGGAAAGACCAGCAGGGCTATAATAAGAGGCAAAGAGATTTTTGGGATGATGTTTAACTTGTGAGTGAATAAGCCATAAAAGAAGGAATTGCACAAGGCTAGGTAGGGGCAAAGACAGGATGAGATCCTGGATGAACAACCACTATAACATATTGTAGGTAAATTTTGACGCGAGAGTTACAATCGGGGACCCAAAGATTAGGTAAGGCATAATGGAAATAGAGGTTATATTTTTTTTCATCCTTATGAGTATGGGAATTGTATGGGTGACATGAGTGCATAACTAGATGTGATTATTAACACTACAATTCGAGTGCGAGTCGAGTTTAGTGGGTATATTGGCCGTAATAGCCTTTTCCTATATGTATATAATTATCGTGGGGAAGCAAGGCTCTTTGGTATCTCCTATAAGATAGAACGGGTGTGTGGACTAAGAGGAAATTTATATTACATGTTAGTTTACTGCTTTTAAGATTTATGATAATAGAGTAGACTACTTTTCGAGTTTTGAGTGGTTAGCGATGGGTCGAGTGATTGTAGATTGTGATAGTGAGATCTCGAGATCCCTATCTCTGGGTATGATTTGTTTTTGATAAGTATCACCTGAAAGAGGGTTGAGCCTAGAGATATGTGTATATATGTTATAAAATATTTTGTAAAAGACTTCTTTGTGTATGGTGTCTAGTGTAAATTGATCCCGGTGCGTAGGGACGGTTACTGATGTGATTCAGGGTAGAGTGGCTTATTGTTGAGCGGAGAGATATAGCTCATGACTTTTTAGCGCTAAAAAACTAGTGATAGTAAGAGTGTCATGATATATGTTGTCTTGTGTATCATGAGAGTGGATGAGTATACATTTATTTCAAAAGGCGGGTATTTGAGGGCTTAGCGGATCTCGATGATCGACAATGTTAGGTAATAGTGTATTGGGGGGTTCCTTGTTTGGATTTCTCTTTGTGAGACATCCCACGCATGAAACTTAGCGCAACATTGGAAGTGGGGAGATGTTTGACCATTAGGACATGGGTTTAGTACCTTGGTTATTATATATATATGTAATTATAACTGCGAGTGATAATTATAATATGATTTGAGGCTAGTGGAACCAGTCAGCATTTGTGCAGCTATGCATGGGTATAGGATGTATGGGCACCCTGGGAAAATGAATTTATTTTATCCGCGATTAGAGTATGGTAGAAATATATGTAGTGATCTGTAAAGTCTATATTTAAGGTAGTGTCGAAACCTTGGAGTACTAGGCTTATCCGAATTTTGAGGATGGAATTTCTTTGTAAGGGGGCAAGTATGTAATAACCCATATTTCTAAGGATATTGAATTTAATTAAATCGGTGATCTAGGATTTAATTAAATCAATAATTTAGAATTTATTTAATTTGGAAAAACTATTTAAATCAGTGATTGAGGTTAAATCGTTTCAATTTAAATTTAATTCCACATGTGTCGTATTTTGAGGTGGAATTAAGATGATTTTATAAATTGACTCGTATGGTGATTTTGAGGTCACGGTTGGTTCCGAAAGGATTAAAATAGTCGAAAAAGTGTATCCCAGTGTATAGTTTGGGTCCCGAGATGATTTTTGACCAACCCGGCACCGTTTAAGGGCATTTCGGGCATTTGAGAGTTTGGGGTTAGAGGAACTCCAAAAATTTCAAGTTATATCTTCCCATTAGAGAGTAAGCGCTATGGTTCTAAAGGAATAGAGGCCATAAGAGAGGAAGAGGAGGGGAGAACCAAGCTTCCTAAACCGATTTTCATCCCGAATGCAACGAAATCGAGATCGGACTGAGGGGAGAGCCACCCCACCATGATCTCAATAAATTTCGGACCTTATTTTGAGAGGCAAGTACTTAAATGGCAATTTATTTTAAGCATGTTATAATACCCATGTAGAATAGGATCTGATTTCATGTTTTTGGAAGAATTAATATTGTTTTGGGTGGATTTAATTCATGAATTTTGATAGGAATGCATGTAGAGATATTCCTTTATGTTTATGACACAAAATCAGAGGATTTGGGGTGATTAGAATGAATTGATTATGGGTTCTTGATGAGTAAACTTTAAGAACACATAAAACTAGGGTTTTATGGGATTTTTAAAGATAATCGGATCTTGAATCTAATTCGTGATGTATTGATGATAATTTTACGTTGGAAATCCTTCTCATACGTTTATATAATCATTAAACATGTTAGTTTGAAATTTGGTGAAGTTTCATGAAGACTGTAGAAAGTTATTTGGGTGGGAAAATCATAAAAACGTAGGTAAGAAGAAGATCTGCTTGGGACGAATCGATTCGGCCTCCAAGCGACTCGATTCGGTAGGCCAAAAAACCACAATTTTGCCTCTTTATTTATATAACCCCATGAATTGAATTACGAAGAACTTTGGTGATAATTTAGTAATTATGAGGAGATTTGGGGAAGGTCAGTAGGCATGGGATTTTGGTTTGATTGATGTTGACAAGGTCTAAGTTGGGATAATTAACCAACGGTAGCGAATTGAGTGAATCGTACATTGTAAAATTTGGATTCGGGTTACGGTAAGCGTATACCATAACCTAAGATGATAACCACTAGGTTATAAGTGTAATAATATATTCTGAATTGACATGAGGGGTAACAATGGGCCCTTCTAGTAGAGAATAATACTCAGAAATATACGATTGAGATTATATTATAAATACATTATACGGTAGGTATTCGAGGGATAAATACTACGTACGATGTATTATGTTTATAGGTTGATTGTATACCTATATGGATTATGTTTATGGGTTGAGTGTATACCTATACAAATTTATGTTTATAGGTGGAGTGTATGCCTATATAAATTATATTCAGGGGTTGTGTGTGCGACATACGGATTAGGTTGTGTGTATACTTAGTATGTTCTTTCAAATGTGTGTGAACATGCCTACGCTCCTTGTTATCACGGAGGTTTTCGAGCAGTGGGCGATCCCACCTTGTCGATTCGAGGGAGGTTTGGATTTGTGCCCAGAACACAGAACTTAGGGCGGCTCACTATGTGTCGTGTATTAGTGGGACCGGCGTGTCGTTTGGGTATATGAGGTATGTGCATAGCCCAAAGGCTTAGAACTATGTTTGCCTCCATTGTTATTAGTAATCTGATTAATGGTTTAAGGAGACATTCTGCACCAATAGTCCATGATTAGGTACGAGAGGTACTTTGACTGATAGCAGAGTACGCGAGTAAGCATCGTTATGAATAGATAGGGAGATGCGATGTTATTTATATATATGTAGTGCAATATATATAAATATATATATATATATACACACACACACACACACACACACACACACACACACACATACACTAATGGATGTGAAATCTTACTTATTTGTGATAGTAATGAGACAGATAGCATATATCTAAAACGACATTTAGCCTATTTATGGGTGATAGTAGTGATACTATATAGTGTATATCTAAACAAAGATTAATCTACTTATGTGTGATAGTAGTGAGACGAGATAGTATATATCTAATTAATGATGAATGTACTAATGTATGAATAGTAGGAAGATAGATAGTGAATATCTAAATAAAGGTTAAGTATAAAAACTTAAATGGTAAGGCTTGAACAATAACATACGTGTTACGGTAACTTAAACTAATAATAACATAATAGAAATGTTAAGTATTAAGGGTATTCGCTAGCGTACTGTATGGCCGATATGGATAAGTTAAGGAGGATCTTAACTAAGGAATTAATGTTTATCATTAAGGGTATTCGATAGCGTACTGTATGGAAGGTACGGGTGACCTAGACTGATTTGAGGTTTATTAAATACGGGTGACCTAGTTGTATTGGGTAGAATGACTAGGCGGGGTTGATTAGGAAACGTTAGGTGCGCACTATAGATGAGAGGTAAGGAACTCAAGGGAGTGTTCACAGCTTAATATGTGTATCTAATAACTGTTCATTTAAATTTAAATGCTTAGTAAATATTTTCAAAAGAACTTGGGCTCTGACCCGTACTTGTACAACGTTTTCCAAAACCTTTTAGGTGTCTAGCCACAGGGATGCAAAGAAGGATGATTTATTACAGGGATGCAGAGCTGCTCCACTTATGGATGCTTGCAGGTTTTTAGACTAAGTCGCTTTGGTGATTTCATTACTAGTGTAGGATGCAGTTCAGTATTTTATTTGGACGTGTTGTCCCAGCATTATTTTATTTCAGTCAGACTCTGTATCCAATCATATTTAGTTGGACTTTATATTGGATTTTGGAACCGATGGTTTATTCAGTATTATTTTTATCTCAGTCATTTATATTTTGGATGGATTTATATTACTTTTTCTTGGGTTGTTAATCATGGTAATAATGTTCTGTTATTGCCGTTTTTTAATTAAAAAGATAAATTTTGTACTGACTTTTTGAATATTTGTTGGTTAGTAAAAAGTTTACATTGTTTTTGACAGTGATGCTAAGAATGAACCAAATGAGAATCATTTTTTAATTTAATAAATGCCTGATCACCTGGTATTCAATTAAGCAGGGTGTCATAGTGGATTTTATGTTTGGAATGATTTTTTCGTCGTCAATGAGGTTTACAGGCGACCTTTGGTCATCTTCTCAGGACAACTTTTTCCCTACTGTTCTTATCAAAATTCCTTTAAAAATGATTAAGTTCCCCTTTTAAATCTTAAAGTCTAACTTTTTCAAAACCATAAGTGTTTGAATATACAAGAGTCTTTACGAATTAGCTGAACGGTATCCACACTTAAGTGAGAGGATACTTAGGGAGATCCGTAAGGCCTAGGATAAACGCAGAGCCGTGGATGAAACCACACATCCATTTAATCCAACTCCACTAGTCGTAGTTCGTCCACCTCTATTTATACCATACCCATTATCAATTGAGCCTAATGTTATTGATATTAATAGTGACACCATGTTTAGTACCTCATCCTAGAGGTCATAGTTAGTGTCGTCTTCTAAGGTCTATAGCCTTTCTACCTCCAAAGAGTCAGATAAAGCATATTCCTTTGAAGAGACCATACGAGTTCCATTGTCTCATATGGACAATTGAGGTGCAACCGAGCCCAGCAACTGTGAGAAATCCATAAAAATTACGAACATGGAGGAGACAAGAGTCACTATCGTTTACCCCTAAGCACCTACAGATATTCTTCTACTAGCCATTCATGACCATGAGTTTACTATAAGATACCCAAGTGGAGTCTCGACTATTGAAATTGAGGAAATCTATGATTCTTAGGATGAGGATCCACTTGACACTTCCTATGCAGAAACTTTTTAGAGCAGAGTTAAAGAGATTGACCTAATGATTCAGAGTCATCTATATGGGATCAAGTCGTCTAACAATATAAGAATCCCAATTGAGAGTGATAGAGCCTTCGATGGACGAAAGGGTGAGGTGGTCGTATATGAACAAGTGTTTAAGGTTGAATTTAGGTTACTAGTCCATCCTAATATCTAGACAATCCTTGCTAATTTGGCTTTCCCCAGCTCAAATTTCCCCCAATGGCTGGAGAATGATTATCGGCTTTATCCAGTTGTGGAAGATGATCTATAATACTGACCTTCCATTTAGTATTTTTTGGGCATGTTATACCGTGTCCAATACAAAAGCTCCATCTGGATACTTTCACCTCATAGCCGGAAATTCTAACAAGAAGATCCTGATAGTCAACCGAAGTTCAAACCATCACTAGAAACCCCGATACTTATTTATGTCTGGAGATTGGGAGTTCGACATTGATGCTCCGTACAACACCTCTAAGCCTAGAGTTCCCCAAAAATGGGTAAATGCTTCGATGTTGAAAAAATTGATCCGGATCTAAGTGTTGATGGCTAAGATAAGATCGATCATATTTGGTCTCAGGACAAAGAGGGTGGGTTGGTCGAATTTTATCAGCTGATGATTCCTGGATTTTTAGAGAAGACAACCGTGGAGGTTGACCCCCTCACAGAGATGTGTAAGTCAAAATAAATTTTACAACTGTAGAGTCATCATTTATTTTCATCTTTTGGTCATCCGGCAGACACTCCCAAACAGATCTTGAAAATGGCAGCCCCTGACGTAGAGAACATGTTGAATAGGTTCGGCAAGAAGACCATTCCCCATCTCGGACTAAAAAATCAACCACTCGAGGTCCCGGCTATGTCGTGGGTGATAAAAATGAAGGATCCTACAGAACATGAATCCACTATCCCTCCACAAAAAAAAGAGAAGAAAAAATGGCTCGTCTAGGAGTAGCACTAACCAGAAAATTCCCATATTGTCTGACTCTGTTCTTACGGCCCGACTATCCCAACTCTCTATCAGCTCTGACTCTCTTATTGGTGATAATAAGAGGGCTAAGTCAGTTGTCATCTCCCTCCTAGTCGACTCTAACAAAATGACCTAGAAGCCATGGACCCCACTCCTTAGTGTGACTTCGGCCTGCACAAGGCTACCCAGATAATCATCCCTCAACCTCACTAATTTCTTGATTTTACCAAGTGTTACCTCATCTCAAAATAAATTTTATTTTATGCCTTACAGTATTTTCTTACCTTCTACAAATTGAGCCAATGGGTTCCAAAGAACTTGCTAGTGATTCGACAGGACACTAAGGCCATCAAGGCTGAGAATACACTTAAAATAGAGTTAAAGAAGAAGGAGTAGAGCCATTAAAAGGTTGTTGAGAACTTAGAGAAAAAACACTATGATGCCTTGAAGAGTTTGGGGAGAGGCCATAATGCCGCTACCAAGACCTTGGAAGCTAAACATCAGGCCATGTTGAAGGAGGCCGAGAAAAAAGTTATGGAGACCTTCAAAACCTCCAATGATTTTGACAACTATGAGTTTTAGTACCTGGAGGGGGAGCCAGGATGGCTTGCCACTTGGCCACTCTCAAATTTAAAGAGTCTCGATTTTGACCAAAGACTTTAAGTCCGTTGACTTCATAAACTATTTTTCTGCCACTACTTTAGTAGATATGGAGGCAGAGGCCCTGGTCGAGACCACTGTACCAGAAGGCACTTAGGTGACTGATAGTGGCCTTACTGAAGAAGAGGTGCATATTGGTCCAACTGCCGATAATGTCAACGACCAAGAGCAAGCAGGGAAGTAGACAAAAACTTAGGGCTTTTTGTTTTCCAGGGTGGCCATTTGTGGCCTTGTACCCTTTTTTCGTTGTATCCCTACCTCGTATATTCTTTTTAAACAATCGATTGTAACTAACAATATTACTCTTTTTATCAAATGGCTTTGTATAAACTAACAATATTTTTTTGATCAAGTGTAGCATCTACATCTTATTATTTTTTCACCATTGAATAGAGTTCTAAACATGATGCTTATGTTTACACTTTTTATACATTACATCCGTCATAATAGGCTGATGTTGGACAGTGTTGGAGTAACCATAAAAATGGTTTTACATAAAAAAGATTTTAAGCTATGTTTTTCACCACCTTAGTGATGTTATATGTTAATCCCCTCAGGTCTTTGTTAAGAGTGTATGGGTGATTTGAGTATCTTCATACATTCTCGTATTGTTGAGAGAGTCGTGACCTTCAATTCACTATGAAATGATGTTTAAACAACCAAGATGATTTTTAATGCATTTTTTAAAAACTCAATGATGTCATTCCTTAATCCCCCTATCGACATTGTTGATAGTGTATGGACGAGACGAGACGAGTCTCTTCATACATTCTCATATCGCCAAGAGAGTCATGACCTTAATTCACCATGAAATGATGTTTAAGATACCATACTTAGATGATTTTTTATGCATTTTTCACTACCTTAGTGATGTCATACGTTGATCCCCCTCGCAGCGTTGTTGGGAGACCACAGATGAGATAAGATTCCTCATGCACTCTCTTATCACCGAGAGTGAGTGTTAACAAATTCACCATAAAAACTGACGTTCCTTAGTCTAATACAATCCGAACCATTTATCATTTAATTATAATGAGGAGGATAAATATGAGCCAACATTTTACTTTTTTTCATTAATATCACACTATAGTATAAATGAACTGATACACTAAAATTCCTTAAACAAAGAGATTACACTTGCCCAATTGAAAGATCACTGATAATATCTTTTGAGATGGATGGCATTCCAAGGGTTAGAGAAGGTTTCTCCCTCTAGGATTTCCAATCTATAAGTGTCATGTACGACTTCTTCAGCTACCCTATACGTCCCATGACAATTAGGATTGAGCTTGTTCGACTTCTCCCAAACCTTCTTCGATATGAGGTTTCCCATGACTATCGACCTAGCCTTCACCCGCTTGTTGTGGACTCTTGCATCTCTATGTTAGTAAGATGACTTTTGACCTTTATATCCTCTCGTATGTCTTCAATAATATCAAGATCAATACTCCTCTCATCAATATTGGACTCTAGATTATATGTTTGAAATTTGTGATTAGGAAGCCCGAGATCGGTAGGATAACTTTCTTGGACCCATATGCAAGCATGAATGGTATTTCGCCTATAGGCATCCTCTCAGTTGTCTTATAATCCCACAAGACCCCATGCGGTTCTATTATCCAAAGACCTTTAGCATCCTCCAACCTCTTCTTAATTCTATAAAGTATTGTCCGATTGGTGACCTCAATCTGGCTGTTGGCTTTGGGGTAGCCTGGGCCGATAAAACCTTCTTGATGTTGACCATCTTCCCGCAGGCTTCCAATGATTGGTTCTTGAATTACTTAAAATTATCTAATATCAAAGTATGGGTTAAGTTATATCGACAAATGATATTATTCCAGATGAACTTGAATGTTTTAACTTTGGTTATGGAAATCATAGCTTAGGCTTCTACCCATTTCAAAAAATAATCGATTGCTACGATCAGATACTAGTAATTTCATGTTTCTTTAGGAAGAGGACCCACCAAACTAATCCCCCAAACTGCAAATGGCCACAATGCAGTGATGGACGAGTGTTGATAAGGCTAGCGAGGGATACTAGTGAATCTCTGACACTTGTCACATTTTTTTACATACTTGGATGCATCTTTGGTGAGTGTCAGGCGCCAATAAACTTAGGTAATGATACTTTTAGCAAGAGAATGTCCACTGATATGACTTGTTCATGCACCTTTATGGACACCTCATAGGACATAATCTACCTTTGTAGGGTGAACATATCTCAATAATGGCAGCAGAACCCTCGCTTATATAGTATATCGCCAATGATGGTGAATGTCATTGCCTAATATCTGAGTTTCTTTCTCTTCGCCTTGGAATCGGGGATCTCACCATCCTTAATTTATTTGATTATAGAATCCATCCACAACACCACCAAATTTAGATTCAAACAAAACATAATCCCATTATCGTCCTTTTCGATGCTCGACCTGTGTAGAATCTAAACAAGAAAAGTTCATCTGATCTCAATTCTTGTAGCCGATGCCATCCTAGATATAACATCAACCCGATTATTTTTTAGTTAAGGAATCCTCATCATTGTTAGCTCTTTGAAGTTCCCCACTATTTTCATGACCCTCGCTAAGTACTTGGCCATTTTTTCATCCTTGGCCTCGTAAATGCCCAATATTTGGTTTGCAATATATTGCGAGTCACTGTGGACAACATTTGGCAAACGTTTAATGCCCTAGTGAGGGACAGTCCTGCCAGGATAGCGTCATACAGTCCTTCCAGCATAGCGTCATACTCTTATTAACTATTAGACACCTTGAAACTGAACATCAAGGTATACTCAATGTTAGATCCATTCGGGGCAGAGAGTTTCTGCTTAGCACCACATCCATTTTCACAAGAACAGGCATCAATAAACAGGCTCCAGATAGGACCTCCCTTCGAGAAAGGACCCTCGAATAATTCTCCCTCTCTGAATAGTAGATCCTTTTTGACGGCATCGACTTTTGCAATGTCGATTGAGATAATATATACAGTAACCTCTTTCTGTACGTCCTCATGCACTTCTATTTTCTAAACTTTTTTCTCGTTATTAGCGCATGTAAACTCGGACACAAAGTCTACCAAAGCTTTCCCTTTAATTGTGTTCCTTAGATGGTAAATGATGTCAAACTCACCTAATTCAATTGACCACGCCGTTAACTACCCGATTTCTCAGGTTTATGAATGACCTACCTTAATGGAGCGTCGGTGAGCACCACCATTTTATGGGCTTTAAAGTAGGGCTTCATCTTCCTTGAAGCATGTATCAGTGTATAATCTTCTTTCGACATTCTCAGATACTTGATATCGCTCCCTTGCAAAGCTTTGCTATTAAAATACACCGGATTTTGAACACTCTCGTCTTCACGGACAATGGCCTCATTAATTGCAGACTCTGATATAGCTAAGTACAGAAATAACTTATCCCCTCTAATGGGTCAAGACAGCAACATGGGCGACCTTAGGTAGGTTTTTATCTCCTGAAAAGCTTTCTCACACTCTTCGTCTTAATGAAGGCTTTCCTTAAAATTTCAAAAAATGGAAAACACCTATTCTTTGACCGAGAGATGAAATAGTTGAGCGCTGCAACTCCTCCTGTTAGCCTATGAACATCTTTCAAGTTCATTGGTGTCTACATATCAATTAACTCTTTGATACTTATGAGGTTGGCCTCTATGCCTCTTCGATTCATAGTGAAGCCGAGAAACTTCCTATCACCGACACCGAAAATGCACTTAGAGGTGTTCAGTTTCATCTTGAATTCATCCATTATGTAGAACATGCATTCAAGATCGGCCATATGATCCTTGACCTTTAGACTCTTTGTTAGCATGTCGTCCGTGTAGACTTCGATGGTCTTCACAATCTGGTATTCAAACATCTTTTCTGCCAACCTCTGATAGGTTACACCCACATTCTTTAGGTTGTACGGCATTACCTCATAATAATATATTCTTTTATCAGTGATAAAGGAAGTTTTCTCAGCATAGGCCTCATGCATAAAAATCTTATTATAACCCAAATCGCATCCATAAGACTCATCAATTCATGCCGAGTCTTAGTATCAACCATCTAATCAATTTGGGGTAAGGGTAAGTTGTCTTGGGGACAAGCATTATTTAGATCATTGAAGTTAACACACTGTGGGTACCTCGATTTATCACTTTGGCCCAGACAAGAAGCCCAACTAAACACGACCCATAGTTTAAAGGCCCCGCGCCTCAACTAATTTAATTGTGTTCCAGTCGGTTCCTAAAATCTCTCTTCGGAGATACTTCAGGGATTGTGACCTAAAGTGGGGGAGTCCCACTCCTCCACTCTCCAAAATAATATGTATATAACAAACCCTCTGCCCGGGGCAAAGGGTGTACATTATTTTCGGTAAAACACTCCTCGGAGTAAAGATAAATAATATGAAGAGAGCACCACCATGGACGTAGTCCTTCTTGTCGAACCACGTACATCTTGTGTTGTGTGTGATTGTCATTCTTTTCAATTCTTCATTTATTCCGGTGATTGATTTTACTTGTTATTTTGTGCTAAAATTATTTGTCACCACAATTGGCGCCGTATGTGGGAATGTTTGTTTTCCTTTAAGAAATCCTTTACCGAAAAGAATTTAGAATGTTTCGTCGCAGTAGCAACGCCCCCCAAGCTGGGGATATTCAAGAGCATCCTTCCCCTCGTAGGATCAGATCTGAAGTTTGACGTTCAAATTCTAGGGCCCGACCAGAATGGAAAGCCTTGGAGGAAAGCCAAGGTCAGCTAGGTCAACACAAGTCTCCAGGCTAATCGACGCTTATGAGGCCAGGCTCCAAGAGTAAGAGGATTCCTTTCGTAAGGAAGAAGCCAAGAATGCTCGTCTCAAAAGAAGATTGGAGAGAATGGAGAAAGAACTCCACCGTAGCACCAGGCAACATCAATACCGCACTCCTAGCCCTCAGGCAAGCAAGTCTCGCAGAAGAGGAAGGAGCCCTAGATGTAGATCTAAAAGGCTTTAGGGATACAGATCAGATGAAGACTTGCTCGAGGAACAACAACCAGCTCGCCGTTATAGGATCCCAGCTCGAGGAAATAATGACATATGGACTTTGGTCCGAAGAGAAATGGACCAGCACCCAACATATCGAGGTGCCAGATCGACTAGCGAGCTAGACATGTAAGCTTTCAGGAACCAGATAAAATCCCCTTTCTCAAGGGAGATAGAAGAAGAAGAAGAAGAAGAAGCCCCGAAGAAGTTTGCGATTCCTAGGTTCAAAATTTACGATGGAAAGACAGATCCTATCGACCATGTTAGGCAGCACAGGTAGGCCATGACCCTATGGAACCATAAGGATGCCCTAATGTACCGGATATTTCCATCAAGCCTGCACGATGTGTCCCAGAATTTATTCGAGAGACTTCCCCACAGATCTATCAGGAGCTTTAAGTCCCTCGCAGAGCTCTTCACAGCTCGCTTCATTGCCAGTAGCTCCCATCCGAAGAGGATGGATGCCTTGTTGATAATGAAGAAAATGCCCTAAAAAGCCTCTGAGACTATGAAAAAGGGTATTAGGAGTTGTTCAACGAGGTCGAGAACTGCTTAGAGCAGGTCATTATGGCATCTTTTAAGATTAGCCTACCGAGCTCTTTCCTTTTTCACCAATCCCTCACTAAGAAGGAGGCCACAACCATTGATGACCTAATAGCTCGTATTGATAAATACACCAAGGTTGAGGATATGACATGCCTAAGTGCAAGAGAGAGTGGTCACGCCAAGTTCACTGGTAAGAACAGTGACAAAGATGAGAACCCGAAGAAAGGAAGAAAAAATGGAGGAAAGAGTGGATCCAAGAGCAAAAACAGGAACGATGTTTTAAAAATATTTTAGACAGTAAACACTGTCTTCAAAGAACCAATATACAAGATCCTAGAAAAGATCAAGGACGAGTCGTTTGTTAAGTGGCCGAGAAAGATGGGAGAAGATCCCTCCAAGAGGAACAACCTGCTAAGATGCGCTTTTCACAAGGAAGGTGGGCATAAAACTGAGAATTGCAAAGATCTCAAGTCTCACCTTGAAGAATTAGCCCAGACTGGGCACCTGGACGAATTTGTGGAGAAGAAGGCAGAGAAGGTCGTTGTCAATGGAGACACAAGGCCCGACAACGTACTCGAGGAGGAGGATAGCCATGAGTTCGAAGTGATTTATGGGGCATCGAACCTAAAGTAGATTAAAGGAAACTCATCTTGGATGGAAGTAAAAAAGCTTAAGGCAATAATGCAAGCTTTTCAAAATGATCCAGCTAAAACGTAGACAGGAAAGCGTCGGCGAGCAGATAACGTAGACTACAGCAAACACATTACTTTCACAGATGAAGATCTAGTGGGTGTAAGGACCCCACATTATGATGCCTTGATCATTACACTTAGGATAGCTAACTACGATGTCGATAAGTTGCTCCTCGACTAGGGTAGATCGTCCGAAGTAACGTATCTTGACCTATTCAGAAATCTTAAGTTAAGCATCGTCGACTTGAAGGAAGCCACCGTCCCTCTGGTCGAATTCGCTGGTAAAGTGACCATCCCTTTGGGAAAAATATAATACCAGTAAGGGCAGGAAGCATCTCTGAGATGATCGAGTTTTTAGTGGTCGCAATTGACTCGTCCTACCAGTCCATCCTTGGTAGAGGATGGCTACATGCGATGAAGCCTGTCCCCTCCACCTACCAACAGAAACTGAAATATGTGACCGAGCGAGGAGTAATGGAGATTCATGGAGATCCGACGATGGCAAGAAAGTGCTTCATAGCAACCATCCGCCCAAGGCCGGAGAAGAAGGTCGAGAAGTCTAAGGAGAAAGACGATAAACATGAAGGTTTGATGCCTTCCAAAAAGCAGCTAAGATATGGAAGACCTGTAGTGGAGGAGACCAAGCTCCTCCCCTCTGAGAGGATCATTGGGAACTTGGAGAAGGTCACAGCTAATGACAGTAAGAAGGACAGGATGTTCTTAATCGAAGCCTTTCTCACAGATCGAGAGAAGAAGGAATTAACATCACTTTTGCAAAATAACTTAGACTTTTTCGTGTGGGAACCCCACGAGCTACCTGGGATTGATCCCTGTGTGTCTTGTCATCGGTTTCACGTTGACCCGGTCTTCAAACCAAGCGCGCAAAAAGCACGGTGAACTGCATTCGAGAAGGCCGCAGTTATGGAGAGAGAAGTGGAGAAGCTGATGGATGCAGGATCCACACTGGAAGTTCAATTCCCTAAATGGATGTCCAACCCAGTATTCGTTCTAAAGAGCAATGGGAAATGGAGAGTTTATATTGACTTCACTCACCTTAACAGGGTGTGCCCCAAGGACAACTTCCCTCTCCCTATGATCGACCAGTTGGCGGACGCCACAACATCTCATGAAAGAATGAGTTTCGTGGACACATACTTTGAGTACCACCAGATTCCTCTGTACGTACCAGATCTAGACAAGACAAAATTCTTCACCACCATCGAATTATATTGTTACAAAGTTATGCCCTTTGGGCTCAAAAATGCAGGGGCAACCTACCAGCGGCTAGTCACCAAAATGTTTAAAGACCAAATGGGAGATACCATGGAGGTCTACATTGATGATATGCTCGTTAAGAGCAAGTATAAAGAAGACCACCTCTCAGACCTATCAAGGACCTTCGAAATCCTTAGGAAATACCGAATGAAGCTCAACGCAAGTAAGTGTTCCTTTGGTGTCTAGTCAGGAAAATTTCTCGGGTACTTGGTCAGCGAGAGAGACATTAAAGCTAACTCGGACCATATTGCAACCCCCCCCCCCCACAATAAGAGATGTACAGAAGCTCACAGGCATGCTCTCTGCCATGAATCGTTGCATCTCAAAGATATCGAAGAAGTGCCAGCCATTTTTCCAGCTATTGAAGAGAAGCAAAACTATGTACTGGAACCAGGATTGCTCAAAAGCATTAGAGGAGCTCAAAGCTTATCTCAGCACACCACCCTTGCTCGTAATACCTCAAGAAAAATATTCCCTGTACTTGTACCTTGCAGTTTCCAGCCACGCTATTAACTCTGCACTAGTATTCGAAAGAACGGGAATCTAGTACCCAGTCCACTACGCGAGCAAGACCCTCTTAGACACCGAACAACAATACCTACCCATGGAAAAGCTCGCCTTTGCACTAGTGGTAGCTTCGAGTAAACTGAAGCACTACTTTAAAGATCATTTTATCATCATCCTTACATCTCACCCCCTTAAAGAAGTCCTATAAAAAGTAGATATGTCCGGCAGACTATCCAAGTGGTCAGTCGAGCTCGGGAGATTTTATATCCAATTTCATCCAAGGAATGAAATCAAGGGACAGGTCCTCGCCGACTTCATCTCAGAATTCACAGGAGAACATCCTCACAATATACTTCAACCCGTTGTTCAAAAGGAAGATCACTCGGCGTAGGGTGTTTGCCGACTGTTCATTAACGAAGCCTATAACTCCAAAGGGGCAGGAGTGGGCATTGTGTTGGTCACCCCAGAAGATACAATCCTTGAGCAAGGAATCAGGATTATATTTTAAGCCTCTAACAACGAAGCAGAGTATGAAGCATTGACAGTATGCCTGCAGAAGGCACATGTGTTGGGTGTAAAACAACTTTAGGTGTTCGACGACTCACCGCTGGTCTCTAATTAGATAAGTAGAGACTTCAATGCAAGGGATGAAAGAATGACGGCCTACCGCGCCACAGTGAAAAATTTAATGTCTAATTTCAAACAATTCAGCATCCAACAGTTTCCTAGAAGACAAAACAGTCATGCTGACGCCCTAGCGGCCTTAAGCTCAGCAATCAATTCTGATTTGAAGAGAACAATTCCGATCGACTTCCTCGCCCAACCGAGCATTAACCAGAGCGACAAGCACCGAGGCACAGGTCATATTCTTCAGATTGAACCAACCCCTAGTTGTATGGACCTCTTGAGGGATTATTTAAAATATAGTTCCCTACTAGACGATAAAAAGGCCGCACCTCAAATAAGAGTCAAAGTCGCTCGCTTTCACTTATCTCCTAAAGGCAAACTATATAAGAGGTCTTTCACCGGTCCTTACCTCCAATGCGTTCACCCAAAGGACGTTGAGAAAGTTTTCCACGAGCTCCATGAGGGAATCTATGGAAGTCATATTGAGGACAGGTCTCTAGCCTTCCGAGTAATGAAGGAAGGCTACTGGTGGCCGTATATCTAAAAGGATTCTACGATATATGCTCGCAAGTGCGAGAAATGCCAACTACATGCTCCTATGGTTCACTAGCTTGATAGCGACCTAAAATCACTTACCATCCCCTGGACTTTCGCTCAATGGGTAATGGACATTGTGGGCCCTCTCCCTACCACTGTCGATAGTAGAAAATATTTATTGGTCGCAATAAACTACTTCACCAAATGGATAGAGGCACAGCCAATGGAAAACATCAGAGATGAGGATATGATTAGGTTCGTATAGAAGAGCATTATCACCTGCTTCTAAATCCCTAAGACCATCATCACTGACAATGGAACCCGATTCGAGAGTGGCCTCTTCCAGGGTTTCTGCAACAAGTATGGAATCAGTCACCATTTCAGCTCGGTGGTATACCCCCAGAGCAACGGACAACCTGAAGATTCTAACAAAACACTTATTGATGGATTAAAGAAGCGTTTGGAGAGAGACAAAGCGGCATGGATAAAAGAGCAACCACATATTGTATGGGCCTATCTCACTACCCCACGCCGAGCAACCGGGGAAACCCTATTCGCACTGACATATGGTATGGAGGCAATCATCCCCTTGAAAACTATCCTCCCCACCATGAGGTCCACCCTGGTCGACCAAGGCCAAAATGATGAAGCATTACTCGCTGAACTTGACCTAGCGGAGAACACAGAGAACTGGCTCTAGTGAAACTAGCAGACTACCAGCAATAGCTAGCGAAACACTACAACAAGAAGGTCAATCCAAGAGCATTCCATGTTAGTGACTACGTCCTAAGGAAAGTTCTTAGCAACTCAGAAAAACCATCAGACGACAAGCTAGGACCAAACTGGGAGGAACCATTCAAGGTGATAAGGGATAACCTGCAAGGAGCCTATCACTTAGAAACGCTGGAGGGCAGGGAGATACCTCGAGCTTAGAACGTAGCCAATTTGAAAAAATTCTACTTCTAGTTTTGTATTTTAATCTTTTATTACAATGTCAAAATTTTCAATTCTTTTCTGATTAATAAAAGACTGTTTGGTAGTGGCATTCTATGAATTGTTGATTTCTTTTTCAGAAACTTTATAGCTTGTGCACCTTTTCCAAGTGACAGTCTCCCTCTGAATACATATAAGAAGGGTTTTACCCTCCTCAGGTTCTCGTCGTTTAACATGAACAATCTCTTAGCAATATATGAAGCCCTACAGGGGACCCTTAGGCAGCTCGTCCAACTCGAAATTAGTCGACAAACAAAGTTTGGATCAAAAAACTTGCTCGGATAGAACATCCAACACTAGGTGTGTCCTCGCTGATGATGCAGAAAACTGCACTACCCTTCAAGGTGTTTGTGAGCTCAATTCAGTGTTAATAATGGCAGTATAAAGATATATATATATATATATATATATAATAGAAGGAGGTGAGGAGAAGAGGAATCAACACCGGAATATAAGTGGTTCAGCCAATCAAGCCAACGTCCACTGTGCAAGTGTATGATGTGTATCACTGTATGAGGGCTCTAATGTCCATAGATACAATCTCTCAAGACTTCTCTCTCTACTGTGTATTTAGACAGAGTTTCAGCTAGGGTTGTATTTTTGGATCCTTTACAAGGTAGAGGATGACCTCTATATATAATCCCTAGGGAGTGTAATGTGCCCCCCATGCATGCAATGAGCATGTGCGTGTTGATCTAGCCAATATGGAGAAGGCATCTGTCATTGTCACATGTAGAGAATGATGATGAAATATTCTCCCCACATGTGGGGAATGATTTGTTATAACTGATTTGTGTCCGCGTGTCCTTATCCATGTCAATAGGTGCTCGGTTATCATGCTTGGTCATGACCTCGGCCTGGGAAAAGCCGAGGTTGATAAGTCTAGTTTCTCGTTCAATCCGAGATGAGTCGTGAAGGTCTCAGCTTAAGTTTAGCCGAGATAATGGATAGGGGTCGTCTTGGGCCGAGGTTGAGCTGGCATGTGCTTGGAGCATTAACTGATATCTTGATGATGTTGACCTTGGTACAAGTAAGGCTTCTTGCGAGCTCGGCCTACATCTGGCCGAGGTTGCCATTCCCAGGTGTACTGGAGTGCTGCTGACCCTTATGATACGTGCAGTGTCCTTTGAAGAGATTGGTGGTAGTGTCGGCCTGGGCCGACCCTTATATGGCTGAGAGTTGATATCACGGATCCAAGGCTTTTCCAACGTCGACTACATTCTCGATCGAGGTTGGTGTCGCTGAGCTGAGGTCACACTTGGGGCATATCAATCACCCCCAGCCCTTAGTTACATGTGAGAGCAGATGACTATGGGAATGAGACGATATATCTTCCTCTTCTTCAGCACTTGATGGGTGGTGCAGTTTCCTGCATCATCATTTTGGCGTCGTCTGTGGGAACGAGAAGATATTTCTTCCTCATCTTCAGCTTAACCTCATCGGAGATTCTGGTGGTGAACCAGGCATCACCCCTCGCGTGGAGCTGTTTCACCATTGAAAGAGGTCCTTTAAGGTATTAAGCTCACTTGATACTTAAGCTCTTCACTAAGCAACACATGGCACCAAAGTTACCGCCGCCTCTTTCGCCACCCGGAGGTGGTGGGCCCAGTTCCAGTCAGGCGCCGCCCAAGTCCGAAATGGCGGAGGTAGCTGCAACCTTGAGGTCTTTGGCTGCAACACAATAAGCTATGCAGGAACAATTTGCATAGCTCATCCAAACTATGATGAGGCCACCTGGAGTCTCACCGGATATGATCACTCCGGCAGCTGTTCAGCCTCATCCTGATGCCAGGGGACCACCCTAGGCACCAATAAAGGACCATCCTGCACCCTAGCGGAGAAGGGACGTTGCTGACCCTACGCGCTTACACCTGGGGAGGCAAGGAAACCCTTGCCCAGAGGACAGGTATGACGATCTAGAGGCGGAAGAGGCCCTAGAAGATTGTTGGGAGCCATATGAGGTTTCGAACAATACGGTTCATCCTCTTCAACAGAGCCGAGGATGTGCTGTCCGAAGAGCTGAAGAGGCCCAACAGCGAGGATCAGCTTTTGATCGATTGAGTAGAGGGTCAGCCTTTGAGAGGTTGGGTCCAATGAATGACCTAAGAAAGAGATTGTCGAGATCGATGAGCGCAGCAGGCTCTCAGAGAGGAAATAGACAGGGTCAGCTAGACCAAGGCCAACACTGTGAAAGAAGGGGCAGGGACCAAGAAGAGGTCAACAGCCACCACTGTGCTGTGGCAGGGGAACCCTCAGTTCACCCCTTGGAGGGGGCTGGGGACAACCTCATCCAAGCCGATGGTAGAAGACCGTGAAATGACTATATCTAGCGCCTTGAGGAGAATATAGGAGACCTCATCAAAAGTAGGGACCCATTACAAAGGGGTTACTTAGAGGGCTCTCCATTTGTGGCTAGGATAGTGAGCTTCCCAACTCCTGCTAAATTCAAACCTCCCATGGTGTCTCCCAAGTATGATGGCAGCACCAACCCTGTACATCACATCGAGATGTATCAGTCGGTAGTAGACATCTACTCGATACTCGATGAGATGAAGTGTAGGGCCTTCTCTGGGACCTTAACAGGGGCAGCACACATCTGGTTTACCTCTTTTTCGAAGAATTCAATTGAGAACTTCAAAGGCTTGGCTGAACGATTCATCCACAACTTCTGCTTTGGGGTGAGACCTCAAAAGAAGACTACACACCTGCTGTATGGCAAGCAGGACAAGGACGAGAGCCTAAGAGACTACATTGTCAGGTTTAACAAAAAGAAGCTGGAGGTAGAAGATTATGAAGAGAATATATCCATGACCGCCCTCATAGGGGGTCTTCAAAAAGGGAAGCTATTGTGGAAACTCGCGGAAGACCCTCCTAGGTCTGTGGCGGAGCTACTAGCAACCGCGGAAAAAGTCATGAATGCAGAAGAGGAAATGTCTGCCAAATATGAGGATGAGAATCGCGGTAGTAGTGGTAAGTCCCAAATAAAGAAAGATGGAAAGAAGAGGTCGGGTGATGATAAGTTCGCTCACTATACCCGTGGGGGAAAATATATGCCTACAGAATAGCATGACGTGTGGGGAGCACCCCAGTGAAGATGGCGATGTGCCAGCGATACAGGGACGACTAAAGTCCTTAATAAATGGGAAGACGAGGAGCAGTATCTGATGGGAATGAAACTCCACCCATCCATATTTGTGACTCATCCATATTTGTAACCCTAATGTAACCCTTAACTCTATATAAAGGGGACACCCCCCATTGTGAAAGGGGGCTTAGAAATTAGAGAAACACTCTCATGTAAAGCTCTCTGATCATTCTAATGAAACACACCAGCAGTCCCGTGGACGTAGGCCATTCATGGTCGAACCACGTAAATCTTTGTCTCTCTCGTATTTATTTTTATACTTGTATCGTGATGAATTGACACCCTCCGACGGGTGAGATTTTTTGCACCTACAATTGGCGCCGTCTGTGGGAACCGGCACAAAAAGCCTTCCCTTTCTTCCTAGAAGAGATTTAGATTTACGTTCAAGGACATTGATGCCTACGCTATGCACATAATCAAAGATAAGTTTTCTTTTTTAATCTGTGCACGAGCAACTATACGTTTCAGATATGATTATTTGTTTTGTACAAAGATCGTTTCAGTGATGTTTGGTTTTCGTATATTTATGTTCATAAATTCTTTACTGGGTGTATATTCATCTCAAAATCTGCATAACCATTCTTTGTTTTTGATGAATCTCAATACTGAAGATGTGAGAAGAGTCTCCAAATATTTGAGCTCTTGTAGGTCAAGCATATACGATCACGATCTGGACATTCTCTCTCTCTCTCTCTCTCTCTCTCTCTCTCTCTCTCTCTCTTCCGAGATTTTTGGAAGCATATACCAAATATCTCAATTACTGGGTCACGTAACACCCCCTTTTGAGGCGGGCATCTTGGATATGCCATCTTACAGTCGGGTACACGGACACGCCCACTTGATACAAAAGGAACCGTCGGAAACTGGCCCATCATAGCCATCGTCACCAACCCATGGAGATCCGGTCCTCATCACCGACTTTACATATCATCCGCCCCTGCTGGTCGGATTTCATTGGTTTTCTCCACGGTCAGCGCCGTTCATCCTCATCAGGAGTCATGGGGGATTTACACCCAACACTATTTTTCGATCGGCCCGTGATCATCAACCTCTTCGCGACGACCATCATCACAAATCAGCGGAATAAAATCTTTTGGAGGATGATTTAGATCGGAAGCACCATCTTTACTCTGTCTGGTCGGCAGCCACTGCGACGAGCTCAGAGCAAATCATCTAGCATCAGCGAGCATCGACGACCTCACCTCTGGTTGTTCTCCGACCTGCAATCTCTCTGGTCGAGAATGCCCCTGTGGTCGGCGACCGGTTTGCGTTCATAATCGTTGGTCGACCAGAGGGCATCACAGTAAAGGCAGCATCACCGGAGCCTTTGGTATTCGGCGACCAGCTTGTGATTACCATCAGCTGGTCGGCGGTAGGGACGAGCAAGGAGAAGCACATCAGCTGGTCGGCGGCGAGGATGAGCAGTGACGAGCTCGCCCCCGTGCAAAGTTTATAACACAGATTGGGGCTAGTTTTTCTTCGGCGACAACATCAGCTGGTCGGCGACCACGACTTCACCATACCACCATCTGGTGATCTTTGATCGGAGGCAAAAGCTTTAAAGACAGCAACAGTGCTGAGAAGTTGGTTTCTCGCGTACGGATGGAACACTGAATGAGTTTCCAACCATACTTACTTCAGCAAAATCAGCATTTGGCTTTTCTTTTTTGAAGAACTTTATGGTGGAAACGTATTTGTGAAACCAACTTAATTGGATATTTGCTTGAGTCCAAATATTTTTGCAAAAAATTCTAAATCAGCCCTATGTCTCACATTTGAGACATATTTGACTAATGTTTGCATTGCTCGGTTCTCCCTAAAAATAAAATTATTTTAAGGGACCATGTGATTTTATTACAATAATAGTTGGCACTTTTTATGCGACCTTATTACAAATTATTTTGCTCACATAAATAAGTGGGGCACAGTGATATAGCACTCATGTCATTTATTCGAACATTTTAATTTTCAATATTGTTATTTAGCTCATCCCCGACGGATGCTCGGGCACAGTTATCATAGTGAATTTTTTATGATAAAAATCATTGGATCTTTATTACATTCATGCGCGACTATGAATTTTTTCCTCGACAAATGGTCGAGCGGATGCATATCTTATATACTTTGTTCAACATATCATTTTCATAATAACTTCTATTTTGATTTAACCTCAACAGATGGTCGGGGAATTTACTAACTTCCACAGGTACAAGATTCAGTCTCGACGGATGCTCGACAATAATCTTAAGTCCCTGGAAATCTCATCGATGTTTTGACGGATTCTCGAGCACGATTTGCTCGCTATATCTACTTGGTATTCTACAACTTTTCCCCGGCGGACTATCCAGGCACCATTCATTTTATTAATGCTCCGACAGATAGTCGAGCACACTATAGCACCTTATACCCAAAGAAATGCTTGGGCAAAATTATTATTACTCCGACTGAAGCTCGGATTCTATGATTCGGTAACCTGAAGGACGGTCAGGCACATTAGAGATTCATCTTGGCAGATAATCGGCAAAATATTTCTATATATTTAGTCCCGAAGATATTTGCCTCGCATGTCGCATTTTATCCCCAGTGGATAGCTGGTCAGGATAATTCTCGTATTTAGCACAACCCCACTTGATGGATACACACATTTATTTGTACATTGTTCGTTTCCATCTCATAATTCTTCATTTGCTCACAAATTATGCTCACGATTGTTATCATCATAAATTTGTTAGCAGGGGGCTATCTATACTCTATACTTCACATGAGAAAAACAATGGATTGACACTACACAAATTTTCTGTGAAAACAATTTTTTGAAACCGAACTTGTATTTTAAGTATTTGCTTAAATCTATTTGCACAAATTCCAAATTAACTCCTGTGCCATACATCTGGATATATTTGATAAATTTTGCATCTTTCATTCGACTTTATTACAATTATTTTGTCCACATAAATATTGGGGCGCACTTAGAAGAGCACTCATGTCATTTATCCGATCATTTAATTTTCAATATTATCGTCTAGCTATTATTGGTTATACCAATGAATGGTCGGTGTAATATCTTTACTTATACTTAGCATATCCCCGACGAAAGCTCGGGTGCGGCCATCCTCGTGAAATTTTATCACAAAAATTATGGGATAATTCATGTCATTCATTCAATACTATGAATATTTTCCTCGACAAATGGTCGAGCGGATGCACATCATATTGCATGATAAATTATATTTGAATTAGCCTCGACAAATGGTCGAGCAACTTATTAACTTCTACAGGTATAAGATTCAGTCCCGACGGATGCTCGGCAATAATCTTAAGCTCTTGAAAATCTTATTAACACACCGATAGATGCTCGAGCGCGGATCGCTCTCTATATCTACTCGGACCTGTACAACTTCGTCCCGGCAAACCAGTCTGGCACCACTTATTTTGTTAATGCTCCGACAGATGGTTGAGCACTTTACACCACTTTGGACCCAACACATGCTTGGGTAATATTATTTATAACAGACAGATGCTCGGATGTTGATATTTCTTGAATTTCAGAATGGGTTATCTGGATCTATGATTCTTGACCTTCAGGATGATCAGGCATATTCAAGGCTCATCTCGGAAAATGCTCGGCAAAATATTTCTATATATTTAGTCCCGAGGATATTTGCCACACATGTCGCATTTTATCCCCAACAAATGGTTGGTAAGGATAATTCTTGTATTCAGTCCCAACAGATGGTTGGCAGAGTCGATTAATAATCAACATTGCATTTATTGGAAGGTTAGTTTTCGCTAACAATACAGGATCGTTCGTAATACTTGCTCGGTTCTCTTTGCCTCGACGGATGCTCGAGCATGGATCACCTGCAATATCTACCAGATCCTCTATAGTTTTTGCCTCGACAGGCATTCAGGAATCATTTATCTCATCAATACTCCGACGGATGCTCAGGCATGGATCGTTCGCAACATCTACTAGGTCCTTTACAATTTTGCCTCAACGGACCCTCAACTTCGATCGATAGTTGACATTGTGTGATCACATCTCAAGCTCCAATAAACAGTTGGGCAATACAGTTCTTATTTAATTCAACCTCGTCGAATGAAAAGTTGAGCGGTCTGTACCACAAAGATCCAATAACACATAAAGCAGCATGAAGAGCGACGATCAACTATATTTATCAACAAGGACGAATCCAACTTGTAAGAAGTCACACGTCCAGCAAAATCACAGTCAAGGAGCAAGACATGTTGATAACAACACTAGACCATCCTGAATCTATCGAGCGACATCGTCAGACAACCCATGGTGATCGACGATCACCAAGAAGCGAATTAACGCGTCATCAACACTAAGATATCCACTCTAGAGGAACACTGTTTCTTGAACACCATATCAGATCAACGGCACAAGGATGCTTTGAACTCCTATCAATCTCTTTAGGTGCATGAGTCATATGGAGTCTTCCACAGCCTCCTGGAACCACTATGTATGATCAGCGAACAAGTGTGCCCCAAGAAACGATACAATATGTGAAGCTATACGAGCAAGATAATCCTTAAATATATCCAGCTTGACGAATGATCAACGCGATACTGTTTAAAGCAACGAAGCCTCGAGGAGCGATCGGGCACACTTATCATCCCGATTATACAAATCAGACGACCCGATGGACGGTCAGGCAGCCTTCCCTTCACAAGCCCGATTGGGGGCTCTATAGCAGCGATGACACATGAATAGATTCACTACATAATTCAAAGCAAAAGAGAAGAGGTCAACTCAGGACAGATGCCAACGTAGTTAGCACCGGAATTAGTCTTTCAAATGACGATCATGATCAAACTTGATTTAGTTACAACGGCCTTCTTGCTTATTCCCACTAAATTAAGTACATCTACAGGCCTTTGTTATCTCCAAACACAAATGGCCTCACGAGTTTCCTAGGCAACAATAAAAGCCCTACGGGAGATCCCTAGGCAAAAATCCAACTCAGGTTGGTCGCCAACTATGTTGGTCGGTTAAAATCCTGAATGGGTGGATGACCCTCAAACCAGTTGCATTTTTGCCAATGCCTTTTAGGCCTAAGGAAGTGTGACGGCACAACCTAAAAGGTAAAACAGGTGGATATTTACATGTTAGGCATTAGAAAATGGAAAAATGCAAACGTAATTGGTATTACATTAAATTGTGGGAAAAAACTAAGGCAGGGTCTTACCCCTACTAGGTACATGCTCGAGCAAGGCTCGACGCATAGGCTTCTAGTCGGCCTCTCCAATTGGACCATATGAAAAACCTAAGGCAGGTTCTTACCCCTACTAGGTACATGCTCGAGCAAGGCTCGACGCATAGTCTTCTGGTCAGCCTCTCCAATTGGACCATATCAAAAACCTAAGGCAGGGTCTTACCCCTACTAGGTACATGCTCGAGCAAGGCTCGACGCATAAGCTTCTGGTTGGCCTCTCCAATTGGACCATATGAAAAACCTAAGGCAGGGTCTTACCTCTACTAGGTATATGCTCGAGCAAGGCTCGACGCATAGGCTTCTAGTCGGCCTCTCCAATTGGACCATATGAAAAACCTAAGGCGGGGTCTTACCCCTACTAGGTACACGCTCGAGCAAGGCTCGACGCATAGGCTTCTGGTCGGCCTCAACAAATGGACCATATGAAAAACCTAAGGCAGGGTCTTACCCCTACTAGGTACATGCTCGAGCAAGGCTCGACGCATAGGCTTTTGGTCAGCCTCTCCAATTGGACCATATGAAAAACCTAAGGAAGGGTCTTACCCCTACTAGGTACATGCTCAAGCAAAGCTCGACGCATAGGCATGTGGTCGGCCTCAACAAGTGGACCAAACGAGACCAAAATATAGGGAGACTCCCTAAACTTGATGCACGCTCGATAAAGCCTCAACAAACAAATTCTGAACAGGCCTGTGGTCAGCCTCACAAATTGGGCCATACAATAAAATAGACAATGAACTACGTTCGACCTGATCCCAAAAGGGTACGTAGGAAGCTCGACACTCTCGAGTCCGGTTTCCATATCGATTGAACGCTTCTCAACTCAAGCCAAGCATTCATCTAAAAACCTCTAAAGGCGAGAAGATCAACCAAAGAAGGCTTAAAAGTTGAACGACAGATCAAAGAATGCCAATCTAGTTCCCACCACCAACTGCATATGTTTAAAGAGATTATAAACCAGCTCCCAGCTCATCTCAGAATCAACTCAGTTGAACTGCGACCTGTGGGAGAAAAATATATGCCTACAGAATAGCATGACGTGTGGGGAGCACCCCAGTGAAGATGGCGACGTGCCAGCGATACAGAGACGACTAAAGTCCTTAATAAACGGGAAGACGAGGAGAAGTATCTGATGGGAATGAAACTCCACCCATCCATATTTGTGACTCATCCATATTTGAAATCCTAATGTAACCCTTAACTCTATATAAAGGGGACACCCCCCATTGTGAAAGGGGGCTTAGAAATTAGAGAAACACGGTCATGTAAAACTCACTGATCATTCTAATGAAACACACCAGCAGTCCCGTGGACGTAGGCCATTCATGGTCGAACCATGTAAATCTTTGTCTCTCTCGTATTTATTTTTATACTTGTATCGTGATGAATTGACACCCTCCGACGGGTGAGATTTTTTGCACCTACAATACCCCTCTAACTGTGAGCTGTGAGCACATCCTCAACGAGATCAAGAATGACAGGACTCTGAGATGGCCAGAGAAACTGAAGGCCCCACTACATAAGAGGAACAAAAACTTGTGGTGCGAGTTCCACTAGGACTATGGCCACGTTACAGACAGATGCTTCGCCTTGAAGGATGAGATTGAAAAGATGTTAAAATCTGAAAAGTTGAGGAAGTATGTGGACAATAAGGCTCCTAAAGAGGGAAGAGATGACCCTAAGAAAAGGAGAAATGATAGATGCCGTGACAATGCCCCATACAGAAGAGGCGATGATTCATAAGGTGATGATGAAGACGATCTGGATCTTCCGCCAAAAGATGACAACACCCCGGTGAAGAGGGTTGGTAAGATCTCATTTGGTGTTGACACCATATGCGGAGGATTTGCAGGAGGTGGCTCTGAAGTATCTGATAGGAAGGCTCACGTGGCAGAGGCCAAGTCAGTGGCCAAGCTTAAAGTTGTAAACGTAACGTCTTTCGATACAGTGCAGAAGAGGAAGAAAGTGGACATGGACACCCTTGTAGTTGGGTTCTCCATACTCGACTTCAAAGGTATCTTAGCCCCCCATGATGACCCTTTGGTAATAACAATAAGGGTGCATGGGTGCGAGGTGCAGAGGATCCTCGTAGACGGGTGGAGCTCGACAGACGCGATGTTTTAGCCTTGCTTCAAGAGACTAGGGCTTAGTAGAGCAAGGTTGGTACCCTATCATCACCCCTTGATAGGCTTCAGTGGCGAAAAAGTCCACCCCTTGGGAATGTATGAGATGGACGTACGGATGGGTGATGAGTGTCCTAAGAGGTTGACAAGGAAGATAAATTTTTTTGTGATGGACGAAAACGTATTCTCGGCCTATAACCTCATCATAGGAAGAGTGGCCCTAAAAGAGTTTGAAGTTGTGCCGTCGACGGTCCATCAGATGCTAAAATTCCTGACTCCCTATGGGGTAGGGGAAGTGTAAGGTAACCAGACCATAGCGCGAGAATGTTACTTCAACTCGGCCGAAGAAAGAGAGGCCCATAAGAGGACAACCACCACTTATAGCATTGATATGCTTGACCCAAGAGATGAGACAAAATTAAAGAAGTGAGAGGTCATGGAAGAGGTAGAATCCATCGTCCTCAATGAGGACGATCCGGAAAAAACCATCCAGGCCGGCAAATCCCTAAAGACAGAAATCAAGGAAGAGCTGATAAACTTCCTCAGGAGGAGGCAGAGTGTCTTCGCACGGAGTCATGCAGACATGCCCGGCATCGACCCTGAGGTTATGAGTCACAAGCTCAACGTAACCAAAGATGCCAGGCCTATCAAACAAAGATGAAGAGTCTACTCCAGGGAGAAGTACGACATCATCCGGGAAGAGGTCAAAAATTAGAAGAGGCAGAGTTTATAAGAGAAGTCACATATCTGGAGTGGTTATCAAATGTACTCGTCGTGCCCAAGGCCAATGGGAAGTGGAGAATGTGTGTTGATTTCACTGACCTGAACAAGTCTTGTCCAAAAGACAACTATCCCTTACCTCAGATAGTCCAAATGGTGGATGTTACAGCAGGACATGAGCTCATGAGCTTCATGGACGCGTATTCAGGCTACAACCAGATCTTCATGGATGCTGAAGACTCAGAGAAGACAACCTTCATTACTGATAAAGGGATGTACTGCTACAAAGTGATTCCCTTTGGCCTGAAAAATGCACGGGCAACATACCAACGTCTTGTGAATAAGATGTTCGAAGAGAAAATAGCAGGAGAGAAATTGTACGTGTATCTTGCAGTCTCCGAATCATCCATTAGCGCGTTCATAATACGGGAAGACGTTGGGATCCAAAGGCCTGTGTATTTCAATAGTAAGGCCCTTCAAGGGGCTGAGCAAAATTACCCTCGCATGGAAAAGTTAGCTTACGCCCTGATACATGCTTCGAGGAAGATGAAGCCTTACTTCCAAGCCCACTCCATGGTTATCCTCACCGACTCCCCACTAAGACAGGTCCTACATAAACCTGAGAAGTTCGGGAGATTGATGACCTGGGCCATTGAGTTGGGGGAGTATGATATAACCTACCAACCTAGGACAACCATCAAAGGATAAGCTCTCGCAGACTTTGTTACTGAGTTCACATGGGAAGAGGCCGAGGCAGAGAATAACCTAGAGGGTGTGGAAAAGACAAACCGTGGTATCTCCCGAGATCAGGAAGAGACGACACTAAACGTCTTTCGGGATCAGGAAGAGGTCGCATCCAACAAGGCCAGGAGCAGAGTCGCGGAGAATGAGGAAGATCGGTACCTCTTCAAACAAGGAGTCATGTCAGAAGGGGCCTTCCCATCAGATATAGACATTTGGAGTCTCTTTGTTGATGGTTCCTCCTGTGACAGTGGAAGCGGTGTAGGGATGATACTTTCAGCTCCAGATGGTTCCAACATCGAATACGCTTTGAAATTCAACTTCCAGACCTCTAACAATGAGTCCGAGTATAAGGCCATGATAGCACGTCTCTCATTGGCAAAGACTCTTCGTATAAGGCAACTCCTACTCCACAGCGACTCAAGGTTAGTTCTCAATCAAGTATTGGGAGTCTATGAGGCCAAAGATGAAAGGATAGCTAAGTATTTGAAGAGGGTGAGAACGATGTTAGAATATTTTGAAGAGATAAAACTGAAGAGAGTACCTCGATAAAGTAATAGCCACGCAGACGCATTGGCAAGGTTGGCCTCGGCGACGAAGACAGACGTCAAAAGGACTGTTTCGGTCGAGATCTTGGGGAAGGCGATCATCGAGGAAGAAGAGGTATGTAACCCATGTCACAATTTGAACCTAGGAGACTCGTGGATAGACCCCCTCATCAAATATATCAGAGAGGGAGAGCTACCTGAGTCCAAGCTAGAGAGGAGGAAATTGAGATATAGGGCCGCCAAGTTCTCGATGATAGGAGACGTCTTATACAATAAGGGATTTTTATTACCTCTCCTCAGATGTGTGCATCCCACGGAAGTTCCCCGGGTCTTATAGTAAGCTCATGAGGGTTCTTGCTCTAGCCACATAGGGGGAAGGTCCTTGGCCAAAAGAATCATCACACAGGGGTACTGGTGGCCAACCTTGTCCAAAGATGTTGTAGCTCACATGAAGAGGTGAGATAAATGTCAAAGATTCGCCACTATTCCTCACCAACCTCATCAACCTATGACGTCAATCACCTCTCCATGGCCATTCGCAGTATGGGGGATTGACTTAGTAGGACCCCTACCAAGAGCTGCCAACAGTTATCGATTCTTGATAGTTGCCATTGACTACTTCCCGAAGTGGGTGGAGGTAGAGCCGATGATAACAATCACAGAGCAGAAGACCTTCTAATTTATTTAGAGGAACATCATATGCAGATACAGTCTCCCAAACACTCTCATCTTGAACAATGGGACCCAGTTCAAGAACTCCTCTTTAGAAAAGTACTACCTAAGAGTTGGGATAAAGCAGTTCTTCTCATCTCCTGGCTGACCTCAGACAAACTGTCAGACCGAGGTCACGAACATAATAATTCTCGATGGAATCAAGAAGAGGTTAGAAGATATGAAGGGAAAATGGACTGAGGAGGTCTATGCTGTGTTATGGTCCTACAGGACCACGACAAGGACACCTACAGGAGAAACCCCGTTCATGCTTGCACATGGCTCCGAGGCCGTCATACCAATAGAGGTGGGGCTCCCTACTCACAGGGTTCAGACCTATGACCCTGATAAAAATGGGGAGGAGGGAAGGCTAAACCTAGATCTAATTGAAGAAAGAAGAGAGGACGCAGAGGTCAGGCAAGAAGCCTACCAACAGAGGGCAGCGAAATTCTACAATCAGAGGGTGAAGTCAAGACCCATCGCAGTGGTAGACTTAGTGCTAAAGAAGACCTTACAGAAAACAATCAAGCTCCATCCAAACTGGCACGGTCCCTACAAAGTGACAGAAGAGGTCGTGCCCAGCACTTATAGGCTAGAAAATCTAGAAGGGGAACCTTTCGCTAATCCATGGAATGTTGATCACCTAAAGAAGTATTACATATGATGTTGCAAAGAGTTTTATGTAAATGTACCATCTTATTATGAAGAGGTTATTAATAAAAGATCAGTTCCCATGACGATTCTTGCTACATTGTGCACTTATGTCAGAAATTATGAGGTAACATCTTAGGTGATGACCTCAGACCCTTACAACATCATTAAGTGGTGACAATGTCTGAGCTCAAACACCATAATGGGATGACCTCAGACCCTTAACATCATTAATATGGTGAGATTAATTATGAGGATAACATCTTAGGTGATGACCTCAGACCCTCATAACACCATTCAGTGGTGATGAGGTCTAAGCTCAGACACCATAATGGGATGACCTCAGACCCTTAACATCATTAATTTAGTGAGATTAATTATGAGGATAACATCTTAGGTGATGACCTCAGACCCTCATAACACCATTCGATGGTGACGAGGTCTGAGCTCAGACACCATAATGGGATGACCTCGGACCCTTAACATCATTAATTTGGTGAGATTAATTATGAGGATAACATCTTAGGTGATGACCTCAGACCCTCATAACATCATTCAGTGGTGACGAGGTCTGAGCTCAGACACCATAATGGGATGACCTGAGACCCTTAACATCATTAATTTGGTGAGATTAATTATGAGGATAACATCTTAGGCGATGACCTCAGACCTTCATAACACCATTCAGTGGCGACGAGGTCTGAGATTAGACACCATAATGGGATGACCTCAGACCCTTAACATCATTAATTTTGTGAGATCAATTATGAGGATATGACCTCAGACCCTTATAACATTATTCAGTGGTGACTAGGTCTGAGGTGAGACTGCTAATCGAGTTTAAATAGACTAGTGCAACGAGACTTCAAGAGTTAAAATATCACATGACAAACATTCAATAAAGTAAATGAAGAAGATGATCCTCCTCAGAGATTGACATATTCAGGGATTATAAATATGAAGAGGTTACAAGATTCAAAAAATGAAAACCATGTTCATTCATAAATTACAAATGTTCAGGGATTACAAATAAGCTTCACAATTGAATTCAAGGGTTTGAGGGGGGAATGCTGGTGTCTTCGGCCTGGTTAAACTGGACGACATGGGTCACCTCGGCAATGTCATCATTGTGGTTTGCCCCTCCAACCTCTGTGTCATCTAACGTTGTAGTCTTAACAGGTGCGGCAACCTCCTCCTCAACCTCCTGAAGGGCCTGGGCAAGTTGAGAATTAGCAAAGCCAAGGCCTAAAAAATCAGAGGCTTTTAAAGTGTCAGCCTCCTTATCCTTGGCAGCTGCCCACTTGGTAGTAGCTTTGATACCTCTCTCGAGGTATTCAAAGCCAAAGCTCATAAACTTATCAGAAGTTTTTTATTCAACTATTATCCCCTCAGAGGCATCAGTGAGGGCTGCCTTCACAGTCGAGTTGACCTTCTGCTGCAGAACGTCGTCCTTGGCCTTCAGAGCCACAACATGATCCTTCTTAAGTTGAGAGATCTCCTTTTCCAGCCCCTTCACCTTCTTCTCAGGCTCACCCAGCTCAGACTTCAGGCAATCAATTTTTGCATTCAGAGTGCTTTGCACCTTCTCGGCCTCTTGACCCTTCTGGATGAGGAGCAACTTCCTCAGAGTCTAGTTGGAGAGGTGGTGCATAGCTGCCAGGCCCTGCAGATTTTGTGATCATGAATAAGTTGAGACAAATCAGAGGTTACACTTAGAAATTACAAAGAAATATGAGGTCATACCTGAATGGATCTGTGGATGCCGAACTCAATCATCAAGGGAGTATCCACTGATCGGAAGAAACGCTTATCGGCCTCGGTCATTATAGAGCTGAAGGCATCTAGGGCCTACAGACTGTGGCCGACGATGTTGTCAGTAATCTTCAATTTCTCTAGACGAGCCGATAAGGCATCTGTTGAAGAGATTGGGATGGCCGAATCAACGCTCTTTTTCTTCTACCTCTGGTCCTTAGGGGTATGTTCAGTAGGAGCCCTCTTCTTCGTGGCTTGGGGATTTGATGCAGAGGGAGCTGGAGGAGGAACATTAAAACATGCCTTCTTTACGATCCTCATCAAGCTAGATGTAGCCATTTCCCAAAGCTCGTCTGAGATATCCTTTGGGCGCTCTCTAAAATTTAAAGGTCTGAGTTAGAAGATCGGACACGAATAAACTCAGAGGATCAACTTGGAATAAAAAATGATTACCGAACTCGGCAAGAGGACTTCCACCTAGGCCGATCTCAGAGAGGTAGTGGGGGGTCATCAAGTGTTCGAATTTTATGAGCAGACCATGCATCCCCTGATCTTGAAGGTCTTTCACCTTATGAAGATTCTGCAGGCTCAGACCAGGGTCGGCCCTCGCAGACATTCTGACATTACCCTATCTCAGGGGCATCCTCGGCTCTAGCAAGGACGAGGGAACACATGGACCAAATTCCCATGGCCCAGAAGCGAAGAAGTATCGAGGCTTCCGGTTGTGGTTAGAATTCTGAGTTATTTGGAGCATCTTTTTCTCAGGTTTTTGACCTACAAAACGATAGTAGCTCGGATGATTTTTGGCAGAGGAGGGAACATAACAACCAACAAAGGCATGAACTGGAAGGTCTGAGTGGTGGAAAGCCCTCCACAAGACTATGGCCCCTATTATGACCCTTCAAGTGTTAGGGGATAGTTGGGAAGGAGCCAAATTGATAAAGGTAAGGATAGACCTAATAATGGGATGAATGGGCAAACGAAACCCTAACTTGAACATCTGATCGTACAAGCAGATCTCACCGTCTCGGCCATGGTAAGACCTCTTTTCCCTCAGAGGTCTTCTAAGCTTTATGGAGGGGTTGATAGAGTACAGATATCTAAAGCAAATAAGATCTACCTCAGTAACAGTACTCTCGATCTCGACCGCCTCAGAGATTTCGACATCGCTTTCAGCCTCATCATCATCATCTAGCTCAACATCGACCGAAGCAGACGTTGATGGGTTGCTTGGGCACCTCTGAGCGAATTCAGCTCCAGTGACGGCTGACAGAGGAATGGCATCAAGTATGAGTGGAATAGCCACACTCGGCTCGACAATATCAACCTCTGAGGAAGAGGATGAGGTGCTTGGATTATTATGGGATGAGGCCCGGCTAGAGACCTCGGCTAGAGACCTCGGCTTGATCAGGGGCCTGATCTTGCCGAGTTGTGAAGTCCATGGCCTCCTAGAAGGAATCCACAAACATAGGGTCTGAGGTCGAAGACTCAGACTCAGACATCGGCACTGGTTCAGCAAGGACCTCTTTTTGGCTAAATGACTCTAATGGATCAGGATATATGGTGGAAAGATGGGCCTTAGAGGGAATTCTTGTGACCTACGAGCCTCCTCTTGTGCTCTCTCTAATTGCCTAATTTTTTCAAGAGTCTTCTCTCTGAGATAAGGGAACTCCTCAAGAAGTTGATAGAGGGGTCTGAGCATCAGAGGAAGTCACTACACTTGCTCAAGTGACAAATAATATTGGCTAAAGAAATAAAGCAATTTAAAGATCAAGCTGCCCAAATTTAGCAAGAACAGTTTCCCTGAAACTATGGAGTCCTCACCGAAAAACTCAGAAACTCGTCGGAAAACACAAATAGAAGGGAAAAACAGAGAAAATAAAGACAACTGAAGGGAAGAAGATACCTGAAGATGAAACGATTAGGGAAAGCGAAGAAAATGCGAGGAAATCACCACCAAGGACTTCTAGAGAGAAATCGTGAAGAAAATGCCCTTTAGTGAGAGAAATTGCTGGAGTGAAGTCGTGCCAGGAAAGAGAATTGAGGAAGGAGGGAAAAATGAGGGTTCAACCCCTTAAATATTCAGGCACATCTCCTAAGGCCCATCATTGCCTTGGGATCCCCAAAGGGCGGCTGATAACATATGCTTGTCAGGCAAGCCACACTTCAGCATTAGACAAGTTTCAAACGAACATTGGCTCATAAGAAAAAGGCCTCGGAGGCTTAGAGATACCATAGTCACCTGCTCTCACATGTAACTAAGGGCTGGGGGGGGTGATTGATATGCCCCAAGTGTGACCTCGGCTCAGCGACACCAACCTCGGCCGAGAATGTAGCCGACGTTGGAAAAGCCTTGGATCCGTGATAGCAACTCTCAGCCATATAAGGGTCGGCCCAGGACGACACTACCACCAATATCTCCAATGGACACTGCACGTATCATAAGGGTCAGTAGCACTCCAGTACGCCTGGGAATGGAAACCTCAGCCAGATGTAGGCCGAGCTCATAAGAAGCCTTACTTCAATTAAGGTCAACATCATCAAGATATCAGTTAATGCTCCAAGCACATGCCAGCTCAACCTCGGCCCAGGCTGACCCCTATCCATTATCTCGACTGAACTTAAGTCGAGACCTTCACAGCTCATCTCAGATTGAATGAGCAACTAGACTTATCGACCTCGGCTTCTCCCAGGCCGAGGTCATGACCAAGCATGATAGCCGAGCACCTATTGACATGGATAAGGACACGTGGACACAAATCAGTTATAACAAATCATTCCCCACACGTGGGGAGAATATTTCATCATCATTCTCTATATGTGACAGTGAAAAAATCCTTCTCCATATTGGCTAGGTCAACACGCACATGCTCATTGCATGCATGGGGAGCACATTACACCCCCTAAAGACTATATATAGAGGTCATCCTCTACCTTGTAAAGGATTCAGAAATACAACCCTAGCTGAAACTCTGTCTAAATACACAGTATAGAGATAAGGCTTCAGAGACTGTATCTATGGCCATTAGAGCCCTTATACAGTGATACACATCATACACTTGCATAGTGGACGTAGGCCTGATTGGCTGAACCACTTATATTCCGGTGTTGATTCCTCTTCTCCTCACCTCCTTCTACTATATATATATATATATCTTTATACTGCCATTGTTAACACTGAATTGAGCTCACAAACCCCTTGAAGGGTGGTGCAGTTTCCTCCATCATCACTCGCCATTGCCACACTTAGGCCAAAGGGAGTGTGATGACACGACCTAAAAGGTAAAGTGTGGAAGAATGGTATCTTATAAGCATACTGGATTGGGAGGATACTCACCCAATAAAATAACTCTAGTCGGCTAAGAAATGCCCAAGATAATCAAACAATAAATCAATGAAGTTGACAATATACAACACTTGTTTAGTCGAAAAATCGCCCAAAACATAATTATTTTATTACTTCATTGCATTTACAAAGAGTTGCGTTGGTTGAATTAAATAGGTCCTATTGAGGATTAGGCCTCCGAGCAAGATAATCAGCTACTTGCGCTCTTCGTCCATCGTCTAGGTGAGGAGCTATCTCCTCCTCCGGCTCTAGTAACTGCCTAGGGATAGCATCTATGGGGATCCACTGGTCATCCCACCTAAAAGGGTTAGGAATGAGAGTCGAAGGGGGGATCTCATGACGATACCAGAGTACTGAGTTCCTGGGGGCCTTCATCTCCCTGAGGGCATTCAACCATCCCCAAATAAAGGATAGCTCTTCGACCTATGCTAACCTCGTGGGAGCATCTGTCCAACCCTGATCATAACCATGAGCCCATACTCGCCGAGGACCTTTCTTGAACAGATGCCTCAACGTCATAACATATCTTTAGAGACCGACATATATCACATATGCTCGATGAACATCTCCTCGAAGCTCATTAATCTCCCTAGCTGAACCCCTATCATCTATACCAGCTCGTGGACCATCCGATGAATAGAAACCCCACAAAACTTGCGGGGCAATGATCGACGCATGCTCTCTAAGTCGTGACACATTCCTCTTCAGAGCTTCATTCTCTTATTGAAGAACTTATCCAACCTGATGGATCTCGAAGGCATCCAAAAGTTTAGCTCTCAGAGCATTTACTTCCTTTTGAATGGAAGCTCCAACCTCTTCCATCACCTGAAGGCTATCCTTCAGTCTGGCTACAAGCTCTGACTGGTCTTTAAAACTATGGCTCCTCGACCTAAGGGACTTCCAAATCCTTATAAAGGCTTGTCAAATTTGGTTCTAGCATTAGGACCAAGAATCCTTCCTAGTTGAGAAGAAGCAGGTATATACTCATCAACATCAATCAGCTACAGACCATATAAGAATTAAAGAATGAGATCAGTACACAGAAGGGAATAAAACTTCATTTCATTAAGAAAAGATTCACATTACATCAAAGGGAAAGAATAAACAAAGTAAAAAAATACAAAAAGTTCCCTAAGAAGGACTAGATGGCAACCTCAGCTTGCTCTGAGGTCACTGGTTGGTTTCCCTTATCTGCAGAGGCTTCAGGCGCACCTCCCTCAGACGGAGCAGTCGCCAGTCCCTAGTTGAGGGGCACTTCGGCAGAGGTAATCTGGACAATAGGAACACCTTCATCGATAGCAGGAGCAGGTGCCTCATCCACAACAGGCTTAGGGTCAGGATCTTGCTTGTCAAAGAGTGGGGAGTTGATATCCACCCTGGTAGCCAGTAGAGCCTTGTTACAACCCTTTTTGAAGTTCAGAAGGCTGATATAGCCAATCTGAACGTCAGCATCCTCATACACAGCGGGCCATCCGACATTGTATGAGCTTTCCTTAAGGTTGGTAGCCTCGGATTCCACCTTCTTCACCTTTCCCTCTAGTACCTTATTCTCCTTCACCACGGCCAGTTTGCTCGAATAGACCAAGTCGTAGGACTGCCTCAACTCCTCGAGCTCCTTGTTCTCCACCCCCTTCACTCGATTACCTTCAGTAAGGGACAGATCGAAAGACTTTTGGGCAGCATTGGTAGTCTTTAGACTGGCCTCCAACTCGACATTCTTCTTTTCCAACTCGGCGTTCCTCCTCACCAGCTCATCACGGTTGCGATAGAGGACAGCAAAATTGGTCATAAACTGCAGAAAAAATAAATGTCATCAGGAGAAGTATTGAACATAATATTGTGAGAATAGAGAAATAAAAGCAGACTTACCAAGGCTAGCTTCTGACTCGCCTTCAAGGCTAACTGGTCAGTCCTCATCCCCTTCTGACGATCAGTCGGAAAAATTGCTCTTTTAAGCAACGCAGGAGCCAATTGAGGAGAAAGGGTAATAGAGGCCCCCTCAGGCAAAGCAGATACGAGCACCAGAGCTTACCCCGCCTTTGTCCTTACCTCCTCTCTCCTCTTCTCTTCTTCCCTCTCTTTTCTCTCCTTTTTTGCTCTCTTTCTCTCCTCCACCTTCTTGTTTTTCTCCTCCTCCTTCTTTCTCTATCTTTCCCTCAATAGCTCTTTCTCCTTCTTCTTATTTTCCTGATTGTGGGTAGCAAACTAAGAACCAGTGGAAACATCCCCACTACCATACTTCTGCTTCTTCAATCGACGAGTGAGAAGAACATTATCATCATCATTATCTCGAATCAAATTCTTCCTGGGAAGAGCCATGTCCTCTTCGCAGGAACTGCTTCAGTCCCCCGAAGACTCTTGAACTTCTGAACCCTCTTTCGAGATAAAAGATTCTTTTCTACCAGATCTCCCCTCACTAGAATTACCTTCAGCACTGCCCATGTTAGCACCCTCTCCCTCCATACCATAACTTCTCTCCTCCTCGTCCAATTAGATTGGGTCGACAGTAACCTCTTTTAAGATGTCTAGCTCAGGAGTGCTATCCATAGGTCGTGCAATAAAATTGGACCCAACGTTCTTATACTCCAGAAGGAACGATGCTGATCGAGGATGTTCACCGTCAACTAAAAGTTCCCTGATTTCTAAGCCTTAATCAGTTCAGAAACCCGAATCTCACAAAGATTTGGTTCTGAGTTATTTGTCTTTGATGAAAAAGAGAAAGATATGAGAAAAAACATGCATGAACAGAGAGAGGATCAACAAGAAAAAAATAACTATGCCTACCTATGAATTCCTCCCCATAAAAGGGAATAAAAAATCTACTGGACCTCGACCCTTCATCATGGGGAGAAAACTGTCAATTTTTGGCAATAAACCCCTCATGCCAGTATTCCTTATGGGAATCAGGTAGATTTACTACCAATACCCTATCAGGACTCCTAGCCTTGAGGTACCAAAGACCATATCTAGTTCAAGAAAAATAATAGCAGAATCAGATTTCAGCAAGCCCTAGATTGGTGCCATAGAGATGATTTATTCTATGCACACCATTAACAATTTTCCAGACATTGGGCGAGCATTGTGCAGGAACTATATTGAAGTAACCAAAAAAGTGAAGAAACAAATTATTTGGGGGAAAAGTAAGACCCCCTCGGACAATAAGAGAACATAAATCCAAGGACCATCCTCAACTTTTCTGGCATTATGAGGGACAGGGGTACATTCAATGTCCACCCAATTTGGAATCTTATAGTATTTCCTAAATTCAGTTATCGGCCTATTGCCTATTTTCGATATTGGAAAATAAAAACCCTAGTAGTGGATATGAAGAAATCCCAATAGAAAAAGGAAAAAGAAGAAGAAGATCTTACAATGTAAGAGTCATCTTGAGACGAGAGAAAGTCACAAATAGGGACGATGAGAAGATGTGAAAAATCTTGGAAATAGAAGACGAGACCTAGGAGTAAAAAGAGATGAGGTGAAAGCTTGGAGAAATTGAGAGAATGCGAAGAGATATAAAAGCAACGATTCAAGGGATGACCTCTTTAAAATGATTTAAACCTTTCTAATCATGATGCACCAGAAACGAGGCAATTTGCCGCCTAAGTCAGTTCGAAAAGGGCGCTTCAGTTCAAAAGTGTTGCACGAATCACATAAGTTCCATTAAGACAAATGATTTAAAATTATTGAGCCCAAAATTTTAGGGGCAATTGTGGGTACTTCAATTTGTCACTTTGGCCAAGACGAGAAGCCCAACTAAACACGGCCTAAAGTCTAAAGGCCACGAGCCTCAACAAATTCAGTTTTGACCCAGTCGGTTCCTAAAATCTCTCTTCAGAGATACTTCCGGGATTGTGGACTAACGTGGGGGATTCCCACTCCTCCACTCTCCAAAGTAACATGTATATAACAAACCCTTCGCCCGGGGCAAAGGGTGTGCATTATTTTCTATAAAACACTCCCCGAAGTAAAGAGAAATAATATACAGAGATCACCGCTGTGGATGTAGGCCTTCTTGCCGAACCATGTACATCTTGTGTTTTGTGTGATTATCATTCTTTTCAATTCTTCATTTATTCTAGTGATGGATTTTATTTGTTATTTTGTGCTGAAATTATTTGTCACCACACACACATACTCCATTTATCTTCAGTCGACCTCTTCTTTCCTTCCTTATCCTTTTGCTGATGGAACTTCTTTCTACTAGAATCTTTTACATCTCCACTTTTAGCCTCCATGGCCTTCTACGCGTTCATGATCCTCTCGACCGAAGCCAGGAGTTCAATCATGGCCTTTAGAGGATCTTTGACAAGTTTCCAAAGAAATTTGCCTAACTGTAACCAACCGATAGGGGTTGTCATAGTAATGTTCTCCTCATAATCTTCCACCTCCAATTTTTCCTTGTTAAACTGATAAATATAATCCCTCAGAGTCTCGTTCTTGCCTTGATCCACATTCAAGAGGTGCGTTACCTTCCTTAGTGACATCATGCTCAAGTATAAATTACGTATAAACTTCTCAGCCAATAACTTGAAATTATCTTCGGAGTTTTGGTGCAAGGCTATATACCACATATGAGTGGCACCTATGAGGTTAGTAGACAATGTCATGTATCTCATATCATTAGGGGTTGAGTAAATATCAGGCACTGATTGATACATCTCTACGTGATGTACTGGATTTGAACTCCCATCATACTTCGCACTTACAGTAGGAGGCATAACTTTGTAGTAGTAGAATAACTCACAGTCCTCGCAATGAAAGGAGACCCCTTCATATAGCCTCAACGACTGGAGTTATTCCAAGGTTTATCTTTAACGATAAAATTATCATCACCTACTTCCGTCTCAACTGCAACTGGTGCTAACTCTCACACCATAGTCCTTTATCGACTTTCGATTTCTCTTTGTTCCTCCTGTCTTGACTTCGCTTAGGCCGATCATCAAAATGTCTACCATTTCTAATGGATGCAGCATTAATGAATGAGTGAGATAGTCAATCACATAAATCCCCTCCTAGGTTGAGACGGTCAAAGGTCGACCCCCTATTAAGTCTATCAAAAGTTAAGGTTCTTGGTCTATCAAAGGTCGACCCCCTATTAAGTCTATCAGGTGTCGACTGAGCACTATTTCCTTCGCAGGTCGTTCTTAGGTGAATTATGTCGCCAAAAATCTCATATGGCTCCTAATATTCCTCTTCATCGCAGACTTGGTTGTCTAAAAAGTCCTGGACTTATTTTCCCAAGCAGAGATGTGTAGGATTAGTAACACCACTCCATCATTGATGGCATTGGACCTCCTTCTGTGGGTCATGGGTGGTCCCCCTATCATCGGATCCACTATCTCCCTGTCAAACGAAGTAATAATCTCTTCCACTTGGATGCCTGGAGCCCTTCCTAAAATGCTTTGACTAAATGGCATGAATTTTTTCTGCATCTTTTGCTAACTGACCACCAAGGATTGCAGCGCTGCCACCACATCAACCATTTTTTACTGAGCTAATGGTTGACTGAAGCTTGGGCTAGCGTCTAAAGTCAATTCAGATCCCATATCTCCGTTGAGAAAAAGTCATAGAATCTAAATGAGCTGTGAGCGAATAGGAAGATTGAATAACACCCACCTAACTCTTTTAATAGGGGTGCGGGTCTGACGATGGTGGAATTAGACAACTTCCAGAGGAAGAAGAAAGTGTGTAAGCTGAAAAATGAATAGTGTGGGTACCCTGAATTTAGCATCATAGGCCTGGACGAGTAGCCTCTCCTTAGCGGCCCAAAGCCCAGGCCCATCACCTTTTGTATTGATCCGATCACCCCACGATCCCATGAAGAGAAGTTGTGGGAGAACGCGATCCCATGAAGGGGAGATGGCTAATAAGGAGGAACCCATCACCCCCACTACTCCAACATATACATGTATAAATTAAACCCTAAGTCCGTGGCAAAGGACAAGCTGTATTCTCTGTACTTATTCTTCATAATATAGAGAAATAACACTGACTGAACCATCGTGGACGTAGGCACATCATTGTTGAACCACGTATACCCGTTGTTGTGTGATTGGCATTTTATTTATCTTTTCTTGGATTGTTACCTCTTTCATATTTATTTGTGTTGCATAATAATTGTTACCACAATTGGTGCCGTCTGTGGGAAACGTTCATCTTTCCCTGAGAAGAGCCCACACCAAGTGAAAATCTAAGATGTTTGGTCACAGCAGCAACGCTCCTCAAGCAGGAGACATTCAGGAGCCACTTGCTCCCCGCAGGATTAGGTCTGAAGTCCGACGTTCAGATCAAGGGGCTCGCTTAGAAAGGCCCGCCTCAGAAGAAAGTCAAGGACCAGCAAGGTCCACGCAGATATCCAGATTGATCGATGCATACGAAGCAAGGCTCCACGAGCAGAGGGAGTCTTCTCGCAGATATGAGGCTGAGAATGCTCGCCTGAAAAGAAGACTGGAAAAACTAGAAAAAGAATTACGTCTTGATACCAGGAGACGCCCCTATCGCACTCCTAGCCCTCAGGCGAGCAAATCTCGCAGCCGAGGAAGGAGCACTAGGCGGCAATATCAACGGGACGAAGGTGAAGACTCAGACGATGACCTCCGCGAACAACTAAGACAAGCTCGCCGCTACCAGAGCCCTGATCGCAGCGACGATAACATACGGAACCTGGTCCGCAGAGAGATGGACCAACATCCAGCTCACCGCGGATCCAGGTCGACCAGAGAACTCGCCAGGAGATCCCTCAAGACCCAGATGAAATCACCCTTCACGAGGGAAATCGAAGAAGAAGAGGACCCCAAGAAGTTTATCATTCCAAGGTTCAAGATTTACGACGGGAAGACTGATCCCATTGATCATGTCAGGCAGTACCGACAGGCTATGACCCTCTGGAATCACCGAGATGCACTGATGTGCCGTATATTCCCCTCGAGCCTTCATGACGTGGCCCAAAAATGGTTCGAGAAACTCCCTCACCGATCCATCAGGAATTTCAAATCCCTGGCTAAGATCTTTACGGCTCGGTTCATCACCAGCAGCTCCCATCCCAAAAGGATGGATGCTCTATTAACAATGAAGAAAACGCCTCAGGAGACACTGCGAGACTACGCGAAGAGGTATTGGGAGTTATTCAACGAGGTCGAGGACTGCGCGGAAGAAGTGGCAGTGGCTTCATTCAAAATTGGGCTACCTAGCTCTTCCCTCCTTTACCAATCATTGACAAAGAAGGAAGCTACAACCATTGATGACCTGATGGCCCGAATTGAGAAATACGCAAAGGTGGAAGATGCCACCCGCCTTAACATAGGAGAAAATGGTCGAGCCAAGCTCGCTACTAAGGGAAGTGAGAAAGTTGATAACCAGAAAAAAAGAGCAAAGAGTGGGAGCAAGAATGGCTCCAAAAACGGTGGGAACCCTGACGTTGCAAAATCGTTCCAGGCGGTCAACACCGTCTTCAAAGAACCAATTTACAAAATCCTCGCGAAGATCAAGGATGAGCCGTTCATCAAATGGCCCCGAAAGATGGGAGGAGACCCCTCGAAAAGGAACAATGCCCTGAGATGCACCTTCCACAAAGAGGGAGGGCATAAGATCGAGAAATGCAAGGCTCTTAAGTCCCACCTCGAGGAGTTGTCCCAATCCGGACATTTGAATGACTTTGTGGAAAAGAAAGTAGAGAGAGTAACTGTCCACAAAGAGGCAAAACCCGACAACGTATTGGAAGACGACGCCGGACACGAATTCATAGTAATCCACGGAGTATCCGATATTAAGAAAATCCAGGGTAACTCAGCTCGAATGGAGGTAAAGAAGCTCACAGCGGTGATGCAAGCTTTTCAGATTGATCCAGCAAAATCACAGGCAGGAAAACGTCGGCGAGCAAAGGACATCAACTACAACAAGCATATTGTTTTCACGGATGAAGATCTTGTGGGAGTAAGGACCCCACATCACGATGCCTTAGTCATTACACTCAGGATAGCCAACTTTGATATCGACAGGCTGCTCGTCGATCAAGGGATCTCATCCGAAGTAATGTACATCGATCTGTTCAGGAAATTGAAGTTGAACATCGCCTACCTAAAGGGAACCACTGTCCCTCCGGTCGGCTTCGCTGGGAAGATGACCATGCCTCTGGGCAAGATAGTACTGCTAGTGCTCACTGGAAATGTTTCAAAAATGATCGAATTCTTGGTGGTCGACATCGATTCACCGTATCAATCCATCCTCGACAGGGGATGGATTCATGTAATGAAGGCAATCTCCTCGACCTACCACCAGAAACTCAAATATGTCACCAAGCGGGGAGTGATGGAGATACATGGCGACCAGGCAATGGCAAGAAAGTGCTTCATAGCGGCCATCCGACAAAAGCCAGAGAAAAGAGCTGTTCAAACCAGCGAGAATATGGAGGAAGGTGCAATTCCTTCCAAATAGCAATTAAAATATGGAAGGCCCGGGGTGGAAGAGACCAGGATCCTCCCCTCCGAGCGCGTCGTCGAGGATCTGGTAGAAGTGTCGGCTAAAGAGGGCGACAATAGAAGAGTCTTCCTGATCGGAACCTCACTCACTGACCAAGAGCAAAAGGACTTATCAACCTTACTCAGAAGCAACATAGACGTTTTCGCTTGGGAACCCTATGAGCTGCCAGGAATCGACCCCAATATGGTCTGCCATCAGTTGCACGTCGATCCCACATTCAAGCCGATAGCGCAGAAGGCACGACGAACTGCCCCCGAGAAGGCCAGAGCAATAGAGAAAGAAGTCGAAAAACTACTGGATGTAGGGTCCATACGGGAAGTGCAATTTCCCAAATGGTTATCCAACCCAGTGGTAGTCCCAAAAAGCAACGGGAAGTGGAGAGTTTGCATAGACTTACTGACCTCAACAAAGCCTGCCCCAAGGATAGCTTCCCTCTTCCGAAAATAGACCAACTAGTAGACACCACCGCAGCTCACGAACGAATGAGTTTCCTGGACGCATACTGAGGATATCACCAGATTCTCCTGTATACCCCAGATCAGGACAAAACGGCGTTTATCACAACAGTTGGTTTATACTGTTACAAGGTCATGCCTTTCGGGCTAAAAAATGCAGGGGCAACCTATCAGCGGCTAGTTACCAAAATGTTCAAGAATCAAATGGGAGACACGATGGAGGTCTACATTGACGACATGCTCGTCAAGAGCAAGGAGAAGGAAAAACACCTCTCGGACTTATCAAGTACCTTCGAAATCCTCAGGAAGTACCGAATGAAACTCAACGCGAGCAAATGTTCCTTCAGTGTCCAGTCAGGAAAGTTTCTTGGGTATTTGGTCAGCAAGCGAGGCATAGAGACTAATCCGGACCAGATTGATGCAATCAAACGAGTGCAACCTCCTCGAACAATCCGCGATGTACAGAAGCTCACTGGAATGCTCGCTGCTCTAAATCCTTTCATCTCTAAATCCTCCGAGAGATGCAAGACCTTCTTCCAACTCCTAAAAGGCAGCAAAACAGTAGAATGGACCTCAATTTGCTCACGAGCATTAGACGAGCTCAAGTCCTACCTGAGCTCACCATAATTGCTTGTCATACCACAGCAAATGGACTCTTTATACCTCTACCTCTCTGTATCTAGCCATACTGTCAGCTCAACGCTAATGTGTGAAGTTACAGGGATTCAACATCCACTCTATTACGCGAGCAAAACTCTATTAGATGCCGAGCAGCGCTACCTACCATTGGAAAAGCTCGCATTCGCCCTAGTAATGGCCTCGAGAAAATTGAAACATTACTTCGAAGCTCATACGATCATCGTCCTTACATCACACCCCCTTAAGGCTATCCTAAGGAAGGCGGATTTGTCGGGCAGACTGTCTAAATGGTCAATCGATCTCGGCCGATTTGACATACAATTTTAACCAAGGACAGCTATCAAGGGTCAAATCCTTGCTGACTTCATAGCTGAATTCACAGGCGAAGAACGCATCGACCAGCCTATGCCGACAGAACAAAACAACCAGGCTACAAGGGGAAGCTGGAAACTATTCGTTGATGGAGCCTCCAACTCAAAGGGGGCAGGAGTAGGAATTGTTCTCATCACTCCAGAAAATACAGTCCTCGAGCAAGGAATCAGGCTAGGATTTTCAGCCTCCAACAACGAAGAAGAATATGAAGCTTTAATAGCAGGTCTCCAAAGGGCGCAAACTCTGGGAGCAAAGCATTTACAGGTATTTGGAGATTCGCAACTAGTTTCCAATCAGATAAGTGGAGACTATAACGCGAAGGATAAGAGGATGGAAGCCTACCTCTCCTTGGTAAAAAACTTAATGACGAACTTTGAAGACATCAACATCCAACAGTTTCCCAGGGGGCAAAACAGCCACGCTGACGCCTTAGTAGCCCTGAGCTCGGCAGTTAATTCCAGCCTTAAAAGGATCATCCCTATCGATTTCCTCAGCCGCCCGAGCATCTACCCCAACTGCGAGCTGACCAAAGCGAAACCAATACTCCAATTGGAACCAGCCCCCAGCAGGATGGATCCCTTGAGAGACTATTTGAAGAACGGAATGCTCCCAGAGGATAAGAGAACTGCCCACCTGATAAGAGTCAAAGCTGCTCGCTTTCACTTATCCACAGGAGGCGACTTGTATAAAAAATTTTTCTCCGGCCCCTACCTTAGGTGCGTCCACCCAGGCGATGTCAAGGCAGTGCTTCATGAGCTTCACGAAGGAATCTACGGAAGCCACGTCGGAGGAAGGTCTCTAGCCTTCCGAGAAATGAAGGAAGGTTATTGGTGGCCATACATGCAAAAGGACTCCGCGGTTTATGTCCGCAAATGCCTAAAATGTCATCTTCACGCTCCCATGGTCCACCAGCCCACCAGCGAATTAAAATCTCTGACCAGTCCCTGGCCCTTCGCCCAGTGGGGAATGGACATCGTGGGACCACTGCCCACCGCTGTCGGCAATCGCAAATACCTGTTGGTTGCAACTGATTACTTTACCAAGTGGATCGAGGCAGAACCACTGGCGAACATCTGAGATGCTGACATGATGAGGTTCATATGGAGAAATATAATCACCCGATTCGGAATCCCCAGAACCATCATCACTGACAATGGAACACAGTTCGAGAGTGGCCCTTTTCAGGACTTCTGCGACAAACACAGGATCAGGCACCACTTCATCTCGGTGGCCTACCCTCAAAGCAACGGACAAGCTAAGGCTTCCAATAAGACAGTGATCGCTGGATTGAAGAAGCGGTTAGAACGAGCAAAAGGTGCGTGGACAACCGAGCTACCACATGTCCTATGGGCGTACAGAACGACTCCTAGGCGAGCCACAGGGGAAATGCCATTCTCACTAGCATATGGTATGGAGGCGGTCATCCCACTAGAAGAAGGATTGCCTACAATGAGGTCCGACCTTGTCGAGTAGGGTCAGAACGATCAGGCTTTTCTCGCTGAACTCGACTTGGCCGACGAGCGCAGGGAACTTGCCCTAATAAAACTAACGAGCTATCAGCAACAGCTCGCGAAACATTACAGCAAAAGGGTCAATCCGAGGAAATTCAAAGTTGGGGACTACGTCCTAAGAAAGGTCCTGGGCAACACAGCGAAGCCATCAGACAGTAAACTGGGCCCGAACTGGGAAGGACCTTATGAGATAATTAGAGATGACCTGAGAGGTGCCTATCATTTGAAAACAATGGAGGGCAGAGAGATACCACAAGCATGGAACGCGGCCAATCTCAAGAAATTTTATTTTTAGGAGTTATATTGTTAGATCTTTTTATTGTACTCATCTTGTGAAAGGAAAGTTCATTTCTCAATTCGCCAATGAAAATCTCTCAGTTGATCACTCTCTAAAAAGTAACAATTTTATCTTATCACACATCCTTTTCAAATCACAGGCATAATGGTTGACATAGCAGGGGAGCACCCCTCCTCAGGTCGTCGTCATGAAGCATGACAGACCTCTTAGCATTGCCCATGGCAATATATGAAGCCCTACAGAGTATTCTTAGGCAACAAACCTACTTTGGTTAAAAAAAATCCTGACCGAATAAAGACATCCAATACCAGGTGTGTCCTCGCCAATTGCCCTACTTCGGCCTAAGGGAGTGTGACGACACGACCTAAAAGGTAAAGGGATGGCACAATGGTATTCTTATACTGGACTGGGTGGACACTCACATGACAAAAGCTACAAGAATATAAAAGGATTGATGAACACGTTTAGTCGGCAAAATTGCCCAAAACTCGAAGTTCTCATTAATCTTTCATATTTACAAATAGTAATAGTACATGTTTAGTCGGCGAAGCTTGCCCAAAGCATTTACAATACAAGAATACAAAAGGATTGATGAACACGTTTAGTCGGCAAATTTCCCAAAACTCGAACTTCTCATTAATCCTTTACATTTACAAACAGTAACAGTACATGTTTAGTAGGCCAAGATCGCCCAAAGCATTTACAATAATAAAAAAAAAAATCTCAAGAAGGTGGAAGCCTCCGAGCAAGATAGTCAGCAACTTTGGCTCTCCTTCCATCATCAGGAGCAGGGGCGAGCTCCTCCATGACCTCATTTGCGTCCAATTCCAATAATCGCCGAGGAATAGCATCAATGGGTATCCATCGATCATCCTGCCGGAATGGATTGGGCATCAGAGTAGAGGAGGACATCTCGTGTCGATACCACAGCGTCGAGTTCCTCGGGACCTGCAGCTCTTTGAGGGCGCTCAACCACCCCCTGATGAAGGATAACTCTTCAAACTCTGACAGTCTCGTCGGAGCATCCAGCCAGCCTTGATCGTAGCCATCGGACCACACTTGTCGAGGACCGTTCTTGAACCAATGCCGGAGATGGGTGACATCCCTCTGGAGCCCAGTAGCAGTCATGTATGCTCGCCGAACATCGCCGCGCATCTCCTCCATTTCCCTCTCACGCTGTTCCTCGACTTCCCTATTCCTACCCCCTGGCACTCCTACCAGCACGTGGGAGGGGAGGCCGAGCAGCTCGCGACGAAGAGGAGCCTTGTAGGACTACCGAAACGGTGCTCGGCAAATGCTCCTTAAGCTTCGAGACCTCCCTCCTCAGTTCTTCATTCTCCCGCTACAGAAACTCCCCAACTTGGTTGACCTCGGTGGCCTCCAGTAACTTCGCTCTCAGCTCGCTAACTTCTTCTTACACAGAAGCACCGATCTCTTCCATTTCCTAGAGCCGGTCCTTCAACTTGGCCACTAGCTCAGACTGATCCTTATATTTCTGGTTCCGTGACTTAGCAAAACTGCAAAGCCTAGCGAAGGCCTGGTGAACTACAGGGCTTGTATTAGGACCAAGAGTCCTACCTAGTTGGGAGGTAACAGGAATATAGTCATCCACATCAACCAACTACAAGTAAAAGAAAGAGAAAAAAAAGAGATCAGCATAAACAAAAATGAAGTCTTTTCATTGATAATGAGCGAGGTTACATCAGATCAAAAAAGAAAAAAATTTACAAAGAAGCCCTATCAATTAGCAACCTCGGATGGTCCCTTGTCCTTGTCAGCATCAGCGCGGGCATTACCCTCTGCAGGGACGTCCTTTGTCCTCTCGTCCAACAAAGCGTCAGTAGAGGTCACCTGAGAGACAGGGTTGGTGCCTTCAACAGTTGGGGTTGGGTCCTCATCTACGACTGGCTTTGGCCCTGGGTCGTGCTCATCAAAGAGGGGGGATGAAACATCCACCCCAGCAGCCACGAGAGCCTTATTCCACCCTTTTTTGAAGTTCAGACGGCTGATATAGCCTATCTGTGTAAGGACAATTTGTCCATCTTTATGTATATGTTATGTCATACGCCGTTACAACATTGATGGTTGAAAAGATCACATCGTCATCAATGAAATCCGAAATCCGAAGATCAAAAGAAGAATGAATTTGGGAATCAGACCAGACCGGACCGATCCGACCCAGATAAAAGAACCGATCCGGTTCATCCGGATCGATCCGCCAAAAGGGACCGGACCGATCCGCCTGCTGTGTTGAGACCAGTACACCCCGGATCCATAACGAACCGATGACACCAAAAGGCCTAATCGATCCAATGCCAACCGGATGGATTCGGTTTCAGAAAAAGAACCGATCTGAGTTCACCAGACCGATCCGCCTAAAGGACCGATCCGACGAGGATAGACTCTGCCAGATCGTGAAGCAGATTTTTTAGGGTTTTGACTCCTTATTTAAACCACGATCAGTAGTTGGTTTTCTTAAGACTTTCCCACGATTTTCAGAGCATATCAACCCTAAAGTCTTCACCTATTGAGTTATATAATTCTAGGTTTTTAGATTCAAACATCTTCCATATCCTTGTGAATCAAGTTTGGTAACCCAAAGAACACCATTGCTGTTGTTCAACCCTTGTGAAGTGGACCGCTCCTTCCTCTTCATTGCAGCCCTACTGGACAGGGATAGTTCCAGCCGCCAACCGTACTGGAAAGGGATAATTCCAGCCGCGACTACAGAATCCGATACCCGAGGGTAATTCTTAGTCAACCTGTATTTCATTGTAATCCGATTGTAAACCGTCTTTTACAAATTATAGTGATATATAAATGGTTTTGCCCCTGTGGGGGATTTTTCCTTAAACTTTGTGTGTTGAATATTTATTGCATGATTTGATATTGTTTCAATCACACCTAGTTGCATGCTTAGGGTTAATTTGGGTTAAAAATGGTATTTATTATATTATTTCTTAATTGAACGCAAGCGCCAACTCTTTCAAATTGGTATCAAAGCAGGTTACGCCATTCTATCGCGTATTCCTTACTTCCGCAAAATTTTTCTAAAGATATCAATTTTTGAAATAAATTGATTTTTGAAAAGAGCGTGTTCATATGGAGAAGTCATATTATAAAATGCCTATTTTTTACGGGTCAAATTATGCTTATTGGACAGCCCGTATGAGGTCGGCTTTAAAAGCCATTGATGAACGTGTCTGGATTTTGGTTGAACGAGGGTGGACTCCTCCCACCGTGACTGTTGATAATGTGACCAACTTGAAACCTGACATTTCTTGGACTGATGAAGAATTTAAATGGTCTTCTTTTAATTCTAAGGGTCTAAGTGCTATTTCTGGGTTTGTCACACCTGATGAGTTCAAACGCATAATGACGTGCACCACGTCAAAGGAGGCATGGGATATTTTGCAACTTACCCATGAAGGAACAAATGCTGTTAAAGAGTCAAAATTGCAAAATTTAACAACTCAATTTGAAACCATCACCATGCATGAACATGAATGTTTTGATGAATTTTATGCTAGGCTTTCTGACATTGTTAATACTAGTTCTAATCTTGGTGAACATATTCCAAATGCTAGAGTTGTTAAAAAGATTCTTCGTTCCCTTCCTAAGCGTTTTATACCTAAATTCACTGTGCTAAATTCCTTGGGTAATTTAAATACACTAAAATTGGAAGAACTGGTAGGAGATTTACAAACTTATGAAATAGACATGTTTCCTAAATCTGCCAAGACAAAAGATAAGGGAATTTCCCTTAAAGCCCAAGAGAGAAAAAGTGAGGGGTCGGAAAGAAAGAGAGTCGAGTCATCTAGAAAGATAGAAACTTCTGATTCTGAATGTGAGTTCGACATAGATGATTTGGCATTATTTGCTAAAAACTTCAAGAAAATTCTGAAATTTAAGAAAAATGGGAACTTCAAAGATAAAAAGAATTTTCAGAAAAATAAGGTTGAAAAGAAAGATTTCAAACAACCCCCTAAAGACAGTGAGAGGTGTTTTGAGTGCGACGGTAAGGGACACAGAGCGTTTGAGTGTGCCACTCGTCTAAATAGGGAAAAGGGTAAAGCTGTCCTAAATGCTACCCTTAGTGACGAAAGTAAGGTCGAGTCGGTGGACTCGGGAGATGAGTCACCGCATGAGCATAACTTCACCGCGTTCATGGCTAGTCATGTGAGTACTCCTAGTGCATCTCACAACGATGAGGATGCTACTTCACAGGGTCACCTCGACAGCGAGAGCGAAGAGAGTGAGGGAGAGGAGGAAGGTAGTGAGGACGAGAGTAACCTTCAACGCGCCTACGCCGAGTTATATAATGAGTCTTTCAAAACTAAAAAACGTAACAAGGCGTTAGTTCTTAGGATCACCGTGTTAGAAGAAGAGTTGAGAGAGAGAGAGTCCTCCACCTGCACCGCCATGAGAGAGAGAGAGTCTTCCTGGTTTAGTAAAGAGAATTTGCTTAAAGAGAGAGAGAGCAGTTTTGAGAAAGAGAAAGAGGACTTGACTAAACAAGTGGCTAGTCTTACAAGTGAGCTCCATTCCTCCCTGGAAACTCGAAAGAAACTTGAAGCCCTTGTTGCTCAGCTTACTCATGACCTTGAGAGAGCTAGGAAAGTTAAGATACAAATCGAGGACAGATCTGGGAAGATGGGAAAGATGCTCCTCGGTCCCGCTTTAGGTTTTGGTGATAGGCAAGGAATAGGTTTTGATGGTGCCTCAACGTCCCAAATTGCACCCGGACCAATTCCTGAGTTTACTACGACTCCTTATGGCCGTCATAAAAAACCAAGAAGGAGAGTTCGACCAAGAAAAGCAAACCAAGGTCCTCCTAATACTGTGCTCTTTTGCTCCCATTGCAAAAGAAATGGACACCTTAGGGATGATTGCTATAAGTTGAGTCGGACACGACGTACGTTTGCTCCACCACATCAGACTGATGAGTTTTCCAGTCTGAGAGAGCGTGTTGAGTTTCTAGCCGCCACATCACAGAGTTTGATGGAGGAATTCCGACGGATGACCTTACCATCAATAAATGCACCCCGCATTCTGGCTAAAACTAACAACAACAAGGGAATACAAAAAGGTACCTACACTTGGGTTCCTAAGAAAGAGAAAAAGGCCCTTGTTGTCCATGTCGCTCTCAAAGCACATAATACCTCACAGTGTTATTTTGATAGTGGATGCTCCAGACACATGACAGGTGATGTCTCATAGTTTACCCATCTTGAGGATTATAATGATGGGAGAGTCACCTTTGGAGATGGTAGCAAATCTAGCATAGTTGGACGAGGTACAGTAGAGTTACCAGGATTTCCAAAGATAGAGAACGTGCTATACGTCAAAGGTTTGAAAGCAAACCTTCTTAGCATCAGCCATCTGTGCGACGATGACTTTGCAGTGAAGTTTGATCGAAAAGCTTGTAAGGTCTATAATCAAGCCGGTAAACTTTTAGTGCAAGGGGTGAGGACAGAGGATAACTGCTATGGGACTGAGCCCACATCCTCACTTGTCTGCAACAGCGCCACGATCACTCCTATGGATCTGTGGCACCAACGTCTAGGTCACGTGAACGTTAGAGATCTTAATCGTTTAGCTAAAAAGGACCTAATACGTGGCTTACCATCTCTTGGAAAGTCAACTTCGACCGTTTGTGGACCCTGTCAGTTGGGAAAACAAATTCGTAGTCCTCATAGGAAGTTGCATTCCATTACCACCTCTCGTGTTCTAGAGTTGATTCACATGGATCTTATGGGTCCTGCTCGTACTGAGAGTCTAGGTGGTAAGAGGTACATCCTCGTGATGGTAGATAATTTCTCCAGGTACTCCATTGTAGGTTTTCTGAGAGTGAAATTCGATGCTGTAGAATTTTTAACGACCAAGTGCCGTGTCCTGCAAAATCAACACGGTGTCACTATTAACAGAATACGTAGTGAAAATGGCACTGAATTTAAGGAAGCAAAGGTGGATTTGTACTGTGATAGCTTTGGGATCAAACATGAGTTTTCTGCTGTGAGAACTCCTCAGCAAAATGGGATTGTTGAGAGAAAGAATAGAACGATCCAAGAGATGGCTAGATCTATGCCTCTAGGTCGTAAAGTTTCTAGGAGATTTTGGGCAGAGGCAGTGTCTACTGCATGCCACACGGTGAATAGGGTGTATCTGCTTCCACACAACTTCACACTCCTTATGAGTTGTGGACTGGCAAGAAGCCCAACCTAGCATATTTCCGTGTTTTTGGGAGTAAATGCCCAACCTTCTGTGTGAGAATGAGGATTGTTCTTACAGTGATTTACCTGTTCCTCTCTCACACTCTGTGGACCCTATTCCTGTGTTAGGGGACACACCTTCTTGGGTTCTCAAGAGTCATGATCCTTTAGCCATTGTTGGTGATCCCACTCTAGGGGTCAAGACTCGTGCTCATCTAGAGAACGTTGTTAGCCATCTTTGCTACACGTCCAAAGTCGAGCCCAAGAACCATAAAGAAGCACTCAAGGATGAACACTGGATATCTGCTATGCAGGATGAGTTGCTTCAGTTTAAAAAGAATAATGTCTGGGAATTAGTCCCCCGACCTAGTGAGACTAATGTGATAGGTACCCGGTGGATTTTCAAGAACAAAATGGATGAATATGGTACCATAATCAGAAATAAGGCTAGGTTGGTCGCTCAAGGCTACACACAGATAAAGGGTGTATACTTTGGGGAGACATTTGCTCCTGTTGCGAGGCTTGAGTCCGTCCGTCTTCTGCTCGCCATCGCATGTCATCTGCACTTCAAATTATATCAGATGGATGTCAAGAGTTCCTTTCTGAATGAAATTCTACATTAGGAGGTTTATGTGGATCAACCAAAAGGGTTTGAAGACCCTCAGCACCCTGAGCACGTCTACTATCTGAGGAAAGCCTTGTATGGTTTGAAGCAAGCACCCCGTGCTTGGTACGAGAGGCTTACTTCCTATCTCTTAGCTCGTGGCTTCAAGAGAGGGGGAGTAGATATGACGTTGTTTGTCAGGAGAGATGACAGTGCTATTTTGGTTGCCCAGGTCTATGTGGACGACATAGTCTTTGGATCCACTTGCTCCCAGCATGCTCACCACTTTGAGGAGGAAATGAAAAGTGAGTTTGAGATGAGCATGGTTGGTGAGCTTACATTCTTCCTTGGTCTCCAGGTTCGTCAGCTAGAGGATGGGATGTTCATCTCCCAATCCAAGTATGCTAGAGACCTAGTGAAGAAATTTGGTTTAGACTCCGCTAAGCATGCACGTACACCTATGAGTAATTCTACCAAGCTTAGTAAGGACACTTCAGGCAAGGACGTAGAGCAAACCTTGTATCGGAGTATGATAGGCAGTCTTCTCTACTTGACTGCTAGTCGTCCCGACATTGCCTTTAGTGTTGGAGTCTGTGCGCGATATCAGGCGTCTCCTAAAGAGTCACACTTACTCGCTCTAAAACATATTATCAAATACGTGAGTGGGACTCTCTCATACGGTATTTGGTATTCCTTTGATACCGATGACCGTTTGTCCGCCTATTCGGATGCCGATTGGGCCGGGGACGTAGATGGATGTAAGAGCACTTCGGGTGGGTGTTTCTACTTTGGTTCTGCTCTTGTCTCTTGGTTGAGCAAGAAGCAAAACTCCATCTCTTTGTCCACTGCGGAGGCTGAGTACATCGCCGCCAGGAGTTGTTGCACGCAACTCATGTGGATGAAGCAAATGTTTGAGGATTATGGGATTTCACAGGACACCATGTTCATTTCCTGTGATAACACGAGCGCGATACACATATCCCGCAATCCTGTCGAACATTCGCGCACAAAGCACATCAGGTTACGCGAGCACTTTATACGTCAGTTAGTTGAGGAGAAGGTCGTAACCCTGAGTTTTGTTCCTACCGACCGTCAGTTAGCCGATATTTTCACGAAACCTTTAGATGCCCTTAAATTTGAGAGTCTTAGGAAGACTTTAGGGATTTTCACAGTTGACTGAGGGGTTGGTCTATGTCTAGAATAGGATGCTTCTTCATGTTCATATCATATGCTTCCTATTGCTAGTCTGTTTATATGTACTATTTTTTGTTGTACAACCTTTCTTTACTCTTTTTACTGTTTATATTGCTTTTGAAAAAATACAAAAAGATTTATTTTGATAAATTTTTTGAAAAAGACCAAAAAGAGATTTGCCTTTTATGGATGAGCATTTAAGATAGCCAAGTAACAACTTCATTCCATTTTTCCATGTGACTGTTTTATAGAGATTTGAGAGGCTACATCATGTCATCCATGTGCTTAACATTGATTGGAGTCATTGAGATGTAATTAGTGATATTTCCTACATGCTTGACTCATATATCCTTTATTGCACACATGCACGGCTTTATTTGATTATTGCACTTGTCTATCACATATTGGCTTGAGTGTTTGTATCTCAATTCTGTCTATACAATGTACAATATGCGATAAAACTTGACAAGATTGGATTGCATGTAAAAACCATTTTGGTGAGACTGTGTGATTATTTGCATAACGGAGAGGGGCTGCGAAAGTTGATTCTTTATACTTTGCGCGAAAGCCACCGTTAAAAAGGACCTAAAAATGGAGGTATTGTAATATCCGAGGTCCTAAGAGGTTAAAAGAGCCCGAAAAAAATTGATAAGGCAATAAAAAGAAATACATGCCAAATATGGGCCACTTAGGTTTCACCATCAATTCTCCAAAGTTTGAGAATTTAGAATGCCTCTATTCAAAATAATATCTGAGGGAGTTTGGTTGGAGATTGAAAAACGGGTTTGCACTTCCTTGAAAGTCCTGAAAAAGCATGAAAATCATTTTGGACGTTATTGGTGTAGAAATCACTTTGAGTTTTGATTTGTAGATTTGATATAGTCAATGTCTTATATTTCCAATCTTTTACACCAAAGGAAGCATTTGAGTTCATTCGTTAGGAATATCCAATATTCATCGTGCACATATGTCATGTTTGTATGTTTTGATTTTCCTATCGAATTTTGATCACACCCATTATTTTACGCTATCACCGACTTGGTTGTTTTATGTTCATTCATGGTGTGACTTTATGCCTTGTGACACCCCAGTACTTGATTGCTTGATTTATTTCTCTCATTTGTATATTTGGGGACATCATAAAAAGGGGGAGAATGAATTATCTGATTATGGAGGAGTTTTGATATTCTGAGAACATAATCTTAAATTGATATATATGCTTATGTTTATCTCATTTCAAACTCGATACGTCACTTGGTATTTGCTTTGTCTCATGTGTGTAGGTACATCTCTTGATAAAACCCATGTTGCACACCCTGATGAGAAAAGTGTGAAGATTCCTGAAGAATTGAAGAACAAACGATGCAGCCTTAGTCATATGCACCGCTTTCAGTTTTGGCTTCATGGAAGGGTAGATTTGTATAGGCATTGCTCATACTTGATAATTCGGATTTTTTTTATGTTTGTTCCGGCATAGACATAGGGGGAGATTTGTAAGGACAATTTGTCCATCTTTATGTATATGTTATATCATACGCCGTTACAACATTGATGGTTGAAAAGATCACATCGTCATCAATCAAATCCGAAATTCGAAGATCAAAAGAAGAATGAATTTGGGAATCAGACCTGATCGGACCGATCCGGTTCATCCGGACCGATCCGCTAAAAGGGACCGGACCGATCCGCCTGTTGTGTTGAGACCAGTACACCCCGGATCCATAAAGAACCGATGACACCAAAAGGCCGAACCGATCCGATGCCAACCGGATGGATCCGGTTTCAGAAAAAGAACCGATCCGAGTTCACCGGACCGATCTGCCTAAAGGACCGGACCGATCCGACGAGGATAGACTCTGGCAGATCGTGAAGCATATTTTTTAGGGTTTTGACTCCTTATTTAAACCACGATCAGCAGTTGGTTTTCTTAAGACTTTCCCACGATTTTCAGAGCATATCAACCCTAAAGTCTTCACCTATTGAGTTCTATGATTCTAGGTTTTTAGATTCACACATCTTCCATATCCTTGTGAATCAAGTTTGGTAACCCAAAGAACACCATTGCTGTTGTTCAACCCTTGTGAAGTGTACCGCTCCTTCCTCTTCATTGCAGCCCTACTGGACAGGGATAGTTCCAGCCGCCAACCCTACTGGAAAGGGATAATTCCAGCCGCGACTACAGAATCTGATACCCGAGGGTAATTCTTAGTCAACCTGTATTTCATTGTAATCCGATTGTAAACCGTCTTTTACAAATTATAGTGATATACAAATGGTTTTGCCCCTGTGGGGGATTTTTCCTTAAACTTTGTGTGTTGAATATTTATTGCATGATTTCATATTGTTTCAATCACACCTAGTTTCATGCTTAGGGTTAATTTGGGTTAAAAATGGTATTTATTATATTATTTCTTAATTGAACTCAAGCGCCAACTCTTTCAATCTGAACCTCAGCGTCCTCATACGCAGCAGCCCAGCCAGAGTTGTACGAATCTTCCTTAAGAGTGGCCGCCTGGGCTTTCTCCCCCTCTAGCTGCTCGGCCAGAACCATATTCTTCTTAGCAAGGTCTAGCTTGCTCGAGCACACCAGGTCGTACGCCTTCCTCAGCTCGCCAAGCTCCCTGACAGCGTCATCTCTCTCGCGAGCAGAATCAGCAAGGGCCGAGGCAGATGAAGCTCGAGCTGCATCAGCAGCCTTCAGATCGGCCTCCAGCTGAGAACCCCTGGCTACCAGAGTAGACTTCTGCTTCTCCAGCTCACCGTTCCTTCTCACCAGCTCGTCGCGAGAGCTATAGAGCACAGCGAAGTCGGCCACAAACCGCAAAAAACAAGGAAAGGATCAGAAAGAAGAAACCATCAAAACTGGTTAAAAGAAATTGAGAATTAGAAGAGAAATTTACCAAGGCGAGCCTCTGGCTAGCCTGCAGAGCCAACTGATCGGACCCCAACGCCCTCTCGCGATCTGCATGAAGAACTGCTCTCTCGAGCAGCGCAGGGGCAAGTTGAGGAGAGGCAGCCACCGAAGCCCCCTCGGGCAAAGCAGACACTGGGATCAGGGCTTGACCCGTCTTGGTCCTCGATTCCACCTTCCTCCTGTCCTCCTCTTTTTCTCTCTCTCTTCTCTTTCTCTCCTCCACTTTCTTTTTCTCCTCCACTTTCTTCCTCTCCTACTCCTTTTTCCTCTCTCTCTCTCTCTCACCTGCTCCTCCTCCCTCATCTTCTTCTCTTGCTCCTGAGAAGAACGCCGGGAACCAGTAGCTATGGCCCCAGAGGCAGTCTTCATTTTCTTGGACCTCTGTGTAAGGAGCACATCATCATCATCGTCATCTCTGATCAAATTCTTCCTGGGAGGCATCTTTTCCGAAGAACTGCTGGTAGTGCTCGACGAGTCTTGAGCCTCAGAATCTCCTTCAGAAGAACTGCTACTGCCAGCACTTCCTGGACCCAAACTACTAACAACGCCTACAGGTTCACTCTCTGAGATGCTCTCTTCTTCGTCCAACTGGATGGGCTCAGCCAAAGTCTCTACGGAAGAATCAAAGTCTGGAACACTATCCACAGGTCGAGCTATGAAGCTGGAGCCTGTGTTCTTGTATTCAAGCAAAAAAGCAGTAGCCCTAGGATGATCGTCGTCAACCAAAGGCTCCCTAATATTCCAAGCTTTCACCAGCTCTAAGATACGGACCTCGCTGAGAGCAGGCTCCAAATTCTTTGTCCTCACTGTGAAAGAAAAAGCAAAGAGAGGTTAGAAAAATCACAAGTCAGCAAAGATTGAAGCAATAATATAACATCTACCTATATATTCTTCCCCATAAAAGGGAACAGTGAACCTCTCAGACCTCGACCCTTCAGAATAGGGGGAGAATTGCCAATTCCTAACAAAAAAACCTTCTTGCCAGTAGTCCTTATGGGAATCAGGTAAATTTACTACCAATACCCTATCAGGACTCCTAGCCTTAAGGTACAAAACAACCGAACTCGTACGAGAAAAGGAGTAACAAAAGCAGACCTCGGCAAGCCCTAACCTCGTGCCGTATAATTGATTTATCCTATGCACGCCGTTCACTATTTTCCATACGTTGGGCGAACATTGTGCAAGCACAATACTAAAATAGCTAAAAAAATGAAGAAACAGATCGTTAGGGGGAAAGGTAAGTCCCCCCTGGGAGAGCAACAAAACGTGAATCCAATGCGTATCCTCTATATCCCTAACGTTCCTAGGAGGCGAGGCACAACACTCAATCTCTACCCACTCAGGAACGTTGTAGAATTTTCTAAACTCAACGACTGACCTATTCCCAATCTTCGCCATTGGAAAAACACAAGAAAATCTATAAACTCAAGAGAAAATGAAAAGGGCACGAGAGACTTACAAGACAGAAGATCAGGTCAAATGGCGAAGAAGCAACGAGAGTAGAGATCGAAAACAGAAGGTACAAAGCGTAAGAGTTCTCAGAAGATAGAAGATTGCTGGAAAAGCTGAAGCGACGAAGAGAAAATGTGTCTTATTTCAACGAGCCTTCAAGTCTAATCATAGCGCACGGATAGCGAAGCGGGTGCCGCCAAAGAAACTTCACAGTTTTCAAAGAAATCAACCATAATAGCTGATTATTTAAATTCATTGGACCTGTAAAAATGGCCCAACAAATTTAGGGGCAATTGTGGGTACCCTGAATTTAGCATCATAGGCCTGGACGAGTAGCCTCTCCTTAGAGGCCCAAAGCCCAGGCCCATCACCTTTTGTATTGATCCGAACACCCCATGATCCCATGAAGAGAAGTTGTGGAAGAACGCGATCCCATGAAGGGGAGATGGCTAATAAGGAGGAACCCATCACCCCCACTACTCCAACATATACATGTATAAATTAAAGCCTAAGTCCGGGGAAAAGGACAAGTTGTATTCTCTGTACTTATTCTTCATAATATAGAGAAATAACACTGACTGCACCACCGTGGACATAGGCACATCTTTGCTGAACCACGTATACCCGTTGTTGTGTGATTGGCATTTTATTTATCTTTTCTTGGATTGTTACCCCTTTCATATTTATTTGTGTTTCATAATAATTGTTACCACAAATAGGAAGAAGAAAATATCTTCCCATGGATGGCAAAAAAATAATTATGTTAATAATCACCACTCAAATGTATGCATAACTCAAGCTCAAGCTAAGCCAACAATTGAGATAATAATAACATAAATGTAAATATGCAAGAAGGAGATGAGAGAGATAAAGAATGCAGAGATGTAAGTGGTTCAACTAGAGGCCTACTCCACTGTGCAAGAGGGTGTTTGTTTATATTACTGAAAGACACTAAATGCCACATATTACAGTTTACACAAGCTTTCTCTCTCTTTTGTTTACAATTGGGCAGAGTTGCTTCTAGGGTTCAAATAATCCCCCCCTTTAATAAAGAAGATGAAGTTGGTGTATATAGTCTTGGGGTGCATAGTACGCCCCCAAGCATGCACCTTTTGTGCATGAGAGGAGGTAGCCAACATGAGGATTACATTTATCCCCTGCATGCATATGTCATGATGATGAAATATTCCCTCACGTGGGCGAAAGATATATTCTAATGGTATAGTACATGTGGCCTAATGATGCACGAGTTGTGTGTGCCACGTGAGATATTAAGGTCAGCTCTGATAGCCCTGGACGAGCTGAGGATGACGAATGCTCTTTCAGGGAGACGACTATGAGGGTGTGAAGATTATCTCAGGATGGTCAAGATGGTCTCAACCTATCAGTATGGTATGAGGCCGACACATGGAAAAAATGAGACATAAGAGACAATTTGGACTGGAGAGTGAACCTTATTGTCTGACTATAAATACTGAGGGCGAGGTCTTGGAGGTTGAGACTGCTAGAGGTGGGCCTGTGTTATGTCGGCCCATTAGCAAATGAACCTGATGGATGTTGAGCAGCCAAGTCTGGTACATGTGAGACCATACTTATGAATATAATTAAAAACTATGGAGTTTAGTACTCAGATAGTCTTAGGAAATAGTAGAATCGCTATGAGAATCTCTTAAAAGAATTCAATTCAAAAGACGTAAAAGAGAGAAGAATATTTGAATCATTAAGTTGGATAATACGTGTTGCTAAGTAAGGTGATCATCCATTTTAAGATTAAGTGTTATATTATTCTAACTAGCAATATCCAAATATAGTACCACTACTACACTACCATCCTATGTAATAGTGTCCATCTCTTAATATTATCCCTATACAACTTTGGTTAAATACCTACGCGTGAAGATTAATCTATTAAAATTATACCATAATGGCACAACCTCGTAAATATTTTTAACATTCCTATAGGTTTTAAGGTAACCCATCAATAAATATAAATATCACTTTACACAATCTATAACCCATACTCGATTACTAAATTTAGCTTGGCCTCTAACATATTATGGCTATCCTGATCACTACGACACTTGTGACCTATATATGGCTTCATATGGTCCAAACTATAATTTATTATTATTATTATTATCCACAAAGGTCTTGAAAACATATAACCAAGAAACCATCACCCAATCTGACCATCACATGTTAGTCTCTAATGGGTAATGTAACTCTTAAATTAGCCTAACCAAAGCAATATATAATAACCTCATTATCTACCCTACTGGTCCAAAAAAGTCACATAAATTTCTAATAAGATCCCCTAACAAACCACAAGGGAAAACCATCCCAAAATCTACACAAGACCCTAACCGACCAAACTGCATAACCCGAATCGATTTTGTATTGGGAGCCTTCATAACTGTTGTGTTTATGTTTTGAGTTTTCATCCGACTCTCCCCTAATTTTTATCCATTGCTAAGTCATGTCTAGGGACTAGAATCTAACATAAATAAATTATAACGTGGATATAATTCATAACTAAAAACATTAATTCAATAATTAAAATTTCGTATTAATCATGAACCTTAAATCTTTGAATTATGATTTTGTCCCAATTCCCTTGAATTCCCATCAAATAAATTTTATTTATCAATGTACATAATTAATTTAACCTGAAATAACTTAATACCCCCAAGTAATTAGTCAATATCATACGAGAATTCCCAAAAAAATAAATCTCACACAAAACCCATAATTTTAGTATTAGAAATCCAATAAAATTCCATCAATGGTTCAATTCATAAACTTATAGCCCCACATTTAGAAATCTTAATTTAATTTAATTTAACTAGATTAGAGTCAATCACTTGTTATCTATCATACATGATTCAAATTAAATGGCAGACGTGGATGTGATTCAACATTTGCACTCCCAAATTTGATGTAGATATTGAATCCTCACTTTTTGTTCTTCACTTTTATTTTCAAATTCCTTAGGGTACGTCCACTCCAATTGTCTCCCACTTGCCTCCAAAAATCTAACTCTCTCTATAATCTCTTATTTTTAGGTTTAGGAATGACATATGATTTTAAGTTAACATGACATTATGTTTTATAAAGTTAATATCTCATACCTCTTAAAACCCATGAATAAAACAAACATGTGGGCTCTAAAACATAACTTGAACTCTTTCAAACTTAGCCCAAGAATTACCTAATCCATGGGACTAGCTTTTCATATTCCTAACATTATTTGGTACTCCAAATGACCTTATTAATTACACCCCAAAATAATAACCCAAACCATAATCTAATGTATTCCCATAAATCAAATCTTATAGTTTAATCCAAAGAATTGTACTCTTATTTTAATATAAAAATTACCTAATCTATTTTTTTACAAAATAAATCCAATTTAATTTATTATGTAAAAGGGTAGTCCCGTTGTAGCCTAGGAGTATTAAAATACTAGTTAAGGTGTAACCTCTATAGGTATGGTGATAAATGACAACCCGAAAACTCTTTATTGAACACAAATAAAAACATAATATTATATTTGATCAACACTCAGATTAGTCTCACAATACACTCGTTTATAACTCAAACAATAATAGAGGAAAACTCATAAGTAACTTAGTCAAATGAAGAGAGGAGTATACACCCTAGATACACCTTAGCAGGCATCCAATCATGCCAACAACTCTTGAAAGATCTCGAATTAGATATTGAAAGATTCATAATAAATGACAATGGCAGGTGAGTAAGAGCTCTAGTTTGCAATAACTTCTCTCTAGTCTATTCTCTATAGGAAATAATCTCTAGAAAGAACCCTCTCTCTTAGAGGTTGTTAAGGCACATAAATAAACCCCCACACCACTCTTGAGATGCCTTGGTCCCTTAAAGCTGTGGATAGATGTCCCCCCATACTTTACGTCACAAACATTAAATGTCTGATGGACTAGTCAGATGTGACATTAGGTATAGGGCTCTTTGGCTCAAAACTCAATAAACGAAGGAGCTTAAGGTTGCTCCGCACAAGTTTCCATGGTGAAAGGTCTCTCGGTATTTTACTAGATATATCAAAGGTGTTCAGGACAAGCCCCAACAATGCCTCAATTCTCAATCCTCCAAACTAAGTCCCTCTGAAGTTCCCACGGCAAGGTCATTCGATAGAGCATGAAAGCTCTCCCAGGCTCTACCAGGCCTGGTGTCTCGCGAGTACCATTTGACCTCACACTGAATAGTTATAATCATTACGTCATTACAATCGTTACATCATAGTTAATATAAAAAAAATTTATAGCATGACTAAGTACTACAAAGAAAATAAAGGATGAGCTCTCTCGGCCCGTCTCTTCGCCGGAAGACGTCCCCGGGCTGCCACGTTGAGCTAACTCACTACCTTTATGCTGCTCTAATCTCTTAAGTCTGTTATATTAGCTGGGGATGCTTAACTCTTATTCAGATATTATCTTCAAGTCCCCCCTCCAATTTTCCCCTTCGTGTAGAGATTTGTTGTGGTAACAAGAAATGTCTACATGAAAACCTCTCAATCTGACGAAAAAAAGAAACTCCAGCATCTCGATCGCGGTTACCACTTCTTCCATTATCTATGTTGGGAAAAAAATTAAATTCTCCCCAATGTACCTGAACCAATTCACTGTAAATTTTCGGCGAATGGTGAGGGGACATCGTAATTTTTTCCTATTGTTGTGTCTCAGCCATTCTGCCTTCTTCGCCGGCTATTGAAATTCTCCCAAAACATCTGAAGAAACTATTGATTACTCGTTCTGAAATTTAAAAAGAAAAATTCTTCCCTATCTTTGTCGTTACGTTCCCTGATGTAGCAAACTTGTGATAAGTGGTTATTTTCGTTAGGGTTTCCCCTAGTGATATGAAATCTCCCTCCTAAACATTCCAAGTGTTTCGTCCGGTAAAAATTCTGTCGAAAAAACTGTTGGACTATTAAATTCTCCCTAGTTTTGTCATTTTGTTATTCTTCCACGTTTTATCTTGTTCAAAAAGTAACATTCTCCCCGATGTACCTGAGCCGAAGTTAACCCCGTTTGGACTTATGGCGAGGGGACATTGTAGATTTTTGAACTGTGGTAACAGCTTCTCGATTTACGATATGTCTGAAAAATTTTGGCGCCAAAATCATAACTTTTTTTGAAATTAAACCCTCTATTACCCAAGCGCCACTTTACTGATGACGTCGGAATGACTTTTCAACTATCAGAGTGCTCCCCGAAGTGTCGCGTGTCCCTTTGAAATGATTATAGGCGACTTGGCATGTGTTTTAGTGGGATACCTAAATGCCCACTTGAAAATTCAAATGGCTATTATCCAACACTTAGCCATTTTTCTCATTTACGCTTCCTTTATCTTCTTCAATTCAGAGAGATTTTAGAGAGAGAAAATTAAATCGCCATTGTCGCCAAGATTTTTATCTGGTTCTTTCCTTCTTTGTCCTCTGTTCCACCTTCCGTGATTGTGTTCCACCATTTTCAGGCTCCTTTCTCTCTTATAAGCTTTATTCCCTCATCATAGTATATAATGGCCTCTTCAAGTTCTACAGCTTCCCCTACCGCTAGTGCTACTACTGCTGCCCCTAGGGAGGCCACCGCTCTGGTGGCAGATCATCGGAACAATTGTATTTTTATAGCCGTTCCCCTATTTTCAGTAAGGGTGACGATTTTTCATCCCTATACAAAACTTACATTTTCAATACCATGTGTGAACCCTTACTCTTGGGCGATAAAGATGAAGACTCAGTCGAATGGGGTTTCCTCCCCCCAGAGGGGACTCTACGTTTTCGTCTTGATCAAGGTGACTTACCTTGCTCACATATTGATTTTAAGGGACCTGGAGGTTCTCCGACCCATTTTGCCGCTTGGAAAGCCCATATGAAAAGTTCCCACACTATAGCCCTTGCCAAGTTCGGGCTTCATCGAGCCAAATGGTTTACGGATCTCACTCTTTCCAAACAGAATGCTGCCCTGCAAGTCTTGGTCTCTCTATGGAACATTACCACTCATACTTTTATAGCTGCATGGGAGAGTTTACCATTACATTTGAAGATGTTTGTGAGATTTTGGGGCTTGAGCCTATGGGTGATGTGCCTTATTCTGATGAGGCTCTGAATGATGAAGAATCTATTGATCGCTTTGAGTTGGATCAAAGATGCAGAAGTTGCATCGGGTCATCCAACAAAGCCACATTCACTCCTCTTATCAACTACATTTTTTAGGATCCTTCTAGAAAGGATGGTTCCTCTGGGCATGCCAAAGGACAAGGTGCATTTCTTGAGATATTATCTATATCCTAGTTATTCTTTCCCGCTTCGTGATACTTGGGAAATCGAATGACCAGCCCAGGAGGGACATTACAAATATATCAATCCGTTTGGCCAGAGGTATCAAGTTTACTCTAGTGGCCATGTGTGACACCCCGAAGAATTAAGTACCCGGTAGCTACTCCATTATTCAATTTAATACAAAATGTCAAATTGGTTCAGTTCATAGCATCACCGTCGAGAACATTATTAAACCATTACTAGCCACCTAATATTTAAAAAATGAGTTGCCATATTTTATTAAATTAAATTAACATGCAACCAATTTAATTACAAGCCTACAATACCATATCCGCATCACAACCACAAAGAAAATAATAATAGAATAGTAAACGAGTCTGGAGTAACACTCCCCTTAATAATCCAAATACTGAATAAAACCAAATAAAAAGTCTGAATAGTTCAATAACTCTAAAACTGAAATTAAACTAAAAGTATGAAAAGGTTGTCTCTAAATGGAAAGGGGAGACATGCCCTAACATATGAATGACTCCGAAATAGAATCAATGTAGAATGTGGAGGCCTCTACTATCGAGATCCTGTAACTTCCACAGAAGCTACATCATGTCAGTGGAATGGAACTCCTATGCTGGGCGTCCCTGTGGCTGGGCACCTAAAAGGTTTTACAAGAAAAAGAGATTTGAAAGAAAACGGGTCAGAGCCCGAGGTCAAAACTGTTTAAAAATAGCAAGTGTTTCATTTCATTAAACAGTGAATACTATATACATGTTAGTTACGTTCTCTCACATGAGTTCCTCACCCCTCAACTAATGTGCATGCCTAACTTGTATCCTTAACCCATCCTAGTTATGTCATTCATTATCTAGTTTGTACCACTTCCTATCCTCACATTAATAATATAGAGGTTTATTCACATCGTTCTAACATATCCTGTGTGTAACTAACCTTTCCACTGATAAGATTAATTTATAAAAATTATGATAGAAAGTTCTCATTTTAAATCCCATTCAAAATGTCTCAATAATTTATATTCACACGTTAACAAAGACTCTATTATAATCACTAGTATATTATTCTCAGCACAAATATACAAATAGGGCACCTCAGGCTAAGATGTGGTGCACACATACTCTGCTATCGAATCTCGGTACATCACATACATAAGAAATACGTATTCCGAATCTTTCGGGAATCGTTTCAATTAGCAAAATCACACATATTGGAGGCGAACATAATTCACATACCCATGGGTCACGTACATACCTACGCTCCGATGGTCAGCTGACTTATTAACTCACAAATAATTCATTCACAACCCTATGTCCTTGAGGTACCAATCTAAATCCCCCTGTAGGCACACATAGATTAGATGGACCTGTTTCGAAAGCCGACCTCCCGTGATAGCAAGTATGCTAGGTATGTTATACACATAATAATTCATATACTAAGCATTCACACAACTCAGATAACTTGTTCTATTATTAAAGATATATTCTCAGCCTTATACCATTAGTCTAATTCATACACTATGATTATTCCGGATGATATATATTATATTTCACCGATACGTATCACGCCATATAATTTCGAATAATTAAACTTAACCAAGGATGTTACTAAGTCCCCTAACTTTCCCACCTATTAATTCAGTACTCTTAACTCCTTATTTATGTCCCAAAATTCTAACTTATCACTCCTAAGAATTTAAGACATGTTCTCGCATCATAAAATAGGGAATTTCCCGCCAGATATAAATTCAATGCTACATTCCAACTCAATCCTAATATGTTTCGAGTTTCAATTCTATCCCAACTGGTCTCCCTCAAGTCCTAAGGTATTCACAAAATCCTCAACTATAATGTTCGGTGGCCGTTAACGCTACAATCCACAAAGGGGAAAAAGGTCACCATTTCAGGGGGCATCGATCGATCGTGCCTGATCATCGATCGACTAATGAATGTCAATCTATCGATCAAGCAGTTGCAGGCTACGGGTTTCTTTATTTTTCAGTCCCAAATTTGTCCCAAAATGTCATTACATGATGTGAAATCCTAATATAAGTATATGGGATCATTATACAACATAATTACATAATTCCTAACGTTCCAAAACCTTTAAATCATCAACAATTAGCCTTTCTTGGATTAAATCCTCATATTAACATAAAAACCCTATTTTCTTCTATTTCATCATGAACCATCATATTTCTCTTCTAAATTCATTTTTAATTCATCTAGGGTTACGATTTTTCTACTGAATTTCTTCCAGAAGTAATCTATATGCAAGTCTTATCCAAGATTTAGGTTTCATCTCCAAATTTCATGAGTGTTCATCATTATTCAAGGTTATCATTTAATCCTACACTAGCATGGATGACATATTCGCTGAAACTAAATGAAATTAAATCACTTTCCTTCGAATTGATGCTCTGATTTGTTGGTGATGTTAATGGATAGTTCTCCCTCTCTCTCTGGTGATAAATCCGGTGAATTATGGTGGTGGATGGTTGTTATTGCTTAGAAAGCCCTTTTTGTAACTTCTCCTTTATCTCATGTTTCCCACTCTTGCTTTTTGGCTGATAATGGCCCTAATATTGGATGCTAAATAAAACCTAAAATTCGTGGGTCCAAATCCTTTAAAAATTAAAATGACTAAAATACCCTCCAGGGTTGTCGGTTTGGCCTAAAAATACCCCGGGACCCAAACTAAACTCCCGGCTATCATTTTCTGACTATTTCGACCCCTCCGGACACGTTGGTGCACTCAAAATGACCATACGGGTGATAAAATTGTAATTTACTTTTAAATCCAATTAAATTGATTCCTAACGCGACTGATACACGCGTCCCAATTAAATTTCTCGAATTGTCGTATTTATGACTCGCGACAATTTTAATAAATTCAATAATCATATGTTACCACATATATCCAGTAATATTCAACATTATTATCATAATCAAATACCAACTCACATCTTGCTAGTATTTAAATCTGGATTAATTTCTAATTAATTCTCATTTAATTTAATTAATCCCATTAAATAAAATCAATAAAGTTACTGGGTATTACATACTTCTCCCATAATAATAGAATTTCGTCCCAAAATTCAGAAATAAAATATACCTGGCAAAAATAACTCTGGATAACGCTCGTGCATCTCATCCTCGCGCTCCCAGGTAGACTCCTCGGCATTATGATGTCGCTACTGAACACGTACTAACGGTACTATCTTCGACCTCAGTTTCCTTTTGGTATGGTCGAGAATAGCAACCGGTCCCTCCTCATAGGAACTATTACGCAATATATCGATATCCTCTATAGTAATGTGAGTATGGGCCAAATCGCCTCGAAGATATCTCCTTAGTGAGGAAATGTGGAACACATCATGGACCCTCTGCAAGTGTTCTGGTAGCCCAAGTCTATGCGCAACTGGTCCAATTCGCTCGATAATAGAGAATGACCCCACGTATCTAGGTGCCACTTCCCTTTCTTCCCGAAACGCATAATCCCCTTCATAGGAGATACTCTGAGCAGCACTTAGTCCCCCACATTGAACTCTCTAAAGAACCTCTTGGCATCGGCATAACTCTTCTTTCGGTCCTGAGCTACCCGAATACGAATCCGTATTATCTATATCCTCGTCGAGGTATCCTGAATCACCTCCGACCCAAGAAGTTTGTTATCCCCCACCTCTAGCCAACATGATGGGGAAAGATAAGGTCTACCATACAATGCCTCAAATGGGGTTGTGCCAATAGTGAACCGGTAGGAGTTATTATAGGAAAACTCCACCAGTGAAAGATACTACTCCCAACCACCTCCAAAGTCTACGATGCACATACGTAACATGTCTTCCAACATCTGATTTATCCGCTCGGTATTCCCATCTGTCTAAGGGTGGTAGGTCGTACTTAATTGCAACTATGTTCCCATGGCTTCCTGGAAACTCTCCCAAAATTATGACACGAATATCTTATCCCTGTCGGACACGATATCGAGAGGCACCTCGTGGAGTCCCACTATCTCAACTATAAAGATCTGGGCATACTGTCCCGTAGTGTAGTCTGTCTGGGCTGATAGAAAGTGAGCAACCTTTGTCAATCGATCCATGATCACCCATATGAAGTCATGACCTCTCGGTGATGTAGGTAATCTCATGATGAATTCCTTAGAAATGTTCTCCTATTTCCACATAGGAATCTCCAATGGGTGTAAAAGTCCTGTCGGCCTCTGATGGTCTACTTTTACTAGCAGACACGTGGCATATTTTGAAACGAACTCAAAAAAATTTCTCTTCATCCTGCTCCACCAGTATTGTCGCCTCATGTCCTTGTACATCTTATCCCCACCAGGATGTATCGCGAATTGAGAAATATGCGACTATGTCATTACCTTGTGGCACAAGTCTTCCCCCTCAGTAACAACTAACCTTCCATTGAAGTGTAAGCCCCCCATCTGAACTAACAGTATAAGATTCAGCCCCTTCTGCTAATAATCGTACTATCTGCTCCTGACAAAATGGGTCTACTGCCTGGGCCTGTTTCACCCTCGTAATATTCTGGGGCGTAACTATCATTACAAATATGAATGATCGGGCCACTGCATTTTAGTGTACTAACTCCTTCCATTTTGCTTTCTACACCTCGGTCGCCTCTCCTACTGGCCTACGGCTCAACGCGTCTGCTACCACGTTAGCCTTCCATGGGTAATATTGGATACCGAACTGATAATCATTCATAAACTTGAGCCACCAGTGTGGATGCATATTCAGCTCCTTCTACATGAAGAGGTACTGAAGGGACTTATGGTTTGTGAACAACCGGAATTTCTCCCCTGGAGATAATGTCTCCAAATCCGTAAAGCAAACACGACTGCCGCTAAATCCAAGTCGTGGGTGGGATAATTCTTTTTGTGAGGTTTAAGCTGACGGGAAGCATAAGCCATATCATGACTCTCCTGTTGCAATACACACCCAAGTCCTAGTAAGGACGCATCAGTGTAGACTAGATACTCCACTCCTAGCCTGGGCAATGCTAACACTGGTGTTGAGGTCAATTTTTCCTTCAACTCATCGAATGCCAACTGACAGGCATCGCTCCAGATAAATGGCACGCCCTTACGAGTCAGATGTGTCAAAGGACCCGCTATCTTTGAGGATCCCCGAATAAACCTCCTGTAGTATCCCGTTAATCCCAAGAACTACGTATCTTTGTCTATGTATTGGGTTGTCCCCACCCCCTCACCACTGATACCTTCCTCAGATCAACAGATATCCCCCTGTCAGAATTCATATCCCCCAAAATCTGAACCTCCTTCAGCCAAAACCCACACTTATCATATTTTGTATACAACTCGTTCTGACGCAGCGTCCGTAAAACTCGTCTCAAGTGATCGGCATGCTCCTCCTCTGTTTGGGAGTAAACCAGAATGTCATCAATGAAAAAAATGGCGAACTGATCTAGGAACTCTCTAAACACCCTATTCATCAAGTCCATGAACACGTCTGGGCGTTGGTTAGGCCAAAAGGCATAACCCTAAACTTGTAGGAACCATATCTCGTCAAGAAGTCAGTCTTTAAGACATCCTGCTCACTGATACGCAAATGATGGTATCCAAATATCAAGTCAATCTTTGAGAAGAAGGCATCTCCTCTCAACTGGTCGGATAAGTCATCGGTCTGGGTAATGGATGCTTATTTCGTATCGCGATTTTATCCAACTCCCGGTAATCATCACACAACCGTAAATGTCTATCCCTTTTCTCCTCACAAACAACACAGGAGCATACTCCTACTTAGGCTTTATGAAGGCCTGTTATAAATCAACATTTGGGCAACTTAAGGGAGCTAGGTATGGATGGCTTCCAACTTTTTTGGCTTATTGAGTTCTTGAAGGTTCTGAAGTCCACCCAACTAACCAACCAGAGTGAACTGTTCCAGAAGCAGCTAGAGGACCAATGGGATAAAGAGGCCAAATTACTAGAGTTGGTTCCTTTGATAGAGGCTACTAATCTCAGGGTCAAGGTTATCGAAGACGCTTTGCTTAAAGAGATGTAGGCAGGTGAGGCCATGGTTATTCAACGGGCTCAAGCTCAAGCCAGGCTTGAGGATTCCATCACCACACAACAATCATTCCTTAAGTTGCTTCGATTATACCTGGGGATTTCTTTTCTTCCCGACATCTATGGTTCCTCTTGGGCTGACACCCAACTTATATTTTCTTCACATGTAATCCTTGGGCGTTAGCTCCCAATTTTTTTTGTAATCATTATATGTCGTATTAATGAAAAACATATAATGTTCTATCACCACGTGTTGTTTCGTTGCAATATCTCTCTTTATCACAAAATTCAATCCTTTATAATTTACGAACGAACTCTTTCTTTTCATCTCATTACAAAAGAAACTACTCGTACAACAAATTGCATCATAACGGAAACAAACAATTTATAACTGAGGTTACTAACCTACATGTGATAAACTTTTAACTATTTGTTGTTAATCTTGAAAAGTTTATATTCTTACATTTTAGAAATTAGGCAATTGACTGAATTGTGAGCCTCATTTACAATGAAAGGTCCCTCCCAATTCACAGAGAATTTAGGCAATGGGAGCCCCCGAATGTGCTTCACTGCTGCCTTTAAGAATAAATCCCCTTCCATAAATTTCCTAGGACTCACCAAATTGTCATATGCTCTTGAGAGTTTCTTCGTGTACATTTGGAAATGTCGCATCACATTATCTCTGTGCTCATTTAGTGCTTCCAACTGGACATTGCTACTCTGAGGGAGCATGCGAATTCACAAGGCATATTGGGTAGAGGGGACTTCCAATTCTACTGACAAAATTTCTTCGACCCCCCCAAACATAAGTGAGAACGGCATATACCGTGTAGGCTTCCTCTTGGTCGTTCGATAGGACCATAAGACTGCTGGTATCTTGTCATCCCACGATCCTAGAAAGTCTTCCAACGTTTTGGCCAAAATGTTGACCAAGGTCTTATTAGTTACTTTGTCCTGACCGTTTCCTTAAGGGTATGCCACCATTAAGGTATAATAGACGATGGAATATATGTTTATAAGCAACGTTACTTCTTTGTTGACAAATGGGGTCCCATTATCAGAGAGGATAACCTTTGGAATCCCAAATCTGAAAATAATGTACTCCTTGATAAAGTTAGCCACCACAATTACAGTTTCTCTCTTGAGTGGTATCACCTCATACCACTTTATAAAACATTATGTTTCCATGAGTATCTAGATCTCCCCCCTCGAAGATGGGTGTATCGCCCCTATTAGGTACAATGCCTAAGTGTGGAATGGGTAAGGAATGGACAAAGAATGTAAGTCCATCGAAGGGGCATGGATCATGTTCCCATACAGCTGGCATGCCTTGCACTTTTGCATAAACTCATCAAAATCCTTCTCCATAGTTTGCTAATAGTAAACCAAGGTCAATAGTTGGTCATGTATATTTGTTCCTCCAATGTGAGCCAGATCGTGAGCTTATTTTAAAACTTTCACTACCTCCTCCTTCGTGATGCATATCAATGGTATGTTGAAGTACCCTCTTTGATAGAGCTGACCCTCTTAAACGTAAAATCTCGGGGCACTTCGCTTGAGGCCCATCGCATCTATTTTCTCCAAAGGAACAACTCCATTTTTTATAAAGTCGATGTAGGGTTGCCTTCAATCTTCTTGAATTTCAACGAAGTGGCATTCAGCTGCTTGAAAGAAGAGTTAGCATTTATCACACCTTCATTGCAACTCCATTGCATCCTGCTTTATTGTTGTCCAGAAGTATCCCTCCCTTTGAATTTTTCTATATAGAGGGATATTTATTATTTTGCAGTGTTCGTCATGTGTCTTCTTTAACCCCTGTTCTGCTTCTTCAAGACTGATACATCTTGATATCCATCCTCCCACATTCCTGAAGTAGAGTTTTCCATGATTGGCAAAGTATTGCGCTACATCCTTTAGTTCTATTTTGCCTTCACCACATTCTAATTGCCTCCCAATCTTGCCCCTCCAATTCGAATCACCTTCCATATGTAGGATTGATTCCACAACCGATGGGATTGTTCTCCATTGGATCACTATAGTAGTTTATCGATTTTTATAGTTAATTTTTGGGCAATGGTGGCATATGCATCAGCATACCTATTCATTATTCGGGGATGCCTTCTAATTTTGACCCGATGGAACTAGTTGATTATCCTTTTGATGATTATCATGTAGGGGGCTGAGTTGAGATGCTTCAATGCATATTTCCCATCCACTTATTATACCACTAAATTCGAATCGCCTTTGATGCATAGTGAGCGGATGTCCCTTTAAAGGGCCTCTAGCAACCCTAGTACCAACACTTCATACTCTGCTTTATTGTTGGAACAAGGGAAATCCAATTTATAGGAAAGGCAAAATTCTTCCTTCCCTTTAGAAAAGATAACCCATGCATCTCCTTTCTTTTCTGTTGAAGAACTATCAATTTGCATCGTCCATTCTTCGAGGTTTGCATCCAGAATATTTGCCTACAAGTCATCACCTGGAATGCTCTCTCATGGTGGCTCAAATACCGTGGATGGGAAAATTACTAATAGGTCCACATATGCTTGTCTTTTAATTGCACGAGGGACCACGCATTTTAAATCATACTCAAAAAGGATGAGGAATCACCTAGCTGCTCTTCCAATCAAAATGGTTCTTACCAAAAATAACTTAATTGGGTCACATCTTGTCACAATGTGAATTATGAAAGATATAACATATAATGTCTAAGTTTTTGTGCTACAAATACGAAGGCTAAACAATGTCTTTCTACACTATCGTACCTTGCCTATGGTCCATGTATGATCCTGCTTAGGTAGTAGACTGGCCTTTTTTTCCCATTGGATTCCTGAGCCAAGAGATATTCTATGGAAATGGTGGTAGATTTGAGGTAGAGTTGCAATATTATCCCTAATCTTGGAGGAATCATTATTTATGGAGAAGTGATCAGCATCTTTAACTTGGTCAAAGACTCCTCGTGAGATTCTTCCCATTTGAATTTCGTGCCCTTTCGTATCACCTCCATCAGTGGGTGAGATATTTCGGCTAATCCTTGGATAAATCTCTTAAGGTAGGAGACTTTACCAAGAAAAATATTGAACTCCTTCATCGTTCTTAGACACAAAATTTCTAGGATTGCTCGTTTCTTGTCTTGGTCCATCTGTACTCCTTGTTGATCCACCATGAAACCCAGAAACTTCCCACTTGTGACCCCGAAAGTGCACTTTAATGGGTTCATCTTCAGTTTGTATTTCTGCATCGAATAAACACTCTCCTCAAGTCATCCATATGAGACTCTTCCTTCTTCGACTTGATGACCAAATCATCCACATAGAATTCCAAAAACTTATGAAAGAAATTATGGAAAATGGCCATCATCGTCCTCTAATACATTTCCCCAGCATTCTTTAACCCGAAGGGCATCACTTTGTACATAAAGTTACCTAACGGGCACCTGAATGCCATATTTTCTGCGTCTTCTAGATCCATCTTGATCTGGTTGTATCCCACATACCCATCCATAAAGCTATACATCTCATGCCCCATCATTGCATTAATCAAGCTAATAATGAAGGGAAGAGGGAACTCATCTTTTGGGCAGGCTCTGTTCAAATCTCTAAAATCCATACAGATGCTTGTCTAATTCTTGTCCTTTTTTCCCACTGGGACGATGCTTGACAGCTAAAGTGGGTGTTGTATCGGTTCAATGAACCATGTTGTTAGCAATCATTCCACCCCCTCTATGATTTTTAAATCCAACTCCGGTTTATAAGTTCTTGTGGCTTGCTTTATCAGTACAGTTGAAGGCATAACACTAAGCTTATGGCAACTCACTTCTTAATCTAAGACCTCCATCTCTGTGTATCTCCATGTAAAAACGTCCCTATATTCCCAAATCAACTCAACCAAGGCCCCTTTTTTCTCCTTGCTCAGATCCTTCGAAATGAAAATGGGCATTGGGTCTTCTCGTTCATCAACTAAGTCTAGCTGCTCTAATTCTTGCACTTGTGGCTTAGGGCAATCTGTCGTATACTCTGGCTTTTTTCCAACTTCCTCTATAAACTCTTATATGTTAGAGTTGTCAATGACCATACATTGCCCATGTTGGTCTATCAAGAAACATTTATACACCATATCAGCCTCTTCACTAACTCCTAGATCAGCTCCTTCGACTGCCCGCTCACACCCTCAGAGTAGGTAAATCAATCTTCCATCCTCCGTGATTTTCTTATTTCACTTCCTGCTTGCCATAAAAACCTCCTTCCTCTTCCATTCCCTTGAAGCTTCTGATAGTCTGCTTCCCGAAAACCTACTTAGCACACTTTCCCGCTGAGCCTTATGTTCCATCGAATCCATCCTGGGCCTCATTCTATCCCTGAGCTTCTTTGAGAGGTTATGTTTTTTAAGATCAGCAAGTTGAGATTCCTCGGCCACTTCTTTCCCTCTTGCCCCTTCTCCATTTTGTCTATTTATGGGTCTCATCCATTCTCTGATGGACAGAACCCTCGCTCCTTCCATCCCTCTTGTTAACACCCTAGAATTTTTCTCTATCTCTGTGTAGAAAACTGCATCAACCAAATGAGATTCTTCGATGGAAAAGGCTTCTATGTCGCACGTATAACAATCTCAATCCCCTTCACATTTGACTTCATGCATTAGTGATATGTCGAAGTGACTAAACCACGATTGTGCATATACACCCCTCCTATTAAAAAGTGGTACGAATTAGCACTCTCAATCACGTGGGATTTGATGTGCAAAGTAAGGTTCCCCATCACAATCCCCACATTCATATATCCAATTGACTTGGGCGATTGATTATCATAGCCAGAAATTACCAAAGGCATTAGTATTAATCTTTCCTTCAGAATTTTGGTGATTTGGAATGAATTGATAAGCGTGATGTTGATTAATGCTCCCCCATCCATCAAGGCCCTTGTAAAACTCACCCTATTAATACTAGCCGTTACGTACAGGGGCCTGTTATGTGGGAATATCATAGTCCTGTCAGCGTCGCTAAAGTTTAATTCTGAAAAAAACTTCCTCACTAACCTAGCCATGGCCCCCCTCCACTTTAGCGATGGTACTGCATTCTTCCATGCAATATTTAAAATTGCTTGCTTTATCTCTAAACGGCTCCCCTTTGGCATTCCCACTTAGTTAAAGAACTATGAGAACTTGGGTGACTGCGAAACGACTTGATACTCTAACCATAGGGATATCTCTTCTCCTTCCAAGTTGTACACATCTTTCGCATCCCTTGCGCTAGATTCATGATAAGTTATCACCACGTTAGCCATCCCCTTGGTACACTCCTCCAACGTATCCTCAAAATTTTCTCCTTGGATCTTCAGTCCTCTCACTTCTCGTTCAGCTTCTTCATCATAAGCCACCACTATATTTTCCCCATGTGCTGGAAAGGGATTGGCGTTAACATTCTCCTGAGGGATCTGTAGAGTCCCTATCTTCATGTGCTTGTAGATGATTTTCCTTAGCAAGAAACAGGTTTTCGTTGGGTAACCCACCTTTCAATGGATCAGGAAGGATTTAGGATCGACTCTCGTTGCTGCATCTGGTTCCAAGGATGGAATGCCCTTGGATTCATACACCATTCCCCTTTGGACCATGGCGTTGTAGCAATACCATACGCTTCAACAGTGCAAGGTAGTGGTGATGGGTCCTCTTTGTCCCTTCCAAACTTTTTCTTATTATATTTCTTTGGCTTCTTGATCCCTTCCCCTCCATTAGCATACCCTACCCATGGGGGTTGGCCATGTGCCCCGACGGGCTGTATCGCTTGCCTTAACATTACAGGAACCACGACGGGATTTGGTCGAACCACTAGTGTTATATTTCTTACCACTTTTAGAAAAGTCGCGAAAGTTCCTTCGCATATTTTATTAATGAGATGGTTTATGTATTCTGGGAGCCAACCTTCAGCACAAAGCTGCAGCAGTTTGGACTCTTTATCCTCCTTTCTTACATCGAGATACCTCTCTTTGAACCTTCAAACTTATAACACCACTTTCTGCCCTGACCCTTGTTTCTCCCTGCTTAACTGGGTTAACGTGAACTCGTCCTCTGCCAGAAAGAACTTCTGGTCAAACAACACGTGCATCTCTTCCCAAGTTGAGATACTTTTGGGTGCCAAATGGGAGTACCAGGTGTAGGCCTTATCGATTAGGGATTTAGAGAACTCCCACAACCTAAGCTTCTTTTTGTTACATTGGGCGCCTAGGTGTTTAATGAAGCGTTTAATAAGATCCTTCGGGTTTCCCCCATTTCCTGTGTATTTGTTAAAGATGGGAGGAATATAGTCCTTTAGGTAAGGATCATCATTGTATTTATGGGGATAAGGAGTATGAAAATCATCATACACCGATGCTACCTCACTAGCTGATTGCGAGGAAGCTACTATCATTTTCAACATCTCTATGTGCATCTCTTTCCTCATCTCTTCCAAGGCAGATGCTAGTTTTTCTCGACCGTTGGGGCAACAGGCTGAGGGACCACTGGTGGGACACTCGTTGCACTTGGGGTGCCCCCCATAGGTGGAATTCCTATTACACCTGGGGCACCCACCGTTGGAATATGAGTGTTACTGTGCTCCTAGGGCCAGTCCCTGTTGGAGCTGAGCTTAATGGGGATATCGAAGCCGTCATTGGTTTCACGAAAGAACTTGGATCAAATCCACCCGACACCGTCGTAGCAACAGGAGTCTGTAAGAACTCGTAGAACTTGCCCGTGAGAAGGTCCATCTGTGATTGGCCCATCCCAGCACTAGTAGAATCTTGCATCACCCCCGGGACACCCATTTTTGTTTGAATTGGGGGGGGGGGGGGGGCTCCACCCGAGGAACCACATCTCTCACACCCTCAAGCTCCCTCGCAGATTGTTCTTCATTACGCTGAATAGAGTCAAAATCTATGACACGGTTAACATTATCTTGAGCCATACTTCTAGAAGAATCCCTCCCCAGAAGAGTCGCCAAATGTAAGAGGATAGTCCCCTTGTAGCCTGGGAGTATGGAAATACTAGTTGAGGTGTAACCCCTATAGGTATGGTGATAAATGATAACCCGGAAACTTTTAAATAAACACACAATATCATATTTTATCAACACTCAGATTGGTCTCACAATACACTCGTGTATAACTCAAAAAATAATAGAGGAAAACTCATAAGTAACTCAGTCAAAGGGAGAGAGGAGTAAACACCTCAGATACACCTTGACAGACAGCCAAACACATCAATAACTGTTGAAAGATCTCAAATTATCTATTAAAAGCTTCACAATAAATGATAATAGTGGGTGAGTAAGAGCTCTGGTTTGCAATAACTTCTCGCTGGTCTATTCCCTCTCTAGTAAATAATCTCTAAAAAGAACCCTCTCTCTCAGAGGCGGTTCAGACCCATAAATAGCCCCCCACACCACTCCTGAGATGCCTTAGTCCCTTAAAGCTGTGGACAGACGTCCCCCCATACTTTACATGATAAAAATTAAATTCCTAATGGACTAGTCAACTCTACGTCATAAACATTAAATGCCAAGACATGCCTTATGCCTAACCACTGTGCGTCAGAGGACGGTTACCATAGAGATGGCTCACCAAACTGTCTAACAACCCCAATACCACATTGGTTTACTCGAGTGCTTCTCAAATAGTGCTTAGCTGGCTAGTGACAACACCTAAAGTAGATGTTAGATTAGGTAAAGCATTGTTTTCTTCAAAACTTAATATACGAAGGGGCTCAAGGATGCTCCGCACAAGTTTCCATAGTGAAAGGTCTATCGATGTTTTGCCAGGTGTATCTAAGGTGGTTAGGATAAGCCCCAATGATGCCGCACTTCTCAACTCTCTAAACCAAGTCCCTATGAAGTTCATTCGATAGAGCATGAAAGCTCTCCTAGACCCTACCAGGCCTGGTCTCTCGCGAGTATCGCTTTACCTCGCACTGAATAATTATAATCATTACGTCATTACAATCGTTATATCATAGTTAATAAAAATAAAAGTTATAACATTACTAAGTACTACAAAGAAAATAAAGTATGATCTCTCTCGGCTTGTCTTTTCGCCGGAAGACGTCCATGGGCTGCCACATTGAGGCGCCTCACTTGAGCTGTCACGCTGAGCTGACTCGCTACCTTTATGCTGCTTTAATATCCGAAGTCTATTATTTTAGCTGGGGATGCTTATCTTTTTGTTGGTACCTCTTCCATTTATCTTGGCCCAGATTAGTAGCCAGACTATGCCCTATCAAGAATAGGGAGAGTCCGACCCAAACTTTAGATAGATAGTCAGTAGCGACCCATTCAACCCCTAAAATATCTCAGGAGATATTCTAAAGATTATGGGCTATCGTGGAGGTGCCCAACACCCTCACTCTCTGAAGTTCACATGTATATGTTGTACCCCTGGCCTGGGGCAAAGGGTATGTAATCATAAACATTCCCCTAGAAAAAAGAGAAATACAAACAGAGATCACTACCATGGACGTAGGCAATTTATCCAACAACGTATATATTGTGTCTTGTGTGATTGCATCTATTCTAATTTATGTTTTTTATTTTTTGTGGTGATCGCATTTACTTATAATTTGTGTTGAGATTAATTATGACTGTGACCACAATTAGCACCATCTGTGAGAAGCGATTGTTCTTCCTTTAAGAAAGCTTTCTCCAATAAGAACCTAGAATGTCTGGTCACAGCAGTAATTTCCCTCAATCAGGGGATATTCAACAGTAGCCTATCCCTCGTAGGGTTAGATCTGAAGTTCGACGCTCAAACCCAAGGCCTCGCCCAGAATGGAAAGCCTCAGAAGAAATCCAGGGACCAGCTAGGTCCACGCAAGTCTCCAGGCGGAACGACGCCTATGAGGTTAGGCTCCAAGAGCAGGAGGAAGCCACTCGCAAGCAGGAAACTGAGAACGCTCGCCTCAAAAGGAGACTGAAAAAGAAGGAGAGAGAACTCTATCGCAATACAAGGCAATGTCGCCCTCAGGCGAGCAAATGTCGCAGCCGAGGAAGGAGCCCAACACGTGGATCTCAAAAAATTGAGAACATGTGTCAGATAATGACTGGTCCGAGAAACAACACTCAGCTCACTATAACAGGAGCCCAGGACGAAGGAACGATGATATATGAAATATGGTCCGGAGAGAGATGGACCAACACCCAGCACATCGGGGTGCCAGATCGACCAGAGAGCTAGCTATGTGAGCTCTCATAACCCAGATGAAGTCCCCTTTTTCAAGGGAGATAGAGGAAGTCCCTAAGAAGTTTTCCATACACAGGTTCAAGATTTATGATAGTAAAATTGATTCAATCGACCATGTCAGACAGTACAGACAGGCCATGACCCTTTGAAGTCACAAGGACGCACTGATGTGCCAAATTTTCCTATTGAGCTTGCACGATGTGGCCCAAAAGTGGTTCGAAAAACTTCCCCGCGGATCCATTAGGAACTTCGAGTCCCTAGCAGAGCTCTTTAGATCTCGCTTCATTACTAGAAACTCCCATCCGAAGAGGATGAATTCTGTATTGACGATGAATAAAAAGCCCCAGGAAAGCCTCAGAGACTACGCGAAGAGGTATTGGGAGTTGTTCAATAAGGTCGAGGACTGTTCAAAATAGGTCGACATCGCATCGTTTAAGATTGGTTTGCCCAACTCCTTCCTCTTGCACCAGTCCCTCACTAAGAAAGAGGCAACAACCATCGACAACTTGATGGCTCATATTGAAAAATATGCCAAAGTCGAAGATGTGACCTATCTCAGTGCAAGAGAAAATGGTCGCGCCAATGTCGTCGGTAAGGGGAGAGACAAGAATGAGAGTCAAAAGAAAGGAAGTAAGAATGGGGGCAAAAATGGCCTTAAGAATGGGAGAAGAGTGATGCCTCGAAGGCATTCTAAGTAGTAAATACAGTTTTCAGAGAACCGATCTACAAGATTTTGACAAAGATCAAGGACGAATCATTCATTGAGTGGACCAAAAAGATGAGTGGAGATCTTTCAAAGAGAAACAACACACTGATGTGTGCTTTCCACAAAGAGAGCGGACATAAAACTGAGCATTGCAAGGCTCTCAAGTCTCACCTTGAGGAGCTAGCCCAAGCTGGACACTTCAGTGAATTCGTGGAGAAAAAGGTAGAGAAGGTAGTTACCAATGGAGATCAGAGGGATGATAACGTGCTCGAGGAGGACATCGACCATGAGTTTGCTGTAATTCATAGGGCATCCGACCTCAAACAGATTCAGGCAAATAGGGCTAGGATGGAAGTAAAAAACTCATGGAAGTAATGTAATATTTTCAAATCGATCCAGCCAAAACGCAAGATGGGAAGCATCGATGAGTAGAAGATGTATACTAAAGCAAGCATATTGTGTTCACATATGAGGATCTAGTGGGAGTGAGAACCCCACATCATGATGCACTGATCATTACACTCATGATAACTAACTATGACGTCGACCAAGGTAGCTCATCTGAAGTAATGTATCTCGACATGTTCAGGAAGTTAAAATTAAGTATCACTGAACTAAAGGAGGCAACCGTTCCTTTATTTGTCTTTGCTAAAAAAATAACCATCCCCCTGGGAAAGATCGTCCTGTCGGTGAGGGCAGGAAACATCTAAAAAATGATCGTGTTTCTTGTGATCGAAATTGATTCACCCTACCAGCAATCCTCGGTAGAGGATGGCTGCATGCGATGAATGATGTCCCATCTACCTACCATAAAAAACTCAAATGTGTAACTGAACGAGGAGTAGTGGAGATCCATGGAGACTAGGCAATGGCAAGAAAGATCTTTATATCGTCCATCCGCCCTAAACCAGAGAAAAATTATGAAGAAGTTAGAAGTACGAATGAGTAGCAGGAGAGGTTAATGACCTCAAAATAGAAACTAAGGTATGGGAGACCAGGAGTGGAGGAGACCAGGCTCCTCCCCTCTGAAAGAGTCATTGAATACCTAGAGGAAGTCACAACAAGTAGCAGTTCGAATGAAAGAAAGTTCTTGATTGAAAACTCACTCACCGACCACGAAAAGAGGGAATTGGTCACCCTACTTCAGAGTAACCTAGATGTATTTACATGGTAGCCTTACGAGCTGCTCAGGATTGATCCTAACATCACTTGTCGTTGACTACACGTCGATCCCACTTTCAAACCAATAGCAAAGAAAGCTCGCCAAATTGCTATGAAAAAAGACAAGGCAGTGGAGAAAGAAGTTGGAAAATTATTGGACGCAGTATCTATACGGCAAGTCCAGTTCCCCAAGTGGTTGTTCAACCCAGTGGTTGTCCCTAAGAGAAACGGAAAGTGGAGAGTTTGCATCGATTTCACCGACCTCAATAAGGCGTGCCCTAAGGACAACTTCACCCTCCCAAAGATCTATCAGCTAGTGGATGCCACAGCGGCACACGAAAGGATGAGCTTCCTGGACGCATACTCTGCGTATCACCATATCCCTCTACATGAGCCGTATCAAGAAAAAACAACATTTATAACCACGGTTGGGTTATATTACTAAAAGGTCATGCCCTTTGGGCTAAAAAACATAGGGGCAACTTACCAACAGTTGGTCACAAAAATGTTCAAAGACCAAATGGGAAGCACTATGGACGTCTACATCAATGACATGATCCTCAAAAGCAAGCTCAAAGATGACCACCTCTCTGGACTATCAAGGACCTTTAAAATCCCCAGGAAGTACCGAATGAAACTCAAAGCGAGCAAGTGTTCCTTCGGTGTCCAATGAAGAAAATTCCTTGCGTACTTGGTGAGTAAAAGAGGTATCGAAGCTAACCTGGACCAAATTGATGCCATCAATAGGGTGCAATCTCCTCGAATGATAAGAGACATGCAGAAACTCACAGGATGCTCACTGCCCTAAATCGATTCATCTCAAAGTCTTTCGAAAGGTGCCAATTATTCTTCCAGCTGTTGAAGTAAAATAAGGATGTGGAGTGGAACGGGGATTGCTTGGCGACATTGGAAGAGATCAAAGCTTACCTCAGCAAACCCCCTTTGCTCGTAATCCCTCAAGAAAATGATTCCTTACACCTTTACCTCGCAGTATCCATCCATGCTGTAAGTTCTGCACCGGTATGCAAAAAAAAGGGAATCCAATACCAGTCTATTACATGAGCAAGACCCTTTTAGACATTGAACAACTATACCTACCACTAAAAAGCTCGCCTTTGCGCCAGTGGTAGCCTCAAGAAAATTAAAACACTATTTCGAAGCCCACTTCATCGTCGTCCTTACATCCTACCCTCTTAAAGCAGTCCTGAGGAAAGTAGACCTTTCAGGCAGACTATCAAAGTGGTTGGTCGAGCCCGGGCGATTTGACATTCAGTTCCAGTTGAGGAATGCCATCAAAGGACATATCCTCATTGATTTCATCAAAAAAATTATAGGAGAACAGCCTTACGACCAACCCCAAACCATTCATCAAAGTGAAGTTCCCCCAGCGTCATGCATCTAAAAACTATTCGTTGATGGAGCCTCCAATTCCAAAGGGGCAGGAGTAGGTATCGTGCTGGTTACCCCTGAAGATGTAATACTCGAGCAAGGAATCAGGATTGAATTTGAAGCCTCCAATAACGAAGCAGAGTATGAGCCACTAATCGCGAACCTACAATAGGCGCAAACGCTCGGAGCAAAGCGACTCCAAGCGTTCGGTGACTCGCAGTTGGTCTCCAACCAGATAAGTGGATATTTCAATGCAAGAGATGAGAGGATGACAGTCTATCCCCCCACTATGAAAGAATTTATGGCCAACTTTGAACACATCAGCATCAAGGAGTTTACCAGAGGACGGAATAGCCATGTTGATGCCCTAGCAGCCTTAAGCTCAGTGATCAACTCCGACTTGAAGAGGACAATTCAGATTGATTTTCTTGCCCAGCCAAGTATCAACTAGATCAAGGAGATGCCAAGCACAGGGCATGTTCTCCAGATTGAGATAACTCCCAGTTGGATGGAACCCATAAGGGATTATTTAAAGAATGTTGTACTACCAACGGATAAGAAGACCGCTCATCAGATAAGAGTCAAATCTATCCGCTTTCACTTATCTCCTGAGGGCAAGTTGTACAAGAGATCTTTCACTGGCCCTTACCTTCAGTGCATTCATCCAAAGGACATCGAGCAAGTCCTGTATGAACTCCATGAGGTAATTTATGTGGGTCACATTGGGTCCAGGTCGCTAGCTTTTCGAGTAATGAAAGAAGGGTATTGGTGGCCATACATGTAGAAAAATGCTAGAAAATGCAAAAAGTGCCAACTTCACGCACCTATGGTTCACCAGCCGACCAGCGAACTAAAATCACTTACTAGCCCATGGACTTTTTCCCAATGGGGTATAGACATCGTGGGCCCTCTATCTACCGCCGTCGATAATCATAAATACCTATTAGTCGCAACAGACTACTTCACCAAATGGATAGAGGTAGAGCCACTGGAAAGCATTAGAGACGCGGACATGATAAGATTCATTTAAAGGAACATCATCACTCACTTTGGAATCCCCAGGACTATCATCACTGACAATGGCCAGTTTGAGAGTGGCCTCTTTTAGGGCTTCTGTAGCGACCACGGGATCAAGCACTACTTCAGCTCTTGGGCATACCCTCAGAGCAACGGACAGGCTGAAGCTGCCAATAAAATAGTGATTTATGGATTAAAAAAGCATTTGGAGTGAGACAAGGGAGAATGGGTAAATGAACTACCCCGCATCCTATGGGCTTACCGCACCACCCCAAGGCGAGCAACTAGAGAGACACCATTCACACTTACGTATGGGATGGAGGCAATTATCCCCTTGGAAGTTGGCCTCCCTTCCATAAGGTCCACTCTGATCGACCAAGTCCAAAACGATTCATCATTGCTCGCTGAACTTCACCTAGCTGAGGAACGAAGAGAATTGGCTCTAGTAAAACTTGCATCCTACCAGCAACAGCTAGCAAATCACTTTAACAAAAAGGTCAATCCAAGAGCATTCTAGGTTGGGTACTACGTCCTGAGAAAATTTCTTGGCAGTGCTATAAAACCATCGGATGGCAAGCTAAGAACAAACTGGGATAGGCCATTAAAGGTGATAAAAGACGACCTACAAGGAGCCTATCACTTAGAAACGCTGGAGGGCGGGGAGATACCTAGAGCTTGAAACGCAGCCAATTTGAAGAATTTTTACTTCTAGTTTTCTTTTTTGAACTCAATGTTGAATTTTCAATTCATCTCTGATTAATAATATTTATTTGGCAATGGCATTTTATGAAGTGTTGGTTTTTTCTCAACTACATTATAATACATGCACCCTTTCCAAGTTAGAGAATCCCCTCTTAACATGCAAAACTAAGATCACAAAAAATTTATTAAAGGAGGGTCAGCGTGTAACGACCCTCCTTAGGCATTCGATAATTAATATGAATGACCTCCTAGATTACCCTTAGCAATATATGAAGCCCTATAGGGGACCCTTAGGCAGCATGGCCAACCTAAGTTGGTCGCCAACATTATCTGATTCAAAAATTCTGCCCGGGTAGAATATCCTAAGGAATATAACGGCCCCCTAAGGAATATACGATATCAGGTATATACTAAGGAATATAAAGCCCCCCTAAGGAATATAAAGACCCTTAGGCCGAATATCGATAAGCTACAAATCATAAAAGCGTAGAGAATAAATAAATCAATATATGGAAAGGAACATAACTTCATTTCATTAAAACAAAAATAGTTCGAGTACATCAGTAAGAAGAAACAAAGATACAAAAAATATAAAGGCCCCCTAAGAAGACTAGCTAGCAACCTCAGTCTTCTTTGAGGAAGCCGGTTGCTTCCCCTTATCCGTAATAGCCTCACGTGCATCTCCCTCGGATGGAATAACCACCATTCCTTGATCAAGGGGAACATCATCAGTAGTAGATAGAATATCTAGTACACCTTCATTGGTAGCAGGAGAAGGAACGCCATCCACAATGGGCTTGGAGCCAGGATCATGCTCGTCAAAAAGGGGGAAATCAACATCCACATCGATAGCAAGAAAAACCCTATCCCAACCCTTTTTGAAGTTGAAACGATTGATATGGCCGATCTGAGCCTCACCGTCCTCGTATGGCACAAGCCACCCAGTATTGTACGAGATCTCTTTGAGGGTGGCAGCCTCGGATTCTAAGTTTTTTTTCTTCTCAACGAGCTCTTTATTTTCCTCAACCATCGTCAGCTTGCTCGTACAAACCAAGTCATAAGACTGCCTCAGCTCCTACATCTCCTTAGACGTTGCCTCTTTTTCTTTGTTAGCTTCTGCCAAGGCAAGGTCGAAAGACTTCTGAGCAGCACTGGCAGCCTTTAGGCTTGCCTCTAACTCAACATTTTTCCTCGCTATTTCGTCTTAGCTGCGATAGAGGACGGTGAAATCAGACACAAACTGCTGAGAAAAAGAAAACATTAGCGAAGACGGTATTGAAAAGAAAATTACAAGAGTGGAGAAGTAAAAAGAGACTTACCAATGCTAGCCCTTGGCTCGCCTTTAGGGCTAACTGGTCGGTCCCTATACTTGACGACCTCTAGCGATCAGCGGGCAAGATTGCTCTCTCGAGCACCGCCGGAGCTAGCTGAGGGGCAAGAGCAATGGAAGACCCCTGAGTTAGGGAAAACACGAGCACCAAAGACTCCCCTTATTTGTCATCACTTTTTCTCTCCTCTTTTCCTCTTCTCTCTCTTTCTTCTCCCTTTCGACCTTCCTCTACTCTTCTTCCTTATTCCTCTCCATCTCTCTCACCAATACCTCCTCTTTCTTCTTCCTCTCCCTTTCATGAGCCACAGTCTGGGAGCCAGTGGCAGTATCTCCACTCCCAAACTTCTGCTTCTTCAGCCCATAAGTAAGGGCAACATTGTCCTCATCATCATCCTGGATCAAATTCTTCCTAGGAGGAGTGATGGTTTCTTCGCTGGAGATATCTGAATCCTTCGAACTCTCTGAACCCTCTGAACCATCCTCCGAACTAGAAGATCCCTCACCACTTGAACTCTCCTCGTTATAATCACCCTTAACTCCACCTATGTCAACCCCACGCTGCCTTTACTAGAGTTGCTCTCCTCCTCGTCTAATTGGATTAGCTCAGCAACGACCTCTTCTATGATATCAATATGAGGGATAATATCAACAAGTCGGGCGATGAAGCTAGACCCAATGTTATTATACTCTAAAAGGAGCACAGCTGATCGCCGTCAACGAAATATGCCCTGATCTTCCAAGATTTGATTAGCTCCGCAGCTCGGATTTCGTGGAGTGCAGGTTCTGAGTTCTTTGTCTTCGCTGAAAAAGGAAAAGAGGAAAACATAAGAAATACAATACACTAACAGATAATCAATGAGAAGAGCAAGAAATATATCTACCTATGTACTCCTCCCCATAAAGGGGAATTGTAGGTCCCCTATACCTCGCTTCCCCAGTCTGGGGAGGGAACTGCCAGTTCCTGGCAATAAACCCTTCTTGCCAATAGTCCTTATGGGAATCAGGTAGATTGACTACTAACACCCTGTCGGGACTTCTAGCTTTCAGATAAAGGAGACCAGAACTTGTTCAGTAAGACTTAAATTGGTGCCATAAAGTTGATTGATCCTATGGACACCGTTGACAATTTTCCAAACATTAGGTAGGAACTATGTAAAAGTAACTAAATAAGTGCAAAAATAAACGGTTTGGAGGAAAGGTCAGACCCCCCTGAGACAACAGAAGAACATGAATTTAATGTCCGTCCTCAATGTCTCGAAAATTGCGACGAACAGGGGCACATTCAATGTCCACCCAGTTAGGGATGTTGTAAACTCCCTAAACTCAACTATTGACCTATTACTTATTCTTGCCATAAGAAGAAAAAACCCTAGCACTGATAGAGAGGAAATTTCAACATAAAATAAAGAAGAAGAGGTTTTGAAAACTTACGAAGTGGAAATCAGCTTGAGACGATGTAAGGCCACAATAAGGAAGATGGAAAGGTAAAGAAGAGCTCGAACACGAAAGGAGAGACCTGGAAGTGAGAAAACCCAATAGGAAGCTGAAGATATCTTGAGAATGCAAACATTTGTGAAGCGACGTCAGAAATGGCTTCTTCAAATGATTTTAAACCCTCCCAATGATGACGCACGAAGAACGAAGTGACTTGCCGCCTAAATCTACTTGGAAAAGACATTTCACTCCCCAAAACATCTTGCAATTCACAAAAATTCCATTAGAGCTATTATTTAAAATTGTTGAGCCCAAATTATGACCCAAAAATTTTAGGGCCAATTGTGGGTACCTCGTCCATTTATCTTGGCCCAGAGAAGTAGCCAGACTAAGCCCTATCAAGAATAGGGAGAGTCCGACCCAATCTCTAAAGTCTCATAGATAGATAGTCAGTAGCGACCCATTCAACCCCTAAAATCTCTCCGGAGATATTCTGGGGATTATGGGCCAACGTAGAGGTGCTTAACACCCCCACTCTCCGAAGTTCACATGTGTATATTGCACCCCTGGCCCGGGCCAAATGACATGTAATGATAAACATTCACCTGGAGAAAAGAGAAATGGAAATAGAGAGCACTACTGTGGACATAGGCAATTTATCGAACTACGTATATATTGTGTCGTGTGGGATTGCCGATATTCTAATTCGTGTTCTTTATTTTTTCTGGTGATCGCATTGCATTTACTTATAATTTCTGTTGAGATTTCTTGTCACCACACTTTTATTCGGATATTATCTTCAAGCCCCCCTACATATTACAAATATTTATTTTTCAATTTAAATCAATTAACCTAATTACTTAAAATCTCTCAATTAAATAAACTATTTCCAATCCCGATGTACTAAAGATACAAAATTGAAAAAATATTGTCATAATTTTGAAATTATTTTTGAACATGACACTTATTCATATCTTGCTGGGAAGATTTATTTGAAGAACTAATAATTTTGTGAGATTTTTGAAAAATAAAACTATATTAAAATATTAAATTTCTTAAAAAAACTTAATTATTTTTCAAATCCATTTATTGATTATCGAATACTATTGAATATACCTATTATAACTGCAATTGCAAAAAATAAAAATAAGATTTTAAATCAATAAAAAATTAGTTACAATCAACCATATCATAAGGAAACCCCTAAATAACGTTATTGTGGAGGTTCAGTCAGTCATTTTGCAGATATAAATGATAAAAGAACTATTTTCAATGATTTTTTCTTCGAATTATTACACGCGTAATTCTTAGAAGATGTTGGAGGTTTTGAGGATGCTAGTGGAGATTTTTCTAAATATTTTTTTTATTTTGAAAAAATAATTTCTCATTCAAGTTACATTTCTTTGAACATGATACATAACATATTTTTTTAATATTTTTTTATATTTTAGTCTCATCTCCTAAGATATGATAAGCTCTCACCTCATGTGTTTTTAAATCAATCTATAACCGCCCATCTTTTTTTCACAGATGACAATGACAATTGTCACAACATACAAGAGTATCTACAAATGAGACTAAATACTTTAAAGATTCACTTAACAATTGTCATTCCCTCCTAAAAAAGAAAATTGATAGTTATAGAATGGTTATGAACGAAAGGTCAAAAAAAAAATTTAAAAATGGAACTAATAACAAAAAAAAATAATTATAAATGTTTAGGGAGTAAATTTATATAAAGCCCTTAAATCTCAGGTAAAATATCATGACGGTCCATGGGTTCTAACTTGTAGTAAACATGGAAACATAATCGTATGGTAGCGTAGAAAAGAAGGCGACTGCGTAGAAACGGTTGGGACAAAATTTGCCGGTATAACTATGCACAAATCTCTTGTCCACACCATACACCCAATGGGAGCAAGCAGCCAAATAAATGAAGCAAATGGTACTCAAAACCACACCCTTTGCCTTCCTTTGACACGTTTCTAACTCTTCAGTCACCCACGTTTCAGATTTTGTCTTCAGGTCGGTTACTACCTGTGGCCATGACGTACACCTGTTCATGTATAAATTTCTCTATACATTGAACTAAAATCACAACAATTCCAATCAAAGCAAACAGACCCTTCTCTCTCTCTTGTCATGGCTGTTTTTAAAGGGGTGGCTCATTTATTGACGTTCACGTTAATTCTCTCCGGAGCCTTATTGGATACGGCTATTTCTTATTCACGTCCGCCGGCGAGAGGGGCCCTCTATGTACCACTTTCCGGGGATCATGATTCTACTTCTCCACAGCAGGTACGTTACACTCGCTACATTTCTCTTTTTCCATCAAATGTTGATATGTTAGACAATATTATTCGTTGGTTGAAAATGTGTGTATCACGGATGTTAAGATGAACTTCTTAGTATTTGGAATATTCTTTTTTCAAATTCCTTATGGGGGATAGAAGTTTGGTTATATTGGCAACAGACTGTCTCATGAAGTTAAGAAGACAAATAAGAGAAAATTAGGCTCATACTTACACCGGTATAAAGGTAACTATCAACTATGTCTTAAAGCTCTTTCATAATTCTTTATTTAAGTTTGCTGTTCATTTGTTCAACTAGTGGATAAGACACTTCTATTTTATTTGGTCTACATGCAAAATTCTAAGAGCCATGTCCCAAATAATTTTAGAATAAATCTTATGCATAAAATAAGTTTTAAATTTTTATTTAATTACTCAGTACATCATTTTGTACGGTAATACTTGCTAAAATTGTAAACACAAAAGAGACACACATGTAAAATGAGTATTTTTTTTAATAATATTTATCATATAAAAAATATTTAAATATGGATATATATTGTGATAGATTTTATTAGAGCTTTTTAAAACTCTAAATTCTATGATAATGGCACATACAAAATACAAGGCATGGCTGTGTATATTGAAGATATATTTTATATTTTAATTTTGCACTTTCTTTAGTGCAAAATTTTAGCATAAAATTTTTACACCTAGTTTAAATATTACATTAAACCAACTTTTAGGTCTCGTTTGTTTTTTTGTGTGAATCCGAAAAGTCTATTTGTTTGCAATCTGAATGAATGCTCTAAGTGAAAAGTGTTGTCGCCTAAAAGTGTTGTCGCCTAAAACTAGTATATTAATTTATTCTTAGCAAGGGCCTACAAGTATAAACGATAATAAATAAAGGGATGCAAATCAGTGAAATGCTTATCTAGGACTAGCTATAGAGAGAGATGAGAAAAAGGGAATGAATCTAGATTTACGTAGTTCGGCCCAATGTGGTGCCTACATTCACACGTGCAAGTGATTGTATTGATTCAGTAGAATGAGAGCGTGTCCACGATATTGTCATATTCTTCTTTATTCATGCTTCCTTAAATTTGGGCATTGGTGTATTTGTTTATGGGTTATTCCATCCAGACCACTAGAGTGTGTCCGGGATATTGTTTTTATAGATTAAATAAGTACCCTACATGTTAGTGGAGGAATAATTGTAAAATTAGTATGGGCACACATGGTGGGAGGGAACGTTTACTCATTTTCAGCACGTGGGTGCGCTGTTGACATCATCCCAATGCTTGACTTATGCCTATTGTGACGTAGCTATTTGATAGAGTTAGCTTCGTCAAATGAGGGAGTTAAGTGTGATGTCTTAATTACTAGGGCAGATCAGAGCACCTTTGCTGACCCTGCTAGTATCCGAGCCGATCTCATGGTTACATGTGCCAATCTCATTATTACATGGTAGATAATGAGTCTTGGTGTCCTCTTTTTATTTTTATATAGGAATCATACCATATTAATGGTATTACAAAAGCCTCGAAGACTTCGCTTACGATTGAAGATTATAGTGGATTCTCTAAAGTGTTGCATCTTCTGAGTATGCGTCTAAGCAGATCGAGTGAGGCAAGTGTTAACTGAAGAATATCACCGGCCTCATAATTCATGGTCGTCTTTGAACTCCTCGGCGTGTGCCGAGCTGAATGACTAGTGAAATTTTTTCTTGAACTTGCCACGTGTCATGTGCTCGTCTGGTGGAATAATAATGCATGTCCTTGGGGCGGCATATATCAGTCCGCGAAGCGTCAATTCTCTTTTCCAGAGGTAACATCATGCATTGCCTTTAATAGGGATAATGAATACCGCCTAAAAAGGTGTGAAGCATGAATTTTTAAATCATTTCAAACTTCCCAAAACAATTTATTTGCGCAATTGTTTTCTAGAGAGAAAAAAAGACTTCTCGTTCTAAAACACTTTCTTCTCCAGCTAAACTCTTCCTGTTTTCTGTCATTTCTGACTGGTTCCTTGCTTAAAATCTCTTTTTCGATGATCTTTTCTGACTTCTTTCCATTTGTTGCCAGATTTTACGTGCGGTTTTAGGTACGCCCTTTTCCTTTTGTACCTTCTTAGGGTTTTCTTCTGAAATTTTTTGCAATTTCTTCCATTCAAGGCGTGATTTGTGATTGTTGTTAATGGTTGTCGTTTGATTTAACCTCTGATTGGAGTTTACGCCTTAAATGGCCATTAAGTTTGTTGGTCTAGGATTTTCCAATTTTAAGGCTTCTTAGGTATTTTATGGTTTTGTTTTTGCCCAATTATTCTTCTCTAAAACCAAACAAACCCCAAGCCTCTGCTTAGCCCCAAATTCCATTTTTTATGTCATTAATCAAGTCTCCAAATTCAATTTAACCTTTATGAGTGAACATTCCTGGGTCAACGGGTGGTTAGAGCACGTTAGGAGGTTGGATATGGGTTTCCCTAGGGTTCTAGCAGAGAGGTTTCCCACCCTCTAAGTGTAATCTGTCCTAAGGACAGTCCCTCTCATCCTAGGTATACCCCCAAGCTCAATATTCTACTGGGGCTGCTCAACAACCTTTGGACGTTGAGCATCACGGTCCAGAGTTTATAGGGCCAGATATAGGTGAAGAGGCTGGAAATTAAATTAGTGGTGTAAACTTTGCAAATACGGTGTTAGACATATCAATCATTGAGTTATATGACCTGAGAGAGAAGTATGGCATCCCCATTAGTTTAACGACTAAGCTGTCTGACTGTGACGAGAGGGTTTACGGTACCGCGGATGAGATTTGCTTCCCCCTATGGGCACTTAAAGTTGGAGTTAGTCTTCTGTTACACCCTATTATAAGGTCCATCCTAAGGAGTTATGGGGTTTCTCCTACTCAACTTCCCCCTACTGCCTATAGAAAAATCCTTGGGGCAATGATGTTTTGGCAGTTCAGATCATTGTCTTTGATCTTACCAAGGATATATTTTTAGGTTCGTGCATGGAATATGGGTACTAATAATTTTCTCCCATGAATTACATCTAAGAGTGGTCAAGGTGGTTTGGACGAGCAACCATAGTTGGAAAAGTCAGTTTGTGTTTATGAAGGGTGAGTGGGAGTTCCAAGAATGTGAGAGGAGTAGTTCTTGTAGTGTTCCCAGCGATTGGAGTGAGTTAAACAACATCAATAAATGTTCATTCTTTGTTTTCTTTTCTTCTTTCTTTCTTTCTAACTGATACTGTGCTAATATTATTGTGCAACATTTTTTGTGAAGAAATCTCCCATACTGTCCTCTGCGCTGCGAGATGTGGTTGAAAGTTTATATGTGTTCGATCCCCTAAAATTTAAGGATCTCTTTTATGCATCCAAGTTCACGAACCTTGGGTACCGCACTCCTCTTGGTGGTGCTCCTCCCCAAGCGACATTGATTCCCTAGTAGGAGAAGATCCTATTAAATCCGACCAGAGGGTTAAGGTCGAAGTTGAAGCATGTGACAAGATTTTGATGCATCAGGTTGTCTTATGTTTATGCACTGTAATTATGACGAATTGTTGAACTCTTATGCAACTTCTACTCTCACCACCTCAGGCTTTATTACCTAACCTTCTTGTGGGATGGCACCTCTGGTTGCTAATCATACTATAATGGAGGTTGCTCGTTGCAAAAAAAACTTGAGCATGAGATGAAAAGTAAAGTTGACGTCGATGCTAAGGACAAGAAGAAAGTTAATGCTCAAAAGAGAGCCTAAGTCAATGTCCGAGAGTGAGACGATATTAATGCTTAAAAGAAGGAAGAAGTTGATGTTGCTGCTAGGGCTAAGTCTAAAGGGAAGGCTCCCATATCTTCTGCTCTTCTAGATGTTGGTGAAAAATGGCCCCTCGAGGGCCTCACTACCCAGAGTGACCCTAGAGTCCCTAGGGTGAGTAAGGAGAGGCCAACCGGGTTTGTTGTGGAGGGGGTCTAAATTAGTGAACATCCTTCTAGTCGGCTCATTCGCTGGAAGGGTTCATCCTCCGGTTATGGCGAGGCAGATGATTTTAAGTTTCTTCGTGCTTGTCCCGTCACGGCCGAAGAGCTGAAAAATGACCTAGACTATCTTACACTATATGAATAATACCAACTTGCTCGGCTACCATGGGCATAGTAAAGACACTGAATTTCTAAGGGTCTATGACCTCGATGCTCTATAGAGATTAGTTCATCATCGTACATCAATCGTAATTCAATGGTTTCCACTATCCTTAGAGATTAAGATGTGACCAACCACCTTACTTATGAGGAAAAGGGAGAGACCATCATAACACTCGCTTAGCAGAACACTCAATTGAAAGAGAAACTGAAATAGATTGTCGACGAGTAAGAGAGATGTGCTTTAAGAGAGATGACGAGTTGGTCGCCAAGACGCTCGCTCTTAGTAAGGCAGAAAAGGAGATCGAAAAGTTGAAGGATCAAGATGGCGCTGATGTCATTAAGTTGAGTTTTAAGGAGGTGCTCAAAAAGGCCAACGACGTGCTCACTCAGTCTAAGGAGGAGATTAATATAGCTAAACATGATCTTACTAAGGTTAACTAGGAGCTTGTCAAGGCTAATGAATCTTCATTTAAGGCTGAGGAGGCTGAGATTCCAAATTCAAAACGTTTGTCGATTATAACATCGATACCGTAACCTTCTTTCTTGATTTATACGAGGAACTCAAAAAGAGGGTGATGAAACTTTACCCTTAGATTGGAAGTGTTATGGGCAAGTGGTAGGACTATGATAAGGAAGACACAACATTAGAAACTGAGTACCAGATGGAGGTAGATGAGTTTGTTGCGAAAGACGATGATATTGGTGAAGCCAACCAAACCATTGTTGTAGAGACTACTCTCCCTATAGCTCCAGAATTTTTTCAAAAAACTGTTATTGTTGATGCATCTATTGCGACTATTCCCGAAGTCAATTCAGAGACTGACCAAATACCTCAAGTTACCCTAGGAACTGAAATTTCTCCTGTGGCTTAGGATCTCCAGATTTTATATCTTTGTGAAGCTTTTTGTATTCTCCCTTCAGTATTTTGTAATAAACATATACTTTTGTTCTTGCTTAACTTTAAGACCAAATGTGATTCAATTCTTTGTCTTCATGCATGCATATGCTTTTATTTTCTGCTAATTATTTATCTCAGCTCAGTTTTTAGTGCAACTTCTAGTTAAGTGTTTGTGCAAAAATATTTTTGATAAGTAAATGTGGTCAGATCTCGTTAACCTCCCAGTTAGTTCTAGTCTTATGGTATCACGGTTGGATCTTGTACACTTGCCATGTCAGCTTACTAGTTGTTTAATGTTAAGATCGGTCTAGCAGTAGTTTAGTCTTAGGATCTTGTGGTCGGATCTTATCGACCTGATCAGCCTTACCAGCTACTAGTTTTGGAAGAACCTCAGTTATCCAAACTTAGGATCTAATATTGCTTGTGTTAGCTTATTTGTCCTATGGACGGATCTTATCATCTTAGACATGGGTCGGCATTGGTTTCCAGTGTCGACTAAATGTACTAGGATCTATCCTTGCATTAGTCAGTTATGATTGGATCTTTTCGACCATATGATTGCACTGGATTTCCAAATTTATCTAAATTTATTAGGATATATCCTTGTGTTAGTCATATATATAAATGTACTGGACTTACTGGTTTTAGATAAAATTTTTGATTGTGACATGGCTAACACAAGGCCATTCATGAAGTGTTTCTTGATTAGTTATTTTGATGTGTTCGACTTTGATATTTCTTCATCCTAATCTTCTTTCACATATCTTTCGCTGAAGAGGTAAGTGACAAGTATTGGACTATACAGGAAATAGCATCGCATGTTTAGGATTTAGTCTTAATTTATCATTGGGGATTGAAAATTGATTATAAATATGGATTGAAAAACTATTTACATGATTAATTTTCTGCTCTTTTAGGCTTGTGATCACTACGGTTTAGATTTTTTGCATTCCACGAGTTCTTAAATTGTTCCCCTTCTAAGGTCACGATTATGTAAGTTCCAAGTTGCACAACGGTATATATTCTCTAAGGTCCCTGTCAGTTAGTTTTAGCTTATTCCCTTTTTGGCTTGTCTTCTTTAGTATGCAATCTCTTTCCTTTAAAGTGCTCGGCCTTACCCATTTATTGTAAAATCAAGCAGTCTCTTATTGATTGGCTGTAACTCGAAGTGCTGCGAGTTCCTTGACTTCCTCTACCAAGTATAAATCGAGTCTTCTTATTAGGTCGATCTTGGGAGAATCCAAGTTTAGTATCCTTTTTCTAGGAAAGCAAATCGTCCCAGTTCTTGGCGCCATTCTATATGCCCAAAGTACGTTGTGCAATTCGTTGATCTAATTTACATTGACGTCATTTAATCTTCTCTTCATTCCGTCCAAAAGGGTTCTATTTTTTTATCTATGTCTGCTTGTTGCACCGAGGATGAGTTAGTGCAAAGTGAAACTTCTTAAACCTCGACCAAATATAGTAGCCTTCAAATTTATCATTGTCGAATTGCGTGTAGTGGTCGGCGATGAAGGATTAGGGCATCCCATATTTGTAGGTTATAATATTCCAGATGAAGTGGAAGGCCTTACTGTATAACATTTCGACTAGTGGCTCGGCTTCTACTCACTTGGTGAAATAATCGACTGCTAAAACCGTATATTTAAATTTTCTTCTTATCTTGGGTAGTGGGCCGACCACATCAATCCCCCACTTTATAAAAGGAAACGGAAAAGTGATCGGTGTTAGTGCAACTTTAATCCTCTTATGTATCATGGTGTACCTTTGGCATTTTTCGCATTTTTTCATGCGAGTAGCGCAATCCTCCTTCATAGTGGTCCTGTAATATCATTGGGTGGTGACTCGCTTCATTAATGATCGACCTGTCGAATGGGCTCCACACGATCGCTTATTTACTTCCTTTTTGTCAGATCATTGACTTCAATGGGATGAATGCATATAAGTATAAATATAATGAATCATCTCCTAAATAGAATTCCTCCTTAAAGCACATATATTGTTGCTTTTTAGTGGAGCATCTTTTCTTCCTTTGGATTGTTGGTACGATACCACTCTCCAAGTATGCATTTATGTTCGTTTATATTTACAAAGTAAACTTGAGCAACCTTAAGCTTAGATCGTCTTGCTTCACTTTTCATCCGAAAATTTACCATTTCAAATATAATTACAACAAAATACTTATATGGCAGTTAGTGTAACCTACCATTTCGGGAAAAAACAATACAATAATCGGAAATAGTATTTTCATTTTGAGTAAGACTTGGGGACCCGAGTTTTGTGGACCGCAGTTTGAGACCCTTGATGGCTACCTTTGTTTTACTCTGTATATATATATATATATATATATATATATATATATATATATATATATATATATATATATATATATAATAATTCTCTTGTGCGGGCTGTTCCGCATTTTAACAATGCGAGCCGGACATTTGTCGCCTTGCGGTGAGGCCAGAAATTATTGGCGCTCTCTCTCTCTTTTTTAGGTTCACCGCCACGTGACACATGTCCAGTCTGCACGATTAAAATGCGGGGCAGTCCGCGCAAAAGCAGTACAATATATATATATATATATATATATATATATATATATATACACACACACACAAAAAGTCTCCTGTAAGGACTCCTTATGGTGCAAACTCCGGTACATACCATTTTTTTAAAATAGTAAAAAACTTAATTTTTTGATGAAACTTCATGAATATAATATCCATGGTGAGAAGATCATCTCCAATTTTTTTCGTCAAAAAATTCAATAAAAAAACCGTTGAGATGAGATGAGATGATATGATATGTAAAAAAATGATATAAATATGCATTTTTAACTGTTTAAATGTTGGGTCGGCACCGGTCGCTTTACAGATTGAATTTTCTTGGATTTGATCCTCTAACTATCGAGATCATAAGTTTCATCAAAAAATTCAATCAAAAAGTGAGTGAGATGATCGCCAACATTCTCAACGATTTTTTTTATTGAATTTTTTGATGAAAAAAATTGGAGATGATCTTCCCACCATGGAGATCATATAGATGAAGTTTCATCAAAAAATTCAATATTTTACTATTTAAAAAAAATGATATATAGCGGAGTCTGCACCATAAGAACTCCTTACAGGAGAGGGCTACAAATGGATTTTTTTTTAGTGAACGTGTCACAGCTTACTCCTATTTTTTTCTTTTGTTTTGTAAAGACGAAGAAAGAAATTCGATTTTCTCTCCTATTTACTACGGCGACGAAGAATCAAATTATCACTATATTTATTCCTTTTTCTACTTCTTCTTCCAAGTGCAGGATAACCCCAAGGGGTTGTGGGTTTTTTTCTACCAATTGGGGCCCTCCCTTCACCACCCCCATGGGGATGGTCTACAGGGTTCATAACTACTCCCCTTACTACAGGACGCTTACCTAGCCAACGCTTAGATCCGGCTCTACCCAAACTTTTCTGGTTCACCCCAACATTCCCCACTTGTCCGACTGTTGCTGAGCAGTTTTTGGATATCAAACGGACCTCCCCAGAAGGTAATTTTAATGTGGCCGATTTCCCCTCTTTTGCAATCAGTTTCGCTACAGCACCCGCTGCTCTAGCTAATTGTCCACCCTTTCCAAGTGTGATTTCTATGTTATGTATGGCCGTGCCTAAGGGCATATCGGTTGAAGTAGATTCTTCTTTTTGATCAATCAAAACCCCTTCCCAAACTGTATATATATATATATATATAGACATACACAGAGAGGAGATACCTTATATGTACCCTTAAAAACGGGTCCAAAAAACGGACACTTTCATTTTGCTTAGCTTTACTCTGTCATTTTATACTAGCTCCATAAAGAAATGTTGTACTAGTTTTATAAGGAATTTGAAAGTCTTGTCTAACTGTGACTAAGGTAATAGGGTCACTGGAATTACAACTTGATGAAAAGTGGGATAAAGCACCAAATTACTGGGTAGATTTACAATCCCTAATGGGCGTTGTAAATCTCCAATCCCCAATGGTAAGACTCCAAAAATAACAGTCTAGGGCAAAACGTCACAAATATAGCTACAAGAAAAGGCCTTTGTGAAAATATAAAAAAATCTCAAACCTACAAAAAGTAGGCTTTGAGAATTTTACTTTTTGAGAATTGTTTTTGGTGGACGTATGGTATGTTTGGGATTTTACCCATTAAAAGTGTAGGTTGTTTTATATGTCAAATTTACCCTAGTAATTTGGGTTTTTGAGATACCCATTAGGGATGCTCTAACATATTACTCAAAATATGAGTTGGCCATTTAGAAATAGGGATAACCCATATTCAGTTTTAGGCAATCACCTATGTTAAATTTCAAATATAAAAACTAGTTAAACGTTTGTTTAATTATCCTCTTTAAGAGGGAACACTCAATCCTAGTTAGTAGACTATTTTAGGTACGGTCTATGATCCTGACAAAATTTGATCACATGTTATGGCCATAATGAAAAGAAGCAATGTGTTGCGTTATTATCAATTATAAAAGTAGTTATTTGAATTAGATATTTTCCAAAGTAGTTTTTGATATATGATATCTTTTTAAACAATATGCTTTCTAAATTTTAGAAAAATTAAAATGGTGCTAGGCTGTAAGCTTCGATGTGGGATTGTATTCTCGAAGAAATTTCTTCACGTGTGGCCTGAGCCAATGCGTGGACGGATTGTGTTGAGTGACGTAGCCTAAGTGGGTCAGTGAATCATTAAATAGCTTGCTCTCATACTATATATACGTGTTAAGAATTAGAGCACTCCTCATTATAAAGCGCAAGGTTGTCTTTTTCTCGACGTGGGAATTTATATTCTCTAGTGTGTTCAACACTAAGAAAAACATGATACAGTGTGACAGGTCTCACATGTTTTTCACAATAATTTTCAAATGTGTTGTGTTCTTAATATTGTTGAGCATGGACCCGTATGCCTTTAATGCATAATACTATTTATCTCAAATTTCTCTTATTTGGGAAAAGAATAATTCAAAATCTCAATCTATATTGATATAGAAACAGATTGTGATCCTAAATAAAAAATAACTACTGTCAAATTAATATATAATTATTGAATAAAGGAATGATAAATGAATAATTGTGGCACTGCATTAGTTTTAAGTTGTTTTTATAGAAATCTAAAACAACCTTGAGTGACCAGATTAAGTTTTCATTTTGTGGATACACATATCTGAAACCAGTAGCCAACTAGTGGAGGTTGGTCTGAATTCAAACTATTTTAAATACTCATTAGTTAACAATATATAATCAACTTGCATTACATTTGCTGCTATGTACACATTACAGGTGCACGTTTCTCTGGTTGGTAGAGACAAGATGAGAATATCATGGATTACCGAAGACCCTACCCCAGCAACAGTCAAATATGGTACATCCCCTGGGGCAGGAGTAAATAATGGGATTTCAGCAAATGGGACTACTACTTCCTATAAATACGTCATGTACACATCCGGTGAAATACATGATGTACTCATTGGCCCATTGAGTCCGAATACAATATATTATTACCATTGTGGATTAGATTCCACCCTTGAATACAGTTTTAAGACCCCTCCCGATGAATTTCCAATCAAATTTGTTGTTGCTGGTACGCAGAAGTAGCCAATTTTACATTGTTTTTGATTTTATGTTTTCCAAGCAGCACATTAAAATTATTATACTCTGTTTGCTCTTGATAAATAATTGAGTATCAATTTTTTATATAGTTATATAAATATCATACAGTTTCTTCTCCAATTTTCAATTTCAAATGCAACTTACAGCTTCACAATCATATGATTTTTCTGCCATTGCAGAATGTAATTACTGATCAAAGAATGTTATAGTTAAGTACGTCACTGATGAATTATGCAGGTGATCTTGGACAGACAGAGTGGACGAGCTCCACCCTTCAACACATTTCAAACTCGAACCACGATGTATTTCTACTTCCGGGAGACTTATCATATGCCGATACAATACAGTCACTGTGGGACTCATTCGGCCGCCTGGTTGAGCCACTAGCAAGCAAACGGCCGTGGATGGTGACACAAGGTAACCACGAGATCGAGAAAATCCCACTACTCCACCAGCATCCCTTTACATCCTACAATGCAAGATGGCATATGCCCTTTGAGGATAGTGGTTCTAACTCTAACCTATACTACTCGTTTGAAGTTGCTGGTGTGCACGTTGTTATGTTGGGCTCGTATGCTGAGTTTAGCCCCAGCTCGGAACAATACGAATGGCTTAGGACGGATTTGAGGAAAGTGGATAGGAGGAAAACGCCGTGGTTGGTGGTTCTAATCCATGCGCCATGGTACAATTCGAATACTGCTCATCAAGGGGAGAGTGAATCAATTGACATGAAGGCAGACATGGAAGGATTGTTGTATGGAGCTCGAGTTGATATTGTTTTCGCTGGCCATGTACATGCCTACGAGCGCTTTGTAAGTTTTATGTTTTTTTTAAACTCTTATTTATATAACAAGTTTAGGAGATATAAAATGAGGTCCCCAGCGCCAGTAGTATGGGTAGATGATGTACCTGCACTGAATAAATGCAAGACACATACATGTAATAGAATGAAAGGAATTCATTTGCCCCCCTCCTACTATCTCCCACCCTAGACGAATCTAGACTAATCGATTACGAGAGAGCATCGAGTGCTTTACTTAAAGCAACGAGTGAACAAGTGGGGACCGTGGCGAGGGTCGGGACTTTTGGAGGTCGTAGGCCATATTGGAAAAGGAAAAATGTACTACTAGACATTGAATGAGACAACATCTATTTCTCGCCTAGTTGTGAGTGCTCCACAGGTAATAATAAAACTCCAACTAATAGCTTTTGAAAAAGGTTAGGTGCATGGGTCATGAATGCACTAATATAATGTGGATGAAGTGGTTGATATATAGGATCTGATCGATGCTTTTTCTTGCACAGATTTCTCTATCCTATAAAGTGAACATCTCGTCTGTTCTTTTGAAAAAATGGATGAAGATTAAGTCATATTTTAAGATAAATTTTAATTATATTTACTTCCTGAATTAGTGTTAGCAATGTGGCTTAATGTGAGTTGTTTAGCTTTAAATAGGTGAATGAGATCTCACAATTTTAGACGAACTTAATTGTATATCGTATCTCCTTAGTACTCTATTTTTATTCCCTTTTAAATTATGTTCCCCTTAACATTGAAATAATTATTTTTTCAAGGGAACTTTGAATAAATGCCCTTTAATTTTTAGAAAAGGCGATGTGTATAAATATGTAATTTTTACCAGTAGCTCCCATTTACTAAGGCTACAGTCAAATGGGTCCTACGAAGTTTTATTTGGTCCATTTGGTCTTATGAGAAAACATTTTTGTTACAATAGGGTCACATTAGAAAACATGTAGTAAATATCTACTACCTATGCAACTTTAGCAAAACTGATAGTAAATATTTACTACATGTGTTTAATTTGTAATGTAGTAATAATACTTATTACTCATGAAAAACATGCAATAGGACCTGTTTCATAAGAAAAAAATATTGATGGGGTTAATTAGGAAATATCTTATATAAACAAGACTTATTGGTCTAGCAACGCTCAATATTCATTATGAACCACACAATGTTGTTGTTCTGAAGAGGGGCGAAATTCTAAAAAAAGTTGTTGGTTTTGTGTAAATATTGTTGTAAAAGTGGGATATATTAGGAAAAAAATTTGAAAATGACTCATGCATTGACTACAAATGCATCCTGTGTCTTTAGACACATGTAACTTGAAGGGCTGGCCCTTCCTGAGTAAGTGCAAGGTAAGCGACCACACTGGGCTTGCTAACCTTTTTGTTATCAGTATTGTTATACTTGTAGGTAATTAATTCATATAAAGGGGCTTATTTATAATTTTTGCACAAATCATTGTTATTTTTTATAAATTGAAGAGCATGGTAACATGCATATGATTTCTGAAATGGACACGGATATTGTATGGAAAAAAATATTATGTTGGTGTAAAAAGGTTCCTTAAAAGGAGTTTCTCTAGCTTTTGGCATTTTTTTTGTTGTCCTTTCCTGGAAATTCTGTAGCATCTAGTGTTTTAAATATATTGAAGTTATTCCTGGAACTCACAAATGAAAATTAAAACAGGTCAAATATGTGCTACTCCTTTATTAGCAATATGCGGTTGAGATTATGTGAGGCTTTATTTGTACCTCCATATGTTACTCAACATGTTTATATATTTTCTGACTGCTAGCTGATTCTTACTCCTGTGTACGCCCACATTTTCAGACACGGATTTTCAAAGAGCAAGCTAATAATTGTGGTCCCGTGTATATCACAATTGGGGATGGTGGCAACCGTGAAGGCCTCGCCAGCAAGTTAGTGTTCTATAACCCATATATTAGTTTTCTAGTTAGTATATTACCAAATTCGATTGTTGCTAATGTCAGATTAATAAGTTCATAAATTCGTATGTGTAAACACAGGTACATAGATCCGCAACCAAAAACATCAGTGTTCAGGGAGGCTAGTTTTGGGCACGGAGAGTTTGAGGTGGTGAATGGAACACATGCACAGTGGAGGTGGCACAGAAACGACGATGATGAACTAGTTGCATCTGATACCTTCTGGTTAAGAGGCCTTGCATCTGACCCATTTTGTAAGGTGTAATAATGGAATATTCATTGAATACACATAGGACCCGTTTGACAATCCAATTCCAAGACTTGAAATTAGAATTGAAAGGCCAATTTCAATTCCGTGGAATTCAAATTGACCTTCCAATTCCAATTTCAATGCTTGGAATTTGATTGCCAAACGGATCCATAATGTAATGCAAAAATGAATTTGGTCTTGCGGTGGACTCAAAATTTTACTTCAATGAACCAATATACTATCAAACTAGTTTTTAATCCTGCGCGGGGGCTTTGTTAGGCTTGTTGTACACTTTATGTAATAAGAGCAACAAAAAAAATTTAAGCATTAAGATTTGAGAATACATCTAAATGAAGGAAGAAATTTCTGCAAATTATATTCAATCCCACGAACTCCATCATATAAAGGGTTTATGTGAAAATAACATAACACTCTGTTTGACTATGCAACATTCACAAATAACAATTTTATAGTTATTGAATAACTAATATAATACAATTCTACAAAATTCCGTACTTTCTATATGGTTATGTAGATGTTCTTCCCCTCTAAGAATTGGCTGATCCATGTGTAGACATTTATATCAAGAAAATTGGGCATTTTCTATTAAAAATAATATCGTCAAGATCAAAGGTTCTATTTAAACAACTTTTGTAAGTAATTTCGGGATTTAATTTGAATTTGTTAAAGAATACACATCAACTATTTTTCATCACATCACTAAGTCAATGAAGAGAAACAAAAAAAAAAAATTATCCATAAGAGCACCCTATATTTCATGAATGTCTAAATGTAACATGGAACACCAAAATAAGAAAACGAAATGCTAAAAATTCCTTGAGTATAACAGATAAAGCAAAGAATAACTATATGAGTTTGATAATTGCCTTTTAGTTTTTCTTATCAGCAAATTACAATTACGAATGAGTCAGTAGCACTCATTCGCCGTCTTGTGTCTCTTATAATATAATTAGAAGACATAACAAAAAAAATGAAATAATCAGATTCCCCAACAATTATAATTATCAACTTGGTTGCAGTTACCATGCACCCAAAACTTAAACAATTTGTGTTTGCCATTTTGAGCAGCTGACCGAACTCTGTCATGTGTAAATTTTTTTCTAAGAAATTTGCCATCACCTCATTCACCAAGCTCTATTACATTGATATGGGCGATTCTTGTGTAACAACCTATATAGATTTCACAGAGAGAAAAATTGATGGAGTGTGAGAGAGGGATATATAGGGAGATATAAAAGTTGCAACACCAGTGCTAATGGAGGATAGCAGATATGGACAAAAGAAGATAACAATAAACTTAGGGATTTACATTTGAGTATTAAAATATATGTGATTTCCAAACACATAATCTATAAAAATAGGAGAATATTGGGTAAATGGATGTTTGAGGGACTAAATGAGTTAAAAATAATTTCTTATTAGAATAGTTTTGTTTTTAAAATAACATATTTTATTGAAAATGCCGATTTTTAGTTTTTATTGAAACAATTATAAACATTTACTTTTTATAAATATTTTTTTAAAACAATTAAGAAGTTGTTTTTTGAAATAGTTGAATTTTTTTTAAAACATTTTTGTAATAATCTTAAAACAATTATAAAAAATGAAAAACAATTTTTTTTTAAGTTTCTTATTAAAAATTTATTTTTGTTTAAACAATTTTTTATTGAATATACTAATTTTTAGTTTTTATATATAAAAAAATTTAGTAGGGAGCAAAAAAAAGTGACCCTTATTAGTATGAATTTTGAGTTTCATTTTATGTCCAGTAGTTACTCTTGGTTTTATAACTATAAGTCGTTTTTCCTTTTTTTTTTTTTGCAAAATGTGTGTTTTTTGTTTAGAAAGTGTTGTCCACCTAGACACTCCGTACTAAGTATGTAATTAGGGCTGGGTAGAGCAGCATTATTCAATACGAAAACTATTTGCTGTTGTTTTGTTTTTTATTTTATTTTGTTTTGTTTCGTTTATGTTCTTGTTGGGCTGGGTTGGTTATTAGTTGTAATTATCCGGTTTGTCCCCGCATTGGGTAGGGGGCTGCCTTTGGGTTGCCCTTAGGCTGTTTTCTTTTTGGGCTTTTGCCTTCCTGTGGTATTTCATTACATTTCTGTAAAAAAAAGTAATATGAAAACTAAAGTGAGCTCAAATATAGTGTGTTTGAATGGGGACTTTTGGTATAAAATTTTGTCTCTGATTATGTCAAATCTATGACTTGAGTTAGTCACGCTATTTCTTTCGTCTTTATTTGTTTCTTTGAGTGTAAAAATTATGAGCTATGTTTGCATCGACACATTTTTTTTAAATGTGCCATTTCCTTGTAAAATATAAAAGATTAAAATATAATGTCGCACCATCTTAGTTCATATCTCAATAATTATTGTTCATGTGCAAGTCTGTCAATTAGGTAGGGTAAGTCTGAAACTTGTCCGTTCGGCACGTTTAATCTAGATCGATCTGTAAGACTCCCGTGAACACCAAAATTGCATATTTACTGGCGCTAACCTATTTGTATAAAATATTAAAAAAATATTTTTGAGTTTAATTTTTTTATGTGATATTTAAACATTTCAAGGGACCCATATAAAAAAATCAGTTTAAAAAAACCTTTTTTCTTATATTAAAAAAACTGGTCAAATTTTTGCAGCTTTTAAAGTGGTTTAAAAGTTGTGAAAGTTTGACCGATTTGTTTAAAATAGCAAAAAAAGAAATTTTGAGATTTTTTTATATTTATGAATATATATAAAATTAAAGCTTGGAAGCATACGGAAGCTACACGTGGACTGCAATAATTGTAATGCCTCCCGCTATATGTAAACAGGTATTCTAAAAGTCTTTTTAAACCAGCTCAAGAGTTAACACCAAACAATTCATCCATATGGAAAAAGGGAAAATATAGGGAAATATCCTTCCAATTCCAACATGTCTATCCTTCCAATTCTAAGAGCATCCACAGTGGTGTGCGCTGGCGAAAGGTAAGTTTAGTTGCGTATGTGCCCTTTTACCTTTCGCCCAAATGGGTTGCATGCAATGGGTGGATTCCTACGGAGTTCTATAGTTCGTAAGAACTTCTTACGGACAAATGAAGTCCGTAGGAAGTTCTTACGAACTATAGAAGTTCGTAAGAAGTTAACGGTCAGATAACGGTAACATTTTCCTCCGTGTATTTATTCAGAAACCTTTATCCTTCTTCCTCAGTTCTCTGTATCTTCAACCTCAGTTCACTTCATCTTACTCTTCCATCAGTTCTCTCCATCTTCTTCGTTATAAATTCATCCATATACTTCTATTTAATTCCTAAAACTTATTACATATTTCTCACCAAAATAGTCCCATTTAGTCTAAAAAAATCATCCCATATAATCCCCTAAATTTCCCCTAAATTTCTTCGAATACTCTCAGTCATCATCCCATATAATTCTCAAATTAATATCAAATTAGTCCCAAATTAGATTTATAGAATCCTCCAAATCAAATTTATTAACACCATGGAATTAGGTCGAAAATGAAAAAAATACATTAATATCGGGAAATCAAAAAGGCACGGATCGACTTCAACAACAATTCCCGCTCCTTCCGCGCTGATTGAACCGTCGAATCCCGTAATTGGCAACTATATCCGTATTTACGACAGAGTATCACACGCGTCGAACGGAGAAACTCCGATCATAAACGGAAATAAATCGAATTTCGTGGGAATTGGGTGGGCCCAATGAAATTGTAAAAATTGATTGAAGACAAAAAACCGGATATCAAAGCAATTATCGACAATGACGGTTTTATGTCCAATTTTTTTTATGGTGATGCCCAATTCCGATCAATGTATTGTGACGGCGATGATCGAACGTTGGTGGGACACGACGCATACCTTCCAACTGCCATACGTCGAGCTTGCCTTCACTCCGCTCGACTTCACAATGTTTTCTGATAATAATTTTATTTTATTTCGTTGTACTTATATTCATAATTGTTTCAAAATGTGAAAATAATATGTTGTTCTTAAATTGATAATTAATTGTTTGAAATATATTTTTTGGTAATTATATTCATAATTATTTAAATATATGACAAAAAAATTTAAATATGTACCGGCATTCCGATTGTGTCAATATATGAAAATAATTATTTATATTCATAATTGTTTCAATATGTGAAAATAATTTGTTGTACTTAAATTCATAATTGATTGTTTGAAATATATTTTATGATTTTTATATTCATAATTATTTAAATATATGACAAAAATTTTAAATTATGTACCAGCATTCCGATTGTTTCAATATATGAAAATAATTTGTTGTACTTAAATTCAAAATTAATTATTTGAAATATATTTTATGGTAATTATATTCATAATTATTTAAATATATGACAAAAAAATTTAAATATGTACCGCATTCCGATTGTGTCAATATATGAAAATAATTACTTATATTCATAATTGTCTCAATATGTGAAAATAATTTGTTGTACTTAAATTCATAATTGATTGTTTGAATTATATTTTATGGTTTTTATATTCATAATTATTTAAATATATGACAAAATTCTAAATAATGTACCGGCATTCCGATTGTTTCAATATATGAAAATAATTTGTTGTACTTAAATTCAAAATTAATTGTTTGAAATATATTTTATGGTATTTATATTCCTAATTATTTAAATATATGAAAAAAAAATTAAATTACGTACAGACATTCCGATTGGACAAGGACGACCCATTCAAAATCTACGAATTGAACAATATACCAATTTTGGTAATACCATAAATAAATTTTTCCCAGAAATTCATATATAGAGATTTACCGGTGCGGGAATTCCAGTTTCTGACCTTAAAAAATACATAGAAAATTTTGTCAAGGTTGAACCTTTACGAGATTATATGTCCCCAGTCATAGCTCAGGCATTTTGGTTCTATATATTCGGGAGTGTATTTTTTCCAAATACTCACTCCACTTCTGACCTCGGCTATTTACATTATCTGGAGGATATTCCTGCCATCGGCACATACGACTGGGGTTCGGCTATTTATGCCCGTATTATATGGTCTTTGGACAAAGCCAGTCGACGATCGTTGACTAGCGTTGAATGCATGTGGCAAATACTCGAGGTATATTTTCATTTCATCTTATTTAATGAAATTTATGTTTCATTACAATATATGTCAACTTATTCTAATGAATTAAATTTATTGACAAATTTTGCAGTATTTACATCACGAGTACATGGCCACGGCATGTCCTATTTATTTTGAACTAATTTTTTTATAAGGTTCCCTTGAAATGTTTAAATACCACCCATAAAAATTCAGGTCCAAAATTTATTTTTTAATATTAAAAAAAATGGTTTGCGCCAACGGTATGTATAGTTGTTATGTATGAAAGTCCCCCCCCCCCCTCTCTCTCTCTCTATATATATATATATTAACTTGATAAAAACAAAGCTTAATAGAAAATTATAAAACAACATGTTTAGCTTATAAACTAAACATTTATATATAAGTACATGCTAATATATTGTAATAATTCTTTTAACCTTTTTAGAATAACTTGATATTAACTATCCTGATGACACCATATTAAGAGTATTGAGAATAATAAAAACTTAATCACTTTGTGTTCAAGTTGTAGAAGAATCCTTTAATCTGGACTGATTTTCTGAATAAATATATGTATTTCCTTTCCTTTAGATGTTGTTTGTATAATGTAATCTTTTATGTGAGAACAAATTAGGAACCAAAAAAGAATACTTTTTTTATTTCGACAAGCTTGAATAAGAGCTCGAAGCCTGTTATAAAGTGTCAGTCGAGTTTGAACCTAGGTTCTCCAAACCCAAAGCTCAAATAGCACGAACTCAAAATAATTGTGAGTTGAGCTTTAGAGTAGTCAAGCGCCAATCACTTAGCCCAATTAACAGGCCTATTTGTGTGTGAGGAAAAAAATGCAACTTTAAAACAAGAAATGTCACCACTATTTAGATAAGAAACAAACAAACTATATTTTAATTAGTGACTCTCAAGTGCTAAAATATGCGAACAACAAACAAGAACAAATTCAAATATGGTTCATAAGAAAAAGTTCGTTACTTTGGTTAAACAAACCATGAATTGGAAGGGGTAAACAAAGTTCTCCAAACTTTGAGTCTATACACGTAATCGTTCCAATTTTCAAGGGATAGGCGCTCCTTATGTCGTCCATTGTGACTCCACCCTAGGTGGTTACGATATATTGGTTTTTAATCCCACGTGATGCACGTATGCTTTATAACGGTAATGTGCACTTGATACACACACACACACACACACACACACATATAAAATGACACACACACACACACACACACACACATATAAAATGAGACAGGGGAGAGAGAAATTAAATTTACATAAAGTGATAAGTTGGTGTCAACATTAAATGTATATATACATGAAATTGTTTAAGAGTCACAAGTATTTTACATATATGCATATAAAACATCATAAGAAGAGTATAATAGACAAAAGATGGAAAATGTTGCAAAAGCTAAAAGGTGCGCAATTGTTTGTTTTATCTTTGTTTTCATCAACTATTGTTAACAATTATTATAAAGTTAGTTTTGCATAAGTTAATTTAATAGCAACTTATATAACAATTAATTTGTGCTTACCTAAAAATACTTACATCCTTGGACGTGATTGATTTGAACTCTTTTGATTAATTGTTTTGTGTGGCATCTATATGTAAATCAAATATAAACTCTTTTCATTCATCTATTTTACTATGGGATTTTACGAAATTATCATTAGATTTATTTGGTATAAAGTATTATATATTTTTCTATGAATTGAAGAATTTACGTTTTGTGTTACTTTGATTTCAACGTTTTAAAATTATAGGGATTGATTTTTGTAAATATAAACAAATAGCACACGAAGGAGAATTCGAATATTACCTCTAGCGGAAGAATGCGTGGATTTTTTCACTTTATAGATCCAAACCCAAATGCCTCTTCTCCAAGTCTTGAACACTCATACCTCCTTATGTTTATGCTCCTGAACTCATGAATGATTATCGAATTGACTACGATATGAGTTGCTACTTATTTCCACGTTCCAAGACTAGGAGTTATGGTGATGGATTCAAAAATAGCTTAAGAAATAGGTAATAGAGGTTGAAGATTGATATTATGTTCATTTAATTTTGCTATATACACTTATACATAAAGAGATCATATAAGTCTATTTCAAATAGGTTACTAAGATTGTCTCCTAACCCACCAATATTAGGAGGGTGGTTAAGGACTAAGTCTTCCACACACATAATAGGCTTACTATTATCCAATAACTTTCCATCCCTTACCGGGTTGGGATCCACATCATGTGGACATATCGCGGGTCTGTGTCATTATAACACCCCCTATTTTTTCACGTGCAATGGATTAGTATGACACGCCGAAGACAGGACATGCTATGCAATTTATACTATTCTTTGCATCAATGATAAATAAAATTGTTAACCCCTATAACATGGTACATCGTACCCACAAGCCAAATACAATTATTAACCTCCACTGAATCTATAACTAGGTGCGTACTAAGATTCTCATGTCCAATATCTCTTAACTCATGACCGGACTAAACTCCATGTGTGAGATGTCTAGCGAATTAATTCCAAACAAGGAACCCCCTTCCCCTCGATACACTTTTGTCTCGTCGGATCATTTTACATAATCAATGGTACAGAACTCCCTAAGCAGATACCAATAATCCCACTTATCACATATACAACAATTAGAAATGAGAACAAATCGAACTTACATACCAAACTAATAACAAACTAATACTTAATTACCTTACCTAGAGCAATCAACCATCTCCCAAACCAATATATGCCCAAGAGTATACAATACATTACAAACTCATTTGTTGGTCCAAAGTAATCAACCAATCCTGAACCATCTCAACTTAGAGTAATCATCTAACTCACACCGTGTTATTGTTTGCATGGATAACCCAAACCTTATCCATCTTATCGCTAAGTAATAAACCAACTCCGGCCCCCACCTTTAAACCATGCCAAGAGTACCACTATTATAAATCAATACCTTATTTACAAATGTACCATAACCATGTATTGTGTACCATTATTATCTCATTGTGATTAACCCATCCTAGGAGTATTTTAACATTTTTAACTCATTATGTACACCTCCTAATTTAAATGTACTCTTACTAAAAATCACTAGCATGAAACCCGAGCGATGTGCGGGCGGACTATCATTTTTCACTCTACATTGATGTGTATATACGCATATCGAAAATGATTTCATAAAATGATTTAATCACCAATCAAGCACTTGGAAAAAAATAATTATTGACTAAGTTTAGTATGCTTGCATCTTGATTTTTACAAAGTAATAATTATTTATAATTTCTTTAATTAGAGAGTAATAATGAAATTATACATCTAAAATAGTTTGTATAGAATAACTGTATACCACAAAAACAACATAAGAATTATAATTTTCTTGAAATACACAAAGATATAATACATTTTATTTGTAAACGTCATAACAAATTGAAAAGAAAAATTAACCCCCAAAACAATGGCCTATTATCAAGTTATTCACTGCAGCAACCACTCAAACACATTACCTTAAACAATCGAGGTAAATACCAAAATTACCACTGCATTAATTACAATTAATCCACCTCCTGTTCTGTACTTCATCATCACCGCCGTAACCAACATGTCAATCTCCACAACCACTTGCATATTGAATGGGTCTGAAAAACACACAGAAATACCAAAATGATATACACATCAAATTGAATGTATATATTAAAGTTGTACAATCCAAGAATCATTGGTAAAAAAATGGAAAAATCCACTAACTTTTCTAAATTAAATAATTTAAAATCGCATCATCACTCACCTTATATAAAAAAAAATCTGCAAAAACCAAAAGGGTAAATTAGAGAACTAAAAAGAAAACAAATGATAGTGTTAATAAAAATGAAACAAAACAGGGTGCCAAAATCCAATATGTTGTTGACTTGTTTTCAACTTTATTATTAGAAGTTGAAATAAAAAAAAATTACTCACAATGAATTAACCTCTAAACAGTAGAAATTCTTCATAGAATTACCAAAACAAAATTTTATGAACATTTCAACTAACAATTACTAAACAAATTTCAATATGTGCTTTAACCTCTTAATTGAAAAATGATAACTAATAAAACATCACTTCTACATCAAAACTCTACCTGCATTTCCTGGAATAATTGAAATAAAAACTCAAAATTAGTATAAAAACTTCACCAACATCAATCTTCGGTAATTGGCATTATTGAATGAAAATAAATTTTTCTCAAAACATTAAAGTGATTTTCAAGGGAAAAAAATGAAAATAGTATGATAATTCTCAATAATTTCTCTAAGATAAAACGTTAAGTGATAGAACATAATAATACAAAAATAAAAAAACCTACGATTAAAGCAAATGTATGGAGACTTTGAGAAGATTTTTTCCTTAAAATTACAATAACGAAAATAGGTACAGATAATATGTCAAATATCTGGTAAATAAAAATGTTCGTGTATGAAGAAAAATTACAGAGAAGGTGACGATTGTCACACCATATTCAAGTATTCAAGTCCTTTCCTATTTTATGAAATATAGTTTCAAACCAAGATGTGTTAGTAAGCATAATGATCTCTCAACGATTCATCCCTTTTATCAAAATTATGTGGACCATTTACCTAAATTTTGTTTTTTTACAAATTATTGAGTTGCATTTCATAATAGCAGCAACCCATTGAAGAATATTATACTTAGGATGTCTTGAACCCATTGAAGCACACGCGCTTATTATAGAATTAGAATAAGAATAAGAATAAGAAGATAAATAGTTAAAAAATAACGGATGTGATAGAGAAGATAAATGGTTAAAAAACTTTTGATTTATCCAATTTTCAAATTCAAAAAATATAATGCATTATGTGTTATTAAAAGAATAAGAAGAAGATAAATAGTTAAAAAATAACGGATGTGATTAAGAAGATAAAGAGTTAAAAAACTTTTGATTTATCCATTTTTCTAATTCAAAAAACTCAATGCATTAAGTGTCATTTATATCTCTAATACTGTCGTATTAGAGGTATAATATAGATGTAACGCTTCACCGTCAAATACTGGAGAGATTTGTGCATACCATACATGCACACCTTTACCAACCAAACTTTACCTGAAGGTTCATGTGTATTCGACTTATGCATAATATCCCAACACATATCCTATAGGAAACCTTTTTGGGGCTCTAACCTATAATCTTTCACATACTAAATTAGGTAATAATCATTCAATATCCTAGACACCCCTATTAAGTCATAGTAGACCTTCTTTAAATGATTACCAAAATGTGTTACCCAATCCTGTCCCAAAACTAACCAATACTAATGCTCTAAACCAACTAACTGAATGCCCTATAAATTCAATCTTATAAATTGACCCTCTTAATTGTCTCAATTTTGAGGATTGATTGCCATTATCTACGACATTTTGTGTGTGCTCTTTTTGATATAGTATTTTATTACCCTTACAATGTATAGTATTATACTTTATTTCATATATATATATATATATATATATATATATATATTTAGTTATGTGTTTTAATTTATTTTTTTGTAGTTTAAAATATTATTTTTATTTTATTTTAGTCTTTCTTCATTTTTTTCATAGGGATTTATAATCATATATATAAACATAATAGTTTTTTATATTATCCTTTGTAGTCCCAAATATTAAAACGGCTGCATTTGTGTACTCTTAGTGTCGTTTTGGCTTGTTACCGTTTTTGGTTAGCTGGCATTTTTGCAAGCTCGAGGTCTGTTTGTTTGGTCTTCTCGAGTCCTGTCTTACAATCTATATGACAACTTGTTGTCTTGTAGGTTGACCCATATGCCCCTCCTGTTGCAAAAGGTGATTATGCTTGTGTCCATGGGTTGTGTTTTTCCTATCTTGACCTCAGTTGCCCTTGTTCGTTTACGGTATTACCCTTTTATTTCAAGGTTCTTTATTACAAACCTTTCCATTTTGATGGTCCTATATATTGATAGCGATCGGGGCATTTGTTTTTTAAGGGTTTTGGGATTTCAAAAGTGCAGCCAACATTTCTCGCTTTCTCTCTCTACATTTTCTTTTAGTTTCACAACCTCATACCTTTGAGAGCTTGTGTTAAATAATTCATTTGAGAGGTTGAGTATTTTTCTGGGTTTGATTTTTACACGAACTAGTTTGAGACTTCCTTTCACAAACTGATTGAGGAGTGTTTTGAGTTGTGGTTTTCACGAGCTATGGTGTTGGTTTGATCTTTTGGTTTCTCGACCTGCTCGACGATTTGATTTCTAGGTCTGGTTTTAATTCCGAGTTTGCTAATTTCTTGGACACTTGTTTGAGAAGAACATTGCTGGTTGGATCCTTGATGTTAGTTTGGCTAGATCCTTCTTTTTCTGCAAATTACTACAAAAGCCCCTTTGGGCTTACTCTGTGAGTTCATTTATATATATATTTACTTTTTTTTCTTAGTTCAGATCTGGTACGAGTTGCATTTTTTTTGTTTTATGTTTTAGATCTGATTTATGGCTTGATATAAACTTGTGTGAGTTAGTTTTAATCGAAGTGTTGAACTCGCAGGTGAATCAGTGTGTTAACTCATTTTTAACTCAGTGGTTTAACTTGTTTTAACTCGTTATTTTAAGTAAATAATTTAACTCACCTTCTCAACTCGCTGATTTAACTCGTTTATTTATATCATTGTGTTTTATCTCATGTGTGTGTGTGCGTGTGTGTGTGTTAAACTCAGTTCGTGTAACTCAGTTTTAACTCGTGCTTAACTTTGATTAAAACATATTTTTTACTTTAGTTTAAAATCAGATTAATTTTTGTGTGTATTTTGGCTTGTGGAAAAACCTATTTAAGAGCGTGTGTTTGGATTTGTACCTTCTTTTCTTTTAATCACAAATTTGGTATTATCCTTGTTAACTAAAATTAGACATAACCTGGTGTGAGTTTAGTCCCATTTTATAAACGAGATATTTTTTTTGTTCCAATTAAAACAAACCTTTTAAATTAAATCTGTGTGTTGCATAACTTCACGAGGTTTCAGGTTTGAGTGATTGGTTGTGCGTGTGTAGTCACTATTACCTGGGTGTTATTGGGTTGACTGATTGTCAGTCAAGTTGGGTTGTATTTAGACTAGGCTAGGTATACGTGGTTGTATTTTCTTACTTTAAATCATTGTGAACTGGTGAATTGTAATATGTATCTTATAATTGGTAATAGTGGACTTGGGTGTGTGAGTTGTCCTGGGACTAGGGACACGGGGTTTACCACCACGGTGGGTTCCTTGAGAACAAATAACGAGTCACTATCTACTTTTCCTCATCCCATTCTAATTATCTTTATTTGGGCATCATCATCACAAATCTATTTTTTATTTGTGTGTGCGTACAACGGTTTCAATTATCTTTTAAAACTGATTTAAAAAGAGTTGGCGTTTTTCTTAAATAACTAATACACATTAGAGTGGTTGGGTTGCTTCAAGTGGTATTAGAGCTTCAGGATTCACTTTTTTTAAAATTTTTTATTTCGCAAAGATCCTAAACTCTTTTAATTTTTTTTAATTCAACGTTTTATTATGGGTGACCAAAATGGTTCTTCCGTACGTCCTCCCCTTTTCAATGGTGACAACTTCGCTTCCTGGAAAGTAAGAATGGTTGTGCACCTCCAACAGTTGGGAGATGAGTTATGGGTTGTGATTGAAACTGGTTTTTCTATTCGTACTCATTTTGTTGGTGATGATGATGCTCAAATTTCTGTTAGATAACCCCTTTCTGAATGGACTAAAGAGGAAAAGTTATATTCTCAGTATAACAATAAGGGCAAAAATATTATTTTTCAAGCGATGAATGCAACTAAATTTAAAAGAATTTCAGCTTGCACCTCATCAAAAGAGGCTTGGGACTTCTAATGACAACTCATGAAGGAGACTCTAGGGGTGAAAAGAGCTAAGTCTCAAATGCTTGTTAGAATGTATGATTCTCTTTTTATGAAAGATAACGAGAAATTTGATGATTTTTACTTAAAATTGCAAGATATTTTAAATCAATCACATGATAATGGTGTAATTTATAGTGATGCTGAAATATGTGATAAACTACTTAGGTCTCTTCCTAAGAGCTTTGATTTACTTTCTTATACTATTGGTGATAATAGTTACACCCCTCATCTTTTGTGTAGTAAACTTAAATTTTTTTAATTACATAACACACTTAAAGATGAACAAAATGGAAAAGTTTCTGCACAAAGTATGCTGACCTTTAGTTCTAATATTAACAATTTATCTTTTACTTCTTCCTTGTCTAATGTTGATGATTCTTCTATTACATTTGAGTCTCTGGACAAAGAAATTGATTTTCTTTCTAATAACTTTAAGAAGTTTGTTAAGTTTAGGAATAGGTTTGCTTCAAGATAAGGTCAACCTAGATTTTTTAATGCACCCAATGATAACTTTTTGGAAAAGAAAATTGGTTAAAAATCAGAACCTAACAATGATATCAGTCATATTCAATGTTGGAAATGCAATAAATTTGGTCATTATGCTAATAAATGTTTTCCAAATAAAAAAGGGAATCTTCAAGTAAAGCTCATTTTTCTAAAACTTGGGATAATAATTCTGATAGTGGCAATGACGATGACAATGATGAAATGAATAAAAAATTTATGGCATTTGCATCAATTTTTGATATTAAGTCGGAAAATATTTTTGATAGCTTTTCTAATACTTCTGATGACTCTGATTTACATAAAGACAATTCTTCATTAGATATTGTGAATGTATCTCATGTTGTTCCTGCCCATACTCACCTTACTATCATCGCATCCTTTTCACATATTGGTAGTATATTTGATGATGTTGATGAATCTGATGTAGACAATTATGCCACTTTAAAAGGGTGCATGAGTATGAGTTTAGAAGGTTGTGTACGTACTACTGCCATTGATAACCCTATTGAGGACCACACTAACTTAGTTCAAATTAATTCTAGATTGATGGCTAAAAATTATGTTTTAAATAATCAAATCAAGTCTATGTAACAACCCACTTAATTAAATACCGGGTGATCAGTCATATACCCAATTAAAACAGATTATATAGTTGGTTCATTCTTAGCATCAATGTCGAAAAATATTTTTTTTCCTTAATATTTAATCACCTAATATCCAAGTAAGCAGGTTGTTAAAACTTTTCCAATTTAATTTCATAAAAAATCCATTTTAAATAACATAAAACATTTAATACAAACCATTCACACAACGAATAATAACTGAATAAACATCACAATGGAATTTAAATGCAACTGGAATAAACTTTCCAGTAATATATCTTAATACAATAATCCCAACAATACCAAATGTACCAAACTGACATAAAAATATAATCCGCCTCAGATAGAAAGGAAATAACTAGAATCCTCTTGGGCGACATACCCTAAATGAAAGATCAACTACTACAAAGTATGAATCAAGAATATGAATGCGTTTAAACAAGGTCCACAACTCTATAACATCCATAGCATCGTCAATAGACCCAATCATCTTTGGCTGGCATCCCTGTGTCTTGACACCTATATATATATATATATATATATAGAGAGAGAGAGAGAGAGGATAGAAGAGAGAGAGAGAGGAGAATGTGCATGTAAACGGGTCAGAGCCCGAAGTGAAAACAGTTTTAAAAACAACAAGTGAATAAATGCTAGATTCAGCAGTTATTATATACATGTTATCTTATCGGACTCTCTCTTGAAATTCTCACCTCTCATCTAGAGTGAACGCCTATCGTACCTCTAAACCATACTAGTTACAGTCTCATGCTAACTAGTTCATCCCAGTGTACCCACTAACCATATCCCAATTCGTTCCCACGCATTACTCTCATAATACATGTAATAATATCATATGTATCCATTTAGACTCAACATGGATAAGCGCCTTATTAATTCAATTCAATTAAGTGTTCTCATACTTAATTAATTCCATATATCATTATCTTTCAATTCTACTTTAGTCACATAGTAGTTATCATCATATGTATATATATATATATATATATATATATATATATATATAATACTGTACCCCGAGACACAGTTGCGGTGCTGCATTACTCTGCTATCATGTCCCAATACATCTCGTCACTATATAGGGGACTACTGGTTCAGTAAAGATCCCTCGAAACACAAATATTAAATCACAAATAATGGAGACGAACATAGTCCTAACCCTTTGGGCTACGCACCCAAATGACTGTTCTATACCATTGTTCTCACTAATGGTAATCAACCTAAGCCCTATATTCTCGAGCGACAAGTCAAAGATCCCCCCATATAGGCTCATCACGATGTGACTGCCCTCATGCGCGGACCTTCCCCGATAGAAAGTAAGCTAGGTATGTCATACACATAATCATCAATCAATCAAATATGCATTATCATCTACCTATTTAGTGTTAGGTACTCACACGACCTATATCATATTAGGAATTCATCATATCCCAAGTACCCATCGTATTTCTTGAATACCACCCGTACTTGTTAATCACGATTATTATTGTATATTTTATTATGTAGTTATCACTCACTTAATATTTTATTCGACCCAAGTATCCGTAAATATATCATAAATATTACCCGTTCTTGATATAAAGATTATTCTCCTCTAAATCGTAATATAATTATGTAGATATCTCTCACAAAATTTAATCCTCAAATCCAAATAATTTTCCAACATTAACCCAAGTCCCTCGCTCCTTGTTAATGTACCAAAATTAATAAAATCTCACCATGGCGAAATTACCATTTTTCAAACTTTTTTTTTCTTTTCGATAAAGGTACATTCTGCCAAGAAATATAAAATTACAATTTGAGACTTTTCTTCTCTGATTTTGAAAAAAACTTAAAACTGTAAAGTTGTGCAAAACGTGATTTTATACAAAAACTCGCGAGCACACTGCCAATTTTCTCTTAAAAGAGTCCTAAAATTATCATACAATGTTCATTCTTTTTCAACAATTATTTTCATACGTTTTATTCATTTTCTTTCACCCAAACTCACATGAAATATATTCTAACGAATCCCAAATATCTCAACATCATTTTTACATAATTTTGGGTAATTATAATACAAGGAAAAACATCTAAATCACCAAGTTTATATGATAATCAACATCAAACCCAATTAACCCTCAAAATTTCATTTATCTAAATTCTCCATTTTTATACACCTTAAAAATCCAGAATTTAGAATTATGATTACTTCTCTAAATCATCAAATTTCATATTCAATCATGAGTAGGATTCATCTACATGCAATACCTGTCATCATTTTCCATTTTCTCCATAAACGTTTTTTTTTCTACATGTTCATCTTAACAAGTGCAGCATGTTCATAACCTATACATGTGAATAATCAACTACATGAATTTTTATATCCATTAAACAAGATTTATCAATCATTTTAATCCCAAATTCATAAGTTCATAATCCCAAAGAAAATCCTATTCTAACATGGATATTATAAACATTGAAATAGAGCAAGAATCACTTACTCTTAGTGTAGGTCTGAACCTTTGGAGAAGATAATGTTAGAACCACCTCTTTCCTTTTTTCAGCGAATTTTCGGTGATGGTGCAAGGTGTAGAGGTGGTGGTTTGTGGTGGTTGTCCCCTTTGATTGCCCAATATGACTCTTCTTGTTCAAGGAAACTCTTCCTCTCCACAAGGTGACTTTTCTTTTCTCTCAAAGTCTCTTCACTTTCTCTCAAAGAACTCACAAATGAAAATAAATGAAGTGAACCTTACGTAGAGTGTAAACCCACTTATATAAAAAGTCTCCAAGGCTAGATAAAAGACAAAAAACGTGGATACTATTCATCTCCCAATACAAATGATTAAAATGCTCCTTTGGGGTGTCCTTTCATCTTTCTATTGACCCGAGACCCAAATCAAACACCCGGGTATACTTTTCTACCTATATTAACTCTTTTGAACTCAATGGCGCACTCGAAATGATCATTCGAATGATATTTAATTAATTTATATTTTATTACCCAACTTTAGTCCCGACACGGTTCATAAGCGTGTCCCGACTTAAGTTCTATAATTTCCGTATTTGTATCTTAAGATAATATTCATAATTATCATATTCACATATTACTTATATATCACTAAGTAATATTCAATAATATATTACTCTTATCAGCAGTAATATTCAGTCCGGATTAATCTCAATTAATTAATTCCAATTAATCCACAGTAATTTGGCCCATTAACTTTTAATTATTCTCAATTTAAAAATCATAAAATTACGGGGCATAACAGTATGTAACCGAAGAATCTGTTTTTCATATAGAAGAACTTGAAAATGATGTGTCATTTTTAGAGAAAAGAATTGTCATGCTAATCGAGCTTGTAAGGACATAATTTTGTAAATGTCCATCTCATTTTTTATATGTCATATACTGATACACCGTCAAGAATGTTCATGCTCATAATTGTCTTAAAGACGGATCCAAAATACAAGAGGAAAGCTACAAGTTTCTGGTAAAAATGACAAGGCGGACCGATTATATTTCCGGATCCTCAGCACTCACTGGAAAAGTTTCCATAGCGGACCGATCCCATTTATTAGAAAAAATTATCGATCCGGATTTGAAGAAGGACTGATCCGCCCCTGAAAGCCCGAATCGGTTCGCCGAAGATAATTCCTGATTTTCTTGTTCCGATTTTGATTCAGCTACAACTCTTTATAAGGGGTATTTCGGAGCTGTTTATTTCAAGTCTTTGGGAAAACGTTTTGAAGAGTTCAAACACTACAAGACTTCAAGTTTTGATGTTCCAAACATCCTTTTGATTCACAAATCGTTCCTTTATCATTTGTGTGAATCTCTAAACCCTAAATGGATAGTTTTACTCATCTGGAGTAACTTTGTGCAAAAGTCGTCTCTTTTCCATTGCTGACCATCTGGAGTTCTTGCAGGAGATTCCAGCCAACGACATCGGAACCGATACCTGAGGGTATTTTGTATGTCACTCTTGTTTTCATTATAATCCGTGTAAACCGTTCTTTACAAATTATAGTGAAAATAAAAGGTTTTGACCCTTTGGGGGATTTTTCCTCATTTATGTGTTTGTTTGAGATTGATTGTTCTTGCACGATCATATTATCACCAGTCACGTCTGGATGCATGTTTTTAGGATCTAATTGAAAAGTTGAGTTTAATTAAATAATTTCTTTATTTGAACATAAGCGCACTCTCAAATTGGTATCAGTGCCTTTTACACAACTGTACCGTGTAATTTTTCGCAAAAAATTTCTGAATATCAATTTCCTTAAAAATTGATTTCTTGAAAAGGCGTTTGTTCAAATGGAAAAATTGTTTAGTAAAACTCCAATTTTTGATGGGTCTAATTATGCGTACTAAAAAGCCCGTATGAAATCTTCCCTTAAATCCATTGATGAACGTGTGTGGTTTCTTGTTGAAAATGGGTGGTCACCTCCCACTGTCACAGTTGATAATGTGATAAATTTAAAACATGTAGCCCAATGGACTGAGAATGAACACAGATGGTCCACATTTAATTCTAAGGGTCTGAGCGCCATTTATGGATTCGTCACTCCTGACGAGTTACGTCGCATAATGACGTGCACCACGTCTAAAGCGGTATGGGATGTTTTCCAACTTCCCATGAAGGTACTAATGATGTTAAAGAATCAAAGTTACAAAATCTAACTACTCAATTTGAAAAATCACCATGCTTGAATCTGAATGCTTTGATGATTACTATGCTCGTTTGTCTGATATTGTTAACAACTGTTTTAACTTTGGTGAGCATATTCCTGATTTTAGGGTGATTAAAAAGATTTTGAGAACTTTGCCTAAGCGCTTCATCCCCAAAGTCACTGTGCTAAACTCTTTGAACACTTTAAGAGATATGAAATTAGAAGAGTTGGTAGGAGACCTCCATACATATGAAATTGACATGTTCCCTCACACGATAAGATCTAAAAATAAAGGCATAGCACTTCAAGCCCAGGATAGGAAGAGTGAAAGGTTGGCAAGAAAGAGTGTAGAGTCATCTAGAAAAAGGGAGAAAGAAACGTCAGATTCTGAGTGTGACCATAATTTAGATGATTTGGCCTTATTTGCAAAAAAATTTAAGAAAATTCTCAATTTCAAGAAAAATAGAAATTTGCAAGATAAAAAGAATTTTGAGAAAAACAAGTTTGAAAATAAAAATGAAAAAGATAATAAAGACCCTCCTAAGAAAGACGGTGAGAGATGTTATGAGTGTGATGATAAGGGTTATAGAGCTTTTGAATGTCCTACTAGGCTGAACAGACTTGCCAAAGAAAAAAGGAAAAGCAGTCCTTAACGCTACCCTTAGTGATGACAGTAAGGTCGAGTCGGTGGAATCTAGAGACGAGTCCTCGCATGAATGTAACTTCTCCGCATTCATGGCTAGTCATGTGAGTACCTCTAGTGCTCCTCACGACGATAAGTGATAGAGAGAAATTTTCGGTGTAGTTTTTTTTTTGTCGTTGCTTGAAACGATCCTCTAATCAAAACCTCAATTACCTACAAAATATAATAAACTCAAGTGTAGAGGTAAGTAAGGGTATCAATCCACATCAAGGGGGTAGGTTAGAGACAAACTCAATTGTAATTTTCTTTTTGGGCTTTTGCTTTTTCTATTTTTTTAGCTTTTTCAAATATTAAAACAATTAGGTGAGGTGAGGTGAAATAACACTAAACTAAAATGAAAGATCAAATTACAAACTAAAAAAGTAACTAAAATGGAAAATAAAGTCTAACACTAAAATATGAGATAAATAGGGTAAATAAATGTGAGAGCAATCAAGGAGTGGGATTACACAACAAATTTTAGCTATTCTAATTAATTAATTTAATTAATTGAATTCTCCCGAATTAATATCAAACTTACAAATCAACTCTCATTGAAAATGTAATTTAAATAGTAACCTTTTAGAAAATTAAATTTAACACCCCACAACTCTAGAAAATAGATCTGCACTCCTTTTAATTAATCACCCGCTAGGATCGATCAATTAAAATTTATGTAAATCTTAGAAAATAAATTTAGAGTTGAAATTCAAGTAATAATACCCCACTTAAGAAACCCCTATCTCTAGTTTGAATCTAAAATGGGTATTATAACTAGAATTTTTTTCTCTCGAAAATCATTTACCCTCTCTCGAGGCGTAAATTTAAGGGTGAGGGATCAAAATTAATATTCAAAGGGAATTTTCAAGTAATCAATCTAATTAAATTAAAATAACATCAAATAAGGGTTCACCCTACCCCTTGAAAGGGGATTTAGCCTAACATGGTATGATATTTGACAAATTAATAATCAAAGGCATAAAATAAATGAGAAGAGAAGAACAATCAAACCAAATCTCTTTTAGTGAAATTGAACTTCACTACTTGAATTTGCAATTTACATCCCTCCAATTGAGCATCCAAGTGATTTGCAATTAAATAATCACTCAATTAAATCTCTTACAAAATTTAACCTCACAAATATCTAACAAAAATAAAAATAATAAACTAAAACTATTTACAAAATGGTGTTTATCCTAATTTATTTTCTACACTAAACTATCTCTAACTCTCTCTAGAATTCTCTTCTCAATTTCATGATACCCTCCTCTTTATCAAGTGAGGTCTTCTTTTTATAATGGCTTATGGAGCTAAAGGGGTATTTTTGGGAATGGGCTTGAGTGTGCATGAAAATGGTGAGAGGAGTGTGAGGTCATGTGGGTGAGGGGATTGGAATAAAATAAATAAGATTTAGTTGAGGGTTATTTTTGGAAATGGTTTAAAATTAGTAGTTGGGGGGCATTTTGGTTAAATGGGGATAAGTGGGTTTATTAGGCACATGTGGGAGATATGTTTGGTTTGGTTTTGTTTAATAGGTAAAGTCGTGGCTTGTTGACTAATGGGTTAGGGGCTTTTGGGCAAGGGGCGATCGCAGGTTTCTTCGTTCCCGGGTTGGCTGGGTCAGCGGGGCAGGATCCGGAGTCAAGTTTTGGGAATGGGGCAGGCGAGACGTCGACAGGATGACACCGGAGGGGGTTTGCTGTGACCGGGGAAAGGGGTAAGGGCTGAACACTGGAGGTGGGATGATTCTGGTTGGATCTGGTGTTGGGTTTGAGTGGTAGGAGACGACGGGTAGGAGGTTCGAAATGGGGTCGAATTGTGGGCTATGGTGGTGAGTTGCACATGGGTCGCCGGAAGTGGGTTTATATGGTGGCCGGATTTCGGGGTTGTGGGTATGGGTGGTATAGCAGCTGGTATGGCCGGTGGGGGGGTTGATAATTGTGGTGTGTTTCTGTTTGGTTATGGTTGGTATGGAGGTAGGAGAGAGAATGAGTGGGTTTTAGTGGGGTAAATGAAGTGGGGTTGATTTGGTGTGGTGAGGGTGTAGGAATTTAGGTGAGGGTGAGGAAGATTTTGGGTGTAGGTGAGTGTATGGTAGGTGTGAGTGAGTAATGTGTGTGTTTAATTTGGATACCTAAAAATAATACTAATAAAATAAAATAAAATAAAATAAAATTCTAATAAAATTCTATTCTAAAGTAAAGCAAAGACTCAATTAAAAATGAAACTAAAAATAAATGAAAATAAAAATAAAAATAAAAATATAAATAAAAATAAAAATAAAATCTAATAAAACTAAAACTAAAATTCTAAATAAATGTAAAATAAAATAAAACTAAAAAAATAAATGAAATCCTAAAAAAAATCTAATCCTAATAAAAACTAAAAACTAATAAAAATAAAGATAAAATAAAAAAAATAAAATAGAAAAATTAGAAAATAAAATCTAGAAAATACTAAATACATCAAAAATAAATACTAAAAATAAAACGACTCAAACTAAAAATCTAAAAAATTAAAAAAAATAAAAAATACGAAAGGTAAAAAATCAAACACACACACTTTGGGACAGGGTTTAGGCTAGGTTAGGGTAGGTTAGGATTACGGGATAAGGTATTTAGCTCCATTCAACGCGCATTTGCCTCGATATATAGATTTTGACACCGCAAACGGACGTTTGAACTACAAGATAAACATTTAAGCACATAAGACCCATTTTGCCGAGAATTAGCAACTAAAGTACGTATATTCGGGGTATTATTTAAACACTTTTGGATTCTTATCACACCACCCCCAAACAGAACATTGCTAGTCCTCGAGCAAAAATATAGAGAGAAAGAGAAAGATAAGAAACCAAAAGTGTACCACTTTCGCGGGCACTTGCGATTGCACTTAGCATGTGCAACAAGACTTTAAACCTATAGGTTGCCCTACAGGACGAGTTGTGTCTCGTGAGGGTTTGCAGGGAATATACTCACAAAATTCTTATTTGCAAAAGGCATTCAATCTCTTATTAGACGAAGAATAGTCGTACAATCCATCACATGAGAAATATTTTGGGAAATACAAGCTAGAATGTGTAAAAAGTTTAGCTAAGTAAATACGCAAGGCGCATCCTTCCTAGAACTCAATGTGTGTAGTGTGAATCAGTTAAAACGGGTCGAGTGTCATAAGAGTAATTCCTAGATTGCCTCTTCGAAATCAACGCTTTAACTTCAACTTCAAAATCTCACTGGATATAACCCTCTCAATCGAACTCTCGAGATTTGGGTAAGTGTATCGCTCTTGTGTGTGAGGAGGTGAGTAAATGTAATCAAGTTCAAACGTCTCACACACACATAAGAAAAAACGAACATTTAGAAATGAAATGTAACACCCCGCCCGCCCGGGGAGAGCGAACGGAGTGTTACAAATGGTATTAGAGCTTAGGTATACGAAAACCCTCGGGGCTTGAGTTTTGGGTTCATTGCGTGGTTAGCAATTTTTGGAGATAGAAAATTTTAGGTGATATTCGTGATAAGTTTCGAGATGAGAGGTGAGGAAATATTTTTGGAGACGAAATTATTTTTGGAGATTGTTAGCCTGATTTTTTAGAGTTAGGCATTCGGCGAATTTCGAGGGCGAAATTCCATTGTTAGTGGGGAAGTGTAACAACCGGCGTAATGTTGGGCTATTTTAATTAATTTTTAGAAAATGGAGGAAAATAAAGTTTTTGATAAAATTATTTTTATTGCTCAAATATGTTGAATATTATTTTTAAAGGCGAGAATTTCAAACGGTTTCGAAAAAGGAGTTAAAACGGATTTTAAAATGATTTTTAAATGTTTTAACTCTTGGAATTCTAACTCTTCATTTCTTTGCCTTATTTAAAGGAGTATTTTGGATTCCAACTCTTCATTTCTTTGCATTATAAAAGGAAGTCTTGGGCAAGCCTTTTAACATACTTTTGGCACAAATTTTGGCAGCAAATATATTTTATATTCCTCTTCTTTTTATATACACATTGGCCCTTGAGATTTGTGAGTTCCAACGTTAGATTAGAGGTGTTCTTGGGGCTAATTTGTTGGAGGTTCTTGGAGGAGATTTTGTAGATCTTTTGTGTTGATATTGAGGATTTGATCGTTGGTTTCTCATCATGGTTTGAGGTATGGGGTTTTACACAATATGCTCCTTAAATCTCGCGAGAGTCATTATCTTTGATTTCTTATTAATTGAACTCATATTTGAATTGTTAAATTCATTGAAATCTGGAAAATAATTGTTGAAATTATTTTCATTCATGTGGTATCATTATATTGTTGTTGAGCACGTTGTCATGAGATTTTAATATGGCACGGATGTTGAGTACCCGCCAAAATACCTATTCCCGGTCTATGGCTTGATAAAGCATATGCGAATGGGGTGAGGCCTGGTGACCCATTGATGTGTTGTTGAGAAATTATATTGATAAATGCTTTGAGATTTGCATTTTGATTTGAATATTCGTACTCGTGTTGTTACGTTTTATTCGTTGCTAATCCGTATTTGTTGAGCATAATTCCTGTCGTATTGTGTACTTCCCCATATTTTCTTTTAGTGGCAGGTTAGCGCGGATTTTGGGGCGCTATGGAGATTGATTTTATTGAGGATTGTTTGGGAAAGATTTGTATTATTTTGATGTATAGACATTTGGAGATTTGTATTTTATTTTCGAGTTAGTTGTTGTATATAATTCGAGAGATTTGGTATTTAATTTGAAGAGATTGAGATTTGTAGTTTCTCTTTCATTGTTGTGGGACTTAGATGCTATATACCTTGTCACTTGTGGATTTGGATTTATTTTATCGCATTAGCGCTCCGTTCGCTCTCCCCGGGCGGACGGGGTGTTACATGAAAATGATCTCATGAAAGAAATGCTAATCACTATAGTGAGAACGTCAAGTTATTCACCACATTGACTTTCATTTACTCGCACACCTAGGGAAAATATGGATGATTATGGGTGAGGGGGAAATGAAATGAGGTAGGATGGGATGAGATGAGGTAAGGATGGTGATGTATAATAGGATTGATGTGTGAAATGATGGATGTATGATGGATGAGCGAGAAGAGTGTACTATGAAGAACAATGTCTTTATTTCAAAACCAACTACTAACTAAAAACTCTCTTTCTTTTCTTTTTCTCTATTTTTTCTTCTATTTTTGCTATTTTTATGTTTTTCTCTTTTCTCTTTTTTTCTTTTTCTCTCACTTTTCAACCCAACAATGAAGACATTTAACATTTAGAATCAACACTCTTTTTCTCAAAATGGTGATGGATGATATATGAATGGAGTGGGGAGTGTGTATGGATGATGAGGGAAATAAATGGGAAGGTAATGTGTGATATGGAAAAGTGGTAAGTGTATGGATAAAAATCTAATATTCGGGACAAATTTCAAGACACGCATTTCTTACAACTCGAAAAAGATGTCATTCTCAGTGATCAAGCCAAAAATGAAGAATAATGAGATCATACAACAATTAAAGTGCGGACCCAAACAAAGTTGAATCAACTTGTGACTCGGAGATTGCATAAAACTCTCTAAAAGGTGAAAGGCACGAATCTCACAAGCTAAAGTCTCTAGTAGTGATCCTTAAGGTCCTATTTAGAATTATAGTACTCTTCAACTCTAAATCGTAGTGACTTGATAAGTGCGCAAATTTTTATTGAGTCTAGAAATTCATAGTGCAACATGCCTTGTTACGTATTACATAAGCTATTTAGAAAAAAAATATTCTCTAGCTTGATTCCTAGACTTTGAAAGATGGATGATTGAAAATTCCCATTAATGAGTGAGATGAAAGAAACTGCACGAAATTTTAAAAATCAGGTTTAAAAATCAAAGTTTTTCAAAAGAGGTACGATTTTGATAAAATTCCCAACCCCCAAACAAAAAGAAACATCGTCCTCGATGTTAAGTAAAATGATTTTTAAAATTGAGAGCATAAGGTAGGGAAGAGATTACCAGAACTAACCGCTAATGAAATGGAAATATATCACCATAATAAACCTGAATAAATGATAAGAGAAAAAAATGTGTACAAGTCTATAACATGGAAAGCATATGGTGATGTGAAACACCACCCCCAAAAAGGATGAGACTAGTACAAGAAACACGGGCTGCCTCCCGATAGCGCTAAGTTTAATGTCTTCAGCCAGACCGATGGATACTCACCCTAAAGATTAGATCTATGAAAGCACTGGGCGACAGAAGAATTGGATGATGAAAATCACCCCCAAACAAGACTGAAGTGTCATTCTTGTTGGATCATGGCTAAGAATGGTCAATGCACTTGTATGGAAAAGTGCATCACACGATACAAAGCATCAGTGGACCAGGGGTGGGTGGGTATTAAGTTAAGGGTGAGAAAGGCATGGGTGATTAAGCATCGATCACGAGCCTTATTAAGCCGAAAGGTGAGGGAAACAAGGGACCTATAAGCATGGTGCTCAAGTTGGTGAGGAAGGAAAAATGGTTTGGTAAGTGGAATGGGTTGGGACTCTGAGAAATCACACGACCGTTCTATGAATGGGCGATGATAATGGTCGCACCGTGACACACTGGGGAGATGTCTCAGGAAAAAATCAACACCAAGAGAGAGTGACAGGTATAAAGTAACAAGCTCGGTGTCACAGTGGAGAGTGGAATCACAAATACTCTCGTAGATGGTGGAGGAAGGTTTTAGGTGAGGATCTAAAAATGTATATGGAAACTTGGAATGTGTAAAATCAAGATCCAAACCAGGTGGTAGGATAGAAGGGACAATGGGTGGGATAAACGGTGGAGGAAGATAATCCAACTTTAGCGTGGGAGACACACACTCATTGGGAGGAGTAAATGAATATTCACAAGGGAGTTTGGTTTCTAAAGATGGAGTTGTCAACTTCTCCATAAGAGTATCATTGGTAAATATGGTGGGTGGGTAAGACGAGGCACCAAGATCTAAGATAGAGTAATCACTAAAAATATCGGGCTCAAAGGGAGCCATGCATGGGGGGACATCATCCATATCCGTAGAGGTAGGAACTATCATGGATTCTATCTCGGAAAAATGGTGAGCACTCGTAGCCGGAGCTAACCTGAAAGATATGGGCATGTCAGAGACATATGCAATTGGGGCATAAGGTAAAAGCTCCGGCATATTTTTGGATATTACAGGAGTGGGAAGGTGAGTGGGAACCTCAAAGTGGGGTTCAAGATGACATGGTAGGATTGAATCAGGCTCACTATCGAAAGTTAAGCCAACACAATTATCGACTTAGGACTCGGGCCATGGGATGGTCTCAACTTCAAGATTCTTGGGGTGGTAGGGTTGGTCACACTCAAAATCAGTGTCACAAAAGTACACATCATCATCACTCGGTTGCAATGATGGGTGGATCCATGGGAATATCCGACTCTCTCACACACTCCAATTCATTTAGTCATTGTTCAAGCCATTGGAGAGCTTGATTTTAAAGTTGAATGGCTTGCTCTTGCTCGAGTATGAAATTTTACAAGAGGCTTTCAAGAGCGGATGTGGATGGTGGTGGTGGAGCGACGAGTGATGGCGGTGGTTGAGCTGGACACAACGTGCTGCTATCGCTATATGGAGAATACTCAAAGGAAGTGTGTGGTGCGGGTTCAAGTGCATCATACACGAAAGGATCGCTTTCGTGATGGACAAATGGTTAATACTCATGGGGTGCGTAGTGAGGGAACTGATCGTGAACGGGTGCACAAGGTTTCCATGATAAATGTTGGAACGTGTGACGATCCACAACACCGAGTTGGGATTCTTATTGCGTGGAAGGGTGATCAGGCCTCCACGAATAGCTCGGGTACTCACACCATTACGGATTGGGTATATCGTGATAGTAGGCCAAGGTGAGTTCAGAAACAGTGTCAAACGGATACACATGTTCTATGGTGGTTCGTAGGGATATGACAAGTAAGGACACTCATGGGACATGTGATTGGCATAGGAACAATGGGTGCACGACAAGGTACGCGACACCTCGATACTTGACACCGAGGGTGATGGAAAATGAGGTGTGTGCATAGATGGGTCAAGAGTATCTATGGTACTCGTGAGAGAGCTGAAACCACAAAAAATCTCATAAAGAGACGGTTCGGGATCACCCTCACACGTCTCGCATGTCAATTGAAAATGACCAAAGTAGTCCCGTAAAGGACATTCTTCGGCCATAAGGAGAAAGATATTTTTTTGGATTTTTTTAAAAATTTTTTTCAAAAGGAAAGAAAATATTTTTGGATTTTCTAAAAATAATGGAAGAAAATATTTATGGATTTTGTTTTTTTAAAAAGGAAAGAAAGAAAATATTTTTGGTTTTTTCTATTAAAATAAAGAAAGAAAATATTTTTGGATTTTTTATAAAAATAATAGAAGAAAATATTTTTGGAAGAAAAGGTGGGGAGAAATATGGACTATTTGAATGGACGGACTCACTAAAATCCGACTACCAAAAAATGAATTGGACACACACACGAGTCAAGAAAATTTCCTAACTAGCACATATCCAATTTTTATCTTTAGATTTAGTGAAAGGGTAGTCAAATTTTAATTAAGTCTGCGGGCGATAAAAATTCACGAAAATATTTTAGTGATCGCCTTTTCAAAAATGTTCTCCTATTGGGCTACCTAGTTAATTGATATTAAATTTAGTGATGGCTAGGGTAGCACACAATTGGTAAGAGAGTGAGTCGGGTGATGAAATCCCTTCTTGTGAGTGACCGGGTGTAGGTCTTAGCAATTTAATTCATCACACCATTCGAAAATAAATGCAAGAATAAAATCACACAAGAGCACACAAGAGCACACAAGAGCACACAAAATTGACTCACTAACATGAGAGGTGCGAGGGTTTGAGAAATATACCTCCCACGAATTTTAGGCCGTGGGGTGCCGAAAAATTTAAGTTGACCAGGGGGAGATCACGCCTATCTCAGTCAGCCCCAGGAGTCCTACCGACCCAAGGTAGAGAGGCTTCTAAATCCTCGCCTTTGGATGCCCTCTCTCTACCCTGTCCGGTTTCCCTATCACGTTTGTCTTCGATTATTACAATTTTTAAAATGAAAAATAAAATAAAGGTGTCTCTATACACCGCAATACAAGCCAAGAATAAAATAATCCTAAATACAAGCCTTCTAAAATAAATAAAAAATGGTACTAAAAAAAATAACAAAGTGCGAAAAATGAACTACAAGTTGAAATCCGCTCCAAGTGCTTCACGCTCCCAAGAATGACAACGACGCCATTTAAAGAGGGAACTTTTCGGTGTAGTTTTCTTTTGTCGTTGCTTGAAAAGCTCCTCTAATCAAAATATCAATTACCTAAAAAATATAATAAACTCAAGTGTAGAGGTAAGTAAGGGTATCAATCCACATCAAGAGGGTAAGCTAGAGACATACTCAATTGTAATTCAATTTTTATTTTCTTTTTGGGCTTTTGCTTTTTCTATTTTTTAGCCTTTTCAAATATTAAAACAATTAGGTGATGTGAGGTGAAATAACACTAAACTAAAATGAAAGATCAAATTATAAACTAAAAAAATAACTAAAATGGAAAATAAAGTTAACATTAAAATATGAGATAAATGAGGTAAATAATTGTGAGAACAATCAAGGAGTGGGATTACACCACAAATTTTAGCTATTCTAATTAATTAATTTAATTAATTGAATTCTCAGAAATTAATATCAAACTTACAAATCAGCTCTCGTTGCAAATGTAACTTCAATAGCAACCTTTTGGAAAATTAAGTTTAACACCCCATAACTCTAGAAAATAGATCTACGCTCCTTTTAATTAATCACCCGCTAGGATCGATCAATTAAAATTTATGTAAATCTTAGACAATAAATTTAGAGTTGAAATTCAAGTAATAATACCCCACTTAAGAAAACCCTATCTCTAGTTCGAATCTAAAATGGGTATTATAACTAGAATTTCAATTTTCTCTCGAAAATCATTTACCCTCTCTCGAGGCGTAAATTTAAGGGTGAGGGATCAAAATTAATATTCAAAGAGAATTTTCAAGTAATCAAACTAATTAAATTAAAATAACATCAAATAAGGGTTCACCCCACCCCTTGAAAGGGGATTTAGCCTAACATGGTATGAGATTTGACAAATTAATAATCAAAGGCATAAAATAAATGAGAAGAGAAGAACAATCAAAACAAATCGCTTTGAGTGAAATTGGACTTCAATCCTTAAATTTGCAATTTACATCCCTCCAATTGAGCATTCAAGTGATTTGCAATTAAATAATCACTCAATTAAATCTCTTACAAAATTTAACCTCACAAATATCTAACAAAAATAAAAATAATAAAATAAAACTATTTACAAAATGGTGTTTATCCTAATTTATTTTTTACACTAAACTATCTCTAACTCTCTCTAGAATTCTCTTCTCTATTTCATGATATCCTCCTCTTTATGAAGTGAGGTATTCTTTTTATAGTGGCTTATGGAGCTAAAGGGGTATTTTTGGGAATGGGCTTGTGTGGCCATCCCCGATCCTCGCTGAGGGCGGGCGCGTGAAGGGAGGATCCTCGGGTCCCGCGCGTCCTTCTCGGGAGCGCTTCGGCCGGCATCGTTTGAGATGAGTTGTAAAAATGTAGAGAGATTTAGAGTCGCCAGTCTATATTACTGAAAACAGACAAAAGAATAAGGGGAAGCCATCCCGAAGGATGGCATCCAAAGACATACGGTACATACGAAACCAAAATGATTCGAGAAGGGTTCAGAGGCTAAGTTACGAAATGGAAAGGTGTTAGGCACCCATTCCTCCCTTTTGATCTCTCATGGATGTTTGCTATTTTCCCGTTTTATTTTCCCTGTGATATGTGTGCATGTGTATATATATAGTGGAGATAGGAATTCTCGACTTGTATCATGGAAGAGATAAAGCGAGTCATCCATAGAAAGGTATAAAAATTATATTAGAAAATAAGATTTACGTGATTACCCTTTACGTTGATCATTATAACGGAACAATAACGCATATGGGGTAATACGTCACTAAGGACAAGTATATAGAATATAAGAAAATTGGATTTAGAGAAGATAGAAAATGAAGGAAAAAGTGAGAATAGGACTCGAGTTTTGGGTTTTACCCCGAGACGCCTACGTAGCCTATAAAGGCATCAAAGTCCACGTAATTCACATACAAAATGAGGGGTGGGGTTTATTCCATAAATCCAAATGGGGGATCTCTTATTTGTGAGTGTGTGTGTCTTTAGAAAAAAGTATTTTAGTTGTGAGAAAAGTGTGAGAAAAGTATGAGAATCCCTATTTGGAATTTATGAGGAAGCCCTCTTTTTCTTGTTTTTTGGGTTTTATTTATATGAAAATAAAAGGTTTGCAATAATAATAAATAAAAAGTATATTAGTATGTATGAGATGAGATAATAAAAGTGCTAAGTAGTAAAACAAGTTATTGAGAATTTAAGAGAATTTAAGAGAAAGTTGAGAAAGTTGGACCTTCTTGAAGATCTTGAGCTTGATCTTGAATGTTGGAGAGAAGTCCTTGCACTTGAAGGATGATAGAGAGTGGATAATCCCCCAAATTTGATGAAAAGGATGATGAAAAGTGGAAGTTAGAAAGAAATTTGGATGTTGAAATCGCGCTGTCTTCGAGAGAGGTTTTTAGGATTCGCTGAGAGCGATTTTGATCAGATCTGGGCTCCTCTTGAAAATGAGGTGAAGGCCTCCTTTTACAGGCCCAGGTCACTGCCCATCGGCATAGACCTGGTCCTTCCTATGGGCACCTGCCGATAGACAGGGTCTGGAACCTGCCATTTGGCAGTGTGTTTCAGGCCTTTTCGGAAAATTGGCTATCGAGGGAAAATCGTTGGTTAGAATCACATACGGGGTATACCATTAGAAAGGTAATTCAAATACCTTTGCAAGTCATTTGGACCACTCTCGGGTTCAGGAGTTTACTTTGGGTCAAATATGGCTCGGAAGCGTTTGTCCGTTCATTGGACGAGGAATTATTCGGATGCAAACGGATTGTTCGTCCACATGGTAAGTCTGAATCGTTCACGGGGTAGACCGTTGGAAAGGTTAGGAGATTTACTTCAACATTCCAAAGAGTTTGACCCGGTTTGGGGAGTTGACTTTGGTCAATCGAGCCCTAAAAGAATTCGGTGATCTCTTGGAGTCAAACGAACCGTTCGTCTGCATGGTAAGTCAGAATTGCGCTAGGAGCGGACCATTGGAAAGGGATTTTAAATCCCTTCGAAGATTCATTCAGCCTTGGTCGAGCTGAAGAGTTGACTTAGGTCAAACAGAGCCCGGGAGAGCCCGGTGACCTATGGATCAAGTTTTGGACGCAAACGAATCATTCGTCCGCATGGTAAGTCAGAATCGTGCATGGGATGGACCATTGGAAAGGGATTCAGTGCCCTTTGAAGATTCATTCAGTCTCGGTCGAGCTGAAAAGTTTGACTTTTTAGTCAAATGGAGCCCGGGAGTGCCCGATGGCTTCTAGGTCAGTACTCGGGGAATGACCTAGGTTTGTAGTGATGAAGAGAGGTACTAGGGACCTAAGGAGAGTTAGGGGGTAATAGAATGGGGTGTCTACAGAGCCCCTCGATGGGTGAGTTTGGAACAAATGATAGTCATCGAATAGACACCGCATGATGATTTTGATGGAGTGTGACCGATTCAGAGGGTCGAGGCTAATTCTGAGGACCTGAGGGGTGTGCCGGGGAGGATGAATTTTGTGGGTCAAAGTCAGATCAGTGGGATTAAGTGATAAGGGTGATCGATTCTGTGAGTCAGAGCCAATTCTACGGGCTTAGGGTGAAGATCTAATAACCGAGGTTGATTCTGACCTAAGAGTGATGACGACCGAGGACCGAGGTCAATTATGACCTAAGAGTAGTAACGATCGAGGTTAATTTTGACCTAACTCTGATGATGATCCAAGGCCGAGGTCAATTCTGACCTAAGAGTGATGACGACCGAGGACCGAGGTTAATTCTGACCTAACTTAGGTGACGACTGAGGATCGAGGTTAATTCTAACCTAACTCAGGTGACGATCCAAGACTGAGGTCAATTCTAACCTAAGAGTGGTGACGACCGAGGACCGAGGTCAATTCTGACCTAACTGAGTTGACGATCCAAGATTGAGATTAATTTTGACCCAAGAGTGGTGATGATCGAGGATCGAGGTCAATTCTGACCTAACTCAGGTGAGGATCCAAGACCGAGGTTAATTGTGACCTAAGAGGGGTGACGACCGAGGACAAAGGTCAATTCTAACCTAAATGAGGTAACGATATAAGACCGAGGTCAATTCTGACCTAAGAGTGGTGACGATCGAGGACTGAGGTCAATTCTGACCTAAGAGTGGTAAAGAGTGGTGATGACCGAGGATCGAGGTCAATTCTGACCTAAGAGTGGTGATGACCGAGGACCGAGGCCAATTCTGATCTAACTCAGGTGATGATGCAAGATCGAGGTCAATTCTGACCTAACAATGGTGATGACCGAGGTCAATTCTGACCTAACTCAAGTGACGATCCAAGACCGAGGTCAATTCTGACCTAAGAGTTGTGATGACCAAGGACCGAGGTTAATTCTGACCTAACTCAGATGACAATCCAAGACCGAGGTTAATTCCGACCTAAGAGTGGTGACGACCGAGGACCGAGGTTAATTCTGACCTAACTCTGGTGATGATCCAGGATCGAGGTCAATTCTGACCTAAGAGTGGTGACGACCGAGGATCGAGGTCAATTTTGACCTAACTCAAGTGACGATCTAAGACCGAGGTTAATTCTGACCTAAGAGTGGTGACGACTGAGGATCGAGGTCAACTCTGACCTAACTCAAGTGACGATCTAAGACCGAGGTGAATTCTGACCTAAAAGTGGTGAGGACCGAGGACCGAGGTCAATTCTGACCTAACTCAGGTAACGATCCAAGACCGAGGTCAATTCTGACCTAAGAGTGGTGACGATCAAGGACCGAGGTCAATTCTGACCTAACTCAGGTGATGATCCAAGACCGATGTCAATTCTGACCTAAGAGTGGTGACGATTGAGGATCGAGGTCAATTCCGACCTAACTCAGGTGTCGATCCAAGACCGAGGTCAATTCTGACCTAAGAGTTGTGACGACCGAGGACTAAGGTCAATTTTAACCTAACTCAGGTGATGATCTAAGACCGAGGTCAATTCTGACCTAAGAGTGGTGACGACCGAGGACCGAGGTCAATTCTGACCTAACTCAGGTGACGATCCAAGAACGAGGTCAATTCTGACCTAAGAGTGGTGATGATCGAGGATCGAGGTCAATTCTGACCTAACTCAGGTGACTATCCAAGACCGAGGTCAATTCTGACCTAGGAGTGGTGACGATCGAGGACTGAGGTCAATTCTGACCTAACTCAGGTGACGATCCAAGACCAAGGTTAATTCTGACTTAAGAGTGGTGACGACCTAGGACCGATGTCAATTCTGACCTAACTCAGGTAACGATCCAAGACTGAGGTCAATTCTGACATAAGAGTGGTGAAGACCGAGGACCGAGGTCAATTCTGACCTAAGTCAGGTGACGATCCAAGAGCGAGGTCAATTCTTACCTAAAAGTGGTGACGACCGAGTATCGAGGTCAATTCTGACCTAAGAGTGGTGACGATTGAGGACCGAGGTCAATTCTGACCCAAGAGTGGTGATAATCGAGGACCGAGGCCAATTCTGACCTACCTCAGGTGATAATCCAAGACCGAGGTCAATTTTGACCTAAGAGTGGTGACGACCATGGACCGAGGTTAATTTTTACCTAACTCAGGTGACGATCCAAGACCGAGGTCAATTCTTACCTAAGAGTGGTGACGACCGAGGACCGAGATCAATTCTAACCTAACTCAGGTGACGATCCAAGACCGAGGACAATTCTAACCTAAGAGTGGTGACGACCGAGGATCGAGGTGACTTCTGACCTAACTTAGGTGACGATCCTAGATCGAGGTCAATTCTGACCTAAGAGTGGATAAATATTGGATTTTGATTCTGCTGGAGAAAGTTCTTTGTGATTTTGATCTGAGCGGGGGAGCTGATAGTTGGGGAAGCTTTTGTTTCTTTAGGAGGCCTCGCAGGGGGGAATAACCAATTTTGGTGCTTTAAAAACTCCACTGGGGAAGTGATCAGGCGATCCTTAAAGATCCTCTGGGGCTTTGTCGGGAGGAGATTCACTTGGTTTATGAGGATTTTGCTGTGAAAGAGGGGTTCCGCTTGAGGGAATGTGAGATTTTCCTGATGAAAATGTTCTAAATAATTCGTGGGATTTTCAGGAATCTTTCGAGGATTTTTCGAGGCTTTCTGGTATTTTTTGGGAATTTCAGTACGAAATTTAAGGGGGATGCCGGTCGGCATGGTATGAGGGGTGCCATTCGGTAGTGGCACAGACTTTTGGACTACCTCGGGAAGGTAAGGAGTCAGTGCCGATTGGTATGGTGGGGGTCAGTGCCGATTGGCATGGCATTTGGCATCCTATATAAAGGGGGGAATCCCTTCATTTTTTTCACATCTTCTTTGCTTTATCTCTTTCTGTGATTCCTCTTCAAATCGTTCTAGCATTCTGATCTTCAAGAAATGGCCGCTTTCATGAGCACTGCAGTCCATAGGGAGTGGTTGACCATTGATGACTTGGCAAATGTGGAGTGGAGGGCTAGGGCGCCTCTTTCTTTTGGGAGCATGAGCGGACCTTGCTGCGGGAGCTGTCGCGTCATATCTATTCGAAAGTGAATCCTGGTGGTTATGTAAGTGACCTGACCTTTGACATTCCTTTCGTTTTGGTGATTTTTCTTTCTTTCTTGACTTCTGATGAGATTTTTTTCCTTTTTGCCAGTCCGATATTTCTTTGAAGAACATGCGCGCCCACGGGACGGCGGGGCTCAGGTATGTCTGGGAGCATCTCCCACCTGTGGTGCATTGGGTGGTTTCATCAGCGGGTTTTGGGAGGTTGGCATCTGCGCTGGATGAGACGCCTCGTTCGACAACGGTCCTGTGCGCTTTGGGGGAGATGTGGTGGGATACCACCCACACCTTCCATTTCAGCTTCGGGGAGATGACTGTGACTCCCATAGACATGCATCAGCTATTAGGACTGGATTGTGATGGTGAGGAGATAGAGGTGGATCACTCTTTACGGGTGAGATCGAAGGCAGTGCGTGAGACACTTGGTGATGTAGGGAGGATAGTTTATGGGGATTATATCTGGTTGTCCCTGCTGAAGGATGTTTTGTTGGGCAGGGTGATTGATGTGGAGGATGGGTTGCAAGTGAGGCATATGGCCCAATTATCTATTTTGTTGGTGTTGGGAGGTTTCATGGTGGCGTCGAGCGACGATGTCGTCCATTTATGGTTCTTGCCGTACCTGAGGATGTTTTTGAACATCCCTTTCTATGATTAGGGGAGTCTGACTTTGGCCACCCTTTACTCTTCTCTGGATGCATTCAGCCGGTGTTTCCTGTAGACTTTTACTGGCGCCACGTACCTTCTTGAGGTATTCTTCACTTTGCGCATTTCTTTTCATGCATTCGCATTTTCCTTATGCGTCTCTTTTTGTTTGTGAATTCTTATCTTTGACATACGTGGTTTTATGAGGTGATTGGGTGCAATACCCTGCTGCTCGCTCTGAAGGATGACACTGTTGGGGACTTTTGCCGATTGTATCGATGGCGTAAGGCCAATTGGCAGTCGAAGGGATCTCTCTCTCTGGAGGCGGTGGGTCAGGTCTTGAATGACCTGACTAGTGGTAGGGTAAGACTCTTTCCATTTCAGTCTTGGTTTTTCGTACCTTCTAATATTGTATTGATTTATGCCTGCTTGGAGATTTTCAGGTGACCTTTTATCCCTAGGGGACAGCCATTCAAGATGCGGGGACGACCGGGGTGAACGCGCAGATGAGGCATTTGCTGGCGCATGAGTTCGGCCATTCTTAGTATCTTGAGGAGATGGTGGTTCGCCAGATTGCTAAGGAGGAGGTGGTGGTGCCACCTGCGTAGCCTCCTACGTCTATGAGGTGGGAGCGACTGCTGTCGAAGGATGAGAGGATCGCGGTGATGATCGACGAGTCCTACTTATTGTACACTGATACGGTTGCGCCGTATGACTATATGGATTTTGTGACGAGCTGATTGATGGAGCCCGACATATATGATGCCCTGCCTTTCCCTCCTACGGGTTCGAGTCGAGCGGTGGGATCTTCCCACAGTGACGACGGTCAGACGGCATCTACGGCGACTGCGACTTCAGAGGTTCCTTTTGTGCGATTGCACACTCCTTCGTACAATATTCAGCGGGCTGATGGAGGGATGGTGCCTATGTTGCATCGTCCTCATGCGATGGTTTCAGAGGAGTTGGGTTTGACAAAGGAGGTCCTCCGACTTGCGGTATACCTTTATGTTCTTCTCTTTATTTCTTTTCTGTTTTGGTCATCTCTACTTTGATACTGATTTTGCCTTTTTCTTCCAGCAAGTTCGAGTGTCGACCACTTGGCTAAGAGACATTAGAGACTGGATATCTTCGGTGACTGCCCATAGTCGGGATGCGGTTCCTGTTCCTTCTTGCTTGGTGCCGTCTTCTTCGTTCGGAGAGGGATCTGGCTCGGGTAGTGGTGGTGCATCATCTCGTCGTAGGGGGAAGAGAGCACATCGCAGGGGTGGAAGCTCTTAGAGAGAAAGGTGGGTGAGAGAGAGAGAGAGAGAGAATGTGGGTTCGGGCTGAGTCCCGCTGTTTTTGCTTTTTATTTTTATTTCCTTCAAAATTGATCTAACACAGAAACAAATAGATGCAATGTAATGAAGTTTTTTATTATCTTTTATTAATGATGAATGCATGCACATGCTCTTTTTACTTTGCTGCTGAGACCGTAAAAAGGAGTATTTTTGGAATTTTTTGAATGAAAGTTTTAAAATAAAAGGGGGAATTATATAAAGAGGAAAAGGGATTTTGAATTTCTGTTGAGAATATCAATTTATTTTTATTGAGTTTTCTATTTTGACAAAAGAGGAAAAAAGGGAAATTTCTAAAAATGGGGGATGCCGATCGGAAAGCACCCTGTCCTGTGTATTGACAGTTCAGTCCAGTCCCATCACTTCAAAGCTTTGATTGGTACCCTCTTCAGCCTTTTGTATTTTGTGGGGTAGGATCACTTTCGATTTATGTAGGGATTATGTCTCTTGTGAGGGTTCTTAAGTATAGAAAGGGGTAAGGGTGGAGTGTTTTCATCACACCTTCGCACTCTTACTTACTTGCCCACTATCTCTTAGCCTTGCAAGATGGCTCTCCCTAGTAGCATTGAGTTTTCTAACTACCTCGAAACCTTGGACGCAATGTGCTCTTATAATATCGACTATGATGCTTTCAACATGCGTCGAGTCTCCTTGTGGCGCAATCGGCCTATCGAATGGAACATCCTGATGGCGGAAGTATAATTCTAGTACCCCGAGGACCACGTATTCTACTTTGGGTTGGATGAAGTTTTTCCTACCTACGAGGAATTTTCTGTCATGCTGGGTGTAAATCCCAGTGTTGCTGCGGCTTTGCCCGAATTTTCCAATTCTCCTAGGGATTTTTTGTCCGGGCTTCTTCATATTTCATCTTCGGCGGCTAAATCATTGGTTTCTGGAAGAATGATCTCCCTCCCGATAGTGCTGTAGTCCATGCATTTGTGGGAAGTAGGTGATGCTGGCTATGCTGGAGCCGTTGCTCTGGGCCTATTTTCAAAATTACTGCTGGTGACTAGGGAACTGCTGGTGGACCCGCAACTTGTAGCCATTACTTCATGGATGTCATACCGTCGTAAACCCGTGGCGATGATACTGGAGGAGACGCTGAATGGTCTGGATTCTTGGAGAGAAGGTCGTTCTGATATTCTGAGGGGTAGCCCCATGATTCTATTCATGTGGTTGTCTGAAAGACGCCGCTTGGTGACACGTTCAGAATATCCTTTATCGGTTGCACCCAACTTCTTTTCGCGTCACTTCTTCTATGTTGGCCTGGATATTACGAGTTGGGAGAATTGGTTTGTGGAGCATGGGGCTCGGAGTTTGTACTGGTCAGTGCCTTGGTGGGGGCAGTTGCTGCCTGTTCTGGAGCTAGGAGAGTACTCATATGTGCGGCTGGTTGGTCTCAGACATACCTCTTTTTATTTTCCTTGGCGACTTCTGCGCTAATTTGGCTGGGCACAGGTTGTGCCACCTCGGACACTAAACTTCTTTCCGATAGACGTTTTGACCGAGCGCATGCGTCTGTTGCTTGGATCTCTGTGGAGAATCAGCGTCCGTCGACCATCCCTCTCAGTCTGTCGAGAGAGTTCGGCATGTCCCTGGGGATTATATGAAGTGGTTATGGAGGAGAGTAGTCAGCAAGATGCTGGCAGTGGAGACTGAACAAAGGTGGTTTGTTTTATTTAACACCATGGAAGGGGGTGTTGTGGTTTTTTCGAAGATGGTTCAGGCTTATCGGTCCATGGAGTGTTTACGACACTCTATTCAGGTAGGGGAAATTTGGGGGCCCTAGGATGTAGATGATGAGGGTGCAGGCTCCTCTGGTAGATGTGGGTAGGACTCTTACAGAGTTTATTTGTGTAATAGGGAATAGATGTGGGGATTTTATTTGGCTTTTTATGGTAGTAAGGGGAAGGGAGTTATCTGTTCCTTTTCTTATGTAATCCATGCTGTAATTTATTATTAGTGAAATAAGCAAGTTTCTGATCATCCAATTGTGCCTTTTGATGAATTTTGTAATTTTGAATTATCTATACTGATCGCTAAGGCATGCATAATCCCTTTATTCAAGTTTTTGTTAGAATGAACTTCCGTTCTCGGAGATAAGAAAAAAATAGTATTTTGTGAAAAAGAAAGGGCCGTGCTCCTGTAAGATGTATGAGCTGCATAAGTACCTCTGGGGATTTTGATTTTTTTTTTCTTGAAAAATGTTTTTTTTTGCAAAGGATCATGCCCACGTAGTTCTGGGTAGAGGGAAATGAAGAGAGATTTTTTTAGAATAGAAGGGAGATGAGAAGAGTTGTAGCGCGCCGAGATTCTAGACTAGGAGTATAATTTCTTGAGACGGTCCAGGTTGACTGGGCGAGCCATCTCCTCCCCATCTAGGTCAATGAGTATGGCGGCACCGCCGGATAAGATTTTCTTCACAATGTAGGGGCCGCTCCAATTGGGCTTAAATTTCCCTCTGGGGTCCCATATGGGTTCTATTATCTCCTTGAGGGCTAAATCCCCTTCCTAGACACCGCGATCCTTGACTCTCTTGTTGAATGATCACGCTATTAAGTGATGATACCCCTGTATTTGGTAAAGAGCTTTCAATCTCCTTTCATCTAGGATGGCCAGCTCGTCGAGATGACTTTGGCACCAGTCTTCTTTATTAACTTTGCTTTCGAGAATGACGCGTAGCGAGGGTACTTCCATCTCCACAGGTAGGACCGCTTCCATGTCGTAGACCAGAGAGTAAGGGGTAGCCCCAGTAGAGGTTCGAATCAAGGTTCGATATCCCAGAGGGCGTACGGGATCCGATCGGCCCAATCCCTAAAGCTTCCGGTCCTCTTGCTGATGATGGCTTTGAGGTTCTTATTGGCGGATTCAACTGAACCATTGGTCTGAGGTCGGTAGGGAGAAGATTTTTGTCTCTAAATCCCGTACTCATTGACTACTTCTGTGACTTCTGCTTCGAAGTGAAACTCGTTATCTGACACTAACTCGTACGGGACCCCATATCGGCAGATGATATTTTTCTTGAGGAATTTGGACACTTTCTTGGCGTTTAATACTACGTATGACTCAACTTCGACCCATTTGGTTAAGTAATCAATGGAAACTAGGATGAACTCATGTCCGTTTGAAGCCTTCGGTGTAACCTTCCCTATGATGTCGACACCCCAGGTGGAGAACGGCCAGGGAGAGGTCATGTTGTATAATTCTCGCGGAGGCAGGTGTTGAAGATTGTAGAACTGTTGCATTTGAGGCACCTCCGGACATAGGCGGTGCAATCTTGGTCCATGGTGGTCCAGTAGTAGCCCTGCCGGATGATCTTATTGGCAAGCATGTGACCATTTATGTGGTACCCGCATTCCCCGTTGTGGATCTTCTGCATTATTTTCTCAATCTCAGCCCCTGCGATACAGTGTAGATGAGTCCCATCAAAGTTCCTCTTGAGTAGAGCTTTATGATAGATGGTGTACTGGGCGACTAGTCTTTGGAAGGTTGTTCGGTCTTTCTTATTGGAACCCTCGAGATACCTACCATGTTTGAGGAGGCACCAGATATCATAGTACCAGCAATCGGCTAGTTCAGGATCTTCGGTAGAGACGAGCTCAATATGATAGCAGTGGGTTAGTTTGTCCTACTTTTGAACTAGGAAGGGGGTCATTGTTATTCCTTTGGGCATGTCGACCATGGAGGCCAAGGTAGCGAGAGCATCGACTAGGTTATTCTTTGGTCGAGGTAGGTAATGGAAGGTGATATCTCAGAATCTGGAGGCTAACTCTTCTAAGTGGGCATGGAAGAATTGGAGTTTTTCATCCTTGACTTTACACTTTTTGAGCACTTGACCGATGATGAGGGCAGAATCCCTGTAGACATCAAGGTATTGAATACCTTTCTTGAGAGCAACTTTGAGGCCTACTGTGCATGCCTCGTATTCCATCATGTTGTTGGTGTAACGAAAATCCAATTTGATGGCGATGGGAGTGTGGGAGTCATCAGGGGCGATCAGAAGTATCCCAATGCCGTATCCCTTTTTGTTGACAGCGCTGTCAAAGAACATTTTCCATCGAAGGTTGTCTTGAGCGGTGGAGAGGATATTTTCATCTGGGAATTCGGAGATCTAGACATCTGCTTCTTCTACGGGGTAATCAATGAGGTAGTCGGAGATGGCTCTTCCTTTAATGGCTTTTTACGTGATTTACACGATATCGAACTCGGTTAGGAGCATCAACCATCGGGACATTCGACTGGATAAGGTAGGTTTCTCAAGCAGGTATTTGATGGGATCCATTCGGGATACAAGTTTGATGGGGAAGGCGATCATGTAATGTCGCAACTTTTGGGTGACCCAGACAAGTGAGACACACGCCTTTTCCAAAGTAGTGTAGTTGACCTCGTACCCGACCAATTTTTGACTAGCATAATAGATGGCTCTTTCTTTGAGGGAGTCTTCAAGGTATTGGGCTAGCAAAGCCCTAACTGTAGTATCGGTTAGGGTTAGGTATAGGAGGAAAGGGAGACCAGGCTATGGTGGCATGAGCACTAGAGGTTGGGTAAGATATTGTTTGATTCGGTCAAAAGCTTCTTGACAAGCCTCGTTCCAAACCTTGGTTGAATCCTTTCGGAGGAGTTTAAAGATCGGTTCACAGATGGAGGTTAGCTGGATGATGAACCGACTGATATATTGCAATTTCCCAAGAAAACCTAAGACTTCTTTCTCTGTTCGGGGCGGTGGCATCTCAAGTATAGCCTTCTGCTTGTGGGATCTGCTTTTATCCCCTTCTCACTGACCATGAATCCTAAGATTTTTCCATTTGTAATACCGAAGACACATTTTTGTGGATTGAGTCCCATTTGATACCGTCGCAATCGTTCGAAGAACTTTCGGAGAGCGAGAACATGACCTTCTCTAGTTTTGGACTTGATAATCATATCATCCACATAAACCTTGACTTCTTTATGAATCAAATCGTGCAGGATGGTTGTGGCAGCCCTTTGGTAGGTGGCCCCAGCATTCTTGAGACCAAATGGCATAATGGTGTAGCAAAAGGTTCCCCATGGGGGTGATGAATGCGGTTTATTGGTGGTCTGGGTGCATCTTGATTTGGTTGTATCCGACAAACCCATCGACGAATGACTTGAGAGCATGACTGGCTGTGTTGTCCACGAGCATGTTGATATTGGGTATATGATAATCATCCTTTGGAGAAGCTTTGTTTAAATCTCGGTAGTCCACACACATTCGAACCTTCCCTCCTGATTTTGGCACAGGTACTATGTTGGCTAGCCATGTGGGATATTCAATCACACGAATGAAGCCCACGTTCAACTTCTTGACCACCTCTTCTTTGACCTTGAGCGACCATTCGGTGCGGAGCTTTCTTAATTTTTGTTTAACCGGCTTGTTATCTGGGACAGTGGGGATCTCCTGCTGAGCTATTTCAGGATCAATGCCGGGCATATCATCATAGGACCATGCAAAGACATCCACGAATTCCTTTAGCAATTCTTCAAGTTGTGCACGCTCATGCTCGTCAAGGGTAGCCCCTATCCTAATCTCGCGCAATTGTCTACTAGAACTGAGATTAATAACAATATTCTCTTCTTCATTAACTTGAATGTGGTTATGTTGTTTATTATTAACCTTATTTAGAACAGTTAAGAATTGTTCATTTGCAAAATCATCATCATTAAAAGTTCGATTAGAATCCAAATAATTAATGTAAGGAACAACAAGATACTCAAAATCTTCATTTATTTCATTGATAGGAAAAACAACATTGAGAACCTTATCAAAAGAGGTCTCGATTACATTTGAACAATGATAGACAACATAAGAAGAAATAGGGTAAACATTGGGGCTAGGGCAGATTTCAAGTGGTAGAACTGGCACAGCATGCCAGTTGAGGAGGGGTGTATCGACAGCTTTAATCAGATGGGATGGATCCATTGATGTAGTGCCTGAATGAAACATGCTGAGTGCCAACCCCAATGTCTATAAGTTGAAGGAATCTTCGGAATCACTTTCCTCAGTATTTTTGATATCTTTGATGAGCAGTTGTACTTGGTGTTAGAAACTTTCGGCCCATGGGTAGCTATCTTGGAAAAAGATTTTCTTTCCAGGCTTTATCTTCTTGTCTGTGTGGTCATACCATGGTTCTGGAAAATCGCCAAAGGGGAAGTTTTTGCCTTCTTTGATGAATCTTCCATTTAAGGAGTCTCTTGGGATAGTTGGGATGCAGTCTAACCTTCTCTTTGGTTGAGACTGGTGGATCATTCTGAGTTCTTGTTCTGATGGTTGATACCCCAAGCCACAAGGAGGGAAATCTTTCTTCCGATCGATGGGCTCAAGTATCCCTTGCTGCCTTTGCCCTAGCCCTAGTCCGAGCATGAAGTGCATGTTTTTGAACATCTGAATCACATTGACATTGCTATGAGGGTCGTATTCTAGACAAGCCTTTTCTTTGAAATCGTCCCTTGCCGGGAGTAGGAGTGGCTCAACTCGGAATCCTAATAGGAGCATATCATTTGACCCGTGCTGTATCTCAAGGATTGGACTGCTGGTGCTTGCACCCTCGACATTTTTGTCATCGCCCAGAATGGTGATGACTCGCCCGTAAGCGTAGAACTTCAATTTTTTATGGATTGAGGAAGACACACCCTTGATACTATGGAGCCAGGGTCGTCCGAGCAACAGGTTGAAACAAGATGGGATGTCTATGACTTGGAATTCGATAACAAGGTTTATAGGGCCAACCCCTATTACAAGATTTGTGGATCCCATCACCTCCCGGCGGGTATTATCGTAGGCACGTACAGCAATGGAGGTTGGAGCAAGGTTGCTTTCTTTCAGGCCCAAACACTTGAAGGTTCTCAGTGGGCCGACATTCAAGGCGGATTCGTTATCGATAAGAGAGAGTGGCACGACCTTCCCCATAAATTCGACGGAGATATTGAGTGCATGATTGTGATTTGGCCCAATTCTGGTGATTTCTTCTTCAGAAAATGATAGCATTCGGGTAGAGGTCAAGGATCCGAACAGATTTATCGCTTCTTCTGGTGTAGTAAAAGGAGGAACTGTGGGTCCAGTGATCAGCTTGATTAAAGCATTTCTGTGTAGCTGGGAAGACATGAAAAGCCCCTATAAAGTGATGTTAGCTTGAGTTTTCTTCATTTGATCGAGGATCTTGCTCTCCTCGATGGTCATCTCTGGCATAGGAAGGTTTTTAATGCCCTTCCCTTTGTCATTTGTTGGTAGTGAGCTTGGAACCTGGTAATGTCTCCCTGATCTGGTCATGTGATTTACTGAAGAAGGGAAGAACATGAATCCCATTTCATCATTAATCTCAGGTTGTTCTGTCACCCTGTTTATTTCTCCGAGGAGTTCTTCAAATGATATCATCCCACATATGTCGACTACTGGGCTAGTTCTTCCTGAATCTTGTTCTTTACTCGAATCTTTTAATTCTCCCCCCATCCAGTGGCAACAATCATGTCTTTCCATATAAAGTCAATGCATTCCATAACTTCAACGTCTTCTTCATATAGGTCTTCCAATTCTGTGGGGATATATATGGTTGAAGGGACCAAGCGTCTTGTAGCTTCAAAATGTCAAGTAACCCGGTGATACTACAAATGTTGTTGGTTTGCCCGAATAATTTTGCCATAATTTGGACAATATCATCTAGGCTGACTTCATCGATTGGTACCACCCACTTGTCTGAATCTCGAGCCCACTTTCGTGCTTCCATGAACAGTGTACTGAACCTTTGGCAATAGATGACCATCTGTGAGGGAAATTTGAGCCCGAACTCTTGGAGTTGGTTTAACACCTCTGATAATTTTATATTTTCATTTTCATAACGGGTATGGACAGCGATGCATGCTCTAGTAAGGAGTGACAATGCCTGATCAGCGAGGCTAGTAGGGTGTAGAAGGAAATATGGGCAAATTTGAAGAGGTTTAGGAGAGTATATGGGTGTGATTTGAGTTGAGGGGTTGAAATCTGGATTTTCTTCTAAGAAGATGGCATTGATATGATTTGGGAGTGGATTGTGAGTAATGTTTGGCTTAGGATTGGATGGTGGGGCGATGGTACCCGGTCAATAAGATCTTGGATTCTGTTTCGTAGGTGAAAGCATTGGTCCGTGGTATGGCCATTAGTTTGGTGAAAGGCACAATAAGCATCGTCCTTGAAGTTTCTTTGGAGTGGATCTGACAATGGACGAGGATCCAAGGGTTTGATGAGGTTTCGGCTTAATAAGGCTTGGTAAACTTTGGAGAGGGGAGCATGGAGCTCAGTGCATTACCTTCGTATGGGGGCAGGGCGGATTTTTGGGGCCCATGATGTGGTTGGTTGAGAGATGTTGTTGATGGTTGAGACTGTAGCACTGGCAGGCTTGAAGCCCTTATACCTTTGACTCACTTGAGTCTATACTATATAAGTGCTCATCTAGTTTGGAAATTGTGACAAAATTATACCCATCCTAGAAACCAAAGAGCCTCAGAAGTTGGATTGCCTATTCATATCTCTTACTTGTAGTGATCAAGAGACTATTGCCAACACTCACACACTTAGAATTCAATTCATACATATCATATTGCATTATAATGCGTGTACACGTGTTGAGTGTGTTTAAATCCCTAAGTTTGATTTTTAATAATTTTTTTGGGATTTTTTAAACATTTTTTAAACAATGTTTTATTAATTAAAACTTGATTTAAAAGTTTTGGGGTCAATCTCTTAATATCATTTGTTGTGTTTTATGGCCTAATGTTACCTTGGGTAGAATCCAAAAGCGGCAGAGACTTCAGGGTATTCTTTGTAATTAGTTTCGACGCGCGTTTTATATCCCTTAACTGGCCAACACCTGTTGCCCTCTGATTGGTTAAGAGTGTGTTTCTTTACTGAGACAATAGACGTGTGTGTTATCAGCCCTTGGATTATTTCTTATCAATGGTCTGCATGTTTCCTTGATGGATCCCCGTGTAACTTTTTAAGCCAATCAGCGTTCGTTTAAGCACCGCCTTATATGAGCCCTTAGATTCAAGTCAATTTAAATTGACTTGATCTCAGCCCTTGGTTTTTATCAGATATCTCGAACCTTATCCTCTCACTATAAAAAGGACCCTTCCCTCAGACTTCGAAGACTTTTGCCATTTGATTTCCTTTGAGAATTAGAGAGAGAAGAGAGAGAAGAGAGAGAAGAGAGAAAAACAGAGAGAGTTGACAGAGAGAGTTAGAAACCCTAACTTCATTCGTCTAAATTCCCTTCAAACCTAACCCAAACACCATACCCAGAAACACTACCCTGAGTGTTCTTGAGTGTTTGAGAGTTTGAGTTGAGTTATTGTTGTTACTGTAACCTTGTGTTCGTGAGATCTTGTTTCCAACTTAGACTTTTACTTAGATCTAGTTTCTGATTTCATAGAAATCTCAGATCTGAGTTATTCATGTTACATTACACTTAGTTTATTCTTTATTTCTCATCTTGAGAAATATATTGTTGATTATTATCTCTAAAACGTTTTCTGACTTTAAAATCAACAATAAATGCTTTCTGTTTCTTGTTCTTGTAAAATTAAACCTTTGACCTAGTTTGGAATCTCACTTGGAGGTTTTCAATCTCGAAAAGTTTCTCTCAATTTTGAGATTGATTAAGACCTTGTCTGTCTTCCTAGCAAGGTATCCGTGGATTCTGGGATTAATTTAAAGGTCAAATAAGTTTCTAGTTTTGTAAGAAGAAAGAAAAGAAAAGATCATAGCCTATAGTGTAACTGTAATTTGTTAGGACTGTTTGTTCTTAATAAGTGTGTTTGTGTGTGCATGCATGTGTTAGAAAGCACCTCCACCAACACTTACACCCTACAACACGAAAAGTGTTGGTAATAAGATCTTGTGATCATAAGTCGACGTAAAGTGCTGGAATAAATCAGAAGTTGACAAACTGAGAGAACTACATCTACAATCAGAACTGCAGAGAAGTTATAAGGACACCAGAGGGTACATTCCTAAACTTATATAGGTCTGAGTTGTTTGCATGTTAGTTATATAGTTTGTAACTCATATATTTGTTTTAGTAGATTTTTCATTTTACTCCGTAGAGGGAGTCGCAGATGTTTCCTCAATTGGTGAGGTTTTACCACGTAAAAAATTGTGAACAGAATCTTTCTACATTTTCTCATCTCACTCTTGGTTGTGATGTGTTTAAAACTTGTTTAAACTATCTTTTAAACTTGTTACCCAAATCTTGAAAAAGATCTCGTACATACTGTTTTATTAAACACTTCTTGTGGTTAATCCTTTTTGATTTAAGAAAAGAGTTTCTTCAAAAAACAACTCGGAGTTACTTAAATAGTTTATTTTCAATAAACGGCTTTAGTAACGCATTTTTCAATTGGTATTAGAGCTTTGTAAAACTGCTTTTAAAGAGATCCCGTGTTTCTGAAATTGTTTTCTGAAAATCAAATATGGACGAGAAAAATGAAAGATTTGATAACTTGACCAGACGTCCAATCTTTGATGTAACCAATTTCACTTACTGGAAAGTAAGGATGATTGCTTTCATTCAAGGAACTTTGGGAGATGATGTCTAGGACATTGTTGAAAATGGTTATAATTTTCCTATTAAACCAGCCAACGAAGGAAGTAATGAGAGAGTTAAGAAAGTTTTAAGTGAGTTCACTCAAGAAGAGAAACAAGTTTCTCGAAATAATAACAAAGTAAAGAATGTCATATTTATGTCTATAAATGAACATGAGTTCAAAAGAATCGCATCATGTACCACTTCTAAGGAAGCTTGGGACACCTTAGTCACTGCCCATGAAGGAGACACTAGAGTTAAGGCTGCTAAAACCCAAATGCTTATTCAGCAGTATAACTCTTTAATTATGTCTGAGACTGAATCATTTGATGACTTCTATATGAACCTGACTGATATTGTGACCAAATTGCATGCTAATGGGATAACCTATGATAGACAAGAAATTGTATCTAAAATTCTGAGATCATTACCACAGAAGTTTGATAACAAAAGATATGCTATTGAGGAAATGTGTGATATAAATCTCACTCCTGAATTAATCAGTAGTAAACTAAGAACTGTGGAAATGGAACTGGAATTTAGGAAACAATTAATCCAATCACATAGGAAACAGACTAGCTCCAATCTAAACTTCTCTTCTAAATTGATTAAGCCTGAGTTTAATACTTCCAATGATGAATCTGATGAGGATTGCGATATAGAGAGTTTGGACAATCAGATTGCCTTAATGACAAAACAGTTCAAGAAAATCATTAAGCTTAGAAACAAAGTGGTAAATAAACAAGGCAAGTCAAATTATCCAACTCCCTCTAGTCACAGACATCATGAGAAAATCAATGACAAAAATCACAAGGACTCTCATATCAGACCTAATAGAGACCTTAAGAAGACTGAATGCTATAGATGTGGTAAACTGGGGCACATTTTACAAGACTGTAGAGTTAATTTGAACACTCAAAACAAACACACTAGAGCTAACATCTGCAAAACATGGGATGATTCAAGTGACTCTGAAAATGAGGAACCAGAGTCATCAGATGTTTTTGATCCTTGCATGTCCTTCTTTGCAAAGATTATTTATAATGATGAAATGCCTATGTTTGTTAATGAGGATGAACCAAATAATTCTATGACTGATACTTCGAATGTGGTTATTACTCGTTTAGATGCTTTGATTACTGAGAATGTTGCATGTTCTACCTCGGGGTGTGTGAGTCAAAGGGAATGCGATAATGACGATGTTAACGGGTGTGTGAGTTCTAAGAATGAAGCCTTAGGGGTCACTTCACACACCACACTTAGTGACTCGGACAATTAAGACCTCCCAGACATTCACACACTTTACACTAAGACTCTCAAGAAAAGCGCTAGACTAGAAAAGACTGTTAAAGATCTTACCAAGAAATTGGAAGATCTAAGCCTGATGGTTAAACTAAATGCTGAAGAGTACACTACCCAATGTTTAACTCATGAAAGTGAAATTAAAGTTTTTGATGAAAAACTGAAAAATTTGACTGAAATAAATGAAATTCTGGAGAAAAAATACAAAGGGACATTGTTAGAATTGGAAAAAACCAAAGAAAAGACAACAACTGTTTTCAAAAAATTTACAAAATTTGAAAATAATTCTAACTGTTTTGACGAATTTGTTGTTGAATCTAAAACCAATTCTGATGATCGAACTGGTATAGGATTTTGTCCCAATTTGAAAACACAAACAAGACCTTTTGAACCTATCAAGTTTGTGTCAGGAGGCAAAAGACCTATTGAAACATGCCCAGATTTTCATTCCCTAAAAACTGAGTTTGATTTAAAACATCAAAACTTCAACATTGGGGAATCAAGTTGCTCTAAGCATAAAAGTTCACCTAGGTCTAAATACGTCTTCCCTTTTATAAAAAAGAGTGAACCTATCTTCAAACCTGTACTACCCAGGAATAAAGTTCAGACTGGAAACTTTTCAAAACCCATGTTTAGAGACTTTCCTAAGGAGACCCCCATCTTTAGCAATCTTTATTGCTCCTACTGTGACATATATGGTCACTCTTTCGATGGTTTCTATGCTAGGAGACTTGTCAAACCTATCTATAATCCTCGTACTTACAGGAACTTTAACTATTCTAGGAGGAGTCGAAACAATTATATACTTCCTAGACAGCCGGATAAAAACTCTAACTATAGAAAGAGAAAGACCAAACCTAAAATAACATTTCCTAGAAGGAATCCTAAACCAAATGCTCAAGTCTTTCACAAAATTCAAAATCATGCGCAAAACATTTTTCAGCAAAAATCTAATGCTCGTAAATTTTATCAGTTGAGAGCTAGTAAGCGCAAGATGAAAACTAGAGAAATTTGGATTAAAAAAGATGATCTATTACCTCAGATGAAGTGTAATATTCTTGTTACTGCTTTAAAAGACAAACACACATCATCTGGTTGGTATTTAGACTCTGGATGTTCTAAGCACATGACTGGAGATGAATCTAAACTTTTAAACAAAACCACCTTTGCTGGTGGTAAAGTCATTTTTGGTGATGGAGTTTCATCTCAAATCATAGGCAAAGGAACTCTCCAAGAAGATGGGATTCCTATTCTTAAAAATGTTCTTCTAGTTAAAGGTCTAAAGGCCAACTTACTTAGTATTTCGCAGTTTTGTGACTCATAACATACTGTTACTTTTTCAAAGAACAATTGCAAGATTTTAAATGAAAAAGGTGAATGCATAATTACTGGATTCAGAACTCCTGACAACTACTACACTGTCAAGAACAATTCTGAAATTTGTAATGTTGCCAGAATGGATGACAACGAGATATGGCATAACATAATGGGTCACATAAATTACGATAATCTTAGTAAATTGTCTACTCAAGACATAGTAAGAGGAATTCCAAAAATTAAACCCATTCATAATATTGTTTGTGGTTCCTGTCAAGAAGGTAAAATTGTTAAGGCCCCTCATAAGAAAGTCAAAGATATTCTCACCTCTAATCCCTTAGAACTCATCCATATGGATCTAATGGGTCCTTCCCAAACTGTTAGCCTTTGTGGACACAGTTATATCTTAGTTATGGTTGATGACTTCACCAGATTTGCTTGGGTAGCCTTTTTAAAATAAAAGTCTGACACTTTTCAAACCTTCCTAAAAATTCTTCTTAGGATTGAAAATGAAAAGGACACTCAAGTAAATAGAATCCGTAGTGATAGAGGTGGTGAATTCAAAGACACTGGCATTATAGAATACTGTGACTATAATGGTTACAAACACGAGTTCAGTGCTCCTAAGACGCCTCAACAAAATGGAATCGCCGAGAGAAAGAATCTTACCTTGCAAGAGATGGCACGTGTCATGTTACATGCCAAGAATTTACCTAAATATTTTTGGGTAGAATCTATTCGTACTGCGTGTCACATCATTAATAGGGTCTATCTTAGAAAGAATTCCAAACAAACTCCTTATGAACTTTGGTACAATAAAAAGCCTAATCTCAAATATCTTAGAACCTTTGGCAGTACTTGTTATGTATGCAAAGATAGGGAAAACTTATCTAAATTTGAGAGCCGGGGAGATAAAGCCATATTTCTAGGATACTCACCTAACAGTAGAGCTTATCCAGTGTATAATCTTCGCACTAAAACCATGATGGAATCCATAAATGTAATTGTTAGTGACACTACTGTAGAAAGCAAGACTGGTGAATTACCTATTGAAGAAGAGTCTTCAAATATTTTATAAAATGACCCTTCTGAAATAGAAAATTCATTACCTATTGAGACACCTGAAGTATCTAACTGGGTTTCTAAAGATCATCCCATAAACAACATAGTTGGCAACCCTAGTGATCCAGTGCGTACAAGATCCCAACTTAGAAATTATGCACATTATGCATGTTTTGTTTCCCTTGTGGAACCAAAGAATGTAAATGAGGCATTGAATGACTCTCACTGGATTTCTGCTATGCAGGATGAAATTTTACAATTTGTCATTCATGATTGATGGTATCTTGTTCCACGTCCTGATCATAAAAAGGTTGTTGGTACTCGTTGGATTTTCAAAAATAAAACTGATGAAAATGGGATAATAATTAGAAATAAAGCAAGATTAGTTGCTCAAGGATACTCCCAAATAGAAGGAATTGATTTTAACGAGACCTTTGCCCCTGTTACTCGTTTAGAATCAGTTCGTCTGCTTTTCGCTATAGCTTGTCATATGCGTTTTACATTATATCAAATGGATGTCAAATCTGCGTTCCTTAATGGAATACTGGCGGAGGAAACCTATGTAGAAAAACCTAAAGGGTTCATTGACCCTAAATATCCAAATCATGTATTTCGTCTGAAAAAGGCTTTATATGGTCTTAAACAAGCTCTTAGAGCTTGGTATGAGAGTCTTTCCAGTTTTCTTTTGGATAAAGGTTTCAAAAGAGGTGGAAATGACCAAACTCTATTTGTCAAACATTTTGACAATCACATTACTATTGCTCAAGTATATGTAGACGATATTATATTTGGATCAACTTCTACCTCAGGAGTAAAATCCTTTTCTGAAATTATGTGTAAGGAATTTCAGATGTCCCTTATGGGGGAGTTGCAGTTCTTCCTAGGTCTCCAAGTCAAACAAAATCTAGAAGGATTATTCGTTTCGCAATCTAAGTACGCTTTAGAGATCGTTAAGAAATTCGGCCTCGAGAGTTCTAAAGATGCTAACACACCTATGAATACTACGGTAAAACTATCAAAAGATGAAAATGGAAAATCTGTAGATCCTACTCTATATCGTAGTATGATTGGCACACTACTCTATCTTACTGCCTCACGTCCTGATATCATGTATGTTGTATGTGTTTGTGCTCGTTATCAAAACAACCCTAAAGAGAGCCATTTGAATTCTGTTAAACGTATAATTAAATATTAAAGGCACTCTGAATTTAGGACTTTGGTACACTAATGACACACCAAGCACTATTATTGGGTACACTGATGCTGACTCGGCTGGATGTACTGATGATAGTAAAAGCACTTCAGGAGCATGTTATTATATTGGTAATAACTTGGTAGGATGGAGTAGTAAAAAACAAAACTGCACATCACTCTCGACTGCTGAATCTGAATACATAGCCGCTGGTAGCTGTTGAGCTCAATTATTATGGCTTAAACAAATGCTAAGTGATTATGGTATTCAAGAAAACCAATTGCATCTCTATTGTGATAATCAAAGTGCAATTAATATTTCTAAAAACCTTGTTCAACACTCGCGAACAAAGCATATAAAAATAAGACATCATTTTATACGCGAATTAGTTGAATCTAAGGAATTAGAAATCAATTATCTTCCTACTGATCTACAACTCGCAGATATGTTTACTAAGCCTCTTTATTATAATAGATTCATTTCATTACGAAAATCTATTGGTATGATTTGTGCTGAGTAATACCTTTGCTGCTTGTCCAAGTTTTCCCTTTGTCCATTTGAGACAGAATGGGGGAGAAATTTGAGTCTACTAATCTCTTACATATACTAAACAGCTTGATCTTAGTTATTCATTGCAGGTATTCCTTTTGTACAGTCATTCTCAACAGTTATTTTAGGGTATTATATTGTAAATAGTTGAGTTATGTACTTTTTGATTTCTGGGACTTGGGTAGATAGAATTTTGTTAGGACTAAGTTTTTCTTATTTTTGTTACCCTACGAGTCCTAGTTGACTCAAAGGAGATTTTGTCTCATATTTCCAAAGGGGGAGATTGAAGCCCTTATACCTTTGACTCACTTGAGTCTATACTGTATAAGTGCTCATTTAGTTTGGAAATTGTGACAAAATTATGTCCATCCTAGAAACCAAAGAGCCTCAGAAGTTGGATTGCATATTCATCTCTCTTACTTGTAGTGATCAAGAGACTATTGCCAACAACTCACACACTTAGAATTCAATTCATACATGTCATATTGCATTATAATGTGTGTACACGTGTTGAGTGTGTTTAAATACCTAAGTTTGATTTTTAATAATTTTTTTGGGATTTTTTAAACATTTTTTTAACAATGCTTTATTAATTAAAACTTGATTTAAAAGTTTTGGGGTCAATATCATAATATCATTTGTTGTGTTTTATGGCCTAATGTTACCTTGGGTAGAATCCAAAAGCGGCAGAGACTTCAGGGTATTCTTTGTAATTAGTTTCGACGCGCGTTTTATATCCCTTAACTGGCCAACACCTGTTGCCCTCTGATTGGTTAAGAGTGTGTTTCTTTACTGAGACAATAGACGCGTGTGTTATCAGCCCTTGGATCATTTCTTATCAATGGTCTGCATGTTTCCTTGATGGATCAACGTGTAACTTTTTAAGCCAATCAGCATTCGTTTAAGCACCGCCTTGTGTGAGCCCTTAGATTCAAGTCAATTTAAATTGACTCGATCTCAGCCCTTGGTTTTGATCAGATATCTCGAACCTTCTCCTCTCACTATAAAAAGGACCCTTCCCTCAGACTTCGAAGACTTTTGCCATTTGATTTCCTTTGAGAAGAAGAGAGAGAAGAGAGAGAAGTGAGAGAAGAGAGAAAAACAGAGAGAGAAGAAAGAGAGTTAGAAACCCTAACTTCATTCGTCTAAATCCCCTTTAAACCTAACCCAAACACCATACCCAGAAACACTACCCTGATTGTTCTTGAGTGTTTGAGAGTTTGAGTTGAGTTATTGTTGTTGCTGTAACCTTGTGTTCATGAGATCTTGTTTCCAACTTAGACTTTTACTTAGATCTAGTTTCTGATTTCATAGAAATCTCAGATCTGAGTTATTCATGTTACATTACACTTAGTTTATTCTTTATTACTCATCTTGAGAAATATATTGTTAATTATTTTCTCTAAAACGTTTTCTGACTTTAAAATCAACAATAAATGCTTTCTGTTTCTTGTTCTTGTAAAATTAAACCTTTGACCTAGTTTGGAATCTCACTTGGAGGTTTTCAATCTCGAAAAGTTTATCTAAATTTTGAGATTGATTAAGACCTTGTCTGTCTTCCTAGCAAGGTATCCGTGGATTATGGGATTAATTGAAAGGTCAAATAAGTTTCTAGTTTTGTAAGAAGAAAGAAAATAAAAGATCATAGCATATAGTGTAACTGTAATTTGTTAGGACTGTTTGTTCTTAATAAGTGTGTGTGTGTGCATGCATGTGTTAGAAAGCACCTCCACAAACACTTACACCCTACAACACGAAATGTGTTGGTAATAAGATCTTGTGATCATAAGTCGACGTAAAGTGCTGGAACAAATCAGAAGTTGACAAACTGAGAGAACTACATCTACAATCAGAACTGCAGAGAAGTTATAAGGACACCAGAGGGTACATTCCTAAACTTATATAGGTCTGAGTTGTTTGCATGTTAGTTATATAGTTTTTAACTCATATATTTGTTTTAGTAGATTTTTCATTTTACTCCGTAGAGGGAGTCGTGGATGTTTCCTCAATTGGTGAGGTTTTACCACGTAAAAAATTGTGAACAGAATCTTTCTACATTTTCTCATCTCACTCTTGGTTGTGCTGTGTTTAACACTTCTTGTGGTTAATCCTTTTTTATTTAAGAAAAGAGTTTCTTCAAAAAACAACTCGGAGTTACTTAAATAGTTTATTTTCAATAAACGGCTTTAGTAACACATTTTTCAAGGCTTTTCATACTTTCTAGGGGTAAACTGTCCGGACACCTTCTTCGGTTCAACCTCTATTTTAACAAGGCTTTCCTCGATTTCTACCCCGCTTCTCTGAGAGCTCGGAAGTGGGGATAGTATTGTCCTCCCATCGTCGCTCGGACATGGGGCAAGAAGTTTTTCTTCAATATGTTGACTAGTTCCTCCTTACATGGCCGATTGGTCATGGTAGCTGCTTGCTCCCTCCACCGGGTTATGAAGTTACTGACTGATTCCCCAGGGTTCTGTTTGAGAAGCTCTAAATCATGATTGGTGACTTCAAGCTCTTTGTTGTATTTAACTGCGACATGAATTATGGAGCTACATCCTCCCAACTACGGATTTTGGATTTCTCGAGAGACAAAAACCATCGGAGGGCACTATCCTTCAAAGTTTGCTGAAACAATTGGGCCATCACTTCTTCAGAATCCCCTAGTAGAGTCATGGAATAATGATAACTGCGAAGATGAACAATCGAGGGTCCACTCCCTCCAAACTTCTCGATATTTGGCATCTTGAACTTCTCGGGTAACCTCGCTTTAGGATAAGGAAACATGTGGGTGTTGTCTATGTAATGCCCAGAGATTCTGACTTGGTCGAACTTCTTGGTGAGCATCTTGAGATCCTCTTTGACTTTATTCAACTCCTCCTCTTTTGGATCAGCGACCATAGGCAGGTTAGCCACAGGCTGGGCAATGTTTGGCATCCGAATCTAGGAAGGCAGCGGCCCATTGACAGGAGGGGCACATGAAGCGTGCTGATATTCTTCGATACCCCAGATAGGCTCGGGTGGACCCATAGCACGATGGAATAGGAACCTAGTTTCGTTGTATCTCTCGGACCTCAGTTTGGAGGTTGTCAATCTTAGACACGATCTCAGCTAGGACTGCCGTCAGATCTGGCCGTATGACTGGTACTTGATCTGTATTCTCCATAGAAAGTGGATGGATTTTGGACTCGAAAGAAGTAGTAGAGGAACGGATGAAACTATGGGGTGATTTGACTGAAGACCGAAGCTAATAGGGAGCCAGGACAAGAGCTTACAATCGACCTGAGAAGGCTTAGAATAGGATTTGTTTTTTAGAAAAGGGGAGAAATTTTTTTTGGATTTTTGATAAAGAAGGGAGAAATGTTTTTGGAGATGGAACTCAGCATGATTATTACGATTATTATTTTCTCACTTGTATTTAATTCTCCTAAATGTAACGCCGGACGGGACCCGAGCCTGGAAAAGTGGGATTTTTAATATATGAAAAGCAACAGCTTGACTTGTAACAGTCTCACGGACAGGGTCCCATTTTAAAAATGCGCACAAATTGGGCGGCAGGCCGACCCGAAATTTTAGTAGAGTTTCGGGTTGAAACCGACAATCTAAAGTGCGTGTCCTAGGTTTGACACCTATATGCAGGTATACAGATGGCTGGGTGAATCGGAATGGGTTCCCCCCTTTGGCGTGACTTCCACGATATACGTCTTGCTCTTGCGGGTAATCGGTACGTGTGGACAAGCCATTTGATATACCCGAGTGTACGTTAATTGCCTCACTATATACCTCGTGGGGATGGTACGTGTGAGAGCGAATTCGATATACTCGGCGTACGTGAATGAATTCCCTGCGATATAGCTCCCGTCATGACTTCGGTCAAGCGGTACAATACGGGGGAACTGTTCGATACACGTCGAAGGTACTTGACCAATGGGAGGTGAGAGTCATATCTCTTAGGCTAACTGCGCCCTGCCAGACCAACGCCATCATGAAGTGACCCTCCAGTTACTTGGTAAAATTTGGTCAATAACAATTCTCTTTGGTGATGTCTTGTGAATCATGCATGATTCTCTTTTTAGTATCTTATGATGAGAATGCTTTTCTTGATTATGAAAAATAGGGAGAAAAGTACAAGTACCAAAGGTACACCAAGTATGGATGGGTGATGCATGCAACATGTAGATATATGTGATCCTAGGTGCACATGGTGCGAAGTGTACATGGAGAATTTTCTACAAGTGTGTGAACAGAAGAATAGACATGGGATACACATGAAAAAGGGGAACGTGCAGATATGGGGGAAATGTAAACAAATATAAGATCTATATAAATAGAGTCAATCCCTAAAAACGTATCACGTCCCCATCGGAGTCGCCACTGTGGCCATCCTCGATCCTCACCGCGGGAGGGCGCATGAAGGGAGGATCCTCGAGTCCCGCGCATCCCTCTCAAGAGCGCTTCGACCGCATCGTTTGAGATGAGGTGTAAAAATGTAGAGAGATTTAGAGTCGCCAGTCTATTTTACTCAAAACAGACAAAAGAAAAAGGGGAAGCCATCCCGAAGGATGGCATCCAAAGACATACTGGTGCATACGAAACCAAAATGATTCGAGAAGGGTTCAAAGGCTAAGTTACGAAATGCGAAGGTGTTAGGCACCGATTCCGCACTTTCGGTCTCTCATGGATGTTTGCTATTTCCCCTTTTTATTTTCCCTGTGATATGTGTGCATGTGTGTATATATATATATATATATATATAGTGGAGATAGGAATTCTCGACTTGTATCATGGAAGAGATAAAGCGAGTCATCCGTAGGAAGGTATAAAAATAATATTAGAAAATAAGATTTATGCGATTACCCTTTACGTTGATAGTTATAACAGAACGATAACGCATATGGGGTAATACGTCACTAAGGACAAGTATATAGAATATAAGAAAATTAGATTTAGAGAAGATAGAAAATGAGGGAGAAAGTGAGAATAGGACTCGAGTCTTGGGTTTTACCCCGAGATGCCTACGTAGCCTATAAAGGCATCAAAGTCCATGTAGTTCGCATACAAAATGAGGGGTGGGGTTTATCCCATAAATCCAAATAGGGGATCTCTTATTTGTGAGTGTGTGTGTGTGTAGAAAAAAGTGTTTTAGTTGTGAGAAAAGTGTGAGAAAAGTATGAGAATCCCTATTTGGAATTTATTATAAAACCCTCTTTTTCTTGTTTTTTGAGTTTTATTTATATGAAAATAAGAGATGCGCAATAATACTAAATAAAAAGTATATTAGGATGTGTTAGATGAGATAATAAAAGTGCTAAGTAATTAAACAAGTTATTGAGAATTTAAGAGAAAGTTGAGAAAGTTGGACCTTCTTGAAGATCTTGAGCTTGATCTTAAATGTTGGAGAGCATCCCTTGCACTTGGAGGATGATGGAGAGTGGATAATTCACCAAGTTTGATGAAAATGATGATGAAAAGTGGAAGTTAGAAAGGAATTTGGATGTTTAAATCGCGCTGTCTTCGAGAGAGGTTTTTGGGATTCGCTGAGAAAGATTTTTATCAGATCTGGGATCCCCTTGCAAATGAGGTGAAGGCCTCATTTTATAGGTCCATGTCACAATCGATCGGCATAGACCTGGTCCTGCCTATCGGCACCTGCCGATAGGCAGGTCTGGAACCTGCCATTTGGTAGTGTGTTTCAGGACTTTTCGGAAAATTGACTGCTGAGGGAAAACCGTTGGTCAGAATTGTGCACAAGGAAGACCGTTGGAAAGATAATTCAGAGACCTTTGAAAGTCCTTCGGACCACTCCCGAGTTTGGGAGTTGACTTTGGGTCAAATATGGCTCGAAAGCGTTTGTCGGTCCATTGGATAGGGAATCGTTCGGACGCAAACGGATCATTCATAGGCATGGTAAGTCCGAATCGCGCACGAGGTGACTGTTGGAAAGGTTAGGAGATGTACTTCGACATTACGAAGAGTTGCACCCGGTTTGGGGAGTTAACTTTGGTCAATCAGGCCCTGGAAGCATTCAGTGACCTCTTGGAGTCAAATGGACTGTTCGTCCGCATGGTAAGTCAGAATCGCGCTCGGAGCGGACCATTGTAAAGGGATTTCATTTTCCTTCGAAGATTCATTCAGCCTCGGTTGATCTGAAGAGTTGACTTAGGTCAAATAGAGCCCGAGAGCGCCCAGTGGCCTCGGGATAAAGTTTCAGATGCAAAGGGATCGTTCGTCCCCATGGTAAGTCGGAATCGCGCACGGGACGGACCGTTGGAAAGGGATTTCAGTGCCCTTCGAAGATTCATTCAGTCTCAGTCGAGCTGGAGAGTTTGAATTTTTGGTCAAATGGAGCTCGGGAGTGCCCGATGGCTTCTAGGTTAGTACTCGGGGTATGACCTAGGTTTGTAGTGATGAAGGGAGGTACTAGGGACCTAAGGAGAGTTAGGGGGTAACAAAATGGGGTGTCTACAGGCTTGAAAGTGCATGGAAATGGTGAGAGGAGTGTGAGGTCATGTGGGTGAGGGGATTGGAATAAAACAAATAAGATTGAGTTGAAGGTTATTTTTGGAAATAGTTTAAAGTTCGTAGTTAGGGGGCATTTTGGGTAAATGGGGATAAGTGGGTTTATTAGGCACATGTGGGAGATATGTTTGGCTTGGTTTTATTTAACAGGTAAATTCGTGGCTTGTTGACAAATGGGTTAGGGGTTTTTGTGCCAGGGGCGATATCGGGTTTCTTGGTTCCCGGGTTGGCTGGGTCAGCGGGGTAGGATCCAAAGTCGGGTTTCGAGAATGGGGCAGGCGGGACGTCGATGGGATGTCGCTGGAGGGGGTTTGCTGCGATCGGGGAAAGGGGTAAGGGCTGAACGCTGGAGGTGGGGCAATTCCTGTTAGAGCTGGTGTTTGGTTCGAGTGGTAGGCAATGACGGGTAGGAGGTCCGATTAGGACGTCCGAAATGGGGTCGGATTATGGGCTATGGTGGTGAGTTACACATGGGTCATCGGAAGTGGGTTTATATGGTGAACGGATTTCGGGGTTGTGGGTATGGGTGGTATAGCAGCGGGTATGGCCGGTGGGGGGTTGATAATGGTGGTGTGTTTCTGTTTGGTTATGCTTGGTATGGAGATATGAGAGAGAATGAGTGGGTTTTGGTGGGGAAGATGAAGTGGGGTTGATTTAGTATGGTGAGGGTGAGGAAGATTTTGGGTGTAGTTGAGTGTATGGTAGGTGTGAGTGAGTAATGTGTGTGTTTAATTTGGACACCTAAAAATAATACTAATAAAAGAAAATAAAATTAATAAAATAAAATAAAAATCTAATAAAATTATATTCTAAAATAAAACAAAGACCCAATTAAAAATGAAACTAAAAATAAATAAAAATAAAAATAAAAATAAAATAAAATCTAATAAAACTAAAACTAAAACTAAAATCCTAAATAAATGTAAAATCAAATAAAACTAAATAAAATAAATAAAATCCTCAAAAAAATCTAATCCTAATAAAAACAAAAAACTAATAAAAATAAAGATAAAATAATACAAATAAAATAGACAAATTAGAAAATAAAATCTAGAAAATACTAAATAAATAAAAAATAAATACTAAAAATAAAACGACTCAAACTAAAAATCTAAAAAAATAAAAAATACGAAAGGGAACAAATCAAACACACATACTTCGGGACAGGGTTCAGGCTAGGGTACGGTAGGTTAGGGTTACGGGATAAGGTATTTAGCTCCATTCAATGCGCATTAGCCTCGATATATAGCTTTTGGCATCGCAAACGGACGTTTGACCTACAAGATAAACATTTAAGCACATAAGACCCATTTTACCGAGAATTAGCAACTAAAGTACGTCTATTCGGGGTATTATTTAAAAACTTTTGGGTGCTTATCAATAAGGATGCTACTTCACAGGGACACCTCGACAGTGAGAACGAAGTGAGTGAGGGGGAGGATGCCATAAGTGAGAGCGAGAGTGATCTTTGTCGCGCCTACACCGAGTTATATACCGAGTCATTTAAAAATAAAAAGCATAATAGAGCGTTAGTTCTTAGGATCACCGCTTTAGATGAAGAGTTAGAAGAAGCGAGAGAAAGAGAGCCTTCCACTTGCACTACCTTGAGAGAAAGAGAGAGTCTGCCTGTGTTGAGAGAGAGACTAGTTGTGTTGAGAGAGAGATTTGTTTAGAAAAAGAGAAAGGGGACTTGACTATGCAATTTTCTAGTCTTACGAGTGAGCTCCATTCCTCCCTGGAGGCTTGAAAGAAACTTGAAACCCTTGTAGCCCATCTTACTCATGATCTTGAGAGAGCATGGGAAGTCAAGGTTCAAATTGAGGACATATCTGGAAAGATAGGAAAGATGCCCCTCGATCCCGCTTTAGGTTTTAGCGAAAGACTGGGATTTAGTTTCGATGGTGCCTCCACGTCCCAAATTTCACCTGGACCAGTTCTTAAGTTTACAACGACTCCGTATGGCCTTCGTCAAAAACCACGAAGAAAAGTTCGACCAAGAAAAGCAAACCAAGTTTGGCCTAAGATTTTGTACGTTTGTACCTATTGAAAAAAAGGGGCCACCTCAATGAGTTTTGCTATAGTTTGGGTCGAACACGACGTACTACTACTCCACCATCCGCCACTAGCTATTTCTCGAGTCTTAGAGATCAGGTTGAGTTCCTAGTCACCACATCTCAGAGTTTAATGGCAGAATTCGAACGGATTTCTCTCCCGTCAGTAGATACTTCCACAAACCCAACAAGAACCAACATTAGCAAGGGAAAACAAAAGGTTACCTCATCTTGGGTGCCTAAGCATGACGTAAAAGCCCTTGTTGCATATGTTTATCTTAAAGCACAGAATACCTCACAATGGTATTTCGATAGTGGGTGTTCCAGACATATGACTGATGATGTCTCATTTTTCACCCACTTAGAGGATCATAAGGAAGGTAAAGTCACCTTTGGAGATGGGAGCAAGTCTAGCATCATAGGATGAGTTACAACAGAGTTACTAGGATTTTCTAAGCTAAAAAATATTTTGTACATCAAAGGTTTATAGGCAGACCTTCTCAGCATTAGCCAACTCTGCGATGCTGACTTTACAGTAAAGTTTGACCGGGACGCGTGTAATGTCTATAATCAAGACGGTAAACTTTTATTGCCAGGGGTAAGGATTGAGGATAATTGCTATGGGACTGTGCCCAAGTCCTCACTTATCTGCAACAGCGCCACGATCACTCCTATGGATCTGTGGCACCAATGTGTAGGTCACATGAACTTTAAAGATTTGATGAGATTGGATAAAAAGGACCTAGTACGTGGCTTTCCATCACTTGGAAATCAAACTTCCACGGTCTGTGGACCCTGTCAGTTGGGAAAGCAAGTTCGTAGCCCCCATAGGAAGTTCAATTCCATTACCACTTCATGAGTACTTGAGTTTATACACATGGATCTCATGGGTCCTATCGTACAGAAAGTCTGGGTGTTAAGAGGTACATCCTAGTGTTGGTAGATGATTTCTCCAGATATTCTATCATGGGATTTCTGAGAGAGAAATAAGATGCTAATGAGTTTCGAACGACCAAGTGTCATGTCCTACAAAACCAACACGAAGTCACTATTAATAGAATGCATAGTGATAACGACACTGAATTTACGGAGAAAAAAGTAGATCTTTATTGTGATAGCCTAGGAATTAAACATAGGTTTTCTGCTGTGAAAGACTCCTCAGCAAAATGGGATTGTTGAGATAAAGAACATGACGATTCAGGATATGGATAGATCTTTGCTTCTAGGTCGTAAAGTTGCTAGGAGATTTTGGACAGAAGCAGTGTCTACTGCATGCCATATGGTGAATAGGGTTTACCTTTATCCACACACACTTAAGACGCCCTATGAATTGTGGACTGGAAAGAAGCCCAATATTGCATATTTCCGTGTTTCTAGGAGTAAATGCTACATCCTATGTGATAGAGAGCAATTAGGAAAGTTTGACTCCTGAAGCGATGGGGGAATATTGTTAGGATATTCATCGAATAGTAAAGCGTACTGGGGTTTTAACCTAAAAAGCTCTAAGGTGATGGAGTCAATAAACATCACTGTGCAAGATGACGAACCATCAACGTATGTTAACTTCACCCATTTGAGTGAGGATGACACACTCCCTATTGTTGATCCTACTGTGTCTCCCACACCTAGGGTGGACCCTACTCATGTTCTAGGGGACACACCTGCTTGGGTTCGCAAGAGTCATGACCTTACGTATATACTAGGAGATCCCACCCTAGGGGTTAAGACTCGTGCTCAGCTAGAAAATGTTGTTAGCCATATCTGCTACACATCAAAAGTTGAGCCCAAGAACTATAAATAAGCACTCGAGGATGAACACTGGATCTCTGCAATGCAGGATGAGTTGCTTCAATTTTGAAAGAATGATGTCTGGGAATTAGTTCCCCGACCTAGTGAGACTAATGTGATAGGTACCAAATGGATCTTCAAGAATAAGATGGATGAGACAGGTACTATCATCATAAATAAGGCTAGGTTGGTCGCTCAGGTCTACACACAGATAAAGGGTATAGACTTTGACGAGACATTTGCTCCTGTTGCGAGGCTTGAGTTCGTCCGTTTACTGCTCGCCATCGCATGTCATCTGCACCTCAAGCTATATCATATGGATGTCAAGAGTTCCTTTCTGAATGGAATTCTATAGGAGGCGGTTTACATGGAACAACTAAAAAGGTTTGAAGACCATAAGCACCCTTATCACGCTTACTATATGAGAAAATCCTTGTATAGTGTAAAGCAGGCACCCCGTGCTTGGTACGTGAGACTTACTTCCTATCTCTTAGCTCGTGGCTTCAAGAGAGGGGGAGTTGATATGACGTTGTTCGTCCGGAGAGATGATGGTACTATTTTGGTTGCCGAGGTCTATGTGGACGACATAGTCTTTGGGCCCACGTGCTCCCAACATGTTCACCACTTTGAGGAGGAGATGAAAAGTGAGTCTGAGATGAGCATGGTAGGTGATCTTACCTTCTTCCTTAGTCTCTAGGTTCGTCAGCTAGAGGATAGTATGTTCATCTCCCTATCCAAGTATGCTAGAGACCTAATGAAGAAATTTGGTTTAGACTCCACTAAGCATGCACGTACACCTATGAGTACATTTACGAAGCTTAGTAAGGACACTTCAGGAAAGGACGTTGAGCAAATCTTATTTCAATGTATGATAGGCAGTCTCCTCTACTTGACTGCTAGTCATCCCAACATCGCCTTTAGTGTTGGATTCTGTGCGCGATATCAGGCGTCCCCTAAAGAGTTGCACTTACTCGCTCTTAAACGTATTATCAAATGCGTAACTGTGACTCTCTCCCATGGCATTTGGTATTCCTTTGATACCACTGACTGTTTGTCCGCATACTCGGATGCCGACTGGGCTGGGGAAGCTGATGGATATAGGAGCACTTATGGTGGGTGTTTCTTCTTTGGTTATGCTCTTGTCTCTTGGTTGAGAAAGAAGAAAAACTCCATATCTTTGTCCACTGTGGAGGCTGAGTACATAGACACCGGGAGCTATTGCACGCAACATCTGTGGATGAAGCAAATGTTGGAGGATTATGGGATATAATAGGACACAATGACCATTTCATGTGATAACACGAGCGCGATACATATATCCCACAATCCAGCCCAGTATTTGTGCACAAAGCACATTAGGATACGCCAACACTTTATCCATAAGTTAGTAGAAGCGAAGGTCGTATCCTTGAGTTTTGTGCCTACCGACCTCCAGTTAGCCGATAATTTGATGAAGCCTTTAGATGCCCTTAGATTCGAGAGTCTTAGGAAGTCTTTAGGAATTTGCACAATTGACTTAGGGGGTTGGTTCGTGTCTAGCATAAGATTCCGTCTCATGATAAATTAAAATTATTTTTTGCTAGATTGTATATTTTATATTATTCTTCTTGTAGTTTTTTTTTTCATTTGTTTAGAAAACTACAAAAAGATTTTCTGTTTTGTTTTTACAACAATTGAAAATTCTATAAAGATTTCAATTTTGTTAAAATTTTTGAAAAACACAAAAAGAGTTTTGTATTTTGTTTCCACTTTTTATAAATGAGCACTTAAGATAGCCGAGTCACACCTTCATGTCCATACTCCACGTGACTGTTTGATAGTGATTTGAGACGCTACATCATTTCATCCATGTGTTGTCCATTGGATGGAGACTTTGAGATGTGATTAGTGATATCTTTCTACATGTTTGGCTCCCTATATCCTTTATTGCACACATGCATGGCTTTATTTGATGATTGTACTTATCTATCACATGTTGGCTTGAGTGTTTCCATCTCAATTCTGTCTATACAATGAACCATATGCGATTAAACTTGAGACATATATGAGACATAAATAAATCAGTCCATAAGATAAATAATTGAATCAATCTCAAATGATCATAAACATCTGAGCAATAAAAGATCAATCACATGCTAAAACTCCAATTAAATTCAATCTCCAATAATGATTAAATAAAATCTGAATAATAAACCGACTGAATAATCCAACCGAAATCCTCTAAACAACTTTGGAACCGAATGGCCCATTAAAACTCAAATGAAGTATCATAATTAAATACGACTGAAAAAGAAAGTCTAAATAAATAAGTAATAAAATGAATAACTCAAGACGCACCTCCAAACAATAAAATTCGATAATCCTATGCAATTTCTCCGAAACTTATCCTGATAAAGTTGGTCAACGCACGAGGTCCGAGCCCCAAGCATGAATAAACACTACTCCCCTCAAATATGATCTTTGAATCCAGACATTAGAATTATACACAATAAATATCACAATAGAATGTTTAAATTAAGCGAGATAATTAAACACGATAAATATAAATCATTAATTACCCGCATAGATCCCCATTTAAAATTGGCACACCAATATGATTTTAAATTACCAAGTCCCACGATGTTAATTTAATCAAATTAACCAAAATTTATTATTGTTCTCACTTTTTACTATGGCGGTCCTCCCGCCCCGGGTGGTAATCTACCTAAGTATCACACTTCCTCTTATCAATAGCTAGCCGAATCCGTTTAAACTGTCGATCCCCCGCAATATGATAAGGTTCCACACACGAAAATCGCCCTAGCTGACCCGGTTAAGTTGACGGTCCCTGACACATTATGTCGCCACCAGTTTTAATACCCGTTTTTATCTTAGGCATTAATTCTCAATTTCACAATATCAAATCACCCCACCCATTTATTCGATGTGAGATCCTCAAAATACCCCATAGTCCCATACCTAAGGGTCCCCAAGTTATCAATACGTCCTACCCTACCCTATGTATAGGATGAATTTCTAACTTAAATCTAGACCTAGGCTCATGCCTAGGCTAGCATAACAACGATAAAGTATCAAAAATCAGCCCACCCCTGACATAATAAAGTCACAATAATATACCATCACTAGTGCCATACCTAGAAGGCGTAAATCATCAAAAGGCCTACCCACTAGTCTCATACCTAGAAGGCATCCTAAAATATAGGGAGAGAAAAATACCCTACAACCCGTCGTCACAATGGAAATTTAAAAATACCAACCAGTCACATAAACAAGCATAATTAATCAACGTATAAAACTACGCATACAAGTCCAATTTATTTAAATCTTAATTTAATTAACACATCATCATAAACACCCAATTAATCTCTTTTAATTATTTTAAATTAAATACAATGAGATTTCATCATTAATACATAATAATTCCAATTTCATTATCTCAACACATATGAAATGAGTTATACTCCCCCAAATTCATTTGATTGAAAACTAGGGTTTTTCTACATGCAACCTGTACCAACAAAACCCAAAATCCACTCATGAATCCTATGTACCCAAGGGTTATGAATATTATTCATGTTAAAAGATTTTATAAAACCAACCCCAAGGTTGGATTTCCAGTTTCTCTAATTAGATTACTAATTGATTTTAAGAAAACATGAAGTTAAGGTTTAGGCAACACTTAAAACACATAATACTAAAGGAAAGGAATAGAGTATTCATGCCCGTGATTAATTTGATAAAAATCTGAGTAGACGGTTGAACTCTTCTTGAGAAAACACCAATTGAAGCTTCAAAACTTGTTAAAAGTTGGGCCTAAGGGATGAAGATGAAAGGAAATATGTTTTGAGAACCTTACTAGAGAAAGGTTTGAGAGAAAAGTGTTTTGAAAGTCCCATCCTTGTATCATTTTGGTATTTAAAGGGTTTAAGAATTAAAATCTAATTAGGACTCGCTAATCCATCCACCGCCCCTATCATTCGAACGATGTACGTTGTCGTTCGAACGAGATGCTATGTCGTTCGAACGACATACGCTGCCATTTGAACGACTCCAATACTCGATTAAAATTCGCTTTTTACACTTAGAAAAATATTCTTTAACTCAACAAAAACGTACCTGCTTGTTTAAATACTTTCAAAAATCATCCTAATATTTTATTAGAACTCCGATTTAATTTCGGTTGGAAATTTACTACTCGAATATAAAAATGAATCTGTTCAATTATTAAAGACCATTCAAACCAAAGTTTTATTTTTCAAAAATTCCAATTAATTAAATAAAACACGGGGTGTTATAGAAGTTTATCACAAAGTTCATTAATAGGATTCCTATGGAAAACTTGCCTCCTATTTCCTATGAACTTATTGTTTACATCTCTCTCAAGAACCTGCAAGTTTGACTGGTATGGCCTTATACCTTTCAAAAAGTATAAAAGGTACATTTTTCTCACAAAATTCTTCACGTTCTTTCTTATCTCATTTATCTCATATTGAGCTTTCGAACCAACTTTTCAAGAATTTTTATTTTAAAACAAAAATGAACATATATGATTCATCTTACCCCAAAATGAGCATCTAATACCGTTTTCACAAACTTTAATATAGGCACAACCTCCTTGTTTTTTAATAAAGGAATTTATTCGTTATTATTCATTTCAAGAATACAACTTTTACTTTTTAATTTTGAATTTTCAACATTTGACTCATTAAATCCAATGCCATGATTGTTTGGTTTCAATTGAGCATTACTCAACAAAATAATATCATGAACACTTGGTCTATCAAGCACTTTGATTTTCAAATCCTTGTTATGTTGCAATTTAAATTGTAATTTTTCAAAATCAACTTTTAAAATTTCAGAGTGAAGTTATATCTCTTCCTTTTCTTTTAAAATATATCATTACACCAAAACTTCTTAGTTGCCAAGGTTAAAAATCGTGACAAGGCAAACTTGTGATGGTCAAAAACCGTGATAAGAATTGGGGTAGCAATTCCTTTGTCATGGACTTGTCACGACAAGAATTTAAATTGTCACATAATTTGACCATTACAAAACAAAATTATCATGGTAAAAGTCTGTGACAAAAGGAAAAATTGTCACGGACTTTGACCATGACAAGTCCGTGACAATTTTCCTTTGTCACGGACTTGTCATGGTCAAAGTCCATGACAAATCTGGGCAAAATTTAAAATAAAATTATTGGGCAGTATGGCCACTGCCACTACCCAACAGTATATTTTAACCTGTTACAACACATTTAAACCTGTTCAAACAGTATATGTATCAAGCAACATTCAAAAATCATAAAAACTACATATGAATTAACCAACAAATATTCATAACCAAACAACATTCAATATTTAAATAAAATAAATACAAATAATATCCAATAAAAAATATTCATATGCATGAAAATAATATATATAATGTCAAGGGGTTGAGTTTTGAATAGGTTTGAGGAGAAAGGTAGGCAACACTACATATGAATTAATACATCCATTAATTCACCGAATGCCACATTACTCTTCTAACCATAAAGGTCCATTCTCGTTTTTTGTCAGAACATGTATGACGCGAACCTTTGCCTCAATATCTTACAACACATGTCCATGAACCATACTATCTGGATGTGTGTCCAGACCCTCAACCCCTTAGCTATGGGATTGTTCCCCCAGAGGTCTTTTAAATACACACTCAACTAACCCATTATTGGCATAGGACGTTAGAAAGGGGTGGATGTGGAAAACAGATCATATGCAGACGATGAGTAGGTGCGCATCGGCGATGAGGGTGAGAGAGATGGAGCAGTAGCGTCATTGTCTACCGCCTTCCCCTTTCCCTCATATGAGGTGGACCTCAACTGATGCTCTATGTACTCGAACATATTGAGGATAGTCGCCTCCAACCTTTCTAACTTATCGCCATGGGTGTCCACCTTACCAGCCAACCTAATGTTGCTCATCTCATTCCCGGTGACCCTCGACTTCCCCATCTCATAGCTCACCCCTTGTCCTCCCCTTGTGATTCACCCCGAGCACTTGACTTAGTGCGTCCGTAACCAAATATGGCTTTTCGGCATTAGACTGGGAAGCTTTGCCTGAAATGACAAAAAAGTACTCGATTAATTAAGTTAATAAAAAAATTATAACGTGTTAAAAAAATTAAACAATTGGAATATAATTTTATAACTTACAATTGTGTCTGCCACGCTCGGGGGTGCCTCCTTATCCTTTCCATTCTTCATCCGAATTACCACATAGGTATCAAGCCTATGTGGCCTACCCACAGGGCCACTCCCCGCCTCCTCACATAAATAAAGTAAAATTAGTAAGTAATGCAAAGTAATACTAAATTAGAATAACATAAAACGAATATTAAAGAAATTAAAAACTTACCATATTATGCTTCACCTCAGCGTAAGACGTATGCCCAGAGTAGTGCACGTCAACCTTTTTGACCCGGTTTTCCCTCCCCGATTGATGAGATGCCAACTGCAAATATTGGATCTCATTGTCGCCCAATTACTTCTAGCTTGCTAGTGAGATCGACTCCTTCGATGGTACCATGTCACAGACCCTCTATATGGACTCCCAGTCCTGTCCAAAGTATCGTGCCCGCATGTTTTTCTCCCACGTTTTGTATTTATCCCTCAATTATTTGAGCATGGAGTCGCGAACATATGGGGGTAGGCCAAATTGTTCCAGTAAAACAAATTCAAACCAAAAATAAAGTAAGTGTTAGTTGTATTTAAATTATAAAATATAATATAATATAATAAAATATAAATATAGATATAGATATAAATTTAAATATAAATATAAATACAAAATAAAAATAAAGTGAGTAACTACTTGTAGTGCCCCTCGGATGGCCATCTTGAGCTCACCGGGAACCTTCCTCCAATTTGTCTACCTCGGGTTGACGATCGTCTTGAGTAACTCAAGGGACCTCGACTGTAAGGCCATCTTGTTCTCGATAAGGGACCTCAATTTGCCCCATTTTGGGGCCCTAGTGGCAGACGAACCTTCTTTTCCTCCGCTACCGTGTCTCCCTAATGAAGACATTTCCTCCCAAAATTATTGTGATTAGTACAACCATGTATATGAAAAAAATGATCAAATCCAAATGAATAAAAGCATTAAATTGACTAAAATCCAAATGAATTAAGGCACTAGAAGAATATGCGTTAACGATATTATAAGAATAAAAATCCATATCATAAACCAAACAAAGCATTGTTTCAAATAAATGGAATACTTATTACAAATCTAGAAATTATCTCAAATTCGAGTCATGTCACGGACTAAGAATTAATGGTTAGACTGAGTGAGATATAAATTAACATATTTAATAACCAACCCACCAATTTAATTCAAATCTACCGGAACAGATCAAATCCAAATGAATAAAACCATTACACTAATGTGTATATTAATAAATCACTGGAAGAATACAAGTTAACGACATTATAAGAGTAAAAATACATATCATCAACGAAACTAAGCATTGTTTCAAATAAGCATTGGTTAAAATAATCTAAATATTATTTCAAATTCGGATTATCATCTAAAATGGATTGATATTTTGTAGGAGCAGCCAAGTCATCCACACTACTAGTTAGACGCTTTGGCGCATGTAGGACGATTGACCACGTTTCGTTGTTGATATACTCATAGTAAAACACTTTCTTAACCTTTTGAATAGCATAAACAAACAACTCATCACTCACGTGTTCATTACTGTACAACTTGGAAAAGTAAACCATGATCTAATTGGTGCCAGGATCAACTTTACAAGAATTTTTATCCTCAAATCTTACCCATCACAATAAAACACAACCTTTTTGAAGCGTATATAGTCCAATTCAAATATATTCGAATGACACTTTAGTAAGTCATTTCAGCTTCAATGAGGTTTTTATCTTTCATTCTCGCTCGAAAATAAGTAAGAACCTTGAATGAAATGCCTGAGTCCGATACATTTGTATTTTTCTCATACAACCTTGCATCGAATACGTAACCGTTCAAACGATATTTTTTGTACTCGTGTGCATGAACAAGGGTCCAGTGGCTAGACGAACAAGTCTTGATGCTGCATCACCCATTTTTAAGAGCTGAGATTATAGATAAATTAATTAGGTTAGTTTTAATGCTTTCTTGTAATGTGACATTTAATAAGAAACATTTTTATTGTAATTACCTAACGTGAGACCCACAACCTAAACTCGCTGTCTGATTGTGCCATCTTTTTTCATCTTTTATTGTTCCCACACGCATCATATTTTCTGCATTGATCGTAACGAACGTATTGAAAAATTGATCATGTTTAAAAATAAAATAATGTAAAAGTTAAAATAATATAAACTTACTTTTTCCGTTCTTTGACATCTTCTTGTGTGTCGAATAGATAACAAGATACTTGTTCATATTGTAAACTCGTTAATTTTACTCACTTTTCCATTACCTGACCACCCTCATTGACGAACTCATCACTATTATCTGCACTGCTTGGGTTAGGGATATATTCTCGAGTGTAGATTGATGACTCTACGATGATTTATTTCTCTGCAATTGATCTTTCAATGAATCGTGTATTCTTGACATAATCGTCGAAAACTTTCATCAATCTTTCAAATGGATACCTCTACCGATATCTAACTGGGCCGCAAAGAAGTGCCTCGTCGCATAGGAGTACCAACAAGTGAACACTTATGTCAAAAAAAGATGGGGAAAGTACTTCTCCAACTGACAAATCTATTCGGTTATTGCTACTTTTACGGCCACTATGTGATCTCAATTGACTACCTTCTCACATAAAAGTGAGAAGGGTAATACCTCGTAATTTTATTAATTTTTATTTAAGGGGTTAATTGAATTAAATGAAAATTGATTGGGAATTAATCCGGATGTAAATACTAGCGAGACGTGAGTTGGTATTTGATTATGATGTTAAAATTGAATATTTTTTAGTAGATATGGTAATATATGAGTATTGAAAATATTAAATTGTCGCGAGGCAGAAATATGACAATTTGGGAAATTTAGTTGGGACGCGCGTGTCGATCGCGTCAGGATTGAATTTATCTAAATTAAAAAGTAAATTATATTTTTATCAACCAAATGGTTATTTTGAGTGCGCCAATGTGTCCGAAAGGGTCGAAATAGTCAGAAAACACTAGCCGGAGGTTTAGGTTGGGTCCCGGGGCAATTTTAGGCCAAACTCTAGGGTATTTTGGTAATTTTAAAAATTGAGGAATTAAAACCCATGAATTTTAGAGTTTATTTTTATATTTTTAAAGAGCCCACTAAGGCCATTACCATCAAAAGGCAAGAGAGTGGGCTACGAGAGTTTTGAGAGGAGTTAGAGAGAAGTTAAAAGAGATTGCACCAAACCATCTTCCTTCACCAGCATTTTGAAAGGAAATTGTGATCGGAAAGGAGTGAGATAGAGCCAAGCTTGATCATCAGCAACAAATCAGAACATCGAATTTAAGGCAAGTGATTTGATGTCATTAACTGCAATGAATATTTCGTCCATGTTTAGTGTAAAAACCTTATGATTTGAAAGTTTTGGTGAAAAAACCCAATGGGATTGTTGTAGAAACTCTTAATCTTGGGTAGCAATTGCATGCATAATGATTATGGACCAAATTGATATCCAAAATGATTTAAAAATGGATTAATGATGGGTATTTATGTACAATAAAATTCTGGGTTAATGTTCATAGGGTTTGGGGTAAAATTTGGGGATTTATGATAATTGCATGTTGATTTAGAGGATTTGACCCCAAAAATATGTTAAGAAGCGACCTAGGAGAACTTAGAATACTTAAAAACATTAAAAAGTTATTGGGATAATTTAAGAATGGAATTAGAGAAGAGAAAATGAAGAAAAACGAGTTGGGAAAATTCTGGGCGTTTTCTGCCATCTCGTTAGAAGGCTGCCCAGGTCTTTCGAACGACCTCGTTCGAACGAACTTCTAATGAGATGAGAATATCCCTTCTAATGAGTTCGTTCGAAGACTTCATTCGAACCACCCTCGTTCGAACAACCTCATTCGAACGAGATTTCTAACGAGTTGACAGAATGGCCTTTTTAGGCCTGATTTTATTTGGAATTTCCAATAGACTTATTTAAATGAGTGTTAAACTTCCCTTATTGACTAGTGGATATAGTTGTGAGATTGGAGTACGTTGAGGAGTAAAACTTAGGATTTTGTAGTAAACCGGATGACATTTATGGGTTAGGAAATAAGTACGTAATATTACGACGTGAGAAGGGTTAACAACTTTTAATGTATATTATTCGGGGATTTGTAAACGTGCAACATTTAATGACGGTGTAGGAATGTAAAATATACCTCTATTATTATTATAACATATCTAAGATGTATGAATGCTTAGTATATGTGGTTATATGTGTACAACATACCTACGATACTTGCTATCACGGGAGGTTGGCGTTCGATCAGGGCCAACTAATCTTTGTGTGCCTATGGGGGGATTTGGATTGGTACCTCGAGGACATAGATCAGAGAATGACTTATTGAGGAGTTAATAAGTTTACTGATCATGGGAGCATAGGTGTGTGCATGACCCATGTGATGTGAACTATGTTCGCCTCCATTATGTGTGTTTGTTACTTGTCGAAACGGTTCCTGAGAGATTCGGAATATGTGATTCTTATGTACGTGATGTATCGGGATTTGATAGCAGAGTATGTGTGCACCGCAGCTTAGTCTAGGGGTTCCATTATTGTATATTATGATGATATTGATATACTGAGATATTGAAATGAACTGTTCATATACGTACAAGTGTGAATTAATGTAACATCTTTGTAGAGTTAAAAATGGGAAAACTCATAGTAATTATCATAACTAATTCTGATTAATAACAGTAAGACTTCCAGTTTATATTAAGATGTTGGGAATCTAGCTTTGATTTGTGAAGTAATGTAAGGTTACGGATTGGACTAGTTAGATAGTAGAATAACTAGAACGGGTACGGGTACGGTAGGTGTGCACAATTAGTTGAGGGGCGAGGAACTCATGTCAGTGCACGCACTATTATGTATTTTATATTCACTGTTTAATGATATTAAACACTTGCTGTATTTTAAACTATTTTCAGAACCGAGCTCTGACCCGTTTGCTTTGAAATATATTTTCTTGTAAAAACATTTTAGGTGCCCATCCACAAGGACACCAAGCGTAGGAGTTCCATTCCAATGACGTATTGTAGCTGTTGTGGAAGTTACAGGACCTTGGTAGTAGACGCCTCCACATTTCTATCCTGACTCTATTTCAGATTTACTCATCTATAGGGTATGTCGCCCCTTTTCTTTTAGAGACATCCTACTTACTCAGTTTTATTTCATATTTTGGGATGTAATTAATTTGTGATTCAGACTTTATATTTGGTTGTATTCAGTATTTGGATTATTAGAGGAGTATTCCTCCAGATTCATTGTTATTCCATTATTATTCTATTATGATTGTGTTGTGGTTTTGGTATTAGTATTTCATAATTTAAATGGATTGTATGTTAATCGCATTGCACTGGTGGGATTCCATTACCACCGCGGAGGAGAGAGACATCCTTTCTATTCAGGAGTTCTGGGTGCGGTTCGATCGCAAATATTTTTCATCAGTCGTTCACACCGAAATGAGGAGGAAGTAAATGAACCTCAAGCAGGAGGGGAAGACAGTGGCCGAGTATGAGGCCGAATTCACTAATATCTTGAACATCATTCCCGTTGAAATTCCAACCGAGGAGAAAAAATTTAGAAGTTCATGGATGGGTTGACTTGGAGGATCCGTCAGCACTTGTTGGGTAATCTCTCGTTGGCCACTTATTCTGATGTGGTTAACGCAACACTGCCAGGACCACCACTTTCACATGTCAGAGAGTAAGCGATCAGGAGAGTCCAACCATCAGGGCAGGACAGGGGGAAATGGTGCTAGCGGGGCACAATCTGCTCAGGGTCAGCATAGGCAGGGAGATCAGGGTTCCCAGCAGGGGGATTTTAAGAGGTTTAGATCTGGGGGTTTTAGAAATGGTCAGAGAGGTTTTCATCAGGGCCAACAGGGTCAGCACGGCCATCAGGGACAACATGGCCAGCATGGCCAACATCAGCAGTTTCATCAGGGCTAGCACGGCCAGGGGAGGAATGGCAATGGCCACCAGGGCCGTGGGCAACAGGGTCCGAGAGGGGGGAATTTTCCGAGGAAATTCTTTACTTGTGGCAAGATTGTCCACAAATGCCAGGAGTGTCCTGATAGGGGAAAGACCCCACAGTAGTAGCAGCCGGGTGCTCGACATGAGCCCCAGTGACCTATGTTTCCCGCTGCCCTCCCAGCACCGCCGCAGATTCCAGCCTTGCCACCTATTCCCGCAGTCCCAGTCCAGCAGGAACAACTTCAGTATGAGCGAGTTTATCAACTCTAGTAGGCCGCAGTCCCACAGGATCCACCTGCTATTGAGGGTATGTTCTCTATTCAGGAGACTATGGGGCGTATTTTATTTGATATGGGGGCCACACACTGTTTCATTTCCACGATATTTGCACGCACTTTGGGGTTGTTAGACACTGCAGAGAGCATGATTACTTGCATAGATTCAACATTGAGTCGGGGTTCCGTGATTTCCCTTATTTATAGAGGCGTGGGTATAGAGATCGAGAGATTTACTTTACCTGCTAATATGTTAGTATTAGAGATGACCGAGTACGATGCGATTGTTGGTATGGATTGGCTAGTTGCGTACCGAGCCATGATTGATTGTTTCAGTAGGAGTATTATTTTTTCCATTCTCGAGCAGGAGATGGTTTTAGTGGCGATGCCTCACCCTGAGGGAGGATCGTCCACTCACTTGTACTATATAGAGGAGGAGACCTCTAAGGAAGTGGTATTACCACTCGATTCGATTCCAGTTGTTAGGGAGTTTGCTGATGTATTTCAGGATATACCTGGATTACCTCCTAGTAGGGAGATAGATTTTTTTATCGATTTGACGCTGGGCACTCGGCCAATTGCCCGCGCACCTTACCGTATGGCTCCAGCGAAAATGAGAGAGCTAAGGGATCAGACAGAGAAGTTGTTGGGCCAGAGGTTTATCCAAAGGAGTACTTCGTCATGGGGTGCCCCTGTGTTGTTCGTAAAGAAGAGAGATGGATTGTTGAGGTTGTGTGTAGATTACCGAGAGTTGAATAAAGTCACGATACGGAATAAGTATCCGTTGCCCTGAATCGATGACTTATTCAAACAGTTGAGAGGAGCTTCCTTCCTCTCAAAGATTGACTTTCAATCAGGATACCATCAGTTGTGTATCAGGGAATAGGACGTCTCAAAAACTTCTTTCTTGACGAGATATGGTTCCTGTGAGTTTCGGGTTATGCCTTTTGGCTTGACCAACGCTCCAGGCGTGTTTATGGACTTGATGAATAGGGTGTTCAGAGAGTTCCTAGACAAGTTCATCATCGTCTTTATTGATGACTTTCTGGTTTACTCCTAGACAGAGGAGGGGCACGCTGAGCATTTGAGGTAGGTTTTGTTGACGCTGCGTCAGAACGAGCTTTATGCAAAGTACGAAAAATGTGGGTTTTGGATGAAGGAGGTTCAATTTTTGGGGCATATCATTTTAGACCGGGGGATATATGTTGATCAGGGGAAGGTATCCGCGGTGAGGGAGTGGGGACAGCCCACGACAACGACTGAGATCCGTAGTTTCTTGGGCCTAGCAAGATACTACAGGAGGTTTATTTTGGGTTTCTCAAAGATAGCGGGTCCTTTGACACATATGACTCGCAAATGTGTGCCATTCATCTCGAGTGATTCCTGTTAGTTGCCATTCGATGAGCTGAAGGACAAGTTAACCTCACCGCCTGTGTTAGCATTGCCGAGACCGGGAGTTTAGTATCTACTCTACACCGATGCGTCCTTACAAGGACTTGGAGGTGTACTACAATAGGAGAGTCAGGCCATAGCTTATGCTTCCCGTAGGCTTAAGCCTCACGAGAAGAATTACCCCACCCACGACTTGGAGTTAGCAACGGTCGTATTTGCTCTCCGGATTTGGAGACACTACCTCTTGGGGGAGAAATTCCATTTGTTCACGGACCATAAGTCTCTACAATACCACTTCACGTAGAAGGAACTGAATATGCGTCAACGTCGGTGGCTTGAGTTTGTGAAGGATTATCAGTTTAATATCCAATATCACCCAGGTAAGGCTAACGTGGTAGCAGACGCATTGAGCCGTAGGCCAGTAGATGAGGTGGCTGAGGTGTGGAAAGCTAACTGGAAGGAGTTGGGACACCAGGATGCAATGGCCTGAACATTCATGTCTGTGATGACTGTTACGCCGCAGATTATTACGAGAGTGATAAAGGCCCAGCAAAAGACTCATTCTGTCAGGAGCAGATAGTTCGATTACTAGCAGAGGGAGCCGAGTCCTATACCGCTAGTTCAGACGGGGGATTATGCTTCAATGGGAGACTGGTCATTCCGAAAGGGGAAGACTTACGACACGAGGTAATGATAGAGTCACACGGCTCACGGTTTACGGTACACCCTGGTGGGGATAAGATGTACCAAGACATGAGACGACAGTACTGGTGGAGCGGGATGAAGAGAGATATCGCCGTGTTCATTTCTAAATGTGCCACTTGTCCGCTAGTAAAGGTGGACCATCAAAAATCGGTAAGACTTCTATAGCCGTTAGAGGTTCTGATGTGGATATAGGAGAGCATATCCATGGACTTTATCACGGGGTTACCTACGTTACAGAGGGGTCACGACTCCATATGGATAATTGTGGATAGGTTAACCAAAGTTGCTCATTTTCTACCCGTGAGGACAGACTACACTACGGGATAGTATGCCCATATTTTCATTACGGAGATAGTGAGACTTCACTGGGTGCCTCTAAATATCGTGTCTGACCGAGACAAGATATTTGTTTCACGATTTTGATAGAGTTTCTAGAAGGCCATGGGTACGGAGTTGCGGCTGAGTACGACGTATTACCCGCAGACTGATGAGCAAATAGAGCGGACAAATTAGATATTGGAGGCCATGTTGCGTATGTGCATCCTAAACTTTGGAGGTGGTTAGGAGCAGTACCTTCCATTGGTGGAGTTTGCTTATAATAACTCCTACCAATTCACCATTGGCATGGATCCATTCGAGGCGTTGTATGGTAGACCTTTTCGTTCCCCATCATGTTGGTTAGAGGTGGGGGATAACAAATTCCTTGGGCCGGAAGTGATTCAGTACACTTTGGCAAGGATAGAGATGATACGGAGCCGTATTCGGGTAGTTCAGGACCGGAAGAAGAGCTATGCTGATGCCAAGAGGTTCTTAAGAGAATTCAAGGTGGGGGGACTAGGTGTTACTCAGAGTATCTCCTATGAAGGGGATTATGAATTTTGGGAAGAAGGGGAAACTAGGACCAAGATATGTGGGGCCATTTCCTATCATCGAGAGGATTGGGCTAGTTGCGTATAGACTTGGGTTGCCGGAGCACTTGCATAGAATTCATGATGTGTTCCATATTTCCTCTCTAAGGAAATATCTTAGGGACGATTTAGCCCATACCCACATTTCTTTAGAGGACATCGATCTTCAGCCTGATAGTTCCTACGAGGAGGGGCCGATTACTATTTTGGACCACATCGAGAGGAAACTGAGGTCGAAGATAGTACCATAAGTACGCGTGCAGTGGCGGCATCATAATTCCGAGGAGTCCACATGGGAGCGCGAGGATGATATGCGCGAACGTTATCCAGAGCTATTTTTACCAGGTATTCATTAGTTTCGAATTTCGGGACGAAATTCTGTTATTAGGGGGGAAGTATATAATACCCCGTAATTTTATTATTTTTTATTTAAGGGATTAATTGAATTAAATGAAAATTAATTAGGAATTAATCCGGATGTAAATACTAGCAAGACGTGAGTTGGTATTTGAGTATGATGTTAAAACTGAATATTTTTGAGTATATATGGTAATATATGAGTACTGAAAATATTAAAATTATCGCGAGGCAGAAATACGACAATTTGGAAAATTTAGTTAGGACGCACGTGTCGATCGCTCAGGATTGAATTTATTTAAATTAAAAAGTTAATTATATTTTTATCAACTGAATGGTCGTTTTGAGTGCGCCAATGTGTCCGGAAGGGTCGAAATAGTCAGAAAACACTAGCCGGGGATTTAGGTTGGGTCCCGGGGCATTTTAGGCCAAACTGGCAACCTAGAAAGGTATTTTGGTAATTTTAAAAATTGAGGAATTAAAACCCATGAATTTTAGTGTTTATTTTTTATATTTTTAAAGAGGACACTAAGTCCATTACCAGCAAAAGGCAAGAAAGTGGGCTACGAGAGTTTTGAGAAGAGTTAAAAGAGATTCCACCAAACCATCTTCCTTCACCAGCATTTTGAAAGGAAATTGTGACCGGAAAGGAGCGAGACAGAGACAAGATTGATCATCAACAACAAATCAGAACATCGTATTTAAGGCAAGTGATTTGATGTCATTAATTGCAATGAATATTTCCTCCATATTTAGTGTAAAAACCTTATGCTTTGAAAGTTTTGGTGAAAAAACCCAATGGGATTGTTGTAGAAACTCTTAATCTTGGGTAGAAATTGCATGTAGAATGATTATGGACCAAATTGATATCCAAAAGCTTAACTTTGATGATTTAAAAATGGATTAATGATTGGTATTTATGTACAATAAAATTCTAGGTTCATGTTCATAGGGTTTGGGGTAAAATTTGGGGATTTATGATAATTGCATGTTGATTTAGAGGATTTGACCCCAAAAATATGTTAAGAAGTGACCTAGGAGAACTTAGAGTACTTTAAAAACATTAAAACGTTATCGGGATGATTTTAGAATGGAATTAGAGAAGAGAAAAATGAAGAAAAACGAGTTGGGAAAATTCTGGGCGTTTTCTGCCATCTCGTTAGAAGGCCTGCCCAGGTCTTTCGAACGACCTCGCTCGAACGAGCTTCTAGTGAGATGACAGTATCCCTTCTAATGAGTTCGTTCGAACGACCCTCGTTCGAACGAGATTTCTAACGAGTTGATAGAATGGCCTTTTTAGGGCTGATTTTATTTGGAACTTCCAGTAGACTTATTTAAATGAGTGTTAACCTTCCCTTGTTGACTAGTGGATATAGTTGTGAGATTGGAGTACGTTGAGGAGTAAAACTTAGGATTTTTTTTGTAAATCGGATGACATTTATGGGTTAGGAAATAAGTACGTAATATTGCGACGTGAGAAGGGTTGACAACTTTTAATGTATATTATTCGGGGATTTGTTAACGTGCAACATTTAATATTGGTATAAGAATGTAAAATATACCTCTATTAGTATTATAAGATTTCTAAGATGTGTGAATGCTTAGTATATGTGGTTATCTATGTATAACATACCTACCATACTTGCTATCACGGGAGGTCGGCATTCGATCAGGGCCATCTAATTTTGTGTGCCTACGGAGGGATTTAGATTCGTACCTCGAGGACATAGATAAGAGAATGAATTATTGAGGAGTTAATAAGTTTGCTAATCATGGGAGCGTAGGTATGTGCGTGACTCATGTGATGTGAACTATGTTCGCCTCCATTATGTGTGTTTATTACTTGTCGAAACGGTTCCTGAGAGACTCGGAATGCGTGATTCTTATGTCCGTGATGTACCGGGATTTGATAGCAGAGTATGTGTGCATCGCAGCTTAGTCGAGGGGTGCCATTATTGTATATTATGATGAGATTGATATACTGAGATATTGAAATGAACTGTTCATATACGTACAAGTGTGAATTAATGTAACATCTTTGTAGAGTTAAAAATGGGAAAACTCTTTGTAATTGTCATAACTAATTCTGATTAATAACAATAAGACTTCCAGTTTATATTAAGATGTTGGGAATCGAGCTTTGATTTGTAAAGTAATGTAAGGTTATAGATTGGACTAGTTAGATAGTAGAATAACTAGAACGGGTACGGGTACGATAGGTGTGCACAATTAGTTGAGGGGCGAGGAACTCATGTCAGTGCACGCACTATCATGTATTTTATATTCACTGTTTGATGATATTAAACACTTGCTGTGTTTTAAAGTGCATTCACAATCGGGCTCTGAACCGTTTGCTTTGAAATATATTTTCTTGTAAAAACATTTTAGGTGCCCAGCCACAAGGACACCAAGCATAGGAGTTCCATTCCAGTGACGTACTGTAGCTGTTGTGGAAGTTACAGGATCTTGGTAGTAGACACCTCCACATTTATATCTTGACTCTATTTCAAATTTACTCATCTATAGGGCATGTCGCCCCTTTTCTTTTAGAGACATCCTACTTACTCAGTTTATTTCAGATTTTTGGATGTAATTAATTTGTGATTCAGACTTTGTATTTGGTTGTATTCAGTATTTGGATTATTAGAGGAGTATTCCTCCAGATTCATTGTTATTCCATTATTATTCTATTGTGACTGTGTTGTGGTTGAAGTATTAGTATTTCATAATTTAAATGGATTGTATGTTAATCGGATTTAATTAAAATTGACAACTCACTTTTTAAATATTAGGTGGCTAGAAATTGTTAAAACGTTTTTCAACAGTGATGCTATGAACTAAACCAACTTGACATTTTGTATTAATTTGAATAAAGTAGTAGCTACCCGATATTTAATTAGTCGGGGTGTCACAAGAAGAAAATGCTAATTTGTATAATAACCCTCTGCAAATCCTTGTTCTTTGAGAAACAATGCTTAAACAATAGAGGGACTAATTGCATGATCATATGCTAATTGTGAGACTTACACTTATTTAAATCATGGTTAGCATAATTCACAATCCTTTATGAGTTGGATGAAAAATTAGATGGAACCCTCAAATTATATATTGTGTCTAAAAGGACCCTCCTTTCCTAGCTCGTCAAACTAAACACACCACTGAGAATTATTATCCTTCCCCTATTATCTTCGTTCAACCATAGTTATGGCTTAAGTTTCAATGATTTAAGATCTTTTCGGGCATTTTCCCCATCCATCGAATGACCCCCCCAAGGCATTTGCCCACAATATATTCATTTATGTTCTTCTCTGCATGCATCACATCCAATACATGGTGCACGGGTTTATTCTTCAAATAAGGCAAGTCAAATAAAATTAACCTCCTAGGCCATGGCTTTCTTGTCTCAGTTTCATTCCCAGTTGGGGTCTTCTTATGCCTAACATTCTTGAATTTGGTATTATTACCTAGAATATTAGGGCCACAATTAGAAGATTTACTTTCAATTTCTGAACTTGAAAGTTTTCTCGAAGGTAGCCTGTGTTCAACCCCGCCTGGTAAAAAATTGGAACCTTTCTCTAATTTAAAACTATGATCGGGGGCTAAAGACCTCCTATGGTAATGGTATATATTTTTACCGCTACCGATGAGATGTAGAGATTTAGTATTCTATCCACAAATAGGACACCCCAAATAACTATGTACTACACAATTGGATAATGTCCCATAAGCTAAAAAATCATGAATTGACCATATCAACATAACTTTCAGTAAACTTTTCTTTTTTAAAATAATCAAATGCTTGAACACCCTCTTAACATAACTCATTTAATTCTTCTACTAAAGGATCCAAATAGACATCGATGTCCTCACTTGGAGCCTTTGGCATAGGTATCAACAAAGACATCATTGAAAATTCAGGTCTCATACATTGTAAAGGAAGGAGGTTGAATGGTGCTATGAACACCGACCATACCCTAATTAGTGATTATATTTCCAAATGGATTTAAACCAATTGTTGATATTGCGAAACGAATGTTACACTATTCTCGAGAAAAATCAGGATACTCATAACTCACCCTATTCCAAGATGTAGAATCAATTGGATGACACATGAGATTATCCCCTACTTCTGCCCTAGCATGCCAAGTCATTGCCTCCACTATCCATAAAACTTTGAAAAATCGCTTCAATCTAGGCCTAACAAAAAAACATTTCAACACTTTTTGAGGAACTTTTGATCTTGTGCCTTCCTTGCAAGTATATTTCACATATCTAGGTTCATCGCATACTAGAAATCGATCAAGATTTTCATACTCCTTTCGGTATAGTATGCAGTCATATACATAAGAATGAATTAATTTATACTTCATTACCTAACTGTTCAAATTGTTCTTCATAATAGGATAGCTATTTGGAAGTGTATTCTACTTGGGTAGCAAACCCTTCATCCACTTCATAATTCCTGTCACGCTGTTGCCCAATAAACCATATTAGGTCTTCAAACTATGCAAACCAACCATGGCATGTAAATTTGTTTGATATTTGTCACGACCAGAGTACAACAACTGTGTTGCCTTAAAATTTAAACTTTGGTTGTCATCGTCAAGATTTATCTTGACATCTGCACGAGCACTCGAACCATGTACATCGTCAGTGACCTTATTTTCTTCCACTTCATGAACTCCATATGTGTCATCAACTAAATCCTGTAGCATATTTTTATCTACATTGTCCTCCTTCCCTTGTACATCTATCTTACTTGTTAAAGGTTGTTGTGAAGGTTGCTCGAGGATAAAATAAACTTTTGATTCCCCGTGAAAAATCCAAAATTAATAACTATCTTGCATACCCCATAGTAACAAATGTAGTTCAACTATTTTCCACTCAAATACCTCACCATTCCTACACTTATCAAATGGACATGGGAACTCTTCATCATTATGACATCTCTTTAAGTATTTCACGAATTCATTAGCACCTCTGCGAAACACATCCCTTAGTCTATTTGTCTCACCCATCCACTATTTGTATTTAGGATAACACATCAAAGATACTACAAACAATCACCTACTATGGGTAATAAGCGTTCATGGATAAGTATAAACAAAAGTGTATATTCATTTATTCGGTAGTAATGTTTATAGTGATGATTTATATGTAATTTTATTTCATTTCACATTATTAATTATTTAACAACAAGCTTTTAAAATTTATAGTACGTTTCATTTCTGTCTTTTTATATTTGGTAGAATCACAATCCTAAATGTTAGAAATTCCTAGGGCCATCCAATTCGATCGCCATTTAAATGTTAAAATCCACCAGTCAATAACAATTTAAGAATCCCAAACAAAAATTCAAATAATAATGCAAAATATTAGAAATGCCTAGGGCCAACCAACTCAATAACCATATAAATGTTCACATCCACGAGCCAATAAAAATTCAAGAATCTCAAACAACAATTCAAATAATAATACAAAATATTATAAATGCCTAGGGTGAACCAACTCAATGGGCATCTAAATGTTCAAATCCACCAATCAACAACTTATGAAGTGAACATGAGAATATAAAAATCATTATATTATGTTACAGTACCTTTATGTCATGCATTTAGATGTGAATGCATGCATGAATGCATGCACCCCCCAAAGCAAGTGTTATATATATATATATATATATATATATAGAGAGAGAGAGAGAGAGAGAGAGAGAGAGAGAGAGATGTACCTGAGTATGTGTAGAGAGAGAGATGGTCGCCGAAATATTTGAGGAAAAGGAAAGGGGGTCGCCGCTGCTGTAATTAAAGATATATAGAGTTGTAAGGGAAACACACTATAAATCAATTTATACAAATTACCAATTTATACCAATTACCACAACATATCAATTTATACCAATTACCAATTTTAATATACAAATTTTAATTTTAGAATACCAATTTTAATATAAAAATATTAATTTCAAAAAATAGACTGAAGATCGCATATTTCCTCCATCTCCTCTAAAGGGTGAGTGGTCTTATTCCATACAAGATCGCATAATTCTGTAATATACTTAGCAACTCATGCACATTGTTTCAATTTGAAGAAAATTCGACAACATATCCCCATAGTTATCCAAGTACACAACATAGATTTGCAAGTGTAAGTGTAATTTCAATTTATCAATTGAAATAAAACTTAACACCGGATCATCTAGTATGGATCCAAAGAACATCAAGATACAACAACATAACTTTCCCTAAAAGTAACAAGTTTAAGCCACTAATTATATTATTACACGAAAACTATGCCATCCCAAACTGTCCAAACGGGACAATTCGAGAGATCCAATTACATGGGTAATGACTCTCAAATAGATCTAAGGGATACTGAATGCGTACACGTAAGAACTTGAAGGCTAGTATCTATGTGCACTATATGTAATTCAAAGTATCTATAAATTAATGCGAAATATTTCAAGTGCTTAGGGCCAACCAACTCAATGGCCATCTAAATGTTCAAATACACCAATCAATAAAAATTCAATAAACTACAAAAATAAAATAAGTGCTTGTGTTTGAAATTATTTTGACGTTTTCAAATTAATTAGGGTTTTCATTTGAAATCATTTTAGGGTTTTCATTCTAGGGTGTATGTGTGTGTGTGGCGTGTGTGGGTTGTGTTTTTTAGGGTAATCTAGGGTTGTGGTTTTTTTAGGGTTTTAATTTGAAATCAATTTAAGGCCTTCATTCTAGGGGGTGGGTGGTATATGTGTGTGTAGTATGTGTATGGCTTTTTTTTGTGTGTGTGTGAAGCGGAGAGAGAGATAAACATACCAAAAATAAGGCCATATAAAGAGAGATGGTCAGAGAGAGAGAGAGAGAGATCGATGTTGGCTAGATAGGGAGAAGAGAGAGAATCGCAAGGGAAATAAATGAGGGAATTGAAAACTGAAGAGGCTAGGGTTATATGTTTAATAATTTGTCACCGACGTGTCATGGTCAAAGACCATGATAAATTTCTGAGGTTGTCACGGTCTTTGACCGTGATAAGTCCGTGACAACATTACTTGTCACGGTCAAAGACCGTGATAAAAAATGCGTATTTTTGTCACGATTTTTTTACCGTGAGAACCTTGGTTGGGTGAAGAGTGACATTTTTTACAATTCGATGCAATGTATGAATTTTGTGATTTCAAATAATCACATTCATTTTTCAACCCCCCAACCTTCGTTTTGAGTTCCAAACATTCCAATTGAACATAATAAATCTTTTTATCGTTTCTTCAAGTTCACTTTGGAAATTTTTTAATTCATTCAGGAATTTGATGTTTAAGTCTTTAAGCCTTAGAGATATTTTATAAATATCATTAAAAGATTTTTGAATGTCATCCACATCATCATAATTTTCATCTTTTTATCTAGGAATAGAAGTGTTTGAACCTTCACTACCAGATGAAGAAGAATCACTAAGCAACCTATTTCTAGAGGATTTGATCTTATTATTTTTCTCCACACTCTCTAAAGACATCTTATAACAAATAACATTATTACTCCCATCTTTATTCACAATGAAAGAAATATTTATTTTATTTTCCTTTAAAATCAAAGAATTAATTTCCTTAAAATAATGTGTTCAATACTCACTTAATGAGACAACTTGAGAAGAAGATGACTTGTTTTTCAAAGTTTTGAATGAGTAGAATTCATTTTTGCGAAGAATCAAGTCTCTGTTCAAGTTCACTTTTAGAGCCTTCATAAATAAGAAGTTATTCATTTAGTTTTTCAGGTTCATGGATCAAAGCATTTTTCTCATGTTCTAAAACTTTGAGTTTTTTAAAATCACATTTTTTTTTTACTTGTCAATCTTCTCATATCAGAATTTTGTAACCTCAAAGATTGGTTATATTCTTTCAAACCACAAGTCAATTCTAACAACTCACTCATTTCTTTTTTAATCAATGTCAACTTTTCACTTGTAAGTTGACTAGTAATTTCAAAATTTTTAAAAACTTCTTTTTCATGTTCATGGAGTTTGACATTATTAGCCAAGCTAACATTTAACTTTTTCATTTTGGGAAGTTGAACATTCAACACTTCATTCTTTTGACTCAACAATTTTAATTTTACCACTTTCATCAAAATCAACATTAATAGATTTTGATATATTTCGAGAATATGATGCTTTATTTACACTCTTGTCAATTTGAGATTTCAATTGTCCTAACCTTTTACCTCTACTCAACATCTTAGATTCAACATCACATGAATTAATACTCGAAGGTAAGTCAAAATCTAGTATCATATCATACATAGTCATAACACTTGTCACAATCAAACTAAATAATTGAGGAAAAAAATGCAATAGACACACAACAAGACCAGGATCTACTCAATAACATTAATGATGAAATAAGAGAAACTTAATTTAATACGAATTGAGAATGTGTATTATGCACGTGACTAAAACATGTAAACCAAACCTAGAGGGGGTGAATAGGTTTGAAGGCTTGTCATGAATAATTTTTTGATTCAAATAAATTTTCTTACAAATTCAGATTACTTAACATAAATTTTAACAAACTGGTTATCCAATGACTTGATTAACTCACACATCAATGTAAATAAGTTAATCTAGATGAGCAGAACTAGATCTAAGAAAACTAAGTTAATTTTGTTCAATTCACTAGATTCAATTGTGATATGAGTAATTTTTGCGACCAAATGTGTGCACATAAATAAAAAACATACACAATCAACCACAAGACAAGGTTAATGAGGAACACCCCCCCCCCCCCCCCCCACCAAGGGGTAAAAAACCTCAACGCACTCGAATTTTCATTTCTACTTGAAAAGAAATTTAACAAAAGATCAGAAGGTACCTCTTACACAATCTCTATTGTGTATTTACCTATGAATATTTCAACTTTCCCCATAGACAATGAAAATCCGTATGGAGTTCTACACCATGAATGAAGAAGTCCATTATCTTCCTTATAATCAACGTCACACTCCAAATTCTCTAATAACTTAAAATTCCTTTAATTTTAGATATAGGAATAGATGATCATAGCAATTCAAATGTAGATTTATTTTAATTGAATGGGATATATAAATCTGAATGGGATTAAGTATAAATTTAAGTTTAAATAATTTTTAGAGGGAACAAGTTAAATTATAAAGAGATGCAAAGGAAAAGTGTTCCCAACTTCGAAAATGCTCTCATAGTTGAAATTGAGTTATGAGTTTTTCAGACCTTAACATATAGGAGGGAAAATTGACTATTTATAGGAAAATTTTAAAATATGATGTCTCCATGTGCTAGATGCATTTTTTCATGTGGACAATTTTACGTAGTATGGAATCATGGCAATGGTCGAATGCACGAGCATGTTTTGATGTCGTGCAAATGTCTCTGTGCGCACAGGCTCAATATAGAGTTGGGAAAATTCTTAAGGCAAAAAATATTTTCAAACAAAGCCTTAACATGTTCAAAATATCGGACAACTCCCAAGAACATATTCTCAAAAACTTTGGGACTCTTTTTAATTATTTAAAACACTTGTGTATGTTTTTCCATAATAAATTCACAATCTCTACAACAAAGGATATAGTCTTTACTTCAATGTAAATCCATGTCAATAGGAAGTCTTTAATGGATGACTTACAAAACCTAAAACCTTAAAAGGTTCGTTCTAAGATAAATAACCATGCCTCACTCATCGAATCAAGTTTATGAGACTTGAAAAACTAAACGACTCAATTGTTTTGTCATAACAGTCTAGCCAAATAATATGTATAAAAACTACATTTTCAATCTCCTCATTTGGCTATTCCGTTGGAAAACTCTCCAAAACCCAAAGATGATCTTATTACCCCTATAAGACTGACACCTCAATAGCCATATAATGAAAGTAGTAGGAAGGTAATGTACAACAATTCATAAGACCAATAACGAAGCAATACATTGAGTATGAATAATGGGCTATAGTCATAATCATCATGGCTATGCCTGAAATCACATGAAATGACAAAACAACATCACGAGGGAAATAACATGCACAAAGAGAAAATCCATGTACTTGGGAATTCTTCGAAATGTATAAAGGATATAATGAGATAAAACATGTGAATAGCATACGAACATGTGAAATACAGATATATCTTCTAATATTCAAGATATCAATTGAATAAGAAAACTTAATAAAGTTCTCCACAGTACATAGCATATCCCAAAGTAAGATCAACAAATCCCTTATCATAGCATATTCCAAAGTGAGATCAATAAATTCCTTAACATAAAATATCCCAAAATATAGAAGGTCTGTGATCACAGTTCTTCTGCACCACCATCGCGGTCTGAGCTAGTAAGGCCCCCCTTTCCCTATGTGTCTTGATTTTGTAGTTTGTTTCCTACAGTGGTCTATATCCTTTATGGATCCATAAACCTAAAGTTTCCATTTATGAGTATTCATAAGCTCTTAACCCCACCAGAACAATCCAAAATAACTTTTAATCCATCCTAAACTAAAACCCAACCTCAAACTAATTATTATCCACGATTAATTTCAATATCATAGAGAAAATATAGATTTTTACATATTATTCTTGTGATTAAACATTAAGCCCAATTTCCACGGAACTAGGATCATTATCCGCTATTACACTTGTAATTATGCATTAATAAACAACTCTAAATATAAAATGAATCAAACTTACAATAATTATTGATTTAACATAGATTTGAACATGGTTTCCCATTAATATAATCAAAATTACCTAAGTTAAACATGGATATCATTATAATCATGCATTTATTAATCTAATCAAATCTAATTTGCTATATTAAGGTTTATAATCAGATTTATAAATCATCAAAACATTTAAAACCCTATAACATGCCTCTAACCAATTGATCAATAATAAGAGGTGAAAATTATAAACGAGTTACATCAATAAGATAAGAAAGATATTATTTCTTACCTTAAATAAGATCGAACTTTGATTAAACCCTCTTGTGTGTTCTCCCTCTTATCCCAAAGTTTTCGTTTGCTGCTAGGTTTTAGCTTATGATATATTATGATGATTAATGAGGTTTATTATCCCCTTTATAAATCTAATTCTGCATGTCCACTATGGATCCACTTTTTGACTCCCAAATAAGCCCAAAACACTAACCGTAACACTCTTAAAACTTGGCCCAAATGGGTGCCTACCCTTGAGGACCAATTTGTCACATTAAAAATATCCTTCCACACATTTGTATTCTTACAGAGCCGTAGTTCAACCATATCAATCCGTAACTTTCAAATTAATTACAGCCATGTTATTAATTTAACAAGCTCTAATAAATTATTTAAAGTTCTCATCCTAAATTCTACTTAATGATCCAAGCCAACTAATCTTAATAAATTATCAATTAAATCACCCGAATAAATATTAATTATTAAATAATAATTTATCTAATTCTAAAAATATACAGGATATTAGGTAAAAATCCTACTTGTATTTGGTCAACATAATCAAAGTGGGTAGTCATCACAAGGGGCAGTTACGTATTTTGGGCCACAATTTGGGGGCGCGCCATTAAATGATGAGAATTGCCTTGAAAGTTGTTCCACCACACTTACTTTCTTCAAGTCATCGATTTAGTTAATTTCCCATTAATTTTCCTCTTCAAGTGTGTTCCTGAGCTCCATTATAGTCCTGCATATTGTAAGTCTTCTTTTCCTCTCATTTTTCCATTTTCTCCAAACTTCTTTCTTACATGCATCACTTTTCTCCACCCATTTTCTTATTAACTAATTATAAGGGTGATTTACGTCGTTAATGAAAACACGATAGAGGATTTTAGATGTCATTTATCCTTGAATGGGTAAAAATCGATATATGGGATGGTTTCCTTGGCTACTATAATATCGAAGGGGAACATTGGTTGTGCTCTTAGTTCGTTCAAGAGGTTAGCATCACCTTTTCCCCAAATTAAATTTTTCTTGAGTTATTCCAGTTCTTTGACGTGGTGCTTGCCCAGTGTTCTCTGAACACTTAAAGACTTGTAAATTGTTTCCATAAAATCAATTACCCATATGGGACTAGATTTGGAATCCTTAAAATTTGCTACTTCTACATGTGGGTTAAATCTAACGAGGGTATTTATGAGATAGTCTTGATAGTAAATCTATTGAATTCTAACAAAGACTATTGGTCGCATGGATTTGTAGTCAAGGACTAGGAACACTTGCCCATCCTAAAGGGTGGTGAACCCTATAGGGGCCTTAGGTTCCCAAAGGGGGATATGAAATAGGTTTATCTTAGCCTTGATAATTTTTCTTATTCACCCAAATTTTATTTGATATTTCAGCCTTTTAAGATGTTGTGGTCTTTGATTTTGCAAATTGTCGAAAAATAATTTCCCCATAAAAAAGACATATATTTCCTTGAGCAAAAAAAAGCTTGGTCATTAAGGTAGCCTTTAACTATAGATGTACATAAAAGGTCATCCTTGTTGTTTCTATCCAACACTTCCACGACCACATCCTTAGTTCCCAACCAGTTGATAAGGAGCCTGAAATACCTAGAGAACTTAGCAAGAACGACATTTTTTCTGCGAGCACGTCAGGCCCGTTTGAATTTATTGACATATCAACTTTCCCTACCGTGTCCCCCGTAACTTCTGAAGAAGGAGTGGAACTAAAGATGTGGATTTCCAATTTGATGGGTGAACTCATGCTTCAGCAACTTCCCAACCCTCTAAGAGGAAGAATGTCGCACTACGGCATATACCGATAATGCTTAAAGTCATTTGGTCACGGTCCAAATCCATGACCACCATAAAAAACCTAGTGACCAAGGCTTTAAGCAAGGTAAGGGGTGATATAGATATGGGATCATTCAAAGTTCCAGACCATGACCATTGTGGTCATGAATCTAGACCGTGACCCTTTAGGGGCCAATTTTGCCAAATTAATGGTCACGATTTTGGACCTAAACTAAGCTGTGACCAATCATCTATGAACACAATTTTGAACTTTGACCCTTAACAGTGACAGTCCTTTAATTCAAATTGGTTACAACCCAATGGTCATGGTGCCAAATTCGTGAGCAGGAGAGGATGACACAAGTGGTCGCAGTTTCCAACCGTGACCATTCATTAGGACCCGTGACAATATGATTAGTTATAGTAGGGTTTACAGTCTAGAATCGTGATAATGTATTGGCTATAGAAAAATCTAAGGTTGGAATTTAATTTCACGACTTCTCTCTCTTTCTCTCTGTCAACTCTCTCTCTCTCTCTCTTCGTCTCTCTCCGTCGGTTTCAGCTCATGGTAACACTCTCTCTTTTGTGTGTGTGTGTGTGTATATATACAAAAAAAAAAAGAGAGTGTTACCATGATCACGGCTAGAGACCAAGACCAACATCAACCTTTCACTATTGATGGTCATGGTTAGGGATCGAAATCATAAAAATAACACGAGTAAGGGTCACGAGTAAGGTCACGATTTTAAGCCATGACCACTTGGTATGTTTCTCAATCATGACCAAGCCATATTGTTAATGTCAGATAAAAAACCATGACCCCATATTATGGTCATGGATTTGGACCATGACCACAAAAATGGTCACATTTAAAATGATCACAGACCAAAATTATGATATGAAGCCTTTGTCACAGACCAATATCATGACCATTCTCTGTATATGGATTAGTGTCGGTGGTCTATTCAATCTTGTGACTTTGGGGGATTCCCCAGATAAGATTCAGGCTCCACCTATATATAAGGGTAAGACCAATTATAGTCTTATAATAAATCTGCCCACCTAAAAGACAGTGCATGCCCTTTATAAGGGGGAGGTCCCTACTTAAACAACCTAACATGGCTCCTGGGTTGCTGAGGGGACCTTGTCTCCTTACTAACTAAGATTTGATTGGAAGATTTCCTACTGATAGGATTGTTTCTCATGCTACCCAAGCCATCTTGTTGGTGAATGTTGATTTCATTTGAGCAAATCTTTGTAACTTTGAATATTTTGCACTAACTATTTCCTTTTGTCTTGAATCTATAGTATGTGGTTAACTTCATCAATCTTCGCAAAAAGAGATCTTAACACGTGAAGTAGAATGTCTACTTAGGGAAGGAATTGGAGGAGGAACATAAAGCCTTCAATATCACCCAAAATAAGGCTAAGGAACATGACATGGAGATAAAGGCCAAAAATGTTAGAGATCGCCACTTTGAAGTTGAGGTCTAAGTATCTTGAGAAGGCTAGGAAAGAGTATGTCCAGTCCTTGGAGGTGACATTGGAGGCCAATAACAGTGCTTTCGATAAAGGTAGGGACACGGCCTTTCCCCATAACGTAAAATAATTCGACTTCATCCTTAAGTCTTTCTTCATAAAAGGACAGGATGAGAATTTAAAAAAAGGTCAAGGTTACCATTGAGTCTAAGCTATTTATTGAGAATGTGCATGGAACTCCTTCTAACCTGGAGGAAGAGAACGATGAAGAGGTTTTCGAGATGCTGAAAGAGGACAATAATTAAGACAAGAATGTCATCGATCAGGGTGGGTGGTGTCATAGAAGGAGACTCCTACTAAGTAGATTAGTTTAGGATATTCTTGTACTTTTAATTCCTTATCTAGTCATGTGTATTCTCTTGTAAGGGTTTACCCTAATTTCGAATGAATGAAATGATATAACTTTTTTTATCTTCATCTTTCTTTGTTCAACTACTATTTCTTACTTGCTTGTCTTTGTTTCCTTTCCTTTAATTTCTGAATGCATATCTTTATCTTTTGTAGTCTGATAACAACTTGGCCTGTGTGTTAATCGCCCAAGAAAGTGAATATTTGGACTTCATTATTAGTGGAGAGTTTTTTGATTGAGATCAAGTAGCCTTTAATATTATTACCTTGGTACTTTAGAAAAAGACAAGTGCATATATCGACCAAATAAGCGTGGTCATAAATATTTAGGCCGAGCTTAGGGAAGTCAAGAACATAACTAATATACAGTAGAATACAAATTTTCTTTAAGAGGTGAGATTGTTAAGACCGAACAGGCTTTAAAGATAAGTGAAATGATTAGACATGGTTTGCACGGCCAGATCATGAAATTAAGGTACCATTTTTAGAAGGGTCCTCGTACAATATGGGTTGCTGGTTATGATGAAGGTTAAGTATATACCCCCTTACACCTGGATGAAACCATGCAACTAGCCTGTAAGCATGGCTAGCTAAATCCCTTCGACGTTTGTAAAATGCCCAAGGACTCTCAATTCTTGTATATGTACAAAGTGGATTATCAATTTACTCGGCTACCTCCCCTCTGGAGCGATGAGTATTGGATGTCATCTTACATAATTCCAATACAACTCGTGAAGAATTATGTCATCAACTATGACAACGATCATGAGTTTCATCCGAACCCTGATGATGGTAAAAAAGTTTCCATAACCGAGATGGTAACTCTTTGAAGATGAAAATTGCTCTTATCATTTTGTAATCTTGTACTTTATTCACTTGTAACTCCACTAACTTTGGCTAATTTTGTAATTAAGTGAATGTTATGGATGAAATTAATATTTAACTTTGTGTTCATATTTTCCAATTTTCTATACCGGTCATATGTTATTGTTGGTCTTAACTTTTGGATAGCGTCGTCACACCACCTTAGTCTTAGAACCAAACTAGGGAGAAAATGTACCTGATTACTAGGCTATCCACCCACTAAGGATTTTTAGCTGACCAAAGTCAAAACACTTAATGCCTAAGGATCCTCCACAAGTCCTTTTCTTGCCTGGAAAATTCTTAATGTTTTTATTTTTTAGTGACGAAAACATGTAACCTTAAATTGTGATTAATTTTAATCTTATTAATGTATCAAAATGATTATAATCTGGTCAGAAAATTTTGACATAAGATTGTCATGCCACTTAGAAAAATATGAAAGCTAATTGCATTAATTAAAGTATGAATCATCCATGGAATTGACAAAAAAAAAAAATTCATAATGAAACAAAGTAGGAACTTTAAAAATAAAACTAAGACTTGAAAAACAAACACTTCAAAAATTAAACTTCCTAGGGTTTATTGCATTCCAAGCCCTAAGTATCTCCCTGCCCTCAATTTTTTCCAGATGGTAGCCTTCTTGGAGGTCATCCCTAATGACTTTGAAAGGTCGCTCCCAATTAGGGCCTAATTTTTTGTACGACAACTTCTTTGTGTTGTTGATGACCTTACTTAACACATAATCTTTAACTATGAACTTCGATGGATTGATGCCTCTATTGTATAGTGTGAACAATTATTGTTAGTAGGAAGCCAACTTAATCAAGGTTTGTTCTTTTTTTTCCATGGCCTGGTCGAGCTAGCCCTTATGATTTCCTTATTCATGGTTTGTTTGAAAATGATCATTTTCATGATCGAAAATCATGCTTACCATGGGATTATGGATTCCATTCTGTGTGCTAAGGCAAATGGCATTTCCCTGATCAACCTCTTTGGCATTGTTCGGTACACCCAAAGGACATGGGGAAGCTTTTACATCCAAGAATCTTTTGTCTTCTTCATCCCATTAAGAAATGTCTGGTTGGGAGCCTCAACATGTCCGTTGATTTGGGGATATGACACTAAACTGAAGTAATGCTTGGTGCCATTGATGTTACAGAAATCTTGGAATGGTTTGCTCTCAAATTGAGTTCCATTATTGTTGATAAATGTCCTTGGTATGCCAAAATAGGTCATGATGTTCCTCCAAATGAACCTGATTATGTCGATGTCCCTTATGTTCATTAAAGTCAAACCTTCTACCCACTTGGTCAAGTAATCTATTTCAACCAGTAGATAATTTTGATTTCCAAGAGTTATAGTTAGGAGCCCTAAAATGTCCAATAGTCATTGCCAAAGGACCATGGGTGGGTCAAGGACTTGAGTTAGTTGGTCGACTGATGGAGCATTGGTGTTAGTAATTGGGAATTTCTTACACTTTCTTTTGTATGAGACTGCATTTCTCTATATTAAGGCACTAATACCCCTCTTTTATGGCCTTAAATCTTAAATATTTTCCTCCCAAAAGACTTCCACAAACCATTTTATGAAACTCGTATAAAACTTAATCATCCTCATCAGGGTTCACACATTATAAGTGTGGCCTCGTGAAAAATTATTTATAGAGTTTCCCTTCAGGAGATAAGTAAAATTAGACAGCCTTAACTCTAGTCTAATGATCTTACTTTTTGTCTACATGCAGTGTGTGCTCCCTTAAATATTAAATGATCGGGTCCATTCAGTTAGGATCACCCTGGATGGTGGGAACTTGATTGATGCTCTTATGCTTTACAATGATTGGTTGGGCCATACATTCTATTTCAATTGCTCTTTTAAGGTCAAAATTGATAATTAAATCCAAAGTAGTTAAGGCATTTGCATGACTACTATTTCCTCGGGGGAATTACAAGACTTGGACATATTTGAACTTGGCGACCAAGTCTTGGGAGACCTATAAGTATGTTGACATGAATTCATCTCTGCTGTTATAGTCTCCTGATATTAGTTTAGATACTAGCTTGGAATCATAATAGACTTCAAGGTGACCAACACCTAACGATGAAGCTTTATTTAACCCATTGATGAGAGCTTTGCATTCCGACTCGTTGTTGGATGCCTCGAAGCCAAGTTTGATTCCTTAACGGAACACTCTATTGTTTAGATTGACTAGGACAATTCTTACCCCTGAACCTTTGAAATTAGATGTCTGGTCAACATAGAGGGTCCATTTATTGAGTTAGTGGGGCTCTTTAGTGGTCGCTTGATCGATAAGCTCCCTTTTATTGGGTTCATGCCTTTTATTGAATTTTATAATGAAGTATGTAAATAATTGTCATTTGATTTTAGTTATACGTTAATAATGTATATCAAATATAACCAATTCCACCGACCATTTGGACATCTGTCCAGAAAGGTTGGCCTTTTTGAGTATTTCCTTTCATGGAAAAAAAGTTATAACAATGACGAAGCATGCCTCAAAGTAGTGCTTCAACTTTTTTGAGGAAATTGCTAAAGAGTAAGCCAACTTTTCAAGAGGAAGGCATCATTTATCATCATCCATCAAATTGTCACTAACATAATAGATCGGGTCTTATGCCCCTCTTTCTTAGACACTAAGGCCTAACTAGATGCATGCTCAGACACAAAGAGATACTGGTATACTAGATCACCCGAATTTAGGACCTCAAGCAAAGGACGTCGACTTAGGTAGAGTTTGATTTTTTTGAGTGCCTTTACACATTCTTCATCCTCTATGGTATCATTCAACTTATACTTGAACATCTTGGTGACCGATTGTTAATAGGTTGATATTGGATTTTTAGTCCAAATAAAATGACTGTGTAATAGTATATACCATGGGTAGTGATGAAGAAGGTCTTCTCTTAATTGGTCCAGAACATAGGGATTTGTTTATATCCTAAATAGGCATCTAAGAAACTCATCTATGGATGACTAGTTGTGACGTTGACCAACTGATCAATATTTAGTAAGGGAAAGTTGCCTTTGGGATAGGCTTTGTTCTTTGAAGTCTATGTTAACCCTCTATTTTCCATTTTTCTTTTATACTATGACTCAGTTCGATAGTCATTTGTGTAATTAAATATATTTGATGGACCTTGACTCTAGAAGTTTCCCCATTTCTTCCTCTACTGCGTTTACCTTTTAAGGGCATTATTGACGTGCCTTTTCACGATTAGTGGGAAAAATAGATCCACGTGAAGTTGGTGGAACATCACTGTGGGATTTATCACAAGAAAATCATATGGATGCCAAGTGAATACATCTTAGTTCTCCTTAATGAAAGAGAGCAGTTATTCTTTTCGTGATCGGTGAGCAAGCTCTGGATTACAAATTTATTTTTTAGGTGGGATAGTTGAGCATGACTTCTTGTAGAGGTTCCATTACTTTATTTGTAGGGGCCACCCTTATTTCTTCTACCACCAGTCTCCCATACTTTAGTTTCTATTTAGAGGGGGTAGCTCTCTTTGTGATCACTTCTTCTTTGATCACCTTCCCCTTATTCTTTTCTTTTTAAAGTCTGATGATAATAATAAATCATTGTTAAGCTATAGCTTTATTCCCATTTATCTCCATTACCCACGATCGGTAATTCATTTGATCTTTGGGTGATGGGTGGATGGAATTACTTTCATGGCGTGGAAATATCCTTTTCTTAGGATTTCCTTATAGGGTGAGTCGATGTCTACTACTAAAAACACTATCATCGTGGATATGTTCCAAGTTTGTACTAGGATTACCATCTTGCTCGGAGCATTGTCATTCTACTGACCAAACGGAATAGAGGTATGGTAACTTACTTTAGATCCTCCATCTTTAGGTTGAGTTGTTGAAAATCTTTAAGTACATAACCTCCGAAGATCTCCCATGGTCGACTAATAGCTTATCCAGATCCAAGTTGGTAATTTTAAGAGTGATTACTGGCTCGTTATTATATGGAGTTCTGACTCTGACTAGGTCTTTCTCGATAAAAACTGTATTATTGGCATAATGAATATCTTCTAATCGACTATGTTTGCCCACTGAGGATTTAGCAAGGTCAATTGTAAAGGGTCCATAATCATAGTGACTTTCTTTATTTCCATCCGCACAATATTTCCTTGAATTTGGTTCGGACTTCAGGCTCCATTGATAACTCCGAATTCATGTCCCATCTCGTCATTATCAAGGAAGTTATCAGAACTTTGGTTACATTCTGGAAGGGCCTTTTCTTTCTTCTTCTCTATATATCGTGTATATGGGTTTCCTGGGCCAGTTCTTTTAGGTGCAACTTGAGTTCCTTCCAGTTTTCTATTTTGTGCTCATGCTTCTTGTGGTAGGAACATCTCGAGGTAGTGTTCTTCTTCGATGGGATCACCTCCATCTTCCTTGACAATTTGAATAATGTTTATCTTTAATCTTGTTCAAGATTTTGTAGATTATCTCTTTTAATAAAATTTTGATGGCACTGTGGGCCTTAATGGGGTGTGTCATTGACCTTAGATCCATCATTCCCCCTATCTTGGGGGCATTATCCTTGTCTCCATTCTTGGTCTCCTTTGGCCAACCATTCTCCCACTGGGTTCTAGTAACTTTGCCTTCCATTTTTTCATGCTTCTCAATTCTAAACACGAGTTCATCTATAGTATTGGAGTTCTTTTTGTTAAGGGACTTATGTAGGATAGATACGTTTGGCAGGTCGATCTTAAATGAGGCCACAATCACTTCGAGCAGTCCTCCACCTCGTTGTAGGTTTCCCAATATTATCGAGCGTACTCACATGAAGTATCCTAGTGTAACGCCCCAAGGGAGTCCAATTTAATTACTAAATAAAACTATTTTTATTGCACCATTTTTTAAAGATTAATTTACCATTTTTAAGTTGGAAAATGGGGTGGCCACTTTAAGTAATTCGGTCAATGTATGAGATTTGTTTATAAAAATCCAATTTAACCGACATTACTAATTATCTAATAAATAAACCATAATCATGCCTATATTTTTACAAACGATGGCCAAAGTCCCAAATAAAAGTGTTTCAAAGTTCTGAATCACCAATATTTCAAAGACGATTTAAATAAAATTACAGAGCACTAACGACGTTCATTTCCCTCTGGGGCCTTACGTGCATCCTTTCCTGCATCCCTACTCGAAGTACCTAGGGGTGGGGCTAGGTTTTTTAACATAAACAGCAGGGGAGATAGAATTCTTAGTAGGGTGGGTAATACTAAGAGATATGTTTTCTACAAAATACTATACATGTAACATGTATTTTAATCAATTCTAAAAATGTTTAACAATTTAGCTAGTATTAAGGCAACTGCTATGCAATGCACCTGAGCAATGAACTCATAATCACACTTAACCATTTCCCACCACCCTTTACCGGGTCTAGAAAACTAATTAATCACATTTAACCCTTTAATCTCCTTTTTATCACATTTCATTAGGTTGTCTCATTCATTTTCGAGTTCAACCATTATCCTTTTCATTTTCCATTATCTCTTCACGAAATCTTTGAATAATCTCATACTTTAATGGGATCCACACCACCGGCTATGCTACCATATGCTCCGACCAGTGATTTTGGATTTTTCATTTAGGGCTCGAGACCTTCATTAATTATCATGGTGTTGCTGAGTCCAATTTAATGTGTCTTAATTTTTTAAATAATGTCCACATTATTCCATCATTTTTCCATTTTTATCATTCTACGGTTTAAACCATTCATTCACTTTATCAACGTGCCATTTATCCCTCTTTTATGTTTTTCACAAGAACCGATCGATAGGGTCTAAAGAGGAAGTCCAACCACTACGACCCTCATTTTTACCAAAATTACCTTTTGTGACACCTCGCCTAATTAACCTCGGGTGATCAGTCCTAAATTAAGTTAGAACACTTTTCTCAGTTGGTTCATTCTTAGCATCACTATCGCCTTTTTAATTACTAACCACCTAAGTGAGAAAATAGATTGGTTCTATGTTTTATCTTTCATTAATTTAAATGAAAATTTCATGCGGAAATAAAATAATATAACAATCACAGTTAACTCAAACAACCATTCACAATTAATTAACTGACCGAATAAACCATCGGTTCAAAAATCCAACGAAAGTTAAGACAAGAAATAAAACCCAACAGGTCTGGCAAGTAATAAATAATCTGTGAGCAACATGCTCGAATAACTGATAAGAAGTCTTTAAACTAGGAATGAAAGAATGAGGCATCTATCAACCTCCCGCAACATCCACATATACTGCAGCAATGGATCCCTGAAATTGAGTCAAGCCTGGTGTCCCTGTGGCTGGACACCTAAAAGGTTTTTAAAAGTTTTTATAGCAAGGGTTAGTACCCAAAACATTTGAAAAACATTTAGCAAATGATTAACTTGCAGTAATAATTAAATATGCATGCTCTTCATATTTTAGTTAGTGCCGCACTCTCTTGAGGACTTTATCACCCCTCCTCTAATTAATTCACCGAGTAAAGACTCACATGATATATTTCTCTAAAGTGCTATCCCACTAGGTATATTCACATAACCTAGTTACCCCAAGTCAGAATTGCTCACTAACTTGGTTAATACATACAATTGGAGCCGGTCATATTCCTTCCCTGAAAGTGAGATGCCCCTCACCCATATAGTGGACGCTATGACTTGGGAATATACTCACCCTACTCCTCAAGCTAGGGGATTCATCCACTATGCGGAATCTCCCCCTATAGCACTAGAGTATATAATAATAATAATATCTAACCACTGATATTAATGTACACACCATATATATATACTATCACACACCATATATATATAAATATAAACATCCCGACCACACCATGTACTAAGTCTGTGACATAAGATTATTCAAATTATTATGAGTTTATGGTCCAACTCTAATTATTAATTAATTTGCACATTAATTACTATTGGTGTCGCCCCAACCAATATATTCGGACTTACTCTCGTGATCCGAAATAAAATTAACACCCGAGTCTAAATTCCCGACTCTAAATTATTTAGCTTTCACCTAAATAAATTTAACGTCTTGGCATCGCTCAACCAATAATCCCGGACTTACCCACTAAGTCCATCTGTAACCATTTTTGAAATATTATTCTCACAATTTAATCATAGTGTGCCACACCTAAATTTCTCCCAAGTCCTAATTAATTTCCCTCACAATTAGTATTTTTGTAATTCCATATATTTCTCATTTCATAAGGCATGGTGAAAGATTTAACTAAAATTTTCCCTTATGTAAACAAACTGGTCGAACTGCCAGAAATTTCTGACCTTCGATAGATCAACCCCCGACCCTCGATCGATCGATCGAATAGGTCATCGTCTTCTCCGAGTGGTCTGTTTCATCCATGGACGAAAATCTAAAAACCCTAACTCCTTCTACTAGTAAACCCAAGCCTTCTCATCAATAACACATATCAAAAACCTCATAAGGGACCTTTATACTATCCACAAACATCATTAAATTGTCCGTTCTCTACTATTTTCGTAATTTGGGGAAAAATCTAATTTTAACCCTTAACCCATTTAAACATCAAATCTCTTCCTCAAATTCATTTCTAGTTCCTCCGGATTACATCCTACCAAATATATTTATACTATTCTCAGATTACGTATGAATTTCTACACAATTCAGAAATTAGAATATTGGTTTACAAAAACCACATGTTTGTACCCTTTAAATCCCAAAACGAATTTCTTAGATTTCACACATCACATGAATATGAATTGAAATACAATTTAAATGTTACAGCAAGTTAACCACTTGCCTTAGGGTTCGTAGAGTCTAATTTTGGAGTTGTGAATGCCCAAGGTTGAAGATGACCCTTTGTTTTGGCTCTCCTTTGATCCCCAAATTTGTCTTTAACTGCTATTAGGGTTTCCTAATCCACTAAGTCTTTTTCTCAACTCAATTCATCCGTTCCCTTATTTCTTATAATTGCTTAATTAGGCTAAATCCCATTTTTTACCTAATGGGCTAAGCCCAAGTCACCCAAATGTCCCCGTGTGGGCCCGGCTATGCCAAAAAATGTCCGTGACCCGTTTACTACCCCCGGGTACACTTTTCTGACTATCTCGACCCATCCGGACTCAACCGTACACTCGAAATTAGCATCCTAATTAATTTATAAAAATCCTTATCTCACACCCAATTTAGTTTATATTGACTCCCGGCTAAGATAAGTGCATACCCCGTCATTAATACCCGAAATGACGTAATTAAATTATTACTATTCACTTAGTGAATAAATTTCCCTAAATATTAACCATTCATTCTCTGATTAATATTTAAATATATATTGCCATCATTAATTCAATTAAAATTACGACACACAAGTAATTTTGAATTCCCAAATTAATAAAATATTAAATGCACAAAATACAGGGTGTTACACCTTTTTGCCCATTTTATTATAATTTTGTGAAAAATATATTTAACTTCATTTTGGCACTAGAATTCAATCTTTTTCTTCCAAAACATTCTTTTTATGATTTTATGTCCAAAATCATGAATCATTTTATGTTTTTCCACATAAAATACATTTAAACCTTCAAGATCATTTTTAACTAAATAACTTTGCCTTATTATCACATGTGACCCCAAATAACATTTTTATTCATTCTAACAATATTTAACATATATTAGGACTATTTTTCCTTATTTATTAATTTCTTCATAAAACTCACTATAACATGATTTAACAAGTCTTAAACATAATTATCCATCTTACTACAAGATTCTAAGCATGTGAAGGAGGATTTCAAGCCTAGAAATTCCTCAAAATGTACTTAGACAAGATTATAATCACGGGTTTGTATATTTCACATGTTTTCTTTCATTTTCAAGATAAAAATGCCATATCTTTGTAAAATATCCTTCTGGAGTTTTATCTTGTTTAAAAATCCATTTTTGCAAGACTATCATATTTTCGTCAATTAGCTTCATTTTAAGCATTAAATATTATCTGGAATTCATCCTACATGTTTTTCATAGATAAATAACCTTTAAACTTTGGAAGAGGAAAATCCTACCTCATGTTTGTAGAGGAGACAACTAAGAGGATTAAGGTGGAACATACTAATTCCAAAGACTCCCAAAATTTCTTCAAGTAGCTCTAAGAATCCCTTATACAAGCTTAGCTCTACCCACTTTCTTCCTTGATTAAATCTTGAAGATGACAGACAAGGCTTGTAAATGGTGTACAATGGTGTTTGGAGGTGGTGGCAAGGTTTGGTAATGTAGAAAACTGGTTAGGGAAGAAGATGTGTTCTTGAAACTTTGAGAGAGAGAGAGAGAGAGAGAGAGAGAGAGAGAGAGAGGAAATATGTTGAGAAAAAATGGAGGGCCTTACTCTCTCGTCTTATAACCCCATAATAACGTACAAGACCATTTAAAAGTCTCCCCACACATTAAACGCGTTTTGATCATCAGGGCTCACGATAAGTCGACACGTCATTAATCCAATGGTCTAAATTGTGACATCACACAAGGTTTACTCAATTTGACTAATTTCAAGTCTGGTCGTTCGAACGACCATTAAACATCTTCGAACGAGACTACTCCCTCATTCGAATGGCATTACAAACGAGGTATTATATTGAGATGTCGGTGTGCAGGTAAAGGGATTAAACTTGAATTGTCAGAAGTCTCATTCGAATCTTGTTCGAACGACCTAGTTCGAACGAGAAAACCCTTGTTTGAATGACCTCTGATTTTCTACAAGTAAACTTAAATTATAAAACTTTAATTTGACAACCATAAAGGGAACGATGATGGTTAAGTCTTAATATTCATTCATAAATATAACTTTTACAAGGATGGAGATACAACCGAGGGAAGGAATATTACATGCTCCCAACCATAGGAGATTTTGTCCTCGAAATAAGAATAACCAACTAAAGAACGATCTCTGAGGTCTTCTCTTGCATCTTTAACTTGTATTACCAGGTAACACCTTCAATACCCTGAAATTCCTAAAGAAACTTTACCAAGGTGATGACCTTATTGTGCAGGACTCGTTCTAGGAAAAATATTGATCGTGTGGGAAACGTGACATATTCCTCTAACTTTATGAGTTTCCAATCGATGACATGTTGGGGGTCGTGAAGATAATTCTCCAACATAGATACATTGAATACATTATTCACTTGGGATAATTATGAAGGTAACGCTAGGCAGTACGACATGTCCCCAATCAGCTCCAGGATTTTTAAGGGGCTGATACACCGTGGGGTCAACTTTTATTTATACCCCGAATCATGGAATACCAGTCCTTGATATAGCCTTCATCATCACATGATCTCCTACCTAAAACTCCAGGGGTAACTGACGATTATTGGCATAATTCTTCTGCCGACTCTGTCCTATCATGATTATCTGCTGAATTACCTAAACCTTCCATGTCATCATTCCTATAAAGGGACTCAAAGGTGGTAATCTCGATGCTCGCCTGATAGATATTATTTTAGGGGAACTCTGTTAAATGAAGATTCTCCACCCAACTACCTTGGAGATTGAGCGCACAAGCTCTCAGTTTATCCTTCAGAATTTGGATAGTTCATTCTATCTACTTGTCTGTCTCAGGATGATATGCCGCACTTATATTCAGTTCAATACCTAACTCTTAGTGGAACTTCTTTTACAACTAAGATATAAATTGAGGATCCTTATCGAAGACGATTGAGAGTGACTCTCTCTCGAACATACAACCTCACCAACTTAGCCATGCTGTCCGTGACCTTGATCGATAAGAAGTGTTCAGACTTTATGAGTCGATCCACTATAACCCATACTGCATCATGACCATGCTCAGATACTGGTAAAACCGTGACAAAATCCATCGAGATATGCTCCCACTTCCACTCTGCCAGGGGTAGTGGTTGCAACAACCCTATTGGCTTTTTATGCTCGGCCTTTACCTACTGACACATGTAACACTTAGCCACATACATCTCCACATCACTCTTCATGTCGAACCAATAAAAGCCTATGCACATGTCCTTATACATATTGGTGTCACTGGGATGTATAATGAAGTGCAAGTATTGGGCCTCCACCATTATTTCTTCATGGACCTACTTGATAATGGGGACAATAAATTGACCCTTGTGTCATACCTCATCATCCTTATCCATGATAAAAGTGTTAAACACTTCCCTATTCTAAATATGGTCTTAATACTGAGTAAGCTTGGGATCGCAGGACTAGGCATCAAGGACTTTCTTTTGAATGAGTGGCCTAGCTACCACGCCCCACAAGTATGTCCTATTGTAACCCCATTGAATGCGTAAGTCAAACTTCTCTATCTCTCCAAACATTTTCAACCGATGGAATCTCATTCCTTTAAGGGTGAGACTAGACTTCCTACTAAGAGCATTGGACACCACATTAGCCTTACCGAGATAATACTCCAATGAGAAATCGTATTCCTTCATGAATTTCATCCACCATCTCTGGCGGAGATTCAGATCATGCTGCGTGAAGATGTACTGGAGACTCTTATGATTGAAAAACATCTCAAATTGTTTCCCATATAGATAATACCTCCAGGTCTTAAGTGAAAACACCATTGCAGCTAGTTCCAAATTGTGGGTGGGGTAGTTCCTTTCATGAAGCTTTAACTGGAGGGATGAGTAACCAATTACCAACCCATTCTGTAATAATACTGTACCAAGATCTAACCCCTAGGCATCTCAATACACATTGTAACCCCTGCCACATTCTGGGAGGATAAGAATGGGCGCAGAGGTTCAGTTATCTTCAGCTCTTGAAAGGACGACTCAAAGTCGTCTGACCATTTGAAGTTTACATCCTTTCATGTGAACATTGTGAGGGGGGAAAAGACCTTCGAGAAATCTTTTAAAAATATACGGCAGTAACCGGACAAACCTAAGAAGTTATGCACCTTCCTAACTATCCTCGGCCTGTTCCATCCTAGGACGACCTCCACTTTAGAAGGATCGATGAAAATGTCCTCGCCGAATACTATATGGCCAAAGAATTTGATCTCCTCCATCCAAAACTATCACTTGCTGAATTTAACGTTTGGCTAGTTCTCCCTGAGTACCTAAAATTTCGTGTAGAGGTTATCGTCGTGGTCTACATCTCAGGACTTATAGACCAATATGTTATCCACAAAGACCACCACAAATCGGTCAAGGTAGGCATGATAAATGTGTTTAATCAGATTCATGAATGTTACTGGGGCATTGGTTAAACCGAATAGCATCACTAAGAACTCGTAGTAACCATACTGAGTCCAGAACGCAGTCTTAGGTATATCCTCATCCCTCACACCTAACTAGTGGTACCCAGGCCGAAGTTCAATCTTGGAAAACCTACCTTCTCGGAACAACTGATCAAATAAATCATCAATAAGAGATATATGAAACTTTTTCTTCACCATTACCCTATTCAGCAGCATGTAGTCGATACAAAGCCAAAGATAATTATCTTTTTTCTTTGCAAAGAGAACTAGATCTCCTAACGGGGATAACTAGGGTGAATGATGTAATGCCCTAAACCTAATTTATAAGTTACCCATGAGTTAACCCGGTCCGACCCAAGCGTTAGGTGTGAAGTGCAGTGGAACAACCTATATAATGTTTCTAATCCAGTATTATTTTAATTGAAGTTTTACTTGTTTAGCATGCGATACCATTTTCAAGGTAAACTACGCGAGGGACCCATGGGGAGCCCCCTAAGTCCAAGTAAATAGAGATACTAACGCAAACCTAAATAAAATATACTTACCTTTATAACACCCTCAAAATACAAAACTGCTCCCAACCTATTGTAACAACGTGGGGATGTGAGCCTATGCTCAGTGGGATTTATACAAAAACGAACAACAAAAAGAAATTCTCACATGCTACAACCACATGCATGCAAAAGTATGTATATATCTACATAGTTATACCTTTGATAAATATATATACCAATGTATTGACCATTTACTTTTGAAAAATCTTACTTGTCCAGATTAATTTACCTTAATCTAGTAAAGAATTCCTTTATTCATACTTTAGCATTTTCAATTTATTTCACACACCCGGTTCAACACTTGAAACCATTTCACTTGATTTAGTCGAACCCATTCCTTTACCAGAATTTATCCCTTTTCATTCACAACGCTCAGGTATTTTCATCGAAAATGACCATTCCAACACACGCACTCACCATGTTAGAAAATACTTATTTAATCTTTGAAAATCCTTCTTACAACACATTTTTGTGTTAAATATGGGTTTAAGCATTTTGGTTTCTTAACCACGCATATATTTACTTTCTTTAACCCTTCTTCCATTCCTTTATGGACATTAATAGATTTACACATTTACTTGTCCATTTTACCTTTACCGGAACATTTATTACATTCATTCAAGTTAGATTGTATTAAAACATTTTACCATATAACCCACTTCTTGATATGTTCCATATCTTCTTTACCTTTTATCGGAGTCTTCCTATATCACATACTTACACGGCTCCACACCGACGGCTATGCGCACCATAAGCTCTAGCCAGTGATTTAGGGTTTTTCACCCAAGCGCTCCAGGACCTTCTTTCTTTCTCCCGGTGTCATCCAAGTTCCTTTTATGTGTTTAATATTTAACAAATGTCCACATTATTCCACTTTTACCGGCCAAAGCCAAAAGCCAGGACTTAACGCCCGTTTTTCCATTAAGACTTGGAAAATGATTTTTTTCCTCATTAAGTCCTTTATTTACCCACACGTTAATTCAATACCCAATTCATTCGAGTTTTGGGATTTAATTTATTATTCAACCCAAACTAGAGTAGAATCATTCTTTTATATTTTTATACCATAAAAATATCCCACCTCATTTTCCAAAACTTACTATTTGGTCCTTTTCAAGTGTTATTTTTCCAAAATGGTTAGTAAATTCCCACTTAACATTTTAAACACCATTTAACCATTTTAACACCTGTCAATATCATAATTAGCCCCACTTTCTTACTTAATACTTTAACATCTTTAATATACAAAATCACATCCTTTCACATATTAAAGTCCCATTTTCCCAACATTTGAAATACTCACTTTATTTATGGCATTTTGTATCTTAACACCCACTTTGCTACTATGCACACATTTGAAGCCTTTATCTTTGATTATAAATTTTTATACCACCATTCATGTAAAATCTTACTTTTCATAGATTTAAAACGTTAAACCCCCTTTATTTTCTACATGAGTTTCACACACTTTAAATATTCACCAAATTGAAATTTTTTGCTTTTCATATTCATCTTCATTTTTCAAATATAAAATCCCGTCTTTGTCTCATAAAAATGGTTTATACAAGCCTAATACATTTCGTTGCATAAAATTACATCATTTATACTTTAAATTCCATTATAACACATTTTATTACTTAAAATGTTAAGAGCACATATTCTGAAAATTTCTACATTTCAAAAGCCATTTAAGAACCATCTTTTTGGAACCCATTTTCATACAAATGTGAAGATGACTATTAATCAACACTTATATGAAAACTAACATCAACCCTACATATATTTACCCTAATACATGTAAACAGACATGATGAATTAATATTATATTAAACAAACGTAAATCAAGTTAGTTTACCCACCTTAAAAAGCTCCAACAATGGTGGATATGGTGAAAAAGATGGAAGACCCCCCACCTCCAAAGGTGGCCTCAAGGGGGTCTCTAAAATCTCTCTCATGGAAGATCTCTTCAATTTACAAGGAACCCTCTTCCAATACCCATTAATATATACTAAGAACACCATCTTCATCTTTACTCCAAGGTCACCTTAGGTTTCTATGTTAAAGTATGGGGTGGAACACCCCCATAAATCATGGTTATAAGGGTTGGTAGTGGTGGGGTGTGTCTGGGAAAGAAAGGTTTGCTCCATGGGAGTTCCAACCTAGAGAGAGAGTGTGTGTTCAAATCTTTCGAAAATGGAGTACGGGGAATGACCACCCCTTACGATTCTCTTTCCTCTTATATCCCAGCTATAAGACTTTGTGGATATAAATGGAAAGGTTATCATATTACCCTGTTACTATATCAAGTATTAAGCTCCCACAAATCGATAACAAAATCATCCAAGGGTCACTATTTTGACAGCACATTTAAACACCCAGACCTGTCCGTGAACTACCAGATGCGGTCGATCGTGGCCAGGGGGTCGGTCAACCGGTCCTTATGCACAGAAACTCCATTTTTTGTAAGTTTTACCACATGATATTTTTATATACATTTTTATATCCTAAATATTCAGTCAAATTATTTTTTTCGGCCACGAGGAATCCTATAAAAATCACGCAAGTTTCCAATCTTATGTGTCGCGTACCATCAAAATGTAGGAATTGTATTTACTAAGTCCATGTCACGTCCGCTCCTCGAGTAATTAGTATTGTACTTCACCAATGTATTTGTGCCAACTAATTTAACATGGGTATTCATCCATGAAGACCAAGCAACGTAAATTTTTCCTTTTAATCCCTGAGTGCAACGTGTCACCCTTTTTGTATAATATTCTATTTCCTTTTTCTTTTGTTTCTCCAATAATATTCTCCGAATAAACTATTCAAATTATGATGAAAATATGTATTTGTAGGGCGGGGTTTTACAAACTTCCTTCCTTAGGCAATTTCATCCTCGAAATTCTTGTCTTATCAGAACCTATAATCCAGTCATTTACAACCAATTTCCAATCTTAGGGCATCCTCGACACTATGGCCTAAAGTTCAAAGAATTCAATTCAATCAGTCACCATTGCTAGTTTTCTCACAACAAACCCCAAGACCTTATTTATAATTCTCAAGCATACCTAACATGTCTATCTTAACAAAACCTCGATATATTCTATATTCACCAAGTTTAATACCATCAACAATGAACTCCTCATCATGTATCGTTCCTACGTTAGGATTAACAACCTATATTTCCTCAATAAATCTTAGGTCGTGCCTAGCATAGGATGATACAACCTCAACACTTGTAATTATATATGCTAATGATTGTTAAGACGGACTCCTCATCACGTAGGTCTAGCCACTCAATATCTCCTACGAGATTCTTATGCTGAGATAGAGTCATCCTAGGCTTCCCAACACAACTACACATGAGCGTTTGCATCCTCTTCCTGTACAACTCTTGACAGAGTGAAACTCTAATAACCTAGAATTCCATTGGACCCTGATACTCGCAATATTCTTAAGTCACAATCTTGGAACAAATGACTAAATCATAACTAGCTATATGGATTAACTAATGAAACATGTTATCCTAATGGAATTAAGTGACATATTCAACTACATACAACAATGAGAGACCGCGTATACACACAACTAATGTAGAACAAATGTGTTTTCAAAGAAACGTTCACTCATAAGCCGTGACACATCAGCCACAATCGACCTAACTTGCATCCCTACTGAGCTTATGCAACGCTACACCCTAATAACAACTTCCCAATATCGGGATCAAGAAGACACAAGGAATGCAAGAAGTTAGGAGACTGCTAAGCTAAAAAAAACAATCAATTTTTGACAATAAATCGAGCCACATGAATTACGAACGCGTAACATACCCATTGAAGTCTATAACTCTTATCGATATCTTATTAGAGTCTTAGTCTTACCACGAACCCTAGCTTGGCCCGTTAACCTTGATGGTTTCTAACTATGAATCACCCATCCTTAATGGACGAACATAATATGAAACTAATTACTTCGGAAAGCTAAAACGCTAGGCTTCCCTTCTTAGGACTAATCTTGCATAACCATCATTGTCTAGTACAATAACTTGGACCAAATCAAATTTCATTATTTCAATGATCATCGTTAGTCACTGACCTATCATAACTAAGCCTCTAAAATGTCAACAGGGGATAACTAACCTCAGTTTCCGAGATCACTCTCATCAAGTGAAACATAGCGCTCACATAGTCTTAATCATCCAAGTCATGAATCGTTGCTACCACCCTTAGCACCGCCTGCATGATCCCAAATCATAATCATTATAATGGCATCCCAACTAGAAAGCATCACTTATGCCTAATGATTTTCCCTCAATAGAGTCATTACTAACTATACAGGTAGCACACTTAGTTGCTATAATTATGCCTAATACTTCATTCGAGTGCTATCTCTAAAACCATGACGAACATCATCGTGTTCTAAGTCTCCTAGGTTCACAACCCATCATTGATCAATCAATTTTTGACATTATCCTTGAAGGTCATATCATGACGCATGCTTACAAATAAAGATTGTGGCACTAACTCCAAGTACTTATATAAATAACCATGACCCAAACCTACTATAATAATCAATGATTTACCATCACCATGAAAAATCCAATACAAAAACAATTCACATATACTTTATGGATGGTGACACCAACCTCAGTTATCTCTCTAACAACTTACAAGTCTATTATGAAAAATCTCAAGTCATATCATGGCCTACACTACGCATCCTGTAATTTACCAAACGAAATGTATGTCACCACATAAACCTCATTGTGACAACGATTCCTAAGGGTTTCGAGGGAAAACACTATCATCATTGTATTACACTCTACACCACCTCAAATTCACTGTTGCTAGGGAAGGAGTGCAACTACCATTAACATCTCACTAGATAAACCTTAGTATAAATATCCAAGGATTTTTCAATATGATTTCACAAGTCTAACCTTATCACTAACCCAAAGTCAATTTCACCATACTACGTCCTTTAAACCTTAATGAGTATTCAACCACTATAACTAAATTTCCTTACTATACAAACCTCATACTGCGTGTTAATCTTCGTACTAACACAAATATATACTTAGGAGGATACGAGACGTCGGACATTGCCTATAACACCAAGGCCCATGCCTATGAATTCCACAAGGGATCCTATTTATCAATGCCACACTATAGTCACTAAACTATAAATTTATACCATCTAAGTCTTAGTAGGATACCGGGCGTCGGGTATTGCCTAAGAGGAAGCTCACCCTAATGATGCCGCAAGGGTCCCATTCTAAAACATCACAACTCCTTTAATTACAACTAAGTCACCACGATTATTTAGTTTCACTCCTAGGTTACCCCAATCCTCAAGATTATCTAAACCCATATCGTAGTCAAGGTACATAAATCGAGATATACTAAATTCAATCCCATAACCAAAGGACCTAATACATTCTCACCACGGGACTAACACTTATAAACACATTACCCATTCACCTAATTTAAATAGGGGAATTCACAACCTTTCCATCTAAGTCGCAACGAATACTACACGACATTACTATTACTACTAAGGCTTTTTGGTGGGACAAATGACACGACATGTAATCCGTACATCCCCAGGTGTATAATACCAATGTCACTAATGATCCTATCCATAAAATGTTTCACTATTCTTTCAAACACTACCACATGGTTACCTAAGCTTCACTCCCTTATCGTTACAACTCATCGTTTCCACTTATGTGACCTCTTGCCATAGATGGCCCATACTTCTAATCACATCTCATAATATACATTCATCGTCTAACAACCACTAATGCACTCACCCAAAAGGATATCATCATATCTAACGAAGACTAACTATACCTCTCCCTAAGTGTTTCCCCACACAAATTTACATACTTGTCGAATTTATCATCAATCACGGTATTACCCCAAGGATCGAATTTGCCTACTCATTTCATCGATATTAACCTTTCACATGTGTCACACCCAAGGCTACATAGAGTTAAAAAATCACGATTTCCCTTTACATAATTATGACACTATAACAATAAATCCCTATCGTTGATTATTCACACTTTGGTACCATTTGTCCAACGGGCGATATCTCCTTCTATCAACATCTCCAAAGACTCCACATTCACAAAGAATTGAATACAATACTCCTCACACTACGAACCATGGTGTTACCACCTATTTCTTTGCATGGACACTCGTAAATTATTACAACTCTAATATGAAACGTGAAAGATATCCTCTTAGACTTTATAGTCGAGAACACAAACTAAACCATCATCAAACTAGCATGAACGTCCTAACCACAACGATGTAGAAAGATCCCATACCGACCTCACCATGTCACACCCAAAAGGAACCTTCAACCTAGAGATCTGATACCATTTGTAATGCCCAGACCCAGATTTATGGGTTACCTGTGAGTCAACCCGGTTTGACCCGAGCGCTAGGTGTGAAATACAATGCAAAAACCTCTATAAGTTTTCTAATCCAGTCTTATTTTAATTAATGTTTCACTTGTTTAGAATGCGATATCGATTTCATGGTAAACTATGCAAGGGACCTGTGGGGAGCACCCCTAAGTCCAAGTAAACAGAACTATTAATTTAAAAATTAATAAAATATACTTACCTGTATCACGCCGTCAAAATATGAAACTGCTCCTAACCTATCGTAACAAAGTGGGGATGTGAGCCTATGCCTAATGGGATTCATACAAAAAGTATAGAAACGAACGACAAAAAGAAATAATCACACGCTATAACCACATGCATGCTTATATATATATATATATATATATATATATATATATACATATCATTGTATTGGCCATCTACTTTCAAAAATCTGACTTATCCAGATTACCTTAATCTAACAAAGACTTCCTTTATTCATACTTTAACATTTTCACTTTATTTAACACACCCGGTTCAACACTTGAAACTATTTTACTTGATTTATTCGAACCCATTCCTTTACCAAAATTTAGCCCTTTTAATTTATATCACGATGCTTAGGTATTTTTGTAAAAAATCACCATTCCAACACATGCACGTATCATGTTAGAAAATACTTATTCAATCTTTGAAAATCCTTCTTACAATACATTCTTGTGTTAAATATGGGTTTAACCATTTTGGTTGTTTAACCACCCATCTATTTAATTTTTTTTAACCCTTTTTCTATTTCTTTATGGACATTAATGGATTTACGCATTTACTTGTCCATTTTACCTTTACCGGAACATTTATTACATTTAAGTTAGGTTATATTAACACATTTTACCACACAACCCACTTCTTGATATATTCTATACTTGCATGGGCTCCACACTGACGGCAATGCACACCATATGCTCTAGCCTGTGATTTAAGACTTTTCACCTAAGGGCTCCGGGCCCTTATTTGTTTATCCTGGTGTCATCCAAGTTCCTTTTATGTGTTTAGCATTTAACAAATGCCCACATTATTCCGCTTTTATCGGTTAAAGCCAAATGCCCGGACTTAACCATCCATTTTTCCATTAACACTTGGAAAATGATTTCTTTCTTCATGAAGTCCTTTATTCACCCACATGTTAATTCAATACCAAATTCATCCGCCTTTTAGGACTTAATTTATTATTCAATCCACACTAGTGTAAAACGATTCTTTGATATTTTTATACCATAAAATATCCCATCTCATGTGAATTACAAATTTTCCTTTCGTTTGCCAAAACTTACTATTTTGTCATTTTCAAGTGTTATTTTTCCAAAATGGTTATTAAGTTCCCACTTAACATTTTAAACACCTTTGAACCATTTTAACACTTGTCAATATAATAATTAGCCCCACTTTATTACTTACCGCTTTAACATCTATAATATAAAAAATATATTTCCATATATTAAAGTCCGATTTTCCCAACATTTGAAATACACACTTTGTTTATGAAATTTTGTATCTTAACACCCACTTTGCTACTATTCACACATTTGAACCCTTTATCTTTAATTATCAACTTTAATACCACCATTCATGTGAGACCTTACTTTTCATACATTTGAAATATTAAACCCACGTTATTTTCTACATGAGTTTTAGACACTTTAAATATTCATTAAATTGAAAGTTTCTCCTTCTCATAATCATCTTCATTTTCAAGTAGAAAATCCCATCTTTGTCTTGTAAAAATGGTTTATATAAGCCTAATGAATTTATTTGCATAAAATTACATCATTTATACTTTAAACACCATTCTAACACATTTTATTACTTAAAATGTTAAGAGCACATATTCTAAAAATTTCTACATTTCAAAAGCCATTTAAAAATCATTTTTTGGGAACCTAATTTCATACAAATGATAAGATGGATATTAATCAATAATTATATGAAAAATAACATCAATCCTACAAATATTTAGCCTAATATATGTAAACAAACATGATGAATTTATATTATATTAAACAAATGTAAATTAAGTTAGTTTATGCACCTCAATAAGCTCTAACAATGGTGGCGATGGTGAAGAAGATGGATGACCCCCACCTCCGAAGGTGGCCTCATGGTGGTATTTAAAAGCCCTCTCAATGCTTGACTCCATTAACCTATTTTTCATGTATATGGAATCTCTCTTCAATCTATAAGGAACCCTCTTCCAATACCCATCAAAATATACCAAGAACATCATCTTCATCTTTACTCCAAGGTCACCTTAGGTTTTTATGTTGAAGTATGGGGTAGCACACCTCTAGAAATCATGCTTATAACGGCGGGTGGGGTGGTAGAAGTCTTAAACTGAAAGCCCTATGAACCGATGGGTGTGGTAGAAGATTTTTTAGACCTATCGGGAAATATGCCGCCCACAACCGAATGCCCTATGGAGATAGGAGGATGAAAGTTGTCTACCTCTAGTCCTAAACTGAATGCCGAGGAACTACAAATGAAAGAGTGTGATGTGCCAGAATCAAATAATGCCTTAACCTATGTACTGTATAAAATAATCCTACCAGCCATCATCGATGTATTTCTGGAAGTTGTAGTAAACTGAGGCAAGGCATAAGCTCACTCGGGGTTGAACCTTTTACCCTAGATATCGAACACCTTACCTAGCTCGCGAATACTTTGCCCTTGGATTGGACGTGAACCATCCACACCATGCGTCATGGGAAGCTAATAGCCCGTGATGAACTTCCACTGCTGTTGCTGAGTATGGCCTGTATAATTGGAACTCCGACCCTACACAAAGTTAATATTCTTGTGATTTTCATACTAATTACCAAAAGCCCGCTGAGGGAAATCCCTCTTAAAATGACCCAGGGATCCAAAAGAAAAATAGGTCCTCTTTGTGGGGGCTATGGGGCCCTGATCCGTAGTGCACTAGACTGATTAAGAACCATCCCTCATGGCGACCTTAATCTTCTCGAAGAAGTCTCGGTCCCCATTTGGGACTTCTTATGACCACCTGAATAGGACCCACTGGGCTCCCTCTTTTTCTCCACCGGATAGCTTGCTATCCTTAGTTGTAAGGGAATTATTTTTAGTATGTCGTATGCCGCTACAATCGAAGAATTATTCAAGATCATTCATACATAAAAAAGGATTTGAATATTAAGTTCTTTAACAAAAAAAAGCTCCCATTAGATAAATTTTGGTAAGGTTGTGTTTAAGTCCCTTTATGGTTCATATAAATGTGTTGGGATATTTTTACAAAATATCTTCAAAGTATAGGAGCAGAGTGTTTCGTCAAATGTATTGTTCCAGAACGACAAACGAATTTTTGAAAATAAAAAATTAATTTTTTTACCAGGTTGTTCGAGCGACCAGCAAAACGACATTTTGCTATCGCGCGAAGTCGTGTAATGTCATTCTAATGGAAATAAAATCTCATTCGAGTGAGACCCTATTTCGTTTGAGCGATGCACCACCTTGAATTTTTATAAATAGAGTTCTCCAACTCCGTTTTTCACAAGAAGACCTGCGTTTTTTAACAGATACGAAACTACTTTGGAAGATTACTTTATTTTCTAAATTTTAGGGTTTTAATCCTTTTATTTTCAATTCACAAGATCCCAATTGTTTATGTGAATTGTTTTGGAACCCAAGAACACTTTTTGTTGAAGTTTCTCTTTTAGAGAAGATCTCTACTGCTGATCAAGGTGCTCTTGAGGGGACACTGGGCTGACGTCAACTGCGTGTCATAGGGAGTTTTCGTGGGTATTCTTGGGCTGCATTGGAGCTGCAGTGATTGTTGACTATAGGCTACGGTCTATATGGGATTTCAGAGGTTAACTCATTGCAGATTTCATTGTAATCATTGTAAGTATTATAGTGAAATAAAGGTTTTACCCGAAAGGTTTTTTTTCCTAAAATCTGTGAGTTATCAATTTTATTTTTGATGGTTTGACACACACACACACATAAGTAGATGCATGTTTAGGATCTGATTTAAGTTGGTTTAAAATTAACTCCAGTTAAATAAGTTTAAATTGGGTATTTGCGAATTTATTTAAATCGATATCACAAGACGCTATTCAAATTGGCATCAGAGCAGGTTTCACTAAGTCATTGCGAATTCCTATTTTTTCACAAAATTTGTGTGATATTACTTTTTGAAAAATTTGATTTAAAAAAAATTGTCGCAATGTTTCCGAATGAAAACTCATATAATTGGTTGCCAATTTTTTACGAGTCTAACTATGCTTACTGGAAAGCCTGCATGAAATCTCATTTAAAAGAAATCGATGAGAGAGTTTGGGTAATTTATGAAAGAGGTTGGACTCCTCCCACTATCATCGCAAATAATATCACGAATTTAAAACCTATGTCAGACTAGACTGAGGATGAGTTTAGGTGGAGCACTTTTAATTAACGCGGGCTTAGTGAAATTTCGAACACGTCACCCCCAACGTGTTTCGATGTATTATGATGGGAAACACGTCTAAAGAAGTGTGGGATGTTCTAGAACTCACCCACGAAGGAAATAACGCGGTCAAAGAGTCTAAAATTCAAAATTTAACTACTCAATTTGAAATGATAACCATGATTGAGACTGAGTGTTTTGATGACTTTTATGCACATTTGTTTGACATTATCAACACCAGTTTAAATTTTGGTGAGCCTATACCTGATGTACAAGTGGTTAAAAATATTTTAAGATCGTTGTGAAAACGTTTTATCCCTAAAGTGACTATTTTTAATACCTTAGGTAATTTGAGTCGTCCGAAATTGGAAGAATTGGTAGGAGACCTCTAGACATATGAAAGTGACATGTTTTCTGACACCGTCAAGCCTAAGGATAGAGGGATAGCACTTAATGTCTAGTCTAATAAGAAAAGGAAAGTAAAAGTTTGTGAGTCTGACTTTGAGGGTGAGGGTGATTTTGATATGTCCATGTTTGCGATTTTTTTTAAGTTTCTCAAATTTTCAAAACAAAATTCTTCCAATAAAAGATTTTTTGAGAAAAATGAAAATGAGGCCAAAGAGAGCAGTGAGAAAGAGGAAGAGGATAAGTGTTTTGAGTGTGAAGGGAGAGGCTATAGAGTATTTGAGTGTCTCACTAGGCTAAAGAGAAAGGGCAAAAGGATTACCATGCTAGCCACTCTTAGCGATAGTGAGGAAGAGGTGAACGATTTCGGGGATGAGTCGTCACATGGGAAGTTTGTTGCTTTTTTTGCTAGTCACATGAGCACACCCAATTTATCCCACGATGATGAGGATACTTGTGCACGTGAGATCCTCGAGGATGATTTTAGTGTTTCTAGTGATGGAGAGAGTGAGTGCGCTAGTGATGGTGATAGTAAGCTCCAGATCGCATTTAGAGATTTATATGCCAAGACCCTAAAGACCAAAAAGTTGAACAAAGACCTAATTCTTAGGGTGAGAGATTTGGAGAGAGCTTGAGAGTTTGAGGGTATTTGAAGGGAAATCGAGTCAACTCGAGATGGTGAAGGTTACTTTGAGTGAACAGTTGATAACTTTAGGCCCGGGAAAAAGTGATTTGACCAATACAGTATCTAGTCTGACAGTGCGTGTATCCCAACTCGAGAGTGATCTCGAACATTTTCGGGAGGTCAAAATCCTTTTAGAGAACGCATCTAAGAAGGTTAGAAAGATGGTTCTCAATCTTGTTTTGGGTTATGTAGAGAGACGAGGAATAGGTCACGATGGTGTGTCCACTTCACATGTTGCACCCAAGCCGGTTCCCAAGTTTATGATTGATCCAAATGTCTCTCAACCCAACCCACATAGGCGTTTCGTTACTAATAGGAGAGTTCATAGGAGAAGTTTTGAGAGAGGTGTACCTAGGCCTATTTATGTTTTCACTCATTGCAACAAGAGAGGACACCTTAAGGAGTTTTATTTTAAGTTGGGTCATATATCACGTTTTGCTACTACACATGTTCACACACAGGCACCCACACCCGACACTCTGGATGAGTACACGAGAGATTTTTCATATATTAGGGAGCAAGTAAAGTTTTTGGTCAAGACTTCACATGATTTGATAGAGGTTTTTCATAGGATGTCACCATCTTTGGAAAAATTCGCTGCACCTAACGGTTGAGGTTTAAACTTGTTTGCCAGCATAGGTTGATTTGCATGATGATATTTTATTTGCCGATTGCTAGTATGTATCATTTTTATATTAGATTTTCATTTTTTAAAGAAAATTTTGAAAAAGCCAAAAAGATTTTATTTTGATAAAATTTTTAAAAAAGTCAAAAAGAGATTTGTATTTTGTTTTTACACCATATATGAATGGACCTTTAGGATGACCATGTCACAATTTCATTCCATATCAATGTGACAATTTGATAGTGTTTTGATATGTGTCATCATTTCATTTTTGTGCTTTACAATGTTTGGAGTCATTGAGATGTGATTAGTTGTTACTACCTATATGTTTGACTCATCAGATCCTTTAATTCATACTTTTACGAATTTTTTTGATTATTGTACTTGTTTATCACATATTGGTCGGAGTGTTTTCATCTCAAATTTATCTTTAAAACAAACCATATGCAATAAAACTTGATAATGAGAGTAGTGCATGTAAAACCCGTTTATCGTTAGGATTTAATTGCAATAAAAAATGATGAGTGAAACAAGGGAAAGGGCTGCGAGAGTTCAAAATTAACTCGTCATGAAAGCCACCATTCAAAAGAGCCCGAAAAAATGGAAGGAAATAAAAAAATAAATATGCCAAAAAGGGTCCACCTCAAAAGAAAAATAAATGATTGTTATTTATGAGGGAGTTTGGATGGAAAGAAATGAAAAACGGGTTTTCATGTCCTGACAACGCCATGAAAAATAATTTACATAGTTTTAGACGTTATTAGTGTGGAAATTATTCTTGACTTTGATTTGTTGATGGATTGAGTCGATGTCATTTTAATTCAACACTTTTAACACCTAAGGACGATTTTAAGACTCATTCGTTAGGAGTACACATATTCATCGTGCACATTGGTTATGTTTAATTGCTTTGATTTGCCTATTGAATATGTTCACACCCATTCATTTTGTTTTCATGATTTAGTTGTCTTAGTGTAAATTCATGGTGTGTGATTTTTGTAAAATTATTTTTACATTTTTGTATGAAAAATTGAAAAATTAAAAATAGTTTGTGGAAGCTTTTGGGTTACTCCTTTTCATGAGCGTAGTTTGATTCATATTTTCTATGCATATTTGTCATGACAACTCCACATTTGATTTGTTTATTCGTTTCCTTATCTATTTCGGTCAAATAAAAGGGAGAGAAAGAATTATGGGGGATTTTATTGGGTAGATTTGATTATTTATTGATTTATGCTCATATCATTTCAAACTGGATGCATAACAAAGGTATTTTCTTTGTCTCATGTGTGTAGGTTCAAAATTGAAGATCATTATTTTGCACACCCTGATGAGAAAAGATTGAAGATTAAAATATTTGAAGTTGAAGATCTTTGAAGAAAAGTTTTGAACTTACATGTATAGTACCTTTGCAGTTTTGGGTTCATGGGAGGGCATTAGATTTGTATAGGCATTTTTATTTGATAATTCAAATGTTTTTATTTTGTAACGGCATAAACAAAAGGGGAGATTTGTAAGGACATTATTTTGAGTATGTCATATACCGCTACAACCGTCGAAGAATTATTCAAGATCATTCATACATCAAGACGGATCCGAATATCAAGTTCTTCAACAAGAAAATCCTCCACTAGACAGATTTTGGTAAGGTTGTGTTTAAGTCCCTTAACGGTTTATATAAATGTGTTGGGATATTTTTACAAAATATTTTCTAAGTATAGGAGCGAAATGTTTCGTCAAATTTTTTTGTTCTAGACTTGTAGACGAATTTTTAGAAATAAAAAATTATTTTTTTGTTAGGTCATTTGAGCGACTAGCACTATCGCGTGAAGTCGAGTGATGTCGTTCTAACGACACCAGAATCTCGTTCGAGCGAGACCCTATTTCGTTCGAGCGACGCACCGCCTTGACTTTTTTATAAATAGAGTTCTCCAACTCTATTTTCACAAGAAAACCTGCATTTTTTAACAGATACTAAACTGCTGAGGCAGAATATTTTGTCTTCGTAATTTTAGGGTTTTAATCGTTTTGTTTTCAATCCACAAGATCGCAATTGTTTATGTGAATTGTTTTGGAACCCAATAACACACTTTGTTGAAGTTTCTCTTGTGGAGAAGGTACTGATCTAGGTGCTCTTGAGGGGAGTACTGGGCTGACGTCGACTGCGTGTCATAGGGAGCGCTCGTGGGTATTCCTGGACTGAATTGGAGCTGCGGTTCTTACTGACTCTAGACTGCGATCTATATGGGTTTTTTGCGGTTAACTCATTGCGAATTTCTTTTGTAATCATTGTAAGTATTATAGTGAAATAAAGTTTTTACCCGAAAGGGTTTTTTTCCCTGAAATTTATGAGTTAGCAATTTTATTTGTGATGGTTTGTTACACACAGACACACACGTATGTGCATGCTTAGGGGATGATTTAATTTAGTTTAAAATTGATTCCAGTTAAATAAGTATTAATTGGGAATTTGCAAATTTATTTAAATCGACATTACACGAGACTCTTCATCAGTGTCGAGATCCAACTATATAGCCTTGTTCACTGCAGTCCTGAAATTGGCTAGATCCATACCTATTAGAATCCGTCGAATACCCAAGTCGAGGCCTTTAACGATCATCCTCGTCTTCTCTGTCTCATTCTTCTGAAGAAATAGACATATTTACAGAAGATATTAGACTTCACCAGGTAATCATTCACAAAAGTCTTCCCCTTAATTAACTAGGTATGCTTATCCTTATTGGAATCCTTGTATGCCTGGGGAAAGTACCGGTGAAGGAAGGCAATTTTGAAACTATCCCAGCCTATGGTCTCTGTAGTAGAGGTAGAATAGGTGCTCCACCAGTGTTAGTCTTGCTTTGTGCGCTGAAACGTAGCAATCTTGACTTTGTACCCAACTAGCACGTCAAGAATCTCTATTATCCTAGTGACTTCATCGAGCCACTCTTTCGTAGCATCAATTCCAGCTGCCCCATTAAAGGTGGGTGGGTAGATCCTTATGAACTCCTTAAGGATGGAAGTAGAGGTAATACTCTCGATTGTCCCACTACGGTTGGCTCCCTGCTGCTGTGTGAGGGAGTCGTCAAGATGGCGCACGGCTTCTTCCATGCATCTAAGCTCACTAATTCCTGACCCATTACATATATCACGTCATGGAGGCATTAACATCGGAAAGGGGAGTTCAATACACAGTGATACGAATAGAAAGCTATAGTGGAACAATTTACTAAACATTACGAAAGCATTAACTAAGTAGGAACGTATAAGGAAAGCGTATTAAGAAATTGTAAACACTTCGTTACACTTCAGGATCCTATTTCTCTGATACCATTTGTAATGCCCCAATCCGGGTTTGGATCACCGTTGGGTCAAGGCACATTAGATTAAGGAGTTAAAGGGGGAGGGGTAAGTCCAATTCAATTACTTAGGAAGAATCTTTTTATTAAGGATTAATTTACCATTTTTAAGTCCGAGAAGGGGGTGACCACTTTAAGTAATTAAATCAATTTACGATATTTGTTTATAAACATCCAATTTAACCCACATTACTAACTATCTAAGAAATAAACCATAACCATCCATGTGTTATTACAAACTATGGCAAAAGTCCCGAATAAAAGTGTTTCAAATTTTCGAATTACCATTATTTCAAAGATGATTTAAATAAAATTACAGAGAAGTAGCGTTGTTGATTGCCCACTGGGGCATTACTCGCATCCTTTTTGGCATTCCTACTCAAGTTAACATAGGGTGGGGATAGAGGTTTTAACACAAAAGGTAGAGGTGAGTGAACGCTCGACATGGTGGGTAATACTAAGCTATATATTTTCTACAAAATATTATCCGTATAACATGTATTTTAATCAATTCCGAAAATGTTTAACAATTTAACTATTATTAATGCAACTATTATGCATTGCACCCGAGTGATGAGCCCATACTTACACTTAATCGTTTCACACCACCCTTTACCGGGTCTAGAAACTAATTGATTAGATTTCATCCTTTAATCTTTTTTTTTATCACATTCCATTTGGTTCTCTTACTTATTCATTTTCGAGTACAAATATTGTCATTTCTTTTATCTATTGTTTTTTCACCGAATATTCCAATAATCACATACTTTAACGGGCTCCACACCGCCGACAATGCTACCATATGCTTTGGCCAGTAATTTTGGGTCTTTCACCCCAGACTCGGGTGAGACACCCCGACTAATTAAATACCGGGTAGCTACTCCTTTATTAAATTAATACAAAATGCCAAGTTGGTCCAGTTATTAGCATCACTGTCGAAAACATTTTAATGATTACTAACCACCTAGTATTTAAAAAGTGAGTTGCCAAATTTTAAGTTAACTCTGATTAACATGCAATAAAAAGGATAATGATAGAATAAAAACATTCACCATAACGAAACAATAGAATATCCAACAACATAATAATAAGTCCGGAGGAAAAACTCCTCACAACAATCCCACAACTGAACTAAGTAAAACAAAGTAATCTGAATTAATTACATGCCAAATAGTCTGAAAATCTGAAATAGGAAAATGTCTCTACTAGAAATGGGCAACATGCCCTACAAATGATGAATCCTGAATATGAAGTCAAGATGAAAGAAGCGTCTACTAGCAAGGTCCTGTAACTTCCACAAATAGCTACAGCTCGTCACCTGAATGAGAATCCTAAGCATGGTGTCCTTGTGGCTGGGCACCTAAAATGGTTTTTACAAAAATAGATTTGAAAGCAAATGGGTCAGAGCCCGAAAGTGGAAATTATTTTAAAAACAGCAAGTGTTTTAATAACATTAAAACAATGAATGCAAAATACATGTTAGGACGTACACTCACATGAAGTACTCACCTCTCGACTAATTTGTGCACTCCTAACATACCGTACCCATCTAAGTGACATACCTAACTATCCAGACCATAATAAGTTCTACCCCTTACTACTCAATTCCCATTATACATTCTAGTGTTATCAATTTAATAGCGGGCTATACTTAACTCAGATTCTCAATTATTAGTCATACAATTCACTATCGGTTAACCCGTTATGTTTTCTCAAACATTACCATAATTGTATTCACAATACCAACATGAAAGTTCCCATTATTTAAGTGTACATTATTCACGTCATAAATATACAATACAAGCACCCCGAGACTAAGCTGCGGTGCACACATACTCTGCTATCCATCCCGGTACATCACGTACATAAGGATCACGCATTTCGAATCTCTCAGTAATCGTTCTCAGATAACAATAATCACAAACAATGGAGGCGAACACAGTCACATCACATGGGTCACGCACATAACTACGCTCCCACGATCAGCAGACTTATTAACATCCCAATAAGTCCTTCTCTGACCTATGTTCTCGAGGTACCAATCTAAATCCGGGCAACACAAGGATTAGAGGGCCCTAAGCGAACGTAAACCTCCCATGATAGCAAGTATGGTAGCTATGTCATACATATAAGATCATATACATATACTAAGTATACACACATCTTAGTAATCACTGTAATTTATTTGTGGTACACATCTCATTCTCGTACCGACTTATAATGTTACACAGTTTACATATTCCCGGTTAATATAATTATATAAGCCGTCAATAATTCTCGCATCGTAATGGTCACTCACGTCCTATTCTTAAAATTTCCATTCAACTCGAATCATACTTCTATGTTTTACTCCTCAATATATCCCAAATGTCCCAAATATATCAATTTAACATCAAGGGAATGTTATCTCCACAATTAAACAAGGTTACGGGACACGCGAAATCAAAACAGGCCAAAAAGCCTAAACTTTCAGCTCGTTAGAAGTCTCATTCGAACGAGGCTGTTCGAAACGAGAGTTCGTTCGAACGAAGTGGGCCTTCTAACGAGATCTCGTTCGAACGAAAGTCATCGAACGGACATCCCTCTCGTTAGAAGTCAAACTGTCAACTCGTTAGAAGCTCGTTCGAACGACCTGGGCAGGTCTTCTAACGAGAGGCCAGTTTCGAGCCCAGATTTTCCCAAATTCGTTTTTCCAACTTTTCTTCACCTCTAACCTCATCTAAACATCAATCCAACAATTTTTTATGGGTTCTAATCATTCCTAAACATACTTAGGTCATATAATAACGTTTATATAGGGCCAATTCTTCCTAAACATCATTGAATCATCAAATCCCTTCATTTATTCCCAAATCACATGAACATGAACCCTAAAATTTTAAAGTCACCAATGGGCATAATTAAATCCGTTTTGTTATGAACAAGGTGTATTTCCATCAGAATAATCCTCCTAACACAATTCTACGTGCAATCCTTTCATCAAAATATAAAGTTCTAAATCCAATTAATGGGTTTTTATCAAACTCCCAAGGACAATACAAATTTTGTCAATTTCCTACGCATGGAAGAAACATTCTTTGTAATAAATAAAATTAAACCACTTTCCTTATGTGTATATCTGATTTTGATGGCGAATTGATGAGTTTCTCTCTCTCTCTACAGAATTCTCCTCTCTCTACAAGCTCTTCTTCTCCAAGGTGACAATGGTGGCTAGGGTTTGCCTTAGGAAACTCTTGGAACTAATTCTAATAGCCCCCCGTAGCGCATAAGGTCATAAGGTGTAGTTAGTGGGTTTAGTGGGTAATTACCAAGTCAGATTTTAATTCCTAATTTTCGTTGGTTTTAATTCCCAAAAATTCAAAATTACCAAACTACCCTTTTACGTTGCCGGTATGGCCTAAAAATACCCCGGGACCCAAACTAAACCCCCGGCTAGTGTTTTCTGACTATTTCGACCCTTCCGGACGCGTTGGCGCACTCAAAATGACCATACGGTTAATAGAAATAAAATTCCCTTTTTAATTAAATAATAATATTCCTGACGCGACTGTCACACGCGTCTCAACAAAATTTCCAAATTGTCATATTTCAATCTCACGAAAAATTTCATAATTCAATATTCATATTTAGCCATATATACTCATTAAAATCAAATACCAAATCGCATCTCGCTAGTATTTTTATCCGGATTAATTCCCAATTAATACACATTTAATTCAATTAATCCCATAAATAAATATCATGAAAATACGGGGTATTACATACTTCCCCCCTAATAACAGAATTTTGTCCCGAAATTCAAAACTAGAAAGTACCTGGTAAGAACAACTCTGGATAACGTTCGCGCATATCATCCTCGCGCTCCCATGTGGACTCCTCGACATTATGATGTCGCCATTGAACACGCACTAACGGGACTATCTTTGACCGCAGTTTCCTCTCACTTCGGTCCAAAATAGCAATCGGCCCCTCCTCGTAGGAGCTATTAGGCTGGAGATCGATGTCTTCCAAAGAAATGTGAGAATGAGACAAATCGTTTCTAAGATATTTCCTTAGCGAGGAAATATGAAACACATCGTGAATCCGATGCAAATGCTCCGGTAACCCAAGTCTATACGCAACCGGTCCAATCCGCTCAATAATAGGAAATGGTCCCACATATCTCGGTGCCAACTTCCCTTTCTTCCCGAAACACATAATCCCCTTCATAGGAGATACTCCGAGCAAAACCTGGTCCCCCACTTGGAACTCCCTGAAGAACCTCTTCGCATCAGTATAGCTCTTCTGCCTGTCCTGAGCTACCCGAATGCGACTCCGAATCAATTCTACCCTTACCGAAGTGTCCTGAATCACTTCCGGCCCGAGTAGTTTGTTGTCCCCCACCTCCAACCAACATGCTGGGGAACGAAAAGGTCTACCGTACAATGCCTCAAATGGAGCCATGCCAATGGTGAACTGGTAGGAGTTGTTGTAGGCAAACTCCACCAGTGGGAGATACTGCTCCCATCCACCTCCAAAATCAATGATGCACATACGTAGCATGTCCTCCAACATCTGAGTTGTACGCTCGATTTGCCCATCGGTCTGCGGATGATAAGCCATACTCAACCGCAATTCTGTGCCCATGGCCTCCTGGAAACTCTCCCAAAACCGTGAAACAAATATTTTGTCTCTATCAGACACGATATTTAGGGGCACACCGTGAAGTCTCACTATCTCTAAAATAAAGAGCTGGGCATACTGTCCCGTAGTGTAGTCTGTGCTTACGGGTAGAAAATGAGCTACTTTGGTCAACCTGTCCACAATTACCCAAATGGAGTCGTGACCTCTCTGTGACGTAGGCAACCCCGTGATAAAATCCATGGATATGCTCTCCCACATCCACATCGGGACCTCCAATGGTTGTAGAAGTCCTGCCGGTCTCTGATGGTCCACTTTTACTAGCTGACAAGTGGCGCATTTAGAAACAAACACGGCAATATCTCTCTTCATCCCGCTCCACCAATACTGTCGTCTCATGTCTTGGTACATTTTGTCCCCACCAGGATGTACCGCGAACCGTGAGCCGTGCGACTCTGCCATCACCTCGTGCCGCAATTCCTCCCTCTCTGGAACTACCAATCTCCCAGTGAAGCGTAATCCCCCGTCTGAACCAATGGTATAGGGCTCGGCTCCCTCTGCCAGTAATCGAACTATCTGTTCCTGACAGAACGAGTCATTTGCCTATGCCTTTACCACCTTCGTGACAATATGTGGTGTAACAGTCATCACAGACATGAACGATCGGGCCACTACATCCTGGTGTCCCAACTCCTTCCACTTGGCCTTCCACACCCCTGCCACTTCATCTACTGGCCTACGGCTTAACGCGTCTGCTACCACGTTAGCCTTCCCCGGGTGGTATTGGATATCAAACTGATAATCCTTCACGAACTCAAGCCACCTCCGTTGCCGCATATTCAACTCCTTCTGCGTGAATAGTACTGTAGGGACTTGTGGCCCGTGAACAATCGAAACTTCTCCCCCAAAAGGTAATGTCTCCAAATCCGTAGGGCAAATACCACCGCCGCTAACTCCAAGTCATGAGTGGGGTAATTCTTCTCGTGAGGCTTAAGCTTACGGGAAGCATATGCTATGGCCTGACTCTCCTGCTGCAATACACCTCCAAGTCCTTGCAAGGACGCATCGGTGTAGACTAGATACTCAACTCCCGGTCTCGGCAATGCTAACATAGGTGCTGAGGTCAACTTATCCTTCAACTCATCGAATGCCAACTGACAGGCATCACTCCAGATGAACGACACACCCTTACGAGTCAGATGTGTCAAAGGACCCGCTATCTTCAAAAATCCCCGAATAAACCTCCTGTAGTATCCTGCTAAGCCCAAGAAACTATGGATCTTAGTCGGTGTCGTGGGCTGTCCCCACTCCCTCACCGCGGATACCTTCCCCGGATCAACAGATATCCCCCGATCGGAAATAATGTGCCCCAAAAACTGAACCTCTTTCAGCTAAAACCCGCACTTCTCATACTTTGCATATAGCTCGTTCTGACGTATCGTCTGCAAAACCTGCCTCAAATGCTCTGCGTGCTCCTCCTATGTCTGGGAGTAAACCAGAATATCATCAATGAAGACAATGACAAACTGATCAAGGAACTCTCTGAACACCCTATTCATCAAGTCCATAAACACTGCTGGAGCGTTGGTCAAGCCAAAAGGCATAACCCAAAATTCGTAGGAACCATATCTCGTTAAGAACGCAGTCTTCGAGACATCCTCTTCCCTGATACGCAACTGATGGTATCCCGATCGTAAATCAACCTTTGAGAAGAAAGAAGCTCCCCTCAACTGGTCAAATAAGTCATCGATTTGGGGTAACGGATATTTATTCCGTATCGTGACCTTATTCAACTCTCGGTAATCCACACACAACCTCAACGATCCATCCCTCTTCTTCACGAATAACACAGGGGCACCCCACGGCGAAGTACACCTCCGTATAAACCCCTGACCCAACAACTGCTCAATCTGATCTCGTAGCTCTCGCATCTCTGCCGGAGCCATATGGTACGGTGCGCGTGCTATAGGTCTCGTATCTGGTAATAAGTCTATGACAAAGTCTATGACAAAGTCTATCTCTCGCTGGGGGGTAGGCCTGATATCTCCTGAAACACATCTGAATACTCCCTGACAACTGGGATCGAATCTAAAGGAATCACAACCTCCTTAGAGGTATCCTCCTCTATGTAATACAAATGAGCGGTCGAGCCTCCCTCTGGGCGAGGCATCACCACTACAAACATCTCTTGCCCCGGAATGGCAAAAACAATGCTCCCACCAAAGCAATCAATCATGGCTCTATAATCTACGAGCCAATCCATACAAATAATCACATCGTGCTCATGCATATCTAATACCAACATGTCTGCAGGTAACACCAAGCTACCAATCTCTACCCCCACTCTCCGGCATATAAAGAAAATAAGTGACCCACTCTCCAATGGTGAGTCTACACACGTCACTGTACTCTCTGCTGTGGCTAACAACCCTAAGGCTTTCGCAAAATGTGTAGCTATAAAACAGTGCTTTTCCCCCGTATCAAACAAAACCCGACCCATAGTGCCATGGATAGGAAACATAACCTCAATAGCGGGTGGTGCCTGTGGAGCTGCTGCCTGCTGAAGCTGGTATACTCTCCCATACTGCAGCTGCCCCTGCTGAACTGGGACCGCTGGAATGGGTGGCAATGCTGCCATCTGTGGTGGCGCCGGGAGGGAGGCGGGAAACACGGGTCTCTGCGGCTCCTGTCGAGCACCCTGCTGCTGCTGCGGGGCCCTTCCCCTATCAGGACAGTCCTGGCATTTATGGCCAGTCTTGCCACAAACGTAACACTTCCCAGGGAAGTTCCCCCCTCTCTGTCCCTGCTGCCCCCGGCCCTGGTGGCCGTTACCGTTCCTCCCCTGGCCCTGCTGAAACTGCTGTTGACCATTCTGACCTTGTTGGTTCTGATGGCCGTTCAGACCCTGATGGCCATGCCGGAGACCTCCCTGTCCGTGCCTGAAATTTCCCGATCTGAATCTCTTGTGATCCCCTTGCTGGGAACCCTGGTCACCCTGTCTCTGCCCCTGAACAGATTGTGCCCCACTGGCACCATGTCCTCCAGTCCTACCCTGATGGATGGACTCTCCCGATCTCTTGCCCTCATCCATGTGAAAGCAGTGATCCTGGCAGTGTAACAGTGCAACGTTAACCACATCAGAGTAAGTGCCCAACGATAGGTTCCCTAACAAATGCTGACGGATCCTCCAAGTCAACCCGTCTGTAAATTTCTGTATCTTCTTCTCTTCTGTCGGTATCTCATCCGGAACGATATTCAACAGATTGGTGAATTCGGCCTCATACTCGGCCACAGTCTTACCTTCCTGTCTGAGATTCATCAACTTTCTCCTCATTTCCGTGTGAACAGCTGACGGAAAGTACTTGCGGCCAAACCTCACCCAAAACTCCTGTATAGTGAGAGTATCTCTCTCCTCCACGGTGGTAATAGACTCCCATCACTGCAGTGCAGACCCCACTAGCTTAAAGGTAGCTAGTATCTGCTTCTGGACATCGGTGCACTCATACATCCTCAGGTGCCGCTGAATGTCCTTCCTCCACTGACTCGAAACCACAACATCGGAGCTACCTGCGAACTCCGATGGGTGTGCTTTCTGAAAAGCATCACGTACACGTTCCCAAGAATACGGGAATGCATGTGCCGGAACTGGCGCGGCAACTGGCGCCTGAGGTGGTGCCTGCTGAACTACGGCTAGTGCGGCATTTACCGCCTGGGCCACAATGGCTGCAACCTCAGCGGCATTCATCATGCCCTGAACTGGTGCGGGCTGTGGTTTTGGCGTTGCATCCCTGGGAACCCGTTGCGCACGTCGTGGAGGCATCTGAAATAAGAATAAAGTTTATAAGTTCGCAGTTATAAACTTGAAATAGCTGAAGAACGTAGCATATACAAAAGAATACAACAGTCCTAAAATATAGGGCTTTACATCAAAGAAAGCTCATCGAAAACATAATAAGCCGTACAGATCCTAAAGGACACTAGAACCTGATGCTCTGATACCACCTGAGACACCCCGACACATTAAATACCGGGTAGCTACTCCTTTATTAAATTAATACAAAATGCCAAGTTGGTCTAGTTAATAGCATCACTGTCGAAAACATTTTAATGATTACTAACCACCTAGTATTTAAAAAGTGAGTTGCCAAATTTTAAGTTAACTTTGATTAACCTGCAATAAAAAGGATAATGATAGAATAATAACATTCACCATAACGAAAAAATAGAATATCCAACAAAATAATAATAAGTCCGGAGGAAAAACTCCTCACAACAATCCCACAACTGAACTAAGTAAAACAAAGTAATCTGAATTAATTACATGCCAAATAGTCTGAAAATCTGAAATAGGAAAATGTCTCTACTAGAAATGGGCAACATGACCTACAACTGATGAATCCTGAATATGAAGTCAAGATGAAAGAAGCGTCTACTAGAAAGGTCCTGTAACTTCCACAAACAGCTACAGCTCGTCACCTGAATGAGAATCCTAAGCATGGTGTCCTTGTGGCTGGGCACCTAAAATGGTTTTTACAAAAATATATTTGAAAGCAAATGGGTCAGAGCCCGAAAGTGGAAATTATTTTAAAAACATCAAGTACTTTAATAACATTAAAACAATGAATGAAAAATACATGTTAGGACGTACACTCACATGAAGTACTCACCGCTCAACTAATTTGTGCACTCCTAACGTACCGTACCCATCTAAGTGACATACCTAACTATCCAGACCGTAATAAGTTCTACCCCTTACTACTCAATTCCCATTATACATTCTAGTGTTATCAATTTAATAGCGGGCTATACTTAACTCAGATTCTCAATTATTAGCCATACAACTCACTATCGGTTAACCCGTTATGTTTTCTCAAACATTACCATAATTGTATTCACAATACCAACATGAAAGTTCCCATTATTTAAGTGTACATTATTCACGTCATAAATATACAATACAAGCACCCCGAGACTAAGCTGCGGTGCACACATACTCTGCTATACATCCCGGTACATCACGTACATAAGGATCACGCATTCCGAATCTCTCTGGAATCGTTCTCAGATAACAACAGTCACAAACAATGGAGGTGAACACAGTCACATCACATGGGTCACGCACATACCTACGCTCCCACGATCATCAGACTTATTAACATCCCAATAAGTCCTTCTCTGACCTATGTTCTCGAGGTACCAATCTAAATCCGGGCAACACAAGGATTAGAGGGCCCTAAGCGAACGTAAACCTCCCGTGATGGCAAGTATGGTAGGTATGTCATACACATAAGATCATATACATATACTAAGTATACACACATCTTAGTAATCACTGTAATTTATTTGTGGTACACATCTCATTCTCGTACCGACGTATAATGTTACACAGTTTACATATTCCCGGTTAATATAATTATATAAGCCGTCAATAATTCTCGCATCGTAATGGTCACTAACGTCCTATTCTTCAAATTTCCATTCAACTCGAATCATAATTCTATGTTTTACTCCTCAATATATCCCAAATGTCCCAACTATATCAATTTAACATCAAGGGAATGTTATCTCCACAATTAAACAAGGTTACGGGACATGCGAAATCAAAACAGGCCAAAAAGCCTAAACTGTCAGCTCGTTAGAAGTCTCGTTCGAACGAGGCTGTTCGAACGAGAGTTCGTTCGAACGAAGTGGGCCTTCTAACGGGATCTCGTTCGAACAAAAGTCATCGAATGAACATCCCTCTCGTTAGAAGTCAAACTGTCAACTCGTTAGAAGCTCGTTCGAACGACCTGGGCAGGTCTTCTAACGAGAGGCCAGTTTCGAGCCCAAATTTTCCCAAATTCGTTTTTCCAACTTTTCTTCACCTCTAACCTCATCTAAACATCAATCCAACAATTTTTCATGGGTTCTAATCATTCCTAAACATACTTAGGTCATATAATAACGTTTATATAGGGCCAATTCTTCCTAAACATCATTGAATCATCAAATCCCTTCATTTATTCCCAAATCACATGAACATGAACCCTAAAATTTTAAAGTCACCAATGGGCATAATTAAATCCGTTTTGTTATGAACAAGGTGTATTTCCATCAGAATAATCCTCCTAACACAATTCTACATGCAATCCTTTCATCAAAATATAATGTTTAAAATCCAATTAATGGGTTTTTATCAAACTCCCAAGAACAATACAAATTTTGTCAATTTCCTACGCATGGAAGAAACATTCTCTGTAATAAACGAAATTAAACCACTTGTCTTATGTGTATCTCTGATTTTGATGGCGAATTGATGAGTTTTTTTCTCTCTCTCTACAGAATTCTCCTCTCTCTACAAGCTCTTCTTCTCCAAGGTGAAAATGGTGGCTAGGGTTTGCCTTAGGAAACTCTTGGAACTAATTCTAATAACCCCCCGTAGCCCATAAGGTCATAAGGTGTAGTTAGTGGGTTTAGTGGGTAATTACCAAGTCAGATTTTAATTCCTAATTTTCGTTGGTTTTAATTCCCAAAAATTCAAAATTACCAAACTACCCTTTTACGTTGCCGGTATGGCCTAAAAATGCCCCGGGACCCAAACTAAACCCCCGGCTAGTGTTTTCTGACTATTTTGACCCTTCCGGACGCGTTGGCGCACTCAAAACGACCATACGGTTAATCGAAATAAAATTCACTTTTTAATTAAATAATAATATTCCTGACGCGACTGTCACACGCGTCTCAACAAAATTTCCAAATTGCTGTATTTCAATCTCACGACAAATTTCATAATTCAATATTCATATATAGCCATATATACTCATTAAAATCAAATACCAACTCGCATCTCACTAGTATTTTTATCCGGATTAATTCCCAATTAATACAGATTTAATTCAATTAATCCCATAAATAAATATCATGAAAATACGGGGTATTACATCGGGCCCGCCTTAATTATTTCTGTGTCATCCGAATTCAATTTAATGTGTATTAACATTTTAAGTGATGTCCACATCATTCCATCATTTTTCTCATTCTACAGTTTAAACCATTTGTCCACTTTATAAACGTTCCATTTATCCCTTTTATCCGTTTTCACCGAAAATTGACCGATAAGGTCTAAAGAGTAAATTCAACAATTTTTGTCAAAATCAACTTTTTGCCCTTTTTGTCATAATTTTATAAAAAAATATATTTAACTTCATTTTGGCAGTAGAATTAAACCTTTTTCTTCCAAAACATTCTCTCTAAGATTCTATGTCAAAAATCATGTTATCATTTTATGTTTTGCCACATAAAATACATTTAAACCTTCAAAACCAATTTTAGCCAAACAACTTTGCCTTGTTATCACATGTGACCCCAAATATAATTTTTATTCATTCTAATAATATTTAACACATATTAGGGCTATTTTTCTTCATTTACTCATTTCTTGATAAAACACATTATAACATGAGTTAATAAGTCTGAAACATTATTATCTATCTTACTACATGATTCTACACATGTGAAGGAGGATTTCAAGCCTAGAAATTCCTTAAAATGCACTTGAACATGATAATAATCATTTATTTGTATATTTCACATGCTTTCTTCCATTTTCAATATAAAAATTCCATATCTTTATAACATACCCTTATGGGGTTTTATCTTGTTTAAAAATCCATTTTTGCAAGACTATAATATTTTAATGAAATAACTTCATTTTAGACATTAAATATTATCTAGCATTCATCCTACATGTTTTTCCTATCTATAAAATCTTGAAACTTTCGAAGAGGAAAACCTTACCTCAAGTTTAAAGAAGATACAACTAAAAGGATGAATGTGTAAGTTCTTAGTTCTAAAGACTCCCAAAATTTCTTCAAATAGCTCCAAGAATCCCTCATATAAGTTGAGCTCTACTCATTTTCTTCCTTGATTAAAGCTTAAAGATGACATAAAATTCTTGGAAATGGTGTTTGGAGGTGGTGGTAAGGTTTGACTATGGAGGAAAATGGTTGGGGAAGAAGATCGGTTCTTCAAACTTTAAGAGAAAGAGGAAATATGCTGAGGAAAAATTATGGGGGAAACCCACCCTCACTCTCTCTTCCCATAACCCAAAAATGATCCACAACACCATTTAAAAACTCTCCCCACACACATGAAACATGTTTTGATCATCTGAGTTCACTAGAAGTCGACATATCATCAATCCAATGGCCTAAAACGTGACATCATACAAGGGTAACTCAATTTAACTAATTTCAAGTTTGGTCGTTCGAATGACCTTTAAATATCATTCTAACTAGACTTATCCTTTGTTCAAACAACATTACCAATGAGGTATGATAATGATATGTCAACACAGGGGGGAAATGGATCAAACTTGAATTTCAAAAGTCTGGTTCAGACCTTATTAGAACGACCTCGTTCGAATAAAAAGGCCCTCATTTGAACGACCAGTGATTTCTAAAATTAAACTTAAATTATGAAAACTTTAATTTGACAAGTATGAAGGTTGAGATATGATTAAGTCTCAATATTCATTCATAAATATAACTATTATAAGTAAGGGAATAAAATCGAGGGCATGAGTATTATACCTAGGTCTTCTTCTTCATTGTGAGGAGCGAGTCTGTCTCCTTGGATGGGAGTTACTAGTGATAAATATAATAGCAAAGTCCTGTGTAAGATACTTGAAACTAGTGATTGGCTAATGTGGTAACTTTTTACACCACTTTTTTATGATGTCCTCTAAATTGGATGGAAAGATGTGGCACATGAGAGCATCGTTATTTCTTTAGATGATCATTGATTCTCGATATTGGAGAACATGGTCGATGGGATTAGTCTTCCCATAATAGATTTCAAATTGGGGGACAAAGAAATTCTTAGGAGTCTCAGAGTCTTCAATTGATCTTGAGAAAGGGGACTTCATCTAACTAATGAGGGTCTTCCTAGAAAATTTCTTGGTGGACCTAGACATTTGATGAGATGGATGTTCATGCACCTCTCATCAGATGTGGTTGTGAAGATCTCTCTCATGGTGACAATCTTCGTGGCCTCTTTTACCTGGAGAGCTCCTTTGATCGTTCCATTTACTCCTTCTTCATCTATGATTTTACTTTCCTAAGGTTTAGGGGTACAAGCGTAGCACTTACGTTTGTCCCCATGGATTTTTTCTCCATTCTTTCCAGGCGATATTGAAGGTGGGTGCTCGCTTCTTGCTGGTGGTGATGGTGTCCACTGTTGATAGAATCATGGTTCACATTTATCCATAAGTTATGAAATTTTGGTGGATCATGGTAGTTCGTTGGTCTCCATGGTTTGTTCTTTTTTCGACTGATAACGTGAGCTAGGAATGTTGCGGTTCATGTTGGGATGGACTTCAGACCTAACCTTGGGATCCTCACGTGTGTTCTAATCATTCCATCGAATGCCATAAGATGAAAGGTATTGGATATGTGAGTGGGATATGGTTTCTCGTTGTCTTTTCTTGGATAGGAAAAGGAAGTCGTTTCCCACAGACTTCACTAATTGTAGGTGGTAAAAACGCTGCTAGTATTTGGTCAACATAATAAAAGCCAAGAAAAATCATACATGATCCTAGGTTGGCCTTCGGACACCTCTTGTTCGAATGAACCTCTTCGCCACATCCATAACAACTTAGATTAAAGACTTTATTATGAGCTCCTAGCTGATGGCCCTACTTCCACTTTATGTTTCTCCCACGATTAATAGTCTCCACTTTGATTCTTAAGTTGTGATTGTCTGTCCTCCCTATGCTGAGAGTTTTTCCATTCATTTTCCCCACCCTTTTTCCTTTTACGTAGAGTCATCCCTTTGCATGTTTCTTCATCATTTTTAGACTTCTAAAAGTCCCAATTCTCCTAACAGTGCAACATTCACTAGCTGAGTATATGTGGCATATGACGAATTCCCCAATAGTACCTTCCTGATCTTCCAAATCAGTCTCCTAATGAAACAATCCATTAGTTTATCCTTAGTGATCACCTATTCGAGTGTGAACTAAAGTAATAAGATCCCTCTTCTTTGTCTCTCTAATTACTGGTGGATAATATTTGTCCTCAAACATCTTCTAAAACTCAAATATATCCACACTACTCTTCTCCTGAATAGTGGTGATAACAATGCCTCACCCACCAACTTAAAGCTGGAAATCATCTTCCTATGATCCTTTATGCACTCCAACATCTGCAAGTGCCTCCAAATGTCCCTCCCCCATTAGGGTGCTACCGAAAAGTCCCCAGTCACCATGAATTCTGGTGGGTTTCCATTATCAAATGACCCATGTGACTTCTCTTAAATAGTCACCCATTGTTTAACTAGAACAACCACTTGCGAGTGTGGTTATTGGGGTTGCTAGAGGTCTTGCAAAGTAGCGGCCACCCATGTTGGCATCCAAGTCAGCTGGTGATCTTGGTGGTGTTAATTGTAGTGGTTGTTGGTCCGACGTAGTCTCCCTATTGGTAGCCTTGGTGGAAGATGTTCATCCTATTTTACCCCCGAGTGTCTTTCATCTGAAATAAAATAAGAAAAAAATAAGGACACTAGAACTTGGGATGCTTTGATAATACCAAACTGTAACACACATGCAGTTGACAAGGCTGACACACCGAAGATAGAGTCTGCTATGAAATTAATACCATTCTTAGCATCAATGATAAATCAAAATGACAATAAATAAAAACCGTCCATGACGTAATACGAAATGATAGTAAATAACTAAGATGTAATAATATAAAAGAGTCTCCACTAAAACTGTATCCATCACTGTAAATAAAACTCCATAATGTAAAGTATTCTCGAATTGAAAAGTAAACAAGATAGAACTATCTCAGTCCATAAATATAATCCTAAATAATTAATACTGGAATGACAACTGAATTGAAATAGCAAATCTTACTCTATGGATAAAGAATTGGATATCCAACCAATGCATGTATAACCGTTGAGTCCTGTTGCTTATGCATAATAATACATGGGGTAAATATTTTAATAGATTTGAGTTTGGGACTGACAGTTGAAAGAAATATCTATATTGCTTAACAGTAGTAACTACAACCTATTTACACCTCATGTCATCCCTCCCTGACACTTTTCAAATAGTACCTCACCTTTCTTATAATTTGATATAGTTCTAACTGTCAGTATATAAACGAACCTTACCATTTTAAGGCTATCATCCTGTAACTCGATACATACCCAGAAGACAAATATCATTATTAACATCCACCGAATCTATCACTAGATACGTAGTAATAATCCCATGTCCAATATCTCCTAACTCATGATCGAACAAAACTTCATGTGTGGTATGTCTCACGAATGAAATCCAAATAAGGAACCCCCCACATTAATACACTTTTCTCTAATCGGATCGTTCATTATAATCAATTGTACATAACTCCGTAAGAAAATACCAATAATACTGCTTATCATATATATATATATATATATATATATATATATATATATATATATACCAAACTAATAACAACCATCCAACCTATATCAATAAACCATCTCAAAAATCACTCTTTGCCCAAGTGTATACAACATATTATAAATTCATTTATCGGAGTAGATTAAGCAACCAACCCTAAATTTTTCCAACTTAGAGTAATCATCTTATTCATATATACTATTGTTTGCATGGAGAAACCAAATCTTACCCGTCCAATGGCCGAGTACTAATCCAACTCAGTCCCCGACCTTTAAACGATACCGAGAGAACCACTACTATAAACTAATCTGTTGTTAACGAACGTACCATAACCATGTATTGTTAACCATTATTTATTCATTATGATTACCCATCCCTTGTGTATTTTAACATTTTTTACTCATTATGTACACCTCTTGATTTACTATACTCACATAAAAAATCATGTAATATTTCACCATCAAATATGGGAGAAACCCGTTCATGCCCATACATTCACACCATTACCAACCTAACCTTACCCAAAGGGTCACGCGTAACTGACTTATGCACAGTACCCGATCTAATATCCTATGGAAATTTTTTTTAGTCTCTAACCTCTAATCTTTAAACGTACTCAATTGAAAAATAATATATCAATATTCCATGAACCCCTCCTATGTCATAATATACTATATTTAACTGCCTACCCAAAAGTGGTACCCAATCTTATCCCAAAGTTAACCGAGATTAATGGTCCAAACCACACCAACCCAAGTACTTTAATGACCTATAAATTTAACTTTAAACTTTGGATAACATTACTCCAAAAACCCGCTCAAATGCTGAAACTAATTAATAAATTTATGCTGCCCGAAACAAGCCCAAACCTTTTTTTAAGACATAGTCCAAAACGATCCCACCCCAAAACCTTATTTAATAGAACCATAAGAAACAACCACTTGACCTTAGCCCGCAACTCTTTGATATCCCCCATACCCATCCTCTTCTTGCGATTTAGCATAGCCACCCGCGGCAGATGTCTGGAATGTTACGATCTTATTTCTCCCGTGCCACCATTATGGATTTAGCCACTAAGAACCCCTTCCCTCGTGCGTATTTTTTTTTCATGCTATTTTCTAAAGTGGCCTATATCTTTTATAGACCAAGAAACCTAAACTCACCATTAATGAGTATTCCCAAGCTCTTAACCCCACCACAACAATCTAAAATGAACTATAATCAATCTTAACCTAAAAACCAACCTAAAAACCAATTATTATCCATGATTTATATCAATATTGGGGCACAAATATAAATATTTACATGTTATTCATGTAATTTAACATTAAACCTAAATTATAATTAATTAACATCATTCTCCTACCTTAATCTTGTTATCCACATTAATTTACGATTATAAATATAAAACAAATCAAAACTACAGTAATTTTTTATTCAACACAGATCTAAACATAGTTTTTCATTAATATAATCAAAAGAATAAACATAAAGATCATTTTAATCATGGATTTATTAATCTAATCAAATTTGATTTGCAATAATAATATTTATAATCAGATTTATAAATCATTAATAAATTTAAAATCATAAAGCATGCTTCTAACCAATTGATTCATATGCAATGAAAATCATAAATGAGTTACATTAACAAGATAAGCAAGATAGTATTCTGTGCCTTAAAGAAGATCAAACTTTGGTTAAACTCTTTTAAGTGTTCTCGCTCTTATCCCATAGTTTGCCTCTAATCCTCAGTTTTAACTTATGATGTATTATAATGATATATGAGGCTTTATAACCTATTTATAATCCTAATTCCACTAGTCCACTATGAGCCCACTTTTAGATCCCCAAAAAAGCAGCCCGAAACACGAACACGACATTCTTAAAACTTATCCCAAAGGGGTTCTTACCTTGGGACCCAGTTTGGAATATTAAAAATACCATTATGAGAATTTGTATTCCCCTAGAACCCCAGTCCAACCATATCAATCTATAACGTTCCAATTAATTACAACCGTGTTATTAATTTAACGAGTCGTCCACAAACTATTTAAAATTCTTATTTTAAATTTTGATTAATAATCCAAACCAACAAATTCCAATAAATTACCTGTGAAATAACCCAAATATATATTAATTGATATGTTTATAATCATTTATTTAATTTCCAAACAAAATACGGGGTATTATGGTTGTGGGTGACCCAACCGAAATATTAATATCTCCCACTCGCCTATATAAGGCAAGTCCAATTTGTAATCCCTCTCAATCTCTTATACACACCTCCTTATATAGGTAATGGAAAGTGTGACCTCGTAGGGATTGAACATAGTAAATATATATAAGTCATTCATATTACTTTTTTAAGTATCATTGATATATGCATTTTTGTAAAAAAAAAGCACATAATAATTACTTCTTGTATTTGAATTACATATTTTATGTGAATTCGTAAATATAAGGCACTTTTTTTATTTAACATATATATATATATATATATATATATATATATATATATATATAAACTCAAACATATAGAAAATAAAATGTGATTGTATATATATACAATGAAAGAAAAATCATCATATCTTAAATTAATATAAATTTATCAGCATCAATACTATGTACACTTATCTAATTCCAAGCACCCTAGATGTGTTGATCCTAGAATGTAGACAAAGGGTTAGGCCATGTTCCAACTAGTTTATAATCAACAATTAAACTAATTAACTATACATAAAAAGAAAGATGAGAGAGAAGTGTGAGATATACCAAGAGATATGTGGTTTGGATGGGGCACGACTTCTAACCATAGAGATGAGGGAAAGTTTCACTATTATACGAGTTTTGAGCGTAAAAAAGTCATAATAAACCTATATCCACTCACACACTTCACATATGCTATATCTGTATAACATAAATCGTTATATGAAGTGGATGAGGATTTCTGGAAGGGACTCCTATAAAAGGGTTGAGGTCATAGAATGCGATCATATGAGAGTAGGATGATTGTACAATAGTTTTATATCAGTGGAATTAGAAGTGAACAAAGCGAGATGCAATGATAACATGAAGTAATAAATAACACAGTATCATGCGTGCGCACGCGTGCACACACACACACACACACACACACAGAGAGACACACACACACACATATATATAGGGATAGGTTCAAAAGAGAACATTAAAAGCAAACATTTTAACGAACATTAAGAAAAAACACCCAAAACCCATTAATTTTAACTCCAATGTTGAAATTGGTCCGCATCAGCGGCACCTAAGACCATTCCGGCCAGTACCCCCCCCCCCCACCACCATGGCAGTAGGTATGGCAGCCCTTATGGTGGTGGGGGTGTTGGCCGGAATGGTCTCGGTTGTCGCTGGCACGGACCAATTTCAACATACGAGTTAGCATTAATGGGTTTTTGATGTTTTTCCTTAATGTTCGTTAAGATGTTCGCTTTTGAACCTCTCTCTCTTTCTCTCTCTCTCTCTCTCTCTCTCTCTCTCTCTCTCTCTCTCTATATATATATATATATATATATATATATATATATATTTGTTTCAAAGGAAACAAGATAAATGTGGTCGGCTAGGATACGACTTACAACCATAAAGATGAGGGAAAGTTGCACTATTATATGAGTTTGGAGCATAATAAATTCATTATCAACCTTTATTCACTCACACACTTCACATAGGCTACGCCCTTATAATATAAATGTTTAGAAGGAGGGGATGGTGGTTCTTGGAAGGGACTCCTATAGTGAGAGTTTAGGTCATAAAATGTGATAAAATGAGAGTAGGATAATTGTGGAGAGACTTCGAGAGTTTAATTAGACTTCAGTAAAATAATGATAAAATATTCCCTTCATATATTGGTATGGATATCTATTAATTAAAGTTATGGGAGGCATCATGTCGACCTCATATGACCTGGTAAAACCTTTTAGAATATTCTTAATTTTTTTAATATGTTAGTCATCAATTTTCAGCACGTGCGAGGGGGCGTGACCTTAAAGATAAATTGATCAACATTCCCCTCATATGATATGAACTAACTCGGAGGTCACGACATTATTGGGATGGGTGTTACAGATGAATATTTATTTTGGAGACTTCCATGGGCTTATGTGGAGATAGTCTAGGCCCATATCTAGGCAAGGTCAAATGTTGAGATTGATATGTCGTAGTCTTAGTTACGTAGATCATTCCCCTTATTGTAGGAGGGTAATAAACCTCATGTGACTCCTTTATTTTGTTGTCTTCATTCTTTTGTTATGTTGTCTTCATTCCTTTGATCGAAACATATTTTGAGTCTTAGTTTAAGAGGCCTCAATCTTAATTATTCAATATTTCAAGATAGATATCTTACATTCCATTGCCTTGAGTATTTTGCCAAGGACAAAGGTAAATTGGATTTATAGGAATTATTTTTACCTCTCAGTTAAAAATATTTTCTTAAAATAATTATTTTTTTAATTGGATCAAATACCAAAAAGTCCCTCCAACATTTTTAAATACACACTTAGTCCAACCCTTTTATTTTGTACCAAAAAATCCCTTATTATCTTATCTTTAAATGTTCGCGTCAGCGGCATGGTAAAGCCTTTTTGGCATGATGAAGGACTTTTTGGTTCAAAATAAAAAGGCTTGGAATAAACATGTATTAAAAAAAGTTCGAGGGACTATTTAATATATGCCCCTTTTTAATTTAACCTGTAAATGCCGTGTGCGATATTGATTCAAATAGATTCGAAATTTCCAATTTAAACTTATTTAATTGGATGTCTAAATTTGCTAAAACCAAAGACCAATTAAATCAGCCCCTAAACATGCATCTACATGTGAATTCAAATCTCAAATTAAATCATGCGATGAATAAGATGACAAAGACAGATTTCAGGAAAAAAAATCCCTGTAGGGAAAAAACCTTTTATTTCCACTATAATTTGTAAAATAATGGTTTACAATCGGATTACAGCGAAAATAAAATTGACTTACGAAATACCTGCAGGTATCGATTCGTAATCGCCAGCCCAAGAACACCGCATCAATCCCTATGGCATGATGTCGATCAGCCCAGTACCTCCCACAAGTGGCACATATGGTCAGCCCATTGCCTTTCCAAGGCACTTAGATTCAGCAACAAAAATCCCAACAAAATTATGCTTTGGGTTCCATAAACAACTCACATCGATGTCTGGGATTTGTGAATTGTAAAAACAAAGTTTTTAACCCTAAAAAAGATGGAGAATAAACAAAAAAACACTAAATTTGTATTTTGTTAAAACCAGTGTTTTCTCGACACGAAAATAGAGGTTTGACTCCCTTTATATAAAAACATTTAAGGCGGTGGCGTGTCAGAATTTAACTTTGTCGTTTGCACGAAAAACTACATCGTTCGAACCATATCTGATCTCGTTCGAACGAGATCTTATCTCATTTGAACGACCAGATGCAATTCCCAAGATTCTTTAACAGAGTTTTAAAAACTTTGGAAACCTTAAAACCAAAACTCTTACCAATCTGAAAACATTTATCAAAAAACTTTTATGATTAAAATCATTTAAAAACATTTCAAAAATCATTTATCATAAATAGAAAAATATTTTATATTTCACAAAAATATCCCAACACTTTTAATGTAAAATGTAAATGGAACTAAAACATATTTTATCAAATTCGTCCTTATTGGGCATGATTGTTAAAGTCGTCTTGAAATTTGGATTGTCATTTATGGATGCCACCTTCCCAATTCTTCGACAAACTTGTAGCGGTAAACGACATACTAAATGTGACGGAAAATGTCCTTACAAATCTACCCATATGTCTATGCTGGTACAAAAAAAAACTGAATTACCAATCAAAATATGACCTATACAAATCTACCCTCCCATAAACTCAAACGTGGAAATATAAACTGAATAAGTCTTCAAACTTTTTCAATCTTTACTTCAACAATCAACTTTTCAAAACTCCAAGCTTTTCTCATCAGGTTGTGCAATCCAAACATCTTCAATCGTACCTACACACATGAGACAAAGAAAAAAAAAACTCGTGACGCATCGAGTTTGAAATGATATAAATCATAAACATGAAAGCATAATCAAATCTCCCCCATACTAAAAACTCCCCCATAAAATCATAATTCGTTCTCCCCCTTTTTATTTGACCGAAATAGACAAGGAAAATAATAAATCACATAAAGCTAATCGGGGTGTCACGGTAAACCAAGAAAACAAACTATTTTTGAATTTTCTAATTTTTCATACAAAATGCAAAAATGGATGTTACAAAAATCACACCATGAATTTATACTAAGATAACCAAATCGTGGAAACAAAATGAATGAGTGTGAAAACTTCGATTGGAAAATCAACTCAATCATATCATATGTGAAAGATGCATAAATGTACTCCTAATGAATGAACATCAAAATCATCCTTAGGTGTAAAGGTGTTGAATTTAGATGACATCGTCTTAAATCAAAATCAACAAATCAAAGTCTACATGATTTTCACACCAATAACGTCTAAAAATATTTTAACGATTTTTCAAGACTTTTTAAGGACGTGAAAAGCCATTTTAATTCTCCAACCAATCTCCCTCATATATATTTTCTTTTTGAGGTGATCTAAATGCTCAAACAATGGAGAATTGGTGAATAAACCTAATGGCCCCTTTTTGGCATAATTTTTTTTTATTGCCTTTAAATTTTTTTGGGCTCTTTTAAACCTCTTTGGACCCAGAATAATTAAAATACCTCAATTTTTTAGGTCCAGTTAAACGGTGGCTTAATAGAAAAGGATAGATGTATACCTTTCTTAGCCCTTCATCATTTTTTTTAAAATCACACAAACTCACAACAAACGGTTTAAAATATGCACATCTTTTATTATCTTATTTTATCGCATTTGGTTCATTTTAATAGACAAAATTGAGATGAAAACACGTAACCAACATGTGATTCGATAAGAACAATATTCAAACAAATTCGTGCTCGTGTGCATAAAAGGAAATGATGAGTAAATCATATAGGTAATAACACTAAATTACATCTTAATGACTCCAAACACTATAAAGAACATGAATGAGATACCATAAAGTCTAAAAACGCTATCAAATAGTCACATGGATATGGAATGATGTTATGACTTGGTCATCCTGAATGTCAATTCATATAAGATGCAAACCCAAAACAAAACTCTTTTTGGATTTTTCATATATTTTATCAAAATAAAATCTTTTTTGACTTTATCAAAATTTTTCATAGAAAAATCCAATACAAAAAGTACATGTCAACACACTAGAAAATATATATCATGAAACCACAACTGGTGTATGACAAAAATGCATACACAATCATCTATAAGATATAGTAAAAGAAGAATCATGTGCAATCAATAGAGAATCAACTAGTCTCACATCTAGTGCCTCTAAAAGTGATTTTCTAACCCAAATAGGTGTGAGACATCGCATGGGGGTTTTGAGAACCAACGGAATACTAGACTTCAACTTCCTAGGACTCTTTCAAAGATCGAAACAAAAATGCCTTAGGTGACCTTTCATACCATAATATGAACATGCGAAAATGGGTGAAACGGCACTTAATGGTTGACCTTTTCTAACGTCCTTGGGAATAATTGACCCTATAAAATAAATAATGGTATTGGATTTAGTAATAGAAGCATTAGAACATGACTATCCATTACCATCACTACACAAACTACTCAAGTCTTTCAAATCATTTATCAACTTCAAAATTTTAGACTCAGGCAAAGAATTAGACTCTTCCAAAGTTAGGGATTTCTTTTTCAAATTATCAATTAAAATTAACAGTTTATTGTGCTTACCCTCAATTAAAACAAACTTATCCATAAGAGTCTCTTCACGTGCCATAAAATCATTAATTAATTTTTTATCCTCGATGTCACAAATGAGAACCCTATAATTTTTTAAGTCCTCCAATTCTTTTTCTAAAACTAGGACTTTATCATCACTCTCCTTTTTGAAAACTTTTAAAGAATCAAAGTTAATACACAAATTACCAAAGTGTTCATGGCAAATATCTCTTTGAGTTTGAAAAGTTTGCAAATATTCAAACTTATTTTTAAAAAAGAGAGTTTTCTTCTTCCAAAATTTTAATTATTTTTCAATGTTTTAAATTCAAAAGAGTTAATTTTTTTGCACGGTCGTGAGCTTTATCAAACTCATCTCGATTAACAATATCGACAGTATGAGAATCCATTGAGAAAACAAATAAGGAGAGGAACACAAATAACCACAGAAAAAAATTGCACTACAGGATCTACACACTAAATTAGTGCAACAGGTTCTGATACAAATTTGCAAATACCGTGTGCGATATTGATTCAAATAGATTCGTAATTTCCAATTTAAACTTATTTAATTGGATGTATAAATTTGCTAAAACCAAATACCAATTAAATCATCCCCTAAACATGTATCTACATGTCAGTTCAAATCTCAAATTAAATCATGCGATGAATAAACTGATAACGATAGATTTTAGGAAAAAATCCACGTAAGGAAAAAACCTTTTATTTCCACTCTAATTTGTAAAACAACGGGTTACAATCAGATTACAACGAAAATACAATTGACTTACAAAATACACACATGTGTCGGTTCGTAGTCGTCAGCCCAAGAACACCGCAACACTCCCTATGACACGCAATCGATCAACCCAGTACATACCGCAAGTGGAACGTATAGTCAGCCCAGTACCTTTCCAAGGCACCTATATTCAGCAACAAAATTCCTAGCAAAATTATTCTTTGGGTTCCACAGACAACTCACACAAAAGTCTGGGATTTGTGAATTGTAAAAACAAAGTTTTTAACCCCCCAAAAGATGGATAATAAACCAAAAAACACTAAAATCATATTTTATCAAAACCAGTGTTTTCTCCACAGGAAAATCAGAGGTCTAACACTCTTTATATAAAAACATATAAGGCGATGACGTGTCAGAATTTAACTCCGTCGTTCGAACAAAAAACTACGTTGTTCGAACCATATCCGATCTCGTTCGAACGAGATCTTATCTCGTTTGAACGTCCAGATGCAAATACCATGATTCTTCAGCAGAGTTTTAAAAACTTTGAAAACCTTAAAATCGAAACTCTTATGAATCTGAAAAAATTTATCCAAAAACTTTTATGATTAAAATCAGTTAAAAATATTTCAAAAATCATCTATCATAAATACAAAAATATTTTATATTTCACAAAAATATCCTAAACGCTTTTAATGTAAAATGTAAGTGGAACGAAACACATTTTACCAAATTCGTCCTTATTGGGCATGATTGTTGAAATCGTCTTGAAATTCAAATTGTCAATTGTAGAGGTAAGCTTCCCAATTCTTCGACAAACTTGTAGTGGTATACGACATACTAAATGTGATGGACAATGTCCTTAATTAACCTTATGGAGTTGCGATTGTCAAATACAAAACATATTTTGGAAAATGCATACTTGTGTATTTAGAAGACTTGGTCCATATGTTGAAAAAGTTTTCGAAGTTTACTTGATTAGCTACTATGAGGAAAAGGTTTACTGCTTGCGAACTGGACTTATAATTAGTCCAATAGTACTTATGGTTTATGGTGTACTCACGACTTTACCTCTAGATCAATTCGATCTTCACAAAAGTTTAAAGTAAATTTATCCCAAATACTTTACCCATTTGCAAAACCTACTCCTTACGCAAGGCTATAATGAATAAGGATTTCACTATTGTGAAACTCTTCTTTGCTGCTCGCAATCTGCTTTATGTTGCCTCTCAAACTCTCTATAAGTTTTTTGTGACCATCTCACTAATGATCATTGCATCTAACTGTGAACCTTGAATATATCTAACTACTTGCCAACTTCTAGTGAAATCAACAAAAATGTGGGATTTGTGATCTTTGGGTGGTTTGACGCATTATAACTTGTTTTAGGATCAAATATCGAATGTATCCCATCGTTGCTGCCACAATAGATAGTACCCTCTAGAGACTACATCTTGACTATTTATTTTTTGTTAAGTATTTCATTTTACTACAAGGTTATATTTTATTTTTTTTGCTTTTAAGACAAAATAAATATGGTTTTTCTACAAGAAATTACCTTCTTTGTGTGTTCTTAACCTCGTTGTGTCCCTTAAGAGACAGCTTTAAAGTCTTTGTTGCTACTCCATCCAACTCTATCGTTGAACACAATGGTTTCTTTAATTTTTGAATGAACTTTCTTTATTTTGAGTTCACACACACTTTTTGATATTTTTGAGTTTACCCAAACAAATTCTCTCCACCCGTTTAAGCTTTTAGGAGACCCTCACACAGCTTAGGTGTAGATTTTAGTGGCTAATGTTGTTCCTTTTACTTGGAACAAGTTTCTCTTCAACTATAATAAGATTTTTTTTGGAGAACTCAAATACATTGGTTATTAATCAAAATCTTCCATCATCGTCTTGTGCTCTCCAAATCTTGTTAGTTTGTTTCGACGAAAGATAAGGTATGAAAGAGTGAGATATGAGACATGTTTATTAGAGTTATTAGTGGTAGTTTCTCTATTTTAATCTCTACCTTAGTACATTTTTGTTCCTAACGACCTGAGGTCTTTCCCGTTAGTGGATTTTTTTTCCTCACATATCATGTGTTGCGTGATTGGTTTAGTTTCTTTCATCTTTTGAATCATTATTTTAATTAACAAGATAAAATGCACGTTAATTCAAAACTTTGTAAACTATTGTCACATAGACTTTTAGAATATATTTTTTTCTATTTAAATTAAGAAGAAATTATCTTTTTATTTGGTAATAGTATTTAATTGGGTTGATATAGTTGAGAGCGACAAACTCCAACTATTATGTACTTTAAGACTATTTTTTGTAAGTAATTTTACATGGACCCTTAAATTGGACCCCCTTTTTTTGAACCCATTGATGTGTTATATACACATTGGATGGTGTTTATAACAGACCCATATGAACTAAAAACACTACCAAATGTGATCTTAACACATCACTGGATCTAGAAAAAGGGTCCAATTTGAAGGGTCCATATAAAATTACTCTTTTGTTATTTTTTACGTCAATGGAAATGTTGATGTATACGTCACATTTATGCCATGTAGGAAGATTCAGAATATGTTATATCAATAGCCGTTGGGCCTTTTTCCTAAGATGTCAAGCTAATCCAGGGTCGAGGCTTAAGAAGATAATTTCATAACCCTTAAGATCTATGTTATACCCTTGGAGATTTTTTTTCTTCATATTACTAGGTTAATGCTTTGATATTTGTTCAAGAAACAATTGAAATTTAGAATATTTGGATATATAAGCCTTAGAGGTATCATAATTTAACTTTTTCACTTATGCTTGTTTAAAGCTATTTTGATGATTTCTGGGGAGAACACTGATACAAAAAGTAATAATCTAGAAAATAACTCCATATTTTTTAGTTAATTCTTTGTCTTTTTTTCATTGGATTTGTCATAACTTCCCATTATCTGGCATGTAATTGTATATGTGTTGTTTCTCTTTCATTTATGGGTTTATTAATTATAATTTAATGAATAAAAATTAAGCCATGTTTATATGTTCTTCTAATAACACTCTAGGTTTATAGCTGTGATTCATTCAAAAATAATTGAAATGTAACAATTGTGTTTAGGGACAAATTATGTCGGTGTCTTATGGTTTTTTCCTCTGGCATGTGTCATTTCGTAATCTCATAATTTTATGAGTCATTAAATGTTGTAATTGAATATTAGGTACTAGAGTTAGTTGTATTTGGTTAGAATTGGGAGCTGATGTGGCAAGTTAGTAATAAGCAATTAGAGGTTAGTCAATGTGGAAAATGTATTTGATTATATTTTATAGATCGGACACCTCAATAGTATATAAGATGTGATCATTAGTCAATAATAGCATGATCCGATATACAAACTCTCTTATTTTTCTCTGAAAATTCACATGTTTCTTATTCCCTTGTCACCATTGGGGGAAATTATCAGTAAGGTAATGAAACTTAGTACAGAGAATATTCAATGCTTGGATTCAATTACTCAAATGATGGGGTGTACCAGATTGAAGGTGTATGGGGCTTGAAGATAATCTCAGGACTACAGATAATCCTCCCCAGCTAATACAATAGACTTAAGGGAATAAGGCAGCGTGGCAGCTCAAGCGAGATAGCTCAGCGTTGTAGCCCATGTATGTCTCATAGTGAAGAGGTTAGTCGAGAGAGCTCATCTTTTATTTACTTTGTCTTACCTAGTTATGTTGATATTTAACAAAAAAATGTAATGATGTAATGATTGTAGTGATATTTAGAGTGAGGTTAAACGATACTCGAGAGAGACCAGGCTTGGCAGGCCCTGGGAGAGCTTACATGCTTTATCGAATGACCTCGCCATGGGAACTTTAGAGGGAGTTATTTTGGAGGATTGAGAAGTGAGGTAGCATTGGGACTTGTCCTAACCATCTTAGATACACCTGGTAAAACACCGAGAGACCTTTCACCGTGGAATCTTGAGTAGCGCAGCCTTGAGTTCCATTGTTCATTGAGTTTTCACACCAAACAGACTTCTACCTAATGTCACGTCTACTTTAGGTGATGTTACTAGGCATATAAACACTGTCCAATCCATACTTGAGTGAACCACCGTGGTATTTGGTGTTGTCATATAGTTAGTGAGCTACCTCTGTGATGACAGTCCTCTTACGCACAGTGGTTAGGAAAAAGGCATGTCTTGGCCTTTAATGTTCATGACGTAGAACTGAATGGCCCATCATGCATTTAATGTTTGTGATGTAAAGTGCGAGGGGATGTTTTTCACAACTGTGAAGGACTAAGGCATCTCGAGAATGGTGTGAGGGATATTTATTGGTCTCAACCGCTTCTGAGAGAAGGGGTTCTTTCTAGAGATTTATTGGCTAGAGAGAAAAGAGATCAGGGAGATGGTATTGCAAACTAGAGCTCTTACTCACCCACCATTATCATTTATTGTAAGATTTTAATAGATCACTAGAGATCTTTCAGAGGTTGTTGGTGTGTTTGGATTCCTACCGAGGTGTATCTAGAGTTCTTACTCCTCTCTCCCTTTCGCTGAGTTACTTCTGAGTTTCCTTTATTATCTTTTGAACTATACACGAGTGTATTGTGAGTCCAATCTAAGCGTTTATCAAATATAATATTGTGTGTTTATTTTTGTTCATTAAAGAGTTTATGGGTTATCATTTATCCCTATACCTATAGAGGTTACACCTCAACTAGTATTACCACACTCCCAGGCTACAAGAGGACTAACCTCTCACATTTGGCGACTCCGTTGGGGAGGTATTCTTCTAGAAGTATGTCTCAAGATAATGTTAATCGTGCTATAGAATTTGACGCCATTAAACGTCAAGAAGAGCAAGCTACAAAAGAGTTTGAGGAAGCTAGAGATGGGGTACCTCGGGTGGATGTGCCTCTAGTTAAAATAGCGACGGGTGTCCCAGGGATAACGAAATCTTCCACGAGAGCTGGGATGGGGCATGCTCAAGTGTCTCTCTTCATGAGTAAGTTTTACGAGTTTTTACAGACGCCCGTTACTATAATAATGTTGGGGGATTTGGTGCCAGTTCTTTCATGATGCCAATGATGGTTTTGATAGCCCCAACAAGCACAGCTCCAACGGGCAGTGCCCCATCGAATACAATACCCACTCCTGTTCTAACGGTTGGTTCCCCAGGTGTGACGGGAGTTCCACCCGTTGGGGTTACTCCAAGTTCAAAAAGTGTCCCACCAGTGGTCCTTCTGGCTATTCCCCCAATGATCAAGAAAACACCAGCATGTGGTTTAAAAGAGACGAGGAAAAAGATGAACAAAGAAATGTTAAAGATGATAGAAGCTTCCTCGTAATAAGTCGACGAGGTGATCGATGTATGATGATTTCTATACACCCTATTCACAAGAATACAATGATGAGGCCTACCGAAAGGACTGCATTCCTCCCATCTTTGAAAAATACACTGGGAAGGGGGAAACTCGAAGGAGCATATTAAACGCTTTATCAAACACTTGGGAGATCATTGTAACAATAATACGCTTAGGTTGATGGAGTTATCCAAATCCTTAACCCATAAAGCCTATACTTGGTACTACCATTTGGTGCCAAAACGTGTTTCAACATGGGAAGAGATGCACATGCTATTTGTTAAGAAGTTCGTTCTTGTAGAAGATGAGTTTACATTGAGTCGATTAGGTAGGGAGAATCAATGATCAGGGGAAAATGTGGTGGCATATCTTCGAAGATTCAGGGAGAGGTTCCTCGATCTGAGGAAGGAGGCCAAAGTGTTCAAACTATTGCAGCTTTGCACTGAAGGTTTGCTTCCGTAATTTATCTGTCACCTCATTAATCAAACATGCGAAAGAGCTTTTACAACATTTCTGAAAGAAACAAGAAATATATCACTGGTGGTTTGACCAAGCCCCGTTATGGGATCGATGGTGTTCATACAACCGATATAACCCGTTGCAACACATGGACATACCCCACGGGTAGGATACATCGATGGAGGTAAAGGGGCCAAGCAAGTAAAGAAAGATAACAAGAGAAAGTTTAGAAGAGATGGAGAAGACCCACCACCACTGCCTTACACAGTTGAAAAAGTTATCAATTGCTATAACACCATGGTCCAAGGGGAAATGGTGTATGAACCCAAAGTCATTCCGGCCATGGAGCCAGATGCAACAATAATAGGTAATCCCAAATACTACCAGATCCATCGAAAGGTGTGTCACCCAACGCAGACTTGTTTAATGCTGAGAAAAATTATCAGCAAACATATGAAGATGAGGACTTTACAGATCCCTCAAAAGAATGTAAACGTTAAACCCCTCCTACCAAATGGGGTAAATCTGGTGGTTGCCTGTGATGAGGAGGACGAACGAGAAGCGAGGGAACTGGAGTTCCAACGGGAAGATTTTGGGGATGCTTTGGAAGATTGTACAAGGGGCATAACCAATATGGTTATAGCCTACGATGAAGCAAGTGTGTTGGATGTGGAGGAGGTATACAACCTGGAAGGGGAAGAAGTGGACCAAAGGTTAGAGTACCAAGTTATTTCGCAGTTGACCAAGTTCTCGCGATTTTATGACCAAGTGGGGATGCCAAAGGAAAGACATTTAAAGATAACGCAAGTGATTTTAGATATCACGAGTAAGAAAATAGTACCATCATTGAAATGCATGGTGCCCATGGCCAGAATGATGAGAAAGTTCTTATTTGAAGTAACTTTTAGTGATGTTGATAGGGCTGTGAGATTCCCACACATCAGAACCCTATACATAACGGCAAGCATCAATGGGGTAAGCTTTGTAAGGGCCTTGATGGGCAGGGGAACATCAATAAATATCATGCCTATCAGTTCCTTCTAGATAGCCAACATTTTGGAGGAAAGATTAATACTAATGCCTTTGGTGATTTTTGGCTACGATAATCAATCGTCCAAGTCTATTGGATATATGAATGTGGGGATTGTGATGGTGAACCTTACATCGCATATCAAGCTTCACGTGATTGAAAATGCCACTTTGTACCACCTGCTAATAAGGAGGGTATGGATGCACAACTATGGTCTAGTCCCTTCAACGTATCACCAATGCGCAAAGTCAAATGTTAAGGGGACTGATATAATTATACGTTCCATGAAAAAGCCTTTCACCATCGAAGAAGCTCATTTGGTTGGCCCAACTTTTTACATGGACCTGGAGGAAGATTCCAGGGTACTGACAAGAAGGATGGAAGGAGCAAGAGTTCCTTCCATCAGAGAAATGATTGGTCCTGTAAACGGCCAAAGAATAGAAGAAAAGGAAGTAGCCGAAGAAATTGACTTTGCTGATCCTAAGAAGCAGAACGTCTCAAATAAGCTTATAGATGGAATGAGGCCCACGATGGACCCAATAGAACATCAGGTCCAATGGCAGAGTGTGCTGAGCATATATTCAGGAGATAGATTGGCAGAAGATTTGATGGAAAGGAAGAGAAAAACGATTGTAACGATGATCAGGATATGCAAAAAGAAGATCACGAAGGATGAGAGAGTGATTTACCTCCTCTGAGGGTGTGAGCGAGCAGTCGAAGGAACTGATATAGGGGCTGATGAAGAGGTTAGCACGAAATATGAATGTTTCTTGGTGGACCTGCAAGGGCAATGCATGGTCATTAATAACTCAAATATATAAGAGTTTGTGGAAAACGTAGCCAAAGAACCAGACTACATGATGGATCACCCAAAGCCTCAGGCACAAGAGTTGGAACAGTTCAACCTAGCTAGAAAAGGAGAAGATGCAAGGATAATTTTCATTTCAAAGGACCTGAGCGCAGAGAAAAGAGGGACCTTGATAGAATTGATTCGAGAATTTAGAGATGTCTTTGTTTAGAAATAAACAGAGATGGAGGGACTAGAAGAAGAGGTGAGTTGGCACAAGGTGCACATTATGCCTTCAGCTATACTGATAAAGCGAGACACAAGAACCTACACGCCATATATGTATTTGAAGAATAAGGAGGAGGTCCAATGATTTCTAGCAAAAGGGTTCATTAAGCCTATACAACACCCACTTTAGCTGTCAAGCATTATCCCAGTAGGGAAGAAGGATAAGAACCAGATAAGAATCTATGTGGACTTTAGAGAGCTGAACAGAGCCTACCCGAAATATGAGTTCCCTCTACCCTCCATTGATAGCCTGGTTGATGCAACAGTGGGTCATAAAATGTACAGTTTCATGGATGGGTATATGGGATACAACCAGATCACGATGGATCGAGATCAAGTTGAGAAGACGACATTCAGGACTCCGTTGGGAAACTTCCTGTACAAAGTGATGCCCTTTGGGTTAAAGAATGCCGGGGCAATATATTAAAGGACAAAGATGGCCATTGTAAGGACATAAATTTCCAATTGAGTCCATTATAGTTTTGGCTGAATTCCAGACAAAAACGTTTGAGTCATAGGATAGAGTTAATTAATCACCCTTCAAGCATATGATGTGTTTGTTGAAGACATAGTGGCCAAGAGTATAAAGCTTCATCAAATTGCCGAGTTTAAAGTGCCTCGTTTCTACATCATCAACATGGTTCCATTTCTCCTAAGGTATGAATGCATTTGAATAGATATATATATATATATATATATATATATATATATATATATATATATATATATATATATATATATATATATATATATATAGAAGCTTGGAACATTTTACATTGGGTGAACGTTTATTTAAAACTGTTGTTTACTTTCAAAAAGATTTTATTAAAACTTTATTATAAAGTATATAAAGTTTCTGGGCTAAAAATAGAAATTTTCAAAACTCTCTGGAAGTTCGTTCGAAATTTCGTTCTAAAGAGTTTGTCGTTTGAACCACAATGTCGTTCGAACGAGTTTGCCAATGAGTTCCCCAAAGTCCACTGGAAAGTCGTTCAAAGTGTCATTCGAATGACCATGATGAGTTCACATTGGAACCTTGTTAGAAGCCTCGTTCGAACGAGACTTCATTCGAACGAAAATGTCGTTCGAACGAGATTTGGCAGGAACAAGTATTTGGCATTTTTGAGCAGTTTTTTCCAAGTTTTCCACTACTTTACCCCACTAACTTTTGACATAATTTCTAAGTGTGGTAACCAACCTTTTTTATTCAACTTGCTCACCAGTCTACATCTCGTAGAGAGAGTTTTGAGAGTTCATATTTCCTAAGAAAAATTTCAAGTTGAAGTGTTAATTTTTCCAAGAAAAATCCTTTTAACACTTTGTTTACACCCATAGTGCTTATCCAAGGTTCCATACATGTATACAATTCTTGGAGTTGGCATCGATTTTTCATCTCTACCGTTTGAAGAGACGTTTGGGTTTGCTTCTACATCCCACAAAAAAGAAGAAGTTTTCATTGATTTACCCACGTGGAGAAAGGCCCCTAGTTTGGGTAACGGTGACCATATAAAGTCCGATCGAAAGATTCCAAGACCGCAATTGAGCTCCGTGGTTATTCACTAGGCAGAGGCTGATACAAGAAGATGTGTTAGGGCTTGAGAGGGATCAAGTCGAGTGTTACAAGTTATCTCTCTTGTATTTGTAAATTCCGTACTTCGTGGATTTAAGGCTAGGGACATCCAAGATTTTTTTCCATTATGGGTTTATCCTTGTACATCGCGGCGTAGTGATTTATTGTTTATTTTATCTCGCTATACTCACCTAGAACGCATGCTTAGGTAATTCAAGATAAAATTTGGTTTTAATCACTACAAGTTTAATTTGGTGCTAAATTAAATATTTGGTAATGTTTAGTTAATTTAATTCAAGTCATTTAATTTAATTTGATAAAATTTGTTTAGCCTAATGTGGAAAAATTGTGAAATATGACTTAGGCAAATTTTATAGGACTTGGGTTAATTAAATTGGTTTAAGTGAAATTTAAGTTGTGTCTTTGTTTAAGTTAATTTCACTTTGTTTAATTTTAATTTGAGAAAAAATAAATTTTCTTAATTTGTTTAAATTTGAACCATCATCTTACGCTTTCGCATCTAAAAGGAAATTATTACTTTTTTGAATTATAAAAGAATTTTTGTTTTCAAAAATTGGGGGAGACACGCCTTTTCAAGTGGTATTCGAGCATTGATTAAGAAAAACGGTCATTTTCAGCCATTTCCCATGATTTCTTTCAGATGGTTTTAGAATTCTATGTGGATGATTTGGTCATCCAGACAAAGAAGGAAGAGTCCCATCTAGATGACCAGGTGAGGGTGTTCATTTGCTGTAGAAAATACAAGCTGAAGATGAACCCATTAAAGTGTGTTTTTGGGGTCACAACTGGGAAGTTCCTAGGGTTCGTGGTGGATCAACAGGGAGTACAGATGGACCAGGATAAGTAGCGAGCAATCTTAAGAATGCCATGTCCAAGGACGATGAAGGATCTCAAGAGTTTCCTCAGTAGGGTCCCCTACCTTAGTAGATTTGTACCAGGACTAGTCGAAATAATTCACCTGTTGATGGAGATACTACGAAAGGGAACGAAGTTCAAATGGGAGGAAGCTCAACAGGAGTCTTTGACCAAGATAAAGAAGCGACTGACCTCTCCACAAATGACGATCCCTCCAAAAGTAGGAGTAAAGTTGTAGCTCTACCTCACGTATAGCACCGGGTCCATTGAAGAACTCTTGGCACAAGAAGTTGATGGGCTAGAAAGGCCAGTCTACTACCTGAGCAGAATCATACATAACCCAGAGGCAAGGTACGGTAGTGTAGAAAGGCACTGTTTAGCCTTAGTTTTCGTAGCACAAAAACATAGACATTATATGCTATCTTTCATAATTCACATTGTGATAAGATGTGACCCAATTATGTTTTTATTGGCAAGAACTATTTTGATTGGAAGATCTGCTAGGTGGTTCCTCATCCTTTCAGAATATGACTTAAAGTATGTGGTTCCTCGCGTGATCAAGAGCCAGGCATATGCAAACTTATTGGAAATCATTCCATCTGGAGTATTTGGGCCACCCCGAGAGAACATGCCGGGGGATGACTTATAGGAAAATTTTTTGGAGGCCGACTTTGAAGAATAGACGAATGAAATTCGATGGTTCTTCGGTAGAAAAGAAAATATGGGCAAGGTTTATCTTTTCTAAAGGAAAGGAGGAATTTTTCCTTTCATGTAAATTGAATTTCCCTTGATCCAACAATGGAGCAGAGTATGAGGCATTAGTACTAAGGCTGCTAGAGTTCCTTCGAAAAGGCATCCGTTCACTATGCATCAAAGGAGATTCCAACTTGGTGGTCTAACAAGTGAACGGGGAATATGCATTAAAGCACCTCAATTTAGCACCTTACAGAACGATCATCAAATGACTGATCAATCAGTGCCATCAAGTCAAGATAAGAAGGCATCCTAGAACAATAAATAGACATGCTGATGCTTATGACACCATTACTAAAAGCTAGCTATGAAGACCGATACAACTACTGTAATGATCAAATGAAGAATATCACCATCGGTTATGAAAAGAATCCTATCGATGAAAAGTGATTTAGATTGGAGGGGAAAAATCAGAAAGAAGTTGGAGTCTGGGGAAGACAAGATGGAACTGAAAGAGCTAGTGCAATACTTTGTTAATCACGGTAACCTCTACTTAAGGAACGTGGAAGGATGGTTGTAAGGTGTGTCGGCCCAAAAGAACCAGAGTAAAGATTGAAGAAAACAAATGAAGGCCATTGCGAAACAACAGAGATCCCTATGTATAGAAGAATTTGGAGGGAATGATACTTTTGGCCAACGATGAAATAAGATGCAACTCAGTTGCAATTGAAGTGCGATAGATGCCAACTTTTCTTTCCGGTAGCTGAATGCCACTTCGTTGAAACTCAAACAGACTGGAGATAGCCTTACATTGACTTCATCAAAGACGAAGTTATTTCTTTGTAGAAAATAGATGCGATGGGACTCAAATGGAGGGATCCATGATTTTACGTCCACGAGGATCAGCTCTATCGAAAGGGATACTTTAACAGGCCTTTGAGATGCATCAGGAAGGATAAGTCAGTAGAAGTATTGAAACATGTTCACGATCCATACCACATTGGAGGGGCCAAGCTATATGACCAACTAATGACCTTGGGGTATTATAGGCCAACAATAGATAAGGATTCTATTGAGTTTATGCAAAAATACAAGGTGAGCCAGCTAGATGGAAATATGATACATACCCCTTCGGTGGACTTATATTCTTTGTCCATTCCTTATCCTTTCCACACATGGGCATTTGACTTGGTGAGGGCAATACATCCTTCGTCAAGAGGAAAGAACTGAATATTACTAGTAATGGAGTGCTTTTAGAAATGGGCTAAAGCGATACCACTCAGAAGAGAAACGACTGACATGGTAGCTAATTTTATCAGAGAGTACATAATCTGTCATTTTGGGATCCCAAAAGTCATCCTCTCTAATAACGGAACCCCTTTCATCAAAAAAGAGGTAACAATGTTCACCGATAGATACTCCATCGTCTATCATACCTCAAGGGTGGCATACACCAAGGGAAACAGTCAATATGAAGCGACTAACAATACTTTGGTCAATATTTTAGCTAAAATGATGGAAGACTTCCTAAGATCGTGGGATGACAAGATCCCAACAATACTATGGGCCTACCTAATGACCAAGAGAAAACCAATAGGATATACACTGTTCTCCCTTTTATATTGAGCCAAGGCAATCCTTCTAGTAGAGTTGGAAGTTCCTGTTACGCCCTGCGAAGCAGTATGCTCCCTCAAAGCATACACGTACAACTGGAGGCATTGGACGAGCATAGAAATAACGTGATGTAACACTTCTAAATGTACATGAAGCAAATTTCAAGGGCATATGATAACTTGGTGAGACTAAAGAAGTTCGTTGAAGGAGACTTAATATTAAAAGTAGCTATAAAGCACATCAGAGGGCTCCTTCTCCCTAAGTTTGCCGCGAATTGGAAGGGTCCTTTCATTGTGACGGAGGCTCACGATTCAGGTTACTGTTTAATTTGAAAGATGGAAGAAGATAAACCATTTAAGATAAATAAAAAATGGCTGAAGGTCTATCATGTATAAGCAAGTAACCTTTGAATAGATATGTAGTTGGTTTCCATGTATATATAAATCATTTTGAAGTTATATATATTATTGTAACTATAGTTTGATTGAACATTGCAAGAGTTTTAATTTGGGCAAGAGATAGAAGAGTAGTTATAACACAAAAAGATGATAATGCAAGAATGAGCTTCTTTTTCATTCATATACTTGGAAATACATTACAAAATTAAGGACTACCTCCTAAGAATTACATATAAAAAAGGGGATTTTTTTCAAGGCATTGGGAGTCATAAACCTAAGAGGAACCACAAGTCAGGGAAAGAAGAAAAATCCCTAGGTAAGCCTGAAGAGGCTTCGAAGCATGTTCTCTACACACTGATATAAACCTCAAGTCTTTCTTCGACTTGGGAACGCTCAATAAGGAGTCTTTCTCATTTCAGCTTGGCATCATGGAGAGCCTCTTCGATGGTTTGGATCTCTAGATCAACTTCTTTCACCTCCCTCTGGTTCACCAATTGACGGCTCTTCAAAATATTCAAGTGACTAGACAAGTAGTTGAATTGAAAGCCATCTATACTCAACACTTTTAAACTGCCCAAGTATTGATTAATGAGGGGCCTGGTGAGGGTTGAAATATGGGTATTAACCCCATACCTTGAAGTCTGAAACCCATGGCTGCTATTTTTAAAGGAACGTAATCAACCGTAAAAGTATGGGGATGATAAGTCACAATCTGTTCAATGACAGAACGATGACGCGATGAGACCTGAGGAGATTGACAAAGCACTAGCAGGTAGAACTCATGAGGTTCCATTATGGGCAGAGTAATCTCACAACTAGACTCACTGTCAATTGGAACATTGGTCGTGGAACCCTGATCGTTATGGCTAGACTCCTTAGAACCAATTGGTTCTCGATAAGGCGAGACAAAAGGCGAAGGGACATGCTGAGTTTTATCTTCAGTAATAAGGGACTCCCTAGCAACTTGATGTGAGAATAAAGAGCAGAATGAGTTTGATGGAAAAATCTTAACAAGTGGTTTTCATTGTTAAGTCACCGTTACTAGTGGAGTTTGATGAAAAAATCTTCATAAGTGGTTTTCATTGTTAATTCACCGTTACTGGTGGAGTTTGATGAAAAAATATTAACAAGTGGTTTTCATTGTTAAGTCACCATTACTGGTGGAGTTTGATGAAAAAATCTTAACAAGTGCTTTCATTGTTAAGTCACCATTACTGGTGGAGTTTGATGAAAAATCTTAACAAGTGTAGTCACCATTACTTGTGGAGTTTAACGAAAAAGCTTAACAAGTGGTTTTTATTGTTAAGTAAGCATTGTTAAAATAAGATATATATATATATATATATATATATATATATATATATATATATATATATATATATATATATATATATATATATATATATATATATATATTGTGGTGACCGATCATCATATAGGCATAATGAAATAATTTATGCAATAAAATAAGAGGTATTAGTTATCTTGGTGGAAATGGTCGGAGAAATATCTGCAGGAGCTATAACGCCCACACCCATTAGTTTCTCAGCATAATTTTCATACAGAGGAACATGAACCGAGGTACCTTGGTCGTTAAGGGCATAAGAGCTAAGGATAGATAAAGATCCCCTGAAGTAGTGGGGATATATGAATGACTACACAACCGAAAGAACCCCTGACCCACCAGATGAACCAGTCCTAGCCTCAGGCACACGTAAACCCTCAAGTTAAAACGGGGGAGTCAGAATTGGAGAAAGCTACAATAAAAAAGTTAATTGTAACATACAAGAGATTAAACATGAGAAGGGGAAAAGAAAATGTTTCTCCTTACCTCGGTTATGTTGGAGAAATGGGGAAACCCAGAGATTGGCCTTAATAGAGGAAGCTGAAGAAGAGATTCAACGATGGCTGAGGCTAATCGGGATCCATCTCTAACCTAAAATAAGTCAAGAGACTTAGTATATATATGAAAGAAAAAGAAATCTAAAGGATAATCAAGTTTTTACCTTTGAAGGGCTACTAGAGTCAATGGGGACAATGTTTAGAGTAACCATTGGAAGGGCAGATGACACAGAAAAAGACAGAGGAATTTCCTCTGGTTGGGAAGAAGCTCCAACGATTTCTAAAGGAGCAGCAGCTCCAATAGAAGCCTCCTCTGCACGCTTGGAGGAAGAACAATGTGATTAGGCAATCCCGTACATAGGATAACGGGGAGGTGATGCATCAAAAAAAGCGCTCCCTAAGTGTCCTCCCACAAAGGGGCTCATAGGAGGACTTAGTCCTTCTTCTTCAACATGCTATGCAAAAGGGATAGAAAATACACTAAATGTACTAAAAAATGACTAAGTATGAAAAGAAAGAAATTACCACTTGTTCTGGAGGGGGAGCATGGGATGAAATGACCATTGGAGAAGAAGGTGGATAAGGAACTGAGGAAGACCTATCAGTTTGGCCTTAGCCGGTGCCAGGACTGTCATCCATAATTATAGCTTCAATTGGATTTAATGAGGGAGAGGCCTCAGCAATAGAAGATGTAATAATTGGTTTCACCTCATGAGCTAATTTCTTCAAAGTCTTTATGCTTAGAGTATTTTTTCTAGAACTAGAATCACTAAGGACAGAGGGAAATCATATACTCTTCCTTAGCTTTGATCCCCCCTCAGATGGATCTACCAAAATGGCGGGGAAAGTAGCAGTAGGAGGAATGAAAGGAGTGTGCTGGTGAAATTCAGTGTTTATTCATTCCACCATAGCTTAAAATTTCTTTCTTAATTCCTCACTCACTTTCATGTAACACCCTGCCTAATTAAATACCGGGTGGCCAGTCCCATACCAAATTAAAACAGAATATACAGTTGGCTGATTCTTAGCATCACTGTCGAAAACATTTACAACTCACCCAATACCCAATTAAGCTCGTGTTAAAAAATTTCCAAATTTTAATTCAAAAAAATCCATTTTTAGTTTATGAATAACACTACACATATTATTCTACAACACTAATAACCGAACAGATAACACAACAGAATTTAAATGCAGTAGGAAAAACATTCCCAAATAATTATCCAATATAGTAATCCCCACAATAGTAAATGTATTAAAATGACACGAATACAACCTTATTTGACTCAGATAGAAAAGAGAAAACTGAATTCCTTTGGGCGACATGCCCTAACTAAAAGAACACTGTGAATCAAATGAAGATAGGCGTCTAAAAAAATACTCCATAGCTCCTTATCTCGTCATAATCCGCTAAGGTTGGCATCCCTATTGCTGGACACCTGATATAGAAGGTACAATAGAAAATAAAATATGCAAGGAAACGGGTCAGGGCCCGATGTGAAAATGATTTTGAAAACAACAAGTATTTAACAAGTGCAATAAAGCATTTATTATGTACATGTTAGTATCCAACTCTCACTTGCTATTCTCACCTCTGTTCTAGAGTGCTGAATAAACGTTTCCTATTAACCTCATAGTCAATGGTTCCTCTTCACTAATTTCCATAATATGATTTCCATCCCATATCATAACCCCGTATGTCCCATACCATACGTCATAAAATTATTCATATACATTTCTCATTAACATGAATCATTTCTCTTTAATATGAATTATGTTCTTCAATAAATATTCATTAACTTATTTCCATTCTTTTCTCTATTCACCGTTATCTACAATTATCACATAGTAAATCATTTAACCACTATATACATTCATACAATTCATTATATATACACATATATAATACGGCGCCCCGAGTCACAGCTGCGGTGCAATTCATTACTCTGCTATCATGTCCCAATATCGCTGGTCGCCGAATAGGGGACTAAAGGTTTGTTAAGGATTCCTCGAACCACAAACAACAACACATAAATTGGAGGCGAACATAGTTCTCATACCCACAGGCCACGCACATACCTACGTTCCCATAGTCAGCGGACTTATCAACTACCTGATAATTCTTTCATAGGCCTATGTTCCTGAGCAACAAATCAAAGATCCCATGGATTCATCAGGATATGACTGCCCTCATGCGTAAACCTCCCCATCGATAGCAAGTAAGCTAGGTATGTCATACACATAAATCATCAAGCAATCAAATAGGCATTATCATCTACCTATAATATAATATCAACAAGGTACTCACATTACCCTTAAATAATTCCCATACGTAGCAATATATCTCTTTAGATCCTACGTATTAAAATATTACGACTTTACTTTATCCTCGATCCTAACTAATTACTAAAGGTTAAAATTGGACTTTCCTCAACATTTTATTCAATAAGAAATCACTAATATCCTACTGATCCATATCATCTTATCTCCCAAATTACCACGAATTAAACTCTCTTTTAGTTAGGGTTATAACCGATTGTTTCTCATCTCTTATAAACATATCTTCTATCATCTAGGATTGAATACCATTATCACATGGCTCATAGTCTATAGTGTTTCATTCACACTATATAACTTATCAAAAAAATCAACATCCTAGCATCCTATAACATCTCTCCACTCCCGACGTCGTTAAGGTTCATGTGCGGAGCGTCTCGCAAAGCGAAATCCAAATAAGGAACCCCTCCAATACACTACTAATTAACTTTGTCGGTCGTGGAGGTCCGTTAACTTCAAATATGTAACTGGAATAACCTCATACCCTCTTTCAACCAAATGTGGTCTGAACTCCCATCTCAATCCAGGAACAATACCACTAAGAGCTTGATCTACATTCGGTCCTTGCGCAATCAATAATAAGCTTAAACTCACACTTTGATGTTCAAATTGTAACCCTAAGGCTACCCAGGTGTTATATTAAATCTTCCCCGCTGGACCTATCCTTAATCCTCATGAATACCAATTAGAATCCAACACATGAATCTAACAACCTAAATTTCTTTCAATTTAATTAACATAATTCTAATCAATTAAATCCCAATCAAATTAATTCGATTCTTATCTAGGGCTTACTGATCTTCCCTAAGTCCCATAATATCCAATAATTAATGACCAAAGATCTAAAAAAGGTTTGGGATAAGAACCAACATTAAAAATAAATAACTTCAAGAATTCTGGGGAAGTCGATCGATCGAAGGCAGGGGGTCGATCAATCGATCGCCCAGGTAACAACCCAGTTTTTCTGCATTTCTTCTACTACGAGTTTAACCATTTTTTATCAATAAAACCTTCATATTAACAACCAAAATGACTTATAATCCTTACTACATGATATATCAACATATGTGAATGATTTGTAATGCTTTAAACATCCTAGAATCATTAAGAGTTTGAATTAAAAGCATATGTTTATCCTCTTTTTTCTAGAAAATTATATACATGATATCTTCAAGAACACAACAATGATTTTCAGAATTTCTTTAATAGATTGATGAATATTTGGTGGATTACTAACTACCTACAACATGAGTTTGATTTCTATATATTTTCAGATTCCAGAAATCAATGAACAACTCTATCTTTTCATCTTCCAAACATGAAAAATCTCATATTTTCATAACTATCCTAACATGGACAATATACAAACTTAGATTGAAATTATCAAACACTTTCCTCTAATGAAGATCTGATCCGTTGGAGTTGAATAACACAGGTGGTTCTCCCTTTCTCCGACCAACTTCCGATGGTGGTTGGTCGTGGTCTTTGTTCTTCTCCTTCCCAAGTAAGCTTGTCATCTTCCAAGCAACCTTTCACTCTCCCACAAGGTGACCTTTAAACTTTTGTGTAGAATATATGAATAACCCACGTAAAACTAATCTCCAAATACTTATAATAAGACAAAATCCAAAATCACTATTGATCCCCCTTATAAAAATGACCAAAATGCCCTATTGGGTTGTCTTTTCATTTCCAAATGACCCAAGACCCAAAACCAACATCCAAATAGACTTTTCTGACTATTTTAAACCGTCCGGATGCAATGACGCAGTCAAAATGACTATAAGGTCGATAGAAAATAAATTTCCTTTTTAATTTAACAAATTAGTCCCGACACGTCCCATACCGCGTTCGACTAAAAATTCAATTTACTGAATTAACAAGTCACAGCAATATCAATAACATCACATTCATATATTACCTAAATATCTTTAAGTAATATTCAGAATCATTCATTTTAATATCCACAATTCAGATAAAACCCAATTGAATTAATTTATCATAAAATCCAATTAATCCATTAATTTAAAATATAACACATTTTAAAAGTCATTAAAATTACGGGGTATTACATACTTCCCCCCTTATAATAAAATTTCATCCCGAAATTCGGAAAGTTAAATCATACTAGTAAGGTCAACTCTGAGTATAAATCTCTCATCGCAAGAAATCTAAGTATTACCTCCCATACAGTACATTACCAAAAATACCCATTGATGTTATATGCCAAGCCTCACCATATAATTTCAACTGAATCGAATTTAAAATTTATGCAATCTTCCCTACACCATCATCATGACAAAGTTTGGGAAAAATGATCCTCACTTATTAAACAAATAAATCCTGAAGTCACAACTACTTATTGTTTCACAATTATGAGAACTACTACAATCCAACCATCCAGGGCGCCCATACACCCTATCGTACAACTTTCATTATAATATTTATCGCCAAGGTTATAAACTCAGATCCTAAAGACCTAACTTATTTCGACTCCCAACGGTTATTAGTTTCATGCGTGGGGTGTCTCGCAAGCAAAATCCAAACAAGGAACCCCCCGGATACACTACTACCTAAAGTAGTCGGTCATCGCAACTCCTCAGGTCCCTAGTCAATAGTTTATAACCTCTATACAGGTTTTATCGATTTCAAATAAAGTCTACTCATCTACTCTCTTATTAGAGACAAGATGCTGGCTATATGCTCTCATATACCACAAATCAATCCACGCCGATAGTCACATCATGATCGGACATGCCTAAAGTAAGTAATGTCATGATAAAAATCAAACCCACGTGATGACATGAAAATATAGGTGTCCCACACCCCTCAGTGAGTCTACGTAAATATCAGTGCTATAGTCTAAGTTTAGCAACCCTCTACCCCATACAATATTAATCGCTACAAATTAAAACAGTGATACCACCTGTAACACCCCGCCTAATTAAATACTGGGTAGCCAGTCCCATACCAAATTAAAACAGAATATACAATTGGCTCATTCTTAGCATCACTGTCGAAAATATTTACAACTCACCCAATACCCAATTAAGCTGGTGTTAAAAACTTTTCAAATTTTAATTCAACAAATCCATTTTTAGTTTATGAATAACACTACACATATTATTCTACAATACTAATAACCGAAAAAATAACACGAAAGAATTTAAATGCAGTTAAAATAAACATTCCCAAATAATTATCCAATACAGTAATCCCCACAATAGTAATTGTATTAAAATGACACGAATACAAGAGTATTTCACTCAGATAGAAAAGAGAAAACTGAATTCCTTTGGGCGACATGCCCTAACTAAAAGAACACTGTGAATAAAATGAAGATAGGCGTCTAAACAATACTCCATAGCTCCACATTTCGTCATAATCCGCTAAGGTTGGCATCCCTGTTGCTGGACACCTGATATAGAAGGTACAATAGAAAAGAAAATATGCAAGGAAACATGTCAGAGCCCGATGTGAAAATGATTTTGAAAACAACAAGTATTTAACAAGTGCAATAAAGCATTTATTATGTACATGTTAGTATCCAACTCTCACTTGCTATTCTCACCTCTCATCTAGAGTGAATACTTAACGTTTCCTATTAACCTCCTAGTCAATGGTTCCTCTTCACTAATTACCATAAAATGATTTTCATCCCATATCATAACCCCGTATGTCCCATACCATACGTCTTAAAATTATTTATATACGTTTCTCATTAACATGAAGCGTTTCTCATTAATATGAATTAAGTTCTTCAATAAATATTCATTAACTTATTTCAGTTCTTTTCTCTATTCACCGTTATCTACAATTATCACATAGTAGATTATTTAACCACTATATACATTCATACAATTAATTATATATATACATATATAATACGGCACCCCAAGTCACAGCTGCTATGCAATTCATTACTCTGCTATCATGTCCTAATATCGCTGGTCGCCGAATAGGGGAATAAAGGTTCGGTAAGGATTCCTCGAACCACAAACAACAACACTTAAATTAGAGGCAAACATAGTTCTCATACCCACGAGCTACGCACATACCTACGTTCCCATAGTCAGCGGATTTATCAACTCCCCGATAATTCTTTCATAGACCTATGTTCTTGAGCGACAAATCAAAGATCCCATGAATTCATCAGGATATGACTGCCCTCACGCGCAAACCTCCCCATCGATACCAACTAAGCTAGGTATGTCATACACATAAATCATGAATCAATCAAATAGGCATTATCATCTACCTATAATATAATATCAACAAGGTACTCACATTACCCTTAAATAATTCACATACGTAGCATTATATCTCTATAAATCCTACGTATTAAACTATTATGACTTTACTTTATCCCCGAGCCTCACTCATTACTCATGGTTCAAATAGGTTTTTCCTCAACATTTTATTCAGTAAGAAATCACTAATATCATACTGATCCATATCATCTCATCTCCCAAATTACCACAAATTAAACTCTCCTTTAATTAGGGTTATAACCGATTGTTTCTAATCTCTTATAAACACATTTTCCATCAACTAAGATTGAATACCATCGTCACATGGCTCATAGTCTATAGTTTTTCATTCACACTATATAACTCATCAACAAAATCAACATCCTCGCATCCTATAACATCTCTCCACTCCCGACGTCGTTAAGGTTCATGTGCGGAGCGTCTCACAAAGCAAAATCCAAACAAGGAACCCCTCCAATGCACTACTACTTAACTTTGTCGGTCGGGGAGGTCCGTCAACTTCAAATACGCAACCGGGATAACCTCATCCCCTCTTTCAACCAAATGTGGTCTGAACTCCCATCTCTATCCAGGAACCATACCACTAAGAGCTTATACTACACTCAGTCCTTGCGCAATCAATAATGAGGTTAAACTCACACTTTGATGTTCAAATTTTAATTCTAAGGCTACCCAGTTGTTATATTAAATCTCCCCTACTGGACGTATCCTTAATCCTCATGAATACCAATTAGAATCCAACACATGAATCTAACAACCGAAATTTCTTTCAATTTAAATAACATAATTCTAATCAATTAAATCCCAATTAAATTAATTAGATTCTTATCTAGGGCATACTGATCTTCCCTAAGTCCCATAATATCCAATAATTAATCACCAAATATCTAAAAAAGGTTTGGGATAAGAACCAACATTAAAAGTAAACAACTTCAAGAATTCTGGGGATGTCGATCGATCGAAGGCAGGGGGTCGATCGATCGATCGCCTAGGTAACAACCAAGTTTTTTTGCATTTCTTCTACTACGGGTTTAACCATTTTTGATCAATCAAACCTTCATATTAACGACCCAAATGACTTGTAATTCTTACTACATGATATATCAACATATGTGAATGATTTCTAATGCTCTAAACATCCTAAAATCATCAAAAGTTTGAATTAAAAGCATATGTTTATCCTTTTTTTTCTAGAAAATTATATACATGATATCTTCAATAACACAACAATAATTTTCAGAATTTCTTCAACAAATTGATGAATATTTCGTGGATTACTAACTACCTACAATATGAGTTTGATTCCTATATATTTTTAGATTCTAGAAATCCATGAACAACTCTATCTTTTCATCTTCTTAACATGAAAAATATCATCTTTTCATAACTATCATAACATGGACAATATACAAACTTAAATTGCAATTATCAAACACTTGACTCTAATGAAGATATGATCCTTTGGAGTTGAATAACACAGGTGGTTCTCCCTTTCTCTGGCCAACTTTCGGTGGTGGTTGGTGGTGGTGACCTTTGGTCTTTGTTCTTCTCCTTCCCAAGTAAGCTTCTCTTCTTCCAAGTAACCTTTCACTCTCTCACAAGGTGACCTTTCAACTTTTGTGTAGAAGAGATGAATAACCCACGTACAACTAATATCCAAATACTTATAATAAGACAAAATCCGAAATCACTATTCATCCCGTTGTAAAAATGACTAGAATACCCTTTTGGGTTGTCTTTTCATTTCCAAATGACCCGAGACCCAAAACTAACATCCAAATAGACTTTTCTGACTATTTTAAACCTTCCGGACACAACGACGCGGTCAAAATGACTATAAGGTCGATAGAAAATAAGTTTCCTTTTTAATTTAACAAATTATTCCCGACACGACCCATACCGCGTCCGACTAAAAATTCAATTTACTGAAATAACAAGTCACAGCAATATCAATAACATCACATTCATATATTACCTAAATATCTTTAAGTAATATTCAGAATCATTCATTTTAATATCCACAATTCGGAAAATACCCAATTGAATTAATTTATTATAAAATCCAATTAATCCTTTAATTTAAAATATAACCCATTTTAAAAGTCATTGAAATTACGGGGTATTACATTTAGCAGACATAGGAGGAGGAATGGAGGAAATGGGGAATGCATTCAAGGGAAGTTGAGGTTGAGGTTGGGACTTGGATTTTAAAGTAGTCACACTCTTGGATCTCCTAGTCCTTTTGGTTGGTGGCTCGGAAGGTCCTTCGCTAGGAGCTGCACCGGTTGGAACATCCTCTCCAGAAACACCTTCAGAAGGGGAAGGATGTTTTGGGTTTAGAACATGCTTGTGCTTGGACATGGCAGTGGGGATCATAGGGAAATAAGGAGGTAGAACACTTGGAGGATATTTAGGGGTCTTGCTCAGAGGGAACTAAACCCCAAGAACAGAGTTTTCCTTGAGGCTTAATTCCAAGTCAGGGAAAGAGATAATTGGGGGATATTGAGGGGGACTTTGTATAAATTCATGAATTTTGGTCAATTGCATCAGCCAGAATTTGGTGGCATACAAAGTGGACATATCCCCTTTCCTGGTGGCACCGACGATGGTAACCCGACCATTTATAGTAAAAGTTACGCTAAGTACAGTAGCAGAAAGGTTGAAAGTGTAGGCCTAAAGAAAAGTAGCCCTCTCATTTGTTAACTGAAATATAGGTTGAGGAGCCCCTTGATCAAAACCAAACTTCCAGTTGCATCGATCGTTATTATAAGTTTCAAAAGTACATCACCACTCGGTGAATGAAGGAAGGAACCCATGGGAGAACAGAAGCACCACGGTTTGTAAAGGATCTTCTACAACAAGAATGTAAGTGAATGTTCTAGCTACAAAAAAAATTCCAAGTGTGGGGAAAGGTTGATTCCCCATATGGACTCATGATGAAGGAGTCCAAACGATAAAAAATGCCCATTATCTTTGTTTTTTGTAAAAGCACAGGAGGTAAGGGGGATGTATGGTTTAGCAAATGAGATATGGAACATATTTGGTGGCAATAGAAAGAAAACGGTGTAAAGGAAATCCGTTAAAATAATGGCGTTGGTAAAATTGGTTAGGTTGTAACGGCCAAGGGATCGTTCCGTGTCAATATCTGTCCGATCCAACCAAGTGTAGAGGGACCCTAGAGCAATAGGGGCCATAGGAAGATTAAAACCTCTGGCTAAGTGAATGTAGATATTTATGAGGTCCCTCCTAGGATGGTCATTAGCCTTTCCAGTTAAGAAGAAATGGGAGAGAAAAACAAGTATGTAGGCTGGAAATTCTAGGGATGTACGTTTACCCTTGCATGTGACCAAAGTGGCATTCTTAGCAATAGGAGCTTTGAAGAAATAACTGATCACGGGACTAAATGTAGCTTTGTTTGAAGACCCAATGCAACGTCGATAAATTTGATCTGACTCTGCCCGATCAGCAGCTTCCTCAGCATCCAATGACTCATCAAGATAAGCAATCTCACCCATGGGTTCAAACCCAAAAAGCTCACAGACATCTTATAAGGAAATAGTGAACTCTCCCTAGGTAGTAAAGAAGGTGTGAGTTATGATGTTCCATCTAGAGACTAACACATGGAGTGAAGCGTTGTGTTTGGAGAGAGTGAACTCCCCAAACCAGTTGGCTCGGTGAAGACTAGCTTTAGCAAGAGACGAAGTGTGGGAGCTCTGCATATGTGCATGCCAGGTGGAAAAATGAGCTGGAGATCCCCGAGGTTCTTTGAAATCAATATGGGAGCAAGAAAAGTCACCACGATCAAATCTTAAGCACAAAGTCCCTCTGGAGGGAGAAAACCCCATTTAGATTACTCTTTATCTTCATCACCCAATATCAAAGGGTCATACTTGGATGAAAAACTGCAAGTCTTTCACACATAAAAAAAATCATCGTCCTTACCAAATATAGGAGAACAACGATAGAAATATAGCTATTCCTAGCACGCCTCCAATAAGGCGGTGGAACTCAAGAGGTGGCAGGGGCAGGCGTAATGGTGGTTGCAGATGGAGCGCTATCAGTGGGATCATTTGGAATGATGGAAGAAGACATGACAGATAGTGGTAAGAAAAAAAAGATTGTAAGGAAGAAGAAAGAGGTCGAAAGTGGTAAAACACAATCGCTGAAGATGGGAAGAAAGGAAAAGAACAGGAAGAATGAGGTGGAAGCTTGACAATAATGGAGGCTTTGCCTTTTTCTCTCTCTAAAAGCTCTAGAGTTTGAAGAAGACAAAACCAAGGTAAATGAGAAAAGTGGCTAAGTGTTCGATAATAGCCGTTTATTTTTTTTTCCAAATTTGGCGTTTGAGTTTCCCACCTCCACATGTGACAAGCTGCCCATAATCATTTAAAATGGACACGTGGAACTTCGGGGAGTGCCCTGACTATTGAAAAGAAAATACCATGTCATTAATGAAGTGACACATGGGGAATAGAGAGGGTTAATTTCAAAACAAGTTATGATTTTGGCACAAGAATTTTTATCAGGCACATCGAATATCCCACAATGTAGAAGCCGTCACCGCGGTTCAAAAATCTCCGATGTTCACAAGTTCAGACGGGGCTAGCTTTGACTCACGCTCATCGGGGATAATTTTTCTTTTCAAATAATTTGGAACGATAGCGCAGCACAGTCCAAACGAGGCAGTACCTTCAAGTTGGGAGAATTTCATTGGGAGGATTTACACAGGAGAATTCCAACATTAGTGGAAAGAATCCACGTAGCACAGTACAAAAAAGTTCACGACGTCCCCTCACTATAAGCCCGTTCAGAGTTATTTCTAGCTTTGGTACTTCAGGGAGAATTTTACTTTTTGAATAAGACGAAACGGAGAAGAATAGCGTAATGACGAAACTGGGGAGAATTTTATAGTTCAAAAGTTACTTTGGTAGAATTTCACAAGTCTAAACGCTAGGAATGTTTAGGAGGGAGATTTCATACCACTAGGGATAGTCCTAATGAAAACACCAAATTATTACAACTACGTTTCATGGTGGCATGGAACAGTGCAGAGAGGGGAGAGTTTAACTTTTGAATAGTCAAATCGAATAATCAACAACTTCCTCAAATGTTTCAAAGAATTTCAATAGCCAGTGAAGAAGACAAAATGACTGAGGCGCAACGACAGAAAAATGTTGTGATGTCCCCTCACCATTTACCGATAACTTGCAGCGCTTTGGTTCAGGTACATGGGGGAGAATTTAACTATTTTCTGACAGAGATAATGGTATAAGTTGTAACAAAGACAGAGTTGCAATTATTTTTTCACAAGTAGAGGGTTCATCGGATTGAGAAGTTTTTCGTTTAGACATTTATTATTACCACAACAAATCTCTACATGAAGGGAGAAATGTAGGGGTCTTGAAGAAAATATCAGGACTAGAGATAACCCTCCCTAGCTAATACAACAGACTTAAGGGAATAAAGCAATGCGACAGCTCAAGCGAGGAAGCTCAGTGAGGCAGCTCAGCATGGTAACCGAGGGACGTGTCCCAGTGAAGAGGTTAGCCGAGAGCTCACCCTATAGTTACTTTGTCTTACCTAGTTATGTTGTAATTTAACACAAATTGTAACGATGTAATAATTGTAGTGATATTTAGAGTGAGGTTAAACGGTACTCGCGAGAGACCAAGCCTGGTAGGGTTTGGAAGAGCTTTTATGCTCTATCGAATGACCTCACCATGAGAACTTTAGAGGGACTTGGTTTGGAAGATTGAGAAGTGAAGCAGCGTTGGTACTTGTCCTAACCATCTTAGACACACTTGATAAAACCCCGAGAGACCTTTCACTGTGGAAGCTTGAGCGGAATAGCCTTGAGTTCCATCGTTCATTGAGTTTTCGAACCAAACAACCCTCTATTTATTGTCACATTTACTTTAAGTGATGTCACTATCCAGCTAAACATCATCTAATATGTACTTGAGTAAACCATCGTGGTATTTGGGTCTGTCAGACAATTGGTGAGCCACCTCTGTGGTGATAGTCCTCTAACGCACACTGGTTAGGGAAAAGTCATGTCTTGGCATTTAATATTCATGAGGTAGAGCTAACTGGCCCATCATGAATTTAATGTTTGTGACATAAATTGCGAGGGGATGTCTTTCACAGTTGTGAAGGACTAAGGCATATCGGGAATTGTGTGGGGACTATTTATTGGCCTTAACCACTTCTAAGAGAAGGAATTCTTTCTTTAGATTAATTGGCTAGAGAAAAAAAAGATCAGGGAGAAGCTATTGCAAACTAGAGCTCTTACTCACCCACCATTGTCATTTATTGTGAAGATTTTAATAGCTAATTAGATATCTTTTAGTGGTTGTTGGTGTGTTTGGCTTCCTGCCGAGGTGTATCTAGGGTGCTTACTCCTCTCTCCCTTTGACCGAGTTACATATTAGTTTCCTTTATTATTGTTTGAGCTATACATAAGTGTATTGTGAGTCCAATTTGAGTGTTGATAAAATATAATATTGTTTGTTTATTTTTATTCATTAAAGAGTTTATGGTTTATCATTTATCACCATACCTATAGGGGTTACACCTCAACTAGTATTACCACACTCCCAGGCTACAAGGGGACTACCCTCTTACAAAAGTATCTATGAGAACCTCTCTAAAGACAAGGACCTGAAAATGATGAAGCAATCAGGTAATAAGGAGGACATATTCGAGTGCTGCATGACATCATAACTCAAATCCAAGGCCATATGAAGTAGATGGAAGAAAATGTGATTGATAGCTTGGATAAAATGGAATTAAACAAAAAAAAATTATAATAATTTATTGGGAAAATTATAACTAATCCACTAAAAGGGAAAGAAAATACCATTGACAATGAGGATTTAAATTCACATGGAGTTAAATCTCCTTTTTTCAGATTCATGATGAGGGAGAAAAGAATAATGGAAAATTTTTGGGTGTACTGGTAATAGTGACTTAAATCTTAAGTGTCATAAGGTATAGTTTTTAAGAGTTGATGGGAACAACCTTATAAGTTGGATAAGAAAGAGTAAGAAATTTTTCTTAGTCCATCAAATGCCTGATTCTAGGAAAATATCTTATGTTATCTTGTATTTAGAAGGGAAAACATATTTATGGAACCAAGAATAGAAGAGGACGGATAGATGGATAGTTAGGATCAGTTCTTGAAGGATCTCTCTATTAGATCATGGACAAGGGTTGTGAGTATTTGATTCTTGAATTCAAAAGTCACATTCAGAAGGTATTGTTGCTGAATATCAAGAAATGTTTAAAGTGTTAAAGTCTTATATGGTAACCACACATAAGATTTGGGAGAAAATTATTTCACTCTAGCTTCCTAAGTAAACAGAAGAAAAATAATATGGATGTAATACAAATGTGTTATCCCACAACTCTATAACAATCCATTAATTTGGCTAAAATGCAAGAAGGTGTAGTGGAAGGTTGAAGTAAAAAGGGAAAAGAAAGTTCAAAATAGGAGAGAACTTTGTCTAACAACCAAATAGAGAAAATAAATGGTATTAAATACAAATTTAGGGACTCTTTTTCTTCAAGTAGCAACGATAAAGGTGGGATGGGGCCTAAAGAATAGGTGAAATCCCTCAAAATCTTGAGAATACAATCCTCACTCATAAAGAAAATTCATTTAAAAAAAAATTAAAGAGGTGATGTAAAATGGTATTTGCTACTATAGTGTTGAAAAGTTTTAACCAAATCATGTATGTAAAAGCAAGCAATTGTTATTCATTAAGGCATAAGAGGACTAGGTAGATTGTGAAGACACTTAAAAAGAATAAAATGAATGAATGGAGATAATTGAACCAAATTAAGAAATGAAAATATTAGTTCATGCCATAACTGGTAATATGGCCCCTAATACCATTGGTATTAAAGGATTTGTTGAGAAAAATCCCATAAATGTGTTAACTGACATTAGGAGTACTCATTGTTTTATTATTCCAATAAGTGATCGCCAAAGTGGGATCAACATTGAGGCCACTACTAATTTTATAGTTGTTGTATCCAATAAAAGTAAGTTTTTCACTAACTCCATATGCCCTAAATTCACATGAACCAGGCAAGGGAAACCATTTGAAGCTGAGCTAAGATTAATTCCCTTAATAGTTCGTGATATTGTGTTGGGAGTTGATTGGTTGATACAATATGATCCAAATGTTATTTGATTTCAAGAATCTGAGGCTCACCTTTAAGAAATGGGGAAAATGTAGTTCTGAGGGGTTTACTAGGGAAGACTACATTTTATGAATGGGAGCTCATTTATAAATCTACACAAGAGGACATTAAAAGGGATCATAAGTTAGATGTTTTCAACTAATTTACAAAAAAACAACTAGGTACATGATACTCACCGCTTAATTGGAGGTTGTTCAATTATGTTGAAAGATGTTTTTGTCGAGACAAATGGGCTAACCTATAAAAGGTCCCATGACCTTAACATACCCCTAAAACCTGGTATGTTTCCCGCAAACCAAAGACCCTATATGATCCCGCATTTAAAAAATATAAGGAACAAAGGTTGGTGTAAGAAATGCTACATGGTGGAATTATCTGTTATAGCCATTGCCTTGTTCCATCCCCCACTTTGTGGGTAAATAAGAATGGTGGGTTATGGAGGCTTTGTGTACACTATAAGAAACTGAATGATTCCCTTATTAAGGGTAAGTTTCCTATACCTACTATAAAATAATTAATAAATGAAATACACAGGTTTAAGTTGTTTTCTGAACAATACCTAAGGGTTGGCTAATATCATATTTGAGTTTGTGAAGAAAATATCCACAATGTAAACTTCATAACACATAATGGTCACTTTGGATTCATGGTGATGTAATTTGACCTGACTAATGCCCCAAATATTTTTCAAAATCGCATGAATTATGTTGTAGAGGGGGCTTGAAGGTAATCCTGAGATCATGGATAATCCCCCCATTAGCAAAAGTGTTTGGGATTAAGAAGTCGAGGCAGCTTAGCGTGGAAACTCACCATGGAAACTCAGCGAGGCAGCTCTATGTGGCAACTTGTATTTTAGCTTATTGTGTTAGTCATATTGTATCTTTGTTTATATTGACTATAAGCCATAACTGTGGTAATGATGTAATGATAATAATAATGAGTTTTAGTGTGAGGTCAAACGGTATTCGCGAGAGACTAGGATTGGCGGGGCCTGGGAGAGCTTTCATGCTCTATCGAATGACCTCGCCATAGGAACTTTAGAGGGAATTGGTTTGGAGGATTGAGAAGAGAGGCACCGTTGGGGCTTGACCGAACATCTTAGATACACCTGGTAAAACATCAAAGAACCGTGATCATGGAACCTCAAGCGGAGCAGCGTGGAGTTCCATCGCGCGTTCAGTTGTGAACCAAACAACCCTCTACTTAATGTCACATCTACTGTAGGTGATGTCACTAGCCAGCTAAACAATACCAGACATGCACTTGAGTAAACCACTTTGGTATTTGGGGTTGTCCGGCAGTTGGTGAGCCATCTCTACGACAGCAGCCCCCTGACACACAGTGGTTAGGCAAAAGGCATGTCTTGGCATTTAATGTTTATGACGTGGAGACAACTAGTGCATCAGGTATTTAATGTTTGTGACATAAAGTATGAGGGAGGTCTTTCACAGGCATTTATGAATGAATTGCCTCGGGGGTGGTGTGGGGGGATATTTAAGGACCCCAACTTCCTTTGAGGAAGGATGATCTTTTAGAGTTAATAAGTTATTACGAGAGATAATATACATCAGAGAGAGTTATTACAAACTAGAGAGAGTTTAATCACCCACCATTGTCATTTATTACGAAGATTTTAATATTTGATACAGATTCTTGAGGGTGGTTAGTGTGTTTGGCTGCCTGCCAAGGTGTATCTAGGGTGCTTACTTCTCTCTCACTCTAGTTAAGTTACTTCTAGGGTCATTACTACCTTCTGAGTTATACCCGAGAGATTTGGGAGTTTAAATTGAGTTCATCTTCATTGAGTTTGTGTGTGTATCTCCTATAATTAATCTAAGGTTTTGGCTAATTAACTTATCATTACTGTACTCAAAAGTGGTTACACCTCCATCTTATCTAAAATACCCTCTTACATTTGGCGACTCTGCTAGGGAGGCATTCTTCTAAGCAAGGAGTATGGTGCAAGATAATATTAATCGAAGGCTCAACTTTGATGACATCCAACACAATGAAGAACAAGCTACGAGAGAACTGAAGGCTCTAAGGGATGGGGTTCCTCGAATAGAGGTACCTCTGGTTCAGGCGACGACATGCGTTCCAGGGGTGACACAAGGTTCCATGAGTGAAGGGTTAGTACCCACTCAGGTGGCGTTACTCATGAGTAAGTTTTATGAGTTTATTGAAAACTCCGGTAGCTTCAACGGTGTTAGGAGGATTTGAAGCCAATTCTTTCGTAACACGAGGGGCAGCCCCAACGGCCCCACCAAGTGCAGTTGTAACGGGAACGATTCCAGCGAGCATACCCTCTATTATGAACCCAGTAGTGGGAACATCAGGAGTATCAATGACCCCAACTATGATGACTACTCTAGCTGCAATAGGCACTCAACCCATGGTCCCGTTGGTTGTTGCCCTAGTGGAATCACCCATGGAGGAAATGAGAAAGGAGATGAAAAAAGAGATGATGAAGTTCATACAAGCCTCCTCGCAATCTGCTGGCAAGGTAGCTTCGGTCTATGATGACTTTCTAACACCTTATCCCCAAGAATACAACGATGAGCCCTACCCAGAGGACTATATTCCTCCTATTTTTGAAAAATACACAAGGAAAGGTGGGAACCCAAAGGAGCACATTAAGCGCTTCATTGAACACTTAGGAGCACATTGTAATAATAAGAATCTCAGGTTGAGGGAGTTCTCTAAATCCTTAATCGATAAAGCATATACCTAGTATTTTCATTTGGCTTGCGTTTCTACGTAGGAGGAGATGCATATTTTGTTCGTCCAGAAGTTATTTTTGGCGGAAGATAAGTTTACTTTGACCCAACTGGGGAGGGAGAAGCAATGACCCAGGGAAGAAGTGGTGGCCTACGTCCGAAGGTTCAGGTAAAGATCCCTCGATGTGAGGGAGGAGTCCAAAGAGTCCAAGTTATTACAGATCTGTGTGGAAGGACTACTTCCTGAGTACATCTGTCATCTCATTAATGAAACGTGTAAGGGGACTTTTTCGTCATTCTTAAGAGCAGCAAGAAATATCTCTTTAGTGGTATGACCAAATCCGGTGGTGGTGCCCATGATGTTTAGGCAGTCGATACAACCTGCGGGGGGAGATCTCAACCCCTATGGGTAGGGTGCACCGAGGGAGGAGATGAGGGAAAGACACCGAAAAAGGACAATAAGAGGAAGTTTGGAAGAGATAGGGAGGACCCACCACCATTGCCTTGTACAGTGGAGGAAGTTGTCAGTTGTTACAACGCGATGGTCTAAGGAGGAATGGTCTATGAACCAAAGGGAATTCCCGTTGGGGAACCCGATGCTACAAAAAAGGCATATCCCAAGTATTGCCAGGTCCATCGAAAGATCCAGCACCCAACAGAGAGTTGTTTCATGCTGAGGAGAATCATCAAAAAGTATATGAAGGTAGGGACGTTGCAAATCCCTCCACATAACGTCAACAACAACCCACTGCCAACACATGGGGCCAATATCGTGGTGGCCTATGATGAAGAGGCAGAAAGAGGATAAAAAGAGTCAACGACGAAGTAAGAAGAGTACGAAGAAGATCTGGAATATTTTACGAGGGGAATGGCTAATGTAGTACTAGCTTACAATAAGGCAAGCACCAAAGATGTGGAGGATATGTATATTATTGAAGGTGAGGAAGCATACCCAGTCCTAGAGTACTGTGCAGTTTTAAAATCCCAAAAATTGACCTGGTTCTTCAACCAGGTGGGGATACCGAAAGAGAGTAGGTGAGAGATAACCTAGGTAATACTTGATATTACAAGGAAGAACGCAGTCCCTTCACTGAGATGGAAGGGACCCATGTCCAGGTTGGTGAGAAGGTTTTTATCAGAAATAACCTTCAGCGATACAGATAAGGCTATAAGGTTCCCTCATAACAGGCCATTGTATGTGACTGCTAGTGTCAACGGAGTTAACTTTGCAAGGACTCTTATGGATGGGGGAGCCTCCATGAATATCATGCCAATCAACTCTTTTCACTCAACCAATATTCCAGAAGAAAGGCTGGTCCCCGCGCCTTTGGTGATTTCAGGGTATGTAACCAATCTTCCAAATCCATTGGGTACGTTAATGTTGGGATTGTAATGGGAAATTTGAGTTCCCATGTCAAGTTCCACGTAATAGAGAGTGAAACTTCCTATCATCTGCTAACAGGAAGGGTGTGGATGCACAACCAAGGGCTAGTTCCTTCTACGTACCACCAATGTGCTAAGGCGAACATCAAGGGGACATATGTGACTATTAGGGCTACAAAGAGGCTCTTCGCTATTAAGGAAGCTCACTTGGTAGACGCAACATTTTACACTGAGTTGGAAGAGGATGCCTGAGTCCTAATGAGAAGAATGGAGGGAGCATGGGTTGCCTCGATCAGAGAAAGGATGGGGCCCTTGAACGAGCAAAATAAAGTGGTTGCAAGAAGCGCAAGAGTAATGACCAAAGAAACTCACCAAGTGGTTGATCGACCCTAAAACATCTCGAAGCAGCTCAAAGACAGGATGAGGCCCAGAGTGGATCCGATGGAACATGAGATCCAACGACAATGCATTCCAAGTCGGTTCTTGGGAAAAAGAATAGTCGAGGCTTCTAAAGAGAAGAAGAGGAAGGCAGTTGCCATTACCAGCAGACAATGAAAGAAGGTAATTACTGAAGAAGGAAAAGTGGTATATCGATTGTAATGGTGTGAGCGGGCAGCTGAAGAAACTGATGATGAGGTTGACCCGATATATGAATGCTTTCTGGTGGATCAATGATGATAATACATGGTGATAGATAACTCCAGCATACAGGAACTTGTGGAGGAAGTCGTCGAGTAACCATATAACATGACAGATCGACCGAAACTGTAGGCACAAGAAATAGAGAAGTTGAACCGGGCGAGACAAGAGGAGGACCCAAGGCCCATTTTCATCTCGAAAGATCTCAGTGAAGAGAAATGAAAGGCCTTGGTGGAGTTGATTCGGGAATTTATAGATGTTTTTACGTGGAAATACACGGAGATGGAGGGGCTGGATGAGTAAGTGAGCTGCCATAAGTTGAACGTAATGCGTTCAGCCATTCTAGTGAAACAAGAGATGAGAACGTACAAGCCTGAGCTAGATTTGAAGATCAAGGAAGACGTTCAATGCTTACTAATGGTAGGGTACATCACAGCGATACAGCACCCACTCTGGCGATCTAGCATTGTCCCAGTGGGAAAGAAAGATAAAAACCAAATAAGGATCTGTGTGGATTTCACAGATTTGAACAGAGCTTGTCCCAATAATGAGTTCCCTCTGCCCTCCATCGATAGCCTGATAGATGAAACAACTGGTTATGAGATGTATAGCTTCATGGATGGGTATGTAGGGTATAACCAGATAAAAATGGACCCCATGGATGCTGATAAAATAACGTTCAAAACCCCATTGGGCAACTTCATGTACAAGGTGATGCCGTTTGGTCTCAAGAATGCCGGGGTGACCTACCAAAGAATAATGATGGCCATTTTCCATGACTTCTTCCACAAGTTTGTGGAATTCTATGTGGATGATTTGGTCATCAAATCGAGGAAGGAGGAGTCCCATCTAAGCGATTTAAGGAAGGTGTTTTCCTGTTGCAGGAAGTATAAATTGAAGATGAACCCACTGAAGTGTGTTTTTGGAGTGACAAGTGGGAAATTCTTAGGCTTTGTGGTTGATCGATAAGGGGTGCAGATGGACCAGGACAAATAGCGGGCAATCTTGGAAATGCCATGCCCAAGAACGGCGAAGGAACTGAAGAGTTTCCTCGGTAAAGTCTCTTACCTTAGGAGATTTATGCCTCTATTAGCTGAAATAGCACACCCGCTGATGCAACTATTGCGAAAGAACACGAAATTTAGGTGGGAGGAGATTCACCAGGAGTCTCTCGAAGGACTAAAGAAGTTGCTCGTTTCACCACAGACCATGGTTCCCCCAAAGGCGGGAATACCATTGCAGCTGTACCTCACATCTACCATGAGGTCAGTGGGAGCTTTGCTGGCATAAGAGGTTAATGGGAAAGAACGGCCAGTCTACTACCTCAGAAGGATCATCCATGGACCAGAAGTCAGATACAGTAGATTAGAAAGGCATTGTTTAGCCTTAGTCTTTGTAGAGCAAAAACTTAGACATTATATATTGTCTTTTACAATTAATATTGTGACTAGATGTGATCTTATTAAGTATTTTCTAGTAAGAACGATTTTGATTGGTAGCGCAGCTAGGTGGTTCCTCATCCTATCTGAGTATGACTTGAAGTGCGTGGTTCCTCGCGCAATTAAAATCCAGGCATACGCTGATCTCTTGGCTATTTTCCCCTCAAGAACATTTGATCCACCCAAAGAAAGTATTCCAGGAGACGATTTGCAGGCCAATCACCGAGACGCAATGGATGAGGAATTGATAATGCAGTTCGATGGATCCTCGACATAAAAGAAAGGAGGATCAGGGATTATTCTTTCAAAAGGAATGGAGGAGATTTTCCTTTCCTACAAGTTAGATTTCCCTTGTTCTAACAACGAGGTAGAATATGAAGCATTGGTGTTGGGATTGCTAGAGGCTATTCGAAGGGGGATTCGTTCACTTTGCATCAAAGGGGATTCAAACTTGGTGGTTCAACAAGTGAATGGATAGTACGCATTAAAACACATGAACCTGGAACCATACATAATAATCATTCAGAGGCTCCTTTGCCAGTTCCATAGGACCAAGATCAAGAGAGAGCCCAGAACGATGAATCGTCACCCAGACGCATATGCCATCATTACCCAGAAGATGGTCATGAGGAACGATACAACTACCGTCGTGATCCAACGAAGAAAAACTCCTTCATTGGCACAATTAATTCTACCAATGGAAGAGAATGCATACTGGAGGGGATATATCAAAAGGCAATTGGAATCTGGGGAAGGATCGATGGGGCTGAGAGAATTAGCCCAATACTTCATGAATTAAGGGAACCTTTACTTAAGAAACCTAGGAGGATGGTTGTCGAGGTGCATCGGCCCAGAAGAAGTAGAGCGAAGAATGAAGAAAACACACAAAGAACACTGCGAAATAACTGAGATACCCCTCTATCGAAGAATGCAAAGGGGGGTATTTTTGGCCAAGAATGAAATAGGATGCGGTAGAGCTACAACGGAAGTGAAACAAATGCCAATTATTCTTCGAGGCAACTGCATGTCATTTTGTGGAGGATCAGGCTGACTGGAGATAACCCTATATTAACTTCATTAAAGATGGAGTTGTCTCAAAAGAGAAAATTGATGCGATGGGTCTCTGGCGAAGGGCCCCGAGGTTCTACATTTAAGAGGGGTAGCTTTATCGAAGGGGATACTTCAATAGGCCTTTATGTTGCATTACGAAGGAAGAAGCAGCTAAGGTCCTCAAACAGTGCACGATCCAGCTCACATAGGAGGGGTCAAGTTATATGACCAGTTGATGACTTTGGGATACTATTAGCCAATGATGGAGAAAGATTCTCTTGAGTTTGTTCGAAGGTGAAAGGCTTGCCAACTTCATGGAAATATGATCCATACCCCATTGGTGTACCTACACTCCCTAGCAACACCCTATCCTTTTCACACTTGGGCGTTCAACCTGGTAGGGGAAATACACCCTTTTTCAAGGGGGAAGATATGGATACTAGTAGAAATGGAGTGCTTCACAAAGTGGGCTGAAGCAATACCACTGAGAAGGGCAATAATGGGGGTGGTGAGCAACTTCATCAGAGAATACATCATTTGTCATTTTGGGATTCCAAAGGTTATCCTTTCAGACAATGGAACCTCTTTCATCAATTCAGAAGTAATGATGCTCACAGACAAATACTCCATTGTCCATCACACTTCGATGGTGGCATACCCAAAGGTAAACGGTCAAGTCGAAGCAGCTAACAAAACTTTGGTTAATATCTTGGCTAAAATAATGGAGGATTTCCCAGGATCGTGGGATGATAAGATACTAGCCATATTATGGGACTATCGAATAACTAATAGCAAGCCCATAGGGTATACACCGTTCTGTATTGTTTATAGGTCTGAGGCGATTCTCCCAGTAGAGTTAAAAGTTCCCTCTGCTCGATATGCTTTGAGAAGTAGCATCCTCCCTTAGAATAGACATGTGCAGTTGGAAGCATTGGATGAACACAGAGATAATGCGATGCAACACTTTCAAATGTATACAAAATAGATCTCTAGGGCATATTATAACTTTGTAAGGCCAAGGAAGTTCGTGGAGGGAGACCTCGTATTGAAAGCAGCAGTGAAACACATCAGGGGGCTTCCTCTACCCAAGTTTGTAGAAAATTGGGAGGGACCTTTCATTATAAAATAATCTCATGACTCAGGTTATTACTTAATTTCTAGGATGGAAGAAGATAAACCATTCAAGATCAACAATAAATGGTTGAAAGTCTATCATGTGTAGGATATTATGATTGGACCACTGATGTAGCTGGCTGTTGTTATGAATACACAAGTTCTCTTTCTATGATGAGTACACAAGTTCCTTTTTACGAGAGTGCAAGTTCTTTTTTTTATATATAACTCAAGTAGAGATGAAAGAATTACAGAACTTCACACTTCACAATCTATGTAAACAATTGTAACACAAAGAAATGGCATGAGAAAATAAATATCTTTTTCTATTCATAAACATTGGGGCATTACAAAATTGGGACTTATTGCCCAAGAATTACATGAGAAGAAAACAAAAAATATATACACAAGTTCATTAGCCTAAGAGGAACCACAAATCTGGAGAAGAGAAAAAATATCCAGGGAGGCCCGAAGAAACTGCTTGCCAAGATCGTTAAACATTGATAGAGACCTCCAACCATGTTTGCGCTTGTGTGCGCTCGATCAGGAGTTTCTCTCATTTCATCTTTTCCAGACGCAGAGATTTTTCGATTTCCTCCACCTCCTTGTCAATAGCTCTAAGAATAGGTGCTAGCTCGACCAACTTAGCTTCCTCGGCCCGCTGATCCTCCTGATGTTTTCGTAAGAGTTCCCTCTGGCTATCCAGTCATTGGCTCTTCAAGGTCTTCAAATGCGTGATAAGCCAGCCAAAACGGAAGCCATCGCGAAATGACTCCCTTAGGTAACCCAGAAATTGGTTAAGGAGGGGTATGGTAACGTTTAAGGTCGAAGTGTTGGTAATTTCAGCAATGACGGTAGCCATGCCCTGAAGCCTGTAACTCATAACAGAGATGTTTTAACGCAGGTAGTCCACCGTGAACGTCTTAAGATGATGATTTACAAGTTGTTCAATGACCAGACGATGGTTGGCAGGCATTTGAGGAGAACACTGAAGCACCATCAGGAAGAATGCGTGAGGAGCTAGGTCGGGTAGAGGAAGCTCACAACCAGATTCTCTCTTAGTAGCGGCACTAGTCATGGAACCTTGATCATTGTGGCTAGAATCTTCTGAAATAACAGGTTCCCGGTGGGCCGAGGTAATGGGTGAAGAAGCTGGTGGAGAATCCTCTCTAGAAACCTGATAAAAGTTAGAGGAAATATGGAGTTTATAAAATAAGTGTTTTTGTTGTTAAGTCACCGATATAGGTGGAGTTTACAAAAGAAAGTTAACAAGTGTTTCGTTGTTAAGTCAACGATATAGGTGGAGTTTTTGGAAAATCTTAACAATTGTTTTCGTTGTTATGTCATCGATATAGCTGGAGTTTATGAAAAACTCTTAACAAGTGTTTTCGTTGTTAAGTCACCGATATAGGTGGAGTTTTTGAAATATCTTAACAAGTGTTTTCGTTGTTAAGTCAGTGATATAGGTGGAGTTTATGAAAAAAAATCTTAACAAGTGTTTTTGTTGTTAAGTCACCGATATAGGTGGAGTTTTTGGGAAAATCTTAACAAGTGTTTTCATTGTTAAGTTACCGATATAGGTAGAGTTTATGCAAAAAACCTTAACAAGTGTTTTCCTTGATTAAGTCACCTACATAGGTGAAGCTGAGAAATGCAAAGAAATTAACAAAGTACCTCGACAGTAGTAGGAGTGAGAACGGGAGTCACCACGGCGGCCATAATGATAGAAACTGTTAAGGGTGGTCTCATTGCCTCAGTAGCTTCAACGGGGCCCTTGGCTGAAGAAGCCTCAATAGTAGGCAAACTTCTCGTGCCAACAAATGGTACCAGCACCAATGAAGGTCGTTCACCAAAAGAAAATGAGGGACCTCAAAGCGATGCCCCAGCATGGGCAGGAACTGAAGAATCACCACGTGAAACAACAGCATCAACCTGAGCCTTGGAAAGGAAAAGGCCACTAAGAGCAAAGGGTGGAGAGAGACTTGGAGAAAGCTACAATAATAAAGCTAAGTGTTAGAAGTGACAAATTAGTACTCCAAAAAAGAGAAATACTTATAAACTTTGCTTACCCCCGTTATGGCACAAAAGAGGGTAATTTTAGTCAGAGGTCTCATCAGTACAGGGGGAAGAAGGATGGTGTCTACCAGAGATGCCATCTCAACCTGGGGCACTCCAACATGTCAAAGTTTATCATATTACACAAAAAAAAAAGGGTTGGAGTAGATAAATGTTGCCAGACCTAATAGGTAATAGATAATATGTTACCTCGGGGTAAATTTTTACAACTGGAACAAGGGGTAGAAGAGTCTCGAGATGAGGTTCTAATTCAGAAGAATTTGGGGGTGGGCTCATTGCCTTAGTAGATTTAATGGTAGTAGCCCCGTAGCACCATCTCTAGCCCATTAGGAAGATAAATGATAAGAGTAAGTAACACTTATCAGGGGGAATGGGGAAGGGTAGTGTCTGCTAGAGAGATACCGCAACTCCCCCCACAAAATGGCTTACTGGGGGCTAGGGGGACTGGGCCCTTCTTCTTCTTCAACTCCCTGCACCAAGACATTTTATTATTAAGAAATGAGCAGATGCAACACACCTTAATAAAAGGGGAATAAGAAATAAATAATGCACACATACCTCAGATCCAGAGGGAGAACGAGAAGATATAACCACTGGTGAAGGTGGCAAGGAGGCAGCAATAGAAGGAGTAGAAGATGGAGGTATATCGGCTTTTCATTTATTTTGGGACTTAGTGCCTAGAGTTTTCTTCCTTGTGCTCGTTGCATCACTACCTTGAGGTAACCTCGACCTTTTTCTCCTCTTTGCCAATGGCTCAGTCAGATCAACCACGATCATGGGAAAGGTAGACGAAAGAGGAATGCTGACAATGCGTCATTGAAACCCTGTATTTATTCTTCTGACCTCAGCTTGCTCCTGCCTCCTTATCTCTTCAGCTACCTCTGGAGACATAGGAAGCGGAACGAAGGCAATGGGAAACGCCTCCAAAGGAGTTTGCGCTTGAACTTGGGGCTTAGACTTCGAGTACTTGGACTTATTGGCCTTCTTAGTAGGTGGTGGGATGGCCCTTCTCCCATTGCAGTTTCGGTCGAAGGGGAAGTTTATTTGGGAGCTAAAATAACCTTGGGTTTTATGGAGGTAGTTGGGATCATTGGGTAATAAGGGGGTAGCTCATGGGTATATTCATTAATGGTTTTACTCAAGGGAAACTCAACCCCAAGCACGGAGTTCCCCTTAAGACCCAGTTCAAAAGAAGAGAAAGAAAGGAATGGGGGATATTGAGGGGGGGGACTCAATGTACTCACAGATCAATTCCAACTGCCCCAAATGGAACATGGTGGCAAAGGATGTGGATACATCTCCCTTCCTAGTGTCACTAGGAAGGGTGACTTTGCCATCGATGGTGTACGGCACACCAAGCACCATGGCTGCAGTATAGAAGGTGCAGGCTTCAACGAAAGTGGCCCTTGGGTGGTTGTGTTAAAACACAGGTCGAGGGTCCCCCTGATCAAACCCGAACTGCATGCTACATCTGTCAAGGTTGTAGGGCTCTGAGGTGTAACCCCATTCAGTATAGGAAGGAAGAAACTGGGGGGTAAATATAAGCACCACGGCTTGCAAGGGATCTTCTATAACTGGGATAAACTTGGCCGTTGTGGCTGCAGATGGAAATAAACCCCAACTATGGGCAAATGTAGACTCACTGTATGGCCTCATCAAAAAGGAGTTTAAAACATCAAAAACTTCCATTATACCCTTTCGAATTTATTTTTTATGAAAACATAGGAGGCGTGGGGGCTTGATACTGCCCATAGGCAGAGGAATAGACTTGGCGGCGATGGCAGGAAAATGGGTGTAAAGAAATCCCATCAAAATGATGGTGTTGGAAAAATTAGCCAAGTTACAATGACCCAGTGATCGTGCCATGTCGATGTGGGTTCGATCCAACCAGGTGTAGAGGGAACCCAAGGCGATGATGGCCAGGGCAAGGTTGAACCCCTGGCCAAATGAATGGAAATATTTATAAGGCCCTTCCTGGGCTGATCGTTGGGTTTCCCAGTCAGGAAGAAGGGTGAAAGCAGCACAAGTATGTAGGCTGGTAATTCCAGGGATGTTCCTTTACCTAGGCCCATTACAACATTGACATCCTTTGGGGTAGAGCTTCGAAAAAATAGGTTATGAGGGGAGTAAATATGGCTTTGTTCGAGGATAGCAGCCTCTTCGACATCCAGAGTCTCATCGTGATATGTGAACTCACCCATTGGCTCAAACCCCGGGAGCTTGCAGACGTCCTCTAACATAATAGTGAACTCTCCCCATGCAGTAAAGAATGTGTGATTTGTGATGTTCCATCTAGAAACTAGCACTTAGAGCGTCGCGTCGTGCTTAGAGAGGGTGAACTCCCCAAACCATTAGGCTCGATGAAGCCCAACCTTTGCAATACTAGTAGCATAAGAACTCTGCATATGTGTATGCTAGGCACTGAAATGGTCTGGTGACGCGACTAAGAATTTGTCTCAAAAGTATGTTTTCTCTAGGCTCAAGTGCAAGCCTGTCGCGTTAGTAATAATCCGATAAATCGGGATCATATCCACAGGGACCAATAATCGGTATTTATATAGGAGAAGTTATTAAATCTTGAAATGATTCCTCAAAAGAAATAAGAAAAGATGATTAATGATTGGGAAATTTCTAGTGAAATAAAAAATGTTTCCAAGAAAAATAAACTAAAATTTGTGAAGAAATAAGATTGACAAATGAGAGAAAATAGGGTAGGGTACAATCCCTCAAACCTTAACAAATTACCGTGTAGAATACTAGAATTGAAAAGTAAAATTCTTGACTAAATCCAGCCTTTATAAATCCTAAGTATTACATATATGAAGGATCTAGCCCTCATCATATGAAATCAAAGGTAATTATAAAGCGGTGAATGGACAATTACACTCGCAAAGCGTTCTTAAACATCTCAAGTACCTAGGGCAAGAGAGATTAAAGATTGACTATGTGTGTCTAATTTTCATTCACCATTTGGTCGGAATTTAATTTACCCTCTATTTTCTATTCATGTAATTTTCTTCGGAGTGAGTTCATGTGACCCAGCCCTTAAGAATTTAGCTAGACATGATTTGATTAAAGAACAACTTTATAGACAAAATTATAGGTCTAACAACTATTGAAAATAATTTGCAAAACAATTGAAATTTGACTAACATAAATACCAACTAAGAGAAAGAAATTGTTATACTTCATTTCAGCAACAGGAAAAGACTTGAATCCAGAAATTGTAATCATTCTTACAAACTAGGGTTTATGAAAACTCCTATGAAAATTTCCTACTTTTGAATTTCTCTCTCTAAAATTGACCTAAAATCCTCTCTAGAAAAACCTCCTCTAGAATGAGGTAGGGCATGGGCTTTTATAACTCCAAGTACTACAAATTTGACAGCCAGGGATGCTTGTGGCACAAGATTTCACTAGCTACGCGCATCAAAATCTTTACAATAAATGCCAGGATTTCGCATGACCGGACTGGTCCGGATAGCCCTCAGATCGGTCCGTCTTTCAGCCACCGGATCGGTTCTTTTTTTATTCTACCGGATCGGTCCGGTACCCACCGGATCGATTCTGTTGTCATCGATACGGCATCCATCCGGGGTCTACTGGACTTGGATCATTTCGGATCGGTCCAGTTTCCACCAGATCGGTTCGATTTTCTTCCTTGTTGACTTTTCTCTATCCTCTTTGACTGGCCATAACTTTTGATCTCGAGCTCCGATTTGAGTGTCGTTTCTTCCGATGCTCTTGTGAAATCAAACACTTAAACTTCCCTTTAGATGTCGAATTCGAATTCTGGATATAAATTTACACTTTTGCCCTTTGGCTTTTCTTCCTTTCATCATTTCCTTTCTTCCGGTTTCTTTTTCTCTTTTCTTGCACTAAATTCCTGTAAAATCCATCAGAAATACACGAAACTCGGGGAAATTGTTAGAAACAATAAATGGCAATGATATGGAATAAAAATGATTCAATTACCTTGTTCGAGATATCAGAATCACTAACTTAAGGGGCTAAATTCCGAAGAATTTATGCTTGGTCAAATCCCCCTAACTTAGGACTTTGCACGTCCCGGGCAATGTAAAAGAAATTAGTTTAATGCTCCATTCTTGAAAATTCTTTTATTGGGACAGAATACCTTTTTCGCGGGCAAGCGATTGCATTTAGCGTATGCAACAAGCCTTTAAACCCCTAGGTTACCCTAGTAGAACGAGTTTTGTCTCGTGAGGGTTTGTAGTGAATATACCCACAAAATTCATTATTGACTCAACTAAATATCAAAATATTTAAAAATTGTACAATTTAAATTTTTCAAAAAATAATCACCATAAATTCATATTCAAATGTCTCAAACCGTAGTGTGTGTGTGCAAAGCCAAAAATTCAACCTCAAATTTCCACTGATTGAGCATTACGTTACTTTCCGAAAATTCGTTTTGATTCAAATTCTTACGGATGCACTCACAAACGAATCACTCGAATTGTGGCTATTTTCTCTCGGTATGCATGATATAAATAGTAAATATAATGGACACAAATTCATGCATACAAAATTGAAAAGAAGGAAATATATGGTGAAAAGATCTCATCATCGGAATATAGTTATTAGGAAACGAGAAACATCATCAATTAATCACACCATTTTAATCTCTTTTATTATCTTTTCATATCTTATCTCTCCATGCAGTAATTAATTTCGCCATTCGGACTCGGTTAAGACTTTTCGGGTTAAAAAGTGTAAAGGGTAAAAATGGAAATGGATGGAATGTTCGGAATTGGAAAATGTTCTGATCACGTCCATTAGTGCTTTTTCGGGCATTTGCTCATTTTTCTCTTTCTTTTTTCTATTTTCATTTTTTTTTTCTTTTCTTTTTTCTTTTCTTGCTATTTTTGTTGAGCAATTTGGACTTGATGAATTTCTCAATTTTCACAATTCCGGGCTATTTGGGTTTTTCGGGTTATCAAACGAAAGGAAAATATTTTATTAGGCTCAAAGTGAGTTGCAAAGGGATAATTTTGTTTTTCACAACTTTTTATGGCTAATATTTTTGGGTAACAAATGATGGCCTACTTCATCGCCCGAATTGCTAATCACATTACCATATGCATCTCGAGATTAATTAAGTTTAGAGATATATTTAGCACGAATTTCGAGATAACATTTCACACATGTCCCATAACCGATCAAAATAAAGGATTGAGATCATGAACGACTTATTAAAATGCTGAAAAGAACTTTGAGTTAATCATAAACCCGGATTGATTTAAAAACTCATAAAAAATTGAAAGGCTCGAAATCTCACCGGGTTTGACTAATCTCCACATTTATTCGTTAAGTCATCAATTTTCTTTCAATTTCCATCTTCGGTCAATTTTGGCTTAGTGCATTATGATTTAACAATTTGAGACTTTAAATAGAATAAAGGTGATATTTTTGAAAATTTTAAATTCCAATTTTTATTTATTTTGATGGAAAATATTTTTGGCTTTTTTTGTTTTTTTTTTCAAAATTTTTATATACATATATGAGAAGTTTTATGAATACGCACCTGTCATACCCCCTAACTTAGTGATTTGCATTGTCCGCAATCAAATGGACGAGAGAGATAAAGAAGACAACATGATGAGTGCGATAAATAAAACAAGCAATGATCATATTAAAACTGTATAATACAACACACTGTGTAAACAAGACATCACAAACATAAAGGGGTAGTGGGGTATCCTAAGGGGCGGGTGGGGGACGGGAAGGACCGGGAGCAGCAGGATCATACGGATTGTAATAGTGAGGAGTAAAAGGGGCCTCGGGACCCAACTGAAGATGGTACAAGTCCGCCTGCATTCGCAGGACCAAACTCATGTCCCTCTCGTAGGACGTCACGAACCCGTCAAAACGCGTTTCAAGAGAAAGAACGCGCTCAGGGAATCCCGTACCAACCGGAACATAATCTGGATCAGCGGTTTCATCATATTCTTCCTCCTCCCCTTTTCCCATCTCGGCATCCTCATCAGCAACGTTCTCTTCCTCATCGGTCTCCTCATATCTCGAATCGTCACCGCGCCTTGCACGGATTAGCTGTATTTGCCTTTCACTTCGAGTGCGGGATTCTTGCCCTAATGGCTTGGGCAAGTTGATAAGGTCTTGTGGTGCTTCAATCCCGGCATCCTTAAGCAAGGATGTAATGAGACGACCATAAGGAAGAGGGGCGCGACCCTTTTTATCGTATGCCACAAAGAGAATATCAGAATAAAATGCTCGGGCCAAATTGATAACTGTCGCATGGTCAAAAAAATGATACATCATTATTGCTTGATGCGGGCGCATTACTGAATCATTGGAGGTTTGCAAAATATTGGCACAAACAATCTGAAAAGTGAAGCGTGCCTTGTCGGATAGCCGACCAACAGGAAATGTTTCGGTAGTCCAAACCGCGCCGGGCTCGATTCTTGAGATGCAAATTGCTTTGGACAGAACAGGGTCCGGACTGGGATAAGAAAATTCATCGGGAGTAACCACACCGTAAGACTCGAGTTTCTGGGCCAGAATTTCAAGGGAGAACGGTATTGGTGTTGAATCCACAAAATCTTGTGATTCGAATTCAGCGGTACGGACTAGCGAACCGTAAAATTGGCGCACTTCATTTTCCCAAACTGCCTCATATGCTTCATTGAAAAATCTGCACCAGCCTCTTGTCATGAACATGGCTGTGACAGAATTAGGCAGTTGATCCCAAAGCACTTGATGTTCAATGTGGATTTTGCGGGTGGGACTGAAAAACCGCCGGCACCAATTTGCTTCACGGCGAGAACGGTATTCTCCATTGTCGTCAGGCAAGACTTCAATGGAGGTATATTTTTGGGGAGCAGCCATGGGTATGGAAGGAGTAGACAGAAAGTGAGAGAGAAGAGAGGATATGGAGGTGTGAAGGAAAATGGGGTGGGGGATGGATGTATTTATAGGATGGAGAATGCAATAGGAGGGAATGGATGGGGGGAAATAGGGGGGACGAATTTTTGGGGGAAAGGAAGGGATTGAGGGGATGAATTTGGTTTGGATTGAAGAGGTGTGAACCTCAGGAAGGACCATTATATAGATCACCGGACCAATCCGGTTATAATACCGGACCGATCCGACTTAACCGGATCGGTTCTTTTAATTCAAGACCGGACCGGTCCGGTCTGCTGAATCTCATAAATTCCTTTTCTCTATTGTTCTCACTGTTATTGCTCCTTTTCTCCATTCTAATGCTTCCTTTATAACTTCTCTCACTTCAAAACTTCTGCAATGCTCATCAAAACCTTAACGCCCCTAAAATCATTGGATTGCCTACCCCGGCCTAACACATACTTACGACTCCTAACTCCTAAGACTCTTATTTAAAACAATCACCCCATACATGTCGGGGCTGCGACGACCTCACCTCTCTTTTTCAGTCAATCCCCATAAATGGGGTTCGACAGCCAGATTGTGTCGTCTTCCTTGACGATTGCTTCCACATACGGCTTGATACGATGCCCGTTGACCTTAAATGTGTTTCCCCCTTTCTCATCTTTGAGTTCAACATCTCCATGGGGAAATACCTCTTTCACAATGAATGGACCCGACCATCTTGACCGCAATTTTCTTAGAAACAAGTGCAACCTCGAGTTGTAGAGAAGGACTTTTTGTACCGAATGAAACTCTTTCCTACAAATGATTCTGTCATGAGCTCGTTTCATTCGATCTTTGGATATTTTAACACTTTCATACGCATCATTGCGTATTTCTTCCAACTCATTCAGCTGAAGTTTACGTGTTTCACAGGCCTTATCCATGTTGAACTTCACCCTTTTGATAGCCCAATACGCTTTGTGTTCGATCTCTACCGAAAGATGACAAGGCTTTCCATACACAAATCGAAATGGGGACATCCCGAGGGGATTCTTATATGCAGTTCTATATGCCCAGAGCGCATCATTCAATCTGCGAGACCAGTCTTTCCTATTAGGTTCGACTGTCTTTTCCAAGATATTTTTGATTTCCCGATTGGCGAGCTAGGCTTGGCCATTCGATTGAGGGTGATAAGTTGTTCCAACTTTATGGAAAACTCCATACTTTCGCATGAGCTTCTCCATAGGCCTATTGCAAAAATGGGTACCATTATCACTAATTATGGCCTTAGGCATTCCAAAACGAGAAAGTATATTTTCTTGAATGAATTTTATTACCACTTTATTGTCATTCGTCCTTGTAGCTATGGCCTCTACCCATTTTGAGACGTAGTCTACAGCGACGAGGATGTATAGAAAACCAAAAGAAGGTGGAAAGGGACCCATGAAGTCAATACCCCAACAATCAAACAACTCCAAGACTAGAATTGGGGTTAATGGCATCATGTCACGGCGAGTAATAGCTCCCATTCTTTGGCATCTATCGCATGATTTACAAAAAGTATTCACATCCCGGAAGATTGTGGGCCAGTAGAGGCCGCTTTGAAAGATTTTAGCAGCAGTTTTATTTTTGGAAAAATGACCTCCACATGCTTCCGTATGACATAATCGAATTACCCCTTGGATTTCTTCATCAGGTACACATCTCCGGATGATTTGATCAGCAAAATACTTAAACAAATATGGATCATCATAAAAGAACATGCGTGACCATGTAATGAACTTCCTTCTCTCTTGCGGAGTCCAATTAGAGGGAACAACTCCAGTGACAATGTAATTTACTATATCCGCAAACCAGGGGAGAGAAGAAGTAGCAAATAGATTTTCATCCGAAAAATACTCGTCTATGGGAATGGGATCAATAGGTCCGTCGGACGATAGGCGTGACAAATGGTCAGTCACAACGTTCTCTACTCCTTTCTTGTCTTGAATTGAGAGATTAAACTCCTGTAAGAGTAGGATGCACCTGATTAGACTGGGTTTGGCATCTTTCTTACTCAAGAGATATTTGAGGGCCGAGTGATCAGTGAAACAAATGATAGGCGACCCAACAATGTAAGAGCGGAATTTGTCTAGAGCAAAAATGACTACTAGTAACTCTTTCTCTGTAGCAGAGTAATTAAGTTGAGGGCCAGATAATGTTCTGCTAGCATAGTAAATAACATGATCTTTCTTGTCCTTTCTTTGTCCAAGAACGGCCCCAATCGCGTAATCACTTGCATGACACATAAGCTCAAAGGGTAGTGACCAGTCAGGAGCTTGCATGATAGGAGCGGAGATTAGCATGCTTTTAAGTTTATCAAAAGCTTCTTAACATGCTTTATTCCACTCAAATGGAGTGTCCTTCATGAGAAGATTACTCAAAGGTCTAGCAATGGCGCTAAAGTCTTTGATAAATCTTCTATAAAATCCAGCATGGATTAGAAAGGACCTCACATCTTTAAGTGATTTTGGCGAGGGTAACTCAGCTATTACTTCAATTTTTGCTCAATCAAATTCAATACCCCTAGATGAGATTATGTGGCCTAAAACTACGCCCTCGGTAACCATAAAATGGCATTTTCTCCAATTGAGGACTAAGTCTTTTCCACACACCGGAATAGAACTTTTTCAAGATTAGACAAACATTGGTCGAAAGATGGACCGAAAACGCTGAAATCGTCCATGAACACCTCAAGACCTTTTTCAATCATATCGCTAAAGAGACTTAGCATGCACCTTTGAAAAGTTTCTGGTGCATTACATAACCCAAATGACATACGTTTATAGGCAAACGTACCAAACGGACATGTAAAAGTCGTCTTTTCTTGATCAAGTACATCCACTTCAATCTGATTATACCCAGAATACCCATCTAGGAAATAGTAGTAAGGATGGCCCTCCACTCGTTCAATCACTTGATCGATGAACGGTAAGGGAAAATGGTCTTTTCTAGTTCCGTCATTGAACTTTCGGTAGTCAATGCATACACGCCACCCGGTGGTGGTGCGTTGAGGTATTAATTCACCCTTGGCATTTTCAACCACGGTCATACCCGATTTTTTTGGAATGACCTAAATTGGGCTCACCCATTTACTATCAGAAATGGGATAGATAATCCCAGCATCTAGCAATTTGATTATTTTCGCTCTTACAACATCTTTCATGGTTCGGTTTAATCGCCTTTGCATCTCACGCGAGGGCTTCACCTCTTCCTCAAGATGGATTTTATGGGTACAAATCAATGGACTTATACCTTTCAAATCTGCTATAGTCCAACCAAAAGCATTCCTATGCTTCCGTAACACATCCAACAACATACCCTCTTGCTCTTTTTCTAAACTGGAAGAAACAACAATAGGAAATGTATCATTATCTCCCAGAAAAGAATATTTGACATGCGAGGGTAGTTTCTTCAACTCAAGACTAGGAAATCTATTTTCAGAGGGAATCATGGTTGTCTCCCTTGGAGGTAATTCTTCAAACCTAGAAATCCAGTCAACATCTCTTAAACTCTCAAAACTCACATCTTCTTGTAACCAAGTTTCCAACTCTTCCACCTCACACTCAAACGCAGTGTAACGACTCTTTTTCTCACCACTTTGCACTAAACACACCTCCAATGCATCTCATCCTATGATTTTTTCGATCTGTTCATCCACCACTTCTTCAATAAGATCAACCTCAAGATTTCATCCTCATCACCCATTTGGTTAGTGACATTGAAAATATTGGTCTCGAGAGTCATGTTTCCAAAAGTGAGTTGCATTTGGCCATTCCGTGTATTGATCAAAGCATTAGCAGTAGCTAAAAATGGATGGCCCAATATTATTGGAACATGATTTCTCGCATGGGGAGAAGGCTTAGTGTCCCAAATGACAAAATCAACAGGGAAGTAGAACGTGTCCACTTGAACTATCACATCCTCTACAACCCCACGAGGCACTTTCACTGTTCGATCAGCTAACTGTAGAGTGATTCGGGTAGGTTTTAAATCACCTAAATCAAGTTGCTTATAGATGGAGTATGGAAGGATGTTCACACTCGCACCTAAGTCAAGCAATTCTTTTTCCACTCTTTTTTCTCCTATGACACACGAAATTGTGGGTGCACCACGATCCTTGAATTTTGGTGGTAAATCATTGAGAAGGACCGAGCTCACATTTTGTGCCAAAAAAACATTCTTCTTTACCTTGAGCCGTCGTTTGACAGTCAAAAGATCTTTGATGACCTTAGCATATGATGGAATTTGTTGAATAGCATCAAGGATTGGAAAGTTCAATTTTACTTGCTTCAAGACATCCAACACTTCTGTACGCGACGCCCCTTTTTTGGGTGGAGCTAAGCGTTGAGGAAATGGAGCAGCAGTTGGTGGTTTAACTTAAATTTCAGATTCAACTCCCTCATCCTTGTCTTCCGTATCTAATGGAATCTCAGCAGACTCAGAAATTTTAGATTCCTTGGGAATTTCAGGTTCAACTCCCTCATCTTTCTCCTTTGGAAGTTTTGGTGCTAGATCAATTACACGGCCACTACGAAGAGTAGTAACAGCTTGACATTGTTCTGGTAAATCCGATGATTTGGAGTTAACCGTGGGTTGTCCTTGAAGAGGAGGTCTGTAACACCCCGTATTTTTGTACATTTAATATTTAATTAATTCGGGAATTTTAAATTACTTGTGTGTTGTAATTTTAATTGAATTAATTATGGCAATATATATATTTAAATATTAATTGGGGAGTGAATGGTTAATGTTTAGGGAAATTTATTTACTAAGTGAATAGTAATAATTTAATTACGTCATTTCGAGTATTAATGACAAGGTATACACTTATCCCAGCCGGGAGTCGGTATAGACTAAATTGGGTGTGAGATAAGGATTTTTATAAATTCATTCGGACGCCAATTCTGAGTGCGTGGTTGAGTCCGGATGGGTCGAGATAGTCAGAAAAGAGTACCCGGGGGTAGTAATTGGGTCTATGGGTAATTTTGGGCATAGCCGGGCCCACACGGGGTGAGTTGGGCCTCTTAGATTAAGCCCATTAGGCTAAAAACGGGATGGAGGGTTTTTAACCTAATTGGGAGTATATGGAATAGTAGCCAACATAACTCTAAACCTAGGGTTTGAGAAGGGATTTGGGGAAAACCAAATCAAGAGCAAATGGGAGGTTATTGGAGCCAAATTAAGGGACATCAACAACGGATCAGACACTACAAACACTTAGAGGCAAGTGGTTAACTGTTGTGATTTCTAAAAGTTTGATAATCAATTCATATCATAGTGATGTGTGTATGAAAATTCATTTTGGGTGTGTCATCAAAATCTAAATTGGGTTTTTGTAAATTTATACACCTTAGTGAAATTAAGGGGGAGATTGATCGTGTTTATGATTCTAGAATGTAGAGAACTGAATCAGATGTTAAAATCAGTAAGAGTAGAGGGTTAATTAGTGATAAAAATGAATGAAATTCGTATTGGGGATTTGAAACCCGGTTAATACCCAAATCGGGAAAAAGTAGGAAATTGTGAGATTTAATTTAAGTTTGATGTTCTATAAGGTGCTTTGATCCTATTATTATGTAGAAATAGGGTTGATTGGTCTTGGGTTAGTCCAGGAGAAAGAATGAAAGTTGGAGGTTTTCGTTAATGGTGGAACTGCCCCTTGAAGAAGACGAAGTCAGGGACGATCGATCGATCGACCCAAGGGGTTCGATCGATCGCTGATTCAGAATCTGGGCAGTTCGACCAGTTTGCATATAAGGGTGGGGGGATTTAATTAGAAATTAATTCCCATACATTAAAAAGTGATAGATAATTGTGAAACAAATATTCCTAGCAATTATGGGAGAAAGTAATTGGGACTAGAATGGATTTATGTGGGACATCTAATGGATGTATTTGAGAGACTTAATTCCAAAATAGTGAGGTACGGATCAAGTGAGTGAATCCGGGTATATTGGTCATGCGACCCCAAGTTAGTGAATTAAGTTTGGAGATAAACTAAATAATTTTGAGTCGGGATATAGACTCGGGTGAATATTTAATAATGGACCAAGTGGGCGAGTCCGGGTATGTTGGTAATTATAGGTAAATATAATTGGGAAATTATGGAGATAAATGTGTGACACATTGTGGGCGAAAAATGTGGGAAAGAAATTATGAGATGTAAAAATGGACCGAGTGAGTGAGTCCTGGTATGTCGGTTATGTGACACCAAAGTATTAAATTTATTTTTGGGAGAGAGTAATTAATTTGGAGTCGGAACATAGACTCGGAAAATATTAAGATACGGGCCAAGTAAGTGAGTCTGGGGATAATGGTTGGTTGACACCAAGTTATTAAATTAATAAATGTGTTAATTAATTTAGTTAGAGTCGGATTGTAGACTCGGGTAATATTAAATTAATAAGAGTGATAATTAATTTAATAAGAGTCGGATTGTAGACTCGGGTAGTATTAAATTAATAAGTGTATAAATTAATTTAATTGGAGTCGGTTTGTAGACTCGGGTAGGATTAAATTAATAAGGGTGTTAATTAATTTAATTAAAGTCGGTTTGTAGACTCGGGTATGATTAAATTAATGGGTGGGATAATTAGTTTAATCAGAATTGGATTGTAGACTCGTGAAGGGTACTTATTAATTAATGTGATAATTAATTATATTAGAGTCGGACCACAGACTCGTAATTTGGGTTAATTAATTAATGTGTAAATTAATTGTATTAGAGTCGAACCACAGACTCGGATTGTTATTAAATTAATATGTGTGTTAATTAATTTAATTAGAGGGGCGGTAGACTCGGGGAGGTATTAAATTAAAATGTGTGTTAATTAATTTAAGGAGAGTCGGACCATAGACTCGGGGAAAGTATTATATTAATTGAGGTGTGAATTAATTATATTAGAGTCAAACAATAGACTCGGGAAGAGGATAAGTTATTAAGTGAGAAAATTAATTACATTGAGTCGGCCCACAGACTCAGGCAATTACAGGCAGTGTATGGGATTTTGAGTACATGGTAAAGCCGGGGTTATTAATATATATATATATACGGTGTAGTTATAGTATATATATGTATACGTGTATGTATTGTGTGTGACATTAAATTACAAGCAGTGTACGGGATTTTGAGTACACGGTAAAATCGGGGTTCATAATATGTATATACGGGTAGTGATAATATATATATATATGTGTATATATTGTGTGTGATAGTAAATATCAGTGACTAGATATTTCTTCAATTTAAATACTCTAATGCTATCAAGGAAGGTTGCGCGATGTGGGTGAATCCCCTAGCTTGAGGAGTAGGGCGAGTATATCCCCAGGTCATAGCGTCCGGTATATATGGGTGAGGGATTTATCTCACTTTCAGGGAAGGAATATGACCACCTCCACTTCGTTTATATTTTGGTCCAAGTTGGTGAGCGATTCTAACTTGGGGAAACTAGGTTTTGTGAGCACACCTAGTGAGATAGCATTCTAGAGGGAATCATCCGGTGAGGGTAAACTCGGAAGGATGGATACACGTATGATATACGTGTGGATGTTATTAAAGGTACATATAATATGGTAGTAAATATTATATGTAGGTGATAATACAGTGTGTGATGTATTTACTTTATATAACTCGGGTTACTGTTATATGCAGTTAATTAATGAGAAATTAATTAAGTTAATCATTTGGGGGAATAATACAGTGTGTGATGTATGTACTTTATGTAACTTGTGACACGGTTATATGCTGCTATTTAAGAGGAATTAATTAAGTTAATTGTGAAATAAATTATAATTCAAGAATCATTATACTCGGGTTAGAGTAGTGCGGCAAGGGAAGGTTATACCAGGACTAGTTGGATGGGATAGTACAACTAGGTGGGGTTAAGGTAACCGGTAGGTGTGCACAATAGTGGAGGGGTGAGAATGTCCTCAAGGGAGTGCGACACTAACTTAAATATGAAGAGCATTCATGCATTTTAAATTACTGCAGTTAATTCACTTGCTAAATATTTTCAAAATGTTTTGGGTTCTAACCCTTGCTATAAAACTATTTTCAAAACCTTTTAGGTGTCCAGCCACAGGGACGCCAGGATTGATATTCTATTCCAGGGACACGGAGCTGCGGCATATGTGGATGCTAGCAGGAGTTTGGATTAGACGCATCAATCATTCATTCCTAGAGTACGAATCTTGTATCAGTCTCAGTTTTATTTAGGACCTGTAGCCCAGACTTCTCGGTACAGTTTTCAGGTGTTGAATATTTGTATTGGATTATTTATTTGGTGGCCGGTGATTTATTCGGCAAGTTGTGTAATTATTATTCTATTTACCTTCATTCAGTTGTGTGAATGGTTTATATTTTTATTCCGCATGTATTGTTTTGTTTAATTAAAAAGTTAAAATTGGCACTAGTTTTTTGGAATACTAGGTGGTTAGTAAGTTTTAAAAAGTTTTCGACAGTGATGCTAAGGATGATCCAACTGAGATTCCTGTTTTAATTTGGTATAGGACTGATCACCCGGTATTTTATTAGGCGGGGTGTCACAGATGGTATCAGAGCATCAGGTTCTAATGTACTTAGGATCTGTGCGCCTTTTCACGCTTCGGCTTAGCAATCTTTGATATAGAGCCCTATCATAGGATTGTTGTATTCTCATACGTATGCGCATATACATTCCTCTGCGAAATTTATATTTGAAAGTGAACTCATATAATTCGATTATCATTCCAGATGATGCCCAGGAGAGGGAGAGCAGCTAGGGCAGCATGGGGAGGTGAGACGAGGGAGGCTCGTAAGGAGTAAGAGTTACGGCAGCATCTGCCAAAGATAATTTTGGCAGCACAGGTAACCGAACGAATGGCGCGGGCAATTGAAACAATGGTAGTCGCAAACGATAAGGTACTTTCCATGGGATCCGCCACAAGTGTTAGTGGCGTCGGATGTTCAGACTCACGCGGGGTCGTTGGGGTGCGAATAAGAAAGAGAAGTTATTTTTAGTGGGAACCCACCAGAGTTGCGAGGAGGTTCAGGTGTAGTAATAGCGTGTCAAGGAAGAGAGGTATCCAGCGTCACCTATGCATGGGAGGTTGCGATGGGGTGCGGAAATAAATGATAACCACTTTTAGTTAGTGGGAGAGGCACTATAGTGGTGGGGGTCGATCACCACTGTTGAGGAAAGGGACACACTAGCTACTGCAGAGTTTTGGGTGCGGTTCGACCACAAGTATTTTTCCTTCAGCGGTCGAGACCGAAATGAGGAGAAAATTTTGTGAGGTGACTCAAAGGGAGACCGTTCAGTGGCTAATTACGAGGAAGATTTCACTCGTTGGCAAATTTTGTACCGGATGAGGTAAGCGAGGAAAAGAGAAAGAAAGAAAAGTTTATGGATGGGTTAGTCTGGAGAATCAGACAACATTTAATTGATAATTTCGCATTAGTAGATTATACTGATGTCATTAACGCAACACTCCGGCACTGTCGGGAATATCGCTTCCACGCGAAAGGAAGCGGGAAGGGAGTGCGGATTAACCAATCGGATGAGGCATAAAGGAATAATACCAGTGGGGTATCCCAACAGCAGACTGGGGGAGATCAGGGGCAGGATTTCCGGCAAGGAAATCATGCCAAACGATCTAGAACTGGAGGCTATTGGCGGGATGGCCAGGAATTCCAACAAGGTTGACATGGAAGGGATCAGTGGCAGGGTGAACATATTAGAAAGTGTTTCGTTTGTGGGAAAAGTGAGAAACGTGAAGATATATTTCCTTAAGCGAGGCAGAGGTCAACTACAAGACGAGGTCCTGGATGTACAGCCACTAAAGCAAGTCACGGGTGCATTCGGGTAGGGAGAAGCTGCTCCGGAAATCGAGAACCAGCCATTGCAACTGGAGTATAGAAGTAATTATTTTACCCTAGGGGCATGGGGTATATTATTGAGTGACAAAGAGGAGTATAAGACTTATTTTTCACTACAGTTCGCAGGTGAGTCGAACTTAGTGGGTGCGTTGGCGGTAGCAGCCATAGCATGTGGGTAAACTTTCCGTAGGGTAGCGGAGTTCCTTAGTGTTCTTCATGGGAGAGTGGAGGCGTACACTGAGTGATTGGTTGAATTATGCGAGTAATTACTAATTTCGAGAATTATGGGAGTATGGATGATAATACTTTTTAAACATCGGCTAGATAGCGATGGAATTTAACTATTGTGGATAGTGGAGTTAAATTTTGGTGTCCGCGACACCAGGGTATGGTCGGTACTAGGTATCACCGGAGAGGGCGTATAGCCTATACATATGTGGATATATATGTTGTATTGCATGGTGCGATGGCACATAGTGAGGTTTTGTGTTCTCACATTTTATCCCGGTAAGTGGGGATGTTTACTGAAGTGAATCAGGGTGGTTAAATTGATTTTCGAGCAAAGAGAGATAGCTCGGGGTTTATTTTGCGCAAGGACTAGTGGTAGTAAGGGCGCGGTATTATGTTGTCTTTGGTAGCATAAGGGTAAGCGTATATTCTTTTGTGTTGAGAGATAAGTATTTATGGGGAGATAGTTGGACGTAGCATGGGTTGAGTACCCGGGCAGTAATTATATATGTATATATATATATATATACATATATATATATATATGTAATATGACTACGGGTTCGAAGTTATATTAAGGGTTACGACTAGCATGGTCGGGTAACTTTCGTGCGATGGAGTGCGGGGATAGGGTGTATGGGCACCCGGGTTAATAGACAAATTTTGTGCGGTTAAGCACGGGTATAGGGTGTATGGGCGTCCTGGCAAAGTTTAAATGCAGACTTGTGTAACGTATGGCTAGAAGCGGATGTGATGGATTTAGCGGGCTTGGAGGCACATGACTAGTGAGTAATATGTGAATATTGGAACACTAAGTTTATCTTAATTTCGAGGACGAAATTCCTTTGTAAGGGGGGAAGTATGTAACACCCCGTATTTTTGTACATTTAATATTTAATTAATTCGGGAATTTTAAATTACTTGTGTGTTGTAATTTTAATTGAATAAATTATGGCAATATATATATTTAAATATTAATCGGGGAGTGAATAGTTAATGTTTAGGGAAATTTATTTACTAAGTGAATAGTAATAATTTAATTACGTCATTTCCAGTATTAATGACAAGGTATACACTTATCCCAGCCGGCAGTCGGTATAGACTAAATTGGGTGTGAGATAAGGATTTTTATAAATTAATTTGGACGCCAATTCTGAGTGCACGGCTGAGTCCGGATGGGTCGAGATAGTCAGAAAAGAGTACCCGGGGGTAGTAATTGGGTCTCGGGGTAATTTTGGGCATAATCGGGCCCACACGGGGTGAGTTGGGCCACTTTAATTAAGCGCATTAGGCTAAAAACGGGATGGAGGGTTTTTAACCTAATTGGGAGATTAAGGAATGGTAGCCAACATAATTCTAAACCTAGGGTTTGAGAGGGGATTTGGGGAAAAACAAATCAAGAGCAAATGGGAGGTTATTGGAGCCACATTAAGGGACATCAACAACGGATCAGACACTACAAACACTTAGAGGCAAGTGGTTAAGTATTGTGATTTCTAAAAGTTTGATAATCAATTCATATCATAGTGATGTGTGTATGAAAATTCGTTTTGGGTGTGTCACCAAAATCTAAATTGGGTTTTTGTAAATTTATATACCTTAATGAAATTAAGGGGGAGATTGATCGTGTTTATGATTCTAGAATGTAGAGAACCGAATCATATGATAAAATCAGTAAGAGTAGAGGGTTAATTACTGATAAAAATGAATGAAATTCGTATTGAGAATTTGAAACTCGGATAATACCCAAATCGGGAAAAAGTAGGAAATTGTGAGATTTAATTTAAGTTTGATGTTCTATAAGGTGCTTTGATCCTATTCATATGTAGAAATAGGGTTGATTGGGCTTGGGTTAGTCCAGGGGAAAGAATGAAAGTTGGAGGTTTTCGTTAATGGTGGAACTACCCGTTGAAGAAGACGAAGTCAGGGACGATCGATCGATCGACCCAGGGGGTTCGATCGATCGATGATTCAGAATTCTGGGCAGTTCGACCAGTTTGCATTTAAGGGGGGGGGGGGGATTTAATTAGAAATTAATTCCCATACATTAAAAAGTGATAAATAATTGTGAAACAAATATTCCTAGCAATTATGGGAGAAAGTAATTGGGACTAGGATGAAGTTATGAGGGACATCTAATGGATGAATTTGAGAGACTTTATTCCAAAATAGTGAGGTACGGATCAAGTGAGTGAATCCGGGTATATTGGTCATGCGACCCCAAGTTAGTGAATTAAGTTTGGAGATAAACTAAATAATTTTGAGTCGGGATATAGACTCGGGTGAATATTTAATTATGGACCAAGTGGGCGAGTCCGAGTATGTTGGTAATTATAGGTAAATATAATTGGGAAATTATGGAGATAAATGTGTGACACATTGTGGGCGAAAAATGTGGGAAAGAAATTATGAGATGTAAAAATGGACCGAGTGAGTGAGTCCGGGTATGTTGGTTATGTGACACCAAAGTATTAAATTTTTTTTTAAGAGAGAGTAATTAATTTGGAGTCGGAACATAGACTCGGAAAATATTAAGATACGGGCCAAGTAAGTGAGTCCGGGGATAATGGTTGGGTGACACCAAGTTATTAAATTAATAAATGCGTTAATTAATTTAGTTAGAGTCGGATTGTAGACTCGGGTAATATTAAATTAATAAGAGTGATAATTAATTTAATAAGAGTCGGATTGTAGACTCGGGTAGTATTAAATTAATAAGTGTATAAATTAATTTAATTAGAGTCGGTTTGTAGACTCGGGTAGGATTAAATTAATAAGGGTGTTAATTAATTTAATTAAAGTCGGTTTTTAGACTCAGGTATGATTATATTAATGGGTGGGATAATTAGTTTAATCGGAATCGAATTGTAGATTCGTGAAGGGTACTTATTAATTAATGTGATAATTAATTATATTAGAGTCGGACCACAGACTCGGAATTTGGGTTAATTAATTAATGTGTAAATTAATTGTATTAGAGTCGAGCCACAGACTCGGATTGGTATTAAATTAATATGTGTGTTAATTAATTTAATTAGAGTCGGGCAGTAGACTCGGGGAGGTATTAAATTAAAATGTGTGTTAATTAATTTAAGGAGAGTCGGACCATAGACTCGGGGAAAGTATTATATTAATTGAGGTGTGAATTAATTATATTAGAGTCAGACCATAGACTCGGGAAGAGGATAAGTTATTAAGTGAGAAAATTAATTACATTGAGTCGGGCCACAGACTCAGGCAATTACAGGCAGTGTATGGGATTTTGAGTACATGGTAAAGCCGGGGTTATTAATATATATATACGGTGTAGTGATAACATATATATGTATACGTGTATGTATTGTGTGTGACATTAAATTACAAGCAGTGTACGGGATTTTGAGTACACGGTAAAATCGGGGTTCATAATATGTATATACGGGTAGTGATAGTATATATATGTGTGTATATATTGTGTGTGATAGTAAATATCAGTGACTAGATATTTATTCAATTTAAATACTCTAATGCTATCAAGGGAGGTTGCGCGATGTGGGTGAAATCCCTAGCTTGAGGAGTAGGGCGAGTATGTCCCCAGGTCATAGCGTCCGGTATATATGGGTGAGGGATTTATCTTGCTTTCAGGGAAGGAATATGACCACCTCCACTTCGTTTATATTTTGGTCCAAGTTGGTGAGCGATTCTAACTTGGGGAAACTAGGTTTTGTGAGCACACCTAGTGAGATAGCATTCTAGAGGGAATCATCCGGTGAGGGTAAACTCAGAAGGATGGATACACGTATGATATACGTGTGGATGTTATTAAAGGTACGTATAATATGGTAGTAAATATTATATGTAGGTGATAATACAGTGTGTGATGTATTTACTTTATATAACTCGGGTTGCAGTTATATGCAGTTAATTAATGAGAAATTAGTTAAGTTAATCATTTGGGGAAATAATACAGTGTGTGATGTATGTACTTTATATAACTTGTGACACGGTTATATGCTGCTATTTAAGAGGAATTAATTAAGTTAATTGTGAAATAACTTATAATTCAAGAATCATTATACTCGGGTTAGAGTAGTACAACAAGGGAAGGTTATACCAGGACTAGTTGGACGGGGTAGTACAACTAGGTGGGGTTAAGGTAGCCGGTTGGTGTGCACAATAGTGGAGGGGTGATAATGTCCTCAAGGGAGTGCGACACTAACTTAAATATGAAGCGCATTCATGCATTTTAAATTACTGCAGTTAATTCACTTGCTAAATATTTTCAAAATGTTTTGGGTTCTAACCCTTGCTATAAAACTATTTTCAAAACCTTTTAGGTGTCCAGCCACAGGGACGCCAGGATTGATATTCTATTCCAGGGACACAGAGCTGCGGCATATGTGGATGCTAGCAGGAGTTTGGATTAGACGCATCAATCATTTATTCCTAGAGTAGGAATCTTGTATCAGTCTCAGTTTTATTTAGGGCCTGTAGCCCAGACTTCTCGGTACAGTTTTCAGGTGTTGAATATTTGTATTGGATTATTTATTTGGTGGCCGGTGATTTATTTGGCATATTGTGTCATTCAGTTGTGTGAATGGTTTATATTTTAATTCCGCATGTATTGTTTTGTTTAATTAAAATGTTAAAATTGGCACCAGTTTTTGGAATACTAGGTGGTTAGTAAGTTTTAAAAAGTTTTCGACAGTGATGCTAAGTATGATCCAACTGGGAATCCTGTTTTAATTTGGTATAGGACTGATCACCCGGTATTTTATTAGGCGGGGTGTCACAAGGTCTTTGGCCTTGGGCTGGGAATTTACCCTTCTCCTGAGTATTCACTGCAGATTGCAACCTAGAAATGCTAGTATGAATTTCAGTGAACATTCGATCATATTTAGCATTGCTCACTTTTTGAGATTGGATGAATTAATTCAGGTTATCTTCAAGAGATCGCCTAGGTGGAGCGACATATGGACCAGGAGGTGGTACCTGCATTTGAGGATGCATCTGAGGAGCCACTTGCTGAAATTAAGGAGGTGGTGGTAGAGTCATATGTGGGTTAGGATCCATCCCCCCTTGGGGTTGTCCATAATTGAACCCAGGAATATTCCTCCATGATTGATTATATGCATTCCCTTGCTGTACATTGTAATTTCCACGAAACCCCCCTATTTCCTCAACTTGTTCACTGTACATTGCCTTGTATGCAGGGATGGTAGGACATCCTTTGGCAGAATGACCTGCAGCACAAATGGCACACACTTTCTCCTTCCCGACTTGCACGGATCCAGCTATTTCTCTCAATCTCACTTCAAACATGTCTCTAAAATTCTTTTCCAATTGGTCAAACTTTCGATCCAATAAAGTGTCCTTGTCCAAGTGATAGATATCGAACGCAGCAGGCAAATTGGACACTTGTCGATTTTTATTTTGACTATTGGGATCAGAAATATCCCATGCTTGGGTAGTTTCTGCTACATATTTCAGATGAGCCTCAGCATCGCTCGAGTCTAACTCCCAAAAAGGTCTTTCGCACATGGTTTGAACAAGTTGTTTAGATGCTAAAGTAAGGCCTTGATGGAAAAATGAAATCAAATGATGTTTTTCAAAGCCATGATGTGGGCACGCATTAACTAACTCCTAAAATATCTCCCAACACTTATCGAAGGCCTCATTTTCATTTTGTCGAAAATATTGTATTTGGGATTTAACAGAATTAGTTTTGTGTTGGGGAAATTTTTTGGAGAGAAACTTAGTTTGCATATCTCTCCAAGATAACACAGAATTTGGGGGTAGCGACCATAGCCAGGTCTTAGCTTTATCCTTTAAGGAAAAAGGGAAAAGCTTTAATCGGATAACATCATGTGGGCAAGCTTGGTCACCAAACGTCTCACATGCTTCCTCGAACTCTCTAATGTGGAGATATGGTTTTTCAGAATCCATCCCATGAAATTTAGGAAGAATTTGAATCTTCCCATTGCGAAAGTGGAACTGACCGGCATTATACGGGAGTAAAATTCAACCAGGGGTAACAGTTCTTTCAGAAAATAACAAATCTTTCATAGGAAGGTATGGTATCTCATCCTCTCCAGCACCAACACCAACACTACCTTGCACAGACATATTGCTACTGAAAGATTCAGAATTCTCACTCAGTGTTTGACTCAATGAACGACTTGTAATTGAATTGTTAGGCGAAGGAGGTGGAACCCAAAAATGAGGAGACTCGGTGGTATGAGAATTTTCAGAATTTGCTTCGGCAATAGGATTTTCGTGAACTTGGGTAGAAGATGAATTATGCATATAAGCGCAAATGAGATGAGATGTAAAAAAAATAATTCTTAATTTTTTTTTTGAAATCACTTGTAGATAAAATTCACTTTCCTAAATTATACCAATTGATGGTCCCCGGCAACGGTGCCAAAAACTTGACGCGACTAAGAATTTGTCTCAAAAGTGCATTTTCTCTAGGCTCAAGTGCAAGCCTGTCGCGTCAGTAATAATCCGATAAATCGGGATCGTATCCACAGGGACCAATAATCGGTATTTGTATAGGAGAAGTTATTAAATCTTGAAATGATTCCTCAAAAGAAATAAGAAAAGATGATTAATGATTGGGAAATTTCTAGTGAAATACAAAATGTTTCCAAGAAAAATAAACTAAAATTTGTGAAGAAATTAGATTGACAAATGAGAGAAAATAGGGTAGGGTACAATCCCTCAAACCTTAACAAATTACCATGTAGAATACTAGAATTGAAAATTAAAATTCTTGACTAAATCCAGCCTTTATAAATCCTAAGTATTACATATATGAAGGATCTAGCCCTCATCATATGAAATCAAAGGTAAATATAAAGCGGAGAATGGACAATTACATTCGCAAAGCGTTCTTAAACATCTCAAGTACCTAGGGCAAGAGAGATTAAAAGATTGACTATGTGTGTGTAATTTTCATTCACCATTTGGTCGAAATTTAATTTACCCTCTATTTTCTATTCATGTAATTTGCTTCGGAGTGAGTTCATGTGCCCCAACCCTTAAGAATTTAGCTAGACATGATTTGATTAAAGAACAACTTCATACACAAAATTATAGGTCTAACAACTATTGAAAATAATTTGCAAAACAATTGAAATTTGACTAACATAAATACCAACTAAGAGAAAGAAATTGTTATACTTGATTTCAACAACAGGAAAAGACTTGAATCCAGAAATTGTAATCACTCTTACAAACTAAGGTTTATGAAAACTCCTATGAAAATTTCCTACTTCTGAATTTCTCTCCCTAAAATTGACCTAAAATCCTCTCTAGAAAAACCGCCTCTAGAATGAGGTAGGGCATGGGCTTTTATAGCTCCAAGTAATACAAATTTGACAGCCAGGGATGCTTGTGACACAAGATTTCACCAGCTATGCACATCAAAATCTTTACAATAAAAGCCAGGATTTCGCATGACCGGACCGGTCCGGATAGCCCTCAGATCGGTCCGTCTTTCAGCCACCGGATCGGTTCTTTTTTTATTCTACTGGATCGGTCGAAGACCCCCCGGATCGGTTCTGTTGTCATCGATTCGGCATCCATCCGGGGTCTACTGGACTTGGATCATTTCGGATCGGTCCGGTTTCCACCGGATCGGTTCGATTTTCTTCCTTGTTGACTTTTCTCTATCCTCTTTGACTGGCCATAACTTTTGATCTCGAGCTCTGATTTGAGTGTCGTTTCTTCCGATGCTCTTGTGAAATCAAACACTTCAACTTCCCTTTAGATGTCGAAATCGAATTCTGGATAGAAATTTACACTTTTGCCCTTTGGATTTTCTTCCTTTCATCATTTCCTTTCTTCCAGTTTCTTTTTCTCTTTTCTTGCACTAAATTCCTGTAAAATCCATTAGAAATACACGAAACTCGGGGAAATTATTAGAAATAATCAATGGCAATGATATGGAATAAAAATGATTCAATTACCTTGTTCGAGATATCAGAATCACTAACTTAAGGGGCTAAATTCCGAAGAATTTATGCTGGGTCATCAGGCGACCCCACGAGTGCTTCAAAGTCAATCTGAGAATAAGGGAAGTCACCACAGTCCAGACGAAAATGCAGAGTCCCCTCTGGTTGAAGATAGCCGCACTTTAATTAATCCATTTCCTCATCACCCAACAGTAAAGGGTCGAACTTGGATGGGAAATGTAAAGTCTTGCATCCATCAGGAAATTTATCTTCTTCTTCAAAGATGGGTGCCCGACAATAGAAGTGTAGTTTCTCTTGATAAGCAACATTCAGGGCCGCTAGGGGCAGCAGCAGTGCGAGAAGCGGTAGAGGGGGAGCCTGTCTTAGTGGTGGTGGTGGAAACCTTAGAAGTACCTAGAGAAGCCATAATAGAGTGCGATGAATGGTATAGCTGAGTAAGAAGGTCTACAAACAAGGAGGGAGGAGCACAACCATAGGTGGTGGCGCAAAAGATGAGAAAGGGAAGAAACTGAGTAAAGAATTGGACAATAATGGAGGTTTGCACACAGTTCTCTCTCTCTAAAGAAGACGGGCACTTGAAGAAGATGAGGGAAAGATAAGGGTTTTGAAATAAAAGAGACATTTGAAGCTTTTTAAACCTAACTTTGAGTTTCCCACCATCGCACGTGCATGATTGCCTATAATCATTTCAAGTGAACACGTGGAACTTTGGGAAGTGTTTTGATAGCTGAAAAAATAGCGCCACATCATTTACGAAGAGACGCCTGGGGAATAGAAGGAGTTGCCTTATTCAGCAAGTTTGAGTTTTGGTCCCAGAATTTTTATTAGACATATCCAATAACTCTCAACTGAAAAGATGTCCCAACGGTTTAAAAAAGCTACGATGTCCCCGCACCACAAGTCCAAACGTTGTTTAAATGGTGACTCGGCTGCATCGGGGATAATTTTGCTTTTTCAAACACGACAAAGAGTTACGAGGGATAACCTAACTTACTAAGAATCAAAACGAGTATTTGAGAAGGTTAGCAGGCCTTTCGGTTGAATTTCAAATAATGAAAAGATAGAACGGTTGAAGCTCAGTATAAGGAAAAAGTGGAGATGTCCCTTCGTCAAAGCCCCAATAAGTCATGGCGGTTCGGCTTAGGTACATCGGGGAGAATTTTACTTTTTCCTGTAGATTATAACCCTGTAATTATAACGAAAGAAAGAAGGCCAGAATTTTTACACACAGAGAAGGTTCATCGAATTGAGAAGTTTTTGTGCAGATATTTCTTCTTCGAACAAAAAATCTCTCCACGAAGGGGAAAATGTAGAGGCGCTTGAAGGTAATCCTGAGATCATGGATAATCCCCCCATTAGTAACAGTGTTCGGGATTAAGAAGCCGAGGCAGCTTAGCGAGGCCGCTCAGCGTGGCAACTCAACGAGGCAGCTCAGCGTGGCAACTTGTATTTTTTCTTGGTGTGCTAGTCATATTGTATCTTTGTTTATATTGACTATAACCTATAACAATTGAAATGATGTAATGAGAATAATAATGAGTTTTAGTGTGAGGTCAAACGGTACTCGCGAGAGACCAGGCTTGGCAGGGTCTGGGAGAGCTTTCATGCTCTATCGAATGATCGCATCGTGGGAACTTTAGAGGGACTTGGTTTGGAGGATTGAGAAGTGAGGAAGCATTGGGGCTTGCCCGACCATCTTAGATACACCTGGTAAAACACCGAAGAACCCTGACCGTGGAACCTCGGGCGGAGTAGCTTAAAGTTCCATCAGGTATTGAGTTGTGAACCAAACAACCCTCTACTTAATGTCACATCTACTGTAGATGATGTCACTAGCCAACTAAATAATGTCAGACATGCACTTAAGTAAACCACCATGGTATTTGGGGCTATCAGGAAGTTGGTGAGCCACCTCTGCTACAACATCCCTTGACACACAGTGGTTAGGCAAAAGGCATGCTTGGCATTTAAAACTTATGATGTGAGACAACTAGTGCATCAGGTATTTAATGTTTGTGACATAAAGTATGAGGGAGGTCTTTCATAGGCATTGATGACTGAGTTGCCTCGGGGGTGGTCTGGGGGGCTATTTAAGGACCACAACCTCCTTTGAGGAAGGATGGTCTTTTTAGAGTTCAGAAGTTTTTACTAGAGATAATATACATCAGAGAGAGTTATTACAAACCAGAGAGAGTTTACTCACCCACCATTGTCATTTATTACGAAGCTTTTAATATTTGATAGAGATTCTTGAGGGTGGTTGGTGTGTTTGGCTACCTGCCAAGGTGTATCTAGGGTGCTTACTTCTCTCTCCCTCTAGTTAAGTTACTTTTAAGTTCATTACTACCTTCTGAGTTATACACGAGAGATTTGGGAGTTTAAACTGAGTTCATCTTCATTGAGTTTGTGTGTGCATGTCCAATAATTAATCCAAGGTTTTATCTAATTAACTTATCATTACCATACTCAAAAGGGGTTACGCCTCCATCTTATATAAACTACCCTTTTACGGATGTCTTCAAACCATTTTGGAGGAATTTTATGCTTGTATTCTTTCATGATATTTTATTTTTAGCTCTCTTAATTAGAGGATCATGTCATTTACTTGGAGGCATAATTGCACCAATTTAGGAGGTTTAAACTATATGCTAAACAATCCAAGTAACATAGATTAATCGGGACACATTATCTTGTTAGATGGAGTTGCAAAAAATATATAGAATGTGGAAGATATGACCAACTGGCATACTCCTTTTTCAGTCAAAGGAGCGGTAAATTTTTTGGGGATAATTGACTTCTACAAAAGGTTCATCAAAGACTATGGAAGTATATCCAAACCTCTTACTGATTTGCTCAAGAAGGAAAACTTTCATTGGAACTTAAAGACTTAAATTACCTTAAAAAATCTCAAGGTTGCCATTACTACTTCCCCACCATTACCACTGCTTAATTTTGAGCAACCTGTTATTGTAGAAATGGATGCTAGCTCGAAAGTCATAGTGGTTTTGTTAATCCAAGGGGTGGACCTAGTGCATCAATTAGTAAATATTTAGGACCAAGAAACATGGGACTATCGATCTACGAGAAGGATATGTTTTCCATCATCATGGTTGTGATGAAATGGAAAAAATATTTGATTAGCCACCATTTTATTATTTTGATGGATAATTGTTGAGTTAGAATATTCAAGGAATGGAATGTGTTTACCGTACTTAAATGAAAATGGTTTACCGAGATGTTGGAGTTGGACTATGAAACAAAATACGAAAGAGGGTCAGCGAACACAATGGTTGGTGCACTATTAACAAGGTCCATGGAGCTACTTTGCTACAAGAAATAACCACATTTAAGCCCCTTCAGATGGAAGAATTATCTAATTGGTACAATGAGAATCCAGTGTCAAAGGATTTGATGACTCAATTACTCAACAGTCCTTCACCTTCATAAAAGTTCTCAATAGTGCAAGGGAGATGAAGTGAAAGGGAGAAATATTTATGGGAAAATCAAAGGGATGAGTGCCAAAATAGTGTGAGTTTTTCACAACACATATTTTGGTGGTTCTTAAGGATTGGGGGAACATATAAAAATCTCTGATAGTACTTTTATTGTCCATCTATAAAGATTCATGCAATAATTTTGTTAGCATATGTGACGTCCGTTAAACTCATAAAGGATAGCACATTCAATCTCAACCTCTACCATCTCCTTAATCGGCTTGGAATTACATTATAATGGATTTTACTTAAGGCCTCCTAAAATCTACATGTATGGATATTTTAATGGTAGTTGTGAACCGATTCTCGAAACACATATATTTTATGGATCTAGAAAACCTATGCACAACAAAAGAAGTTACTAATGTTTTTTTGTCAATGTTTATAAGCTTCATGAGATACCTCTATAAGTTATGTAGCGTAGAGAAAAGATAAGCACTAGTTACTTTTGGACTTAGCTATTTAGGCTTCTCGATTCATATTGTTATGGCCTAAAATAAGTATACTGATTTGTCTTAGCTTGAGCACAAATGTTGAAAGTAAATAACAGATAACAAAATATAAGCTACTGAAATACTAATCTAGAGAAAATAATAAATATATGAGAGAAAGAGAAACAAGATAGTATTTATGTTCTTCAGGTTTAAGTGCCGCCTACGTCCACGGGTGCACTATTTGATGTATTAGATTAATGGGAAAAATCCATCGATGAATACAATAGTGAAGCCCTTAAGTTCTCTCTAGAATTAGACAACATAAAAGTTAGGAAAAATATCTTGAATCCACTAAAAGTGTGGATGTGTCTTATATTTATAAGTGGTTGGAAGAGGGAGAAGAGAGAGTGATGGGTGTCCTTCCTTTATAGGTTAAGCATATAGACACTTTATATGCTTGTGAGAGAATAATTATAAAATAGTTATTGGCACATGCAAGAGATATTTTCATATCTCCCAAATGTTCATGTGCAATTAATGATGTTGATGTCATTCTTTCAAGTTATTCATGATTTCTATAACGGATTTAGTTAACAGCTGACTGCTAACTAACGGAGTAAAACTATATGTAAAAACTGTTGGGGTCATCGGCTCATGTTCTGGTAGGATTATGAGGATATTCTCGGCTCAGGATTTCATCAGATAGTCTGTGAGCGAGAAAAATTACTTATGAAATGTAAGGATAAATTTCCAATCGAGTCAATTTGTAGTGTTGGCTTAATTCCGAACAAAAATATTTGAGTCGTAGGATAGAGGTTGTCACTTCAAGCCTATGACGTTGATGTTGAAGACGTAGCAGCCAAGCTAAATTGAAGATATCATCATTGTCGGTTTTTATTCCATGTTTAAACATCATCCACATTTGAATTTTCTAAGGTGTCTAAAGGTATGAATGCATTAATATATATAGGGACTTTGAAATTTATTTTGGGCATGTTAGTATTTTTGTTATTTTTTTTGAATTCATATTATCTAAAGATTTTGTTCTTGGACACCTTTCCTTAGAAAAATCATAACTAAAATAAAAAAAAATACGAAACTGGTGGACACGCGTTTGTATCGAAATTATCTAGATTCATGCCCTAAAATGTCGTTAGAAAGGTCGTTCGAAGGACCTCGCTTGAATGATATTTCAAATGAGATTTTTTTCTTTCTGAAATATCGTTAGAAATGTCGTTCGAACAACCCTGGAATGTCATTCGAACGAGATTACAGTCTTCGAGCAGTTTTTTGTCAGTTTCTCTAAACCTCCCCACTAACCCACTTTCTTTTTACCTAATTTTAATAGTGCGGGAATAGATTTTTCTAAGTGAATTTTTCTAGATTTTCAAGTGCTCTTGAGAACCAAAAACTTTTCTAAGAAAATTCCCTTAGTGTTTGCTTATCAAAAGGAAATTATCTTAAGAACAAAACCAAGTTTTACATCCATAGTTTTAGTTTAATCCAAGTTCCTATTTATATATCTTTGCTTGGATATCGTTTGGCACGGGGATCTTCTCTACCCATTGAAGGAGAAAGTTTAGGTTCTTTTTCTACCCCAAAAAGGAGATCATTTTTGCAGGGACATTCTCATATAGTGAAAGTGACCGTGTGTGGGTTTACGGTAGCTATGCCCCATTGGTGTATTCCAAGATTTCTGTGGAATCCGGAGTTATCGACTTCGCAGAGGTTGGAGAATGAAGGATCATTTAGGCTTTGAGGGAGTCGAGTCGAGGAAGTAAGTCTCTTGTCGTGTCTTTTGTAAAAATACCATACTTAGTGGACTTGTAGGCAGTCCGTCCGAGATTTTTCCCGTTGTGGGTTTTCCTCATACATTGCGGCGTAGTGTGATTGTGTTTATTTTATCTTGCAAACTCACATAGATCCATGCTTAGGTCTAATCAAGATAAAATCTGATTTAAAAACAATTAGTTTAATTTGGTGGTAATTTATTTTGGATTAAATTTTAGTTTAATTTAATTCAGTTGGCATTAATTTAATTTGATAATATTTATGCTTAGTTTGTTTAACTTGAATTGGATTGAATTTTAATTAAGTGAAAATTAAAATGTTTGTGTAGTTTAATTTCACTTTAAGTTTAACTTAATTTTTCATGTTTTTTATCGTGCTTTTAAAGTAAAGAAAATTAAAAAAAATTGAAAAATTAAATTTTAGTATATCATTGAACCATCTCATAATTTGTAGTTTAAAATTTGGGGGCATTCGCTCCAACATGATTCTTTTTTCTAATGCTAAAGGTTGCCACGTGGGAGATGCTGGGAGTGTTGATAGGTTCTTAAGGCACTTTTGTTTGGGGAAGTGTGATGCCAGTTTTGAGGCATCAGTTTCCTTTCCTAGGCATGACTTCACATGCAATTTCCTAAATGTAATCATTACCACCAAAAATGTATAAAAACCATTTTTTCTATAATTTTAACATTTTTAAATCATTTTCTTCGCTAGAAAGCTTTTAATAGAGATTAATTGTCTTTTTTGGAAAAACACCATCGTCTCCGTCTAGCAACTCCCTTTTTTTCCATTTACGATTGTTGCCTTGTCTAAACAATCTTTTTCGGTGGGGGTTTCTCTTTCGAATCATTTGTTTCTAGTTTTTAGGAAATTTCAGATTCTTCTTTCATGGTCTAGGATTTCAAGTAGGCTCTTCGCCCTTTTTAAGATTAATGGGGTTTAGTTCTACAAATTTCTTCAATTTTCTGTTGTAATTTCTTGTTGTTGTTAATTGTTGTTGCTGGATTGATTGTTGATCAAAGTTTGATGGGAAATTACCCGTAGGTGTCCATTAAGTTGGTTGGCATAGGATTTCGTGGTTTTAGGGAATTTTAGGTACTTTAGGTTATTTTCTCGCCCAAATCTTTTACTTTGAAAGAAGCAATCCCCAAGCCCTTGTTGAATCGTAATCCGAGATCAACGAATTGTTCTCGGGTTTCTATGAGGCTAGGGAACTTATTCCATTACAAATCATTCGTCCAGAGGACAGTCTAAATCATCCAAATTTCACCCCAAAGGTTCCATCTTTATTTGGGTCTTATCCCTAGTCACTTGACATAGATTATAGTGGATTTGAGTTTGTAGGATTTTTCAATGCAGATGAGGTCAACTGCCAACCTAATGGTATAAACTATGTGAACACAGTCGCTAAAATATCCATATTTAACCTTGGGGCTATGTCTCAAAGTGTTATGTCTGACAGATATAGGCCTTCCATCTCTCCCGTTATTGTAGCTCCTATCGAGGAGATTACTTTTAGCATTTCTGGTGATTCATATGACCCTGTTAACACCGAAGCTAAATACTATGGTTATGACATAAGTGAGGATGAATTGGAGGAGCTAAGAGACTTGTATTCTCTACAATTTATTATCTATTGTAGGGTAGTGGACTTTGATGAGTGAGTATATCATCAACATTATGCTGACGAAATTTGCTTTTAGATGTGGGCATTGAAGTTTGGAGTTCATCTTCCCATCTATCCAATAATCATGTAAATCTTGAGTATGGGGTGGGTCCTACTTAACTCTCCCTAACACTTACCAAATAATTTTAGGGGAAATTATTTTTAGAGGTTATGAATTTGACATTTCTAGGGATGTATTTAAGAGGATATATGACATCAAAGACAATGCCAAAGCCTTTGGCTATTATTATTTTGTTTTGAGGAACTCTCACTTGAAGCTAGTAAAGGATTCCTATACGATCAATTATAGTTGGGAAAATTAAATTTGTATTTTTGTTTAGTGAGTGGGAGTTCGACTCAAATGAGGGGGATTAGGCTGACATGGTTCCCCATGAATACTGTGGGATGGACCGAATTTATATATACATTAACTCTTCCAGTCCTTTTATTATTGTTACATAATTTGTACTGATGTTCTTGTCTAAAAAAATTTCAATGAAGAAGGCATTGAAGTTATTGTACATTCAGAAGGGATTAGTGAGGAGTATTAATATTGATGACCCCTCAACCTTTAAGTACCTATTTTGTTAAAAAACATTTACCGACCACGGGTACTAAGTACGTATTGGTGTTGTATTAGGGGAAGAACCTCCCACACCACCTCCAACTAAAATTCCACTTGCAGATGAGGCCGATGAAGAAGACGAGCAAGATATCGACGAAGGTAAAATTTCTTTAAGTTTTTTATTGTCTTTAACTTTTCACCGTAATTTTTCTAACGTCTAAGTTTTATGGACCTTTAACTCCCAAGTAATAGTGATCACGATTCCAATGAAGTTTCCTCTAAGAAAAATGCTAAAGGATGAGGCCAAAATGAAGGCTAAGTGTCAAGCCATATCTAGAAAGAAAGCTCAGGCTAAATCCAAGAAGAAGGCTGATGATGAGGTTCAAAAGAGAACTAGTGTTATTATTATTATTGCTAATGCTATGGATAAGAAAAAATGGAAGGTTATTGGATAAGAGGCCATTGGATGGGCCAAATGCCCAAAATAACTCAAGCGTATAAAAGTTGAGGGGACAAATACAACTCCTCCTCCTATGGAGCGCATTTTAATTAATGGAAATCCTTCTTGGAGGTTGGCCATGGAAACTGGGATATGTAGTCATTATGCTTCGGTAGAGCCATATTTATTTAATCCAAAGAACCTTGTAACCTTTGACTATACTAAGAAAGATAAATATTTAATCTTCCATGGATGTGCTTGACTATCGTTACAACAATCCAGATTTTGAATTATTTAGGAATCTTGACGGTGATACTTTGTGGAAGGTTCTTTACTAAAGAGCCTATATGGAAAGTTCTTCGTATACTTTTTGTTTGTTTGCTTTTTCAATATGCTCTACTTTTTTTGACCTCGATATATTTCTTTTTCAAAGCACAGTGGATGTCACTATTTTGTGAGAGAACCTTGTAACCAGTCACTTTTCCTACCAAGAGAATAAATAAACCAGCGACGACCTCTCTTAGTAGAACACTAAGCTGTAAGAATACCTTAAACAGTTTGCATATGATCTGAATAAGTCTTGTGATGAGTAACAAAAGAGGGATGAGAAGCTTGTCATAAAGACACTGGCCCTTATCTCAATTCAGGAGGAAAATCAAAAGCTAAAGGATTAGTCTAACATTGATGCCATAAGGCATCAAAGTCTTAAAAAGGCCCTTTCCATTTTTAATAAAGATCATGACAAATCTAATGAATCCCTTTCCAAGGCTGAAGAAAGCGTTATTTAACAATTCAATGCCTATGGTGTCTTTATTGTTAAGAAGATTACCTTATTCATTGAATGTTATAAAGATCTATAAAAGATGGTGGTCAAGCATTACCCAAATATTGCGAAGGTTGTCAGAAAATGGGAGGGTAATGATGAAGTTAAATTTCTAGAAACAGAGGAAGAGATAGATGTGGATATTCTATATATTGAGGATGAGGAAACTGGTTAAGACGAAGAGGTTTCTATTGACGAGACCATTCCTCTGATAGTTCCTAAAGTTGCCTAAGACACTTCCATGACCGAAGATATTAATGTTAATCCTCCTCAAATTGCTTAACCTAATAAAAAGACTCATGTTTTTACTTTTGGGGTACCCTGATGCTCTTAAGGAGGGATGGGAAACATGGGATTTAATTGACATTCCAACTGCAAGAATGCGCATATGCCTCCTTGATTTGTATTTTTACGAAGCTTTAATTTGAACAATATATATACTGATTATATTGGCTAAGAATTTTCAATGAATGGATAGTTTATTTAAAGCCAAATGTTATCCAACTGCTCTACTTGTCTGCATGAATGAATTGTTCACTATGTTTAATTTTCTTCAAGTTATTTTGCTTGGACAAAATGTTAACCTTCAATAGTAATCCAGTGTTTTTCTGTTGTGAATTTTTTTTAGAAAGTTTAGGTGGTCAGATCTTATAAACCCACCATTATTTATAGATCTTAAATTAGAATAGGCCTTCTAGTAGTTTAGTCGTATGGTTTTGACGTCAAATTTGGTCACCTACTCACTACCAAGTTAACGAACTTAAGTTATTTTGAATTAGAATCTACCATTGCTTTATCCATCTTACTAGTCGTATGGGTGGATCCTTTCGTCTTGATCATATGAATAACATTGGTTTTCCAGGTCGGCCAAAGGTAATAGGACTTATCCTTGCATTAGTCATCTTATTGGTCAGTTGTGGTTGGATCTTATCAACTTGATATGATTGCACTCGATATCTCAGATTTTTCTAACTTCTTGATCTTGACTTGTCTAAGATAAAGACATTCATGAAGTGTAGTCTGATTGTAGTCATTCTTATATTCTCGACTCATTGATATCTTTGGCCTAGGATTCTTACACATATCTTACACCAATGAAATAGGCTTTGAATATTAATGAGAACTTGAAATTATAGAAAGATGTAGAGTAAGAATTGTTAATTCTCATTGATTGATGAAAATTAATTACAAATTACTAAAAATTGTTCACATAGCATTTTGATCTCTAAACTGTAATGTACTTATCTCTATTGATAATACTTCCTCAAATGTTCAGTGTTCCATGAATTTTTCTACTAATCACCTTCCAAGGTTTCAATCTGATAGGTCCCAGGTTGTAATACTATAAAAATTATCTATAGGCCATGCTGGTTAGGTTTAAACTCATTTTTCTTCTAGATAACTTTCTTCAGAACATAATCTCCTTATATAAGGGTACTTGGCTTTACTATTTTATTTTAAAATTGAGTTGTTCACTACTAGTAGGTTATCACTCGAAGAGCTTCATGCTCCCTGACTTCCTCTACCAGATCAAGATTAATTCTGGACTTTAAATCACTCTTAGGTGATTTGAAGTTAAGTACTATATGTCTGTGTAGGCCGATCTCAATAACCACCACATCAGTGCCTGACACTGTCTTAAAGGGGGTCTTACTAGTGGTTGTCCTCAACGTAGTCCTATAGGCCTAGAGCACATTATACTGTCATTAATCCAATTCCCTACAGCATCACCCACTCTTCTTTTCATTCCATCCAATAAGGTCATATTGGTGATCGTTTGCTTCTCATTACACTAGAGGCAAAGTGCAGAATGCAGCTTCTTAATCCCCGATCGAATGTAATAGTACTTAAACTTATCATTATCAAATTGTGTTATATGATCAACAATTAAGCTGTAAGACATCCCATATCGACACACGATGTTTTTACATATAAAATGGAAGACCTTCTCATACGATATCACAACTAGTGTTTAACATCCAACCATTTTTTGAAGTAATCTATTGTGACAACTAACTATTTGAATCTGCATCTTGTCTTCGACAATGGGTCGACTAGATAAATGTCCCACATGACAAAGGGCATGGAGATGTGAACGGAGCTAAAGTATCTCTAACTCTACTATGTATCATGGTATATCATTAACATTTATCACACTTTCTAGCATAATTGGTGCAACCCTGAGTGGTGATTCGCTTTACTAATCACGTGCCCGCTGAATGGGCTCCACATAAGCCTTCATGGAACTCCCTGATTAGATCGGTCACTTTAGTTGGATGGAAACATCTTAATAGAGAGATAATAAATCCCTTTCTAAATCGAATTTCCCATTTAAGCATATATCTCAATGCCTTAAAGCGGAGCTTTCGTGCTTCTTTAGGTCTTCTGTTATTGTGTTGATATCCAAATATGCTCGGATAGGATCCATCCACGATGGTGATATATCCAATTCCATTATGAGAAAGACCTCTTCTTCAAATCTTCATTGTGATAGGATTTTAATATGCACTGCTCTTTGGAGCTCTGCCCTTATTACTAATGGAAGATGACCTCATGCATCTGCTACCAAATTTTTGAGTCTTAGGATTTTGACCATTTGTATAGTCTAAAACCTTGGTAATAATGCTTTCACCTTTTGCAAGAATCTTACCATAGACTCCTCCTTTGCTTATTAGACTCCTAGTACATGGTTCATAACCATTTGAGAATCACTGTACACTACGAACCGCTCAGTGCCCAATGACAATACTAGTCCTAGTCCCGCTACAAGGGCTTATAATTCCTCCTATATATTGGAAGACTCAAAGTTGAACCTGGGGGCGTACTCTACATCTGCCCCATTAGGAGTAGTAATAATCGCCCATGCTCCATTTTCATTATCACATTATGATCCATATATAAATAACTACCATACCGGAGGCTTTCTCATAGATTCCATAAATAAAAAATTCAGTCTTAAATAAATTTTTCATTTTCTCCAAATTGCGAGCTCTTTCTTCCTACCAAGATGATGGTTCTTGTCTCTCATTATTCATCTTAGCTAATTTTTCTGCTAATTACTCAGCTGAATTTTCCTGAAAAGTGAACTCTGTTATAAAAGAGACCACTGCTTGTCCTTTGATTGGTGTTCTTGCTCATACGAAATATCATACTCTTCTCTTTCTGCGGCCCAAACCATCATCCTGCCAAAATTTTAGGCTTGTGGATAACTTACTGATGATGAAGGTATATACATACGATAATTATATGTGCTTGAAAGTATGACTTCATTCTCCAACAAGCTTTAATAAAAGCTAATGATAGCTTCTCGAACTTAGGGTATCAGATTTCATCTTCACAATACGAATTCCTAGTGTAATATACTGACTTTTGTATTCCACGTTCTAGATGCACCATTGTCGAGATCACTACCGACTCAAACACTACAGGGTATAAGTAAATATTCTTGCCTAAGATTGGCCTTGATAATAATGGATTATATACAAGGTAATTCTTCTATTCTAGGAAGACTTTATCACACTCCTCGTTCCAATCGAAGGCCTTTATGAGCACCTTGAAGAAAGGAAGATAATAATCAGTAGCCCTTCAATGAACCTCTTAAGAGGAAATACTCTTCTCGTCAGGATTTTGATATCCTTTTTATTTATGGGAGGCTGTATATTTATCAATGCCTATATATTATTATGGATAGCCTCTATGCACTCCTGATAGACAATGAAGCCGAGGAGCCTTCCTTAACTTACTCCATAAACACATTTTGATGGATTCACCTTCATTTGATACTTCTCTAGCTGATCAAATGTTCGACCGAGGTATCTTATATGGTTGAATATTTTCTTATTCTTCACCCGCATATCATCCACAAAAAACTCCATAGTCTTTCAAATATTATCCTCAAAGACATTATTTTACCAGTATTTGGTATGTTTTTTCAACATTTTTGAGTCCAAAGGGAATACCATTGTAGCAATATGTACCTAGACTAGTTATGAATGAGGTATTCTCTCTATCTTCAAGTTTGATCCTGATTTGATTATACCTCGAATAAGCATCCAATAAGTTAAGTATCTCGTGTCCAATGGTAGCATCGACCAACTGGTCATTTGGGGGAACTAGTAGTGATCTTTAAGAAAATCTTTATTGAGGTTGGTAAAGTTGACACACATGCACCACTTTATATTATTCTTTCGGACTATAGAAACATTGTAGAGCCGATCTGGGTACTTGATATCCTTAATAAAGCTTGATTTCTTCATCTTATTAACTCCTCTTGAATAGACATGTTCTTCTCTTGATAGAACACGCGACATTTCTTGTTAGTGGGCTTCGTGTCTTTCATAATGTTGAGTTTATGGAATAGGACAACTAGACTAATCCCTTACATTTCGTCGTTGCTCCAGAAAAACACGTTCATTCTCTGCCTTATGAAATTTGCCAATTCCCTTTTAAGAGTTGGATTCAATGAAGAACTAATTTGGGCTATCTGTTTTGGATGCTCGTTGTCCATATTTACCGGCTCAATATGCTCTACAACCTCACTTGTGACCATTTTATCTTTATCTTGAGGATATAATGTCTCGGTATGGTGAGTAGTGGTTAATTCCTTATATTCGTCCTATTTTACAGACGTGTAGTATCATTCTCACACTTTCACTTGATTTCCCTTTACTATCGTAACACCACAGTTTAAAGGTAAATTCAAACATTGATAGTCAGTCGAGGAAATAACTTCAAACTTCCTCAAGCCTAACCTTCCAAAGATAATGATATAGGGTGAGATGATGTTCTTGTCAAGGACGAAAAAATGCATCTTCTTAGTTTGGTAGGTCAGTTATGTGACTATAATGACCTTAGGCTCTATTGTTCCCAAGGGATAAACATTCTACCGAGAAAAAATAATAAGTGTCTTGTTATACTCCTCCAACATTTTGTTTTCTAATATCAACTTCTTAAAACAATCATATAAAAATACATCTGTAAAGATGTTATTATCTATAAAATTCTTGCTACTCTACTCTCATAGACCATCATGGTGATGACCAGAGGGTTGTTATGTGGATTGAACACGCCAGACAAAACTAATAACAAGACTATACTTATTTACGTTTTAAGAACGGGTTATTAGAGCATCGATGAGGTTCACCTCTCTGACATGTGCATAAGCTTTCGCCATATTAATATGAGATTTACTAGCTGCCGGTACATCAACACTACAAGCATGTCCTTCGATAATAAAGTGATATCCAAAAGATATCTTGCTCACCTCATGACTTGGATCCTTGGGCTTCTTAGGCAAATTTGGACCAGACCTATCATTAGAGTCCTCATGTCGGCCATGCTTCTTCTCATCAGTCTCTATGCAACGAGATTTAGATCGTCTCTTAGGCTTCTGCTCATCCCTGAGCGTATTTGATCAGCCAATGTTATCAATGTACTTCATCATGTTGCCTCAACAAATTAATGAATCTATGTCATTCTTCAAGGCCAAGAAATTGAAGTGTTATGGACATGATCCTTGTGGAACTCGTAATACTTGCTCATATCCCTTCTGTTTAGAAGAGCTTTTAACTTTATCAATCACTTGAGGTCATTACTTCCTCGGATCTCATCAAGGATATGGTGGACACCCATATTGAGTACAGTGTAATCATCATATTTCTTCGACTTGTCAAATTTCTAATAGTCCTTAAACCTTTCTTTGTTGTTCGAGTTCTTTCCATCATTAGACTTAGCATGGCTAGACTCCTTTCTCACCATCGTCTCCTCCACAATTAGCGGTTCTTTTGCTAATGCCTAGTAGAATTTTCTAGGAAGTACAATGCTCATGATAGTGGTGATGGAAATCTTCTCATCATAATCCTCTACCTCAAAGTTATTTATATTGAAACAAGTTATGAACTCCCTTGTCATTTCATTTGCCTATTGGTGGGATCTTAACAAGTGAGCCACCATATTTCTTGGTTTTATGCCGAAGCAAAAGTTTTTGATAAATAGATTTGCTAACTTCTTAAAGTTTGAAATCTACACCCTAGGGAGGTTGTTGTACTATATTTGGGTTTAACCCGTAAGAGTACCGTAGAAGGCCCAACCTTGCAACGCATCTCGTTGGGAATATGATAGATATCAGAAGTAGCTGATACTGATCTATATGAGATATTGGATCATATTTACCATCATATTCGGGAGTGATGAAATGTTGATTGGACATTGTGGGTGTTAAATAACCCAGTACTCTAGTTGTAAATGGAGACCATTGAACATAACCCCTTTGCAAAGGGTTCTTTATATTGATGAGTTCGCCCAGTCGATCATCTAGGTACTGGATAGACCCCTTCTAGGGTTGTTACTCCAGCATGGCATTCGTTGTCTTCTTGTTTATCCTTGTCTTTTGGCTGAGATCTCTTCCTGAACGGAAGTATACTCGACTTTAGCTGACCCTCGCACATTTTCCCTTGACATGAACGAGCACTCGACCCTGAATTCTTCTAGATTCTTCTTTTTACTCTCTAGGCACTCTAGGGTCCATGTATTGGTGTGACCATGTAGCTCTTGGACCCAGTCAATTAAATACAAATCCTCTACTCAATTATTCCAAATTGCTTGGGAATTCCATGAATATGTTTGTTCATCATAATATCAAGTGGATCTGATGGTGGATGTCATTCCAGGCCTCTAGGATATATCATCTCGCCCAGATTATGAATATTTGGACTAACTACCCTTGCCTCGTGAACTTAAATCCAACCTTATTAGGTTCTCAATTACACGATTATTGTACTAATGCCTTAGTTCCCTCTATGGGGCTAGAGGTGGAATCTCATGCCTCCTGTTAGGTTTCTCCCTGATTGATGGGGTGATTGGGTTCATTTTGATCTTATTCCATTTGTCCAGAATACTCTGCGTCAGCTGTTTCATGTTTTCCTACTTAAATTCTTGACTTCTATCCAGGCTCTATAATATCACCTGTAAGTCTCCATAGCTATAGGTATAGGCAGCGGAACCGACACTAGTCCGACTAATTTTTGGGGTTTTGACCATCAAATAAATTGTTGGAAAATAGTGTATCACAGAAAAAAGTAAAGTATCAAAAACGCCATAATATAAATTGCAGAAAAATAATTAGAGAGATGCAAATCTAACAAAAAATTCAAGGAATTAAAGAGAATCAAGTGGAAATTTATAGTAGAAGATTATAATTCAACGAAATGCAAATGAATTGGATTGAGATTCACTAGTTTACCATAAATGGGTATCCTCGAGTTTCAGAAATTAGAAATAGTGGAAAGCCAAAATGGCTAGTGGTTTCTTACCGAGAACACCAATCTCTTATTACCTAAAACTAGTATACTGAATTGTCTTAGATTGAGTATACAAATTATAAGAAAACAACAAATAAGGAGATATAATCTACATAAATACTAATATAGATAAAAGAATAAAGAGATGAGATAAATACAAATAATACATGATTACTTGGTTCGGTTCGAAGTCGTGCCTCGGTCCACATGTTTAGTGTTTGATGTATTGGATTTACAATAGTTAACATATCAAGTTCTCTCTAAAGATGGAAAGCATAACCGCCAGGAAAAATATCTCGGATCACATAAAAGTGTGGATTTGTGTGCTTTGTTAGGCTTTCAAAAGAGGGGGAGAAAAGTGAGTATATGTGTCCCGCCTTTATAAGTTAAGCATATACATGTTTTACATGCTAGTTAGTGAATAATCATAAAGTTAGTTATTGGGATATGGGGGGAATATTTTCATATCTTCCATATGTGCACGTGTAATTAATGATTCTTGCTTCATCCGTTCACATTGTGCATGCTTGTTACAATGGATTTAGTTAACAGTATTGGCTTACTGCTAACTAACTGTCACACCCCAAACGAAATATCCATACTAATCATTTATTATTAGAATAATTAAATCATAATCTTAAGCCCACTGGAAATATAATTCACCTATCCATATTGTACTACATAATTGTGACACCCCGACTAATTAAATACCGGGTAGCTACTCCTTTATTAAATTAATTCAAAATGCCAAGTTGGTCCAGTTAATAGCATCACTGTCGAAAACATTTTAACGATTACTAACCACCTAGTATTTAAAAAGTAAGTGCCAAATTTTAAATTAAGTCTGATTAACATGCAACAAGTGTAATAAAGAATAATAACACCATTCACCATAATGAAGTAAATAGAATAACCATCACGCAATGTAAATAAAGTCTGGAGGAAAAACTCCTCACTACAATCCCACAACTGAAATAAGTAAACCGAATACTAAAACAATACATGCCAAAGTCTGAAAACTGTAATGGAAATGTAACTCTAATAGAAATGGGCAACATGCCCTACAACTGATAGATAATGAATCTGGAATCCAAGTGATAGAGGCGTCTACAAGCAAATCCCTGTAGCTTCCACAAACAGCTACAGCTCGTCACCAGAATGAGTATCCTATGCATGGTGTCCTTGTGGCTGGGCACCTAAAATGGTTTTACAAGAAAAGTAGATTTGAAAGCAAACGGGTCAGAGCCCGAATGTGGAGATATTTTAAAAACCTGCAAGTGCTTTAAAATCATTTAAAACATTAAATGCAAAGTACATGTTAGGACGTTCACTCGCCTGATATTCTCACCTCTCGTCTAACTGTGCACTCCTAACGTAAGTACCCATCTACAACGACACAAACCACTAGCTAAGTGACATCATATCTAGCCAGACTATCATAGGTCCTACCCATATTACTCGGTTCTATTAACATTATAACGCTCGTAATTAAATAGGGGTTTAACGTAAACTCAGATGCTCAATATGCAATATATTTCACTATCAGCTAACTCGTTATGTTTCTCGAAACAATACCGTAATTATTTATACAACATTAACATGAAGGTTCCCATTAATTAAGTGTATATTATTCACGTCATAAATATACAATACAAGCACCCCGAGAACTAAGCTGCGGTGCACACATACTCTGCTATCCATCCCGGTACATCACGTACATAAGGATTACATATTCCGAATCTCTCAGGAATAGTGCACAAATAACAACATCACAAATAATGGAGGCGAACACAGTCACATCACATGGGTCACGCACATACCTACGCTCCCCCGATCAGCGGACTTATTAATATCCCAATAAGTCTTTCTATGACCTATGTTCATCAAGGTAACCAGTCTAAATCCGGGCAACACAAGGATTAGAGGGCCCTAAGCGAACGCAAACCTCCCGTGATAGCAAGTATGGTAGGTATGTCATACACACAATTTATATACCAATACTAAGTAAACACACGTCTTAGTAATCCCGTAGTTTAATTGTAGTACTATTCTCATTCTAGTGCTAATATATAATTTACACACTTTATACGATTCCGGTTTATAATCATACGCGCCCTAAATTTATTCTCACGTCGTAGTAGACACTCACGTCTCAACCCAAACGGTTCATTGATTCAAATCACTCGTATATAATTTACTCCTCATAATAACCCAAAAGTCCCAAATCTATCCATATATCATCAAAGGAATGCTATCTCTATCCTCGAACAAGTTTACGGGACTCCCAAAATCAAAACAGGCCAAAAAGGCCTAAACTGCCAGCTCGTTAGAAGTCTCGTTCGAACGAGGTTGTTCGAACGAGATTCCAGTTCGTTCGAATGAACTGCACCTTCTAACGACATCTCGTTCGAACGAATGTATCGAACGAAATACAGTTCGTTCGGACGAAGGTATCGAACTAAGTCTCCCCTCGTTAGAAGCGACTGGTCAACTCGTTAGAAGCTCGTTCGAACGAGCTCGTTCGAACGACCTGGGAAGGTCTTCTAACGAGAGACCAGTTTTGGCCCAGAATTTCTTGGTTACAATTTTCATCAATTCTTACTCCTCAAATCTCCTCTAAAATTCGTTCCAACAATGTTTTAAGTTCTCTAATCATCCTAAAACATTCTAAGGTCATACACTAACATCTTTTAAGGGATTAATACATCCTAAACATCATTAAATCACAAGTTTCTACCGTTTTCCCCAATTTTCTTCAAGAACATAAACCCTAGATTATTATCATCATAAATTCCTAGAATTTAATCCGTTGTTACATCACATAAATATGAAATCTCTGAATTCAATCTTCAAACCACGTTTCTACATGCAAACCTATACCCAAATTTAAACTAATAACTTCCAATTTCATGGGGTTTCCTTTAACTCTTAAATAAGATTGATTATCAAGATTTCTAACATGGAAGAAGCATTCACTGCATAAAGAATGTAATTTAAATCACTTGCCTTTATTGTCTCTGAATTTGGTGTTGGTTTGGTGAAGATTTCTGCAGAATTTCCTTCTCTTTCTCTCCCTCTCCAAGCTTTCTTCTCCAAAAGGCTATGGTGGCTAGGGTTTGATTTGGGGAAATTTAGGAAACCTAATCTAACAACCCCCGTAGCTTGTTGGGTTAATATGGGTTGGTTAGTGGCTTAGTGGGTCAATTCCCAATCAGATTAAAACTCCTAATTTTCGTCACTTTTAATTCCTCAAAAATACAAAATTACTAAAATGCCCTTTGTGTTGCCGGTATGGCCTAAAAATACACCGGGACCCAAACTACACCCCCGGCTAGTGTTTTCTGACTATCTCGACCCTTCCGGACGCGTTGGCGCACTCAAAACGACCATACGATTTAAAGAATTTAAATTCACTTTTATAATCAAAATATTATACCGTGACGCGGCGGTCACACGCGTCTCAACAAAATTTCCAAAATGCCGTATATCAATCTCACGACAAATTTTTCATAATCCAATATTCATATAAAAACATGTATGCACATAATCAAATACCAACTCGCATCTCGTTAGTATTTTATCCGGATTAATTTCCAATTAATACGCATTTAATTAATTAATCCCAAAAATAAATATAGCCAAAAATACGGGGTATTACATACTTCCCCCCTAATAACTGAATTTCGTCCCGAAATTCAAAAGTAGAAAGTACCTGCTAAAAACAACTCTGGATAACGTTCGCGCATCTCATCCTCGCGCTCCCATGTGGACTCCTCGACATTGTGATGTCGCCACTGAACACGCACTAACGGAACTATCTTTGACCGCATTTTCCTCTCGTTTCGGTCCAAACTAGCAATCGGCCCCTCCTCGTAGGAGCTATCCGGCTGGAGATCGATGTCCTCCACAGCAATGTGAGAATGAGCCAAATTATCTCTAAGGTATTTCCTCAGCGAGGAAATATGGAACACATCGTGAATCCGATGCAAATGCTCCGGTAACCCAAGTCTATACGCAATCGGTCCGATCCGCCCAATAATAGGAAACGGCCCCACATACCTTGGTGCCAACTTCCCCTTCTTCCCGAAATGCATAATCCCCTTCATAGGAGACACTCTGAGCAAAACCTGGTCCCCCACTTGGAACTCTCTGAAAAACCTCTTCGCGTCAGCATAACTCTTCTGCCTGTCTTGAGCTACCCGAATGCGACTCCGAATCCACTCAATCCTTACCGAAGTATCCTGAATCACTTCTGGCCCAAGCAGTTTGTTGTCCCCCACCTCTAACCAACATGCTGGGGAACGATAAGGCCTACCGTACAATGCCTCAAACGGGGCCATGCCAATAGTAAACTGATAGGAGTTGTTGTAAGCAAACTCTACCAGTGGAAGGTACTGCTCCCATCCTCCCCCAAAATCAATGATGCACATGCACAGCATGTCCTCCAACATCTGATTTGTGCGCTCGATCTTCCCATCAGTCTGTGGATGATAAGCCGTACTCAACCTCAGTTCCGTGCCCATGGCCTCCTGGAAACTCTCCCAAAACCTCGAAATAAATATCTTGTCTCTGTCAGACACGATATTTAGGGGCACACCGTGAAGTCTCACAATCTCTGAAATGAAGAGCTGGGCATACTGTCCCGTAGTGTAGTCAGTCCTTACGGGTAAAAAGTGAGCGACCTTGGACAACCTGTCCACAATTACCCAAACGGAGTCGTGACCCCTCTGCGACGTAGGCAACCCCGTGATAAAGTCCATGGATATGCTCTCCCACATCCACACCGGGACCTCCAATGGCTGTAGCAGTCCTGCCGGTCTCTGATGATCCACTTTTACAAGCTGACAAATGGCGCATTTCGAAACAAACTCATCGATATCTCTCTTCATACCGCTCCACCAATACTGCCTTCTCATGTCTTGGTACATTTTGTCCCCTCCGGGATGTACCGCGAACTGTGAGCCGTGCGACTCTGCCATCACCTCGTGTCGCAATCTCTCCCCTTCTGGAACTACCAATCTCCCATTGAAGCGTAATCCCCCGTCTGAGCTGACGGTATAGGACTCGACTCCCTCTGCTAGTAATCGAACTATCTGCTCCTGACAGAACGAGTCATTAGCCTGTGCCCGTACTACCTTCGTGACAATCTGCGGTGTAACAGTCATCACAGACATGAAAGATCGGGCCACTGCATCCCGGTGTCCCAATTCCTTCCACTTTGCCTTCCACACCTCTGCCACCTCATCTACTGGCCTACGGCTCAACGCGTCTGCTACCACGTTAGCCTTACCCGGGTGATACTGGATATCGAACTGGTAGTCCTTCACAAACTCAAGCCACCTATGCTGCCGCATATTCAACTCCTTCTGCGTGAACAGGTACTGTAGGGACTTATGATCCGTGAACAGTTGGAACTTCTCCCCCAAAAGATAATGCCTCCAAATCCGTAGGGCAAATACCACTGCCGCCAATTCCAAATCATGCGTGGGGTAATTCTTCTCATGAGTCTTAAGCTTACGGGAAGCATAAGCTATGGCCTGTCTCTCCTACTGCAATACACCTCCAAGTCCTTGTAAAGACGCGTCGGTGTAAACCAAATACTCAACTCCCGGTCTCGGCAATGCTAACATAGGTGTTGAGGTCAATTTGTCCTTTAATTCATCGAATGCCAACTGACAGGCGATACTCCAGATGTATGGCACACCCTTACGAGTCAGATGTGTCAAAGGACCTGCTATGACACACCCCAACCCAGTTACTTATAATTAAGTTTGAAAGTCAAAGTGAGTCAAACCATAATTAATCTAACCAAACCATAATCACTAGTTTTGATTTCAGAGTCATCATTGTAAATTCATATAACTGAAAACATTTTTTACAACATCAGAGTAATGATGCCCATAAAAACTTTCTTGAAGGACAAGTTAACTTAATTACATCATTTACATTTACACAAAATCATAGTTTCTCTCATTCCTGGCTAACCCAACCCGACCTCCTAGATTTGGTAGTGACATCGCGTTACCTGAAAAATGTGAACATAGGAACCATGAGCAAAAATAGCCCAGTGAATGCATCACTACTAAACTACTGCATGAATTTAAATGCAATAAATCATGTCCATATACTTATGTATTTACTTATCCGGCTCATTCATAATGAATGACCAACTTTTCCAAATCATGATTCACATATCCTGTCTAAATAGACAATTCTCCCCCATTCCTGGTCGAGGAGTAACCCCTTGTCATTAATAGACAAATCTCCCCCATTCCTGGTCGAGGAGTAACCCCTCATTTGAGTAAACCGAAATGAACAATTTCATATTCATTTTATTATGATCATACCCACAACACGATACAAATACATCATTCCAGTGAGTACACTCACCTTGGGTTGTCAACTACGTATCCAGGTTTCCTTCTGGTGCAGCTGAACTGGTTTTATTAGACCTTACACCTGTCAATCCAACTAAATTAGTACTTAACCTCAATCATAAATATTATCCAAACATAATTATGTAACTTTCCATGACCATACATCAACAATACAATTCCAATTAAGTCACATTCCATAAAACATAGGTAAAGGCAAACAATGATGTACATATTGATAATGTTACGGACATTCAACCATAGGAAGTACCTTATGAGAAATTTATAACCAAAGTCAAGTAAACATGAAATTATACTCCTCAATGTATATACACATGAAACATTTATTCAAAGTACCCTTTGTAACGACGAAATACAAACATTCATTCAAGGGGTATCCAATATGGCCTGAAATTATTGTACTACATACTTAACCATCCTATGTTCCTAAATTGTATAAATTCAGGGGTCCAACCTCATCAATATGAAAACATATATGAATATACTATCCAGTAAAAGTGACGGTGTAATTTTTCAAGCTTCCTAGGGCAAGTTATGACCATTTCTCTACAACACAAGAAATCTGCCCTACAAGCTCCTCTATTGTTCCTTCAACTTCCAAGAATTTTCATAATTTTTCTACATCATAAATTTCCATGATTTTCAACCCATTTTCATTAAACATACTGAATCGTACATAATTAAAGTTTCATAATTGTTTGACTTCATTTGCTATCTCAAAATCTTGACTAAACTCAGGGCATACCGAAATGAAGTATAAAAACAGAAATCACGTACCAACTTGAAATCATCATTACGGCCTAACCACAAGGAGATAAATTCTAATTTTCAGATATGATATGAATATATGAGTCTAATTTCATATCCAATTGTAATTTCTCAATTACAGTAAGTACACAGTTAGATATTCAAGTTTGAATACAAGGGGTTTCAATACAAAGCAAATTTAAGGGTTTCTACATTCAACTTAACATAAACTTGCATATAACCATACATACATATAAAGGGCTGAAACTTTCGTAAACCTATGATGATTTAGATCATATAAATCATTAATATAAGATAAATAACTAGAATTGTAATTAGGATTACCTTCAGGGCTTTTTACGTAATTTCTACCGATTTTTCTACACCTTTTCTCCTCACTTTTCCTTCCTAAACTTCTACCTTCTCTTTCCTTAAGCTTAAAACCCTCTCATGGCTGATCTTGACTGAAGGATAAGTCTATTTCAAGGTTATAAGGTCGGCCAAGGCTGCCTCCCAAGCCAACCAATCAAATTAAACCATTTGGTTTAATAAAAGACAATTTACCACTTAAAGGGAATTGACCAAATTGCCCCTTGTTCGTAAATTCGGTATAACTCTTTACTCGGGCATCCATTTGATGATCCGTTTGTTGTGTTACAACCCTAACTCACATTTCTACAACTATCTAGTTTTCACCTCAAGTCAATTGTAATGTTACAATGGTCAAAACTAGTCTTAAACAGGAACATTTCTATCGAAAATAACCAAATCTTGTGTTCGTACATAACTCGACATTTCATGATTTATGAAAGTAGGATTAGACTAAACATAAGAACTTAATATTAGATATACAAATAACACATTATTCATATCACATAATATAAACATGATTTAAATATAATTTATCAAAATTATATTCGGGTTGTCACATGCTATCTCAGAGAAACCCCGAATAAACCTCCTGTAGTATCCTGCTAGACCCAAGAAACTAAGAATCTCAGTCGGTGTCGTGGGCTGTCCCCACTCCCTCACCGCTGATACTTTCCCCGGATCAACAGATATTCCCCGTTCGGAAATGATATGTCCCAAAAACTGGACCTCCTTCAGCCAAAACCCGCATTTCTCATATTTTGCATACAACTCGTTCTGACGAAGTGTCTGCAAAACCTACCTCAAATGCTCGGCGTGCTCCTCCTCTGTCTGGGAGTAAACTAGAATATCATCAATGAAGACAATGACAAACTGGTCTAGGAAATCCCTGAACACTCTGTTCATCAAGTCCATAAACACTGGTGGAGCGTTGGTCAAACCAAAAGGCATAACCCGAAACTCGTAAGAACCATATCTCGACAAGAACGCAGTCTTCGAGACATCCTCCTCCCTGATATGCAACTGATGGTATCCCAATCTCAAATAAATCTTTGAGAAGAAAGAAGCTCCCCTCAACTGGTCAAATAGGTCATCGATTCGAGGCAACGGATACTTATTCCGTATCGTGACCTTATTCAACTCTCGGTAGTCCACACACAATCTCAGTGAACCGTCCCTCTTCTTCACAAACAAAACTGGAGCGCCCCAAGGTGAGGTACTCCTGCGAATAAAGCCCTGACCTAACAGCTGCTCTATCTGATCCCGTAACTCCCTCATCTCAGCTGGAGCCATACTATACGGTGCGCGTGCTATATGTCTCGTACCCGGTAGCAAATCTATAACAAAGTCTATCTCTCGACTGGGGGGTAAGCCTGGTATCTCCTGAAACACATCCGAATACTCCCTGACTACTGGGATAGAATCTAAAGGAATCACTACCTCCTTAGAGGTATCCTCCTCAATGTAATACAGATGAGCGGTGGATCCTCCCTCTGGGCGAGGCATCGCCACTACAAACATCGCTTGCCCCGGAATGGCAAAAACAATGCTCCCGCTGAAGCAATCAATTATGGACCTATAAGCTACGAGCCAATCCATACCGATAATCACATCGTGAACATGCATATCTAATACTAACATGTCTGCAGGTAATACCAAACCACCAATCTATACCCCCACTCCCCGGAATATAAAGAAAATAAGTGACCCACTCCCCAATGGTGAGTCGACACACGTCACTGTGCTCTCTGCCGTAGCTAACAATCCTAAAGCTTTCGCGAAGTGTGTAGCTATAAAACAATGTGTAGCCCCCATATCAAACAATACCCGACCCATAGTGCCATGGATAGGAAACGTACCCTCAATCGCGGGCGGTGCCTGTGGAACTGCAGCTTGGTGGACGTTGTAGACACGTCCATACTGTAGCTGCCCCTGCTGAACTGGGACTGCTGGAATGGGTGGCAATGCTGCCATCTGTGGCGGTGCGGGGAGAGCGGCGGGAAACATAGGCCTTTGTGGCTCCTGGCGAGCACCCTGCTGCTGCTGCTGTAGGGCCCTGCCCCTATCAGGACAATCCTGTCGCTTATGGCCAGTCTTGCCACAAACAAAACACTTCCCTGGGAAGTTCCCTCCCCTCTGCCCCTGCTGTCCCCGGCCCTGGTGGCCGTTTCCGTTCCTCCCTTGGCCCTGCTGGCCCTGGTGAAACTGCTGCCCATTCTGCCCCTGTTGGCCCTAATGGCCGTTTGGACCCTGATGGCCCTGACGGAAACCTCCATGTCCCTATCTGTAGTTCCCTGATCGGAACCTCTTCTGATCCCCCTGCTGCTCACCCTGTCTCTGCCCCTGAACAGATTGTGCCCCACCGGCACCATTTCCTCCAGTCCTGCCCTGATGGCTAGACTCTCCCGACCTCTTGCCCTCAGCCATATGAAAGCGGTGGTCCTGGCAGTGTAACAAAGCAGCGCTAACCACATCAGAATACGTGGCCAACGAAAGGTTCCCTAACAGATGCTGACAGATCCTCCAAGTCAACCCGTCGGTGAATTTCTCAATCTTCTTCTTCTCTATTGGTATCTCATCTGGAACGATATTCAACAGATTCGTGAACTCGGCCTCATACTCGGCCACGGTCTTACCCTCTTGCCTCAGATTCATCAGTTTCCTCCTCATTTCCGTGTGAACAGCCGACGGAAAGTACTTGCGGTCAAACCGCACCCAGAAGTCCTGAATAGTGAGAGTATCCCTCTCCTCCACGGTGGTAATAGACTCCCACCACTGTAGTGCAGATCCAACTAGCTTGAAAGTAGCTAGCACCTGCTTCTGGACGTCCGTGCACTCATATATCCTTAAGTGCCTCTGCATATCCTTCCTCCACTGGCTCGAGACTACTACATCTGAGCTACCTGCAAACTCTGGCGGATGCGCTTTCTGAAAAGCGTCACGTACACGTTCCCAAGTAGACGGGAATGCATTTGCCTGTACTGGCGCGGCAACCGGCGCCTGAGGTGGTGCCTGCTGAACAACGGCAATTGCGGCATTTACCGCTTGGGCTACTATAGCTGCAACCTCAGCGGCGTTCATCATGCCCTGAACTGGAGCGGGCTGGGCTTCGGGCGTTGCATCCCTGGGAACTCGTCGTGCACGTCGTGGAGGCATCTGAAATAAGAACAAAGTTTATAAGTTCGCTGTTATAAACTTAAAATAGCTGAAGAACGAAGAAGACACAAAAAGAGTACAACAGTCCTAAAATATAGGGCTCTATATCAAAGAAACTTAGCGGAAACATAATAAGCCGTCAGATCCTAAAGGACACTAGAACCTGATGCTCTGATACCACCTGTGACACCCCGACTAAATAAATACCGGGTAGCTAATCCTTTATTAAATTAATTCAAAATGCCAAGTTGGTCCAGTTAATAGCATCACTGTCGAAAACATTTTAACGATTACTAACCACCTAGTATTTAAAAAGTAACTGCCAAATTTTAAATTAAGTCTGATTAACATGCAACAAGTGTAATAAAGAATAATAACACCATTCACCATAATGAAGTAAATAGAATAACCATCACGCAATGTAAATAAAGTCTGGAGGAAAAACTCCTCACTACAATCCCACAACTGAAATAAGTAAACCGAATACTAAAACAATACATGCCAAAGTCTGAAAACTGTAATGGAAATGTAACTCTAATAGAAATGGGCAACATGCCCTACAACTGATAGATAATGAATCTGGAATCCAAGTGATAGAGGCTTCTACAAGCAAATCCCTGTAGCTTCCACAAACAGCTACAACTCGTCACCAGAATGAGTATCCTATGCATGGTGTCCTTGTGGCTGGGCACCTAAAATGGTTTTACAAGAAAAGTAGATTTGAAAGCAAACGGGTCAGAGCCCGAATGTGGAGATATTTTAAAAACCTGCAAGTGCTTTAAAATCATTTAAAACATTAAATGCAAAGTACATGTTAGGACGTTCACTCACCTGATATTCTCACCTCTCGTCTAACTGTGCACTCCTAACGTAAGTACCCATCTACAACGACACAGACCACTAGCTAAGTGACATCATATCTAGCTAGACTATCATAGGTCCTACCCATATTACTCGGTTCTATTAACATTATAACGCTCGTAATTAAATAGGGGTTTAATGTAAACTCAGATGCTCAATATGCAATATATTTCACTATCAGCTAACTCATTATGTTTCTCGAAACAATACCGTAATTATTTATACAACATTAACATGAAGGTTCCCATTAATTAAGTGTATATTATTCACGTCATAAATATACAATACAAGCACCCCGAGAACTAAGCTGCGGTGCACACATACTCTGCTATCCATCCCGGTACATCACGTACATAAGGATTACATATTCCGAATCTCTCAGGAATAGTTCACAAATAACAACATCAAAAATAATGGAGGCGAACACAGTCACATCACATGGGTCACGCACATACCTACGCTCCCACGATCAGCGGACTTATTAATATCCCAATAAGTCTTTCTATGACCTATGTTCATCAAGGTAACCAGTCTAAATCCGGGCAACACAAGGATTAGAGGGCCCTAAGCGAACGCAAACCTCCCGTGATAGCAAGTATGGTAGGTATGTCATACACACAATTTATATACCAATACTAAGTAAACACACGTCTTAGTAATACCGTAGTTTAATTGTAGTACTATTCTCATTCTAGTGCCAATATATAATTTACACACTTTATACGATTCCGGTTTATAATCATACGCGCCCTAAATTTATTCTCACGTCGTAGTAGACACTCACGTCTCAACCCAAATAGTTCATTGATTCAAATCACTCGTATATAATTTACTCCTCATAATAACCCAAAAGTCCCAAATCTATCCATATATCATCAAAGGAATGCTATCTCTATCCTCGAACAAGTTTACGGGACTCCCAAAATCAAAACAGACCAAAAAGGCCTAAACTGCCAGCTCGTTAGAAGTCTCGTTCGAACGAGGCTGTTCGAACGAGATTCCAGTTCGTTCGAACGAACTGCACCTTCTAACGACATCTCGTTCGAACGAATGTATCGAACGAAATACAGTTCGTTCGAACGAAGGTATCGAACGAAGTCTCCCCTCATTAGAAGCGACTGTTCAACTCGTTAGAAGCTCGTTCGAACGACCTGGGAAGGTCTTCTAACGAGAGACCAGTTTCGGCCCAGAATTTCTTGGTTACGATTTTCATCAATTCTTACTCCTCAAATCTCCTCTAAAATTCGTTCCAACAATGTTTTAAGTTCTCTAATCATCCTAAAACATGCTAAGGTCATACACTAACATCTTTTAAGGGATTAATACATCCTAAACATCATTAAATCACAAGTTTCTACCTTTTTCCCCAATTTTCTTCAAGAACATAAACCCTAGATTATTATCATCACAAATTCCCAGAATTTAATCCGTTGTTACATCACATAAATATGAAATCTCTGAATTTAATCTTCAAACCACGTTTCTACATGCAAACCTATACCCAAATTTAAACTAATAACTTCCAATTTCATGGGGTTTCCTTTAACTCTTAAATAAGATTGATTATCAAGATTTCTAACGTGGAAGAAGCATTCACTGCATAAAGAATGTAATTTAAATCACTTGCCTTTATTGTCTCTGAATTTGGTGTTGGTTTGGTGAAGATTTCTGCAGAATTTCCTTCTCGTTCTCTCCCTCTCCAAGCTTTCTTCTCCAAAAGGCTATGGTGGCTAGGGTTTGATTTGGGGAAATTTAGGAAACCTAATCTAACAACCCCCGTAGCTTGTTGGGTTAATATGGGTTGGTTAGTGGCTTAGTGGGTCAATTCCCAATCAGATTAAAACTCCTAATTTTCGTCACTTTTAATTCCTCAAAAATACAAAATTACTAAAATGCCCTTTGTGTTGCCGGTATGGCCTAAAAATACCCCAGGACCCAAACTTCACCCCCGGCTAGTGTTTTCTGACTATCTCGACCCTTCTGGACGCGTTGGCGCACTCAAAACGACCATATAGTTTAAAGAATTTAAACTCACTTTTATAATCAAAATATTATACCGTGACGCGGCGGTCACACGCGTCTCAACAAAATTTCCAAAATGCCGTATATCAATCTCACGACAAATTTTTCATAATCCAATATTCATATAAAAACATGTATGCACATAATCAAATACCAACTCTCATATCGTTAGTATTTTATCCGGATTAATTTCCAATTAATACGCATTTAATTAATTAATCCCAAAAATAAATATAGCCAAAAATGCGGGTATTACAATAATGTGCATAATAAAGATAATATTATTCTTGTACCATAAAGAAACCAATATCAGAGTCATAATTAAGCGGACATACAATACTATGATTAAATATTACAATCATCAAATCAATCTAAGCTAACTCAATATATACAATGTGTGAGTATATTAAAAGATTCAGTGTGATATTGATAAAATACCAGTATTTAAACCCTAGCTCTCTCCAACGGTGCAACTCTCAAAGTTACCAGTCATATGGTATCCTAGCTGGCAGCGTACAAACCTGAAATTGTTAAAATATAAACCGTAAGCATTTAGCTTGTTGAGGTACTCCTTCCTTGCAATGGAATAACAATTATATATCGAATCGGTGGATATAAAATCCGAACAATCCTGCCATTGGCAATAACAAATCCTTGATTATAAGATCCAAATAATTCTTCCCATTGGCAATAACAAATCCTGGATCATAAGATCCAAATAATTCTATCAATTGGCAATAACAAATCCTATATCATAAGATCCAAATAATTCTGCCCATTGGCAATAACAAATCCTGGATCATAAGATCCATATAATTCTGACCATTGGCAATAACAAATCCTGGATATTTGAATATCCAAAAAAATCATGAATACCGAAGTATTCAAACAAATCCGTTCTTAGAGCTATATTCAAATCCAACATATCATTTCCATATCTATATATGAACAATCATAAGTACACTCACCTTGATAGTTTAACCGGCTTTTCCCTTGCCTTTATCCGGTACTTGTTCCATAAGATCTTATTCACTTCCTATCATTCTTACAATATTAGTATCATCATAATATATTAATAATCCAAATAATGATTTAAACATAATTCAATCCATAAGCATCATATGATTCCATTCAAATCATTTATCATAAGTGAAGTTCCATCCAAATTCATGTTAATATATTTAACATATCCAAATCATAGACCAAATATACATTTATTTATTCATGGTAATTCAATCCTTATCATATTAGGATTCCAATACAACAGACGGTGCGATATTTCAAGTTTCTTAGAGCGAGATAGGCCCATTGCTTTACTACCTCGCAAATCTGCCCTATAGGCTCATATATTGTTCAATCAACTTTCAAGAATTTTCATAATTATTATAAATCATAAATTTTTATGATATTTAACCCAATGTCAGAAAACATATTTAATAACACAAGATTAAAATTTCATAATTTTCAGAGTTCACATATGGTATGCATACTTTCACCCTTGGGGCATATTTCATACCCGAACTTCAAACTCTCACCAAAGACTCATTTCTTGGTAGTTTCACATGATTTTCGGATATGTCATACATATATGAGTCCAGGTTAATATCCAGTTGGAATAAATCAATTTAATTAAGTATAAAAAATATATAAAAGTTTGAATAAACAAGGTTTCTAAACAAAGCAATTTTAGGGTTTTGTACATTCAACTTAACTAAAACATTCATCTAACCACACATATATACCAAGGGCCAAAATTTTAGTAAAAAATGATGATTTATATCATCTTAAACATTAATATAAGAAAAATAACAAGATTTGTTGTTAGCATTACCTTTGGGGCTTTTACGTAATTTCTACGGATTTTTCTCCAATTTTCTCCTCACTTATTCTTCCGAACTTCCTAATTCTCTTTATTTAAGCTTAAAATCTCTCATGGATGATTTTGTATGAATAAGGAGGTAATTCTAAGGGTTTGAAGTCGGTCAAATCCACCACCCTTCCCAACCAATGAAAATAAAACATTTGTTGCCATAATAAGACAAAATACCACTTAACGGATGGACTGTTTTGCCCTTGTTTCGTAGTTTTGGTATAACTTTTTACTCGAACCTCTGTTTAACACACCGTTTCTTGTGTTACAACCCTAACTCACCTATGTAAAAATATATAGCTTTCACCTCATGTAAATTATTACGTTATAAAGGTCAAAACTAGCCTTAAACATGAACATTCCTACCGAAAACTTCAAAATCTCACATTTGTAACTAATTCGATATTTCATGCTTTATGAAGCTAGGATAAGACTAAATATAATGACTTATCATTATATATAATAATAAAATATTATCCATATCACGTAAAGTAATCATGATTTAAACATAATTTATCATAATTATATTCGGGTTGTCATAATTCTCCCCCCGTTAGGAAATTTCATCCCCGAAATTGACATACCTTGGTTGTCCGAATCAAAAAAATATAGATAACGCATCTTCATGCTATTCTCATTCTCCCATGTAGCTTCTTCAATGGAATTCCTTCTCCACACAACCTTTACAAGTGGGATCAATTTTGATCCCAATATTTGTTCTTTCCTATCGACGATTGCAACTGGTTCTTCCACATAGCTCAAATCTTCCTTCAACGCAATAGGTTGTTCCACCAACACGTGTGAAGGATCTTCTACATACTTCCACAATATAGAAACATGGAAAACAACAAGTAATCGAGTTAACTGCTATAATAACGCTAACTTATAGGCAACCATCACTACTTTCTCAAGAATTTCATAAGGTCCAATGTAGCGTGGACTTAATTTACCTTTCTTTCCAAACCTCATAACTCCTTTACATGGCGATATCTGAAGAAACACGTAATCCCCCTTCTGAAATTCTAAATGTTTCCTCTCTTATCCGTATAACTTTTTTGTCTGCTTTGAGTCGTTCTCAATCTATCTTGAATAATCTTCACTTTTTCAGTGGTGACTTCAATCAATTCTGGACCCTCTATCTTCCTTTCACCAACTTCACTCCAACATACAGATGTACGACACCGTCTTTCGTACAACACTTAATATGGCGCCATACCGATAGTAGATTGAAAACTATTGTTATATGCAAATTCTATCAAAGGCAAATATTCATCCCAATTACCTTTGAAATCAAGCACACAAGCTCTAAGCATATCTTCCAAAATCTGTATTGTCCTTTCAGACCCCCCATCTGTCTGAGGATGAAAAGACGTACTAAACTTTTAGTTAGTACCCATAGCATACTACAAGCTATCCCAAAATCTAGATGTAAAATTAGGGTCCCTATCTGAAACAATAGATACAGGTGCTCCATGCAGTCGAATAATATCATCAAAATACAATCTAGCATACATATCAACTGTATACGTAGTCTTGACTGGTAGAAAATGAGCGGACTTGGTCAATCTGTCCACCACTACCCAAATCGAATCTGACCCCTTTTGAGATCGAGGAAGACCAACCACAAAATCCATCGCTACATGATCCCATTTCCATTTTGGTATTAGCAATGGATGAAGCAGACCAGTAGGTTTTTGATGCTCCACTTTCAGTTGCTCACATATAAGGCACCTAGACACAAAATCAGCTATTTCCTTCTTCATATTATTCCACCAATAGTGCTCCTTTAAATCCCTATAAATTTTAGTACTACCAGGATGCATTGTATAAATGAAATTATAAGCCTCATCTAAAATTTCCTCTTTCTATCCACCCACATTAGGCACACATAATCGTTGCTTATACAATAAAGTGCCATCATTCACAATACAAAAATATTCAGACTTACCATCCCTAACATCTTGTCGTTTTTTCTCAAGAAAAGGATCTTGACTTTGCAAATCACGAATACGGGTAGCTAACAATGGCCTCATGCTTACATGAGCAAAGACCCTGTCCCTATCTGCTATCTTCAATTCTACTCCCATCAATCTTAACTCCATGACGTGGGAAACTTTAGTACACCGAATACAAGATAACATACCCGAAGCCTTTATACTCAGAGCATTTTTAACCACATTTGACTTCCCTGGGTGGTAGTGAACTGTACAATCATAATCTTTAATTAACTCCATCCATCGCCTCTATCTCAAATTCAACTCCTTCTGAGTAAATAAATACTTAAGTCTTTGATAGTTAATAAAAATTTCACATACCTCACCATATAGATAATGACGCCATAATTTCAAAGCAAACACAATAGCAGCAAGTTCTAAATCATGTGTAGGATAATTACATTCATGTGTATGCAACTGCCTAGAAGCATAAGCAATAACTTTACCATGCTACATAAACACACAACCCAACCCCTGATATGAAGCGTCGGTATAAATAACAAAACCATCTCCACCATGTGGAATAGTAAGAACAGGTGTAGTTGCCATCCTCTTTTTTAATTCAGCAAAACTATTTTCATAATCAGAATTCCATTCAAACTTAATATCTTTCCGGCTCAATTTAGTCATTGGCAAGGCAATTTAAGAAAATCCTTTAATAAACCTTTTATAATACCCAGCTAAACCCATAAAACTACTCACCTCAGTCACATTATTGGGCCTCTACCATTTTACAATAGCTTCTAACTTCTTGGGATCAACACATATACCATCTCCAGAAATAACATGGCCTAAAAATACAACTTTTGATAGCCAAAATTCACATTTGCTAAACTTAGCATACAATTGCTTATTATTCAACACATTCAAAATAGTTCTGAGATGCTTTTGATGTTCAACCATATCACGTGAATAAATCAGAATATCATCAATAAAAACTATCACAAATGAATCAATAAAAGGATGCAGTACCCGGTTCATTAGATCCATAAATACAGCTGGAGCATTAGTCACCCCAAAAGGCATAACCAAAAACTCAAAATGACCATACCGAGTGCGAAAAGCAGTTTTAAAAATATCGCTCTCCTTCACCCTCAACTGATGATACCCTGATCGCAAGTCTATCTTTGAAAGTACTTTAGCACCTTGTAACTGATCAAACAAATCATCTATACGAGGTAAAGGATACTTGTTCTTAATTGTATCTTTATTCAGTTGCCTAAAATCAATACATAAACGCATAGTACCATCTTTCTTTTTCACAAATAAAACTGGTGCACCCCATGGAGATACACTAGGTTGTATAAACCCCCTATCAAGTAAATCCTGTAACTGAATCTTAAGTTCTTTCAATTCAACAGGTGCCATAGAAATAGGGTATGTCCCCGATGCTAATTCAATACTAAATTCAACTTCTCTTTCTGGAGGTAACCCAGGCAACTCACTAGGAAACACTTCTGAAAAATCCCGTACAATAGGAACATCGACTAACTGTAAATCCCCCTTCCTAGTGTCAAGAACATATGCAATAAAGCCCTCACAACCCTTACTCAATGATTTCCTCGTCTGAATAGAAGAAATGATGCAACTGGGAACAATTTTCCTTTCCCCCACAAATTTAAATTCAGGCTCACCAGGCATATTAAAAACAACTTCCTTACAGAAACAATCGATAGATGCATGATATTTAGATAATCAATCCATTCCCAGAATTATATCAAAATCAGAAATATCCAATGGAAGTAAATCTATAACTGTATCTTTAACCCCCACAGTCAAAACACAATCACGAAAAACATATTCGGCTGCAACCATATCCCCCATAGGCATATAAATACCCAACCCCACATCTAAACGAGTACATGGTCAATTCAGGTATGCAGCAAAAGCATAGGACAAAAAAGAATGTGTAGGACCAGGATCAATCAAAACATAAGCACTTCTATTAGTAATATAAATTATACTTGTCACCACATTCGGGGTAATATGAGCCTCTTTCATCGTAAAGACTTGTCCACCTTGCTTGGAACCACTAGCTTGTCCTCTACCCACACTTTTTGCTCCACTACGTGGAGGTAACACTCTGTTTGCTGCTTCACTAGGTGCTGCTGGAATCTCTAGCAACTGTGGACAATTCTTCTTAACATGCCCCACTTGATGACAATGGTATCATACACTCCTTTAAGCTTAGGACACTCGGATTTATAATGCCCCTCCTCTTTATAAAAGAAACACGTAACAACTCTCACCGGTGCCTCACCTTTTCCTGACCTCCTAACCAGACTAGAATATTCTCCACCCCTAGTATCTCTGCCAAATCTCCCCTGACCTCTACCACTATCTCTACCTACTCTTTGAAATTTATGAGGCTCCATCTTAAAACTTCCACCCTCACCTCCCTTAGACTGATATGCATCGAATCTATTTTTCTTAAAACTCTCTCTACTCACGACCCCTTGGTTCATTTGCCTTTTTGCTATCGTGGCTTTGTTTATCAGAGAAGAATAATCTTCTAACTCATAAGTGGCCACTCTATTTTGAATAGTCCAAATAAGTCCATCTTGAAACTTACTACATTTATCTCCTTCATCCTGCACATATTTAGTAGCAAATCTAGACAAAGTAGTAAATTTAGCATCATACTCCCTCACAGACATTTTCTCTTAGGTCAAATTTATAAATTCCCTCACCTTTTTCCTCCTATTAACTTTAGGGAAATAATTAACGTACAAAGCTTTAATAAATTCATCCCAAGTAATAACATCAGTACCTTCCATCCTGGGCAGCAAATGGTTACTGGCTTCCCACCAATATTTGGCCTCTCCTTTCAGCTTAAACACAGCTAGATTTACTTTTTGGTTATCTAGAACTTTCATAACTGCAAAGATAGTTTCTAGATCCTTGTCCCACATCTCAACTTCTATAGGTTCAACTGACCCTGAATATTCTGGAGGATTCAGCTTCAAAAACTTTTTGTGCATGGAATCTTTCATTTCCTTCCTTGCCTATCTCTCAATTCTGGCCACTATCTTTGATTCCAGATATCTAGCCTGTTGTTCTTCCATTTGGGCCATATTTCGTTCTTGTTTCTCTGCAATCCTCATTATTGCATGTGCCATTATTTGTATCTCTGTAGGCTACTCATTCTCTCTAGCCCTTCCAATAACACTTTTCTCTACTTCAGTATTGTCTGTACGAGAAGCTACTCCCTCTTCTATAGGTTGACCATTCCCAGGTTCCATCTGGGATAATCTGTAATACAACAAAGTTCTAACAACCAATATAAACAGTTTACAATACTAAACTATTGGTTAGTATATAAATAATTCAACAATATCAAATCAATCCATAACTGCCATCTAATCGTCACACGTTTATTATTAGAATAATTAAATCATAATCTTGAGCCCATTGGAAATATAATTCATCTATCCATATTTTACTGCATAATGTGCATAATAAACATAATATTATTCTTGTACCATAACGAAACCAATATCAGAGTCATAATTAAGCGGACATACAATACTATGATTGAATATTACAATCATCAACTCAATCCATTCTAACTCAATATATACAATGTGTGAGTATATTAAAACATTCAATGTGACAATGATAAAATCCCCATATTTAAACCCCAGCTCTCTCCAATGGTGCAACTCTCAAAGTTACCGATCATATGGTATCTTAGCTGGCAGTGTACAAACCTGAAATTGTTAAAATAAAAATCATAAGCATTTAGCTTAGTGAGGTACTCCTTCCCTGCAATGGAATAACAATTCTATATCGAATCAGTGGATATAAAATCCGAACAATACTTCCTATTGGCAATAACAAAACCTGGATCATAAGATCCAAATAATTCTGTCCATTGGCAATAACAAATCCTGGATCATAAGATCCAAATAATTCTTCCCATTGGCAATAACAAATCCTGGATCATAAGATCCAAATAATTCTGACCATTGGCAATAACAAATCTTGGATATTTGAACATCTAAACAAATCCTGAATACTGAAGTATTCAAACAAATCCACTCTTAGATCTATATTCAAATCCAACATATCATTTCCATATCTATATATGAACAATAATAAGTACACTCACCTTGATAGTTTAACTGTCTTTTCCCTTACCTTTATTCGGTACTTGTTCAATCATCTCTTCTTCCCTTCCTATCATTCTTACAATATTATTATCATCATAAGAATATTAATAATCCAAATAATGATTTAAACATAATTCAATCCAGAAGCATCACATGATTCCATTCAAACCATTTATCATAAGTAAAGTTCCATCCAAATTCATGTTAATATATTTAACATATCCAAATCATAGACCAAATATACATTAATTTATTCTTGGTAATTCAATCCTTATCATATTATAATTCCAATACAAAATACGGTACGATATTTCAAGTTTCTTAGAGTGAGATAGGCCCATTGCTTTACTACCTCGCAAATCAGCCCTATAGGCTCCTCTATTGTTCAATCAACTTTCAAGAATCTTCATAATTTTTATACATCATAACTTTCTATGATATTTCACCCAATTTCATAAAACATATTTAATAATACAAGATTAAAATTTCATAATTTTCAGAGTTCATTTGCTATCTCAAGTAAGACATCAAACATATGGTATGCATACTTTCACCCTTGGGGCAGATTTCATACCCGAACTTCAAACTATCACCAAAGACACATTTCTTGGTATTTTCACATTATTTTAGGATATTTCATACATATATGAGTCCAGGTTAATCTCCAATTGGAATCAATCAATTCCTGTAAGTATACAAAAATATATGGAAGTTCGAATAAACAAGGTTTCTAAACAAAGCAATTTTAGGGTTTTCTACATTCAACTTAACTTAAACTTTCATCTAACCACACAAATATATCAAGGCCTGAAAGTTTAGTAAACAAATGATGATTTATATCATATAAAACAGTAATATAAGAAAAAGAACAATATTTGTGTTTAGGATTACCTTTGGGAGTTTTACGTAATTTCTACTTATTTTTCTCCAATTTTCTCCTCACTTTTTCTTCCTAACTTCCTAATTCTCTTTCTTTAGGCTTAAAATCTCTCATGGATGAATTTGGATGAATAAGGAGGTAATTCTTATGGTTTTAAGTCGGCCAAATCCACCAACCTTACCAACCAATGAAAAAAAAATATTTGTTGCCATAATAAGACAAAATACCGCTTAACGGATGGACTGTTTTGCCCTTGTTTCGTAGTTTTCGTATAACTTTTTACTCGAGCCTCTGTTTAATACACCGTTTCTTGTGTTACAACCCTAACTCACCTGTGTACAAATATCTAGCTTTAACTTCATGTCAATTATTACGTTATAAAGGTCAAAACTAGCCTTAAACATGAACATTCCTACCGAAAACTTCAAAATCTCACATTTGTAACTAATTCGATATTTCATGCTTTATGAAGCTAGGAGTAGACTAAATATAATGACTTATAATTATGTATACTAATAAAATATTATCCATATCACATAACCTAATCATGATTTAAAAATAATTTATCAAAATTATATTCGGGTTGTCACACTAACGGAGTAAGACAATCTGTCCATACTACTGGGGCCGACCAGATTTCCTTGGCAGACCAAATTGATAAATGATCCAATCTTATTTTTTTAGGTAATGAGTCCATCTATCCTCATATTATCGGTCCAGAAGCCATACCATATCTACGGTATAACACACATGTTCATCTTAGTTTATCATATAAACCATGATCAAAATCCGATTCGAAAGAGTCTACCAATGTTCAGAAAGCTTCTTCAAAAGTAGGTTAAGACAAAGTCCAAAAAGTGGGAGACGTTTATTAGACCATCTCCAACCATGTATTAACCTGGACTTTATTATGAAAAAATACATATTTTGTGTTGGAACACGAGGCCCCCAATATATAAAATCTTACAAGAATAAGTAATTTCCTTTTTAAAGATGCGGAAGCGAGATGGTTCAATGAAACAAATTAACTAATTTTAATTTCTTTCCAAATTAAAATTAAACAAAGTTCAAAGTGAAATTAAATTAATCAACAAAAGAAATTTTCATTTTAACAACATAATTCAATCCAAGTTCTAGAAATTTGCCTAAGTCATATTTTCTATATTACCAATTTAGGCCAAACCAATTTTAACAAATTAAATGATGACTTGTATCAAATTAACGTTTACCCAAATAATTATGCACCACCAAATTAAACATGATTAGAGATTTAAACCAATTTTATCTTTTTAGCTAAGCATGCATTCTAGGTGAGTTTTGCAAAAGATAAAATAAATAGTGAATCACTACGCCGCGATGTAGGAGGAAAAACCCACAAACGGGAAATAACCTCGGACGGCCCTTGCCATAAGTCCACTACGTATGGTATTTTAAAAGTACAAGCAAAAATACTTACAACACTTGACTCGACTCCCTTCAAGACCCGATCCTCCTTCTTGTACCGACCTCCTCTTAGTTGACAATCTCGGACTCCACCGGAACCTTGAAAACCACCAATGAGGTTGTAGGAACCACCGTCAACCACACATGGTTCCTTTCACCATGTGGGAATGCCATAGAAAAACCCGAACTTCTTCTTTATAGGATGTATAAGGAAACCTAAATGAACTCTTCAAACGATAGAGTACCCAATGCCAAACACTCCAAGCAATGATATATATATTGAAACTTGGAATAAACAATATGGGTGAAAACACGAGTGTTTTATGAATTTTTTTCTTGAAAAATAGACACTAAAAACATGAGTTTTTTCTTAAAAACTTGAACTCTCAAAGCTATCTCTAGGAGATGGAATAATGTGAAAAAATTAGTTCAAAAGAGTTGGTTCCTGCACTAGGTAGTTCTATCAAAAGATAGTGGGGAAAAGAAGTGGGAAAAAGTGGAAAAACTGTCAAAACGCCCAAAATAACTCTTCCCACCAAATTTCATTCGAACGACTTTTCATTCAAAAGTTTTACTAACGAGGTTCCAGAATGAAAAAAGGAAAATCATCAGAAATCTCATTCGAACGACCTGGCAATCTCATTCGAACGAGATTCCAATGTGGTTCGAACAACGTGTCAAAAAAATGAAATATTAATTTTAAATCCCAAAACTTTTTATGAAAAGTTCTAAAAAATATTTTCTGAGTAAAAACAAAATCGTTAAAATTAATTTATAAAAATTATAAATTTCACCCATTAAAACTTGTTCCAAGCTCCTATATAAATATATATTGCATTCATATCTTAGGAGTAAACGGAACAAATGTTGTTGACGTAGAAACGAGGCACTACAAACACGGCATTTGATGAAGCTTTATGAACTTGGCCACTACGCCTTCAACTTTAGTATGTCATAGGCATGAAGGATGGTCAAGAACTCTATCCTATGACTCAAACGTTTTTGTCTGAAATTGAGCCAAAACAACAACGGACTCAATTGGAAATTTGAGTCATATGATTAAATCAATTAATTTGGAAATTTGAGACAAAAATAATATGTTACATTTAATTATTATTAGTAATTAAATATGTTGGTTTTTATATATTAAAATATGGTTTTAAGTGGGATTGAAATTGGGATTAAAATTTGGAAATTATAACTTTTTGTATAAAAGTCGAGGGAATATTAGAGCTAACGAGAATAAAAATAATATTTTTAGAAATCCGACGATCCGATCGAACTAAATTTCTCATAGAAGCTCCGTCTCACCATTCTCTACAACATACTAAAATTTCAAGCCATTCTGACGATCCAATCGTCCGTAATAATGTTTTAAGTATTTGTATTTGATGAGGACTCAAATTCTTTTTCGTATATAAACAAAGTGACGGGTTTAGGACTTTTATAAACACTTTCTTCGTAACCCTAAGAGAAGTAATGTCCTATTTTACATCTTCTTCCTTCCTTAAAACCTTAACTCCATTGAAGAGCTATTTTCAATCCATGTTTTGAAGCTTTAAACCGGGTTTTCTCAAGATTGTTTAATAACGTCTGTTTGCTAATTTTTCGAGAGGAATCCAACCATGTATCCAGAATTTCTTCCTCTTAATCTCAGGCATGAATACTCTATTCCTTCCTTTAGTATTATGCATTTTAAGTATCACATAAATCCTTAATCACGCGCGTTTGATTAAAATCAATTAGCAACTGAATTAGAGGAAGTGGACACTAAATTCTGGGACTGTTTTTGTGAATTTTTTTGAATATGATTTAATCTTGGAAACCCTTGGGTGAGTAGGTTAGTTATTTGGATTTTTATGCTTTTGGGTGTAGGTCCTCATGTCGAATTTTATGGGATTATTTATGTAGTTAATTGGATGTGTTCACACATATAAAAATTAGATGACATATAAAAGAAAATGATTACGACGCATTGAATATTGTTGCATGTTAATAAAATTTAACATTTTGAACGTAATTAATTATGTTGAAAACAACGACGGTGTTATTCATTGAATTAAATTGAATTGGGATCTTTATGATTACGTACTATGTTATTTTCATGAATTATTTTATTCACTTTTTCCATCGCGGGAATGAGGGGCTTTTAGATAGTATTTTTGCTCACCTCTATTGTAGGATGCCTACTATGTATGGGAATAGTAGGTAGGCCTTGGTTATAGTTTATTCTTGCTAGGTATGGTACTAGTTTGTGTAAATTCGTGGGGATTTTATATTCTTGGGGTGGGCTGATTTTTATGTTCTATCATCGTCACGCTAGCCTAGGCATGAGACTCGGACGAGTAAATGTTCGAAATTAATCTTATACGTAGGATAGGACGTATATGTACTTTGGGGACCCTTAGATATGGGACTTAGGGGTATTTTGAGGATCTCACATCGATTAAAAGGGTGGGGTAATTTGTTAATTATAAAATTGAGAAAATGAGAATTAGTGCCAAAGATAAAAACGGTTATTAAAATTTATAGCGACACAATGTGTCAGGGACCGATAGTTTAAACGGGTTAGCTTGGGCAATTTATGTCTTGTGTGAAACCTTATCATATTGTGGGGGATCGACAGTTTAAACGGATTCGGCTAGCTATTGACAAGGAAAAGTGTGACACTTTGGTGGATTACCACCCCGGGGGGGGGGGGGGGGGGGGGGAGAGAGAGGATCACCATAATAAAAAGTGAGAACAATAATAAATTTGGATTAATTTAATTAAATTAACGCTTTGGGATGTGGAATAATGGAAAAGATATTGGTGTATTTTTATCAAAATATTTGGGGGTGGTTAATAATTTATCTTTCCTGCGTTTAATTATATTCATAATTAAAATAATCTATTGTGATATTTATTGCGTATAATGCTATAGTCTGGGTTCACGAACCCTAATTGAGGGGTGTAGTGTGTATTCGTGCTTGGGGATCTGACCTCGTGCATTGACTAACATTTTTAGGTATTAGTGATGGAGTAACTGCATAGGATTTATTGGCTATCGTTTGGAGGTGCAACTGGAGTTTATTCATTTCATCTCTTTATTTAGCTAGAGTTTCTTTTCAGTCGTATTTCATTTTCGTTGGATTATTACTCAGTTTTAATTAAATCATTTTTGGAGATTGGATTTATTCAAAGTTTTAGCATGGATTGAATCTTTTATCGTTCGATTGTTATTATTATTTGGGATTGAATCAAATATTTTTCTTGTGGATTGATTTCATTAAGTCTCAAATCTGTCTCATGCTAAGAATGATATTTTATTTCGTTCACGTCCGGCTTAGTTTTGGTGTCAGCTGACGCCAAAATTAGGCGGGGTGTGACAGATGGTATCAGTGCATGATCTTAGGTCTCGTAGGTTGTGAGTCCATTTAGCTACCGCGATATCGGCTTTGATTCCCTTTATTGATTCGTACTCCTTAAGGTAGAGGGTTTATGTCACACCCCGACTTAATTAACTTAAAATCACCCTTTTATTTAGAGATAAATTATCTTAAACAATACTTTACTATAATTCTATCTGAAAAATAGCACTAGTTTTTTTTTTCTTTTTCAAAACATGTGTCGATCAAAACATAACTACCTTAACATGTAATTTACAAGTACTAAACAAATTTACATACAAAATTATTTAGTTTAACATTTACCCAAAAAGCTAATTGATATTTAACCTACGTTATTTATCCTCCACTCTCCCATTTAATGTCCTAACATGGCAGTGAACTCCAAACAATAGGCATACTTGAAATATAACAGTGCGGGAGTGTAGGCAATGAAAGCTTAGTGAATGACCATATACCACACAAATAACCAATTTGAATAACCATTTTTATTTTCTAATGTTATAACCTAACAGGTATTGTGTAACTCTCGCAAGCCTGGACCCTGCAGTCCAATTAACTCCCAATTAATGGGGATACCACATCCCAAAATTAGGCCCGAGTACAACAAACCTCTAAGTTGGATTAACGGGGCCCCCGCATCCCGTAGGACCTACCACATTCCGTAACATTAGACAGAGGAACGACCTCAGTCCAAAACATTATATAACATCATTTAACATTTTAATCCACAGTTAGATAGAGGTCCCACCTCAGTCCATAACATTAAATAACATCATTTAACATTTTTAATCATACGCATATATTTCATGACACCACATCACTCCATAAGCATCACCACACACGTATTTAACTATAACACTCCATATGAAAATATAAAAATATATATTTCATAGGACTCGTCACTCACTGGAATTTGGTCCTAATATTAATACCCAAACTATTTCCTTAGTATGGTAGTGTTATCCGCTTCCCCGCCTAACAATTCAACATCATTAGTATTTGAATACACCAAATCACATGAGACTCAGTAACACATCACATCAGTTGGTCAAACTGATATAACTGAAATTAATTGAATATGATACTTCAAAATTCTATCAAACATGATTCATTAGGATTGTAACCCAATTTACGAATTCTTTAGACAAAGTTATGCTCGTTTTATTACAACCTTTTGCAAATAAATTTTGGAGAAAAACAACTACAAAACTTCAACTTCAACACAACCCCCAAGATAAACTAGAAGATATTTTATTCTCCCGTTAAACTAAATCATACTCATATATGTTCTCTAACATGTCCAATTGGAATTTCTTGATTTCAACAATTATTCAATGATTTAGGACACTTTTAACACATCTAAGTTCGAGTAGATCATCAAAGCATAACTTAACATTTTTCAAGCATATACAACCTCCACCTTGGTTGTAAATCGTGGAAACTTATATTAAACATATTGAATAATATAAAATTAAAGTTGCATAATTTTGGAGTTCATTTTCTAAGTCAAGAAAAATGTCAAAAACCGGGTGTGCACACTTACACTTATGGGGCAGATTTTGTACCTGAACTTCAACTTGTCACCCAAGCTTCATTTCTTGGTATTTTTACAAAAAATTTGGATGTGTAATACATACATGAGTCTATGTTAATCCCCAATTATAATCACTAGATTCTATAGAGTATTCACAAAGATACGCCAGTTTGATTAACATAATGATTACACCCTTAGTTGTATGAATTGAACATGCTGCATATATACAACCTACACATACCCACCTACATGTAACAACACGTATTCTATCATCCCCAAATATGATCTTTAATATCATATAAAATAGCCTATGTCATGTAATGAATGAAATTTACAAGTTAAATCTTACTTAAGCACCTTTGGATACTTAAGCTTGTTTATCTCTCGATAATCTTCCTTAATCCTTCACTAATTCATCCTAACGTCTATTTCTTCCATGTAGCTCTCAACACCACTTGAAATTCTTATGAAATTGAAGAATAAGGGAGATTATTTAGGTCTTTAAGTCAGGATAAGGCACCCCCCCTTGGTCCAATGAAAACAAGCCATTTGTTCTACTAATCAGACAAAATACCATTTAATGAATAGAGATATTTGCCCTTGTTTCATAATTTATGTATAAATCATTACTTGGACCTATGTTTTACACACCGTTTCTTGTGTTATAAATTTAATTCATAAATCTACATCGTTAATATTTTGTGTTTTTCCAAAATCATAAAATTAGTACACTAATTTGGGCTTGAACAGAAAAGTAGCAATTTACAGAAAATCTCAAAACTTTCACATTTGGTGACCTAACATTGCCAAGTTTGGACCAACAACTTGGCTTAATTTTATAATCATAAAGATGTATAAAAAACATATTTTCATTATTAATTTAACCACATAACTAATCATATGATCTAAACAAGTTATCCCCGATCATAAGCTCGATTAACATCCAATGCAACCAACACATACATCACATGAGTATGCATCCCCCAAATATTATAATTAACATAATTAACACCCCTAACCAACTTATAACTTATTCTTAATCATATAATTAACATTCCTAATCATATTTTAGGGTCTTACAACTCTACCCCTCTTATAAAAATTTCGTCCTTGAAATTTAACACATAAGAACTTACCAAACAGAAGAGGATATTACACCTTCATGTTATTCTCTCTTTCCCAAGTGGAATACTCCACATTTTTCTTTGTCCGTGTTCCTTAACAATTGGAATGGTTTTATTACCTAACGCCTTTTCTTTTTGATCTAAAATAGCAATTGGTCATCCATGTAGGTCAAGTCATCTTTAAGCTCTATCGATTGTGAAATAAACACTCATGAAGGATTGACCACATACTTACGTAACATTGATACATAAAAAAACATCATGTATTCGAGACCATTCTTGTAGCAAAGCCAATTTGTAATCTTCCACTCCAAATTATTTCACTATTTCATAAGGCCAATGTACTTAGGACTTAATTTGCCTTTTTTTTTTAAATCTCATAACCCCTCTCTAAGGAAAAACACGTAGGAATACTCGTTCACCTTACTCAAATTTCAATTCCTTCCTTCTGTTGTCTAAATAACCTTTTTGTCTACTTTGTGCCACCTCAAGTGATTATGACTAAGATTTATCTTTTTAGTAGTCAGTTGCACAATTTTTTTGGCCCAAGTAGTTTTCGTTCTTCAACTTTTGTCCAACACACTGGGGTCCTACACTTTCTCCCATACAAGGCTTTATAAGGAGCCATCTGAATACTCGAATGATAACTATTATTATGAGAAACTCTATTAATGACAACTGTTCATCCCAACTTCCCTTGAACTCTAATACATAAATTTGTAACATGTCTTCGAGTGTCTGTGTCATTCTCTCTGACTACCCATCAGTCTGAGGATGAAAAGTTGTACTAAATTTCAATTTAGTCCCCAAAACCTGTTGTAAACTTGGCTAATAGTGTGAAGTAAATTTAGGATTTCAATTGGAGATAATAGAAACAGGTGCACCATGCAATCTAATTATCTCATCCATATATATGTTGTCATATCTATCCATGGAATAAGTGGCTTTAATAGGAAGAAAATGTGTTGACTTAGTCAATCTACTAACGACAACCCAAATAGAATCAAACCCTCTAGACAATTTTTGTAATCCTATAAAAAAATCGGTAGTAACGTGCTCCTATTTCCACTCAGTAATAGGTAAGGACTGTAGTCAATTACTAGGATTTTGATGCTCTGTCTTCACTTGTTGGCAACCAGACTTTTGGCAACAAAGTCTATAATATCATTTTTTTTTCCCGGCCACCAATAACATTGTTTCAAATTTCTATAAAGTTTTGTGCTTCCTTGATACATATCATATCAAGAACAACAGGCCTCCTTTAAAATCGTTCTCCTTAAATTAGGCACATTAGGTACACACAAACGGTTATCATACATAACCATGTAATCATCACGAATAGAAAACTTATATGCTTTATCCTCATATTGTCGTTAATTTTCTCCAATTCTATATATCCTGGTTGTGATTGTCATATCCAGTCTATTAACATAGGTCTACATTTAAATGCGCCAGTATTCCACAAGACTCATTCAAAGTTAATTCCACCTCCATTAAAACTAACTCTCTCAGTAGGTCAGCTTGAACACAATAAATACAAGATACACTGCTTAGAGATTTTCTACTCGAAGCATCAACAACAACATTAGCCTTACCTGAATGGTGAGGTATTATGCAGTCACAATCCTTTATAGTTCCATTCACCTTCTCAGGATCAACACAAATTCCATCAGTATAAATAACATGCCCCAAAAATACTACTTTGGTTTAGCCAATATTCACATTTAGAAAATTTAGCATATAACTTCTTCTCTCGCAAGGTCTGTAAAATAATATGCAGATGACGTTCTGTTCCCCAATAAATTCAAATTCAGGTTCACCCGATAATCGAAACGCTACCTCCCTCTAAAGAAATCTAAATATACATGATATGAGAACAACAAATCCATACCCAATATCACATCAAAGTCATGCATACTGAAAGGTAGTAAGTCAACCAACAACTCTTTTTCAGTTATTCGCACCATACACTCCCTACACACCCTATCAATAAAAACCAATCCTCCCTACTAGACTAATAATATCTAAACTAGAATCTAATGATGATAGTGGTTTATTAAGATGCAACAGAATAAGCAAAGACACAAAAGAATTTGTAGAAACAGGATCTATCAATACATAAGCGTCTTTATCATTCATAGGTAAGGACAATCGTCTAGTGATTTATTATCAATGAAAGCTAATTCTCAACTCTTATATTACTACATACCATTATATATGTATGTCAAACATTCACACATAATAGATTATTAGTTGTATCCTCTTATATTAACAATGAGGGAACAATATTAATAAATCAAACATCATTCTTTACGTTTCTCACTTCATTCCTATAGTCCATCCTTATCACCATGTAACATTGCAAATAATAAATATTATATTACAAGACTAACTTTTTATAGTTCATCTCTCCAACTTCCATTCAATACTTCAAATGATAAACATCATATTACAAAACTAACTTATTACATGTCATCTTCTCATCTTCCACTCGATACCAAATTCGTGTGTTCGACTTGGACTACTATTCGTATCATCTCTGCGATTTTAGAGTATATTAAATACCATTCTTATGATCCTTAATCGAAACATAGCCTCTTTACTTTCCATATATCGATAATGAACAATCATTTCACAAATGTTCAATATTAACCAATATTCCATATTCACTTTCATGTATATTGTGCAGTCATGCAGTATGAATTCAATATAACTTCTCACTACATTCTTTTTTTTTCAGTATCGTTTGATTGTTCTTTAAGTAAACATACAATGACCTTAACAAGTCATTTATCCAACACAATAACTTTAAAATCATAATCTTACTCCAATCCTTATTAACATGATAGTCTTACGCAACATCATTAATACACTCATCTTACCCGTTTGATAACATGGATGTTAAACATAACATCACCACTTGAAACTTTAACCATACTTACCAACCCCATAATACTTCTCTAACTATTATAAGTCGTATCTATTTCAAATAACGTGTACAAATACCTTAATGTACAACATTATGGTATCTCACATAGCACATTCTTCTTATACATACTTCTTGGTGACTCCGTATAATGTCAATCATATTAGTTATACAACACACTCTTAGTCATAACACATACACAAAATGAAAAATATAACTCAATAGCCCCCCAACTAAGTTGTAAATATTTAAACCTGATTAACATCTTTCCCATACTCATCCACAACACATATTCTTGAAAAGACTCCTCAATATTTTTAAACTTCCAACTCTTTAACACCGTATCTCAACTTTACTATTCATATAAGCTTTTCGAAACATCACAAGAGTAATATCCACTACATGTATTCATACTATTAAAGACATACATCTCAACTCTCATTACTCTTTTATTATACTAGTAATAATTCACTATGAACCCATATTCTGATCATTTGTGATATATCAACTAGTCATTGAATTTCATACCCTTTCACATATTAAATACTAACATATACAACTACTAACCTTCTCATTTAACCTTTACTATGTAAATCTTCATTTTTTTTGTTTACACTCCAATAATTTATTTCTCATTATAATCATGTAATAATAATTCTTCTCACTTCTCATCCTTTAAAGGAATATGTGTTCCCGTGCATCACTCTCCCATACAGATGAGGAGCACACCCATTCATAATGATATACGTAACACAACTTAAGTCCACATATACCATCATAGGAAGAGATCACCTCCATTACTTCATAATTTGTATACCATATTGTGTCTTTTAATTTTTTTTCCTTCAATGACACATTTATTCATACAACATATAAAACAATGCAATGCTTTATATTAAAATACCTATATTCACTGTCATCCTCGAATAAACCTTAACATCTTATTTCCTTTCCTGCAAGATCCTTGCATTTCATATCACGTATAAGAATATATGTGTATAATCGACATATTTTAGTCAACAAAGTCAAATTTAAAACTTAATAACAAACCCTTCCTGTCCATGCCTCATGAATCCAACATACTTAAATGTATCCCTTAAAACTGAATACTTATTACTCAAAACAGCTTCCATGTCCACTACCAATATAGACCCTCACAGCCTTTCCAGAACCTAATAACCATGCTCTGATACCAAGTTGTCGCGCCCCGACTTAATTAAGTTAAAATTACCCTTTTATTTAGATATAAATTCCCTTAAACAAGACTTTACTATAATTCTATCTTAAAAATAGCACTAGACTTTTTATTTTCTTTTCCAAAAGTCTGTTTGGATCAAAACATAACTACCTTAACATATAGTTTATAAGTACTAAACAAATTTACATACAAAATTATTTAGTTTAACATTTCCCAAAAAGCTTGTTGATATTCAACCCACGTTATTTATCCTCCACTCTCCCGTTTAATGTCCTAACTTGGGAGTGAACTCCAAACAATAAGCATACCAGAAACATAACATTATAGGAGTGTAAGCAATACAAGCTTAGTGAATGACCATATACCACACATATAACCAATTTGAATAACCATTTTTATTTTCTAATGTTATAAACCAACAGGAATGGTGTAACTCTCGCAAGCCTGGACCCACCAGTCCAATTAAATCCCAGTTAATGCGGATACCACTTCCCATAATTAGGCCCGAGTACAACAAACCTTTAAGTTGGATTAACGGGTCCCCCACATCCCGTAGAACCCACCAAATACCTTAACATTCGATAGAGGTTGCACCTCAGTCCATAACATTAGATAACATCATTTAACATTCTAATCCACAATTCCTAACATTAAATAGAGGTACCACCTTAGTCCATAACATTAAATAACATTTTTAATCATACGTATATGTTTCATAACACTACATCACTCCATAAGCATCACCACACATGTATTTAACTACAAAATTCCATATGAAAATATAAGCATCTATATTTCATAGGACTTGTCACTCACTTGAATTTGGTACTAATATTAATACCAAAACTATTTCCTTGGTATTGTAGTGTTATTCGCTTCCCCACCTAACAATTCAACATCATTAGTATTTGAATACACCAAATCAGATTAAACTCAATAACACATCACATAAGTTGATCAATATGAAATAACTATAAATTAATTAAATATGATACTTCACATTTCTATAACACCCTATTCATTAGGGTTCTAACAAAATTTATGGAATTAAATTACGAATTCTCTAGACAAAGTTATGCCCGTTTTATTACAACCTTTTCCAAATCATTTCTAAAGAAAAACAACAACAAAACTTCAACTTCAACACATCCCGAAAGAAACAATAGAAAATATTTTATTCTCCCCTTCAACTATATCATACTCATATATGTTCTCTAACATTTACAATTGGAATTTCTTGATTTCAACAAGTATTCAATGATTTAGGACACTTTTAACACATCTAAGTCTCAGTAGACCATCAGAGCATAACTTAACATTTTTCAAGCATATATAACCTCCAACTCGGTTATAAATCATGGAAACTTTTATTAAACATATTTAATAATATAAAATTAAAGTTACATAATTTTGGAGTTCATTTTCTAAGTCAAGCAAAACATCGAACACCTAGTGTGCGCACTTACACTTATGGGGCAGATTTTGTACCTGAACTTCAACTTGTCACCCAAGCTTAATTTCTTGGTATTTTTACATATTTTTTGGATATGGTATACATATATGAGTCTAAGTTAATCCCCAAATATAATCAATCGATTCTATAGAGTATTCACAAAGATATGCCAGTTTGATTAACATGATGATTACACCCTTAGCTGTATGAATTCAACATGCTTCATATATACAACCTACACATACCCACCTGCATGTAACAACATGTATTCTATCATCCCTAAATATGATCTTTAATATCATATAAAACAACCAATGTCATTTACAGAATGAAATTTACAAGTTAAATCTTACTTAAGCACCTTTGGATACATAAACTTGTTTATCTCTCGATAATCTTCCTTAATCCTTCACTAATTCATCCTATCCTCTCTCTCTTACCTGTAACTCTCAACACCACTTGAAATTAGGATGACAATGAAAAATAAGGAAGATTTTGAAGGTATTTAAGTCGGAATAAGGCACCTCCCCTTTCTCCAATCAAAACAAACCATTTCTTATACTAATAAGACAAAATACCATTTAACGAATAGAGTTATTTGCCCTTGTTTCGTAATTATAGCATAAATCCTTACTTGAACCTCGGTTTTACACACCGTTTATTGTGTTATAAACTTAATTTATATATGTAAAACTTTAATATTTTGTGTTTTTCCAAAATCATAAAATTAGTTCACCTAATTTGGGCTCGAACAGAAAAGTAGCAATTTATCAAAAGTCTCAAAACTTTTACATTTGGTGACCTAACATCGCCAATTTTGGACCAACACCTTGGTTTAATTTTATAATCATAATGGTGTATGAAAAACATATTTTCATGATGCATTTAACCACATAACTAATCATATGATCTAAACAAGTTATTCCCGATCATAAGCTCGATTAACATCTAAAGCAACCAACACATACATCACATGAGTATGCATCCCCCAAATATGATATTTAACATGTTTAAAGCCCCTCCACAACTTATAACTTATAACTTTTACTTAATCATACAATTAACACTCCTAATCATATTTTAGGGCCTTATAGTCTAACATACGTGTTATATGTGTTTCTTAGACATATATAATTTCGTGTTAAGGACATTGTAGGCATGGAGTTTATAATTAGTAATCTTCATGTGACGATCCTTAGAGTTGGTTTTGGATATGTTAATTATTGTGAAGATCATTAATATATATTTTGGGTATGCCTTATATCGATGCAGCGGTGTGATTTGATTTGAGGATTCATGTCTTGCAAACATTATCAGAAATAGAATCGAGTGGTGATTTGCAAGACTGCGTGGTACGCCGTAACTTTCATTGATATGTATATATATAGCGATATCTATTATTTTTTTGTTCGTGGGGTTGGTGCGCGTAGGATTGGGTATATGGGTACCCAATTATGACATTCAACGAGTAGGCATATGTGAGCCTTATTTTATGTTTCGCGATTTACGTTTGATGTTTATGCTTCGTCTAATTTTGAGGACAAAATTACTTTACTAGTGGGGAAGTATGTAACACCCCATTTTTTTAATAGTTAATTAAATTAATTAATTGGGAAATTCGAGAAAAAATAAAATTTTGGATTTAATTATTCTTAGTAATTAACTATGTTGGTTTTTATAAATTAAAATAAGGTTTTAAGTGGAATTTAAATCTGGATTAAAATTTGGAAATCATAACTGTTTGTATAAAATTCAGGGGAGGATTCGAGCTAAGGAGGAAAAAAATATATTTTTAGAAATTCGATCGTCCGATCGAGCTGAATGTTTCACATCAGCTCCATCTCCCCGTTTTCTACAACAAACTAATTTTCGAGTGTTTGTATTTAATTAGGACTCAAATTCATTTTGGTATATAAACAAAGTTACTGGTTTAGTACTTTTATAAACACTTTTTTCTAAACCCTAAGAGCATCAATCTCCTCTTTTATATCTTTTTCCTTCCTCAAAACCTTAACTTCATTGGAGATCTATTTTCAAACCACGTATTGAATATTTAAACCGGGTTTTCTCAAGATTGTTAAAGAACGTCTCTTTGTTAATTTTTTGAGAGGAATCCAACCATATAGCCAGAATTTCTTCCTCTTAATCTTAGGCATGAATACTCTGTTCCTTTCCTTTAGTATCCTTAATCAAGTATTTTTGATTAAAATCAATTAGCAACTTAATTAGATGAAGTGGACACTAAATTTTGAGACTATTTTTGGGAATTTTTTTAATATGATTTAATCTTTAAAATCCTCGGGTGCTTAGGTTAGATATTAGTATTTTTATGGTTTTGGGTGTAGGTTCTCATGTAGAATTTTATGGGATTATTTATATAGTTAATGGGACGCGTTCACACTTATAAAAATTAGATAACATATAAAAGAGAATGATTATAACACATTGAACATTGTTGCATGTTAATAAAATTTAACCCTTTTGAACGTAATTAATTATGTTGAAAACAGCGACGATGTTATTCATTGAACTAAATTGAATTGGGATCTATATGGTTACGTGCTATATTATTCTTATGAATTGTTTTATTCACTTTTCCCATCACGGGGACCAGGAGATTTAGATAGTATTTTTGCTCACCTCTATTGTAGGATGCTTACTAGGTATGGAAATCGTGGGTAGGACTTGATTATAATTTATGCTTGCTAGGTATGGGACTAGTTAGTGTAAATTCGTGGGGATTTTATATTCCTGGGGTGGGATGATTTTTATATTTTATCTTCGTCACGCTAGCCTAGGCATGAGACTAGGATGAGTAAATGTTGGAAATTCATCTTATACGTAGGATAGGACGTATATGTACTTTGGGGACCCTCGGGTATGGGACTGAGGGGTATTTTGAGGATCTCACATCGATTAAAAGGATGGGCTAATTTGTTAATTATAAAATTGAGAAAATGAGAATTCATGCCTAAGATAAAAACAAGTATCAAAATTTGGGGTGACATAATGTGTCAGGGACCGATAGTTTAAATGGGTCAGCTTGGGCGATTTATGTCATGTCGTGTGTGGAACCTTGTCATATTGCGGGGGATCGACAATTTAAACGGATTCGGCTAGCTATTGACAAGGGAAAGTGTGACACTTTGGTGGATTACCACCCGAGGCGGGAGGACCGCCGTTATAAAAAGTGAGTACATTAATAAATTTATGTTAATTTAATTAAATTAACGCTTTGGGGATGTGGAATAATTAAAATGATATTGGTGTGTTTTTATCAAAATATTTGGGAGTGATTAGTAATTTATCTCTCCCACGTTTAATTATATTCATAATTAAAATACTCTATTGTAATATTTATTGCGTATAATGATATTGTCTGGGCTCACGGACCCTAATTAAGTGGAGTAGTGTGTATTCGTGCTTGGAACTCTGACCTCGGGCGTTGACTAACATTTTTAGGTATTAGTGCTGGAGTAGCTGCACAGGATTTATTGGTTATCGTTTGGAGGTGCAGTTGGAGTTTATTTAGTTTATCTCTTTATTTATCTAGAGTTTATTTTCAGTCGTATTTCATTATGAGAGATCATTTGAGTTTTTTTGGGCCATTCGGTTCCAAAGTTGTTAGAAGGTTTCAGTTGGATTATTCATTATTGATTGTTACTCCGTTTTAATTAAATCAGCTTTGGAGTTTGGATTTATTCGATGTTTTAGCATGGGATGGATATTTTATCGTTCGGTTGGTATTATCATTTAGGATTGAATCAAATATTTATCTTGTGGATTGATTTCACAATGTCTCATATATGTCTCATACTAAGAATGATATTTTTTTTCGTTCGCGCCTGACTTAGTTTTGGTTGTGGCCGACGCCAGAATTAGGCGGGGTGTGACACAAGGCTCCGGTGAACTCAACAAATGTTTGTAATTCAAAGATTGAATTCTAGTTTGAACAGTATCATAATCGCGAATACAAGATGGAAGAGGGAGAGAGAATGTAAAGGAAGTTTTTGGGGTGAAAAAACTGAGTCTGGAGGACTCCTTTTATAGCGATCTTCAAGGCCATTTGAACAGGTACCATGACTTTTGAAAAAAAGTCGCACTCTTTCACTAAGCAGTTGATTTTTTGGTGTTAATTAATGAGGATGTAGCTTATGGTAAGTGATTAAAATGTTTTTAAAAAAAATAAAATTCTCACCCGAAAATATGTGATTTTTCATGAATTAATTAAAGCCCCCAAATCGTTTGGGTAATTAAAACTTGGCCTAGAAATTTAAAAATATTATACTCCATTAGGACAAGACCAATCCCGAAACCAGAACCTAGGATTTAGAACTGAACCCGGACTTTATCCCGACCCTGAGCAGGGGCTAAGCCGAGTTCTCTGACCGACCGACCGACCGGGCGACGATGTGCACACATGTGTGGGATTTTGGCCCAAAGTCTACATATGCATAAAATATATCCTTTTCCCTTTAAAGAGTTAGGAAACCTCCAAGGCATCCATACTAAGTTTCAAACAAAGAGTATATTAACTCTTTACTTCTTCCACATTCTCCCAATGTGGGACAAAAGTCCTACCCCAAATTTACTACATACTTGTCATCTCAAGTGAGAGACTTTGGAGACAATTTTCTTATTAACTATTTAATGGATATATGTAAATAATCCACATTATACTTCTCTCGGAGGAGTAAATGATTATTCTTGATCCTGCTAAAATCGATATGCAGGTCGCACTCTAATTTGAGATCAAAGTAGATTAATTGTGACTTATTTAAACCCATTTATAATAATCCCCCACATTAATAAAAAATTGGCTTTGTATACCATTCAACATAAAGATATTCATGATCAATTATAGAAGAAGAAGATAATTGCATCGGGATAAGTAGCCAGAGACTTTAAAATTTCCCTAGTGAGTATCTATCGGATTAACGTGGCTAATTAGTGAGTAAGATGCCTTGAACAGTCAACCATTTTTATTAACTAAGATAATAAAATCCACACAGATCCCTTCGAATAATGTTGGTTCTCACGCTTGTGTTCATCTTAGCCTTGAACACCACCTGGTTCATAAATTTTTTAGAGAATTTCACCTTCTCAAATTCTCATAGAGGCAAAGCCTTCTCTCTCACATAGGTGACTTCTATAAAGATTATCCTACAATAACTCACTCGAACATATCAAGATATAGAAGTTATCAAAAGCATAACTTATCCTAAATCTTGCGACATCTATGCACTGTCTTATCACATAATAGGTTAGAGTATATGTATCTCCGCATTGCGTACTGAGTCATACATAATTTAATGGTCCTTTTAAACTTAGATCTTAAGATCTCCAATCAACTAGGTTAGGTTTCCACTATGGAGACTCTTTATTAGTTCATAGGCTCTAATCCCATTCCTTTCGATGATTTTTTTACTAGCTCTCTAGTTAAGCCTTTAGTAAGAAGATCTGTAATGTTATCTCTTAAATTAACATAGTCAATCGAGATGATTACACTATAGATTAATTTCCTAATAGTATTGTATCTATGATGAATATGTCTAGATTTACCAGTATAAGTAGTATTATGTTCCATTCCAATTACTAATTGGTTATCACAAAGACTTAACCAAGTTTGGAATGTCCTCTAAGAAGTTTCTTAGCTATTTGACTTCTTCTCCAGCTTTATCCAAAGAAATAAATTCAGATTCCATAGTAGATCTGGCAATACATATTTTTTTTGAGGATTTCTATGACAATGCTACACCACTAAGAGTAAAAATCATATATCTAATTATCATCATTGTACCCTTCAAGTACAACTAGATATTTGGTGTAGTCTAGGTTAATATTTTTGGTATGTTTTAAATACCCTAAAACCCTACCAATGTCTTTCCAATGATCACTACTTGGATTACTCGTATAACCACTTAGTCTGCTTGTGAAGTAGGTTATATTCGGTCTGGTGCAGTTTATGACATAAATGAGTCTTTTAATTATACGAGAATACACTAGTTGTAATATGCTTTCACTATTGTTCATGGTGAAGTGAATGTTAGCATTAACAAGTGCTTTAGTTGGTATAAAATATTATACTTCTTGAATTTGTCAAGTACTTTCCCAATGTAACGTGTTTGAGATAATATTAAACCATCAATTGTCTTAGAAATTTTAATTCCTAAAATAACATCAGGAAGACTCATGTGTCACAACTCGGCCAATTAAATATAGGATGATCAGTCATTTACCAAATTTAAAACAGAATGTTTTGTTGGTTCATTCTTAACATCACTATCGAAAAACTTATAACCATATTAATCACCTAATATAGAATTAATCTAGGCGTCAAAACATTTTCCTTCTTACATATAACCAAATAAAACCATTTCTCAATTTACTTATTAAAATATAAGCCATTCATCATGCACAAGAATATAATAAATACTAAACATAAATCAAACACTAGAATAAATAAGACTCGGTAAAACCTCCCAGTTCAAAACTCCAATTCGCATACTCATAGTAAAACTCCATCCAACTAAAATAACTATAAAGTCAATTGAATAATAACTCTGATAAAAACTAGGAATGGGCGACACATGCCCCAACTGAGATGTCTAGCTCACTGAACGGAAATGATGGATGCGTCTAGTGTAAGGACCAATAGCTTCCACAACAGTTGCAGCACGTCAAGCAATCCAAATCTCTAGTTCTGGTATGCCTGTGGCTGATCACCTGATATAATACATATATATAGCAAAAGAGAGAAGAGTTACAAGAAACGGGTCCGAGCCTGATGTTTTAAAAGTATTTAGCAGGTATTTAAAACTGCAATGAAGCAAGTATTATGTGCATGTTAGATATCGCACTCTAACATGAGATTCTCATGAAGCACCTTATACTCTTGACTCACTTGAGTCTGTATTGTATAAGTGTTCATCTAGTTTGGAAATTCTGACAAAATTGTGTCTATCCTAGAATCCAAAAAAACCCAGAGTTTGGTTTGCTATTTCATCCTTCTTGATTGATTGATCTAGACAATATTACCAACACTCACACACTATAAAATTTCTCTCATACATCTCATATTGCATATAATTATGTGTACATATGTTGAGTATGTTTAAATCCCTAAAATTTATTTTTAATATTTTTTTGGGATTTTATAAACCTTTAAAACAAGTTTTTGTTAATTAAAACTTGTTTTTAAAAGTGTTTGGGGTAAATCTGCAATTAAGTATTGATGGTTATATTGTCTTAAAGTTACCTTGGGTAGAATCCGAAAGCGGCAGAGACTTCAAGGTGTGTTTGTATTTATTTTAGATGCGCGTTTGATCTCTTATAATTGCCCAACATCTGTTGTCTTCTGATTGGTGTTGTGTGTGTTTCTTTATAGAGAGTAATCCAACGATTGATTACAACCCTTGGATCGTGTTTATCAACGATCTGCATGCTCCCTTGCATTATCCATGTGAACCTCATATGAACCAATCAGGAGAGTTTTAATCACCGCATATCGTGAACCCTTGGATCAAAGTCAATCGACTTTGACTCAATCTGAACCATTGATCTTGAACCATATTCTCGAATCTTCTATGCCACCTATAAAAGGACCCCTTCCCTCAGCCATTTAAGACTTTTGCCATTTCGTCCTTCGAGAGAGAGAAGAGAGAGTAAGAGAGAAACTAGAAAGAGAGAGAAAGAGTTAGAAACCCTAACCCTAAATCGTTAAAACCATTTTAAACCAAAAACCTCTTTCCAAATCCTGTATATTTAAAACACAACCTTGAGTGTTTGAAGTGTGTTGAGTGGTGGAGAGTTGGTTTTCTTAGTTGGTTTGTTGCTGTAACCTCTTCGTTCTTAGATCTTGTGTCCAACTTAAACATTTTTTCTTAGATCTAAGTTTCTGTTTGATAGAAATTTTAGATCTGAGTTCTTTATGTTACATTTCACTTAGATTTACATATTTTGTTTCTCATCTTGAGAAATCTATTGTTGATTCTTTTTTGTAATTGTTTTTAACTTCGAGATCAACAATAATATTTTCTGTTTCTAGTTCTCTTGAAACAAGACGATTGACCTAGTTTGGAATCGCACTTGGTGATTTTTAATCTCAAAAATATTTTCAAAACCCGAGATTGATTAAGATCTTGGTACGTCTTCTGAGCAAGATAGCCGTGGATTCTGGGATTATTGTAAAGGTCAAATAAGGTTAAGTTTTGTGAGAAGAGAGAAAAAGAAAAATCACAGCATATAGACTTATATGTAATTTGTTAGGACTGGTTGTATAAAAGAGTGTGTGTGTGTGTGCATGCATGTGTTAGAGAGCACATCCACAAACACTATCACCCTACCACACTAAAAGTGTTGGTAATAAGATCTTGAGAACAAGAGTCGACGTAAATAACATGAACAAATTGAAAGTTAGCAAACTGGGAGAACAACATAAACAATCAGAACTGCAGAGAAGTTATAAGGACACCAGAGGGTACATTCCTAAACTTATATAGTTCTGAGTTGTATGCATGTTTGTTATATAGTTTGTAACTGTTAAAATTTGTTTATAGTGGAATTCTTGGTTTACTCCGTGGAGGGAGTCGTGGATGTTTCCTCAGTTGGGTGAGGTTTTACCACGTAAAAAATCCTTGTTCTTAATCTTTCTACATCTACTCATCTCATTCTTGATTGTGCTGCATTTAAAGTTTTTAAAATATTTTATTAAACATGTTAATCAAATCTTGGACAGATCTCGTACATACTTTTGTTAAACACATCTCGTGTTCAATTACTTTTGATTTTAAAGAAAAGAGTTTCTTCAAAAAACTGTTCGGAGTTACTTAAATAGTTTAATTTTATATTAAATGGCTTTAGTAACAGATTTTCAGTTGGTATCAGAGCTTTGTAAACTCCTTTTAAAGAGATCCTGTGTTTCTGAAATTATTTTCTGAAAATCAAACATGGACGAGAAAAATGAAAGATTTGGTAACTTGACCAGACCTCCTATCTTTGATGGAACCAATTTTGCTTACTGGAAAGTAAGGATGATTGCTTTCATTCAAGGAACTTTGGGAGATGGTGTCTGGGACATTGTTGAAAATGGATACATTTTTCCTACTAAACCAGCCACTGAAGGAAGTAATGAGAGGGTTAAGAAAGTATTAAGTGAGTTCACACAAGAAGAGAAATAGGTTTCTCGCAACAATAACAAAGGAAATAATGTCATATTTATGTCCATAAATGAACATGAGTTCAAAAGAATCTCATCATGTACCACTTCTAAGGAAGCTTGGGACACTTTGGTTACTGCTCATGAAGGTGATACTAGAGTTAAGGCTGCTAAAACTCAAATTCTCATTCAACAATATAACTCTTTAATTAGGTCTGAATCTGAGTCATTTGATGACTTCTATATGAACTTGACTGACATTGTGACAAAACTGCATGCTAATGGGATAACATATAACAGACATGAAATTGTATCTAAAACTCTGAGATCATTACCACAGAAATTTGACAACAAAAGATATGCTATTGAGGAAATGTGTGACATAAATCTCACTCCTGAATTACTCAGTAGCAAATTAAGAACTGTGGAAATGGAACTAGAATTTAAGAAACAATTGACCGAGTCCCATAGGAAACAGACTAGTTCCAATCAGAGCTTTTCTTCTAAGTTGATTAAACCTGAGTTTAATATTCCTAATGATGACTCTGATGAGGAATGCGATATAGAGAGCTTGGACAATTAGATTGCCTTAATGTCAAAACAGTTTAAGAAAATTATTAAGTTTAGAAACAACATGGCGAACAAACAAGGCAAGTCCAATTATCCAACTCACTCTAATCATAAACCGCATGAGAAGAGTCAAGACAAACATCGCAAGTACTCTCACACTAGACCTAACAGAGGCCTTAAGAAGACTGAATGTTTCAGATGTGGTAAACCAGGACACATTGCACAAGACTGTAGAGTTAACTTGAACACTCAAAATAAACACGTTAGAGAAATCATTTGCAAGACATGGGATGATTCAAGCGACTCTGAAAATGAGGAACCTGAGTTATCTGATGTTTTTTATCCTTGCATGTCTTTCTTTGCCAAGATTATCTATAATGATGATATGCCTGTGTTTGTCAGTTAGGATGAATCTAGTAATTCTACTTCTGATGTTTTTAATCATACTGTTACTGGTTTAGATGCTTTAATTACTGAGAACATTGCTATTTCTACCTCGGGGTGTGTGAGTCAAAGGGAAAGCGATAATGACGATGTCAATGGGTGTGTGAGTCCAAGAAATGACGCCTTAGGGGTCACTTCACACACTTCACTTAGTGACTCGGACAACGAAGATCTCCCAGATATTCACACACTTTATGCTAAAACTCTTAAGAAAAGCACTAGACTAGAAAAGATTGTGAAAGATCTCACCAAGAAGTTAGAAGATCTAAGCCTGATGGTCAAACTTAATGCTGAAGAGTATACTACCCAATGTTTAACTCATGAAAGTGAAATCAAAATTTTTGATCAAAAACTGAGAAATTTGACTGAAACAAATGAAACTCCGGAGAAAAAATATAAAGGGACATTGTTAGAATTGGAACAAACTAAAGAAAAGACAACAACTATTTTCAAAAAATTTACAAAATTTGAAAATAACTCAAACTATTTTGATGGGTTTGTTGCTGAATCAAAAACCAATTCTGATGATCGAACTGGAATAGGGTTTTGCCCCAATTTAAAGACACAAATAAAATCTTTTAAAGCAATCAAGTTTGTGTGAGGAGGTAAAAGACCTATTGAAACCTGCCCAGACTTTCATTCGCTAAAAACTGAGTTTGACTCAAAACATCAAAATTTTAACATTGTGGAATCAAGTTTCTCTAAACATGAAAGTTAACCTAAGGACAAATACGTTTTTCCCCCTAATAGGAAGAGTGAACCTACATTCAAGACTGTACTATCAAGGAATAGAGTTCAACCTCAAAATTCCTTAAAACCTATGTTTAGAGACTATCCTAAGGAGACCCCAACCTTGAGCAATCTTTATTGCACCTACTGCGATATATACGATCATTATTTTGATGGTTGCTATGCCAGAAGACTAGTCAAACCTGTCTGTAATCCTCCTATCTATCAGAATTTTAACTATTCTAGGAGAAGCCGTAACAATTATATTCTTCCTAGACAACCAGACAAAAACTCTAATTATAGGAAGAGAAAGACCAAGCCTAAAAGAACATTCCCTAGAAGGACTCCTAAACACTTTCCTAAACCAAATGCTCATGTCTTTCATAAAACTCAAAATCATGCGCAAAACATTTTTCAACAAAAATCGAATGCTCACAAATTTTATCAATTGAGTGCTAATAAGCGCAAAATGAAAACTAGAGCAATTTGGGTTAGAAAGATGATTTATTACCCCAAATTTAGTGTAACATTGATAATATTGCTTTAAAAGCTGAACACACATCATCTGGTTGGTATTTAGACTCTAGATGTTCTAAGCACATGACTAGTGATGATACAAAACTCTTGAACAAAACCAGCTTTGCTCGAGGAAAAGTTATTTTTAGTGATGGAGTATCATCTCAGATCATAGGCAAAGGAACTCTCCAAGAAGAAGGACTTCATGTTCATGAAAATGTTCTTCTAGTTAAAGGTCTTAAGGCGAATCTACTTAGTATCTCGCAATTTTGTGACTCAGATCATATTGTTACCTTTTTGAAGAATAATTGCAAAATTTTAAATGAAAAAGGTGAATGCATAATTACAGGATTCAGTACTCCTGACAATTGTTATACTGTCACGAACAACTCTGAAATCTGTAATGTTGCCAGAATGGATGACAATGAGATATGGCATAACAGAATGGGTCACATAAATTACGATAATCTTAGTAGACTGGCCTCTAAAGAAATAGTTAGATGAGTTCCTAAAATCAAATCCATTTCTAACATTGTCTGTGGTTCGTATCAGGAAGAAAAAATTGTTAAAGATCCTCATAAGAAAGTTAAAGATATCATTACCTCTAATCCTTTGGAGCTCATCCATATGGACCTAATGGGTCCCTCCTAAACTGTTAGTCTCTGTGGACACAGTTACATTCTAGTTATGGTTGATGACTTCACTAGATTTACATGGGTGGACTTCCTAAAACAAAAGTCTGACATTTTTCAAACTTTCTTAAAAATACTTCTTCGTATTAAAAATGAGAAGGACACTCAAGTAAATAAGATTCGTAGTGATAGAGATGGAGAATTCAAAGACACTGGTATAATAGAGTACTGTGACTATAATGGTTACAAACATGAGTTTAGTGCTCCTAAGACTTATCAATAAAATGGTATAGCCGAGAGGAAGAATCGTACCCTTCAAGAGATGGCATGTGTTATGTTACATGCCAAAAATTTGCCTAAATATTTTGGGTAGAATCTATTCGTACTGCCTGTCACATTATCAATAGGGTCTATCTTAGAAAGAATTCCAAACAAACCCCTTACGAACTTTGGTATAAGAAAAAGCCCAATCTTAAGTACCTTAGAACCTTTGGTAGTACTTGTTATGTATGCAAAGATAGGGAACACTTTTCGATAGCGAACACTTATCCAAATTTGAAAGCCGGGGAGATAAATCTATCTTTTTAGGTTACTCACCTAATAGTAGAGTCTACCGTGTTTACAATCTTCGCACAAAAACCTTGATGGAATCCATAAATGTAATGGTAAGTGACACTTCTGTATAGAGTAAGACTTGTGAATAAACTATTGAGGAAAAGTCTGCAAATGTTTTAGAAAATGACTCTCCTAAAATAGATGAATCATTACCAATTGAGATACCTGAAGTACCTAACTGGGTTTCTAAAGATCATCCCATAAATAACTTTGTTGGTAATCCTAGTGAGCATGTGCATACAAGATCTCAATTAAGAAATTATGCACATTATGCATGTTTTGTTTCCCTAGTGGAACCAAAGAATGTAAATGAGGCATTGAATGACTCTCACTGGATTTTTGCTATGCAGGAAGAACTTCTTCAATTTGTCATTCATGATGTTTGGTATCTTGTACCTAGGCCTGATCACAAAAAGGTTATTGTCACAAGTTGAATTTTTAAAAATAAGTCTGATGAAAGTGGGATAATCATTAGAAACAAATCTAGATTAGTTCCTCAAGGATACTCTCAAATTGAAGGAATAGATTTTAACGAGACCTTTGCTCCTGTTACTCGTTTAGAATCTGTTCATCTTCTCTTTGCCATATCTTGCCACTTGCATTTTACACTTTATCAAATGGATGTCAAGTCTACATTCCCTAATGGAATATTGACTGAAGAGACCTATGTAGAACAACCAAAAGGGTTCATTGACCCTCAATATCCAAATCATGTATATCGCCTTAAAAGGCTTTGTATGGCCTTAAACAAGTGCTTAGATCCTGGTATGAGTGTCTTTCCAGCTTCCTCTTAGATAAAGGTTTTAAAAGAGGTGGAAATGATCAAACCCTATTTGTCAAACATTTTGGCAAAAACATCATTATTGCTCAAGTTTATATTGACCATATTATCTTTGGATCAACTTCTCCCTCAGAAGTAAAATCCTTCTCTGAGATTATTCATAAAGAGTTTCAAATGTCTCTTATAGGGGAGTTGCAATTTTTCTTAGGTCTTCAAGTCAAACAAAATTCAGAAGGATTATTTGTCTTGCAATCTAAGTATGCTTTAGAGATAGTAAAGAAATTTATCCTTGAGAGTGCTAAAGATGCTATAACACTCATGAGTCCTACGGTAAATCTATCTAAAGACGAAACTGGAAAATCTATAGATCCAACTCTATATCGTAGTATGATAGGAACCTTGATATACCTTACTACCTCGCGTCCTGATATAATGTATGTTGTGTGTGTATGTGCTCATTATCAAAATAATCCTAAAGAGAGCCATCTATCTTCTGTTAAAAGAATCATTAAATATGTTAAAGGCACTCTGAACCAAGCACTTTGGTACACTAATGACACACCAAGCACTATAATTGGATACACCGATGCTGACTGGGCTGGGTGTACTGATGATAGTAAAAGCACTTCAGGAGCACGTTATTATATAGGTAATAATTTGGTAGGATGGAGTAGTAAGAAATAAAACTTCACATCACTCTCAACAACTGAATCTGAATACATAGCCGCTGTAAGCTATTGTGCTCAATTACTTTGTCTTAAACAAATGCTAAGTGATTATGGTATTCAAGAAAACCAACTGAATCTATATTGTGATAATCAAAGCGCGATCAATATCTCTAAAAATCATGTTCAACACTCGCGGACAAAACACATAAAAATAAGACATCACTTTATACGTGAATTGGTTAAAACTAATGAATTAGAAATTAATTATCTTCCTACTAATTTGCAACTCGCAGATATGTTTACCAAACCTTTAGATTACAATCGATTTATTTCTTTGCGTAAATCTATAGGAATGGTGTGTGCTGATTAATCTCTTTGTTCTCTCTATTTTTTCCCTTTGTCTATTTGAGACAAAATGGGGGAGAAATTTGAGTCTAATGAATTTCACATATGCCAAACAACTTGATCTTAGTGATTCATTGTAGGATTCTGTACAGTTATTATCAACAGTTGTAATAGGGTATTCAATTGTAATTAGTTGAGTTATGTACTTTTGCTTTCTAAGAAATGGGTAGATAGATTTTCTTTAGGAATAGGTTTCCTTATTCTTGTTTCCCTACGAGTTCTAGAATGACTCAAAGGAGATTTTTTCTCATATTTCCAAAGGGGGAGATTGAAGCACCTTATACTCATGACTCACTTGAGTCTGTATTGTATAAGTGTTCATCTAGTTTGGAAATTGTGATAAAATTGTGTCTATCCTAGAATCCAAAAATCCCCAGAGTTTGGTTTGCTATTTCATCCTTCTTGATTGATTGATCTAGACAATATTACCAACACTCACACACTATAGAATTTCTCTCATACATCTCATATTGCATATAATTGTGTGTACATATGTTGAGTATGTTCAAATCCCTAAAATTGATTTTTAATATTTTTTTTGGGATTTTATAAACCTTTAAAATAAGTTTTTGTTAATTAAAACTTGTTTTTAGAAGTTTTTGGGGTAAATCTGCAATTAAGTATTGATGGTTATATTGGCTTAAAGTTACCTTGGGTAGAATTCGAAAGCGGCAGAGACTTCAGGGTGTGTTTATATTTATTTTAGACGCGCGTTTGATGTCTTATAATTGCCCAACATTTGTTGTCTTCTGATTGGTGGAGTGTGTGTTTCTTTATAGAGAGTAATTCAGCGATTGATTATAGCCCTTGGATCGTGTTTATCAACGATCTGCATGCGCCCTTGCACCGTCCCTGTGAACCTCATATGAACCAATCAGGAGAGTTTTAATCACCGCATATCGTGAACCCTTGGATCAAAGTCAGTCGACCTTGACTCAATTGGACCATTGATCTTGAAACTTATTCTAAAATCTTCTCAGCCTCCTATAAAATGACCCCTTCCCTCAGCCATCTTAGACTTTTGCCATTTCGTCCTTTGAGAGAAAAAAGAGAGAGTAGAGAGAGAAGAGAGAAAAGAGAGATTAAGAGAGAAACAAGAAAGAGAGAGAAAGAGTTAGAAACCCTAACCCTAAATCGTCAAAACCATTTCAGACCAAAAACCTCTTTCCAAATCCTGTATATTCCAAACACAACCTTGAGTGTTTTAAGTGTGCTGAGTGGTGGAGAGTTGGTTTTCTTAGTTGGTTTGTTTCTATAACCTCTTCGTTCTTAGATCTTGTGTCCAACTTAAACATTTTTTCTTAGATGTAAGTTTCTGTTTTATAGAAATTTCAGATCTGAGTTCTTTATGTTACATTTCACTTAGATTTACATATTTTGTTTCTCATCTTGAGTAATCTATTATTGATTCTTTTCTGTAAATATTTTTAACTTTGAGATAAAAAATAATGTTTTATGTTTCTAGTTCTCTTGAAACAAGACCTTTGACCTAGTTTGGAATCTCACTTGGTGATTTTCAATCTCAAAAATCTTTTCAAAACTTGAGATTGATTAAGATCTTGATACGTCTTCTGAGTAAGATAGCCGTGGATTCTGGGATTATTATAAAGGTCAAATAAGGTTAATTTTTGTGATAAGAGAGAAAAAGAAAAATCACATCATATAGACTTATATGTAATTTGTTAGGACTGGTTGTATAAAAGAGTGTGTGTGTGTGTGTGCATGCATGTGTTAGAGATCACCTCCACAAACACTATCACCCTACCACACTAAAAGTGTTGGTAATAAGATCTTGAGAACAAGTGTCGACGTAAAGAACTTGAACAAATTGGAAGTTAGCAAACTGGGAGAACAACATCAACAATGAGAACTGCAGAGAAGTTATAAGGACACCAGAGGGTACATTCCTAAACTTATATAGGTCTGAGTTGTATGCATGTTTGTTATATAGTTTGTAACTGTTAAAATTTGTTTATAGTGGAGTTTTTGGTTTACTCTGTAGAGGGAGTCGTGGATGTTTCCTCAGTTGGGTGAGGTTTTACCACGTAAAAAATCCTTATTCTTAATCTTTCTACATCTACTCATCTCATTCTTTGTTGTGCTGCGCTTAATGTTTTTAAACTATTTTATTAAACATGTTAATCAAATCTTGAACAGTTCTCGTACATACTTTTGTTAAACACATCTTGTGTTCAATTAGTTTTGATTTTAAAGAAAAGAATTTCTTCAAAAAACTATTCGGAGTTACTTAAATAGTTTAATTTTATATTAAACGGCTTTAGTAACATATTTTCATCTCACATCTTTTCTGTTGTGCCCACCTAATGTACATCTAACCCACAATAGCTATGCTACCCAACCTAACTAGTTCAAAGCCATAATATCACCATCCACATTCTCCAGTAGTATACCCGTATCGACCATACAATACGTTAAAGAAATAGTTTATCTCACATAACTAAGTTCCATTATTCACTGTTCGAATGGTTAATCTTTTACCCACTAAGATTATTTCATTTCTCATTTATACAATATCTACTAATTTTCACAAAGTAGAATGTTCCCAAGTATTTTCATATATATATAGTCAAATTACCCCTATATATATACACAATTTCCTGCACCGTTAGGTTCGCACCACTTGGCACAAAGAATTTTATTATTATCACTATATCTACAAGTTTTCACACATTAGAAATATTCATAAGTTCATGGATATACATACATATAGTCACATCATCCCTATACATATATATACTATTTCTGCACCCCAGGCTAAGAACCATTAGCGCCCCTAACCATAATAATCCTGCACCCTAAGGGTTAACACGCATTAGTGCAGTTAACAACAATATTCTTATACCCCCGGGTTATCACCCATTAGTACACTTAAGAATAATATTCTTGTACCCCTGATTTATCACCCATTAGTACACTTAACAATTTTATTCTTGTACCCCCGAGTTTATCACCCATTAGTACACTTCACAATTTTATTCTTGTACCCCTGAGTTATCACCCATTAGTACACTTAACAATTATATTCTTGTACCCCCGGGTTATCACCAATTAGTACACTTAACAATTATATTCGTGTACCCCCCGTGTTATCACCCCTTAGCACACTTAACAATAATAGCATATAATAGGCATACACACATCCTATTAAAATTCATAGGCATTCACCCCATTTAATTATACACTACTCATACGTATTTTAATCTCATCACTACGTATAATATATTTAATTCGATTAATATCGCTCGCGTAATCTCCAAGGCCAACATACCATTCCAATTATTTAAAATATTATTTCCTAAATACTTCCTAAAAATTCAGCACTAGGTTAAGTCCATCGAATTACAGTTTGCTCACCCAAATTTATTGCGTAACTTAATTTGGGGGTAAAAATGGAAATTCCCAGAAATTTGAACATGTCACTCGAACCAGAATGGGATGTCGCTCGAGCGACTGCCACGTGTCATTCAAATGACTTCGCGCGAGATCCTTATCTCGCGCGAACAACTTACGCGCGACATCGTACATCAATAAATTTCAGCTTTTTCCACCATTTACACCTCTAAAACCTCTACTCTTCAATTCCAAATGCCCACACAACAAATCAATTGATGTTCTAACATATTTAGATGATTTGTAACAACCTAGAATCATTTAATCCTCATCATACATCAATAAATTTCGAAATCCCCAAATTAAACCATTAAAATCTTTGTTCTTCCAATTTCAATTCAAGAACAATTTTAACCCAGATTTGTTCATGAAAAATTATCATAAATCCATGAATGAAATCCTATTTACATGAAGGGATTTAATCTCTTGAAATCTCAGTCCCAATATACGAATCATAACATCAATTTTTCATCAAAATTAACTTTCATAATTAATGGGTTATCACCTACTCTAACATGAACACACTTATTACTCAAGCATGCAAGTAATAAAAACTTACCTTAAATCGAAGTTCTGATCCGTTGGTGATGTTGGTATAGATGTGTTCCTCATCTTTTGATCTATACGATGGTGGTCACGGTGGTGGAAGATGATGCCTAAAAGCTTTGGTTCTTTGGGATTTGCTCTCCCTCACTCTCTGTGACTCTCTCTTGAGTTATGTGAATGTGAGCCCTAATTTCTCCCAAGTAAATGATAAATTAAACTCCCAATTTTCGTCCATTTAATTTCTCCCAAAATTGAAATTACAAAATTACCCCTACGGATTGTCAGTTTGGCCTAAAATCTCCCGGAGTCCAAATAAAATACCCGGATAGAGTTTTCTGACTATCTCGACCCTCCCGAACTCAACGGCGCACTCAAAATTACCATAAGAGTTACTTAAAAATAATTTACCTTTATATTCCATTCAATTAATCCTAACACGACTCACACGCGTGTCCCGACTTAATATACCAAACTGACATATATTTCACTCTCGATAATTTATCAAATTTCATAATTCCATATTACACATCACACAGTAATATTCAATAATTCTCAATAATAAGTATTAACCATTGGCACGCTAGTTAATAATTATTTTAATCCTAATTAATAAACAATTAATTTCTGGCATTTTACTTGAATTAATCCAACAATAATAATTAATCACATAATTATTCCCACAATAATAATTAATCATATAATTATTTAAATTATCAAAAATACGGGGTGTTACATCATTTTCTTCATGTCAAACTTATTAGTTAACAATCTTTTGGTAGCTTTGATTATGTTATCATTTCTACCAATTATAGTCATATCATTAACGTATAAACACGCTATAATGTACCCATTTTGAGTGCTATTGGCATATACACATTTGTCACACTCATTGATCTTGAATCCATTTGACATCATGACATTGTCCAACTTAGCATACCACTATTTAGGAGCTTACTTCAACCCATAAAGATGTTTGACTAATTAACAAATGTTTTTCTCTTGTCCAGAAGAAATAATCCCTCGGGTCGTTTCATATATATATATATATATATATATATATATATATATATATATATATATATATATATATATATACATGTTTGTCTAATTCACCATTTTAAAACTCCTTTTTACATCCATTTGATGCATTTTGTGTCCATTTAATGCCACTATTGCTATTGCTATTGATATTCATATGAATGTAATTCTTATAACTGGTGAATAAGTATCGAAGTAATTCAGTCCTTCTGTTTGCTTATAACCTTTTTTCTACAAATCTTGCTTTGTATTTTTCAATTGAAATATCTTCTTTCATATTCCTCTTTAAGATCCACTTTCACCCTAATGCCTTGTTTCCGGGTAGAAGATCCACCAGTTCCCACATGTGGTTTTGCAGTATGGATTCAATTTCACTATGAATAACTTCTTTCCAATAAGAAACCTCAGGAGATGACATTGCTTCATCAAACGTTTGTGGTTCATTTTCTAATAAATATGTTAGAAAATCTAGACCAAATTATGTTGACATCCTTAACCTTTTACTAAGCCTAGGTTCATTCTCATTTATAGCATTATTATCTATAATCTCTTGATTTCTAGTTATAGCATCATGAGCTGTTTTGTGTCAATTCGATTCACTTTTCATATTACAAGGAAAAATATTTTCAAAAAATGTAGCATCCCTAGGTTCAATAATCATATTAATATGCACGTCGGGGATATCAGATTTATGGATAAGAAATCAATATGCACTACTATAGTTGTCATAACCAATGAATATGCAATCGATGGTCTTTGGTCCTATCTTAACCTTTTTAGGATTAGGTATTTCTACTTTTCCCAAACACCCCAACACTTTTATGTATTTATAGTCAGGTCGATGTCCTTTCCATAGTTTATAAGGTATATTTTGGGTTTTCTCATGAGGCATTTTGTTGAGAATATAGTTGGCGGAGAGAAATGTTTCCCCCCATATGTTCTGTGGTATCCCAGAAATTATCAACATAACATTCATCATTTCTTTCAATGTATAGATTTTGCGTTCAACAATTCTATTAGATTGAGGTGAATAACGAGTAGTAGTTTGGTGAATGATTTCACGTTTTAAACAAAATTGTTCAAAAGGGGATTCATATTCACCACCTCTATCGCTTCTTATTGCCTTAATCTTTTTTTTACGTTGATTCTCAACTTCAGTCTTGTAGTGTTTAAACACTTCAGTTGCCTCATCTTTGCTTGGAAATAAATATACATAACAATATGCAGTGTAATCATCGATGAAAGTAATGAAATATTATTTGCCACATCTAGTTTGTAAAAATTTCAAATCACAAATATCGGTGTGAATTAAGTCCAAAGGTTTGGTACTTCTTTTGACTGAATGGAAATTTGTTCTTGACATTTTTTATTCTACACATACTTTACATTTATGATTAGGATCCTATTCACATTTAGGCAACAAATTTCAAAAAATTAGTCTACGCAATGTATCATGATTAACATATCCTAATCTATCATGCCATGTGTTAAAGGACTCAAGAAAGTAAGAAGAAACAGATTTCTTATTATTATTTGGTACCACAGTCATTACATTCATTTTGAAGATCCCATTAATGAGATATCCCTTGCCTATATACAAGTCATTTCTAGCGAGGAAAACTTTATTTGATACAAATACTAACATAAAACCATTTTACTCCGTAGAGAACCGAAAATTAAATTCTTGCCAATATCAGGCATGATTAGGAAAAAATTCTTCCGATTTATCCCTTTAATTTAGAGGGTTTTATCACCTTTGGCGATGTAAAATTCATTGATTTATCTTATATTTGTGATACTAACATCTTCTAACAAATAATCCGAGTTTTGTGTATTTTTCATGAATTTTGGAGATATTTAATGCATAAGAGAAAGAAAGAAACCGGAAGAAAAGAAGACAAGAAAAGAAAAAAGTCAAAAGGGCAAAAAAGTAATTTACAGGTGGAATCCGGATGAGGACCCAAAATGAAAGTTGAAGACCTCGATCTAAATGTACATAGGAAGAAACGACGTCTAAATTCGAGTCTCAGAGAAAAAGTTATGAGCCTTTAAAGATGAGAGAAATTGATGAGAAAATGAAAAGAAATTGATCCAAGGACCCAGACCGATCTGGATTTCATCATAAACGAATCGATCCGGACCCTTGAATTCACTATATAAGTTTATGAGATGGACAGATCCGGATTTCATAAAAAATGAATCAGCCCAGACTCTTAAACTTACTATTTAACATGTGTGAAGCGGATCGATCCGATATAAAGAGAAAAAGAACTGAACCGGTATACATCGGACCGAACTAAAATATCAGGCTAGACCGATCCGAACGTTTAATTTTATAACTATCCAGTTTTCCAACTTGGGTGTTGCATGGCTAAAACTCTTGTAATTTTGTAGGTTATTTACTCACAATGATTCCTAAACATGAGGGAGATTATTTTTACATAGTTTTAGAGAGAGAAAGGAGAGAAGAACCCTAGAAGATTACAAATTACAGGTATTAATTCTCAATTACAAGTTATTCAGTAAAGTTGATTTCTTTCTCTTTTATATTGTTTGATTTCAAGAATTATTGGTGTGGTGACAAGAAATCTCAACACAAATCATAAGTAAATGCAATCACCAGAAAAGTAAAGAATAAGAATAAGAATAAACACGATCACACACAACACAACATGTTCGTGGTTTGGTAAATTGCCTATGTCCACGGTGGTGCTCTTAGTTTTTATTTCTCTTTTCTCTTGAGGAATATTCTCTGTTAGATACCCTTTTCCCAGGCATGGGTACAATATATACAGATAAACTTCGGAGAGTGGGGGTGTTAGGCACTCCCACGTTACCCACTATCCCTAGAATATCTTACGAGAGATTTTAGGAACAGGGTGGGTCGCAGCTAACTAACTATTTTTGAGGCTTTGGAGTTTGGTCCAGGATCTCCCTATTTTTAATAGAGCTTAGCCTATCTACTTCTTTAGGCCTACAATAATGGACGAGGTACCCACAATTTCCCCTAAAATTTTTGAGTCACAATTTGGGCTCAATAATTTTAAATAATAGCTTTGATGGCACTTTTATAAATTGAATGAAGCTTCGGGGAGTGAAACGTCTCTTCTTAAGAGATTTAGGTGGCATATCTACTTCATTATTCATGCGTAATCATTAAGAGGGTTTATAACTGTTTGAAGGTGCCATTTCTAACGTCGCTTCACAAGTTTCAAACTCTCGAGACATCTTTCACTCCTTACTACGTCTTCTCACTTCTAGGTCTTACCCTTCGTCTTTGAGCTTTTATTTGTCTTTCTATCTTCCTTGCTTATGGACTCGCATCATGACAAGCTGATTCTTACTTCCTATGTCTTCCAAACTTCTTCTGATTTCTTTTTTGTTGAAATTTCTTTTCTGTCACTGCTAGGGTTAATCTATGGCTAAAATAGGTAATAGGTCAATAGACGAGTTTAAGGAGTTTTATAACATCACCAACTAGGTGGACATTGAATGTGCCCATGTTCCTCACAATGTTCGAGACATTGATGATGAGCATTGGAATCACGTTCTCCTGTTGTCTTAGGGTGGTCTAACTTTTCCCCCAAATCGCTTGATTTTACACTTTTTTAGTTATTTCTTTATAGTGCCTACCCAATGTTCTCCAAATGTTTAGAAAATTGTTAACGGCATACATAGGATCAATCAACTTTATGACACCAATTTAGGTCTTGTTGAAATCTATTATTATTATACCTTTTCTCGAACGAGCTCTAGTATCCTTTACCTGAAAGCTAGGAGTCCTGATAGGGTGTTGGTAGTCAATCTACGTGATTCTGATAAGGATTATTAGCACGAGGGCTTTATTGCCAGGAAATGGAAGTTCCGTCCCCAGATCTAGGGGACTAGGTACATGGGACCTACGATTACCTTCTATGGGTAGGAGTATATAGGTATATATTTTTCTTGCTCTGCTTATTAATTTCTTCTTAGTGTATTCTTTCTTTTATGTTCTTCTTTTTCATTTTTCAGCGAAGACGAAGAACTTGGAACCTAATCTCCATAAAATTCAAGTTGATGAGCACATAAAAGCTTGGAAGATAAGGGAATCTTTGGAAGACGACGAGCATCCGAGATCAGATGCTTTCCTTTTAGAGTACAAGAACACATGAACCAGCTTTGTTTCTCGACCTGTTGATAGCATTACTCAGCTTGATATCCTAGAAGAGGTCGCTGCTGAGCCAATTCAATTAGACGAGGAGGAGAGTAGATCTGGTGAAGGCAGTGTAGCAGGTGACAGAGGTGGAGTTGAGGGTGATTATAGTGAGGAGAGATCGAGTGGTGAGGTATCTTCCAGTTCGGAGGAGAGTTCGTAGAATTCAGAGAGTTTGAAGAATTCAGAGAGTTCCAGCGAGGAGACTATGGCTCCCCCAGGAAGAATTTAATCCAGGATGATGATGAGGACAATGTTTCCCTTGCTCGTAGGATGAAGAATCAAAATTCTTGGAGTGGGGATACAGCCACTGGCTCCCAAATTGTGTCTTATGAAAGGGAGAGGAGGCATTGGTAAGGGAGAGAGAGAGAGAAATAATGAGGAAGAGAGGTACAAAGGTGAAGAGGGTTGAGATGGAGCAAGGAGAGAGAAGAAGAAAAAAGGAAAGAAGAACTAAGGAAAAAATGGGGAAAGTCCTTGGTTACCATGTCTGACTTAGCTGAGGAGGCTTCTGTCACTCTTACTCCTCAGCTAGATCCAGCAGTTCTCGAGAGTGCAGTCTTGCTAGCAGACCGCCAGAGGTCATTGAGCAAAAGGACCGACCAGTTAGCCCTAAAGGCCAGTTAGGGGCTAGCCTTGGTAAGTCAATTTTTGCTTCTTTACTCTTGTAATTTTCTTTTCCATACCTTCTTCAATAATGTTTTCGTACTTCTCTGCAGTTTGTGTCTAATTTTACCATCCTCTATCACAGCTGTGACAAGCTGGCGAGGAGAAATGATGAGCTAGAGGCGAGCCTAAAAGTTACTTGTGCTGCTCAAAAATATTTTGATCTTGCCTTAGCTGAATCTATTGAAGGGAATGAGGCAGCGTCTAAAGAGATGGAGGAGCTGAGGCAGTCCTATGACGTAGTCTGCCCGAGCAATCTGGTTGTGGTTGAGGAGAATAAAGAGCTTGCTAAGAAGACAAAAAAGCTGGAATCTTAGGCTGCCACCATCAAGGAGAGCTCTTATAATGCTAGGTGGCTCATAGCATATGAGGATGATGAGGCTCAAATCGGTTACATCAGTCATTTTAACTTCAAGAAAGGTTGGGATAGGGCTTTGGTCGCCACTGAGGTGGATATTAATTCCCCTCTCTTTGACGACCATGACTCTGGCCCGAAGCCTTTTACAGAGGGCGTGCCTCCTCCTGCTACCAATGAAGGTGTTCCAGCTATTCCAACTACTGCTGCTGATGCTTCCATTGATCAAGGAGTGGTGGCCATTCCATGTGAGGGAGGTGCAAATGAGGCTGATGCAGATAAGGGGAAGCAGCCAACATCCTTAGAGCAGACTAAGGTTCCCAACTAGTCTTTTTAGGTGGCCCTTGTATTTTTGTTTTCTGTTATTCTCCTTTTTTCATTGATCTAGTTGTACTTGAACTATTCTGGTTTTAATGAAATGAATTTATGTTCTTTTTTATATACTGATTTATTTATCCTCAATGTTTGTATGATTTGTAATTTAACGATTTTAAGGAGTATATCCTGACTACTTCTCATCTAGGACAAATCCTTGGTACTAATGTGAGCGACCATATACGTTGTTCTTTCATAAGAATTTGTAAGTCTCTCCGAGTAAGGAACCAGGACTTTAAGAACCAATCTGAGTTGGTTACTATGTTAAAAAATAGACTCGAGGAGATGAGTGAGATTGGCACTTCTATTCAAGAAGAGGTCAATGTCCTTAAAGAAAATCTCTTATAATCGTCTGAAATCAACTTGGCTGGCGAGATGCTCGAATAAGAAAATAATACATTAAAGCGCGAGCTCGCACTCTTGAAGGAGAATGCGCTGAGCACATTTCTGTTACTTATCCAAGGTTCTTCATTAATAATGATACAGCGAGCTGGAAGCCTTCCCAGAAGTTCTCAACGTGTGCGGGAGAATGCATCGGGCATTGTCCCGTTGCTTACCCACGGATCTTCATTACCGATCGTGTAGCGAGATAAAAAAACTCAGTAGTTCTCAAAGGGAGATTGTCGAGATGAAAGGGGACGTTGTTCGTGCGTATGTGATTGTGGTCGGGCTTCAGCGAGATATTACCAGGTTGAGGCAGTTGTTCAAAAATGGTCCTCGACAGGCATGGGAGGATGCCTACGGCCAGGGTTGGACTGATTCTCCAACTAATTTGAAGGAGGTCGAGGAGTTATCTTTTATAAGAGGGTAGTTGAGTGCCCTCGGGAAGTTACAAGTTCCCAGGAACTCTGTTATCTAGTATAGGCATGAAATCTCTCTCTCAAATTCGATGTCGGACCCATTCAGAAGGGATGATCACTAGATTCCTATAGATGCTATCCCAAGGAAGCTTCTGGAGCTGAGTTTAAGCAAAGTCGATGAGGAATTCACTCCTAATGGTCGAATAACGCTAATAGCTAACTATCTCGCTCAACTACCTGGTCCTCATTAGGGTTTGAATCATTTAGCATATGTAAATATTTGTACATGTAGTGATGTAATAAAATATTTATGTTTTCGGCGATTTGCCGACTAAACATGTGTTGTGTTATTTCTTACTTTATTAATCTCTTGTTCAGTTATTTTGGGCTCTTCCAGTTGACTAGATATGACTTAGGCAGAGTTAGTTATCGAGTGAGTATTTGCCCAATCTAGTATGATTTTAAGTGTACTATTCTTCGTTACTTTACATTTTAGGTCGTGTCGTCACACTGCCCTAGGCCTAAGTGAGGTAATGGCGAGGATACACCTGGTATCGGTTATTCTATCCGAGCAGGATTTTTTGGCCAAATAATGTTGGCGACCAACCTGGGTTGGCCATGTTTCGTAAGGGTCCCCTCTAGGGCTTTATATATTTCCAGGGGCAAGCTAGGAGGTCATTCGTGTTAATTGACCAATGCCTGAGGAGGGTCATTATACATCGACCTTGTTATTTAGCCAATAAGTTTCTTGTGGTCTTAGTTTTGCATGTTAATAGGGGAGCCTGCAACTTGGAAAGGATGCATATATTATAATGTAGTTTGAGAAAACAAACACTTCATAAAATGCCACTGTCAAACAATTCTTATTAATCAAAGAAGTATTGAAAATTCAACATCTATTTCACAAAAAAAAAAAAATATCTTGAAGTAGAATTTCTTCAAGTTGGCTGCATTCCAATCTCTTGGTATCTCCCTTCCCTCTAGCATTTCTAAGTGGTAGGATCCTTGTAGGTCATCTTTTATCACCTTATATGGTCCCTCCCAGTTCGGTCCTAGCTAGCCATCTGATGGTTTTACAGCGCTGCCAAGAACTTTTCTCAGGATGTAGTCCCCAACTTGAAATGTTCTTGGATTGACCTTTTTATTATAGTGCTTTGCTACTGGTTGCTGGTAGGTTGCTAGTTTTACTAGATCCAACTACCTTAACTCCTTGGATAAGTCAAGTTGAATGAGCAATGCTTCAACGTTCCGGCCTTGGTCGATCAGAGTGGACCTCATGGTAGGGAGGCCAGCTTCTAAAGGGATAATTACCTCCATCCCGTACGTAAGTGTGAATGATGTATCTCTAGTTGCCCGCCTAGGGGTGGTGCGTTAAGACCATAGGATGTGGGGTAGTTCGTTTAACCATGCTCGCTGAGCCCGCTCTAAACGCTTTTTTTCAATCCATCGATCATCATTTTGTTAGAAGCCTCAGCCTCTCTATTGCTCTGAGGGTATGCCACATAGCTAAAGTAGTGCTTGATCCCATGATCTCTATAGAAACCCTGGAAGAGCCCACTCTCGAACTGGGTTCCATTATCGGTGATGATAGTCCTGGGGATCCCAAAGCAAGTGATGATGTTTCTTGATATGAATTTTATCATGTCTGCGTCTGTAATGTTTGCCTCTATCCACTTGGTGAAGTAGTCTGTTGCGACCAATCGATATTTGCAATTACAAACTGCAGTTGGTAGAGGGACCACGATGTCCATACCCCATTGGGCGAAGGGCCATTGTCTAGTAAGTGATTTTAGGTCACTAGTTGGCTGGTGAACCATAGGTGCATGAAGTTGGCACTTTTCACACTTTTAAGCATAGATTCCAGCATCTTTCTGTATGTACAGCCACCGGTACTCTTCTTTCATTGCTCGAAACTCTAGCGAACTTCTTCCAATATGACTCCCATATATTCCCACATCGATTTCATTCAGGACTCTCTCAACGTTCTTTGGATGAACACACTAGAGGTAAGGTCCAGTGAAATATCTCTTATATAACTTGCCCTAAGAAGTTAAGTGAAAGAGAGAACTTTTGACTCTTATCTAATGAGTGGTCTTCTTATCTGTTGGTAGTACACTGATGATGCTCAAATCTAGCACCACTAGATAAGTGATGATGAGCTCAAACTGTAAGTACCATGGCATCCATAGATGTATAAGTGTGTAAGTGTGTAGAAGGAGATGATTATAAGAGGAATAAGACAATGATGTATAGTGGTTCAGCCAATTAGGTCTACATCCACTGTGAGTTTGCGATCCACTAAGTATGGGCACTAATAGCCTTGGATACAATGCACATAAGCTCCTTTTCTCTCTCTACTGTGTGTACAAGTAGAGTTTTTGCTAGGGTTACAGTTTTTCGATCCTTTATAGGGTTATAGGTGATAAGAACATATAGGTCTTGGGGGGTGAAGTGTACCCCAGATATGCATGGTGCATGTGAATGATAATCTAGCCAGTCTCCTATTGACACCAATAAATGCCAAATGATGACATAATATTCCCTTACGTGAGGGGGTGATATTGTTATAACGGTCTTCTATGTGCCATGTGGGCTTCACACGCACTATTCCACGCGTCTCCCAAACCATGCCCTGCGATGATGTCACGTCGACCTATGATAGGAGGCCGAGGGCAAAGTTCCTTTTGGCAGTGAGTCTGGACTAGTTTAGGCCTCGTACTGTCGAACCCTCTGGGCCTGATGGAGGGTCGGCCCCTTGGAGGGTCTTCTAGGCCTGATGAGGTGTCGTCCCCCTATAGGGTCTGATGAGGGGTCGGTCCATTGAAGGGTTATTTGGGCCTGATGAGGGGTCGGCCCCTTGAAGGGTCATCCGGTCCTGATGAGGGGTCAGCCCCCTAGAGGGTCATCTTGGGCCTGATGAGGGGTTAGTCCCCTAAAGGGTCGTCGGGCCAGATGAGGGGTTGGCCCCCTAGAGGGTTGTCTTGGGCCTAATGAGGGGTCGACCCCTTGAAGGGTCATCTGGGCCATGATGAGGAGTCATCCCTTTGAAGGGTCGTCTGGTCCTGATGAGGGGTCGACCCCTTGAAGGGTCGTTCGGTCCTGATGAGGGGTCGGCCCCCTGGATGGTTGTCTTGGTCCTGATGAGGGGTCAGCCCCCTGAAGGGTCGTCTGGGCCATGATGAGGGGTCGGCCCCCTGAAGGGTCATCCGGTCCTGATGAGGGGTCGGTCCCTTGGAGGGTCAAGATACCATATTGGGCTCGTCTTGGTGGAGGGTACCCTCGATGTAGCCGAGGATATATACGGGTATATTAATCACCCCCCAGCCCTTAGCCATCGATGTTGTTGAGATGGCTGAGGGATAGTGTTTCCTTTGAGATGAGTGTATGGTCAGTTAGATGAATGACACCTGTCAAGCTGATGTAGCACCTAGGCAGATATCCATTGTCGTTCCCATTTCCCAGGCATGACGGCTGCACACTTTTCTTGGGACTTTGTGCCCTAATGATACTCACCTCGTGGGCTGTGCTATGCCTTGGTTAATGGGCCCACTCAACAGCTAAGTATTTAAACAAATTTTTTGGAGTTATTTCCTTCTTTTTCTTCTTCTTCGCGCCTAAGATCTTTCTCTTTCTAGATTTTTCACAGCTCCATAGCCATAGCCATTTCTGCGACTTCTGCATCAATCCTCGCCGTCCCTTCTCAGGTAATCCTTCTAAGCCAGTGCCTTCTTTACATTCCATTGCTTTTTAACACTTCGACTGCCTTAGGTCTGTAGGACTAGATTTTTCTTCGTCTATTTCATACTTTCCGGCGTTCTTCTCCGGTGGCGTGTTCTTGATTAAAACTTTTACTTTCCTTAGTTTCAATCCAAAAGTCCAACTTAGTCAATTACCAACTTGTTTGTAGTTAGGATATCCAAATTATTCTAAGTGTAGGGTCCTCCCCTTAATGCTTAGGAGGCTTTACGATTTGGTTGAGGAGTTTCCATCCTTGAGAGAGAAGTTCTTTGTAGAGATCAAACGAGTAGAGGAAGAGGAGGAGAAGAGACGAGTGGCCGACCCTAATTGGGTACGACCCATCTTTCCAATTCCATTAGCCACCGTGGTACCGTTTGAGTTCGGAGGGTTGTCTGGTCATCCAGCCGAGATGGATGATAGAGTATCATCTCCGACAGGTGCTGGCTCTTCTGGGAGGGGAGAGACATCCACTCTCAGCCCGGGCCGACAGGCTGAGGGCACAACACCTTCTGAGGCTGTCCCGGTGGCAGTGCTATCCCCCTATGAATTTCAAGTAGCCTTTCCAGGTGGTCCCTCAGAGGCTGGAGGATCTGGGGATGAGAGAGATGAGGACGACAGAGAGGGTTCTTCTGATGGTGATGATAGTCAAGTTGACACTTCAATCGCTTCCACTTATGTATCGTGAAGAGAAACGCATGCGTTCAAATATAATTAAACACAGTTTAACCCAATTAAACCCTAAAAATGCAACTAGGTGTGATTGACTAAGATGTAAAACATGCTAGTACGATCAAACACACACAATTGAGGAAAAATCCCCCAAAGGGGCAAAACTATTTATTTTCACAATAATATTGTAACTTACAATTTCTCAGATTACAATAAATATATAGTGACACAGAATTACCCGCAGGTGTCGGATCTATAGTTGATGGATGGAAGTTTCCCTTTCCAGGAGGGCAACAATGAAGAAGAAAGATGATCTTCTCCACAGGGGTATGAACAGATACACGAATGTGTTCTTGGGTTGTAAAGTGATTCACACAGATATGGTAAGGTTGTGTGAATTAAACATGAGTTTGTGAACTCATAAAGATAAAGACATAGAGTATAATGACTCTGAAAATCGTCTTGAAAAGTCTTAGAAAACAACTCCCTGAAGTGGGTTTAAATAGAAATCTTTCAGCCTGAAAAACCTCGAACATGATCTGCACGATTTTATCCCAGACGGACAGATCCGGATCTGAGGTGGATCCGTCCGAGGTCGGACCGGTTTATTTTTTAAAGTGGCCTCTTCGGTTCGTAGTCGATCCGGGGTCTACTGGTTGAAGAGCAAAGTGGATCGGTCTGGGGCGGACCGATTCATTTTTGAAACATGCAGATCGGTACGGCTATCCAGAATTTTGATTCCTTCCTTGCATTCTTTGATATTCGGATCCGTATGAAGATGATGTATTCTTGAATTACTTCAATGATGTAACGTCTTCTGACATACACATAAATAATGGACAAAATGTCCTTACAAAACTCCCCCTATGTCTATGCCAGTACAAACATAAAAACATCCGAATTATCAAGTATAAAAATGCCTATACAAATCTACCCTTCCATGAACCCAAAACTGAAAAGGTACACATGAATAAGACTTCATCGTTTGCTCTTCAATTCTTCTGGAATGTCAACGCTTTTCTCATCAGGGTGTGAAATCATCAAAGAAGTACCTACATACATGAGACAAAGCAAAATACCACGTGATAAATCGAGATTGAAATAAGATAAACATAGATACCAAAGTATGATGAACTATGATGAACTTTATCAAAACTCCCCCATAATGATAATTCTTTCTCCCCCTTTTTATGATGTCCTGAAATAGACAAATAAGGAGAATTAATATTGTAAGAAAGGCAGGGGTGTCACAAGGAATAAACTACTATTTTTGAGTTTTCAAATTTTTCTCACAAAACAAAAAAATCACACCATGATAGAGTAAATGAAGGGGTGCGATGAAATTTGATAGAAAAATAAATGCATACAAACATGACATATGTGCACGATGAATATCGGATACTCCTAACGAATGAAATCAAATGCTTCCTTTGGTGTAAAAAAATGGAAATGACTCAATCAAACCAACAAATCAAAGCTCAAAGTGATTTCCACACCAATAACGTCCAAAACGATTTCATGCTTTTTCAGGACTTTCAAGGAAGTGCAAACCCGTTTAAATACTCCAACCAAACTCCCCCATATATATTTTCGTGTAGAGTTAATCTAAATTCCCAAACTTTGGAAAATTGATGGTGAAACCTAATGGCCCATATGTGGCATGTATTTCTTTTTATTGCCTTTAAATTTTTTGGGCTCTTTTAACCTCTTTGGACCCCGAATAATAAAAATCCTCCATTTTTTAGGTCCTTTCCCATTTTCAAATAATCACACAGTCTCACCAAAATGATTTTTACATGCATCCCAATCTTGTCAAGTTTTATTGCATAGTGTACGTGTGGTGACAATTATTGTGCAACACAAATAGATAAGAGAAAGGCAATCACCAGGTAAGAGTAAGGAATATAAAATGACAAACACACAACAAAGGATGTACGTGGTTAGGCAAAAATATGCCTACATCCACGGTGGTGCAGTTAGTGTTATTTCTATATACTCCGGAGAGTGGTTACAGAGAATACAGCTTGTCCTTTGCCCCGAACCTAGGGTTTGTTATATACATGTTCGTACTGGTGAGTGGGGGTGTAGGACTCCTCCATGTTTCCCATCTCTTATTAGAGTGTCCCTAAATGGGAACGTGAGAAGAGACTAAATCATAATCGGTTTAAGGTATAAAGGGCCTGGACTTTGGGCTTTTACAAGTGGGCTACTCGTCCAGGCCCATCATTTTAATTTCATATACCCACAATTGCCCCTAAGTTTGTTGGGCCATGCTTTTGACTTTTAAAACTTAAATGATTTGTCATAATGGTTGAGTTGTGTATTGTGCAACTTTTCCCAAAATTTGAGGACTGCTTCTGGCGGCACCCGCTTCGTGGTCTGTGCACTATGATTAGAAACACTTTGAGGTTTTATTTAGAGCAGCCACTTTTCGTCCGTCGTTTCAACTTTCTCAGCATTCTTCCATTCCATGTGAGCTCTAGAGATTCATACTTTCTTCTCTCAGTCTCCATTCTTGTTGCTTCCTTGTTATTTGGGCTCGTGACCCCTCATCGTTCGAGTCGAACTTCCATCTTGTAAGTCTCTTGTGCCTTTTCTTTGTACTTTCTCTTTGAATTTGTAGTTTTATAGGGTTTTCCAATGGCAAAGATTGGGAATAGGTCGGTCTCCAAATTTAGGAAGTTTTATAACATCCCAGAGTGGGTAGATATTGAGTGCTGCGCTTCCCCTCTAGAAACATTAGAGAGATAGAGGATGCCCATTGGATCCATGTTTTGTGGCTTTCCTAAGGGGGACTCACTTTTCCTCCCAACAATTTGTTTTTGCACTTCTTTGGCTATTTTAATTTTGTTCCTGCATAGTGCTGGCCCAATGTATGGAAGATAATTAATGGCTTCCATAGAATAAATCAATTATATAGTACCAAGTTAGGGCTTGCTGAGGTATGCTTTTGCTACTCTTTTTCTCGAACTAGTTCTGGTGTCCTCTACCTCAAAGCCAGGAGCCCTGACAGGGTATTGGTAGTAAACCTACCTGATTCCCATAAGTACTACTGGCAAGAGGGTTTTCTTGCTAGAAACTGGCATTTTTCTACCCAGTTTGAAGGGTCGAGGTCTGATAGGTTCTCTATTCCCTTTTAGGTGGAAGAATACATAGGTAGACTATGCTCCGCTCTTTTAATTTTTGTTTATTTGTGATCTTTTTAATTTTTCTCTATTTTTTCTTCAGCGAGGTCGAAGAACTTGGAACCTGCTCTCAGCGAGGTTCGTCTCTCTGAATTGGTCAGGGCCTGGAATATTAGGGAGCCTTTAGCTGACTGCGAGCATCCCCGGTCTGCTTATTTTCTACTCAAATACGAGAACGTTGGCTCTAGTTTTATAGGAATGCCAGTGGACGGTATCCCTGAGTTTGATACCTCTAAAGAGACTGTTGAGGATCATATCCAGTTGGACGAGGAGGAGAGCATCTCTAAAAGTGATATCGTAGGTGGTGCTGGTGGCAATTTGGGTGAAGGGAGCTCCAATAATAGAAGTTCCTCTAATCGTGGGGAAGTTTTTGAAGCTCGAGAGTCACCGAGCACATTTAGCAGTTCGAGCGAGGAGATGGTTCCTCCAAGGAATAATTTAATTCGGGACGATGATGATGAAGATCACGTGTTCCTCGCTCAGAGGTCGAAGAAGTAGAAGTCTAGCTCTGGGGCCGTGGCTACTGGTTCTCGATCTTCTGCTCAGGAGCAGGAGAAGAAGAGGAAAGAAGAAGAGCAAGTGAGAGAGAGAGAAAAAAAGGAGGAGGAGAGAAAGAAGGTGGAGGAGAAGAAGAAGATAGAGGAGAGGAGAAGAATGGAGAGGGAGAAGGAGGGAGATAGGAGGAAGATGAAGGAAAGGACAAAGGCTGGGCAAGCCATAGTCCCAGTGTCTGCACTGCCCGAGGGGGCTTCTATTATAATTTCTCCGCAGTTGGCCCCCGCGCTGCTCGAGAGAGCAGTTCTTCTTGCTAATCGCCAAAGGGCATTGGGGTCTGATCAACTGTCCCTACAGGCTAGACAGAGCCTAGCTTTGGTAAGACTATTTCTTTTCTCCAATGTTTTAATGAATTCCATCATTTTCTTCTTCTAATGTCTTCTTCTTCTTGCAGTTTATGATTGACTTTGCCGTGCTCTATCGTTCTCGCGATGAGCTGGTGAAGAAAAATGGTGAGCTAGAGAAAGAAAATACCACCATGAGGTTGAAGGGTACAAAGCTCGAGGCTAGTTTTAAAGCCATTGATGCTGATTGGATATCATCCGATCTAGCTCTTGCTACAGCCAATCGGGAGAAGGACGCAACAGTTAAAGAGTTGAAAGAGCTGCGACAAGCCTATGACCTGGTTTGTTCGAGCAAGCTGGCTATCACAGAGTAGAACAAGGTACTGGCTGAGTAGTTGAAGAAGAAGGAGTCTGAGGAGGTCACTGTCAAGGAAGACTCATATAACTCTTGTTGGGATACAGCATACGAGGATCCTGAGGTTCACATAGGTTATATTAGTCGTCTAAACTTCAAGAAGGGTTGGAATAAGGCCCTCTTAGCTGCTGGTGTTGATATAGACCCTCCTCTGTTCGACGAGCATGACCCGGGTCCTAAGCCGACTGTGGATGAAGTCCCTACCCTAGCTATCAAAGCCGCTGACCCTGTCTCCCAGATAATCTCTGCTGATGTTCCCCTTGCTGTGGCGACAGAGGTTACCCCTGCTGAGGGCGGTGCTCCTGCTGATGCTGATAAAGGGAAGCAACCATTAACTTCTGGGCAACCTGAGGTTGCTAGTTAGTTTTTACTTCTAGGGATACCTTGTATTTTTTCTTTTTCTGTCTGTAAATTTTCTTTTTGCTTCTCGATGTACTTTCAACCCTTATCAATGAAAAGATTTTTTTTTCCCTGTGCACTAATTGATTTTTTTTTCCATCGCCCTTTTATGTCTTGTAGTTGACTGATGTAGAAGAGTATATTCCTGACACATCTCATTTGGGCAGGACTCTTGGTCCCAATGCCAGTCCTCAGGTTCGCCAGGCCTTTGTTAGGCTTTTCAAATCTCTTAGGTCAAAGAATCAAAAGTATAAGGATAAGTATGAGCTTATGGCCAAGTTGAAGGACAGGCTCCAGGAGATGGAAGAGGTTGGTGCTTCAGTGCAAGAAGAGGTGAATGCATTGAGAACAAAGCTTCTCGATGCTTCTGAGATCAACCAGGTTGGTGAGATGCTTCAGCAAGAACATGAAGCTTTAAGGAAATAGGTCACGCCGAGCATCGCTCCTGCAGTGTTGCGAGGATCTTCATTAACGTAATCTAGGGCTGGCTCGAGCGACGTTCCCCGTGTGCTGCGAGGTTCCACTGGTCCATTCATTCAGGAGAACTAGGCATTCAGATAGCAAAATGGAAGAGCTCTGCGGTGACGTCCAGCGAGCATATGTGATTTCCTCCGGGCTTGAAAGGGACATTACTCGGCTGTAGCATCTGTTTAAAAAAGGACCTCGACGAGTATGGGCCGATGGTTATGACCAGGGTTGGCTGGATGCTCCGACGAGGTTAATAGAACTTGAGGAGCTCGCCTTCATCAGGGTGTGGTTGAGTGCTTTGAAGGAGGTGCAGGTTCCAAGGAACTCTATGCCCTGGTATCGCCATGAAATATCTCCTTCCACTCGGATGCCCAATCCCTTCTGGAGAGATGATCAGTGGATACCCATCGATGCTGACCCTCGGCAGTTATTGGAGTCATATGCTAACAATGCCGAGGAAGAGTTGGTTCCTGCTCCTGATGATGGTCGAAGGGCTCAAGTGGCTGATTATCTCGTTCAGAGGCCTCATCCCCACTGAGATTTCTCTAGTAGCTTCTCTATGTATTGTTTGTTGTAGTGATGTTACGTCAATGTTTTGGGCGAGCTCGCGGACTAAACATGTATTGTGCTTGTTGTAAATATGGTGGATTAATATAAAATTTATGTTTTGGGCTATTTTAGCCGACTAAACAAGTGCATTATATTTTCCATATTCTCTCTCCTTTATGATCTCTAAATTTGTAATATCATACTAGTGTCCTTCCAGTCCAGTACACTATCGAGGTACCATTGTGCACCACTTTACCTTTTAGGTCGTGTCGTCACACTACCTTAGGCCTAAGTGTGGCAATTGGTGAGGACACACCTGGTGTTGGATGCTCTATCCGATCAGGATTTTATTTAACCAAAGATGGTTCGGCGACAAACTTTAATTTGGTCATATTACCTAAGGATCTCCCGTAGGGCTTCATATATTTCCAGGGCAAAGCTAAGAGGTCTTTCGTGTTTCATAACGAAAGCCCGAGGAGGGTAATTTCCCTGCTATGGTGTAATGACCAATGTGCCTGTCATTTGGAAAATATGTGTGATAAAGGTTATATGACTGTTATTCATTAGAATGCAACCGTTAAATAACTTTCATTAATGATAAGGAAAATGAACTTTCAGTTCCATAACAAAAGAATAAAAGAAAGATCTAAAAATAGAATTTCTTAAGATTGACTGCGTTCCATGATCGGGGTATTTCTCTGCCTTCTATCGTTTCCATGTGATAGGTGCCTTGCAGATTATCTCTTATTATCTTGAAGGGTCCTTCCCAGTTTTGCCCTAGCTTGCCGTCTGATGGTTTTACTGCGCTGCCCAGGACTTTCCTTAGGACATAGTTCCTAACTCGAAATGTCTTTAGGTTGACCCTCTTGTTGTAATGCCTCACGAGCTATTTCTGATAGCTCGCTAGTTTTACTAGGGCTAGCTCTCGGCGCTCGTCGGCCAAGTCGAGCTCTGCAAGCAATGCTTCATCATTATGGCCCTGGTCGACAAGGTTGGTCCTCATTGTTGGCAAACCTGCTTCTAGTGAGATGACTGTTTCCATTCCATATGTCAGCGAAAATGGGGTTTCTCCTGTTGCTCGTCGTGGAGTGGTTCGGTAAGCCCATAGAATATGTGGTAATTCATTCACCCATGCGCTTTTGGCTCTCTCTAATCGCTTTTTTAATCCGTCGATCACAGTTTTGTTGGAAGCCTCGGCTTGGCCATTGCTTTGAGGATAGGCCACCGAACTGAAATGGTGTCTGATTCCATGCTCGTCATAAAAACTCTGAAAGGAGCCGCTGTCAAACTGCGTTCCATTATCGGTGATGATGGTTCTGGGGATGCCAAAATGAGTGATTATATTTCTCCATATGAATCTTATCATATCTGCATCTCGAATATTCGCTAGGGGTTCTGCCTCGATCCATTTGGTGAAGTAGTCAGTTGCGACCAGTAGATATTTGCGATTGCCGGTGGCGGTAGGAAGTGGTCCTACGATGTCCATCCCCCATTGGGCGAATGGCCATGGGATGGATAATGATTTTAGGTCACTAGCAGGTTGGTGGACCATAGGAGCGTGAAGCTGGCATTTCAAGCACTTGCGAACATACCCTACAGAGTCCATTTGCATATATGGCCACCAATAGCCCTCCTTCATTGCTTGGAAAGCCAGAGATTTCCTCCAATATGGCTTCTACAGATTCCTTCGTGAATCTCATGTAGAATTTGCTCAACATCTTTTCGGTGAACACATTGGAGGTAGGGACCAGAAAATGATCTCTTATATAGCCTGCCCTCAGGAGATAAGTGAAAGCGAGAAGCTTTGACTCTTATCTGGTGAGCAGTCTTCGTATCATCTGGAAGCATGCCATCCTTCAAATAATCCCTTAGTGGGTCCATCCAGCTAGGTGCTGACTCAATATGGAGCACCTGCTCCACGCTTTGTAACTCGTCGTTACTATTAATGCTTGGATGATTGAGGAAATCGATGGGGATTGTTCTTTTTAAGTCAGAATCGATTACTGAGCTTAGGGCTATTAGGGTGTCAGCATGGTTGTTCTGTCCTCTAGGTAACTACAAGACATTGGCTTCCTCAAAGTCAGCCAATAGCCTCTTTGCCAAGGCAAGGTAGGCAACCATCCTTTTATCTCTTACATTTTAGTCCCCACTGATCTGATTGGAGACTAATTGTGAGTCGCCAAACATCTATAATTGCTTTGCTCCCAAAGCGTGTGCTTTTTGGAGGCCGGATATCAGGGCCTCGTATTCTGCCTCATTGTCGGAGGCTTCAAATCCAAGCCTAATTCCCTTCTCGAGGATGGTATTTTCTAAAATGATAAGAACGATGCCCACGCCTGCCCCCTTAAATTGGAGGCTCCATCAATAAATAATTTCTAGATTCCCTCCGTCGTGTATCTCCCTTTTTGTTTAGCTGGCTATGGTTGGTTGCAGGGCTGCTTGCCTGTGAATTTGGCTATGGAATCAGCAAGGACCTGCCCCTTGATCGCGTTCCTTAGTTGAAATTGGATACCAAATCGTCCGAGCTCGACTGACCATTTAGACAGTCTGCCTTCCTTAGGATTTCTTTAAGGGGGTGCGATGTAAGGACGATTATAGTATGGGCTTGGAAATAGTGCTTCAGCTTCCTTGAAGCCACTACTAGTGCAAAGGCGAGCTTCTCCAGTGGGAGGTACCTCTACTCGGCTTCAAGAAGGGTTTTTCTCGCGTAGTAAACGGGGTGCTGGATTCCTGCAACTTCGCACATTAATGCAGAGCTGACAGTGTGGTTGGAAACGGAGAGGTACATGTATAAAGAATATGTTCACTGTGGTATGACGAGCAATGGTGGAGATCTTAAGTAAGCTTTGAGCTCGACCAATGCCTGCGAGAAATCTAGGTTCCACTCTACCATTTTGTTCCCCTTTAGAAGCTGGAAGAATGGTTTCCATTTCTCGGAGGATTTAGAGATAAAGCGATTTAAGGCAGCGAGCATACCAGTGAGCTTATGTACATCCCGGATTGTTCGAGGAGGTTGTACCCTATTAATCTCATCGATCTGGTCTGGGTTAGCCTCTATGCCTTTCTTACTGACCAAGTACCCAAGAAATTTTCCTGACTGGACACAGAACGAACACTTGATATCGTTAAGTTTCATTCGGTATTTCCTGAGGATTTCGAAGGTGTTTGACAGGTCTGAGAGGTGGTCTTCTTTCTTCTTGCTTTTAACGAGCATGTCATCGATGTAAACCTCCATGGTGTCTCCCATCTGATCCTTGAACATCTTGGTGACTAGCCGCTGGTAGGTTGCCCCTGCATTTTTTAGCCCAAAGGGCATGACTTTGTAGCAGTATAACCCAAATGTGGTGATAAATGCTATTTTTTCTTGGTCTAGGGCATGTAAAGGGATCTGATGATATCCTGAGTATGCGTCCAGAAAACTCATTCGCTCGTGAGCTGCAGTGGAGTCCACTAGTTGTTCAATTTTTAGAAGGGGGCAACTATCTTTAGGGCACGCTCTATTGAGGTCAGTGAAGTCGATGCAAACTCTCCACTTCCCGTTGCTTTTTGGAACTACTACTGGGTTGGATAACCACTCGGGGAATTGTACCTCCCCTATGGATCATGCATCCAGCATTTTTTCTACTTCTTTCTCGATGGCTTTTGCCTTCTCGGGTGTAGTTTTCCGTGCCTTCTGCGTGATTGGTTTGAAGGTGGGATTGACATGAAACTGATGACAAACCATACTAGTATCGATTCCAGGCAGCTCCTATGGTTCCCACTCAAAAACATCTACGTTTCATCTTAGCAGGGTTGTCAATTCCTTCTGTTCCTGGTCAGTGAGAGAGGCTCCAATCAAGAAAACTCTGCTATTGTCGCTGTCACCAGCTCTAACCTCTACCAAGTCTTCGATGACTCTTTCAGAGTGGAGGAGCCTAGTCTCCTCTACTCCATGTCTTCCATACTTTAATTGATATTTAGAAGGTGTCAGACCTTCTTGTTCTTCAGCTTTCTCACTGGGTTGATCGGCCTTCTTCTCTGGCTTTGGTCGGATGGCTGTTATGAAGCACCTTCTTGCCATCGCTTGATCACCGTGGATCTCCATTACTCCTCGCTCGGTTACATACTTGAGTTTCTGATGGTAGGTCGAGGAGACTGTCTTCATCGCATGGAGCCATCCCCTACCGAGGATGGCTTGGTATGGCGAGTTGATGTCGACCACATAAAATTCAATCATCTTGGAGATATTTCCCGCGCGTACTGGCAGTACAGTCTTTCCCAGGGGCATAGTTATTTTTCCAGCGAAGACAACTAAAGGGATGGTAGCTTCCTTTAGGTCGGCGACGCTTAACTTCAATTTTCTGAATAGGTCGAGATACATTACCTCGAATGATCTTCCTTGGTCGACGAGCAACTTGTCGATATAAAAGTTAGCTATTCTGAGGGTAATGATCAAGGCATCGTGATTTGGGGTTCTTAATCCCACCAGATTTTTAAATGTGAAAACAATATACTTATTATAGTTGACGTCGTCTGCTCGTCGTCGCTTTCCTGACTGTGACTTTACTGGATCGATCTGAAAATCTTGCATCACCGATGTAAGTTTCTTCATCTCTATTCGAGCTAAATTTCCTTGGATCTGCTTGGCATCAGATGCCCCATGAATTATCGTGAACTCATGTCCAGCGTCATCTTCGAGCACGTTGTCAGGTCTCGCCTCTCTATTGGCAGCCACTTTCTCTGCCTTTTTCTCCACAAACTCGTTCAAATGACCGGATTGGGCTAGCTCCTCGAGGTGAGATTTAAGAGCTTTGCAATGCTTAGTCTTATGTCCTCCCTCTTTGTGAAAAGCGCATCTCAGCGTATTGTTCCTCTTCGAGGGATCTCCTCCCATCTTCCTGGGCCATTTGATGAATGACTCGTCTTTGATTTTTGCGAGAATTTTGTAAATTGGTTCTTTGAAGATGGTGTTAACCGCCTGGAATGCTTTCGACAAATCATATTTACTTCCGTTTTTGGAGCCATTTTTGCCCCCGTTCTTTCCTCCTTTCTTCTGGTTCTCAGTTTTGTCACTGCCCTTGGCAGTGAGTTTAGCTCGGTCATTTTCCCCTGTGCTGAGGCGGGTCGCATCTTCCACTTTGTCATACTTCTCGATGCGGGCCATTAGGTCGTCGATGGTCATGGCCTCTTTCTTTGTCAGGGATTGGTACAGAAGGGAAGAGTTGGGTAGCCCAATTTTGAAAGAGACCGCTGCCACCTGTTCCGAATAATCCTCGACCTCGTTGAACAATTCCGAGTACCTCTTCGCGTAGTCTCAGAGTGTCTCTTGGGGCGCCTTCTTCATTGTCAACAGAGCATCCATCCTTTTGGGATGGGAGTTGCTAGTAATGAATCGGGCTGTAAAGAGCTTGACCAGGGATTTAAAACTTCTGATGGACCGGTGGGGGAGCCTTTTGAACCATTTCTGTGCCACATCATGCAGGCTTGAGGGGCAAATTTGACACATTAGTGCATCTCGGTGGTTCCAGAGAGTCATGGACTGCCGGTACTGCCTGACGTGATCAATGGGATCAGTCTTACCGTCATAAATTTTGAACCTTGGAATGGCGAACATCTTGGGGGCTTCCTCTTCTTCGATTTCCCTCAAGAAAGGTGATTTCATCTGAGTTTTGAGAGCTCTCCTAGCGAGTTCTTGAGTCGATCTAGTACCGTGATGAGTAGGATGTTGGTCCATCTCTCTTCGAACTAGATTTTGTATGTTCTCGTTGTTGTGATCTGGGCTCTGGTAATAGCGAGCTTGTCGCAGCTGCTCGCGCAGGTCGTCTTCTGACTCATTTCCCTCGACTATTTGGGACCCTCGCATGGGGCTCCTTCCTCGCCTGCGAGACTTGCTCTCCTGAGGGCTAGGAGCGTGGCACGAACGTCTCCTGGTATCATGATGGATCTATTTCTCCAATCTTTCTAATCTTCTATTAAGGCGAGCATTCTCGGCCTCGTGTCTGCGAGAGGACTCCCTTTGCTCGTGGAGCCTTGCCTCATATGCGTCAATCAGCCTGGATATCTGCGTGGACATCACTGGTCCTTATCTTTCTTCTGAGGCTGGCCTTTCTAAGCGAGCCCTCTGACCTGAACGTCGGACTTCAGATCTAATCCTGCGAGGAACAGGTGATTCTTGAATATCCCCTGCCTGGGGAGCATTGTTACTCTCACTGGACATTTTAAACTCCTTTTTTAGTGTGGGCTTTCTCAGGGAAGATAAACGTTCCAACAGACGGCGCCAATTGTGGTGACAATTATTGTGCAACACAAATAGATAAGACAAAGGCAATCACCAGGTAAGAGTAAGGAATATAAAATGACAATCACAAAACAAAGGATGTACGTGGTTCGGTGAAAATATGCCTACGTCCACGGTGGTGCAGTCAGTGTCATTTCTATATACTCCGGAGAGTGGTTACAGAGAATACAGCTTGTCCTTTTCCCCGGACCTAGGGTTTGTTATATACATGTTCGTACTGGTGAGTGGGGGTGTGGGACTCCTCCATGTTTCCCATCTCTTCTTAGAGTGACCTTTAATGGGAACGTGGGAAGAGACTAAATCATAATCGGTTTAAGGTATAAGGGGCCTGGACTTTGGGCCGCTACAAGTGGGCTACTCGTCCAGGACCATCATTCTAATTTCATGTACCCACAGTACGTTATATAAACATAATTGAGATAGAAACACTCAAGCCAATATGTGATAGACAAGTACAATAATCAAATATAGTTGTGCATGTGTGCAATAAAGGAGATAGGAGTCAAACATGTAGAAAGATATCACTAATCACATCTCAAAGACTCCAAACAATGTAAAGCACATGGATGAAATGATGTAGTGTCTCAAATCTCTATCAAACAATCACATGGATAAATAGAATGAAATTGTGACTCGGCTATCTTAAATGCTCATCCATAAATGGTGCAAATAAAAAATCTTTTTGGATTTTTTCAAAATTTTATTAAAAATAAAATCTTTTTGAGCTTTTCTAAAAAAATTTATAAAAAGAAAATCTTTTTGGATTTTTCAAAAAATAAAAGGCAAAACAAAATAAACAAAACATATGATACAATCTAGCAATAGGCATCACATGATATGACAAAAAATGCATCATATGCTAGACAAGGACTAACCCCTCAGTCAACTGTGAAAATCCCCAAAGACTTCCTAAGATTCTCGAATCTAAGGGCGTCTAAAGGTTTCGTTAAAATATCGGCTAACTGATGGTCGGTGGGACCAAAACTCAGGGATAAGGCTTTCTCCTCAACTAATTGACGTATAAAGTGCTCACGTATCCTGATGTGCTTTGTGCGCAAATGCTGAACTAGATTGTGGGATATGTGTATCGCTCTCGTGTTATCACAGGAAATGGTCATGGTGTCCGGTGTAATCCCATAGTCCTCCAGCAACTGCTTCATCCATAAGAGTTGCGTGAAACAACTCCCAGCGGCGATGTACTCAGCCTCTGCAGTGGACAAAGAGATGGAGTTTTGCTTCTTGCTCAACCAAGAGACAAGAGCAGAACCAAAATAGAAAAACCCACCAGAAGTGCTCCTACAACCACCCACTTCCCCGGCCCAATCGACATCCGAATAGGCGGAAAACTGTCAGTGGTATCAAACGAATACCAAATACCATATGAGAGAGTCCCACTCACGTATTTGATAATACGTTTTAGAGCGAGCAAGTGTGACTCTTTTGGGGATGCCTGATAACGCGCCCAGACTCCAACAGTAAAGGCGATGTCGGGACGACTGGCAGTCAAGTAAAGAAGACTACCTATCATACTCCGATACAAGGTTTGCTCTACGTCCTTGCCTGAAGTGTCCTTACTAAGCTTGATGGAAGTACTCATAGGTGTACGTGCATGCTTAGCGGAGTCTAAACCAAATTTCTTCACTAGGTCTCTAGCATACTTAGATTGGGAGATGAACATCCCATCCTCTAGCTGACGAACCTGGAGACCAAGGAAGAAAGTAAGCTCACTTACCATGCTCATCTCAAACTCACTTTTCATCTCCTCCTCAAAGTGTTGAGCATGATAGGATCACGTGGATCTATAGACTATGTCGTCCACATAGACCTGGGCAACCAAAATAGCACTGTCATCTCTCCTGACGAACAACGTCATACCAACTCCCCCTCTCTTGAAGCCACGGGCTAAGAGATAGGAAGTAAGCCTTTCGTACCAAGCATGGGGTGATTTCTTCAAACCATACAAGGCTTTCCTCAGATAATAAACGTGCTCAGGGTGCTTAGGGTATTAAAACCCTTTTGGTTATTCCACATAAACCTCCTCCTGTATAATTCCATTCAGAAATGCACTCTTGACATCCATCTGATATAGCTTAAAGCGCAGATGACATGCGATGGCGAGTAGTAAGCGGACGGACTCAAGCCTCGCAACAGGAGCAAATGTCTCCCCAAAGTCGACACCATCTATCTGTGTGTAGCCTTGAGTGATCAACCTAGCCTTATTTCTGATTATGGTACCATTTTCATTCATTTTATTCTTGAAAACCCACCGGGTACTTATCACATTAGTATAACTAGGTCGGGGGACAAGTTCCCAAACATTGTTCTTTTTAAACTGAAGCAACTCATCCTGCATGGAAGATATACAGTGTTCATCCTTGAGTGCTTCTTTTTTATTCTTAGGCTCAACTTTGGACGTGTAGAAAAAGTGGCTAACAACAGTCTCTAGCTGAGCACGAGTCTTGACCCCAAGAGTGGGATCACCTAAAATGGAGGCAGGGTCATGACTCTTGCGAACCCAATAAGGTGTGTCCCCTAACACAGGAGTAGGGTCCACATAGTGTGGGAGAGGGATAAGTAAATCACTTCCAGAAAAGTCCTCATTCTCATACTGAAGATTAGGATCAATAATCGTCGAAGGTTCGTTATCTTGCACGGTGACGTTTATTGACTCCATAACCTTGGAGCTCTTCAGGTTAAAAACTCGGTACGCTATACTATTCAATGAATAGCCTAACAATATTCCCTCGTCGCTTCGGGAGTAAAACTTTCCTAATTGCTCTCTATCCCGTAGGATTTAGCATTTACTCCCCAAAACACGGAAATATGACAAGTTGGGTTTCTTGCCAGTCCATAATTCATAAGGTGTCTTAGTGTGTGTGGACGCAGGTAAACCCTATTCACCGTGTGGCATGCAGTAGACACTGCCTCTGCCCAAAATCTCCTAGAAACCTTACGACCTAAAAGCATAGATCTAGCCATTTCCTGGATCGTTCTATTCTTTCTCTTAACAATCCCATTTTGCTGAGGAGTCTTCATAGCAGAAAACTCATGTTTGATCCCAAGGCTATCACAGTAGAGATCTAGTTTTGCTTCCTTAAATTTTGTGCCGTTGTCACTACGGATCCTACTAATAGTGACTCCGTGTTGATTTTGTAGGACACGGCACTTGGTCGTTAAAAACTCTACAGCATCGGATTTCTCCCTCAGAAAACCTACAATAGAATATTTGGAGAAATCGTCTATCATCATGAGGATATACCTATTACCACCCAAACTCTCAGTACGAGTAGGACCCATAAGATCCATGTGAATCATCTCAAGTACTCGGGAGGTGGTAATGGAATGCAATTTCCTACGAGGGCTTCGAATTTTCTTTCCCAACTGATAGGGTCCACAAACCGTGGAAGTTGACTTTCCAAGAGATGGTAAGTCACGTACTAGGTCCTTTTTGAATAAACGAGTCAAATCTCTAACATTCATGTGACCTAGACGTTGGTGCCATAGATCCATAGGAGTGATCGTGGGGCTGTTGCAGACAAGTGAGGAAATGGGCACAGTCCCATAGCAATTATCCTCGATCCTCACCCCTTGCATTAAAAGTTTACCGGCTTGATTATAGACATTACACGCGTCCCAGTCAAACTTTACTACAGAGTCAGTGTCGCACAGCTGGCTAATGCTGAGAAGGTTTACTTTCAAACCTTTGACGTACAAAACATTCTCTAGCTTAGGAAATCCTGGTAACTCTACAGTACCTCGTCCTACAATTCTAGACTTACTCCCATCTCCAAAGGTGACTCTACCATCCTTATAATCCTCAAGGTGGGTAAAAAAGGATACATCACCTGTCATGTGTCTGGAGAATACACTATCAAAATACCACTGTGAGGTATTATGTGCGTTGAGAGAAATATGAACAACAAGGGATTTCTTATCTTTTTTAGGCATCCAAGAAGTGGTAGCCTTTTGTTTGCCCTTGTTGTTGTTGGTTTTAGCCGGAATGTGGGAAGCATTCACTGACGGTAAAGACATCCGTCGAAATTCCTCCATCAAACTCTATGATGTGGCGACTAAAAACTCAACATGCTCTCTCAGACTGGCAAACTCATCAGTATGACGTGGTGGAGTAGAAGTACATCGTGTCTGACCCAAACTATAGCAAAACTCCCTCAGGTGTCCTTTTCTTTTACAATATGTACAAAAGAACACAGTCTTAGGCATACCTTGGTTTACTTTTCTTGGTCGAACTCTCCTTCGTGGATTTTGGCGATGACCATAAGGAGTATTAGTAAACTTAGGGACTGGTCCAGGTGCAATTTGGTATGTGGAGGCAACATCATAACCAATTCCCTGCCGATCACCAAAACCTAAAGCGGGGCTGAGGAGCATCTTTCCCATCTTCCCAGATCTGTCCTCAATTTGTACCTTGACTTCCCGGGCTCTCTCAAGATCATGAGTAAGCTGGGCTACCAGGTCTTCAAGTTTCTTTCGAGTCTCCATGGAGAAATGAAGCTCACTCGTAAGACTAGCCACTTGTTTAGTCAAGTCCCCTATCTCTTTCTCAAAAAATCTTTCTCTCTCTTTAAATAAACTTTCTTTCTCAACACGGCAGACTCTCTCTCTCTTAGGGTGATGTAGGCGGAGGAATCTCTCTCTCTCGCTTTTCTTAAATCTTCCTATAAACCGGTGATCTTAAGAACTAACGCTTTGTTACGATTTTTAGTTTTAAATGACTCAGAATATAACTCAGTGTAGGCGCGTTGAATATCACTCTCGCTCTCACTTGTGTCATCCTCCCCCTCACTCACATCGATCTCACTGTCGAGGTGTCCCTGTGATGCATCATCCTCATCGTCGTGAGGAGAACTAGTAGTGCTCACATGACTAGCCACGAATGCGGTGAAGTTACACTCATGCGGTGACTCATCTCCCGAGTCCATCGACTCGACTTCACTGTCATCGCTATGGGTAGCATTAAGGACAACTTTCCCTCTCTCTCTGTTCAGTCATGTAGCACACTCAAAGGCTCTATGACCCCTACTGTCGCACTCAAAACACCTATCACTTTCTTTCTTAGGAGGATCTTTAAAAACATTTTCATTTTTCTTTTCAAAATTATTTTTCTCGTACTTCTTTTTATCTTTAAAATTACAATTTTTCTTGAATTTGAGAATTCTCTTGAAATTTTTAGCAAACAAAGCCAAATCATCTAAGTCAAAATCACACTCAGAATCAGAAGTTTCACTATCTTTCTTTCTATATGACTCTCCTCTCTTTCTTGTCGTCCCCTCACTTTTCTCTCTCTTGGGTATTAAGTGCAAATCCCTTTATCTTTAGACTTCACAGATTTAGGAAACATGTCAATTTCATATGTTTGCAAGTCTCCTACAAGTTCCTCCAATTTTAGCATATTTAAATTACCCATAGAATTTAACACAGTGACTTTAGGGATAAAACGCTTAGGCAATGATCAAAGAATCTTTTTCACAACTCTTGTATTAGGAATATGTTCACCAAGATTAAAGCTAGTATTAACAATATCAGATAGCCAAGCATAAAAATCATCAAAACATTCAGTTTTAAACATGGTGATGGTCTCAAATTGAGTTGTTAAATTTTGCATTTTAGATTCTTTCACAGCATTAGTTCCTTCATGGGTAAGTTGCAGAACATCCCATGCCTCTTTTGACGTGGTGCACGTCATGATACGTCGGAACTCATCAGGAGTGATGGATCCAAAAATAGTACTCGAACCCTTAGAATTAAAAGAAGACCATTTAAATTCATCTTCAGTCCATGTAGTGACAGGTTTTAAATTGGTCACGTTTTCAACAGTGACGGAGGGAGGTGTCCACCCTCTTTCAACTAGAATCCAAACACGTTCATCTATGTCCTTTAAAGCAGATCTCATGCGGGCTTTCCAATATGCGTAGTTAGTCCCGTCAAAAACTGGCATTTTATTATATGATTTCTCCATTGAACACGCTCTTTTTCAAAAACCAATTTTTTTTAGAAAATTGATATCTTGGAAAAACTTTGCGAAAACTTAGGAATACGCGATAGATTAGCGTAACCTGCTCTGATACCAATTTGAAGAGAAACACATGCGTTCAAATTAACAAATTATATAATTAAACACAGTTTAACTCAATTAAACCCTAAACATGCAACTAGGTGTGATTGAATAAGATGTAAAACATGATAGTACGATCAAACACACACAATTAAGGAAAAATCCCCCAAAGGGGCAAAACCATTTATTTTCACTATAATATTATAACTTATAATTTCCCGCATTACAATGAAAATACAGTGACACAGAATTACCCACAGGTGTCGGATCTATAGTCGGCGACTGGAAGTTTCCCTTTCCTGGAGGGCATCAATGAAGAAGAAAGACGGTCTTCTCCACAGGGTTATGAACAGACACACGGATGTGTTATAGGGTTGCAAAGTGATTCACACAGATATGGCAAGGTTGTGTGAATTAAACATGAGTTTGTGAACTCATAAAGATGAAGGCTTAGAGTATAAGAACTCTGAAAATCATCTTGAAAAGTCTTAGAAAACAACTCCCTGAAGTGGGTTGAAATAGAAATCTTTCAGCCTAAAAAATCTCGAACACGATCTACACGATTTTATCCAAGGCGGACCGGTCCGGATCTGAGGCGGAACGGTCCGAGGTCGGACCGATTCATTTTTAAAAGTGGCCTCTTCGGTTCGCAGTCGATCCGGGGTCTACTGGTTCAAGAGCAAAGTTGATCGGTCCGGGTAGAGAGCGGATCGATCTGGGGGCGTACCGATTCTTTTTCCAACAGGGGTGGATCGGTCTGCTGTGGAACAGTTCATTTTTTAAATAGGCGGACCAGTCCGGCTGTCCAAAATTTTGATTCCTTCCTTCCATTGTTTGATATTAGGATCCGTTTAAAGATGATGCATTCTTGAATTAATTCAACGATGTAACGACTTCTGACATACACATAAATAATGGACAAAATGTCCTTACATATCGCCAGTCAATGACCGTGATCTCTTATTATGGAGGCATCTCTTTGGCATACAACCCAACATAAGTGTGAGGGTTCCCTCTGAGTCTGAGAGAGTCTTCGAGGGTGATGAGGGAGAGATTTTTGTATATGAACAGATGTTAAAGGTCGGCGTTAGATTCCCCCTATACCCTGCCATAGTCAACATACTGTCAGCCGTCGGCGTTGCCCCCTCTCAACTTTCTCCCAACTCTTGTAGGACAATCCTAGGCTACGTCTCCTTGTGGAAGAATGCCTTCACTAACGAGCCTTCAGCCGACGTGTTTTTGGCTTGTTATAATATCACTTCCTCATCCAAAAAGTCTGGGTACTATCACCTGGGGGCGAGGAGGTCTGATAAAAAACTTCTCCACGTGGCACAAACCTCCAACCATGACTGGAAGAAGAGATTTTTCTTCATTTCTGGAGAGTGGGAATTTGTTGCCGAGACCCAACCTTTGGACGATGGTCCGAGGGTTTCAAGGAGATGGTCTAACCCCTCGATGAAGGCTAGGTCAGACCCCAAACTCAGTCTGGATGAGAAGGACATAGTCGAGTATCTGAGAGAACGAGGGAGATGGGGTGGACTTGCAAAGTTTGAAGATCTTATGACCCCTCGGTTCCTCAAAGAAGCTGGTCTGAGGGTCGGCCCCTTGACAGAGCTATGTGAGTTACTATTATTTTTTGCTCCACCTTTACTTTTTTCCAAGTGTTTCATCTTTGCCTCTGCATTTTTCTGATGTGTCATCTTCTTTTCAAGTAGTCCTACAGGTATTTCTGACCATCTTTGGGAAATGACTGCCCCAAGCTTGCTGTCTGGTCTCGGCAAGAAGAAAGGCAAAGAGCCTCAGCAGGCTCCGAGAAAGTCAAAGGCCGTGGGGCCGATGCATGTTGAGCCGACCACCGATAGTCATAAAGGAAAGAGCCAGAAGTCCCTATTGATCCTCGGCTGGATTCTAGGACGAGTGCAAGGATGGAGCCCTCTGAGGGGGTTGGTTCCTCTTCTAGTATGGGGGTATATTGGTCTCAGAACTTAGCATTCCTGAAGGTTGAACCGTCTTCTCTCATTGCTAACTTGAGGGCAGCCAAGGCCTCGATGTTTTCCGCTCCCTCGATCGTGGTCTATGAATTCTTGTCAAAGATGCCCCCGGCCAAGATTTATGATTATGGTCTGCACACACTGGCTCAGGTATTTGTTTTTACTTTATCTCCTTAATTGAATTTTTCACCAACTGTTTCCTCGGCCTCTTAATAAGTGTCTTTTTCTCTGCAGTCTGTTTGTGCCTTTACCTCGACCACTAAGTGGATGGCTGAAAACCAATAAAAATTTCATGAAGCCAAGAGGCCCATTCACCACGAGGCTGATTTGCTAACAGAGCTTGAGACTACAAGGGTTGAACTGGAGAGGGCCAGGACCGAACATGCCAGGGTTTTAGATGAGATGACGAAGCAGCATGATGCAGACCAGAAGGATAAGGATCTGCTTATAAAAGAGAATGATGAGGCCTTAATTAACTTGGGGGTTCGGTTCAAGACTGATCTTGAGGGGGCTATAAAGAAAGACGAGGCCGATGCTGTGGAGGCCTACAAACTCTTAGATGAGTTTCAAGGCTTCGATCTTGAATACTTAGAGAGGGGTATTAGGACAGCCTGTCGGTGGGTTGTCCTTAAGTTCGCTGATGCTGTATCATCTGGTCGCCCCTCTATTGAAGCAGTTCAACTGGATGATCCCCTGATTGCTGAGGCCTTAGCCAAATTGGAGTCCCAAGTGCACGTCGAGGGTACTGGCATGTCTGAGGATCAGCCTCTCTTGGTCATAGAAGAAACCCCCGTAATCAATGTTGAAATATTTCCCTCCGACATTGCTTAATAGGGTGGCTGTCTATAGCCCATACCCTCTTTATGTAACCCATTTTTTTTGTACTCATTAATTAGAGAAACATCAATATTTTGTAATATAATGCCTCTTTCTGTCTTCTATATTTGACTCTTGTATGATTTGCCTTGTGACGTTTTTAAATTAACTCACTAACCCCTCCCTCGTCTTTCTTGAGGGTAAATGAGGGGTCGTCCCCACCATTTGCCCTCAGTATATTCGAGGGTGGTTTTTCGCCAACTGAATGGTTTTTAAGTCCCCCCTCGTCTTTCTTGAGGGTAAATGAGGGTTCGTCCCCACCATTGACCCTCATTATAGCCGAGGGTTGTTTTTACCAACTTAATGGTTTTAATCAAGTCCTCCCTTGTCTTTCTTCCGGGCAAAGGAGGGGTCATCCCCACCATTGACCCTCATTATATCTAAGGGTTGTTTTTACCAACTTAATGTTTTTGAAGTCCCCCCTCGTCTTTCTTGAGGGTAAATGAGGGGTTGTCCCCACCATTTTCCCTCATTATAGCCGAGGGTGGTTTTTCACCAACTGAATGGTTTTTAAGTCCCCCCTCGTCTTTCTTCAGGGTGAATGAGGGGTCGTCCCCACCATTGACCCTCATCATAGCTGAGGGTGGTCACCACCAATTTTAATTGATGTTAAATTTTGAAGTCTCCCTCGTCTTTCTTGAGGGTGAATGAGGGGTCGTCCCCACCATTGACCCTCATTATAGCTGAGGGTTGTTTTTACCAACTTAATGGTTTTAAAGTCCCCCACGTCTTTCTTGAGGGTAAAAGAGGGGTCGTCCCCACCATTGACCCTCATTATAGCCGAGGGTTGTTTTTACCAACTTAATGGTTTTAATCAAGTCCTTCCTCGTCTTTTTTGAGGGCAAAGAAGGGGTCGCCCCCACCATTGACCCTCATTATAGCCGAGGTTTTTTTTTTACTAACTTAATGGTTTTAAAGTCCCCCTTCATCTTTCTTGAGGGTAAATGAGGGGTCGTCCCCACCATTGACCCTCATTATAGCCGAGGGTTGATTTTGCCAACTTAATGGTTTTAATCAAGTCCTCCCTCGTCTTTCTTGAGGGCAAAGGAGGGGTCGTACCCATCATTGACCCTCATTATAGCCGAGGGTTGTTTTTACCAACTTAATGGTTTTGAAGTCCCCCCTCGTCTTTCTTGAGGGTAAATGAGGGTTCGTCCCCACCATTGACCCTCATCATAGCCGAGGGTGGTTTTTCACCAACCTAATGGTACCCCCTCGTCTTTCTTGAGGGTAAATGAGGGGTCGTCCCCACCATTGACCCTCATCATAGCTGAGGGTAGTCCTAATGAGTATTACCCCAATCACACTAGGATTAATCAAACACAAAATGAGGGATCAATGTGACATTGTCATTAACATTCCAAGTGTTCTGTTAGAGAAACACGTTCATTACAACTGTGGTCCGATAGGACTTTACAAAATTATTGATAGTATTTCTTCAAATGATTTGCATTCCAGGGGTTGGAAAAGGCTTCCCCTTTTAGGTTTTCTCTTCTATAGGTTCCAGGGACAACTTCATTGATGACCCTATATGGGCCATGACAATTTGGATTGATATTGTTGGGCTTCTGCCAAGTCTTTTTGAGTACTAAATCCCCCACTACAATTGGACTCTGCTTCACCCTTTGGTTGTAAAAACTTGCAGTCCTTTGCTTGTAGGGAGCTTGCCTTATCTCGCCGTCTTCCCTCCTTTCCTCAATCAGGTCTAAGACAAGTCTCCTCTCTTCCATATTTCTCTTTGGGTCATACATTTGGACCCTATGAGTAGGAAACCCAATCTCGGTGGGGACGACGGCTTCTGAGCCATAAGCTAGCATGAACGGGGTTTCTCCAGTAGAGGTCTTCGACGTTATCCTGTAGGCCCATAGTATAGCATACAAATCCTCAACCCACCTACCTTTTTCCTCCTTAAGTCTCTTCTTGATCCCATCTAGGATTGTCCTATTTGTAACTTCTGTTTGCCCATTGGCTTGAGGTCGGCTTGGGGTAGAGAAGAATGGTTTGATACTCACCCTTTCACAGTACTTCTCTAGAGATGTGCTCTTGAATTCAGTCCCATTATCCGAGATGAGGGTGTTGGGGAGACCATATCTGCATATAATATTTTTCCAGATGAACTGGAAGGTCTTCTGCTCGGTAATCGTAACGATCGACTCAGCCTCCACCCATTTGGAAAAATAGTCAATTGCTACGATGAGGAACAGATAGTTATTTATGGCCCTGCGCAAGGGGCCTACTAGGTCGATCCCCCACACTGCAAATGGCCATGGGGATGTAATGGAGGTAAGAGGATGATGGGGCTGGTGAGGGATGGTGGAAAATCTTTGACATTATCACACTTTTTAACATATGTTGTGGCATCTTTCCCCAAGGTCGGCCACCAGTACTCTTGGGTTACTATCCTCTTCTCCAAAGACCTACCCCCAATGTGGCTTGAATATGACCCCTCGTGCACGTCTTGTAAAATGTGTGGGACTTCATACGGGTGCACACACCTAAGTAAGGGGAGCAAAACCCCCTTTTTGTACAAGATGTCTCCGATGACAGTGAATTTTGTCGCTCTGTATCTCAGGTTCTTCCTTTCTTGCCCTGCTTCTATCATCTCCCCCTATTTAATGTATCTAATCAGAGGGTCCATCCATGAAGCTTCCTTAGAAACATTCAGGCAAGTTCTAAGTGTTCCCTCAGCATCTTTAATAGTTGGTCGAAGCAAAATTTCCACTGGGACTGTCCTACTGATATCTTTCCTAGTTGCTGAGGCCAGCCTGGCAAGTGCATCGGCTCAGCCATTGTCATGCCTAGGTATCCTTTTCAATTTTACTTCTCTGAAGCTCTTTAATAGTGACCTCACCTTTTCAGGGTATTTGGCCATCCACTCATCCTTGGCCACGTAGGCTCCTAGTATCTGATTTACTACTAACCTTGAATCACTATGGACCAAAATATGGCTGACACTAAGAGACTTGGACAAGGAGGGGCATGCTATCAAGGCCTCATATTCAGACTCGTTGTTGGAGGCTTTGAAGTTGAACCTCAAGGCGTACTCAATGTCTGTACCGTCTGCTGCTGACACTATTAATCCATCCCCACTTCCGCTGTCGCAGGAGGACCCGTTGATAAAGAGGCTCCACACGGTCTGTTCTTCTGAGAAATTTCCCTCAGTGAGGGACCCCTGTCTAAAGAGATATCTTCCCTCTTCATTTTTGACCACTTTTCTTCTAACGGTGCTTATCTTAGCCTTGTATGTGGGTGTGTCGGTGAGTCTTTCTTGCAGGGCATCTGTCTTCCTGAAGCTCTCATCTTCAGCTTCATCATCTTCCCAAGTAAATTCATCCATGAAACCTTCCAATGCTTGCCCCTTAATGGACGTCATAGGTTGATACATAATGTCAAACTCCCTCAGCTCTATAGCCCAGGCCATTAGCCTACCTGATTTTTTTGGCTTGTGTAAGACCTGCCTAAGAGGAGAGTCAGTGAGGATGACCATTGTATGAGACTGGAAGTATGACTTAATCTTTCTTGATGCTTGGATCAAGGCATAGGCTAACTTCTACATCCTTGGGTAACTTTTCTCTGCCCCCTTGGGTATCTTTGTACCCCGTCCTCTTCTCTCACAATGGTTGCACTGATGGTTGATTTTGAGATGGTTAGGTATACATATAGCCGTTCATCCTGTATTGGCCGTGACAATAGCAAGGGAGACCCTAGGTATGACTTTAACTCCTTGAAATCCCCATCCCACTCTTCGCTCCACTCAAAGGCCTTTCCTAGAATTTTTAAGAACGATAAACACTTGTCTGTGGCCCTGGACACAAACCTATTCAAAGTATCCACTCGCCTCGTGAGCCTCTGAACGTCTTTAATGGTCTTGGGGGTCTTCATCTCTATAAGGGCCTTTATCTTTTCAGGGTTGGGCTCGATGCCTCTTTGGTTGACAATGAACACCAAGAACTTCCCCGCTCTGACCCCGAAGACACACTTGGTTGGGTTGAGCTTCATTTGGTACTTGTTCATTGTATTAAAGGTCCTCTCAAGGTCATCCACATGATCCTCTGCTTTCAAACTCTTGGTTAGCATGTCATCTACATAGACCTCCATAGACTTCCCAATTTGGTCTTCAAACATTTTATTTACAAGGCGCTGATACATTGCCCACGTATTTTTTAGGCCAAAGGGAATGACCCTATAACAGTATATCCCTTTGTCGGTAATGAAAGTTGTCTTCTCCGCGTCTTCAGGGTTCATAAAGATCTGGTTGTACCCTGAATAGGCATCCATGAAGCTCATGAGCTCATGGCCTGCGATAGCGTCTACCATCTGATCAATGCGGGGGAGAGGGAAGCTATCTTTGGGACAATGCTTGTTGAGGTCTGTGAAGTCTACACACATCCTCCACTTCCCGTTGGCTTTTGGGACGATGACTGCATTGGATAGCCATTCAAGATAGATGACCTCCCTGATAAACTCTGCATCTTTCAGCTTCTTGACCTCATTCCTAATGACCTCATACTTTTCTCGAGAATTAATTCTCCTCTTCTTCTTCACTGGCTTTGCAGCCTCTACCACGTCGAGCTTGTGGCTCATAATTTCGGGGTCCATCCCCGGCATATCCGCATGACTCCATACAAAGACGCTCTATCTTCTCCTCAACAGGCTGATGAGGTCTTCCTTGATGTTTGGCTTCAGAGTTTTGCCGACTTGGATGGTTTTTTCCCGCCCATCCTCATTGAGGATGATGGATTCTACCTCTTCCGCGACCTTTGCTTTCCTAAGTTTTTTTCTCATCCCTGGGGTCAAGGGTGTCAATATTGTAAGTGGTTGTTGCCTTCTTGTGCGCCTCTCTTTCTTCGGTGGAGTTGAAATAACATTCCCTTGTTGTCGTCTGGTCTCCCTGGACTTCCCCTACCTCGGAAGGGGTTAGAAATTTAATCATCTGATGGACCGTAGATGGCACAACTTCAAAACCCTTGAGGGCTACCGGCCCCAGTATGATGTTGTAGGCCTAAAAGACATGTTCATCCATCACAAAGAAGCTGACCTTCTTGGTAAGCCATCTCGGCCACTCGTCCCCCATCCTGACATCGGCCTCATATACTCCAAGGGTATGAACCTTTTCCCCACTGAACCCAATCAATGGATGATGGTATGAGACGAGTCTAGCACGGCTGAGACCTAAGGCATTGAAGCATGGCCAAAACATCACATCTGCATAGCTACCCCCGTCGACCAGGATCCTCGGCACCTCACATTCGTGTACCCTAGTAGTGATGATGAGAGGCTCATCATGTGGGGATAAGAGGCCTTTTAAGTCCATTCTTGAGAACCCCACTATCAGGGTATCCATATCGACCTTCTTTCTCTTTTCTAACTTTGCCTCCAGGGAGGTTGAGTGTACAGCTTTGGTCACTGCCTTGGCTTCAGCTACATGGGCCTTCCAGTCGGCAACCTCTGAACCTCCTCCTGCTAGACCCCCCAAGATCATTCCCACACCGAGCGAGATCATATTAAGCCTCTTGTAGGGCCGTGGTCATTTCTCGGCGAGAGGTCAGGGTCGTCCTCATCGTCAGAAGGGTCGTCCACTCTTTTTGAGGACCTTCTCTACATGCATCGCCTCGTTTCTTTCTGGGGTCATCCTTTCTACCCCTCTTGAAGGCACCCTTATCCACGTACTTCCTAAAATGCCCTTCTTTTAGCATCTTCTCGATTTCATCTTTCCGGGAAAAACACTTGTCGGTGATATGGCCATGGTCTTGGTGAAATTCACACCACACATTTTTGTTCCTCTTGTTGGGGGTTGCCCTCAAATTCTCAGGCCACTTCAGGGATCGGTCACTATTTATCTCATTGAGAATATGTTCACAGCTAACCATTAGAAGGGTGTAACCAGCGAACTTGTCATCCCTTGACCTCTTCTTCCCTTCTTTGTTCTTCTTAGGGTACTAACCCCCTAAAGTGCCTCCTTTTTCATCTTCGTATTTTGTGGCCATCGCCTCTTCGACATTCATCACCTTTCCTGTTGTCGACAGTAATTCATCCATCGTCCTCGGAGGGTCTTCAGCAAGCTTCGATAATAGCTTCCCCTTTTGGAGTCCTCGAATCAGGGCTGTCATAGCTATGCTCTCCTCATAGTCTTCAACCTCTAACTTTTCTTTGTTGAATCTGGATATTTAGTCTCTTAGACTCTCGTTCTTCCCCTGCTTAACATAGAGCAGGTGTGTGGTCTTCTTTTGTGGCCTCACCCTAAAGAAGAAGTTATGGATGAACCGGTCTGCCAACTACATAAAGCTTTCAATGGAATTTTTTGGAAGAAACATATACCAGACATGTGCAGCCCCAGTCAGAGTGCCAGAAAAGGCATAATACCTCATCTCATTTGAGATAGAGTATATGTCTACCGCCGATTCATACATCTCAATATGATAGACAGGGTTTGTACTCCCGTCATATCTTGGGGTGACCACAGGTGGCTTAAACATTGATGGCGTAGGGAAGTTGACTATCTTCGCCACAAAGGGTGAGCCTATGGAGTATCCTCTCTGAAGAGGGTCCCGACTCTTTATTATATCATCGATCTTATCCTCTAGTCGCTGGATCGAGTCATTCCAGGGCCTCATAGGGTCATCTTGGCCGATGTTATCCCATGCCACCTCTTTGAGGTGGACGGAGGGTTCTACTGCTGCAGGCCTATGTCCGCTGTTTACTTCCCCCTGACCGTCATCCCATCATTGGGGTCGGCCCTCATGGGGTCAGCCATCTGCTACCTCCCTCCTAGACCTTGCAGCACTCCTTGATCTGGACAATTTTTCCCGTAGGTCATTTAATGGGCCGAGCCTCTCAAAGGCCGACCCCCTACTCAGATGATCAAAAGCAGAGCCCCTCGGGCGATCATTAGGATTTTGCCTTCTACACTTCCCTCTGCTCTCCTGGATGGGTTGTACAGTATTGTTGGAGACCTCATATGGCTCCCAACATTCTATGGGGTCCTCCTCTCCCTCCAGAACGTCATACCTGTCCACGGGGAAAGGGTTTTCTTGCCTCCCCGGGAGTACACGCTGGGGGTCAGCAACATCCTTACGCCGTTGTGGGGGTGGCAAGTCTTTGCGTGGTGCCTGGGGTGATCCCCTGGCCTCATGCTGCCCTGGAGCCACTGTCGGAGTAATCATCTCAGGTGAGAACCCTAATGGTCTTAGTATGTTCTGGCTTAGAGCTGTGAAATGTTCCTGCATGATCCGCTGACTTACTGCCAGAGACTTCAAGGCTTTCGCCACATCAGCCATCTCAGACTGAGGTGATGGTTGACTGGAACTGGGTCCTACTCCACTATCCGGTGGAGGATGCGGTGGTGGTGGCATCTCCGGTGCCATGTGTTTGAGCTATGAAGAGCTGAACTAAAGAAAAGACTGATGAGCTTGAGAACCTTAATGGGTCTCTTTCAATGGTGAAATATCTCCACATAGGGGGAGAACTGGATCACCACCAGAGTGCCCAGTGAGGTCAAGCTATACAAAGGAAGAGGTGTCTTATCATTCCCACAGACGGCGCCAAACTGATGATGCTGAAATCTAGCACCACTAGATAAGTAATGATGAGATCAAACTGTAAGTACCATGGCAACCATAGATTTATAAGTGTGTAAGTGTGTAGAAGGAGATGAGTATAAGAGGAATAATACAATGATGTATAGTGGTTTAACCAATTAGGCCTACATCCACTATGAGTGTGTGATCCACTAAGTATGGGCACTAATGGCCTTGGATACAATGTACATAAGCTCCCTTTCTCTCTCCGTTGTGTGTACAAGAAGATTTTTTTGCTAGGGTTATAATTTTTTTATCCTTTATAGGGTTATAGGTGACAAGTATATATAGGTCTTGGGGGGTGTTGTGTACCCCCCAGGTATGCATGGTGCATGTGAATGATGATCTAGCCAGTCTCCTATTGACACATGTAGATGCCAAATGAGGACATAATATTCCATCATGTGAGGGGGTGATATTGTTATAATGTTCTTCCACGTGCCATGTGGACCTCACGCGCATGGTTCCACGCGTCTCCCAAACCACGCGTTGCGATGATGTCACCCTCGGCCTATAATAGGAGGTCGAGGGAAAAGTTCCTTGTGGCAGTGAGTCTGGACTAGTTTAGGCCTCGTACTGTCGTACCCTCGGAGGGTTGTCTGGGCCTGATGGAGGGTCGGCCCCTTGGAGGGTCGTCTGGGCCTGATGAGGGGTCGGCCCCCTAGAGGGTCGTCTTGGTCCTGATGAGGTGTCGACCCTTTGAAGGGTTATCCGGTCCTGATGAGGGGTCAGCCCCTTGAAGGGTCATTCGGGCCTAATGAGGGGTCGGCCCCCTGGAGGGTCGTCTTGGGCCTGATGAGGGGTCAGCCCCCTGAAGGGTCATCCGCGCCTAATGAGGGGTTGTCCCCTAGAGGGTCATCTTGGTCCTGATGAGGGGTCGGCCCTTGAAGGGTCGTCTGGGACATGATGAGGGGTCAGCCCTTTGAAGGGTTGTTTGGGCTTGATGAGGGGTTAGCCCCTTGAAGGGTCATTCGGGCGTGATGAGGGGTCGGCCCCCTGGAGGGTCGTCTTGGTCCTGATGAGGGGTCACCCCCTTGAAGGGTGGGCCATGATGAGGGGTCGGCCCCCTAAAGGGTCATCCGGGCCTGATGAGGGGTCGGTCCCTTGGAGGGTCAAGAGACCATATTGGGCTCGTCTTGGTGGAGGGTACCCTCGGCACAGCCAAAGATATATACGGGTATATTATACACTATCTTTTAAATAAACTATTACGAGATCCATGAGATCGGGGGTTGTCTCGAGCTGGAGAACGTGCTCTATGTTCGACAGTTCATTGATCTGGTTGATACTTGGGTGGGAAAGGAAATCAATTTGAATTGTTCTCTTCAAGTCGGAGTTGATTGATGAGCTTAAGACTGCTAGGGTAACAGCCTGGTTGTTTTATCCCCTGTGAAACTATTGGACACTGATGTGCTCAAAGTTGTCCATTAATCCTTTCACAGTGGCAAGATAGTCTCCCATCCTCTCATCTCTTGCGTTGAAATCGCCACTTATCTGGTTGGAGACCAACTGTGGGTCGCCAAAAACATAGATTTTCTTTTCTCCGAGTGTTCGTACCTTTTGTAGTCCCGCGATCAGTGCCTCATACTTTGCCTCGTTGTTGGAGGCTTCAAATCCAAGCCTTATTTCTTGCTCGAGTATTGCATCTTCAGGGGTAACCAGCACGATGCCCACTCTTGCCCCTATGGAATTGGAGGCTCCATCAATGTATAGTCTCCATATGCCTGATGATGGGGGAAATTCATTCTGATGACTAGTATGTTGATGGTCGCAAGGCTATTATCCTATAAACTTGGCGATGAAATCGACGAGGATCTGCCCTTTGATGATAGTCCTTAGGTCAAACTGAATGTCAAATTGCTCGAGCTCGACTAACCACTTTTGATAGTCTACCTGAAAGGTCTTCTTTCCTCAGGACTTCTTTAAGAGGGTAGAATATAAGTGTGATGATGGAGTGGGTTTAAAATAGTGTTTTAGTTTTCTCGAGGCTATCACTTGCGCAAAGGCGAGCTTTTCTCGTGGTAGGTATCACTGTTCGATGGCCAAAAGAATCTTACTTGTGCAATAGAATGGGTACTGGATCCCTTTTTTTTTGCATACTAGTGTAGAACTTACATCATGACTGGATACTGCAAAGTAATGGTATAGAGAATCATTCTCTTCAGGGATTACGAGCAAAGGTGGTTTGCTGAGGTAAAATTTTATCCCTTCCAACGCTCTCGAGCAATCCTCGTTCCACTCCACATCCTTTATTTTCTTTAATAACTGGAAGAACATTTGGCACTTTTCTAAAACCTTTGAGATGAATCGATTTAGGGAGGAGAGCATTCATGTGAGCTTCTGCACATCTCTTATTGTTCGGGGGGGCTGCACCCTGTTGATAGCGTCAATCTGGTCTGGGTTAGCTTCAATACCTCTCTTTTTGACCAAGTACCCAAGGAATTTTCCTGACTGGACACCGAAGGAACACTTACTCGTGTTGAGATTCATTCGGTACCCCCTGAGGATTTCAAAAGTCCTTGATAGATCATTAGAGGTGGTCGTCTTTGACCTTGCTCTTGACGAGCATGTTATCAATGTATACCTCCATAGTGCTCCCCATTTGGTCTTTAAACATCTTGGTGACCTACCGCTGGTAAGTTGCTCCTGCATTTTTCATCCCAAAGGGCATAAGCTTATAGAAATATCACCCAACTATAGTTATAAATGCTGTTTTGTCTTGATTTGGCTCGTGTAGAGGGATCTGGTGATATCCGGAGTATGCATCCAGGAAGCTCATCCTTTTATGTGTTGTCGTGGTATCCACCAGATGATGGATCTTTGGTAGGGGAAGCTGTCCTTAGGGCATACGTTGCTGAGATCGGTGAAGTCGATGCAGACTCTCCACTTTCCGTTACTCTTGGCACAACCACTGGGTTGGATAGCCACTTGGTTAACTGAACTTCCCATATGGATCCTGCATCCAGCAATTTTTCAACTTCCTTCTCCACTACCTTAGCTTTCTCCGGAGTAGTTCGTCGAGCTTTTTGTGCTATTGGCTTGAAAGCTGAATCGACGTGCAGTAGATGAGAAGTAATGTTAGGATCCATCCTGGGCATCTCGTAAGTCTCCCATGCAAAGACATCTAAGTTACTCCAAAGTAGGGTAACCAACTCCCTCTTTTTGCGGTTGGTGAGTGAGGTTCCGATTAAGAACTTTATTTCATTCGAGCTTCTACTGGTTGTGACTTCCTCTAGGTACTCGACGACTCTTTCAGATGGGAGGAGCCTAGTCTCCTCCACTCTTGGTCGCCTTATTTTAGTTGATATTTTGAGGGCATTAGCCTATCCTATTCCTCATTCTTGCTTCTAACTTCTTCAACCTTCTTCTCTGGTTTGGGACGGATGGCCGCTATAAAGCATTTTCTTTCCATCACCTGATCTCCATGGATCTCCACCACTCCTCTTTCAGTCACAGATTTGAACTTATGATGGTAGGTAGAGGGGACGACCTTCATCATGTGAAGCCATCCTCTGCCGAGGATTGATTAGTAGGGTGAATATATATCGACTACGAGAAATTTGATAATTTTTTAGATGTTTCCTGCCTTTACTGGAAGGACGATCTTTCCCAAGGGGATGTTTATTTTTCCAGCGAATCCAACTAAAGTAATGGTGGCTTCCTTTAGGTCAGCGACACTTAATTTCAACTTCCTGAACAGGTCGAGATACATTACTTCAAATGAGCTACCTTGGTCAATGAGCAACCTTTCGACATAATAGTTAGCTATCCTAAGTGTAATGATCGGTGCATCATGATGTGGAGTTCTTACTCCCACTAGGTCCTCATCTGTGAATACAATATGTTTACTGTAATCGACATTTTCTGCTCACCGACGATTCCCAGCTCGCGTTTTGGCTGGATCGATCTGAAAATCTTGCATTACTGCTGTAATCTTTTTCACTTCCACCTGAGATGTATTTCCTTAAATCTGTTTGAGGTCGGACACCCCATAAATTACTGCGAACTCATGGCTGATGGCTTCCTCGAGCACGTTATCGGGCCTCTGATCTCCATTGGCAGCTACATTCTCTGCCTTTTTCTCCACGAATTCGCTCAAGTGTCCATATTGAGCTAACTCTTCAAGGTAATACTTGAGGGATTTACAGTGCTTGGATTTGTGGCCGCCCTCCTTGTGGAAAGCACATCTCAATGGTTTTTTCGCTTAGAAGGGTCTCCACCCATTTTCTTGGGCCACTTGATGAACGGTTGGTCCTTGATTTTTTTCCAAAATGTTGTAGATGGGTTCTTTGAAAAATGTGTTTACTACTTGAAATGCCTTCGAGGCATCACTCTTGATCCCATTCTTAGGGTCGTTCTTTCCCCCATTCTTACTCCCTTTCTTTTAACCCTCATTCTTGTTGCTTCCCTTGCCGACAACCTTGGCACCACCATTTTATCCTACACTAAGATGGGTCACATCTTTGACTTTGGCATATTTTTCAATAAGAGACATCAAGTCTTCGATGGTTGTGTCCTCCTTATTAGTGAGTGTAATACCCCGTAATTTTAATGACTTTTAAAATGGGTTATATTTTAAATTAATGGATTAATTGGATCTTATTATAAATTAATTCATTTGGGTTTTATCCGAATTGTGGATATTAAAATGGATGATTCTGAATATTACTTAAAGATATTTAGGTAATATATGAATGTGATGTCATTGATATGACGGTATGATATAAATTCGGTAATTAGAATTTTTAGTCAGACGCGGTATGGGACGTGTCGGGATTAATTTATTAAATTAAAAAGGAAATTTATTTTCTATCGACCTTATAGTCATTTCGACTGCGTCGTTGCGTCTGGAAGGTTTGAAATAGTCAGAAAAGTCTATTTGGATGTTAATTTTGAGTTTCGGGTCATTTGGAAATGAAAAGACAACCCAAAAGGGCATTTTGGTTATTTTTACAAGGGGGATGAAAAGTGATTTCGGGTTTTGTCTTATTATAAGTATTTGGAGATTAGTGTATGTAGGTTCATTTCATCTCTTCTACACAAAATTGAAAAGTCATCTTCTTAGAGAGAGCGAAAGGTTGCTTGGAAAGAAAAAGAAGTTTGCTTGGGAAGGAGGAGAACCAAAGGTCAAAGGTCACCACCACCATCACCACCTGTGTTATTCAACTCCAAAGGATAAGATCTTCATTAAAAGCAAGTGTTTGATATTTGCAATTTAAGTTCATATATTGTCCATGTTAGGATAGTTATAAAAAGAGATGATTTTCATGCTTGGAAGATGAAAGGATATAGTTGTTAATGGTTTTTTGGAATCTAAAAATATATTGGAATTAAACTCATGTTGTAGGTAGTTAGTAATCCAATAAATATTCATCAATCTGTGGAAGAAATTCTGAAAATAATTTAGTGTTCTTGAAGATAATATGTTGATAATTTTCTGGAAAAAGAGGCAAAACCGAGTGGAATGAGAAGAGCCAATTTGGAATGTTTAGATCTTCTTTTTGAGTGCATTTCGATGAGATTTAAGAAAAAACTCAAAACACATACCTGACCCAATTTTTCGTGTAGAATCCAAATCTGAAGTCGGATTGATGATTTGAATAATTTTTGGATCTGATTTTTCGGAGTATTTAAAATATGAGAATTCATGATGTTGTTTCTTTTTAATGTTGGTTCTTATCCTAAAACTTTTGTAGATCTTCGGTGATTATTAATTGGATATTATGGGACTTAGAGAAGATCAGTAAGCCCTAGTTAAGATTTGAATTAATTTGATTGGGATTTAATTGATTAGAATTATGATAATTAAAGTTAAAGAGATTTCGGTTGCTAGATTCATATGTTGGATTCTAATCTGTTTGTATGAGGATTAAGGATAGTTCAAGTAGGGGAGATTTAATATAACACCTGGGTAGCCTTAGGGTTACAATTTAAACATCAAGGACTGAGTTTAAGCTCATTATTGATTTCGCAAGGGTTGAGTGTAGTACAAGAGCGTAGTGGTATGGACCCTGGATATAGATGGGAGTTTAGAACACATTTGGTTGAAAGAGGGGATGAGGTTATTCTTATCGCATATTTGAATTTGACGAACCTCCTTGATCGACAAAGTTAAGTAGTAGTGTATTGGAGGGGTTCTTTGTTTGGATTTCGCCTTATGAGACGCTCCGCGCATGAACCTTAACGACGTCGGGAGTGGAGAGATGTTATAGGATGCGAGGATAATTAAATTATGAAGTAAAGATATGACATTTTAATACGTGGGATTTAATGAGATATAATGCTACGTAAGGGAATAATCTAAGGTTAATGTGAGTACCTTGTTGTTAGTATACTATAGGTATGATAATACCTATTTGATTGATTAATGATTATGTGTATGACATACCTAGCTTACTTGCTATCTGTGGGAGGTTTGCGCGTGAGGGCAGTCATATCCTGATGAATCCATGGGATCTTTGATTTGTCGCTCGAGAACATAGGTCTATGAAAGACTTATCGGGGAGTTGATAAGTCTGCTGACTATGGGTACGTAGGTATGTGCGTGACCCATGGGTATGAGAACTATGTTCGCCTCCAATGATTGTGTTGTTGTTAATGGTTCGAGGTATCTTCACCGAACCTTTTGTCCTCTTTTCGGCGACCAGCGATATTGGGACATGATAGCAGAGTAATGCATTGCACCGCAGCTGTGACTCGGGGTGCCGTATTATATATGAATATATATATATATATATATATATATATATATATATATATATATATATATATATATATATATATATATATATATATAATGGATTAAATGAATGAATGGATATTTATTATGGTTAAATCTATCTACGGTGATAATTGTAGATAACGGTGAATAGAGAAAGATAATTGAATTAAGTTAATGAATGTTTATTGAAAAACTTAATTCATATTAATTGAGAAATGATTCATGTTAATGAGAAACGATGAGAAATGTAAATGAATAATAATGTGACGTATGGTATGGGACGTACGGGGATTATGATATTGGGATGGAATTATAATATGGAGACTAGAAAAGAGGAACCATTAACTAGGAGGTTAATAGGAAACGTTAAGTGTGCACTCTAGTTGAGAGGTGAGAATGGCAAGTGAGAGTTGGGTCTAACATGTACATAATAAAAGATTTATTGCACTTGTTAAATACTTGCTGTTTTAAAAATCATTTTCACAATCGGGCTCTGACCCGTTTCCTTGCATATTTTCTTTTCTATTGTATCTTCTATATCAGGTGTCCAGCAACAGGGACGCCAACCTTAGCGGATTATGACAGGCTATGGATTTATGGAGTTTTGCTTAGACGCCTATCATCATTTGATTCACAGTATTCTCTTAGTAGGTCATGTCGCCCAAAGGATTCAGTTATCTTCTTCTATCGGGGTCAAATACTATGGTATTCGTGTCATTTTAATACATTTGATATTGTTGGGATTACTGTAATGGATTAATATTATTTGGGAATGTTTATTCCAATTGCATTCAAATTATTTTGTGTTATCTAATTGGTTATCAGTGTTGTAGAATAAAATGTGTTGTGTTATTCTTAAACTGGAAATGAATTTTGTTAATTTAAAATTTGAAAAGTTTTTAACACCAGCTTAATTGAGTATTGGGTGAGTTGTAAATGTTTTCGACATTGATGCTAAGAATGAGCCAAATGTATATTCTATTTTAATTTGGTATGGGACTGGCCACCCGGTACTTAATTAGGCGGGGTGTTACAAATGGTATCAGAGCTTGGGTATACGGAAACCCTCGGGGCTTGTGTTTTGGGTTCATTACGTGGTTAGCAATTTTTGGACATAGAAAATTTTAGGTGATATTCGTGATAGGTTTCGAGATTAGAGGTGGGGAATTATTTTTGGAGACGAAATTATTTTTGGAGTCAGTATAGTGGCCTGATTTTTTTTAGAGTTAGGCATTCGACGAATTTTGAGGGAAAAATTCCATTGTTAGTGGGGAAGTGTAACAACCCGCATAATTTTTGGGCTATTTTAATTAATTTTTGGAAAATGGAGGAAAATAAAGTTTTTGATAAAATTATTTTTATTGCTCAAATATGTTGGTTATTATTTTTAAAGGCGAGAATTTCAAACGGTTTCGAAATCGGAGTTAAAACGGAATTTTAAATGTTTTGAACTCTTGGAGTTGTTTTGACTTCCAACTCTTCATTTATTTGCCTTATTTAAAGGAGTCTTTTGGCTTCCAACTATTCATTTCTTTGCATTATAAAAGGGAGTCGTGGGCAAACCTGTTAACATACTTTTGGCACAAATTTTGGCAGCAAATATATTTTATATTCCTCTTCTTTTTAATTATACATTGGCCCTTGAGATCTGTGAGCTCCAACCTGTAATACCCCGTACTTTTGACTATAATTATTTTTGGGATTAATTAATTAAATTGCGTATTAATTGGAAATTAATCCGGGTTATAAATACTAATGTGATGCGAGTTGGTATTTGATTATGTGCATATATGATTATATATGGACTTGGTATTATAAAATTTGTTGTGGGATTTATATACGGCATTTTAGAAATTTTGTTGAGACGCGTGGGACCGCCGCGTCACGGTATAATATATTGATGATAAAAGTGAATTTAAAATCTATAATCCGTATGGTCGTTTTGAGTGCGCCAACGCGTCCGGAAGGGTCGAGATAGTCAGAAAACACTAGCCGGGGGTATAGTTTGGGTCCCGGGGTATTTTTAGGCCATACCGGCAACTTAAAGGGTATTTTAGTAATTTGGTATTTTTGGGTAATTAAAAGTGACGAAAATTGAGAGTTGTAATCTGATAAGTAATTGACCCAACCAACCCTTTATTAACCCCATAAGCTACGTAGGTTATCATTTAGTCTTCCAACTCTCCCAAAGCAAACCCTAGCCGCCATAGCCTTTTGGAGAAGAAAGCTTGGAGAAGGAGAGAGAGAGGAATTCTGCAGAGATTCTTCACCAAATCAACACCAAATCCGGAATCAAACCAAGGCAAGTGATTTATTCCATTTAAATTTAGAGAATGCTTCTTCCATGTTAGATTATTCATAAATTTTGTAGGTTCTTAGAAGATAATGAAAAACCCATAAGATTGGAGTTATTAGTTTAAATTTTGGGATATAGGTTGCATGTAGAATGTTACTGGAAGATTATATTAAGAGAATTATCGACTTTTGTTATACCAAAAAACGGATTTAAGATGAAGTTTATGAATGTTCTTGAGAAAAATCTGGAAACTAAGTTTTTGATGAAGATTGATCCATATGTAGCCTATAATTGTTGAAATATTGATTTATGGACGTTAGTAATATTGTAGGATTGTTATATGACATTACTATAACGTTATATTTGAGAATCACACGTTAGAAATAAGTTTTGGGACGTTTTCAAATCTGCAGAACGAAGCAGTCCGTAGCCATACCTGTTCGATCGATCGATCGACATTCATCAGTCGATCGATCGACTAGATCGATCGATCGATATTCATAGGTCGATCGATCGACCTTCCCAGAATGAGTGAAATTTTCCTTAATATGATTTTAATGGTGGAAACCCTCGGAGAATATGTTTGGAGAACTTATGAATACCCTCACCTTTAAGGGAGACCAGTAGGCGTGATTATTATAGTGGACTTTAATTAGAATGCAATTCGGGGAATTATTCTAGGTTATTGAAATTCGTTAGAGAGGTAACGTTTGGGTTAATAGTGAAAAATTGTGTAATTCGATGAAATAAGGTTTAGAGCAGAAGTAAAGACCTTAGGAATAAAGATGTTATATTTGGGAATAATCGGAACCTAATAATCTATTATAGATAGGTTTTAAGGTTAAGGGACTACGACGTGAGACGTGTTAGTAATTTAACTTTATATTAACGGGAGACTTGAAATACATAAGTTTGGAATAATGGTATTATGATGTAGCTTATACCTTATTAAAATGATGATATCTAAGATGTGTGAATGCTTAGTATATAGTTTATGTGTATGACATACCTACCATACTTGCTATCACGGGGGAGGTTTGCGTTCGCTTAGGACCCTCTAATCCTTGTGTGCCTACGGGGGGGATATAGACTGGTACCTTGATGAACATAGGTCATGGAAAGACTTATTGTGATATTAATAAGTCCGCTGACCATGGGAGCGTAGGTATGTGCGTGACCCATGTGATGGTGACTGTGTTCGCCTCCACTATTTGTGATTTGTGTTATCCGAACTATTCCTGAGAGACTCGGAATATGTGATCCTTATGTACGTGATGTACCGGGATGGATAGCAGAGTATGTGTGCACCATAGCTTAGATTGCGGGGTGCTTGTATCGTATATTTATGATGTGAATAATATACATTAAATTAATGGAAATCCTCATGTTAATGTTGTAAAAATATTACGGTATTGTTTCGAGTTATATAATGAGTTAGCTGATAGTTATATCAATGGCATAGTTAGTAACTGAGTTTACGTTAAACCTCTATTAAATTACGAGCGTTGTTATGTTAAATTAACCGAGTAAAATGGGTAGAACCTTTGGTAGTCTAGCTAGTTACGTTGTCACTTAGCTAGTGGAAAGGGTAGTTATAGATGGGTACTTACGTTAGGAGTGCACAGTTAGTCGAGAGGTGAGAATTTAATGTGAGTGAACGTCCTAACATGTACTTTGCATTTAATGTTTTAAATGTTTTTAAAGCACTTGCAGGTTTTTAAAATGATTTCCACTTTCGGGCTCTGACCCATTTGCTTTCAAATATATTTTCTTGTAAAACCATTTTAGGTGCCCAGCCACAAGGACATCAAGCATAGGATTCTCATTCAGGTGACGAGCTGTAACTGCTTGTGGAAGCTACAGGGATTTGCATGTAGACGCTTCTCTCATTTGGATTCCAGTCTCAGCATCTATCAGTTGTAGGGCATGTTGCCCAATTCTATTAGACATTTTTACATTTCAGTTTTCAGACTCTAGCATGTATTGCTCAGTATTCAGTTTTAGTTATTTATTTCAGTTTACTTATCAGTTGTGGGATTTGTATTGAGGAGTTTTTCCTCCAGAGTTTATTTACATTTTGTGATGGTTATTCGTTTTACTTCAGTATGGTGAATGGTGTTATTTAGTTATTCATTACTCTTGTTGCATGTTAATCAGATTTAATAAAATTTGGCACTTACTTTTTAAATACTAGGTGGTTAGTAATAATAAAACGTTTTCGACAGTGATGCTATTAACTGAGCCAACTTGGCATTTTGAATTAATTTTATAAAGGAGTAGCTACCCGGTGTTTAATTAGTCGGGGTGTCACAGGTGGTATCAGAGCATCAGGTTCTAGTGTCCTTTAGGATCTGTACGACTATTATGTTTCCGCTACGTTTCTTTGATATAGAGCCCTATATTTTAGGACTGTTGTACTCTTTTTGTGTACGTTTCGTTCTTCAGCTATTTTAAAGTTTATCTGTAGACTTATAAACTTTGTTCTTATTTCAGATGCCTCCACGACGTGCACGACGAGTTCCCAGGAATGCAACGCCCGAACCCCAGCCCGCTCCAGTTCAGGGCATGTTGAGCGCCGCTGAGGTTGCAGCTATAGTAGCTCAAGCGGTGAATGCCGCGATTGCCGTTGTTCAGCAGGCACCACCACCGGCGCCGGTTGCTGCGCCAGTACAGGTTAATGCATTCCCGTCTGCTTGGGAGCGTGTACGTGACGCTTTTCAGAAAGCGCATCCGCCAGAGTTTGCAGGTAGCTCAGACGTGGTAGTTTCGAGCCAATGGAGGAAGGACATACAGAGGCATTTGAGGATGCATGAGTGTTCTTATGTTCAGAAGCAGGTGCTAGCTACTTTCAAGCTAGTTGGATCTGCGCTGCAGTGGTGGGAGTCCATTACCACCGCGGAGGAGAGGGATACCCTCACCATTCAGGAGTTCTGGGTGCGGTTTGACCGCAAGTACTTTCCATCCGCAGTTCATACAGAGATGAGGAGGAAACTTATGAGTCTGAGGCAGGAGAGCAAGACAGTGGCCGAATATGAGGCCGAGTTCACTAACCTGTTGAATATCGTTCCAGACGAGATTCCAACAGAGAAGAAGAAGATAGAGAAGTTCACTGATGGGTTGAATTGGAGGATCCGTCAGCATCTACTAGGGAACCTATCGTTGGCCACGTATTCTGATGTGGTTAACGCTGCATTGTTGCACTGCCAGGACCACCGTTTTCATATGGCCGAGGGCAAGCGGTCAGGGGAGTCTAGCCATCAGGGCAGGACTGGAGGACATGGTGCCAGCGGGGCACAGACCGGTCAGGGGCAGAGACAGACTGAGCAGGGTGCCCAGCAGGGGGACAATAAGAGGTTCCGGTCAGGGAACTACAGGCAGGGACAGGGAGGTTTCCATCAGGGCCATCAGGGTCCAAACGGCCAGCAGGGCCAACAGGGGCAGAATGGGCAGCAGTTTCACCAGGGCCAGCAGGGCCAAGGGAGGAACGGTAACGGCCATCAGGGCCGGGGACAGCAGGGTCAGAGAGGAGGGAACTTCCCAGGGAAGTGCTTTACTTGTGGCAAGACTGGACATAAGAAGCAGGATTGTCCTGATAGGGGCAGGGCCCCACAGCAGCAGCAGGGTGCTCGCCAGGAGCCACAGAGACCTATGTTTCCCGCCGCTCTTCCTGCACCACCACAGATGGCAGCTTTGCCACCCATTCCAGCAGTCCCAGTTCAGCAGGGGCAACTACAGTATGGACGTGTCTACAACGTTCACCAGGCTGCAGTTCCACAGGCACCGCCCGCGATCGAGGGTACGTTTCCTATCCATGGCACTATGGGTCGGGTGTTATTTGATACGGGTGCTACACATTGTTTTATTGCTACACACTTCGCGAAAGCTTTAGGATTGTTAGCTACGGCAGAGAGCACAGTGACGTGTGTCGACTCACCATTAGGGAGTGGGTCACTTATTTTCTTTATATGCCGGGGAGTGGGAGTAGAGGTTGGTGGTTTGGTATTACCTGCGGACATGTTAGTGTTAGACATGCATGTTCATGATGTGATCATCGGTATGGATTGGCTCGTAGCATATAGGGCCATGATTGATTTCTTCAGCGGGAGCATTATTTTTGCCATTCCGGGGCAAGAGATGTTTATAGTGGCGATGCCTCGCCCAGAGGGAGGATCGACCGCTCATCTGTATTACATTGAGGAGGATACCTCTAAGGAGGTTGTGATTTCTTTAGATTCGATCCCGGTTGTCAAGGAGTATTCATATGTGTTTCAGGAGATACCAGGCTTACCACCCAGTCGAGAGATAGACTTCGTTATTGATTTGCTACCGGGTACGAGACCTATAGCACGTGCGCCGTACCGTATGGCTCCAGCTGAGATTCGAGAGCTACGGGATCAGATAGAGCAGCTGTTAGGGCAGGGCTTTATTCGCAGGAGTACCTCACCTTGGGGCGCTCCGGTTTTGTTTGTGAAGAAGAGGGACGGTTCACTGAGGTTGTGTGTGGACTACCGAGAGTTGAATAAGGTCACGATACGGAATAAGTATCCGTTGCCTCGAATCGATGACTTATTCGACCAGTTGAGAGGAGCTTCTTTCTTCTCGAAGATTGACTTGAGGTCGGGATACCATCAGTTGCGTATCAGGGAGGAGGATGTCTCGAAGACTGCGTTCTTGTCGAGATATGGTTCTTATGAGTTTCGGGTTATGCCTTTCGGCTTGACCAACGCTCCAGCTGTGTTTATGGACTTGATGAACAGGGTGTTCAGAGATTTCCTAGATCAGTTTGTCATTGTCTTCATTGATGACATTCTGGTTTACTCTCAGACAGAGGAGGAGCACGCCGAGCATTTGAGGCAGGTTTTGCAGACACTTCGTCAGAACGAGTTATATGCAAAATATGAGAAGTGCGGATTTTGGCTGAAGGAGGTCCAGTTCTTGGGTCACATTATTTTCGACCAGGGAATATCTGTCGATCCGGGGAAGGTATCAGCGGTGAGGGAGTGGGGACAGCCCACGACACCAACGGAGATTCGTAGTTTCTTGGGCTTAGCAGGATACTACAGGAGATTTATTCGGGGTTTCTCGGAGATAGCGGGTACTTTGACACATCTTACTCGTAAAGGTGTGCCGTTCATTTGGAGTGATGCCTGTCAGTTGGCATTCGATGAATTGAAGGACAAATTGACCTCAGCACCTGTGTTAGCATTGCCGAGACCGGGAGTTGAGTATTTAGTTTACACCGATGCGTCTTTGCAAGGGCTTGGAGGTGTTTTGCAACAGGAGAGACAGGCCATAGCTTATGCTTCCCGTAAGCTTAAGCCTCATGAGAAGAATTACCCCACGCATGATTTGGAGTTGGCAGCAGTGGTATTTGCCTTACGGATTTGGAGGCACTATCTTCTGGGGGAGAAGTTTCAGCTGTTCACAGACCACAAGTCCCTACAGTATCTGTTCACGCAGAAAGAGTTGAACATGCGACAGCGTAGGTGGCTTGAGTTTGTGAAGGACTACCAGTTCGACATCCAGTACCACCCGAGTAAGGCTAACGTGGTAGCAGACGCGTTGAGCCGCAGGCCAGCAGATGAGGTGGCAGAGGTGTGGAAGGCTAAGTGGAAGGAATTGGGACACCAGGATGCAGTGGCCCGATCTTTCATGTCTATGATGACCGTTACACCGCAGATTGTCACGAAGGTAGTACGGGCACAGGCCGATGACTCGTTCTGTCAGGAGCAGATAGTTCGATTGCTAGCAGAGGGAGCCGAGTCCTATACCGTTAGCTCAGACGGGGGATTGCGCTTCAATGGGAGATTGGTAGTTCCGGAAGGGGAAGAATTACGGCACGATGTTATGGCTGAGTCGCACGGCTCACGGTTCGCGGTACATCCCGGAGGGGACAAAATGTACCAAGACATGAGACGGCAGTATTGGTGGAGCGGTATGAAGAGAGATATCGCTGAGTTTGTCTCGAAATGCGCCACTTGTCAGCTTGTAAAAGTGGACCATCAGAGACCAGCAGGATTGCTACAGCCGTTGGAGGTTCCGGTGTGGATGTGGGAGAGCATATCCATGGATTTTGTCACGGGGTTGCCTACGTCGCAGAGGGGTCACGACTCCGTTTGGGTAATTATGGACAGGTTGTCCGAGGTCGCTCACTTCTTACCCGTAAGGACTGATTACACTACGGGACAGTATGCCCAGCTTTTCATTTCAGAGATTGTGAGACTTCACGGTGTGCCCCTGAATATCGTGTCTGACAGAGACAAGATATTTGTTTCGAGGTTTTGGGAGAGTTTCCAGGAGGCCATGGGCACGGAATTGCGGTTGAGTACGGCTTATCATCCGCAGACCGATGGGCAGACAGAGCGCACCAATCAGATGTTGGAGGACATGCTACGCATGTGCATTATTGACTTCGGGGGTGGATGGGAGCAGTACCTTCCACTGGTGGAGTTTGCTTACAACAACTCCTATCAGTTCACGATTGGCATGGCTCCGTTTGAGGCATTGTACAGTAGGCCTTGTCGTTCCCCAGCATGTTGGTTAGAGGTGGGGGACAACAAACTGCTTGGGCCGGAAGTGATTCAGGATACTTCGGCAAGGATTGAGTTGATTCGGAGTCGCATTCGGGTAGCTCAAGATAGGCAGAAGAGTTATGCTGATGCGAAGAGATTTTTCAGGGAGTTCCAAGTGGGGGACCAGGTTTTGCTCAGGGTATCTCCAATGAAGGGGATTATGCGATTCGGGAAAAAGGGGAAGTTAGCACCGAGGTATGTGGGGCCGTTTCCTATTATTGAGCGGATAGGACCGGTTGCATATAGACTTGGACTACCGGAGCACTTGCATCGGATTCACGACGTGTTCCATATTTCCTCGCTGAGGAAATACCTTAGGGACAATTTGGCTCATTCTCACATTGCTATGGAGGACATCGATCTCCAGCCGGATAGCTCCTACGAGGAGGGGCCAATTGCTATTTTGGACCGAAGCGAGAGGAAACTGCGGTCAAAGATAGTCCCGTTAGTTCGTGTTTAGTGGCGACATCACAATGTCGAGGAGTCCACATGGGAGCGCGAGGATGAGATGCGCGAACGTTATCCAGAGCTGTTTTTAGCAGGTACTTTCTAGTTTCGAATTTCGGGACGAAATTCAGTTATTAGGGGGGAAGTATGTAATACCCCGTACTTTTGACTATAATTATTTTTGGGATTAATTAATTAAATTGAATATTAATTGGAAATTAATCTGGGTTATAAATACTAATGTGATGCGAGTTGGTATTTGATTATGTGCATATATGATTATATATGGACTTGGTATTATAAAATTTGTCGTGGGATTTATATACGGCATTTTAGAAATTTTGTTGAGACGCGTGGGACCGCCGCGTCACGGTATAATATATTGATGATAAAAGTGAATTTAAAATCTATAATCTGTATGGTCGTTTTGAGTGCGCCAACGCGTCCGGAAGGGTCGAGATAGTCAGAAAACACTAGCCGGGGGTATAGTTTGGGTCCCGGGGTATTTTTAGGCCATACCGGCAACTTAAAGGGTATTTTAGTAATTTGGTATTTTTGGGTAATTAAAAGTGACGAAAATTGAGAGTTGTAATCTGATAAGTAATTGACCCAACCAACCCTTTATTAACCCCATAAGCTACGTAGGTTATCATTTAGTCTTCCAACTCTCCCAAAGCAAACCCTAGCCGCCATAGCCTTTTGGAGAAGAAAGCTTGGAGAAGGAGAGAGAGAGAGGAATTCTGCAGAGATTCTTCACCAAATCAACACCAAATCCGGAATCAAACCAAGGCAAGTGATTTATTCCATTTAAATTTCAGAGAATGCTTCTTCCATGTTAGATTATTCATAAATTTTGTAGGTTCTTAGAAGATAATGAAAAACCCATAAGATTGGAGTTATTAGTTTAAATTTTGGGATATAGGTTGCATGTAGAATGTTACTGGAAGATTATATTAAGAGAATTATCGACTTTTGTTATACCAAAAAACGGATTTAAGATGAAGTTTATGAATGTTCTTGAGAAAAATCTGGAAACTAAGTTTTTGATGAAGATTGATCCATATGTAGCCTATAATTGTTGAAATATTGATTTATGGACGTTAGTAATATTGTAGGATTGTTATATGACATTACTATAACGTTATATTTGAGAATCACACGTTAGAAATAAGTTTTGGGACGTTTTCAAATCTGCAGAACGAAGCAGTCCGTAGCCATACCTGTTCGATCGATCGATCGACATTCATCAGTCGATCGATCGACTAGATCGATCGATCGATATTCATAGGTCGATCGATCGACCTTCCCAGAATGAGTGAAATTTTCCTTAATATGATTTTAATGGTGGAAACCCTCGGAGAATATGTTTGGAGAACTTATGAATACCCTCACCTTTAAGGGAGACCAGTAGGCATGATTATTATAGTGGACTTTAATTAGAATGCAATTCGGGGAATTATTCTAGGTTATTGAAATTCGTTAGAGAGGTAACGTTTGGGTTAATAGTGAAAAATTGTGTAATTCGATGAAATAAGGTTTAGAGCAGAAGTAAAGACCTTAGGAATAAAGATGTTATATTTGGGAATAATCGGAACCTAATAATCTATTATAGATAGGTTTTAAGGTTAAGGGACTACGACGTGAGACGTGTTAGTAATTTAACTTTATATTAACGGGAGACTTGAAATACATAAGTTTGGAATAATGGTATTATGATGTAGCTTATACCTTATTAAAATGATGATATCTAAGATGTGTGAATGCTTAGTATATAGTTTATGTGTATGACATACCTACCATACTTGCTATCACGGGGGAGGTTTGCGTTCGCTTAGGACCCTCTAATCCTTGTGTGCCTACGGGGGGGATATAGACTGGTACCTTGATGAACATAGGTCATGGAAAGACTTATTGTGATATTAATAAGTCCGCTGACCATGGGAGCGTAGGTATGTGCGTGACCCATGTGATGGTGACTGTGTTCGCCTCCACTATTTGTGATTTGTGTTATCCGAACTATTCCTGAGAGACTCGGAATATGTGATCCTTATGTACGTGATGTACCGGGATGGATAGCAGAGTATGTGTGCACCATAGCTTAGATTGCGGGGTGCTTGTATCGTATATTTATGATGTGAATAATATACATTAAATTAATGGAAATCCTCATGTTAATGTTGTAAAAATATTACGGTATTGTTTCGAGTTATATAATGAGTTAGCTGATAGTTATATCAATGGCATAGTTAGTAACTGAGTTTACGTTAAACCTCTATTAAATTACGAGCGTTGTTATGTTAAATTAACCGAGTAAAATGGGTAGAACCTTTGGTAGTCTAGCTAGTTACGTTGTCACTTAGCTAGTGGAAAGGGTAGTTATAGATGGGTACTTACGTTAGGAGTGCACAGTTAGTCGAGAGGTGAGAATTTAATGTGAGTGAACGTCCTAACATGTACTTTGCATTTAATGTTTTAAATGTTTTTAAAGCACTTGCAGGTTTTTAAAATTATTTCCACTTTCGGGCTCTGACCCATTTGCTTTCAAATATATTTTCTTGTAAAACCATTTTAGGTGCCCAGCCACAAGGACATCAAGCATAGGATTCTCATTCAGGTGACGAGCTGTAACTGCTTGTGGAAGCTACAGGGATTTGCATGTAGACGCTTCTCTCATTTGGATTCCAGTCTCAGCATCTATCAGTTGTAGGGCATGTTGCCCAATTCTATTAGACATTTTTACATTTCAGTTTTCAGACTCTAGCATGTATTGCTCAGTATTCAGTTTTAGTTATTTAATTCAGTTTACTTATCAGTTGTGGGATTTGTATTGAGGAGTTTTTCCTCCAGAGTTTATTTACATTTTGTGATGGTTATTCGTTTTACTTCAGTATGGTGAATGGTGTTATTTAGTTATTCATTACTCTTGTTGCATGTTAATCAGATTTAATAAAATTTGGCACTTACTTTTTAAATACTAGGTGGTTAGTAATAATAAAACGTTTTCGACAGTGATGCTATTAACTGAGCCAACTTGGCATTTTGAATTAATTTTATAAAGGAGTAGCTACCCGGTGTTTAATTAGTCGGGGTGTCACACAACCTTAGATTAGAGGTGTTCTTGGGGCTATTTTTGTTGGAGGTTCTTGGAGGAGCTTTTGTAGATCTTTTTTGTTGATCTTGAGGATGTGATCATTGGTTTCTCATCATGGTTTGAGGTATGGGGTTTTACACAATATGCTCCTTTAAATCTCTCGAGAGTTCATTCCGTTGAATTCTTGTTAATTAAACTCATATTTGAATTGTTAAATTCATTGAAATCTGGAAAATAATTGTTGAAATTATTTTGATTCATATGGTATCATTATATTGTTGATGAGCACGTTTTCAAGAGATTTTAATATGGCACGGACGTTGGGCACCCGCTAAAATTCCTATTTCCTGGGCTATGTCTTGCTAAAGCATATGCGGATGTGGTGAGGCCTGGTGACCCGGTTAAAGTGTTGTTGAAAAATTATATTGATAAATGCTTTGAGATTTTCATTTTGATTTGAATATTCGTACTCGTTTTGTTACGTTTTATTCGTTGCTAATCCGTATTTGTTGTGCATAATTCCTGTCGTATTGTGTACTTCCCCATATTTTCTTTTAGTGGTAGGTTAGCACGGATTTTGGGGCACTATGGAGATTGATTTTAGCGAGGATTGTTCGGTAAATATTTGTATTATTTTGATCTATAGAGCTTTGGAGATTTGTATTTTATTTTCGAGTTAGTTGTTGTATTTTTTATTCGAGAGACTTGTTGTAATTGAAGAGATTGAGAATAGTGGATTTATATTATTTTCGGTTTATTTAGATGCTCTATACCTTGTCACTTGTGGATTTGGATTTATTTTATCGCATTAGCGCTCCGTTCGCTCTCCCCGGGCGGGCGGGGTGTTACAGTGAGGGACTAGTGTAAGAGGCAGGATCTAGGTAGGACAATCTTAAAGATGCAATGGAAACCTACTTCGAGCAGTCCTCGACCTCGTTGAACAACTCCCAATACCTCTTCGCGTAGTCTCTAAGGTTCTCCTCGGTCTTTTTCTTCATCATCAGCAAAGAATCCATTCTTTTCGAATAAGAGCTACTGGTAAAGAAGCAAGCTGTGAAGAGCTCTGCCAGGGACTCAAAGTTTCTGATGGATTTATAGAGGAGTTTCTCGAACCACTTTTGGGCCACGTCGTATAAGCTCGAAGGGAAAATTCGGCACATTAGTGCGTCCTTGTGGCTCCAAAGGGTCATGGATTGCCTGTACTATCTGACATGGTCGATGGGGTCAGATTTTCCATCATAGATCTTGAACCTGGGCATCGTGAACTTCATGTGGGATTCCTCTTCCTCTAATGCCCTTGAAAAAAGGGACTTCATTTGGGTCTTGAGAGCTCGCCTAGCTAGCTCTCTTATTCATCGGTCACCCCAATGTGCTGGGTGTTGGTTCATCTCTCTCTGGACCAAGTTTTGTATATCATTGTTCCTTCTTCCTGGGATCCTGTAATAGCGAGCTGATTGTTATTGCTTGGACCAATCATTATCTGACCTGTGCCCCTCAACTCTTTGAGACCCACGCCGCGGGCTCCCTCCTTAGTTGCGAGATCTGCTCTCCTGAGGGCTAGGAGTTCGATAATGACATTGCCTTATATTACGATGGAGTTCTCTCTCCATTTTCTCTAGTCATCTTTTGAGGCGAGCATTTTTGTCTTCCTGCTTGCGAGTAGCCTCCTCCTGCTCTTGGATCCCGGCCTCATAGGCGTCGATCATCCGGGAAACTTATGTAGACCTTGTTGGCCCCTGGCTTTCTTCCGGGGCTTTCCGTTTCGGACGAAGCCTTGGGTTTGAGCGTCGAACTTAAGATCTAACCCTATGAGGGATAGGTTGCTCTTGAATATCCCCCTCTCTAGGGGCATTGCTGATATGATCACACATTCTAGGTTCTTATTTGTGAAGGCTTTCTTAAAGGAAGAACAACTGTTTCCCACAGACGGCGCCAATTGCGATGACAGGAAATCTCAACAAAAATTATAAGTAAATGCAATCACTACAAAAGTAAAGAACAAGAATAAGAATAAACATGATCACACATAACACAAGATGTATGTGGTTCGACAAATTGCCTACGTCCACAGTGGTGCTCTTAGATTTTATTTCTCTTATCTCTAGAGGAGTATTCTCTGTTACATACCCTTTACCCCGGGTCGGGGGTACAATATATACAGATAAACTTCAGAGAGTGGTGGTGTTAGACACTCCCACGTTAGGCCACTATCCCTAGAATATCTCACAAGAGATTTTAGGACAAGGTGGGTCGTAGCTAACTAACTGCTTTTGAGGCTTTGGAGTTTGGGCCGGCCTCTCCCTATTTTAATAGAGCTTAGCCCGACTAATTTTTTACGCCTACAATAATGGACGAGGTACCCACACTTGCATAATTAGTTTATTCCCAGTAGATTTTACATATTTATTCTTCTCTAAAAGTAATTTCATCATGAGTTCAGTTGCATTCACCATAGAAATCATAGTTTTTGTTAATTGCACCATGCTAGGCTAGACTCTTAGGGGTTGGGATGCATAAACCCAACCCAATGTGGTTTTCATGTGTGTAAAATTACTTCCCTGAATTAAGTAAATGATTAAATCGTGTTGTGAGGTGATCACAACCGTTGTAGGACTTTTCATCTCTTTTACCCTTGGTAATCGGGATGCTTAAGAGTGCGACGCTCGTGTAGTTACTACGACACCGCTTTATTCTTACTTTTGATTATGTATGGTGCGGGCTAGTATCCTCATATATGTAATGCTTGAGATTAATAAAGACTGGATTTAATCAATTATTTAATTGATAACTAGTTTATAGCTGGTAAACGTATTAGGGATGGGGTATTGCATTCTAACCTATTTTTCCATTCATACTTAGTAAATCATAATTAGTTTAATCTTTTTTAAGTCAGGTTAGGGTTGACCATCTTACCGTTCGTCATCACGAGTATTCGTCATATTTCCCCATGGATTCGACCCCATCTTTTCGGGTTTATTACTTATGTAACAGGCTTGCACTTGAGCGTATATAAGCACGAACTGTAGACACTTTTTAAGTCACGTCAAGTTTTTGGCACCGTTACCAGGGATTTAGGTAGACTGTAGGTTACATCGAGATAATTTAAAACTTTGACTAAAAATTCATTAAAATCCCCAAAAAAATAAGAAAATATAAAAAAAAATCCAAAAAGATACAACATTTCTCATAGTCCTTTCATTCAAAATCCGTAACAAACTCCTCAATCAACTCCAAATCGCATTTACGAGAATTCATTAGTTATGTAAGATCCTGATAGCCCACATACTCCTAAGGTATCTTAAATTTTAGGTTCCACATCCCCCACCGCCAAACTCCATAGCAGGTCACACTTCGAGTGATCCTTCGAATTACCCTTCGAGTTACCCATCAGGTTACACTTTAGGTTACACTCCGAGCACACCAAGTGAGGATATTGGGTCACTTGAAGAGAGATACATGTCTGATCAAGCTAGTCATGGTACGGGTGAGGGAGAGGCACCATATTTCCCTTTGAGAGAATTCTTATATCCCAAGCGATTAGTCACCCCAGAAAGCATTCTACTCCCGTACAATATAGGGAAATTTCACTTTAGGAATGGGATGATCCAAATACTTCCCAATTATCACGAAATGGAGTCGGACAATTTCTCCATGTTCATGAGTTCGAGGAGGTGTGCGAAACTTTCATCAATCAAACATGCACCAAAGATGTGATCCACCTCAAGCTTTTTACATTCTCCTTAAAGGATAAAGCTAAGACCTGGATATGGTCTTTATCCCCAAACTCGATTACGTTGTGGAATGAGTTGCAATCCAAATTCTCAAAAAATTCTTCCCTCCACATCTAGCTAACTCTATTAAGGTTCAAATTCAAACTTTCCGACAACTAGAAAATGAGCCATTCGATCGATGTCATGAGCATTTTAACAAGTTAGTCACTTCATTCCCTCACCACTATCTTCATAAACAATAACTTATCTCTTTATTCCATAATGGGCTGAATATCAACTCCCAGCAACTCGTTGAAACTATGTGTGATGGACCCTTTTTTGAGCTAGATGCTAATGATGCTGAGATCCACCTTAAGCATGTTGTTGAGACTACTCAAGAGTGGGACACAGCTGAGCCTAATGCCCAAAACCAACCTCGATAAGCATCCACCACTCCTTCTGCATTCGGTCTGTACCACGTAGATAAAGATACTTTGTTCGACCATCGACTGGACTAATTTGAGAGGATCATGAGAAAAATTCTCGATGTACGGGTAAGAGAAGCAACCGGCTCCATCCACGCCCCCATAGAAAATGTGTTTGCTATTTATGAGGCAGGACTTTCAACAGAGCAATGCCTGACGATACCCTCCTATAAAGTTATGCTTCAAGAGTAAGTGAGTGGAGTAGGAGGATTTAAGGGTAATTTCGGTGCCGTGAACGTGAATTCTTACAACCCTTCATGGAAAAAACATCCTAGTTTTAGATATGGTAAACAACATGCTGCGTTGAATCCTAATTCACACGTTGCCCCTCCTCAATCCCACACTTTTAACAAGCACCACATATGCAAGGTCATATGAAAGCACCACCTCCTGGACCGTATATCACTCCACCGCGGAGAAGTATTGAGGATACGATACACCAATTCATCAATGCCCAGAATATAACCAATGCTAAGAATGAGCGCATGTTCACCGACATAAATGCGAATATCTATAAGTTGCAATCATCGTTGGGTATCCAAGAGAAGGATAAGTTTTCAGCTCAAGGCCAAAAACCTCCTCAAGGTCAAACTAGTGTTATCTCTACATCCATAGAGAATCGAGAGCAATGTAAAGCCATCACCACTCTACGTAGTGGGAGAGTTGTTGATTTATCACCTGTCCCACATGACACACCTATGGACAAGGAGGTTTTGCCCGACATAAAAGAGGCCGAAGATTCCCCCTTGAAGGGGAGTGAAAATGATGGCACTAGTGAGCCTAAATTTGTAGGGAAACCATCCACCGCCACTAAATTTCCTCAATGGTTAGTTCCTCCCCAAAAAGAAAACCCCCGTGATGATGTGTTAGAGGTCTTTAAGCAAGCGAAGATGAATTTATCTTTCCTCGATGCCATAAAGAAAATTCCCACCTATGCTAAGGTCCTTAAGGACTTATTGATGGTGAAAAGAAGGCTAAAGGTGAAAAAGAATGTATTCCTCGCACAAATTGTGAGCTCCATTTTACTCAATGATCTCCCCCCAAAGTTCAAAGATTCGGGTGCACCTACCATTTCCTGCATCATAGGAGAGAATCGAATTGAAAAGGCCTTACTAGATTTAGGGGCGAGTGTCAACATTATCCCTTATTCCATTTATAGGAAACTTGATTTGGGTGACCTTAAGCCCACAAAGATCACTCTCCAACTTATGGATCGTACCGTGAAGATACCAAAAGGTAAATTCGAGGACGTGATGGTCCAAGTTGACACCTTATACTTCCCGATAATTTTTGTCATTTGGGATACGGATCCCTCCTTCACCACAAGTAACCGTGTTCCCATTATCCTTGGGTTCCAATTCTTAGCTACGACTAACACCTTGATTAATACTCGAAATGGGAAAATGCAACTCACTTTCGGGAACATGACCTTAGAGACAAACATCTTCAACATTGCCTAATATATGGGTGATGAGGATGATTTTCACGTAGTGGATCTTATTGAGGAGATCATAGAGGAGAACATCGAGGAAAATTTGAGTGGAGATTCTTTAGAAGCGTGCCTTATATCAAGTAATGAGAGTGAGGTTACATACACCGCCTTCGATAGGGAGATACAGGAGTTGATAGATATATTAGATGAGAGAGTGTCGTATGAGTACGTGAGAGATGTAAATTGGGTTTCTAGATTCGAGGAACTTCCACCGAGGGAGTCGCGCACGGTTACCTCCAATGAAAAATTTCCTACCCTCAAATTTAACAAACTACCCTCCAATGTCAAATATGCTTATTTAGGAAAGGATAAGACATTTCCTGTTGTTGTCTCCTCTAGCCTAGATAAAGATCAAGAGGGTAAATTGCTGGAAATTTTGAGGAAGAACAAATGTGCTCTTGGTCGGTGCATAACAGATTTGAAAGGTATAAGTACCTTTATTTGTAACCATAAAATCCACCTCGAGGAGGACGTGAAGCCCTCGAGATAAATGCAAAGAAGATTGAACCCTACCATGAAAGAGGTAGTGCGAGCTAAAATTATTAAGCTATTGGACGCTGAGATCATCTACCCAATCTCCGATAGAAAATGGGTGAGTCCTATACAAGTCGTCCGGAAGAAATCGGGTATGACTGTTGTTGAGAATGCCAAGGGTGAGCTAATTCCCCAACATACCACCACCGGGTCGCGCATTTGCATTAATTATCAAAAACTCAATGCGGGCATGAGGAAAGACCATTTCCCCTTACCATTCATCTACCAAATGCTATAGAGAGTAGCGGTACACCCATACTATTATTTCGTTGATGGTTATTCCGAATATAACCAAATAGAGGTAGATGTACTTGACTAAGAGAAAACGAATTTCACATGTCCTTTTGGAACGTTTTCATACAAACATATTCCTTTTGGATCATGCAACGCACCCGCGACTTTTCAAAGGTGTATGTTGAGTCTCTTTAGCGACATGATTTAAAGAGGACTCGAAGTGTTTATGGATGACTTTAGCATTTTCGGCACCTCTTTTGATTTTTTCTTAGCGAGTCTTGAGAAAGTACTTGCCTGGTGTGTGGAAAAGAACTTGGTGCTGAATTGGGAGAAATGCCATTTTCTGGTCACCGAAGGAATAGTTCTTCGTCACAACATATCGTCCAAAGGAATTGAAGTAGATAGGGCTAAAATAGATGTCATAGTTGAGTTAACCCTGCCAAAATCACTAAAAGATGTGCGTTCTTTCTTGGGCCACGCGGGGTTTTTAGAAGGTTTATCAAGGATTTTAGCGCCATTGCTAGACCCTTGAGTAACCTTCTTACGAAGGACACCCCATTTGAGTTGAATGAAGCATGCCAATGTTCTTTTGATAAATTGAAAATCATGCTTGTTTCCTCTCCCATCATGCAAGATTTGGATTGGTCTTTACCATTAGAGCTTATGTGTGATGCGAGTGATTTCGCAATAGGGGCTATTTTGGGCCAAAGGAAAGACAAGAAAGCGCATGTAATCTACTACACAAGCTAAAATTTAATCGGACTGCAACTCAATTACTCCACCATGGAGAAAGAATTGCTAGCGGTACTATTTGCTCTAGATAAATTTCGCTCGTACCTCATTGGTTCCCCCGACACATGCTTCATCGACCACACGGATTTAAAATATTTCCTCGTTAAGAAAGATGCGAAGCCGCACCTCATAAGGTGTATCCTACTCGTACAAGAGTTTAATCTCTCTATTAAAGCCAATAAAGGAGTAGAAAATGTCGTTTCCAATCATTTGTCTCGGCTTTCCTCTGATGTGCCGAGTGATCCCTTACCTATAGACGAGTATTTTTCGAATGAGCAGTTATTTGCTACCTCTTCTCTACCCTGGTTTGCGTACATAGTTAACTATCTTGTCTTGGGATCCGTCCCTCCCAATTGGACACCACAGTAGAAGAAGAGGTTTATTACTTGGTCACGCATGTTTTTATATGACGATCCATTCCGTTTCCAATATTATGCAAACTAAATCATCCGAAGATGTTTACCGGATGATGAGATACCAAAAGTCATCCAATTTTGTCATTCGGAAGCTTGTGGAGGTCATTTTTTAACGAAAAATACGGCCGCTAAAATCCTTCAAAGCGGCCTCTATTGGCCCACAATGTTATGGGATATTAGCAATTGTTGCAAATCTTATGATAAGTTTCAATTAAAGGAAGCAATTACCCGACGAGACATGATGCCACTAACCCCCATACTCATTATTAAATTTTTTTATTGTTGGGGTATTGACTTCATGGGTCCTTTTCCCTGTCCTTTAGGTTTCTATACATCCTCGTTGCGGTAGACTACGTGTCTAACTGGGTGGAAGATATAGCTACCAAAACAAATGGCAACAAAGTGGTGATAAAGTTCTCTGAAGAAAACATACTTTCTCGCTTCGGTGCTCTAAAGGCGATAATTAGTGATAACGGCAAGCATTTTCTCAACAAGCCGTTTGAGAAGGTTATCAGAAAGTATGGGTCGTCCCAAGTTTGGAATGACTTATCACCCACAAACAAATGGGCAAGCCGAGTTGGTGAACCATGAGATCAAGAACATCCTTGAGAAGACTGTCAATCTTAACCAGAAATATTTGTTCCTTCTATTGAACAATTCGTAATGGGATTATCGCACTGCATACAAGAACCCCATCGGGATGTCTCCATTTCGCTTTGTGTATGGCAAGACTTTCCATCTCCCCGTGGAGCTATAACACAATCTTATTGGGCCATTAAGAGGTTGAACTATAACTTGGATAAATTCGGTGAAGCTCGAAAGCTTCACTTGAATGAGTTGGATGAAATACACAATGATGCATATGAGAACGCTAAGATATCCAAAGAACGGATGAAACTTACACATGATAAGATTGAAAGAGGGTAGCTTAGATAAGATGGAGATGCAACCCCTTTTGAGTATAGTAATGATAAGTTAAATAGCAACACTATTGATTAACCATAGGACATTCAAACATTACTCAATTAAGATAGATTTGGTTTGAGCTCACAGATCTCTCGTGTATAACTCAGAAGGTAATAATGAACTTAGAAGTAACTTAGCTAGAGGGAGAGAGAAGTAAGCACCCTAGATACACCTTGGAAGGCAGCCAAAACACACTAATCACCCTCAAGAATCTCTATCAAGTATTAAAAGCTTCGTAATAAATGATAATAGTGGGTTAGTAAACTCTCTGGTTGGTAATAATTATCTAGTAATCACTTCTGAACTCTAAAAAAAGATCATCATCTCCTCAGAGGTGGTTGGTCTCCTTAAATAGCCTCCCACACCACCCTCGAGGCAACTCCACCATCAATTCCAATGAAATACATCCCTCATACTTTATGTCACAAACATTAAATACCTGAAGCACTAGTTTTCTCCAAGTCATAAACATTAAATGCCAAGACATGCCTTTTGCCTAACCACTATGTGTCAGGGGGCTGTTGTCACAGAGGTGGCTCACCAACTATCTGACAGCCCCAAATACCACGGTGGTTTACTCAAGTGCGGGTATGATATTGTTAAGCTGGCTAGTGAATTCACCTATAGTAGATGTGACATTAAGTAGAGGGTTGTTTGGTTCACAACTCAACACCTGATGGAACTCTAAGATGCTCCGCCCGAGGTTCCACGGTCATGATTCTTCGGTGTTTTACCAGGTGTATCTAAGATGGTCAGGACAATCCCCAATGGTGCCTCACTTCTCAATCCTCCAAACCAACTCCCTCCAAAGTTCCCACGATGAGATCATTCGATAGAGCATGAAAGCACTCCCAGGCCCTACCAAGCCTGGTCTCTCGCGAGTACCGTTTGACCTCACACTAAAACTCACTATTATTCTCGTTACATCATTACAATAATTATAGCTTATAGTTAATATAAACAAAGATACAATATGGCTAAGTAAGACAGCAAACTAAAGTATGAGTTTCCACGCTGAGATGCCACGTTGAGTTGCCACGCTGAGATGCCACATTGAGTTGCCACGCTAAGCTGCCTTAACCCCAAATACTGTTGTAAATAGGGGAATTATCCCTAATCTCAAGATTACCTTCAAGCCCCCTCTACATTTTCCCCTTCGTGGAGAGATTTATTGTAGGAACAGGAAATGTCTGCACTAAAACTTCTCAATCCAATGAACCTCCTCTGTGAGTAAAAAAAATCTAGTATACTTTCCTTCATTAGATCCACCGCATTAGAATCTCCATGAAAAAGTAAAATTCTCCCCAATGTACCTGAACCGAAATGCTACAGCTTATTGGCGCTTTGACGAAGGGACATCGCCACTTTTTCCTTATATTGAGCTTCAACCGTCATAGCTTTATTATTTGAAATTCTCCCGAAAGGCCTGCTAACCTTCTCAAATGCTCGTTTTGACTCTTGGTAAGTGAAATTCTCCCTTGTAACGCTTCGCTATGTTCAAAAAAGCAGAAATTCTCCCCGATGTAGTCGATTTACCATTTAAACAATGTTTGGGCTTATAGCGAGGGGTCATCGTAGCTTTTTGGACCGTTGGGACATCTTTTTCATTGGCAGTTATTGGATATGTCTAACAAAAATTCTAGCACCAAAACTCAAACTTGCTAAAGAAGGCAACCCTTTCTATTCCCTATGTGTTACTTCGTAAATGACGTGGCGCTATCTTTTCATATGTCAAAACACTTCCTGAAGTGCCACATATTCATTTGAAATGATTATAAGTGACCTTGCACGTGTGGTGGTGGAAAACTCAACAGACGAGTTCCTTAAAATGTTGTAAACGTCTCTTTTTCAAAGCCCCTTCTCTTTCCTTCATATTCTCCAAGCTCCTGTCTTCTTTAGAGAGAGAACTCTGTGCAAACTCCATTGTTTACCAATCTCTTTCCTAGCTTCTTCCATCTCTCATCTTTTACGCCACCACCTGTGGTTGTAATTCTCCATCTTTATTCCTAACCCTTCTTTTACCGAGCTTATTTTTTCGTACTTCATTATTTGCTGCAATGGCCTCCTCAAGGAACCCCACCACTTCTACCACCAGTGCTCCATCTACTACCCCCGTTGCCACCACCCCTACTGCCACCTCCTTGACTGCTGCCCTCCAGGACCAGCTATGCTTATACCATTGGTCCCCTATATTCGATAAGGGTGATGACTTTGCTAGGTTTTGTAAAACTTGCATTTTTAATGCCAAGTATGATGCCCTGGCGGTTGGTGATGAAGATGAAAATGTTGATAACTGGGGATTTCTACCTCCAGAGGGGACTCTCCGATTTTATCTTGAGCGAGGGGACTTACCGTGGTCCCATATCAACTTCGAAGGGCCTGGGGGCTCTCCTGCTCACTTTACTTCCTGGAACTCCCATATGTAGAGTTCCCATGCTGATACTCTCACCAAAATTGGGCTTCATCTGGCCAAGTGGTTTGGTGAGTTCACCCTATCCAAGAATAATGTTGCCCTTCCCGTTCTGGTATCTCGCTGGAACGTTACCACTTATACGTTCATTACTGCGTGGGGCGAGTTTATAATAACTTTGGAGGTCGTGTGCGAGCTCATAGACCTTGAGGCAATAGTCCATGAGCCCTATTCTGATGAAGACCTAGATGCCCAAGAGACTGCTGACCGTTTGGAGTTAGACCGTATATGCCAAAGGTGCATCGGTACTTCAAATAAGGCTACCTTCACTCCTATTATTAACTATTTCTTCAAGGATCCTTTTGAAGGTAGTTCCTCTAAGGCTGCCCTCGGTAAAGGTACATCGCTAAAACTTCCTGCCTATGTCCTTGTCGTTCTTTCTCATTTTCTTTTAATGGGGAAACTCAACGACTAACCTCGAAGGGACTTCATCAACATATCCTTCCGTTTGGCTTGGAGTATTAAGCTTCCTCTAGCTGTAATCAGCCTGGGATCCCTCTATACATTGCTTGATAGAACCGTTTTGGACATGGAATGATCTTTGGGTCATTATAACCTGGCCAACTTTGCCAATTGTGTCCTCCTAACAAGCTTCCTATATGTGCGTTTCCCCGTCTTAGCAGCCAAGACCAACCGTCCTCCTTCAGGGGAAATAATTCTGCCCCCATGCTCCTTTGTTTATCACAAGAGACAAAGCCGAAAGGAGTTCACCTTCATTATCGATGATTTTTCAAATTTTGTGATAAGGCCCTATGAAGAGGATATCTTTCTCTACACTTGTGGTTTTTTCAAACACGAAGAAAGAGTGGTCCGGGCAATTACTCTGGACCTCATTATTGAAGACCTTTCACTAGATGTGGTCCTTCTATTTTCACCAGGATACCTACCCTCTTACACTGAGTGGGGATACACCAGCAAGCACTACAATCCCAACCGATGCAGTCGTCAGTTTGGTTTCGATCAAGGGGATCCTCGCTCAGTTTTTCAATCATCTAACCCCAAGGTCTCTTTTAGCGAGGCATGTTCCTTGTTCTCCTCAACTGCTACATGGGGAGTGAGTTCTACTATGGTTGGGCGAGTCATCATCCCCAGCATCACCAGGCAAGGGGATGTGACCCCTCTATTTGCAATAAAGTATTGGCCGAGACAATTAGCCCAAATTTCTGAATTCATCGAAGGGGATCCCGTGTATCCTCTAGTTCTTCTATTTTCTGCCTTGGAGTTGGGGTTAAAGGGCAATTCCGTTCTTGGGATTGAGTTCCCTCTAAGCTAGACCCCCAAGGTACCTCCTAGTGAACTTCTTCCACATGGCCCCATGATCCCCATTACTACACCCAAGGCTAAGGTCGTTGTAACCCCCAAACCACCTGCCCCTTCGATCGAAGCTACAGTAGGGGAAGGGCCTTCTCATCCGCCTGCTAAAAAGACCAAGAAGTCCAAAAGTGGGGTTTCCTCGAAATCCAACTCCTCAAAGTCCAAGTTCAAAGATCAAGCACAAACTCCTTTGGAGGCATTCCCTATTGCCTACGTTCCCCCTCCTATGTCTGCAGAGGTAAGTGAAGAGCTAAGGAGGAAGGTTCAAGATGAGGTCGAAAGAATAAATGTTGAGTTTCAACGGCGCGCTATCGTCATTCCTCCTTCGACTGCCTTTCCCACGATTATGGTTGATCCAACTGAGCCAATGATAAAGAGGAGAACAAGATCGAGGGTACCTCAAGGTGCTGATGCAATGGGCATAAGGAAGAAAACTCTGGTCACTAAGTCCCAGAAGAAATGGACAACTGAGATACCTCCATCGTCAGCTCCTTCTATTGCTTCCTCCTCTCCACATTCACCCGTGGTTATACCTTCTCGTTCTCCCTTTGGATCTGAGGTGTGTGTGCATGTTTTGTTCTTGTTCCCCTTTGCTTAAGGCAAACTACATTTTCTTATTTATTAATAACTTTTGTGCAGGGAGTTGAAGAAAGGACCAGTCCCCCTGGTTCCCCTAGTTCACCCATGATCCATTTCGTGGGGGGGAATTTCGGTGTCTCTCAAGCCGATACTACTCCTCCCCGTTCCTCTATGATAGGTCTTACCTACTCTCTCCATTTTTCCTCCCAACGAGCCAAAGAAGCTACTGCGGGGGTTGCTATCATTGGATCTATTAGAATTTCTGCCCAACCAGAGGCAACTACTCCAGCCTCTTCTGAATTACCATCCGAGCAAGAGGTCCCTCTACCCATTGTTGTGGTCGCGGAGAGTCCCTCTGAGGTAAATTTCTTATCAAGTCTCATGTCTTTTCCTTGTCCCGTTGCTTTGTTTATCATTCTCATATACTAGGATATTTTAGGTGGATGTGGCGTCTCTGATAGATAGCATTCTCCTTCTCACTGCACTGACGAGACCCCTGACTGCAATTCCCCTTTTTGGTGCTATAACGGGGGTAAGTAATGCTTAGATGTATTGTTTCCTTTTTCTTGCAGTTACTCCTTGTGTCTAACACTTGGTTTTGTATTTGCAGCTTTCGCCAAGCCTTACCCCACCCTTTGCTCTTAGTGATTTTTTCCTTTCCAAGGCCAAGGTTGATGTTGCTACCCTGCGTGGTGATTCTTCAGTGTCTGCCCATGCTGGGGCATCGTTTGGAGGTTCCTCTTATTCTTTCAGCGAAACTCTTTTGTTGGCCTCGGTACCATTTGTTGGTGAGGGATCTTTGCCGACCGTTGATGTTTCTTCAGTTAGGGGTGTCGCTGAGGCCTCCACGGTGGCTCCTATTCTCACTGATGCTACTACTGAGGTATTTCTCTAATTTCTCTGCATTTCTCAGTCTCTCAAACTTCACCTATGTTGGTGACTTGAGAAAGAAAACACTTGTTAAGGTTTTTCATAAACTCCACCTATATCAGTGACGTAACAACGAAAACACTTGTTAAGATTTTTCGTCAACTCCACTTATATTGGTGGCTGAACAACGAAAAAACTTGTTAAGATTTTCCATAAACTCCACCTATATCGCTGACTTAATAACGAAAACACTTGTTAAGATTTTCATAAACTCCACCTATATCGGTGACTTAACAACGAAAACACTTGTTAAGATTTGTTCATAAACTCAACCTATATCGGTGACTTAATAATGAAAACACTTATTAAGATTTTTTTCATAAACTCCACCTATATCGGCGACTTAACAACGAAAAAACTTGTTAAGATTTTTCATACTCCACCTATATCGGCGACTTAATAACGAAAATACTTGTTAAGGTTTTTCATAAACTCCACCTATATCGGTGACTTAACAACAAAAACACTTGTTAAGATTTTTCATACTCTACCTATATCGGTGACTTAACATCGAAAACACTTGTTAAGGTTTTTCATAAACTCATTATTTCCTCTAACTATTCTTAGGTTGCTCGGGAGGACTCTCCACCAGTTCTTTCTCCTATATCCTCACCCCATCCCGTTATTTTAGAAGACTCCAGTCACAACGATCAAGGTTCCACAATTGGTGCTGCTGTTGAGAACGAATCTGGCTGTGAGCTTCCTCTGGCCGACTTCTCTCCTCATGACTTCTGCCTAATGGTGCTCTAGCATTTTCCTCAGATGCCTATCAACCATCGCTTGGTAGTTGAGCTGCTTGCAAACCAGTATCCCAAAATGTTTATCATCGATTGCTTGCGTTCCAAAATCTTTGTGATGAGTTACAGGCTTCAGGGTATGGCTACCGTTGTGGATGAGATTGTCGGTACTCCAACCTCAACCATTACTAGATCCCTCCTCAAATAATTCTTGGGTCAGCTGAAGGAGTTGGGTCATGATGGCTTTTGTCTTCATTGGATTATTATGTATTTAAAAACTTTGAAGAGCCAGCGACTGAATAGACAGAGGGAACTGCTCCGAAAACATCAGGAACATCAATGGGCTGAGGAAGCCAAGTTGGTTGAGTTGGCACCTCTTCTTGTAGCCATTGACAAAGAGGTGGGTACCTCAAAGAAGATCTATGCTTGGAAGTCGAAGCGAGAGAAGCTCCTCATCGAGCGTACATAAGTGCTAATGAAGCTGGAGCTTTGTATGAATGCCCAACAGTATTTCCTAGCAGCTTCTTCGAGCCTTCCTGAAGATTTTTTCTCTTCCCCAGATCAGTGGTTCCTCTTAGGCTAATGAACTTTTGTATATATTTTTCTTTTTTTCTTCTTCTTATGTAATTCTTGGTCAATAGATCCCAATTTTGTAATGTCCCAAAGTTTATGAATGAAGAAAGATATATGTTTTCTCATGTTTTTCCTTTGTGTTATAACTGCTTGCATATATTATGAAGTTCTACAATTCTTTCATCTCCACTTGGGTTATAATAAAAAGAACTTGCATATTCATCATAAAAAAGAAGTTGTGTATTCATAACAATAGCTATATACATCAGTGGTTCAAACCTAATTGCTTAAACATGATAGACCTTCAACAATTTATTATTAATCTTGAATGGTTTATCTTCTTCCATCCTAGAAATTAAGAAATAATCTGAGTCATGAGATTCTTTTACAATGAAAGGTCCCTCCAAATTTGCTCCAAACTTGGGTAGAGGAAGCCCCCTGATGTGTTTCACTACTGCTTTCAATATGAGGTCTCCCTCCACAAACTTCCTTAGTCTCACTAAGTTATCATATGCCATGGAGAGTTGTTTCGTATACATTTAAAAGTGTTTCATCGCATTATCTTTGTGTTCATCTAACCCTTCCAACTGTACATGTTTATTCTAAGGGAGTATGCTACTTCGCAAAGCATATAGAGCAAAGGGAACTTGTAACTCCACTAGGAGAATCACCTTGGCACCATAGACAAGGGAGAATGGAGTATACCTTGTGGTCTTTCTCTTAGTTGTTCGATAGGCCCACAATACAGTTGGTATCTTATCATCCCACGATTCTGGGAAACCCTCAATTATTTTAGCCAAGATATTAACCAAAGTTTTGTTAGTTTCTTCGGCCTAACCATTTCCTTTTGGATATGCCATCGTCGAAGTATGATGGACAATAGAGTACTTGTCTGTGAGCATCGTTACTTCTGAATTGACGAAATGGGTTTCATTGTCTGAAAGGATGACCTTTGGGATCCTAAAATGGCAAATGATGTATTTCTCTGATGAAGTTGCTCATCACCCCCGTTGTTGCCCTTCGCAGTGGTATCGCTTCAATCCACTTTGTGAAGAACTCCGTTGCTACTAGTATTCATATCTTCCCCCTCGAAGAAGGATGTATTTCCCCTACCAGGTCGAACGCCCAAGTGTAAAAAGGATAAGGCATCGCCAGGGAGTGTAGGTCTACTAATGGGGCATGGATCATATTTCCATGAAGTTGACAAGCTTTGCATTTTCTAACAAACTCAGCAGAGTCTTTCTCCATTGTTGGCCAATAACATCCCAACGTCATCAATTGGTCATATAACTTGGCCCCTCCTATGTGAGATGAATCGTGCGCCTATTTGAGGACCTTAATTTCTTCTTCCTTCGTGATGCAACACAATGGCCTATTGAATTATCCCCTTCAATAAAGCTGCCCCTCCTAAACGTAGAATCTCGGGGCCCTCCGCTTTAGTCCCATCGCGTTAATTTTCTGTGTTGGGGAAACTCCATCTCTGATAAAGTCAATATACGGTTGTCTCCAATCAGGTTGAGCTTCCATGAAATGACATTCAGTTGCATCGAAGAATATTTGGCTTTTGTCGCACTTCCGTTGTAGCTCCGTCGCATCCTATTTCATTTTGGGCCAAAAATACCCCTCTTTTTACATTGTTAAGTAGAGGGGTAGCTCAACTGTCTCACAACGCTTTTCATGTGTTCTCTTTAATCTCCACTCTGCCTCTTCTGGACCGACGCACCTCGATAACCATCCTCATGCATTCCTAAAGTAAAGGTTTCCCTAGTTCGTGAAGTATTGGGCTAATTCCCTCAGCCCCATCGCTCCTTCCCCAGATTCCAATTTCCCTCTAATCTCCCCCTTCAGTCTGCGTCCTCCTCTATCGATAGAATTAAATGTAGTATCGAAGGAGTTATTCTTTATTGGATCATGATGATAGTTGTATTGTTCCTTTTGACCATTTTCTGGGTGATGGTGACATAGGCGTCTGGGTGACGATTCATCATTCTGGACTGTCTCTTGATCTTGGTTCGATGGAACTGGTAGAGAAGCCTCTGAATGATTATTCTATATGGTGAAAAACTCATGTGTTTTATTGCGTACTCTCCATTCACTTACTGAACCACCAAATTTGAATCACCTTTGATGCAAAGTGAACGAATCCCCCTTCGAAGAGCCTCTAGCAACCCTAGCACCAATGCTTTATATTCTGCCTCGTTGTTAGAATAAGGGAAATCTAATTTATAGGAAAGGAAAATCTCCTCCATTACTTTTAAAAGAATGACCCCTGCTCCTCCTTTCTTTTCCGTCGAAGATCCATCGAACTGCATTGTCCATTCCTCATTCGTAGCATCTAGGTGATAGGCCTGCAAATCGTCTCTTGGAATACTTTCTTTAGGATGCTCAAACGTTCCCGAGGGGAAAATTTTCAATAGATCAGCGTACGCTTGGCTTTTGATTACACGAGGAATGACACACTTCAAGTCATACTCGTAGAGGATGAGGAACAACCTCACTGCTCTACCAATTAATATAGTTCTTGCTAGAAAATACTTTATAGGATCACATCTAGTTACAATATGAATTGTAAAAGATAACATATAATGTCCAAGTTTTTGTGCTACAAAGATTAAGGCTAAATAATGCCTTTCCAAGCTACTATATCTGACTTCTGGCCCATGTATGATTCTGATGAGGTAGTAGACGAGTCATTCTTCCCCATCAATCTCATGTTCCAATAACGCTCCCACGAAACTCGTGGTGGATGTGAGGGATAGATGCAATGGTATTTCTTCCTGTATCTGTGGTGAAACGAGCAGCTTCTTCAGACCAGCAAGTGAATCATGGTGAATCTCCTCCCACTTGAATTTCGTGTTCCTTCGTAACAGCTACATTAACGGGTGTCTCATCTCGGCTAACCTAAGAACAAATCTCCTAAGATCGAAGACTTTACCAAGGAAACTCTTCAGCTCCTTCACCATTCTTGGACTTGGCATCTCCAAGATCGCTCGTTGCTTATCCTGGTCCATATGCACCCCTTGCCGATTAACCACGAAGCCTAGAAATTTCCCACTTATTACCCCAAATAAGCAATTCAGTGGGTTCATCCTAAATTTATACTTCCATTATAGGGAAAACACCTTCCTCAAATCGCCTAGATGGGACTCCTCCTTCCTTGATTTGATGACCAAATCATCCATAAGTTGTGGAAATGGCCATCATTGTTCTCTGGTTATTAGCCCCAGTGTTCTTGAGTCCAAACGATAATACTGTGTACATGAAATTTCCCAACGGGGACCTGAACGTTATTTTCTCTGCATCTGAAGGGTCCATCATGATCTGGTTGTACCTTACATACCCATCCATTAAGCTATACATCTCATGACTAGCCGTTGCATCTATCAAGCTATTAATGGAGGGCAGAGGGTACTCATCCCTGGGGCAAGCTCTATTTAAATCTCTAAAGTCCACGCAGATTCTTATTTAGTTTTTTTCTTTCTTTCCCACCGGAACAATGCTAGATAGACAAAGCGGGTGCTGTATCGGTTTGATGAACCCTGCCACCAATAAGTGTTGGACCTCTTCCTTTATCTTTAAGTCTAGCTCAGGCTTGTACGTTCTTGTTACTTATTTCACCGGAATGGCTGAAGGCATTACGTTCAATTTGTGACAGTTGACTCCCTCGTCCATCCCTTCAATCTTCGTGTATTTCCACGCAAAAATGTCTATGAACTCTCAAATCAACATAACCAAAGCCTCTCGTTTCTCCTTATTGAGATCTTTCGCAATAAAAATAGGCATCGGGTCCTCCTCTTCTTTCACCAGGATTAACTGCTCCAGTTCTTACGCCTATGATTTCAATTGATCCGCCATGTATTCTGGTTCTTCAATGACTTGCACTACAAATTCTTGTACTTTGGAGTTGTCTATCACCATACATTGTCCCCGCTGATCCACTAAAAAGCACTCATATATCAGGTCAGCCTCATTATCAGCTTCTTTAGCCGCCCGTTCACACCATTATAATAGACATATCACCTTTCCTTCCTCGGTAATGACCTTTTTTCACTATCTGCTAGTAGCTGTAGTTTCCTTCCTCTTCTTCTCTCTAGAAGCCTCGACCACTCTTTTTCCTAAAAATCGGCTCAGCACACTTTTTCGTTGGACCTCATGCTCCATCGGATCCACTTTGGGCCTCATTCTATCTTTGAGCTACTTAGAGATGTTTTGGGGCCAAAGGACCGCCTGATGAGCTTCTTTGTCCATTACTCTTATGCTGCTTGCAACCTCCTTATTCTGCTCTTTTAAGGGCCCCATCCTTTCTCCAATTAAGGGAATCCAAGCTCCCTTCATTGTTCTCACTACGACCCGTACATCCTCCTCCAACTTTGTGTAAAATGCTGCATCCACCAAGTGAGCTTCCTCGACAGCGAAGGGCTTCTTCGTGGCCCTAATGGTCACCTCTATTCCCTTGATGTTTGCCTTAGCACACTGGTGGTAGGTAGAAGGAACTAGCACTTGGTTGTGCATCCATACCCTTCCTATTAGCAGATGATAGGAAGTTGCACTCTCTATTACGTGGAACTTGATATGGGAACTCAGATTTCCCATTATAATCCCAACATTAACGTACCGAATGGATTTGGAAGATTTGTTATCATACCCCGAAATCACCAAAGGCATGGGGACCAACCTTTCTTTTGGAATATTAGCTGCATGGAAGGAGTTGATTGGCATAATATTGATGGAAGCTCCTCGATCCATAAGAGTCCTTGCAAAACTAATTCCGTTGATGCTGACGATCACATATAATGGCCTATTATGAGGGAATCTCACAGCCCTATCTCCATCGCTGAAAGTTACTTCTAACAGAAACCTCCTCACCAATCTGGACATGGGTCCCTTCCATCTCAGCGAAGGGACTGTGTTCTTCCTCGTAATGTCAATTATTTCTTGGGTTATTTCCCACCTACTCTCTTTCGGTATCCCCACTTAGTCGAAGATCAATGTGAACTTTGGGGATTTTGAAACTGTATAGTACTCCAGGACTGGGTTTGCTTCCTCACCTTCAACGTTGAATATGTCCTCCACGTCTTTAGACTTGCCTCATCATAGGCTAGTATCTCATTAGCCATTACCTTCGTACAATCTTCCAGAACTTCTTCGAATTCCTCCTGCTTCGACGTTGGCTCTCTTTATTCTCTCTCTGCCTCTTCATCATAGGCCACCACCAGATTGGCCCCATGTGCTGGGAGTGGGTTATTATTAACGTTCTGTAGAGGTATTTGTAATGTCCCTGCCTTTATGTACTTATCGATGATTCTCCTCAGCGTGAAACAGCTCTCTGTTGGATGCTGGATCTTTCGATGAATCTGTTAATATTTAGGATTCTCCCTTATCGCCACATTGGGTTCCCCAATGGGAATGCACTTTGGTTCATAGACCGTTCCTCCTTGGACTATTGCATTATAACAGCTGACATCCTCCTCCATCGTACAAGGCAATGGTGGTGGGTCCTCCCTGTCTCTTCCAAACTTCCTCTTATTATCCTTCTTCAGCGCCTTGCCCTATCTTCTCCCTCGGTTTACCCTACCCATGGGGACTGAGACCTCCCCCCACAGGTTATATCGCCTGCCTAAACATCATGGGCACCACCACTGGATTTGGTCGCACCACCAAGGAGATATTTCTTGCTGCTTTTAAGAATGACCAAAAAGTCCCCTCGCGCGTCTCATTAATGAGATGACAAATGTACTCAGGAAGCATCCCCTCTCCACAGATCTGCAATAACTTGGACTCTTTGGCCTCCTCCCTCACATCGAGGGGCCTTTCTCTAAACCTTCGAACGTATGCTACCACTTCTTCCCTGGGTCATTGCTTCTCCCTCCCCAGTTGGGTCAAAGTAAACACATCTTCCGTCAGAAAGAACTTCTGGACGAACAAAACATGCATCTCTTCCATGTAGAAACGCTCTTGGGAGCCAAATGAGAATATTGGGTATATGCTTTATCGATTAAGGATTTAAAAAACACCTTCAACCCGAGCTTCTTATTATTACAATGTTCCCCCAAGTGTTCGACGAAGCGCTTAGTGTGCTCCTTCGGGTTTCCACCTTTCCCTGTGTATTTTTCAAAAATAGGAGGAATATAGTCCTTTGGATAGGGCTCATCATTGTATTCCTGGGGATAAGGTGTTCGAAAGTCATCATAAACTGAACCTACCCCGCCAGCATATTGGGAGAAGGACTGCATGAACTTCAACATCTCCTTCCACATTTCCTCCATGGGTGATGCTACTGGGGCAACAACCAATGGGACCATGGGCTAAGTGCCCGTTGCAGCAGGAGCAATCATCATAGCTAGAGCCGTTTATACTCCCAAGGTTCCCACTGATGGATTCACAACAGAGGGTATACTTTCTGGGACTGTTCATGTTACACTTGCACTTGGTGGGGCCGTTGGGGCTGCCCCTGGTGTTACGAAGGAGTTGGCTTCAAATCCTCCCAACACTGTCGAAGCTATCAGAGTTTACAAGAACTTGTAAAACTTATTCATGAGGAGTTCCACTTGGGATGGTCCCAACGCATGACTCATGGAAGCTTGTGTCAACCCTCGAATGCCGATCGTCGCTTGAACCGGAGGTACCTCTATTCGAGGGGCCCATTCCTTAGAGCCTCCAGTTCTCGTGCCGCTTGTTCTTCATTGTGTTGAATGTCATCAAAGTTGAGCCTTCGATTAACGTTATCTTTTGCCATACTCCTTGCTTGGAAGAAGGCCTCCTAGAGTAGCCAAATGTAATAGGGTAGGTTAGATAAGATGGAGGCGTAACCCTATAACACCCTATGTTTTTATTAATTATTTTAATTAATTAATTGGAATATTCGAAAAAATAAATTTTTGGATTTAATAATTTTTTTTGGCTAACTATGTTGGTTATGATTTTATAGGAATAAAACTTCAAGAGAAATTAAAATCGGAATTAAAATGAATTTTATATGATTTTTCAAAATATTTGTCCTTATATTTTTTAAGCAAAACTGTTAGTTTTTCTGGGCGATCGATCGATCGATGCCTTCACAAAATGTGCACTGAAGTTGTTTTTTAATTAAAGTTTGTGTACGATCATGACTCCTAATGACTATATAAGCTTGTTAATCCGTAGGGGGCTTATCATAATTACTTTTTCTCCCGTTTTTCACCAGAGAACACTTCCAAATATTTTTCCTCTCAACCATAATCATCAACCGCCAACATAATCAAGTTTTTATCACAAGTTTTGGGAGACTGAAGTGGGGATTAATCAAGTTTTATTCAAGAACACTTCTTTGATAAGTTTTCGAGAGGAATCCAGATTTCTAATCATATTTTCAACACGATCTTCACAGGCATGAATACTCTATTATTTTCCTTTAGTATTATGCGTTTTAAGTGTCGCCTAAACACTTAATTACATGTTTTCTTAAAAACAATTAGTAACTTAATTAGAAAAAGTGGACACTAATTATGGGGTTATTTTTATAAATTCTTTTAATCTGAACAATATTCATAACCCTTTGGGTACGTAGGATTCATGAGTGATTTAGGGTTTTATTGGTGTAGGTTGCATGTAGAAAAATCCAAGATTTAAAATAAATTTATTTGGGGGGGTATAACTCATGTAGTTTGTGTTGAAACAATGAAATTAGAAGTTTGATGTTTTAAAAGATGAAATAGCAGTATATTTAATTTAACTAATTAAATGACATTAATTGAAGGTTTATGACGAGGTGATAATTAAATTAAGGTTTAATTGAATTGGACTATCATGCATAGTTTTATACGTTGATTAATTATGCTTGTTTGTGTGACTTGTTGGTTCTTTTGGTGGTTTGAGGTATGGGGTTTTACACAATATGCTCATTAATCTCGCAAGTGTTATTCCCGTTGTTTTCTTGTGATTATTGACTCGTATTTGAATTGCTAAATTCAATTGGAAATCTGGAAATTAATTGTTGGAATCTAATTTCGATTCATGTGCTATTATATTTGGTGTTGAGCATGTTGTCATGAAATTTTAATATGGCACTGAAGTTGGGCACCCACCAATATTCCTTTTTCAGGATATGCTAGAAAAATGCATAGGCGTGGTACGGTGGTGAGGCATGGTGACCCGATTAATGTGTTGTTGAGAAATTATATTTATATAATTTCTATTGAGATTCGCATTTGATTTGAATATTCGTATTCGTATTGTGACGTTTTATTCACTGCTAATATTTGTTGAGCATCTTTCCTGTCGTATTGTGTACTTCCCCATATTTTCTTTTAGTGGAAGGTTAGCGTGGATTTGGGCGCTATGGATTTGATTTGGATAATGGGTTTTTAGAGTGGATTATTTTGGGATGATTATTCGAGAATACAAGATGAGAAGATTGTATTTATTTTTATGTATAGAGCATTGGAGATTTATTTTATTTTCGAGTTAGATACTTGTATTATTTTGAGAGCTTTTGGTTGTATTTAATTTGAAGAGATTGAGATTAGTTGTTTCTCTTATATTTTATATTGTTTGATTTTTATATTCTCTATACCTTGTTTATATTGTGGATTTAGTTAGTTTTATCGATAGTAGCGCTCTGTTCGCTCTCCCCCGACGGGCGGGGTGTTACAGAATGGTATCAAAGAATGGTCTTAGGTCTCATAGGTTATGAGTCCGTTTAGCTTTCCCATTTTCGATCTTTGATTCCCTTTGTTGATTCGTACTTCTTAAGGTAGAGGGTCTAGAATAAGTGTTAGATGTGTTTCTTAGAGAGGTAAAGATTTATGCTAAGGACGTCGTAGACATTGAGTTTAGAATTGGTAAGCTTAACCTGAGGATCCTTAAAATGGATTTTGGAGATGATAATTATTTTAGAGATTTTAGTGCATATGTTAGGTATCGTATGTAACGATTTCTTATGTTGAGATTCAATTTGAGGATGTTAGCATTTTGATGACTTTCGGATATAGGATCAAGTGGAGATTTTGGGGAGCGTGTGGTACGCCATTATTTTCATAGTTATGTGTATGTATATAGGCAATATATATTATTTTGTTACTCGTGGGGGTAGGTGCGCATAGAATTGGGTGTATAGGTGCCCAATTATGGCATCCTACAGGTAGGCATATGTGAGCCTTATTTTATGTTTCGCGATTTACGTTTGATGTTTATGCTTCGTCTAATTTCGAGGACGAAATTCTTTGCTAGTGGGGAAGTATGTAACACCCCGTGTTTTTATTAATTATTTTAATTAATTAATTAGAATATTCGAAAAAAATAAATTTTTGGATTTAAAATTTTTATTGGCTAAATATGTTGGTTATGATTTTAGAAGAATAAAACTTCAAGAGGAATTAAAATTGGAATTATATTGGATTTTATATGATTTTTTGAAATATTTGTCCCTTTTATTTTTTAAGCAAAACTGACAGTTTTTATCGGCGATCAATCGATCGACGCCTAGGCAGCGATTGATGCCTTCAGAAAACGTGCGATGAAGTTTTTTTTTTTAAATTAGAGTTTGTGTAGGATTAGGACTCCTAATCACTATATAACCTTGTTAATCCGTAGGGGGACTTCTCATAATCACTTTTTCTCCCGTTTTTCACCAGAGAACACTTCCAAATATTTTTCCTCTCAACCACATTCATCAACCTCCAACATAATCAAGTTTTTGTCATAAGTTTTGGGAGGCTTAAGTGGGGCTTAATCAAGTTTGATTCACAAACACTTTTTTGCTAATTTTTCGAGGGGAATCCAGATTTCTAATCATATTTTCAACACCATCTTCACAGGCAAGAATACTCTATTATTTTCCTTTAGTATTATGCGTTTTAAGTGTCGCCTTAACACTTAATTACATGTTTTCTTAAAAACAATTAGTAACTTAATTAGAAAAAGTGGACACTAATTATGGGGATATTTTTATAAATTCTTTTAATCTGAATATTATTCATAACCCTTTGGGTACGTAGGATTCATGAGTGATTTAGGGTTTTATTGGTGTAGGTTGCATGTAGAAAAATCCTAGTTATAAAATAAATGGATATGGGGGCGTATAACTCATGTAGTTTGTGTTGAAACAATGAAATTAGAAGTTTGATGTTTAAAAGATGAAATAGCGGTATATTTAATTTAAATAATTAAATGAGATTAATTGGAGGTTTATGACGAGGTAATAATTAAATTAAGGTTTAATTGAATTGGACTATCATGCGTAGTTTTATACGTTGATTAATTATGCTTGTTTGTGTGACTTGTTGGTTCTTTTGGTGGTTTGAGGTATGGGGTTTTGCACAATATGCTCATTAATCTCGCGAGTGTTATTCCCGTTGTTTTCTTGTGATTATTGACTCGTATTTGAATTGCTAAATTCAATTGGAAATCTGGAAATTAATTGTTGGAATCTAATTTCGATTCATGTGCTATTATATTTGGTGTTGAGCATGTTGTCACGAGATTTTAATATGGCACTGAAGTTGGGCACACGCCAATATTCTTTTTTCCCGATATGCTAGAAAAATGCATAGGCACGATACGGTGGTGAGGCCCGGTGACCCGATTAATGCGTTGTTGAGAAATTATATTGATATAATTGCTATTGAGATTCGCATTTGATTTGAATATTCGTATTCTTATTGTGACGTTTTATTCACCGCTAATATTTGCTGAGCATCTTTCCTGTCGTATTGTGTACTTCCCCATATTTTCTTTTAGTGGCGGGTTAGCGTGGATTTGGGATCTATGGATTTGATTTGGAGAATGGATTTTTAGCGTGGATTATTTTGGGAAGATTATTCGAGAATACAAGATGAGAAGATTGTATTTATTTTTATGTATAGAGCATTATAGATTTATTTTATTTTCGAGTTAGATACTTGTATTATTTCGAGAGACTTTTGGTTGTATTTAATTTGAAGAGATTGATATTTGTGGTTTCTCTTATATTTTATATTGTGGGATTTTTAGATGCTCTATACCTTGTTTATATTGTGGATTTAGTTAGTTTTATCGATAGTAGCACTCCGTTCTCTCTCCCCGGGCGGGTGGGGTGTTACAAACTCCTTTTGAGTATAGTAATGATAAGTTAAATAGGAACACTATTGATTAACCATATGACACTTAAACATTACTCAATGAAGATAGATTCAGTTTAAGCTCACAGATCTCTCGTGTATAACTCAGAAGGTAATAATGAACTTAGAAGTAACTTAGCTAGAGGGAGAGAGAAGTATGCACCCTAGATACACCTTCGCAGGCAGCCAAAACACACCAAACACACTCAAGAATATCTATCAAGTATTAAAATCTTCGTAATAAATGACAATGGTGGGTGAGTAAACTCTCTGGTTGGTAATAATTCTCTAGTAATCACTTCTGAACTCTAAAAAAAGATCATCATCTCCTCAGAGGTGGTTGGGGTCCTTAAATAGCCTCCCACACCACCCCCAAGGAAACTCCGCCATCAATGCCTATGAAAGAAATACCTCATACTTTATGTCACAAATATTAAATACCTGATGCACTAGTTGTCTCCTCATCATAAACATTAAATGCCAAGACATGCCTTTTTCTTAACCACTGTGTGTCAGGGGGCTATTGTCACATAAGTGCCTCACCAACTGTCTGACAGCCCCAAATACCACAATGGTTTACTCACGTGCATGTGTGAAATTGTTTATCTCGCTAGTGACATCACTTATTGTAGATGTGACATTAAGTAGAGGGTTGTTTGGTTCACAACTCAATGCCCGATGGAACTCCAAGATGCTCCGTCTGAGGTTCCACGGTCAGGGTTCTTCGGTGTTTTACCAGGCGTATCTAAGATGGTCAGGACAAGCCCCAATGATGCTTCACTTCTCAATCCTCCAAACTAATTCCCTCCAAATTTCCCACGGCGAGTTCATTCGATAGAACATGAAATATCTCCCAGGCCCTGCCAAGCCTGGTCTCTCGCGAGTACCGTTTGACCTCACACTAAAACTCACTATTACTCTAGTTACATCATTACAACCGTTATAGCTTATAGTCAATATAAACAAAGATACAATATGGCTAACTAACTCAACACACTAAAGTATGAGTTTCCACGTTAAGTTGCCTCGTTGCGATGCCACGCTGAGTTTCCACGCTAAGTTGCCTTAACCCCAGATACTATTGTAAATAGGGGAATTATCCCTAATCTCAGTATTACCTTCAAGCCCCCTCTACAAAGATTATCCGATATAAGGAGTTTCACTCCGGGAAAAAAATTCTTCTCTACAACTCTAGGCTTTCATTAGTTTCCGGGTAAATTGCGGTCTAGATGGACTCAGCCATTCGTTGTGACGCAAGTATTTCCCCAACACCATTTGGTTGTTCAACCCCGTTTACAGGGATGGGTGAGCTGTAACGGAGAGGTCATCGCACCCCCGATGCATATGGGGTGAATTCTTGTGTATAGTAGTTGTGAGTCGGGTAGGGTAGTTAGAGTCCGTAGGTCAAGTCACGAGAGGTTAGGGATAGTAACACCAACACACATTCTGAGAAAGCATATAGGGTTCGGAGAAAGAATTGGGAGGTTTTAGGTCAATCATGCGTAGGAATAATGGTAGGAACATCTGTGGTTTGAGAGATAAGAGCATTCGAAGTTAAGAGGGAAAATCAGCCTTTTCGGGAACCGGATCAGTCCAATCCTATGAACCCGAATCGGTTCATTTTTAAAAAACTCAAAAATAAAAAGACCTGTTCCGATCCTGGGAACTCGGATCGATTCGGTTTCTGCAACTTCTTATCTTCCCTAGGTTCACCCCCTTTTCACCCAATCCCTCAATTTCCCTCCCAAATCATCCCCTACCACTCTGCCCATCCATTTTCCCTCCAAACCGATCCCCTCTTCCCACCCAAACCTTTTCCCTCCAAAGATAACCACCCACCTCCCGTCCCTATCTATAAATACACCCCTTTTTCACCCTCTTCCACCACCACTCTCTCACCACTCTCTTACTCTCTCTCAATACCCCATACACCCAATTTTCCTTCTGTAACATGGACAACCAAGTCCTTCCCAAAAAATATGACTCCATCAAGATTTTCAACGACGACGGGGTCGCACACCGCTCCCTGCAAGAACGAGTATGGTGTGAGCGCTTCTTCAGCCCATTTCGTAAACTACACATGGAGCGCACAGTTATGTGGCCCGAGATGCCCATTTTCATCACTAATCTCTTTATGGTAAAGGGTTGGTTTCGTTTCCTCAATGATCCACACGAGGCGGTGTGGGCAGCCCAAGTACGAGCTTTTTATGACTCCCTAGTCCGAACCGCGCATTCACGTCCCATTCCTTTGGACATTCTCATCCATAAATTAGCGACTAAAGACGTTCCAAGCCCTTTCCCATACACATAACCCAACCACCTCCCTCCTCTTCATAAGGATATATGCATGTCCCTAAGTCCACCCGGCACACCGTGGGATACCGAGACATTCCCGGTGGGTCGGCTAAGAGACAAGGTGCGCCTCACCTTTCAAATTGTATGGACGAATATACTCCAAACTTTTAATGACTCAGCCATGCACCCGTATTAAGGAACCCTTGTTTATCACCTCTTTGACCCCAAAACCCCAATCCACTTGGGATAAATCATTTATAAATACATATTCTATGCGCTCATGGACCAAAAGAGTAAAAACCCTCTCCCTTATGCTGGGATCATCACTTCCATCCTAGAGAAATCCGGCATTGAGCCTCCCACCGATTTTCCTCGCCTTCCCAACCCTTTTGGGCAGGGCATACGTACAAAAAGTCATAAGCAACAGGAGATTCTACGGGAACGAAGGGAAGCTCATGATGAATCGAATAATTATGAGAGTGATGATGATGAGGGTGATGACTATGAGAGTGACGAGGAAGATGAGGAGGCAGAGGTAGACGTTGTGATGGGTGAGGATGATGAGGATGCCGATTCAGATTATATGTCGGGAGAAGAAGATATCAACGCTCAGATTGTCTCTCTCGAGGCGTGTTTTAAGGGATTTATGAATGATTACCATAAACATCGTCGCGCATATCAATATGAAACTAGTATGAGCGTCTTCAAGCTAAGATGTATCATTTGTCTATGGGTACGCCACCACCTACATAACTTTTATGACCCATATGATCCTAATGCGATCGATAGCTCCTGCCCACCACCCCAATGAAGCCCTTGTATGGTGTTTTGTGTGTTGGTTGTTTGTGTTTCCTTTCGAATTGGTTGTACATGTTGGTTGTTTTGTATCCCTGTCTTTTGTAACACATCTTTGCTAGTATATAAAGATCTGCATTTTCACTATTTGTTCATTTTATTTCTTCGCACTTTTAATTCCCTCTTAGTTGAATTTTCGTCCCTTTTGCTTAAAGACAATGCAAAAGTCTAAGTTAGGGGGGGTGACAATTGCATATTTCTAAAACTTCACAAATCTTTAAAATGCCCAAAAAAATAGAAAATTTCAGCAAAAATTAAAATTTTTGGAAAAAGTCAAAAATATTTTTCTTCAAAATAAATGAAAAATTAGAATTTAAAAGATTCAAAAATGTTACAAATTTTTTGTCTCAAGTTGTAAAAAAATCAAATGCACAAAGCCGAGATTGACTAAAGATGGAAATTGAGCAAAAATTAACGACTTAACGAATAAGTATGGAGATTAACCAACCCGGTGAGAATTTGAGCCTATCACTTTTTGAGAGTATTTTAAATCAATCTGAGTTTATGGTTAACTCAAAGTTCATTTTAGTGTTTTAAAAAAAAGTCGTTGAGGATCTCAATACCTTTGCTTTAAATGGTTCGGGGTAACATGTGCGATGTTATCTCGAAAAGCGCGCTAAATATATCTCTAAACTTAAATTAATCTCTAGACGCATATAGTAAAGCATTTAGCAATTTGGACAATGATGTAGACCCTCGTTTGACACCCAAAAATATTGAACAAAAAAAGGAATGAAAATTTCAGCCCTTTTGCAACCCCAATTGAGCCTAATAAATGTTTCCTTTCGTTTGATAACCCAAAAAACCCAATTGGCCCGGAATTATGAAAGTAAAAAGTCAGAAATAAAGTCCAGAAAATGCATAAAAAGGGGCAAGAAAAAATAGAAGTATACTCAGCAAAAATAGCAAGTGAAAAATAGAAAAAATAGAAAAATAAGAGAAAATGAGGAAAAGCCTGGAAAAAAGCACTAACGGGCATCATAAGGACATTTTCTAATTTCAAAATTTCCGACCATTCCCATATTACCCGATACACTTGAAACCCAAGAAAGTCCTAACCGAGTCCATATTACGAAATTAATTACTGCATGGAGAGCTAAGTCATAAAAGATAATAAAAGATATTACATTGCGTGAAAAAGAGATGATGTCGCCCGTTTCCCAATAACCGTAATTCGATGAAGAGATCTTTTCACCTCAAATATTCCATCTTTCAATTTTATGTGCGTGAATTTCTTTCCATTACATTTACTCTTATATATCAAACATGTCAAGAGAAAATAGCCACATTCCAAGTGATTCGTCTATGAGTGTATCTGTGAGATTTTGAAATCAAACCGAATTTTCGAAAAGTAACATAATGATCAATCAGTGAAAATTTGCGGTTTGATTTTTGGCTTCACACACACACACACACACTATGATTTGAGACTTGTGAATATGATTTTAAAGTGACTATTTTTCCACGGAGTTTAAATTGTCCAATTTTTAGATATTTTGAACTTTCTTGAGTCGAAAATGAATTTTGTGGGTATATTCACTGCAAATCCTCATGAGACACAACTCGTCCTACTAGGGTAATCTAGGGGTTTAAAGGCTTATTACATACGCTAAATGCAATCGTTTTCCGCGAAAGAGGTATTCTATCCCTAGTTGGAGTTTGACCATGCTTTTTATTCTTTTACATTGCTCAAGATGATCAAAGTTCTAAGTTAGGGGGGTTTGTTTTGGCATAATATCTTCCGATTTCTCCCTTTTAATTTAGAGGCTTTTATCACCTTTGGCGATGTAAAATGCATTTATTTATCTCATATCTTTGATACTAACATCCTCTAACAAATACCCCGAGTTTTGTGTATTTTTCATGAATTTTGTAGGTATTTAATGCATGAGAGAAAGAAAGAAACCAGGAGAAAAGTGGAAATGAAGAAAGGAGGAAAAGAATAGGAGAAAATAAGAAATAAGAAAATTCAAAAGGTAAAAAGAGTAATTTTCATATGGAATCCAGACGAGAACCCAAAATGAAAGTTGAAGACCTCGAGTCTACAAGAACGTAGGAAGAAACCATGTCCAAATCTGAGTCTTGGAGCAAAAGTTATGGGCCTTGAAATATGAGAGATAGTCATGATAAACTGATGAGAAATGAAGAGAATTTGATCCAAGGACCCAGACCGATCTGGATTTCATCATAAACGAACCAACCCAGACCCTTGAATTCACTGTATAAGTTTGTGAGACGGACCGATCCGTATTTCATAAAAAATGAATCAGTCTGGACCCTTAAACTTACTGTATAACATGTGTGAAACAGACCGATTCAATATAAAAAAGCGAACCGAATCAATATACACTTGACCAAATCGAGATATCAGGTCTGACTGTTCCGGAGGTTTAATTTTGTAATTATCCAGTTTTTCAGCTAGAATGTTGCATGGCTAAAACTCTTGTAATTTCATAGGTTATTTATTCACAACGATTACAAAACATGAGAGATCTTCTTTTTACATAGTTTTAGAGAGAGAAAACGTAGAGAAGAACCCTAGAAGCTTACAAATTACAGTTATTAATTCTCAATTACAAGATATTCAGTAAAGTTGATTTATTTCTCTTTTCTATTGTTTGATTTCAATAATTCTTGCATAATGAGTTTATTCTGAGTAGATTTTACATATTTATTCTTCTTTAGAAGTAATTTCATCATGACTTCAGTTGCATGCACCGTAGAAACCCTAGTTTTTATTAATTTCACCATGCTAGGCTAGACTTTTAGGGGTCGGGATGCATGAACCCAACCCGATGTGGTTTGCATGTGTATAAAATTAGTTCCCTGAATTAATTAAATGATTGAATCGTGTTGTGAGGTGATCACAACCATTGTAGGATTTTTTATCTCTTTTACCTAGGTAATCGGGATGATTAAGAGTGCAACGCTCGTGTAGTTACTACGACACCGCTTTATTCTTACTTTTGATTATGTATGGTGCAGGATAGTATCCTCATATATGTAATGCTTGAGATTAATAAAGACTGAATTTAAACGTACTAGGGTCGGGGGATTGCATTCTAACCTATTTTTCCATTCATACTTATTAAATCATAATTAGTTTACTCTTGCATGTTTAGTTTCATAATTAGTTTGAATAACTTTCATTTAGTTGATATAAATTTTTCCTACTTCGATAATCTTTTTTATTTCTTTTTAGAGTCAGGTTAGGGTTGACCATCTTACCGTTCGTCGTCATGAGTATTCGTCCTATTTCCCTGTGGATTCGACCCCGTCTTCTCGGGTTTATTACTTACGCGATAGGCTTGCACTTGAGACTATATAATCACGCACTTTAGAAATTTTTTAAGTTGCATCAAGGAATATGAAGCACATCGTTAGGAGTTCCTTACCGCTTGTCATCTTCAGCAACACCTTTCCAGTCCTTAAACCTTCATAATTGAAGCGCTTCTCATGTACAGTTGTTCGTTATTTTCAACGAAGTTGTAAGAGGCTAACATTCATTTGTTGGCACATATGTGTCGTGTAGCACTAGTGTCAACCCACCAATCTTTGTTGTTGACAAAGAAGTTGCATTCAGAAATCACAGTAGAGAGGCTGACATCTGTCGAGAGCTCATCGATTTTCGTCATATTTGCTTGAGCATTTTGTTTCTTGTCATTCTTCATCTTTCGACCATCCCTAGAGAGATGACATTTGGCTTTGAACTTCTTAACACATTTATATCCGTCACTTTGACTTTCTCCATTGAGATTTCTCTTTATGTTAGCTTTCGATTCGTCTTTCACTACATTAGGCTTAGACGCAAAGAATTGATTTCCTCCACTTATTTTCTCAGATTCGCGATTGTCTTCTTCTATTATCAAATGGACAATTAATTCATCAGGTTTCATCTCTTTATGTTTATGTTTTAAGTAATTTTTGAATTCTTTCCAATAAGGTGGAATATTTTCTATAATTTTCGCCACTTGAAATGATTCTCTAAGAGACATACCCTCGGCATGAATATCATTAAGAATAACTTGAAATTATTGAACATGGGATATCACAGTTATAACATCCACCATTTTTTAATCCTAAAAATGACCAACAATGAATTTCTTCGTGCCAACATTCTCGGTTTTATATTGGTGTCCGAAGACTCCTAAAGTTCTTCAGCTGATTTAGTGTATTTAGTGTATTGTTAAGTCCATATAAAACATAATTTGTACACAAGAAATGAGATTGTTTTCATACTTCAACCGCAACGAATTTCTCCTTACTTTTCTTATTTTCATCAAGAGTAGGAGATTCTTCATTGAGGAATTTATCCGGATTCAATGTTGTCAAATAAACTTTCATTTTCTAACGCTTAAATTCGTGCCATTGAGTTTTTCAAATTCCCCCCCCCCCCCACCCCCACCCCCCATGGTGTTCTAACCGTAGGGATAACAAGGTTACTAGAAGATGAAGTCATTTATGTTATAAAAATAGAATGTATGTATTTTAACAGTTAAAATAGTTGCAAATACTATTTTATATAAAATTTATATACGTAACAAGTCTATAATAAAATACTAATATATAAAATAATCTATTCATGTAAAACAGAAAATTACAATAAACGAAACTAATTTTGTTACGTAAATTTATGAAAACGGTTCCTTAAAAAAATCTAGAAGTAGCATAAATAAAAAAATCGTCTTAAGATTGTTGTTCCGGATATTTATTTTAGAAAATAAAATAAACTATTTTTAATAATTTAAAACAGAATAAAAAAATAAATAATAAATATACAATATTTATTAATAGTAAGAAAAGAAACTTACAAGTAACCTCTTAAATGAAACTAATGATACTCACTTGAAAGTTGATACCAGAATTCGAGCTCAACGAACTCACGTTGTGTCCTTAAAATGATTTGGTTCCCTCAATAGGTGCTCAAGGATGTAAGCAATCGTCTCCCAAGGCAGAACGGATTTTTCTTCCTTTTTGGTAGCATCACTTCAAACTATCAAGGATATGGAGAAGTCAATAAATGTTTGTACTTTGAACATTGAATTCTACTCTGAATAGGAGCAGAATTACGAATACATGTAGTAAGAGGGAGAGGGAATGGTTAAGATATTTTTTGTGTGAAAAAACTGAGTCTGGAGGACTCGTTTTATACCGATGTTCATGGCCATTTGAACAAGCACCATGAATTTTCACAAACTGTCACACATTTTCATTAAACAGTTGATTGTTTAGCGTTAATTAAAGAGGACGAACCTTTTCGTAATTAATTAAAATATTCACCCAAAAATATATGACTGTTAACTAATTTTTTCATGAATTAATTAAACCCTCCAAATAGTTTGGGTAATTAAAACATAGGTTAGAAACCAGGACCCAGACCCAGACACGAGCATGGGCCGAGCCAAGCCGGTCGAACGATTTGGCTATGGCAGATAACGCGCGTGCATATGGGCTTTTGGCCCAAAGTCCACTTGTGCATAACATAGATCCTTTCCCCTTCAAAGAGTTGGGATACCTCCAAGGAACCCAAGCCTTAGTCCCATACAAGGAGTATATTAACTCTTCACTTTTCTACATTCTTCCAATGTGGGACAAAAGTCCTACATCAATTTTACTATATACTTCTCATCTTAAGTGGGTGACTTTGGAGACAATTTTATCATTAAATACTTAATGGGTTTAGATATGTAAATATAACACGTTATACTCCTCTCGGAGGAGTACAGGATTATGCTAAGTCCCTCTTATATTTCCATGCAGGTCTCACTCCAATTTGAGCTCAAAATAGCTTAATTGTGACTTATTTAAACCCATTTCCAACAAGGCAGATAGTGCAACTAGAATAAAAAGTGAATAGTAAATAAATTATGTGTAAAATTATGTTGACACATCAAGTTTGCATTGAAAAATATATATTAGAGTTGGAGATGCTCTTAGTCTAGCATATTGATAATTCAACACCAATCTTAATACTAGATTACAACTCATTCATTTTCAGTCACCACACACCCCTCCTCACAATGGCCATCTCCACTAACATGAACAGATTTGTTTAAGCAATAAAAGAGCAAATAAATGAGGATATAATTATGACACAATTTCTTTGGGAAAACTTATTAAAGTCTCAACATTCGACAAAGCAATATGCTAACAAAATAGACAAAATGTGGCTTGGTAGTTGGGAATCTAGTTTACCTAAGGTTACAATCTTATAATATGACTTTGGTGGAACTAAAGGAATATGAAGCTAACATTTAGGTTTTATTGGACCTTTTAAGTGATTGAAAAGTTAGGCTACGTAAATTATAAGTTATAGTTATCGAAGGGCAGCAAGATGCACCCAATTTTCCTTCTTAGAACCTCAAAAAGTTTCACTATACCATTTATACAGTATTTTCATAGTCCTTGATAAGGCAAAAGGAATTTATCACGGTCAAGGACCGTGACAAGTCTTTACATGATAACTCTTTGTGTCAAGGTCTTTGACCATGACAACTACCTATGTCACGGTGCTTGATCGTGACAACTCTCTTTTGTCATGATATTTTATCATGCAAAAAAGTGGGGAGACCAAGACTTATCACAATCAAGGACCGTGATTCATTTGTCATGATTTATGAATATTACAAGGCCTCTCATGATCCATAATCATGAAAAGTTCAAACTTTATCATGTGCACGGGTCATTTTTTTTGTTCGCATGATTTTAATCAATGGTTAAATGTATGGACATCTGTGTGCATAGGCCAAATTATGGCCACTCGTACAGTCTCTTAATTTTGTCACTCTTTTGGTCTGTGACAAGCTTCAAATTATCACAGATTTTTCATGGTCTTAGACAGTGACAAAACTATAGAACATAAAAAAAATTATTACTTTGTAATATCTACTACCTAATAGTAAACTTGTTTAAAAAAAGTCTTATTCTTGTTCAAACTAACATCAACACAATCAAGAAGATAATATGACATAATAATGAAATCCAAACCAAAGTATACCAATTTGATGTATTAAGCCAAATTAAATATGTTTCACGTTAGTTACATGAAAACACCACAAATTTAACTACATCGACGAAGTTTTATCAAATGTAAAATCCTACAAAAGCCTAATAAGGTATGAGAAGAAAATTTGGTCAAATGATGTATGCCCCCAATATTCCGACAATATGTCGAATACCATATTTCTCTTCTAACTACAATACCTCATCACCTTTCCTCTAAAAATATCAATAACTAGGACCCAGGACTCAAAATATTAAAGTGGACCATTGTGCACAACGATACTCATAGTGATGCTCGTGTACTTTACTCAATAGGCAATTCAGTCGCCTCGAAGTGTGTCATAGATATATACTCTCTCCTCAACTGGCACAAATGGAGCCAGGATAGTTATGTTTGGGTAAGAGAGCATGTCGTACAGGGATAATGAGTTAGGAAAAATTAATGAGCGGATGGAGTAGTGGTCCCATCACCCGCGTTATCCTTACCCTTTACTTTACCCTTTACCGTCCCCTTCCCTATATCTGTGACTGGGCATTTGACCCATTCCAACATGTGGTTCATATTTTATTAGAGATTTTCTAATTTTGAGTTCGTAAGTAGTTTGTAGTTGTCGACCTGGAGGATAACCCACTATTACTGCAAGCAACGTCCATCAGCTTTGAGTTTCCTATCCAAGAGATGACACCTTAAGTACGACCTTTTCTATCTTGACCAAACATTTGGCGCAGTCAATCCGTACTCAAAGATGCCTTGTAGGCATCACTTTGGTGTTATTCCCTTCCTTTATCCTCTCCTACACACTATTAAAAAGATGGTATTAACTTTGGAAAGGAATATTAATAAACAGTATGAGATTGATAGTATAATTTAAACTTTAACTTATGATTTTTTTAGTGACTTACGGATTAGACGCCTATACCTTGTTCATTCAAATCTTTATATACGAGTCAATCCTATGTGGCTTTACCCTCGAGTCACTTATACACTCTTACAAAATGTGACCAAATTAAAGAAAAATGTTACCAAATTAAAGTAATATACTTACCGCTAAATGAAATGTAATTTAAAGTAATCTACTAGACATCCTATGATCCACCTTCATGCAAGATGTATTCCCACATTAGTGCACATCTGCCTTCTTTTACCGGTTAGTCCTCACCGAGCACTGTGTCTAGAATGTCTCGTTATCCACAAACCTCGACAAGTTAGCCAACGTGAATTTTGGGCACAACATAACCCTTCTCCCTGCTACCTTTAGTATGGACATAAGTCCAACTACAAGCATAGAAGGTAGATATAAATGATAGTAGACTCATCAAAATGGGAAACAATCCAATATTACAAGTGTTCATTTAGTGGTCCAACATGATACCAAAATATGCTTTTGGGGAATAATGGACTACAATAAAGCACGATCTCAAATACTTACAAATAACTATAGATAATATTTTAGTTTACTCAATGAACAATCGTGTACCTTTAGGCTATACAAACTTATACTTTTAAGAAGATAATGATTCCAGAAAATTGACCTCAGGATGTGACTCTAGAAGGTGGAGCCATAAGTTAGAGGAGTATTAAGAAATCATGTATTATTGATTCTAGATAAAAGATGAATATATTGTCAGTTTAAAGGCAACAAATGTGTTTGTTTCTCTTAGAAAATTCCTAAGTTACTTGATAGTGGTTCCTTTAGTGAAATCATTAATTATAGTTTATTTTGACAGTAGGAAGGTGGTTTCTAACTCTGATACATAAAAGGGATAAACACATTGGGAAAAAGTATCACCTAGTGCACGATATTATGGAAATAGGGGACATCATTGTGATGAAGATTTCATCTTATGAAATTTTGGTGGATCACTTTACGAATATATTACCAACTAAGTCTTTTACCAATCATGTAAAGGGAATTGGTGTTAGATGCATGGGACCATGGGTTTATTCTTAAAAACATGTTTAATGTCATAGTATTTCTTAAAAGGGATTATCTTAGATCATTTGAAATATAATTAATCATGTATGTTTTAATTCCTTGTATTTATTTATAAATATATTGTATATGTCAATCGATTATACTCTGTAGAAATTCTGGTAAGCTAGATTTAGCTTGATCTCAAAAGATCAAAATTTTGATTGTAGTATGATTGAAAAGGTCCGAAGGAATTTGCACCTAAGATAAATATTTTGGATTTTGATTTCTCCTTAACAAACTTATAAGTTTTGATTCTAATAGTAAAGCTAGACCATGCTTTATTATTCCTTAGATTATCAAATAAGTTATGTTTGAGATTAAGGAATAAATAAGATGTTAGTGAAAATTGATTCACAACAACCTGAATTTCACCAAACGGATATTAAAAACTTAACGCGAATAATCATATTATAAGCTATCTAAATTGGAATGAAATTTTAATTATACAGTGAAATTAATTACAATTAAACAAAAAAGGAAATAAATTATAAGGGCTGATTTAAAATTTGCATATATTTGTTTGGAAGAACATTAATTACATCATTTTTCAATACTAATAAGGTATTGAAACATTAAACCAACTTGGTCCCCTACGCGACCTAAAATAGGAAGCCTTGTACTTCAATCCACTTGTTCCCCTGCATAACCTAAAATAGGGAGACCTATGATCCAATCCTACTTGGGCCTTTACGTGACCTTAAATAGGAAGGTTACGCTTCAAACAACTTAACCCTCCACATGACCTTAAATATGGAGACCTATGCTCCAAACCAATTTAGTCCTCTACATGACCTTAAATAGGAAGTCATGCACTTCAAACAACTTAATCCCATATGGGACCTTAAATAGGAAGCCCCGCACTATAAACCACCTAGTCCTCTATGTGACCTTAAATAGGGAGCCATATGCTCGAAACGAGCTCGGTCCCCTACGTGACCTAAAATAGGAAGCCATACGTTCCGAATTAACGTGCTCCCCCATGTGACCTTTAATTGGAATCCCAAGACTTAAAACCACTCGGTCCCGTACGTTACCTAAGATAGGAAGCCTTTCTCTTTAAACCACTCATATCCCTAAGTGACATAAAATAGGAAGCCTTGCACTTTAAACCAACATAGTTCCCTATGAGACCTAAAATAGGGAGCCCTACGCTCCAAACTAACTCGGTCCCCTATGCGACCAAAAAAACGAACCCCCACGCTTCAAACCAACTCGGTACTACACGTGACCTTAAATAGGATTCCATATGCTTCAAATAACCCGGTCCTCTACGTGACCTTATAGAAGAAGCCCCTATGTTTTAAACTACTTAGTCCCCTATGTGACCTAAAATAGGAAGCCCTGCGTTTCAAACTAACCCAATCCCTTACGCGACCTAAAATAGGAAGCCCGACACTTCAAACCAATTCTATCCCCTAATCGACCTAAATTGGGAAGCCTTGTGCTTCAAACTAACTCGGTCCCCTACACTATCTAAAATAAGGAGTCGTACTCTCAAAACCCACCCGGTCTCGTGCGTGATCGTAAATAGGAAGTCATGTGCTTCAAACAACTCCGTCTTCCACATGACCTTAAATAGGAAGCCCTGTGCTTCAAACACTTAGTCCCCTCCATGACCTAAAATAGGAAGCCCTGAGCCTCAAACCAACTCTTCCCATTACGAATCCTAAAATAGGAAGCTTGAAAAATGCGATATAGTGGTCCAACTATATTTATAAATTGTACAGTAGGTCACACGCAAAACAAAATCTATTTAGTGCAAATTTTACCTTGCTAAATTAGGTGAACCTAAATATGCAAGATATAGAAACTAAATACAAATATACAGATAAACCACAAATCAGAAGATAGGAGATAATGAAAAAGCCCTTTTGGGTAAAACTTATATTTCAACACTAGTACAACTACGTATTACCAAACAACATCTATAGACTTGCAAAACTTGAAGCTCCACTAAGTGGAACAGTAATGTCTTCCTTCAAAGTTATTGTTAACAAGCGATGCAGATCCAAAAATGTCCCACATCAAACACCACATGACTCGGTGTTCACTGATGTGCCTTATGAAATAATATTCCTATCTTTAGCAGTGAAAAATTAACTTTAGAAGTTTATGATCAAGGATTGTTTTCTTTGTTGTTTAATAAAGTGATCTCAAATAATCCAAGGGATTTGGATTGAAAAAACAAAAGAGTTTGATCACAAAAAGATGTCTAAAAGGCTTAGCTTAAAATGCAGGTCCGCATCTCCATATATATAGGGAGAAAAATCTCCAAGAGAAATACATGAAAGATTGCATTTGAAATTAGGTAAAAACTATTTTTCGCCTCCTCGTTCAAATGAAGTGTCATTTCTTGTTCGAACATCATTCAAACGACTGATCCAACGAGATTCCATAGCCTATAAAAGTTACAAAAATTGACCTTGTTTGAACGAAGTTCGAAGTTGTTCTAATGAGGTTAAAGCATTCGTTCGAATGACATTTAATGTCATTCTAACGACTTTGAAAAAAAATAAAAAACATTGTGGAAAAATATTTTCAATTTTTAAACTCTTTTAAAATACCCCGGAATGAACAGATTATACGAAAGTAACCTCATATACCTTCTCTAATAAATGTAGTTATGATCGATCTTTGATTGTTGCGTTAGATCACTAACTTGTCTTCACTTGAAGTCTTGAGAATGTACATGATGGTGAAGTGGTGTGTGTTGAGATAATCTAAACTTAAAAACATAATGAGAAATTTAAATCTTACTCTTACAAATCCACCCTCCTTTTTTCTATTCTGGTACAAAATACAAATCTCAAACAAAGGGGGGGGGGGGGGATTTGTGATCCACCCAAACTCGAAAAGGTAAAGACACTGTGACATTTGTCTTCTATTAAAAGTCTTCATCATGTAGTCCATGAAATCATCAAGGAGAAATATACCTACACACATGAATCAAAAGAAATTTCATGACGCATGCAGTTTGAAATAAATAAAACTCCCCCTCAATATGTTCTCTCCCTTTTTATCCATAATAGACAATTGATTAGATGGTAATCCTGAAAAGTTAGTATCTCAAGAATCCAAATATGAAATATCATCATAAATAATTAACTATGACTCATATGCGATGAAGCTTCAACGAAGCAATAAACTATTTTTGAAATTTCTTGAGTATATAAATGTACATATAAGTACGAAATACAAATAGTCACACCATGGAGTAGCACGAAAATATTCGAATTATTAAATGAAATGAAATTATGTGAGCTTAAGGCACGGGAAAATCGACTTAGGCAAACACAAAAAATTTGGATGAAGTCAAATAGACACTCGTAAAGAAAGAACTCAATTCAACCTTAGGTGTAAAAGTTTTGAACGAAATAAAATTAACTCAACTCACACAAAATGTCTTGAGTTTTAATGCTTCTCAAATTAATAACGTCAAACTATTTAATATTTTTGAAGGAATTTTATTATGCAACCCCATTGACCTTTAACTTATAACACCCTCAAAATTTCACATTTTAAGCATAAACTCTCAAATTGTTTGAAGTAATAATATTGATCATGTTAAGGAAGCATCAATAAAATAAAAATAATGGCTTTGGAAATTTGATTGTTTTATGCTGAAATCATCTTTTAGGTTGTTTCCAACGGTGGCCTTTAACGCAAAGAAGAATGTTTCACTCGTAGGCCCTTTCCATTACTTAAACAAAAATAAAATTTTTCGAAAAAAATCTGAGAAATGGTTCTTATATGATCAATTAGTTCCTAGTACATTTGGTTCGTTATTAAGAACGATTGAGATGAGAACACCCTATTCGACACATGAAAAGCAAGTACAATGCTCAAAAAGTTTATGCATGTTTGCAATAAAGGTGATATATGTAGTATAGCATGGAGGAAGAAATCATTAAAGAACAACGCAATGCTAAATAGGCATTTTTAAGAATACGAGAGAAGTGAAGCGAAGTCTCATAACACCGTGAGTAAGTCACATGAATGGATGAAATGTAATTTTGATTCTAAGATTTTAAATGTGCATTCATATATGGTGTAAAACAAAATACAAAAATCTTTTTGAATTTTATTCACAATTTTTTATTAAAAAAGAATATTTTTGAAAACTTTTTCAACTTTTTTTAAAAGAAAGGAAAATATTTTTGGGTTTTTCAAAATATAAACATAAGAATGCAATCTAGTAATAAGGACAAACGATAGAAATATGAAAAACACCCTAAACTAGAGACAAGTCGTGACCTCAATTAGTAGTCCTAGAGGTGTTCTCATTAGGAGTAGACATACTTTGAAATTCCTCCATCGAACATTGACAAGTCTTGACTAAAAACTCCACTTTCTCTCGAAGATTAGAAAAATCTCTATGGAGATGTGTGTGAGAAACTCTTCGTAGCTTAAAACAAAACTCCCTAAGGTTACCTCTTTATTTTCAATGGATAAAAACATAGATTGGTTTGGGTCGACCATGGTTAAAACGCTTAGGATAAGTTCTCCTTGGTGGGTTAGGCCGAGGCCCATAAGAATCCATTACAGACTTGGGAACCATTTCGGGTGGGGTATTAGAGGTGGATGCACCATCGTAATTTATGCATGACCTCTCATTAAAACCTAGCGTGAGACCGAGGAATATCTTTCCAACCTTCTTAGATGTTTCCTCTAAAGTGACCTTAACCTCTCGGGAACATTAGATATCATTTCCCAAGTTGAGAAGCATGGGATGCAAGTTTCTCATGAGTCTCCAATGATGTTTGAAGATCTTTTATAAGACTAGCCACTTTTTTTTGGTCAAAACGGTATTTTCGCTACCTACCATAACAAGTCGATCATGCAAAGAAAATTTTAACTTTTCGAGTTGACTCACTGGGGGCTCAAACTCTCTTGAAACCTTTAACTCCTTTTTTAAAGACAACTCCCTAAAAATCAAAAATTTTATTTTACTTTTTGGTTTTAAAGACTCGGTGTAAAGTTCAATGTCAGATCTTTGGAGGCCACTTTCTCCCTCACTCAAATTCTCTTCATCACCCGCACTCTCTCTATAATTGTTCAATATAGTATAGAGTCTATCACTTTTAAAAATGTTCTCACTAGTGTGGAATGCACTACAATAACGTGACTGTTCATGAACACGGAGAAGTTGGTTTCATGCGATGATTTATCCTCGAAATCCACTAACTCGACATCACAATTTCTTAGAGTGGCATTATAGGCGACTTTGAATTTGCCTGATTTGCTTCGTTACCTCTTCCCTCACGCTCATAGAATCTCTTTGATTTAACTTTCCTAGGTTATTCAACTCCAGCTCCCTATTGATCATTCTAAAAAACATGCTTAAATGCATTGAAATTTGTTTCTTTCTCGAAACTTTTATTTTCTACTTTAGAAGAATTTTGTTTATTGAATCCGAGAAACTTTTTGACTTTTATTATAAATAGGGCAAGATAATCTTGATCAATTTTGAAATGGAAGTGAAAAAACTTTTCTTTTTATTTAAATTTCAAATTTGTTCCATTATTTTTCCTTTTGGTGTCGAGAATCGTGCTATTTCATAAGTTTGAAGATCATATATGACCTCTTCCAACCAAATCGTGTCAAGAATTCGCAATGAGTTTGGGATGATGACCTTTCGCACTAAAAAGAGGCAGGAGAGGCCTTAGAATTTTCTTAACCACTATCACTTCCAGAATTTTCTCCCCCAAATTAAAATTAGAATTCACAATATTTAAAAAAATGTCCATAGAATTAATCAAAAGTATTAGTTTCATTTATGTGTATGGTATTAAATTGTGTGGTGATATTTTAAAGCTTAGAAGCTTTCACAACATCGGTACCCTCATTCTTGAGTTGGAGGAAATCCCAAGCTTCTTTAGACGTGGTATACGTCATGATGCGATGAAATTCCTCGGGAGTGACAACACTAAAAATTGCATTCTAACCTCGTAAGTTAAAATTCCACAATCTGAGATCATCCTCAGTCCTCCCACTTTATTAATCACTTTGGGAAAAGTCAGTCCACTTTCAATAGTAAGCCAGACGCGCTCGTCGATCAATTTAAAAAATGATCTCATTCGAGGTTTCCAATAGGCATAATTTGAGCCATCCAATAAAGGTGGCCTATTGTACGACTTTTCCATATAACCATCAGGATTCATCTATGGAACTTATAGAAACAAACTCTGATACTAATTTGAAAAATGCGATAGAGTGGTCCGATTATATACATAAATTGTAGAGTAGGTCACACATGTAATAAAATCTATTTAGAGCAAATTTTATCTTGATAATTAGGTGGACCTAAACATACAAGATATTGAAACAAAATCCAAACAAGCAGACAAACCACAAATTAGGAGATAGGATATGAGAAAAAATCCCTTCTAGGAAAAACCTATATTTCATCACTATTACAATTAGGTATTACAAAACGACATCAGAAGACTTACAAAACTTAGATATCCACTAAGTGGCGCGGTAATGTCTTCCTTTTAAGTTCTTAATAACAAATGATCCAAATCCAATAACGCCTCACAGCAAGCGTCACTTACCTAAGTGTCCACCTATCAGCCTTAGGAAATAGTATTCTTATATTTGTTCTTCATGGTTTGATAAAGTGATCTCAAATCATCCAAAGGGTTTGGATTGTAAAAATAAAAGAGTTTTATTCCAAAAATATGATTAAAAGGTTTAGTTTAAAATGTAGGTATGCATCTCTATATATAAGGAGAAAAATCTCCAAGAGATACACATGAAAGATTCCATTTGAAATTACGTAAAAAATAATTTACGGGATCTTTTGAATGAAGGTACATCTCATTCGAATGAAGTACCTTTTTCCCGTTCGAACATCCATTAAATGACTAATCCAACAAGATTAAAGAGCCTACCAAAAGTTTAATAAATTAAACTCGTTTGAATGAAGTTCAAAACTCTTTTAACGACGTAAAATAACTCGTTTGAATTACATTCATTGTCATTCTAATGACTATGTAAAATTTTTAAAAAAATGAAAAAATATTTTGGAAAAATAATTTAAGTTTTCAAATTCTTTTAAAGTTCCCCTGAACGAAATGATTACACAAAAATAACATCATATATATTATTCAATAAAATGAAGTCACGATTGATCTTCGATTGTTATGTTCAATCACTAACTCATCTTCATTGAAGTCTTGAGAATGTACATGATGGTGAAGTGAGTCAAACTTAAAAACATAATAAGCATTATAAATTTTTTTATTATAAAACCTTACGCTTTAAACCAACTAAGCCCCCACGTGAACTTAAATAGGATTCCACCCACTTTAGATAATTTGATCTCCTATGTGACCTTAAATTGGAAGCCATGCACTTCAAATAACCTGATCCCCCACTTGACCTTAAATAGGAATACATGCACTTCAAAGCACCTGGTCCCCTACAAGACCTAAAATATGAAGCCCTGTATTTTAAAGCCACTTGGTCCCTTACGCGACCTGAAATAGAAAGCACTGTGCTTAAATGAACTCACCCCCATACATGACCTAAAACAGGGAACCATACGCTCAAGACCAACTCGATCACCTATGTGACCTTAAATAGGGAGCCCTGCTTTCCTAATCAAGTCGTCCCTTACGTGGCCTCTACATGACCTTAAATAAGAAGCCACATGCTTCAAACAACTCAGTCCCCAAGTTAACCTTAAATAGGAAGTATTGGGCTTAAAATAACCTAGTCACCTACGTGACGTCAAATAGGGAGACCTACACTCGAAACCAATTCAGTCCCCAAAGCGACATAAAATTGGAAGACTAATGCTTTAAACTCACTCGATCCCACACAGGACCTTAAATATTAAGCCACGCGCTTAAAATAACTCGATCCTGTACGTGACCAAATGAAGGAAGCCTTATGCTTCAAATCACTCAATCGCCCAAATAACCTAAAATAAGAAACCATGCGCTTCAAACAAACTAGGCCCCCTACGTAATCTAACCCTAACACACCAAACCAACTAGATTCTCTACACGACCTAAAATCGGAAGTCCTATGCTTCAAACTAACTTAGTCTCGCACGTGTCTTTAAAAAGGAAGACATGCACTTTAAATAACTCGGTCCACCACGTGACCTTAAATATGAAGCCTTGCGCTTAAAACCATGAGGTCCCCTAAGTGACCTTAAATAGTAAGCCTTGTGCTTCAAACCAACTCGTTCCACTACATGACCTAAAGTAGGAAGCCCTATGATTTAAACCAACTCAGTCCCCTACACAATCTAAAATACGAATCCATGTGATTCAAACCAACTCACTCCCTATACGACCTAAAATAAGTATCCCTACGATCCAAACCAACCTACTCCCTTACGTGACCTTAAATCGGAAGTCCTTAACTTTTAAAAACCTCATCTCCCATGTGACCTTAAATAGGAAGCCTTATGCTTCAAACCAATTGGCTCCCTACGTGACCTAAAATAGCACTACAAGAATTATGTCTTTAGGCAAGGAAAAAAATCATTGCAAAAGGTACATTTTCGTTGCAAAACATCTTTTACAATGATTTATATTCCTTGCAACGTTCCTCACACTAGCCATCATGTTATAGATCTTTTACAAGGAAATTTTTCACAATCGCTAAAAATATATTGCAACGATATTTTTCGTTGACAAAAAAAGTTTTTCTTTGCAAAAGAGTTCTCATATTTCGACTAAAAAACTTTTACAATTAATATTTCATTACAAAAGATACTAATAAATCCTTGCATAATGATATTTTGAGAAAATTATAATTCCTCGTCAAATGTTAATTTTCACTGGCTAAAAGTCTTTTATAACATTCTTTTTTGTTGCAAAAAATTTCTCATATTTCGACTAAAAATATTTTACAATGACCATTTCGTTGCAAAAGATACTAATAAATTCGCGCAAAAGATATTTTGAGGGAATTAAAATTCCTTGCAAAATGTTAATTTTGCATAGGTAAAAGTCTTTTGTAACATTCGTTTTTGTTGGAAAAAAAATGCTTGATTGCAAATAATAATCACCTTTATAACATTGGTTTCAATATTTATTTCATTGCAGAAGATATTTTGCGATGGACTAAATTTCTTGTTAATAGTCATTTTTTTAGCTCAAGTACTTTTGTAAGTTTTTTTGGTTGCAAAAAAAATATGCATTCATACTAATTATGTTTCGGTAATAAATATTTCCTCGCAAATTATATTGGATAATGAAATAAATAAAAAGAAAATTAAATAAATAAACATAATTAAAAGATGTTATATTATATCCAAAGCATAAATGTCCTAGTGTTCATGTCACAATTAGGCTTAAAAATAAATAATACTTCATAACTAATAGATGAGTTTACACTAGTTTTCTCATCACAAATAAAATGATAAAATCAACACTTGTCATCATGAAAGTTGATTTTAAAGGACAGAAGATCATTCAGGGACATCTTTCTCAGGAGCAACGTCTTTCTCTAGCAGTAAGGTGACCTTCATTATAGCCATCTCTGACACAAGACTTTGTACTAGGATTTTAAAATCTACGATCTCTGTTTGTAATGCTTTGTTCTCCAATTCAAAATTTTCCCCGTGTAGTGATTTCAAAGGTCGGGTACCAAGACCCTTCACGTATCCCGACCTTTTTTCAAGGACTTTTTGGCATCAATGCTTCATCAAAATAATTCGAGCATTGTTTCAATTCAATTATCTCTTTCTACAAAGAAAACGAAAAAATATACTACACTATTATTTCTTTGACTCTTTTTTACATTTATTTTTAAAAAATCGGTAGTTTCTTTGTTTATTTATGAAATCTACCCTGATGTGGCACACAAATCAATAATCCAACAACTATAGTTACTAGTAAATCATAAATGCAACCCTTCCACCGATTGCACTTACTATTTTAAAAATCGACAAAGTTTCCTTTATTTATTCGTGAGATGCAATCTATTGCGACACAAATCTATAATCCAATAAAAATTCCCCTAAATGAATTTCAACACAAATCAACCAGTCTGGATGGCTTGGGAGTAATGCTTTATGTTTAAGCATAAAAAATTATTATCTTTTACATACTTACATAGCCAGACTCCGCTTCTACACTAATCCATCTTTTTTTTCGTCCAATGAGTCTCATAAAATACTTCAATTTTCCCTTTCGAATTCTCATATGCTTTACCCTCCCATTAACATATGAAAATAAAATGCCTAAGTACATGTATCCACATAAATTAAAATATAACAAATTTTACATTCCAAAACATATTACCATGTCTTCATACAAGTATTGGACAAAAGACTTTGTCCCACCGCGATGAAAATACTTGGCATTTGAGCGACTAGTAGATAAAGCATAAGATTTTTGCTAAAAAGTGATGTACTTCAAGTTAATTTACTGAAATGTAAGAAAACGGACGATTTTGACATAAATTATACATTGAAAATTATTACACTGTGTTCATCAGTATTAAAATCGATCAAAGAAATTTCCAATCTTCATCTTTTTTCAAATCACTAGGTTTGTTCTTTATTGCCTCCTCAATATTGGAAAATTTAGCAAAATGTTTTTTCGGTGTATTACGGAATCCACTATAATGTGCGGACATTGATGTATGCAAATAGCTCACAACCACCAGATATGTGATGAATTCATGCTCACGAAGCTTAGCGCTGAGCTAGCACTCCTCTTATCTAATGCCCTTATGCGCTACTCCTCTTTGGTTGCTTGTATCTTCAATAAGTACGAGCTCCTAAGCATCTAGCGTTTTCTTTCTTCCTAGCTCAAATTTTGACTGCATAAGTTTTGATGAGTTTAAAATATAAAATCACAACTTTTAAATGGAATAGAATATAAAAATTGAACGTACCAAAACTCGATCAATCATTGATATCTTCTCCTTCTCTTCAACATTTCCCCATTTTTCCACATTTAACGGAAAAAATTTCGTATGACAAAGCCAATTTCACTATCCAAAGGGGTAGTGGTACATCCAATCGGTTTATTATGCATAGAGTCCCAAAATCCTTTAAACCAAAAATTCTTATTTACCTAAAACTTAACAGATATCTTTGACAAAACTATGATGAAATGTCTTTTAATAGAGCTTATAATCCTTTAAACCAATAAGGTCCATTAAGTCCAATTTGATATAGTTTATAATATGCACCTGCTGATGATAGTCCTTCCAAATTAAGCCTAATTTCTTAAACCCCCCATGTCATCCCAAAAGAAGTAAACAAGGTCCATTAAACTTTATTTGTAGGTAATAAATGGATTGGCAAGACTATTGTGAGATTTTTGTGGGTTGAGTTATTTATTACCTAATGTCTAATTTATGCAAAAAAGATGTTGTAATACCCCGTATTTTTAATGATTTTTAAAATGGATTAATTAGAATTAATTGTGATATAATTGGAAACTAATTTGGATTTAAATATTACTCGAGAATAAAGTAATATGTGATTTATGTTTAATATTACTTAGTGATTAAAGTAATATGTATTATTACGACTTTACAATTGATTATGACTTTATATATTATCACGAATTATGTGTACCACAATTTACGTAATTAAGTCAGGACGCGTGAGTATGTTGTGTTGGGACTAGATTTAAATGAAATAAAAGTGAAATATTTTTATGTCACCCGAATGATTATTTTGACTGCGCCAAAGTATCCGAAAGGGTTCAAATAGTCAAAAAAGTCTACTTAGGTGTTTAATTTGGGTCTCGGGGCACTTTGGAAATGAAAGGACACCCCAGAGGGGTATTTCGGTCATTTTATAAGGGAGGTGAACAGTATGCACGAATTTGGGAGATTATTTATAAGTGTATTGGTTCATTATACAAACTTAGAGAAAATTAAATTGAAAGAGAGTGAGTGAGGAGTTTCTCTGGGGAAAAGGAAGAGTCATTGTGGGACAAGAAAAGACTTTTTCTAGGAAACCAAAGTACAACCACCTTGCACCAACAAGCGATAATACCACCACTGCCGTAAATTGGACGAAAAAAGAGAGGACCACTAGTAGAGTATCATCCCCAACAGATCAGACTTACGATCTAAAGGCAAATGATTAATTATTGCAATCTTAGCTTATATATTATCCATGTTAGGATAGTTAGGAAAATTCTGAAAGGTTGCATGAACAAAGATAAATTTGTGATAATTTTTAAATTGGTCTTTCAAATGGATATTACCTAGGAGTGATATCTTTTTATAATAGAATAAAATCCATTAAACTTTATAATATTTTGTGAAGAAATCTGGGATTTACACTTTTGTTGACGATGAAGTCAAAAATTAGATTTCTTGAGAATAAAATGGAATTTGAGTAAATTGATTCATGTTAATGATGTTTAAATGATTTTGGATACGTTAGAACTTATCCATATATGATGGTATATGATCTGGATTTCATGAGATTAAATTGGGAATCATTTGGTGAAGAAAAATTGGAGTTTATATGATGTCCTTGGAGAAATAATAAAATATGAGTTTTCTGGAAATTATTTGAAATAATATGTTTGAATCCAAACTCCTTGATGATTTTAGGTTGTTTGATTATTAGAGATCAATTATATGTCTTGGTATATCATATGACATGAATTGTGGGGAGTTTGGGAATATTTGATAAGGATTTTGATGATGAAAAAGTACGAAACCCGTAGGAATTTTATGCAGAAAATCTGGGAAAACAACTGGTCAATCGATCAATAAACTTAAGACTGTCGATCGATCGACTGATCGATCGATCGACCAAAATCATCGATTGATCAACTCCCCTGGAAATGTGAAGTATTTTTCTTTTATATTGTTGATTAAATCCCAAACTTTGAGAAATCTTTGATGATGATTTATTGAACATATTGGAACTTAGAGAGGGGCAGTAGGATGTACCTAAGACTGAAAAAATATTATTTTGGGATTGTGAATGAAGGTAAATTAACGAGTGTTAATTAAAAAAGTTATTATTGAGACGTATGTTACTTGGGATTTAAATTGGAAAACGATAATTTAAGGTTAGGACCAGTAGTAAGATAGTTATTAATTACCGGTATAACCTTAGGAATTGGTGGGATTAACCCTAAGAGATAACATGAAGGGTTAAGAATGAATTAAGGGTTATCGAGAATTAAACCTAATTAAAGATGAGTTTAATTCATAGAATTTCGAAAGTTGTGATGACATGGACAATTAGGGTGTAGACATTTACCTACTGAATTAGGTTAAGGAATACTTATTTAATCTTCGAGTAATGAGTGAGACTCGAGAATATAAAACAAAGAAGTAATGTCATAATCTTTAATACGTAGGATTTGATAGATAAAAATACTACATATTGTAATTATCACATGGTTGTGTGAATGCCTTATGGATGTTATATTTATATAGGTGTGATGAATACCTATATTATTATTTGTATGTATGGCATACCTACGCTGCTTGCTATCAGGGTGGAGGTTTCGTATTGTGGATGGTCTTATCATATGTGCCCATTTGGGAGGATTTTAGATTCGTACCCTGAGCATAGAACCTTAGACAAGTGCTATTGGTGTATATGATAGTTTCGACGGTTGAATGGGAAAGTAGGTATGTGCATGACCCTTTTGGCTGGGGAGTATGATCGCCTCCAATATATTTGTGATATGATATGATTCGTGAGAGACGCCGAATCAGTAGTCCTCTATAGAGTGACATTATGTATCAGGACATGATAGCAGAGTATGAATGCACTGCAACTGTGACTAGGGAGGTGCCGTATTAGTATATATATAATTAGTTTGATATTATATATATAAATTGTGCTGTAATCTACTGTGTGACATTGTAGATATAAAGATGTAACCTTATGTGTGACATTGTGGATTAAAAATATAAATTGTGATTTAATCTACTGTGAAATGTTGTAGATAGAAGTAAATAATGAAATCTAAATTGAATTAAGTAAGTGACTACTTAATTCCAATCTTGTAACAAGACTAGTTTATATTAAAGATAAATGAATATGAATAATTATATTACGTATGGTATGGGAGATACGGGTTTATGATATGCGTTAGAATAATGTTGTGGAAACTAGTTAGGAGGGAACCTTAACTAGGAAGATAATAAGATATGATAGGTGTGCATTCTAGATGAGAGGTGATAATTCTCAAGAGAGAGAGCCCAATAAACTAACATGTACATAATAAATGCTTAATTGTAATTAGTAAGAAATAGTTATTTTTAAAATCTTTTACAATCGGGCTCTGACCCGTTTCCTTACATATTATCTTATCTACTATCTCTTGTAAATCAGGTATCCAGCAGCAAGGATGCCCATCATAGATTATGGATGTGCCGATGGATTATAGCTACTAGTAGAGATGCGGATTTTGTTTAGATGCTTCCTTTCTTTTGATTCACTCATCTTTAGCGTCTAGTTCATTTGGGGCTTGTCACCTAGGATTCTACAGGTTTAATTATTTATGTAAGCGTTGTGGATATGATTTTTATTTAGTGTAAATGTTATAATTTAACTGGAGAGTTATTCCAGTCACATTTATTCTTATTATAGTTAATGCAGTTGTTATATGTTGTTGCATATTTTTATTCTGTGTCGTGGAATGGTTTTTAATTAAATTAAAAATGGAAAAAAATTTGTCACGACTTAATTAACTATTAGGATATTAATAAATAAATTATTTTCGACAGTGATGCTGAGAATGAACCAACTGGATATTCTGATTTAATTAAATGAAGGACTGATCACTCGATATTTAATTAGGCTCGTTATTAGAGGGTGGTATGAGAGCATCAGGTTCTAGTGTCTTTAGGATATGTGTGGCTTACTACGTAGCGTAGCGTTCTTTAATGTAGATCCCTATTATTAGGATGTTGAATTCTTCTGCGTATTTTGACTTACATTCTCCTTCCATGAAGTATGTGAGATGTAATTCTTATACGAGTTCGGTCAGGCATCGTGCACCAAATTCATTGGGACGACTAGCAAGATCCGTTAGGAGGGAAACAGGAGGAAGACTCAGCCAAAGATATAGAGTATTTTGGAAAATGGCGTTGGAGATAGAAACCATCAAAACTGTTAATTGGGCTGAGAACATTAAGAAAATCGCTTGGGAGCTGTAGTTTCCCAATCACCATCATTGTTGATGGTTGTGACATTCTTAACTCATACATCACTGTATATGAAAGGTGGGGGGCCGGAAGGACTCTTGTGAAGGAATAAATTCAAAGATAATTATGAAGGGTGAAGTGTAGTAACACCCACGATTTGAAAATTTTCTAGTAATTTTTTTCTAGGAAGAACAAACTTAAGTGATAAGAGTTAGACATCATATATAAAGAACATGTGTGAAGCCGGAATAAGAATTTTAGGTTTGGTTCGATAGTGAAATCATTCATTTGATGTTTTAATCAGGATATGAATGGAATTTTGAAATTTATCTCTTATGGGCAAGAAAGAGAGAAGTAACTTATTTAACGAACTCCTTACCCTAGGAAGAATGGGGTACATGAAAGATGAATAGAGTTCATTATGTGAAAGGACTCATGAGTGAAATAATCTAGTGTGAGTGGAAACCTAATAAAAATGACTAGGATTAACGTCACCAAGAAATTTGATTATGCTTACAAATGAAGGGGAGATAGAAGGGTTAGGAAACCTAGCCGAAGGTCAAGACTGAATTCAATATTGTTAATGAAACATCACTGGAAGGTGTACCCAGTAGGGGACCCATTTAAAGTGACATGATTAAAACCCTACTTAGTGGCGATGAAATCAGCCAAGACTAGTGTGGTCCACAATGTATCCCATAGGTTCCGTAGAGCCAAAAGAATAATGGGAATAACAATTAGGAGTTAAGATTGATAGGTCCAAGATAAGGGATTTCAAATGGTCAGTAACGAGGAAATAGTAAGGGAAATTACCCTCTGTGTTGAGAGAGAGACTACTAAGTGTTAAATGTGTCCACATTGAGTAGTGATATCGATAAATTTTGGAAATAGTAAACCATACCAATTAGGCATAACAACTGGAGGAGTGAGACTTCTAGGGGAGTAAATGGGTTAAGAGAATTAGGCCGAGGAAAATTTACGACCCAAGAGTGGTAGGTTTAAATAGGACCTGTGGAGTCCTTGGTAATCATAGCAAACCGTATTTTAAGGTTGATGGGGTCTAAGAAGAAAAAAAGGAAGTCAGTAAGACCATAATTGAGGCCTAGATATGTTGGGACAATGTTTCAATAATGGGTGTGTAAACCATAGGAGTGAATAATTTGTCCACAATGGGTGGGTACAATTATAGGATGGAATCCTATATGTATAACGGGTGTAAGTGATCATGAGTTGTTTTGACCGTGAGAAGTGCATGTAAGGACCCTACGTGATCAAGAGAGACTGATGTAGTTTTATTTCATCCTTGGGAATAAAAGATTAATTCTAGTGACATGGTGCGTCCAACAGTCATATATAAATTCAAATATCTAAATTCGCGTGCGAGTCCAGGTTAGTGGAAACAGTAATTTTAACAGTCTGGTTACAAAAGTATTTCTCGTTGATAGCAGGACTTTTTGGTGTCGCTCGTGAGTGAACCGGGTGGGTCCTAAGCGTAAATTTTTTTATTATAATTTTCTATTGCTTTGAGTTATCATAATAGAACTCATTATGGTAATATGTAGTGATAAATTACCAAATGTTTTAATGATAGTAGATTGAGTGATAAGACTATCATGATGGATACTCCGGGGAGATTAAAATTAATGTTGTGCGGCGCCAACTAAAATAGGGTTGGGCCTACATATCATGATATCATAGACCTTAGTGAAAATGTTGTCTAGTTATATGTGTGCGTAGAAATTTATATTACTGATGTGACTCGGGTTATATATTATGTTTTTATCGAACAACGAGAAATACCTCATTATATATAACATCGAGAATTTGTGATAGTAAGAGCATCATGGTTTATGTTATTTTTATGGATATATAAGCATGGACTAGTAGACTTTTTGTCAACATTCAGAAATTATGGGAAGGTACAGATTATGGATTGAGGACCATTACGGATCTCGACGACCGACTATATTAAGTAGTAGTGTATCGGGGGGTTCCTTATTTTGATTTAGCTTTGCCAGACATCCCAGACATGAAACTAGAGAACTTCGGGAGTGGGAGAGAAGTTTGGTCGATAGTGCATAAGTTTGTACTTTAGTCATTTTATATATACAAACATAAATTTAGAGTTGATAATTATGACTTGAGAGTCGCCTAGTCCTAGTAACATTATGAATAAAACAATGATGCCACTGATAGAGTGATTAAGTTATGACTAGTGGGGTAATTGAGTGTACTCCTACCATATCAGTATGCCAAGTGAGCGAAAATTGATTTAAGAAGAGTATATGTTATTTGTGCAACAATGCGAGAAATATAGGGTGTATGGGCGGCCTAGGTAATTGAATCTCATATTGTTCCCCATGTTGGAGATATGGGATAAGGAAAATAAATATAGAGGTTTAGATATCGGGACTTGAATGTCCGGTCATTTTTTAAGATTACAGATATAGTCGATAGAATAACAAATGTATCAGGCTATACATGACTATGGTAATAGGACTTAAATGAAGAGATGTTTGGTTAGATTCCTCTCATAGAGGGCCACCTGTCTGTTCGAATTAGGGTGGACCATCTGAAACCAGCAGAGGTTTCTCCAACTGTTAGGGATTTCTAAGTAGTATTGGGAGAGTATTCTTAAGGATTTTATCGCGAAGATGGTTACGATCCTATATGGGTGATAGTGGATCAGTTGACTGAAGTAGATCACGTGATGCCAGTTAGGTTTGATCATACTATGAGACAATATACTTTGATCTTAATAACCGAGATAGTGAGGTTACATAGGATATCGTTTAATATTGTGTCCAATTAGGACGAGATTTTGTGTCTCGATTTTGGAAGAACTTTCACGAGGCATAGGTATCGAGTTGTGTTTGGGTATGATCTATCATTCGCAGAATAATGGGCAGACAAAGCGAAAAAATATGATGTTGGAAGATAAATTATGTTTGTAACCTTGAATCTTAAGGCATGATGATAGACGTAAGTTCCACTAGTGAAGTTGGTGTACTATAACTCTTATAAGTTACTGCTGGGTATGGTGCCAGTTGAAGTATGGTACGACAAGTTTTATTATTTCTCCTACTTGTGGGATAAAAGTGAGGAACCAGGAACTATTGCAAATAGTAGAGATGATTTGAAACTTATGGTATATATTGTGTTTGAAATATATACTGGACAATTAACCTACTTGTGTATGATACTCGCAAGACGAGATGGTATTTATCTAAAGAACGGTTAATCTATTTCAATGCATATAGTAGAAGTTTAGATAGTGAATATTTAGAATAAAGTATAAGTAGTGAAACTTAAACTGTAAGGCTTGGACAAGAATCTACGAGACAGGGTAACCTGGGGTTAAAATGGTCATAAGTGAGGTGTTCATTATTGGGGGTATTCGATAGCGTACTGTATATGCGGTACAGAGTAGTCTACTTGGGAGCGCAAATATGTGATGCGTAATACTTATCCAGAATTGTTCTTGCGTGCTATACTTTTGTTTTCCGAATTTCGAGACAAAATTCGTTGTAAGGGGGAATTATGTAATACCTCGTATTTTTAGTGACTTTTAAAATGGATTAATTAGAATTAATTGTGTTATAATTTGAAATTAATCCGAATTTAAATATTACTCGAGAATAAAGTAATATGTCATTTATGTTTAATATTAATTAATGATTAAATTAATATATATGATTATGACTTTACAATTTATTATGGCTTTATATATTTCCACGAATTATGTGTACGACAATTTAGGTAATTAAGTCGGGACGCGTGAGTATGTCGTGTCGGGACTAAATTTAAATGAAATAAAAGTGAAATATTATATGTCAACCTAATGGTCATTTTGACTTTGCCAAAGTATCTGGAAGGTTTCAAATAGTCAAAAATGTCTACATGGGTGTTTGATTTGGGTCTCGGTGCACTTTGAAACCGAAAGGACACCCCGGAGTGGTATTTCGATCATTTTACAAGGGAGGTGAATAGTATGCACGAATTTGGGAGATTATTTATAAGTCTAAAGGGTTTAGATTATTGATTCATTCTACAAACTTAGAGAAAAAGAAATTGAGAGAGAGTGAGGAGTTTCTCTGGGGAAAAGGAAGAGTCATTATGGGAGAAGAAAAGACTTTTTTAGGAAACCAAATGACAACCACCTTGCACCACCAAGAGACACCACCACCACTGCTAGAAGTTGGACGGAAAAAGAGAGGACCACCAGTAGAGTATCATCCCCAATGGATCAGACCTACAATCTAAAGGCAAGTGATTAATTATTGCAATCTTAGCTTATATATTGTCCATAATAGGATAGTTCGAAAAATTCCGAAAAGTTGCATGAACAAAGATAAATTTGTGATAATTTTTAAATGGGTCTTTGAAATGGATATTATCTAGGAGTGATCTATTTTGATTACAGAATAAGTTCCATGAAACTTTATATTATCTTCTGAAGAAATCTGGGATTCTCACTTTTATTGATGATGAAGTAAAAAATTAGAGTTCTTGAGAATAAAATGGAATTTGAGTAAATTGATTCATGTTAAAAATGTTTAAATGATTTTGGATACGTTATAACTTATCCATATATGATGGTATATGATCTGGATTTCATGAGATTAAATTGGGAATCATTTGGCGAAGAAAAATTGGAGTTTATATGATGTTCTTGTAAAAGTAATAAAATATGAGTTTTCTGGAAATTATGAGAAATAATATGTTTGAATCTAAACTCCTTGATGATTTTAGGTTGTTTGATTATTAGAGATCAATTATAAGTCTTGGTATATCATATGGAATGAATTGTGGGGAGTTTGGGATTATTTGATAAGGATTTTGATGATTAAAAAGTATGAAACTCGCAAGAATTTTATGCAGAAAATCTAGGCAAATAATTGGTCAATCGATCGATCGACACAAGACGGTCGATCGATCAACCAGAATCATCGATCGATCGACTCCCCTAGAAATGTGAAATATTTTTCTTTTTAATTGTTGATTAAATCCCAAACTTTGAGAAATTTTGGTAATGATTTATTGAACATATTAGAACTTAGAGAAGGGCAGTAGGATGTACTTAAGACCCGAAAAATATTATTTTGGGATTGTGAATGAAAGGAAATTAACGAGTGTTAATTAAACGAGTTATTTTTTAGACTTATGTTGCTTGGGATTTAAATTGGATAAATGATAATTTAAGGTTGGGACTAGTAGTAAGAGAGTTATTAATTACCGGTATAACCTTAGGAATAGGTGGGATTAACCCTAAGAGATAAAATGAAGAGTTAAGAATGAATTAAGGGTTATCGAGAATTAAACCTAATTAAGGATGAGTTTAATTCATAGAATTTGGGAAGTTGTGATGAAATGGACAAGTAGGGTGTATACATTTACCTACCGAATTAGGTTAAGGAAAAATTATTTAATCTTAGAGTAATGAGTGAGCCTCAGGAATATAAAATAAAGAAGTAAAGTCATAATCTTTAATACGTAGGATTTGATAGAAAAAAATACTACGTATGGGATTTATCATATGGTTGTGTGAATGCATTATGGATGTTATATTTACATAGGTGTGATGAATACCTATATTATTATTTGTATGTATGACATACCTACGTTGCCTGCTATCGGGGTGGAGGTTTTGCGCTGTGGACGGTCTTATCATGTGCGCCCATTTGGGAGGATTTTAGATTCGTACCTTGAGCAGAGGACCTTGGACACGTGCTATAAGTGTATATGATAGTTTCAACAATTGAATGGGGGCGTAGTTATGTGCGTGACCCATTTTCATGGGGAGTATGCTCGCCTCCAATATATTTGTGTTATGATATAATTCGTGAGAGACGCCGAATCAGTCGTCCTCTATAAAGTGGCATTATGTATCAGGACATGGTAGTAGAGTATGCATGCACCCAGCTATGACTGGGGAGGTACCGTATTAGTATATATATATATAATTAGTGTGATATTATATATATAAATTGTGATGTAATCTACTGTGTGACATTGTAGATATAGAGATGTAATTTTCTATGTGAAATTGTAGATTAAAAAGACAAATTGTGATTTAATCTACTGTGAAATGTTGTAGATACAAGTAAATAATGAAATCGGAATTGAATTAAGTAAGTGAACACTTAATTCCAATGTTGTAACAAGACTAGTTCATATTAAAGAGAAATGAATATGAATAATTATATTACGTATGGTATGGGACATACAGGTTTATGATATGGGTTAAAATAATGTTGTGAAAACTAGTTAGGAGGAAACCTTAACTAGGAAGATAATAAGATACGATAGGTGTGCACTCTAGATGAGAGGTGAGAATTCTCAAGAGAGACAGACCGAGAAACTAACATGTACATAATAAATGCTTAATTGTAATTGTTAAGCACTAGCTATTTTTAAAATCTTTTACAATCGGGCTCTGACCCGTCTCCTTACATATTTTCTTCTCTACTATATCTTGTACATCAGGTATCCAACAGCACTGATGCCCGGCATAGATTATGTGTGTTCCGATGGATTATAGATACTAGTAGAGATGCGGATTTTGTTAAGATGCTTCCTTTCTTTTGATTCACTCATCTGTAGCATCTACTTCATTTAGGGTTTGTCACCCAGGATTCTAGGCGTTGTAATTATTTATGTAAGCATTGTGGATATCAGTTTTATTTAGTGTAAATGTTATAATTTAACTAGACAGTAATTCCAGTCACATTTATTCTTGTTATAGTTAATGCAGTTGTGATTTGTTGTTGCATATTATTATTCCGTGTCGTGTAATGGTTTTTAATTAAATTAAAAATGGAAAAAGGTTTTGACACGTAGCTTAATTAACTATTAGGTGATTAATAAAGAAATTATTTTCGACAGTGATGTTGAGAATGAACCAACTGGGCATTCTGATTTAACTAAATGAAGGACTGATCACCCGATATTTAATTAGGTGGGTTGTTACAAATGCACCATTAATTTAGTCATATGAGGTAAAGTGGATAATTACGTTATAAGCGACAAAAACTTAAATGTTGATAATGAAATTAGGAAAAAAAATATATAGATAACACGTATATAGTGGGATTACTGCTAATAGTAAACCACAAAAAAGAAGAGGTTCTATAAATACACTAGACGCTCAATTAGTGGGATTTTTTTCCCAAACCCGATTGGCGATTCATAGGAGGTAACTGAAAGGTGAAAAACTTAAAATCCTGGTGTTAAAACATGCTGTAAAGCTTGGGGTTTATGAAAACCCATAAATTCAGAAGCCGATTCGTGGCAGGTGAAAGAAAATTTGACATTATATATACACGTAACATATATGGGTTTGAGGATTAATTTATTTGCGAAATGTAAACCTCTGTCGAACACCGAGAAATCTGGTACGCACACTTATTCTTCCTCCATGTACACTTTGCGACTCGTGAATGTTTGGGTTGGATACTACAGTTCCCACTTTGTCCTTCACGATAAAAAATCCAAGGTTCTTGCATGATGAACCAAGAGTGAGAGAGACCCGTGAAATTTTGAAGAGATAGAATGTGCAGGAGGAGAAAGAAAATCATATCAATTCCAAATTGATCGTCTATTGATGCACATCCTTATTTTACTCTCCTAATAGATATATATATATATATATATTAGAAAAACATTAGAGTCCTAAACCAACTAAAGTTGGACTCTAATTTTCTAATATATTTATCTAATATAATAATGAATTATCCGATACAAAATGGATAATTCATATTTATCGTGGGCGGATATCAGATCCGGGTAGAAACCCGAACCATATATTAACATCTCCCACTCGCCCACAAAAGCCGTGATTTCTCTAACATATCTTAAGCGACCTCCATCACTCATCTCCTCATACAGGAAATGTGACGTGCAACCTCACGAGAAAAATGTACAGTCTCAGGAGCATAATCATTAAGTCATCACCTAACTAACGAAGACGCATCACTCGAAGGAATCTCGTATATACCTAGACAGTTCGATTTACACCAAATTTAGCACTCTTAATCCCTCAAGAAAGAAGTGATGTACTCCAAATATGTAATTTACTCATGACTAAGTTGTGTACAAAACACGATAAAGTCTTCCGAACTATGAGTCACATTATCATGGTGTATAATCAAATATTCTTCCCTAAGTCCTCATGCCAATTAAATTAGACTTAACCTCTTTCCTAGTCGTGCCCCTTAGACGGTATCATCCATCGTCCTAGGTAAACACTCTAAAGTAGTGTCATCAAGTCCTATATTCATGACATAGTCTTATATTAACAAAAGGCATAGAGTGGGATTATAATAATCCATGTGTCTCACACAGCGATGAAGCAGGGATTCATTCATCGCTCCCACTATCGGTCGGTAAAGCACATATAGTATGAAATGTATGCTATGATGTCATCCCTTTAAAATGGGTATGTCACTTTTGAAATAAAAGGACGCTATACGAATCTGAGTCTAGTCGATGTCTAATGCCTAACATGAGTTTCAGCCCAGTCACTCGCATAGTGTCTGCCTGAAATCTCACATTCGGCTAAAACAGGCTACATATAGTTATGGAGATACTCTATGAGCGACCTCTCTATATATAAGGTCTCATCTTAGTACTCAACTAAGGAGACATATAGCATAATATGCATAATCGTATATATCTTGCCTGCCTTTGAGGCGCCAATGATATAAATGTCTTAGCTCGCTCTCAAAGCACCATAGACATAAATGTCTCATCTTGCTCGCTGTCAAAGAGCTAAGGTGAATCACTCGTGTGAGAGAGCCGATTCAAGCCCGGTGACATATCTATATGATGTTTACATAATGATAACAATTCATTTAATTACCAAATAAAAGAAATGAACACTATATCAAATAAATAATAATAATAATGTCAATGAAAAAATGAGGTATCAAACATATCAAATACTACGTAGCCCCATGCTCCTAATAAGAGAGATGAAAACGTCTCGAGCAATGGGCTTAGTTAATGGATCAACTACCATACAACTTATGGAGATATGCGTCAGGACAACCTCCCCTTGTGCAATCACATCTCAAATGAAATGATAAGGAATGCCAATATGCTTAGACTTCCCATGATACTTTGGATCCTTCGCATAAGTTAGGACTGATGTGTTATCACAATAGACAAGCACAACCTCTACAGCATGATCTGAAATGCCTAGCCTCTGCAAGAATCTCCTTGGTCAAACAGCTTCCTGAACAGCTACCGATCATGCAACGTATTCCTATTCCATAGTGGATAAAGCAATACACATTTGCTTCTTACTGCACCAATGGACAGATCCACCCCCGAGAACAAACGCATATCCTGAAGTGGATTTCCTTCCATCTCTGTCACCAGACCAATCAACATTGTTATAGCCTCTAAGTCTCAAGTACCCTCCATGGTAACATATGACGAGATCAGCAGTCACGCGTAAGTATCAAAAAATCCTATTCACTGCTCTCTAGTACGTGTGGCCTGGGTTACTCTAATAGCGGCTAACTATACCAACTGCATAGCAGATGTCTGGACATGTACACAACATAGCATACATCAAACTCCCTATGGATGATGCACATGGAACTTTGGACATTTTATTCTTTTCTTCATCAGTTCTTGGACAATCGTCTAGGATTAATGTACACCCTTTCTCCATTGGAGTGTCAATGGGTTTAGAGTTATTCATGCGAAACCTTTCCATAATCTTCTTTATGTAAGTCTCTTGAGATAAATAGATAAGCTTCTTAGATCGATCTCTCATGATCTTAACCCCCATCACATAATTTGCTTCACCCATGTCCCTCATCTGAAAAGTTGAGGACAACCACTCTTTAGTGGAGACTATAGAGTCCATGTCATTCCCAGCTAACAATATGTCTTCAACATACAATGAAAACACAAGAACACTTTTCTTGGATTGTTTAAGATATACGCAATGGTCTTATTCAATCATCTCAAAAGCAACAGAGGTAATGGCATATGAAATCGGAAATACCATTGCCTTGACGACTGTTTGAGGCCATATATAGAATGTTTTAGGCGGCAAAACTTTGCACTCTTTTCCTTTGGATATAAAACCCATGGGTTGATCCATATAAATCTCTTCGTCAAGATCTCCATTGAGAAATGGCGTCTTAACACCCATCTAAAATAGTTCTAAATTCATTTGTGCAATCATAGCAAGGATAAGGCGGATAAAGGAAAACCTCACAACTGGGGAGAATGTCTTTTCATAGTCTACACCCTATCGTTAGGTATATCCTTTTTCCATAAGGCGTGTCTTATACTTGTCAATTGGACCATCCACTTTACGCTTGACTTTTAGAACCCACTTGTTCCCAATAGTCTTGCACCCGGGTGGAAGGTCAACTAACTCCCAAACTTTTTTCTTAGCCATGGAGATCAATTCTTCCTGCATAGCAACCATCCACTCATCCTTAGCACTTGACAAAATAACTTCTATAAAAGAAGTTGGATCTTCCTCGTCTAAAGCAATGCTTGGGAAAGTATTCCCCTCAATATCAAAATGACGACGTGCAATATTTCCTCGCCTGCTGCGGCGAATTTGAGAATCTTAAGTATCTAGTGGTGGTGCACTCACACTTTCTGGAATGCTCCCACTAGGCTGAAGACCACTACTATCTTCAGCGATTACATGAGGAGGAACTAATCCCCCATCCTCGCTTGAAGATGGTAAAATTTCATCCTCATTCTCTAACTCATAGAGTTCGAGATCCTCTTTTGCATTGCCAATGCTAGGAAAATCCTTTTCTAATAATTCGACATCACGTGACTCTATTTCAGTCATTCCTCCATCAGGGTGTTCACCATACATAACATAGCCTTTTGATCTCTCAGAATATCTTATAAAGATATGCTTTCAAGCTCTAGGGCCTAACTTCCCGAACCTATAGGAAGTTGTATGAACATAACTTGCTCAACCCCAAGGGTGTAAATAATCCAAATTGGGTCTTTCGCCTTTCAAGAGTTCATATGGGGTGGAGGAAACTAACTGAGAAGGCACTTTATTTATTATGTTGGCACCAGTCAAAAGGGCATCCCCCTATAAGGATATTGGGATGTTGGATTGCGCCATCATAGCACTGGTCACATCTAGAAGAGTTATATTCCTTCTCTCTGTAACACTATTTTGTTGCGGAGTGTGAGGAATAGATAATTGTCTGTGTATCCCCTTTTATTCGCATGTTTCTTTGAACTGATCTGATAAGTATTCGTGTCCTCTATCTGTACGAAAATTTTTTAACCTTTTCGATTGCCGATTCTAAACCTCTGCTACATAACATTTGAAACAATTCAAAGCTTCAGAGCGGTGAGAGATCATCATCTATAAATGTGAGAAAATAAGAGGTTCCATGACGTGACTTTACACTCATAGGTCCACATATGTCTGAGTGTACTAATTCTAGCGGTTGATTAGCTCTTAAAGGTTTTCTACATGCTTTTCCTGCCAAACAAGGCTCACATATAGGTAGGTCGACCTTAGCGAGTGGGCCTAAAAGGCCTTCTCTAGCTAATCGGGTCATTCCATCTTTTCCTATATGCCCAAGTCTAGCATGGCAAGTAACTAAATCAACATTAACATTTTCAATATATGATAATGAAGGAGAATAAACAAAATCAAATAAATCTAATTTAAACAAATTATTCCATAAAGATCCATGACCACAAATAATATTATCCAAAATAATATTCAAACCACTACTATTAAAATTGAAAGAAAAACCATAGTCTGATAAAGCTAAAACTGAAAGTAGATTAGGCTTTATTCCAGGCACATAGAGCACATCATGGAGAAGTATCTTGGTCCCAGTACTAAGATGGAGTTTGTACGAACCGACTCTTTCATCATCTTCACGAGCACCATTTCTCATGTAGACACTTTGAGTACCAGCTGAAATGCGGCGATAGTCTACAAATCCTTCTCTATCCCTCGTGACATGTCTTGTTGCTCCTTTATCTATAATCCACATAGGAGTAAAATTAGCAACTAATACATGAGAACATACGCAAATATGGAGAGTAAAAAATAAAGAGGAATGGAAAGAGGCTACCTTCTTTGGCTCAGTGCAATCATGAGCAAAGTGTCCCTTATTCCCACAGTTGTAGCAATTTACTTTGTAAGTATCTTTCTTACCACCTCGCTTGCCTCTATGGCGCTTTTATATCTTTTTACCTTTAGGTCCATTTTCCCCAGCCTGCGTATTCTGCTTTCCATTTCCATTATGCCTATGCCTATTTCCTAGAGGTTCCACTCTGGACGATAGGGACAGCAGCATGGTTTGCCTCTTGGTGCTCCGCCTCAAGCTCAACATGACGAGATATGTCAGAAAAATTCTTAATATTGTCATTGTGAGTCGTGATTTATTTCATGTGCACCCATGAATCAGGAAGGGAACGAATAACAACCTGAACCTGTTGCACATCAGAGAGAATGTGGATAGCCTCCTTAAGCTCACGTATCATAGTGGACATCACTCGAAGATGTCTATTCATCGTATGCTTATTATCCTTACGATAAGTTTTGAACTTCAGAACACGACCCCTAAGTCTCGTAGTGGACATACCACCGAAGTCAAATCGAAGTTGATCCCATATTTCTTTGACTATTTTGAAGTGATCGTAATGCCCGATGAGGTCGTCGTTCATGTGGCTTAGCTTAGGAAAGCGCACAACACGATCTTCATTTACCCAAGCCTGGTAAGCCTCATGCTTACGCTGGTTGGCGGTAGTACTACCCTTAGCAGGCTCAACCATAAGAGTGGTGAAATAAGCAAGCAACTCATGCTGATTGAGTAGATATTGGATCTTACGATGCCATATGTTGTAGTTTTTACCAATTAGCTTATCCTCTTTAGTCATAGCGGCGATAACGTTATTGGTTGCCATCACTACACTAAATTTGCGCAAAAAATTGACATTAATATTGTAAAACATGTCTTTTTATTTTGTTTTAAAATTCAATTAGAAAATATTTTCTTTTCTTACACATTAAAATCGAAAGTTTGCAAAGCTCGCAGTCCTCTCCTAATGTTGTAAAATTAGAATATATTTTCCAATTGATTTTTGAAAAAATTTCCTGATTAATGAACACATCTATTAATCAATTCCATCCATTTATCATAATTAAAAATCACAGCAGATATAATGTGATGATAACCAATTTTGTGCCAGCCTGACATTGACTGGTAACGAGTCCATTATTCAGTATTGGAGATTTATAGAGGTTTTGGTTTGTCCCATGCATAGCATCAGATTAAAGTAATCTTTATAGAGAACATAATACAACTGAACCTCTAATGATAAGTACTTAGAGCAAATAATCTAATCAATAAAGAATGACAACTACATGATAATAACACGTACAAATTATAGATATTATTCACTGACTCACGCGGTTATATGATTAGAATCTGCGATAAATTAAGATACTTAAGATAAATCAAATCACCAATTAAGTTGGATAACTTAGTTATGGAATAACCACTTAAACTCAATACTCCTATAAGGGGTACTCACTCACTAAATGAATTTTAGAAGAGTGGGGTGAAGGGGTCAACTTACAGTGGCCCCGCTGCCCAAGATTGACATACGACAGATGAAAGGCCCAGGGCAAGGGGAATCACCTTGAGTGGCCCTTCTTCCCAAGATTGATATTACTAAAGAAAGACCTAGATTGAGGGGACTCATATTGAGTGGTCCTCTACCTAATAATAGCATACTATAGAAGAAAAGTACGGGGCGAGGGGACTCACCTTGAGTGGGCCCTCTTCCCAAGTTTGATACTACAGAAAATAATATCCTAGGGCGAGGGAGTCCGCTCCGAGCGGCTCCCCCGCCCCAAGGTCAGCTAACTACAAAAAATAGCCTAGGACGAGGGGGTCTACTTGGACTGGCCCCACTGCCCCAAGATTGACATTATTGCAGATGACTCAGAGAGAGGAGGTCCAATTCGAGTGGCCCCACTTCCCAAGATTAATACTATAGAAAATGATCAAGGGTGGGGGGGACTCACCTTGAGTGGCCTCTCTGCCCAAGATTGACTTCATCGATAATTACTCAAGGCGAGGGGATCCACTTCACATGACCCCTTCCCGACACTATCACCCAAAAATGACTTAGGGAGAGGGGTTCCACCAAGATTGGCCCCATACCTAAGATTGCTACTTAAAATTAATAAAGTACAGATGATTATTTTTCTCATGTAGGTAGCCTTAGCTGAGAAAGAAGGGCTCAAGAAGGCCAGTTGGTATCTGTTAGGAGTTTTGGTTTGGCGGATGAGAGACAAGGTTCTTTGAGTAAGCTCAACCACTTGACACTTTAAGATAAAGAGAATACTAATAAAGGGAATCTAGGAAACACTCAAGCACTCACACAACCAACACTTAGAATAAAGAAGTGAGTAGCCCAGGTGTTGCTCACAAGGAAAAATACTTTTATAGAGTGTAGTTTAAAGAGGGTGTCTTTAAAGGCCACTCTCAAGTTTTTTATATAGTTTTTACAACAAGTTAACGTTTGAAATGACATTTACCAAATCAAATATTTTTTCACTATTAGGAGATATATTTGTCTTTTGACTTTGGTAGGCACCACGTGTCACCTGTCTGAGGGGACAAGCGGCTAACAGATAGATAGGGACAAAAGGTACATTGCAAACCTTGTCCCTAAGTTTCCTCTCATTTTTGGCGCCCAAAATGCCAAGTCAGCCCTAGTATATACCTATAAATAGGATCCTTTGGTAAGGTCAAAACATCAAGAAAACTCAAGTTACACTATTACTCTACTAAAATAATACCAGAACTAGTATTCTCTCCCCGCTCTCTCTCTTTAAGTGTCAAAGTGCTTGCCTCTTCACTCCAATCATTACAACTATTATTCTCAAGATCTCTCTCTCTCTCAGATATCATTGTTTCTTGTGAAGTTTGTCTTTTCAGGAAGAAGGTCATAACATTTACTCTGTTGTTACTAGAAGAGGAAGGTTTTCTACCAGAGATACTCTTGAAACTTTTAACACCTTGTATACCGAGTCCATTGAAGTGGGTCATGCCTCACCCATTTTAGTTCTTCACAAACCCCAGTTACACCCCCTCATATATTTAGCGACTCCATTGGGGAGCTATCCTCATTACCATCGACAAAGAAGGTTATAATGTGTTGAGGAAGCCAGTTTTTGAAGATAATCCAGCTGGTAATGGAGTTCAGAGTGACTAGACCACACAAGAAGAGGTGGTGGTGACAATATTGAGAGCACCTGCTCCTTAAGTGGGGCAGGCCAACACGGCAATAGCTATGCTGTTGGCAGGTATGAACATAATGAGTATGCTCTTTGAATTTTTGAAGCAAAATAATGTCTATTTATCAAGCCTAAGTCAATTTTATTCAACATCGGTGGTGGCCCCTACTGAGGTGGCTCCGCCTCAGAAGGTCATAGCGGAGCAAGCAGTAACACCAGTGACTTCGCCATCAGTGAAGAACGTTGTCCTGGAAGTGTCTCCTTACTAGGTTGTCATTATGGGAGAGGTAAAGAAGGTTAGTTCTTCTTGAAGAGAATCCCCTCATATGTACGAGGAGTTTCAGAACCCTTATCCAGAAAGTACCAATGAAAAGTTATACCCAAAGGGGTATGTTCCTCCAAAGTTCACAAGTTCAACGTAAAGGGAGAAAACCCAAGAGAATGTGTGAAAGGTTCATAGAGTACTTGGGTGTGCATGGAAATAACAAATACTTGGAGCTACGATAATTCTCAAAAACTCTCATAGGGTAGGGTTTGAGCCTTGATAGAGAAAGAAGGAAAATAAGGGGTTGTGCAAGCAAACAACTTGGCAGGTAGAATAGATATAGTTCTTGACCTAAATGAGGATGGCACATGTCACGACCCTGAACCAAAAATAGTAGGGAACGAGTGTCTTGATATGCCACTAAGGCATTTACTATTTTGTCCTTAAAACTTTCTCTTAAAATAAATTCAACGGAATACATTCACATGGTTATGAGTTGTAACTAGCTGAAAAGGTAACACATCATCAGAGCTTCTAAAACCTAACTTCTTATTCCCATAGATAAATAAATTATATTACAAGTTGTGCCAGAATCACTTAAAGAAAAATAAATCCTCAAACATCTCATTCTACACTAGCATCTAGCCACACAAAAAATCTCAAAATATAATCTTCAATTGAATCTTTACATATACATTCTCATCTCTAACTATAACCTGAAAAAGGATTATTTATACAAAGTCAGCTAAAAGTTGAATGAAATTTAATCTCCTGACATTCCAAGGTTTTCAGAAAATAGATACCAATTCAAGTCAAAAGAGAAGGCATGTACATATATGGATAGGAACTTGCAATAAATAGATATATATTTTGAAATGATAATATATATATATATATATATCACAATTGGATAGCTGAGAATAAGAAGAATGCAACAAATAAAATGTGATATCATTTTCTTTCAATCATATCATTTTAATGGACAAGTACACTCGAACACCGTGTTCTTCTACCGTATTATACCCCGGTAGTTGAGGTTCAATCGAACTATTTCATTAAAACGCCTTATTTAGGGCACACTAGCGATAACCCAACGGGGAAGGTCAGCCTGTAAAGAGGTCCCTTAGGTCGAAACTTATTTCCAAAATTCAATGTCATTTTCAATACTCATTTTAATCACTATGTCCATATGGACAAATATAGAGATATCACAATGAATCAATCATCGGTATCAGATGCATTTTGAGAATAAAAGCAGTTCACAAAATACATAGTTTGCGTAATATCATATAATGGAAATGTGCAAGAAAGGAGATAGAGTACTCACCTAAAATAGAGGCTCGAAAATACAGATATTGAGTCTTGGATCACAGGTTAATCTAATAAATACAATAAAGGTTTAATTACATATTCTGAATAAAGCCCAATTCTAAATATTGTGTTTTAATCCTAAAATAACTTGTTGTAAAAGGTTACTAAAACCATTTTCTCACATTTTACTATTAATTCATCGTATTTAAAAAATTCAATTCATAGTTCTTCTTAATCAGTCGGTTCCAGTAGAGACGGAGGATCATAGGGGCAACCACTTAAATACCATCTCATCTAGAAAAAAATGTTTCCGTATTTATTCCCATTAGAGATGGAAGGTCACAGAAGCACCATTTAAATACCATCTGAACTAGACAGAATTTCATTGGGACTAACTTTGGAATTACATAAATGAGATTCCATAATAACGAGCAATTGCTTACAAAAATCATTTTAAAAAGCGTATATATATTTTCAAACAAGTTGACATATTTTGAAAGTAAAATCAATTTAGATTGTTTCTAAATTTTAAGTTTTGATTAGTGAATTCTTTAGTGTATTTTACCAGCATAAATACTATGTAAAGCTATAAAATATGAAATTAAAATTATAAAAATGCATTACAACATTTAAATAAAATCATACCTACGAAATAAATTATTTCTTCGAAATTATAGAACTCCTTCTTAAGATATTTCCCAAACTTTCTATCACTCTTTCTTACTATAATTCTCAAGGAATTGGTGTGAGTTTCAACTGAACCCTAAGGACTTATTTATAGGTTTCCAAAAGTATTACAGTGTTGACATGGGTCTACATGATCAAGCATTTACGGTGGCAAGTCATCATTTGGGTGTCGCATTTCGGGGTGGTCTTGCAGTCTTAAGATCACCAAATAATGACGAGTGTTTCAGCTTTGTCTCTAAAGACGACATGTGTTAGGTGGAGGTGAGCAGCACGTGGTGGAAAGGTGATAAGGGTATAAGGGTCATTTCACACATGAAGCGTATTTTGGTAGTTTCACACTAGATATTTTCAATATTTCTTAGAGGTTCTTAAAAATATTTTATTTACAAAAAGGCCCCTTTTATTTTTCATTTTGGTCCCTAAAACTTTCTTTATTAAAATCAAGTCCCCAAAGTCTTATGAAATTACATTTTCTACCTCGAAACTTATCATTTAGCTTAGTATGCGTCATAAAACTTTAATTTAATCCAATTTACAATTGATTCTTCGTATTTAAAAAAATGGGATTTGTTATATTAAGAACCCAAAATACCACATATGTAATAAGATAACGGTTATAAGATAATAAGTAACATAAAACTGTAAAAACAAACTATATGAGCATATAAAAGTTGGGTCATTACATCCTACCATCCTCGTAAGAAGTTTGATCCCCAAACTTGACCTATTATAATTTTTAAATTCTCACTAACATCTTTTTTTCATCAAATCTGCGAAAAATAAATTAATCTATATTACACGATTTTTATAAAATAGTTATCCGTATATACTTAGAATTAACTTTTAATTTTATTCCATGGGTTGTAGAAAACTTTTCTTAGAATATAGACAAAACATCATCACAGTTATAATTAATTGATCTTGATGTTTTGTAAAGTAAAATAATCCTACGAAAATACTATTTCGCTCGATTGTCTAAAGGTCGAGAAGTCTTTACGGGAAGGAAATTATATAAATGATTTAAACAATATGATATAACTTAAATGGAATCCTTAAGACATCTAATATATTTATACCTCTTAGGTATTTTGATAATACAATTCTATTAGTATACACTAATAATTGTACCGACATAAAAATTTATTTGCAATTTCAGAATTCTATCCATTGATCATATTTCCAAAAGAATGTCTAAAACCTTATCCTCGTATTCTTAGAATTCCACTAAATGAGTAATTCATATAACTACATTCTAAATATCACATGAAATATCTGTTAAAAATCCAAGATTACCACATAGTTTAACTCTACTAATATTATCTGTGTCACTATCTAATGGATCACCAAATTGAATACGATTAACATCCTCTTATATCTTCAAACAATGTATCACTAACTGAGTAATCCTCTAGCGCAAGCAGTTCTGACATGATCTAGTCTTAAAATTCTAGGTTACGAACAATATAACCGATCCTGTCTTCAGCTAATCTACAAGTTCACAACCTATGCTCTGATACCACCTCTGTCACGGCCCCGACCCAAAAATAGTAGGGAACGAGTGTCTTGACATGTCACCAAGGCATTCAATATTTTGGACTTAAAATTTTCTCTTAAAATAAATGCAATGGAATACATTTACATGGCTATGAGTTGTAACTAGCTGAAAAGGTAACACATCATAAGAGATTCTAAAACATAACTTCTTATTCTCATAGATAAATTAATTATATTACAAGTTGTGCCAGAATCACTTAAAGAGAAATAAATCCTCAAACATCTCATTCTACACTAGCATCTATCCACACACAAAATCTCAAAATATAATCTTCAATTCACACTTCACATATCCATCCTCATCTCTAACTATAACCGGAAAAAGGGTTATTTATACAACATCAGCTAAAAGCTGAATGAGATTTAATATCATGACATTCCAAGGTTTTCAAAAATTAGATACAAGTCAAAAGAGAAGGCATATACATATATGGATAGGAACTTGCAGTAAATAGATATATATTTTGAAATGGTAGCATATATATCACAATTGGGTAGCTCTGAATAAGAAGAATGCAACAAATCAAATGTGATATCTTTTTCTTTCAATCGTATCATTTTAATGGCCAAGTACACTCTAATACTGTGTTCTTCTACCGTATTATACCCCGATGGTTGAGGGTCAATCGAACTACTTCGTCATAACGCCTTATTTAAGGCAAACCAGCGATAACCAAATGGGGAAGGTCTGTCAGTAAAGAGGTCCCTTAGGCCGAAACTTATTTCCAATATTCAATGTCATTTTCAATACTCATTTTAATCGCTATGTCCATATGGACAAATATAGACATATCACAATGAATCAATCATCGGTATTAGATGCATTTTGAGAATAAAAGCAGTTCACAAAATACATAGTTTGCATAATATCATATAATGGAAATGTATAAGAAATGACATAGAGTACTCACCTAAAATAGAGGCTCGAAAATACAGATATTGAGTCTTGGATCATAGGTTAATCTAATAAATACAATAACGGTTTAATTATGTATTCTGAATAAAGCCCAATTCTAAATATTGTGTTTTAATCCTGAAATAACTTGTTGTAAAAGGTTACTAAAACCATTTTCTCAAATTTTAATATTCACTCATCGTATTTAAAGAATTCAATTCCTAGTTCTTCCTAATCAGTCGGTTCCCAGTAAAGATGGAGGGTGACACAGGAAACCACTTAAATACCATCTCATCTAGACAGAACATTTCTGGATTTATTCCCAGTAGAGATGGAGGGTCACAGGGGCACCACTTAAATACCATCTCAACTAGACAGAATTTCATCGGGACTGACTTTGGAATTACTTAAATGAGATTCCATAATAACAAGCAATTGCTTACAAAAATTATTTTAAAAAGCGTATATATATTTTCAAACAAGTTGACATATTTTGAAAATAAAATCAATTTAGATTGTTTCCAAATTTTAAGTTTTGATTATTGAAGTCTTTAGTGTATTTTACCGGCATAAGTACAATGTAAAGCTATAAAATATGAAATTAAAACTATAAAACTGCATTACAACATTTAAATAAAATCATGTCTACGAAATAAATTATTTCTTCGAAATTATATAACTCCTTCTTAAGATATTTCCCAAGCTTTCTATCACTCTTTCTAACTATAATTCTCATGGAATTGGTGTGAGTTTCAACTGAACCCTAAGGACTTATTTATAGGTTTCCAAAAGTATTACGGTGTTGACATGTGTCTAGATGATCAAGCATTTACGGTGGCAAGTCATCGTTTGGGTGTCGCGTTTCGGGGTGGTCTTGCAGTCTTAACATCACCAAATGATGACAAGTGTTTCAGCTTTGTCGCTAAAGACGACATGTGTAAGGTGGAGGTGACAAGCACATGGTGGAAAGGTGATAAGGGTATAAGGGTCATTTCACACAAGAAGCGTATTTTGGTAATTTTACACTATATATTTCCAATATTTCTTAGAGGTCTATAAAAATATTTTATTTACAAAAAGGCCCCTTTTATTTTTCATTTTCGTCCCTAAAACTTTCTTTATTAAAATCAAGTCCCCAAAGTCTTATGAAATTATTTTTTCTACCTCGAAACTTATCATTTAGCTTAGTATGCATCATAAAACTTTAATTTGATCCAATTCACTGTTGATTCTTCATATTTAAAAAAATGGGATTTTTTATATTAAGAACCCAAAATACCACATATGTAATAAGATAACGGTTATAAGATAATAAGTAACACAAAGTTGTAAAAACAATCTATATGAGCATATAAAATTTGGGTCATTACATCCTACCCTCCTTATAAGAAGTTTGGTCCCCAAACTTGACCTATTATAATTTTTAAATTTTCACTAACATCTTTTTTTCATCAAATCTGTGAAATATACATTAATCTGTATTACACGATTTTTATAAAATTATTATCTGTATACTTAGAATTAACTTTCAATTTTATTCCATGGGTTGTAGAAAACTTTTCTTAGAATCTAGACAAAACATCATCACAATTATAATTAATTGATATTGAAGTTTTATGAAGTAAAATAATCCTATGAATATACTATTTCACTCGGTTGTTTAAAGGACTAAAAGTCTTTATGGGAAGGAAATGATATAAATGAATTAAACAATATGATATAACATAAATTGAATCCTTAAGACATCTAATAATAGTACCGACATAAAAAATTATTTTCAATTTCAGAATTCTATCCATTGATCATATTTCCAAAAGTATGTCTAAAACCTCATCCTCGTATTTCTTAGAATTCCACAAAATGAGTAATTCATATAACTACTTTCTAAAACTCACATCAAATATCTGTTAGAAATCAAAGATTACCCCATAGTCTACCTCTACTAATATTATCTTTGTCACTACCTAATGCATCACCAAATTGAATACGATCAACATCCTCTTATATCTTCAAAAATGTATCACTAACTGAGTAATCCTCTAGCGCAAGCAGTTCTGACATGATCTAGTCTTATAATTCAAGGTTAGGAACAATCTAACCGATCTCATCTTTAGCTAATCTACAAGTTCACAACCTATGCTCTGATACCACCTCTGTCATGACCCCGACCCAAAAATAGTGGGGACCGAGAGTCTTTACATACCACCAAGGCATTCAATATTTTGGCCTTAAAATAATTGCAATGGAATACATTCACATGGTTATGACTTGTAACTAGCTGAAAAGGTAACACATCATCAGAGCTTCTAAAACATAACTTCTTATTCTCATAGATAAATAAATTATATTACAAGTTGTGCCAGAATCACTTAAAGGGAAATAAATCCTCAAACATCTCATTTTACACTAGCATCTAACCACACAAAAAATCTCAAAATATAATCTTTAATTCACCCTTCACATATCCATCCTCATCTCTAACTTTAAACTGAAAAACGGTTATTTATACAACGTCATCTAAAAGCTGAATAAGATTTAATCTCCTGACATTCCAAGGTTTTCAGAAAATAGATACCTATTCAAGTGAAAAGAGAAGGCATATACATATATGGATAGGAACTTGCAGTAAATAGATATATATTTTGAAATGATAGTATATATATCACAATTAGATAGCTCGGAATAAGAAGAATGCAAGAAATAAAATGTGATATCTTTTTCTTTCATTCATATCATTTTAATCGCCAAGTACACTCTAATACCGTGTTCTTCTACCCTGATAGTTGAAGGCCAATTGAACTATTTCGTCACAACTCCTTATTTAGGGCACACAAGCGATAACCCAACGGGGAAGGTCAGCCAGTAAAGAGGTCCCTTAGGCCGAAACTTATTTCCAATATTCAATGTCATTTTCAATACTCTTTTTAATCGGTATGTCTATATGGACAAACATAGACATATCACAATGAATCAATCATCGGTATCAGATGCATTTTGAGAATAATTGCAGTTCATAAAATACAAAGTTTGCATAATATCATATAATTGAAATGTGCAAGAAATGACATAGAGTACTCACCTAAAATAGAGGCTCGAAAATACAGATATTGAGTCTTGGATCACAGGTTAATCTAATAAATACAATAAAGGTTTAATTACGTATTCTAAATAAAGCCCAATTCTAAATATTGTGTTTTAATCCTGAAATAACTTGTTGTAAAAGGTTACTAAAACCATTTTCTTAAATTTTAATATTCATTCATCGTATTTAAAGAATTCAATTCCTAGTTCTTCCTAATCAGTCGGTTCCTAGTAGAGATGGAGGGTGACACGAGCAACCACTTAAATACCATCTCATCTAGACATAACATTTCCGAATTTATTCCCAGTAGAGATGGAGGGTCACAGATGCACCACTTAAATACCATCTCAACTAGACAAAATTTCCCCGGGACTGACTTTAGAATTATTTAAATGAGATTCCAAAATAACGAGCAATTGCTTACAAAAATCATTTTAAATAGCGTACATATATTTATAAACAAGTTGACATATTTTGAAAATAAAATCATTTTAGATTGTTTCCAAATTTTAAGTTTTGATTAGTGAAGTCTTTAGTGTATTTTACTAGCATAACTACTATGTAAAGCTATAAAATATGAAATTAAAACTATAAAAATGCATTATAACATTAAAATAAAATCGTACGTACGAAACAAATTCTTTCGTTGAAATTATAAAACACCTTCTTAAGATGTTTCCCAAGCTTTCTATCACTCTTTCTTACTATAATTCTCAAGGAATTGGTGTGAGTTTCAACTGAACCCTAAGGCCCTATTTATAGGGTTCCAAAAGTATTACAGTGTTGACATGGGTCTACATGATCAAGCATTTACGGTGGCAAGTCATCATTTGGGTGTCGCGTTTCGGGGTGGTCTTGCAGTCTTAAGATCACCAAATGATGACGAGTGTTTCAGCTTTGTCTCTAAAGACGACATGTGTTAGGTGGAGGTGACCAGCACGTGGTGGAAAGGTGATAAGGGTATAAGGGTCATTTCACACATGAAGCGTATTTTGGTAGTTTCACACTAGATATTTTCAATATTTCTTAGAGGTTCTTAAAAACATTTTATTTACAAAAAGGCCCCTTTTTATTTTTCATTTTGGTCCCTAAAACTTTCTTTATTAAAATCTAGTCCCCAAAGTCTTATGAAATTACATTTTCTACCTCGAAACTTATCATTTAGCTTAGTATGCGTCATAAAACTATAATTTAATCCAATTTACAATTGATTCTTCGTATTTAAAAAAATGGGATTTATTATATTAAGAACCCAAAATACCACATATGTAATAAGATAGCGGTTATAAGATAATAAGTAACATAAAATTGTAAAAACAAACTATATGAGCATATAAAAGTTGGGTCATTACATCCTACCATCCCCGTAAGAAGTTTGATCCCCAAACTTGACCTATTATAATTTTTAAATTTTCACTAACATATATTTTTCATCAAATCTGCGAAAAATACATTAATCTGTATTACACGATTTTTATAAAATTGTTATCCGTATATACTTAGAATTAACTTTCAATTTTATTCCATGGGTTGTAGAAAACTTTTCTTAGAATATAGACAAAACATCATCACAGTTATAATTAATTGATCTTGATGTTTTGTGAAGTAAAATAATTCTACGAAAATACTATTTCGCTCGATTATCTAAAGGTCTAGAAGTCTTTACGGGAAGGAAATGATATAAATGAATTAAACAATATTATATAACTTAAATGGAATCCTTAATACATCTAATATATTTATACCTCTTAGGTATTTTGATAATACAATTCTATTAGTATACACTAATAATTGTACCGACATAAAAATTTATTTTCAATTTCAGAATTCTATCCATTGATCATATTTCCAAAAGAATGTCTAAAACCTTATCCTCGTATTTCTTATAATTTCACCAAATGAGTAATTCATATAACTACATTCTAGATCTCACATCAAATATCAGTTAAAAATCAAAGATTAGCACATAGTCTAACTCTACTAATATTATCTTAGTCACTATCTAACGAATCACCAAATTGAATACGATTAACATCCTCTTATCTTCAAACAATGTATCATTAACTGAGTAATCCTATAGCGCAAGCAGTTCTGACATTATCTAGTCTTATAATTCGAGGTTAGGAACAATGTAACCGATCTCATCTTCAGCTAATCTACAAGTTCATAACCTATGCTCTGATACCACCTCTGTCACGACCCCGACCCTAAAATAGTAGGGAACGAGTGTCTTGACATGCAACCAAGGCATTCAATATTTTGGCCTTAAAATTTTCTCTTAAAATAAATGCAACGGAATACATTCACATGGTTATGAGTTGTAACTAGCGGAAAAGGTAACACATCATCAGAGCTTCTAAAACATAACTTCTTATTCTCATGGATAAATAGATTATATTACAAGTTGTGCCAGAATCACTTAAAGAGAAATAAATCCTCAAACCTTTCATTTTACACTAGCATCTAGCCACACATAAAACGTCAAAATATAATCTTCAACTCACTCTTCTCATATCCATCCTCATCTCTAACTTTAACCTGAAAAAGGGTTATTTATACAACGCCAACTAAAAGTTGAATAAGATTTAATCTCCTGACATTCCAAGGTTTTCAGAAAATAGATACCTATTCAAGTCAAAAGAGAAGGCATATACATATATGGATAGGAACTTGCAACAAATAGATATATATTTTGAAATGATAATATATATCACAATTGGATAGCTCAGAATAAGAAGAATGCAAGAAATAAAATGTGATATCTTTTTCTTTCAATCATATCATTTTAATGTCCAAGTACACTCTAATACCGTGTTCTTCTACCGTATTATACCCCGATAGTTGAGGGCCAATTGAACTATTTCGTCGCAACTCCTTATTTAGGGCACACAAGCGATAACCCAGCGGGGAAGGTCAGCCAGTAAAGACGTCCCTTAGGCTGAAACGTATATCCAATATTCAATGTCATTTTCAATACTCATTTAAATCGGTATGTCTATATGGACAAATATAGACATATCACAATGAATCAATCATCGGTATCAGATGCATTTTGAGAATAAAAGCAGTTCAGAAAATACATAGTTTGCATAATATCATATAATTGAAATGTGCAAGAAATGACATAGAGTACTCACCTAAAATAGAGGTTCAAAAATTCAGATATTGAGTCTTGGATAACAGGTTAATCTAATAAATACAATAAAGGTTTAATTATGTATTCCAAATAAAGCCCAATTCTAAATATTGTGTTTTAATCCTAAAATAACTTGTTGTAAAAGGTTACTAATACCATTTTCTCAAATTTTAATATTCATTCATCGTATTTAAAGAATTCAATTCATAGTTCTTACTAATTAGTCGGTTCCCAGTAGAGATGGAGGGTCAGAGGGTCAACCATTTAAATACCATCTCATCTAGACAGAACATTTTCGAATTTATTCCCAGTAGAGATGGAGGGTCATAGGGGCACCACTTAAATACCATCTCAAGTAGACAGAATTTAACCGGGACTGACTTTGGAATTACTTAAATGAGATTCCATAATAATGAGCAATTGCATACAAAAATCATTTTAAAACTGTATATATATTTTCAAACAAGTTGACATATTTTGAAAATAAAATCAATTTAGATTGTTCCAAATTCTAAGTTTTGATTAGTGAAGTCTTTAGTGTATTTTACCGGCAAAACTATTATGTAAAGCTATAAAATATGAAATTAAAACTATAAAAATGCATTACAACATTTAAATAAAATCATACCTACGAAATAAATTCTTTCTTCGAAATTATAGAACTCCTTCTTAAGATATTTTCCAAGCTTTCTCTCACTCTTTCTTACTATAATTATCAAGGAATTGGTGTGAGTTTCAACTGAACCCTAAGGCCCTATTTATAGGTTTTCAAAAGTAATACGGTGTTGACATGTGCCTAGATGATCAAACATTTACGATGGCAAGTCATCGTTTGGGTGTCGCACATGAAGCATATTTTGGTAATTTCACACTATATATTTTCAATATTTCTTAGAGGTCTATAAAAATATTTTATTTACAAAAAGGCCCCTTTTATTTTTCATTTTCGTCCCTAAAACTTTCTTTATTAAAATCAAGTCCCCAAAGTCTTATGAAATTATATTTTCTACCCCGAAACTTATCATTTAGCTTAGTATGCGTCATAAAACCTTAATTTGATCCAATTTACAGTTGATTCTTCATATTTAAAAAAATGGGATTTGTTATATTAAGAACCCAAAATACCACATATGTAATAAGATAATGGTTATAAGATAATAAGTAACACAAACTTGTAAAAGCAAACTATATGAGCAAATAAAAGTTGGGTCATTACATCCTACCCTCCTTATAAGAAATTTTGTCCCCAAACTTGACCTATTATAATTTTTAAATTTTCACTAATATATTTTTTTCATCAAATCTATGAAAAATACATTAATCGGTATTACACGATTTTTATAAAATAGTTATCCGTATATACTTAGAATTAACTTTCAATTTTATTCCATGGGTTGTAGAAAACTTTTCTTAGAATCTAGACAAAACATCATCACATTTATAATTAATTTATCTTGAAGTTTTGTGAAGTAAAATAATCCTACGAATATACTATTTCGCTCGATTGTCTAAAGGACTAGAAGTCATTACGGGAAGGAAATAATATAAATTAATTAAACAATATGATATAACTAAAATAGAATCCTTAATACATCTAATACTATTTATACCTCTTAGGTATTTTGATAATACAATTCTATTAGTATACACTAATAATAGTACCGATATAAAAATTTGTTTTCAATTTCAGAATTCTATCCATTGATCATATTTCCTAAAGAATGTCTAAAACCTTATCCTCGTATTTCTTAGAATTTCACCAAATGAGTAATTCATATAACTACATTCTAAATCACACATCACATATCTGTTAAAAATCAAAGATTACCACATAGTCTAACTCTACTAATATTATCTTAGTCACTATCTAATGCATCACCAAATTGAATACGATCAACATCCTCTTATATCTTCAAACAATGTATCACTAACTGAGTAATCCTCTAGCGCAAGCAGTTCTGACAGGATCTAGTCTTATAATTCTAGGTTAAAAACAATCTAACCGATCTCATCTTCGGCTAATCTACAAGTTCATAACCTATGCTCTGATACCACCTCCGTCATGATCCCGACCCAAAAATAGTAGGGAACGAGTGTCTTGACATGTCACCAAGGCATTCAATATATTAGCGTTAAAATTTTCTCTTAAAATAAATGCAACGGAATACATTCACGTGGTTATGAGTTGTAACTAGCTGAAAAGGTAACACATCATCAGATCTTCTAAAACATAACTTCTTATTCTCATAGATAAATAAATTATACTAAAAGTTGTGCCAGAATCACTTAAAGAAAAATAAATCCTCAAACATCTCATTTTACATTAGCATCTAGCCACACAAAAAACCTCAAAATATAATCTTCAATTCACTCTTCACATATCCATCCTCATCTCTAACTATAACCTGAAAAAGGGTTATTTATACAACGTCATCTAAAAGTTGAATAAGATTTAATCTCTTGACATTCCAAGGTTTTTAGAAAATAGATACCTATTCAAGTCAAAAGAGAAGGCATATACATATATGGATAGGAACTTGCAGTAAATAGATATATATTTTGAAATGATAGTACATATATCACAATTGGATAGCTCAAAATAAGAAGAATGCAACAAATAAAATATGATATCTTTTTCTTTCAATCATATCATTTTAATGGCTAAGTACACTCTAATACCGTGTTCTTCTACCATATTATACCCCGATAGTTGAGGGCCAATCGAACTATTTCGTCACAACTCCTTATTTAGGGCACACCAACGATAACCCAATGGGGAAGGTCAGTCAGTAAAGAGGCCCGTTAGGCCGAAACATATTTCCAATATTCAATATCATTTTCAATACTCATTTTAAATGGTATGTCTATATGGACAAATATAGACATATCAAAATGAATCAATCATCGGTAACAGATGCATTTTGAGAATAATTGTAGTTCATAAAATACATAGTGTGCATAATATCATATAATTGAAATGTGCAAGAAATGACATAGAGAACTCACCGAAAATAGAGGCTCGAAAATACAGATATTGAGTCTTGGATCACAGGTTAATTTAATAATTACAATAAAGGTAAAATTACGTATTCTAAATAAAGCCCAATCCTAAATATTGTGTTTTAATCCTAAAATAACTTGTTGTAAAAGGTTACTAAAACCATTTTCTCAAATTTTAATATTCATTCATCGTATTTAAAGAATTAAATTCATATATCTTCCCAATCAGTCGGTTCCCAGTAGAGATGGAGGGTCACAGGGGTAACCACTTAAGTACCATCTCATCTAGACAGAACATTTCCTAATTTATTCCCAGTAGAGATGGAGGGTCACAGGGGCACCACTTAAATACCATCTCAACTAGACAGAATTTCACCGGGACTGACTTTGGAATTTCATAAATGAGATTCCATAATAACGAGCAATTGCTTACAAAAATCATTTTAAAAACCGTATATATATTTTCAAACTAGTTGACTTATTTTGAAAATAAAATCAATCTAGATTTTTTCCAAATTTTACGTTTTGATTAGTGTAGTCTTTAGTGTATTTTACTGGCATAACTACTATGTAAAGCTATAATATATGAAATTAAAACTATAAAAATGCATTACAACATTTAAATAAAATCATACCTATGAAATAAATTCTTTCGTTGAAATTATAGAACTCCTTCTTAAGATATTTCTGAAGCTTTCTAGTACTCTTTCTTACTATAATTCTCAAGGAATTGGTGTTAGTTTCAACTGAACCCAAAGGCCCTATTTATAGGTTTCCAAAAGTATTACAGTGTTGACATGTGTTTAGATGATCAAGCATTTATGGTGGCAAGTCATCGTTAGGGTGTCGTGTTCCGGGGTGGTCTTGCAGTCTTAACAGCACCAAATGATGACAAGTGTTTCAGCTTTGTCTTTAACGACGACATGTGTAAGGTGGAGGTGACCAGAACGTGGTGGAAAGATGATAAGGGTATAAGGCTCATTTCACACATGAAGGGTATTTTGGTAATTTTACACGATATATTTTCAATATTTCTTAGAGGTCCTTAAAAATATTTTATTTTCAAAAAGGCCCCTTTTTTAAAAATTTTGTCCCTAAAAGTTTCTTTATTAAAATCAAGTCCCCAAAGTCTTATGAAATTACATTTTCTACCCCGAAACCTATAATTTAGCTTAGTATGCGTCATAAAATTTTAATTTGATCCAACTACAGTTGATTCTTCATATTTAAAAAAATGGGATTTGTTATATTAAGAACCCAAAATACCACATATGTAATAAGGTAACGGTTATAAGATAATAAGTAACACAAAATTGTAAAAACAAACTATATGAGCATATAAAAGTTGGATCATTACATCCTACCATCCCCATAAGAAGTTTGATCCCCAAACTTGACCTATTATAATTTTTAAATTTTCACTAACATCCTTTTTTCATCAAATCCGCGAAAAATACATTAATCTGTATTACACGATTTTTATAAAATAGTTATCCGTATATACTTAGAATTAACTTTCAATTTTATTCCATGGGTTGTAGAAAACTTTTCTTAGAATCTAGACAAAACATCATCACATTTATAATTAATTGATCTTGAAGTTTTGTGAAGTAAAATAATCCTACGAATATACTATTTCGCTCGATTGTCTAAAGGACTAGAAGTCATTACGGGAAGGAAATGATATAAATTAATTAAACAATATGATATAACTTAAATGGAATCCTTAAGACATCTAATACTATTTATACCTGTTAGGTATTTTGATAATATAATTCTATTAGTATACACTAATAATAGAACCGATATAAAAATTTATTTTCAATTTCAGAATTCTATCCATTGATCATATTTCCAAAAGAATGTCTAAAACCTTATCCTCGTATTTTTTAAATTTCCACCAAATGAGTAATTCATATAACTACATTCTAAATCTCATAGCAAATTCCTGTTAAAAATCAAAGATTTCCACATAGTCTAACTCTACAAATATAATCTTAGTCATTATCTAATGCATAACCAAACTGAATACGATCAAGATTCTCTTATATCTTTAAACACAGTATCAGTAAATGAGTAATCCTCTTGTGCAAGCAGTTCTGACATGATCTAGTCTTATAATTCTAAGTTAGGAACAATCTAACCGATCGCATCTTCATCTAATCTACAAGTTCATAACCTATGCTCTGATACCACCTCCGTCACGACCCCGACCCAAAAATAGTAGGGAACGAGTGTCTTGACATGCCAACATGGCATTTAATATTTTGGCCTTAAAATTATCACTTAAAATAAATGCAACAGAACACATTCACGTGGTTATGAGTTGTAACTAGTTGAATAGGTAACACATCATCAGAGATTCTAAAACATAACTTCTTATTCTCATAGATAAATAAATTATATTACAAGTTGTGTCAGAATCACTTAAAGAGAAATAAATCCACAAACATCTCATTCTACACTAGCATCTAGCCACACAACAAATCTCAAAATATAATCTTCAATTCACTCTTCACATTTCCATCCTCATCTCTAACTATAACCTAAAAAAGGGTTATTTATACAACGTTAGCTAAAAGCTGAATAAGATTTAATCTCCTGACATTCCAAGGTTTTCAGAAAATAAATACCTATTCAAGTCAAAAGAGAAGGCATATACATATATGGATAGGAACTTGCAGTAAATAGATATATATTTTGAAATGATAGTATATATATCACAATTGGATAGCTCAGAATATTAAGAATGCAACAAATCATGTGTGATATCTTTTTATTTTAATCATATCATTTTAATGGCCAAGTACACTCTAATACCCTGTTCTTCTACCGTATTATACCTCGGTAGTTGAGGGTCAATCGAACTATTTTGTCACAACGCCTTATTTAGGGCATACCAGCGATAACCCAGCTAGGAAGGTGAGTCAGTAAAGAGGTCCTTTAGGCCGAAACTTATTTGCAATATTCAATGTCATTTTCAATACTCATTTTAATCGGTATGTCTATATGGACAAATATAGACATGTCACAATGAATTAATCATCGGTATCAGATTCATTTTGAGAATAAAAGCAGTTCACAAAATACATAGTTTGCATAATATCATATAATTGAAATGTGCAAGAAATGACATAGAGTAATCACCTAAAATAGAGGCTCGAAAATACAGATATTGAGTCTTGGATCACACGTTAATCTAATGAATACAATAAAGGTTTAATTACATATTCTAAATAAAGCCCAATTCTAAATATTGTGTTTTAATCCTAAAATAACGTGTTGTAAAAGGTTGCCAAAACTATTTTGTCAAATTTTAATATTCATTCATCATATTTAAAGAATTCAATTCATAGTTCTTCCTCATCAGTCGGTTCCCTATAGAGATGGAGGGTCACAGGGGCAACCCCACTTAAATACCATCTCATCTAGACAGAACATTTTCGGATTTATTCCAAGTAGAGATGGAAGGTCACAGGGGCACCACTTAAATACCATCTCAACTAGATAGAATTTCACCAGGACTGACTTTGGAATTACTTAAATGAGATTCCATAATAACGATCAATTCTTACAAAAATCATTTTAAAAAGCGTATATATATTTTCAAACAAGTTGACATATTTTGAAAATAAAATCAATTTAGATTGTTTCCAAATTTTATGTTTTGATTAGTGAAGTCGTTAGTGTATTTTATCGGCATAACTACTATGTAAAGCTATAAAATATGAAATTAAAACTATAAAAATGCATTACAACATTTAAATAAAATCATACCTACGAAATAAATTCTTTCTTCGGAATTACAGAACTCCTTCTTAAGATATTTCCCAAGCTTTCTATCACTCTTTCTTACTATAGTTCTCAAGGAATTGGTGTGAGTTTCAACTGAACCCTAATACCCTATTTATAGATTTCCAAAAGTATTACGGTGTTGACATGTGTCTAGGTGATTAAGCATTTATGGTCGCAAGTCATCGTTTGGGTGTCGCGTTTCGGGGTGGTCTTGCAGTCTTAACATCACCAAATGATGACAAGTTTTTCATCTTTTTCTCTAAAGACGACATGTGTAAGGTGGAGGTGACCAGCACGTGGTGGAAAGGTGATAGGGGTATAAGGGTCATTTCACACATGAAGAGTATTTTGGTAATTTTACACTATATATTTTTAATATTTCTTAGAGGTCCTTAAAAATATTTTATTTATGAAAAGGCCCCTTTTTATTTTTCATTTTTGTCCCTAAAACATTCTTTATTAAAATCAAGTCCCCAAAGTCTTATGAAATTATATTTTCTACCCCGAAACTTATCATTTAGCTTAGTATGCGTCATAAAATTTTAATTTGATCCAATTTATAGTTGATTCTTCATGTTTAAAAAAATGGGATTTGTTATATTAAGAACCCAAAATACCACATATGTAATAAGATAACGGTTATAAGATAATAAGTAACACAAAATTGTAAAAACAAACTATATGAGCATATAAAAGTGGGTCATTACAGAACATCTGAAGCAGAGTATATATGTAATGCACAAATATACAAAGTGGAGTTAGATTCAGAGTGTACGCCTATAACGAGGAAGTTTAAGTGGTTGTTCGATAAAATTGGGGTGAAGAATAACACCTGCGTGGTCATCACAAGGAGGATTTTAGAATTAGTACAACAGTAATGGGATACCTCTCTTAACTGACATGGACCCATATGATGATTGATCAAGAGTTACACCTTAGAGGTTGTCTTCTCGAAAGTAGATAGGCAGGTGCCTTATTTTCATAATCTCCTCTCTACGTATGAATCTTGATTAACGGGATCATTTTTCCTAGAGAGATAATGGATGGAGGAGCGTTCATAAATATCATGCCCATCAGCACATTGCATGAGATAGGCCTCTCTCAAGAGAATATAGTACTAGTGCCACTGGTGATTTGGGGTTTTGATAGTGTTAGCATGCAATCACTAGGCAATGTGAACGTGGGAATCAAGCTGGGTAATTTTACTTCCCACATTAAGTTTGACATCATCAACTCCAATACCAGCTACAATATTCTAATAGGGATGGTGTGGAGGCACACTCGTGAAATAGTTCCCTCAACGTATCATCGGTGTGCCAAGGCCAGCATTCACGGTACTAAAATAGTGATAAAGTGACAGAGAAACCATTTTCCATAGAATAGGTCCATCTGGTAGATGCGACATTTTACATCAAAATCAATGAAGAAAGAAGGAACTCATCAAGAAAATTAAAGGGGAAACAGGTGGTTAGAGGAGATTCTCAACCAATAATGTTTGTTTATGATTGAATGGGTTAAAGAGTGATCCCATAAGAAGAAAAAAGGGAAAGGAAAGAGGAAGTGTGAGGAAGTGGTTATACCACCGCGTATATGCAAGAAAGTTGTGCTCTCACATGGCAAAGTTATATATCTCTTATAACGGTCTGTGCCGATGGCATTCTGGGGTGAGAACGTCAACTCGGCACTGGAATGCTTCGTAGTAGACGAATCAGGCATCATTGAGCACGTGGAAAAACCTAAAAATGCACTCGAATGTATGCAAGATGGTCCAAGGGACCAATTCCAGGAGTTAAAGGATATAAACTCGGGATTAGAAGGGGGAAGTAAAACCCATTCTAATCTCCAAGGGGCTAGATCCGAAGCAAAGAGAAGAGGCCATTAGATTTCTTTAGGAATTCGTAGACGTGTTTGCATGGAAGTATACGAAAATGTTGGGATAGACCCAGAGCTGAGTTCTCACAAATTGAACGTCCCTCCCACTGCCCTTCCAGTAAGGAAAGCCACTCGCACATACAAAGTAATGATGGACCTGAAGAACAAATCAGAACTAGAAAAGATGTTAGCAGGGGAGGAATTCATTAAGCCCATCCAACACCCAATATGAATTTTCAGTTTTGTGCATGTAGCTAAGAAAGACAAGAGCTAGATAAGAATTTGTGTAGACTATCGAGATATGAATCGGGCCTACCCGGAAGATGAGTTTCCACTTCCCAATATCAATATCTTTGTGTACGCCAATGCAAGCCATAAAATGTACAGTTTTATGGATGGGTATGTTGGCCATAACAAGATTAGAATGCATTCGACTAATGCCGAAAAATTTCTTTTCGCACCCTATTGGGGAACTTCCATTATACTGCCATGCCCTTTGGGCTAAATAATGTGGGTGCCATGTAACATTATACCATGATGGCCATATTGGAGTTCTATGTAAAAGATCTAGTGGTAAAGTCAAGGAAGGAGAGTAGACACATTTATGATCTGAGTTGGGTGTTTGAAAGATGCCTCAAGTATAAGATGAAGATGAACCCCTCAAAATGCACTTTGGGGGTAACAACAAGACGATTTCTAGGTTTTGAAGTAAATTGGCAGGGATTGTCGGTGGATGAAGAAAAAAAGAAAGCCATCCTACTGATGCCACCGCTAAAAAGCCAGAGGCTGCTTAAAAGTTTCTTAAGGAAGGTTTCTTACCTAAGGAGATTCATACCAGCACTAGTGGAGGTGACCCATCGGTTCACTCCACTGATGAAAGAAAAATCCAAATGGGTTTGAGGAGATGCACATACGAAGACTTTTGAGAAAATCAAAGAGATATTGACATCGCCCTTAACTATGGTACCACCAGAGGTGGGCGCACCATTACTGCTCTACCTGACTTCGATGGAGAGGTCCATAAGAGACTCACTTTCCCAAGAAAGAGCAGAGAGACATATACACTACTTATTGCGCGTAATTTTTAGCACTAAGTCCAGTTACACTAGTGTGGAAAGGCACTGCTTAGCCTTAGTATCTGTTCCTTAGAAATTGAAGCACTATCCACTGGCCTTCACAGTACATATCATCACCAAGTGTGATCTTATTAAGTTCCTTTTAGTATGAACGGTCTTAGCAGGAAGAGCAGCGAGGTGGTTCTTGATCATGTATGAATACTATTTGAAGTTCATGGACCTAAAAGCTATTAAGAGTCAAGTAGTAGGAAATTTATTAGCTCACTTACCACGTTAGGATTTTGAGCCTCCCAATGAAGAATTTCCAGGAAATAAATTCCAAGCCTGCCTAGGTGAGGAAATGGAAGAATGGAAGATGGATTTTGACGGCTCTTGCGCCCAAGGGACAGGTGTAGTGGGAATTATTTCTCAAATTGTAAAGAAAATGTCACCCTCTCTTTCAAGATTGATTTTAATTGTTCAAATAATGAAACAGAGTATGAGGCTCTCATCTTGGATCTGTTAAAAGCGTTAAGGAGGGGGGTCAAGGTGTTGTGCATTCGAGGGGACTCTAACTTGGTAGTGACACAAGTTAGTAGAGAGTTTGGCCTCAAACACGCTAACATAATCCCATATCAATCAATTATTCAAACATTATTCAGCCAATTCTTAAAAATGACAATTGAGAGGCACGCTTGAATAATGAATCGGCACCCTGATGTGTTGGATACTAAAGTGCAAAAGCTAGAGATGGAAGAGAAGGAAGCCACCATCATAGTTTAGTGAAGAACGGTGCCAACCACAGTAAAGTCCTTATTTCTAAGTGATGAGCCGGAGGATTAGAGGTGCCCATAGTTACACAGTTGGAGATAAGAAAAGGACAAATGAAGATATCTGGCCTAGTAAACTACCATATACTCCAAGTCGCACTTTACTTCAAGAACCCTGGAGGATTTTTATCAAGATGTGTGGGAGAGAAAGAGGCCAAAAAAGTCTGGCAAGAATGCATGGGAGGCATTGTGGGGATACAAACATTCCCCTTTATAGTCAATTATCGGAGGGGGGGTACTATTAGCCCACCATGAGCGCAAAAGTTGCTCGTCTACAACAGGGTTGCTTAAAGTGCCAGAGCCAGTTCAATAAACCTTTCGAGGCCAATTTTATGGAAGAATTTGAAGATTGGAGGCAACCCTACATATCGTATCTGAAGGATGGAGAGCTACCAATAAAGGGTTGATGAGATCAATTTGAAGAAGAGAGAAGACCGCTTATACCTGGTAGATGAGGACCACTATGCAAGAGGATATAATGAGATACCATTAAAGTATATGTCCAAGGTGGATAATAAAAAAGGTGATGAAGGAGGTCCATGATCCTTCTCACATAAAGGGAGATAAGTTATACAATCAGTTGATGACACTAGGGTATTATTGGCCAATAATGGAGGTCAATTCTATCCACTGTGTGAAAATGTGTAGGGCATGTCAAGTGCATGGTAATTTTTTGCACGCCCCCTCAGTCAGTATACAGAGCTTAGCAACCCCCGAACCCTTCCACACTTGGGAGTTCGATCTAGGAGGCCAGATCAGCCCAGGATCTCATGGCAAAACATTCATCTTAGTTTCTACGGAGCTGTATACCAAGTGGGAACAAGCAATCACCCTAAGGAGAGTGATCTCTCAGGTGGTGCCCCAATTCATCAGGAAGTACATCATATTCAGATTTAGCAACCCTAAGGTGAATCTCATAAAAAATTGGATGCAGTTTGTATGCAAGGAGATAGGGCTCCTGAATGACAAATACAAAATTGTGCATAATTAAAGGGAATGGCCAAGCGGCGGCCACAAATAAGACGTGATCAACATCCTGAAAAAGATGTTGGAAGACATGTTGGGATCATGGGACGAAAAATTTTGGATAGTTTTACAGGCCTATAGAACATCGAATAGAAAACCAACGGGGTTTACTCCATTCTCACTGGTTTATGGAACTAAAGTTGTCCTACTGATGGAGTTGGCAATACCCTCAGATAGAGTGTTTTTTATTAATGGCCTCATACTAGATCCCCAACATGTACATTTGTAATCATTGGATGAGCATAGAGATAAGGCCAGGGAGAACTTCAAAGTCTACACTCAATAGCTATCTAGGGCTTATGAAAATTTGTTTAAGCCTAAGGAGTTCCAAGTAGAGGACTTGGTCTTACGGCATCCACTCACCATCTGCGGAGCATGTCAGTGTCAAAATTCAAGATGAACTGGGAAGGGCCCTTTATGGTACGATAGGTAGGCAAGTCAGGTTACTTCCAACTACCCGAGACTGAGAGTGAATGTCTCTAGTCCATCGACTATAAGTGGTTAAAAATTAGTATGCCTAGTTCTTTCCAAGTTTCATTTCTTTTAAAAGTTTGAACATCTTGCTCTAGAAAATACATGTTTTTTGTAAAGTGAATGATGAGCACAATCATTGTAAACAATGCAAACACTAACTATAGTGCAAGAAAATGAATGCGAGTTATTTTGACCAATATTTGATAATTTGTGTATGATTTATTGACCTACATGGATTACTGATAGACTATGAGTACTTGCTCAATAATAAGTTGTAAAGTGGGTGCATCCAGAATATTTTTTTTTTTAAAAAGGTAGTGGAACCCTCAAGTAAACTGAACAGGATTTTGAATTTCAAAGTTTATAAGAGGGTCCATGACATAAGGAACTTTCCATGTTATAATTGGGGGGGTAAATCTATCCCAAAGATAAAGTATAGTGAGTAAAGTCCTTATAGACATAACTGTTCAAATATCCCGTCGACTAGCAGGAGGTTGCCCTCCTTATAATAAAAAAATATATATTATTTTTCTATAGACCTTTAATCTAAGAATATGTTCTAACTTACGATCTAAATAATTATTTGATTGATTTCATAAGAATGTGCAGAGGAGGGTCCACCCCGCCCTCTAAGATTTTTTTCTTATAGTTGAAAATTTTCCAAGTAAAATAGGGAACAAGGACCTTGCAGACTAGGGGTAGTTTTATTAAAAAAGAAATCATTATTCTTTTTATTTATTTACATTTTGATTGTTATCCTTTGATTATTTGGGAAGGAGAAAGGGTCACCCTCCTCCAGTTGTTCCCCTAAAAATGCATATTTGACAAGTACTCTAGAGTTAGAGGGGTAACTTTAAAAATGATAACTTGCTCGATCATGTACAAGTACCCTACAAAGTACGGGGCAGTGCAACGAACTATGGCTCTCATATAAAATAAAGCAGTTCACAGTAAATAAATGCCAAGTAACATAGAGGCAAAGTAAAAAAGATAGAAGACAAATAGATGAAGACAAAATGATTTTTTTCATTAGTATAAGAAAGGACTTTACATGTACAAAAAGAAATGGAGAGTACATAAAAATTGGGAAAAATTTAGATCTAAAAAAACCAATCTATTAGATAGAATAAAAAAGATGTTCTCCTGTGAGTGTATGCCGACACAAGATGGAGCTGCCTCCTCAATTAACGGCTCCTCCAACTTGGCCATTTTGTCCTCAATCTTAGTGTCACCATCCTCAAGCTTGGTCAACTTGGCCTGGAGTGACTGGATCTGACTCCAGATCTGAATGGCATTGTTGAGCCCTAGACTGCCTGGACGTGTGAAGCCTCATCATCTTATTGAATGGGGTGGTCAGAAAGTGGCTAACTGTAGTGTCAAGAAAATCCAATTAAAAATGATAGACCCTTTGAAGATAATGGAGTGCCTATAGGAATAGTGAAGTTTGATCACTGGTTAAGTCAATAGGAGGAGTGGATAGGAAGTCATGGATGTAGGTGGTGAGGGAATTCCAATTGAAGATGGTAAGGCTATTAATGTTGATAACACTCTAGGAAGGTGATGTTCAAATATCATCTCCATCACCTCATGCTCGTGGCTCTTGAATCTTTTAGGCTGCTCCTCACACCATAGTTACCTCATAAAGTCCTCAGGAGCCTCCATCTCAATATCGTCACAACCATTGTTATGGGACTCAAGCTCATAAGGGAGGAAGCAGGACTCCTCTCCTGAACCACAAGCACCATCCGAGTGAGTAGCCTCAGAACTTTGCCCCTCCTCATCAGCTACCTCAACAGGATCACTCACACGACCTTGAATTTAAGAAACACATAAATGTTAAATCAAAGAAAGGAAATCAAGTAGCTGAATGAATTTTCTAAAAAAAGAATCAAGAAATAGAAAAGTTTGCCCCAAGGCTTAAAGGGGTGAGTATGTTGCCAGAAAAGCGAGAAAATGCTCCTAGAGGCACAACGCCAACCTGAAAAAAGGCAAAGCAAATATAATGTCAGCAAATGATTTATTAATCAATAGACTCTAAAGAAACAAATTAAAATAAATCAGGTATGAAACTTTAATACCTGAGGAGTGCTTAGTGTTGCACTCATAGCCTATTCTGCAGAACTACGAACATCATCCTCGCTAACCTAAAAATAACGAAGCATGGGTACGATGGATGGAAACTTGCATAGTAAAAGTAAGAATGAAAATAGGGTAGAAAAGAGTAAGATGTATGATTGTATAATACCTCTCTCTTAACCACTTCCCCTAACTGTCCCACAGTCATTGGGAGAGTCACAACATTAACCTGAGAATAAGGAAACAATTAATGTTAGCGAACACTTGCATAGAAAAATCAAGATGAAAATATGTAACACATTCATTAAATACCAGAGTATTCTCTCCTGAGATGTCAGCTAAATGTTCCACAAACACGGGAACATGTGTTGTACTAACCTAAAAACAAAGAAATAGGGAAGTATTAACAAACACTTGAACAAAAAAATCAAATCATAAAGAAACAGCAAGTAAAACAGAATAAGTACCAGTGAAGCCTCTTATGCAATGCTAGACTGGAGTTCCACAGTCACAAGAACATGTGCAGTATCGATGTGAGAACAAATATAAAGGTCTCGCAGGTAAATGGACCTCAGCTGCATATATGTCAAGAAAAGTGACTTGCACAAGAAAAAAAGACATGTATAACAGACAAATATGTCAGAAGTAATACCTGAATAGTCACCGCCACGGTACTCATGATAGATCCCGTAAATCATGGGACTCAGTTGTGCTAACCTAAATACAAGTAGATAAAGAAGTGTTAGCAAGAACTGTGGAAGTAAATGGAAGAGATGCATGTAAAATATATAGTACCTGTGGGGTCACCGCCCCAGGATTTGTCGTAAAATCCACAAGCAAAGGCTTAGCAATGCTAGCACGAGAGAAAAGAAATAGAGTAATGTTAATAAATGACTGGAACTAGAAAGTAAATCTTAGAAGATATTTTTTAAGTAAATATCTGGGGAGGCACTATCAGGGTTCCCATGCTCAACCACGTAGAAAAAAGGGCATCACTACCAGCAGGAGTCACCTGAGGAATCACCACATATGTCACTAGTGAAGAAGTTCCATGAATCAACTAATACATAGATAGACAAGAACAAAGTCAGAACTAAGATGAACTTATGGCCACAAGTAAAGGTAGTGCGAGAATAACAAAGAAATGTCTAAAGTACTAGGTCCCCTGAGAGGGAGGAAGGTTGTAAACGACCACCAAAGTAGCCGATGCAATAGTTTTGGTATGTTTATTAATAAGTATGTTAGAAATGAATACATTAAAAGAAAGAGTAATGCTAATAGTGTGATTAATACCTGAGAGGATACAAGAGCCTATGAAACAGGCTCACTGGCAGCGATAGTGAAGATCGACTGAGATCGAAAAGGATGCATGTATGGTCTATTATCCATCAGCACATAAACTAGGGGATAAATATCTACCCAGATGGTGATAGACTTGGAATAGTAACCCCGATGAGCAACACCGCCCCCCAGTGGTGGAAGGGATACATGAAGGGGAACACTGCAAAAAGAAAGACAAAAGAAACAAAGATATTTTAAGTTTGAGGCATGCATAAAAACTTAGACAAAAAAAGATAATAGAAATGAAAAAATTCAAATACCTCTAGAGATGAAGGGGTAGAAAGCCTAGTTGAAGAATTGCCCACTACAGAAGAGACTAGAAGTGGGATAGTACGGCTAGGAAAAATAGTCTAGTGTAAGTGCATAGAGAGAAATACATCAAGATACGCCTAAGAGGAAACAAATTAAAAGACTTAGAGAGGTTTATTATTACCTGAACATAACGAGAAGACACGAAAGAGGTCCTCATAACTGTGGAAAACATATAAGAAAGCTGCAGGGTCAACATAAGTGAAATATGAAAAAAAAAACTAGAAAAAAAGAGTATTACTAGAATGAGAAAGGAAAACCTCTCTAGTCAATCCCAGGGAAGAAATAATCATGGAGTTCTTTTACCTTTGAAAAGGTACTGGGACAAGAGGAGAAACAGGTGAGGTGGTGGTTCTCACCCTGGAGGAGACACTCGACGCAACCAAAGAAACATGTGCATAGTAATAAAATTTGAAGTTATAAAGAACTGAGCAAAGAAATAGAAAAGGAAAACTTATAATATTTGGGAGTGTTATCTTCCCATAAGGTAGTTGCCCAGTTGTAGGGCTTGTGGCGGAAGGGGACTATATCATGTCGCTATCCTCACTAGCACACTCCCTCTAAATTGGAAATAAAGTACAAGCATCAGATCCACATTCATCATGAAGATCAATGACACCCATGTCATTTGAATAAGAATTGATGTCATCATAGGAAGGAGTGCTTCCATAATCAACCAGTTCCTCTTCAACTGAGCGAGAAGGGGAACCAGCAAGTGAAATCTCATAACTAGAAGTTTCACTAAGTAAAGATGAGTTAACTAGAGTCCTTCAGCAACAGGGCAGATGAAATGGATGGATCCTGAGTAAATATGCCCAATACTTCTAAGCCTTTCCCTCGAACAGTGTCTGACCCTTGGTCTGGGACAGAGGAAGGAGCAGTATCCTCAGTACCAAAATGTTTTCTTCTTCTTGCTCACCTTGGTCTTCATAGGATAAGGAGGGGGAGCAGGAGCACTAATAGGAGAAGGAAAAAAGTTTGACAAATCAATTTCAGGGGGTTTTCTCTTAAAGGAAGCCTGGGACTTGGACTTCCCCATTCCTTTGGACTTAGTAGGTTGTGGCTCGGGGTGTTTGGTGTGGATGGTTTTATCGAGCAGGGGCCTTACCAAAATAGGTGTGCCCTTATCGAGAGGGGTGTTAATAGTTATGCTACAATAGCAAAATTCTTTCTTTGTTCTTTTGCCTAAGTACTTATAATTATTTGGGATCTTAGTGCGGATGGTCTCGTGAGGACCATCCTTTACACATTTATGAATAAAGGCCACTTGCATCTACCACAGAGTAAACAAAAAATAAGTAAAAGAAGGTAGATAGTCGCGAGCAAGCACAAATAGGCTACCAAGGCCATCCACTTTATTTAGTATCCCGTCTAAAGTGAAATTGACGTTTGCAACAAATTATATCTCTGAGGGGGAAGTGATCGAAGGATAAACTTGGGAGTAAACACCCTAGTCATACCCAAACTTCTGCCTAACTCTCTCAGAATGATAAAACTCCACACCTTGACCCAAATTAGTCAAGGAAGAGTAAATGGAAGGAGCGTGGTCATCACGTCAATGTGGGGGCAAGTAGCCACAGACTCCATATTAGAGAGGCAGTAGAAGGTGCCTTAAGAGGATGAGAAAGACTCCTAAGTGAAAATTATACCTACTCGCTTGCAATATGGGAGAAAGAAAAAATCATCAACATTGTCTATTAAAGTCCCCAATTGTCTCTTTGGGACCTTCTTGTGCCACCTTGTAATTCAAGCAGCCTCGTTGTGGCAGGCCCTCTCCTCGAGGGAAATGTTTAGAAATCTCTCAAATAGAGAAGCCGTCAGGAGGAAGGAGTTCGTGAATTTAGTGGCATCATGATGACCACAAGATTGCTCGACATCTTCATAAGCACGGTCAATCCAATTATATAAAGACCCTGGAGTCAAGGCTGCGAGGGGAACAACCCTCCCTTAAGAAAATCTAACTTCCAGTCTGAATAACAACTCACGAGGGGAGTCGTCTAGCCTCCCATGTCACAAAAATCCACTAAAAATGTCAAAAAAAGCAGCCAGGTGTGAAAGAGAGTTGATTTTTGGGCCATCATGTCTCTTGGCCTCCCTGTTCGAGTTCTCTCCCTTAGAAAGATGCTTAAAATCTCTAAACCATTACCTTTTCCATTTGGCAAACAAGTGATTGGTAGCACTAGTTTTATTGATAGCAACATATTTAGAGCAATCATCAAGAACTAAGTGAAGCTCATGTAGTGTCTCTTCCTCTTGGGAATCCTCGAAGCCATCAGTAAAGACATGTCCCCTAAGTAAGGCAAGCCTGTTAACTCATAAATATCAAAGTAATGGTAAATTCACCCCACCCAATCACAAAGGAGTGTGAGTCTCTGCTCCAATTAGAGGCTAATAAATTAAAGGTAGTTGCATGTTTGGCGATGATACATGTCTCTAAACTATCAATAACCCTAGTGAGCCCAAGCCCCTCTATGATAACCTTGTGAGAGGGAGTGGCAAAGACATGATTCACCCAGAGGTCCCACTCGTCTGGGGCACCTCCAAAAACATTGACATGAATATTGGAGTCTAGGAAATCATCCCTATCCACTCTAATTCTAAGAATACTATCAGAAAAAAATGATGGGAAGGTCATGGGACTCACCTAGGTCAACTTGAGGCGGCTTAACTATCTTAGCAATGAAATCTTGCTCGAAATGGGCTAGTGAGGGCATGAAAGTGGCATTCTCCCCAAAGTAAGGGGCAAGACGATACAAGTTGAAATCTCACTTTGAGAGTTTGTCCAAGTATTCCTTCTGTGACTTGATGAGGGTGGCCATAGATGAGACCCCCTGAAGAAGAACCATCAATGGTGGTGGAAGAAGCACTGACAATTGTCGTGGCCACGGTGATAATACCGATGTCCAAAATAGTGGATATCGCTAGAGAAATGGGCAAAGAAACCACCAACAACTTGCTGTTGCTGCTGTGGTGGTGATGGCAAAAGAGGTAGTTCTGGAAGAAAAGATTATTGAAATCGTGTTTGAAGGTTGTAAACTGAAAATGGCTATGAAATTTTTTTCTCTTTCTTTCTCAATAAGCTCTGAGGAGTTTGAGATGGTAAAGGTAAAAAATGAATTCTAATTTTAAAGGAGCATTTTATATTAAAAAGGCAACGTGCGTTTGTGTGGCAAAAATATAAAAAAATAAATACCCAAAATATGGGATGCAGGCTCTCAGATTGACACGAATCTCGTCGTGGCCATAAATGGAGGCTGAAGTGAAAAAACCACTTAATGGTCAAAGATTAATGGTGAAAAGGCTAGAGAACCTTTCAAATTCCAAGAAGAAGAAATGATTTTTTCCAAAGTCCTTTGGTCTACCCAACACAAAAGACTTTGCATGAGGGGACTAATATAGATGGGTACTCCCTCGCTAAATGAATTTTATAAGACTGGGGCGAAGGGGTTCACTTAGAGTGGATCCACTGCCCAAGATTGACATGACTCAGAAGAAATGCCCAGGGTGAGAGAACTCACCTTGAGTGGCCCCTCTACCCAAGATTGATATTATTTAAGAAATACCCAGGGTGAGGGGACTCACCTTGAGTGGCCCCTCTTCCCAAGATTGACTTACAATAGAAGAAAGGTGTAGAGGACTCACCTTGAGTGGCTCCTCTGCCCAAGCTTGATACTACAAAAAATAATATCTTAGGGTGAGGGAGTCCAGTTTGAGCATCTCCTACTGCCCCAAGGTTGACTCACTAGTGAAAATAGCCTAGGGCGAGGGGGTCTACTTCGAGTAGCTCCACTGCCCCAAGATTGACATTATTAAATATGCCCCAGGGCGAAGGGTCCACTTCGAGTGGTACCATTGTCCAAGATTGATACTGTAGAAAATGACCAAGGGTGAGGGGACTCACCTTGAGTGGACCCTCTTCCCAAGATTGAATTCACAAAAAATTACCCAAGGTGAGGCGATCTACTTCGTGTGGCCCCTTACCAACACTATCACCCTGAAATGACTTAAGGCGAGGGGGTCCACCAATATTGGCCCCATACCCATCATTTCTACTAAAAACTAATAAAATATTAATGATTATTTTCTTGTACAAGTATCCTTAATTGAGCAAGCAGGACTCAAAAAGGCCAATTGGGATCTCCTAGGAGTTTCGATTTGGTGATTGAGAGACGAGGTTCATTGACCAAGCTCAACCACTTGACATTTTAAGATAGATAGAATACTAGTAGAGGAAATCTATTGGTCACTGTGACACCCCGACCAATTAAATACCGGGTAGCTACTCCTTTATTAAATTAATTCAAAATGCCAAGTTGGCCCAGTTAATAGCATCACTGTCGAAAACATTTTAAAGATTACTAACCACCTAGTATTTAAAAAGTAAGTGCCAAATTTTAATTAAAGTCTGATTAACATGCAACAAGTGTAATGAAGAATAATAACACCATTCACCATACTGAAGTAAAAAGAATAACCATCACATAATGTAAATAAAGTCTGGAGGAAAACTCCTCACTACAAATCCCACAACTGAAATAAATAAACCGAATAATAAAACAATACATGCCAAAGTCTGAAAACTGTAAAGGAAATGAAACTCTAATAGAAATGGACAACATGCCCTACAACTGATAGATAATGAATCTGGAATCCAAATGATAGATGCGTCTACAAGCAAATCCCTGTAGCTTCCACAAACAGCTACAACTCGTCACTTGAATGAGTATCCTATGCATGGTGTCCTCGTGGCTGGGCACCTAAAATGGTTTTACAAGAAAAGTAGATTTGAAAGCAAACGGGTCAGAGCCCGAATGTGGAGTTATATTTTAAAAACATGCAAGTGCTTTAAAAAATTTAAAACATTAAATGCAAAGTACATGTTAGGACGTGCACTCACATGATATTCTCACCTCTCGCCTAACTGTGCACTCCTAACGTAAGTACCCATCTACAACGACACAAACCACTAGCTAAGTGACATCATATCTAGCTAGAATGTCATAGGTCCTACCCATATTACTCGGTTCTATTAACATTATAATGCTCGCAATTAAATAGGGGTTTAACGTAAACTCAGATGCTCAATATGCAATATATTTCACTATCAGCTAACCCGTTATGTTTCTCGAAACAATACCATAATTATTTTCACAACATTAACATGAAGGTTCCCATTAATATAAAGTGTATATTATTCACAACATAAATATACAATACAAGCACCCCGAGAACTAAGCTGTGGTGCACACATACTCTGCTATCCATCCCGGTACATCACGTACATAAGGATCACATATTTCGAATCTCTCAGGAATAGTTCAAAGATAACAACATCACAAATAATGGAGGCGAACACAGTCACATCACATGGGTCACGCACATACCTACTCTCCCACGATCAGCGGACTTATCAATATCCCAATAAGTCTTTCTATGACCTATGTTCATCAAGGTAACCAGTCTAAATCCGGGCAACACAAGGATTAGAGGGTCCTAAGCGAACGCAAACCTCCCGTGATAGCAAGTATGGTAGGTATGTCATACACACAATTCATATACCAATACTAAGTAAACACACATCTTAGTAATCCCGTAGTTTAATCGTAGTACATATCGCATTCTCGTACCAACTTATAATTATCACAATTTATACTATTTCGGTTTATAATCATACGCGCCATAATTTATTCTCACGTCGTAGTAGACACTCATGTCTCAACCCAAACCGTCCATTTAATTTAGCTCTCGTATATAATTTCCTTCTCATAAATCCCCAAAAGTCCCAATTCTGTCATTACATCATCATCGGAATGTTATCTATATCCTCGAACAAGTTTACGGGACTCCAAAAATCAAAACAGTCCAAAAAGGCCCAAACAGTCAACTCGTTAGAAGTCTCGTTCGAACGAGGCTATTCGAACAAGATTCCACTGTCGGCTCATTAGAAGTCTCGTTCGAACGAGGCTGTTCGAACGAGATCCAGTTCGTTCGAACGAACTGTACCTTCTAACGATATCTCGTTCGAACGAAGTTATGGAACGAAGTTCCTTCTCGTTAGAAGCGACTGGTCAATTCGTTAGAAGCTCGTTCGAACGAGTTCGTTCGAACGACCTGGGCAGGGGCTTCTAACGACCTACCAGTTTCGTCCCAGATTTTTCTAAATCTCGTTTTTCACCATTTTTACTCCTCAAATCTCTTCTAAACTAAGTCCCAACAATCGTTTTAAGGTCTCTAAACAATCCTAAACACATTATAATCACATCCTAACACGTTTTGAAGGATTAACTTACCCTAACATCGATTAATATACAAATCTCTACACTTTTTCCCCAATTTTCTCAAGAACATGAACCCTAAAACTTGTAATCATCAATAGCCCATTCTAAATTCGTCTTTGTTACATTCAACATACATTAATACTAGAATAATCATCTCTATGTGATTCTACATGCAATTTGTCCTCAATATTCAAATCCTAAGTCCAATTAACATAGGTTTTCATTCATCTTCCAAGAATGTAGGTCCCCGAATTTTAAAATCACAATTAAAATATAAATTTCCTTTTTATATAAACTCAATAGATATGATGCGGAAGCATTGTAAAACAGGTAATGGTTCAACTTTCAAAAATTAACATAAACAAAAGTGAATAATTAATGAAACACACCAAATTAATTATTACTCACTGAAACCGATTAAGTCCAATTAAATTCAAGTCCTAGAATTTGCCTAAATTATGATTGTTCATATTTCTAAAGTTAGGTCAAACCAATTTGAGTTCGTGACTTGAATAAACCAATTTTACCCAATATTTAATTTAAGTCCAAAATTAAATGAGTGTGATAATTAAACCAAATTTTATCTTGAAATTATCCTAAGCATGGATTTTAAATTATTGTGCAAGATAAAATAAACAATGTCACACTACGCCGAGATGTACGAGGAAAAACCCAAGACGGGAAACAACCTCGGACGGCCCTAGCCACAAGTCCACTAGATATGGAATTACAATTACAAGACAGGTAGACTTACAACGACTGACTCGATCCCTCTCAAGCCTCGACGCTCCTTCTCGTAGAAACCTCTTCCTAGCGAACAACCTCGGAACACCACCGCGGTCTCGGAATCCACCGATGGGACTTTATATGGTCACCGTCACCCAAGCATGGAGCCTTTCTCCGTGTGGGTAGAATCTCAACAAAAGTCTTCTTTGTGATGGGGTGTAGAAGCAAACCCGAAACGTCTCTTGAATTCGGTAGAGAAAACCGGTGCCAAAAACTCCAAGCAATTGATATAAATATAGAAACTTGGATAAACACAATTGGGTGTAAGCTAGAGTGTGTATGAATTTTTCTTTAAAAGAATAACACTCAAAACATGATCTTTTTCCTTAAACAAATTTTGTCTCAAAATACTCTCTAGGAGTTTGTATGGCATGAAAAAAATACCCCTTGAAAAATGATTCCCGTCCTTGATAAAGCCTTAAAAAATCAGTTAAGAAACAAGTGGGATAATGGGGTGAAAACTGCCAAAAAAACTGCTCAAAACCGTTCCCGCCTGGCATCTCTTTCGAACGAACTTGACTCTCGTTCGAACGAGACTTCTAACGAGCGACCAGCCTAGGCTCGTTAGAATCTCGTTAGATACCTCGTTAGAACGAAAAACTCATTCGAACGACATATCGAACGACTGACCAGTTTAGGGTCGTTGGCAGACTCGTTCGAATGAAATTGGTTCGAACGACAAAACTCGTTCGAACGAAACTTGTTCGAACGACAAAACTCGTTCGAACGAAATCTGGTTCGAACGAAAAAACTCGTTCGAACGACATTTCTAACGAACGACCAGAAAGTTTCTAAAATTCGATTTTGGCCCAGAAACTTTTATATACTTATTTTAAAGTTCTATTTGATTCTTTCTGAAAATAAAATGCAGTTTTTATTACACCTAACACCCAATACATATTGTTCCAAGCTCCTATAAAAAAATAATTACATTCATACCTTGGGAGCATGGAACCTTAGTTGATGACGTAGAAACGAGGCACGCAAACCGGCATTTTGATGAAGCTTTAAATTATTTGCCGCTACGTCTTCAACATACACTTCATAGGCTTGAGAATATTACAATTGAATACTATCCTATGAATAAATGTTTTTGTCCGGAATTGAGCCAAAACTATATATGGACTCAATTGGAAATTTGTGTCCTTACAAATCTCCCCCTTTGGCTATTCCGGGACAAAAACCAAACAAAAATCCTAAAGGGCCGTCAAGCTCTACTAGACTCAAAACATAACCCGCCCAAACTTGACTCAACCCAAGGATCAAACGCTTTGCCATAGAAAGATGCCGCTTTAGAATAATTCCTGCACACTTAAGCAAACTCATCAAATGCATAGGGAATATCAAAATATTAAATGCAATTAATTAATTACTCCCCCTAAATTAATTCTCCCTTTTAAACACATGACATACTTAGAGAGACGTCTCCCCCTAAAATAAATCTCCCCAAACTAAGATACAATAATAATAGGATAGATACCATTTCTCCCCCTATCATCATTCTCCCCCTTTTTGTTCAGTAATAGGCAAAGGATTAAGAACCAATAAACAGCATGTTGAAGCTTAAAGAAAAGACAAGACAGCATATGGGCAATAAAAGCAAGGCAAAGACAAACAAATATCATATATATATATATATACACGAGATATACCAATAAGTACGTGCATATATAGATAGATATAAACACACACATGACACAAAAAACAATAAGTTTGCACACTCGTATGGCAAAAATGTGTCATATGGAAACGGAAGTGTATGGGTGTGAACTAGCAACAATTAAATTTAGACCCAAACACTTAAGAAACGTTCACGGAGTTCTCATTTGATTGCAAACTTCATCACAGTTAAATATAACCTCATGTGACAATATAAAGATTGAACTCAATGAACAAACATACACAATGCATACAAGCCTAGCATGATGATGATTCTACAAACCAAATAGAGTCATGACATTAAAGACAACTAGGATAAACGGACATTGTGCAAACCGTTGATATATCATCCAATTCTCCCTCAATGACATATATATTCTTTTGTTTTTGAATGAATATATCATACAAACATAGGCCTTGGCAATTGTTTTCTGTTAAATGCCAAATATTCTGTTTTTTAGGCCTTTGGATCACGTATTTCTTTTAGATCCAATCAACGGTGGCTTACTATCGCAAAGGATTTAATTCATCCTTTCGGAGCCCTTCCCCGTGCATATATTAATTTATCATGTTTTCATTTTTCGCACAAAACTCACATGCAACGGATTTTGACATGCACTAGTCCTTCTAGGTCATAGATATGTAGATGACTAGATTGGTAGGAGAACACCTCAAAAAGCTCAAATATAACATGTGACATTAGGATTTCAAAAGAGCTCGTGCATGTGTGAAAAGAGGCATATAGAAATAGAATCCATTTAAACAATACAAAATCCAACTACTCCATATAAATCATGGTAAAGAACATTTTAAGGATTGAAACTCTAAACCAAAAGTTCTAGCCACGTGGGAGCGTAAAAGATGGGATTCAAACACAAGTATATGCCACTTAAAGTGTGTCAAACTAAAAAACACACAAAACAAAATCTTTTTGAGTTTTTAACATTTTTAATCAAAAATAAAGATATATACTCAAAAGAATAAACAAAAATCATTTGTATTTTTCATTAAGCTTAAATGAAATAAATAAAACACAAATGATAAACAAAAATATTTTTATATTTTTCAGTTAAATCAAACACAAAATATAATACAAAAAGATAAACAGGTCATAATTTCTAGCATGTGATATGAAATAAGGCAATGACTAGAAAATGACTAAAACAAGCATACATTTAGCTTATGAATATAGCATGAAGTACAAACGCTAAAGTATGCAAACACTAACACATTCATCCTTTAGATTTAGCAAAGGAGGAAGGATGTGAAAGTAAATGAGAATCAACAACCCTATTTTGTAAGGCAACCAAGTCGGATTTCCTAACCCAAATTAATGAGGAATGACTATTTTGGGGTGTAGGAACGTTAACTACCGTGGTTACTTTACTATGGGGTTTTCTAGGAATTCGTTTAAGATCTAAACAAAATTTCCTAAGATGACCTTGTCGACCACAATGTGTACAAGTGAGAACATGTCGAAAAGATTTACTTAAGGAGTGATCTTTAAAAGTATTCCTAGTTGATTCTCCTAAAACATTGGTTTGGGCATTATGAGTAAATTCATTACAAGGATTGAAGCCTAAACCACAAGTGTCATTTTTAATTTGGATCGTTCCTAACATTTTATCAAGTTTTTCAGAACGACATTCCAAATCAAATTTGACATTACTAGAATCTTTGAATTTATTTTCCAATTCTAAAATGTTAGATTCTAGTAAAAAATTACGCTCTTCAAAAGCAAGAAGCTCCTTTTTCAAGGATTCCATTAAACCCCTAAGGCTATCTCTTTCGCCTTCTACATAATCAAGCTTCTCTTGAAGAGTCCTCACATGTGTCCTAAGGTCTTCTATTAAGGCACTATCATCAACGACCTTGACACTCTTTCTTAAACAAGCTTCTAACTTCAAAGTAGTTCTTTTCAAATTAATAGATTCTTTATATAATTCATGAAAAGCATTTTGAAGTTCACTCACATCAACCTCTTCTTCATTTTCACTCTCTTCTTCACTCTCACTATCATTAAAAACAAGGGAATCATGAACAATGACCTTGGAAGTGGCATGTGCAATCGTGTCATCAATTGATGAGTTCTCATTATCACTCACATGACTAGCCATAAAAGCCACAAAATTTTTCTTAGTTGGGGAATCGGGCTTTTCTTCCTTATCACTATCACTAAGGGTTGCATTATATGAAATAGGTCGCTTACCATCTTTCCTTAGTTTAGTGGGGCACTCATAAGCCCTATGGCCATAACCTTCACAACCAAAACACTTATTAGACTCGTCCCTATCTAAATGTTCATTACTAGGTTTAGGGATTTTCTCGGCTTTAGAAATCTTCTCGCTTTTATCATGTTTAGAAGTATCAAATTTCTTAAAATCATTTTTAACTTTATCTTTGTTAAATTTAAGAAATTTTCTAAATTTACGAGCAAACAAAGCCATGTCTTCCGAGTCACTATCACTATCGCTCTCTACTACTTGTTTGACCTCTTTTCGGGCTTTTAAAGCAACACCCTTTTCAATTTTCTTTTCAGTTTTAGAGGGAAACATATCCAGTTCATAGGTTTGTAAATCACCTACAAGATCTTCTAATTTCGTAGAGGTTAAAGTGGGTAAAGAATTTAAAACGGTCACTTTAGGAATAAATCTATCGGGTAGGGACCTCAAAATTTTATTTACAACACGGTCGTCAGGTATTTTCTCTCCCAAGTTAAAGGATGAATTAACAATGTTATAAGTCTAGCATAAAATTTATCAAAAGTTTCTTTTTCATCCATTTTGATAGTTTCAAATTGAGTGGTGAGGTTTTGGAGTTTTGAAGCTTTAACGACACTAGTTCCTTCATGAGTTAATTGTAAAATATCCCAAGCTTCTCTAGCGGTTTCACACGTCATAATACGTCGGAATTCATCCGGTGCAACAGCGCTAAACAAGGCATTTAAACCACGGGAATTAAAATTAGCAAGTTGAAACTCATTTTCAGTCCATCTATCGGCGGGTTTGATAACACGTTCATTTTCAACTAAGAAAGTTGGTGGGGAGTATCCGGTAACAAGAGACATCCAAACTCTCTCGTCGATATATTTTAGTGCCGATCTCATTCACGCTTTCCAATACGCGTAGTTTGAACCATCAAAAATAGGAAATTTTGAAAATGGGGAAAAATCCATTTTAGCCAAAAATTAAGGATCTTAACGAAATAAATTATCGTTTTTGGCTCTGATACCAATTTGTAGGTCCCCGGATTTTAAAATCACAATTAAAATATAAATTTCCTTTTTATATAAACTCAATAGATATGATGCGGAAGCGTTGTAAAATAGGTGATGGTTCAACTTTCAAAAATTAACATAAACAAAAGTGAATAATTAATGAAACACACCAAATTAATTATTACTCACTGAAACCGATTAAGTCCAATTAAATTCAAGTCCTAGAATTTGCCTAAATTATGACTGTTCATATTTCTAAAGTTAGGTCAAACCAATTTGAGTTCGTGACTTGAATAAACCAATTTTACCCAATATTTAATTTAAGTCCCAAATTAAATGAGTGTGATAATTAAACCAAATTTTATCTTGAAATTATCCTAAGCATGGATTCTAAATTATTGTGCAAGATAAAATAAACAATGTCACACTACGCCGAGATGTACGAGGAAAAACCCAAGACGGGAAACAACCTTGGACGGCCCTAGCCACAAGTCCACTAGATATGGAATTACAATTACAAGACAGGTAGACTTACAACGAATGACTCGATCCCTCTCAACCCTCGATGCTCCTTCTCGTAGAAACCTCTTCCTAGCGAACAACCTCGGAACACCACCGCGGTCTCGGAATCCACCGATGGGACTTTATATGGTCACCATCACCCAAGCATGGAGCCTTTCTCCGTGTGGGTAGAATCTCAACAAAAGTCTTCTTTGTGATGGGGTGTAGAAGCAAACCCGAAACGTCTCTTGAATTCGGTAGAGAAAACCGGTGCCAAAAACTCCAAGCAATTGATATAAATATAGAAACTTGGATAAACACAATTGAGTGTAAGCTAGAGTGTGTATGAATTTTTCTTTGAAAGAATAACACTCAAAACATGATCTTTTTCCTTAAACAAATTTTGTCTCAAAATACTCTCTAGGAGTTTGTATGGTATGAAAAAGATACCCCTTGAAAAATGATTCCCGTCCTTGATAAAGCCTTAAAAAATCAGTTAAGAAACAAGTGGGATAATGGGGTGAAAACTGCCAAAAAAACTGCTCAAAACCGTTCCCGCCTGGCGTCTCGTTCGAACGAACTTGACTCTCGTTCGAACGAGACTTCTAACGAGCGACCAGCCTGGGCTCGTTAGAATCTCGTTAGATACCTCATTAGAACGAAAAACTCGTTTGAACGACTGACCAGTTTAGGGTCGTTGGCAGACTCGTTCGAACGAAACTGGTTCGAATGACAAAACTCGTTCGAACGAAACTTGTTCGAATGACAAAACTCGTTCGAACGAAATCTGGTTCGAACGAAAAAACTCGTTCGAACGACATTTCTAACGAACGACCAGAAAGTTTCTAAAATTCGATTTTGGCCCAGAAACTTTTATATACTTATTTTAAAGTTCTATTTGATTCTTTCTGAAAATAAAATGCAGTTTTTATTACACCTAACACCCAATACATATTTTTCCAAGCTCCTATATAAATATAATTACATTCATACCTTGGGAGCATGGAACCTTAGTTGATGACGTAGAAACGAGGCACGCAAACTGGCATTTTGATGAAGCTTTAAATTCTTTGCCGCTACGTCTTCAACATAGACTTCATAGGCTTGAGAATATTACAATTGAATACTATCCTATGAATAAATGTTTTTGTCCGAAATTGAGCCAAAACTATATATGGACTCAATTGGAAATTTGTGTCCTTATAAAGAACAATTTTAATTCTTCAATTTTCTATCATGGAAGGAACATTCTCTGAATTTAAATATAATTAAATCACTTGCCTTGATTGTCTCTGAGTTTGGTGTAGGTTTGATGAAGCTTTTCTGCAGAATTTCTTCTCTCTCCAAGCTTCTTCTCCAATGGTGGCTTATGGTGGCTAGGGTTTTTCTTTGGGAAAGTTGGAAACCTAAATAATAACCTTCGTAGCTTAATGGGTTAATATGGGTTGGTTAGTGGGTTTAGTGGGTTAAATCCACATCAGATTAAGACTCCCAATTTTCGTCACTTTTAATTCCTCAAAATACAAAATTACCAAAATACCCTTTAAGTTGCCGGTATGGCCTAAAAATACCTCGGGACCCAAACTACACCCCCGGCTAGTGTTTTCTGACTATCTCGACCCTTCCGGACGCGTTGGCGCACTCAAAACGACCATACGGATAATAGAAATAAAAATTACTTTTATAATTAAAATAATATACCATGACGCGGCGGTCACACGCGTCTCAACAAAATTCCCAAATTGCCGTATATAAATCTCACGACAAATTTTTCATAATTCAATATTCATATAAAAACATGTATGCACATAATCAAATACCAACTCGCATCTCGTTAGTATTTTTAACCCGGATTAATTTTCAATTAATACGCATTTAATTAATTAATCCCAAAAATAAATATAGCCAAAAGTACGGGGTATTACATACTTCCCCCCTAATAACTGAATTTCGTCCCGAAATTCGAAACTAGAAAGTACCTGCTAAAAACAACTCTGGATAACGTTCGCGCATCTCATCCTCGCGCTCCCATGTGGACTCCTCGACATTGTGATGTCGCCACTGAACACGCACTAACGGTACTATCTTTGACCGCAGCTTCCTCTCGCTTCGGTCCAAAATAGCAATCGGCCCCTCCTCGTAGGAGCTATCCGGCTGGAGATCGATGTCCTCCACATCAATGTTAGAATGAGGCAAATTATCTCCAAGGTATTTCCTCAGCGAGGAAATATGGAACACATCGTGAATCCGATGCAAATGCTCCGGTAACCCAAGTCTATACGCAACCGGTCTGATTCGCTCAATAATGGGAAACGGCCCCACGTACCTCGGTGCCAACTTCCCCTTCTTCCCGAAATGCATAATCCCCTTCATAGGAGACACTCTGAGCAAAACCTGGTCCCCCACTTGGGACTCTCTGAAAAATCTCTTCGCATCAGCATAACTCTTCTGCCTGTCTTGAGCTACCTGAATGCGACTCCGAATCAACTCAATCCTTGCCGAAGTATCCTGAATCACTTCTGTCCCAAGTAGTTTGTTGTCCCCCACCTCTAACCAACATGCTGGGGAACGACAAGGCCTACCGTAAAATGCTTCAAACGGAGCCATGCCAATAGTGAACTGATAGGAGTTGTTATAAGCAAACTCCACCAGTGGTAGGTACTGCTCCCATCCACCCCCAAAGTCAATAATGCACATGCGTAGCATGTCTTCCAACATCTGATTTGTGCGCTCAGTCTGCCCATCGGTTTGCGGATGATAAGCCGTACTCAACCGTAATTCTGTGCCCATGGCCTCCTGGAAACTTTCCCAAAACCTCAAAACAAATATCTTGTCTCTGTCAGACACGATATTTAGGGGCACACCGTGAAGTCTCACAATCTCTGAAATGAAGAGCTGGGCATACTGTCCCGTAGTGTAGTCAGTCCTTACGGGTAAAAAGTGAGCGACCTTGGACAACCTGTCCACAATTACCCAAACGGAGTCGTGACCTCTCTGCGACGTAGGCAACCCCGTGATAAAGTCCATGGATATGCTCTCCCACATCCACACCGGGACCTCCAATGGCTGTAGCAGTCCTGCTGGTCTCTGATGATCCACTTTTACAAGCTGACAAGTGGCGCATTTCGAAACAAACTCAGCGATATCTCTCTTCATACCGCTCCACCAATACTGGCGTCTCATGTCTTGGTACATTTTGTCCCCTTCGGGATGTACCGTGAACCGTGAGCCGTGCGACTCTGCCATCACATCGTGTCGCAATTCCTCTCCTTCCGGAACTACCAATCTCCCATTGAAGCGTAATCCCCCGTCTGAGCTGACGGTATAGGACTCGGCTGCCTCTGCTAGTAATCGAACTATCTGTTCCTGACAGAACGAGTCATTAGCCTGTGCCCATACTACCTTCGTGACAATCTGTGGTGTAACGGTCATCACAGACAAGAAAGATCGGGCCACTGTATCCTGGTGTCCTAATTCCTTCCACTTAGCCTTCCACACCTCTACCACCTCATCTGCTGGCCTACGGCTCAACGCGTCTGATACCACGTTAGCCTTTCCCGGGTGATACTGGATGTCGAACTGGTAGTCCTTCACAAACTCAATCCACCTACGCTGTCGCATATTCAACTCTTTCTGCGTGAACAGGTACTGTAGGGACTTGTGGTCCGTGAACAGTTGGAACTTCTCCCCCAAAAGATAGTGCCTCCAAATCCGTAGGGCAAATACCACTGCCGCCAACTCCAAATCATGCGTGGGGTAATTCTTCTCATGAGGCTTAAGCTTACGGGAAGTATAAGCTATGGCCTGTCTCTTCTGCTGCAATACACCTCCAAGCCCTTGCAAAGACGCATCGGTGTAAACCAAATACTCAACTCCCGGTCTTGGCAATGCTAACACAGGTGCTGAGGTTAATTTGTCCTTTAACTCATCAAATGCCAACTGATATGCATCACCCCAGATGAATGGCACACCCTTACGAGTCAGATGTGTCAAAGGACCTACTATCTCTGAGAAGCCCCGAATAAACCTCCTGTAGTATCCTGCTAGACCCAAGAAACTACGAATCTCAGTCGGTGTCGTGGGCTGTCCCCACTCCCCCACCGCTGATACTTTCCCCGGATCGACAGATATTCCCCGGTCGGAAATGATATGTCCCAAAAACTGGACTTCCTTCAGCCAAAACCCGCACTTCTCATATTTTGCATACAACTCGTTCTGACAAAGTGTCTGCAAAACCTGCCTCAAATGCTCGGCGTGCTCCTCCTATGTCTGGGAGTAAACCAGTATATCATCAATAAAGACAATGACAAACTGATCTAGGAAATCCCTGAACACTCTGTTCATCAAGTCCATAAACACAGCTGGAGCGTTGGTCAATCCGAAAGGCATAACCCGAAACTCGTAAGAACCATATCTCGACAAGAACGCGGTCTTCGAGACATCCTCCTCCCGAATACGTAACTGATGGTATCCCGATCTCAATTCAATCTTCGAGAAGAAAGAAGCTCCTCTTAACTAGTCGAATAAGTCATCGATTCGAGGCAACGGATACTTATTCCGTATCGTGACCTTATTCAACTCTCGGTAGTCCACACACAATCTCAGTGAACCGTCCCTCTTCTTCACAAACAAAACTGGAGTTCCCCAAGGTGAGGTACTCCTGCGAATAAAGCCCTGACCTAACAGCTGCTCTATCTGATCCCGTAACTCCCTCATCTCAGCTGGAGCCATACGGTACGGTGCGCGTGCTATAGGTCTCGTACCCGGTAGCAAATCTATAACAAAGTCTATCTCTCGACTGGGGGGTAAGCCTGGTATCTCCTGAAACACATCCGAATACTCCCTGACTACTGGGATAGAATCTAAAGGAATCACTACCTCCTTAGAGGTATCCTCCTCAATGTAATACAGATGAGCGGTCGATCCTCCCTCTGGGCGAGGCATCGCCACTATAAACATCTCTTGCCCCAGAATGGCAAAAACAATGCTCCCACTGAAGCAATCAATCATGGCCCGATAAGCTACGAGCCAATCCATACCGATAATCACATCGTGAACATGCATATCTAATATTAACATGTCTGCAGGTAATACCAAACCACCAATCTCTACCCCCACTCCCCGGCATATAAAGAAAATAAGTGACCCACTCCCCAATGGTGAGTCGACATACGTCACTGTGCTCTCTGCCGTAGCTAACAATCCTAAAGCTTTCGCGAAGTGTGTAGCTATAAAACAATGTGTAGCCCCCGTATTAAACAATACCCAACCCATAGTGCCATGGATAGGAAACGTACCCTCAATCGCGGGCGGTGCCAGTGGAACTGCAGCCTGGTGGACGTTGTAGACACGTCCATACTGTAGCTGCCCCTGCTGAGCTGGGACTGCTGGAATGGGTGGCAATGCTGCCATCTGTGGCGGTGCGGGGAGAGCGGAGGGAAACATAGGCCTCTGTGGCTCCTGGCGAGCACCCTGCTACTGCTGCTGTGGGGCCCTGCTGACGCGAGGGGAACCGAGTGCTCGTGTAGGGACACTATCGTTGATTTCGGCTCCCGCTCGACATGCAAAAGAACCTAAGCTACGGCTACACTTGACAAGCGAGTAAAGCGGTAAGTCGGGTATCGAGAATCCACAGGGAGTTATTAAATTTCAGATGTTAATTGTTTAATTACTTCAGGACTAAAAGTGTAAAAGGTGATAGGTGGTTATGGTGACTAAAGAAAATGAGAAGTTACGCTAAATTAAAGTAAAGCGAGGATCGGGATCGCATTCTACCAAACGGATCGAAACAACTACTAACTAGAGTTAAGGCTCGAAAGCAATCTAATCGAGCATATACAATTAAGCATAAACATCACACAAGAAGGAATTTAACCCAAAGTTGCGAGATTAAACATTTAATTGAAAAATGGTCGCACGCGGATTAAACTCGGATTGTCGCTATAAACTCTAACGTTGCATGACAAAGAAAGATAAACGCTTAGCAATCCAACTTTGATACGCGCGGTTTCAATTAAACGCGATTTTGCACTAAACCTAGTTTTCGGAGCTCGGGGCCCGAAAATGGCGGAAATGAAATCCCGACCCTATTTATCTAAGGGTGCATGGTGAGTTAACCTAAATTATGCTAATTAGACTAAGAAAGCAAGAATTAAAGCATGTAAACTAGTTAGAAAGCATTGAAACTAAATTACAAGGCAAGAGGAGAAGAAGAACAAACTAGATTAATGGAGAGGAAGTGATTAGTTCAATCTTACAAACCCATGGGTTGTCAATCCAAGAAGAAGAAGAAAAGAAATCTCCACACCAAACCCTAACTACCCTATCTAATTCAGAATATATGTTTTTTTTCTTATTACAACAAAAACCAACTTATATAGTAAGTTGTAATAAAAGAAAAGAAGAAAGAAATAAAGGAAAATATCTGCAGGGGAAAACAGAGGATCGATCGATCGACCCCTTTGGTCGATCGATCGACAGTATAATTCGTGGCAAAAATAATAAGGATCGATCGATCGATCCCCATGCTTGATCGATCGATCAAGCAGGGGCAGCCTGCAATCCTCCCTGTTTTGGCATACAATCCAACGTCGCTCCAATCGCCGTAACTTTGTCGTTATGCATCGGAATCGCTCACCGTTCGCGGCCACGCGAAGCTAGCGAGGAGGGATACAACTTCCGTGTAGATGTTGGGCCAGGTGCCCAAGCTGTCAAAAGACTAAAATGCCCTTGCGCGTGCGGTTGTGTACGGAAATCGAGCAAAACGCATCCGGACTTCACACTTAGCATCCAAATACCTACAAAAGCTCAATTAACACCTGCGAAACATGTTAACATAGAAATCCGAGGGTTGTCTGGTTAACGAGCATAAATATAGGGAATAAGATGCCCGAGGGGGCTAATAACGCGTAGGTTAACGGGTGAAATACGCAATATTTCCGCTGTATCACACCCCCTAACTTACACATTGCTAGTCCCTAGCAATGAAATAAGATGCAACAAGAAGAACTAGTAAACCAACACAGGAGAGAGTACAAAAGTATGGTATAAAAGCAATAGAAAAGATAAGGCCACTTTCGCGGGCGATTCGATTGCATTTAGCGTATGCAATAAGCCGTTAAACCCCTAGGTTACCCTAGTGGACGAGTGTCGTCTCGTGAGGGTTTTCAGGGATGAAACCCACAAACATCATATAGTTTCCTCAAAATATGCCCAATCAAGTAAGACAAACTCATCAGTGCGAACAAGATTTCAATATGTTATTAGCATAGCAAACGAATTCGCATGAGAAGTCCGTAGTTATTAACATTATCGAATGCACCTCAATGAATTGAAACTCTAACATGTGGGAGGGAAGTGAGCATATGCAAGGTATGATTTGGCGAAAAACTTAAATAATTCGGATACTAAACATCAAAGCATGCATACATTCAATCCTCACGGGCATTACGCTCAACAAATGAATTCACTATGAAAAGGGAGGTAATACACGGGACATGCGGGCATAAAGAGTAAATGTAAATGGAAACTAGGCCGCGCACATGTCACGAATGAGGAACGCTATATAGGAAATAAAAATTGCAATCTCAGTGAAAGGATACCGCACACTAAAATAGGCGAAATGCATTTTCACAGATTATCAAAACTATTTAAACTTTTGAATTACATCTACTTAAGATCACATAGGACTTGTAATAGGGTTGTAATGTATGGCTAGGTTAAGGTACGAAATGAAAGGTATATGTACGGATTCAAAGTGTTTGGGGATGAAACTCGGAATAATGTAAAAAAGTGGACAATAACAAAAGTTGGACAAGAATGTCCAAACGAGCATAGATATAACAATCGAGAGAGTAATCAAAGCTTATTGAAACACTACAAACAATATTTACAACTTTCTCTTTCTTTTTCTTTTCTTCCTTTTTCTCACTTTTTCTTTTGTTTTCTTTGCTTTTTGCTTTCTCTTTTCACTACTTTCTTTTTCTGACACTTCTTACTCTTTTCATACTCAAATTGCAACCACACAACATTAATAACATTCAATTCCAAGCAACAATCCAAACAAGGGTATGTAAGGTAATATATATGGCTTAAAACTCCAATTTGGAGTTGGTTATGGGATTTTGGGTAATGAAACGAAAGGCTAGTATATAGGCTCAAAGGGGTTGACTAGGGAACATATAAAGGTGAGGTCAAGGTCATATGGGTCATATATCAAAGAGGGCCTATGATCATTTCACAAAGTATACGCAATTCGCGAGTCAAAACAACATAAGAAAATCATGCTCAAGTAACACATTTCAATGATGAACTCAATTAATGAACGGTCAATGAAAGAATAAAGAGATTACCAACGACTGTAACGTTTTCAATGAGAAAAGAATAGTGTATTCACTCACAAATGAAGATAAGTCTCTAATCTCACTCGGTGTAAGTATATACAATGCAGCAAAAGCATACCGAGTTATAAAAATCTTAAGCCAATTCAATATAACAAGAATGGTGCATATGTTCACGGATAAAGTTTAATTCATGAAGTTATTCATAATATTAATGATTTAGGGACTAGAATCTAATAACTTCTAAAATCGAGAACATGCATAGTTGAATTGTCAATTTGATCGGGCAATTATTAAAATTTATCATTGGAAACAAGGCAAAATGCCCAACAAAGGAGAAAAAAGAAAGAAAATATTTTTGAAATTTTTGAAATTTTAACAAAAACATGCTTTGTAACTAAATTGTAATCAAATCCAAGGACTAAACAGCAAAATGGATAGACTATCCTACACCCCCTAACTTAAATGTTGCATTGTCCCCAATGCGTCCATTAAAGAACACAACACAAAGCTAGGAAAAGAATGATATTACCCACACATGGAGCGATCTCCATAAGTACAAGTCCAAATGAAGCTGCAAAACAAGTTAGTACAAAGCATATGAAGAATATGTACCGATGTATCAAGTAAAGAGAATCTATGTCACAAGTCACAATAATATAGAGGGGCTGAAGTGCAAATACTAGATAAATTGATGGTGAACTTTTTGATTTTATAAAATGGAAGGTCACACACATCAAAATCCAATAAACAACCACAAACTACATTTTCATTTCTCATTTCATAAGTTCAATACAAAATTACTTAATACATTACAACTTCTGAAATAAAAGAAATACAAATAAAAATAAAAATAAAATAAAAAGTACAATACTATCCGGTCCCAAAATACAAAAATGAAACCCAGCACAACAACAGCCAAGTGGCCAGAACCACTAGGATCGGAGGGGTCCTGAAAATGAGGAGGCACTGGCGCGTCGGAATCACTGCGCTGCAGATAAAGATCTCTCATCATCCGCTGCATCATCCGGTACTCCTGTCTACTCTGTGCCCTGGCCTGCCTCTGCACAGACCACTCCTGCCGCTGCTCGGCCTGAAACTGCTCCTGATGAGCCTGCTGCTGAGCCCACTGCTGCCGCTGATCGGCCTGCAACTGGTCCAGGCGCGACTCCCAAGTCGCCCACCTGAGCTGGGTCTCCTCCCAGCGCTGGTCCTGCACGGCCTGGTATGCCGCAAAGCGGGCATCATCCTCTGTATGTGGCACGTGAGAACCCTCACCAGTCTCCATCTCTCTAATCTCCTCCTCCTCGTCCTCGTCGTCAGGCAAGTCAGGTGTCGCTGCCCTCGGTCTCTTCCCAGCCGGTTGCCCCCACTCGCGCTTCAGCATTTTTGTGATGTTGTCTTTTGAGAGAAGCCTGAGTGGCACATGCCTACGGTCTGCGTCTAACTCCTGGCAACCGTGAGAAATACAAATCTTCGTAATAAGGGCAGGAAAAGGGAGGGAATATCTCCAAGCGACCTCCTTCGCCGTAGCGCACATCATGTCAAGAAAAATAGCGGGCAAACTGATACTGCCCAATCCATTCAGCATAGTGTAGATCAGTGTGGCATGCTTGTGACGAACCTCAGACCTGTTGTTCGTCACCATAAAGGAATGGACATTGATGTAGTGGAGTAGTCTAGGCAAGTCCTCCATTGCAGCCGAGCGGAAAGCACCCCTCTTCCACGGCTCGCCCGGTGCAAGGGCCTCAATCAATGTCCCATGGCCGAAGATAGACCCATCGAGAAAGCTGACTGGGTCCGCGGGTAGAGGAACATCCATAAAGGCAGCCAAGTCTGAAATAGAAAATGGAATCCTCACCCCACGAACCATGGCCTCATATGTGGTCGGCCCATCTCTGCTCTTCACCTCTACTAATGTCGCGTAGAAAATCCGTACCAACTCTTCGTTGACGCGCCCATTAGTAGAAAGAAAGGGCTCCCACCCCTGACGGCGCAACAGAACCCGAGCCTCCCTCGGTATATCCTCAAGGACCCATGCAAAATGATTACCGAGCGGTCGCTCGGACGTGTAGAAATGTGCACGGAACCAATCACGCTCTTGTTCTGTGCGGAACCCATCGACGCCCCCGGCGGGCACACACCTAGTAGAAGCATACTTTTTCGGCGCCATTTCAACTTACAAAACACAAATTACACAGTACAAGCAAGTGTAAGCACAATTTATGGGTAGTAGTGTGAAAATTGAAATGGTGGTGCAAGTGCGCAAAAGCCGAGGTGAATAAAAGCAACAATGCGATGAAAAATGTCGAAATACGACTAGGCATGAAAATCACCCAAGTGTTCGTCAAAATAAGTATTTAAATCTGTTTTAGGCATTTTGACGAACACTTGGCGTGCGCAATGTGCGTCAAGGTCGAAAATACCAACATTGAACCAAAAAAAACCACCCCACTCATGAGCAACCAACAATGCAGCAATCAAAACATGTTCATGAGTGGAATTATAACAAGAATAATGCATAAATTCAGTTGGAACAAATCGAAATCAGGGGATAAACCAACATTCAAACAATGTGTCAACCTAGGGTTTAAACATGCATTTTGTGACACAATCCTAACAAAAACTACAAATTCAAGAAAAACAAGTAGAGATTATACCTGAATATGCAGAAATTGGAAGAAAAATGGAGAATGTGGAGTGGGGGAATTCTAGGGCACAAACGGTTTAGAGAGGAAGGAGAGAATAAAAGAAAAGAGGGGAAAAAAAATAGACAGCCCACGGCTTTAACCTGGTCGATCGATCGATCGACTCCCAAGGGTCGATCGATCGACCAAACAGGAAAAAGCCCACTGCATTGAAAATTTAAAGTGGGGGGGGGGGGGGGGAAATGCAATTTGGGGACAATTAAGGGGTCTAAAATCAAAATAACTTTAAATATAGTATATATATATATATACACATAAAAATATGAAATAAAAATAAAAAAATAAAAATAAAAATAAAATAAAAATAAAAAATACACATAGGCATAAATATACACACTAGAAAAGCCTATGCTAAAGAAAATACAAAAAATAAAAATGAAAGAAAATAAAATAAAAAAAATAAAAAAAACATGCACACGAACAACGCACACGCATAATCACGACAACAAATGAAAAATAAAATAAAAGAAAAATACAAACAAATGCAATTGCATGAGGATGCGTGTGTGAATATCAAAGGGAAAAAATGTTTTTGTGATTTTTGATTGTTTTCTTAACAAATGTGTGTGCCGGGGCGCATATCTCCGCAAATTCAAGTCCATTGAACCTACAAAAGAGTTAGAACCAAGCATACGAAAAGAAATAAAAAGAGTTTAGCTAATTACACTAGGCTAAAATCGAGAAAAACAAAAATAAAGAAGTTAGTATATACAATCTACACTTTGAATGCGCAATTAACTATATACCAAAAGTCGAAATTTTTGAGGGTCCATCCAAAACACGATTTGACTTTGGAGGATCAACGGTGGACCCTCCCGAGCATGCATGCCTCCCGGAAAATAGGAATTCCGTTTGAACAACGGAAGGCATGTGGGCGGTGAAAGAAATGAACCATCGCCAATTTGAAATTCTAGGCGGACGATGGGGGATTTGGATAACAAGGGGGAAAAGTACACTTGAGGTCCAAGAAAAATCGATTCATCCCCCAAAGGTTTTTCAAATGACATGGGAGATGGTGCACACATCGGGACAACAACCATCGACAACAAGTCCGGTAAAGAGTCCTCGTCGGCAAAAAGTGTAGAAGTTTTAATTTCTACCGACTCACAGGAATCGACCGGTAATTCTAATGGTTCGATCACGGAAAATGAATATGGTGATGAAACAAATTCAATCTCAATCGACTCATCGTCGGAAGGAGATTGAATTTCGAGGGAGAGAGATTCACACTCGATGAGAAATTCTTTGAAGAATTGAGGTGAAACACTGGTTTCCACCTCCTCGTTGTTTTGTGGAAAAGAATTAATCTCATCGCAAAGTTCACCAAGTCTCATTCCAGCATCATTTAAGCTTTCCAAACCTTGGGAGTAAAGAAGAAAAGTCTCATCCAAAGTAGGCTTCCTCGGCTCAAGAGCCTCGGACTCCTCATTTGTTTGAAATTCGTCTTCGAAAGTAATGAGATGAAGATCGTCATTGGATTCGAATAATGAATCCAACTCAAGATCCCAATGACGATTCTCATTTCGATAAATGTTTTCAAGTCTTTCACTTTCAAGAAAATCTTGGAAATGGAAAACTTGAGAGCTATCCCCAAAGTATGAATCATTAGAATAACCGTAATTACTATAAAAGAAAGACATGGTACCTCGTTGTTGAAAGATGGAGAATCCAAGAAAGAAAGTGAGCAACCGCGAATAGAAATTTCTTAGCGCTCGAAGTATGCAAATCCTGCAAGAAAGGTTAAAAGAAAGAATACAAATAGGAAAGGAAAAATACTACGAAATCAGAAAACAATTACTATCTAAAACAATAACTCCCCGGCAAGGGCGCCAATTTGACGCGAGGGGAACCGAGTGCTCGTGTAGGGACACTATCGTTGATTTCGGCTCCCGCTCGACATGCAAAAGAACCTAAGCTACGGCTACACTTGACAAGCGAGTAAAGCGGTAAGTCGGGTATAGAGAATCCACAGGGAGTTATTAAATTTCAGATGTTAATTGTTTAATTACTTCAGGAATAAAAGTGTAAAAGGTGATAGGTGGTTATGGTGACTAAAGAAAATGAGAAGTTACGCTAAATTAAAGTAAAGCGAGGATCGGGATCGCATTCTACCAAACGGATCGAAACAACTACTAACTAGAGTTAAGGCTCGAAAGCAATCTAATCGAGCATATACAATTAAGCATAAACATCACACAAGAAGGAATTTAACCCAAAGTTGCGAGATTAAACATTTAATTGAAAAATGGTCGCACGCGGATTAAACTCGGATTGTCGCTATAAACTCTAACGTTGCATGACAAAGAAAGATAAACGCTTAGCAATCCAACTTTGATACGCGCGGTTTCAATTAAACGCGATTTTGCACTAAACCTAGTTTTCGGAGCTCGGGGCCCGAAAATGGCGGAAATGAAATCCCGACCCTATTTATCTAAGGGTGCATGGTGAGTTAACCTAAATTATGCTAATTAGACTAAGAAAGCAAGAATTAAAGCATGTAAACTAGTTAGAAAGCATTGAAACTAAATTACAAGGCAAGAGGAGAAGAAGAACAAACTAGATTAATGGAGAGGAAGTGATTAGTTCAATCTTACAAACCCATGGGTTGTCAATCCAAGAAGAAGAAGAAAAGAAATCTCCACACCAAACCCTAACTACCCTATCTAATTCAGAATATATGTTTTTTTTCTTATTACAACAAAAACCAACTTATATAGTAAGTTGTAATAAAAGAAAAGAAGAAAGAAATAAAGGAAAATATCTGCAGGGGAAAACAGAGGATCGATCGATCGACCCCTTTGGTCGATCGATCGACAGTATAATTCGTGGCAAAAATAATAAGGATCGATCGATCGATCCCCATGCTTGATCGATCGATCAAGCAGGGGCAGCCTGCAATCCTCCCTGTTTTGGCATACAATCCAACGTCGCTCCAATCGCCGTAACTTTGTCGTTATGCATCGGAATCGCGCACCGTTTGCGGCCACGCGAAGCTAGCGAGGAGGGCTACAACTTCCGTGTAGATGTCGGGCCAGGTGCCCAAGCTGTCAAAAGACTAAAATGCCCTTGCGCGTGCGGTTGTGTACGGAAATCGAGCGAAACGCATCCGGACTTCACACTTAGCATCCAAATACCTACAAAAGCTCAATTAACACCTGCGAAACATGTTAACATAGAAATTCGAGGGTTGTCTGGTTAACGAGCATAAATATAGGGAATAAGATGCCCGAGGAGGCTAATAACGCGTAGGTTAACGGGTGAAATACGCAATATTTTCGCCGTATCACCTGCCCCTATCAGGACAATCCTGTCGCTTATGGCCAGTCTTGCCACAAACAAAACACTTCCCTGTGAAGTTCCCTCCTCTCTGCCCCTGCTGTCCCCGACCTTGGTGGCCGTTACCATTACTCCCTTGGCCCTGCTGGCCCTGGTGAAACTGCTGCCCATTCTTCCCCTACTGCACTGGAGCTACTGGAAAGGTTGGTAGGGCTAGCACCTGAGCTGGTGCTGTGAGAGCGATTGTAAAAAGTGGCCCCTGTGGATTATCACGGGTACCCTGCTGCTGGGGAGCTCTAACACCCCCTGGGCAGTCCTGACGTTTATGTCCGTGCGTGCCACACACAAAACATCGGCCTCTGAAGTTACTCCCCCTCTGACTCTGCTGCTGACGATGTCGTCCTTGCAGACTTGGAACTTTATTCCTCATTCGAAAATGTTCCATTGTACTACGTTGTTGATTAGAACCGACTCGGTCTTGGGCAGTCTGTTGTCGAATTTTTGGGGCCCTCGCACATTTGTCAGCCTTATTCACATGCACTTGGCTAACCTCTCTAGGTCTTTTGTCTCCTTTAAGTTGCATGCTGCGTTCTTGGTATTGTAAAACTGCAGTGGTAACTGCTTGCGCCACGATACCCGCTAACTCGGCGATTGATATTCTAACCGGGGATACCCAAGGTGTGAGTCGATCTTGCCCGTTTATTCCCTTACCCGTTCGAGCTAGTTCTTCTTGACGGTCCATCTGAAAATTTAAGTAGATTTGGATGAGTTCATCATTCAAATAAACAAACCGCGGAAGTACGAATTCCCAAAGTACAGAGATAAATACAACATTCCTAATATTTAGGGCTCTATATCAAAGAAAGCTCAGCGGAAAACATAATAAGTCGTTCAGATCCTAAAGGACACTAGAACCTGATGCTCTGATACCACCTGTGACACCCCGACTAATTAAATACCGGGTAGCTACTCCTTTATTAAATTAATTCAAAATGCCAAGTTGGTCCAGTTAATAGCATCACTGTCGAAAACATTTTAAAGATTACTAACCACCTAGTATTTAAAAAGTAAGTGCCAAATTTTAATTAAAGTCTGATTAACATGCAACAAGTGTAATGAAGAATAATAACACCATTCACCATACTGAAGTAAAAAGAATAACCATCACATAATGTAAATAAAGTCTGGAGGAAAACTCGTCACTACAAATCCCACAACTGAAATAAATAAACCTAATACTAAAACAATACATGCCAAAGTCTGAAAACTGTAAAGGAAATGAAACTCTAATAGAAATGGGCAACATGCCCTACAACTGATAGATAATGAATCTGGAATCCAAATGATAGATGCGTCTACAAGCAAATCCCTGTAGCTTCCACAAACAACTACAGCTCGTCACCTGAATGAGTATACTATGCATGGTGTCCTTGTGGCTGGGCACCTAAAATGGTTTTACAAGAAAAGTAGATTTGAAAGCAAACGGGTCAGAGCCCGAATGTGGAGTTATATTTTAAAAACCTGCAAGTGCTTTAAAACATTTAAAACATTAAATGCAAAGTACATGTTAGGACGTGCACTCACATGATATTCTCACCTCTCGTCTAACTGTGCACTCCTAACGTAAGTACCCATCTACAACGACACAAACCACTAGCTAAGTGACATCATATCTAGCTAGACTGTCATAGGTCCTACCCATATTACTCGGTTCTATTAACATTATAACGCTCGCAATTAAATAGGGGTTTAACGTAAACTCAGATGCTCAATATGCAATATATTTCACTATCAGCTAACCGTTATGTTTCTCGAAACAATACCATAATTATTTTCACAACATTAACATGAAGGTTCCCATTAATATAAAGTGTATATTATTCACAACATAAATATACAATACAAGCACCCCGAGAACTAAGTTGTGGTGCACACATACTCTGTTATCCATCCCGGTACATCACGTACATAAGGATCACATATTCCGAATCTCTCAGGAATAGTTCAAAGATAACAACATCACAAATAATGGAGGCGAACACAGTCACATCACATGGGTCACGCACATACCTACACTCCCACGATCAGCGGACTTATCAATATCCCAATAAGTCTTTCTATGACCTATGTTCATTAAGGTAACCAGTCTAAATCCGGGCAACACAAGGATTAGAGGGTCCTAAGTGAACGCAAACCTCCCGTGATAGCAAGTATGGTAGGTATGTCATACACACAATTCATATACCAATACTAAGTAAACACACATCTTAGTAATCACGTAGTTTAATCGTAGTACATATCGCATTCTCGTACCAACTTATAATTATCACAATTTATACTATTCCGATTTATAATCATACGCGCCATAATTTATTCTCACGTCGTAGTAGACACTCATGTCTCAACCCAAACCGTCCATTTGATTTAGCTCTCGTATATAATTTCCTTCTCATAAATCACCAAAAGTCCCAATTCTGTCATTACATCATCATCGGAATGTTATCTATATCCTCGAACAAGTTTACGGGACTCCAAAAATCAAAACAGTCCAACAAGGCCCAAACTGTCAACTCGTTCGAACGAGGCTGTTCGAACGAGATTCCACTGTCGGCTCGTTAGAAGTCTCGTTCGAACGAGGCTGTTCGAACGAGATCCAGTTCGTTCGAACGAACTGTACCTTCTAACGATATCTCGTTCGAATGAAGTTATCGAACGAAGTTCCTTCTCGTTAGAAGCGACTGGTCAATTCGTTAGAAGCTCGTTCGAACGAGTTCGTTCGAACGACCTGGGCAGGGGCTTCTAACGACCTACCAGTTTCGTCCCAGATTTTTCTAAATCTCGTTTTTCACCATTTTTACTCCTCAAATCTCTTCTAAACTAAGTCCCAACAATCATTTTAAGGTCTCTAAACAATCCTAAACATATTATAATCACATCCTAACACGTTTTGAAGGATTAACTTACCCTAACATCGATTAATATACAAATCTCTACACTTTTTCCACAATTTTCTCAAGAACATGAACCCTAAAACTTGTAATCATCAATAGCCCATTCTAAATTCGCCTTTGTTACATTCAACATACATTAATACTAGAATAATCATCTCTATGTGATTCTACATTCAATTTGTCCTCAATATTCAAATCCTAAGTCCAATTAACATGGGTTTTCATTCATCTTCCAAGAACAATTTTAATTCTTCAATTTTCTAACATGGAAGGAACATTCTCTGAATTTAAATATATTTAAATCACTTGCCTTGATTGTCTCTGAGTTTGGTGTAGGTTTGATGAAGCTTTTCTGCAGAATTTCTTCTCTCTCCAAGCTTCTTCTCCAATGGTGGCTTATGGTGGCTAGGGTTTTTCTTTGGGAAAGTTGGAAACCTAAATAATAACCTTCGTAGCTTAATGGGTTAATATGGGTTGGTTAGTGGGTTTAGTGGGTTAAATCCACATCAGATTAAGACTCCCAATTTTCGTCACTTTTAATTCCTCAAAATACAAAATTACCAAAATACCCTTTAAGTTGCCGGTATGGCCTAAAAATACCTCGGGACCCAAACTACACCCCCGGCTAGTGTTTTCTGACTATCTCGACCCTTCCGGACGCGTTGGCGCACTCAAAACGACCATACGGATAATAGAAATAAAAATTACTTTTATAATTAAAATAATATACCATGACGCGGCGGTCACACGCGTCTCAACAAAATTCCCAAATTGCCGTATATAAATCTCACGACAAATTTTTCATAATTCAATATTCATATAAAAACATGTATGCACATAATCAAATACCAACTCGCATCTCGTTAGTATTTTTAACCCGGGTTAATTTCCAATTAATACGCATTTAATTAATTAATCCCAAAAATAAATATAACCAAAAGTACGGGGTATTACAGTCACTCAAGCGCTCATTCGACCCACACTTAGAATAAAGAAATGAGTAGCCCATGGGCTGCTCATAAGGAAAAATGCTTTAATAAAATGTAGTTAAGAGAATGTGGCTCTTACAACCACTGTCATGTTTTTCATAAAGTTTATATAACAAGTTACCATTTGAAATGATATTTGCCAAATCAAATATTTTGTCACCATTAGGAGACACGTTTGGTTTTTGACTTTGGTAAGTATCAGGTGTCGCCTATCATAGGGGACATGCGGTTAACGGAGAGATAGGACAAAAAGTACATTATAGACCTTGTCTCGATGTTCCCTCTCATTTTTGGCACCCAAAATGACAAGTCAACCCTAGTATATACCTATAAATAGAACCCTTTGATAAGGTTAGGACATCAAGAAAACTCAATTTACATTGTGACTCTACCAAAATAGCACCATAACTAGTATTCTCTCCATGCTCTCTCTTTTTAAGTGTCAAAATGTATGTCTCTTTACTCCCATCATTACAAATATTATTCTCAGGAGATATCTATTTCCCATATATCATTATTGCTTGTGAAGTTTGTCTTTTCAAGAAGAAGGTCGTAGAATTTACTCCATTGTTAACAGAATAGGAAGGTCTTCTATAAGATCTCCTCTTGAAACTTTGAATACCAGTAAGTCACACCTTACTCGTTTCAGTTCTTCACAAACCCCAATTACACCACCCTCCTACAACTCCTAAGCATTGTAGTTGTCTTACGTGTGTTAAATAATTACTAGGTATGTTTGGAGGTCTACCAACATCAGTTTGGTGAAAGTTCCAGATGAGGTAAATATTAAGTTAGAATATTCTAATAGAACTAAGGCCTTTTAAAACAAACCTTACATTTTGGTGCAAAAAAGGTGGTTAAATTAGGCAGTGTATCAGTGTATATGGATATATGGTTCCACAAGTGGTATCAGAACCTATGTTTGCAAAGTATGGGTGGGGAGTATGAAAGTTATACTGATAGTATCAATTGAAGAGTATTAGTTCACATTAGAACTTCATATATACCATTAGAATTAGGCATCCTTGTAGAATTTGCACTCATATTCTATGCCCCATTCGATGTCCTAGATGCAGTCTCATTAGGTATTGGATCCCCGTGCGTAGTTGAATCATTCGTATTATGTGTCTCTAAAAAGGTAATAGATGAAGAACAACGCCCACCTTCGCATCCGTCTCCACCTTCACCTCCACATCCGACTCTACCTCCACGCCCATGTCCATATACACATCCACATCCACATCCATACCCACCAAGTTCCATGAAGATGTTAATAATCCTGATTGATTAATCAAAATAATTAATCTAAAGACATAAAATTAGAAAAATAATGATAACGGAAACAACTCAGTTAAGTAACATATGATTTAGAGCTTAAATCATAAAATAAACATAAATCTTTCACACATCACAAAAATTTAACTAAGTTTGATCACCATCTAAAATAACTAGTACACGGGAATTTAACAAGTTCCATCACATAATAATAAGTGCATTAGGATTTAAATAGTAAAAAAATCTCAAATGAGTAATCTTCCTTCACTCGTTGTCATAATCATCATCACTGCAATTCTCTTTATCACTATAGTATTCTATTAACGTGTCATCTTCTTCATAATCACCATCACAATTTTCAAGATTGTCATCATCATGTTCTTGCAAATCATTTCTTTTAATAATTTATGTTAGAACGTTGGCCCTAGACATTTGGCTCTTGTCAAAATATCTCTCTTGGATAACCATTTGAATATCAGAATATTCTTCCTCTTGGTATGCAACACTACTTGGATAATCGTTAATATCTCCTGTATCAACTTCTTCTAGAATGTCCTAAATGTGTCTATGTTTCACTTTCTATAGTTCTTTCTAGTATGGACCCAACTTGTAGTCATCTAAGTAAAACACTTGTGATGGTTGAGTTGCAATACAAAGGGATCGTCATTCTACCATGTCGGACTAACCTTAATAGAAGTGAGGTGATAGTCTATTTGTACTCTCTTGTTCTTGGGATTAGCATCAAATAACTCACACTCAAATATAGAAATAATGTACTGATTTAGTACTTCGTTTGCATGACACTACATAAACGTCCATAAAAATTAACCACTTCGAATGGTAATTCAACTATTTTGAGTTGTGTAATGATCATCACGATCCTTAGCATGAAAACGAATCCCATTAACAATATAACCAGAGTATTTGTCCACACAAACATCTGGATCGCAAGCCAACAAAATTATGGATCATAGTGACCGTTGATGATGCAAATTTCTCATCTATATAAAGAGTGTTTTAGCGTTATATTCATGTTTTAATATCAACAAATTAACAAAAGCATTATTAAAACTATCAACTTACATGGTCCATAAACTACTTTGGAAATTCGCATTCTTACCTTTGAAATAAATTGTCACGAGATTCAATTTCTAATTGCATCATATGTTCACTACACGTGCAAAATAAGATTTTATTTTTCTTATGTGAAATATTAATATTAGATTGTATAACATGGTAAAATGATACTTACTCAAGATGAGGTTATATTTTTTCACAGTTATTCAAGATATACCAGTGGATCTTATCAATAATGCTTTGGGACAATCGAGTAGGTTGTGCAGCACCTAGGAATGAACAAAATGAGAAAAAACTGAGAGCTTTGGATTATATTTTTCTCCACATGTATCATTGTTCCATTCTCCTCGGTTGAATTGGTTTCAACCTCACGTGGGTACATTGAACATAAAGTTACATCTTCATTAACAACGTACACCTATGTTATTGATCCTTCGAGATGAGCCTCATTTTTTACGCTTAATTTCAGCGATCCCAGATTCGTGGACACATTAAATGTTATATAAATAAATCATTTTTCATAGAAAAGAATAATCATATTTAAATATTTGAATAAATATTTTTAAAGTACCTCTCAAAAGGGAACATCCATCGAGTATTTATCGGGCCGGTAAGCATAGCCTCGTGTGGTAAGTGAATAGCCAAATGGACTATGATATAGAAAAATGTTGGCGGGAAAATTCTTTCAAGCTTGCAGATTATAAGGAAAATCTCTTCCTCTAGTTTATCCAAGTCCTTCACATTCAAAGTTTTTACACACAGTTACTGAAAGAAGTTCGACAACTCGATTAATGTAGTATTAACATCCTTCGACAAATATCAATGTACGCCGACCGGGATTAGTTGTTGTAGAATAACATGGGAATCATGACCTTTTAAGCCTGAATTCTTTCTATCGTTGATGCTCACATATCAAGACATATTTGATGCATAACTATATGGGAATTCGACTGAGTTTAAGGATGCGCAATAGTCCTTTCTCTCTTATGATGTTAAGGTATAAGATGAATGTGGTTTCAACCATTTGTTTCCACATTCTTTTAAATGCAACTCCTTTCTTATATTCATATCAAATAAATCCAGACAAGCCTTATCTATATCTTTTGTCTTTCCTTCCACATTCATCAATGTTCCAAGAACGATATCACATTTGTTCTTCTCAATAAGCATTACATCAATATTATGTCTTACTGTCAGCTTTGGCCAATATTCTAACTCAAAGAAAATACTTTTTTTGTCCATTTTATTTGTTTCTAGGTACGTTTTATCTTCCTATCCTTATTGTTTGGATGCTTACGTGGTTTCAGAATTTTCCTCTCTCTAATTAATCCAATATGTCATCTCCAGTAAAATCCCTCGGTATTGGTCGCTCTTATTTTCTTGCATCATGTAATCTACTACTTTGCCAAGAATGGTTGGAAGGCAAATACTAACGATAGCTCATATAACATAGTTTACTTTTTCGTCATTGAGAAGAGGTGTCTTCATTACATACTAGACATGAATTGTACCCTTTCGTGCTCCATCCAAATAAATTACTGTATGTCGAAAAGTCATTGATCGTCCATAATAAACTTGCCTGTAAACAAAAATATTCCTTACTAATCACATGTTTATACACCAACATGCCAAAGATCATTCAACTCATCTATCAAGGGTCATAAGAAGACATCCATGTCCTTACCCGGTGCTTGTGGACTCGAAATTAACAAAGCCATCATAAAAATGTGTTCCATCATATATATAAATTGTGCTAAATTATAAGGCATGATTATTACCAGCCACATGCTATATAAGTTACTCATATTTCTAAATGGAGTAAAACCATTGGAAGTAAGGTATAACCTTACTTTGCGAGAGTCATCCTCAAACCAAGGGTACTGCTTATCAAAGTCTTTCCATGCCTCGTCATCAACCGGATGTCTCAAAACATCATGTGTATCGACTCATTTTTCCTTATAACACCTCATAGTAGTAGTTGTATGCCTTGACATTTACAATCATTGCAACCTTGGTTTCAATGTGAAGTACCGCAATACTTTACCAGGAACATTCTTCCCTTTCTTATCACCATACTTATATCCAGGCTCATAACATATAGAACACCTATCCACATTTTGATTCTCTTTCCAAAACATTATGCAATCATATTTGCACACATGAAGCTATTCATAACCGAGTCCCAAATCTCTCAACTTTTATTTTGCTTCATAATGTGAAGAGGGGATCTTTGAATCAGGATATGTTCCTTCAATAGTTGGAGTATCATATAAGAGGATTTTTTGCTCAAGCAGTTAAGAACCTTAGCATGCGTTAACTTTATAAGAAACTGAAATGAGGAGAAATTTTTACATCTCGGATATAGCTCTTTTCTGAGTTCACTAAATAATTTATTATATATAATAGTAACATTTTCACTATGCTCGGGAGAACCATTGGGGCGAACATATCATTTAAGACCCCGAACATGTCATCATATTCCTCCTCGACTTCTACATTTTCTAGCACTTGTGCGCTTGAAAATTTTGTTCATCATTCACCACCTCTTCGTTATTTATACAAGTATAACTATAAGACATTACACAACTCAACAAATGACTTCTGATAGTTATCAGATCATGGAAATATGTGTTTTGACAATCTTTACATGAACATCGTGACTTGTTACTTTCATCAAGGTGGTCTCTTGAGATCTCGATGAATGAATCACCACTAGATTTATATTGCTTAGACAAATTATTAGGCATAAACATCCAACTCTTCTCTATTGTTATCTTCCTATTATTTCACACTAATATATCATTACTTGTTTTGTTACTTATTTGGAAAAAATAAATTATGATTATCATAATCAATAAGAAATAAATCAGCATATTGACCTAATTTGTTACTTATTTTTCCCAGTACTTTTTACAAAAATGAACCCCGAACATTAGAACCCTCGTGTGCAAATTTAAGATATTTCATGAGAAAATGGATACCTAAGTAAATGTCACATGGGTAAAACTTTTACAGAATTAATCGGGGTAGATACAAGTTAAAACCTTTTTGGGGTGGTTTAAATTTAATAAACTTAATCTAATGTAACTACTAATGAAATTGTTATCTTCAAGCATAATTCGTATATTAAACGATTGTAATTGCATTTGAGAAAGGTTAATGTTGAGTTCATTATCTTTTTTTCTCATATTTATGATATTTATAGAATATAAGAAAGATTATTGAAGAACATAACAGAAGAAAGATTAAGTACCCTAACTTACTTTCTATATTATATCACTCTCGACTATATTGACGTCTACACGAGTGATGAAACTAAAGCGTATGTAATGACCAAAATCTATATGAACGACAAACCGAGGTTTAGGAAGAGCACAAATTATAGAAAGTACAATTGGTATTGTTCTTCAGCATGAGAGACTATATGTATTTTCATTTAGATATGGAGCAAGATTTTGACACAAACTACTATAGTTTTTTATACAATGGAGTAGTATTAACGAGTGGGTTCCACTAAAAATTTTAAGATAACATACGACAACATAATTAATAAATACTTATGTATAAAACAAAATGTTTTGGTTTTAACCTCGCTAATACCATACACTCCACACCATTCAATTCACCACCATCAATACCCCAAATCTAATCAACCATTGTTATAAGGTACAAGTGAATAACCAACATGTATTTCAAAATCGCTGATCATACTTTACAGATAGCAATAAAGTTATCTATTATCTTATATTGAAATGGTGCCAAAAATACATACATGAAAAATTAACAATTTTTTTTGAAAAATTCATACCTAAAATTAAGAGACTTTTGTGACAAATACAAACATCGAAAAATTAACCACTATCAAACTACGAAACTCACCCAAATTTATTTTAGAAATATACAATGTTGCTTACCCATATAGGAAAAAATCATATATATATATATATATTTATGTTGAAGAAATCTAAAACCCCATATATACGTATATATATTTCATATATCTTTATATTATGAATATTATGTTTTAGATCTCCTTTCATACACATCTCTAAAACACAAAAAATCTCGGATGTATAATGAAACATTTCAAATCTAAGTTCCATATGTATATGTGTATTTCATTTCAAAATTGAGCTCAATATATATACATACTAGCATGCAGGTCACGCGATGCGTGGCCAAATTTAGCAAAACTTTAGTTATTTTGTTATTGTGTTTAGTTTTCACATAATATATTTCACGAATGAAAGAAGATAGAATTTTAAATTAATATTAAAAGCCATATGATCAACATATTTTTTTAAAAAAAATTACAATGAAATGTTCAATAAAAATTCAAAAAATCTTTTTTAAAACGTAAGTCATACCGACTATAAATTATACAGAAAATGAATTTTGCAATACCGTTGTTTTGAGAAATCTCTGCAACCATGTTTCCATTTCTTGTATGATTCTGAATGAGACTTATGAATAATACATAGATTAGCTTTAAACCGAGAGTTCAAAATCTGGATAGAAATAAATTTCTAAAAAAATAATTATGTTGAACATAAGTCAAGATGGATATAAAAAAAACGATACAAATCCAAAAATATTAGACTATAACTAAAATAATAGAAGCTAGTGGATTACATACTTTGAAGCATGACTTTTGACAAATCAAAAACATAGACCAAAGCCATCGTCCATTATTACCAACCAAAATGACATCGGTAAGAATGGAGGGGAGAACTCTAAGCCATAAACCAAAGCCACCGTCCACCTCAATTGCACAGCAACAAAAGAGTACAGCCAACGTACAACCATAAAATCAACATAACCAAAGCCATACCGTCATAAATGAGTCTGACAACACCCGAAAAAAAAAACTAGTAAGCTTATAAGTTTGTTTTTGATGTAATTTGAAAGAAATTGTATCTATTAAACTCACTTCATAGATGGTAGTGCCACAACAGTCAGCTTCATTAATGTTGACCCGTCAAAACTAAGGAGATAGTAAATTGAGAATTTCAAAAGGTAAAAGATTAGAACTTTTGAAATGGGCTATGATGCCTGGTAAAGAGTAGAGGAGAAAAAGTGAAGCTATTTCAATTACCTCTAGTTGTAGGACTATGCCCGTTTAAAACCCCCAACGTATTAAAGAAAACCAAGAGTTTTTTTGTGGGAAACTAACGGGCGGGTTCCTCCCAACCCAATAAAACCATATTGCCAGTTAGCATCTCGATCTTCGGCAATTTGGGACTGCGTCTTCCATGTCCAAGTTCCTCAAGCATTCACCATCTTCTCTTTCTATACGTAAGTTTGTAATTGTTTTTTTTCAGAAGTTGAATATCATTATTTAAATTGTGTTGAATCTGCCGATGTTGTATTTGTAGTTAATATATTGAGACCTGGTTTTAAAATTTGGGCTCAATAATACTCTGTACATGGCTTCTTTTATTATTTTCCCTAATATTCACTGTTCCAAAACCCAAAGACTAGGTATATACAAAATTTATGACCCACGCCTGCTTATATTTTGAGATCCCCGTTTCATGTATATGACTCAAATGCCATTAAAATTCCAAAGCAATAAGAATGCGAACGAATTTGAGTTGGAGGTGAGAGAAAATTGGAATGACGTGGAGAGACTTAGAGAATAGTAGAATTCATGAATGTAAAGCCTTTATTACTAACAGGTGTCAGCCTCACATGATTTGAGTCTATAACTTTTATTATATACTATAGATATGTATATATGTAAGTATATATGTCTATATAAAAATTGATCGAGATAGACTTTACTGATCAGAGATAGTAATAACCACTGGAGGGTGACCAAGGCTAATGGCAACAAACATCGAATATAGGGAGGGCTGCTGGTGAGAACAGATGGGGTAGCCATTTTCTCTTCTTCTTCTTTTGGTTAAATATGCGAATGAGAAATGAGGGTTTTGTGTGTGGGTTATTTTTACTATGTGTGAATGTATTTGGGCCTTTTTTCCGTTAAATTTATGTGTTTTTTTTGCAAGGACGTTGAAATGAATATTCCGGATACTACAAAAAAGAAGGAAAATTTTACAGCCATGCTTTAATTAAGGTGTAAGAACCGGGAATTTTTTTACCTTAAATACATACAGCTATTGTTTAAACCCTATTAATGAGTTGAAAATAAAAAGTCTTCTAAGAAGAAAGAAACTATACTTAGGAACCTACACTTTTGCTGAAATAACTAAGACCCCTTGAACGTTTAGTAAATTAAAAAATAGCCCCTGAAACTTCAAAGTGAGATAACTTGATGTATATTTTACCTCTAAACCCCAACTTTACATCAAATTAATCCTTTAGACACTAATTAACATAAAATTAAAATTTTAGCCCTTGAAAATTTTTAAAATTACAAAATTACCCCTATACTTTACAATAAGTATACTTTTAAGGCTACTAAAGAACTTATAAAACCAAACAAGGGCCAAACCTCCAAGTTTCACAATTTTCATTAAAACCTTCTCCACCTAATGCAACACATCAGTACTAGAAGTTAAAAGGCATATGTATACACCATGTACACATGTGAGATACACTTACCAACATTGAAAACTCCATATAAATCAACTCAAAACCACCACCCCAGTGCACTAGTCGAATCCCCTAAGGACGTAGCATAAATATCCCTCCAATTCAGTAGTAAAGACACACCTCACAATTTTGTTCAAAACTCGAAAAATCCACTCAAACCAGGTACATTATGATTTATGAGTAATTTCTAATTAGTTCAATTCCATTTTCTTTTTGTGTAGATAATATGCTTAGAACAATAATAATATGCAAGCTTTTGGTGTTAAATAGCTTAGGATAGAAGAAATATGAAGAAACACCCTTAAAGCTTGAGCTTCAATGGTGAATCTTGATACAAAGCTCTAAACTTTAGTTTGAAGCTATATATAACTTCATTATAACCTAATGATCTCTAATGTAATGGTCAAAAGCCATGAATGTGTCTATTAAGCTCAAATCGATCAAAGGTGTATTTTGAACTCGGAACTGGAAAATTTGAAATTATCCATGTATAATCCATCTTAATTTTTGAAACCAAAACAAAACTACTCCTATATATAGCAGAAACCAACCCGATTGCATACGAATCCTTGCCATGATCTATAAATCCACGAATGTTAGGTTAAAATTTTGACAAAACACACAATCTTGAAACTTGAGATACACTGCATCTCAATCCACAAAACATATATATTTGAATTCCTCATGAAAAATTAGGCTAAGTTGGTTAAGGAATCATCTCAAATGGTATAGAAATGAAGGAGAAAATCGAGATCAAAATTCCAAAACCCTAGAAGGCAAAGTCGAGAGGTTCAAGATTAAGATGTTTAACATAAACATTGACCATGCGCATGAGGGCGCGCGACCAATCAAAAATCTCTAAAAAAATCCAATATTTGTATTTTATCTTTTCTGGTCAAAATTGTATAAGATAAGGCCATGTTTGGATGCATCTAGACTAAGTTATGCAAAAATTAGATTTTTACTTAAGAATATTTTTCTAAAATTACAATTTAACCCCTCCCAACTTTTTCAACTTATGAATTTCATCCCCAATTTTTGTCTATGAATACTTTAGAATATTTTAGGAAAAAAAGTCCCTTACACTAAAGTTTAATATTGGTCTTAAGTCCATTATTTTAAAGTCCCAAAATATTTATAATTATACCCCTAAAACTTTAAAAGATACAGTTTTAGTACAAAACTAACTGACCTAATCCCAAATACTCATATACCCAAACATTGTATACAAAAAATCTAGCAGTATGCGAAATATGCAAAGTTCCAATCCTCTTGTGATATAAAGCAGACCGAATTACCAAGAAAGTAGTTTTTTCCTACCTTTCCAATAGTAAACTTTGCATGTTTCGCATACTGCTGTTGATATAAGTGTGTGATAGCTTCCATTTACTCGTAGTGTGTGCATGAAATTATACAACATACTACATATTTTGTTACAAATCGTTGGTATTTGAATATAACTAAGGATTAATTTTAACTCTTCTCACTTAATAACTGGTGTCATGTTTCATATTGATTCAGTTACCCCTACACTTTTGTGTTATTTTACTATAAGCATCAGTATTAACTAGGAAATGGACTGAGGTGTTATCCCACGAAAATTTCTACTTAGACTACTAGTCTCAGATGATTGAGAGCCTTGATTATTGCTACATACGTATAAATGCCACTTTAATTGTGTGCATAACCGGTCATTTCCCCCCGAATGTTTTGGATTATTTATTTAATTATCATTATTATGGTTTTACTAATGGCTTAATTACTTTTGTACCCCTTAGTGAATTGGTAACTATGAGATTATTATTTCAAGAATCCTTGACTTTCTTGACATGATCCTTAATAAACTAGTAATGAACTATATTTTCTTAAATGGACTAGTAAGTATGGGATTATTAGTTCCAGTACTTTAATGTTCTTTTTAAATTGATAATTATGGGATTATCATATTATTTATTTTAAGCATTGCTAAACACTAATCATATACACACTCCATCTTTTTTATTTTCTACGTTATAGTTTTTACTAAAAAATGCAACTCACCCCTGTTATGGTACAACCCTATGTAAACCTACTTAATAATGAATAAAGTTATCTTATTCTGCCTTAGATTTAAATCATTGCCTTATGTGTACTTCTTGTTTATTCATACCAAAAAGCGGGGTGTGACAAGTTGGTATGAGAGCATGTTTTAAATCTAAAACATATCAATAGGTTAGCATTCTATAAGGGAATGAAAATAGATATTTGTTATTTTATCTTTTTGCAACTTCTTTTATTACAATTATTATATGGTAATTCCATTTTGCAGAATGGATACATGGGACACGTTCTTATTCAATATAGACATCGAACGAGATAATCACTAGGAAAATCGTGTTAGAGAAGAGGCATTAGCAAAATTAAGAAACATGATTCATACGATTGATGAGAACCAGATAGGATCGAGTAGCGATGTCAAAAGGTTGATACTGACAAACAGAGTTTTGGGTAAAATGCAAGTCATGAGGAAAATGGATGAGTATGTGAACGATCTGGTAATATTTCATGAGGCCATAAATCTTTCACTAGCATATGAGACACCAACTCCACTGATGTATCCTGAGGCCACATCCAACGATAAAGTACACAGTGATTATTCTCCTCGTACAATAGATGACTTGGCTAATGGATCATATTAGGGAGATTACTTAGTCAGAATAGAGTCCAGCTCCAGTGAAATATAGCAGGTTTGTGGCTTATTTTTGGTTATTATCTCATTATTTAAACTATTCTACTTTTATAATGGTTAGTACACGAATTCCCTCCATTGGAACCCGATCTCAACAGACTCAAACTGAAGGAATCATGCGATGTCTTCGGGAACTTACTTTTTTAGCCCGACAATAGCAAACAACTCGGTCTACCTTAGAGGATATTTTCAAAAAAATCCCTAGAATGAATTCTCTTAAGGAAATTTTAAGGCAATGAACCCCATCTTTTCTTAGAAATCTAGGTGCCAATGAAGTTGAGAAATGGATGTGCTAGATTGTGAAAATTCTGAATGGAGTAGGCATAACTACTAATCTCGAGTAACTTTAGCCTCCTATATGTTGGAAGGTGAAGCTTATTTCTGGTGGCAAGCAATGTCACATAACCAAAATGTTGTCAATTTTACTTGGGAGAAATTTGAGGTAACTTTCTTTAAAAATTATATTCTTGGAACTGAGAGAGATCAATGAACTATTTATTTCTTAAAATTACAACAAGCTAACCTATCAGTAGCCCAATATGAGGCTAAATTTACTGAATTATCTCGTTACTATCTGGAATATGTAGATATGGAGGTAAAGAAATGCAATCAGCTTGAAAGATTATTACACCCAAGAGTTAAGAATTCGATAGCTCCTTTATAAATTCGTGATTATTCCCAACTGATTAATGTTGCAGCCATTTTGGAACCCTATTAATGAGGAACAACCATGTCATTAGAACTCCATATAATTCTATACTTCACCCTTATGCAAACTCGAGTGCATAAGCTTATTCTTAGTTTCATCATAACATAACACTTTCACCAATCCGTTGTCACGAGTGTCACGAAGTAGGACATATTCGGCCACAATGTCCTAAGATAAAGTCGATTTCAATCTGTCATTAGCCAAATAAACCCTCACAAAATCCAAAATTCCATCATATCCATAATTAATCCAGGCCAAACTCTACTAAAGGAATTAAGCCAATCCCGAGTCGTGGGAAGAATTACGCTATATTGCCTATATGAAATACATATGACGTGATAGAAGGTATGACAATTTTCCAACATTTTCCTACACATATTTTGTTTGATACAAGATGCACAAATTCTTTTATTGGTCTTAGACCATCTTAATTATTGCAATTATTACTTATATCTTTAACAGCTCCATTGGATATTAAGTTACCGATAGGTAAAATCAATACGCCAATGCAAGGTTATAGAAATCGTAAGATTCAACTTGGTCTATGAACACTCTTTGTTAACTTGATAATCTTAGATATTTGTGGTTGGGATATTATTATCCCAATGGATATTTTATCAAGACATCACGCCTGTATCGATTTTCAAGCTAAGAAAATTTATTTTCAAAACGAAGATAATTATTTTATGTTACAAGGATCGGGTCCATCAGAACCCTCAAATTTCCAAATCCATATTTCTTCTTTAATCCCAAATTTGTTGGAACAATTTGAAGACGTTTTTCCTAGGATTTATCAGGATTACCTCCATCTAGGGAAATTGAGTTTAGTATTAAAATTTATCCCGATAAACTTCCTATTTCAATACCTCCATGTCGAATGGATACTTTAGAACTTTGAGAACTCCGTAACAAAATAGATAATCTTTTGGAGAAAGGTTTTATTCTACTAAGTTCATCAACTTGGGGAGCTCCGGTATTATTTGTTAAGAAACATGATGGAAGCTTTAGATTATGCATAAACTATCATAAACTGAACTTAGTAACTATGAATAATAAGTCAACATTACCCCGAATAGGAGATTTATTTGATCAACTTCGAGGAGAAAGGGTCTTTTCTAAAATAAATTTATGATATGGTTATCATCAATTACAAGTTAGAGAGGAAAAAGATTTGAAAACTTCTTTTCGAACTCGTTACGAACATTTCAAATTTTTCGTAATGTCGTATGGTTTAACAAATGCACCATTAGCTTTTATGGATCTAATGCATAAAATTTTCATACTATTTCTTGACCAATTCGTTATCATTTTTATTGACGATATTCTCGTAAATTCTCGAAATCCAATAGAACATACCCAACATTTGAAAGAGGTCTTAAGTACTATTAGAAACCATCGGTTATATCTAAAAAGAGAAAATGTGATTTTTCAATGAAGGAAATTAAATTTTTAGGACATGGGATTTTTGAAAGTGGAATCCAAGTCGATCCAGTCAAAATTCCAGCCATTTTAGAATGGAAAAGTCCTAGCAATATTACTGAAATACAAAGTTTTTTAGGATTAGCTGGATTTTGTTGTTTTTTTGTAAAAGGATTTTCGTGTATTGCTCCTCCCCTTTTAAAACTAACTAGGAAGGAAGTTCCATTTGTATGGACTGAAGAATGTAACAAATCATTCCAGGTATTGAAGGACAAATTAACTAGTGCTCCTATCCTCACCATTCCTTCTAGTAAGGAATAGGCTGTGTGTTAATGCAGGATGAGAAAGTTAAAGAATATGGGTCATAAAAACTCAAAACTCATGAACGTAACTATCTTGTACAATATCTTGAATTAACCGTTGTAGTTTTTGCATTAAAAATTTGGCATTCTTACCTTTATGGTGTGAATTTCCAAATCTTTTCAGATCATAAAAGTTTGAAATATATCTTTACCCAAAAGACTTAAATCTAAGACAACAGTGGTGGATAGAATTTTTGAAAGATTACCGATTTAAATTAAATTACCATTCAGGTAAAGATAATGTAGTAGCCAACGCTTTAAGTTGAAACCCAGTAGGAAGCCTCCATACCTTAATTTCCTATGATATTACTGCTACCATAGAACAATATGATCTATGGTTGATTACTCCTTGTGTAAAATTCCTTAATATTATCGCTTATCCTAAGTTGGAGAGAAAATCTTAGTTTAACAAACCCATGAGTCTTTTGTAACCTTTTCAAACAAAAATCCTAATTTTTCCTTCAAAAAAGAAACAGGGTTGCGATTTAAAAAAAGATTGTATGTACCTGATAACACATCTCTTCGGGAGGAAGTACTGCAAGAATCACCTCCTTCAAAATTTATGATTCACCCTAGAAGTTTGAAAATATAACATGCTCTGAAGAAGCAATATTGGTGGCCAAATATGAGAAATGATATCGAGAATATTGTAAGGAAATGTCTTACTTGTCAATATGTAAAGATAGAACACCAACACCCTGGTGGACTTCTTCAGCCCGTACTTATTCCCGAATAGAAATGGGATCATATTACGATGGATTTTGTCAGTGGACTACCTCATACGTCCTAAGGATATAATTAAATTTGGGTAATAGTAGATCAACTTACAACATTTGCTCATTTTCTAACTTTAAAGACCATCGATTCGTATCAAAATCTTAGCAAGATCTACATTCAAGAAATTATTCGATTGTATGGAACTCCTTTATCCATTGTATCAGATTGAGATTATCATTTTGTAGGAAAATTTTGGCAAGCAATGCAAATCGCAATGGGTACTAAACTTTATTTAATTATCTCATTCCACCTACAAACGGATAGACAATAGGAATGTACAATTCAACCATAGAAGATATGTTACGTGCTTGTATGTCAGATATGTCTGATAATCAAAATGTATATTTACCCCTTGTCAAATTTTCATATAACAAAAATTATGAAGACGGTCTTAAAGATTCCCCATTTGAAGCTTTATACATAAGACCATGTACATTACCAACATGTTGGATAGAATCAAGAAATAGTAAAAAATTTGGTCCAGGAATAATTCAAGAAGCCACTAAAATAATACAATAGATTTGAGAGACATTGACTATAGCCCAAGACTGATAGAAAATTTATGCAGACCAATGTCGAAAACCATAGAATTTCAAGTAAATGACCTAGTATTCCTGAATGTTTCTCCTCGAAAAGGAATTTTACGCTTTGGAACTAAAGGAAAACTAGCCCTAAGATATATTGGACCTTTCACAATTTCTAAATGAATTGGCTCCGTAGCCTATTAATTAGAATTTCTCATGGAATTATCCAATATTCATAACATATTTCATGTGTCACACTTACGCTAGTATATTTCAGATCCATCCCATACCATTACACGGCAAAACATTTCCATCAAACCCAACCATTAATTTCAAGTACGTCCTATTAAATTTATGGATCGTCAAATGAAGTATCCCAGAAACAAAGAAATTCCCACAGTACAAGTACTTGGGAGAATCAGAATCAGCAAAAAGCTACATGGGAACCAGAACAAGCAATGAAGGATCATTACCCTGACTTATTTCAAGGTAAAATTCAAGGACAAATTTTTTTTAGGCAGGTAGACTGTTAGAACCAAAAATATTTTTTTTACTCTAAATACCTAAGACTATTGTTTAAACCCTTATAATTTGTTCAAAGTCAATAAACTACTCATAGAAACCTACACTTTTGCTGAAGTAACTTAGACCCCTTAAAGTTTTTATAAATTATAAAATAGCCCCTAAAAACTTCAAAGTAAGATAACTTGATGTATATTTTACCTCTATACCCCAGCTTTACATCAAATTAATCCTTTAGACCAAAATTAACATAAAATCATACTTTCATCCCTTAAAACTTCCTGAAATTACAAAAGTACACCTATATTTAATAAAAAGTATAATTATAAGGCTATTAAAGTAATTATAAAACAAACTAATGACCAAACCCTTATCCACCTAGTGAACTAAATCAGCACTAGAAGTTAAAAGGCACAGGTATACACCATGTCTACATGTGAGACATACTTACCAACATTGAAAACTCTATATAAATCAGCTAAAATCCACCACCCTAGTGCACCAATCGAATCCCTTGAGGATGTAGTATAAATATCCCACCAATTCAGTAGTACAAACACACCTCACAGTTCAGTTCAAAACTCAAAAATCCACCCAAACTAGGTACATTATGATTTTATGAGTAATTTTAAGTTCTTTCAAATCCATTTTCTTTTTGTGTAGTTAATATGCTTAGAACAATCAAAATATGCAAGCTTTTACGTGCAAAATAGCTTAGGATAGAAGAAATGTGAAGGAACACCACTAAAGGTTGATCTTCAATGGTGAATCTTGATACAGAAATCTAAACTTCAGTTTAAAGCTACATATAACTTTATTATAAACCAAGGATCTCATGTGTAACAGTCAAAAGCCATGAATGTTTCTACTAAGCTCAAATCGATCAAAGGTGTATTTTAAATTTGAAATTGGAAAATTTGAAATCCTCTATGTATAATCCATATTTATATTTGAAACCACAATCAAACTACTCTTATATAGATCAGAAACTAAATCAACTTCATAAGAATTCGTGCCATAATCTAGAAATTTATAAATGTTAAGTCAAAATTTTGATAAAACACATAGTTTTAGAACTTGAGATACATTTCATCTCAATTCAAAAAACATATATATTTATATTCCTCGTGAATAATTAGGCTAAGTTGGTTAAGGAGTCATCCCAAATGGTATAGAAATGAAGGAGAAAATCGAGGTGAAAATTCTAAAACCCTAAAAGTCAGAGTCGAGAGGTTGAAGATGAAGACTTTCAACAAAAACTTCGAGTATGCGCGTGAGGGCGCGTGGCTAATAAAAAATGTCTGAAATTATTTCCAATTATTTTATTTTATTTTTTTGATCCAATTGGTATAAGTTATGGCCATGTTTGGATACACCTATCCTAAGTTATGGAAAAATGGTGTTTTTATTGAAGAATATTTTCCAAAATTATAATTGAACCCCTACCATCTTTTTCAACCGATGAATTTGATCCCCAAATTTTTGTCTATGAATACTTCATAATATTTTAATATAAAATTTATCTTATGCCAAAGTTCAATAATGGTCTTAAATCTAGTATTGCAAAGTCCCAAAATATTTACAATTAAACACTCGAAACTTTCAAAGATACTGTTTTAGTTTAGAATTGACTGACGTAATCCCAAATACTTATATACCCAACCATTGTATACAGAAAATCAAGCACCATCTCTTCCCAATATCCTCTTGTGATAAATAAGGCAGACCGAATTAGCGAGCAAGTAGGTTTTCATACCTTTTTAATAGTAAATTTTGCGTATTTGACAAACTGCTATTGACACTATGTGATAGTTCCTATTTACTCTTAGTATGCTACATATTTTATTACATATCATTGGTATTTGAATTTATCAACAGTATTTGAATGTAACTAAGGATAAATTTTAACCCTTCTCACTTAATAATTGGTATCATGTTTCATATTGATTTAGTTACCCCTGCACTTTTGTGCCATTTTACTATATGCATCAGTATTAACTAGGAAGTAGATTGACTTGTTATCCCTCAGAACTTTTTACTTGGCCTACTGGTATCAGGTCATTGAGAGTTTTAATTATTGCTACATATGTATGAGTGCCAATTTTTTGTATGTATAGCCGGTTACTTTTCCCCAAAAGTTTTGGGTTAATTATTTATTATTATTATTATTGTTTTATTATTTTCTTAATTACTTCTATACCCCTTAGTGAACTGGTAAGTATGGGATTATTAGTTCAAGAATCCTTGACTTTCTTTACAATATCGTTGATAAACTGGTAATGAACTACATTGCCTTAAATGGGCTAGTGAGTATGGGATTTATAGTTCCAGAACTTTAATGTTCTTTTTAAACTGATAAGTATGGGATTATCAACTTATTTATTTTAGAATCGCTAAAAACTGATTTTATACACACTCCAACTCTCACCTATATATACTTGTTATAGACCTGGTAGAACCTTTCTAGCATATTTATGTTAATTCATTTTTTTCCAGATGAGATCGGAGAAAGAGGATAATATCTCTTCCCTATTAGAGATAGAAATCGGTCACTTGTTTGCGTATGTGATTGTGTGGGCATAGAATAAGCCATGGGAGCAAGAAGTGGCGCCTTTTGATTTTCAACATTATAGTTTGTACTAAAAAAATGGAACTCACCCCTGCGGTGGTACAACCCTATGTAAATCTACTTAATAATGAATAAAGTTATGTTATTATGCCTTAGCTTCAATTTATTACTTTATGTGTACTTCTTGTTCATTCATACAAAAAAGAAGGGTGTGACACAATGATTCTAAAATTTCCTTGCTAAAAGTTACATTATGGAAGAAAATATTTCCTTGCAAAATGTTTATAACTAGATTATATTTTTAGCAACGTCTTTCTTTTTTCATTTTCCTTGATAAAAATACACTTTTAGCAACGAAAGTGGCTTCCTTGCGAAAAAAATTAATTGCTAATACCAAATTTTCTTATAGTGTAGGAAGCATTTGATTTCAAACCACTCGCCCCCCTATGTGACCTAAAATAGGTAGCCATAGGCTTGACGCAAACTTGGTCCCCTATGTTACCTAAAATAGGTAGCCCTATGCTCAAAACTAACTCGGACCCCTACATGACCTTAAATTAGGAGCCCTGCGTGCCAAACCAACTCGATCCCCTAGGTGGCCTTAAATAGGAAGGCATGCACTTTAAATAACTAACTCTCCACATTACATTTAATAAGAAGCCATGTGCTTCAAACCACTTAGACCCCTACATGACCGAAAATAGGAAGTCGTGCTTCAAATCAATTCAGTCCCCTATGCAACATAAAATAGGAAACCCCACATTCCAATAAGACACCATCGAAACCCTATGTTTCTACATATACTATCTAGAGAGACCTAAAACAGAACGAGGTTGGAATACCTATAATCTTTTCTAAAACCAAATTAAAAAAATTAGGATACTCCGTGCCCCTTAGGAGGTTTATCCATATCGTCGTGTTAATCACCATACATTCACACTTAATCTCCTTACCACCACATCCCGCTAACCATGAAGGATAGCCAGTCACAAGGTGATCATAAACCCCGATAGATGTCGCTGAAACCTCGCGTTTCTACGTCTGGTCCCCTCAGCGGCCTTAAATATAAAGATCTTGGAATATTTTGTATCTTTCCTAGAGTCAATGTCAAAAGTCAGGATACCCTACACCTCTACGTAGATTTCTCTTTCGATATTTGCATCACTATACATTCACACTTAATCATATAACCCTCGGTTCTAGCTAACCAGGAACAATAAACAAGAAGGATAAACAGTCGTGGGGTGACCAGGAAACCCCCCAAAGCCTTTTCCCCAGGAGTTTGTGTTATAATATTCCCAAATTTAATCGTCCAACCCTCGGTTCCAAATAATCGTGAAGGATAAACAGATGTGAGGTGATCAATAAACCCCCTGAATATTTCTCCCTTTAGGTTTTTGGGTCATGCTATTGTCGTACTTAATCTCCTAATCCTTGGTTCCGGCTAACAAGGAAGGATAACAAATCGTGAGGTGACAAAAAACTCCTCTAAATATTTCTCATTCCAGGTGTTTGCATCACTCTATTCCCACACTTAATAACTTAACCCTCATTTCTAGATAACTGAGAAAGATAACCAGTCATGAGGTCACCAGGAAAATTCGTTGGAGCTTTCACCCTTTAGGTGTTTTGGTCATGCTATTCCCACACTTAATCTCCTAACCCCTAGTTCTAGCTAACCAGGAAGTATAACCAATCATGAGCATACTGGGAAACCCCTTTGTACCTTTATCCCTCTATGTGTTTAGGTCCCGACATTCCCACACTTAATTTACTAACCCTCGGTTCCTGCTAAGTAGGAGGGATAACCAGTCCTAAGGTGATAAGAAACACCCCGCGAAGATTTCTTCCCCAGGTGTTTGGGTCACATTATTCCCACACTTAATCTCATAAGCCTAGATTTTCACTAACCAAGAAGGATAACCAGTCGTGAGATGACCAAAAAAAACCTGAAGCTTTCTCCCTCTAATTGTTTGGGTCACATTATTCCCACACTTAATTTCCTAACCCTGAGTTCCCACTAATCAGGAAGGATAACCAGTTATGAGGTGACCAGAAAATTACTCAGATCTTTCTTCTTCTAGGTTTTTGGGTCAAGCTAGTCTAACGCTTAATCTCCTAACCCTTAGTTCTCACTAACTATAAGGGATAACCAGTCGTTCGGTGACCAAAAACTTCTCAGAGATTTCTCCTTCTAGGTGTTTGGGTCACGCTATTCTCACACTTAATCTCCTAACCCTATGTTCTCGCTAACCAGAAAGGATAACCGGACCAAGAAACTCCATGGAGCTTTCTTCCTCCAAGTGTTTAGGTCATGTTATTTCCATAATTAATATACTAAGCCTCGGTTCCTGATAACCAGGAAGGATAATAAGTCATGAGGTGACAAGAAACGTACCAGAGATTTCTCCCTTTAGGAGTTTAGGTCATGTTATTTTCATACTTAATCTCATAACCTCGTTTCTCCCTAACCAATAAAAATAACCAATCTTGAGGTGATCTAGAAACCCCTCCCCCCGATATTTCTCCTCCTATAGTTTAATTTACCGTATGTTCACACTTAATCTTCCTACCGTCAGTTCTTGCTAAACAAGAAGGATAACCAGTCGTAAGGTAACCTAGAACTCCCTAGGACCTTTCTCCTTCTCGTTGTTTTAATTATCATACATTCACCATTAAGAAACCTATCTTTGGTCCTCGATTACCAAGGAGGTTAATTAGTCATGAGGTTATCCTAAAATAACATTCTCATCCCTAACGCAATATTAGGTACCCATCGGCAGTCTTGCACTGCAACTCTAGGTTCTATCTTACCATTTATCCCCATGTGACCTTAAAATATAAATTTTGGGTCTCGATCATAAATTCATTCCCTCAGATGAATAACCCAAACCGTTATGACATTAAAGACCAATCAGACCATCAATTTCAATGAAGAGAGCCCACACGTTCACCCTCTTAGTCGACTGCCTTTGCGATGCCTTAGTTTGCAATTGAGGTGTTGGTCATTTGTACCTTATCATTAGTGCTGCATCGTTTTGATAAACCACAATTTTCCCAAAGTCACAAAGGATTTTTTAAAAGTCTTGACTTCGGTGATACGAAAACCCTAAACCTCTCGTGACCATATTGTCACTCTTATAAATATAGGAGGCATCCTACCATGGAATTATCCAACTTTACAAAGTACCCTACATATTAAAACACCCTTTATCAAATCCCCCTTACTCTTTTTGGTGCCTCACATCAAAGGTCGAAGCCAATGGTATTGTAATGAGTTACCCTAAATATCATTTCATGGAGATTTTAGACCTACCAAAATTCATAATTTTTAAACGTGGTAGGAATAAATGTTATAGATATTTGAAATATCTTTCCAATAATATAGGCCACGCACAAATAGGAGCTTGGATAAAAACCATAGTGTCCCTGGACTAATCGAATTCACACTTCAGAGCAATTTAGGGGTACTTTATACCTACCAAATTTCATGAATGGGTACATTGGGAACCATAAAAAATTAGATATTTGAATTAACATTCAAATAATGACAACCACGCATCAATTAGAGTTAAGAGTAAACATGATGATAATAATACAAAATTGCGATGAAAAGTGAACTGAGGCCAAAACCTTTAACAGGACGATTATAGGTCGTTTAAAAATGGATAACCGATTGGTTAATCGATTTTTTTCATTATTTTCCTTCTAATGAGCCAAGCACGCCCATGGGGACCTTTAACCGATCGGTTAAACGCCAGCCAAATGGATAACAAATTAGTTATCCCCCGCCCTCAAATTCATCATCATCAAAATCTGAAAAATCTTTCCCATCTCCATACACATGTCCCGTTGCCCGGATCAACCCTCCATGGCATTTGACCGATAAGTTAAAGGCCTCGGAGCAGCACAATTATTTCCTCTAAATATTACTAACCCCCTCCTCTTCAACTCATAAATTCACCTCCTTTTTTTCTCTCCCTCTCTCTCTTTTAATTAATTAATTAGTTAATTAGTTTAGTTAGCTAACTAGTTTAATTAATTAATTAATTGAATTGCTTTATTAAATTAGTTAACTATTTCAAATGCATTACTAATTAGTTTCATTGCTTTATTAAATTAGTTTAAATTATTCATTAATAAGGTTAAATGCTTCATTAATTAGTTTAAATTAGTTTATCACTTTGATAATTAGTTTAAATTAATTTATCACTTTACTAATTAGTTTGAATTAGTTTATCCCGTCGATAATTAGTTTATCGCGTTTATAAAATGACTCACATTTGCACACGACACACCAAAACCCAATAATGATTTGGTTCTGTAAATTTCTTTAATCTCGACCACATGAGATACTCAAGCTCATTTCCAAAAAAGAATTCGATCACTCACGATCATCCTCAAATTTAAAAACTCGACCTCGATTCGATTATTTTTAACTTATTCTCCCCCAAGTCCCCAAGATACTCGAGTTCATTTATAAAAGTAAAAAATAAGCTCATACTTCAGAAAAGTCACTTTTCCCTCATGAAATTCACGTACTTCCATGAGGTCTCTTTCGAATCCCAAAAGAGGTTCGTGCGTCTAAAAAGTCTCCTCTGAGATTTAAACTGAGTCAAACCTCCGCAGCAATTCCTCAAAATTCAGAAGTTCTAAATGAAGCTCTGCCCAACTGAAAAGCACCCAAAAACAGGACACAGCCCTAAAAAATTGGCTTTTGGCGCAATGGTAAAGAACCTCTGCACAAATTTTGGGGCAATTTCTCACATATATACTCTAATAAATTGTACATACATATTTATATTATATATCCCGACCCCCGTTTAGTGTACCAAGTATGCAATTTATAACATCTATATTTCAAATGTATATTCTCTAATACAGAGCCTCAATTTATGTATTATAACCACATGCTCATATGTTAAACAAAGGATAATAAAATGCAATGATTAAAATACATCAACTTGAAAACAAACTTTTCAAAACTGTTCCCAAGAATAGATATGACAACTCGAAACTTTGTTGGCCAAAGACTATAATCCATCTACTCTCATCACTTCTCCGAGAGCACTGATCCCATCGAAGCAGCAACACCCAAAATATGTGTTTTCATACAAATACTATTCAAACATCAAAATTTAATCAATGTATTTTCTTAACATATAGATATATCAATCCAACACAAGGGGAATTATATATTAAGGACTAGGCTCCATAACCGTCGTAATATTGTACCTTGTATGCCCGGTATCTAGTTTCCTACACCCGTAAATATACCCCATTTGTTGGAACTACGTTGTCTTTGATCCCAAGTATCCTTGACTGCTTAGGCGCTATAGGGAAATAACTCGTGAAGCCTAAGCCTCATAATATGTCTCTTGGTGTATTATTTCTTAGTGATGCATCAATCTCTAATACAAAATCTCTATAAATACTCAAACCTCATTTGTTGGAAATACGTTAGATTTGATCCTATGTCTCCTCGCGTATGTAGGCACTATACCAAACTAAATTTGTGGATCTCAAGCCTCATAATACGTATATGGATGTATTATTTCTTAGGGATGCCTCCATATCTAATAGAAACCCCCTATATATAATCCAACCTCGTTTGTTGGAATTATATTGGATTTTATCGTAAGTCTCCTTGGGTATGTAGGCACTATACCGAACTAAATTTGAGAAGCCCAACCCTCATAATAAGTCTTTTGGCTTATTATTTAATAGGTATGCATCCATCTCTATTACCCCCCGTTTATTGGAACTACGTTGGCTTTGATCCTTAGTCTATTTGGGTACATAAGCGTTATACTGAGATAAATTTGTGAAGCCCTAGTCTTATAATATGCATCTTAATGTATTATTTAATAGGGTTGTCCCCATTCCCAGTCCAAACTCCCCTAACTTCTACATCTCCATCCCTAGAGACGGATATGTGAAACATGGCATCCTTAGCATTACACCCCATAACTAGCCTGAAGGTTTAACAATAGCCTCTACTAAGTGAATGCCCGATGGACATGGGTGTCATTGTCAGTGGTTCTTTAGGTACACTCCCATTCTAACCCTCAATACACAGCCCCTCCCCTCCCTCCCTTCTATAATACAAGTTTTACACTTACACAAACATCACGTTGGAACACGTGTATGACTAAACTATGTAGGCTTTGATCACAAGTCCTCTCGGGTACGTAGGCACAATACCAAATCTTTCTCGTGAGCTCGAGCCTTGATAATATATCTCGTGATATTTTGTCTCCACCGAGATGCACCCATGTCTCAACTTTCAATCATTACACATAAGTAACCAAAGGTACATATTAAACTATATCAAGGTGGGACCTCCCTAACATATATCTACATATAAACATGCAAAAACATACACACTAATCCTAACTGAAATCTGCCAATTTGTCACCTTTCTATCTCTCCTCAAACCTCGAAAGAGATATCAAACTATGTCAAAGTCGAGATACACTTAAATACATGATAATGTCCATACATTATACAAATATAAATAACAGAGTCATACACAAGCAATATTTTGTACCTATATTGATTGAAGTGATGTTTTTATATCTCTTACTGATACCATTTTCCAACTTAAGCATATATATACATTTTAAGGAACCCTCATGCTAAGGTCTCTAAAATAATTCTAAGGTAACTAAAAAATAATCAATTAATGTGAAGAGTAATAACAAGCATAAAATTAAGGAATAATACAGAACATGTGGTTTCCTAACACCTTCTTTACTCGTAACCCAATTCTCGAACTCGTATAACAAGAATCTCAAGACCAACTTCAAAATTTAAAACCTAACTAGAATTTTCCCCAGAGTGCTAGCTCGAATATTTTTATTTGATTTTATATAAAACAAATTGGAGACTCTAAACAACTAACGAAAGACCCCTTTTTCTGTAAGAAAGCCACACTTACTAGGGCCATGCACGAAAAAATGACATGGTGTTAAACTACACCTAGAGGAGAATAAAAACCAACCCAGTGTCTAACCAATAATATGATCTCGGGGGGAGGTGAAGAATCGAGAGACAATCACTCTCACGACCATCTATAACTTGACAACAAGTTATTTTACCCCAATCGAATCATCGTTCGATTCCCATAATACCACACATGTACACGAGAAGTTCTGTTCAATCTAAAATACGGGTCATCGGGAGAGGCCCGACTATTATCAGACTCCCTTCGCTAGATTTGAAATCTAGGTCCAGGGGGAGTTCTCCCAAAAAATAGAGAGTAGTCACTGACGTCATACACCATTAGTGGAATAACCATAGGGAAGAGAAGCTTCCTGTCTGGCCAGTATTTATTAGGAGAGGTTGGATCACCATGATAAGGAAATCACTCCTCTTAGGAGGCAGGTGACTCGATAGTAAGAGAATCATTATTTTGGTAGCCAAACTCTAGACATCAATAGAAGGATAACACATTCTCCACATAACGGTAGGTCCTACCATATTAGGAGGGCCTCCAAATCATGAACCCACGGTGCAGTGCACTTTAACCCACGACATGTCCACTATTCATCAAAGGAAAATTCCATCAGTTGTAATCGCCATCAAGTTTGTCGAACTAAAATCAAAATAGAGAATAAAGCATTCTTATCCCAAAAAACCACCGAATAAACTCAGGAGTGACAAACTCAAAGGTGTCATCAAGAAAGAATTAAAAGGAAAGTTGAATCTTAATCTGGAATAAACTCATAAATATCGGGGTAGGAAAGCATTAGGGCATGTCTCTTACTCACCATTTATCATGAAGATTAAGACATCGAATCCACCAAAGAAGTTCTCAATGCCCAAAATCATAACTTATAATGGGAAGGAAGATCTTGTCCATCACATAACACATTACCACTAGATAATGTCCCTCTAGAGCCATTAATATACCCTCATGTGCCACAATTTTTCATCCATGATGGGGGAGATCGTCCTAAAGTGGTATAAGAAGTTATTCCAAGATTAATTTCTTTATTCAAATCTCTGGATGGACAGTTCTCCACTCAATTCATAACCAGTAGTAGGGTAGTCAAAAAAGTGGATTCACTAATATCCAATAAGAAGAAGAAAGGGGAATCCCTTAGGAAGTACGCACAGTGATATTAGGAACTGTATAATGAAATTGATGATTGTAACAACCAATTGGTGATCTTTTCCTTCATGTATGTCCTTGATCGGTCAGATGACATGTCTTAGTCTTTAACAAAGAAGTTATCATCAACAATAGAAGACATTATGTCTCACATTAAGAATTATTCCAAAGTTAAGGATGATCTTATTAATATAAAGGTTCCAACCGATCAAGGTCCTAAGGATTCGAAGAATAATTATATGAAGAAATCCTCTAAGGGAGGAAAATAATCTTCTCTAGAAAAAAGAGGTTTTCGGGGCAACGCTAACAGGGTGTGGCCCAATTCACAGACCAGTGAAAACATATTTCAAGAGGAAAAGACCTTCTTTAAATAACCTATCTATAATCTTATTTAACAAACTAATGACAAGCCTTATTTCAAGAGGACCACTAAGATGGCTAATGACCCGGGCGACAGGGACGTCTGTCAAACCAAAATTAATTTCAAAGAATTTTGTATGATGACAACAAAATTAATATATGATCTAACTTCACTATCTTCTCTCTAATGTACTTGAGATAAAAACAAGCACTCAATACATTATGAGATATCTTATAAGGAACACAAAAATCCATGCAACCATACCAATACCTAAACAAATCAATGAAGATAATAATCAATATAAGAGTCAGCTCAATCATACAAGCAATCCCATAATCCCATCATAAATCAATCATCAAACCCTAACAAAGTTCATCTATCATGCAAAAAGATAAGTTTAAAGCCTAACCATGAAGTTCAAGATTAACCAGTCACACAAGCAAGTTCATTGCCATATCACACAATCTATGAAGAACAATATCAAGCAATAATCACACCACAAGCCACAATTTCATAATTCAAACAAGTCAAGTGAATGATCAAGTGAATGCTAAAAAAGACTTGATGTTTATTACTTTATTTCATTATACTTTAAAAACCATTGTACAAAAGTAAAGTAACACGTTTAATCATATATAAGCTCAAACCCACTCACCTAAACCTACCTTAAACCTTCGCTAAGGCTTGGACCATAAAAAAATCATTTGGTCCAAACCCAGAGTTTTAGTCTACTCGGAGTTGGGTTTTAGTCGACGGAAAGTCATCTCATCATTTCTATAAGACATATCATCTTAATAAAAGTCTTTTGGGAGATTTTTAGTCTACTGAAAGTGTCATAATTATGTATTCTTAACTTGGTAACTTCCTATAACCTTTCAACATATTATCCTATGGTTTACTGACCTTCTACCAACAAAATTACCTATGTTTTGCTTCCCTAACCCTTTTCCTCACACTATTAATAAGTGTCCCACATTATCATTTCAAATACCCAAGATTAAACCAAAATCTTGAGTCATCCTACCTTCCCTTAACCCCCTTTCCATCTATGTGAGATTCAAAACCAAATATCCATTGTTCTAAAGATATATTGAAGTAAAGATTCAAATCCCAAACCCACTATGTTCAAGTTCCATGAGCTTCAAGAATCATAACTCATTTTATCTAAGTTACACACCCCAAACCCATTAGCCAAATGTTCTTTATTATCCTAGAAATATTGCATTTCTATGGAGAGAAAGTTCGACCCATATTACAAGATTTCTTTTAAGAAAAAAAACTAAGTGAACCAAATTCCCGAGATCTAAACTCTCCCTAGCCAAGTTACATGGTAAAACCCACTTGTGTTTCAAAGTGATTTAAACAAAAAATTATTTTGAACCAAGATACTCAAACCCATATGTGTACTTAGAGATTAAAACACAAACCTCCTAAGATATTAATCCAAACCTAAATACTCCTTGAGAAAAATACATGGGAACCATGTTTGTTTACTTTTCTAGAAAGAAATTAAACCCATTTCACCACTCTTTTAGTAAAGGAGTTTTGCTTTACGTTTTGGTTACCATTCTTGCACTACTGATTACGGTTGAACTTCATAGTGTCTTCACAGCCTGCAGAGATATTGTTATGGGTAGTTGAGGCATTTAAAGTTCCTAGGATATTGTGTGGGTACCTTTTGGGCAAAGATGAGGGTATCGTCTTATTGGGCACATTGTTGCAATGTAGAGTTCCTTGTGAGGTTTTTGTTCCACATTAAAGTGAACTGAAGATAGTGAATTTCTCGAGTAACATCTCGAACGTGGATGTAGGCAGGGATGAACAACATTAAATTCTTCGTTTGCAAAGTTCCTTAAACCCTCTCACCTCCCTTGCTTTATTTACATTCATAATTTAATTTAAATTCTTAATACTTATATATTGAATGTGAATATGAATGTTAATGTGAATAGATTCAAGAAAACAAATAAACAAGTCATTTTATCAACAAACTAAGAAACGGTTTTTACTAAGTTGCAATGTTTATAAAGTGACTATGAAAAGTAAGAAATAAATATTAATCCATAAAATGTCGACAAAATATCATTATCCCAATTCACCCTCTCCCATCCCCCCCCCCCCCCCCCCCCCCTCAGGATATTTTTGGGCCAACAATTGGTAACAGAGACTAAATCATAAATACTTGTTTTGAAAAAATATATTTTGAGTTAAATATCACATCTGAAGGAATATCTTTAAAAGTTGTATTTGTATGGTTTTCGGAAAAAAAAAAGATGGATATTGCTTAAAAAAAGCTCAATAGAGAAAATGACTTTTTAGAAGAAATTTTTTTTGTGAGATTAATGTGAAAAAGAATAATGAGAAAGTTACATATTTGAAAAGGTTGTGTTTGAGAAACAAGGTACCCTTGATTTAAAGAAAACGGTCTTTAAAAGTTAAATGGGTCTTTAAAATGATTCTTTAAGGAAATAAAATATAAATAGAAAATGGTTTGAAAAGATAATGCTGGAAGGAATAATTAAAATATTCTTGCCTTTGAAAATGTTTATGTGAATAGAGGAAAACAATGTTTTGAAAATAAAAATTGATTTTAAAGAATGAATTTGAAAAATTATCAACAAAATATCATACGCATTCACTTTCATGTTAAAATATATTTCTCTTGATTTCATATGATTATTGTTGTTTTTACCCATATCCCGTACATGTAGAACACTTACACTTATATTCTTCCATCATAATAACTTAAAGATAATAATCCACATATCTCACAAAAATTAAATCCCAAATATATGAGTGAATCAAAATTGGTATTCTTGAGTCCTTATTTTATAAGTTTACCTCAAAAACGATTCTCGGGTAAAAAAGTCAAAACAAGACTTTGAAAAAAAATAACTTTAGAATGTCATAAAAAGCAATTAAAAGAACAAACTTTTGGAAAAAACCCTTGGAAATTTTATTAAGATTTTTTTTAGAAATGTTACATTTAAATGTTTGGGAAATTTGTGAAAGATATTTTTGAAAGTTTTATAAAGAAGAATTTTGAAAATGATACACTTAATGATGTGTTTTACACTCCTAACCCTTTATGATCCCTTGATTTTTTCCTAGATATTATCACACTTGCCTATAATATCAATACCATGTAAATTTGATACTTGCCATCACTAGGTGCTTTCACACATGCTTGAAATTTGAATATCCTTTGTTGTGACACATGCCCATTTTTTTACGCTCATCATTGAAATAACCTTAACACATGCTACACGGGTTATTTATGTTACCCCCTAGAACATTTGAAAAATACTTTCATTATTAATATATAACTCATGAATTAATATGTTTAACGCTCTACAGAGCCGATGCTTAGAAATTGTTAAAAGTCATTAGTAATATACACTAGCTAAGATATGATCCACCTCTCGAGAACTAAAATGTTACATCTATATGATCATTCTCACACCTATTTTCTCACATGCTCAAGAACATGCTCCAATGTGTTTACATTATTATCTTGGTAAAAATAGACCATGTTTAAGAAAGTATCAACAAAGACTCGAAAATCAATTGCTAGAGAAAAAGCTTAATTGAATATATTTCTCATAAGAATTCATAATTTCTTAGCCACCGGTTATACGATTAAGTCATATTTAAACTATGCTCACATAATCTGAAATTTGATGTCATTCCTGTCATTTAAAAATTGAGAATGAGTTCAAGATGCAAATCCCATCTTGGTGAATATTAGATGGCATTCCAATCCATTTGTTATTTTGGTAGAAATCCTACCCATTTAAAGACAATCCATGCACATACTGGAACATGCTTAAATGAACATACATTCTCACTTATAACATGATGGAAATCCCATCATCGTTGTACAATATTAAGCCCAAATGATATACATGCTTAGTTGTAAATTTATGGTAATCCTATCACGGTAAGTTGTTTCTTTTGAATTGAATTAATAAAATACAGCATTCCTATATATACATCATATATTGAAATACTAGTGTGAAAAGTTCTAGTAATTGAAATCTCGTTACGTTATGAAAAGACATCGATATAATTTCATTGATTTGTGAGAATCCTAAATACTTGATTAATGACTTAAGACTAGCATTTTGAATCTAACTGAACATATGTGATACTATTGACATTACATACATGTATGCCACTAATGAAAATATTTCAATTGTATATGTGAAAATAGGAATATTGCGGATCAATGAGGAGAGTAAAGTGGATCACATATAAAAGTGAGGACCAAGTGAAGTGATCATCAAATTGAGAAAACCTTTTGCAAGATGAGGATGAAAAAAGAAAGCATATTAAGGATGGGCACCAAATATGAATTTCCATACACATACATCTTAAGTGAAAAACACACATTGATTCAATCTCATTCACCCTAAAATATGAATTTCACTCACTTTTTATGAATGATGATGCTAAGATTCAGCACCACCAGATAAGTGATGATGAGCTCAAATAGTAATAACAATGGAAGCCATAGAGATGTTTATATGTAAGTGCATATAAGGGGATGAGTATAAGAGGAATAAGATAATGATGTATAGTGGTTTAGACAATTAGGCCTACATCCACTGTGAGTGTGTGATCCACTAAATATGGTCACTAATGGCCTTAGATACAATGCACATAAGCTCACTCTCTCTACTGTGTGTACAAGAAGAGTTTTAGCTAGGGTTACCAATTATCGATCCCTTTACAAGGTTATAAGTGATAAGTATATATAGGGCTTGGGGGGTATAGTGTACCCCCCAAGAATGCATGGTGAATGTGAATGATGATCTAACAAATCCTTGCTGACACCTGGATGTGCCACTTGCAATTAATGATGACATAATATTCCCTCACGTGAGGGGGTGTTATTATTATAACGGTATTGTCCACGTGCCATATGAGTCCCATAAGCACTGTTCCACGCATCTCCCAAATCACGCGTTGTGATGGCATCTCCCTCGGCCTAAGATGCCAGGTCGAGGCTAAAAGTGATGTTGGCATTTGGTTCGGCTAAATGTGGCCTCGTACTGTCATCCCCTCGTACTGTCATTTGGACCATGATGAGGGGTCGGCCCCTTGAAGGGTCGCCAGGTCCATGATGGGGGGTCGTCCCCTTGAAGGGTCGTTTGGGCCATGATGAGGGGTCATCCCCTTGAAGGGTCATCTGGTCCTTGATGGGGGGGTCGTCCCCTTCAAGGGTCATCCGAGCCATGATGAGGGGTCGGCCCCCTAAAGGGTCGTCAGGTCCATAATGGGGGCTCGACCCCTTTAAGGGTCATCAGGGCCATGATGAGGGGTTGGCCCCTTGAAGGGTCATCTAGTCTATGATGGGGGGTCGGCCCCTTGAAGGGTCGTCCAGTCCATGATGAGGTATTAGCCCCTTCAAGGGTTGTTTCGTCCATGATGAGGGGTCAGACCCTTAAAGGGTCGTCTGTTCCATATTGAGGGCTCATCCTGGATGATCCTTCCTATAACGGAGTCGTGGCCATTAGACTTGTCTTAGGTTAAGTCCTTGTCTAGGTAGAGGACACCCTCGGCATGGCCGAGGGTACATATGGGTATATCAATCATCCCCAGTCCCTAGCCATCGATGTTTAATGAGATGGCTGAGGAGTAATATTGCCTTGGAGTTCTCGTGTGCGGTCAGATGGATGAGTGACATCTTTTAAGTTTCATATTGTCAGGTTTATCGTCGTTTCAGTTTTCCAGATGTGGCGGCTGCTCACTCAACTTAGGACTTTATGCCCTAATGATGTCTCACCTCGTGGGTTGTGCACAACCTTGGTTAATGGGACCCCTTAGTAGCAAAATATTTAAATGATTTTTGAATCAATCATTTATTCTCCTTCTTCTTCGTGCCCAAGATCTCTCTATCTAACTCCCTTTGAAACCTCCATTGCTGCAACACCTTGTGTCTCAATCTTGGTTGTCTTTGTTGTTCTTTCTCAGGTAATCTCTTTGTCCTAATTCCTCTTTTAGCCTCTATTTTCTCCTATTTCTTGCATTTGATCTTCATTCCAGTTTTTCTTAGCATTTTACATTTTTTCGGCGTAGAGGTCCGCCTTACTATGGTGGTTGTAGGGCTGAGCATTAGGTTTTAGACTCTTTAGGGTTCCTCCCCTATCTTTCAGCAGAGGCTTCAATGCCGTCTTGTTGAATTTCTAGGGCTTCAGAATTCTCCGTTGCTCGTCTCCAGCGAACTGGATTTTATTTATTCTTGAGTGTTCATTCGCAAAAACTCTTCATTTCTTCTGGTTTGATCCAAAAGTCAAAGTTAGTCAACTGTGAACTTGTTTGTAGTTAGCTTAGCCAAATTCCTTTAAGTGTAGAGTCTTTCCCTTAATGCTTAGAAACCTTAACAATTTAGCCGAGGAGTTCCCAACCTTGAGGGAGAAGTTCTTTGCTAAGATTAGACGAATAAAGGAAGAGGATAAAAGAAGAAGAGGGGCCGACCCTAATTGGGTACGACCCATTTTTCCGATTCCTTTAGCCACGATAATACCCTCGAGTCTTGTGGGTTATCTTGTCGTCTAGCCGAGAGTCAATCATACGAGGGATAAATGAGTGAGAGAGCATCATCATCAATGGGTGTCGGTCCTTCTGGGAGGAAAGATACATCAAATATCAGCCCAGGATGATAGGCCGAGGGGGAAGATCATGTAGAGGTTGTCCCTGTGACAGCCCTGTCCCCTCTTACTTTTTAAGTAACCTTTCCAAATGGCCCTCCGATAGGCGACCAGGTTGAGGGATCTGGGGGAGATAATGAGAGCTCTGATGATGATGGTTGAGTTGACACTTCTATCATCTCAACTTACGTGTCGTCAGTTAAGGATCGCGACCTCTTACTATGGAGGCATCTCTTTGGCATACAGTCCAATACAAATATAAGGGTCCCAACTGAAGATGAGGGGGTCTTCCAGGGGGACAAGTGAGAGATTGTTATTTACGAGCAGATTCTAAGGGTATGTGTTAGATTCCCTCTACACCCTTCTATAGTCGACATCTTGTCTGCCCTTGGGGTTGCTCCCTCTGAACATCCTCCCAACTCTTAGAGGACTATCCTCAGTTATATCTCGATTTGGAATAATTCATTTATCGATGAGCCCTCGACTGATTTATCCATTGCCTACTACAATATCACCTCGTCATCCAAACACCCTGGGTATTTCCATTTAGGGGCTAGGAAGTCTGACAAGAAGCTTCTTCACGTGGCCCAGACTTCCAATCATGACTGGAAAAAAAGGTTTTTCTTTATCTATGAGGATTAGGAATTCCCTGTTGAGGGCGAGCCCGTAGAAGATGGTTCTAGGGTACCAGGGATATGGTCCAACCCTTCGATGAAAGCGCAATCAGACCCTGGACTCAGCTTGTAGGAGAGGGTCATTGTTGACTACCTAAGGGAGCGAGGAAAAGAGGGTGAACTTGCCAAATTTGAAGATTTGATGACCCCTCGCTTCCTCAAAGAAGCTGGTCTGAGGGTCGGCCCCCTGACAAAACTATGTGAGTAGGATTTTGCCCCATTTTTACTTTTCTCTAAGCATTTCCTCTTCCTCACTATATATTTCTGATGTATCGTCTCCTTTTCAAGTCACCCTGCAAACATATCGGATCAACTCTGGGAGATGATTGCTCCAAGTTTATTGTCTAGCTTGGGAAAGAAAAAAGGCAAAGAGCCTCTGCAACCTTCGATAAAGATAAAGGCCATGGGGCCGACACACATTGAGCCAACAACCGATAGTCGCAAAAGGAAAGAACCTGAAGTTCCTAAAGGCTCTCGGCCTGACTCACAGATGAGGGCGAGGGTGGAGGTGTCTGAGGGATCCGGCTCCTCTTCCAGTATGGGGGCTTATTGGTCTCAAAATTTAATGTTCTTAAGGGCTGAACCCTCTTCCCTTATAGCCAACCTAAGGGAAGCTATGGCCTCGATGTTTCGGTCGCAGATTACGACTTCCTATCAAAGATGCCCCCGACCAAGGTCTGTGACTACGGCCTACGCTCTCTGTCTCAGGTATCTCTTTCAACATTTTTTATTTATCAATATTTCATGAACTGTTCCCTCGGACCCTTTTAACATGTGTTTATCTGTGTAGTCTGTCTGCGCCTTCACCTCGGCCACAAAGTGGATGGCTGAGAATCAACGAAAGTTTTAAGAGGATGAGCAAGCTATTCAGCATGAGGCCAACTTGAAGACTGAATTGGAGACCACCCGGGCTGAGTTGGAGAGTGCAAGGAATGAGCACGCACGAGTCCTGTATAGGCTGGTGAAGCAGCATGAGGCCGACCTGAAGGTGAAGGACTCCCTCATCAAAGAAAAGGATGAGGCCTTGATCAATCAGGGGGCCCAATTCAAGGCTGAGCTTGATGAGGCGATGAAGAAGGACGAGGCTGATGCATTGGAGGCTTACAAACTTTCGGATGAGTTTCAGGGCTTCGGCCTTGAGTACCTGGAGTGAGGGATTAAAATGGCTTGTTGGTGGGTTATCCTTAAATTTGTTGATGCTATGTCATCCATCTGCCCCTCTCTTGAAGCGGTGGAGATGGAAGACCCCCTTATAGCTGAAGGCCTATCCCACGTGGAGTCTCAAGTACAGATCGAAGGCATCGGCACCTCTGAAGATCGGCCTATTTTGGTCGTCGAAGACTCTTGTTGTTAATCTTAAAGCCTTGCCCTCTGATGTTGCTCAATAGGGTGGCCGTATGTGGCCCATACCCTCTGCTTGTATTATATCACTTTGTAGTGAAATTTGCTCTTGCAATAGAATTCCCCTCTTCTATGCTTGTCTCTTGTATGATTTATCTTGTGATGTTTTAAATTAACCTTCTCATTAACTCCCCCCTCGTCTTTCTTGAGGGTAAGTGGGGGGTCGTCCCCACCATTTGCCCTCATCATAGCCGTGGGTGGTTACCACCAAACATGATGATTTAAATTTCAAATCCCCCTCGTCTTTCTTGAGGGTAAATGGGGGGTCGTCCCCACCATTTTCCCTCATTATAGCCGAGGGTGGTTACCACCACAAATGATGTTTAAATTTCAATTCCCCCTCATCTTTCTTAAGGGTAAATGGGGGGTCGTCCCCACCATTTTCTCTCATTATAGCCAAGGGTGGTTACCACCACAAATGATGTTTAAATTTCAAGTCCCCCTCGTCTTTCTTAAGGGTAAATGGGGGGTCGTCCCCACCATTTGCCCTCATCATAGTCGAGGGTGGTTACCACCACAAATGATGTTTAAATTTCAAGTCCCCCTCGTCTTTCTTGAGGGTAAATGGGGGGTTGTCCCCACCATTTTCCCTCATCATAGACGAGGGTGGTTACCACCAAACAAATGATGATTTTAAAATTTCAAATCCCCCTCGTATTTCTTGAGGGAAAATGGGGGGTCGTCCTCACCATTTTCCCTCATCATAGCCGAGGGTAGTTAAACGAGGATAACCCCAATCATACTAAAATTAACAAACACAAGATGAGTGGCCAATATGACATTCTCATTAATATTTCAAAGCGTTCTGTTGGAGCAACACATTCATTACAACTGTGGTTCTATAGGACATCACATTATTGATAGTATGTCTCGAAATGATATGCATTCCAGGGGTTCGAAAAGGGTTCCCCTTCAAGGTTTTCTAGTCTATTGATTCCAGGGACAACTTCATCGATGACCTTGTATGGGCCATGCCAATTTTGGTGGAGCTTGTTAGGATTTTTCCAAGTCTTTTTGAGGACTAGGTCCCCCACAGCTATTGGCCTTTGCCTCACCCTTTGGTTGTAAAACATGGCGGTCCTTTGCTGATAGGTTGCCTCCCTTATCTCAACCTCTTCTCTTCTCTCTTTGATCAAGTCTAGATCAAGTCTCCTTTCTTCCATATTCCTATGGGGGTCATACATTTGGACTCTATGAGTAGGAAACCCAATTTCGGTGGGGATGACGGCTTCTGAGCCATACGCTAGCATGAACGGGGTTTCCCCAATAGGGGTCTTGGCCGTCGTCTTGTAGGCCCACAATACAGTGTACAGCTCCTCAACCCATCTTCCTTTTGCCTCCTCAAGGTTTTTCTTGATCGCATATAGGATTGTTCTATTCGTAACCTCAGTTTTCCCATTATCCTGAGGTCGGCCTGGGGTTGAGAAGAATTATTTGACACCGACCCTTTTGCGGTATGTTTCCAAAGATGTATTCTTGAATTGATTCTCATTATCCGAGATGAGGGTGTTAGGGAGACCATATCTGCATATAATGTTTTTCCAAATAAACTGGAAGGTCTTGTACTCGGTGATTGTTACCATTGGCTCCACCTTCACCCATTTTGAAAAATAGTCAATTATCACGATCAAGTATCGATAGTTGTTGACGGCCCTAGGCAAGGGGCCTACTAGATCGATTCCCCACACTGCGAATGGTCATGGGGATATGATAAAGGTGAGAGACTGATGGGGATGGTGGGGTATGGTTGAGAACCTTTGACATTTATCACATTTTTTACATACGCTGTGGCGTCTTTCCCCAAGGTCGGACACCAGTACACCTGGGTTACTATCCTCTTTCCTAATGACCTGCCCCCAATATGTCTTGAACATTACCCCTCGTGCACATCTTGCAAGGTGTGTGGGAATTCATACGGGTGCACACATCTGAGCAAGGGGAGAAAAAACCCTTTTTTGTACAAGGTGTCCCCAATGACAGTGAATTTCGCAACTCTGTATCTCAGTTTCTTCCTTTCTTGTTTTGCTTCTGGCATCTCCCCCTCCTTAATGTATTTGATTAGAGGGTCCATCCATGATGCTTCCTCACCAATGTTTAAAAAAGTACCAAGTGTTCCATCTACATATCCAATTGTTGGTCGAAGAAAGATTTCCACTGGGACTGTCCTCCGGATATGAATCCTAGTTGTTGAGGCCAGTCTAGTAAGTGCATCAGCTCGGCCATTATCAAGACTATGTATCCTCTTCAACTTCACTTCTCTGAATCTCTTCAATAGTGACTTCACTCTTTCAAGATATTTGGTCATTCTCTCATCCTTAGCCTCGTAGGTTCTAAGTATCTGATTCACTACTAGTCTTGAATCACTATAGACTAAGATCTGGCCGACACTAAGAGACTTAGCCAAGGAGAGGCCTGTTATCAGGGCCTCATATTCAGACTCGTTATTAGAGGCTTTAAAGTTGAACCTCAGGGTTTACTCAATGTCTATACCGTCTGGTGCTGATACTATTAATCTAGCCTCACTTTCGCTGTCGCAGGAGGACCCGTCAACGAAGAGGCTCCACACAGCCTTTTCTTCTGAGAAATTTCCCTCGGTGAGGGACCCCTGTATAAAAAGATATCTTCCCTCTTAATTTTTGGCCACTTTTTCTCTAGCGGTGCTTATCTCAGCCTTATCTACGGATGGATCAATAATTCTGCTTTTTTGGGGATTTATCCTCTCGAGGCTCTCCTCTTCAGCCTCATCATCTTCCCAAGTAAATTCAGCTATGAAATCAGCTAATGCTTGCCCCTTAATGGCCATCCTAGATTGATACACAATGTCAAGCTCTCCCAGATCTATAGCCCAGGCCATTAGCCTCCTCGATTTTTTTATCTTGTATAAGACCTGCCTGAGGGGAGAGTCATTGAGGACGACCATTGTATGGGACTAGAAGTATGGCTTCATCTTTATTGATGCATGGATCAGGGCATAATCCAACTTATACATCCTTGGGTATCTTTTCCCTGCCTCTTGGAGTGCCTTACTGTTGAAATACATAGGCTATTGTACCCCGTCCTCTTCTCTTACAATGGCTGCGCTGATGGCTGATTCTGAGACAGCTAGGTACACATGTAGTCGTTCACCCTACACTGGCCATGACAACATCAATGGAGACCCTAGGTATGACTTTAATTCTTTGAAAGCCTGGTCACACTCTTTATTCCATTTGAAGGCCTATATGAGAATTTTGAAGAACGGTAAACACTTGTCTGTGGCTCTAGATACGAGCCTATTCAAAGCAACCACTCGCCCCGTGAGCCTCTGGACGTCTTTGGTGGTCATGGGTGTCTTCATTTATATGAGGGATTTATCTTCTCAGGATTGGCCTCGATGCCTCTTTGATTGACAATGAACTTCAAGAACTTCCCTACTCCGACCCCGAAGACACATTTGGTCGGGTTGAGCTTCATTCGGTACTTATCCATTGTGTTAAAGGTCCTCTTGAGGTCAGCCAAATGATCCTAGGCCTTTAAACTCCTGGTTAGCATGTCATCTACATAAACCTCCATGGACTTTCCGATTTGGTCTTCAAACATTTTATTCACAAGACACTAATATGTTGCCCCCGCATTCTTTAGGACAAAGGGCATAACCCTATAACAGTATGTCCCCTTGTCGGTAATGAAAGCTAATTTTTCTGAGTCTTCGGGGTTCATCAAGATCTGGTTGTACCCTGAATAGGTATCCATAAAGCTCATGAGCTCATGGTCTGCGGTAGCGTCTACCATCTGATCAATGCGGGGAAGAGGGAAACTGTCTTTGGGACAATGTTTGTTGAGGTTTGTGAAGTCTACGCATATCCTCCACTTCCTGTTGGCTTTTGGGACTATGATTGCGTTGGACAGTCATTCGGGATAGATAACCTCTCTGATAAACTCAACATCTTCCAACTTCTTTACCTCGTCCCTTATAACCTCATATTTTTCTCGAGAATAAATTCTCCTCTTCTGCTTGACTGGATTTGCACCCTCTACCACGTTGAGCTTGTGGCATATGAGGTCGGGGTCGATCCCTGGCATATTTGCATGACTCCATTCAAAGACATTTTGTCTTCTCCTTAACAGCTTTATGAGGTCTTCTTTGATGTCTTTCTCTAGAGCTTTGCTTACTTGGACGGTTTTTTTTCGGCTCATCCTCATTGAGGATAATGGATTCTACCTCTTCTGTGGCTTCTCCTTTCTTCAGTTTTATCTCATCCCTGGGGTCGAGAGTCTCAATATTGTAAGTAGTTGTTCCCTTCTTGTGCACCTCTCTTTCTTCAGCGGAGTTGAAGTAACATTCCCGTTCCGTCGTCTGCTCTCCCTGAACTACCCTTACCCCGTAAGGGGTCCAGAATTTTATCATCTGATGAACCGTGGACGACACAGCCTCAAACTCCTTGAGGTCCACTCGCCCCAGTATAATGTTGTAGGCTGAGAAGACATGTTCATCCATCATGAAAAAGTTGACCTTCTTGGTGATCCATCTCGACCACTCATCCCCCATCCTAACCTCGGCCTCATCCTAGAGGATGAACTTTCTCCCCACTAAAACCAATCAAGGGGTGATGGTATGGGTTCGAGCCTAGCACGGCTGATACCTAAGGATTAAATGCCTCGGTTGAGACATAAGGCTTTGTACCATTGATTACGGTTGAACTTCATAGTGTCTTCACAGCCTGCAGACTATTATTGTGGGTAGTCGATGCATTTAAAGTTCCTAGGATATTGCATGGGTACCTTTTGCGAAAAGATGAGGGTATCGTCTTAGTGGGTGCATTGTTGCAATGTGGAGTTCCTTGTGAGGTTTTTGTTCCACCATAAGTGAACTGAAGATAGTGAATTTCTCGAGTACCATCTCGAACGTGGATATAGGTAGGGATGAACCACATTAAAATCTAAGTTTGCAAAGTTCCTTAAACCCTCTCACCTCCCTTGCTTTATTTACATTCATAAATTAATTTAAATGCTTAATACTTATATATTGAATGTGAATAGATTCAAGAAAACAAATAAACAAGTCTTTTTATCAACAAACCAAAGACGGTTCTTACTAAGTTTCAATGTTTATAAAGTGACTATGTAAAGTAAGAAATAAATATTAATCCATAAAAAGTCGACAAAATGTCATTATCCGAATTCACCCTCCCCCCCCCCCCCCCCCCCCCCCCCCGCGTGCTCAGGATAATTTTCGGGCCAACAATTGGTAATAGATCCTAGCTCATACATACTTGTTTTGAAAAAATATATTTTGAGTTTAAATATCACATCGGAAGGAATATCTTTAAAAGTTGTATTTGTATGGTTTTTGCAAAAAAAAAAGATGGATATTGCTTTAAAAAGGCTCAATAGAGAAAATGACTTTTTAGAATAAAAAGTTTGTGAGATTAATGTGAAAAAGAATAATGAGAAAGTTACATATTTGAAAAGGTTGTGTTTGAGAAACAAGGTACCCTTGATTTAAAGAAAAAGGTCTTTAAAAGTAAAATGGGTCTTTAAAATGATTCTTTAAGGAAATAAAATATAAATAGAAAATGGTTTGAAAAGATAATCTTGGAAGGAATAAATAATATGTTCTTGCCTTTGAAAATGTTTATGTGAATAAAGGAAAACAATATTTTGAAAATAAAATTTGATTTTAAAGAATGAATTTGAAAAATTATCGACAAAATATCATACGCATTCACTTTCATGTTAAAATATATTTCTCTTGATTTCATATGATTATTGTTGTTTTTAACCATATCCCGTACATGTAGAACACTTACACTTATCCTCTTGCATCATAATAACTTGAAGATAATAATCCACATATCTCACACAAATTAAATCCCAAATTTATGAGTGAATCAAAATTTGTATTCTTGAGTCCTTATTTTAGAAGTTTACCTCAAAAAAGATTCTCGGGTAACAAAGTCAAAACAAGACTTTGAAAAATAATAACTTTAGAATTTCATAAAAATCAATTAAAAGAACAAACTTTTGGAAGAAAACCCTTGGAAATTTTATTAAGATTTTTTTTAGAAAAGTTACATTTAAATGTTTCGGAAATTTGTGAAAGATATTTTTGAAAGTTTTATAAAGAAGAATTTTGAAAATGATACACTTAATGATGTGTTTTACACTTCTAACCCTTTATGATCCCTTGATTTTTTCCTAGATATTATCACACTTGCCTATAATATCAATACCATGTAAATGTGATACTTGCCATCACTAAGTTCTTTCACACATGCTTGAAATTTGAATATCCTTTGTTGTGACACATGCCCATTTGTTTACGCTCATCATTGAAATAAACTTAACACATGCTACACGGGTTATTTATGATACTCCATAGAACATTTGAAAAAAAACTTTCATTATTAATATATGACTCATGAATTAATACGTTCAACGCTCTACGAAGCCGATGCTTAGAAATTGTTAAAAATCATTAGTAATATACAGTAGCTAAGATATGATCCACCTCTCGACAACTAAAATGCTACATCTATATGATCATTCTCACACCTATTTTATTACATGCTCAAGAACATGCTACAATGTGTTTACATGATTATCTTGGTAAAAATAGACCATGTTTAAGAAAGTATCACCAAAAACTCAAAAATCAAATGCTAGAGAAAAAGCTTAATTGAATATCTTTCTCATAAAAAGTCATAAGTTGTTAGCCACCGGTTCTACAATCAAGTCACACTTAAACGATGCTCACATAATCAGAAATTTGATGTCATTCCTGTCATTTAAAAATTGAGCATGAGTTCAAGATGCAAATCCTGTCTTGGTGAATATTAGATGGCATTCCCATCCATTTGTTATTTTGGTAGAAATCCTACCCATTTAAAGACAATCCCTGCCCATACAAGAACATGCTTAAATGAACATACATTCTCACTTATAACATGATGGAAATCCCATCATTGTTGTTTAATATTGAGCCCAAATGATATACATGCTTAGTTGCAAATTTATGGTAATCCTATAACAGTAAGTTGTTTCTTTTGAATTGAATTAATAAAATACATCATTCCTATATATACATCATATATTGAAATACTAGTGTGAAAAGTTCTAGTATTGGAAATCCCGTTACGTTATGAAAAGACATCGATATAATTTCATTGATTTGTGAGAATCCCAAATACCTAATTAATGACTTAAGACTAGCATTGTGAATCTAAAAGAACATATGTGATACTATTAACATTACATACGCGTATGCTACTAATGAAAATATTTCAAGTGTATATGTGAAGATAGGAATATTGAGGATCAATGAGGAGAGTAAAGTGGAGCACATATAAAAGTGAGGGTCAAGTGAAGTGATCATCAAATTCAGAAAACCTTCTGCAAGATGAGGATGAAAAAATAAATCATATTATGTATTGGCACCAAATATGAATTTCCATGCACATACATCTTAAGTAAAAAACACACATTGATTAAATTTCATGCACCCTAAAATATGAATTTCACTCACTTTTTATGAATGATGATGTTAAGATTCAGCACCACCAGATAAGTGATGATGAGCTCAAATAATAATAACAATGGCATCCATAGAGATGTATGTGTGTAAGTGCATAGAAGGGGATGAGTATAAGAGGAATAAGATAATGATGTATAGTGGTTCAGCCAGTTAGGCTTACATCCACTGTGAGTGTGTGATCCACTAAATATGAGCACTAATGGACTTGGATACAATGCACATAAGCTCACACACTCTCTCTCTCTACTATGTGTACAAGCATAGTTTTATATATGGTTACTAATTATCGATCCCTTTACAAGATTATAGGTGATAAGTATATATAGGGCTTGGGGTGTAGTGTACCCCCCAAGAATGCATGGTGCATGGTGTATGTGAATGATGATCTAACCAATCCCCTGATGACACCTGGATGTGCCACTTGCAATTAATGATGACATAATATTCCCTCACGTGAGGGGGTGATATTGTTATAATGGTCTTGTCCACGTGACATATGAGTCCCATGCACATTGTTCCACGCGTCTCCCAAATCACGCATTGTGATGGTGTCTCCATTGACCTAAGATGCCAGGCTGAGGCTAAAAGTGATGCTGTCATCGAGTCCGGCTGAATGTGGCCTCGTACTGCCATCCCCTCATACTATCGTTCAGGCCATGATGAGGGGTCGACCCCCTAAAGGGTCGTCTGGTCCATGATGGGGGGTCGGACCCTTGAAGGGTCATCTGGGCCATGATGAGGGGTTGGCCCCTTGAAGGGTCGTCGGGTCCATGATGGGGGGACGACCCCTTAAAGGGTCATCTGGGCCATGATGAGGGATCGGCCCCCTCAAGGGTCGTTCGGTCCATGATGGGGGGTCAGCCCCTTAAAGGGCCGTCTGGTCCATGATGAGGGATCGCCCCTTGAAGGGTCACTGGGTCCATGATGGGGGGTCGGACCCTTGAACGGTCATCCGGTCCATGATAGGGGGTCGTCCCCTTGAAGGGTCGTCTGGGTCATGATAAGGGGTCGGCCCCTTGATGGGTCGTCTGTGCGACATTGAGGGGTCATCCTGGATGATCCTTCCTGTAACGGAGTCGTGGCCATTGGACTCGTCCTGGGCCTGAGCCCTCGTCTGGGTGGAGGACACCCTCTGCCTGGCCGAGGGTACATATGGGTATATCAATGAAGGAAAGAAATATTTTAGAAAATCTTTGCATACTAACTAGTTTTTGAAAAAAGAAAAATAAAAATCTTTAATGAAACCAAACATTGCGCCATCAAGGATGACAACCTAGTGATAAAACTAATGGAACCCCTCTTTATAAGAATCAACTATGAACGAACATGAGAAAGAAACTTTAGTTGAAAATTATGGGCGTACCAAATGTATTTTAAAATATTTCCTCACCAAACTCTTTCTAAATATAGGATTTCTCTAAACTAATAATGCACTTCTTAAACTAGGGGAGAAAAGTAACAACCAATCACTCACACCCACTTAGTTAAAATTATCCAGTTACTTATTGTACAAGAAAGGGGGAGAATGTTTTTTCAAAGACATCATTTCCTAATTATGATTTCAACAAAATATTTTCCTAAAAATAAACTTTGCACCATCCCACATGAGAGAAGCATGATAAACATTCATGACATGTGCATCACCAATTTTCATGCATATGAATTATGCACTCCTATATATATTGTGCTAACAATTATACCCATTTCTTAGGGGAAAAAAAAGAAAAAAATCGTTAGAAAACCCCGACCCTTTTCGATAATGACAAAGGGGGAGAAATTTGATATGAGAAAAGTAGTATAACTAAGGGGGGGGAAATAGTTTTCTCAAACCAAGTCTCAAAGTGAGGGGGTAGGGACTTAAAATATTTTTCTCAAACTATATCAATTGTATTTCCATCATCAAAAAGGGGAAGACTGCTAAACCAAATATAATTCAAAGGACTTTGTATGATGAAAACACTATTAATATATAATCAGACTTCACTATCTTCTCTCTAATGAACTTGAGATCAAAACAAGCACTCAATACATTATGGGACATGTTACTAGGGACACACAAATCCATGAAACCATACCAATGCCTAAACAACACAAAGAAGATCCTAACTAATACAATATCAAGCTCAATCATACTAGAAATCCTATCATCATATCATAAAGCAGTCATAAAAAACTAGAAAGTTCATCTATCAGGCAACAAGAGAAGTTCAAATCCCAGCCATAGCTTAATAAATCACAGAAGAAAGTTCATTACCACATTACACAATCTATGAAGACTAATATCAAGATAGAATCATATCACAAGCCACCATGCTATGATTCAAACGATTCAAGTGAATGCTAAAAAATCCCTGATGTTTATTACTTTATTTTGTTGTACTTTAGGAACCATTGTATAAAAGTAAAGTAACATGTTTTAATCATTTATAAGAAAAGCCCTAATCACCTAAACATTTCCTAAACCTTCCCTAAGGCTTTAAACCTAAATAAATATCATTTCGACCAAAACAAAGGGTTTCGGTCAAATCCTAGTTTGGTTTCAGTCAATTGAAAGTCCTAGAAAGAAGATCAGTCATGTCTCTTTTCTTTGAGCCATCTCATATTTATAAAAGCCTTATGGAGGAGTTTCATTCGACTAAACTCAACTTTCAATCAAATGAAAGTGCCAGAATTACGGCTTCTCACCTTAGTAACTTCCTCCAACCTTTTAACCTATTATCCCATGGACGTAGGTAGAGTCGAATATCATTAAAATCTCAATTTATGAAGTAAATTAAACTCTATTATCCCCCTTACTTTATTTACATTCGTGATTTACTTTAAATGATAAATACTTATAACTTGAATGAATATGAATCTGAATGTGAGTGGATTCAAAATAACTAATAAAGAAGTCATTTTTCAACAAACTAAGAAATAGCTTTTACTATGGTTCAATGTTTATAAAATGACTACAAAAAATAAGAAACAAATGTTAATTCGTAAAAAGTAGATAAAATGTCGGTATCCCAATTCACCCCACTCGTCTTGGGATAATTTTTGGTTCAATAATGCTTACCTCAGATGAACCTATTACTAGCATTATAGGCACATTACAGAGAATTTCAAAATGTTCAGGAATTATGTAGAGGATCTCGTTCAGGATGGGAACCTCATAGAGTATATTTACGCTACCAAACTAAGTTGTAGTCATTATAAACATGGTATAGAAGAAGGGCGTTGATCTCCAACCTACAGGTCGGGTCAATGCCATTCATGACTATATCGATCCTCACAGTGCATTGGAAAGAACATTAGGGAGAGAATCAATATTTCCACCAGCATACAGGAAGCTTTCTAGGTAGAAGTGTCCAAACTCATCCTCGCTAAGAGAGAGCAAAAGGATATCAACATTGATCAGGGTATTATGGTCACCGACGATGATATGGCTAGTGTAAACCTGTCGCATAGGGATGATCTAATCCTTACTTTGTGGATTTAAAATTTCAATGTGAAGAGAATATTAGTCGATCAAGGAAGCTTATTAGAGATCATGTGTTTAACCTTGTGTACAACATTGGTTTCAGCATCAAAGATTTGGATACCAAAGTGGGGCTAATGATAGACTTCAATAGAGATGTAGAAACCCATATTGGGACAATCAAGTTATCAGTTAAGGTTGGTCCAGTGAATAAGGAGATAGAATTTTATGTTATATAGTCGGAGTAACCTTATAATGCCATCATGGGCTGAGGTTGGGTGTATGATATGAGGGTTTTTCCATTTCCCTTCGCTAGAAACTCAATTTCCTGAGTGACCAAGGAGTGGTAGAAGTGATGGGAGACTAGGAAATAACTCGCAATTGATTTTTAGCCTCCTTCAAGGAAACATGGACCCATTCTAAGAAAGTTATAATGATGACGATTCATAGGATGACCAACCCAAGTAGAAGCCAAAGAGTCCTAGATCGAGGTAGAAGATACCCAATTAGCTCCGACCGAACGATTAATGGAGGAACTCATCACCGTTCTTCTATATTCATATTAATTGAAAAAGACTTTCTTGTTGTGATCAGAGCTAACAAAAGAAGAAGCTGAGAAACTCGTCCACTTCCTCAAAACTAATACCAATGTATTTTCATGGAAACCATATGATCTTCTAGGGATAGATCCATAAATAACCTATCATCAGTTGAACATGGATCCAACTATCAAATCGATTAAGCAAAGGCCAAGGAAGTAAGTACCAAAGAAGGTCAAAGTTATAGAATTTGACGTTGAAAATGCACTATAAGTCGTATCAATCGGATAGGTCCAATTCTCGGACTAGATCTCCAATACTGCTACGGTCAAGAAGAAGGGTAACATTGCCGACCTCAAAAATCACTTCCCAAAAGATGGTTTTACATTGCCCCAAATAGATTATCTCGTGGATTCTATAACTTAACATTAGCGCATAAGTGTCATGGAAGCATACTCTGGTTATCATCGGATTCTACAACCGGATATTAGCGTCAGATCAGGAAAAGACATCCTTGATAACCACCTTAGGGATTTACTATTATAACATGATGCCATTTGTTTCGAAGAATATCGATCGACCTATCAGTGCCCTATAAATAAGATGTTTAAAAAGAAGATATTTTCAACCATAAAAGTATACATTAACGACATGCTCATTAAAAGAAAATAGACAACCGAACATATCAAGAACCTTATAAAGACCTTCAAGATCCTTAGAGAATACAAGATGAAGTTAAGCTCCTTCAAATGTGTCTTTGGAGTTAACTTCGAAAAATTTATTTGATACCTCGTGACCCAACGAGGAATATAAGCAAACCCAGACTAGATGAAGGCTTTGCGGGACATCAAAAGTTAGATCACTATCGAAAATATCCAGATCCTCACTGAAATACTAGCCACCTTAAATATCTTCAGATAAGTGTTGTCCATTTTTATAATCATTAAAGAAAGAAAGTTCATCTTTCTAAACGATGTAATGTGACCAAGACCTCAAAGGAATTCGACAATACTTGGTATCACCCCATTATTGTCAATTCCTGAAGCTGGGGAAGACTTGTATATGTATTTGGTTATCTCGTACCATGCATCCAGCTTTGCATTGGTGTGATTACAATATAGAGTTCGGAGGTCGATCTACTACGCCATCCATACTCTTCTTGAGGTATAAAGTAGATACTTTCCTATTAAAAAGATGGTTCTGGCATTAATAACGATGAACCAAAAGTTGAGGAACTACTTTAACGCTCACACTATAGTCGTACCCATAACTTACACATTGAAGGAGGCTCTCAAGAAAGTAAATATCTCAAACAAGATGATGTCGTGGTCCTTGGAACTATCATAATCGACATTAGATATGAGCCACGAACTGTAATCAAAGGGAAGGTCTTAGTAGACTTCGTTGATAAGTTCTCAACATCATTAAAAGGCAAAGATGAGGAGCGAGATCCAATTTTATATTCATTAGTCATCGATGAAGGTGATTGTAAATGGAATATATTCATCAATGAAACATCCAACGAGTGAGGGACATGGGATCGTCTTTATTAAACCAGAAGGTGGTCTCATTGATCAAGCAGTCACGCTGTGATTCAGGGTCTCCAACAATGAAGCCGAATACAAGGCCATGATATATTGTCTTCGTAGGGAAACCAATTTGGTAGCCAACCATATAATCATGTATTATGACTCTAAGCCGATCGAAAAAAATTAGAAGCAATTACGAGTCTAGAGACTCTAGAATGATCGCCTATAGGGATAAAGCCAATGGCCTTCTTCAACAGTTTAAATCCTCCTCAGTGGAAAATCTTCTAAGAAACGACAATATCCATGCAAATGATCTGGCTACTTTGGCTTCATCCATTGACACTAACCAAAAAAGGATGATCGAAGTGGAGTATATAGATCGACCAAGCTTCGAAGAGTCAGAATCATGTATTTGTGTCTTATAAGTAGAGGTAGTGCCATTATGGATGGTTCACATCATTTCCAACCTGAAGAACGATGACATGCTCGCAGATGGTAAAGAGGTAAGAAAGTTGAGGATTAGTTCGGCTATATTTTTCCTTAACTATGGGAGAAAACTCTATCGATGGTCATTCACTGACTCTATACTGACGTGTGTTCATCCGGATCAAGTGGTGTAAGTCCTTAGAGATATGTATGAAGGAAGATATGGAGCCTATGAAGGTGGATGATCACTTTTATATAGGGAATTATCATAGGGTACTAGTCGCCATTAATGAAAAAGGATGCCATACAGTTCACCTAAAAGTGCACCAAGTGCCAGCTATTTTCACCCATCGCCAAGCAGTTGGTCAAAGATTTGAACCCTCTTTAAAGTTCAAGGCCTTTTTCACAATAGAGCCTGGATATTGTGGGACACCTTCCTGTCGTACTAAGAAATAAAAAGTATCTAATAATCAATGTCGACTACTTCATAAAGTGAGTGGAGGTAGAACAACTCACCCATATGAGAGAAGCAGACACCAAGCAATTATTTTGAAGAAATATCATTACACGATTTGGGATTCGAAGGTCACTAGTCACCGATAATGGAATACAATTTGACAATGACTACTTCAGTGACTTTTGTGTAGAGTAGGGAATCAATATTCACTAAACGTCAGTAGCCTTCCCCGGGTGTAATGGTCAAGAAGAGATAACCAAGAAAACGCTTCTATTAGGGATCAAGTGCTGACTAGAGAATGATAAAGGAATATGGGTTGATGAACTCCCGTATGTCCTTTGGGTATATAGAAAGAAACTGAGAAAGATGACTAAAGAAACCCCATACTCTCTTGATTACGGTATGGAGGTCGTCATTCCACTAAAGATACGATTTTTAACCCTAAGATCATATATTTCGAAAGACGTCCGCAACAATGACTAAATAGCTCATGACTTGAATTTGCCTAAAAAAAGAAAAAAATGGGCTCTAAAACACTTAGCTGCCTACCAACATGAATTAGAAAGACAACACAATTAAAACATCAGGTCAGAGAATTCCAACTCGATGAATTGGTACTCAGAAAGCTTCTGCCCATAGCTAATAACGCAATCAGATGGAAAAATAGTGCCAAACTGGAAGAACCATACAGAGTAGATTCAAAATGTGGTGGAAGATCATATCACCTAGTAAAGTTAGATGGAAAAGTAGTCTCGAGGTCATGGAATATAATAAACCGTAGAAAGTTTTATTATTAGATAGGAATTTTACACATGTTTCTTTTATTTTCTTCACAATAAAACGATTGATGGTTAATGAATGAATTTGTTCAAATTCATTTCCTTGTGTTTTTTGTTTTAATCCACTCAAGCAATGGTATGACCTGGAAATAGGTCGGTTGCCTGAGAATCTGGCAAAAATCCATGTAACAATTGCATGATATAACTTAGACGTAAGTTGGTCACCAATATTTGACATCAAATCCACTCAAGCGGTGGTACAACTTGAAAAAAGGTCGTGTGCCTGAGAACCTAAGACTAAACCCACCTAAAAATGGTGGTACACCCCAAGTTGAGTTGGTAGACCTAGAAGAGGCATAAACCCACCTAAGAATTAGGTGATATTACTCAGAAGTGAGTTGGTTGCTTATGATTGGCATTTAAACCCACTTAATAGTGGTATAGCTCAAGTAGGGACGGTCGGACTAAAAGAGGCATGAACTGACCTAAGAATTGGTTCGTACAACTCATAAAGGGTCTATCGGCCAAAGGGAGTCTTAACATTATTAGTGTGAGTAAATCTAAAAGGAGAGTTGGATGAACATTTTATGCAAGGGTACTATTTGCGATTTTGTTATAATTCAGCTTAAGTTTACTACTTCAGTTTGTTGTACATTTAGTGCTATCTATTTTGGAGGGTGTTATTTTTCTTATGCCTCATTAGGTATATTGACATAAGGTAAAAAATTAGCATTTCTGTTTTAGTTTTCATATAGTCTCTATACTACTCTAGCAAATTGGCTTATGTTGGATCTTAAATTTTAGCGTTAATTACACTTGGACCCTCCGAACTTTACCACCCCTTCACTTTACTACCTGAACTTTCAATTTCTATACTTTATCACCCAAACTTTCAAAGACGCTTCAATTAACCATAAAACTCTAACGGTTTTAATTTTTTTAATGGAAGGTTGGTCATGTTTACGTCATATGAGGGTATTTTGGTCCAACTAATATAAAATATTTTAAAAAAAAATTAAAATCTTCTAATTACAAAAAAAATGGAAATTTGAAAATTATAGAAAAAACTTAAAAACAAAAAATTAAAAAAAATAGAAATTATAAAAAAAAATTAAAGCACATAAAAATATTGAAAATATTTTGGAATTTACGTAAAAACTTTTAAAGACCATAAAAAAATTTAAAAAACTAAAAAAAACACAAAAGGAAAACAATTTCCCCAAAAAAAATCCAACCTTAATAAAAAAACATAAATATATTTTCCAAAAAAATGGAAATTTTCAAAATAAAATTAATAGTTTAAAAAATTAAATATTAATTTTTGTTTAAATATTAAAAAAATCTAAAAACGATAGAAAAAAATTAATGATTTTGAAATAAATAAAAAAAATGTAAAAATGAAAGAAAAATATTTAATTGACTAATATTGAATAAAACTCTAAAAAACTATAAAAATAGAAAAATAATTTCTAATAATAAAAATTCCAGCCTTGATAAAAAAAAAAAAAATAATTTTTGGGAAAAAACAAAAAATTTCAAGAAAAAAAGATCTCCTAAAGAAAGCCATTTCAACCTCGATAAAAAAGAAAAACAATAAAAAAAATATTGATGTTAAAAGACGTCTAGAAAAAAAAAATTCAACCCCAAAAAACTGTCATCAAATCTATGAAGAAAAAAGGGACATATACCAAATAGTCCCTCGGACATTTTTAAATACCCATTTAGTCCAAACTTTTTTATTTTGCCTCAAAAAGTCCTTTGCCACATATTTTGGAGAGGGAGTGCCGCTGGCGCGGACCTCTAAAAATAAGAGGATATTGAGTGCTTGAGGGACTAAATCGGTTAAACTAAAAATATGTGTCCTTTTTAAAAAATATATATTTATAGTAGGGACTATTTAATAATTGACCCAAGAAAAAAAACCATTTATAAAAAAAAAAAAACATCGGTGAACCCTCTTCTCAAAAACCCATCAATCTAAAAAGGCCCATCAGAAAAAAGATGCATCATATATTGCTTAAACATACAAATCAAGCCACTTCTCAATGAACCCTCAACTAACTTAAAAATGCATCACTCTTCACTTCTCCTCTTTCTCCCATAGTGCTAGAAACCAAATAGCTCACTGTTTAAAAAAAATTAGTAAAATAAAGAAATGTGAAAACAAATACCTCCAAACAAAATTGATTTGGGTTTTTGAAAATAAAAATGGCACGAATCGTCCAACCAAATCCCTCCTCCCCTCCCACTAAACCACATCCAAAGTCGTAAAAAACCATCCCCCACCCTCGTTCGGCAGCAACCTGTGTGTGTGTTTCAACCCTGTGCATGTGTGTGCGTGTGTGTGTGTGTGTGTGAGAGAGAGAGAGAGAGGGAGAGGGTAAAGATGACGAGTTACATCCATGGAAGATAGAGAAAGAGAAAGAGGGAGGAAAATGAATATAAAAGGTTTTTTTTGTAAAATAACTCTTTATTTACATGTTTCTTCAATGTCTTTATTTATATGGTAAAAATTCAATACACGAGGTTCTCGACACTGTGAGGTAATGAGAGGGTTAGATGTACACAATTTTACCCCTGTATATACATATAGACAGTTTGAGTGACTCAAACTTGTGATCTCTTGGTCACAATGGGGCAACCTTACCGATGGTCTAGATTCACCCTTATATAAAGAACTCTTATGTATTGATTTAATTTGTTAATGTGGGTTGATATTATAGTGAGAAATGTCTACCAAATAACATCGATGGTTTTAATAATTATTTTTTCAAGTGTTAGAATATGGGTGGAGAAAAGTTGTTATAACTTGATTTGTTTCTTTTTGACACCCTGTGTTGGCATTTGTATATAGGTCATAGGACTAGAGGTTGATGTGATTCTATTCAGATTTTGAACTTTATGTTACTATTCTATATATGTGTGTTTTGATAGATGAACATGTGTATTACGACAATTAGTTTCATTTCATTTAATTTTTTTCCACTCCGTCTTAATAAATTATAGTGTTGCAATTTCATGCTACAACATTTTTTTTGTCATATCACAATATGCAAGAGTGTATGGAGTTAAACTAGTGTGAATATCATCTATATATATTTACATTGTAATTAGCAAGTTCAATCTATACTAACACTTTGCCATTATAAGTCCCTTGAGATTTGACACAGAGATGTTTGTGAGTAATGTAGTTGTTTCGACCTCTGATATTCCTTTTGTTCTGGAATTAGGATGCTAGTTTATAATGAGCCCTCTATACATAAAAGTTTTACAATGTTTGTTTATAATGTAGACGACCCTATAAATCTTTTCGATTCATAAACATTTCATGTGCACTACACCAATATGCTAATCTGGCACGCTGAGACAAGAAGAATCTAGCACGATTTTAAACCGTGCAAGAATTTGGCACGATTTATTCAAAATCTGGCACGGTTTAAAACAATGCAAAAATCTGGCACGATTTTAAACCATGCCAAATATGAGTACGGTTCATTAAAAAAATATTATCCCAAAAATTCAATCGGGACCCCCATCAATCTAACCTAAGTATCTCTTTCTCTTTCTCTCCACGCTACCAGCACACTCATCCCTTCATCTCCCCCTACTCTTAGTTGTCGCCCCTCTCCTCGATGTTGCCCCCTCTCCTCGATGTCACCCATTCTCCCCGCAATCGCCCTTCATCTATTTGTCCCGATGACCCGCTGCCAACCGCTTCTCCCCGCCGTGAATAGGTACAATTTAGGGTTTCGAGCTATGTGTGTTCTTTCAATTTAGGTTTCAATTGGATTTTTGTTGTTGTTTAGTTTTGTAAGGGTGAAAATAGGGTTTTAAATGGAGATTCACAAGATGCATAAATCTAAATCTAAGGTTTCAATGTTTTTTTAACAAATTTATTATGATGTTCTTAACATGGAATCTTATAGGTTATTTAGGTTTGTAGTTTGATCAAAATCAAGTATTAGTTTTACAAACTCTTTTAGGGGGTATCAACCTCTTAGAAATGTCTGACATCTGCCCCATTAGAATAGTTATGTACATATCTGACATTTGCCCCATTATAATTACTTCTAATATGATATATACCATGCCATTTTTTAATTTACTAGATTTGAGTGCATTTTGGACTTACTTATATATCTTTTTGAAATATATAACATAAATGTTGTTTTGTATTCAAACCCTAACTCTTTTGATTTAATAGGTTTTCCATGCTTCTTCAAATTGTACTTGTACTGGTCCGGGTTCAGGGCATGGTGAACTCCAGTCTGGGATATTGATGTATCATGTCAAATTTAGAGGTATGAAAATATTTTTTACTCGATAGTTATCATTGTCTGTTTAAAACATTCTAATTAACTAGCCGTAGAGGAGAGCTATATTGGGATTTAGTTACTAAGTACTAACCTTCTTTTAAAAGTTACAATCAACATTTAATTATAGGACTGAGGATTTGTCTCACCTTGTACTCAAAGAAGGATAAAAAGACATATACATAATGCATGAATATAAAGGACTTACAAGGCTGTATGAACAACATTTGAAGAGAAAAATGCCAATTTGACAAAGCTTCAGTAGGTTCTAAAGACACCGCCAATAGAAGCCCTGCCTTGATTTCTAAAAAACGCTATTCGTAATTAATTCGAGCTATCCAAATAGAGGGAATACCCATTGAACAATAAAAAAATTGGGGGTCTTTGTGATGTCTACCAAGAGTCTTAAATTTGTGTAGAACTACTATTAAAAAGTGTATATAACCTCTTATTTTTACTTTTGCAGTAGGATGTGTAATGTACTAATGGCGCACAATTTATAATAGGCAATTTTAGCTTAAATTCGTTCCGTTGATCTAATTTTAGGATAATTATGGGTTTTAGGTGTTTGTCTTAGTGTTTGAGTAATTTTTTCATTTTACTTAATTAATCTTAATTGATTTAGTTTTTTCCATTGACGTGTATATGTTGAGTGGTGACTTATGGTCCATTGGCCTCAGGGCATTAAAAGTCCGTTTTTAGTGTAGTGTAAGAGAAGCTATTTCTCTCAGATGTTTGACACAATTCCTAAACGTGTGTTTTACTTTTGCTTCTAATGTACAGTTAAATTAATCCTTCTCTAGGCAGGAGTAAAGGAAAGGAAATAGTTTTTTTGTATATTAGTTTTCGTTTACTTTTGAATCATTCCTTTTTTGTCCCCTGCTTCATTCCAGGAATAAATATTCCTCAAGTCTTAGTCAACACTACAGCACAACTTTTAAAAATTAATAAACTTTTCTGTATTTTGACTTTTTTAACATTACAAACACTTTTTTATGTACTACTTCTTTGATAACTAATAAACATTACATACTCTTGAACTTTATTTTCAAGCTTTAGATGTATTAACATTTTTGTTCCATTCATCTGATAGACTGTTGTAACTGGTAAATGCACATGTTTTTTTAGTTGTTTGGAAGTGAAGAATATAGAAAAAGAAAATAAGCACAGAAGTCTTGCCAAGATGTTGACTAATTTTCGTGCCGAAACATCTCGATCCATCGCCGAAGCAATCGTCGCTAACGTCCAAGCCATATAGGAACTGGCCTCAGCCCTATTGGGCCTGGTAGTGGCTCCTATGAACCATGGCAGCGCTGAGGTGAGGTAGTCCTCGCCCCTGCCACATGTCGAAGACCAGCACCTGCAGCGAAACATTATCCCACTTGAACTAATATCCTCTCACCCGGGGAATCCAAAATCTATCAAGGCAGGCCCCATTGATTCGTGGAACATGGAGCACATGTCCAGCAGCGAGCCTAACGATGTTAAATTCAAGCCACAAATACGCCTAGAGGTGACAACAATATCAAAATCTCTTTGTTTTGTTTAATATCCTAAGTCAGATTTATATATTCTTTTATATTCTTTTTTAAGTGAATCGTTTCGCGTGCTATTTTCTTCTTTGTTTAAGTCGGGTCATAGCCTTAGTTAAATAAGGGGGACTGTAAATTTTCTAGAGAAGATCTCCATATTCTGCAGCATAAGTAACCACAAAAAGATAAAAGCTATCAAGAAAACATAAGTAATCTTTGAGAAAACTACAAATGTAAACTCACAATGAAAAAAATTACAAAATTAAATAAGAAGTCCTCGATAGGTGTTCGCTAGATTCCTCCCTTTGTTTAATGCCTGTGAAAGGGAAGCGATTGATCTAGAGTTGGCATCAAGAGTCGTCCTCAAACTATGTTTTCATACTATTAGAAAATGTTGAATTATTTTGAGGAGTTCATCATTGAACTTCATAATGAGGAATAATTGTCTCTAATGAATGGGATCTTTTAGGATGGATGAGTTGTAATAGTGTTTCTGTTTAATGTTTTCTAAATTTCTCACATATATATCTTTTTCTAATGTATTTCCTCTCTAATTGTGATTTTTCTTCTTCAGGTGGATCCAAAAATGGTGAAAAAGATTAACAACATGCAGAAGACGTGATTGTGACCCCTCTACATTCTGATAATTATCATGAGGACTTGGCAAGTTATGTTTTTTACGGGGTTATGGCCGGAGACGAGTGGAGCGATCGAATGGAAGATAATGTTTTCCAAGGGTGCATTCCTGTGGTCATTCAGGTTGTGCTTTTCTCTTTTTTTTCCTGTCAATTCAGAGTCCAAGGAAATTGGCATCTGTCTGATCAAGCGCAACTGCTAGCTACTTGACGATTTATGGTAGGGCTGATATTCAGACGTATCATTAATGTCTATTCTTATGAACTATTTTTATAAATCTTATGAATTCTTATGAATTATTCTCGAGTTCATAATCATATTTTAGAATTCCTTAAAAGTTGCATTTCTTCCATTGTTTGTGCTAATACGGGTTACTTGGATAGTATAGTTACATTTGATTGATTTAGTAGATACTATTGGTATGTTATTTTGGTGCTCATGTTGGATTTTTTAACCATTTTTCAAAGGGTGAACTTCAACTAGTTGGAAACCCGGTCATAGATTTTGAGGCACGGATTATATTTGATCAAGAATTCATTAAGGTAATGTATCAAAGAACATAATTATGAAATATTAATTTCCATTTCCTATGCATATAACGAGTACTGTTTATTTAGTTAAATAATGGTTTTGCACTTGGGGACCTAGTTATAATAGTAGACCCAAAATATACATGTTCCAAAAGCAACACGGTTAAGCCCAAACATCTCTTCTTACTCTCCGTGAGAGGGGACAACCTTTGAAATACCAAGGCATCAACTGTTAGAGGGTGAAAACCCAAAACCACCCCCAAAGGGCCCCGTAAGAGGTGCGAACACCTCGTACGGGACTAGTATAACTCATTGGAATTGACCGCGTAGTCACGGGACTCCCGGTTTGAGAATATGATGATAATTTTTAAAATATCTAGACCTGGGCTTGAAAACAAGTTGTTCAATGGTGAAAACCCAAATCAACCCCCAAACGTCATCGTAAGAAGCACGAACACCTCGTACAGGATGAGTGTAACTTGTAGGAATTGACCGCATAGTCACGGGACTCCCGGTTTGAGAATATGGCGATAATTTAAAATATCTAGACTTAGGCTTAAAAAAAAGCTGTTAAAAGGTGAAAACCCAAATTTACACCCAAATGACCCCGTAAGAGGCATGAACACCTCGCACGGGACTAATATAACTTGTAAGAACTGACCACGTAGTCATGGGCCTTTCGATGTGAGAATATGATGATAATTTGAAAATATCTAGATTAGGGTTAAAAACATGTCGTTAAAGGGTGAAAACCCAAATCAACCTCCAAACGGTCCCGTAAGAGGCATGAACACCTTGCACGGGACCAATGTAACTCATAGGAACTGACCGCGTAGTCACTCGTCTCCCGATTTGACAATATGACGATAATTTTAAAATATCTAGATTAGGCTTAAAAGCATGCCATTAGAGGGTGAGAACTCAAAGAAGCCCCCAAACGGCCCCGTAAGAGGCACTAACACCTCACATGAGACTAATATAAATTGTATGAACTCACCATGTAATCACAGCCTCCCAATTTGAGAATATGATGATAATTTATAAATATCTAGATTGGGCTTAAAAATAAGCCGTTAAATGGTGAAAACCCAAATAAGCCCCGTAAGAGGCATGGACACCTCGCACGGGACCAATGTAACTCATAGGAATTGACGGTGTAGTCCCGGGTGTCCTGATTTTAGAATATGATGATAATTTGAAAATATCTAGATTAGGCTTAAAAACATTCCGTTAGAGGGTGAAAACCCAAAACCACCCTCAACGGCCCCGTAAGAGGCGCGAACTCTTCGCACAGGACTAGTGTAACTCGTAGGAACTGACCGCGTAGTTACAGGACTTCCAGTTTGAGAATATGATGATAATTTGAAAATATCTAGAATTGGGCTTACAAATAAGTTGTTTCAGGGTAAGCCCCCAAATGGCCTCGTAAGAAATATGAGCACCTCGCATGGGACCAGTGTAACTCGTAGGAATTGACCGCGTAGTCATGGGACACCTGGTTTGAGAATATGATGATAATTTAAAAATATCTAGACTTAGGCTTAAAAATAAGCTGTTAAAGGGTGAAAACCCAAATCAGCCCCTAAACAGCCGCGTAAGAGGCATGGACACCTCGCATGTGACCAATATAATTTGTCGGAACTGACCTCTTAGTCATGGGTCTTCCAGTTTGAGAATATAATGATAATTTTAAAATATCTAGATTAGGCTTAAAAACAAGCGGTTAAAGGGTGAAAACTCAAACCAACCTCCAAACGACCTCGTAAGAGGCATTAACACCTTGCACGGGATCAATGTAACTCGCAGGAACTGATTGCGTAGTCACTGGTCTTCCAGTTTGAGAATTTGATGATAATTTTAAAATATCTATATTAGGCGTAAAAGCATGCCATTAGAGGGTGAGAACTCAAAGTAGCCCCCAAGCGGCCCCGTAAGAGGCACTAACACCTCGTATGCGACTAATGTAACTCTTATGAACTGACTGTGTAGTCACGAGTCTCTCGGTTTGAGAATATGATGATAATTTAGAAATATCCAGATTACGCTTAAAAACAAGTCGTTAAATGGTAAAAATCCAAACCAGCCCCCAAACGGCCCCGTAAGAGGTATGGACAGCTCACACGGGACCAATATAACTTATAGGAATTGACGACGCAGTCCCGGGTATCCCAATTTGAGAATATGAAGATAATTTAAAAATATCTAAATTATGTTTAAAAATATGACGTTAGAGGGTGGGAACTCAAACCAACCCCCAAATGGTCCCATAAGTGGCACTAACACCTCGCACGAGACTAATGTAACTTTGACCACATGGTCACGAGACTTCCAGTTTGAGAATATAATAATAATTGTAACTCGTTTATGCAATTTTTTAGCTTGAATACAATTTTTTTAAAAATTTACTTGGTAAATAATATTATATCTTTTTTTATCCTATTTTTTTTGCAGGAAAACATTCAATCGTTAGCTTTTATCCACATGGAACACACAAAGAAGTCAATGGCTTATAACAAGGGGGTTGTTTATTTAGTGTCGTTAATATTTAGGATTCTATTTGTTGCGTTATGGTCGTCCATGCTTTAGTAGTTTATTGTTAACTTTTATGGCCGTGTGGGCTTTTGTAATTTTATTGTTATATTTTGTGGTCGTGCGGGGGCTTTATATTAGCAGGTTTTAGAATGTCTAGAAAATAGACAAAGTGTTGCCCAATTTTTTTGGTCTGTGAACTATTAAGACTTGTAATATTTTGAAGTTTGTATGTACATTAGTTTATCATCAACATGCAATATTCACAATTTGTGAATTTTTTGGATTTTGTTTTGCAAATAATAAATATTTTTCCTACCAAATTTGGTATTTGCTGATTTTTTTATTTGTTTTCAAATATTTTTTTTTATTGATTGAAAAATTTGGCACGATTTAAAACCTTTCCAAATGATAAATTTAAGTATGCTTATAAAACAATCTGGCACGTTTTATAACGGTGCCAAAAGCATGCCAGAAAATGAAAATCGGGCTCGGTTTTAAACTGTTCCAAAAGAGTGCCAGATTGGGCAATATGACACGATTTTAAACAGTTCCATAAAATCTATCACCCCTGATTCTGTCACGATTTTAAATCGTGCCAAATTGTTGTTTTTGGTGTAGTGTGTGTAATAATGTTTATAGTTGTAAATTGGTAGTTGAAGAATAATGCATTGGCACCCTTAATAATGTTTTGATGAAGTATGCAATTTGACAGATTAAGAATGACATTTACTTTTTATACTTGTAACTTGGTGAGTGCTACTTTGATTTAGCAAAATTTGAGTTAATTCTCGTGCCTATTAAATTGAATGTGTCGTTGGTGATTTTTAATCTTTGATAGTATATTAAGTTGTTCCAACGTGTTTGTTATTTTTTCACAATAACCATATCATGTAATGCAATAAAGAAGTTGTACTATGTTATTTTATATTTATTCTTACATGTTTTACTTTGGATTGTTTAATACAACTACCACTTAAACTTACTATAGCATTACGAAAATAACAATTGTAAACTCATTCTTGATTGCATGTAGACTCTCGTTGTCTCTACCTCTCTACTCCATTGAGAATGATATATTGAAAAACATATTATAACCGCCCTCACTTCGCCAAGGACTAAAAACTATATTAGTAAATGTTGGAATGTAATTTTTTAATTTCATTTATATTAAATTCCTAAATTTTTAATTCCTCGTTTATGTGGTCTGCATAAATATCAGATAATTAATTCGACATGTGATAAATGTAAAAATTATGGGATTGGGTTTGTTCTTATCTTAAAGCCACTTAATGATTAGTGGAAGCCTTGAAAAGAGGTCTATTTTGACTAGGATTTTAATTCATCTTCCCCTTATACATAGAGTGGCCTTGAACCATATAGGGTCATCTCATAACACAAAATATCTAAGGTGGGAGAGAAAATTCAAAATTCACTTTTTCATATTTTCTCAAAATTCTGGGCACATACAAGCGATAATTCTGGGTTTCTTTCAGAGAAACTAATGAGAAATTTAAAGTAGCATTCAAGTCATCGTCCTCAACCTAGTAATGGAAAAATCTTAATGTTCGATCATGGTTATATAGAATAATTAAAATTTGTGAGTGCATGAAGAAAAACATCCTGGATTCATGGCAATACTATTTTATAAACTTGATATAATATATAGGTTTATGTCTTTAGTCTGATCACAAAACAATCTTGAATAACATATGGTATCAAATCTTAGGGTTTATAATCTCATCCTATCCATATACGAAATTTACTTATAACAGTATAGATCAATAATAAGCTCAAAATTTCAGAATTCTGGAATCATACATTAAAACAACTGAAAATTGCATAATTTAAGCCTTATGTATGACAACATTTTAAAGTATATATTTGATTAGTTTTTGGAATGATGTGAATCTTTAATATATTTTTGGTAGATCAAAACTTAAGTCCTCATACTTGTGTTAAATTGAATACGAAAATAACATGTAAACAACCCTTATTTTGTGTCCCTTGATTATAGCCCCTTAATGTGCTATAACCCTAATCTATTCCATGTATTATTCATATAGTTCATGTATCCAAAGTATTCTTAAAAATACTTACAATAATTATGACATAAAGAAAAGTCCATATTTAAGTCCAATTAAGTGAAAACAGTGAATTAGGGCAAAACAGTTTGGGTTTTTTTTTTACAGTGAATAGTATTTTTTAAAATTTTATTGTCTGATTGACTTGAAACTTGGTGGGTTGACTGGAAACATTCCAACGATAAAATTTCACCACCTTTGATTGTGATGTAACATGTTTTTCGGCGATCCGAGGCCATCAAGGCCCTCAAAGCCCCATTTTTTCCATTTTGAGAAGTAATCTTAGGGCTTATAACTTTTGACAAAAAATGATTTGAACGTTCCGCAAAAAGTTTTTATTTTCTAGCATGATTTACTTCGATTCTATGGTGAAAAATCATATTTTCCAATATTGGAAAAATTCATGATTTATTGCATTTTAAGTAGCTGTTTTCATCATATGGGTTGTTATAATCATTTAATGTTCATATATAATTATGGTTTTTGTAAGGACATACATTTTCAATTGAGTCCCTATATTGTTTTGACTTAATTCCGTGAACAAAACTGTGTTTGTAATATGTCATAGGGAGATTTTATTTTGTCACGACCCCACTTGGTCTATGACGTATTGAATAAATTAAAGACGTTGCGACAAAGCTTCAAATAATTAATCACGCCGAAGTTTAATTGGGGCAAGTTTATTTGTCTTCAAATTTAATTGCATTCCGAGATCACACATGTATGAATGCGTATAATTAATGGTGTTCCGAATTTTTTTTATAAAAGATAAGGATGTAATTTTTATAAGAAAAATGTTTTCAAAAGTGTTTTAAATGTTTACACTACGTTTTATTCTGATAAAATCGAAATAGAGTTTGACTAAATTGGATCTCTTTTGGAAGAGACGTTTTAAACAAAAAGTCAAAAAGTCAAACTGACAAGACTGTCATTCGAACGACATCTGTCTTCGTTCGAGGGAGATGCTTATGTCACGGGAACGACGTGGAAATCTCGTTCGAGCGACATCGTTTTCAAGGCAACACTTGATTCCTATTTAAACCTAGTTTTCGTCAGAATTAAATGTGTGCGATTTCTTGGAAAACAATTTACGTTCTAGTACGACTTTTGCACATGTTTTTTAACGTTTAAAAGCCTAAACACATCCTTAGAGTTTGCAAAGATCTGAGATATCATTATTATATGTTTATGTGATCTTGCTGCACCAAGGTTTCGCGGTGAAGAAAAGAGAAGGACTTATTGTTCGACATCGTAGACGAATCAAAGCCATTCGGTGGACACTGAGACATACGTGGATGCGTGTGTTGTGGACAAGTATAATGGAAGACAGAATTTCTGCATGGGCACTATTAAAGAATGGTAGAAGATCAGAAGGAGAATCAAGACCCGTGGGGATCGAGTCATTGAGTAAGGTTAATCTGTCTTTGTAAAACCTTTGTTCATAGTGATTGTCTGGCTTGGGCCGTGCGAGGTTGTTTTCCCATTTTACATTTTTTCCTCGTACATCCGGCGTTGTGAGTATTATTTACTTTACTTTACTTGCTTTAATCACTAGATGCATGTTTAGGATTAATCAAGATAAATTTTGTTTAAAGTAAGAATTGGTTTTTCACAACTTGGTTTGGTGCACATTAAAAGTTGGATAATTTTTGGTAAAAATTGGTTTGATTTGAAACACGCATAGGTACCACCCTTTTCAAATTGTTATCAGAGATAGAAAACATATTTTATTTGTTTTGTGATCCCGTGTGTTTTCAAAGATGAATTTTGGATATAACGAATTTTCTCAAACTCCTATTTTTTATGGCACTAATTACACCTATTGGAAGATGAGAATAAGATGTGCATTAATGAGTGTGTGTGGCTAGCAGTTGAGAAAGGTTGGACACCCCCTGTCACTATTGTAGGTGAGGTCACTTGTATAAAGCCTATTGAGTCATGGACCAAAACTGAACAAAGACTTTCACAATATAATTCTAAGGGTTTGCACGTTATTTCTTCACATGCCACACAAGAAGAATATAATAGAATTATGACTTGTGAAACATCAAAAGAGGTTTGGTATATTTTGGCACTCACTCGCGAGGGCACTAGAACGGTTAGGGCGTCAAAACTTCAAAATCTCACTACATAGTTTGAGACCATTAGGATGTTAGAGAGTGAGACTTTTGATGAGTTTTATGCTAGGTTGTCCAATATTGTCAACTCATCATTTAACTTAGGTGAGAAAATTCCCGACAACCGTGTCATTAAGAAAATCCTTAGGTCATTACCTAGTAGGTTTGATGCGAAAGTGACCATTTTAAACTCCTTGGGTAAGTTAGAGTCGACGAAACTAGAAGAGATTATAGGTGACTTACAAACCTATCAAATTGACATCATTACCTCCAAGCAAGTGCCTAAGAAAGAAAAGGGTATTGCTTTGAAAACTCGGAAGGAGAAAATTAAAGTTTCAGATTCTGATTCCGATTCCGATTTCGATTTTGAGGATGTTTCTTTGTTGGCAAAGAAATTTGAAAAATTTATTAAGTTTCAAAAGCAATCGAAAGATGCCAAGAAATTTGAAAAATTCAAGAACAACAAAGTAGATCCAACCTCTAAGGATAAGTTTGATAAGCCTAAGAGAGATGAGTCGAATAAGTGTTTTGGGTGTGAGGGGTACGGTCACAAAGTCAAGGAGTGTCCCACTAGACTTAAGAAAGAGGGTAAACAACCCATTGTTTATAATGCCACTTTAAGTGATAGTGATTTGGAAGAGGGAGGGAATTCCCCTATTGATCGTAACTTTGTTGCGTTCATGGCATGTCATGTGAACAAAGACGATTCTCATGTGCAGGACACTTTCGAGGAGGTTTTGAGTGTATCCCATGTTAATGAGGGCGAAGAGAGTGACGAGGAGAAGGTAGATATGAAAGAGTTGCAAATTGCATTTAATGAGTTGTATGCCGAGACTGTGAAAGTGAAAAAGGCAAATGCAAAATTGCAAGCTAAGTTGAATGAGCGTGCCATAGAAAATAATGATAGTTTGATTGAGGATCTTAGGGCGCGAGAGAAGAAGTTTAGGGAGAAGCTAGAGTTTGTGGAGAAAGAGAGAGATAATCTCCGTGGTTTGATGGAGTCTTTGAAAAAGGAGATTTTAGCGTTTGAGGAGTCTAGGTGTTTGCTTGAGTCTAGGATTCATGAGTTGAAGGAAAGATTAAGAGACTCGTTTAGAGTTAAGTTTGATTTAGAGGCTAGGTCAGAGAGGTTAGATAAGATCTTAGGGACCGTACAAATTAAGGGAGATAAGGGAGGTATATGTTTTTATGAGAGGGTTGTTTCCATTCCCCCCGCACGTGTGAGAAACACTAGGAAGGTTAGAAAAGTTCCACATATAGGTAATCATTCCCACCATCGCTACACTTGCACGTTTTGTGGTAGAAAAGGTAACCTTAGGCGTTATTGACACGACCTTAGACAAGCTCCTAGGAAGTTTAGGAGTAAAGTTACCCCGGTTCCCCAAACCCCCATGCGTTGTTTTACACCTACTGGGGTTAGGAAATCGGATTTAGTGGCTTTAAGAATTAAACTTCATGATTCTTGTTTGTGTGCACTTGATTCTTCCCATGCTAAATCTAAGGGATGATAGTGTTGTTATGTTTGTCATATACTAGTTTTATTCATGATATAATCATTGCTAGTATTATGACATGTGTATCATTTTGTATTATAGTTTTCATTTGTTTGAGTCATATTGAAAAATACAAAAAGATTTTGTTTTTGAGAAAACTTTTGAAAAACCAAAAATATTTTGCTTTTATTTGAGTCAAAATATGTTTGAAAAGCCAAAAATATTTTCGGTTTTTGTTTTTGAGTTTATATGTTTCATGTGGCATATTAGTGTGCTTGGACCCCCCCCCCCCCCCAATCGTTTCATATCCATGTGGCTAAGACATTTGGTCATTATTATCGATGCTTAGAATGATCTTAACCATTATTTATATGGGGTTGTTTCGAAGTTGATATGAATTTTGATTCAACTTTGTATATATGCCAACATTGTACACATGCACGAGTTTATATGGATATTTAACTTCTCTTGCATATTTGAATTTGGTGAGGCATTCTTAACTCAATCTTGTCATCTATGCAAAAGTAGACTTAAGGAGAAGTGTGCATGTAAGAATCGTTTACCGTGAGGATTTGAATTGGTTCCTAATTGAAAAAATGATGAGTGATTCATGGGAAAGGGTTGCGAGAGTTCAAAATTAACTTGTTGTGAATGCCACCATTTAAAAGAGCCCAAAAGAAAAGGAAATATGTTAAGAAAAGGGCCAATAAGATTTTCTCTAAGTTGAGAATTCTAGAAATCTCAAAAGATCTTGAAAAAATATATGTTTATGAGGGAGTTTAGTTGGAGAAAATTTAAACGGGTTTGCACAACTAATCCTAATGTTGAAACATTGCAATTTAACGCTATTGTTTGTAGAATCGTCAAAATTATGGATTTGTGTGAATGTAGTATGTTTAGTTCATTAAGCTCACACTTCAATTGTCATATGGCTATGATAAAGTTTGATGATTTATCGCTATCAATTAGAGCTTCTTGATCATTTCGATGTGTTGGAATTGTGACTCATTTGTTGTAGTTTCATGCCCATTCATTCCATATCCATGTTTGAGCACATCGATACTATGTTTGCATGTAACTCACATTGTTAGTTTATGCGTTTTGTGTTAAAAGCTTTCTGTTTTAGCACTGTTTTGCTGCAGTCAGGCCCTTCCACTATTTTTTTCTGGAAATTTTTTCACTGGGCAATAATATATAATATTTCTAGGAATCTTGGAAAATTTGGCAGGTCGCGAGAAGTTGTTCAAATGAAATCTCCATGTCACGCGAATGACATCAGTATTTCGTTCGAGCGACGTCCTCATTTCGTTTGAGCGACGTCCCTTGATCGTTCGAACGACAACCTAAATTCTTACTTCTGATTGGTTTGCAATGCACTGGTTTATTTTGATATATTTTTTGGTACTGCTGGACGTTTTCTGGACTGATTGGTTTATATGCAGGTTCTATTGGATCAAAATTGATATTTTGCATATAGTCCGTTTATCACACCTGAATAGTTTTTTATATTCTTTGTGTGATTCATTGGTTTAACAGATACTCCTTTATCATTACTTGATCATATTTATCTGGTTGTTTCATGATTATCTAGCGATTTCAAATTGAATCAAATTGGTATATTCTCAGGCTAGATACTTATTGTTTGGTTTATCTTTTCACGAGATTGTCTATTTCTAGACAAAAAGGGGGAGAGATGTATGTCATGTAGGGGGAGCTTTGATTTATTTGTTGAGCATGTTTTTTATTACATATTTTACAAATTGGTATTGCAAATTGGTAGTTTAAATTTGGTATCATTTTTTTGCTCAAATGTTTAACAAATGAATGATTTTTTCAAAGTTTATTGATATGGGTATCCATTGTAAAATTGGTAGCATTTGGATATATATATTGGTTTCATTTGTTCCTCCATACTTCACTGGGTATTTGTTTGTCTGTTTCATGTGTGTAGGTATGCTTCAGTGATTCAGGATTTCAAGTTTACATCACATTCAGACAGTTCATGCTTGCTGGTGCTACATATACTAATCCGTGTCCTGTATTTTTTATTTTGAGTTTATGGGATGGGATTTAGGCGTCATACATCTTGACGGCCCAGTTTAGGCATTTCATTAGTGTAGTTTTGTCCCAAAATAGTCAAAGGGGGAGATTTGTAAGGACATAAATTTCTAATTGAGTCCCTGTATTGTTTTGACTTAATCCCGTGAACAAAACTGTGTTTGTAATATGTCATAGGGAGATTTTATTTTATCACGATCCCACTTGGTTTATGACGTATCGAAATAATTAAAGATGGTGTGGCAAAGCTTCAAAGAATTAATCATGCCAAAGTTTAATTGGTGCAAGTTTATTCGTCTTCAAATTTAATTGCATTCCGAGATCACATAGGTATGAATGCGTATAATTAATGGTGCTCGGAATTATTTTTATAAAAGATAAGGATGTAATTTTTATAAGAAAAATGTTTTTAAAAGTGTTTTAAATGTTTACACTACGTTTTAGTCTGATAAACTCAAAATAGAGTTTGACTAAATTGGATCTCTTTTGGAAGAGACGTTTTAAACAAAAAGTCAAACTGACAGTACTGTTGTTCGAACGACATCTGTCTTCATTCGAGCGAGATGCTTATGTCGCGCGAACGACATGGAAATCTCATTCGAGCGATACTGTTTTCGAGGTGGCACTTAATTCCTACTTAAATCGTGTTTTCGTCAGAATTAAATGTGTGTGATTTCTAGAAAAACAGTTTACGTTCCAGTACGAGTTTTGCACATGTTTTCTAAGGTTTAAAAAGATTAAACACATCCTTAGAGTTTTCAAAGATCCGAGATATCATTATTATATGTTTATGTGATCTTGCTGCACTAAGAAGGTTTGTTCTACCATTGAACATCAGGGATTTACGGTGAAGAAAAGAGAAGGACTTCTTGTTCGACATCGTAAACGAATCAAATCCATTCGGTGGACACCGAGACATACGTGGATGCATGTGTTGTTCGCATTATTGAAGAAATCTATAAGATCAGAAGGAGCGTCAAGACCCATGGGTATCGAGTCATTGAGTAAGGCTAATCTGTCTTTGTAAAACCTTTGTTCATAGTGATTGTCTGGCTTGGGCCGTCCGAGGTTGTTTTCCCGTTTTGGGTTTTTTCCTCGTACATCCGGCGTTGTGAGTATTCTTTAGTTTACTTTACTTGCTTCAATCACTAGATGCATGTTTAGGATTAATCAAGATAAAATTGGTTTAAAGTAAGAATTGGTTTTTCACAACTTAGTTTGGTGCACATTAAAAGTTGGATAATTTTTGGTAAAAACTGGTTTGATTTGAAACACGCATAGGAACCACCCTTTTCAGTTATTGCAACACAATATATGATTAACATTAATATATATTTGTAAAGACTTATAAGTAGATATTCATTTGAGTTAAGTCGAAAGCTAAATACAAGTTGAGATTGTATGTTAGAATATTAAGATTATAGTCATTTAATTAATTCTAATATTCATTTTAAAGTTGGATTAAGGAAAAACACATGCTAATATCTTGATTAAATAATGTTAGATCTATTGTGTGAAAATTGAATAGTTGACATTAAGCCCATTTATCATGGTATGAAAATCTTTAGGCAGCAACCAAAGATTCCAAATTTATAGGACCATGATAAATGAATTAAAGGGCAGTATGTCTTTATAATCTGAATATTATGTGATGAATAATATGGATTCCATAACATTTGGACTATTTAAGAAATCTTACAAATTATATTAAGTCAACAATTAAATATTCAACCCTTGCAAACTAGTATTGTGTTTATTTTTTTAATAAGTGAACATTGTTATTAATTGCAGTTCCCCTAAACCTCTATTCACATGCTCAGTACTATTCCAAATTTGATGGAACTAATTTCTCTGAATGGAATGAGCAAATTAAGTTCAGATTGAGGGTTCTTGACCAGGACATGACAATTATGTGTGATGAACCCACTGCTATTACTGAAAATAGTAGTGAGAATGAATTTGTTGTCCATAAAACATGGTCTCGATCTAATATGCTAGCCCTTATGTCTATGCGAATGTGCATGGCTGCTATATAAAGACCTCGTTACCTAAAACTACGAAAGAAAAATAGTATTTGAACAACATAAATGGAATCTTTTACGCTGCTAATAAATCCCTTGCCAGAAAATTGATGGATGACTTAGCCATTATGAGGTTCGATGGCACTCGAACCATAAATGAACACATTATAGAGATGACCAATCTGGCGGCTAGACTTTGAGTTTTGGGAATGATAGTCGACGAGTCTTTTCTTATTCAATTTGTACTAAACTCCCTACCTCCTGAGTATGGCATTAACAAATCAATTAGAACACTATTAAAGAAAAGTGGAATGTAAATGATTTGCAAAGCATGCTAGTATACGAGGAAAGTAGATCAAGAAAGAGAATGATCATGTGTCTAAATGGCAGGTGATAAATCTGATGACCAATGGAGTTGGTTTTAAGAAGAAGACTGGAAAGGCCATTAAGAAAGGTCCTGGGCCGTCTCATCAAGTTGAACCTTCATCTCTTGTGAAGAAGGAAAAGAATGACAAGTGTAACTTATATAAGAAGAAGGGACATTTCCAAAAGGATTTTCATAAATAAAAGACCTAGTTCGAGAAAAAGGTTAAGCATTTTTTTTTGTTTTGAATCAAACCTTATTAATGTTCCTTCTAAAACTTGGTGGATTGATTATGGTTCTACGCGTCATATTTCTAATCCGATGCAGGGTTTCATTACGATCTGAAAAAGAAATCCAAATGATCATTTTCTCTACATGGGAAATAAAGCAAAGGCTAAAGTTAAAGTCATTGGGTCTGATAGAGGTGGTGAATTTTAAGATAGATATGATGAGTCAGGGAAACACCCTAGCCCTTTTGCTAAACTCCTAGAAAAATTAGTTATTTGCACCCAATACACAATGCCAGGATCACCTTGGCAGAATGGTGTAGCTAAAAGATGTAACTGTACCCTCATTGAGATGGTTAAAAGTATGATAAGTAGGACTCAATTACTTATATTTTCTGGACAAATGATCTAATGACCGCTATACACATCTTAAATTGGGTTCCTAGTAAGTCGGTTTCAAAAATCCCTTTTGAACTTTGAAAATTTTGGAATCCAAATTTAAGATATTTACGTGTACGGGGTTGCCCAACGGAAGCTAAAAATTATAAACCTCAAGAAAAGTAATCGTATCCTAGGACATTATCTTATCCTTTCATTGGGTATCCAGATTAGTCGAAGGGATATAAATTCTATTGTCCTAATCATACAACTAGAATAATAGAAACTGAAAATGCTAAATTCATTGAAGATGATGAAGTCAGTGGGAGTGAAAAAGAAAGTGATGTAATCATTTAAGAAGATAGGGTACAAATTCTTATACCCCGAGTTCATAACATACATGTTGTTCCTAACATTATCATTAAACCGATCATTGACCCAATCAATAATAATGTAAAATAAATGAATGATCAACCAACTGAACAATACATAATGAAACTATGACTAATGAACCTGTTGAGGCACCATATGAAGTTCCATTAAGAATATCTCAAAGGGAAAGGAGATCGGATGATTATGTGGTATACCTTCAAGAGGCCAAATTTAACGTAGGGAATGTTAGTGATATAATTTCTTATGAAAAAGATATAAGTAGTGATGATTATGATAAATAAATTAATTCCATAAATGAAGAAAAAAGTATATAAATGACAATGATTTTTGGTAGTTGGTCTAATTTCTAGAAGGACAAAAACTATTCGGGTGCGGGTGCAATTGAATCTTTAAGACCAAACTTGATTCTAAAGGCAATGTCGATCGACATAAGGCTACACTTTTTGACAAAGGTTTTAGTCAACAAGAAAACATTTATTGTAATGAGACTTTCTCTCCAGTATCAAATAAGAAATCATTAAGAATCATATTAGCATTAATGGCTCCTTATGATTTGGAGTTGCACTAAATGGATGTGAAAGCAGCTATTCTGAATAGGAGTTTAGAAGAAGAAGTCTACATGGCACATACACATGGCTTCATAAAGGAAGGAAATGAAAACATGTTTTGTGTGTTAAAGAAGTCGATATATGGTCTAAAGTAAGATGCTCGTCAATAGTACATTAAGTTCCAGCACACCATTACATCCTTTGGGTTTAAGGAAAAACCTGTTAATTGGTGTATATACCGGAAGATCAGTAGGAGTAAGTTTGTATTTTTAGTTCTATATGTTGATAACTTCTTATCGCCAGCAGTGATCTTGGTTTATTACGTGAAACCAAGAAATACCTTTCTGAAAACTTTAAAATGAAAGACTTAAGTGAGGTATCCTTTATGACCGGGGTAGAAATATCTCAGGATAGATCACGAGGAACGTTGGGATTATCTCAGAAATCTTCCATTAGTAAAGTTTTAGAAAGATTTAACATGCAAAGTTACAATCCCATTAATGTTCCACTTAAGAAAGGGGATAAGTTTAGCTTAAGTTAATGCCCAAAACTTGATTTAGAAAGGGAGTACATGAAAGGTGTGCCTTATGCTTTGCTCATAGGGAGATTTTGGGATGTATGAGTCTGCACTAGGCCGAACATCAGTTTTGCAATTTGGATGCTAGGTAGATATCCAAGCAATCTGGGTATTTACCATTGAAAAGATGCAAAGAAAGTGCTAAGGTACCTGCAAGGGACCAAGGATTACATGCTCATATATAGGAAGACTGATCACCTTGAGGTGGTTAGTTATTTAGAGTGAAATTTTGGAGGATGCCTTGATAGTAGGAAGAGCACTTTGGGTAATGTTTTCCTTATTGATGGCGGAGCCATTTTGTAGGGGGCTTGAAGATAATCTCTGTATTAGATATAATACTCCACAGCTAATATAAGATAAGTTAAGGGAAGGAATCAACATGAAGACATCGAGACAACTCAACGTGGCACACGGTGCGACAACCTAGCATGGCAGCCCAGGTAGGAGATTGTCCGATATAGCTCATCCTTTACTTCATGTTTATTATTTATTTAAATTGTTAACATTGATTGAAATGATGTATAGATTTTAATATTATTTAGTGTGAGGTCAAATGGTACTCATGAGAGACCAATCCTAGCAGGGCTTGGGAGAGCTGACATGCTCTATTGAATGACCTCACCGTGAGAACTTCAGAGGGACTTGGTTTGTAGGATTGATAAGTGAGGCATCGTTAGGGTTGTACTGACCATCTTATATACTGGTAACATATCGAGATACCTTCCACCATGAAAGCTTGTGCAGAGCAGCCTTGAGTTCCATTGTATGTTGAGTTTTTGAACCAAACAACCCTTTACCTAATGTCACGTCTACTTTGGGTGATGTCACTATCCAGCTAAACACTGTTCAATTCGCACTTGAGTAAACCACCATGGTATTTGAGGTTGTCAGATATTTGGTGAGCCACCTTTATGGTGGCAGTCCTCTAATGCACAGTGGTTAGGCAAAAGGCATATCTTAGCATTTAATGTTTATGACGTAGGACTGACTGACCCATCATGCATTTAATATTTATGACGTAAAGTATGAGGGGATGTTGTTCACAACTGTGAATGACTGAGGAATATTGAGAATTGTGTGGGGGATATTTATTAGCCTCAACCACTTCTGAGAGAGAGGTTTTTTTTCTAGATATTATTTCTAGAGAGAGAATAGAGATCAGAGAGAATTTATTGAAAAGTAGAGTTACTGATCACCCACCATTGTCATTTACTACAGAGATTTTAATAGATAATCAGAGATCTTTCAAAGGTTGTTGGTGTGTTGGTTTCCTGCCAAGATGTATCTAGGGTGCTTACTTCTCTCTACCTTTGAATGAGTTCCTTCTGAGTTCCTTTTATTATTATTATTTTAAGTTATGCATAAGAGTATTGTGAGTTCAATCTGAGTGTTAATCATATATAATATTGTGGGTTTACTTGTGATTATTGAAGAGTTTATGGATTATCATTTATCACCATACCTTTAGGGGTTAGACCTCAACTAGTATTACCACACTCCCAAGCTACAAGGGGATTACCCTCTTACATTTGGCGACTCCGTTGGGGAGGAATTCTTTTAAAAGTGTGGAGCAAGATAATATTAAACGTATTATAGATTTTAACGCTATTCAGTGTAATAAAGAACAAGCTATGAGTGAGCTTGAGGTTTTCAGCGATGGGGTTCCTCGGGTGGAGGTTCCCTAGGCATCCTGGGCGTGATGCAATCTTTTACTTGTGCCGAGATGGGACAAGCACATATGGCCCTTCTCTTGGGTAGGTTCTTTGAGGTCTTGCTGATCCCAGCTACTATAACGGTTTTGGGTGGATTTGACCATAGTTCTTTCATAACACCAATGGAGGATCCAATAGCCCCATCGAGCTCAGCTCCCATGGCAACTGGCCCCACGAACACAGTATCCACCCCTAACCTAATGGTGGGCATCCCAGGGGTGACGGGCGTTCCACTCATTGTAAGTACGCCAAGCGTTACAAGTATTCCACCTGCGGTCCCTCATCCTATTGCTCTAGCGTCCGAGAAAACATCTGCATCCGCCTTAGAAGAAATGAGGAAGGAGGTGCAGAAGGAGATGTTGAAAATGATAGCAGCTTCCTCGCAATCATCCAACGAGGTAGCATCGGTGTATGAAGATTTTCGTACTCCTTATCCCGAAGAATAAAATGATGAGCCTTACCCAAAGGACTACATTCCTCCAATCTTTCACCAGTACAAAGGAAAAGGGGGAACCTGAAGGAACATATCAGACGCTTCATCGAGCATTAAGGGGCTCACTGCAACAATAAGATGCTTAGGTTGGGGGAGTTTTCCAAATCCCTAACAGACCAGTCTTACACCTGGTACTCACTCTTGGCACGTAAAAGCGTCTCAACATGGGAAGAAATGCGTATGATGTTTATCCAAAAGTTATTTTTGGTAGAAGATGAGTTCACACTGACCCATCTAGGCAAACAGAAGCAACGACCAGGGGAGAAAGCGGTGGCATATATTCGAAGGTTCAGGAAAGGGTCTCTTGATGTAAGAGAAGAGGCCAAGGAGTCCAAAATTCTTCAGATTTGTGCGGAAGGTTTGCTCCCAGAGTACACCTACCATATTATTAACGAAACATGCGAGGGAACTTTCGCTGTGTTCTTGAAAGAAGTAAGGAATATGTCGTTTGTTATTCGGCCAAATCCCATCCTGGTGCCTATGATATTAAGGCAGTTGATACAGCCCGTTGCTACGTGAGGCCAACACCCACGGGTGGGATAAGCTGATAGGGGAGAAGGGGCCAAACAACCAACGAAGGATAATAAAAGAAAGTTTAGCAAAGATAGGGGATCCACCCTCACTTCCCTGCACCGTTGAAGAAGCGGTCAGATGTTACAACACCCTGGTCGAAGGTGGAATAGTGTGTGCGCCTAAGGGCATTCCGACAGTTGAACTAGACGTTGAGACAAGGGATGATCCCAAGTAGTAATAGATCCATTAGAATATGGGTCATCCAATGATAACCTGCTTCACACTTAGAAAGATCATAAGCAAGAACATAAAGACGGGGACTCTGCAAATCCCTCAGGAGAATATAAACGCCAACCCCCTTCTAGCACGTGGGTCCAAACTTGTAGTTGCTTATGACGAGGAGGCTAAATGGAAATCGAGGGAACTATATATTGAACGAGAAGAATTTAAAGATGCGTTGAAGGATTATACTAGCGGAGTGGCCAATATAGTAACAACTTACGATGAAGTTAGTTCCAGGATATAGAAGACGTATACAACCTGAAAGAAGTGCAGATGGATCAAGGGGTAGAATGCCAGGATGTTTCACGATCACCGAAGTTCTCATGGTTTTTTGACAAAGTGAGGATTCCAAAGGAGATTCGGTTAGAGATAACACAAGCGATCTTAGATATTGCACAAAAGAACACAGTACCATCGCTAAGGTGGAGAGGAACAATGTCCAGGTTAGTAAGGAAGTTTTTATCTGAAGTAACCTTTAGCGATGCCGATAAGGCCGTGAGGTTCCCCCATAACAGGACCTTGTACATAACTGCTAGCGTTAACGGGGTGAGTTTTACAAGAGCCTTGATGGATGAGGGAGCATCGATAAACATCATGCCAATCAGTTCCTTCCAGGCGGCCAACATTCCTAAGGCAAGTTTGATACTAATGCCTTTTATAATTTTTATTTATGATAAGTAATCATCCAAGTCAATTGGATACGTGAACGTCGGGATTTTGACGGGGAACCTTACTTCTCACATCAAATTCCATGTGATTGAGAATGCTACTTCCTATCACCTTATATTAGGAAGGGTGTGGATGCACAATCATGGACTAGTCCCTTCGACATACCACCAATGTGAGACGGATAATGTGAAAGGTACTAAAATTTCCATACGTGCAAAGAAGAAACCCTTTTCCATCAAAGAAGATCACATTATAGATTCAATTTTCTACTCTGAGCTAGAAGAAGATGCCAGGGTCTTGATAAGAATAATGGAAGGAGCAAGATTTCCCTCTATTAGAGAATGAATGGGACCTGTGAACAGTCAGAACAGTGAAGGGGTAGGAAGAAGGGAAGCATCTAAGGAAGTTCACCATGGTTGTCCCAAGACCCAAAATATCTCGAAACATCTTAGAGACAGAATGAGGGCCAGGATAGATCCAATGGAGCACGAGATCCAACAGCAGAGCATGTTGAGTAGGTTTTCTAGAAACAGACTGACAGACGTTTTAAGAGAAAAGAAGATGAAGGAAGTTGTAATTGAAAGCAGGCAATGCTAGAAGAAAATTACAAAGGATGGAAGAGTGATTTACCTCCTCTGCAGGTGCGAAGGAGTTTTACTAGAGGCCGACGAAGAGGCTGACCCTATATATGAATGTTTCTTGGTAGACCAATAAGGGAAGTGTATGGTCATTAACAAATCTAACATACAAGAGTTAGTAAAATAAGTGGAAGAAGAGCGAGAGTACATGACAGATCGACCGAAGCCACAAGTGCAAGAGCTGGAATAACTAGATTTAGATGATGAAGGAGAAGACTCAAGGACCATCTTCATTTCGAGAGACCTAAGCGAGGAGAAAAGAGGGGATTAGTTGAGCTAATTCGAGAATACAGGGACATTTTTGCATGGAAATACACAAAAATGGAGGGTCTAGATGAAGAAGTATGTTACCACAAACTTAACGTTATGACTTCCACCATACCGATGAAGCAAGTGACGAGGACCTACAAGCCTGAGCTGGATCTGAAGATCAAAAGGAGGTGGAATGATTTCCAGTGACAGGTTTTATCAAACCAATATAACACCCACTTTGGTTGTCAAACATCATCCTAGTGGGGAAAAAGGATAAGAATCAAATAAGGATATTTGTGGACTACAAAGATTTGACAGAGCTTGACTGAAGGATGAATTCTTTCTACCATCCATTGATAGATTGATCGATACAACTGCTAGTCATGAGATGTATAATTTTATGGATGGTTATGATGGATACAACTAGATCAAGATGGATCCAATAGATGTAGAGAAAATGGCATTTAGGACCCCATTAGGCAACTTCATGTACACAGTGATGCCTTTGGGTTAAAGAATGCTGGGGTAGCATATCAAAGGATGATGATGGCCATCTTCCATGATTTCTTTCACAAGTTTATGAATTTTATGTCAATGATTTGGTCATCAAGTCGAAGAAGAAGGAGTCCTATCTGGACGATATAAAAAAGATGTTCATTTTGTGCAGAAAATACAAGATTAAGATGCACTAACTGAAGTGCACTTTCAGAGTCACAAATGGAAAGTTCCTAGGTTTTGTGTTAGATTGATAAGGAGTGCAGATGTAACAGGACAAGCAACGAGGGATTCCAGAGATTCCATGTCAAAAAACGACGAAAGAGCTCAAGAGTTTCCTTGATAAAGTCTCTTACCTTAGGATATTTGTACCAGGACTAGCCAAAATAACTCACCCACTGATGGAGTAACTACGAAAGGGAACGAAGTTCAAATGGTAGGAAGCTCACCAGGAATCTTTGACCAGGCTGAAGAAGCCGGTCACTTCTCCATAAATAATTACGCCTTCTATAGCAAGGAGACCGTTACAACTCTACCTCAAATCTACAACGAGGTCCGTTAGACCTCTCCTAGCGCAGGAAATCGATGGGTAAGAGAGACCAGTCTACTACTTGAGTAGTATCATACATGGACCAGAGGCAAGTTAAAGTAGTATAGAAAGACATTGTTTAGCCTTGGTGTTTGTAGCACAAAAACATAGACATTACATGTTATCTTTCACAATCCACATTGTGATATGATTGACCTAATTACGTTTTTGTTGGAAATAACTATTTTGATTGGAAGGGAAGGTATGTGTTTCCTCATCCTTTCAGAATATGATTTGAAATGTGTAGTCCCTCGCGCGATCAAGAGCCAAATGTATGCATATCTACCAACGATTCCCATCTGGAATATTTGAGCCACCCCCAGAGAGCATTCTAGGGGATGACTTGTAAGAAAATTTCCTGGATGCCAACCTTGAAGAATGGATAATGCAGTTGGATGGTTCTTCAGTAGAAAAGAAGGAAGGGGAAGGGGTCATCCTTTCTGAAGGGAAGGAAGATGTTTTCCCTTCCTCAAGTTGGATTTCCCTTGCTCTAATAATGAAGCAAAGTATGAAGCATTGGTACTAGGGTTGCCAGAGGCCCCTTGAAGGGGCATCCGTTCACTGTGCATCAAAGGTGATTCGAACTTGGTGGTTCAGCAAGTGAATGGGGAATATGCATTAAAGCACCTCAGCCTAGCGCCTTATGAAACGATCATCTAATGACTAATCAAACAGTTCCACCAGGTTAAGATAAGAAGGCATCCCAAAATGATGAATAGGCATGCTAATGCCTATGATACCATTGCTCCGAAGTAGGCTATGAAAATTGATACAATTACTGTGGTGATACAATGGAGAACATCCCCATCAGTTGTGCAATCGATCTTACCAATGAAAGATGATTTCGATTGGAGGGGAGAGATTAGGAAGAAGTTGAAGTCTGGGGAGGTCGAGATGGAACTGAAAGAGCTAGCGCAATACTTTGCCAATCAAGGAAGCCTCTACTTTTGGAACGTGGTAGGATGGTTATCGAGATGTGTCCGGCCTGAAGAAGTAGAACAAAAACTAAAGAAGAGATATGACGAACACTGCGAAACAACTGAGATCCCTCTATATAGAAGAATTCAGAGGGAGGGGTACTTCTGGACAATAATGAAGCAGGATGCAGTAGAGTTGTAATGAAGGTGTGATAAATGTCAAATCTTCATTCAGGCAGCTAAATGCCACTTCGTTAAAACTCAAGTAGACTAGAGGCATCCTTACACCGATTTTATCAAAGACGGAGTTATGCCTTTAGAGAAAACAGATGCGATGGGACTCAAGCAAAGGTCCCCACGGTTCTATGTCCAAGATGATCAGCTCTATCGGAGGGGGTACTTCAACGATCCATTGAGATGTATCACAATCCAGCTCACATTGGAGGAGCAAAGATATATGACCAACTAATGACCTTGGGTTATTATTAGCCGACTATGGAGAAAGATTTTATTGAGTTTGTACAAAAATGCAAGGCATGCTAGTTGTATGGAAACATGATCCATGCTCATTCAATGGAATTACATTCTTTAGCCACTCCTTATCCATTCCACACTTGGGCGTTTGACATTTACAAAGTGGGTTGACTATAATGATATGTTCAGTATGTTGGATCTAGATTGTAAGCTTGTTTAGATGAGCCTATATGTTCATTTTATATATCATTAAAATCATAAGAAAAGATAAATGCGAATTGGGAGGATTAAAATTTTGCAAAAATGGATAAAGTATGTGGTTGAGACAATTTAACAAACACTTTATAATGGAGTTCATGTTCTTGATATGGTGACTATGTTTCTTTAATGGGATGACCAATTTTCAACAAGAAGCACAAAATAAAAGCAAAACAACACAAGCCACATCAAGATTGATAGGAATTACAAGATTGATGGGCTCACAAACCTACTCTTTGAGAGTTTGACAAATAAAATTTAATGCACAAAATATTTATGCTTAAAGCAACCATGTTATTTAAAACTCCATAATTTATACAAATGAGAACAAATATGCATTTTAAATATTAGGCTAAGAACATAAAAACATAGATTACCATTAAAAGATCCTGATCTTCATCCAAAAACCAATGATTTGTCTTTTCTCATTATCAACATTCAATTTGTACAAAAAACTCATACATTAAAAAAAACAAAATAAGTATAAAAAATTGTATATATAAAACCCTAAAAATGCAAAACACGTATCAAATAATTGATTTTATAAACTCTGGGATCAAATCTGATAACGTTCCAAGAATAATTTGAACCCTAACTTTGGCAGATTGTGAATACCTTTGCAGAGCAAATTGCGAGTGCCGTTGACCAAATGGAAGATTGAAAATACCAAACAATAATCTTTATCAACATGAAAAGAGAGGCATCTTATTAGGTTGCCTTTGTAAAGACTTAGTTTAAAAAAACAAAGATATTTTTAAAATATGGGTGATAAAAAATGACGTGAAAATTTCTAAATGCCACGTTGAATGATTCTAGGCTAGCTACTAGTGCTATTAAATTTGAGAGTCGAGCAGATGTAAAAATGTGAGAGAAAGAGTTGAGTTGAGCTGAACAAGAAACCAAGAACCGAGAGAGAGAGAGAGAGAGAGAGAGAGAGAGAGAGAGAGAGTTGAGCAACAATATGAAAGAAAGAGTTGAGCGGAGAGAGTTGAACCAAAACATAGAGAGAGAGAGATGAGCGTGGGACGGTTTGGGAATGAGAGAGAGGGATAGGAAAATGATTGATGAGAAATTTTTTAGGGTATTTTATATTTTAATGAAGTGTACTCAATTTTGGCACATTTTTAAACAGTGCCAAATTTTGGCACTATCTAAAAGTGTGCCAAATTATCAATAAACCGTACCAGAATTTTGCATAGTTTAAAACTGTGCCAGATTTTTAATATCAAGGTGTGCCAAATTGATATTTTTGGTGTAGTGAAAAGTGTTTTTGATTTCTATTATTTTTGTCTCTTATGAATGCATGCATGTGATTATAATTTATTGTTTGACAGAAATAGTCCTTTATTCAAAAGGACATTATGAGGTCATTATGACACCCAATATTAAACGCTTAGCTGAATGAAACATCGATGTAGTAGTAAATGGAAAGAACTATGCTCTAGAATAGTATGGAGCTGTCATGAGTCACATTCGTAAATCATTTGATTTGGCATACTATATTGATCACTTCATGTGCACCTAATGATACCTAAATTAATTATAAGGATATGCTTATTAAGACCAAGTGGGAGACTATTGGAATTAATAATTAGAGTAGAAAATTAATTCTTTAATTTCATTTATATTAAATTCTAAAATTTTGAATTCCTCATTTATGTGGTCTTGATAAATATCATATAGTTAATTAGACATGTGATAAATGGAAAAATTAAGGGATTGGGTTTGTTCCTATCTTTAAGCCACATGATGGTTAGTGCAAACTTTGAAAAAAGGTCTATTTTGAATAGGATTTTCGGCCCTCTTCCCCATATATATATATTGGCCTTGCATTATATAGGGTCATCTCATAATACATAATTATCTAATGTGGGAGAAAAAAATCTGAAATTCACTTTTCCATATTTTCTCAAAATTCTGGGCACATACAAGCCATAATTCTAGGTTGTTTTCAAGAGGTTATAAGGAGCAATTTAAAGTAGCATTCAATTCATCTTCCTCACACTAGTAATGGACAAAGGTTAATGCGATCATGGTTATATAGCATAATTGAAATCTGTAATTGCATGAAGAAAAAAATTCCTGAACTCATGACAAAACTGTTTGATAAACTTGATATAACATCTGTATACTATTTTAAAATGCTATACACATCATTCATGTTTATTAATCAAGGAAACTATACACGTGGCACTCTTATCTCTTAATTTCATTTCCCAATAATTTTCTCTTCACATTATCTCTCCCTCTCTCTATCTCCTTTTTTAATTTATGAAGCCCAATGATTTTCTCTTCCCATTCTCTCTCCGTCTCTCTATCTCTTTTTTTAATTTATGAAGGTAAAAATTCCCCATTTTATACATCGGTTGCTTTGGCCTGAAGAAGAATCTTACATCAACATATGTTTTAAGTGGTTTGGACTAGGGCTAGCCTCACCATTCCGTCTCACTCAAAATAACTACTCTAACAATCCACCTTAAACCCTATGCCTCTTTTGCTTTTGGGTACATATTTCTATTTATCCTTTGTTTTGCCTCCCTTCCAGTTATAATTTTAAAATTTATTTTTCAGGTGATCGAGGCCCCGATTGTCATTCCTTTTTACAGTCTTCTCCGACCAAATCCAAATCAATATTCCATAGTTTTCATTTATTTCTTTCATTGAGTTTTATTTATGTTTTTAATATGTATTTTTCTTAGATATATACTTACATACATAAGTATAATTATATTATAAGAGTTTTGTGTGGCTTCACAGTATTTGAAAGTTGTTGGACGTGATCTCTTGGCACCAATCTAATCAAAGTCTTGGAAGGAGAAAATCAGCGCCCCCCCCCCCTGGTTGAAATTTGAGATATGGCTTCACAAGGTCGTGGGATGTGCAGGAATAGATTTCGGTGAGGTTTTGTATATGTTGGCCGTGATGGTGGCCATGGTTCTCTTATATTCAAGTACCATAACATATTTACATCCCAACTCTCAAATAACAAATGTTTAGATCTGTTTTTTGGTTTTTTACTACCAACTAATGAAGATTCTAGATCATGTCTATAATGGGTAATTTTGTGATGAAAATGTTGGATCTCTGTTGGGTTGTGAATTTTTTTCGATGTTTTCGAGGGGATATATTCTCTTCTCATTGGTTTTTAAGTGAAGTAGCTGAAGCTTTTAAATTTCTGTTTGATTTTTTAATGTAATATCTCTGATATAAATATTAAGAATTCTATTTCATTCTTCTTATTTGAAATATCTTCGTTATACTATTGGACAATTAAGTTCACTATAAATTGTTTGTGTTCCTTCAACAATGTTGGGTTTTGAAAGCAATCATGTTGTGTATCTAGAAGTTTTACTATAGTCATTTGTTTGAATTTAAAATCCATAACTTACTTGAGTACTTAAACAACACAAGAAACTTTTAACAGTTGATTCAAGAGTGGGTGAGGTATTTTTACCCCCTTCCCCTGTTACCTGAGTATTTTTTTTATCAAATTCATATATTGATGTTACATGTTTTACATGTTTGAAATTTCCTCGAATTTAAATTCGCCTTCGCTGTATAGCCCGTACATCGCACGTGTTCAACTAGTATAGGCTTACATCACAAAACAATCTTGAATAACGGTAAAACAGATGCTTTCAACACCGTAATTTCTCGTGTTGGGTAGTTAATTCCTATTTTTCCTATTCTTCTCACCGGATTCTCCCCCACTTCTTCTTCCTCTTTCTTTTAATATCTTGTAGATTCGTTCCTATTCTTATCTCTATCTCTTTCTCTCATAAAGAAATATTTTTAATATGTCCATAAATTGTGACCCTCACTTGTTACCATTTTCTCTGGGAACACCTGCTAACTGGGAGGCTTGAATTTTCACTACATATCAAAGAAGAGGTAGGGCCTTTTCTCTCTGTGACCTTAATTCTTTTACTTTTTGTCATTACCTATCATTGTGACAAAGAAAATATTATGCGTCTGACAAACAAGAGTGACGAGATATGCATGTGGAAATGTTGACCTCTCGCACACTCTATAAGAAAAGGTATAGCTAAATCCTCCTATATCTAAATTATATTATGTAAGTTTTCTATACTTTCATTTCCATTAGCTTAATCTTCCCTAAATGTCAAGTCCACGAGTCAATTCCAACCATATTTTGTTCTTGATAGTTGGATATCTAATTTCAGTCATATTCCTGATATTTGTCCTTATCTATAAATAAACTTTGATGTTTGTTTTGTGATATTTTTAGGGTTAAACAGTGTGGAAACAACACAGATGGTTTTTTGAGCAATCAGTTCTACTATTTCGTATGTACCAACAAAGTAGATGTATGTTTTCTAAAGTGTGAGGTCATTAACAAGTAAGTTTGGTTTGTTTTTATCCTCATTGTTTATGAATAATGTCTTTATTTTTTTCATTTTGTGCACCATCTTGGTTTCTAAGCATGGACAAAACAATAGCTGTCAATTGAGTGCCTCCTAACTATTGTGCACATCACCATTTGATGAAATGCAGTATCCAAATTTTGTTAGGTGATTGATCAATATTCATTCATAGTTTGATGTCACCTATATGTAGCAACCTGGAGATGTGACTAATAATGTTATGATTAGATCAACCTGTGTCCTCTGATACTATTACAACAATATACAAAGAAATGCAGAGATGCATATAGTATTAGATAGTTCTTTAAAGGAAAATGTTATACACACCGGGTGGTAGTACCAGTTTAGTACCGGTACTGCTTTATTTGCTTGTACTATGGTGTGGGTACCGGGAGAGAATGCTGTAGGTCCTACAAATGTACAATCAAATAAAGTGCATTTGGTTCTAAATCGGTACTCGGACCCAGTAAGAGTATCACTACTCTTCTCTAAATATGCTTCAAATGCTATGAAATATAGTTTTAAAATAAAGGTTTTTACGGTCCAGCGCCTTGATTAGATATTTTAGACTTTTTAACCGAGTCAAATAAATTTTAAACAATTAGGTCCACATAAATACTTTTTTCACTCATATGATTCGTTTTGTTATCATTGACCTAATTAGCGATTGACAACTTCTCCAATAAGTTAGGATCTTCTCTTTCTTCTTTCCACTTTTGTCAAACAACTTCATTCTCTCCAAGAATTTTTTGAAGAATTAATCTAATTAGCGATTGATAGCTCCTTCAATAACTTAGCATATTTTTCTTCTTTCCACTTATGTTCAACTAGCTTTGTTCTCTCCAAGAAATAAGGTATCAATTCGTTCAAAGAAATCAATTCTTCCACTTCTGTTTAACCAAGATTTACCTTTGTATTAATTCAATCATTTTTAAGTTTATACTTGTTATGAAGGAATCTTTTGCATGTCGATCAATTATAATAGGTGTATGTATTTGGTTTCGATTCAATAAAATCATTATCATTGTGTAATTAATGTGTTGAAATAACTCAAATATTGAACGAATGATTTTATTTTGTGTTTTAATATTTTTTTTTCGTTTTATATGAATATATTTTGACTTTGTATTTTGATGTTTAAACATAAAAAATCAAAACAATGTGTTTTGATTTTCTAATAGGTTGTGTATGTATATGTTTTGATTGTGCGTTCATGTGTGTTATGTGTGTGTGTTCATGTGTGTGTATACCTTATGTATATACAGGTTGTGCATGTATATACCTCACAACAAAATTGCAGTAAAGTACACACAATTTGATATAACGTATACATGAATTTCTAATGATTAATTCTCATTCTGTTTTTAACTTTATTTTGGCATATTGTTAATATAAATTTACTTGGTTACTTTATCTCATGACTTAATAGACTTGTCATGTCTTAGTTGGGAATGTGTTTGTGGATCCGCACCAGCGGTGTTAACTAATCTTGAGCTTTAATAAAAGTACAGTCATTTGTATATAGTTCACAAAAAAATTGTTGTAAGTATACACAGTTTGATATAAAGTATACGTGAATTTCTAATGATTAATTCTTATTTTGCATTTTGACTTTAATTTGACATAATATCAATGTCCATTTACTTTGTTACTTTTGACTCATGACTTAGTGGACTTGTCATGTGTAAGTTGGGCATGTGTTTGTGGGTCTGCGCCAGTGAAAATGACCAATCTTGAGATTTAACAAAGTACAGTCATTTGTATATAGCTCAAACAAAATTGTAGTAAAGTACGCGCACTTTGATATATTGTACACATGAATTTCTAACGATTAATTCTCATTTTGTGTGTTTTGACTTTAATTTGACATAATGTTAATGTGCATTTACTTTGTTACTTTTGACTTATGACTTAATTCACTTGTCATGTGTTAGTTGGGCGTGTTTATGGATCCGTGCTAGCCGTATTAACCAATCTCGATCTTTAACAAAAGTACAGTCATTTGTATATAACTCACAACAAAATCGCAGCAAAGTACACGCAGTATGATATAAAGTACACTTGAATTTCTCATTTTTTTCTCCCCCTATATTTTTTGATTTTAATTTGGCATAATATTACTGTCATTTACTTTGTTACTTTGTTTCATGTCTTAATAGACTAGTCATGTATTAGTTAGGCATGTGTTTGTGGGTCTATGCCAGTGGCATTAATTGATCTTGAGCTTTAACAAAAGTTTTTTCTGTTTTAATTTAATGCAGGTTATAATGAAAATTTGTAGGATTTCCTTATGTTATTATTTGGAGTATGGCTTGAATTCAAATATTTGAAGACAACTCATTATATTTTATATGCAATTAGTTATGTAGCGGGTTTATGGATTTCAAAATTGGATATTTTTCTTTGTAGTACGACTTTGGAGATGAAAGTCGGTGTATGTTGGTTTATGATAAAGATGTTCGTTGTATGTTGCGACCTCAAGTGATTGTCAAAGCTGATTTTATTTGGATATATGCCTTTGATTCACTAGCTTTGGACATTAATACAATTCATTAACGGGTTGAATGCACGTATACAATTTATGAACAGGGTCTTGAGGCACGGATCCAACGGTAAGGGAATTCGCGTCTGATTGCAATTCATCAGTCACAATTCTCCCAGCAGCTATCCATTGGAGTTCGCCAGTCAATGACTGAGCTGTGATTGCATAAGTAAAAGAGCAAGCTGGAGCGTAGGCAGCAGAGACGAAGGTGAGAGCAGGGTGGGGTTCTTGCTTTTTTGAAATGAAATTCTTGGGAATTTGTCTCTAATTCTGGATTGTCATGTCAATTTATAAGGGTTTAGACTTTCCGAGAACCAAGTATTTCACCTCTCAGATTACTAGAGCAACAGGAGGCTCGAGAGACCTCGAGCGACACATCGTAATTTACTCTAACCTCAGCGTACCATCGGAGAGACTTTAGCCACATCTTAACCCATGGTTGAAGAATGATGCGATCAATAAAGTCCTCCCCCTGAACTGGATAAAATGTCCGAAGACCTTCTCTTTCCTTTTCATTACAAATAAAGAGAAGGCGCTACTTAGCCCAAGAATGAAGGCTCGTGCAACACCCGGCGTTAACACTCACCATAGTTAAACAAGTTGCCAGAGGGTTAAATACAGTGGTACGAGTAGAGAAAAGGTAGAGTATATATTATCAATCACTGCAATTGATATTAGTAGTGGTGTTAAAAATGATGTTTATATTGGAGGTGGGGAGATGAGTACGTCAAAAGTTTATCTCTCCAATTATTGGAAGACATATATTAGTCATGAAGAGCATTATTTTGAAGGAAGTGTTGTTGAGTTTTGGCATAAGTTACGAACGTATGTTATGGAGGTTGGTTTCAAGTATATATATTTAAAGAATGATGAACCTCGGGTGACAACAGAGTGTTCTAAAAGGAGTAGTGAGAACTGCGTGTGGCGAGTTCATGCATCATTATCGGCACTAAATGGTTACTTTTATATAAGAATTCTGAAAAATGAGCATATTTGTAGGGGCGTATATCGTAGTCCATCAAGAAAAATGATTGACTGGAAGTTGGTTTCGACATTGCTTGCTGATAAGTTAAGGGATAAACCGTTGCTGAGACCAATTGATGTAGTTAGAGATATGAAGAAAAACTATGGCCTTCAAATAGGTTATCATTATGCATGGAGTGGGAAAGAGATGGCTACTAATGAGTTGCATGGTGATGAACATATTTCCTATGCATTAATCAATGATTATAGGGACCTCCTATTGCAGTATAATCCAGGATCGCATTGCATTCTTGACGTGGAATCGAAGAGTAAATTATTCAAGAGAATTTTTATAATGTTTGCAGGATCTATTGATGGATTTTAATACTACAAGCCTGATTTTTTTCTTGATGGTGCCTTTTTGAAGAACTGCTACTGTGGAATGATTTTGTCGGCAACTGCAAGGAATGGGAACGATGAAAACTTGTACAATATTATGTCTTTACTTTGACATTCTTTGTATGTGTTTTGGACAAAATAAAAAGTACAAGCATAACATTATAAAGTACACGTGAAGATGTGCGTGTACTTTGTAGTGATATGCATGTACTTTGAGTTATGTGTTTATTATTTTCATAGAATCCTAAAGTACACGCATAAGATTAAAAAGTATACATGAATTTCTATTTTATTTTACATGTACTTTGTAATATTATGCGTTTACTTTGGGGTTCCTTGTTTGTTCTAGGAAAACATTGCAAAGTACACACACATCATTACAAAGTGCACGTGTACTTATGTTTACATTTTACATGTACTTTTTAAATTTATGCATGTGCTTTGGGATTGTTTGTTTGTTATGGGAAAATGATATAAAGTAAATGCATATTTATTAAAGTACACGCATAATATGTTTCTACTTTACATGGTTTAATCCATAAACATTCAAATAATTAGCATGTACAAATGTTAAAATATATTTGTTCTTTTGAAAAGCCTACGTGTTTAATGGTCTGCGCCAGCGGCACCATTTTTTGAGTACATCGTACAATCTGCATGTACAAATGTAAAAATACATTTATTATTTTCTATACATTACGTGTTGTTTGGTCCATGCCAGTGGCACCATTATTACAGTACATCATCTTGACATATAGTTTATTTGCTCCAGATATATTTCATTATATTTTCAGGCCTTTATCCTCTTTCATATACAATTGTTTATTCAGAGACGGAGGATAATTGGATCTGGTTTCTCATTAATTTCCATGATACACTAGATCATCAAGATCTAAACATCACATACATATCCAATCAGAACAATGGTCTTATTGAAGGTGAGAATGGTAAACCGTCGTTTTAAAAAAGCTCTAATACCAATTTTGTAAAACCTATATGTGTGATAAAGATTCAAATAAACTCGAAAATTCCAACCACAAACTTATTTAATTAGAGTCAATTTTTGAATCAAATTAAATCACCCTTAAACAAATATCTACGTGTGTGCGTGTGTCAAACCAACATAAACACAAATATGCTAACTCGCAGAATTCAAGAAAAATCCCTTTAAGGCAAAACCTTTTATTTCACTATAATTTGTAAATCAAAATTTACACATATTACAATGAAATCATCAATAATTTTACCTCACCAAACCTACATAGACGCATAGTCTAGAGTCATTAATGGATTCCACTAAGCGAATCCCCATGAATCGCAGTCCAGGCTTTAACAAATATCCATACGCAACGAACCTCAATGACCTCAGTCTTCAGGTGTATAGACGCACTCCACAAAGGTTGAACAATAGAAAATTTTTGTTCTTGGGTTCCAAGATAATTAAACTAAACATTGGGATTTTTGTGAATTGAAAAACAAGGGTTTAAAGCCCTAAATGAAGAAGCCAAAAGTGTTCTGGTAATTTACACTATTTGGAGAATGAAAATGAAAAGACTTCTTAATGAAATACACCTCGTTTAACGTGAATTTATACAAAACTTAAGGCGGCAGGTCGCTCGAACAAGATCGAATCTCGCTTTAATGGCTCCACGTGTCACTCGAACGAACTTCACGCGAGATGGCTTGTCGTTTGCACGATATAGACTGTCTCTCGAACGAGCCTTTAAATAAATATTTTTTCTTTTCTTTTTGAGAACGTATGTGCTTGCGTTCAAATGAGCAAATTATATATTAAAAGCATTTTAACCCAAACAAACCCTAAACATGCAACAGTATGTGATTGAATAAGATGATAATCTAAGCAAGAACATTCAAACACATGCAATTGAGGAAAAATCCCCCAAAGGGGCAAAACCATTTATTTTCATTATAATATTGTAGGCTATACAATTTCGGATTACAATGAAAATACAAGTGACTAAGAATTACCCTCAGGTGTCGGATTCTGTAGTCGCGGCTGGAACTATCCCTTTCCAGTAGGGCTGCAATGGAAAAGAGAAACGGCTTCTCCACAAGGGTTGAACAAACCAAAGTTGTGTTCTTGGGTTGCAAAAGGATTCACAAATATTTGGCAAGGATGTGTGAATCAAAACATGAGTCTTGGGACTCAAAAAATATGAAGAATAGAGGTATTTGGACTCTCAAAAACGTCTTCTAAAGTCTTGCAAAACAACTCCCCCGAAGTTGGTATTTATAGGAAAAAATATGAAGAGTCCCACGTTCTTAAAACTCTAAAATTCTATCCAGCGTACAAAAAAAACAGCATTCTTTAAGGAATTTTCTCTATCTTCAAAAGGTCATAACTCCTTCACCGTATCTCGGATTGAGGTGCCGTTTTTTCTAGTATCTTCGTTGCGGCGAGCTCTTCAACTTTTCGGTTGACCAGACCTCCTAACTATGGATGTAAAATTACGAAAATGCCTTTGAACACTCCTATCGTGCCTTTTTTTACTGTTTTGACTTCCCTTGCGTACCACTTGCATTAAGTCCCTAAAATCGTGGAACGTGAAGTCGTTGATGCAGATGTGGGACACATTAATGGAGATGTTGAATGATTGATTCTCGAAATTCGGATAGAGGCCGTCATGTGAGATCGTGAGGTGACGTGCCAAATGTAGCGGCGTACGACATACACAAATGTAACATGTTGGACATGAGAAAAATATCCTTACAAATCTCCCCCTATGTCTATGCCGGTACATACATAAAAAAATCGAATTATCAAATACGAAATTGCCTATACAAATCTACCCTCCCATGAACCCAAAACTGGAAAAGGTACAAAACAATAGTCTTCATCGTTTGTTCTTCAAATCTTCAGGAATCTCAAATCTTTTCTCATCAGGGTGTGCAATTCAAAGATCATCAATGTAGTACCTACACACATGAGACAAAGAAAAATACCAAGGGACATATCGAGTTTGAAATGATGAGATAAACATATATATATCAATTTATGAGCAAACTCAAATTTCAAATCTCCCCCATAATAAGATAATTCATTCTCCCCCTTTTTATGATGTCCCCAAATAGACAAATGAGAGAAACAAATCAAATAAGCAAGTGTGGGGTGTCACTAGGATAAAACCACACCATGAATGAACACAAAGCAACCAAGTCGATGATAGCATAAATGAAGTGGTGTAATCAAATTCGATAGGAAAATCAATGCATACAAACATGACATATGTGCACGATGAATATTGGATATTCCTAGCGAATGAACTCAAATGCTTCCTTTGGTGTAAAATAATGACAATATAAGGTATTGACTCAATCAAATCAACAAATCAAAGCTCAAAGTGATTTTCACACCAATAACGTCCAAAACGATTTTATGCTTTTTCAGGACTTTCAAGGAAGTGCAAACCCGTTTAAAAATTCTCCAACCAAACTCCCTCAGATATAATTTTGAATAGAGGCATTCTAAATTCTCAAACTTTGGAGAATTGATGGTGAAATCTAAGTGGCTCATTTTTGGCATGAAGTGCTTTTTATTGCCTTTAATTTTTTTTTTGGGCTCTTTTAACCTCTTTGGACCTCGGATATTAAAATTCCTCCATTTTTAGGTCCTTTTTAACGGTGGCTTTTGCGCAAAGGATAGATGATTACCTTTCGCAGCCCCTCCCCGTTATACAAAAAAACACAGTCTCACCAAAACGGTTTTTACATGCATTCCAATCTTGTCAAGTTTTATCGCATATTGTACATTGTATGGACAGAATTGAGATGGAAACACTCAAGCCAATATGAGATAGACAAGTTCAATAATCAAATATAGCCTTGCATGTGTGCAATAAAGGATATAGGAGTCAAACATGTAGGAATATATCACTAATTACATCTCAAAGACTCCAACTAATGTAAAGCACATGGATGAAATGATGTAGCCTCTCAAATCTCTATCAAACAGTCACATGGATAAATGGAATGAAGTTGTGACTTGTCTATCTTACATGCTCATCCATAAAAGAAGCAAAAACATAAATCTTTTTGGATTTTTCAAAAATTTTATCAAAATAAAATCTTTTTGTGCTTTTCTTAAAATTTTTCTTAAAGGAAAATCTTTTTGTATTTTTCAAAAGAAATATAAAAAGCAAAAAGAATAAAACAAAGCTGTACAACTAAGCAATGGTACAAATAAAATAGACTAGCAATAGGAAGAATATGATATGAACATGAAGAAGCATCCTATTCTAGACATAGACCAACCCCTCAGTCAACTGTGCAAATCCACAAAGAGTTCCTAAGACTCTCAAATCTAAGGGCATCTAAAGGTTTCGTGAAAATATCGGCTAACTGACGGTCGGTGGGAACAAAACTCAGGGATACAGTGTTCTCCTCAACTAACTGACGAATAAAGTGATCACGTATCCTGATGTACTTGGTGCGCGAATGCTGAACTGGATTGCGGGATATGTGTATCGCGCTCGTGTTGTCACAGGAAATGGTCATGGTGTCCTGTGAAATCCCATAATCCTCCAGCATTTGCTTCATCCACAAGAGTTGTGTGCAACAACTCCCGGCAGCTATGTACTCAGCCTCCGCAGTGGACAAAGAGATGGAATTTTGCTTCTTGCTCAGCCAGGAGACGAGCAGAACCAAAATAGAAACACCCACCAGAAGTGCTCCTACAGCCATCTACATCCCCAGCCCAATCGGCTTCCGAATAGGCGGACAGACGGTCATCGATATCAAAGGAATACCAAATTCCGTATGAGATAGTCCCACTCACGTATTTAATAATACGTTTTAGAGCAAGTAAATGTGACTCTTTTGGGGATGCCTGATATCGCGCATAGACTCCAACACTAAAGGCGATGTCGGGACGACTGGAAGTCAAGTAGAGAAGACTACCTATCATACTCCGATATAAGGTTTGCTCTACGTCCTTGCCTGAAGTGTCCTTACTAAGCTTGGTAGTGGTACTCATAGGTGTACGTGCATGCTTAGCGGAGTCTAAACCAAATTTCTTCACTAGGTCTCTAGCATACTTGGATTGGGAGATGAACATCCCATCCTCTAGCTGACGAACCTGGAGACCAAGGAAGAATGTAAGCTCACCAACCATGCTCATTTCAAACTCACTTTTCATCTCCTCCTCAAAGTGGTGAGCATGCTGGGAGCATGTGGATCCAAAGACTATGTCGTCCACATAGACCATGGTAACCAAAATAGCACCGTCATCTCTCCTAACGAACAACGTCATATCTACTCCCCCTCTCTTGAAGCCATGAGCTAAGAGATAGGAAGTAAGCCTCTCGTACCAAGCACGGGGTGCTTGCTTCAAACCATACAAGGCTTTCCTTAGATAGTAGACGTGTTCAGGGTGCTGAGGGTCTTCAAACCCTTTTGGTTGTTCCACATAAACCTCCTCCTGTAGAATTCCATTCAGAAAGGCACTCTTGACATCCATCTGATACACCTTAAAGCGCAGATGACATGCGATGGCGAGCAGAAGATGGACGGACTCAAGCCTCGCAACAGGAGCAAATGTCTCCCCAAAGTCTACACCCTCTATCTGTGTGTAGCCTTGAGCGACCAACCTAGCCTTATTTCTGATTATGGTACCATATTCATCCATTTTGTTCTTGAAAATCCACCGGGTACCTATCACATTAGTCTTACTAGGTCGGGGGACTAATTCCCAGACATTATTCTTTTTAAACTGAAGCAACTCATCCTGCATAGCAGATATCCAGTGTTCATCCTTGAGTGCTTCTTTATGGTTCTTGGGCTCGACTTTGGACGTGTAGCAAAGATGGCTAACAACGTTCTCTAGCTGAGCACGAGTCTTGACCCCTAGAGTGGGATCACTAACAATGGCCGAAGGGTCATGACTCTTGCGAACCCAAGCAGGTGTGTCCCCTAGCGTAGGAGTAGGGTCCACAGGGTGTGTGAGAGGAACAGGTAAATCACTGTCAGAACAATTCTCATCCTCACACAGAAGGTTAGGATCAATAACCGTCGAAGGTTCGTCATCTTGAACGGTAACGTTTATTGATTCCATAACCTTAGAGCTCTTCAGGTTAAAACCCGGTAATCTCTGCTATTCGATGAATATCCTAGAATTATTCCCTCGTCGCTCCGGGAGTCAAACTTTCCTAGTTGCTCTCTATCCCGTTGGATGTAGCATTTACTCCCAAAAACACGGAAATATGCCAGGTTGGGCTTCTTGCCAGTCCACAATCCATAAGGTGTCTGTAGTGTGTGTGGACGCAAATAAACCCTATTCGCCGTGTGGCATGCAGTAGACACTGCCTCTGCCCAAAATCTCCTAGAAACTTTACGACCTAGAAGCGATCTAGCCATCTCTTGGATCGTTCTATTCTTTATCTCAACAATCCCATTTTACTGAGGAGTTCTCACAGCAGAAAACTCATGTTTGATCCCAAGGCTATCACAGTACAAATCCACCTTTGCTTCCTTAAATTCAGTGCCGTTGTCACTACGTATTCTGTTAATAGTGACACCGTGTTGATTTTGCAGGACACGATACTTGGTCGTTAAAAATTCTACAGCATCGGATTTCTCTCTTAGAAAACCTACAATGGAGTACCTGGAGAAATCATCTACCATCACGAGGATGTACCTCTTACCACCTAGACTCTCAGTACGAGTGGGACCCATAAGATCCATGTGAATCCACTCCAGAACACGAGAGGTGGTAATGGAATGCAACTTTCTATGAGGACTACGAATTTGTTTTCCCAACTGACAGGGTCCACAAAAGATCGAAGTTGACTTTCCAAGAGATGGTAAGCCACGTACTAGATCCTTTTTAGCTAAACGATTAGGATCTCTAATGTTCACGTGACCTAGGCGTTGGTGCCACAGATCCATAGGAGTGATCGTGGCGCTGTTGCAGACAAGTGAGGATGTGGGCTCAGTCCCATAGAAATTATCCTCGGTCCTCACCCCTTGCATCAAAAGTTTACCGGCTTGATTGTAGACTTTAGACGCGTCCCGGTCAAACTTTACTGCAAAGTCAGTGTCGCACAGCTGGCTAATGCTGAGAAGGTTTGCTTTCAAACCTTTGACGTACAAAACATTTTCTAGCTTAGGAAATCCAGGTAACTCGACAGTATCACGTCCTATAATGCTAGACTTGCTCCCATCTCCAAAGGTGACTCTGCCATCCTGATAGTCCTCAAGAGTCGTAAAAAATGAGGCATCACCTGTCATGTGTCTGGAGCACCCACTATCAAAATACCACTGAGAGGTATTATGTGCTTTGAGAGCAACATGAACAACAAAGGCCTTTTTATCTTTCTTAGGTACCTAAGAAGAGCTGACCTTTTGTTTGCCTTTGTTGTTGTTGGTTTTAGCTGAAATGTGAGAAGTATTTACTAACGGCAAAGACATCCGTCGAAATTCTTCCATTAAACTCTGAGTCGTGGCAGCTAAGAACTCAACTCTCTCTCTCAGACTAGAAAACTCATCAGTATGACGTGGTGGAGAAGGAGTACGTCGTGTCCGACCCATGCTATAGCAATACTCCCTAAGGTGTCCTTTTCTTTTGCAATAAGTATAAAAGAGCACAGTCAAAGGCAGACCTTGGTTTGCTTTTCTTGGTCGAACTCTCCTACGAGGTTTTTGACGGTGACCATAAGGAGTTGTAGTAAACTCAGGAACTGGTCCAGGTGCAATTTGGGACGTGGAGGGACCATCATATCCAATTCCTTGCCGATCACCAAAACCTAAAGAGGGGCCGAGGGGCATCTTTCCCATCTTCCCAGATCTATCCTCGATTTGTACCTTGACTTCCCGTGCTTTCTCAAGATCATGAGTCAGCTGGGCAACAAGGGCTTCAAGTTTCTTCTGAGTCTCCACGGAGGAATAGAGCTGACTCGTAAGATTAGCCACTTGTTTAGTCAAGTCCCCTCTATCTTTCTCTAAAACACACTCTCTCTCTCTAAACAGAATCTCTTTCTCGACACAGGCATATTCTCTCTCTCTCAGGGCGGTGACGGTGGAGGAATCTCTTTATCTCGCCTTTCTTAAATCATCCTCTAAGCCAGTGATCTTAAGAACTAGCGCTTTGTTACATTTTTTAATTTTAAAAGACTCTGAATATAACTCAGCGTAGGCGCGTTGAATATCACTCTCGCTCTCACTTGAGTCACCCTCCCCCTCACTCACATCGATCTCACTGTCGAGGTGTCCCTGTGAAGCATCATCTTCATCGTCGTGAAGAGAACTAGGAGTGGTCACTTGACTGCGGTGAAGTTACACTCATGCGGTGACTCATCTCCTGAATCCACCGTCTCGACCTCACTGTTGTCACTAAGGGTAGCATTAAGGACAGCTTTCCCTTTCTCTCTATTCAGACGATTGGCACACTCAAAGGCTCTATGACCCCTACATCGCACTCAAAACATCTCTCACTTTCTTTCTTAGGAGTATTTTTGGAGTCTTTTTCATTTTTCTTTTCAAACTTATTTTTCTCAAATTTCTTTTTATCTTTAAAATTTCCATTTTTCTTAAAATTGAGAATCCTCTTGAATTTTTTTGCAAAAAGAGCCAAATCATCTAGGTCAAAATCAGACGTGTCAGTCTCTCTCTTTCTAGACGACTCTACCCTTTTTCTAGCCGACCCCTCACTCCTTCTCTCTTGGGCTTTAAGAGCAATTCCCTTATCTTTAGATTTAGCAGTTTTAGGGAACATATCAATTTTATAAGTTTGCAAATCTCCTACAAGTTCTTCTAATTTTAGCGTATTTAAATTACCCATAGAATTTAGCACAGTGACTTTAGGGATAAAACGCTTAGGTAAAGAACGAAGAATCTTTTTAACAACTCTAGCATTAGGAATATGTTCACCAAGATTAAAGCTAGTATTCACAATGTCAGAAAGTCTAGCATAAAATTCATCAAAGCATTCAGCTTCATGCATGGTGATGGTTTCAAATTGAGTTGTCAAATTTTGCAACTTAGATTCTTTCACAGCATTAGTTCCTTCATGGGTGAGTTGTAAAACATCCCATGCCTCTTTTGACGTGGTGCACGTCATTATGCGTTTGAACTCATCAGGTGTGACAGACCCAGAAATAGCACTTAGACCCTTAGAATTAAAAGATGACCATTTAAACTCTTCCTCAGTCCAAGAAGTGTCAGGTTTCAAGCTGGTCACAATATTAATAGTCACGGAGGGAGGAGTCCACCCTCGTTCAACCAGAATCCAGACACGTTCATCAATGGCTTTTAAAGCCGACCTCATTCGGGCTTTTCAATAAGCATAATTTGTCCCGTCAAAAACAGGCATTTTATTATACAACTTCTCCATTTGAACAAGCACTTTTTCAAAAATCAATTTTTTCAGAAAATTGATATCTTAGAAAAAATTTGCGGAAAATAGGAATACGCGATAGATTAGCGTAACCTGCTCTGATACCAATTTGAGAACGTATGTGCTTGCGTTCAAATGAGCAAATTATTTATTAAAAGACTTTTAACCCAAACAAACCCTAAACATGCAACAGTATGTGATTGAATAAGATAACAATCTAAGCAAGAACATTCAAACACATGCAATTGAGGAAAAATCCCCCAAAGGGGCAAAACCATTTATTTTCATTATAATATTGTAGGCTATACAATTTCGGATTACAATGAAAATACAAGTGACTAAGAATTACCCTCAGGTGTCGGATTCTGTAGTCGCGGCTGGAACTATCCCTTTTTAGTAGGGCTGCAATGGAGAAGAGAAACGGCTTCTCCACAAGGGTTGAACAAACCAAAGTTGTGTTCTTGGGTTGCAAAAGGATTCACAAATATTTGGCAAGGATGTGTGAATCAAAACATGAGTCTTGGGACTCAAAAAATATGAAGACTAGAGGTATTTGGACTCTCAAAAACGTCTTCTAAAGTCTTGTAAAATAACTCCCCCGAAGTTGGTATTTATAGGAAAAAATATGAAGAGTCCCACGTTCTTAAAACTCTAAAATTCTATCCAGCGTACAAAAAAAACAGCATTCTTTAAGGAATTTTCTCTATCTTCAAAAGGTCATAACTCCTTCACCGTAGCTCGGATTGAGGTGCCGTTTTTCCAGTATCTTCATTGCGACGAGATCTTCAACTTTCCAGTTGACCAGACCTCCTAACTATGGATGTGAAATTACGAAAATGCCCTTTGAACACTCCTATCGTGCCTTTTTTCACTGTTTTGACTTCCCTTGCGTACCACTTGCATTAAGTCCCTAAAATCGTGGAACGTGAAGTCGTTGAGGCAGATGTGGGACACATTAATAGAGATGTTGAATGCTTGATTCCCGAAATTCGGATAGAGGCCGTCATGTGAGATCGTGAGGTGACGTGCCAAATGTAGCGATGTACGACATACACAACTGTAACATGTTGGACATGAGAAAAATGTCCTTACACTTTTCCCGGAAAATGCAGTGCATTAAAAATTCAAAAATAAATTTTAACGAAAAATCTAGAAACTCAGCTCCAACACTTAGAATTTTTTTGATGAAAAATATCCCAATATTATAAGTGAAGTGCTAAGGAATAAAAACACAAACTTTACCAGATTAATCTCGCGGAGGCTTGATTGTTGAAGAAACTTGATATTCGTAGGCGACTTGTTGCATATGTGATCTGAATATTCTTCGACGGTTGTAACGGTATACGGCATACTAATTGATAACCGACATTTATAAAATCATATCCTTACAAATCTCCCCCTATGTCTATGCCTGTACAAAATAAAAACATCTGAATTATCAAAACATTAAATGCCTATACAAATCTAATACCCTCACGAACCCAAAAATGAAAAGGTACTAAACATGCAGGTCTCATAACTTTTCTTCAAAGTCTTCAACATCAAATCTTCAAACTTTTCTCATCATGGTGTGTAACATATGATCTTCCACTGTTGTACCGACGCACATGAGACAAATCCAATACCTCGTGATGCATCGAGTTTGAAATGATATAAAAATACATCAATCATCATGATCAAATCTCCCCCATAGTGCAAAAACTCCTATAATTCGTTCTCCCCCTTTTATTTGATCGAAATAGACAATAAAACGAATAAATAAATCAAGCATGGAGTTGTCACGATAAAAGAGATACTCAAACATACTTCAAAAACTATTTTTGATTTTTTAATTTTTTTATACAAAAAAAAAATCACACCATGACTTTACACTACGACAACGAAATCATGGATACATAATGAATGGGTGTGAACATATTCGATAGGCAAATCAAAATAATCAAACGTAACATATATGCAAGATGAATATGTGTACTCCAAATGAATGAATCTCAAAATCGTCCTTAGGTGTTGAAAGTGTTGAATTTAAAGTACATCTAATCAGTCCATCAACACTTTAGAGTCAAGAATAATTCCCACACCAATAACGTCTAAAACTATTAATGCTTTTTCATGACGCTGTCCGGACGTGAAAATCCGTTTTTCATTTCTTTCCATCCAAACTTCCTCATAAATAATAATAATTTATTTTTCTTTTAGGTGGCCCCTTTTTGGCATATTTATCTATTTATTACCTTTAAATTTTTTCGAACTCTTTTAAATGGTGGCTTTCACGATGAGTTAATTTTGAACTCTTGCAGCTCTTTCCCATGATTCAGTCATCATATGTTGTTGCAATTAAATTCCCCACGGTAAACGATTCTTAGATGCACTACATCCATTGTTAAGTTTTATCGCATATGGTTCATTTTAAAGACAAAATTGAGATGACAACACTCCAACCAATATGCGATAAACAAACAAATTTATCAAAAAAATCCGTCAAGTGTGCAATAAAGTAACTCATGGGTCAAACATGTACGCAGTGACACTGAATTACATCTCAATGATTGCAAACATTGTAAAGCACAAAGTAAAATCACGATCCATATCAAGACACAATCAAATCGTCACATGGAAATGGAATGATATTGTGACTCGGTCATCCTAAATGTCCATTTATAAACGTTGCAAAACAAAATACAAAACTCTTTTTGACTTTTTCAAAAATTTTGTCAAAATAAAATCTTTTTGTATTTTTCAATTTTTTTCTAAGAACATAGAAAATCTTTTTGAATTTTTCAAAAATATATCAAAAAGGAAAACATAACTACAAAAATGATACCCACTAGCAATAGGCAAAAATATCATCATGCAAATCAACCTATGCTAGCAAATAAGTCTAGACCTCAATCGGTAGGTGCAGTGGAGTTTTTCTAAAGGTGGTGACATCCTATGAAAAACCTTCATCAAGTCATGTGAAGTCTTGACCAAAAATAGTACCTCCTCCCTAATATGTGAAAATTTTCTCGTGTAATAATAAGGAGCATCATATGTGTGTGAACACGTGTAGTAACAAAACGTGAGACATGACCCCACTTAAAGCAAAACTCCCGAAGGTGTCCTTTCTTCTTGCAATGCGTGCAAACATAAATAGACCTAGGTACCCCTCTCTAAAAATGTCTCATATGCGCTCTCCTATCAAGTACGGTACTAATAGGTTGGTTAGGTTGAGAGCTATGTGAATCAAACACTACAGTGGGAACCGACTCGGGTGCAACAAGTGAAGTGGATGCACCGTCATGACTTATTCCTAAACTCTCACCTCTACCCAAAATGAGATTGAGAACCATCTTTCCTTCGTTCTTAGATGTGTTCTCTAAAGTGACTTTAACCTCCCGGGGTTGTTTAAGATCTTTCTCAAATTGTGACATGCTGGCTATAATTTCACTTTTCTCCCAATTCACGACGATCAACTGCTCACTCAAATTAATCTTTACCTTTTCGAGTTGACTCGTCGACGCCTCAATACCCTTCAAACTTTCTAACTCTATCTCCCAATCTCTCACCCTAAAACTCAACTCCTTATTTAATTTTTTTTCTTTAGAGTCTCGGCATATAAATCTCTAAAAGTGATTTGGAGATCACTCTCACTCTCACCAGCGCACTCACTGTCTTCATCACTAGAAATACTCAAATCATCCTCGAGGGGTCTCACGTGCACAAGTATCCTCATTGCCGTTGTACAAACTGGGTATCCTCACGTGACTAGATAAAAAGGAAACAAAATTTCCTTGTGAATTTTCATCCTTGGTATCACTCACCTCTTCCTCACTATCCCTAAGGGTGGCTGTCATAACAACTTTCTTGCCCTCTCTCCTAAGTCTAGTGGGACACTCAAACGACTTATGCCCTTTGGCCTTACACTCAAAACATGTCACTTTTTTTAAATATACATCACCCCTTTTCTCTTTCTCACTGCTTTATTTGGCCTTATCTTTCTTTTTCTAAGAAAACTTTTTATTGCAAGAATTTTCTTTTGAAAACTTGAGAAACTTTTTAAAATTATTTGCAAGCATGGCCATATCAAAATCAGACTCGTCCTCAGACTCGGACTCATAAAAAATCACTTTCTTTTTATTTTTAGACTGGGCTTTAAGTGCTATCCCTCTATCCTTAGGCTTGACGGTGTCAAGAAACATATCAATCTCATATGTCTGGAGGTCTCCAACCAACTCTTCTAATTTCAGATGGATTAAATTACCTAAGGTATTTAAAACAGTTACATTAGGGATAAAGCATTTTGGCAGCGATCTTAAAATCTTTTTAACCACTCGTGCAACAGGTTTAGGCTCACAATGATTAAAACTAGTGTGGACAATGTCAGACAAACGTGTATAAAAGTCGTCAAAACACTCAGTCTCAAGCATGGTAATCGTTTTAAATTGAATAGTTAAATTTTAAATTTTAGACTCTCTGAATACGTTAGTGCCTTCGTGGCTGAGTTATAAAACATTCCACGCTTCTTTAGACGTAGTTCATTACATAATACATCGAAACTCGTCAGGGGTGACGTGTACAAAAATTTCACTAAGCCCTTGCGGATTAAAAGTGCTCCACCTAGACTCGTCCTCAATCTAGTCTGACACAAATTTTAAATTCATGTGATTATTTACGGTGACAGTGGGAGGAGTCCAGCCTCTTTCACAAATGACCCAAACTCTTTCATCGATTTCTTTTAAATGAGATCTCACGCGCGCTTTCCAGTAAGTATAATTAGACCCGTAAAAAAATGGCAAACCATTATATAAGTTTTCACTTGGAAACATTGTGATTTTTTTAAAAAAATTATGATTTTTCAAATAAAAAATCAGTATCACACAATTTTGCAAAAAATCGGTATACACAATAAATTAGTGTAACCTTCTCTGATACCAATTTGAGAATGGTAAACCGTTGCTTTAAAAATGATGTGATACCAATTTGTAAAACCTATGTGTGTGATAAAGATTCAAATAAAGTCATAAATTCTAACCACAAACTTATTTAATTAGATTCAATTTTTGAATCAAATTAAATCATACCTAAAATAAATATCTACGTGTGTGCATGTCTCAAACCAACATAAACAAAAATATGGTAACTCGCAGAATTTAAAAAAAATCACCGCAGGGCAAAACCGTTTATTTCACTATAATTTGTAAATCACAATTTACATGGATTACAATGAAATCATCAATAAGTTTACCTCAACAAAGCTACATAGACGCGCAGTCTAGAGTCGGCAATGTATTCCACTAACCGAACCCACATGAACCGCAGTCCAGGCTTCAGCAAAGATCCACACGCAGGGAACCTCAATGACCTCAGTCTTCAGGTGTAGAGACGCACTCCACAAAGGTTGAACAATAACAAAGTTTTGTTCTTGGGTTCCAAAACAATTGACCTAAACATTGGAATTTTTGTGAATTGAAAAACAAGGGTTTAGAGCCCTAAATGAATAAGCCAAAAGTGTTATGCCGATTTCCAATGTTTGTAGAATGAAAAATGAAAAGACTTCTTAAGGAAATATGCCTCGTTTAACGTGAATTTATATAAAAACTTAAGGAGGCAGGTCCCTCGAATGAGATCGAATCTCGCTTGAACGGCTCCACATGTCGCTCGAATGAACTTCGCGCGAGATGGCATGTCGTTTGAATGACATAGGTTGTCGCTCGAATGAGCCTTTAAATAAATATTTTTTCTTTTTATTTTCCCAAAAAATGCAGGGCCTTAAAACTTCGAAATAAATTTTGACTAAAAACTTAGAAACTCCGCTCCAACACTTAGAACATTTTTGATGAAAAATATCCCAATATTCTAAATGAAATGCTAAGGAATAAAAACACAACCTTTACCAGATTCATCTTACGGAGGCTTGATTGTTGAATAAACTTGATATTTGGATCAGACTTGTTGCATATTGTGACCTTGAATATTCTTCGATGTTTGTAACGATATATGACATACTAATTAATAACGGACATTTACAAATCATGTCCTTACAGACGGTGTTTCTAAGGTCTTCCCAATGTCTACACATTCCTACCATACATATCATTTACAAGGAAATATAAAGAATAAAATACGGGGGAATTATGGGAACTTATGAAAGAAAATTTTATTAAAGATTTCATGCATTGTACAAATGCTGTAACAGTTGGTGAATTTTAGAAGAATATTGTTGTCCTGAAGAAGGAATGTAGAGCTAGTATTGCTAATTTTCTTGATAATTTGCCTTCAAAAAATTGGCCGTGTGCATATTTCATCAGAAAACGTTATGGTAACATGGCATCAAGTGTTTCAGAATCATTCAACTCTTGGATATTAGAGGAAAGGCATTTACCGATAATGAATATGATGGATAAAATGAGGATCAAGATTATGAATTTTAACGCAAATAAACTTGTTGAATATGAAACATGATCAAAGGAGTTGTGTCCTATTTTTAATAAATTACTAACTGAAAATTGGAATAAAAGTAGACATTGAAATATTAGCTTCTCGAGTCAACATGTATTCGAAGTTCATTCAGATGTAGGGGACACAGTTGACTTAGAAAAGGAATTTCTCTTGTAAGTTGACAACTATAATGCTTTCCATGTTCTCATGTTTTTTCGTTCGTACGGAAGATATGTGGTAGTATTTATGATCATATTGAGGATTATTATAAGGTTTCTTTCTACAAAAAATCATACTCATAGCCTATAGTTCTTCTTCCTGATTTAATGTCCCTAAACATTCCATTACCTGAAAATCCATTTATCCTTCCTCAATTAACAAAGAGACCGATAGGGAGGATAAGAAATAAGAGAATAAAATATGTTGGTGAGGTAATAGTAAGGGAAGTTACTTGCTTTAGGTGTAGTAAAACAAGTCATTACAGGTCCACGTGTAAAGAACCAATTTGATTCCACTTAATATTGTTCAATCCATTCATTGTAATAATAGTTTTGAATAAAATCAATGAAGATCACATTTGAATAAATTAATGTAATTTTATTGTCCAGTGATCATTTCTAAAGTACCCGCACTTTTTTATAAAATACACACACAATGGATATAACAAATCATTTTCAATGTGCATGTACTTTTTAACACTTGCGTGGATTTTCATAAAGTATACGCATAATACATAAAGTACACGAACAATGGACTTAACAAAATCAATTTTAATGTGCGTGTACTTTATGTTTTATGCGTCTACTTTATTAAAGTACATGCAAAATACATTAAGTACACGCACATTGAAATTGATTTTATTCAGTCTATTGTGTGTGTACTTTATAATAATATGCTTGTACTTGCAATGAAATAAAATTGCTTGCATATGAATTGGCTTTAATTGTATAATTTATAATTTTTATTTCAATTTTCAAAGTATTGGTTTAAATTATATAACTTATAGTGTCTATTTTTTCACTTGTACTTTATGTATTATTACATTTACTTTAGATTTATGTTAGACGTTTTTGGAATTATAAATTACAAGAATAATTCAAGAACAAATGCTGTTAAATTCTGAACTTTCGTCCCATAATTTAAATTGTTCATTTTCTATATTAGTCTCATTTACGACACACAATCAAGTCTTCCAGTTGTTTTATTGGCTTCATTATTTCAAAGGTTTAATTTCTATTCAATTATCTTTCAAAATTTAATGAACAAGTCACTCATATTTTTCACATTCTTACGTGTATTATGGTCCGTGTCAACGACATTATTATCGGAGTGTTGTCAGAATATGGTCCGCGCCAACGACAATATTCTTAATTTAGAAAATGTACGTGCTCTCCATATTTAATACATATATTTCAGTACAAAAATGTATTTAATGTACATTATAAAAATTTACAAATATGTGTTCTCCATATTTAATGTATTTCAGTACAAAAATGTACTTTATAGAAACGTACTTTATGCATGCATTTTATAAAAAATATATTTAAAATTATTTTCAATGTGCATGTACTTTATAAAAAATTGCGTATTAAAGTACACGCACATTGAAATGTTTAATCTTAATTGATTTCTTAGGTGTGTTGATTTCATTTTTATATAATTGTCATTATATACATGCTCTTTATATTTTCATAGCTCCTATATTAATTGTGGTGCTCTCCAGAGACATAGTAAACTTTATATTATAAGACTATAGAATATTATCATCAAAATAAAAAGACATGCATTAAAATAAGAGATAATGTCATTCATTAATAAAAAAAATTACAACTGATGTAAAAAAAAAACGACCCATCAAATATAAAAAATATCATCTCCTGTCGATTAGGTCCATAAGAGCGCCGATAAAATTCGAGATGACCCGAATTCTATGCTCCAACGACGAAAGGACCTGATTCGTATCATCCATGTCCTTCACATAATTTTTCAGAAGTATTTTGGCCTAGTATGTATAGAAATTGACGAGGGCTTCGTGGGCTTCCGGTAGTGGCACATCCTTTTGAAATAAGTCGTACGAGGTGGGTGGAAGTCCAGGGGGCTTATTTAATGTATTCGTTAAAGGTGTCAATTGCTCGAATGATATAGGAAGTGTCTTCTTCAATAATTCGTAATTTTTCCCGATGATTGTTTGCCTTTTCAAGAGCATCTCTCAAAGACTTTTTTGGTACAACCATTTTTACGTTTTTGTATTTTAATTTTAGAATGGTAAAAAATACAACAGTGTTATGTTTTTTATAGGCCATGTAAAGTTTAGGATTTTTAGCCTACTAATTATGGTAGGTAGTGGCTATACTGATCAATGAATTAAATAGCGTGTAAACTTCCAAGGTTTGAATATATTTGGTCGATGTTGACTTAATAAATAGTGTAGTATATGGGTGTCCACATGTAATTCTTTGGACCGAATGTGGTACACGTGTAATTCTTTTTTTTTTATGTATACTTTGTAATGTTATGCGTGTAGTTTAAGAATATGGGTTTACTATAGGCCAATAAAGCAAAGTACACGCAAAGAATTACAAAGTACACGTGATCTTATGTAATGTTGTACGTGTACTTTGTAATTCCTTATTTATTCTGAACACACATTGTAAAGTACACACATATCATTACATAGTACACGTGAACTTATGTTTACATTTTACATGTACTTTGTAATGTTATGCGTGTACTTTGGGATTCTTTATTTGTTATGGGCAAAAAAACAAAGTACACGCATATATACTAAAGTACACGCATAACATGCCCGTACTTTAATATTTAATCCATAAACATTCGCACAATTTGCATGTACAAATGTTAAAGTATAATTATTCATTTCCAAAAAGCTTTACTTTAACATTCGCACAATTTGCATGTACAAATGTTAAAGATAATAAGCGGAACTATATTTATAAAAAAAATTACAAAAAAACAATACAATTATTTTCCTCCTATTAACAATCAACATTTATAAATTCATTAACTATATGTGCTCTCTTTATTGCACCATTTCATCATCTTGAAATGATGTTTTGAGCGGAATTACATTTGTAATTTTTTCCATGTAGTATATACAGAACACGCCACATCCAACACTGAAATTAAAATAAAACAAATATATTAGTTAATGTGAATGAAATTTGTTGAAATATTTTGTGATGAATTATGCGTGTACTTTATACACATAAAGTTTGAGCTTACCCAATCTTTTATCTTGTGCATTAATCATCTCTGATTAGTGTGACAACCCGCTCTCCGAAATAAGGGGTGGCCAGCCCGATACCTCGACATAACGGAATCATGGATGGATATCATCCTCAGCATCATAACCATAATTAGGTATATAGGCAAGCCACTCCATAAATCATAAAGCAGGTTGTCAAAATTTTGATTTTTAAAAAGATTTAAGAAATAAATTAAAAAAACCCAAATCTGACAAAAGTGGAATTTCCATAGAACACATGAATAGTTAACCAAAACAATATACAATAAAAGAACCGAATAATCTGTCGGTCCACAGTTACATCACAATGTTTCACAAACTAATATATGATACATACTACATCCATTAACAATTACAAAATATGGGCCACTAGCTTTAATGACCCGATCATAACTAGATTCCAAAAGAAAGAGGGCGTCTAGCGACATCATATATTAATCCGCAAGGTCATACAGCTCGTCACAAGCATAAGAATGGAAAATCACAACGGGCGCCTTTGCGGAGAAGCACCTGAGCGGATATCACAATATGCACAACATAGAAAGATGAACGGGTCAGGGCCCGATTTATATATGATTCCCAGAAGAGTAAGAAGCATGATAGATATGGACAATGAATCAATAAATAATGTGAATGAAAATCTAACAAACTAACCATAAAATGTGTTAATGCAATTATATGTTTCTAACAATTAATAAAAAATAAATCAGACAAAATAAGTTAAATTTAAATCTCATTTCATCTCATACCTTATAATTTTTCCATTCCTTAGCAGGAATATAATTACCATCACATAACTTATGGCAATATACATACCTCAAGTCCCACTTGAGTTAGAAAGGTTATATTCATATACATATAACGTTTCTAAGACCGCCCCTCTGAGTTTCCCCACTGGGCGCGCCCCTAAATGACTATCATCTTCCATGGCCTATCTATACAAGACAACCTGGGCACCTAACGCACGTCGGGAATTGGCCATATGCCTGCGAGTGAGTCATAACCACACCCGGAATTACCTCACTAGCGCAGAAAAACATACACAAAACCCGCATATTGCCGAGGACTATAGTCAGCCTGCATTCAATAGCCAGGGGACATCACCTCATGCGCGATCTTCCCTTATGATAGCATTTAGAGAGGTGTGTTTAAGTAATTTAACAATTACCAAATCATCCCATTTTCATTATCATGAATCTCATGTTTTTTCATTTACTTGAAACATTTATCTTTGAATATTTCTAATTCAATTTCATCATATCATTATGTCCCAAAGTATTGACCAAACAATCCCCCAAGGTCTAACAAATCCCTAGGTTTCATACACCTCAAAAAGGGGTTTCTAACATCTCCACATATGGGCTTAGAACTCTAACTCTAACTAATTTCCTAAAAGTAAAGTGATACCTAAGTATCACTTTCAATACCTCTGAATTAACCCCAAGTGTTCCCATTCAACTTTAGGGTAACGACCAAACTCGACTAAAACTCTAAGTTTACTTCATGCAAGAAGGTCCCTATTCCCTATGAAAAAGGAAAACCTAGGAAATGAGAAATGAATAAAAATAAAGTTAAGAGTGAAAAACAGGGGATCGATCGACCGGTCCTAAGGACGAGGTCGACCGCGTCTCAAATCTTTTGCCTTCATAGGAAAGCAGAAATTCCAGGAAGAGGGGGTCGGTCGACCGGTCACGGACCGCGATTGACCGCACGCCAAAAATCAAGCCTTAGTGAGAAAACAGTATGCCCTCCCCCGAAGGCCCGGTAGACCGGTCCTGGATACGCGGTCGACCGGTAATAGCAGACCCAAAAACCCTTATTCTTCTACAACAAGCCTCCACACCATATTTTTGATACCAAAATATTTTAAATGCTTCCAACACCCAAAATCTATACCAATAACAATTCAAAGCAACTTCCAAGGAGTTAAAACCCCTAAATCCACTAAAAGCCCTAATATCCAAAAAACCATACACAACCATAACTATCAATGCAAATTACTCTACTTAAATCATGAAATAGCAAGTAGAAAACTTGCCTCAAGGTTGTAAGTTCAGGTTTTGGTGAGGTTGTATGCAAGATCAAACACCTAAGCTTCAATTTCTCACTTTCACCCAAGATTTCTTCTTCTCTATCTTTTTCTAGGTTTAGCAATTCAATTAGGGGAATAGTAACTCAAGCAAGACATAAATCGTGGCTTAGGCTCAAAATTCCAGCTTAAGTGATTAATACGCGATAAATCAATACGCAACTACTTATTTAAGTTACAACCAGTCAAAAGTGCCCAAAACCTCAAAATACAATATGACACATAATTTGACTATCTCGCACCTCCCGGAACTAACCGTACCCTCCAAATTAGCATTTGGAAATTTTATAGTTCATTTTAGTTTCCGGTTTCATTTTAAGTCAAATGTCATTTTGAATTCTTATGACATAATAAAACATAGCATAGCAAAATTCCCCTCTACATACGGTAAATATGCAACATCATAGTAGATATTAACTTATCTTTCTTAAATTAATACCTACTCCACAAATCAACATCATTAATTAATCATTATAATAAGAAGATTAAAATATAAAATAGAATCTCAAAAGCGAGGGTTGTTACATACTTCCCCCCTTATGATAATTTTGTCTGCAAAATTCAAGCGTACCTCGTATAAAGAGATGCAGATATTTCTCCCGCACGTCCTTCTCTCACTCCCACGTAGATTCCTTAGCATTATGGGGACTCCATTGAACCCGCACCAAGGGCAAGACACGAGATCTCAATCTACGCTCCCCATGCTCTAGTATTGCAACCGGTTGTTCTTCATATGAAACATCAGATTGCAAGTCAATATCCTCAAAAGTAATGTGCCATAGCGCACCTTCACACCTCCTATACTTCTTTAGGGAGGAAACATGGAACACATCATGAATTTGTTGCAATGGTTCCGGTAAGGCGAGTTGATATGCCACGGGACCCACTTTTGCAATAACTGGAAATGGTCCAACAAAGCGCGGCGCAAGTTTCCCCTTTTTACCAAAACTCTTTATCCCTTTCATGGGCGACACTCTAACCAAAACTTGGTCCCCAACCTCCAATTCCATGTGACGACGACCCGCATCGGCATAGCTCTTTTGACGATCTTGAGCTATCCGGATGCGATTCCGAATCAACTCAATCTTCGAGGAAGTATCTTGGATCATTTCATGGCCAAGAAATTTATTATCACCCACTTCCAACCAACAAGTGGGTGATCTACATGGCCTCCCATTCAAAGCCTCATAAGGTGCCATTCCAATTGTGAATTGGTAAGAGTTGTTATATGCAAACTCAACCAATGGAAGATATTGTTCCCAACCACCTTTGAAGTCAAGCATACACATGTGAATCACAACTTCCAACATTTGATTTACCCTTTCAGTTTGGCCGTCTGTTTGAGGGTGGTATGAAGTGCTTAACCTCAATTCGGTCCCCATCGCTTCTTGGAAACTCCTCCAAAAGTGGGAAACCAAAGTTTTGTCTCTGTCGGAGACTATATTCAAAGGCACCCCATGGAGTCTCACCACCTCCTCGATGAATAAGCGAGCATACCGAGCGGTGTCATAATCTGTCCGCACAGGTAGGAAGTGTGTCGACTTTGTCAATCGATCGATAATTACCCAAATAGAATCACACCCCCTTTGTGACCTCGGCAAGCCCGTGATAAAATCCATCGATATACTTTCCCATTTCCACACTAGGATCTCTAACGATTGCAACAAACCTGTCGGCTTCTGATGATCGATCTTGACCAGTTGACAAGTAGTGCATTGGGACACAAATTCCGAAATATCCCTCTTCATACACGACCACCATTATTGACGGTGCATATCCTGATACATTTTTTCCCCACCAGGATGAATCCTGAACCTAGACCCATGAGATTCGGCCATCACTGCCCGCCTCAAATCTCCTTCCTCCGGAACGATGAGTCTTCCATGGAAGCGCAACCCACCCTCGGAACCAATCGAGTAGGACTCTGCTCCCTCGGACAGCAATCGACGAATATGGTCTTGACACTCCTTATCCCTTCTACCACCCTTGCCAAAATGGTAGGAGTAACAGTCATTACCGACATTAATGCTCTCACCATCGCATCCTCCTGACTGAGTTCCTTCCATTTACCTTTCCAAACCTCAGCTAATTCTTCATTTGGCTTCCTACTCAAGGCATCCGCTACCACATTGGCCTTACCCGGATGATAATGAATATCAAATTGATAATCTTTCACGAACTCTAACCATCGGCGCTGTCTCATATTCAAGTCCTTCTGTGAAAATAAATATTGCAGCGATTTGTGGTCCGTGAAAAGACTAAACTTCTCTCCCAAGAGATAATGCCTCCATATTTTCAAGGCAAAAACAATTGCGGCCAGTTCTAGGTCATGCACTGGATAGTTTCTTTCATGGGGCTTCAACTTACGGGAAGCATAAGCGATAGCCCGTCTCTCTTGCTGTAGTACACCTCCCAATCCTTGAAGAGATGCATCGGTGAAGACTAGATATTCCAATCCTGGTTTTGGCAAAGCAAGGACCGGAGCCGAAGTCAATCTATCTTTAAGTTCATCAAATGCATCTTGGCAAGAATCATCCCAAATAAAGCTCACCCCTTTTCGGATCAAGTTGGTCAAAGGGCTGGCAATCTTAGAAAAACCCCTGATGAACCGACGGTAATAACCCGCCAATCCCATAAAACTACGAACTTCAGTAGGTGTCGTGTGCTGACCCCACTCCCTCACCGCAGCTACCTTGCCTGGATCCACTGATACACCCTGGGATGTCACCACATGACCCAAAAACTGTACTTCCTGGAACCAAAATCCACACTTCTCGAACTTGACATATAGTTGATGGTCCCGTAGTCTCTGTAGGACCAACCTCAAATGCATAGCATGATCAGACTCCATTCGAGAATAGACTAAAATGTCATCTATGAACACAATGACAAATTGGTCTAGGAAATCCCGAAAGACCCTATTCATGAGATCCATAAATACAACAGGGGCATTGGTTAGTCCAAAGGGCATAACCAAAAATTCATAAGACCCGTAGCTCGTAAGAAAAGCAGTCTTGGACACGTCCTCCTCTCGTATCCTCAATTGATGATACCCCATCCTCAAATCAATCTTAGAGAAGTACATCGCTCCTAGAAGTTGATCAAATAAATCATCGATACGAGGTAAAGGGTATTTATTCCGGATGGTGACCTTATTTAATTCTCTATAGTCAACACACAACCGGAGAGAACCATCTCTTTTCTTAATAAACAACACTGGAGCACCCCATGGCGATGTACTACGCCGTATAAATCCCTATTCCAATAACTTTTGAATTTGATCTCTTAGCTCCCTCATTTCAATAGGAGCCATTCGGTAGGGAGCCCTCGCAATAGGCCTCGTTCCTGGGGCTAAATCGGTCACAAATTCAATTTCTCGGCTAGGAGGTAAACCCGGTATCTCTCGGAAAACATCCACAAAGTCTTTCACAACTGCAATGGAATCCAAAGGAACGACTACATCACTAGAAGTCTCCTTGGCAATGCAATACAAATAAGTACAAGTACTCCCCTCTAAACGAGGTAAAACTACCAGGAACATCTCTTGTCCCGTCACGGCGAAGACTATACTCTTCCCGTAGCAATTTATAATAGCATGATATTTCATCAGCCAATCCATACCCAAAATCACGTCATACCCGACCATATCCAGGACGAGTAAATCGGCCTCAAAGCATAAATTACCGAGAGATATTTCTATATTTTTACAAACAAAGAAGATGAGTGAACCATCACCCATAGAGGACTCCACACTAGTAAAAGTTCTTTCGACAGATTTAATCAACTCAGTGGTCTGAGCAAAGCTCCTAGAAATAAATGAATGTGTTGCACCGGTATCAAATAAAACACGACCCATATGTCCCTGAATAAGGAACTTACCCTCAATGGATGGCGGTGCAGGCGGAGCCGGAGGAAGCATAGCATCCTGAATATGGTAGACCCTAACATATTGTAACTGACCCTGTTGTGGAGGAGCAACTGGGTTAGGTACCTGTGGAGGGAATTGAACGTACGGCTGCTGTGGAGCTCGAGGAAACTGTCCCCCAATCAACTTAGGGCATTCCCTCTTATAGTGACCCGCTTCCCCGCATTGGAAACACCGGCCTAACATATTCTCGGCATTTCTGCCACGATTGTTTCTAAACTGATTTACACCCTGGCCCTACTGGCCTCTGCCTCCCTGACCACCACGGCCAGCTTATTATTGTGGGGCACCCTGACCTTGTCTATTATTTTGGTTCCCCCCATTAAACCCACCAGAACGCTGCCTCATAGACGAGTCCCCCTGTTGGTGATCCTTTTCTTTCGGTTTGCTGCCCGAAGGTTGGGACGAGGGAAAGACTCCTCCTCCAATCCCACCACCTCCCGACCTTCCACCTTGCCCCACTACGGAGGTCTTCCTTCCACTTTGCAAAAAGTGTCTATGCTCTTGGCAATGTAACAGAGCTGCATTCATCACTTTCCCAAAAGTCTGTAGAGCAGGATTACCCAGCAAGTGTTTCCGGATCCTCCAATTCAACCCTCTCAAAAACTTCGAAACTTTCTTTTCTTCGGGAGTCACTTCATTCGGCACGAAGCTTGCTAACCGGGTGAATTCCTCCTCATATTCTGCTACCGACCTCTCCCCTTGTACAAGGTCCTGCAATCTCCTTATCATCTCCCCTTGAATTGCGGGAGGAAAATACTTACGATCAAATAAAACCCAGAATTCAGAGATGGACATGGTATCCCTTTGTTCTGGCGTAGTAACGGACTCCCACCAGTGTAATGCGGCACCAACCAATTTAAAAGTAGCAAGGACTTGTTTCCTGTCCTCACCACACTCTACCATACGTATATGGCATTGAATACCCTTCTTCCATTGATTCGCCTTAATAACATCCGAGCTCCCGTCGAATTTCGGGGGCTGACCCTTTAGGAAAGATTCTCTAGCTCTCTCCCACGGAGAAGGTCCAGTAGGAACTTGGGCATCTGGCGCTCTCTGCTGAGCCTGTGGCGCTTGTTGGGCCACTGCTGTCATGGCCGCATTAATGGCTTGAGCCACTATATTCGCCACATCCGCGGCATTAAATGTTCCTTGTGGCGGTGGAGGAGGACCAACATCCTCATCTAAGATCCTATTGCATCTCGCTGGGCGACCTCTTTTAGGTGGCATCTGAGAGAGAGAATAATAGAGTTAGAATTTTACTCAAAGCAATCTATAGTTGCAGAAGATCGTAAGCATAAACAACAAGTAGTCCTAACATTAGGCTCTATGTCAAAGAACGCTATGGTAGAACATGACAAGTCCACAAGATCCAAAAGACTCTAGAACCTGATGCTTTGATACCATCTGTGACAACCCGCTCTCCAAAATAAGGGGTGGCCAGCCCGATACCTCGACATAACGGAATTATGGATGGATATCATCCTCAGCATCATAACCATAATTAGGTATATAGGCAAGCCACTCCATAAATCAGAAAGCAGGTTGTCAAAATTTTGATTTTTAAAAAGATTTAAGAAATAAATTAAACAACCCAAATCTGACAAAAGTGGAATTTCCATAGAACACATGAATAGTTGACCAAAACATTATACAGTAAAAGAACCGAATAATCTGTCGGTCCACAGTTACATCACAATGTTTCACAAACTAATATATGATACATACTACATCCATTAACAATTACAAAATATGGGCCACTAGCCCGAATGACCCGATCATAACTAGATTCCAAAAGAAAGAGGGCGTCAAGCGACATCCTGTATTAATCCGCAAGGTCATACAGCTCGTCATAAGCATAAGAATGGAAAATCACAATGGGCGCCCTTGCGGAGGAGCACCTGAGCGGATATCACAATATGCACAGCATAGAAAGATGAACGGGTCAAGGCCCGATTTATATATGATTCCCAAAAGAGTAAGAAGCATGATAGATATGGACAATGAATCAATAAATAATGTGAATGAAAATCTAACAACCTAACCATAAAATGTGTTAATGCAATTATATGTTTCTAACAATTAATAAAAAATAAATCAGACAAAAGAAGTTAAATTTAAATCTCATTTCATCTCATACCTTATAATTTTTCCATTCCTTAGCAGGAATATAATTACCATCACATAACTTATGGCAATATACATACCTCAAGTCCCACTTGAGTTAGAAAGGTTATATTCATATACATATAACGTTTCTAAGACCGCCCCTCTGAGTTTCCCCACTGGGCGCGCCCCTAAATGACTATCATCTTCCAGGGCCTATCTATACAAGACAACCTGGGCACCTAACGCACGTCGGGAATTGGCCATATGCCTGCGAGTGAGTCATAACCACACCCGGAATTACCTCACTAGCGCAGAAAAACATACACAAAACCCGCATATTGCCGAGGACTATAGTCAGCCTGCATTCAATAGCCAGGGGACATCACCTCATGCGCGATCTTCCCTTATGATAGCATTTAGAGAGGTGTGTTTAAGTAATTTAATAATTACCAAATCATCCCATTTTCATTATCATGAATCTCATGTTTTTTCATTTACTTGAAACATTTATCTTTGAATATTTCTAATTCAATTTCATCATATCATTATGTCCCAAAGTATTGACCAAACAATCCCCCAAGGTCTAACAAATCCCTAGGTTTCATACACCTCAAAAAGGGGTTTCTAACATCTCCACATATGGGCTTAGAACTCTAACTTTAACTAATTTCCTAAAAGTAAAGTGATACCTAAGTATCACTTTCAATACCTCTGAATTAACCCCAAGTGTTCCCATTCAACTTTAGGGTAACGACCAAACTCGCCTAAAACTCTAAGTTTACTTCATGCAAGAAGGTCCCTATTCCCTATGAAAAAGGAAAACCTAGGAAATGAGAAATGAATAAAAATAAAGTTTAAGAGTGAAAAACAGGGGACCGATCGACCGGTCCTAAGGCCGAAGTCGACCGCGTCTCAAATCTTTTGCCTTCGTAGGAAAGCAGAAAGTCCAGGAAGAGGGGGCCGGTCGACCGGTCACGGACCGCGATCGACCGCACGTCAAAAATCAAGCCTTAGTGAGAAAGCAGTATGCCCTCCCCCGAAGGCCCGGTAGACCGGTCCTGGATACGCGGTCGACCGGTAATAGCAGACCCAAAAACCCTTATTCTTCTACAACAAGCCTCCACACCATATTTTTTATACCAAAATATTTTTAATGCTTCCAACACCCAAAATCTATACCAATAACAATTCAAAGCAACTTCCAAGGAGTTAAAACCCCTAAATCCACTAAAAGCCCTAATATCCAAAAAACCATACACAACCATAACTATCAATGCAAATTACTCTACTTAAATCATGAAATAGCAAGTAGAAAACTTGCCTCAAGGTTGTAAGTTCAGGTTTTGGTGAGGTTGTATGCAAGATCAAACACCCAAGCTTCAATTTCTCACTTTCACCCAAGATTTCTTCTTCTCTATCTTTTTCTAGGTTTAGCAATTCAATTAGGGGAATAGTAACTCAAGCAAGACATAAATTGTGGCTTAGGCTCAAAATTCCAGCTTAAGTGATTAATACGCGATAAATCAATACGCAACTACTTATTTAAGTTACAACCAGTCAAAAGAGCCCAAAACCTCAAAATACAATATGGCATATAATTTGACTATCTCGCACCTCCCGAAACTAACCGTACCCTCCAAATTAGCATTTGGAAATTTTATAGTTCACTTTAGGTTTCGGTTTCATCTTAAGTCAAATGTCATTTTAAATTCTTATGACATAATAAAACATAGCATAGCAAAATTCCCCTCTACATACGGTAAATATGCAACATCATAGTAGATATTAACTTATCTTTCTTAAGTTAATACCTACTCCACAAATCAACATCATTAATTAATCACTATAATAAGTAAATTAAAATATAAAATAGAATCTCAAAAGCGAGGGTTGTTACAATTAGTTGATAATTGAAATCATGACTAACCATCCATTTTATCACACCTCTTTCCTCTGGGATTATGGCATTTTGAATAGGAAGCCCTTTGAAGTATCTTACTCGTGTACATTTTTCTATTACTTGGGGTGCTTCCTCCTTCAATTTGTACAATATTTCTTGGAAAGCATCAAACTATCAAGAATAAAAAATATTGAGTGTTTACCAAAGTAAATGTAATGTGAATAAGTTTAAGGTGTAACCATTGTTTTGACATCTTTGTATTATGATGTGATTTCATTATTGTTGACTGAGCGGAGAGAGTCGATATGGACAACTTCATTTTTGTGTTTGTATATAACTAACAATGTAAAATGTCTATTATTTTTTTATGATGAATGTCTAATTGGAATGAATAGTTTATCACATATGCCTAAATTTTCTATAATGCCATTTTCCATTTTCTCCTTCTTCATGCCGTCGTTATTATTTCGAACAACTTCCTGTTAAAAGTTTTAGATTCATTAGTAAGAAACATGATAGTATTTCACTGATACTTATTGACAAATCTCTAGGTTTTATTTTCCTTGCCCAAGCATATGAACTAAAAGCGTCTGTAGTTTGGAGTCCTTCTTTCCTCATTTTTTTCTCCATTAAATGGGAAGATGCTTGAATTATCTGTTTCACACATTTAAAGAGTAAGGATGTAAAAATACAAATTTAATTAATGTCATATGTTTCTATTACATACTTGGTTTGACATTTCAAGTCGTTTCAGTATTTCGTGAATATCATCTCCACAAATGTAGTAGTCATCTTCCGTATAGAGACATTCACTTAATTTCAAGACAAAGAATAATGTTAGAATAATAATTAAAATATGTGAGTAATTTACAATCATTAAAAAGTACACATGTACTTTAAGAAAATATGCATATACTTTATAAAACAATGGATGATCATCATTAAAAATGCGTGTACTTCACAAAGTATACCCATGTAGTACTGTACAAAAATGCCTGTAATTTTTAAATCAATCATTTACTTGAGCAATAAATGCATGCATTTACTTGATAATACTTATACTTTATTAAAGTATGAATTTTCTTCATTTAAATATGTGCGTACTTCATAAAACTATGCGTGTACTTATATATGGAGCTATAATTTATGAAATAAACAGGCATTGTAATATTCGTATATATATATATATATATATAAGTGCATTACACAATAATAATAAGTGCGTTTCACAATAAAAATAATTTGATTTTAACATGAAAAAATAGTAGAATTTACCTTGATATCTTCTCCCGTGTGAAATGTTCTTGTAATTTATTTTTGGCTTCTTTATTAAGGTATTTTGCACACGGGTAAGTTTGCAGGTCTAATTCTCCGGTTGGTTCTGAAGCTGGAGAAGGCTTGTCTTTATTTTTTTTTTCCATTTTCTCCTTTTTACTACCAAACTAGTAGTTTTATTATTTGGTCATTTTTTTTATTCTACTGTAATTCAGCAGGATCTTCATCAGAAAGATTTTTATTTTTTTCACCTTTTTGAAGATCCCTAATAGGATGTTGATAAAAAAAATCTTCGTTGATATTTTGTTTTCGATCGTCCCTTTTCTTGTATTATGTCGTACATTTAGTATTTCTGCTTGATTTCCTTATCCTTTTGATAAAGGGACTTCTTAAAACCTTTAATTCTTTCTTAGAGAACCTTATTATTTGTAGCCTGGAGGAAAAAAATATCATTTTTAACCTATCGATTATTTCATAAACATATTCTTAAACTAGGAATGCTTAATGCGTGTACTTTGAGTATTATGCATCTATTTTGCATTATTTTGTTATAACGATAACATATTTTCATAAAATACACGCATAACATTACAATGTACATGTAAAAGTAAAAATAAGTTTATGTGTACTTTGTAATGCTATGCGTGTATGTTTTATTCTGTCGAAAGAACAAACAAGCAATTCCAAAGTACACACAAAGTTACATAATACTTTTAAGTATTATGTGTGTACTTCAATAACCAATGCATCTTCTTTATCGAAAATGAATGTAATTTACCATAAATATGGACAAATGGTTACTAATATAACCAAATTACCTATTTTTTTCTACCTTTTGTTGGCTACAAAAAAGTCGTTGTTGCTTTGCTGAAGTCGTTTTATTGCGATCCTCTAACTTTTCGATGAATCTGTAGCATCCTTCAACTTATTACTTAATTTTCCTTTTTTATTTTTGAGTTGGGCATTATCTTCCTCCAACATTTTTATTCAGTCGCAATCGTTCTTCTTCGAATCTTCAAGTTGAATTTTCAACTTATTATTCAAACGAATTTGTTGGGCCTTATCCTCCTCCAACATTTTTATTCGTTCGGTGTGGTTATTTTCGATTCTTGAAGCTGAAGTTTTAAGAATGTATTGAAAAGAATCTGTTGGCTATTATCCTCCTCTAACATCTTAATATTCTCTTCAGCTTGACACCTTACTTCATTACTTTCTTTGAGTTGAGTATCTTTCTTCTCCAACTTAAATTTAATCTCAGCATTATATTCAGCCAATTTTCTTACCTATTGAGCCAATTTGACTGAATCAACTTTCTTCTGAGAGGAATTTTCCATTTCGTCATTTAAAGAAAGATCTCAATCATTAGAATCATTTTGGACGACATCGAAATCAAATTCCGACGAACAACTTATAGCTTGTTCTGGCTTTATTTATAGTTTTAGTTATCATATCCCCAAATCGAAATTGGGCATGCCATCATCTTTCACTTATTTTTCCTTACTCATTGAAACTTCATTCTTCAAAAAAGCTTTAGTGGACTTACTATCATTCATCCATTCCTTTAATGTTCCCATGATCCGTCGAAGAAATCTCGGTTCCTTGTCCTCCTTCCCCTCTATATGATTGATAACATTAAACTTCTCGCATACCCAATACTGTGAAAATTGAAAAGAAATTAGAAGTTATGCCATTTAAACCAATTAATATAAGTAAAGAAGTTAGTATTGTCAAATTACATACATAAGACATAAAGTACATGAAAATTGCATTGAACTTTCATTTTCAATTTGGGTGTACTTTATGTCTTATGTGTGTACTTTTCATAAAGTACGTACATATTTCATAAATACACGCACATTGAAAATGATTTTGTTCAATGCAACGCCCATGTCATTTATGAAAATCTGTTAACCCCTTGGCTTTTCTAGCGATACGAACGTATATAAGTAATTCTCGTTCTGTAAGACCATAATGAAAATGCAATCACTAGAACAAAACATGCGATTTGTAAGTGTTTTAAACACTTACAAATGCCATTTGCAAGTGTTTAAAACACTTACAAATCGGCGCATTACAAAAAAATTACTAGTGTTCAAAACCGTTGCAAATGTCATTTGTAAGTGTTCATTGGGAACACATATCCGATTTGGACAACCGCTACAAAAACATTTGTAAATGTTCTGAACACTTGCATGTTAAAGACTTGCAAAATTTTCATTTCCAAGTGTTTAGAGCACTTGCAAAGATCAGTAACCTTTTTTAATTTACAACGGTTATAAACACTTGCAAAAGAAAAAAAAAATTGTAACGGTTCAAAACACTTAGAAATGTTAAAATATAAAGAAAACAATGTTCATTTTGTAAGTGTAATGAACACTTACATAAATTAAAATATTCAAAAAAAATAAAAATTGTTCACCTCAAACCACCAACCTCACATATAACAAACAATTAAAATGGCTAAAAACACAATAATTATATCCAAACACTTTCATACAATACTTCATGATATATTCTACATAAACAAACACTCTCATCAAGAAAGGAAGCAAGAACCAAAAGTATGTATTGAGTATTCTCCTTAACAAACTTCATACATCTAGTTATTGTATCCAAATACACACGTGCCACAACCCTATTAGTATCGCAAGGAAATCATGTCGATAAGAGAATTGTCACTAATTCCCTCAAGATACCACTACCAGTACTCACCTCCTCGTCGCTAAATGACTCTCCAAGTGCATACTAAATGAAATCAAAGCTTCTACCACTTCAACATTCCTATCGCCAGAAGATGAAACGACACTACTAATGAGAGTCTGTTAAAATCCCGAGTAACATCAAGAAAGTCAAATTTAGCTACAGTTTTATGTGATTGTGGACATAAAAAAATAAGTGACTCTTAAAATTAAAGAACACGAGTCAAAGAAAAAACATTAAAACTAAAGAGGGATATCCCAACGAGGGTTGTAACATTTACACATACTTGACAATTACAACTATTATTTATATGACCTCTACCATAAAATTTGTAGTTCAAAAGTAATATAGGATATGAATGTAGACTATCACAAGTAAAATTTGTCATCTATTCAGAGTTGAGTTCTTATATTAATTTTGGCCAAAATCACACTTGCAATGCTATACTAACAAAAAATTTAACTATTATAGTTATTTTTTTAACTATAATAGTTAAATCCTACAGGAAGTCTACATCATAAAGCTACTATAGTTAAATTAAAAAAATAAAACTATCATCATAAAACTATTAACTATTATAGGAATCGAAAAATTTAACTATTATAGTAAATATGATTTATAATTAGCAACACAAACGTACAAAAACTGATGTGTCAGCAATTATGATTGGTCAAGCAAGTGGTGGGGTCCATTATCTAATGACTACCACATCCTTTTGTAAGCATCTTTTATGCGTCATACATTATTCTAAATCCTATTGGAAGAAAGTATTTACCCATTTGCAGATGCCATAATACGAAATTCTTCGTCTAGCAGATTATGCTCCACATGAAGCAAACGACCCTCCATTTTCATATATGACATTGTGTCCGATGTCCCCTATAAAACGACACCATTAGAAAGTAAATGAGCAATGTATTCTATCACCGAAATAGATCTAGAAATGGAACGTTTAAGAGCTATAAAACTTATTGGGGATGTTTCATTTTCAGGCGTATAACATATCTGCATCCACTCCAAAACACCAATATTTAAACAGATTTAATGACAAACTGTTTAATGATATTTGACATAAATTACTTGTGATAGTGTACATCCATAACCTTACAAATAACACCAAAAACATCATGCACATGATTTCTGTTTAAATACAACATTTTTAATTTTAAAAAGTGTCTTATAGTCTGTCACTTTTTTGCAAATTATCTAGTTGCAATCATTGTCAGGAACAAAACCGACATCACATGGAGTAGTTGGCTTCCAGCACAACATTTTTCACTTAAATTAAATGAAAATAAACCATAACATATAAATGACCCAGCAATATATGTAAATTAAAAAATAAAATCTAATGTGATTTCCTTACCGATTATGTATCATCAAGGATCAAAACAACACTCTCTTTCCCCAGAACAACATTAAGACCCTTTTGATGTCGTCGGGTGAAATTGCCTTGTGAAATAACTTTAGAATTAATGTAAATATTTTCAGGGTCAAGAAATTTTTCCTATAACCATTCAACATGTTCAGTCATATTATTACAAATAACTAGCTTCAGATATAAATTTTAGTATTACAATTAAAATGGGAAGCAAAATATATCTTTACCTTAATACACTTATCCCACACGCTAGTGAAAAATCTATTACTGAGGCCGTTTAATATAAGATTAAACTATTGACGTAACTCCGAACTTTTTTTTTGAGGAAACACTTTTCTTGAAAACAAAACAGATTAACAGAAGATGTGTTTAATAAAACATGCACGAGATCGGTTCAAGATTAGTTAACTAGTTTTAAAAAAACAAAACTGAAATGTTTAAATTAGCACACCAACAAGAATGAGATGAGGAGATGTAGAAAGATTAAGGGCATGGCGTTTTTAACGTGGTAAAACCTCACCTAACTGAGGAAACATCCACGATGACTTCTAAGTCTCAAACCAAAAATACACTAAATAAAAAATATACAAGTTACAAACTATTTAACACACATGCACACAAAACAGTCCTATAGAAGTTTAGAAATGTACCCACTAGTTTGATTCTAACTTCTCTGTAGGTCTGATGTTGATGTGGCTTTCCGAGTTTGCTAACTTCTCCAGTTTGTTCCAGTATTTACGTCGACTCTTGTTAATTCAATATCTTATAACCAACACTTCTGTGTTGTTGTGTGACAAGTGTTTGTGATGGTGATCTAACACATGCATGTACACACGCACACTTATTTTATACAAACAGTCCTATCAAATTACATATCAGATCTATATGCTGTGATTTTTAGTTTCTCTCTTCTTAGGAAACAAACGAACTTTGTTTGACTTTTTAATTAACCTCGGAATCCAAGGTTACCTTGCTCGTAAGACTGCCAAGGTCATATCCAATTTCAGAGGGTTTTAAAAATGATTTTAAAATTGGAAACCCCCAATTGCGATTCCAACTAGGTCAATAGTCTCATTTCAAAAGAACTAGAAATAAAAAATAATTTTGTTGATTCTAGAGTTGTAAAAAACATTTATAGAAAATAAATCAACAAAATGATTTCTCAAGATGAGAAACTAAATATGCAGATCTAAGTGCAATATAACATAAAAGGACCAGATCTATAATTTCTATAAAAAATAAATACAGATCTAACCTAAATGTTTAAGTTGGACACAAGATCTCAAACTCAAGAGGATAAACCATGAATAGCCTTTCAAACCAACTAACAAAACAACTCTTAAGCACTCAGGGTTGGTTTTGATTTAAACTGATTTTGGAAAATGAGTTTAGGGTTTGAAACAGGGTTAGGATGATTTAGGGTTTCTTTCTCTCTCTTATTTCTCTCTCTTCTCTCTTTAGACAAAGTGCCAAAAGTCTCCTAAAGACTGAGGGTAATCCTCCCTTTATAGGGAGCAAGTAAGGATCGAGAAGGTCTATTCAAAACCAAGGGTTGAGATGAGGTCAAGGGCTTTTGACCTTGATCCAATGGTTAAAGAACAATGGTGAGTAAAATGCTTTCTGATTGGTCTTGAGAGGTTCATAGGGACAGGGCTCAAACGCATGCAGAGCATTGATAACAAAGATCTAAGGTTTAAGTTGGACAAGAGTTATGTGTCTATAAACAAACACAAATTAGGACGATATAAGTATGACATGTGTAAGGCTAAGATCAATCCTCACACGTGTGTTTTAAACTTAATTACATAGGCACCCTCAATTATCAAGAGCTTTCGGATCCTACCCAAACTAACTTCCAGGTACGAAAACATAAAACCAGGAATTACAAAATAACCCCAAAAGTTTTATAAACCAAATTTTAATTTCCAAAAAATTATTTAAAAATTATTAAAAATTCCCCAAAATTATTAAAACCAATTTAACTGGGATTAAACACACACAACTCTCACACAATAATTTTATGCAATATATATGATATGAATGAAATCCAAATGTGTGTGGGTGATTAAGAATATACCTTTAAACAATCAATCAAGAGGAATAAGTAGTAGAGTCTGAGGATTTTTGGAATCTAGGAAATGGACTCAATTTTGTCACTATTTCCAAACTAGATGAGCACTTATACAATGTAGAATCAAGTGAGTCAAGAGTATAAGGTGCTTCAATCCCCCCTTTGGAAATATGAGACAAAATCTACTTTGAGTTATCTAGGACTCGTAGGGCTATAAAGAAATAAGGAAAAAACTATTCCTATACAAAAATTCTATCTACCTATTTCCTAGAAACAGAAAATTACATAACTAATTAAAAATCAATACCCTAATAACATCTGTTGAATACAAATGTACAGAATCCTGAAAATAAATACTAAGATAGAGCTTATTAGAAATATGTAAAAAAAATGAACTCATAGGACTCAAATTACTCCCCCATTTTGTCTCAAATGGACAAAGGGACTTAAGCCATAGGAGTTTATTCAGCACAAACCATTCCTATTGATTTTCTCAAAGCAAGAAATCTATTGTAATCCAAAGATTTGGTAAACATATTTGAGAGTTGCAAATCAGTAGGAAGATAATTGATTTCTAATTCCTTGGTCTCAACTAATTCGCGTATAAAATGATGTCTAATTTTTATATGTTTAGTTCACGAGTGTTGAACATGATTTTTAGAGATATTGACCGCACTTTGATTATCACAACATAGATGCAATTGATCATCTTGAATACCATAATCATTTAGACTTTGCTTAAGCCAAAGTAATTGGGCATAACAACTTCCAGCGGCTATGTATTCAGATTCAGCTATTGATAAAGAAGTGCAGCTTTGTTTCTTACTACTTTATCCTACAAGATTGTTACCAATATAATAACATGCTCTTGATGTTCTCTTACTATCATCAGTGCACCCTGCCCAATCGGCATCAGTGTATCCTATTATAGTACTAGGAGTATCATTGGTGTACCAAAGTCCTAAATTTAGAGTGACATTTATGTATTTAACAATTCTTTAAACACAAACTAAATGGATCTCTTTAGGATTGTTTTGATAATGGGAACACATGCAAATTGCGTTCATAATATCAGGACGCGAGACAGTAAGGTATAGTAAGGTTCCTATCATACTACGATATACGGTTGGATTTATGAATTTACCACTATCATCCTTAGATAATTTTACCGTAGTACTCATGGGAGTTTTAGCATCTTTTGCACTCGCAAGGTCGAATTTTTTGACAATCTCTAAAGCATATTTAGATTGCGAAATAAATAAACCTTCTGAATTCTATTTGACTCGACGATCCAGGAAAAATTATAACTCCCCTATAAGAGACATTTGAAATTCATTATGCATAATTTTAGAAAAGGATTTAACTTCTGAGGGGGATGTTGATCCAAAAATGATATCATTAACATAAACTTGAGCTATAATGATATGTTTGTCAAAATGTTTGACAAAAAGGGTTTGATCATTTCCACCTCTCTTAAAACCTTTATCTAAGAGAAAATTGGAAAGGCACTCATACCAGGCTCTTGGCGCTTGTTTAAGACCATATAAAGCCTTTTTAAGATGATAAACATGATTAGGGTATTGAGGGTCAATGAACCCTTTTGGTTGTTCAACATAGGTCTCTTCAGTCAAGATTCCATTAAGGAAGGCAGATTTGACATCCATTTGGTAAAGCGTAAAATGAAAGTAAAAAGATATTGCAAAGAGAAGACGATCAGATTCTAAGCGAGTAACAGGGGCAACAGTCTTGTTAAAATCTATTCCTTCAATTTGAGAGTATCTTTGAGAAAATAATCTAGATTTGTTTGTAATGATTATCCCACTTTCATCAGATTTATTTTTAAATATCCAACATGTGCCAATAACCTTTTTGTGATCAGGCTTAGGTACAAGATAACAAACATCATGAATGACAAATTGAAGAAGTTCTTCCTGCATGGCATAAATCCAATGAGGGTCATTCAATGCCTCATTTTAGGTGTGGAAATTCGGGTTAGTTGTGTCATTTTCGGGTCGCATTAATTTTTATTTAAGTATAAGTTTTGGTTACTCTTAAATCTATTCAAGCTAACCGTGTCAAGTTCGGGTCATTTCGGGTTATTACCATAAACGGGTTATCGTCTCAGAAATTGTCAGCCCTACCTCATATACATTCTTTGGTTCTACAAGGGAAACAAAACATGCATAATGAGCATAGTTTCTTAATTGAGATCTTGTACGTAGAGGCTCACTAGGGTTACCAACAACATTATCTATGGTATGATCTTTAAAAACCCAGTTAGGTACTTCATGTGTCTCAATTGGTAAAGAATCATCTATTTCTGGAGAGTCATTTTCTAAAACATTTTCAGATTCTTCCACAATAGTTGGTTCTCCAGTCTTACGCTCAATAGTAGTGTCACTTATAATAACATTTATGGATTCTATTAAGGTTTTTATTTGAAGATTATAGATACTATCAGGAGAATATCCTAGAAAGATAGCTTTATCTCCACGAGTCTCGAATTTGCATAAGTGTTCTCTGTCTTTGCAGATAAAACACGTACTACCAAAGGTAATAAGGTATTTAAGATTGGGCTTTTTCCCATACCAGAGTTCGTAAGGAGTTTGTTTAGAATTCTTCCTAAGATATACCCTATTGATAATGTGACAAGTAGTACGAAGAGATTCTACCCAAAAATACTTAGGCAAGCACTTGGCATGAATCATAACACGTGCCATTTCTTAAAGGGTACGATTCTTTCGCTCAGCAATTCCATTTTGTTGAGGAATCTTAGGAGCACTAAACTCATGTTTGTAACCATTATAGTCACAATACTCTATAATTCCAGTGTCTATGAATTCTTTACCTCTATCACTACGAATTATATTTACTTAAGTGTCCTTCTCATGTTCAATACGAAGAAGAATTTTCAAAAAAGTTTGGAAAGTATTAGACTTTTATTTTAAGAAGGCCACCCAAGTAAATCTGGTGAAGTCATCAACCATAACTAGAATATAACTGTGTCCACAGAGACTAACAGTTCGAGAAGGACCCATTAGGTCCATATGGATGAGCTCCAAGTTTTTAGAGGTAAGGATATCTTTAACTTTCTTATGAGGTGCCTTGACAATTTTTCCTTCCTGACAGGATCCACAGACAATGTTAGAAATAGGTTTGATCTTTGTAATTCCTCTAACTACTTCTTGTTTATATAATCTTATAATACCCCACATTTTCGATGATTTAAATAATTAAGGGAATTATTTATTACAGAGGGATTAATTGAATTTAATTGTGAGAAATAAATTGTTAATTAATCTGTATCTAATAAAAATAAATATTAACTAGCGTTCTAAGGGTTACTACTCATTAGTTTAATATCACTGTGCGATATGTAATATGAAACTATATACTTTGATAAATTGTTGAGAGATAATAATACGACAATTTAGTGAATTAAGTCAGACGCGCGTGTGAGTCGTGTCGGGACTAAATTGATGGAATAAATATATCAATTATTTTTGTAACTTGTATGATGATTTCGAGTGTACCGTTGAGTCCGGAAGGGTCGAAATAGTATACTCCAGTGTTTAGTTTGGGTCCCGGGGCAATTTTAGGCCTAACCGGAACACCAAAAGGGCATAATGGTAAATTAGATTTTTAAGCTTAATTAAAGGATGAAAATTAGGAGTTACTTTATCAGCCAAAACAATTGCATTAGGGTTAGAAATCTAGAGAAAGTAAGAACAGCCGTAGGAAGTGTGAGGGAGAGCTTTTGCCAAGAGAAGAGGGCTAAATCGACATCACCTTGCACAACCACCACCACCACCACTACCGTATAGATCGGGACAAGGGGAACACACCCATACCAACAACATAGAGAAATCAGACTACTCACTCAAGGAAAGTGTTTATAACTTGTCGTATTTCGGTATTCATCATACTCATGTTAGTGTAGGATTGTTAGGAATATGTTATAGGTTATAAAAATGGTGAAATTGAGGAATTTGGATGTGTAATTTAATTCTGAGATTTATTAAATTGAAACCCTTCATGTATGTAGATTAGAAATCACGTTTAGAAGAATTTATGTGTAGAACAAATCTGGAAATTTTGGCTTCTTGAACATGTATGGGAAGAACTAGGGTTTTGATAAATTTAAATTGGGGATTTCACGTAATATGAATGATTCGTAATGAATTGATGATTCTATGATGTTAGAATTCATATGTTATTGACGGGGTTCGATGTAGAACTGTTTATTTGGAGTTTAGGGTGTTGAATGAGAAGATTTGAGATTAATAACTGGTGGAAAACGTTGGAAAATCTGGGTAGGGGACAAACAACAAAATCTCGCGCAAAGTCGCTCGAAGTCGTTCGAGCGAGATTGAAATCTCGCGCGAATTCGTTCGAGCGACATGTGGCAGTCGTTCAAACGACTTTCCATCTCGTTCGAGCGACAAAGTGAAATTTTGATAATTTCTTTTAGGGACCAGTTTGAGTTTATTAGTTCAGAAATGAGAGAAATATTTCCAAAGAATAAACTTAGGTAAGACAGAATTTCAGAAGAAGTATGAGGGACTAAATCCTTTAATGAATTCGGTACGGAGAGAACATACCGTAGAGATTACGAGAGGGATAATAATCCAAATAACTATTACTCAGCGATGAAATTAAAATGTGTAAGAGAAGCATATATGCAGGTGATGGAAATACCTATTTATTATAATAGGACGTGTGTATGCCTATTATGTATTATTATTATTAAAGACACCAATGGGTGATAACCCGGGGGTGTGAGAATCTTATTATTATAAGTGTACTAATGGGTGATAACCCGGGGGTACAAAAACGTATTGTAAGTGTACTAATAGGTGATAACCCGGGGGTACAAGATTATTTAATAAGTGTACTAAAGGGTGATAACCCGGGGGTACAGTATGTTGATTAGGTGCGCTAATGGGATTTATCCCCGGGGTGCAGTATCATGTTATATATATATATATATATATATATATATATATATATATATATATATATATATATATAGGGTAGATGTGAGTATATGGATATATATGTATGAGAGTTTTGAATTAATCTAATGTGTATAGTAATGAATGAGGGCATGGAAATTTGTTAAGAAAATTCTAATCGTATACTTGAATTATTATGAAAATGGAAAATGTATTAATTAGCTTTTCATCATAGGCTAATTGGATAACGTATCGTATGGGCGATACGGGTTGACTAATAATGAGGGTAAAATACTATTAGGATGGATTCATACTAGTTATATGGGGAAGTATAGCTAAGGAAAAAATTTAGATACGCGTTAGGCGTGCACAATAGAAGAGGGGTGAGAATCTCATGTGAGAGTTCGAGCTAACATGCACATGATACTTGCTTTACTGCAAATTTTAAATACTTGCTTAAACATATATTTTTACACATCGGGCTCTGACCCGTTTCTTTCATCTTCTCTCTCTCTTGCTATATATATGTATTATATCGGGTGCTCAGCCACAAAGACATCAGGCTTAGAGTTCGGATTGCGTGGTGTTCTTTAGTTGGTGTGGGAGCTACAGGACATTGTTTAGACGCCTCGATTGTTTCATTCCTATTCGTTATGACATTTTCTTTAGGGCATGTGTCGCCCCTTCCTTAGACAGTTTCAGAGATTATGTTACTCTATTTCTCATTCATTTTCATTTGGATTGATGGCTACTATTGTTTTGGTTTAGAGTTTTGAACTGGGATGTTTTATCTAGTCTTATTTATTTCAGCATGCAATTCTGATTCAGTATTTGTATTAATTAATTGTGCGTGGATGTTTTACATTAAATAACTTGGTTTGGTAATTAAATGGTTTTTTTATTAATAAGAAAAATGTTTTGACACTTAGCTTAATTATATTAGGGGAGAAAATTTCTTATTGCGTTTTCGACAGTGATGCTAATAATGAACCAAGCGAACATTCTGTTTTAAATTTTATAAAGGACTGATCACCCGATATTTAATTGGGCAGGGTATCACAAATCTACTAAGGTTATCGTAATTTATGTGACCCATTCTATTATGACATATTTCATTTTCATCCATTCTGAAAATGTTACAGACCTCAGTACTAGCTTGGACAGTATAACAATTGTCAGGAGTCTTGAGTCCTATAAGAATGCATTCACCTTTTTCTTTTAAAATTTTGCAATTATTCTTTGAAAAGGTGACAGTATGATTTGAGTCACAAAATTGCGAGATACTAAGTGGATTAGCCTTAAGACCTTTTACTAAAAGGACATTTTCAAGAACATGCATTCCTTCTTCTTAGAGTGTTCCTTTACCAATGATTTGAGATGATACACCATCACCGAAAATGACTTTTACTCCAGCGAATCTGGTTTTGTTTAAAAGTTTTGTATAATCACCAGTCATGTGTTTTGAACACCTAGAGTCTAAATACCAACCAAAAGTTACATGTTTAGCTTTTAAAGAAGTAATAACAATGTTATACTTCATCTGGGGTATTAGATCATCTTTTCTAACCCAAACATCTCTTGTTTTTATTTTGTGCAAATTTGCTCTTATTTGATGAAATTTTCGAGCATTCGATTTTTGTTGAAAAATGTTTTGCGCATGAGTTTGTATTTTATGGAAAATATGAGAATTTGGTTTAGTAAAGTTACTAGTAGTTCTTCTTGGAAATGTTCTTTTAGGTTTTGTCTTTCTCTTTCTATAGTTACAGTTTTTATCTGGTTGTCTAGACATGACATAATTGTTAGGGCTTCTCCTAGAGTAGTTAAAGTTCTAGTATAAAGGGGTATTACAAACAGGTTTAACTAAATGTCTAGAGTATAAACCTTCAAAAGAATGACCGTATATGTCACAGTATGATCAATATAGATTGTTTAATGAGAAAAGTCTCTAAACATAGGTTTCATAGAATTTTGATGTTAAACCTTATTCCTAGGGAGTGCAGTTTGAAAAGAAGAATCACTCCTCCTAATCTGAGGGCAGATGTATTTAAACTTAGGTTGACTTTCACACTTAGAGTTACTTAATTCCTCAATATCAAACTTTTTTTTTTGTCAAACTCATCTTTTAGGGAATGAAAATCTGGACAAGTTTCCATAGGTCTTTGCCTCCTGGCATGAACTTGATTGATTCAAAGTTTTTAGTTTGTAACTTTAAATTGGGGCAACACCCTATTCTAGTTCTATCATCAGAATTGGTTTTTGAATCAGCAACAAAACCATCAAAACAGTTGGAATTATTTTCAAGTTTTGCAAATTTTTTGAAAACAGTTGCTGTCTTTTCTTTAGATTGTTCAAATTCTAATGATGTTCCCTTATATTTTTTCTCCAGAGTTTCATTTGTTTCAATCAAATCTTTCAATTTTTGATAAAATTTTTTGACTTCATCGTCATGAGTTAGACATTGGGTAGTATACTCTTCAGCATTAAGTTTAACCACTAGACTTAGGTCTTCTAGTTTCTTAGTGAGGTCTTTCACAGTCTTCTCTAGTCTAGAGCTTTTCTTGAGAGTTTTCACATAAAGTGTGTGAATATCAGGGAGGTCTTCAGTGTTCGAAGTTCGAATCACCAAGTGTAGTGTGTGAAGTGACCACTAATGATTCATTTCTTGAACTCACACACACATTGACATCGTTATTATCGCTTTCCCTTTGACTCACACACCCTGCTGTAGAACTAGCATTGTTCTTAGAAATTAAAGCATCTAATCCAATATTAGCATGATTCATAACAAAAAAAAGTAGAGCTATTAACATCATTCTCATACATAGGCACATGCATCTAATCATGATAGATTATCTTGGCAATGAAATACATGCAAGGATAAAAAACATCAGATGACTCATGTTCCTCATTTTCAGAATCACTTGAATCATCCCATGTCTTGCAAAGGTTAACCTTAGTATGTTTATTGGTCGTGTTCAATTTAACTCTACAGTATTTTGCCATATAACCCAATTTACCACATCTAAAACATTCAACATTCTTGAAGTCTCTGTTAGGTCTCGTATGAATGTCCTTGTTATGTTTGTCTTGACCTTTCTCATGAGGTTTGTGGTTAGACTGAGTTGGATAATTTGGCTTGCCTTGTCTGTTTGCCATTTTATTTCTAAATTTGACAATTTTCTTAAACTGTTTTCACATCAAGGCAATTTGATTATCCAAACTATTTATATCACATTCCTCATGAGAGTCATCATTGGGAATAGTAAGCTCAGTTTCATCAACTTTGAAGAAAAACTCAAATTGGAACTAGTCTGTTTCCTATGGGACTGGGTCAATTATTTCTTAAATTCTAATTCCATCTCCACAGTTCTCAGTTTACTACTCAGTAATTCAGGAGTGAGATTTAGATCACTCTTTTCCTCAATAGCATACCTTTTGTTATCAAATTTATGTGGTAATGATCTTAGAATTTTAGAGACAATTTCATGTCTATCATAGGCTATCCCATTAGCATGCAATTTAGTCATAATGTCAGTCAATTTCATGTAAAAGTCATCAAATGATTCAGAGTCTGACATAATTAAAGAATTATACTGCTGGACAAGCATCTAAGTTTTAGCTGCCTTAACTCTAGTGTCACCTTCATGTGTAGTAATCAGTGTATCCCAAACTTCCTTAGAAGTGGCACAAGATGAGATCCTTTTGAACTCATGTTCATTTATATACATAAAAATGGCATTCTTTCCTTGTTATTATTTCGAGAAACTTGCTTCTCCTCTTGAGTGAATTCACTTAACACTTTCTTAATCCTCTCATTACTTCCTTCAGTGTCTGGTTTAGTAGGATAAGTATATCCATTTTCAACAATATCCCAGACATCATCTCCCAAGGTTGCTTGTTTGAAAGCAACCATCCTTACCTTCCAGTAAGAAAAGATTTTTCGATCAAAGAGAGGAGGTCTGGTCAAGTTACCAAATCATTCATTTTTCTTGTCCATTGTTTGATTTTAAGAAAAAAAATTCTGAAATACAAGATCTTTTAAAAATAATTTTCTAAAGCTTTGATACCAATTGAAAAATCTGTTATTTAGGCCGTTTGATACAAGATTAAACTATTGAAGTAACTCCAATATGTTTTTGAGGAAACTCTTTTCTTGAAAACAAAACAGATTAACACAAGATGCGTTTAATTAAACATGCACGAGATCTGTTTAAGATTAGTTAACTAGTTTTGATAAAATAAAACTCAAATGTTTAAATCAGCACACCAGCAAGAATGAGATGATGAAATGTAGAAAGATTACGGACAAGACATTTTTAATGTGGTAAAACCTCACCCAACTGAGGAAACATCCACGGTGACTTCTAAGTCACAAACCAAAAATCCACTAAAACAAAATATACAAGTTACAAAATATTTAACACGCATGCACATAAAATAGTCCTATACAAGTTTAGAAATGTACCCACTGGTTTGATTCTAACCTCTCTGCAGGTCTGATGTTGATGTGGCTTTCCCAGTTTGCTAACTTCTCCACTTTGTCCCAGTCTTTACGTCGACTCTTGTGAATTTAAGATCTTATAACCAACACTTCTGTGTTGTAGTGTGACAAGTGTTTGTGATGGTGATCTAACACATGCATGTACACACGCACACTTATTTTATACAAAAAGTCCTATCAAATTACAGACCAGATCTATATGCTGTGATTTTTAGTTTCTCTCTTATTAGGAAACAAAAGAACTTTGTTTGACCTTGTAATTAATCCCAGAATCCAAGGTTACCTTGCTCATAAGACTGCCAAGGTCATATCCAATTTCAGAGGGTTTTGAAAATGATTTTGAAATTGGAAACCACCAATTGCGATTCCAAATGGTCAGTAGTCTCATTTCAAAAGAAATAGAAACAAAAAATATTTTTGTTGATTCTAGAGTTGAGAAAAATATTTACAGAAAATGAATCAACAAAATGATTTCTCAAGATGAGAAACTAAATATGCAGATCTAAGTGTAATATAACATAAAATGACCAGATCTATAATTTCTATAAAAAAGAAATACATATCTAACCTAAATGTTTGATTTGGACACAAGATCTCAAACTCAAGAGGATAAACCACGAACAGGCTTTCAAACCAACTAACAAAACAAATCTCAAACACTCAAGTTTGGTTTTAAGATAAACTGATTTTGGAAAAATGAGTTTAGGGTTTGAAACAGGGTTAGGACGATTTAGGATTTCTTTTTCTCTCTGGTTTCTCTCTCTTCTTTCTCTTCTCTCTCTTTAGACTAAGTGCCAAAAGTCTCCTAAAGGCTGAGGGTAAGTCTCATTTTATAAGGAGCAGTGAAGGATCGAGAAGGTCTATTCAAAACCAAGGGCTGAGATGAGGTCAAGGGCATTTGACCTTGATCCAATGGTTAAAGAACAATGGTGAGTAAAACTCTTTCTGATTGGTCTAGAGAGGTTTATAGGGATAGGGATCAAATGCATGTAGGGCGTTGATAACAAAGATCCAAGGGTTAAGATTGGACAAGGGTTATGTGTCTATAAACAAACACAAATCAGGCCAGTATAAGTATGACATGTGTAAGGCTAAGATCAATCCTCACACGCGTGTTTTAAACTTAATTACACAGGCACCCTCAATTCTCAAGAGCTTTAGGATCATACCCAAAACAACTTCCAGGTATGAAAACATAAAACCAGGAATTGCAAGATAACCCCAAAAGTTTTATAAACCAAATTTTAATTTCCAAAAAATTATTAAAACCAATTTAACTGGGATTAAACACACACAACTCTCACATAATCATTTTATGCAATATATATGATATGAATGCAATCTTAATGTGTGTGGGTGATTGAGAATATTCCTTTAAACAATCAATCAAGAGGAATAAGTAGTAGAGTCTGAGGCTTTTTGGAATCTAGGGAATGGACTCAATTTTGTCACTATTTCCAAACTAGATGAGCACTTATACAATGTAGACTCCAGTGAGTCAAGAGTATAAGTTTCTTCAGCTAGGTCACGCTGCAACCCGCCAGTGTTATTATCAAATCTAAATTCACTCACCTCCAAGAGCTTGTGTACATCTTGGTAATCTTTTTTAAGTGTTTTGAAACTTGATCGGACATGGGCTATCGTAACATTTTCGTGATAGCCCGTTTTCATGTTATCAATAGCCACTTTCATTTGCTTGATGTAAATCCATTGTCTTCTCGTTTTGACCCACCTAGTACTTCAGCCAAAAGTGCATTGATTAGGTAAGAATCCATTGCCTCACTCCATTTTTAGGGGGTTTTAGTGGGAATATATAGCTATGATGAAGAGTTCACTTTAATTCGAGCTATGGGTTTAGGGGCTCAAACGGAACTTTTGACCATTTTTGTACCATTTCTAGAGCAACTATGAACATGTAATTGAACAATACTGCAAGTTAGAAAGCACTGAAATCAAACATACTTAATATAGTACCAAACGATAGCATCCCAGTTTGTAACTGATGGTTCAAATCAGTTGTAATATCCCATATTTTTATGGCATTTAATTACGGGGATTAATTAAATTAAATTCGATAAATTAATTTAATATTAATCCGATTTTTAAAATAAATATTTACTAGCGTGACGAGAGTTAGTAATTATACATTAAATATTACTAGATGAGTAAAGTAATATATGAAATTAAATTTATTAAAATTATCGCGAGTGAATAATACGACAATCATAGAAATTAAGTCGGGACGCGCATGTGTCGTGTCGGCACTAAATTAATGGAATAAAAAGTAATTTATTTATAAGTCGCCCGTATGGTCAATTCGAGTGTGCCAATGTGTCTGGAAGGATTGAGATAATCAGAAGATTGTACCCTACGGTTTTAATTTGGGTCTTGGGACGTTTTTAGGCCTAACCGGTAACCCGGGAGGGCATTTTGGTAATTTTTAATTTTAGGCCTTAATTATGGATGAAAATTGAAGTGTTATATCTCATGAGAGTTAGAGTCCTCGAGGGATACAAACATTGGGGTTGTAGATAGGCTAAGGAAGAGAGAAGAGAGAAGGTTTCCAAGGAGGAGAGCCACCAACCCCACACCACTCTCACCAATTCCACCACCAGCTCATGGATCGGAAGAAGGAGATCGTTCCTATACAACTTTAATTCTTCAGATCAGACCTTTGATTTCCAGGAAAGTATTTAACTTTTTATTCTTTAGTTGATAACACATCCATGCTAGTGTATAAATTAATTAATTTATGTCTTCATGAAAATAATGTTGTTGGGAGATTATTATTGAAATTTTGGAGTAGAAACCATGTGAGGATGAATATCTTGTTAAATGTAGAATGTTATCCACAAAATTGGATGCCCAATAGAGATAGAAATATGGAATTTAAATGAATTCTTGAGAAAAATTGATGAACTACGGTTAAATGACAATTTCTTGAATTAACCCATTTGATGACTAATCTTGAGCAATTAATGAATGTTTTACGTTAGAAATCATCCATATTGGTTTATATAACGCTCATGATGTCTGGTTGGGAGTTTAGGACATGTTAATGGAGTTTGATGATTTTAGTTGGAAAAAACTCGTAGGCTTAATATGCTCTGGGCAAGACCTGCTTGGTTGATCGATTGACTTAAGAATCCTCCTAGAAATGGAAACTTCTTCCCCTTTTTAAATGTTAATCCAATCCCAATTTGTAAGGACCCTTGGGAATAATTCAAATATTATAATGGGGCTTGAGGAGGACTAGTAGGGTATAAGTAGGGTTTTACGGAAGACGATTTTATATGAGATTTAACCGTGGGATTTCAGGCGTATAAATTGAATGGGAACTCGTGTGTACATTAAATTAGATCTTGCGAGAATTAAGAAGGACTTAGACCAGTAGGGTATTGAGTGTACATATACTGATTTTATATTTAGCAAGAGTGTACACTTCGAGAGTCGAGAAGTAATTGAAGATTTGCGGTAATTGAGAAAATAAAAAGAATGATTTATTTATACGTATAAATCGGGAATAGTTCACATGTATTATGGGTCGTGGGTACACCTAGCTGCAAGATGTGAATATATATATATATATATATATATATATATATATATATATATATATATATATATATAAAGTTATTTATTTGTGTGCAATCATACCCGCGCTACTTGCTATCACGGAGGTTCCACGCCGGGATAGTCTTATGTCGATTGGACCTTTATAGGGGAATTTGACTTGTACCCTAGAACATAACATCCTTGGTACAGGCTATTCGAGAATGATAGTCAGACGGTCCTAAGAGATGTGAGGGTATGTGCTGACGTCTTAGTGACTTGGAACTATGTTTCGCCTCCATTATGTGTGTTTTGTGTTAATACAGTTCGAGAGTGATTTCGAACTAGTATTTCCCTTAGGTACGAGTGATATGGGGACGTGATAGTAGAGTATGTCAGCACCATAGACTTATGTGTGGTGCCCTACTAGTATATATATTATGGTTGATAAATATATGTATCTGTGATGAATCTAATGGGCTTGTAAATGGATAGAATTGAGTAATTAATATTAAATAAGTTAAGTGGTTGAGGACTTAAATCTAAATTGAGATAAATATAAGTGTCTTGGAAAATTCCTAATAAATGGGTCATCAGATATAAACAATGGTTATGCGATCACTTGGATTAGGCTTGGTGAATGAAAGTTGGGTTAGACTAGTTAAGTGGGTTAGGTTTAACTATGATAATTCGGTAGTACATGTGACACCCCGCCTAAAAAAATACTGGGTGATCAGTCCTATACCAAATTAAAATAGGAATCCTAGTTGGTTCATCCTTCGAATCACTGTCGAAACCTTTTTAAAACTTACTAACCACCTAGTATTCCAAAAAGCTGGTGCCAAATGTTATCTTATTAATTAAACCAAACAGTACATGCGGAAATAAAATAATCCATTCACACAACTGAATTAAATCAACTGAATTAATTATGACTACATGCCGAATAAAGCATCAGTCACCAAAGTAAATGATCCAATACAAATATTCAACACCGGAATAAAATAAATCTGAAAACTGAACTGAAAGTCTGGGAGACATGCCCTAAATAAGACTGGAACTGATAAATGATTCCTATTATAGGAATGAAAGAACGATGCGTCTAATCTAAGCTCCTACTAGCATCCACATATGCCGCAGCTCCGTGCCCCTAGAATAGAATATCAATCCTGGAGTCCCTGTTTTTGGACACCTAAAAGGTTTTGGAAATAGTTTTATAGCAAGGGTTAGAACCCAAAACATTTTGAAAATATTTAGCAAGTGAATTAACTACAGTAATTTAAAATGCATGAATGCGCTTCATATTTAAGTTAGTGTCGCATTCTCTTCAGGACATTCTCACCCCTACACTAAAGTGCACACCTAACGATTACCTTAACCCCACCTAGTTGCACTACCCCATCCAACTAGTCCTTGTAATCCTCCCTTGCCTTTCCACTCTAAATCGAGTATTATTATCCATGGGTTATAAGTTATCTCACTAATTAACTAAATTAATTTCCTTTAAATAATATCATATAACTATGACACAAGTTATATAAAACAATTACATCACACACTATATTATTACCCGCATATAATATTTACTACCATTATATACGTACCTTTACTAAAACATCCACACATAATTCATATGTATAACCATCCCTCTGAGTATACCCTCACCGGATGATTCCCCCTAAAATGCTATCTCACTAGGTGTGCTCACATAACCTAGTTCCCCAAGTTGAAATCGCTCACCAACCTGGTCCAAAATATAAACGTAGTGGAGGCGGTCATATTCCTTCCCTGAAAGTGAGACAAACCCCTCACCCATATACCAGACGCTATGACCTGGCGACATACTTACCCTACTCCTCAAGCTAGGAGATTCACCTACATCGCGCAACCTCCCTTGATAGCACTAGAGTATATAACTTAAATAAATATCTAGTCCCTGATATTTAATAGACACACGAAGTACACACATGTATATATATACTATCACCACACCGTATATGTATAAAATATAAATCCCGGCTTCACCGTGTATTAAAACCCGTAACACTAGCCTATATGTTCCCGAGTCTATGGTCTGACTCAAATTTAATTAATTCACTCCTTAATAATTTATTACTTTCCCGAGTCTACAGTCCAACTCTAATTTAATTAATTTACACATTAATTAATTAATACTAATCCGAGTCTATGGTCCGACTCTAAGTCAATTAATTTACACATTAATTAATTAACACCAATCCGAGTCTATAGTCCGGCTCTAATTCAATTAATTTACACATAAATTAATTAACACCAATCCGAGTCTATAGTCCGACTCACATTTAATTAAATTACACATTAATTAATTTAACACTTAGTGTCGCCCAACCATTTTACGTGGACTCGTTCACTTGGCGCGTACCATCGTTAATACCCGATTCTATATTTCGCCCCATAACTAATTAATTACACCTCAATTCGTTTAATAATGTAGTGCCACTCAACTACAATATCCGAACCTTTTCCGTCGATCCAAAACTAATTCCTACGAATTAATTCCCGAAATTTAATCATCCCGTGACATAGAATTATCACCATCCTAAACCCAATTAGAATTACCTAAAAGTGCCAAGAGTCATGCCCCTATTCAATTTTTCATCATTTAAATCAGCCCAAGACCCTTTTTCAATAATTATTTTCCATGTAATTAAAAACTAGCGTCTCTGCCAAAAATCCTGTATCATCGATCGATCAAACCCCCTTGGTCGATCGATCGATCGTCCCAGTTATCGTCTTCTCCAGCCTACTGTTCGGACATGGATGAACCCTAAATCTTTTATTCTCATTCCCAACCCTTACCCAATCACAACCAATATTTCATTTACATAGAAATATATTCTAAACTTCCTAGAAGACTTAAATCATTCATCAATTAATAAAAATCCCAAACTTTTCCCGAATTGGGTCTCACCCGGGTGTATCCTACGGAGATATGAATTCATCCCACTGATTCAAAATTTGTCACCAATATTTACTAATTATAATCCTACAATTGATTCCAGCAATCCCATATCCATAATCACCATTAGTTTAGTCTCAAATCTACATATACTAATCAAATCCGAAAACCTCCTTTTTAGCTATTTAACCCGCAATCAAAACAAATTTTTAATACACACACTATGATATGAATTGATTATCACAATTTAACAAATCACAACAGTTAACCACTTGCCTGAATTTGTTCGTAGAGTCGGATCCGTTATAGGGAATGGTTTGATGACGAACCCTCACTTTGTCCCTCGATTTGACTCCAAAAAGATCCCCAGTTTGCTCCTTGAATTGTTTCCTCTGTGTCTCTCTCAAATACTAGGTTTAGAATTGTATTAACTGCCATTCCCACTTACCCAATTAGGATTAAAACTCCAAATCTCGTTTTTGGCCTCATGGGTCTAACTAAAATGTCCTGAATCACCCCGTGTGGGCCCGTCTATGCCCAAAAATACCCCGAGACCTACTTACTACCCCCGAGTACTCTTTTCTGACTATTTTGACCCATCCGGACTCAACCATGCACTCATAATCGTCATCTGAAATACTTTATAACATTCTCCAATTTTGACCTAAAAAATGCGACGCACATTAATTCGAACAATTTAACTTAAAGTCGCCATTTAAAATTAATTCTTTCCACTCAATTAAATTCTTCAAATCATAAATTTAGTTTCTCCAATTTAAATATTTTTATTTCTCCCAAAAATAATTAAATACTAAATCCTCAAAATTACAGGGTGTTACATACTTCCCTCCTTACAAAGGAATTTCGTCCTCGAAATTAAGATAAGCCTAGTGCTCCAAGGTTCAAATATCACTCTCTAGTAATGTGCCTCTAAGCTCGCTATATCTATCTCTCCTGCTTCTAACTATAAATTACACAAATATGCAATATAATTAACCAGGGCGAACATACACTCTGTACCCGTGCTTGACCGCACAAAAGTTTCCTTAATTAACTCGGGTGCCCATACACCCTATCCCCATGCTTTACCGCACGAAAGTTACCCGACTATGCTAGCCGTGACCCGCAATATAACTTCCAACCCGTAGTCATATAATATATATGAATAATAATTGGGGTACCCAACCCATGTACTAATGACCAAACATCTTCCCACTTCCAATGTTGCGCTAAGTTTCATGCCTGGGACGTCTCGCAAGCGAAATCCAAACAAGGAACCCCCCAATACACTACTACCTAACATTATCGGTCGTTGGGATCTGTTAGACATTCATTCCATAATACGTACCCCCAAATACTTATCTATTAACACAAAAGAATACACGCCTACCCTTATGCTTCAAAAGACAACATAAAATACCGCGCCCTTACTATCACTAGTTCTTGCACAAAATAAACCTCGTGCTATCTCTCCCTGCTCGAACATAAATCTAACCACCCTGATTCACTTCAGTAAACACCCCTACTTACCGTGATAAAATATGAGAACAGAAGACCTCATTATGTGTCTATCGCACTACACAATACAACATATATATACACATATATATAGGCTAGATGCCCTCTCAGGTGATACCTAGTAGATATCATTCATACCCTGGTGTCATGAACACCAAAACTTACCCCCACTATCTACAATAGTTCAAATCCATCGCTATCTAGCCGATATAAAAATTATCTACCCTACTTCCATAATTCTCGAAAGTAGTAACCCCTCGCATAATACCAATCCCATCTCTGTGCATACCCCCACTCTCTCGTGGTTAACACTAAAGAAATCCACTATCCCACAGAAATATATGTAATATGGCTACTATAGCCAGTGCACCCATGAAATTCGACTTACCTGCAAACTCTAGTGAAAATAATTCTTATATTGTGACACCCTCACTGTCACTCAAAACATACCCCATGCCTATAGGATAAAAAAGATAATTGCCTCCACACTCTAGCTGCAATGACTGATCCTCGAGTTATTGAGCAGCTTCCCCCTGCCCGAACGCACCCATGACTTGTTGAATGGCTTTACATCCTGGACCTCGTCAGATAGTTGACCCCTATCACGCTAAAAACAATATCTCTTCACGTGTCCCGCTTCCCACAAATGAAACACCTCCTAATAAATTCACCCTGCCACAGATCCCTTCCTTGCTGGCCTTGTCAGAAGTCCGGGTCATCCCGTCGATAGCTGTAACACCCCGTATTTTCATGCTATAAATATTTAATTAATTCGGGAATTGAAAATTACTTGTGAGTCATAATTTTAATTGAATTAATTAGGGAAATTTTATTTAAACATTAATCGGGAAGTGAATGATTAATAATTAAGGAAAACTTATTTACTAAGTGAATAGTAATATTGTAATTATGTCATTTTGAGTATTAATGACAGGGTATGCACTTATCTCAACCGGGAGTCGGTATAGACTAAAGGAGGGTGGGGGATAAGTATTTTTATAAATTAATTCGAATGCCAATTCTGAGTGTACAGTTGAGTCCGGATGGGCTGAGATAGTCAGAAAAGTGTACCCGGGGGTAGCAAACGGGTCACGGGGCATTTTTAGACATAGTCGGGCCCACATGGGCGCATTTGGGTCACTTGGGCTTGGCCCATTAGGCAAAAAAGGGATTTAGGTTAATTGTTAAATTAGAAGAAATAAGGAAATGACTGAGGGGAGTTTAGAAAAGGTTAAGTGTGTTAAGGAACCCTATTAGCAGTTAAAGGCAGTTTTGGGATCACTAGAGAGCCAACAGGAATCATCTTCAACCTTGGAATTCGTCTCCAAATCAGACACTACGAAACCTAAGGCAAGTGGATAACTTGCAATAGTATTGAATCTGTTTTTCAATTCATATTCATGTGATGTGATTGATTAAAATTCTTTTTGGGTGTTCATGGCATAAACATGGGATTTTAAAAATAATAATCTGATTTATGAATTTGAGTGAGGATTCATGTAAAATCTGATAGTTATAAGTTGATACATATCTGGTAGGATGATATCTGGACAATTAAAAACGGATTTGATGATGGAACTTGGGGTGTAAATGGGTTAAGGGTTAAAGATGAATTTTTTCCCAAATTTAGAAATTGTAGTTAATGGACGAATTAATAATGTTGGTGGACATTCTGGAGGTTCCTAATAAGTTTTCTAACATGTATTGAGGTTAAGAGGGCTTGAGGTTACTGGTAGAAGAAACTAGGGTTTGAGAAATTTCGTTCATGGATGATTCTGTCTTCGAGAAGAAGACGAAGACATGCTCGATCGATCGATCGAAGGTCCGGGGTCGATCGATCGAAGGTCGGCAGAATTTGGCAGATTCGCCCAGTTATGTATATATGAGGGAATTTATATAATAACCTTTATGTAATTAATTATTGAGAAATTAATACATGAGTTAAATCTAATTAATCGTGAGTAAAGTAAATTATAATTTGAGGGAGTTTTTGGGTGACACGTCATGATTATAAATTCGGGAGTCGGGAATTCAGACTCGGGTGAGGTTATTTTGGGCTACGAGAGTAAGTCCAAATTTATGGTGGGGGCGACACCAAAGGTGACTAAATTAATTAATGTGCAAATTAATTAATAATTAGTGTTGGACCATAAACTCTTAATAAATTAAATAGGCTTGTGTTACAAATTTAGTACATGGTGTAGCCGGGGAATTTTATATATATATATATATATATATATATATATATATACGGTGTGTGATTTTATATATATATAGTGTGTTCATTAATATCAGAGATTGAATATTATTATTATATACTCTAGTGCAATAGGGGGAGGTTGCGCGTAGTGGATGAATCCCCTAGCTTGAGGAGTAGGGCGAGTATATTCCCAGGTCATAGCGTCCGTTATATGGGGTGAGGGGCATCTCACTTTTAGGGAAGGAATATGACTGCCTCCAATCGTATGTGTAACCAAATTAGTGAACGATTCTGATTTGAGTAACCATGTTATGTGAAAATACCTAGTGGGATAGCACTTTAGAGAAATTATATTATGTGAGTATTTTTACTCGGTGGGATATTAGTATTAAATGTTGTTTCAAGTATGGTTGTGAATACTGCAATATGATTAAATCTATAATTAGGTAAATAATTATATATGGGATAATTAATACATAGTGTGAAATGTATTATGTGCATAACAGGTGTGAGTGTTATATGAAATTAAAAAGGGTAATGATTTAATTAAGTTGACGTTTATAATAACTTAAAAATCATGATTTAAGGCATACTCGGTTAGAGTAGGTTAATTGTAAGGGTTAACATAAGTATTGGGTCAGGAGTGTAGGACCTAGGTAAATTAAATGGAAGCATTAGTAGTGCACATTAGAGGAGGAGTAAGGAAGTCCTCAAGAGAGTGCGGCACTAACTAAAATATGAAGAGCATGCATATTTATTTATTACTGCAAGTTAATCATTTGTTAAATGTTTTCAAATGTTTTTGGGTACTAACCCTTGCTATAAATTTTTTAAAAAACATTTTAGGTGTCCAGCCACAGGGATGCCAGGCTTGACTCTATACCAGGTATCCGTTGCTGCAGCAGATGTGGATGTTGCGGGGTTTTTCATAGACGCCTCCTTCTTTCATTCGTGTAGAGACTCTCTAGTAGTTATTTGAGCATGTCGCTCACAGTTCATTTATTAGTATTAGACTTGTTGAGATTGTCTTCTTGCCTTTACTTGTATTGGATATTTGGACCGATGGTTTATTCAGTTAGGTATTTTATTTGTGGATGATTATTGCAGTTAACTGTGATTGTGTATTATTTTATGTTCCCTATGAGTTTCATTTAATTAATTGAAGGATAAAAATTGTCACCAGTCTATTTTTCTCATTTAGGTGGTTAGTAATTAAAAAGACGACAGTGATGTAAGAATGGACCAACTGAGAAACATGTTCTAACTTGATTTAGGATTGATCACCCGGGGTTAATTAGGCGGGGTGTCACAGATGGTATCAGAGCATCAGGTTCTAGTGTCCGTAGGATCTGTGCGGCTTTCTACGTTTCAGCGTAGCACTCGGTTGTTATAGAGCCCTATTATTAGGACTGTCGATATATTTCTCGCTTGAGATATAATCGTATTTTTTCCGTGTATATTATTGTGTAAATTATGTACTTATACAATTCAATCTATTTCAGATGCCACCAAAGAGGCAGAGAACGGAGTGGGCTGAGGCTAGGGATGAGGTGAGAGAGGCTCATCAGGAGCCACAGATGCCGCCACCACCACCACCACCCGAGTTGATTTCCACTACTCAGGTGGCAGTGATAGTGGCCCAGGCAGTCGAGACAGCGGTGCATGTTATGGCAGCTCATTTTCCACAGCCCCAGACACCGCCTCCAGTGGCACTAGCAGTACAGGCTCCATTGGGGCCACTATCGTGGCAGTGAGTTAAGGAGAGCTTTCAGAAGGGTCACCCACCTGAGTTTTGAGGTAGCACCGATGTGGGGGAGGCTTGTGACTGGAAGAAGAATGTTCAGCGCCATATGCGCATGTTGGAGTGTGCCGATGTGCATAGGTAGATGCTTGCTTCCTTTCGTCTGTCGGAGGCAGCCTTACAATGGTGGGAGTCAGTTACCACCATTGATGAGAGAAATTTGATGATGACATCCAAATACGGGGTTCGGTTCGACCACAAATACTTTCCACCAGCGGTAGAGGTTGAGATGAGAAAGAAATTCAGTGATTTAGTACAGGGTGACCGATCAGTGGTAGACTACGAGGTATAGTTCACCCGATTGGCAAACTTTGTGCCAAATGAGGTGAGCGATGAGGAGCGGAAGAAATTGAGGTTTATGGATGGCTTAGCCTGGTGGATCAAGCAACATTTGATCGGGAATCCGGCATTAGTGACGTATACAGATGTCGTTAATTTCGCGCTTGTACATTACTAGGATCATCGCTTCCATGCGAAGGGGAGCAAGAGGACAGGGGAGACGAGCCAACAGGGTAAGGCAATTGCTAGTAGCGACACAAATGGTACTCAGCAGCAGACGGGCAGTCAGCAGGGGAATCAGGCTAAGAAGTTTAAGCCTGGTGGGTTCCGAACAGGAGGACAGGGGTTCAGGCAGGGGCAGTCAGGACCGAATCAACAGCAGGAGGTTCCTTAGGGCCGTCAGGGCCAAGGGAACAATGGGGGAGACCAGCAGGGCCAGGGCCAGCCGCGCCAGGGCCAATAGGGCCAACAACAGGGGGATGGTCAGAGATGCTATTTTGTCTGTGGCCAGCCAGGACATTTCAAGAGGGAGTGCTCATAGAGGGGCAGAGGTCAACAACAAGAGGCCCAATAGGGGCAACGAGGGCAAATACCGCCAGCAGCACCAGCCCCACCCACCCCACCACAACAGGGGCAGATGCACTACGGGCGTGTGTATAACGTCCGGGATGTTCCCAATCCCCTAGCGCAGCAAGCACCGCCAATAATTGAGGGTATTTTTCTCATTCATGGTTATGAGGGTATTGTCCTTTTTGATACGGGAGCATCACATTCATTCATTAAATTAAATTTTGCTAAACGGTCCGGACTACTAGAGATCGCGGGTAGTCTTCGGATGTGTGTAGAGTCACTAGTAGGTAGCGGGGCTATGATTCACTCAATTTGTTGGGGTGTGGACATTTCGATTGGGAGACTTAATTTAGCAGCGGACCTCTTAGTGTTAGATATGGAGGGGTAAGATGTCATCTTGGGTATGGATTGGTTGGCAGGTTATCGGGCGACGGTGGATTGCTACGAGAGGACCATTGTGTTCTCCATTATAAGGCAGGAGATGTTCTTGATAGCAATGCTGCTACCTGAGGGAGGGTCAAGCACACACTTGTATTACATTGAGGAGGATACCTCACAGGATGTGGTTATGCTGTTGGACTCAATCCTAGTGGTGAGAGACTTTGAGGATGTGTTTCAGGAGATACCAGGGTTGCCACCTAGCAGGGAAATCAAATTTGTAATCGATTTAGCCCCGAGGACGAGGCCAATTGCTCGGGCCCCATACCGTATGTCCCCTTCAGAGATGCGTGAGTTGAGGGAGCAGATTCAGCAGCTTCTGGGTCAAGGTTTCATTCGATGGAGTACATCGTCGTGGGGTGCACCGGTGTTGTTTGTGAAAAAGCGAGATGGATCACTACGGTTATGCGTGGACTATGAAGAGCTGAATAAGGCCACGATACGGAATAACTATCCATTGCCTAGGATTGATGATCTATTTGACCAGTTAAGAGGGGCGTCCTACTTCTCTAAGGTTGACTTGAGGTCAGGATATCATCAACTACGTATCCGAGAGGAGGATGTTCCCAAGATTGTTGTCCTGTCGCGATATGGATCCTATGAGTTCAGGGTGATGCCATTCGGGCCCACCAATGCACCAGCAGTGTTCATGGACCTCATGAACAGGGTTTTTAAAGATTTTCTCGATCAGTTTGTCATCGTGTTCATTGATGATATCCTGATCTATTCGCGCACCGAAGAGGAGCACGCAGAGCACCTGCGTATAGTGTTACAGACATTGCGAAATCACCAGCTCTATGCCAAATTTGGTAAGTGTGGATTTTGGCTACGGGAGGTTCAGTTTGTTGGCCACGTGGTGTTAGATAGGGGTATTGCAGTGGATCCAAGTAAAGTATCGGCGGTGAGGGAGTGGGGGCAGCCCATGACACCGACTAAAGTGCACGATTTTTTGGGATTGGCCGGTTATTACAGGCAGTTCATTAAAGGATTATCAAAGATTGCAGGCCCTTTAACGAATCTGACCCGGAAAGGGGTACCTTTCACATGGAGTGATCATTGTCAATTAGCTTTCGATGAGTTCAAGGACAAGTTAACATCTGCACCCGTGCTTGCATTGCCGAAAGGAGGATTAGAGTATTGGGTTTACACTGACGCATCGTTACAGGGACTTGGGGGTGTGTTTCAGCAGGAGGAAAGGTCTATAGCTTATGCATCCAGGAAGCTAAAGCCCCACTAGAAGAATTACCCCACTCACGACATGGAGTTAGCAGCGGTCATTTTTGCTTTGAGGATATGGAGACATTATCTTCTGGGGGAGCAGTTCACGTTATTCACGGATCATAAATCACTTCAGTATCTCTTCACTCAGAAGGATTTGAATATGAGGCAAAGGCGATGGCTATAATTTGTGAAAGACTACCAGTTTGATATTCAGTATCATCCTAGTAAGGCTAATGTGATCGCAGATGCATTAAGTCGGAGACCGACTGGGGAAGTATCTGAAGTCTGGAAAGCGAAGTGGAAAGAACTTCGATATGAGGACGATGTAGCCAGGGCTTGTATGTCAGCATTGTCCACCACACCTGAGATTATTATGCGGGTTGTGAGGGCTTAGGAAGAGGATCAGACCTGCCGGGATAGGGTGAGCCAGTTGCTAGCTGAGGGAGCATAGGGTTACTCGATCAGCTCGGAGGGAGGCTTACCCCTTAATGGGAGGTTGATTGTGCTAGAGGATGAGGAGTTAAGACATGCTGTTATGACGGAGTCTCATGGGTCGAGATTCGCGGTACATCCCGGTGGGGATAAGATGTATCAGGATATGAGGAGGCAGTATTGGCGTGAAGGAATAAAACGGGACATAGCAGAGTTTGTTTCGAAATGTGCCACATGTCAGCTCGTGAAATTTGAGCATCAGAGACCATCAGGGATGCTACAACCACTTGAAATTCCCATGTGGAAGTGGTAGAGCATCTCCATGGACTTCATTACTGGGTTACCGACATCGCAGAAAGGTCACGATTCCATATGGGTCATTGTGGATCGATTGACCAAAGTGGCCCACTTCCTGCCGGTTCGCACAGACTTTGAGATGATGCGTTATGCGCAGCTATTCATAGCATAGATTGTTAAGCTTCACGGGGTATCGATAAATATTGTGTCGGATAGGGACAAGATCTTTGTGGCCCACTTTTGTCAGAGTTTTCAGGAGGCCATGGGCACGGAGTTACGTTTGAGTACAGCCTATCACCCACAGACTGACGGACAGACTGAGAGAGTCAATCAGATGCTGGAAGATATGCTCAGAATATGTATATTAGACTTTGGGGGAGGTTGGGAGAAATATCTTCCTCTGGTAGAGTTTGCGTATAACAACTCTTACCAATTCACGATCGGTATGGCACCATTCGAGGCACTATACGGGAGACCTTGTCGTTCACCCGCTTGTTGGTTAGAGGTGGGGGATAACAAACTATTGGGGCCGGAGATTGTTCAGGACACATCTGCCAAGATAGAGCTGATCCGATGGAGGATCCGAATAGCTCAGTATAGGCAGAAAAGTTACGCTGATGCTTCACGGAGACATGTGGAGTTAGAGGTTGGGGATCAGGTATTAGTCCGGGTGTCCCCTATGAAAGGCGTGATGAGGTTCGGCATGAAGGGTAAGTTAGCACCGAGGTAAGTGGGACATTTCCCTATTATCGAGAGGGTGGGGCCTGTAGCCTCAGGCTGGGACTACCGGAGCACCTTCAACGGATACACGACGTGTTCCATGTGGCACCACTAAAGAAATATCGCAGGAGCGAAAGAGCCTTCTGGCACATCCCACTCGAGGAAATTGATTTACAGCCAGACATCTCATATGAGGAGAGACCGGTGGCTATTCTAGACCGTAGCGAGCGGATGTTACGATCCAAGGTTGTTCCATTAGTTAGAGTACAGTGGGGTCATCACAACGTTGACGAGTCTACCTGGGAGCGGGAGGAGGATATGCGGGAACAATATCCAGAGCTTTTTCATCACAGGTATGACCTAATTTCGGGGACGAAATTCCTTTGTAAGGGGGGAGTATGTAACACGCCATATTTTCATGCATTAAATATTTAATTAACTCGAGAATTGAAAATTACTTGTGAGTCGTAATTTTAAATGAATTAATTAGGGAAATTTAATTTAAACATTAATCGGGAAGTGAATGATTAATAATCAAGGAAAACTTATTTACTAAGTGAATAGTAATATTGTAATTATGTCATTTCGAGTATTAATGACAGGGTATGCACTTATCTCAACGGGATTCCGTATAGACTAAAGGGGGTGGGGGATAAGTATTTTTCTAAATTAATTCGGATGCCAATTCTGAGTGTACAGTTGAGTCCGGATGGGCCGAGATAGTCATAAAAGTGTACCCGAGGGTAGCAAACCGTTCACGGGGCATTTTTAGACATGGTCGGGCCCACATGGGCATTTGGGTCACTTGGGGTTGGCCCATTAGGCAAAAAACGGGATTTAGGTTAATTGTTAAATTAGAAGAAATAAGAAAACGGCTGAGGGGAGTCTAGAAAAAGGCTAAGTGTGTTAAGGAACCCTGTTAGCAGTTAAAGGCAGTTTTGGGATCACTAGAGAGCCAACATGAGTCATCTTCAACCTTGGAATTCGTCTCCAAATTAGACACTACGAAACCTAAGGCAAGCGGATAACTTGCAATCGTATTGAATCTGCTTTTCAATTCATATTCATGTGATGTGATTGATTAAAATTCGTTTTGGGTGTTCATGGCATAAACATGGGATTTTGAAAATAATAATATGATTTACGAATTTAAGTGAGGAATCATGTAAAATCTGATAGTTATAAGTTGATACATATCTGGTAGGATGATATCTGGATAATTAAAAACTGATTCGATGATGGAACTTGGGGTGTAAATGGGTTAAGGGTTAAAAATGAATTTTTCCCCAAATTTAGAAATTATAGTTAATGGACGAACTATGTTGGTGGACATTCTGGAGGTTCCTAATAAGTTTTCTAACATGTATTGAGGTTAAGAGGGCTTGAGGTTACTGGTAGAAGAAACTAGGGTTTGAGAAATTTCGTTCATGGATGATTCTGTCTTCGAGAAGAAGATGAAGACATGCTCGATCGATCGATCGAAGGACTGGGGTCGATCGATCGAAGGTCGGCAGAATTTGGCAGATTCGGCGAGTTATGTATATATGAGGGAATTTATATAATAACCTTTATGTAATTAATTATTGAGAAATTAATACTTGAGTTAAATATAATTAATCGTGAGTAAAGTTAGTTAGAATTTGAGGGAGTTTTTGGGTGACACGTCATGATTATAAATTCGGGAGTCGAGAATTCAGACTCGGGTGAGGTTATTTCGGGCTACGAGAGTAACTCCAAGTTTATGGTGGGGGTGACACCAAAGGTGACTAAATTAATTAATGTGCAAATGAATTAATAATTAGGGTTGGACCATAAACTCTTAATAAATTAAATAGGCTTGTGTTACGAATTTTGTACATGGTGTAGCCGGGACATTATATATATATATATATATACGGTGTGTGATAGTATATATATATATAGTGTGTGCATTAATATCATAGATTGAATATTATTATTGTATACTCTAGTGCTATAGGGGGGAGGTTGCGCGTAGTGGATGAATCCCCTAGCTTGAGGAGTAGGGCGAGTATATTCCCAGGTCATAGCATCCGTTATATGGGGTGAGGGGCATCTCACTTTCAGGGAAGGAATATGACCGCCTCCAATCGTATATGTAACGAAATTAGTGAGCGATTCTGATTTGGGTAACCAGGTAATGTGAAAATACCTAGTGGGATAGCACTTTAGAGAAATTATATTATATGAGTATTTTTACTCGGTGGGATATTAATATTAAATGTTGATTCAAGTATGGTTGTGAATACTGCAATATGATTAAATCTATAATTAGGTAAATAATTATATGTCGGATAATTAATACATAGTGTGAAATGTATTATGTGCATAACAGGTGTGAGTGTTATATGAAATTAAAAAGGGTAATGATTTAATTCAGTTGACGTTTATAATAACTTAAAAATCATGATTTAAGGAATACTCGGTTAGAGTAGGTTAATTGTAAGGGTTAACATAAGTATTGGGTCAGGAGCGTAGGACCTAGGTAAATTAAATGGAAGCGTTAGTAGTACACATTAGAGGAGGGGTAAGGAAGTCCTCAAGAGAGTGCGGCACTAACTAAAATATGAAGAGCATGCATATTTATTTATTACTGCAAGTTAATCATTTGCTAAATGTTTTCAAATGTTTTTGGGTACTAACCCTTGCTATAAATTTTTTTAAAAACCTTTTAGGTGTCTAGCCACAGGGACGCCAGGCTTGACTCTATTCCAGGTATCCGTTGCTGCAACACATGTGGATGTTGCGGGGTTTTTGATAGACGCCACCTTCTTTCATTCGTGTAGAGACTCTCTAGTAGTTATTTGAGCATGTCGCTCACAGTTCATTTATTAGTATTAGACTTGTTGAGATTGTCTTCTTGCCTTTACTTGTATTGGATATTTGGACCGCTGGTTTATTCGGTTAGGTATTTTATTTGTGGATGATTATTGCAGTTAACTGTGATTGTGTATTATTTTATGTTACGCATGAGTTTCATTTAATTAATTGAAGGATAAAAATTGTCACCAGACTATTTTTCTCACTTAGGTGGTTAGTAATTAAAAAGACGACAGTGATGCTAAGAATGGACCAACTGAGAAACCTATTCTAACTTGATTTAGGACTGATCACCCGGGATTAATTAGGCGGGGTATCACAATAGCCTCCCGTCCTAAATCGTTTGTACTGATTCCCCTGCTTGGAATCCTGCCCCTGATGTACCCCTGTCTGCTACTGGGATACCCCACTGGTACTGTTCCCTCCCATTTTATCCGACTGACTGGGTTGCACTCCCCTCCTGGTTCCTTTCATGTGGAAGCGATATTCCTGACAGTGCAGGAGTGCTGCATTAATGACATATGTATAAGCTACTAACGCGGGATTACCAATCAAATGTTGTCTAATCCTCCAAACTAACCCATCCATGAACTTTACTTTCTTTCTCTCTTCATCACTTACCGCATCCGGTACAAAATTTGCCATATGAGTGAATTATTCCTCCTAATCGGCCACTAAACGATCCCCCTGAGTCACCTCTCTAAATTTTCTCCTCATTTCGATCTCTACTACTGGCGAAAAGTACTTGCGGTCAAGCCGTACCTAAAACTATGCAAAAGTTAATGTATCCCTTTTCCTCAACTGTGGTGATAGACTCCCACCACTGAAGCGCTGCTCCCACTAACTTAAAAGTGGATAGCATTTGCTTTTGTACCTCATTGTAATCTACCATGCGTAGGTGACGGTGGATATCCCTCTTCCACTGACACGCTAGTACTACATTTGAACCCCCTCGAAACTCTGGTGGGTTTCCCTTTTGAAAGACCTCTCGTACTTGCTGCCACTCCGACTGCCTCGGGTGGGCCTAAACATCCGGTACCACTAACGCCTGTGGCTGATCTCGTGGAAAGTACCTTTCCATTATGATCATCGTCTCTTGAACTTCATGTGCTACTAATTCAGTTACATGTGCAGTTGAAATCATCTATGGCAGTTGATGCGGTAACTCTTGCTCCTGATGAGCCTCCCTAGTCTCATCTCCCCCTGCTGCCCTAGATGCTCTCTCTCTCTCCGGGAGGCATCTGAAATGATAATCAAATCATATGAGTTTACCCTCAAATATAAAGTACTAGGTAGAAGAACGTAAATATGCATACGTATGAGAATACAATAATCCTATGATAGGGTTCTACATCAAAGAACGCTAAGCTGAAACGTGAAAAGCCGCACAGATCCTAAGGACATTAGAACCTGATGCTCTGATACCATCTGTGATACCCCGCCTAATAAAATACTGGGTGATGAGTCCTATACCAAATTAAAACAGGAATCCCAGTTGGTTCATCCTTAGCATCACTGTCGAAAACCTTTTTAAAACTTACTAACCACCTAGTATTCCAAAAAGCTGGTGCCAAATTTTACCTTATTAATTAAACCATACAGTACATGTGGAAATAAAATAATACATTCACACAAATAAATTAAATCAATTGAATAAATAATGACTACATGCAGAATAAACCATCGGTGATGAATGTCTTATTTTGTATATTTTATACCCAAATTTATACCTTGTTAGTCCCATTTTGTTTTATTTAATAAGTTCTTAGGATCATTTTATTAAAAAGGGGAAAAAATGCAAGAATGATTGAATTCACAGGTAAAATGGAAATTTTAAGTCAAAAATGGGTGCTTCGATAATTTTATAATATTCTTGTGCTAATTTGTGAAAAAAAGTTGCCTAGTGAAATTTTTCCAGATAATCATGGAATTTGGTGCAAATTGATGATCAACTTGAAAAGGCGCGAAAAAGGTGATTTTTACGGTCATTCGAAAAAATGTTGACATTTAATATGCGTGTTGAGCAAGAAAAGATAAGACTTTTCTAGTTGGGGGGGGGGGGGGGGGGGATTGAAGAGGTAGAGATTAAAGAGGTGGAAATTAAAGAGGTGGAAATTGAAGAGTTCCACTAAAACCCTAATGCCTCACCGTAAGCCTATAAATAGAACCCTTTGGCTCATTATTTCGTGTGTAGAACAAGGATAGAATTCTATAGAGAATTTGGGAAATAGTTTTTTGTTCTCTTATCTTGAGAGTTTTATTTATAATTGAGGGCCAAGAATTGTATCTTTGTGGAAGGAATTTTGTCAACATCAATTGTAAGACACATCATTTGTAAGTTGTTTTATTAATGAAAATTGATATTCATTCTTGCAATTTTACGATGTCTTTCATTATGCTAGCGTAATTTCTTTACTATGACTAGGTGAAATTTATCATGTTTGATTAATATTGTGCGTGATTTAAATTCGTCTTCATTCCCGATATGTGCTAAAGGTCTTAAAAATTCGGTATTCATTTAAACCACATGAGAGTGTGTTTTAAACCTTCGGCTTTGTGTAAGAAAAATCATATTTTTATTTTTAAGTGTGATTACTTTTTGATGGATTATGCTCGCACTCGATTGTTTTGATAGTCCATGCTTAAAGACTATACTTTGAAATATACAAGTGAACTTTTAAGGGAATAGGGATTTTAGTCGTCTTAATTTAGAGACGTTAAATTTTATTCGGAACTTAACTCTGTTATCCTCCGAATTAAATACGACGAGAGTCGGTTTAATTTGAGTTATAAAATCGGGACTGACGAGTTTAAATTATTACATAATATTAGTTCAATGTGATAAATGGATCCAACGTCCTAGTTTTCACGCTCCCTTGATTATATCTCTCGTACTCCTAATTCTTGTTTGTGTTGCTTAGTTTAATATTACAACTCATCTCCAACACATAATTAATCTAGTTGGACAATCACAACTATTTTGAACGAAAAAAATTAACAAATCCTCGTGGGTTCGACCCGTAGTTACACCCACTATTCTATAATAGCCCGTGCACTTACGGTATTTTATAAAATTGACAACAATTGGTCACCAAAGTAAATGATCCAATACAAATATTCAACACCGAAATAAAATAAATCTGAAAACTGAACTAAAAGTTTGGGCGACAACCCTAAATAAGACTAGAACTGATAAATGAATACTACTATAGGAATGAAAGAACGATGCGTCTAATCCAAGCTCCTGCTAGCATCCACATATGCCATAGCTCCGTGCCCCTGGAATAGAATATCAATCCTGACGTCCCTGTGGCTGGACACCTAAAAGGTTTTGAAAATAGTTCTATAGCAAGGGTTATAACCCAAAACATTTTGAAAATATTTAGCAAGTGAATTAACTGCAGTAATTTAAAATGCATGAATGCGCTTCATATTTAAGTTAGTGTCGCACTCTCTTGAGGACATTCTCACCCCTCCACTAAAGTGCACACCTAACGATTACCTTAACCCCACCAAGTTGTACTACCCCGTCCAACTAGTCCTTGTAATCCTCCCTTGCCTTTCCACTCTAAACCGAGTATTATTATCCATGGGTTATAAGTTATCTCACTAATTAACATAATTAATTTCCTTTAAATAATATCATATAACGGTGATACAAGTTATATAAAACAATTACATAACACACTGTATTACTACCCGCATATAATATTTACTACCATTATATACGTACCTTTACTAAAACATCCACACATAATTCATTTGTATAAACATCCCTCCGAGTATACCCTCACCGGATGATTCCATCAAAAATGCTATCTCACTAGGTGTGCTCACATAACCTAGTTCCCCAAGTTGGAATCGCTCACCAACTTGGCCCAAAATATAAACGTAGTGGAGGCGGTCATATTCCTTCCCTGAAAGTGAGATAAACCTCTCACCCATATACCAGATGCTATGACTTGGGGATATACTCACCCTACTCCTCAAGCTAGGGGATTCACCCATATCGCGCAACCTCCCCTGATAGCACTAGAGTATATAACTTAAATAAATATCTAGTCCCTGATATTTAATAGCACACACAAAGTACACAAATGTACATATATACTATCACCACACCGTATATGTATAAAATATAAATCCCGACTTTACCGTGTTCTAAAACCCGTAACACTAGCCTATATGTTCCCGAGTCTATGGTCCGACTCAAATTTAATTAATTCACTCCTTAATAATTTATTACTTTCCCGAGTCTACAGTCCGACTCTAATTTAATTAATTTACACACTAATTAATTAATACTAATCTGAGTCTATGGTCCGACTCTAATTCAATTAATTTACACATTAATTAATTAACACCAATCCGAGTCTATAGTCCGAGTCTAATTCAATTCATTTACAAATTAATTAATTAACACCGATCCGAGTCTATAGTCCGACTCACATTTAATTAACTTACAAATTAATTAATTTAACACTTAGTGTCGCCCAACCATTTTACCCGGACTCGCTCACTTGGCCCATTCCATCGTTAATACCCGATTCTATATTTCGCCCCATAACTAATTAATCACACCTCAATTACTTTAATAATGTAGTGCCACTCAACTACAATATCTGAACCTTTTCCCTCGGTCAAAAACCAATTCCTACGAATTAATTCCCGAAATTTAATCGTCCCGTGACATAAAATTATCACCCTCCTAAACCCAATTAGAATTACCTAAAAGTACCAAGAGTCATTCCCTTATTTAATTTTCATCATTTAAATCAGCCTAAGACCCTTTTTCAATAATTATTTTCCATGTAATTAAAAACTAGCGTCTCTGCCAAAAATCCTTATCATCGATCGATCAAACCCCCTTGGTCGATCGATCGATCGTCCCAGTCATCGTCCTCTCCAGCTTACTGTTCGGACATGGATGAACCCTAAAATTTAACAAATCACAGTAGTTAACCACTTGCCTGGAATTGTTCGTAGAGTCTGATCTGTTGTAGGGAATGATTTGATGACGAACCCTCACTTTGTCTCTCGATTTGACTCCAAAAAGATCTCCAATTTGCTTCTTGAATTGTTTCCTCTGTGTCTCTCTCAAACCCTAGGTTTAGAGTTATATTAACTGCCATTCCCACTTCCCCAATTAGGATCAAAACTCCAAATCCCGTTTTTGGCCACATGGGCCTAATTAAAATGGCCCGAATCACCCCGTGTGGGTCCGGCTATGCCCAAAAATGCCCCGAGACCTGATTACTGCCCCCGAGTACTCTTTTTTGACTGTTTTGACCCATCCGGACTCAACCGTGCACTCATAATCGTCATCGGAAATACTTTATAACATTCTCTAATTTTGACCATAAAAATGCGACGCACATTAATTCGAACAATTTAACTTAAAGTCGCCAATTAAAAATAATTCTTCCCACCCAATTAAATTCTCCAAATCATAAATTTAACTTTCACCATTTTAAATATTTTTATTTCTCCCAAAAATAATTAAATATTAAATCCTCAAAACTAAGGGGTGTTACAGTACGTTAGGGTTGCACCCTAGTTGAGAGGTGAGAATTCTCAAGTAAATGTCGAGGTACTAATATGTATGTAATATCAACTGGTAAGCTTTTTAAATACTTGCTAAACTATTTTTAAAGTTATTTTACACTCGGGCCATGACCAATTTCCTGTTATCGTTTCCTCCTCTTGTGTGTGTGTGTGTGTGTGTGTGTATATATATATATATATATATATATATATATATATATATTACAGGTGCCCAGCCACAGGGGCATCAGGCCTAGATCTTTGGACCATTGACGTGCTGCAGCTAGTGTGGAAGTTGCAGGTCTATAGTGGACGACTCCATCCTTGTCTTTCCAGTGTTTTACTTAATTATTCTCAGTTAGGGCATGTGCCGCCCATTTTCATATTTCATTTAGTTCAGAGAGAGACTTGTACTCTTTATTATTTCAGGATTTATCTAATGTTGGGATTGTTTTAATTATTTCCCTGTCCTGCGATTGGGATTTATTATTTGGATTGATTAATCTAGCTTTGTTATCTCATTTTTATGGTTTGGTTTTAATATTATTATTTGAGTTCATGAAAATGGTTTCATATTAAATTATAGCAATATAACTTAATTCAAATATAAATGTTTTTCCACTTAGCTTAATTATTTATTAGGTGATTAATAAAGAAAAATTATTTTTCGACACTAATGCTAAGAATGAACCGACTGTACACTTTGATTTAATTTAATAAAGGTCTTATCACCCGATATTTAATTAGGCGGGGCGTCACAGGTGGTATCAGAGCATCAGGTTCTAGAGTCCTTTAGGATCTATACGGCTTATTATGCTTTTAGCTTAGTGTCCTTTGATATAAAGCCATATCTTCAGGATTGTTGTATTCTTATTTATGCGATTACGTCTTCAGATATTTGAGATTTGGTAATAATTGTGGACTAATAAAATTCCTTCTCGAGCCCCGAGGGATAGAAATGCCCAAATAGAGCAACCAACAGCTCAGGCTCAGGGAATGATGAATGCAACTGAAGTTACTACCAAAATAGCTTAGGCGGTAAATGCAGCTTTAGCGGTGGTGCTGTAGACCCCACCCCAAGTTCAGGTTGTGTCTCCAGTTCCAGCTCAGTTTCCCACTGCATGGGAGAGGGTCAGGGATGCCTTTAAGAGGTACATCTCTCGTAGTTCTCAAGTAGTTCTGATATTATCTTCGTGAGCCAATGGAAGAAAGATTTTCGGAGGCATCTTTGAATGTACGAGTGCACATACATTCCGAGACAGTTACTGTCTTCCTACAAGCTAGCAGGGGCCGCATTATAGTGGTGGGAGTCCACTACCACCTTGGAGGAGAGGGATAATATGACGATTCAGAGATTTTAGGTGCGATTCGACCGCAAATACTTTTTTTCTGCCGTGTAGACTGAGATGAGGCGGAAACTTTTGAATCTCAAGCAGGAAAGTATAACTGTCACTGAGTATGAGGAGGAGTTCATGAGGATGATTACTATTGTGCCAGATGAGGCACCTACCGAAGATAAGAAGATTCGAATGTTCATGGATGGTTTGACCTGGAGGATTCGCAAACACCTCTTGGGTAATCTGTCGTTGGGTACTTATACTAACGTGCTCAATGATGCCCTATTGCATTTCCAGGATAATCGCTTCCACCAATAAGGAAGTAAAGGAGCCGGACACTCCAACCACCGGGGACGAACATGAGATAGTAGTGCCAATGGGGCACCAGCAGCTGAGGGGCAGGTCTGTCAGGGTGAGCAGAGTTCCCATCAAGGGGACCCTGCTAGCGATTCTAATTTCGCAATTACAGGTAGGAATATGGAGGCTGTAGGTAGGGCGAGTAGGGCAAACATCGTTATCAGTAGGGCCAACATGGCCCACAGCAGGGCCATCAACGATATTAGTAGGTCCAGTAACGACATTGGAGGGGTGGTAACGGCCATCAGGGCCGGGGACAAAGGGGAGGAAATTACAGGGGCAGATGCTTTGGATGTGGCAAGAATAGTTATAAACGTCAGGATTGCCCTAAGGGGGACAGGGCCCCGCAACAACAGGGTGGCCGTCAGGAGCCACAAAGACCGATATTCCCAGCCTGCCACCTCACACCACCTCAAATGCTAGCCTTACCAGCCATCCTAGTCGTCTGAGTTCAATATGGACAATTACAGTATGGATGTAGTTATAACGTCCACCAGGCAGCAACACCGCAGGTGCCACCCGCAGTTGAGGTTAAGTTTCCTATCCATAGTATTATGGGACGTAATTTATTTAACACTGGGGCATCACAATGATTCATATCCACTAGTTTTGCACGGGCCACGGGTTGTTAGACTCGACAGAGAGTACAGTTACATGTGTAGACTCACAGTTGGGTAATGGGTCATTGATTTTCCTTATATGACGGGGAGTAGGTATAGAGATTGGGAGTCTGATTTTGCCTGCAGACATGTTAGTCTTAGATATGCATGAGTATGATGCCATTATAGGAATGCGTTGGCTTGCTGCTTGTAGAGCCATGATAGACTGTTTTAGTAGGAGTATTATTTTTGTTATTACCGATCAGGAGATGTTTCTGGTGGCGATGCCTTGTCCTAAGGGAGGGTCGTCCACCTATTTATATCACATAGAGGAGGAGACCTCTAAGGATTTAGTGATACCCATTTATTTGATTCCCGTAGTTTGTAATTTTTCTGACGTGTTCCAGGAGATACCGGTACTACTGCCTAGCCGAGAGATAGATTTTGTTATAGATTTGATACCGGGCACTCGGACAATAGCCCACGCACCATACCATATGGCTCTAGCTGAGATGAGAGAGTTACATAATCAGATTGAGTAACTATTAGGATAGGGCTTTATCAGTAGGAGTACCCCACCCTGGGGTGCTCCCGTGTTATTTGCAAAGAAAATAGATGGGTCGTTGAGATTATGTGTGGACTACAGAGAGTTGAACAAAGTCATAATATGAAATAAGTATCCGTTGCCCCGAATCGATGACTTATTCGACCAATTTATAGGAGCTACCTTCTTCTCAAAGATAGACTTGAGGTCAGGATACCATTAGTTATGGATTAGGGAGCAGGATGTGTCTAAGAGTTCTTTCTTGACGCGTTATAAATCTTAAGAGTTCCGGGTTATGACGTTTGGGCTAACCAATGCTCCAGCTGTGTTCATGGACTTAATGAACAGGGTGTTTAGAGATTTCCTGGATCAGTTCGTCATTATTTTCATAGATGACATTCTGATTTATCTCCAGATTGAGGAGGAGCATGCCGAGCATTTGAGATGGGTTCTTAAGACTCTACGAGAGCATCAACTATATGATAAGTATGAGAAGTGCGAGTTTTGTCTACGAGAGGTCCAGTTCTTGGGGAAAATTGTTTTCTCCAAGGGGATATCTGTGGATTTGGGAAAGGTGTCCGCAGTAAGGGAGTGGGGGAAGCCCACGATACTGACAGAGATCTGTAGTTTCTTGGGATTGGCAGGGTACTACCGGATGTTCATTTGGGATTTTCGAAAATAACAGGTCCATTGACTAATCTGACTCATAAGGGGGTACCGTACATATGGGATGACGCTTGTCAATTGGCTTTCGATGAGCTAAAGGAAAAATTGACTTCGACACCGATTCTTGCTTTACCCAGGCCAGGAGTAGAGTACCTGGTGTATACTAACTCTTCCCTACATGTATTTGATGGAGTACTTCAGCAGGAGGAGAAGGCTATAGCTTATGACTCCCGCAAGCTTAAGCCTCACGAGAGGAATTATCCCACCCACGACTTGGAGCTAGCAACAGTCGTGTTTGCCTTGCGAATTTGGAGACATTACTTATTGGGGGAGAAATTTCGCCTGTTCACAGACCACAAGTCACTACAATACTTGTTCACTCAGCAGGAGTTGAACATGCGTCAATGCAGGTGGCTTAAGTTTTTGAAATATTATTAGTTTGAGATGCAGTACCACCCAGGGAAGGCTAACGTAGTTACTAATGCATTGCGCCGCATGCCAGTAGGTGAGGTGACAAATGTGTGGAAGGCAAAGTAGAAAGAGTTGGGCCATCAGGAGGCAGTGGATCGATCCTTTATATCTGTCATGATAATCACACCAGATATTGTTACGAGGGTGATCCAGGCCCAAGCAGATGATTTGTTTTACCCAGATCAAATTGTACAGCTTCTAGTCGAGTGCACGGAGTCCTACTCAGTAATTTCAGATGGAGGATTGCGATTTAATGGGAGGCTAGTTGTCCCGGAGGGTGAGGACTTACTTCATGAAGTAATGACTGCGTCGCATGGATCTTAATTTGTGGTACATCCCGAAGGGGATAAGATGTATCAAGATATGAGTCGACGGTATTGGTGGAGTGGGATGAAGAAGGACATTGAGGAGTTTGTGTCCAAGTGTGCCACCTGTCAGCTAGTAAAGGTAGACCATCAGAGACCGCCAGGGTTACTTCAGTCACTAGATATCCTTATGTGGAAATGGGATATCATTTCCATGGATTTCATCACCGGGTTACCTACATCACATCGGGGTCACGATTCTATATGGGTAGGGGTGGATCTCTTGACCAAAGTAGCGTATTTTCTGTCAGTGCGGACAGACTACACTACAGGACAGTATGCCCATTTACTCATTGCCGAGATAGTGAGGTTACATGGGGTGCCCCTAGATATCGTGTCCGACAGAGATAAGATTTTTGTGTCACGCTTCTGGGAGATCTTTTAGGAGGCCATGGGAATCGATATGCGGTTGATTATGGCATATCACCCGCAGACAGATGGAAAAATTGAGCATACAAATCAGATGCTGGAGGATATTCTATGCATGTGTTCCCTTGATTTTGGAGGACGATGGGAGAAGTACCTTCCTATGGCAGACTTCTCTTATAATAACTCCTACCAGTTTACGATTGGCATGGCACCTTTCGAGGTGTTGTATGGCAGACCTTTTAGTTCTCCCACTTATTGGCTAGAGGTGGGGGACAATAAACTACTTAGGACAGGGGTGATTCAGGAGACGTTATCCAGGATTGATTTGATCAGAAGTGTCATTCGGGTAGCCCAAGAAAAGGCAGAAAATCCACGCCGATGCAAAGAGATCTTTCAAGCAGTTCTGTGTGGGAGACCAAGTATTACTGCAAATGTCTCCTATAAAGGGAGTAATGAGGTTTGGGAAAAAATAAAAATTGGCTCCGAGGTATGTAGGACCATTTCCTATTATCGAGAGGATTGGACTAGTGGCATACAAACTTGGGTTGCCGGAGCATTTGCACCGTATTCATGATGTGTTCCACATTTCGTCGTTGAGGTGGTATCTTGGGGATGATTTGGCCCACACTCATATTGCTATAAATGAGATTGATTTTCATCCCGACAGTTCTTATGAGGCGAGACCAGTGGCTATCCTAGACCATAATGAGAGGAAATTGAGGTCAAATGTAGTCCCACTTGTACGGGTCCAGTAGGAGCATCATAATTTAAAGGAGTTCACTTTGGAGCGTGAGGCAGATATGCGCGAAAAGTATCCAAAATTGTTTTTCCAGATATGCCTTACTTTTCATGGCATTTAATTATGGGATTAATTAAATTAAATTCGGATAAATTAATTTAATATTAATCCGGATTTTAAAATAAATATTTACTAGCGTGCCGAGAGTTAGTAGTTATACATTGGCTATTACTAGATGAGATTGAATTTATTAAAATTATCGCGAGTAAATAGTACAACAATCATATAAATTAAGTCAGGACGAGCATGAGTCGTGTCGAGACTAAATTAATGGAATAAATAGTAGTTTAATTATAAGCCACCCGTAGGGTCAATTCGAGTGTGCCAATGTGTTCGAAAGTGTTGAGATAATCAGAAAAGTGTACCCAGGGGTTTAGTTTGGGTCTGGGGACATTTTTAGGCCTAACCGATAATCGGGGAGGGCATTTTGGTAATTTTCAATTTTAGGCCTTAATTATGGACGAAAATTAAAGTGTTATATCTGATGAGAGTTAGAGACCTCGAGGGTTAGAAACATTGGAGTTGCAGAGAGGCTACGAAAGAGAGAAGAGAGAAGGCTTACGAGGAGGAGAGGCACCAACCCTACATCACTCTCACCAATTCCACCACTAACACGTAGATCGGAAGAAGGGGATCGCTCCTATACCACATTAATTCGTCAAATAAGACCTTTGATTTCTAGGCAAGTATCTAACTCATTGTTCTTTATTTGATAACACATCCATGTTAGTGTAGGAATTAATTAATTTATGTCTTCATGAAAAAAATGTTGTTGGGAGATTATTATTGAAATTATGGAGTAAAAACCATGTTAGGATGAATATCTTATTATATGTAGAATGTTATCCACGAAATTGGATGCCCAGTAGAGATAAAAATTTGGAATTGAAATGAGTTCTTGAGAAAAATTGATGAATTAGGGTTAAATGATAATTTCTTGAATAACACCATTTGATGACTAATCTTGAGGAATTAATGAATGTTTTACTTTAGAAATCATCCATATTGGTTTATATAACATTCATGATGTTTCGTTGGGATTTTGGGACATGTTAATGAAGTTTTGATGATTTATGTTAGAAGAAACCCGTAGGCTTAATATGCAGAATTCCAGACCTGATTGGTCGATCGATCGACCCAAGAATGTCGATCGATCAAATGGATCAATCGATCGACCCCCTTTCATCGATCAATCGACTCCTCCTGAAGATGGAAATTTCTTCCCCTTTTTAAATGTTAATACAATTCCAATGTGTAAGGACCCTTGGGAAAAATTTAAATATTATAATGGGACTTGAGGAGGACCAATAGGGTATAAGTAGGGTCCGGGGAAGACGATTTTATATGAGATTTAACCATGGGATTTTAGGGGTATGAATTGAATGGGAAATCATGCGTACGTTAAATTAGATCTTGCAAGAATTAAAAAGGACTTAAAATAGTAGGGTATTGAGTGTACATCTACTGATTTTATATTTAGCAAGAGGGTACACTTCGAGAGTCGAGAAGTAATTCAGGATTTGCGATAATTCAGAAAATAAAAAGAATGATTTATTTATACTTAGAACTCGGGCATAGTTCGCATGTATTATGGGTCGTGGGTACACCTAGCTGAATAATGTGAATATATATATATATATATATATAAAGTTTTATATTTTTGTGTAATCATACCCGCGCTACTTGCTATCACGGAGGTTCCGCACTGGGATAGTCTTATCTCGATTGGACCTTTATGGGGGATATTGACTTATACCCTAGAACATAGCATCCTTGGTACATGCTATTCGAGAATGATAGTCAGACGGTCCTAAAAGATGTGAGGGTATGTGATGACCTCTTAGTGACTTGGAACTATGCTTCGCCTCCATTATGTGTGTTTTGTGTTAATACAGTTTGAGAGTAATTCCGAACTAGTATTTCCCTTTGGTACGAGTGACACGGGGACTTGATAGCAGAGTATGCCAGCACCATAGACTTATGTGGGGTGCCCTACTAGTATATATATTATGGGTGATAAATATATGTAAGTATGATTAGATACTGTGCTTGTAAGTGTATAAAATTGAGTAATTAATATTAAATGAGGTAAGACCATTTGTAACTCCCCGTGCGCCCAAATAAATACCCGATGTGCTACTGCGATAAAACTAAACTAAAACCATCAACAAAAGTATAGAGCATCTAAATCTCCACAATTTAAATACAGCAAATCCATAATTCTTCTATTTCCCCAATAGTGATTACAGTAATGTTTCACTCAAAATACATAATTATCAAACTATAATTACACCACCAATTTATACATCAAAAATAAATCTTCCAATCCAACCTTTAAAATAATTCTCCAAAATAGTCCATAGCGTCCCAATCCACGCTAGCCCCCCACTAAAAGAAAATATGGGGAAGTACACAATATGACAGGAATAGATGCTCAAAAATAATTAGCACAATAAATAAATCGCAACAATGCGAATCGCATGTACAAATCAAATTCATTACTCAAGAATTATATCAAATAAATTTCTCAACCTCTATATATACCTTATCCCATAATTTCCAAATGTGGACAATTTCAAGATTTAGTCATTTAGGGCGCCCACACACCCTATGTCTCGCACAATAATTCACAATTCAAATATAATTTTCTTAAATCAATCTTCACATTAGGATTAGGCGATTCTACGAGCCTTAATCATAATAGAATTATCAATTCTGATTAAATTATATATATGCACTTTAACCAAGGTACGAAACCCAGGTACTATTATCCAAACTTCTCTCCAATTCCCGACGTTCGCTAGTTTCATGCGTGGGGTGTCTCGCAAAGGGAAATACAAACAAGGAACCCCCTCGATACACTACTACCTAACATTGTCGATCGTCGAGATTCGTAAGGTCTTTAGTCCATAATATGTACCTTCCCACAATTTTCATATGTTGACACACAAGCCTACGCGTTCACTCTTATGTCCCTAAAATAACATGAAACATGGCACTCTCATTATCCTAAGTTCTCGACGCTATATATATTACGAGTTATATCACTTGCTCGATACCGAATACGATATATCCTGGGTTACATCTAAATAAATCCCTATGTACTGGGATTACATATAGCTTGACAACTTACCCCCTGAAGTCTACGATATGATGAAATTTTCATATATATATAGGCCCAACCTTATTTCAGGTGGCACCTCACCAAAGTAATATTACTTACCCAGACTAGCCAACACGATAGTCTTATCACTCATTCTACTATCGTTCTAACATTTAGAAATAAATCACTACACATTACCATAATAAGCTCGACTTTGCTAACTCAATGAAATAGTAAGTTATAACAATAAAATATGCCTTTAGAGCCCACCCGCCTCACTCACGGGTGACATCCAAAATCCCCATTAACCATGATAAATACATCTATAACCACACTATTAAAACCAACGTACCCACTAAACTCGACTCGCACTCGACTTTTATTGTTAACAATTACTATATATATATATATATATATATATATATTAGGACACACCCAAGTCATTTGACCTAATCATTTTCTTACAAGGATGAAACAAAACTTCATCAGGCTCATTTAATCGTAAGGTACCAACACGTAGCTGACAATACGACCCATGAGCATCCGAAATCTTTAAACATCTAGGATTTCATCCAATAGTTGTACCATCCTCGTTGTGGACAAATTATTCTGTCTCGCGGCTCACACACCCATCACTGAAATGTTGGCCTAACATCTATAGGCCTCACTTATGGCTTTACTGGCCACCCTATTTCTTCTTGGGGCCCTATAACATTGAGGACTTAATATGCTTTGTTACCGAGGACTCCACAGGTCTTGCCTAAACCCACCACTCTCTCGAGTTGTAGTTTCTTGGGCCCAATTGTTCCTCTAAAATCTCACCCCTACAGTCGTCATGCATAATTGGTATGTTTTACTATTATAAAATCTTATCAGTTACACTTCTCAACGTGGGTACCTACAACACTGGTGGTCCCATTCTCTACACATAGGGGAAACTTCCCGAGTCATTTCCCATCACTGGTCCCACTGACCATTTTGGAATATCCTTCCATCGAACTGCTCCCAATTGTTCTTTGGTTGTCCCATTGGCTATGCGTGACTTTCGAAAATCATGTGTGCTTCAAGCACCAAACATTATAGGACGACCAACGAGGTCCAAAAGAAGGACTATATGAGAAGAAGCCTGACAGAAGACGTAGAATAACATGGGAATGGTGATCATGATAAAAGTCACCGTGAGTAATATTTAAGCAAGTGAAAATGGAATTATCACTCAGGAATAGTGGGTTCTCCAGGAAAAGTTGTAGGTAAAGGTGGAGCGATTTCAGGATCACCTATCATAGTCGAAGAGGGAGAAATCAAAAGGACTCTTTTGGAAGGTCATGGGTTAAGATGCGGAGAAGAAAGAGAGAAATGCAACAGGACAATGGAAGTAGAAAACCCGTAAGAAATTGTGTAGAGTGGAGAGTAGCGACACTCAGAATTAAAAATTGGAGTTAAAATTTGTGGCTCCTAGGGGAGACATAAAGTGATTAGAGTCAATCACCGCATATAAAGAAGAATGTTTGAAATTTAAAGGGAAAATTGGGTACGATTTGACCGTGGGATCTTCCATTCGATGCTATAATAAGGATGAAAGTGAAATTTTAAAACTTAGCATAGTGGGTTAGATAGAGATAGATCACGAGGGACAGGTTGGGTTGCATAACGAACTTCGTACCTAGAAAGGGGGCATAGAATAAAAAGGGTTTATAGTTGACAAAGGACCATGTGTAGAATACGAGGATGTATAAGAAATCCAACTAGAATAACTAATGTTGATGTTATCAAGGTTTTAAGTTTGCAAGTTATTTCATCACTTCCGAAAGAAGTGAGCTAGGAGGGTTAGAGAATTTGGCCAAAAAGCAAAGACTGAACTTAACGGTGTTAGTGAAACACCACATGAGAGTATGCCCAATAGGGGAATCACCTAGAATATTTTGATTGATTAACTTCCTACAAACTGATGATGAAGTCAATCAAAACTGTAGAGGCCAACAATAGTTCCCAAAGGCCCGCATAGCCAAAGGGACAACGAAAGAACAATTAGGACCAGTCCGAGGGAAGGACATTCCAAAATGGTCAGTGGGACCAGTGACGAGAAATGACTAGAGAAGTTTCCCCTATGTATAGAGAATGGGACCACCAGTGTTGCAGGTACCCACGTTGATAAGTGTAACCGATAAGATTTGAGAATAGCGAAACATACCAGTTAGGAATGACAACTGTAGGTGTGAGATTTTAGAGGAAGAATTGGGCTAAAGAAATTACAACCCAAGAGTGGTGGGTTTAGGCAGGACTAGTGGAGTCCTCGGTTACAATAGCGTATTAAATCCTCAGGGTCATTGGTGCCCAAGAAGAAATAGGGTGCCCAGTAAAACCTTAAGTGAGGCCTAGAGATTCTAGGCAAACATATCAGTAATGGGTGTGTGAGGCGCATAACAGAATAATTTTCCCACAACGAGGAGGGGTAATTATTGGATAAAATCCTTGATGTTTAAACATTACGGATGCTCATGGGTCGTGTTGGAAGCTACGTGCTGGGACCCTACGATTAAGTGAGCCTGATGAAGTTTTGTTTCATCCTTGCAAGAAAAGGATTAGGTCAAATGACATGACTGTGTCCTAATATATATATATATATATATATATATATATATATATATATATATATACTAGCGTATGGCCGTGCCTGAAGGCACGAAGAAATTTTCCAAAGTACGTAATCACAAAACGGCGACAATGTTAAATTTTAAAAAAAAATGGGCATAATCTACTTTGTTTATGAAACTATTCACCCTGCTTAACAAATAACAAATAATTCAACATCCAAATTGTCTAAATTCTTCAAACAAATTCACATATAAAATGAAATATACAATATTCACCAATCAAATTAACTGTGTCTCAAAAAAATAAAGTGTCAATTTAATAAAAAATTGGGCATAGTCTCCTTTGTTTATTGGACTATCCACCCTATTTAAGGAGTAACAACAAATCCGACAAATTAAAAAAAATCCCAAATTCGGAGATGGGAGCTAGAAGGTAGGGAAAGGAGAATGTGGGACTTCCTCAAAATGTTTGTGCCATGGTGCTTCTGGATTAGGTGCTACTACTGATGTCTTCCTATCCTTCTTCCCACCTCTAGCCATGATCACTCTCTCCCTCTTGATTTTCTCTACGATTTGACAAACAGTAAACGTAATTAATCAGTTTCTCGAACAAAGATATAGTCACATAAGTAAATATATAATCACATCCAATTGGATTACCTCTTTTATAAAAAAATGCAGTTTCGAGTTTGATCCCATCATATTTTGTCTACAAATAAAACAAGTAACAATATTAAGAAAAATGAACTATTTGAATAATTGCATATGCATATATGCGAGTGCATATATGTAGTGTGTGTGTGTGCGCGTGTGCGTGTGAGTGGTAAAAGAGGGATGGGAGGGTACGGGTAGGGGGCGCGTGTGCGTGTGTGCATGTTTGTGTGTGCACGCGTGTGCGAGTGGGGAAGGGGGGAGGGGACGGGCAGGGGCGCGTGTGTGCGTGTGTGCGCACGTGTGTGTGTGGGGGGGGGGGGGAAGGGGGGAGGGGATGGGGCATGTATGCATATATGTAATATATATATATGCATATGCATATATGTAGTGAGAGTGTGAGAGTGTGCGTGTGTGCGTGCGTGTGTTTGTGTGCGCGTGTGAGTGGGAAAGGGGGGAGGGGACGGGCAGGGGGCGTGTGTGTGCATGTTTGTGTGTGTGCGTGTGAGTGGGGAAGGGGGAGGGGGCGGGAAGGGGAAGCATGTGTGCGTGTTTGTTTGTGTGCGCATGTGTGCGTGTGTTTGGAGGGGGGAAGGGACGGGGCAGGGGACGCGAGTGTGCGTGTGTGCATGTTTGTGTGTGTGTTTGTGTCCGCGTGTGTACGTGTGTAAGTGGGGAAGGGGGAGGGGACCGGCAGGGGCGCATGTGTGCGTGTGTGAGTGGGGAAGGGGGGAGGGGACGGGAAGGCGGCTCATGTGTGTGTGTGCGTGCGCATGTGTGCGTGTGTGAGTGGGGAAGGGGGGAGGGGACGGGGTAGGTATGCATATATGCATATGCATATATGTAGTGCGAGCGTGTGCTTGTGTGCGTGCGTGTGTTTGCGTGCGCGTGTGCGAGTGGAAAAGGGGGGAGGGGAGGGGCAGGGGGCGCGTGTGTGCCTGGGGAAGGGGGAGGGGACAGGAAGGGGGAGAATGAGTGCGTGTGTGTGTGTGTTTGTGTGCGCATGTGTGTGCGTGTGTGTGTGTGTGTAAGGGGGAGGGGACGGGAAGGGGGCGCGTGTGTTTGTGTGCGCATGTGTGAGTGGGGAAAGGGGGAGGGGACGGGAAGGGGGCACGTGTGTGCGTGTGTGCATGTTTGTGTGTGTGCGTGTGTGAGAGTGTATGTGTGTGTGTTTTCGGCATATATGCCTTTGTTTATATGCATATAGATGATAAAATACAAAATAAAATAGAGAGTATACCTGTTCTAGGGTAAATCCAAGAGTGGGATATACAAAACAAACCTCCTGACACTCATATTCAGTCATTCGATCCGTTACGGTTGCCTTCGGTTCCGATATCACGTAGGACTTTAAATAATTGTCACCTGAAAGAGAAATAACATATCAGAATTATATAATTATTAATATGAAACTAAATGAGAGATTTAGAAATAAAACATACCATATGCTCAGTGCATCCTACTTATAAGTTCATCCATTACAACACATCCATTACAACAGTGATGAGAACTTTACTTTTCTTAATAAAAATGTCAACCCAAACAAATCACACTAATTGTTCTTATGAAACTCAGTGCATTCTACTTAGTCTTACTGCATTCTAATTGCATTCGACTTAGTCTTACTGCATTCTCATAAATGAAATGAAACACATTATGAGTATTTACTACAATTACCAAATCAAATCACACTAAAATCAAATGAGAATGCCAATGCAACATGAAAATTATAACAATGAACACCTTAATTTCAAATTAAAACCAAAATTGACTTACCTTTATACAATGAAATTCCTTAGCTTGCAAAATGAATGAAATTCGTTAACTTGAAAAATGAATGAACATTTAATAGGCTTTAGCGAATTTCCGTACCTGAATGTCACAAAAAATCATTGAAGATCTAATATAAGGCTTCAAAAGGAGAAAAAAACTCACCTCAAGAGAACCACCGGTTGAAACCAATGCCAACTTTTGGGTTGTTATCCAAATCAAACACACATTTTTCCACCTGCACAGTAAAATCCATGTATGTTAATAATACTGGTATAATCAAAATGAGAATGTAAATAAAAATGGGATTGTGAATCAAGTATGAGAGGACTAATCTCGCTTACAATCAAGTATGAGAGATCAATTTGTTATGTGGGCGCATCGCCCTTTGGCTTCCGTTCAATCACACTGCGGAGATTAACACATTATGATAAACATAATAAAAATGATGTGTATTACTAAAATGACACATGGGGATATCTGATGAGGAGATTCAGTCTTTATATCTAGGAATAGATTGAATCCACCCAGAACGAAATGCAGAACAGAGGACAAACACATGGGGATATCCTAGTGTTGCCTACTGTTAATTGTTACACAAAACGAAATGCAAAACACATGAGTGACTAAAGCCTAAATCTGGTGGCAATGGTTGTTTACTGAACACAAACATAGGCCAAAAATATTTCAGATAGTATATGAAAGAATGAAATGATGCACAAACATACATCAAAAGGATGAAACTGTTTTTGTTGAATTCATATTAATGCACAAAAGCTCGTTTGGAATACATAAGGTCAAACGTGTCATTTTTCGTGCACCTCGGGAGAAACAGAAATAGAAACAGAGTAGAAAATTAAAAAAAATAGTTAAAAGTAAATAAAGTACTGAATGCGGTGAATTTTTGTATAACATGATTGACCTTTTCAATCTGTGCTGTGTTGTTAATGGCTTCAATCCTTGAGGCCTTGATGGTTGATTGAAAATCATCACAAACTAATCTTCTTTTGAGGTTTTTTGTTCCAGTTCGTCAAAATCTTATTACAAAAATACATTCCAGAGCAAAAGCTAAGAATCCGGATAAAAATAGTCTAGTTTTTAAAATTATGACCATTTAATCACTACCAAAAATAATAAGAAATGATCAATTTCGTCAAATACCTCAAACATTAACTCCACATGTATGATTTAAATACCTCAAACATAAATAATAAAAAAAATATTCTATATAAAAAAAAGTATTCTACACATAAATAAGTTTTGCCACCACCATGTATACGTCCTGATTAGTCACTGGTTCAACATTACACTGAGTGCAACTATTGATTTATATCTGCAACATAACTCAAATAACAAAAGAAAAAATGATTTAAAACCATAAAATAATGTTGCTTCCCAAATTTTACTTAGTTAAAGAAGTAAATTTGAAATCCTTACTCGGTCCCCGAATAAAATCAATGCCCATTATCATTGCCACACTCTAAGTTCTGTTCACTCTCCTTGTCGAAATAAGTGGCATGTCATATGGGCAGAAGTGATCTTCGATGACAATGGGTATGCTGTAATAAAGAAACCCCATTGGCACCAATATTTAGCATATAACTTCGATGACAGTGGGTATGAAAACATTATCTATTATGGCTTAAAGCTCTGTTTAGATATGTAAATGACTGTAAATGGTCAAAGACCCTTCATATTGTGCATCAAAGAGAATATGTTAAGACTTACAACACCAGTGACAATACATGAAACTAATGAAAGTTTAATATGTTAAAACTTACAACACAAGTGACAATACATAAAACTAATAAACTAATAGATATAGCAACAAAATGAAAGTCTTGTAAACTAATATACATAAAACCATAATACGCAAATGCAAGTCTTGTAAGAGAAAAAAATTAATTAACAGGTTGTAGTTAAACAAATTGAAATCTTATTGCAATTGTTCCAATGACTCTGTATGAAAATTGTGAGTCTTGTAAGAGAAGAATTAACAAACCAACTGTAAATAGTGCCTCAATTATATATGATTCTGAAAAGATTGTCCATTCCGGATCTCTACCCCTGCAGAAGTACTTCACAAAAATAATTTGAAAACACTCTAAACCTTGCAAATGATCCTAGTCACAAAGTCCTAAAAAAATGGTAAACAAAACAAAAAGAAAAAAAAAGAGTGGAAGACTCGCCTGCAAATGAATCAAAGAAGTGCGCCGTAGGATTTAATAATGAGAATGGAAATATCTGATTTGAGTATCTTACAACTTTAGTTAGAAATAAATACACACAAATACCTCAATTAATGCCCTAACACTCACATATATACAAAATCAGGTGCATCAAGGGACGATGATAGTTAAATAAATTCATATCTGAAAAATGATTGTAACAAAAAAAAAAGATCTGAAAAATGACGACGATAGAGACGTGAGCATCTTACCTAATTGAAAGTGGGTTTGAGAGAGAGAGAGGAGGGTATTATGACTTGAATAGATGTCTTGAGGAAGAGAGTACCATTTTATTTTGGGGGGACATTCAAATTAAAGCTGAAATCCCCTTGAGCCATGTGCTTTTGACGGAGCCGAGAGCTTCCAGTTGATGGAGCTGAGGGCCTTGTGCTGTTGACGGATTCAAATCTGCAAAAAAAACTAACAAAATCAAAAGAACAAACAAATCAAAATCATAGCCATCGAAGCTCTTTGGGGTTTCTCTGGCGTCACTCCCCCGTCCTCTTGACGGAGCCGAGAGCTTCAGTTGAAGGTTTTGGTTGTTTGTTTGGGAAGATAGTTTTGGGTTGGCTTGGGGGAGACAATAATGTCTAAGGAGAGAGAGATAAGAAATCGTATGGGGTTTTTTGAATGTATGGGCGGGGGGTGTCAAGAAGTTGTCTTGTGGTGTTTTTACCGAAGTAGGTTTGTGTTTGAATTAAAGTGATAGTGGGAGAATTAATTAGTGAGAAGAAAAAGAGGGGGAATTTTAAATTTTAAGGGATAAAATAGGTAATGGTGAAATAGAAATAATGTTGCATTTGAAATTAATGGAGGGAGATGATCTTGAGCATTCATTTTGAAAAAATGTGTAAGGAGGTGGCATCGATCCGGACCGTTAAAAATATACACATTTTCAAAAACCAAGCTCCCATATTATATTAATATATATATATATTAATTGTTAACACTAAAAGTCGAGCGCGAGTCGAGTTTAGTGGGAACGTTGGTTGTAACAGGCTAGTTATAGATGTATTTATCATGGTTAATGGGGATTTTGGATGTCACCCGTGAGTGAGTCGGGTGGGCACTAAAGGCATATTTTGTCGTTATAAATTATTGTTGCATTGAATTAGCAAAGTCGAGCTTATCATGGTAATCTGTAGTGATTTATTTTTGAATGCTTCAAATATATTAGAATGAGTGATAAGACTATCGTTTTGGATACTCTGGATGAGTAATATTACTTTAGTGAGGTGCCACCTGAAATAGGGTTGGGCCTATATATATGTGTGTATATATATATATATATATATATATATATATATATATATATATATATGAAAATTTCATGATATCGTAGATTTTAGGGGGTAAGTTGTCAAGTTATATGTAATCCCAGTACGTAGGGATTGATTTAGATGTAACCCAGTATATACCGTGTTCTGTATCGAGTAAGTGATATAACTCGTTATATATATAGCATCGAGAACTTGGGATAGTGAGAGCGCCATGTTTTATTTTATTTTAGGGACATAATAGTGAACGCGTAGGCTTGTGTGTCAACATATGGAAACTGTGGGAAAGTACATATTTGTCCTGAGGACCTTACGAATCTTGACGACCGACAATGTTAGGTAGTAGTTTATCGGGGGGTTCCTTGTTTGGATTTCTCTTTACGAGACACCCCACGCACGAAACTAGCGAACATCGGGAATTGGAGAGAAGTTTGGATAATAGTACATGAGTTTCGTACCTTGGTTAAAGTACATATACAAAATATAATCAGAATTGATAATTCTAGTGTGACTTAAGGCCAGTAGAATCGTCTAACCCTGATGTGAAGATTGATTTAAGAAAATTATATTTGAATTGTGTATTATTGTGCGAGACATAGGGTTTATGGGCGCCCTAAATGACTAAATCTATATTTTGTCCACATTTGGAAATTATGGGATAATTTATATCTAGAGGTTGAGAAATTTATTTGATATAATGCTTGAGTTGTGAATTTGATTTGTACATGCGATTCGCATTATTGCGACTTATTCATTGAGATAATTATCTTTGAGCATCTATTCGTGCTATATTGTGTACTTCCCCGTATTTTCTTGTAAGGGTCAGGTTGCCGTGGATTGGGATGCTATGGACTATTTTGGAGAATCATTTTAGAGCATGGATTTGACAGATATTTTGATGTATGATTTAGGGACGTAATTTTAGTTGGAGAATTTTGTCTCTGAGAGAAACTTTATTGTAATCACTATTGTGAGAATGGAAGGATTATGGACTTTTGTAATTTAATAGTGGGAATTTAGATTCTCTATACTCATTCTTGATGGTTTTAGTTCAGTTTTATCACAATGGCACGCCACGTGTTTCTTTTCGGGCGTGAAAGTAGATGATAATTGTCGTCTGATTTCGACGACATTTAGCTAAGGAAGTTGAAGCCTATTCCATAAAGAATTGTCAGAGGCTTATATTTCACGAGAAAACCATTTTTAGAGCAATGGGAAGGATTTGTGACACGTTGTGAGGCAAGGCGACATGGTAACGGTTGAGGTACATTTGAGATAATATAAGATGTATCATGTTAAAATGATCGTGGTGATGGGATTTAATGAGGAGAGATATTGCTAAATTTGTTTTCCCATGGTCACCTATCCGTTGGAAAAAGGGTGTACCACCTAAAACTAGTAGGGGTTTCTTCAACCGTTAGGGATTTTTGCTTAGTAACGGGAGAGTATTCCCAAGGATTTTTTGTCACGAAGAGGGTAACGATCCTATATAGGTGATAATGGATCGGTTGAGTGAAGTAGCTCATGTTATGCCAAGTTAGGACTGGTCTATTATGGGACAGTTTGCGTAGACCATTATTATCGAGATAGCGAGATTATATCGCTGCCGGTTGATATCGTGTCCGATTGGGACAAGATTTTTTTTGTCTTTTGATTCTAGAAAATTGTTCATGAGGCCATAGGTATCGAGTTATGAGTGAGTATTACCTATCGTCCACAAACGAATGGGAAGAGCAAGCGGATTAGTCAGATGTTGTAGAATAAATTATATATGTACTCTTGAATCTCAGGGGAGGACGAGAGCCATCCCTCCAACTAGAGGAGTTTGTGCACAATAACTCATATAAGTTCACCCTTGGGCATAGTGTCAATTGAGGTACGACACGGTAAGCCTCTTTATTTTCCTACTTGTTAACTAAATGTGGGGGGATCAAATCCTATTGCGAAAATCAGAGTTGGGTTAATGCTTAGAGTATATAATGTGTGTAAAATATATAATGCACAAATGACCTACTTGTGTGCGATTGTCGTGAGACGAGATTGTATGTATCTAAAGGACGATTGATCTACTAAGGCGCTAATAGTAGAACGCTAAATAGCGAATATCTGAATAAGTAAGTAGTGAAACTTAAACGACAAGGCTTAGACAGGAACCTACGGGACAGGGTAACCTTGAATTTAAAACGAACTTACGTGAGGTGTTCATTATTAAGGGTATTTGATAGCGTAATGTATGGGAAGTACAGATAGTTCACTCGTGAGCATGAGGATACGATGCGTGACATATAGTCGAGTTATTCTTATTTGGATTACTTTTTTCGAATTTCAGGAAGAAATTTCATTGTAAGGGGGGAAGTATGTAATACCCGTATTTTTATGGCCTTTAATTGGGATTATTTAAATTAAATTGGGATAAACTAATTTAATATTAATTCGGACATTAAATTGAATATTTACTAGCATGATGAGAGTTATTAATTATTGGTAAGAATTATGTTGAATATTACTTAATGAGTAGAGTAATATATGAGATTGAAGTTACTAAAATTTCCACAAGTGAATAACATGATAGTTATAGAAATTAAGTCGGGACGCGCGTGTGTCGTGTCGGGACTAAATTAAAGGGATTAAAAGTAAATTAATTATAAGACACCTGTATGGTCATTCCGAGTGCGCTAATGTGTTCGAAAGGATCGAGATATTCAGAAAAGTGTACCCGGGGGTTTAGTTTGGGTCTCGGGACGTTTTTATGCGTAACGGGTAACATGGGAGGGCATTTTGGTAATTTCCAATTTTAGGCCTTAATTATGGACGAAAATTGAAGGGTTATATGTGATGGGAGTTAGAGTCCTCGAGGGTTAGAAACGTTAGAGTTGCAGAGAGGCTAAGGAATAGAGAAGAGAGAAGGCTTCCAAGGAGGAGCGCTACCAACCCTACACCACTCTCACCAATTCCACCAACAACGCGTAGATCAAGGAACGAGGATCGGGATCATACCCATCATTCTGTACAATTTAGACTTTGATTTAAGGAAAGTATATAACTTGTTGTTCTATAGTTATGCGAGAACTTGAAACAAAATTTGGTGAAGAGAATTGGATTAGATAGTTAGTAATTATATATTGAATATTACTAGATGACTAAAGTAATATATGAGATTGAATTTATTAAAATTGTCGCGAGTGAATAATACGACAATCGTAGAAATAAAGTCAGGATGCGCATGTGTCGTGTCGGCCCTAAATTAATGGAATAAAAAGTAATTTAATTATAAGTCGCCTGTATGGTCACTTCGAGTGCGCTAATGTGTTCGGAAGTGTTGAGATAATCAGTATACCCGAGGGGTTTAGTTTGGGTCTCGGGACGTTTTTAGGCCTAATTGGTAACCCGGGAGGGCATTTTGGTAATTGCCAATTTTAGGCCTTAATTATGGATGAAAATTGAAGTGTTATATCTAATGAGAGTTAGAGTCCTGTAGGGTTAGAAACATTAGAGTTGCAGAGATGCTAAGGAAGAGAGAAGATAGATGGCTTCTAAGGAGGAGAGCCACCAACCCTATACCACTCTCACCAATTCCACCACCAACGCGTAGATCGAAAGAAGGGGATCATTCCTATATACTTTAATTCGTCGGATGAGACCTTTGATTTCCAGGCAAGTATCTACCTTGTTGGTATTTAGTTGATAACACATCCATGCTAGTGCAGGAATTAATTAATTTATGTCTTCATGAAAATAATGTTGTTGGGAGATTATTATTGAAATTTTGGAGTAGAAACCATGTTAGGATGAATATCTTGTTATATGTAGAATGTTATCCACGAAATTGGTTGTTAAGTAGAGATAGAAATCTGGAATTTAAATTAATTCTTGAGAAAAATTTATGAACAAGGGTTAAATGATAATTTCTTGAATTAACCCATTTGATGACTAATCTTGAGGAATTGATGAATATTGTACGTTAAAAATCATCCATATTGGTTTATATAATGTTCATAATGTTTGGTTGGGAGTTTGGGACATGTTAATGAAGTTTTAATGATTTCAGTTGGAAGAAACTCGTAGGCATAATATGAATAATTCTGGGTAAGACCTGCTTGGTCGATCGATCGACTCAAGAATGTCGATCGATCGACCCCCTTTCATCGATCGATCGACTCCTCCGAGAAATGGGAAATTCTTCCCCTTTTTAAATGTTAATCCAATACCAATGTGTAAGGACCCTTGGGCATAATTTAAATATTATAAGGGGACTTGAGGAGGACTAGTAGGGTAAAATTAGGGTCCGGGGAAGACAATTTTATATGATATTTAATCGTGGGATTTTTGGGGTATAAATTGATTGGTAAATCGTATGTACGTTAAATTAGATATTGCGAGAATTAAGATGTACTTAGACCAGTAGGGTATTGAGTGTACATCTACTGATTTTATATTTAGCAAGATGGTACACTTCGAGAGTCGAGAAATAATTCAGGATTTGCAATAATTGAGAAAATAAAATGAATGATTTATTTATACGTAGAAATCGGGCATAGTTCGCATGTATTATGGGTCGTGGGTACACCAAGCTTAATAATGTGAATATATATATATATATATATATATATATATATATATATATATATATATATATATATATATATATATATTTCTATGTAATCATACCCACACTAGTTGCTATCACGGAGGTTCCGCGTCGGGATAGTCTTATCTCAATTGGACCTTTATGGGAGTTATTGACTTGTAACCTAGAACATAAGATCCTTGGTACCTACAATTCGAGAATGATAGTCAGACGGTCCTAAGTGACGTTAGGGTATGTGCTCCCCTCTTAGTGACTTGAAACTATGCTTCACCTCCATTATGTGTGTTTTGTGTTAATACAGTTCGAGAGTGATTTCGAACAAATATCTTCCATTGGTACGAGTGATACGAGGACATGATAGCAGAGTATGATAACACCATAGACTTATGTGGGGTTCCCTACTAGTATATATATTATGGGTGATAAATATATGTACATGTGATTAATCTACTGTGCTTGTAAGTATATAGAATTGAGTAATTAATATTAAATGAGTTAAGTGGTTGAGGACTTAAATCTAAATTGAGATACATATAAATGGCTTGACAAATTCCTAATAAAAGGCTCATCAGATATAAACTATGGTTATGCGATCACTTGGATTAGTCTTGGTGAATGAAAGTTGGGTTGGACTAGTTAACTGCGTTAGATTTAACTAGGATAATTCGTTAGTACGTTAGGCGTGCACACTTGTTGAGAGGTGGGGATTCTCAAGTGAGTGTCGAGGTACTAACATGTATGTAATATCAACTGGTAAGCATTTTAAATACTTGCTAAACTATTTTTAAATTTGTTTTATACTCGGGCTCTGACTCGTTTCCTGTTATTATTTCCTCCTCCTCTTATATATATATATATATATATTACAGGTGCCCAGCCACTGGGGCATCATGCATATATCTTTGGACCATTGACATGTTGCAGCTAGTGTGAAAGTTGCAGGTCCTTGCAGTAGACGAATCCTTCATTGTCTTTCCAGTGTTTTATTTAGTTATTATTAGTTACGGCATATGTCTCCCGTTTCCATATTTCATTTAGTTCATAGAGAGGCTTATACTCTTTATTATTTCAGTATTTAGCTAATGTTGGGATTGTTTTAATTATTTCCTTGTCCTGCGATTGGAATTTATTATTTGGATTGATTAATCTAGCTTGGTTATTTCATCTGGATGGTTTGGTTTTAATATTATCATTTTAGTTCATGAAAATGGTTTCATATTAAATTATAATAATATAACTTAATTCAAAAATAAATATTTTGACACTTAGCTCAATTATTTATTAGGTGATTAATAAAGAAAAATTATTTTTCATACAGTAATGCTAAGAATGAACCAACTCGACACTTTGATTTAATTTAATAAAGGACTGATCACCCGATATTTAATTAGATAGGGTGTCACATCAGTTATAATATCAGTTTGTATAAACCATCAGTCCCAAGCACATTTCAGTTAACATGAGTTAATATAAAATTTAGATTGTAACTGAAGCTTCTATCATCATTTCCAACACCAAGTCAGTATATATAAAATCCCAAACAAAGTAATTATAACCTTCCAAAACATGTTTCAGTCCTAATATAGATTTCAGTCCCATACAAATTGCACTAATAACAGAGCATTGGAAAATTAAAAAAAACTAAAAGAATATAAAATAATTAAACACCACTTTTACATAAATGATCGCAAAATAAGAGAAACACACAGATCAATAATAAAAAATTTGAGTCTCCTCACCATTAGTACATTTTTTTTGTAGTTTCCATCGTGAAAATAAAAAAGAAAAATTAAGGAAGAAGTGGAACTCATTCCATTTTTATCCTATAAATAAATTCCAGAATCTATTTCAACACAAATTTGAGTACCCTCAATAACGAACACTTTTATCCTACAAACAATTTATTGGATCTTTCTAAATCTGCGTGTTACTATATCTCCAATAACAAAGCCACAAATCTCAACTTCATTGGAAAAAATTGCATTTTCATCGTATATAAATAAAAAACACTTCAATAGTTCCTATAGTTAAAGATGCATAACTATTGAACATCAGATAATAAACTTCAGTAAAAAATAATATTTAGAATGAAAATTACTTTCAAAATTCTTGTGAAAAACAATCGGGATGAGATCCACTTATTTGAGCGGAGATCCATTAACGGGATTTTTGTCATACATCCTGAAAAAAGCAAACATAACAGTACTAAAAAAAAGTGAATGAAATTAAAAAATCACAATTGACTTGCAACAACACTTAAACTTCTCATTTCCAATTCCAATCATTAGATTCATCCTAATTTTCAGGTAACTCCTGAAACCTACATCACATTTTCTAACCAACTCAGGTTGCCCGGAGTAAAGTGGTCGTTTGATGATAAATGCATTGGGAACTGGTTTAAAACAAGGGGTTCTAAAACCATATCCGTGTTATTAGTTCTGTTAGTGTCTTCCTTCAGGCTTTGTGCTTTAAGAAAATTTCTAACCAACCGTGTAGTTAAAAAAATAGACAAGAAATTGCATAAAATGTTTTAGTCCATATATAGACTAAGTCAAGTCAAACATTATAACCAAAACATTTCAAATACGGATGCTAATCATGGAGTGATGGTATACATTTCTAACAATATTACGCATTATTAAAACAATCAAGTAAAGGGATTATCCACTAGTTCTAACAAGAACAATAAAGCATCTAGAATTCAAAATATGTAAACAATTTATTGTTCCTTCAACTCAACAAAATTTACAAGTCAAGCAAGGTAGGTAAGAACTACCAAATAGGATGTAACTTATAATTGTATACATTTGGAATGGACTATATATAACAGACTTAAAACATATTTAAAGTTCGATAGGTTCTGTTGCTCAGTTTTAGTTCCCACTTTAGAGTATTTCTCATATGTAAAGAATAATTGTACTTAAAAGTTATCATCTTACATAGTGTTTGTTAATTATTAAATCGGCATAACGTATCTCACTTTACCCCACCAATTCCTTCTTTGTATTTATTATTTCAATTAAGGTTGACGTCCAGCCATTAATCAAAAGATAAGTTGTGATGTCGATCCAAAGATAAGACAAAAATATAGTCTACAGATAATAGGGTTAGCATTCTTAGATTTTATAATTCCTAAACCACCCTCGTTTTTTTTACATTTAGTGTCCTAATTAACCATGTAGGGCTGGCCTTGAAGTGCGTTGTGATGTATAGGGCCCTAGAGGGACCCGTGCACCGGGCCCTGATATACATATAACAATAAATACACTTAAAATTTTAAAAAGTGAAAACAATAATCATATTGGCATATTGTGAATTATTCTTTCCTTCACTCCCACCAATTGACCGTCCACCAATTTTTCGTCGATTGAAGTATGCGAGTAAGCTTACTATCTCCATAAGGAATGTGACCCCTGTCAAGTATTTAAACCATTAATACAATTATATTATTCTATAAATATAGTTATATTATCATAGTAATCATTTCAGAGGCAAAGAGACATTAAAAATTATTTATATGCTACTCTTGTTTATAACACACTCCTTCTACACGAGTTACCCCCACCCCATTTCTAAACCATAATGATCCAAATCTTAATAGTCCAAACTCCATAGTAATCACCAGTGCCAAAACTGTTTTCAACAATGTATAAGCAACGAATTAGTAAAATAGAGATTATAAATTATTCTAATAGAGATTCTAAACAAAGTTCTTTCAAAATCTTTAATTTCCAATATGATGAATGCATATATGGGCATATTGTGTAAGGATAATGGTGTTATATATTATAAAGAAGTTAATCCTTAGAGTCCTCCCCTCTAAATAACTCTGTATCCAAAACAAACCCTATAGTAATACAACATAAATCTTGGTGAATCATCAACCAAAATGAGAACATATCTATAACCTGAGTGAGTAGGTACATAATATGGTCACCAAACATCATAATAAACAAGATCAAGAGGGGAATTAGCTAAATGATTTTTAGAAATAAACGAAAATCGTCTCTGCTTAGCTAAAGGACATATCGAACACAAATAATTTTTATTTCAAAGTTTTGATTTCAAATCCAATTGTTCTTTAATAAGATCTAGTCTTTTGTAAGACAAATGCCCTAGTCTAGAATTACATACATCAGAACTAAAATTATTAATTTCTGAAGAAACATACATGTTACAAGACTGAAAGGTATATGTGCAAGACTGTAAAATGGGAGCCTCATAAATAGGAAGATCAACATCAAACACATATAAGCCTCCAATCTTGTTACCCTTACCAATCATCCCCATGAGTCCGAGATCCAGAATATCATGACAATCCGTAAGAAAAATGATAGAGAACAAATTAATAGACGTAGGTAAACTCCCATAAAGAAGATTAAACTTGAATTTAGGGACAAACAAGACATATGTTACCAATGGGGAAGAATTTACCTGAAAACAATCCTATGACAGAGATAGGAAGTCTAGTAAAATTCTTGTTAACACAGATTTCTCATTGCTTTCCTTCTCGAGACACCAAAGCAAACACCTTATTAATAAGTGGAATGGGATCTAAGAGAAATGGAAATATCTCTTCAACACCATCACAAATGAATGTAGGTAACACATAAACTCAAACACATTATTCAAAGTTAATGGTTATACATATGTTTTTCATTTCCATAGTGGCAGCTCTACCGATTCAAAATTGGAGTAAAACATGTTGAATAAATACATTTGACTCTTACCAATAGAGATTCAATCTCGGAGCTCTGGTAACTTTGCTTTCTCACTTTAACACTTACATAGTTCTCATCATTCATAGATTGTGAAATAATTACATAGTTCTTATCATTAACATAACCGTACACAATATGTTATATGTTGCAAGGTGAGTCTCTGTCGTCGCATGGACATGTAGCGTCAGTTTGCATACAGATGGTTGCCAAGATTTCAACTACAAAATAGAAGTCACGGATTTCATCATCTTAAATTGATATTATTAAGCACAAACTATGTCAAAGCACTTTTTTAACTACAATAATATTGTATTGACATGAGTTGAAGTGGTATGTAACTTCTTTTTTACAGAACATCTTGTAAGTTAATAATAAGTGAAAGAATAAAGTACATGTCAAATTGTTTAGAAATTACCTCTATTATTTTGGGACTAAATCTAAACAAAAAATAAAAATAAAAGAGAGAAAGGAAAATTAGTAGCTCTAGAACCCCAAGCACCATTGTTAGGCTTTTGAAGTGGAACATTCAATCAAACCTAAGATCCTGTCGAACTAAATCATAGAGTAAAAAGAGAGGGGAGATCTCTCGAGGGCTAATTTCTCTTGATTTAATGAGATGGATCTCATTAGCCAACAAATGGAATAGATAGGAACCAAGTTTGGAAAATTTGGAAGCATCATGATTGGTTCTTAAATGTACTTTCCTGAATGATGCAGAGAAACCAAGTTTTAAGGTTAATTATAGCCATTCAAAGTGTCCTTGCACACACACATATACATACTCCAGATAGAGGGACATGTGATACTCGCGTTTGTGCATGGTTCCCTAAATTTCAACTGAGAGGTGCATGTGAAGTCTACAAAGGCCTAAATTTTACGAGTTGGCTCCAAGTATCAGGCAATCCGTAAAGGCACCAATAGATGCTTCTATGCCATAATTCCCTCTTTTATAATTATAAACGAGTTCTTATAAAATTGCAAAACATTTTTATATTAAGCATATTAAAACTATAGCAAATTGAGGTGTCATTAAAACTAAATATACATAAAAATTCCTAATGTTGGTATTTTTAGCGTATTTAAACCAAATCTGCATACGAAACTCTGAATATAAATGGCAACTCATTCTAATATATACACATAATTGTACTATAAATGTCAACTCATTCTAATATATACGTCTAAGTAAATATGTATTGTGTAAACATAAGTATTTGGATACACAATAACTCATTGTAATATATACACAATAAACCCAAATTGTCTAGATAACTCATTTTAATACACAATAAACCATTTTAATCAAGAAAGTTTGGGAAAATAGAAGTGTTTGTTGAGGGCCAAATATATAGATAGGTGTGGAGTGAAATTTACCCGAATTTTCTAGGTTAGGTGTGGAGTGAAATGCACCCAAATATACACAATAACTCATTTTATTCAAGAAAGCTTTAGGGTCACATACTTAAAACAAACAGTTTGGAAACTAAAATTAAATATGGTTTGAAAACAAATATTATTACTAAACAAAATCTCAATCTCATATTGATTCTGAAAAAATATTGTGATTCAAAAAAAGCATTTAACATACTTTTAGAGGCTTGCATCCATAACGGGTCTATGACAAAACATTAAGATTGAAAAAAAACTTGCGATTGAAAAAATAATATAACATACCGTAACGGGTTTGAGCCCTAGATTGATGTTGGATAGAGTATTAACAGTTGCCTTCTGATTTTGCATTACGAAGGTGAGAAGGAACATAATATATTAACAATGAATACACGAATACATAGTAAAATCTAAATCGAACACGAATACACAGTAATGAAAAGATCAAACGAGTACATGGTTACCTTCTAACTTTTGATTTCGCAATGAAAAGATCAAATACAAAGATTGCAAGAAGGTTTGGATGGACGAGGAATGCTTGGTGGGAAGGTTTTGGAGGGAAAATTTAGTGAGAAATTATTACACCATTTTTTACTATGTAACCCTTTTAGGTTATCCCACTAACAAATTAAGTAAGTATCACAAATTTTATAATAGTTTTAAACACTTACAAATTTTGTGTGTGCGCAAAATCGTTGTAAATTTTGTAAGTGTTATGAACACTTACAAATTAAATAATCTATTAGTTGCAAAATATCCATTATGGTGTAGTGATTTTTTGTGTTTTCTAGGCAAATAAGATATTCGGATCCAATTCGATCTCCCTTTCGATCCACAAGGATCAAGATTAAATGAAATCCCATTCTCTTTCTGTTAAGCGAAGATATATTTCAAAGCTGTAAATAATTAATGATCAAGCGAGACACAAATTCTTTAGTTTGAATTTTTCTAGTAAAAAAACGATAGGATTCCTAATTATTCAGAACTTAATCGAATCATATTTACTGGTCATTATAATCTCATATATTTGGCCATTCTCCACGAAAATTCGTATTTATTGGAGAAAAGGCGAAGAAATCGATTCGTCATTCCACTCCAATTAATTCAAGAATGTGAGAACGAACTGATGCCCTCTTCAGGTATTTTGATTGAAATATCCATAAATGGTAATTTTCGTAGAAATAGTATTCTTGCTTATTTCCATGATACTTGATACAAACGAACGAGCTTAGAAATTACTAAATATGGGACTATAGAAGTTAATTCCATCGTAAAAAAAGAGGATTTTATTGAGTATCAAGGAATCAAGGAATTTAGGTCAAAATACCAAATGAAAGTAGATCGATTCTTTTTCATTCTCGAGGAAGTGCATATCTTAATCGGATCTTAGGTAGTACACACATATTTTATAAAATACACGCACATTCAAAATGACTTTATTCAATGCAATGTACGTGTACTTTAATATTGAAATGTGTAGAATGATGTGTCCTCACTAATAATGATATGACTCATTTGCTAGTTGGGTTGGGATTAGATTCAACCATTTTATCGCGAGAGTGGATTAGAAATTCATGGACAGCAGAAGCCCAGTCATAATTAATCATATCATCAATGTCATTGATGTATTGAGAGAAAAAGTTTCCTATTATAATGTTAGAGTTAGAGAACAAGAGTGTTGTCATTAAGTGGAGGGCAAAAAGCTTAACAAAATCATTCATGCCCTCTCCGGTATCAAGATCAACCGACTTCTTCAATCCCTTTGTAATATCTTGTTTTCCAATCTTTTTACTGGGCTTTAAGTAGTCGCTGCAAAATTCAGGTTTGGCAACAAATTAATACAATCTCTTATTCAGTTCAATTTTCTTTTTCCCCTTCATTATTGGGATCCCAAAAAATTTGATTTATATATTTGGGGATTATTTGGGCATCGTTAATCATCCTAAAACACATTGTCTTTTTTTAAAGCTCGACAATGGTGAGAATGTTTTTATCAGTCTTTTTATGATCTCCTTATATTACTTCGCCGCCTAGTTGACATTAAATAACCTACCAGAAAGGAATCTTCTTAAGAAGTTCAACATGATTATTGTTGATTTTGCTACGAATATCAACCAAATCATGATAGAAGATTAGGGTATTCAACCTATATTGATCATATTTATGAACTTCCCTTTCTTATTTATTTGTGATCTTTTTATCTGCTTTTATTGGCCTCTTCTCTTATCAGAAATGTCCTTTTTGGGATTCTTTCCCTTTTGTGCTCTTTTATTCAAAGTCATTTCTATAGAGTAAGTTCATAAAGATTAAAGTAAATGCACATAGATTAAATTACATGCATAAAGAAATAAAGTACACACATAAAAGATAAAGTATATGGATTTTATATTGAAGAAAAAATATATCTCAATAGAGTACATGAATGTTTAACAAAAGTACATGCAATATTCTCTTAACACTTCATACAAGTCTCAACAAAATATAAGAACTATGTAATACAAAATTTCAATAAACAAATTACATATCGTCCGTTACATGGTAATACCTAAGACCTGTTGTTTGACATGTTATAAACCACGATTCGCTATTTGTAACATATTTACAAAATAAGTGATACAATATATCCATGCTAAGAACGCCGTCACTATAAAAACCTCTTAAGCAATACTGCTCAATCCGTTTTGCTAAATCCTTTGCTTTCAATTCAATTACTTGTAGATTTAGTACATCAAAAGTGAACTTAATGTCTTCAAAGTAGTAGTAAAAATCAAGTAACTTTTTAGCTTTATCATTGATGTGAAGCGAAAAAATCAATTATGTCATCATAAGTAGTATTGACTGTCAGTGTGAAAGGTTTGAATTGTTAAGATCTTCAAAGGTGAAACAAGCAGTTTTTGTATTTGAACATGATTGATGGTATGATTCCTGAACAATAACAAAACCCAAATACTTCTTACAAACAGTGTAATATCATTCAAATGCCGTTGGAGCCGACCATAATAACATAGGATCTATTAAATATGGAGAGGATGTATATATACCATAAAGTACACGCATAATACATAAAGTACAGGCACATTGGATTGGACCAAATCAATTTCAATGTGCGTGTACTTTTTGTTTTATGCGTGTACTCTATTAAATTACGCGCAAAATACATAAAGTTCACGCATATTGGATATAATCAAATCAATTTCAATGCGTGCGTATTTTCATAATTTTCATGTGATGTTGAAAGTACATGCAAATTCATAAAGTACATACACATTAATTCATTTGGTTCAATCCAATGTTACCACAATAATATACGAACTATTAAAAGTCGTTGGCTCGGACCACAATTAATATACGATGTGTGAAAATACATAGAGCATGTATATATTCCCTAGTTCTTAATAAATTCCGCTGGTGCAGACAAAAATTAATATAGGAGGTACAAAAATACACATAGCATGTATATATTCTTAGTCCTCAATGAATTTCGCTAGTGCGAACCATAATTAATATAGGACCTGTACAAATACAAAGAGTATGTACATATTCCAATCATGTATATATTCTCAATCCTCAATAAATAATGTATACATGAGGAAATTTACAATGATGACATAATTATTGTGCACTCTTCAACATGCGAAATATGTGCTTTGCATTTAAAATCACGGCAACAAATGTACAAGCTAGACTCATATTGTATTTTTTTCATATCAAGAACAAATATAATGTGATTTCATCAGTCCATGCATAATGTCTACAAATTTATACATATGAGAACACAAAATATATAATAAAATAACGAAAACGTTATATGAAACCTAAGTACACAAAAATAGTACATGGAATATAGAACATAACACTCAAAATAAAATAACAAATAAGTGATATAAAAAATATAATGCTAAGAACACAATATATAACATGTGTCTAGTATAATCTTAAGAACAAAACATAAGAACACATTATTACATTCAATTCAAAATAAATTACATCATATATATATATATATATGAGCATGTATTCATACATGTTAGTATTGTTTGGAAGAATATGATTGAGAATGTGAATCGTTGGTTAGAACTTCCACGATTAGGATTTTGATCGCTTGAATTTCTCTGAAGTGTGTTTGTTTTGAAATCAATGGTATTTATATGTTGTTGTTGGCCCAAAATTTTATTGAGAATGAAACATTTTTTTAGAACTTTTACGATTGGCGTTTTGATCGAAGACAAAATACGATCATTTTTGCGCTTTAATTTTCTGTGAAGTGTGTTTGTTTTGTAATTCAGAGGTATTCGTATATTAGAACTAATCTTTTAAAATTTGTTGGCCCAAGATTTATAGTCCGAAATTATTTGTCCAAGGACTGGATAGTAAAATCCCCCTTAAAATATGGAGGGAAAAAATGTGAATGTCCTAAGAATGCTAATTAATATTTTATTTGTGTATATTAATTGATTTAAAAATATATATTCCATATTGTGTGAATGATGATTGGGGAAATTGTTAAATGACAAAGTTACAAAAAAGCTAACGAGTACATATTGCTTTATTTTTGTTACATTAAATCTTTTTAATTGGCAAATAAGATTTAGGGAACTTTCAATCATAGTTGAATGTTTTCAAAATCGTGATAATCGAAATCATAGTTAATTATATAAAATTTTGCTCATATATACCTTATTAAAATTCTCATATAAGTTTCACTTTTCCTTATTGTGATTTTTTGAAATATAATATTTCACTTTAAAACTAATTTAGCATATGTTAGAGTGAGAAAGTAGCGTGGGGAATTATACAAAATTACTTATATATTAGGCCATGTAAATGGCGTGTGATACTAATTTAAATAAATTCGCAAATTCCCAATTTAAACTTATTTAACTGGGGTCAATTTTAAACCAAATTAAATCATCCCCTAAAACTTGCAACTATGTGTGTGTGTGTGTGTGTATGTGTGTGTCAAGCCATCAAAAATAAAATAGCTAACTCACAGATTTAAGAAAAAATCCCTTTCGGGCTAAACTTTTATTTCACTATAATACTGACAATGCTTACAATGAAATCCGCAATGAGTTAACCACAGAAAACCAACATAAACCGCAACCTAGAGTCAGCAAGAATCATAACTCCAATTCAGGCCAGGAATACCCACGAGCACTTCCTATTGACATCCAGTCATCATCAGTCTAGTACTCCCCTCAAGATCACCTAGATCAACAGTAAAGATCTTCTCTACAAGATAAACTTTAACACAATATGTGTTCTTGGGTTCCAAAATAATTCACACAAACTATTGGGACTTTGTGAATTGAAAACAAATGGGATTAAAGCCCTAAAAGTGAGAAGACAAAGTATTGCCAAAGAATTTTTGTCTCTTGAAAATTCTCAGGTCTTCTAATAAAAAAAGAAGTTGGAAAAACTCTATTTATAAAAAAATCAAGGCAACACATCGCCTTAACGAGAAGGCGATGTCGTTAGAAAGACTTCGCATGACATGAGAATGTCGCTCAAATGAGCTCCTCTGTTGCTCGAATGAAATTAAATGAACAATATTTTTTTTATTTTGACTTTAAAAATCCGCCTCAACACTTAGGAAAATGTTTTTGAAAAAAACTTTAAAAGTTCGCTCCAGCACTTAGAAAATATTTTCATAAAAGTTGTCCTAATCTTCTAAGTGAATCATTAAGGACTTAAAACATACAATTACCAAAGTTAAACTCTCGAAGGCTTGAGTGTTGAAGAAATTTGATATCCGGATCCGTCTTTATAATGAAATGATCTTGAATTATTCTTTGATGGATGTAGCGGTATACGGCATACTCTAAAGGTAACGGACAATAAAAATAATGTCCTTTCAAATCTCCCCTATATATTTATACCGGTACAAAATAAAAACATTCGAATTATCAAAACAAAAAAAAACTATACAAATCTAATACCCTCCCATGAAACCAAAATTGAAAAGTTACTAAACATGTAAGTCTACTACTTTTCTTCAAAAATCTTCAACATCAAATCTTTAAGCTTTTCTAATTAAGGTGCACAAAATATGATCTTCAATTTTTATACCCACACACATGAGATAAAGCAAATACCTTCATGACACATCGAGTTTGAAATGATATAAGCATACGTAAATCAATCAATAATTAAATCTCCTCGATAATGCAAAAAATCCCCCATAATTCGTTCTCCCCCTTTTTATTTAATCAAAATAGACAAATGAAATGAATAAACAAAAATAAACATGGATTTGTTACGACATAAATTCATAGAAAAAATAAATCAAATTACGCTCATTCAAAGAGTAACTCAAAACCTTTCACAAACTATTTTTGGTTTTTCAATTGTTCATACAAAAATACAAAAATAATTTTATAAAAATCACACACCATGAATTCACACTAAGACTGCCAAATCATAGATACGGAGTGAGCATATTCGATATGCAAATCAAAGTAAAAAACATAACATATGTGCACGATGAATATGTGTACTCCTAAGGAATGAATCTCAAAATTTTCCTTAGGTGTTGAATTTAAATGACATCGACTTAATCCATCAACACATTAAAGTCAAGAATGATTCCCACATCAATAACTTATAAAACTATGAATGCTTTTTCATGACGCTGTCAGGACGTCCAAACCCATTTTTCATTTCTTTCCATCCAAACTCCCTCATAAATAATAATTATTTATTTTTTTCGTTTAAGGTGGCCCCTTTTTTGGCATATTTATCTTTTTATTGCCTTAATTTTTTTTCAAGCTCTTTTAAACGGTGGCTTTCACAATGAGTTAATTTTGTACTCTCGCAACCCTTTGCCCGTGATTCACTCATCATATTTTGTTGCAATTAAATCCTCAGGGTAAACGGTTTTTACATGCACTACTTCCATTGTTAAGTTTTATCGCATATCGTTCATTTTAAAGACAGAATTGAGATGACAACACTCCGACCAATATGTGATAAACAAGTACAATAATCAAACAAATCAAGGAACTCATGAGTCAAACATGTAGGTTGTAATAACTAATCACATCTCAAAGACTCCAAACACTGTAAAGCACATGAATGAAATGAAGACGCATATCAAAATACTATTAAACCATCACATGAATATGGAATGAAATTATGACTCGATCATCCTAAATGTACATTCATATATGGTGCAAAAATAAAAAACAAAACTCTTTTCACTTTTTTCAAAAAATTTATCAAAATAAAATCTTTTTGGCTATTTCAAAATTTTCAAAAAAATGAAAATCTTTTTGAACTTTTCTCAAAATATATCAAAAATGGAAAAACACAACTACAAAAATGGTACACACTAGCAATAGGCAAAAAATATCATCTTGCAAATCGTCTTATGGTGGAAAATAAGTCCAAACCTCAACCGTTAGGTGCGGTGGAGTTTTCCAAAGGTGGTGACATACGATGAAAAACCTCCATCAAATCATGTGAAATCTTGATAAAAAACTTTACCTGATGACTAATATGTGCAAACTCTCTCGTGTAATCATACGGAGTGTCAGGTGTGGGTGCATGTGTATGAACACGTGTAGTAGCGAAACGTGACATATGACCCAACTTAAAATAAAACTCCCTAAGGTGTCCTTAATTTTTGCAGTGTGTGCAAACATAAACAGGACTAGGTACACCTCTCTCAAAATATCTCATAAACACTCTCTTATTAGGTACGGGATGCCTAGGTGGGTTGGGTTGATAGACATATGGATCTATCACAAACTCGAGAATCGGCTCCGGTGCAATATGTGAAGTGGAAAAACCATAATGACTTACTCCTAAGCTCTCACCTCTACCCAAAATGGAATTGAGAACCATGTTTCCAACCTTCTTATAAGTGTTTTATAAAGGTAATTTGACCTCCCGAGCACAGTCGAGATCACTCTCGAGTTTGGATACACATGTCATCAGACTAGACACCGTGTTGGTCAAATCACTCTTTTCTCGACCTAAAGCTATCCACTGTTCACTCAAAGAAACCTTCACCTTTTTGAGTAACTCCCTAAAAACCTCTAACTATTTCTCCAAATTTCTCACCCTAAGAATCAACTCCTTATTCAATTTTTTAGTCTTTAAAGTCTCAGAGTACAAATCTCTAAATTAAATATGGAGCTCACTATCACCTTCACTAGCGCACTCACTCTCAGACTTACTAGACACACTCAAATCATCCTCGGGGGTCTCACGTGCACAAGTATCCTAATCGTCATGGAAAAAACTTGGTCTGCTCACATGACTAGAAAAAAAAGCAACAAACTTCCCATGTGACAACTCATCGCAGGAATCTTCCACCACTTCCTCACTATCGCTAACACTAGCTGACATGGCAATCTTTTTTCTCTTTATCTTTAGCCTAGTGGGACACTCAAATGCTCTATGGTCTCTACCCTCACACTCAAAACACTTCTCCTCTTCATCTTTCTTACTTTTGTTCTCACCGCTCTCTTTGGCCTCATGTTTATTTTTCTCAAAAAATATTTTATTGGAAGAATTTTATTTTGAAAACTTGAGAAACTTTTCAAAAAAATTCACAAGCATGGCCATATCAAAATTAGACTCATCCTCAGGCTTGGACTCACAAAAACTCACTTTATTTTTCTTCTTAGACTAGGCTTTGAGTACTATCCCTCTATCCTTAAGCTTAACAGTGTTAGAAAACATGTCAATCTCATATGTCTAGAGGTCTCGTACCATATCTTCTAATTTCAGACGATTCAAATTACCTAAGGTATTCCAAACACTCACTTTAGGGATAACACATTTTGGCAGCGATCTAAAAATCTTTTTAGCCACTCATGCATCAGGTATAGGCTCACCAATATTGAAAATAGTGTTGACAACGTCAGACTAATGTGAACAAAAGTCATCAAAACACTCAGTCTCAAGCATGGTTATAGTTTCAAATTGAGTAGTTAAATTTGGGATTTTAGACTCTTTGACCACGTCAGTGCCTTCGTGGCTGAGTTGTAAAACATCCCATGCTTCTTTAGACATAGTGCACGGCATAATACGTCGGGAGTGACGTGTACAGAAATTGCACTAAGCCCACGTGAATTAAAAGTTCTCCACCTAAACTCATCCTCAATCTAGTCTAACACAGGTTTTAAATTCGTGACATTATTTGTAGTGACAGTGGGAGGAGTCCAGCCTCTTTCACAAATTACCCAAATTGTCTCATCGATTGCTTTTAAATGTAATTTCACGCGGGCTTTCCAATAAGCATATTTATACCCGTAAAAAATTGGCAATCGATTATATAAGTTTTCATTTGGAAACATTGCGACAATTTTAAAAATTAGGTTTTTCAAAAAAAATCAATATCGCAAAAAATTTTATGACAAAAAGGAATTCACAATAAATTAGTGAAACCTGCTCTGTTACCAATTTGTAAATGGCATGTGATACTAATTTAAATAAATTCTCAAATTCCCAATTTAAACTTATTTAACTGGATTCAATTTTAAACCAAATTAAATCAGCCCCTAAAACATGCAAATACGTGTGTGTGTGTGTGTGTGTGTGTGTCAAACAATCACAAATAAAATAGCTTACTCACAGATTTCAGGAAAAATCCCTTTCGGGAAAGACTTTTATTTCACTATAATATTTACAATGATTACAATGAAATTCGCAAAGAGTTAACCTCAGAAAACCCACATAGATCATAGCCTAGAGTAGACAAGAACCGTAACTCCAATTCTTCTGAGGAATACCCATGAGCACTCCCTATTAACAAACAGTCGTCGTCATCCCAATACTCCCCTCAAGAGAACCTCGATCAGCCGTAGAGATCTTTTCTACAAGAGAAACTTTAACACAAGATGTGTTCTTGGGTTCCAAAACAATTCACACAAAATATTTGGATTTCGTGAATTGAAAACAAAAGGGATTAAAGCCCTAAAAGTGAGAAGACAAAGTATTCTTCCTCAGCAGTTTTGCCTCTTGAAAAATCTCAAGTCTTCTAACACAAAATGAAGTTGGAAAAACAAAAAATGAGGATCTCGCTTGAACGAAATTAAATAAAAAATATTTTTTTATTTTTACTTTAAAAATTTGCTTCAACACTTAGAAAAATATTTTTGGCAAAAAACATAAAAAAAAAAAGCCGCTCCAACACTTAAAAAATATTTTCAAAAAAGTTATCCCAATATTCTAAGTGAATCATTAACGACTTAAAACACAACCTTACCAAAGTTAAAATCTTGGAGGCTTGAATTTTGAAGAGCTTTAATATTCGGATATGTCTTGATGCTTGAATGATCTTGAATTTTTCTTTGACGGATATAGCGGTATAAGGCATAATCTAAAGGTAACGGGAAATATAAATAATGTCCTTATAGGCCAAATGCACAAATTCACTTTTTATCAAATTTTATCTTTATTTAATTTAAAGTGAGCATGCAATATTAAGTGAAGCCAAATTCCAAACAGACTAGCAAGAATAAAAATTTATGAAACAATCCCTTTCGGGCAAAACCTTTAATTTCAGCACTATTAAATAATTTGACAGACATAAGATGACTTACAAACTACTTAGCAATCAAAAAGTTATAATGCAGATATCTCTTCAAATCTTCAACAGATACGATACAGTCCAGCATCGTCCACAGTTAGAAGCTCTTGCCTTGGTATCTATAATACCTCGCCTCGATAAATTAATTAAAATTGTATATATGGATTACATATGACGAGTCACACATAAGAGTTGAAGAAAAATTAACTGAATAATGGATTTTTATAAAAGCCTTATATAAGGATTATAGGATTTTTAGGAAATAAATTATATAGGCCCTTCTCAAAAGTCGAAAACTATTGGGGCAAATGCGATAAATAAAATTATGGGCTAGGAAGGACACACATATATATATGTGTGTGTGTGTGTGTGTGTGTGTAAAAGAGTTATAAGACTCTTAAGGAAAGAATAATCGAAATTGTGTGGGTCTCCCTCATAATATCGAAGGCTGTTGAAGGGTAAAACGGGAAAGGAGAGTTGGTTGCTCGAATGACCAGACACGTCGTTCGAGCAACGTCCCATATTTTTTGCCTTCCAATATGCGTTGTCATGTTCCTATTGGATGATTTAAAACCCATGTCGGTAAGGATGAAACTCGTGGCTGGTTATAGGGCATATTTGATCAATAGTATATGGATGGATGATTCTTGAGTAGAACTTGTCAAAGTTAAGAGGTCACACCAAGGTATGTGGCAAGGCTAAGGTTCTTAGTATGTAGAGATTAAGAGTTATGGAATTCAAGTATACGTTGTGGGTTCACACTTTGTGCTAGTCGATTCATGGTCAGAATTCAATTGTTTCCTTTGGGCATGGTAGATGCCTGATTCGTTACTATTCTTGTGTCTACTTTGATCCCGTTAACGGGAAGTTATTAATCAGTTTGATTTAGGAGTATTGCTACGTTAACTTAATACTGACAAGGGTTAGGCCTGTTATAGCTGATGTGTTGAAGTATGTGAGTGCGCTCTTCTTCGGATGCGCCTTGATTAGACACTAGTCTGGGTATGCGTGTGATCTCGCGCTCTTGCATATGGGTCGTATATGTTAATTGATTGCCTTAGCTTAACAAGTTGGCTAGTTATCCGGTATAACTATTTATGGCTTGGTCGAGTACTCAGAGGTTAGGACGTGAGGATGTTATGAATGTCAAAACTTGATATAATGTGAGGTGTCATAAGTGTGTGTTCCATTAAGAGTTGCGTAGATAGGTAGTTTGACAACATATAAACATTGTGCCGTGATACCCAGGGTGGCCCTAGGCCAGTATAGGGATCTCTTGGGAGATATCGATCGGGTGGGACTACGTGATGAGATGATTATCTTTGATGCGTGTTGTAAGGAGTGTTGTGTCAGCCTAGGCTAGGCATGATCCAAGATTGTTCAAGAAAATGTAAGTTGTGAATCCTAACATAGGAATGATCCATAACAATGAGTTCAATGTGGATATTGGGATATTTGATGTGTACTAATCATCTTGAGGGTTTGTTTAGATAGGCACATTAGGCATGCTTGAGAACTTGCAATAAGACCTTAGGGTCCGTCATGATGGAATTAATGACACTGATTGATATAAGTGGAATACTTAGGTTTAGACCATAATGTTGAGGATACATAGAATAAAGACAGATCACCAGTAATTGAAATAGAAATTGTGATAAATTAAGAATTTCGAGGATGAAATTCTCTAAGGAGGGAAGTTTGTAATACCCCGCCCCGATAAATTAATAAAGATTGTATATATGGATTATATATGATGAGTCACACATAAGAGTTGAAGAACAATTAACTAAATTATGGATTTTTATAAAAGCCTTATATAAGGATTAGAGGATTTTTAGGAAAAAAATTATATAGGCCCTTCTCGAAAGTCAAAAACTATTGGGCCAAATGCAATAAAAGAAATTATGGGTTAGGGAATATATATATATATATATATATATATATATATATATAAGAGTTATAAAACTCTTAAGGAAAGAAAAAACGAAACTTATAGGGCTCCCTCGTAATATCAAAGGCCGTTTAAGGTAAAATGGGAAAGGAAAGTTGGTCGCTCGAATGACCAGCCACGTCGTTTGAGCAATGTCCCATATTTTTCCCTTCCAATATGCGTTGTCATGTTCCCATTGGAGGATTTAAAACCCATGTTGGAAAGGAGGAAACTCGTGGCTAGTTTTAGGGCATATCTGATCATTAGTATTATATAAGAGAAAGATAAATGTGAAACGTTGTATTACATGCAGCCGACTAGCATTACTGTTGTCAATTTACCAACCTTTGGATCAATTCTACCATGTGATGTCGAATGAAGGTTTTTTTATACTTGATATGGAATGGTGTGGGGTGATGAGAATTTTTTTTAACGTAAAATTCCAAGTGGTTTGGGTTATATAGAGACGAGAAAATCGTGTGAATGGGAGAAAATAAATAGATTCAATTTATTCTCTCTCTCTAACTCTCGCTCCATGGGGGGGAATCCCTTTTGCATCCAACCTTTACCACTTCTCCACCACCATACAACACATATCAACACCAATAAAGAAGTAATTGTTGGGAGTTTTTGATGGGTGTTGAGGAGGTATTATCAGAAGAAAAAATATATATAATATTAGAGGTTTTTGTAGAAGGTCTTTGATGGGATTTCTTGGAGATTTCATGGAGTCTATTTGGCAGGCTTTTGTGACACCCTTAGGGCCAGATTTGGAGGTGGGGAGTAACTCATCTTCACCACCACCTCCACCACCACCACCGTCTTCGAAGACCATTTAGGTGAGATAACCTACTCCTTATATTTGAGACTTCATTTGTATATATATATTTGTATCCTTGCTATGGTTGAATGTTAGGAGTATGTGTATTATGAAAATATTATTGTAGGGTATTTTCTAATAAATTTGAAAATGGTCATTTTTATGGAGTAAAAATGCTAGAAATATTATTGTTCCGTGTTTTCCTAATAAATCCGAAAATAAACATTTTTATGGAATAAAAATGTGAGAAAGTGTCATTTTGGTGTATATCTAGTAAAAAGAAATAATAAAAAAATTTATGGAACAAAAATGTGAGAAAGTGTCATTTTAGTGTATCTCTAGTAAAAAAAAATAATGAATATTTTTATTGAATAAAAATGTAAGAAAATATCATTTGTATGTATTTCTAGTAAAAGGAAATAATGGGATTTTTTATGAAACAAAAATGTGGAATAATGTTAATGTTGTCAAAATATTTATGAAATAAATATTCTTAAGTTTCTTACAAAATGGAGACATTATGAATAAATGGACATTTGTTGAGTTTAAAGAAATTGAAAAATATATTTATTATATGAAATGCATGTTTAATCCACGTGATAGGATTTTAGTATTTAAATCAACTTTCTATGCATATAAACTTGTAGTATTTTGATAATAAATATGCGGGCAAGTTTAAAGAAAGTCTTGTAGGGCTTAAGTAACATATAAGACAAACAGTAACTTGGGAGCTTAAAATGTAAAAGGTGTTATTCATGTGTTAAAGTGACAAGTGTGAAAGGTGGGTAAAAGTATGATATTAAACAAGTGTTAAAAAGGCTAAAGTGTTTTAAATGTTAAGTTCAAAACTTAATAACCATTTTGAGAAATAACACTTGTTAAGGAACTAAATGGAAAGTTTGGCAAATAAAGGCTAAATTGATAATTTACTTAGAGTGGAATATTTTTATGGAATAAAAATGTTAAAGAATCTATTTACACTAATATGTGTGAAAATGAACTTAAGTCCAAAAGCGTGTGTAGACATCCCATTCTAGCACCCCTTAATCTCTCCTTAGGTCCCTAGCACCTCCCTACATCACTACAAACCTTAGTCATACCCCGGGTACTGACCTAGAGGCCATCGGGCAGTCCCAAGCTCCATTTGACCAAAAGTCAAACTCTTCAGCTCGATCAAGACTGAATGAATCTTCAAAGGGAACTGAAACCCCTTTCCAACGGTCCGCCCTGTGCGCAATTCTGACTTATGGTACGGACGAATGATCCATTTTCCCCTGAAACCTGACCTAGAGGCCACCAGACTCTCCCAGGATCTGTTTGACCAAAGTCAACACTTCAGCTTGATCGAGACGGAATGAATCTTCAAAGGGCGTTGAAACCCCTTTCCAACAGTCCTCCCTATGGGCAATTCTGACTTACGGTACGGACGAACGATTCGTTTTACTCCAAAAGTCCACCGGACACTTCTAGGCGCCGGTAGGCCAAAGTAAACTCCCCAAACTGAGTCAAACTCTTTGGAATGTAGAATTAAATCTCATAACCGCTAAAATGGTCTGCCCCGTGCACGATTCTGACTTACCGTGCGGGCGAACGATCCGTTTGCGTCCGATAATACAGTGTCCAAAGGACCGACGAGTGTTTGCGAACCATATTTGACCCAAAGTCAACTCATGGACTAGGAAAAGCCCAAGGAATTTCTAAGGTCTCTGAAGTACCTTTCCATCGGTTTTCCTTGTGTGCGATTCGGATCAATGGTTTGCGTTTACGACCATTTTTTCGAAGGAACCTGAAAGAGACTGCCAAACGGCAAGTTCCAAATCCTGTCTATCACTGTCGATTGGCAAGACCAAGCCTATGCTGATCAGAAATACATTGGTCCTATAAAAAGGAGGGCCTGACCTCATTGCAGAGAGCACCCAAGATCTGAAATTCGTCACTCTCAACGAACTCAAAAAACCTCTCTCGAAGTCAACGTGATTTCCACATCCAAATCCATTTCCAACATTCACTTTTCATCATCTTTTTCATCAAACTTGGTGAATTAACTACTCTTCATCATCACCCAAGTGCAAGGGCTGATCCCCAACATTCAAGATCAAGATCAAGATCTTCAAGAAGGTCCAATTTTGTCAATTCTCTCTTCAAATTCTCCTAAATTCTCATTAACTTATTTTATTACTTAACACTTTTATTATATCCATCTCACATATCCTAATATAATTTTTATTTAGTATCATTGCACATCTCTTATTTTCATATAAATAAAACCCAAAAAAACAAGAAAAAGAGGATGGGAATTCTCATACTTTTCTCACACTTTTACCACAACTAAAACACTTTTTTACACACACACAAATATAAGAGAAGTACCCTGTTGGATTTATGGGATAAACCCCACACCTCATTTTTTATGCGAACTACGTGGACTTTGATGCCTCTATAGGCTACGTAGGCGTCTCAGCGTGAAACCCGAGACTCGAGTCCTATTTCCTATTTTTTTATCTTCTATTTTTCTAAGATTTTAACTTAATTCTCTTAGATTATATATATATATATATATATATATTTGCATATACATATATTTGTTCTTAGTGGCGTATTATTCCACGTGCATTATAGTTCCATTATAACGATCAACGCAAGGATAATCGCGTAAATCCTATTTTCTAATATTACTTTTAGGAACATTCCTATGGATAACTCACTTTATTTCTTCCATGATACAAGTCGATGATTTCTATCCCCACTACATATACATATGCACACATATCACGGGGAAATAGAGGAAAATAACAACAAATCGATGAAAGACAATTAGGGCGAATAGGTGCCTAACACCTTCCCATTCCGTAACTTAGCCCTATAACCTTACCTGAATCATTTTGGTTTCGTATGTATCAGTATGTCTTTTGATGCTTTCCTTCGGGATGGCTCCACCTTCTTTTGTCTCTTTTGAGTAAAATAGACTGGCGACTCCATCTCTCTACATTTTTCATCTCGCACATCGCCGACGACGACCGAAGCGCTCCCGAGAGGGATGCACGGGATAAAGATCCCTTCACCATGAAGATGACACCCTCTTCTCTCTATCTCCATGAGGATCGGGGACGGCCACAGTGGCGACTCTGCTAGGGATTTTGTTTAAGAGGGCTGGACTCTATTTACGTGGGTGTTTTATATTCTCACATATTCCCCTATTTTGCATGTTTCCCTTTTATTATTCATTTGTACCTCATGCTTATGCTTCCATTCACATACTTGTAGAAAATTCTCCATGTACACTTCACACCAGGTGCACCTAAGATCACATATATCCACATGTTGCACGCATCACCCATCCATACTTGGTATACCATTGGTACTTGTACTTTGCTCCCTATTTGGCATCATAAGATACTAATAAGAGAATTATGCATGATTCACATGACATCCCCAAAGAGCATTGTGATTTACCAAATTTTGTCCAGTAATTGGAGGGTCCCTTTGTGATGGGCGCTGGTTCGACAGGGTGAAGTTAGCCTAAGATATATGACTCCACCTTCCATTGTCCAAGTACCTTCGACGTATATCGAACGGTTCCCCCGTATCATACCTCTTTATTGAAGTCATGACGGGAGGTATATCGCAGGGAACTCATTCATGTAGGCCGAGTATATCAAATTCTCTCTCATACATACGGTCCCCATGAGGTATATAGTGAGGCAATTCATGTACTCTCAGGTATATCAAATGGAAGTATGAAATTATCAGAATTATGGAATGAGAATGGAAGTATGGAATTATCAGAAGTATTAAACCAACTCCTAGCGTTCGAGCTGAAATTTCCCTCGCAGATGATCATTAATTTCCATAGATTCACTACGCTATTCTTGGAAGCACGGAAATGGGCCCGAGAGTCAGACAGTTGGGTGGTACCAACCGATGAAGTCATCCTAGACGATATCATGGAAGAATTATTCAGGGAAACCAATAATATTTGCAGAATAACTGAGTTACTCGATACTTTGAAGTTATAAGGGCGCCTGGTCCCTTAACCCTTACATCTCCCCGCAGAATGAAAAGACATGTACGAAGAAGCCATTGAAGTTGTGGAGTGCATCGACTTTACATGGAAAGATAAAATTATTGCCACCGGATAGGGGGAAGAATTCGAAGATTCGAATGAAGAGCAAGCTTCCGATAAAACTGGATTGGTAGCTGACATGTGTGGGATGATATCATTTAAAAAAATCCTAGGAGAAATAAAGAAGGTGGCAGAACAACCCGAGATTGACGATGAAACAGGGTTCATGTTCTTCCCTTCTTTAGTAAATCACATGACCAGATCAGGAAGGCATTACCAGATCCCAAGCTTACTACCATTCATTGATAAAGGGAAGGATGTTAAAAACCTTCCCATGCCAGAGATGACCCTCGAGGAGAGCAAGATCCTCGATCAATTGAAGAAAACTCAAGCTAACATCACTTTATGGGGGCTTTTCATGTCTTCCCAGCTGCACAGAAATTCTTTGATCAATTCTCTAACTAGAACCACAGTTCCTCCTTCTACCACACTAGAAGAAGTGATAAATTTATTAGGATCCCTTACCTCTACCCTAATTCTATCCTTTTCCTAAGAAGAAATCCCCAAAATTGGTCCAAACCACAATCATCGACTCAACATCTTCGTCGAAGTCATGGGGAAGATCGTACCACTCTCTCTTGTCGATAATGGATCCGCCTTGAATATCTTCCCATTAAGAACCTTCAAATGCTTAGGACTGAAGGAAAGTGACCTCTCTCTAACCACCTCTGCTATATGTGCCTACGATAATATCCGTTGAGAAGTGATGGGATCCATAAAACTTATAATAGGGGTTGACCCTATAAACCCTGTCGTTGAATTCCAAGTTATTAATATCCCAACTTATTTCAACATGTTGCTTGGACGACCTTGGCTCCACAGTATCAAGGGTGTGTCTTCCTCGCTCTATCAGAAATTAAAGTTCTTCGTCGAAGGACGAGTCATCACCATTTTGGGCGATGACGACAATGTCGAGGGTTCAAGTACCAACAATCCAATCCTTGAGATACATCACGGGTCAAATGATATGCCCCTATCAGGATTCTGAATTGAGCCACTTCTACTCCTAGGGACGATTTCAAAAAAATGGTTTGTCCAGAATACGAACCTCATGGCAACGTCAATGTAATTTAGATGTTCAAAAACATGCACTTCATGCTCGGACTTGGGCTAGGACAAAGATAGCAAGGGATAATTAAGCCTATTGTACTGAAAAAAGTTTTCCCTCCTTGTGGTTTGGGGTATCAACTGTCAGAACAAGAGCTCAGAATGATCCACCAATATCGACCAAAGAGAAGACTAGACTGCATCCAGACTATCCCAGGTGACTCCTTGAATGGACGATTCATCAAAGAAGGCGAAGAATTCCCCTTTTGTGGCTTTCCGGAACCATGGTATGACCATACAGACAAGAAAATGAAGCCTAAAATGGAGATATTTTTTCAATACAGCTACCCATGGGCCAAAAGTTCCCAACACCATGTACAACCAATCATCAAAGATACCAAAGATTCTGAGGAAAGTGACTCTGAGGATTCGTTTAACTTATAGACACTAGGGCTGACACTCTGCATGGTTTATTCAAGCACTACATCACTGGATCCATCCCACCTGATTAAAGATGTTGATACACCTCTCCTCAACTGGCATGCTGCGCTACTTCTACCTGTTGAAATCCCACCTAACCTCGATTTTTACCCCATCTCTTCTTCTATTATATATCCTTGCTCTAATGTAATCGAGACCTCCTTTGATGTGGTTCTCAATGATATTTTCCCTATTAATGAAATAAATGAAGATTTTGAGTATCTTGTTATGCCTTACATTAATTGTTTAGATTCTAATCAAACTTTTGATAATGATGATTTTTAAAATGAATAATTCTTAACTAATCTAAATAAGGTTAATAACAAATAACATAATCGTGTTCAAGTTAATGAAGAAAGCACTATTGTTATTAACCTCGGTTCTAGTAGTCAATTGCGAGAGATTAGTATAGGGGCTACCCTTGACGAGCATGAGCACGCACAACTCAAAGAATTACTGAAGGAATTCATGGATGTCTTTGCATGGTCCTATGACGACATGTCCGACATACATCCCGATATAGCTCAACATGATATCCCCACTCTTACAGATTGCAATCCAATTAAACAAAAGTTTAGAAAGCTCCGCATCGAATGCTCGCTCAAAGTCAAAGAAGAGGTGGCCAAACAACTGAACGTGGGTTTCATTCGTGTGATCGAATATCCCACATGTATAGCCAACATAGTGCTTGTGCCGAAATCAGGAGGGAAAGTTCGAATGTGTGTATACTACCGAGACTTGAACAAATCCTCTCCAAAGGATGATTATCCGTTACCCAATATCGACATGATCGTGGATAACACAGCCAGTCATGCTCTCAAGTCATTCATCGACGAATTTTCCGGATACAACCAAATAAAAATGCACCCATATTACCAAGAAAAACCGCGATCATCACACTGTGGGGAACCTTTTGTTACACTCTTATGCCATTTGGTCTTAAGAATGTTAGGGATACCTATTAGAGGGCAACCACAACCATCCTGCATGATCGTATTCAAAAAAAGTCGAGGTCTATATGGATGATATGATTATCAAATACAAAACTAGAGAAGGTCATGTTCCCTCTCTCCGAAAGTTCTTCGAACGACTGCGACAGTATCAGATGAGACTCAATCCACATAAATGTGTATTCAGTGTTACAAAGGGAAAAATCTTAGGATTCATGGTTAGTGAGAAGGGTATAGAAGCAAATCCTGCCAAGTTGAAAGCCATACTTGAGATGCCACCTCCCCGAACGGAGAAAGAAGTCTGTATTTTCATTGGGAAATTATAATACATCAGCCGGTTCATCAGCCAGCTAACTTTCATTTGCGAAACTATTTTCAAACTCATCTGAAAGGATTCAACCAAGTTTTGGAACGAGGCCTATCAAAAATATTTCAACCGAATCAAACAATATCTGACCCAACCTCCGGTACTCATGCCACCACAACATAGTCTCCCCTTGCTCCTATACCTAACCATAAACGACACTGCAGATGGGGATTTACTAGCCCAATACCTCAAAGAATACCGCAAATAAAGAGCCATTTATTATACCGGTCGCAAATTGACTGGATATTAAGCCAATTACACTGGTTTGGAAATGCATGTGTCGTGCTTGTCTAGGTCACCCACAAGTTATGACACTACATTCTCACCTCCCCTGTCAAACTTGTATCTCGAATGGACCCCATTAAGTACCTACTTGAGAAACGCGCCTTATCTAGTCGAATGGATTAATGGTTGATGCTCCTAGTCGAGTTTGATATCTTGTACATTACGCAGAAAACTATGAAAGGAAGAGCCATCTCTGACTACCTCATTGACTACCCCATGGAAGAAGCTGATATTTGGATCTCCGAATTCTCAGATGAAAACATCCTCTGCGCTGCTCAAGACAACCTTCGATGGTAAATGTTCTTTGACGGTACTGGCAATAAAAAGGGATATGGAATTGGGATACTTATGATCTCCCCAGATGACTCCAACACTCCCATCGCTATAAAATTGGATTTTCCCTGCACCAACAACATGACTGAATACGAGGCATATATGCTAGGACTCAAAGTTTCTCTCAAGAAAGGTATTTAATGCCTATATGTCTATAGGTATTCCTCCCTCATCATCGATCAAGTGCTATGAAAATGGAAAGTCAAGTACGAGAAACTCCAATCCTACCATGCCCACTTAGAAAAACTAGCCTCCCAATTTTAAGATATCACCTTCCACTACTTACCTCGAGTAAAGAATAACCTAGTCGATGCCCTTGATACCTTAGCCTCCATGGTAGACATGCCGAAGGAATAACAATGTCCCCCTTCCTAGTTCAAAAGCAAGATAAACCAACCAACTACTACCACATTGAGCTCATTATCAAAGAAGATCCCGAGCTAGCCAATTGCTGGTACTTTGATATCTGGCACCTCCTCAAGCATGGTAGGTAACCCTAACGTTCCAACAAGAAAGACCAAGTAGCCCTCCGAAGACTGGCCGCCCAATACATCATCTCTCACAAAGTAGTGTTCAAAAAAAACTTCGATGGAACCCATCTACACTGCATTGCAGGGACTGACATCGAAGAGATAATGTAGAAGATCCACAACGGGGAATACAGGCCCCACATGAATAGTCACATGCTTGATAATAAGATCATTCTATAAGGATACTACTAGACCACCATGATCTAGGATTGCACCGCCTATGTCCATAGATGCCTCAAATGCCAACACTTTCCAACTTTCAACACATGCCTCCGCAAAAATTATACAACATGACTTCTACCTGGTCATTCTCCACCTGGGGCATAGACATCATAGGGAAGGTTTCACCCAAGTCTTCCAACAGGCATGAATTCATCCTACTTTCCATTGATTATTTCACCAAATCGGTCGAAGCTGAGTCATACGCAGTTCTGAGTGCCAAGAAAGTGGCCAAATTCATCAGGAAGAACATCATCTGTCGATATGGGGTCCCGTATAAACTAGTGTCAAATAATGGTTTCATTTTGAGGCATAGGTCACAGAAGTGGTCAATAAGTGTGGGATTCAGAGACATAAATATTCTGCTTACCGACCTTAGACCAATGGTGCAGTCGAAGCAGCCAATAAGAACCTTAAATCCATCATCAGTAAGAGGACTGAAAGATATCAAGATTGGGCTGACCGAATCCCATACGCCTTCTGGGGCTACCAAACCTCAATACGAACCTCTACTGGGGCTACCCCTTACTCTAGTCTACGACATGGAAGCGGTCCTACCCATGGAGTTGGAAATACCCTCGTTGTGCGTCATACTTGAAAGCAAGTTCAACGAAGAAGACTGGTAGAAAATCCGTCTTGACGAGCTGACCCTCCTAGATTAAAGGATATTGAAAGCTCTATATTACATACACGGGTACTATCGTCATATAATATGATCATTTAATAAGAGGGTCAATAACCGCAGTGTCCGAGAGGGGGATTTAGCCCTCAAAGAAATAGTAGAGCATATCAGGGACCCCAGAGGAAAATTAAGGCCCAATTGGAGTGGCCCATACATTATGAAGAATATATTATCAGGAGGTGCCGCCATGCTCACCAACCTTGATGGAGAAGAGATGGCTTGTCCAGTTAACCTGGAACGTCTTAATAAATTCCACCCCTAGTCCGAAATCTCGGCGTGCTACAACTCTTCTCATCTCCCTTCTATTCTAAAAAAAATTAAAAAAAAAAATTAATTTCCTTCTGCCCAGAACTACATGGGCCTGATCCTCTATAAAAACCTTTTCTAAAAAAATTAAACTTTTCAAAAACCCCCAGAGGTACGTAGGCATCTCATACATCTTACATGAGCACAACCCTTTCTCTTTCACAAAAAAATATTATTTTCTTATCTCCGAAAATGATAGTTCATTCTAACATATACTTGAACAAAAGGATTATGCATGCCTTAGCGATCGGTATAGATAATTCAAAAATACAAAATTCATCAAAAAGCACAGCTGGATGATCAAAAAATTGTTTATTTCACTAATAAGAAATTAGAGTGCAATTAGATAAGAATAGGAACAGATAACTTCCTTCTCCCTACTTTCCTAAAAGGCCAAATAAATTCTTAAATTTATTCCCTATTACAAAACAACCCGCCCCCCCCCCCCCCCAAGAATCTTACCCACAGCTACCAGAGGAGCCCTAGCCATCATCATCATCTACATCCTGGGGACCCCAAGCTTCCCCTGCATGAGTAGAGTGCCGCAGATGCTCCATAGATCGATAAGCTCGAACCATACTCGAAAAAACCACAACACCTCCCTCCATGGTATCGGATAAGACAAACCACATTTGTCTAGTCTCCACTACCAACATCTTGCGGAATACTCTTCTCCATAACCACTTCATATAATCTCCGGGGATGTGCCAGAATCTACCAACGGACTGAGAAGGATGGGTCGACGGACGCCGAATCTCCCACAAAGAGCCAAGCCGCATGTGCAGACTCTCTGTCAGATATTCTACATAAAAGAAGTCTAGTGTCCGAGGTGGCACGATCTTCTCCCAACTAAATTGGCGCAGAAGCCGCCAAGGTAAATGGAAAGAGGTTTGTCTGAGACCAAATAGCCTAACGTACGGGTATTCCCCCAACTCCAGACTAGGCAACAACTATCCCCACCAAGGCACTGACCAGTGCACATTTAGAGCCCCATGCTCCACAAACCAGTTCTCCCAGCTATCGATATCCAGCCAACACTAATGAAATGGCGTGAAACGAAGTTGGGGACCACCGACAAAGGATATTCCGGAAGAGTCACGGGCAAAATCTTTTAGACAACCACATAAACAACATCACAGGGTTACCCCTCAGAAAGTCAGAATGACTTTATCGCCAGGCATCCAGGCCATTCAAAATCTCTGCCAGTATCATCTCCGTAGGATTATGACGGTATGACATCCATGAAGTAATGGCTGCAAGTTGTGGGTCCACCAGCAGTTCCCCAGTCACCATCAGTAATTTCAAAACCAATCCCAGAACGACGGCCCCGACATATCCAACATCACCAACCACCTGTAAATGCACAAAACGCAGCACCATCGGAAGGGAAATCATTCCTCAAGTAACCAAAGATTTACCCGCTGAGGGTGAGACGCGGAGAAGTCCAACCAATAACTCCCCGGGAGACCGAGAAAACTCAGGCATAGCACCCGCTACACTAAGATTTACTCCCAACATGGCAGAAAATTCCTCATAAGTCGGACAGACTTCTTCCAAGCCAAAGAGGAATACATGGTTTTCGGTGTACCACCACCATCAGCATGTTCCACTCTATGGGCCGATTACTCCATAAAGAGACTCGACACATGTTGAAAGCATCGTAGTCGACATTATAGGAGCAGATCGACTCCAAAGTCTCGATGTAGTTGGCAAACTCAACACTACCACGGAGAGACATCTCACAGAATAAGAAAGTTAGAATGTGAAGGTGTGATGAAAACACTCCAGCCTTACCCCTTTTTATTCTTGAAAACCCTCACAAACGCACAACCCTTGCAAAAATTGGAGGGAATCCTTCCCCACAGGTTACCAAAAGCGGAAGAGAGTACCAATCAAAGCCTTGATTGATAAGACTGGATTGATCAGTAGATAGGCAAGGCAAGGGGATTCCCAATCGGCAACCCCCTATTTTTGGAAACTTACCTTTTTCTTCTTTTGCCAAAATAAAAAAAATTAATAAAAAACTCAATTGTTATTCTCAACAGAATTTCAAAATTCCTTTCCATCTTGATATAATTTCTCATTTTAATCTTTCCTTCAAAATTCCAAAAATATTTCTTTTATGGTCTCAGCAGCAAAGTAAAAAGCGCATATGCATGCATTCATTCATTACTAACAGAAGATAACAAAAAAATCCATTGCATTGCATAGATATTTTTCTGTGTTACAACAAATTTTACAGGAAATAAAGAAAAGAAGAAAAATAACGAGACTCCTCCCGAACCCACATTCTCTCTCTCACCTACCCTTTTACCTCTCTCTCCTAAGAGCTCCCATCCCTACGACGCGCTCTCTTTCCCATGCGGCGAGATGATGCACCACCACAACCCAAACCAGACTCCTCCCTAGATGAGACAGACGGAACAAAGTAAGAAGAAACAAGAATCGCATCCCGAATCTGGGCAGTCGCCGAAGATATCCAATCCCTAATATCCCTCAGCCAAGTTGTGCACACCCGGACTTGCTCCAAGAAAAGTCTGAATTAGTATCAGGAAAAGAAGACCAAAAGAAACCAAAAAAGAAAGAAGAAAGGACCCAAAAGGTTTACCACAGGATGAAGGACCTCCTCTATTAAGCCCAACTCCTCCGGGTCCATCACATGAGGACGATACAACATAGGCACCATCCCTCCATCAGCCCGACGAATGTTGTAGGAAGGGTATGCAACCGCACAAAGGGAACCTCTGAAGTCACCGCCGCCGCAAATGACGACGGACTACCACTGCTGTGGGAGGACCCCACTGGCCGATTCTATCCTGCAGGAGGTAAGGGCAGCGCATCATATATGCTAGGCGCTATCAGCTAACTCATCAAGAAGTCCATATAATCATACATCAGAGTCGTGTCAGTATACAATAGATAGGACTCTCCAATCATCATCGCAATCCTCGCATCCTCTGGCAACATCTGCTCTTACCTCATACACATAGGGGGCCTCGCAGGTGGCACCACCACCTCCTCCTCAGCAATCTGTCGGACCACCCTCTCCCAAAGATACTATGAGTGGCCAAACTCATGCGCCAACAAATGCATCATCTGCGCATTCACCCCAGTTGACCCCGTGTCCTAAACAGCCTTCCCCTAAGGGTAAAAGGTCACCTAAAAAATCTCCAGCTAATATAAGTCAGTATGGAATCAGATTACATAAAGACCAAGATTGAAGAAGGAAAAAGTCTTACCATTCACTGGTCAGGCCATTCAAGACCTGATGCACCGCCTCCAGAGAAAATACTTCCTCGACTGCCGATTGGCCTTATGCTATTAATATAACCGGAAAAAGTCCCCAACAGTCTCGTCCTTCAAAGAAATCAACTAGGTATTACACCCAATCACCTCATAGAACCACGTCTGCTAAAAACAAGAATACGCAATCAAAAGAGACGCTCGAGTCATATATCTTCTTGAGTTATTTTGGTTTCGTAATTATCAGTATGTCTTTTGATGTTGCCCTTTGGGATGGCTCCACCTTCTTTTATCGTTTTTGAGTAAAATAGACTGGCGACTACATCTCTCTACATTTTTCACCTCCCACATCACCGATGATGGCCGAAGCGCTCCCAAGAGGGATATGCGGGACCAAGATCCCATTACCACGGAGATGACACCCTCTTCTCTCTCTCTCCGCAAGGGTTGGGGATGGCCACATCATGAACGATTTTAGTATAAATCACATGTGTGTGGATAAGGAACTTATAGAAAAAAAAGAAACAACTTTCCAAGTATTAATGGAAAAACTAACGGTTAAGTTCGGGTTTTGGCTTTGGTTGGGTAAAAGGACATGTGGTATAATTTGGACATTTATAAAATGTTAAAACACACAAAAGGAACTCTAATGACACCGGGATAAAAAAAGAAGGGCCCGGATCCCTTAGGTGAGCCCTATATCGTTGGGCAAAACAAATGATGCACAGAGCCGTCGGTGTGGATCCCGTATAGGTATGCGGTAAAAAGGGAAGATTCAGATAAAAGATAAAAGGAATAAGGAACATGTCAGGAAAATGGGTTATGTGGTAAATGTGTTAATACAACCTAACTTGAATGAATGCAATAAGTGTTTCGGTGTAGATGAAATGTACAAGTAAATACGTAAATTTATTAACGTCCATAAGTTGAGGTAAAAATGGCTAAAGTAAAGTGGGGAAATGAGTGGTTAAGTAACCTAAGTTGTTAAACCCATAATTTTGTATAAGTATGTATGAAAAGGTTTTCAAATGATAAACAAGTATTTTTTAACACGGTGTACGCGTGTGTAGAAATGGTACTTTTCAATGAAAATACTAGAGTATATTCTAAATGCATATAAAAGGGGGGATTCCAGTAAAGGAACGGTTGGGAACAAATCAAGTGTAATGGTTTATGTGCTGAATTAGGTGTGTCAAACAAAGTGAGAAATGTTAAGTATGAACAAAGTAAGTCTTTCCATGATAAAGATAAATTAGTCTAGATGAGTAATGTTTGGAAATAAAATGGTTAATGCATTTGAACATGTATTTTTTAAGGTATGCCTATATGTATGTCTGTGTGTGTTTGTGTGTGTCTATATATATATTTGCATGCATGTGATTGTAGCGTGTGAGTATTCGGTATTGCCATTCGTTTATATACTGCTTGTATATTTCCCACTGGCATAGGCTCACATCCCCACTTTGTTACCGCAGGTTGGGTGTGGTTTTGCACTTTGAGAGCGTTGCACAGGTAAGTGTACTTTATCTATCTAACATTAGTAACTTTGTTTACTTGGACTCGGGGAGGTCCCCATGGGTCCCGCACAAATTTTATCTTGAAACAAAATTCGAATGCTAAATAAGTGAAACGTTAATCTAAAACCAAACTAGACTAATTACACTGTTTAGGTTGTCTCATTACACTTCACATCTAACGTCCGATTTGGATCGGGTTGACTCACAGGAAATCCATAAGTCCGGGTCAGGTTGTTATAGTATCCACCGATCAACCTCATGAATCTTCAATTCAGGTATGTTTTAGTAGTAGAGCCCGGAGTCCATAATTCAGTAGTAGATAACATCTCTAATAGGGTTTTTGAACTTTGAACGTGTTCTTCTTAATTTTAAAAAGTGATCCTTAAAGATCCAAGGGGTTTGGATGAAAAGAATAGAGTTTGATCACAAAAAGAACTATAAAATGGCTTGGATGAAAGTCTAATCCCGCATATCTATTTATAGAAAAATTTGTTGCAAAGAAATAGGGATTAAATATTTTGAAAGATATGTTTTTAAAAATAAAAGCAAGCGTACTCGTTCGAATCAACTGCTACGTCGTTCGAATTATATACCCTTTCCCATTTGATCGTGCTTCCAATGAATTTTCAGACGACATTCCAGAGCATACCCAAAAGGAGATGTTTTAGATATCGTTGTGTATAGTTAATCTTTTAGGCTCTTTTTGAAAATGGTGCCTTTTTACCCAAAGATAATTTTGCTATTTTCTAGCTTTCCATTGCTTAATATATAACAATATTTTTCGGGAAACGAAATCCGAACAATGGTTCTTACAAGCACAACTTATCTTTATTTACAAATGGTTTGTTATTAAGCACGATTGAGATGAGAAAACAGTATTCAACATATGACAAGTAAGAAAAATATTCAAAAAGTTATTCACGTGTGAAATAAAGGTGACAAAGAATCTAACATGAAGAAAGTTATTATCAATGAACAACGAAATGCTATCCACACATTATAAATCACACTAAATAAATGAAGCCATGTCTCAAAACACCACAAAAAATCTCATGAATGGATGGAATGTAGGGTTGATTTTTACTTCTTACAAGCACATCCATATATCGTGAAAAATGAAAATACAAAAATCTCTTTGTCTTTTTCAAAAGTTTTATCAAAATAAAATCCTTTTTAAAATTTTCAAACTTTTCCTTAAAAACCAAAAATCTTTTGGATTTTTCAAAATGTATCAAAAATAAAACTCATGTATAAACATAAGAATACAATAGAAATACAATCCAACAAATATGGACAAAGATGTGAACAAGATAATCACCCTACACTAGATAAAGTGTCGGAACTCAATCAACGAAGCAAATACCCGAAGACTTCCTAATATTCTCGAATCTAAGTGCATCTAAAGGTTCATGAAAATAGCGTCTAATTGACATTCGGTGCTCAAAAAGCTCAAGGACATGACCTTCTCCTCAACGAGATCACAAATAAAAACCTCACATATCCTAATGTGCTTCGTGCAGGAATATTGGAACAAATTACAGGATATATGAATTGCACTCGCGTTATCACATGAAATAGTCATTGTGCCTTGGAAATTCCATAATCTTCCAACATTTGCTTCATCCATAAAAATTCTGTAACAACTCTCGGGGGCTAAATACTCGGCCTATGCCGTGGAGAAAGGTATGGAGTTTTGTTTCTTGCTCAACCAAGAGATAAGAGAACTCCAAAAGTAAAAACATCTACCCAAGATGATGTTATTACCATTAATATTCTCGACCCAATCGACATCCGAATAGGTAAATAAATGATCATCGATATTAAAAAAATACCAGATATCATAGGAAACAGTTCTACTTACGTATTTTATGATACGTTTAAGTGAGAGCAAGTGAGCCTCTTTTGGGGATGCTTGGTAGCGTGCAAAAAATCGAAAGATAAAGGAAATGTTGGTACGACTAGCGGTCAAGTATAGAAGACCACTTATCATGATCCTATAAAGAGTTTTCTCTGTGTCCTTCCCTAAAGTGTATTTTCTAAGCTTAGTCTATGTAGTCATAGGGGTACGTGAGTTCTTAGCGGAGTCTAAACCAAATTTCTTCACTAAGTCCCTTGCATATTTGGATTTAGATATGAATATTCCATCCTTAAGTTGACTCACCTAGAGACCTAAGAAGAATGGAAGCTCACCAACCATGCAAATCTCAAATGCTCTCTTCATCTGCTCTCCAAATGTGTGATCATGTTTGAAGAATATGGATCCAAATACTATGTCATCCACATAGACTTGGACAATTAATATAGCACCACTCTCTACCCTCACAAATAACATCTTATTCACTCCCCCTCTTTTGAAGCTACGAGCTAAGAGATAGGAAGTGAGCCTCTCGTACCAAGCACATGATGCTTGCTTCAAAATATACATGGTCTTCTTAAGATAAAATACGTGTCGTGAGTGCTTTGGGTCATCAAACCCCTTTGGTAGTTCCACGTAAACTTCCTCCCATAGAACGCCATTAAGGAACTCACTCTTGACATCAATTTGATATAACTTAAAGCATAGATGACATATTTTGGGGAGTAGTAAGCAGACGGACTCGAGCCTAATAACAACAAAAAATGTATGGTCAAAGTCTACACCCTTAATTTATACGTAGCCTTAAGTAACCAGCCTAGCCTTATTTCGAACTATGGTTCCATTCTCACAATACACCAAAAAGGCCAAAGTGGCACCCTTCACCCGGCCAAGGTTGACATGGTAAAAAATTGTGACAAAAAAACACGCATTTTTTGTCTTGGTCAAAGATCGTGACAAAGAGTTGTCATGATATCTTCACAGTCTTTGATCGTGATAACTAAGTTATCATGCATGTGTCACAGTCAAAGATCATGACAACCTTAAAAAGTTGTCATGGTCTTTGAACGTGTCACGTCCGTGATTTTCCTTCGCATTTCATTTTCCATCGCTATCAGTTTCCTTTCCCTTGCGTTTATCAGTTTCCTTTCCATCACTTATCATTTTCCTTTCCCTTGCATTTCTTTCCTTCTCTATTCTCTCTCTCTACCTGCTGTTACCGTGATTATCTCTCTCCTCCTTGCTGCTGCAATTCTCCCTCTCTCTGCCTCCCTCTCTTACTAGTATATTTTTCTCTCTCCATGTGTATAATTTTTAGTATGTGTTTGTGTGTGTTTCAATGCATGTGTGTATGTGTGGGTGTGTTTCAATGTATGTGTGTGTGTGTTAATGTGTGTGATCGATTGTGTTAGTGTGTATGTTTTAGTGTGTGCGTATAAATTGAAATTAAAATTGGTATTTGGTATTTTTTTAATTGGTTTCTCTCTCTAATTGCAGCAGCGGAGACCCCCTTTCCTCGTTCTCACATATTTCGACGACCATCTCTCTCTCTACACACATTTCGGTACATTTCTCTATGTATATACATCTCTCTCTCTCTTTCTCTCTCCATATATATACATGGAGGTTGTTGACATGTTCAATTGTTTGGGATTCTTGAATTGTTGTTGACTAGCGGATTTGAATATTTAGATGGCCATTGAATTGGTTAGCCCTTAGACCATACTATAAATTTTAAAAGTTTGTTATTAAACAATTAATAATGTGAAATACGTTCATAACTATGTATAAACATCACTATCGAATAGATAAAACATACATACGATGGTAATTTATAAGTACTTTGAATTACATAAGTGTGCATATATACTAGCCTTTAAGTTCTTATGCGTACGCATTCAATAGATCTTAGACCCATTCGAGCGTCATTACCCTTGTAATGAGATCTATCGAATTGTCCCGTTTGAACAATTTTGGAGAACATAGTTTCTATATAATAATATTCTTAGTGGCTTAAACTTGTTACTTTTGGGGGAAGTTCTGCTGCCGTCTATTAATGTTCTCTAGGTACATACTAGATAATGTTGTGTTAAGTGTTATTTTAATTGACAAATTGAATAACACTTACACTTGTGAATCTATGTCGTGCATTAACTCTTAGTCCGTGAAATGACCCGAATTTTAATCAATTTATACATTTGTAGTAAGTATTGCATTTATTTGAAACAATGCTTAGTTTGGTTGATGATATGAATTTGTATCATTATAATGTCATTAACTTGATTCATCTAATGCCTTAATTCATTCGGATTTTAGTCAATTTAATCTTTTATTCATTTGGATTTTATAATTTTTCTCATATACATGTTTGTATTAATAACAACATTTTTTTGCGGAAATGGCTTCATCAGGGCATCACGGTAGCAGAGGAGAGGAGGGCTCGTCTCCCATTAGGCCTCCAAAATGGGGAAAAATCATCGAGAAGAAGACGACCTTACTGGATAGATCCCTGGAGTTGCTCAAGTCGATCATCGATCCAGAGTACATGGATTAGAGGAAGGTGCCACAGGAGCTCAAGATGGGCATCTGAGGGGCATTACAAGTAGTAACTCGCTTTATTTTTATTTTGCATTTATATTTATATTTATATTTATATTTATATTTATATTTATATTTATATTTATATTTTATAATTCAAATAAAACAAACACTTACTTTTTTTTGTTTGTATTTATTTGACCGGAAAAATTCGGTCTGCCCCCACATGTCCACGACTCCACGTTAGACCAACTGAGAGATCAATACAAAATGTGGAAGAAAAACATGCGGCCATGGTACTTTGGTCAGGACCGGGAGTCCATATTGAGGGTCTGTGATACCGTATTTTTGAAGGAGCCGATGTAATTGGCATAATGGTAGACATTTATTGACAATGAGATCAAGGAGCCGCAATTGACATCTGGTTAATCGGGGAGGAAAAACAAGGCATAAAACATTTATGTGCACTACTCTGGGCATACATCTTACGCCAAGTTAGAACACAAGATGGTAAGTTCTTATTTTTCTTTCATTTTAGTTTTATGTTATTCTAATTTAGCATTACTTTGCATTACTTACTAATTTTGCATTATTTTACTTCAAGATAGGGGGAGTGGCCCTGGGGGTAGGCCACATAGGTTTGATGCCTATGTGGCAATTTAAACGAAGAAGGGCAGGGATAAGTAGGTGTCCCCGAGTATGGCAGCCATGATTGTAAGTCATAAAAATATCTTAAAATTATTTTATAGTTTTAATGAAGCTGTATTTTTTTATTAACTTAACTAATCATGTAATTTTTATCATTCCAGGCAAAGCCTAAAGAAGTTTACAACTCCAGTCTGATGCCGACAAGGCATCTTTGGATATGGATGCACTAAGACAAGTGCACGAGGTGGATCACAAGGGTAGGATGAGGGGGTGTGCTCTCTATTAGGGAAGTCTAGGCTCACCAAGATTGAAACGAGAAACATTGGGTTAGCTCGTAAGGTGGACACCCACAGCGATAAGTTAAAAAGGTTGGAGGAGATGATCCTCAATATGTTCGAGTACATGAAGAGTCATTTGGGGTCCACCTCGGGTAAGGACAAGGGGAAGGTGGTAGACGAGGATGCCACTGCTCCATCTCTCTCACCCTCATCCCCGATACGCACCCACTCGTCGCGCGCATATGATCCATTTTCCACCTTGACCCCCGTTGAACGGATTATGTAAATAATGGGTTGGCTGAGTGTGTATTTAATAGACCTATTTGGTGGCATACCTATAGCTAGGGGTTGAGTGACCCTAACACACAACTAGGTAGTGTGGTCCATGGACGTGTGTTGCAAGATATAAAGGCAAATGTTCTCATCACGGATATTATGCTCGGAAGAGAGAATGCACCTTAGTGGTTGGAAGAGCAATGCGGCGTTTGACAAATTGATGGATTTATCAATTCATATTTAGTGTGGCCTACCTTCCTCCTCAGACTTGTCCATACCCTACTCCATGACAATATTTGTATTTATTTTATTTGAATATTAAATATTAAATGTTGGATATTATTTGTAATTTTTTTATTTGACTATGGATATTTGTTAATTCATATGTAGTTTTTATAAATTTTTGAATGTTGGTTGACATATATATTGTTTAAACTGGCTTAAATATGATTTAACAGGGTAAAACATACAGTTGGGCAGTGACAGTGGCCATACTACCCATCCCTTTTTTTTAATTATGTCCATATTTATCATGGATTTTGACCATGACAAGTCCATGAAAAGGAAAATTGTCACCGACTTGTCACGATCAAAGTCCGTGATAATTTTTACTTTGTCACGGACTTTGACTGTGACAAGTTTTCCTTTGTCACGATCACATTCCATGACAAGTTAAATTATCATCAAAGACTTTGATCATGATAAGTGCGTGACAATTTTCTTAGTCACCCATAAACTTGTCACAATTTTTTACCATGATAAGTTTTCCTTGTCATGGTTTTGACCGTGACAAGTTGGAAGTTTTGGTGTTATGTCAACCATATTATTCTTGTAAATCCACTTGGTATCAATTATATTAGTATCACTAGGTCAGGGGAAAAACTCCCAGACATTATTTTTATGAAACTAAAAAAAAACTCATATTGCATAGCAGATATCCAATGCTCATCCTTGACTGCTTCTTTCACACTCTTAGGCTCGGCTAAGGAGGTGCAAGAAAAGTAGGTAACCACATTCTCAAGTTGAGCGCGAGTCTTGACACCTTGTGTGGGATCACAAAGTATAGTGGAAGGGTCATGACTCTTTCGAACCCAAGAGGGTTGATCCTCTAAATCAAGAGTGGGGTCCATCGGGGTAGTAAGAGGAACGATGGGAACGTCACGGGGGGTGCATTATTCCTACACTCCTAGTCAGGTTCAACAAATGTCGGCGTCTAGGCATCTCTAATCATGATATTTATTAATTCCATGACCTCATAACTTGAAAGGTTAAACATCCTATAAGCCTTACTCGATGAATAACCTAAAATTATCCCCTCATCGCTTCGGGAGTCAAACTTTCCTATATGCTCTATATCTATAAAGATGTAACAAGTACTCCCAAACACACGAAAATACGATAGGCTAGGTTTCTTTTTTGTCCATACCTCATATGGCATGTGTAATGTGTGTGGACGAAGATATATGTGATTCACCGTATGGCATGCGGTATTAACTGCCTCTGCCTAAAAAAATTTAGTCACGTTTCTCCCAAGAAGCATGGATCTATCCATTTTTTGAATTGTTATGTTCTTCCTCTCAACTATCCAATTTTGTTGAAGAGTACGAACGTCCAAAAACTCATATTTGATGACCACTCCATCACAATATATATCTACTCCATCTTCTTTAAATTCAGTGATGGTTTCATTACGCGATCGAATAATAGTGACATCATGTTAGGTTTATAGGACCCGACACTTGGTTGTTAGGAACTTAACCACATCAAACTTTCCTCTAAGAAACCCCATGATAGAGTATATTGAAAAATCATCGACCATCACGAGAATGTATCTCTTACCACCTATACTCTCCGTACGAGAAGGAGCTATAAGATCTATATGTATCAACTCCAACACACGTGAAGTGAAACTGATATTTAACTTTCAATGGGGACTTCGAATTTATTTTCCTTATTGATAAGGGACACAAATAGAGGAAGTTTATTTCCTAAATGATGAAAAACCACGGACTGGGTCTTTCTTCACTAATCTTTTGATGTTTTTAAAGTTCACATAATCTAATCGTTAATGCCAATGGTCCATATAGGAGGTCGTGACATTATTGCACACAAAGGAGGGCTTGGGAATGATACAAAATAAATTATCATTGGTCCTAACTCCTTGAAGTAATAGTTCACCGGATTGATCATATATGCTACTATCAGACTGGCCGAACTTTACCGCAAAGTTTTGCATCGAAAAGTTGGCTTATGGGCAGCCAAGTTCTCTTATACTAATCAAAATCCTTTTTAACCCTTTGATGTATAACACATTGTCTAATTTAGAAAATTCACATATCTCAACAGGGCCACTTCTTTAAATACTAAACTTACTCCCATCTCCAAAGGTTAATTTACCTTCATTTCAATCCATAAGGTCGGTTGAATATGACTTGTCACGAGTCATCTGCCTAGAGCCCCCACTATCAAGAAGCCATTTGGAAGTATTTTAAAACTTGAGAGTAATATGAACAATAAGAGCATCGTTGTCTTGTTTAGGTACGCAAGTGGAGGTAACCTTTTGTTTTCCCTTATCGTTGTTGTCTCTAGTCATAGCATTATAAGTATTCCAAAAAGGAATAGAAATCCTTTAAAATTATTTTATTAATCTTTGTAAAGTCACGACTAGGAACTCAACTTTATCTCTTAGATGAGTAAAGTTGCTATAGGAGTTCATGGGAGTATATGTACCTTTAGTTCTCCCAAGATTGTAGTAAAATTCCTTAAGGTGACCTCTCAATTTGCAATAGGTGAAAACATAGACTTTTTGGGGTCTAACTTTCTTCTCTCATTTAGGTTAAACATTCTTTTGTGGTTTAGGTCTAGGACTACAAGTATTTAAGACAAATTTAGGAACCACTTTCGGTGCAACATGGGAAATGGATGCACTGTCATAACCTATTCATTACCTCTCCCTAAAATCTAAAGCGAGACTGAGGAACATCTTTCCAACCTTTTTCGAAGCATCATCTATAGTAATCTTGACCTCCATATTACATTAGATATCTTACTTGAGTTGTTAAATAAGGGCTTTAAGTTCCTCATGAGTCTCCAATGAAGCTTTAGGATCTCTCGTAAGACTAGCCACTTTATTGGTTAAGTCACCATTTTTCCTTTCCACCAAAATTACCCTCTCTCCAGAAGACACTCTCATCTATAACTCTCTCTCTCTTTACTCTCTCAACTCCTTCTATAAACCTAAAACCCTAAGTGTTAAACTTTTATTTTTCTTTATCATTTTAAAGGACTTGGCGTAATTGCATTGAAGGTCACTTTCTCCCTCACTCAAAACTTTATTTTCCCCACTCTATTTGAAATGAATATACTCACTTTACAGGTCATCATGTTTGTAAATGTTCGTAATGGTGTGAGACGTACTCGAAGTACAAACATGACTGGCAATGAACATGGTGAAGTTACCTATAAAACGATGATTCATCACTAGAATCCACCGACTTGACATCGCTATCAGTAAGGGTGGCATTGAAGGAAGCTTTGCCTTTACCCTCTGTCTTTAACTTTGTATCACAAGCGTGAGCTTCGTGACCCTTACCCTCGCACTCATAAAATTTCTCCTCATCTTTCTTAGGGTACTCTACAAAAGTTTTTTCAAACCTGTTATTGCCCAACTTATAATTTTTATCTTTCTCAAAACTTTTGTTTTCATTGGAATTATGAAATTTTTTGAAACTTTTGGCAAAGAAGGAAAGATCATCTAGATCAAAATCAGACTCAAAGCCAGAAGAAACCTCATCTTTCTATTTAGATTATACTTTCAAAGCAATTTTCTTTTCCTTTGGTTTAACAGTTTTAGAAATAACATATCGATTTCATAAGTTTGAAGGTTTCTTATGAGTTCCTTTAAACTATGTGTATCTCAAATTCCCAAAGAATTAAGGACAATGACCTTAGTAATAAATCGGGACGAAATAGATCTCAAAATCCTTTTCACAAGTCTCATCTCAGGAATTTTTTCACACAAATTAATACTAGAGTTAACGATATTAGATAATTATATATAAAATTCATCAAATGACTCAGTCTTTAGCATATTAATAGTCTCAAATTGTGTTGTGAGATTTTCAAGCTTGGAATATGTCACAACGTTGGTACCCTCGGGAGTGAGTTGGAGGATATCTCATGCTTCCTTACACGTAGTTCACGTCATGATACGACATAACTCGTCAGGGGTGACAACTCTAGAAATTGCACTTAAACCGCGTGAGTTAAAATTAGACCATTTTAGTTCTTCATCCGTCTAAGCGGTGACGTGCTTAGGACTTATGGCATTGCTTTTAGTCATAATGGGTGATGTCCACCATCTTCCACAAAATAGCCAGACACGCTCTTCGGTCTCTTTCAAATACAACCTCATTTGAGCTTTACATATACATAATCATACCCATAAAAAATAGTTAACCTATTATACAAATTATCCATAACAACCCAATTCAAAGATCTCACAAAAACTTAGTTTAACGACTCTGATAACAATTTGCGAAAGTCGCATGGGGAATTATACAGAATTACTTATATATTAAGCCAAACACATAAATTTACATTTAACCAAATTTTATCTTGACTTAATTTAATGTGAACATTTAATATTAAGTGAAGACAAATTCCAAACCAACCAATAAGAAGAAGAATTTGAGAAAAAATCCCTTTCGGGCAAAAAGTTTAATTTCAACACTATTAAAGAATTTAGCAGACTGAAGATGACTTACAAACTACTTAGAGATCCAATAAGTATAACATAGAGATGTTTTCAAATCTTCAATAGGTGGGGCACAGTTCAACATCGTTCATGGCAAGTAACTCTTGCCTAGGTATCCACCGATTAGCCTCAAGAATCTTCAATTTCTTTATTCCTCAGCAGTAAAGTCTTAACTCTATAATTTAGTAATAGAGAAAATCTCTACAATTATTTTTTAACATTGAATACGTTCTTCTTGATTTGGAAAAATGATCCTTAAATATCCAAGTGGTTTGTATGAAAACAGAATAGAGTGTGATTATAAAAAGAATACTAAAATGGCTTGGAGAAAAGTCTAATCCCGCATCTCTATTTATAGAAAATTTTGTTCCAAGGAGATAGGTATTAAAGATTTTGAAAGATATGTTTTAAAAATAAAAACACGCGTACTCATTCGAACGAACTGTCACCTCGTTCAAATGAACTACCATCTTATTCGAACGATGTACACTTTCTCATTCGATCATTTTTCCAACAAATCTTCGAACGACATTTCAGAACGTACCCAAAAGGCAATGTTTCAAATCTCGTTCGAACATAGGAACATCATTCTAACAATACTACGTAACTCATTTGAACAACATACCATTCTCGTTCTAACGAGTTAGCGAGATTTCAAATATTCATTTAAAAATCATTTTTAAAATATTTTAAAAACTTTTTAATGTGAACTCTTTTAAAAATATCCATTGGATAATTAAAGTCTTTACCAAACCACCTCATAACTCTTTTGAATGCTATTGTGATGAACAATCTTTAGTTTTCTAAATGTCATCAACTTCTTCTCTTCGAATACCTGAAAATAGTCATAAAGGTGCAGTGGGGTGTAAAGATATATGCTAAATAAAAATAAAATAAGAAATTATAAAACTTTCTTTTACATATAGTATGCCAGTGACTTTTTTCCCTAATATTTTATTACACTAATGATGCTTTCCCTTTACAAAATGTTTCTTTTATATTGGGTTTTGAATTTTTTTATCAATGTTGTATAATTTAATGGTTTCCTAATATTATCTATGTCAACATACATGGGATATGAGGAGTTTGCATAAATAACACAAGTTATAAGCATTATGGCTCATTTAATACAACTAGAAACACATATCATATAGATTGGACATTTTGGGTTTGGCCCCCTTTTAGTTTTCAATATTCTGTCAAACCTCTACATGTTGACCTTTTAAGGGTTTGGCCCTCGTTTTAAAGAATTTCGTTAGTCAACCAAGACCATGCCCCACATAGTTGATCCACTTCTACTTAAAACTATGGACGCATCGGAACTAATTAGGAATCATCATATCATATTAATTTATAAATTATTTAGGAATTTACAAGACTAGGAATTAACGTCAAAATTATTAGCTACCATTCAAGAACTTGCATGATTATGAACTAATCTTTACATGTGATTATAATGGCTTATTTTTCCATTTAATGTTTAAGTATTTTGAAATTTTTTATATTACTTTTTGTGCTACAGTGAGTTCACTTTTTCTGCAATATATAACCAATCGTTTTAAATGGTTGTTTCACATGGCTAAAATAAATGTAAAACCACATATTTTTTAATATTTAAGGTTTAATTATACATGATAAACTAAAGACGTAGTAAAATACCAAATTTTCTAGCAAAAGTAACTATTGTCGCCATCAACCATATTATAGTAGTGCACAAGGTAAAATTGTGGTTGGTAGGGTGACTTTGCATTACCAACCATTAAAAATTTACAAGGCATAAATGGTAAAACGAGGAGAAAATTGCACCGCTTTTGGTTGAATCATACACGGATAAAAAATATTTGTCTGAGATATGGCTTTGCCACGATGTTTTCTAAATTACAAAATCTTCCTTACATTACTCATGGACCATTATCAGATATATACAAACTTACTCCATGCTTGACAAGTCCCATATTAATAATATCCAACAAGTCCATAAAACTTATAATAATTCATGGCAATATCCTATAAATTGCAAACAATTTCTAAAAATCCTTAAAAAAATTCTGGCAGTCGAGAGTTCTTCATTTTCTTCACACTCCTTTAACCACCGTTGTTTTATATTGTCTCCTACCTTGAAACACCATTTTCTTTTATAATATCACAATTTTGTTTTAGAATAACACAATCTCCACTGTCTCTTCTCCTATTTTTCTCCCATTTTTAGCAATATAATGTCTAGTGAGATTCGATGCTCATATGGAAACAAGAGCGCCAGGCCCAGACAACATGTGACATTCCAAAATTAGCATGACATTTTAAAACTTTTTAATTATTTATAATAGTTAAATTATGTGAATTATTGCATAATTAGGGAGTTTGGTACTTGGTAGTTTTATATGTTTTATTTAATATTATTATGGTTGATTCTATAGTTCTAAATAACTTAATTAATATATGACATAGGTACATTAAAAAAGTGTTGAAATAATTAATTTTGATATCTATTAAAAATAACATAAAGTGGGGGTGGTGATATATATTCATGCACAAATTAAGGAAAAGGGTGGAAGTTATAATTTAATCAAAGTTAGGATGTGTATATGCTTAGTCTTACGGGTGAGATTATTTGTAAAAAAATAACAGAGAAGCTTTGGAACGAAATAATATAAAAAGGAAAGAATTTGAAAAGTTAGGTCTTTTCAATTAGGAAAAATCCTAAAAAATCTAGATTAATTTCAAAGGTAATTCTTTGTTAATCAAAGTTATTTACTGAGTTGTTTGGGTCATTTCTACTGATTTAGGTTTTAATTATGGCTTTATTTTGTGGTAGTGGATATTACGACATCAGTTGACCTGTGTATGCTTTATACGACTTTTTCAGTAAGATTAAATATGTCCCCTAAAATAAAAGTTATGTTATCATATGAATGGGTGATATGTTTAAATTAAATTAGTAAATTTATGAAAGTTAGTCATAGTTTATAGAATATTGATTGAGTTGGATTGTTAGGATCTGACATGCCATTGGTGACTAAGACTCAGGTTGACAAGGGAATGAATTAGTAAAAACACATTCGAGGTGAGTGTACATACATAGTTGATTATTGATATGATATGTATGTATATCATGGAGACTTTATAGATTGTTAAAAGTCAAGAGATGTTGGGATCCTGTGGATTTATAAAGGTCAAGATATGTAACGTTGTTATGCAATTCAAGAGATGTTGGGTTGTTAAAATCTAAGGAGATGTTTATTGCGTACAGGAGATAAATGTGGGGCTTATAAAACTCCGAAAATGTGTATGATCTAATTTGACATAGATATGGAGATATTTATATATATATGCGATTTTAAAATATAAATTTTACTATAGAGATGAAGTACATTCACTGAGTTTTTGAACTTACGGTTGCATACATTTACGTTTTAAGTTTTGGAGTTGCCACTGCTAGGTCTAGGATATTAGGTGAATAATAGTAGGGTTTCGTTAGTTTTTTTATAATGTAATAGTTGTAATTAAGTTAGTTTATTTTCTAGCCCTTCTTAAATATGCCTCCTTAAAATGATTGGGTTTTTAGTATTCTGCACTTAAACCTTAAAGTTATCTTAATTTGTATTAGTTTGAATTTAAAAAAAAATGGATGTGTTTTATGAAGTATCTAGTTATCTTTATTCTAGTGTGGAAAGGGTGTGACAACATGGTATTAGAGGTTTAGGTTAATGAATTCCGAAGTTATAGAGTCTAGATGTGATAGTGGCAGAAATAGTGTGTCATAAGTCATTTATATTAACTTATGAAATATGCTAATCATTATGTTGAAAACAAATGTTATATACATATTTCTATAATTGTGGTTTATTACGGATAGTAAGATATGAAAGGAGAAAATGTTCATGAGAGGTTTGAGGAAGAGGCTTTAAATACACCAATTGCAGTTGAGGTTAACCAACAAAATTAAAATAATATAGATTGGGCATTTGAGCCTAAACAACTTATAGATGCAGAGAATATCTCGTGACACGACTTCAATGGAAGAAATATAAAATAGGTGTATGATATAAATCGCTAAAAAAAATAAGACAAGTACTTGGAGGAACAGACGTTGGCCATAATGGAAAGGGAAATATAATGGGAGAAGAAGAATACTCTATATGATAATTTTATCAAATTGAACCCCCCGGGATTTTTAGGTTCTCTAAATACTTTGGAAATTGAGGCTTAGTCTAGAGACATAGAAACTATCTTTGGGGTGATGAATGTAACTAATGTGCATAAGGTAATTTTGTCATCTTTCATGTTAAAATGAGAAGATAATTATTGGTGGGAATCTTCCAAGCATTTATTACTTACTTCGGGTGGAGGTGAGAGAATCACTTGGGATTATATTATAAACCCTTATATGAAAAGTATTTTCCTCACATGTATTAAAAGCAAATGGAGAGAGAGCTTGAATCATTGAATCGAGGGAGTATGTTGATTAAGGAGTTTGGAAGTAAATTTATATCTTTGCCTAGATTTTCATTACATTTATTACATGATGAGGAGGACAAATGTAGTATATTCAGGATGGACTAGAGTTAGTTATCAAGTATAGACTCACTGTACTTGAAGTGGTAGATTATACTTCTTTAATTAACAAATATATGATGGTTGAAGGAGTTGTTAATGTCTCAGTAAGAATAAGGAATAAAGGTGATAGAGGAGTCAATTTTGATCCATCTCAAAAAAAGGAATATAGTATAGAACACTCAAAATAGAAGAGTCAAATATTTTAGCGCGGTATATAGATTGGTAATTATGTCCACGGTAGGACATTACACTGTTCTAGGGGTCCATGATCGATGGGCTAATATAATAGACAACAGGAGACAATGAATGGGTAGTTTAAACCTATTATATGTTAATTTTTCAAAGTTGAGGATCATATCAGTCCAGATTATCCCAAGTTAAAGGGGATACGGTGTTAGAAATGTCATCGAATTGTTCATACAAAAAATATATATCCTATGCTAATAGGAGGGACTCAAACAACCACAAATAGTATAGGGTGATCACCTGGAATAATAGGGAGAGGAGGAGGAAGAGTATAAGCTAGAAATTCCAGGGCTCCGAGAAGAGTATTTTCTTTGACTCTACAACATGCTCACACTACTCTTGAGGTGGTGACATGTATATTTTATGTCATGGATAAACATGATTATGTGCTTATTGATCCCCGTTTAACTCATTCATTTGTATTATTATCATCTACCACGAATTTGGGTATACCATATTCTTATTTAGATCATGTTTATGTATTTCTGCACTTATCGGAGATGTGATGTTACTATAGCTTATGTATAGAGATTGTACATTGTATGTGGGGGGGAGAGAATTAACTGTTGAGTTAATTCCACTAGATATTCAAGATTTTAATATTATCTTGGGTATTGACTCATTATCTTCCCTCCATGCATCGATTGACTATTTTCGTAAGGAAGTTACATTTAACAAGCGATAGGAGGAAAAATTTAGAATCATTGGGGAGGGGAATGTTGTTCCAAATTGCCTTATTTCTGCCCTTCGGGAAATTGTTGAATAAGGGCTATTAGGGATGTTTAGCATATATTGTGGATACAAAGAAGGAATTTCGAAAATTAGAAACTGTCCAAGTAGTTAATTATTTTGCAGATGTGTTACCATATGAAAATACTAGGGTTGCCACATGACAGAGAGGTAGAGTTTACTATTGATTTAGTGCTTGATATAACACAAGTTTCAATTTCTCTATATAAAATCATACCTATAGAACTGAAGGGTTTAAAGAATCAACAACAAGATTTTCTATATAGGGTTTTTATTTGACCCAGTATATCACGGTGGGTTGCTCCGATCTTATTTATGAAGAAGAAAGATAGTACCATGCGACTTTGCATTGATTGTCGCTAGTTGAATAAGGTGACCATTAAAAATAAATATTTGTTTAATCTTATTAATGATTTTTTTAATCAATTACAGGTGCCAAAGTGTTTTCCAAAATTTATTTGATACCGGGTTATCCTCAATTGAGGGTAGGAGATTGAGTCATTTTTAAGAAACTTTTTATTCTCGTCATGGTCATTATAAATTTTTGGTGATGCCATTTGTGTTAACAAATGGTCCTATGATGTTAATGCATTTGATTAATCAAGTATTCCACCCTTTAATAAAGTTATTTTTCATTGTTTTTATTGACGAGGTTTTGATGTACATACATAGAAAAAAGGAACATGAGAATCATTTAAGAGTTATATTGCAAGTCTTGCGAGATAGTAAATTGCTTGATAAGTTAAGGAAGTGTGAGTTTTGGTTAAATCGCGTAGTATTTATTGGGCAATTTGTTTGGGTAGAGGCAATTGTGCAATGGGAAAGTCCAATTAATGTAACAGAGGTAAGGAGTTTCCTAGGGTAGGATGGATATTACAGAAGATTCATAAAGGGGGTGCCATTGACTAAATTAACCCGGAAGGAGGTGAAATTTGTGTGATGTGAGTAATGTCATCGCAACTTTAAAGATTTAAAAGGAAGGTTAGTATCATCTCAAGTTCTTACTATTCCATCTAGGGGTGAAGGTTTTGTGATTTATAGTGACACTTCACTTCAGGGATTGGGTTGTGTTTTCATACAACATGGAAAAATAATTTCATATGCATCTAGATAGTTAAAGACACATGAACGTATTTATACTACACATAATTTAGAACTTACAGCTATTGTTTTTGCCTTGAAATTGTGGAAACATCATTTATATGAAAGATTTGTGAACTTTGTACTGTCCATCAAAGTTAGAAGTATGTATTTACACATAAAGATTTGAATTTGAGATAAAGACGTTGGATGAAGTTAATTAAAGACTATGATTATACCATTCACTGTCATATAGTGAAGGCAAATGTTATTGTTGGCGCTCTAAGTTAGAAATGATCGGGGAGATTGTCTTGTATTCAATGTGCATGGGTTGGGAATATTACGGAATTAAGACTAGTGGGACTAAATTTGAACTTGACTAAAGGAGGGGCACTATTTGCGCATGTTACAGCGATACCTTTATTGGCACAACGCATACGAGAATTACACAACCAGGATACATTTTTAGAGAAGAAATGAATGGAAGCCCAAGAAGGTAAGACACCATATTTTATTGTTGTTAATGTAAGATTCTTTGTTATAAAAAAAATTGGGTTCCTAAGGATTCGACATTAAAAAAAGATATCTTGATTTGGCATATAGTTATGTTTATGCTATGCACCTAGGGCACTAAAATATATAGATATTTGAAAGAATTTTTGTTGTGGAATGATATAAAACATGAGATTGCAGATTTTTTTGCCAAGTGCTTGACATTCCAACAAGTTAAGGCAGAACATAAAAAATCAACGGGGTTGCTACAAATATTGCCAATTCCAAAGAAAAAATGGGGGCATATTACCATGGATTTTGTGATGGTACTTCCTCACTCTTAGAAAAGGGCATTGATTCTATTTAGGTGGTAGTTGATAGCTTAATGAAGTCAACATATTTTTTGCCAATCAAAACTACTTACGCGGTTGATAGATATGCACGTATATATGATGATGAAACTATATGCTTACATGGACCATCTGTGTCTTTTGTATTTAATAGAGATAGTACAGTTTCTTCAATATTTTGGCCTAACTTGCAACGTGTTATGGGAACAAGTTTGAAATTTAGCAATGCATTTCATCTACAAATAAATGGGAAATTAGAGAGAACTATCCAAATATTTAAAGATATGTTACGTGCATGTGTACTTAACTTTAAGGCCAGTTGGGATGATTTTATGTCATTGATAAAATTTTCTTATAATAACAGTTTCCCGTATTCTATTGGTATGGAAACATATGAAGCATTGTATAGTAGGAAGTGAAAAACTCCGTTATGTTAGAGTGAGCTGGGAAAATAGAAATTATTGGGTCCAGAAGTAGTGGAGATGAGTATTGAAAAATTAAAGGGAATTCAAGAACGTATGGAAGCCGCCCAAAGTAGGAAAAATGTTATGTAGATAAGGAGAAGAAGGACTTAAAATTCCAGGTTGGATGTTTTGTATTCTTGCCTGTTTCACTTTGGAGAGGGATTTTGAAGTTCAAAAATAAATAAAAATGAAGTCCTAGGTATATCGGACCTTATGAGATCAAAGAAAGAGTGAGAGAAGTAGCTTACAGATTACAATTACCAACATAATTATCTTGATTACATGAGGCATTTCATATATCTATGCTTCTAAAAAAAACATTTAGATCTGTATCATTTGCTGACAACCCAATCTATTGAATTGAAGGATGACTTGTCATATGTTGAAGAATCAGTGCAAATTTTGATCGCAAGGAATAAGTGTTGAGAAATAGAGTTATTTATTTTGTTAAAGTGTTATAGAGAAGTCACATGATTGAGGAAGAAACCTGTAAAGGAGAAGAGAATATAAAAAAGCAATATCCTCATCTTTTTAGTAAGTAAAGATGCATAGTTAATTTCACGGAAAAGATTTTCTAAGGGGAGAAGAGTTGTGACATTCCAAAATTAGCATAACATTTTAAAACTATTTAATTATTCATCATAGTTAAATTGTGTGAATTATTGCATTACTTGATTGTTTTATTTAATATTATTACGATTGATTTTGTAATTTTAAATTCATTAATTAAATAGACATGAGAGATACGTTAAAAAGGTGTTGAAATAAATAATTTTCATACGTTATTAATAATAACATTGAGTGGGGGTGGTGATATGTATTTATGCACAAGTTAAGAATAATGGTAAAAAGTATAATTTAGTCTAAATTTGGATGTATATATGCTTAGTCTTACGAGTGGAATTCTTTAAAAGAAGAAAACAAAGGTTTTGGAAAGAAAGGAAAGAAAATAAAGAAAAAGTTGAAAAAAATGGGTTTTTTCGATTAGAAAAAATCCTACAAAATCTAAATTAATTGTGAAGGTAATTCTTACTTAATTAAAGTTATTTATTGAGTTGTGTAGATCATTTCTACCAGTTTATATTTTAGTTATGGGTTTTTTTGTTAGTGCATATTAGGGCACTTATTAACTTTTGTATGCTTTATAAGACTATCTAAATAAGATTAAATATAACTCCTAATATAAAACTGGTGTCATTATACGAGAGGAATATGAATGTATGATTTAATATTTTTTCGGATTAGTTTGATATGTCACTCATCAAGACCCATATTAACCAAATACTGATTTTTAATGGGTTATCGATTTTGAATTTAATATGTTGAATAAAACTAAAGTTGGTGTACTCAATGTATGGAGTACATTGGTATAATGTTCTTCATTAATTTCTTTAATTAGTATTGAGGCATGATTAGTGTAATATTTAAATTAATTAGTAACAAATTAACCTCTTGTAATCACAGATTAGTATTATTAAATGTTATTATTCAATAATGCTTAAATGAAATGATTGTGAGCATTATAGTACACTATAAATGCGGGGAAACATATGAATGGGTGATATATTTTAGTTAAATTAGTAAGTTTATGAAAGTTAATCATATTTCATAAGATACTGATTGTGTGGGGTTGTTAGGTCCTGACATGCCATTTATGACTACGACTCATGCTGACATGGGAAAGAATAAGTAAACACATATATGATGTGGGTGTATTTATTGAGTTGATTATTGATATGATATATACGTATTACATGAAGATGTTATTCCTTATTAAAAGTCAAGAGATATTGGGTTGTTATGGATTATTAAAAGTCAATAGTTGTTCGAATCTTATGGATTTATAAAGGTCGAGATATGTTGCATCAATTCGGTCTTGACCTGAATCGATTCACCAAGCCGAATCGATTGGGCCAAGTAACCGAATCGATTCGCGACGAGCATCTCGTCTTCCTCGTTGTACTGTTACAAGTTTCTTACTTTATTATCAAGCCCAACCTCCATGGATCGTACCCAAACTCCCAACTAAAATTATTAAACATGAAATATATGTCTATGGACTATTTCTAATGTAAATAACACATTAAATCCATACGAAATCCATCCAAGAACAAATTTAAATGACATAACCCTCAAAACCCTAGTTTATGGTGTTTTTCATGTGTAATGATCAAGATACCTAGATTTCTTTCATTTTATTCATCTCGTAACATATGATTTCGAATCCTCTACGTAAAGGAATTTATTCTACATGCATTCCTATATCAAATCAAGGATTACCCCCATCCAATTCCCAAGAATTTATCCAAAAACATGTAATTTAAAACCTGCACTACATGGGAATTATAACATGCTTAAATAAATCATAAGATAAACACTTGCCTTTGCAATAGTAGGTCTGATTTCATTTTTAGATGATGAATATGTCCTTCTCCTCTTCTGATCCACACTCCATTGGTAATGATGGTGCAAGAATGGTGCCAAAATCTCCAAGAATCCTCTATTCTTCCTATCTTTTTGCCTCTATTGATTTTATTTGCTTCTGAACCTAGACTCCTCCAACTATAGGTTGATATAAAATGTAGAATTTTGAAGGTTCTCCAACCCTAGTCTCCCAAATGACCAAAATGCCCTTACGGGGTGTCGGGTTGGTCTAAAATCGTCTAAAATCGCCCCGGAACCCAATCACCACAGCTGAGTACACTATTCTGACTATTTTGACCCATCCGAAATCAATCGTGACCTTGAAATCACCATCCGAGTTACTCTATAATAATTTCCTATCTCGGCCTTATATAGTTTACACACGACATCCGGTTGAGATATAACACCATCACGCTGCTATCACTCGCTATTACATAGAGTAAATGTTTACTGTTCCCATCCCCAATCCTCACGGTGGGAGAGGATCCTCGTCCCATACGTATCTCTCGAGAGCGCTTCGAACGGCATCGTTGATGAGGTGAAAAATGGGGAGAGATGGAGTTGCTGGTCTATTTTACTCAAAACGGACAAAAGAAAAGGAAGCCATCCCGAAGGAAAGTATCCAAAGACATACTGATACATACGAAACCAAAATGATTCGAAAAGGGTTCGAAGGCTAAGTTACGAAATGGGAAGGCGTTAGGCACCCATTTCGCCCTTACGGTCTCTCATGAGTTGTTGCTATTTTCCTTTATTTCCCCATGATATGTGTGCATGTGTATACGTAGTGGAGATAGGAATCATAGACTTGTATCATGGAAGAGATAAAGCAAGTCATCCATAGGACTGTTCCTAAAAAAATAATATTAGAAAATAGGATTTACACGATTATTCTCGCGTTGATCGTTATAACGGGACGATTACGCACATGGAATAATACGCCACTAAGAACAAATATATGTATATGTAAATATATCGAATTTAAGAGAATTGAGTTCAAGGAATCTAAAGAAAAATAGAAAATGAGAGAAGAGTAGGAATAGGACTCAAGTCACGAGTTTTACCCCGAGACACCTATGTAGACTATAGAGGCATCAAAGTCCACGTAGTTCGTATGCAAAACGAGGGGTGGGATTTATCCCATAAATCCAATCGGGGTCTTCTCTTATATGTGTGTGTGTGTAAAAAAGTGTTTTAGTTGTGGGAAAAGTGTGAGAATTCCCGTTTGGAATTTATGATCAAATCCTCTTTTTCTTATTTTTTTGGGTTTTATTTATATGAAAATAAGAGATGTGCAATAATACTAAATAAAAAGTATATTAGGATATGTTAAATGAGAGAATAAAAGTGCTAAGTAATAAAACGAATTAAAGCGAATTTAGGGGAATTTAAAGAGAGAGTTCAGAAAGTTGGACCTTCTTAAAGATCTTGACCTTGACCTTGGATGTTGTAGAGCATACCTTGGACTTGGGTGATGATGAAGGGTACTTAATTAACCATGTTTGATGAAGAAGGTGATGAAAGGTGAAGGATGGAAAGGGATTTGGATGTGGAAATCACGCTGACTTCGAGAGGGGTTTTCTGAGCTTATTGAGAGTGATGGATCTCTGATCCTCCTCCTCCTGGAATGAGGTTAGGCCCTCCTTTTTATAGGCCAAGGGTATTTATGGTAGGCGTAGACCTGGTCCGGCCAATCGACAGGTGTGTTTAGATACACTGCCAATAGGCACGGTCTGGGACCTGCCGTTTGGCACTATCTTTCAAGTTCCTTCAGAAAATCGATCATAGAGCACAAACCGTTGATCTGAATCGCGCACGGGACAAACCGTTAGAAAGGTAATTTAGAGACCTTTGAAATTATTTTAGACTGCTCCCGGGCTCGGGAGTTTACTTAGGGTCAAATGTGGCTTGACAACACTTATCGGTCCTTTGGATGGGGAAACTTCGAACACAAACGGATCGTTTGTCCGTGTGGTAAGTCAGAATCACGCATGGGGTGGACTGTTGGAAAGATTAGGAGAAGTAATTCAACATTCCAAAGAGTTTAACCTGGTTCGAGGAGTTGACTTTATTCAACCGAGGCCTGGAATCATTCGGTGACCTTTTGGAGTAAAACGAATCGTTCTTCCGTACCGTAAGTCAGAATCACGCAAAGGGTGAACCGTTGGAAAGGGGTTTCAGTTCCCTTCGAAGATTCATTCAGTCCTGGTGCAGCTAAAGAGTTTCCTTTGGTTAAACAGAGCCTAGGAGCATCCTGTGACCTCCTGATCGAGTTTCAGGGGAAAATAGATCGTTTGTCTGAATCGTAAGTTAGAATCATGCACGGGATGGATTATTAGAAAGGGGTTTCAGTTCCCTTTGAAGATTCATTCAGTCTCGTTCAATCTGAAGAGTTTGACTTTTGGTCAAACGGAGCCTGGGAGTGCCCAATGGCCTTTAGGTCAGTACCCAGGGTATGATTTGGTTTTGTAATGATGAAGGGAGGTGCTTGGGACCTAAGGAGAGGTTAGGGGGGTATTAGAATGGGGTGTCTATAGAACCCCTTGACGAGTGAGTTTGGAACAAATGATAGTCGTCGAATAGACACCACATAATGCCTTTGAAAGAGGATGATCAGAGGGTCGAGGTCGATTCTTAGGACCTTAGGATGAGGATGACCGATTCTGTGGTCAAAGCCAATTCTGAGGGCTTAAAGATAAAGGTGACCGATTCTGCGGGTCGAAGCCAATTTTGAGGGCTTAAGAATGAGGGTGAGCGATTCTGCAGGTCGAAGCTGATTCTGAGGGCTTAAGGATGAGGGTGACCGATTTTGTGGGTCAAAGTCGATTCTGTGGGCTTAGAGATGAGGGTGACTGATTATACGGGTCGAAGCCGATTCTGAGGGCTTAAGGATGAGGGTGACCGACTCTACGGGTCGAAGCCAATTATGAGGGTTTGGAGATAAGGGTGATCGATTCTTCGAGCTTAAAGGGGCATGCTGGGAAGGTGTTAAAGGAAATGATGACCAAAGATTTAGGTCAATTACGAGGACCTACAACAATGATGGGGGTGACCAATTCTACGGGTCGAAGCCAATTCTAAGAGCTTAGGTTGTCATGACTGACTCTGTGGGTCGAAGATAATTCTGCGAGCTTGAGATGAGATGACCAATTATATGGGTCGAAGCTAATTCTGCGAGCTTGATATGACCAATTCTGTGGGCTTAAGGTGAGATGACCAATTCTGTGCATCGAAGCTAATTCTGCGAACTTAAGTTTGAAATGACCAATTTTGCGGGTCAAAGCCAATTATGAGGGCTTAGGTTTGAGATGAACAATTTTACGGGTCGAAGCCAATTATGTGAGCTTAAGTTGGGGATGACCAATTCTGCGGGTCGAAGTCAATTCTGTTTGTTACGTTGGGGATAACAAATTCTGCGGGCTTAAGGTGAGATGACCAATTCTGCGGGTCGAAGCCAATTCTACGGGCTTAAGTTTGAAATGACCAATTTTGTAAGTCGAAGCTAATTCTGTGGGCTTAAGTTTGAAATGACCAATTATGTGGGTCGAAGCCAATTCTGCGGGCTTAAGGTGAGATGACTAATTCTGCGGGCTTAGGGTGATATGACCTCCGGGAACTCTTCCGGGGAATTACCTCATGATTTTGATTTGGGTTGGTGAGCCGATTGCTGGGGAAATGATTAGGTGGTACAGGGTTTGGACGTATTTCTCAGGAAAATTGAGACCTTTGGGGAATAGGAGATGATCCTGAAGTTTTGGAAATTTTGGAGGTCCTCTGGGGATGTTACCGGGGAGAGATTCGCTTGTCTTTTGAGAGTTTCGCTGGAAAAATAGGGGTTCCGCTTGAGGAAGTGCTAAATTTTCTTGGTGAAAATGCTCTAAATCCTTTTCGGGGTTTTTAGGAATTTTTGAGGATTTTTCAGGGTTTACAAGTATTTATTTGGGAATTTTTGTACGACAATTTAAGGGAGGTGCCGGTCGGCATGGTGTGGAGGGTTCCATTCGGCAGTGGCACGGACTTTTGGGTTTCCTCGAGAAGGTAAAGGGTCAGTGCCGATCGATAGGTGGGGGTACAGTTCCGATCGACATAACCCTTGGCATCCTATATAAACGGGGCGAGTTCCCCGCATTTTTCACAGCTTCTTGCCTTCTCTCTTTCTGCGATTTTCTTCTGCGAATCGTTCTAGGATTTCGTAATCCAAAAAATGGCCTCTTTTGTGAGCACTGCAGTACACCGGTAATGGTTGGTTGTTCATGACAAGGCAAATGTGGAGTGGAGGGCCAGGGCGCCTCTTGCTTTGGGGAACGAGACCTCTTTTGACGCATTTGAGCCGGTTGCGGATGAGCGAACCTTGCTGCGGAAGCCGTCGCATCATCGCTCTTCAAGGGTGGTGAACCCTGGCGGTTATCTAAGTAAACTGACTTTTGGCATTCTCATTTTTGTGGTTTTCTTTTTTTTCTTTGATTCTGACTAGGTTTTTCTCTTTTGGAAGTCTAATGTTTCTTTGTCGAATATGCGTTCCCACGGGACGATGGGGCTTAAGGATGTCAGGGAGCATCTTCCACCTGTGGTGCGTTGGGTGGTATCCTCAGCAGGCTTTAGGAGGTTGGTGTCTGTGATAGATGAGACGCCTTGTTCGACGGCAGTCTTATGCGCTCTGGTGGAGAGGTGATGGGACACTGCCCACACCTTTCATTTTGGTTTTGGGAAGATGACTGTGACTCCCATAGATGTGCAACAGCTGCTAGGTTGGATTGCGAAGGAGAGAAGATAGAGCTGGATCACTCTTTGTGGGTGAGGCCGAAGGTGGTGCGCACGACGCTTGGTGATGTGGGGAGGATAGTGTCTTGGACTCCATTAGTTTGTCGCTGCTGAAGGATGTTTTATTAGGCATGGTGATCGATGTGGAGGAAAGGCTGCAGGTGAGGCAGATGGCCTGGATGTTCATTTTTCTAGTGTTTGGGGGATTTATGGTGGCGTCGAGCGGCGACGTTGTCCTCTTATTATTTTTACCATATCTGAGGATGTTTTCAAACATCCCTATATATGATTGACGGAGCCTGACTTTAGCGACCCTTTATTTTTTCTTGGATGCATTCAGTCGGTGCTGCCGGCAGTCTTTCACTGGAGCCATGTATCTTCTTGAGGTATTCTTTAATTTTGTGTATTTTCCTTTCATGCATTCGCATTTTCCTTATGCACCTCTTTTGATTACGAATTCATGTCTTTGGCAAACATGGTTCTATGAGGTGATTGGGTGGAATGCCTAGATGATTGCTTTGAAAGACGATACCGTTGGGGACTTTTACCGATTACATTGATGGCATAAGGCCAATCGGCAGTTAAGGAGGTGCGCATATGAGGCGTGACCAGTAATAGGGTAATACTTTTTTCTTCTTCAGTCTAAGATCTTTGTGTGCTCTAATTCTATGCTTCCTAGGGATTTTTCAGGTGACCTTTTACCCTTTGGGGGACAACCGTTCAGGATACGGCGTTGACTGGAGTAAATACGCAGATGAGGCATTTACTGGCGCATGATTTTGGCCACTTTTAGTATCTCGGGGAAATGTTGGTACGATAGATTGTTGAGGGGGAGGTGGTGGTGCCACCTGCGAGGCCCCCTATGTCTATGAGGCGGGAGCGGCTGCTGCCAGAGGATGCGTGGATTGTGGCGATGATTGGCGAGTTGTACCTGTTGTACACCGATACGACTGTACCATATGATTATATGGACTTTGTGGCGAGCTGGCTGATGGTGCCCAATATATATGATGCACTGCATTTCCCTCCTGCGAGTTCGAGTTGGCCAGTGGGGTCCTCCCATAGCGGTGGTGGTCCTTTGACATCTGCGGTGGCAGTGACCTCGAAGGTCCCCTTTGTGTGGCTGCATACTTCATCATACGATATCCAGTGGGTGGACGGAGGGATGGTGCCTATGATGAATCGTCCACATATGATGAACCCGGAGGAGTTGTGCTTGACAGAGGAGGTTCTTCGTCCTGAAGTATATCTTTTATGTTCTTCTCCTTTGGTTTCTTTCTATATTTTCTGCTTGACAATGATTCTGCCTTTTCTGCAACACGTCCGGGTGTCAACCACTTGGCTGAGGGATATTAGGGACTGAATATCTTCAGCGACTGCCCATATTCGGGACGCAGTTCCTGTTCCTTTTTGCTTGGTTCCGTCTGCCTCATCCGGGGAGGATTCTGGTTCGGGTAGCGGTGGTACGTCATCTCTCCACAGGGGAAAGAGAGCGCGTCAGAGGGGTAGAAGCTCTTAGGAGAGAGAGGTGAAGATTAGGTGAGAGAGAGAGAGGGAGAATGTGGGTTCGGACTGAGTCCTATTTTTTTTTCTTTATTTTCCTGCAAGATTGATGTAACATAGAGAAATATCTATGTAATGCAATGAAGTTTTTTTTTTTATTATCTTCTGTTAATGATGAATGAATGCATGCAAATGCACTTTTTACTTTGCTCCTGAGACCGTAAAAAGAAATATTTTTACGATTTTAAAAGAAAGTTGTATTCAAAATGAGAATTTATATAAAGATGAAAAGGGGATTTTTGAAATTCTTTTGAGAATATCAATTTATTTTGAGTTTTCTAAATTTTGACAAAAGAGAAAAAAGGAAAATTCCCAAAAGTAGGTGGTTACCGATCGGCAAGCACCTTGTCCTGCCTATCGGCAAGTCGGTCCAGTCCCATCAATTCAAAGCTTTGATTAGTAACCTCTTCAACCTTTGGTACCTTGTGGGGCACGGTTTCTTCCGATTTCTGCAGAGGTTATGTCCTTAGTGGGAGTTTTCAAGTATAAAAGAGGGGTAAGAGTGGAGTGTTTTCCTTACAACTTCACAGTCCTACTTTCTTGTTTTGTGATATGGATCTCCCTAGTAGTGTTGAGTTTGCCAACTACCTCGAGACTTTGGAGGGGATGTTCTCCTATAACGTCGACAACAATGCTTACAACATGCATCGAGTTTCTTTATGGAGTAATCGGCTCATAGAGTGGAACATGCTGATGGCGATGGTACAATTCTGGTACCCTGAAGATTATGTATTCCTCTTTGGCTTGGAATAAGTCTATTCAACTTATGAGGAATGTTCTGCCATGTTGGGGAGTAAATCCCATTATGGCAGTTGCTATGCCTGAGTTTTCCCATTCTACTCGGGAGTTGTTGGCCGAGCTTCTTTATGTTTTTTCCTCGGCGGACAGATCACTGGTGGATGGAGGTATGGTTTCTCTTTCGGAGATGTTGCGGTCTATGAATTTTCAGGAGGTTAGTGATGCTGGATATGCTGGAGTTGTCGTTCTAGGCTTGGTTTCAAAATTACTGCTCGTGACCGGGGAGTTGCTGGTGGACCCATAGCTTATAGTTATTACTTCATGGATGTCCTACCATCGCAATCCTGCGGTGGTGATATTAGCGGAGACTCTAAATGGCCGGGATGCCTGGCGAGAAGATAGTTCTGACTTCTTGAGGGGTAGCCTTGTGATGTTGTTCATGTGGTTATCTGAAAGATTTTTCCTAGTGACTCCTCTGGAATACCCTTTGTCGGTTATACCCAATTTATTTTTATGCCATTTCATTAGTGTTGGTATGTATATTGAGAGATTGGAGAACTGGTTTGTGGAGCATGGGACTCTAAATCTATACTGGTTAGTACATTGTTAGGCACAGCTGCTGCCTGTTCTAGAAATGGTAGAATACCCAAATGTCCGACTAGTTGGTCTCAGACAGACCACTCTTTATTTCCCTTGGCGACTTCTGTGCCAATTTGGCTGGGAACAGATCATTCCACCTCAGACACTATACTTCTTTCCAATAGAAGATTTGATAGAGCGTCTGCACATGCGGCTTGGCTCTTTATGGGAGATTCGACATCCGTCAACCCATCCCTCTCAGTCGGCTGGGAGAGTTTGCCACACCCCTGGGGATTATATGAAGTGGTTGTGGAGGAGAGTAGTTAGCAAGATGTTGGAAGTGGAGATTGGTAGTTTTTCCAGGGCTAGTTCGATCTTATCGGTCCTTGGAGCATCTGCGACACTCTACTTAAGCAGGGGAAGCTTGGGGACCCCAGGATGTAGATAATGATGATGGAGCGGGCTCCGCTGGTAGCTGTGGGTAGGACTCTTGGGGGGAGTTTATTTTGTACTAGGAAATAAATTTGGGAATTTATTTGGCTTTTGTAGGAAGGTAGGGGGAAGAGAGTTATCCGTTCCTTTATGTACTTTGTACTGTAATTTCTTATTAGTGAAATAAATAAGTTTTTGATCATCCAACTGTGCCTTTTAATGAATTTTGTATTTTGAATTATTTATGCCGATCGCTAAGGCATACATAATCCTTTTGTTCAAGTATATGTTAGAATAAATTGTTATTCTCAGAGATAAGAAAATAATTATTTTTTTGTGAAAAAGAAAGGTCGTGCTCATGTAAGATGTATGAGCTTCCTACGTACCTCTGGGGGTTTTTGAAAATTTTTAATTTTTCTGGATATGATTTTTATAGAGGATCAGGCCTACATAGTTTTGGGTAGGGGAAATGAAGAGATTTTTTCTAAATAGAAGGGAGATGAGAAGAGTCATAGCGCGCCCAGATTTTGGACTAGGGGTAAAATTTCTTGATACGGTTCAGGTTGACTGTACGAGCCATCTCTTCACCATCTAAATCGATGAGGATGGCGGCACCGCAAGACAAGATCTTTTTGACAATGTATGGGCCTCTCCAATTGGGCTTGAATTTCCCCCTGGGGTCCCAGATGGGCTCTACTATTTCTTTGAGGGATAAATCCCTTTATCGGACACTGCGGTCCTTGACTCTCTTATTGAATGAACATGCTATTCGGAGATGGTACCCTTGTATGCGATATAACGCCTTCAGTCTCTTTTCGACCAGGAGTGATAGCTCGTCGAGGCGGCTTTGATGCCAGTCTTTCTCACTGACCTTCCTTTCAAGCATGATGCGTAACGAGGGTATTTCTAGATCCAAGGGTAGGACTACTTCCATTCCACGGACTAGAGAGTGAGGGGTAGCCCCAGTAGAGGTTCACATTGAGGTTCGATAACCCCAGAGGGCGTATGGAATTCGATCGGCCCAATCTCAACAACTTTCAGTCATCTTTCTAATGATGGAGTTGAGGTTCTTATTGGCGGCTTAGACTGCACCATTGGTTTGAGGTCGATAGGGATAAGATTTGTGTCTCTATATCCCATACTCGTTGACCACTTCTGTGAGTTCTGCCTCAAAATGCAACCCGTTATCTGACACTAGCTTTTCCGGGACCTCATATCGGCAGATGATGTTTTTCATGATGAATTAGACCACTTTCTTGGCATTCAGGAATGCGCATGACTATGCCTCGACCCATTTGTTGAAGTAATCAATGGAAACTAGGATACACTCATGTCCGTTGGAAGCCTTGGGGGTAACCTTCCCTATGACGTTGATTCCCGAGGCAGAGAATGACTAAGGAGAAGTTATGTTGTATAATTCTCACGGAGGCAGGTGTTGGAGGTTGGAGAACTGCTAGAATTTGAGGCATCTCCGGATATAGGCGGCGCAATCCTAGATCATGGTGGTCTAGTAGTAGCCTTGTCGAATGATCATCTTAGTAAGCATGTGACCGATCATGTGGGGTTCGCACTCCCCGTTGTGTATTTTCTGCATTACCTCTTCAATGCCAGCCTCTGCGATGCAGTGTAGATGGGTTCCATCAAAGCTTCTCTTGAATAGTGCTTTATGAGAAATGATGTATTGGGTGACCAGTCTTTGGAGGGTTGCCTGATCCTTCTTGTTGGAACCCTAGGCATACTTACCCTGCTTAAGGAGGTGCCAGTTGTTGATGTAAAAAATTAGATCGCTCTAATTTATTCAATCACAGATAAATAAAATGAGACAAAGATTTTTAAAGTGGTTCAGCCTTATATGAATGGCCTACATCCACTGTTATGTTATTGCTGAGTGTTTGGGAATTCTCGAGTATATGTTCTCTCAAGAAATTCCGATCCCTTTGAATGAGGGTGATACAAGGTATTTATAGCCCTTAGGTTGTACATGAAAGGGTTGATACATTAAATGATATACATATGAAAGGGTAATACATTTAATGCAGCGTGTGCGTCAAGATGATAAGCATTCAATGAATAGTTGAACTGTTGATTATCTGGCAATTAATGCTAGGGCCGAGATGCAGCTCGGACCGCCTTAGTTGCTCGTTGCTCAGGAGTTCCTCGGAGCACTAGAGTACCTCGGAGTGCTGAAGTTCCTCGGTGTATCCTCGTTGCTCGGAGAGAACATGAGTTGGTCGGGGAAATGAACTTCCTCGTTGCTATTGTGCCACGTAGATTGACACGTGTCTTCAGATTATTCGTCCATATCAGCATATTAATTTTGGTATCAACAGAAGCCCCCAATGTTTCATATTTCGAACTTGGAGGAGTATGGAACATTCTTTCTCGGTATATGGCGATATTAAATGGCTTTCCTGGGTTTTAGGAGCCTTTTTTTCATATTTGAATTTCCTTCCAAATTCGCAGAATCCGCCATTTTGCTTTGGTCTTCGTGCCCTTTTTGTCTTTTTAGCCGCCGGGAGCTCAATAGTTCTTCTTTGTAATCATTTCTTTCGCAATTTCCCCAGGCACAGTATTTAAACTTCCCAAGCAATCATACCGTCCTCTACCTTTTCTAATTTTCTTGCTTTCGAATTCTCCATAGCTTTTCTTTCTCTTGTGCGTTCATCCTTGTTTTCGTTCGTTGTCAACATATCTCCATTCTTCCTGTAAGGTCCTTTTCTTTCTCCTTTTATTCACCATGGTTTATATTATTGAATCTATTGAAAAATTCCGTTCTGATTATTCCATTCCGTCTTGGGTAACATTGGAGAATCTTCCTGAGCCCTTTGACTATTTTCGTTTGGCTGAGGGACATTGGTTCCCCAGCCTCTTTATCGCCGAGTGTGGATTTTCTTTTCCACCTAACCCTTTATGCTTAGAATTCTGTCAACATTTCGATGTTGTTCCTGCAAAAGTAGCCCCCAATACACGGAGAATAGTTAATGGGGTGCATAAGTTAAATCAAACTCATGGAACTCGTATAGGAATTCTTGAGATTATGTATTGCAATAGATGGGCTGTTTTAGATAATGTTTATTATTTAAAAACTAGATTTTTGAATAGGGCTTTAGTAGTCAACCTCCCTGATGCTAACATGGATTATTTTGAACATGGATTAGTTTTCAAAAATTGGCAACATGCTCCTTCAGTCGGAGACGATGTGTATGAAGGTTCCAAATGCCCCCCATATGGCAATGGGATAGGTTATTTTCATTTTATTTTATTTTTGAAATTATGATTTCATCATGTTTAAATAAATGCATGATTGACATTTCAATTTATTTTTGTTTGCAGTTAACAGCAAGAGAAAATCTCCCAAAGAATCGGAAGTTAATATAAGGCAATTGAAACATATCTGGAGTTTGCATCAGAAAGTTGCAGACGAGCACATCAGGTCTGACTCATACTTGTTGCAGTACAGGAGTTATACTTCGTCTTTTACTGCTCGCCCTGTGGTCAGCTCCAGTGATCCTGTGCAAATTCCTGAAGACTCTGATCTGGAATCTCATATTCCTTTGAGCCAGAAAATGGGCAAGAGAAGAGTTCCTACTCTCTTCGAGGAGAGTTCCTCTGCTGGCGATGGGAAGAAAACCAAGGTTAATGTCCCAAAAGGGACAAAGAAAATTGATGATGCTCCTTCTGTTGCTGTTCAGAAGGTTGCTGAGAAGCCCCCAGTGGCTCCTGTGCAGAAGGATGCACCTGTTGAGGTAATCACTATCTCACCAACCAAAAGTTCCTCTTCGGTTGAGGTTGATGAAAAGGCTCCGAGGAGATTGAGGAAATCCTCCGAGGTTAGTATTTCTGGATCCATTCCCCAACTCCCAGCTGTTGTAGATGGTGTTCCAATTATTGTTCCTCCAAGCTCTACGATGAGTTTGGCAAAAGTTTCACCCATCCCCGAGGTGCAAGGTACTGAAGAAAACCTTACTCGGGATATGGTTACTTCTCTGGCTGCTCATCATTTGGCTTCAGTAAGTATCTCTATTCCGAGCTTTTTATATTTTCATTTGTTGTTTCCCATGTTTGTTTCTGATTTCATTTTCCTCTTTTGATTGCAGTTGACGAGCTGTTTCAATTTAATCCTTAAAAAGGATGAAGCAATAAAAGCTTCTTGCTCCTCGTCCACTGTGGAAGGAGCACTGGAGAAAGCTATTAAATCTGTGAGTGAGTCCCGTCAGAAGTATGACGATGATAAAACTGAATGGGAGAAGAAGTTGGCTGCGTCTGATGCAGAGAAAGTACAACTGGGTAATAAGGTGAAGGACTTGGAGAGAGAGAATAAAGACTATGCCGAGAAACTTTCAGGCTTTGGGGAGCTGGAGAATAAACTGAAGTCAGCTGAGGAAGAGTTGACACTTCTGCGCGAAGCAAATCGTCAGAAGGAGGAGTTGGAGGCCAAGCTGAAAGCCTCCGAGGACCTTCTATCCGAGAAGCTCTCCTCGGAGAAGATGAAGAGAAAAACGGCTGTGAAGAAATCCTTTCGGACTGGTTGGGATAAAGGATGGGATAGGGGGTAGCTGCAATGATGACCCAGGTGAATTATGGAAGTTTGAAATTCTTCCATGATGGTTGGGTTGCTGCCTTGCAAGATTTGAAGGTGAGCGAGGACTCTGAGCTATTTCAACAACATCTCCCTGGTCCTCCTCCAGTTATTGAAGACGAAGATGAAGACGAGGCTGCATCTGAAGAATCTTCAATGACAAGGGGTTATCAAGTCCTTACTCCAACATCCAACGAGACAGTCACCGAGGAGATTTCTTCGTTGCCTACTCCTCCAGAACAAACCCCAGCTTCTACCAATCAGATCATTGTTCCCACCGAGCAACCAAGCTCCTCGTCCCAGCCTCCCGATAAAGTCTTGGGAGACAAGGAAAAGGTGTGAAGTTGTTCGGTACTATCTTTCTATTTTTCTTTTACTTATCCTCTGTATTCCAAACGATGTAATTTTGTTGATGATGTAATAAAATCACATCTTTTTGTTCCTCTTCATTGTTGATGCTCTGTCTGTTTTTATTTATTAACTCTTGCCTTCTCTTCTTTATTAGTTTGTGGCTAGAATGGAACAGATATCTGCACATGATACAAAGCTGATGCAGCAATGCCATGAATATTATAAGGCTAGTCATACAAATTTGAGTGTATCAGAAGTTGCTGACATCCTTGGCCATGATGCTTCAGAACAAGAAATTAAGGCTTATCAATACCTAAAGTATTTACTTGACCGAGCTGTGGCCAACAACGTGGCCTACTATGACTTGATCGAGGAGCTTCATTATTCCCTAGGAAATCTTCAAAATCAGCACAATGAATCAACTGCCTTGTTGCACAAGGAGTATGAGAATAGGTATCAACAGCATTCTTCCGAGACAGGCCACAAAAAGATCATTGTTGGATACGATGTTAGGGAGAGAACCCTAAAAGGTGAAGTTGAGGCCTGCAGACAGATCGCCGAGCTGCTGGAACAAGAGAACAATAATTTGCAGAAAAAGTTGGCACAATATGAATCTGCAGCTTCATCCTCCGCTGCCTTGGTACCGGTCACCGATGAAGGATTCTCATTCTTAGAGGTTGAGAATGCCAAATTAAGGGAAGAATTGGATACTCTGAGAAGGTCTGGTATCTCTACTACTGCTCGGGGACGAAGAAGAGGTTCTCGTGGGCGAGGAAGAGATGCCCAAGATGTTAACGAGGAACGAAGTACTTCAGCTCCTCGGGGTCGATCAAGAACTCCTCGTAGTATTGAAGAAGCTCGTACTCTGTCAATATTGGAGACTCAAGCGTACCAACTGAACGCCGAAGATCGGGCTTTATCTAAAATGTCCAAGAAAAACCTATCTTTGGAAGATCAACTTACTGCGATGAAGTCTGCTTTGAATAATAAAGATGTTTTTGCCAGGAGCCTTCACGAGCAACTAGAGAGAATAACTTTCCAATTCCACAAACAACCTCGTGAGTTTTGGATGGCAGGCTACAATGAAGCCCTTTGTCACTTGGATGCTCATCTCGAAAATGCCAATAATGAAGGTTATAAACAAGGATGGTTGAACGCCCTGGGTGTGTTAAAGCTAGAGCAGGGCCATTATTTATGGGATTATCATGCTCCTGGGCTACTAGACTTGCCTGTACCGCCTTATAAACTGGACATGGAATGGATCCCAGCTTGTGCCATTCCTCTGAGCTTAATTTCAAAATATCTTGGTGACTATAGTCTTCATTCTCAGATTGAATTATCTCGTCCCGAGCATCTCTTGGATACTCCTTCAGTAATGAATGTCAGAATGTTGAGGGACTTGAATTTTATCAATTCTCCCCAAACATTAAATGATCCTCCTGCTGGCGAGGAACCTGTATCGAAGGCTGAGGGAAAAAAACCAATATAATAGGATTTTCAATGTAATAGTTAGCACACATATGTAACTTGTAATTTATTTTGAATTTTAATGAAAGAATTTCATTTTCTGTTTGCAAATCTGTATTGCTATTCTTTTGTACTTGTCTAACACTTTTACATCTGTGCATATGTATCTGTTAAAAAGATAACAATTTTGTGCTGTTCATCAACCAACTTAGTAATAAACAGTTACAAGTATTAAAAATGTTGTTCGATCACTTAATAATAAAGTAATGAATATAAAAATGTTTAAAATTTTTCCAACCAACTAAGGTTGTAAAATTGTACTCGTCGACCAAGTATAATTAGCGAGAGTTTTCATAAAATGTGTCCGACCAACCAGGTTGATGGACCCTCCTTGTTAATAAGTTCGCCTCGTTGACCAACTACAATTAGTGGGTTTTTATCCCCGACTAACTATACTTGGCTCTGTTTGGAATATTTTGTATTTTCTGGAATGGTTTTACCTTCCGACCAACTTGTTGGCATATTTTGTTTCTTAACCAGCCAAAATTGGCATTTTTAAGAATGTTGTTCTTGCCCTTTTACCATCCAAAGTTGGTTGTGGGTTTGAACTATTAGGTTTTTTCGAACTATCTTGTCCACAAGCTCTTTTACCAACCGAAGTTGATCACGCAAGTGTACGCCTCCTAACCAAAGGAGTATAATTTGTTCTCGCTATTTTACCAATCGAAGTTGATCACGCTCGAACTATGAGGTTCTTTCGAACTATCTTGTCCACAAGCTCTTTTACCAACCGAAGTTGATCACGCAAGTGTACGCCTCCTAACCAAAGGAGTATAATTTGTTCTCGCTATTTTACCAACCGAAGTTGATCACGCTCGAACTATCTTGTCCACAAGCTCTTTTACCAACCGAAGTTGATCACGCAAGTGTACGCCTCCTAACCAAAGGAGTATAATTTGTTCTCGCTATTTTACCAACCGATGTTGATCACGCTCGAACTATCAGTGTAGTGTATCACACTAGTATTCCACAAAAAACTTGTAATAAAAGAAAGAGGATGGTGAAACATCATCGTTTTATTCATAATGAAGGAATTGCTTTACATTTTACATTACTGATAATACTTGCGTAGGTGTTCAGCATTCCATGCATTCTTAAATTCCTCTCCTTCTAGAGTTGCTATTCTGTAAGTTCCTGGTCGAACAACTTCTGTAACTCGGTAAGGTCCATGCCAGTTGGCTTCAAGCTTATTGTGCTTCTGAATGACCTTCTTTAGCACATAATCCCCTTCTTTTAAGTAGCATTTCTTCACCCACTTGTTGTAGAACAGAGCTGTGCTTTGTTGGTAAGCAGCATTCCTAATGGCTGCCTCTTCTCTAACCTCCTCGAGCATGTCCAAATCTAATCTTCTCATCAATTCACTGACTGGGGAATTGAAATTCAGTACTCTGTGTGTCAAAAGACCCAACTCGGCAGGTATTACTGCCTCACTTCCAAATGCTAGCATATATGGGGATTCTCCCGTTGCTGCTCGGGGAGTTGTTCGGTAAGCCCACAAGACTGACTGTAACTCGTTAATCCAATTAGCTTTAGCTTCACTTAGCCTCTTCTTCAAACCATTTAGTAGTGTTTTGTTTGTCACCTCCGTCTGCCCATTGCTTTGAGGATGACCTGGTGCTGAATGGGTCTTCAGGATGTTTGATTGTTGATAATAGGCAGCAAACTCCTCGTTATCGAATTGTGTTCCATGGTCTGTGATGAAGGCATGAGGGAGACCATATCCACAGATGATATTCTTCCAAACAAACTGGTATACCTTCTCGTACGTCATATCGATAAGGGGTTCAGCTTCTACCCACTTAGTAAAATAATCTACTGCGACGACGAGGTACTTGAATCTTCCTCGGGTGGTCGGCAATGGTCCAACCAAATCAATTCCCCACATGGCAAATGGCCAAGGGGAAGTTATGGGTGTCAATAATGCTTGTGGAGTTCGTCGGATGGAGGAAAAACTTTGGCACTTGTCACATTTCTTAGCATAGGCTATACAATCAGCCCTCATCGTCGGCCAGTAGTATCCTTGAGTCATCATCCTCTGCAAAAGTGTCCGTCCTGCTACATGGGCTCCACATGACCCTTCATGGATCTCTTCAATCAATTCTTTCACCTCGGAGGGATGTACACATCTCTGCAAACCTACCATAATTCCTCGTCTATACAAAATGCCATTAGTTAGTACATGCCGAGAAGCTTTAAATTTCAATTTCTTTGCAGCGAGTTTGTCCTCCGGTAATTCTCCCTCCTCAATGTATGCCTTGATGGGATCCATCCAAGATGGTCCTAAATCAAGGGTAATAACATTCATCGTCAGGTCTTCATCTATGCTCCGACTTTCAAGTACTTCAATTGGTATCGTTCTTCGCAGCTCGGTACGAGTAGCTGATGCTAGTCGGTCCAGTGCGTCTGCTTATGCATTTTCTATTCTGGGTATTCTGATCAACTGAATGGCATCAAATTCTGCCAATAATTCCATCACCTTTGCATGATACTTGACCATTAATTCTCCTTTAACCGCATATGTTCCCATCATGTGATTCACAATTAATTGAGAATCACTGAATACTATTACTTGTTGTGCTTCCATAATCTTTGCTAAATTAAGACCTGCTATCATGGCCTCATACTCAGCCTCATTATTGGAGGTTTTGAATTGAAATCGCAAGGCATATTCTATATCAATCTCGTCTGGGGTTTTCAAAACAATCCCTGCTCCACAACCTGCTGTGCAAGATGACCCATCTACATACAATCTCCATGTAGGTAACTCGTCTTCAAATTTCTTATCCAATACAGCTCCTCGGTGAAATATCTGCCGTTCTCTTCCATCCTCCCCTGTTAATTTTCGCTCCTCGTCGACCATCTCTTCTCGCCCTTTTACCAACCGGAGTTGGTCTGGGTTTGAATTTGATGATCTTTCTACATCCACAAGCCCTTTTACCAACCGGAGTTGGTCTGGACTTATGTCTGTTGATCCTGTAACATCCACAGGTTGATCAGTGAGCAACTTTTGTTCCTCGGGGGTATCAGGATATGTAAACTCTGCTATAAAATCTGCTACAGCTTGCCCTTTCAATGATGATCTGGGTTCATACACAATATCATATTCACCGAGCTCTATTGCCCAGTACATCAGTCTCCCTGACTTTTCTTGCTTATGAAGGGCTTGTCTCAATGGCATGTCGGTATAAACGACGATAGTATGGGCCTGAAAATATGGCCTCATTCTTCTACTTGCTTCAATTAATGCCAATGCCAATTTTTCTAACTTTGGGTACCTAATCTCTGCACCTCGGAAAGCCTTACTTGTGTAATAAATTGGCTTCTGGACTCCATTCTCCAATCTGATCAATGCTGAGCTGACTGCATGCTCTGATACTGCCAGGTATAAGTACAACTTTTCTCCCGTTATTGGCCTTGACAACAGTGGAGGTGTTCCCAGATATTTTTTCAAGTCTTGAAAGGCTTTTTCACATTCATCATTCCACTCGAAAGTTTTTCGAAGTGTTTTGAAGAATGGTAAGCATCTATCTGTTGCTCAAGATACAAATCTGTTGAGCGCTGCAACTCATCCCGTAAGACTCTGCACTTCTTTCTTTGTTGCTAGAGATCGTAACCCTAAAACAACTTTGATCTTTTCTGGATTTGCCTCAATGCCTCACTGGTTGACAATGTACCCGAGAAACATTCCTTCTCGTACTCCAAATGTGCACTTCGTCGGGTTGAGCTTCATTTGGTATTTATCCAGTTGATCAAAAGTCTGACTTAAATCAACTAGATGATCAACAGCTTTCTTGCTTTTTGTCAGCATATCATCGACATAGACTTCTATATTGCAACTGATTTGTTCGACAAAAACCTTGTTCATCAGCCGCTGGTATATCGCTCCTGCATTTTTCAAACCAAAAGGCATAACATTATAACAATAAGTACCCCTAGGGGTAATAAAAGAAGTACTCTCCCTGTCTTCAGGTTTCATCTTGATCTGGTTGTAGCCTGAATAAGCGTCCATGAAGCTGAGCAGCTCGTGCCCAGAGGTAGCATCCACTAACTGATCAATTCTGGGTAATGGAAAGTGATCCTTTGGGCAGGCCTTGTTGAGATCAGTGAAATCAACACACATTCTCCATTTGTTGTTTTTCTTCTTTACCATCACCACATTTGCCAACCAGTCCGGGTATTTCACATCTTCAATGAATTGAGCTTTCTGGAGCTTGTCAACCTCCTCTTGAATAGCTTGATTCTTCTCGGGGCTAAATACCCTTCTTCTCTGCTTTACGGGCTTGATCTCCTTATTCACATTGAGCTCGTGACATAAAAAGTTTGGATCTATTCCGGGCATGTCCTCATGACTCCATGCAAAAGTTTCCTTCCTATTTCTCAAGAAAGTTATCAACTCCTGTTTTATTGAAGCATCCAACGATGAACCTATCTGGGTTACTCGTTCAGGGTGCTCGTCGTCCAGAATAACATTTTCTGTAGATTCCACCACCTGTCCTTTTACAAGTTGGGATTCATCTCTGGGATCGAGAGTTTCAATCTCTGTATCTTCTTCCACCTGGTAGGTAGTAGTCTTTTTCCTTGACTCCTCAAGCTCCTCTTGCTCGGCAGATGAATAATAGCATTCCCGAGCTACTTTTTGATCGCCTTTCACAACTCCTACTCTAAAGTTTGTTGGGAATTTTAAGCATTAATGCACTGTAGATGGAACTGCTTCAAACTTCTTCAAACCAACTCTTCCCATGATGATGTTGTAAGCTGACTGCACATTCTTATCCATCACAAAGAAGCGTATTCTTTCTGTTCGACAAGCAGGCCAAGTTCCAATGAATATATCCAACTTGATCGTCCCAAGTGGAAAACCTTTCTCGCCAACAAAACCCAGGAGGGGTCTATGATACGGTTCTAATTGAGATAATTTCAGATTCAAGCTGTCAAAGCATGAGTAGTACATGATGTCTGTCGAACTTCCATTGTCTACCAACACCCTTGAAATCATTACTTCCTTCATCCTCATTTTCATCACCAAAGGATCGTCGTGAGGATAAAGAACACCTGCTAGGTCGTTTTTTGAAAAGCCAATGACCAGCTTCTCCTTGTTTACCTTCCTCGGACGATCGTCCTCGACCATATTTATTCGCTGAATATATGAACAAGTTTGAGCCTCTCCAAGGTAAGCCTTTCTTTCCGCAGTAAGGTCTCCTCCTCTTGCATCTCCTCCTGTAATGACATTACAATCAAATGACCCAAAACGTATAGAAAATACCTCTCATTCTGGCTGTCTTGGTTTCTTGGGAAGGTCGGGGTCATCATCTGGATCATCTTCATGGTTTCTCTTCTTTTTCTCTTCTGCTTGACGAGGAGATCTAGACCTCTCTCTAACTCGGTCGTTATTTTTTCTTTCACCTCCCCGATCAACATATTTTGCTACCTTTCCTCTTCGGATGAGTGTTTCAATCTCGTTCTGAAGAGCTATGCAATTTTTGGTCATGTGACCATGATCTTTACGAAACTCGCAATATTTATCCTTACTCCTTGAATCAGGGTCTGACCTCAGTTTCTTTGGCCATTTTACCTCCTCGTTGTTCTTGATTTCTTCCAAGACATGATGAATACCCATTTTCAAAGGAGTATAATTGTCGTATTTCTTCAGGACTTCCCAAGGTTATTTATTATTTCTGGAATGTTTGTCACCGCCATTGCCCTTATGCTCTTTATTTTTAGACTTGTCGACGTCCACCTTGGTGTCTTTATCCATATTCTTCTTTGTAGCCATAGCTTCCTCGGCATTCATGATTTTGGCCACTTTTGCCATCAACTCTGACATAGTTTTAGGTGGATCTTTCGCCAAGGTGTAATACAATTTACTAGGCAACAACCCACTCATCAAGGCAGTGATTGCTGTCTTTTCTTTGTAATCTATGACTTCCAGCTTCTCGTTATTGAAGCGAGTTATGTAATCTCTAGTACTCTCACCAGATTTTTGTCTAACACTTAACAAGTGTGCTACTCGTTTTAATGGCTTTGCTCCAAAACAGAAATTGCCAATAAACAACTCGGCCAACTGAAAGAAAGTTGAAATCTTACCCCGAGGATGATTGTTGTACCATATCTGGGCAGCTCCAGTAAGAGTTCCTGAGAACGCTCTGCATCTCATCTCGTCGGAGACGACATAGATGTCGGTAGCAGCTTGATATTGCTCTATGTGAAGAACAGGATCTGTCTTTCCATCATATTTGGGGGTCACTATAGGTGCTTTGAACTTTGAAGGTGTAGGAAAATTTACAATGGCCTGTACAAAAGGTGTTCCTCGAACAAAAGTTCGTTGTAGGGGGTTCTTTACCTTGGCCATTTCTCCCAATTTATCCTCCAACTGTTGAAGATATCCTTTCCACGCTTCATTTCCTTCCTCGGGCCTATTGGTTCGAGCAATTGATCGTTCTGAGGTAGCTTCTTGAGATCCACCTTGACGAGCAGCTGGTCGTGATTGTGCTGATCCTTCTCTTAGATCTGATGGTTGTCGAAAACTCCTCGACATGGTCTTAGGTGGACTCCTATTCCTCCTAGGGCCTAATCGACTGAAAGGAGACACCCTACTCAGTCTTTCTAAAGCACTAGGTCTTTCTAGAGAGAGGGTGATATGTTGATCAGTATCTGTAGCCCTTATTGACGAAGTTCGCCCAGGTTGATAAGAGAAATCATCAGACTCCTCATTACGACGTGACTCAGTATGCCTGGATCGTGAAGAAAGTAAATAAGTTTGCCTCTGACCACTTTGCTGTCCTGAACGTGCAGGTGCACCGCCATGAAGGGTTTGTATGAGTTGCCTCATTATTTCTTGCATGGCGGTTTGTCCTTGACCCAGATTTGTCATAATCCCGGCTAGATCCGGAGGTGCAGAGGGATTCGGAGGATTTCCAGTATTTCCAGCATTTCGATTGCTAGATTCTGGATTATCCGCCATTGATGATGGATGATTTTTGGTAAAAAAAAAACGATAGTAACAATCGTTCCCACAGACGGCGCCAATCTGTTGATGTAAAAAATTAGATCGCTCTAATTTATTCAATCATAGATAAATAAAATGAGACAAAGATTTTTAAAGTGGTTCAGCCTTATATGAATGGCCTACGTCCACTGTTATGTTATTGCTGAGTGTTTGGGAATTCTCTAGTATATGTTCTCTCAAGAAATTCCGATCCCTTTGAGTGAGGGTGATACAAGGTATTTATAGCCCTTAGGCTGTACATGAAAGGGTTGATACATTAAATGATATACATATGAAAGGGTAATACATTTAATGCAGCGTGTGCGTCAAGATGATAAGCATTCAATGAATAGTTGAACTGTTGATTATCTGGCAATTAATGCTAGGGCCGAGATGCAGCTCGGACCGCCTTAGTTACTCGTTGCTCAGGAGTTCCTCGGAGCACTAGAGTACCTCGGAGTGCTGAAGTTCCTCGGTGTATCCTCGTTGCTCGGAGAGAACATGAGTTAGTCGGGGAAATGAACTTCCTCGTTGCTATTGTGCCACGTAGATTGACACGTGTCTTCAGATTATTCGTCCATATCAGCATATTAATTTTGGTATCAACACCAGTTATCATAATACCGGCAGTTTGCTAGCTCGAGATCTTCTTCAATGATGATTTCAATGTGGTAGTAGTGGGTTGGTTTATCGTGCTTTTGGACCAGTAAGGGGGCTATTGTTATTTCTTCAGGCATGTCGACTATGGAGGCTAAGGTAGTAAGGACATCGACTAGGTTATTCTTTGCTCGAGCTAGGTAGTGGAAGGTGATGTTTTGGAATTGTGAGGATAGTTCTTTTAAGTGGTCATGGAAGGGTTGAAGTTTCTTTTCATTGACTTTCCATTTTCTGAGCACTTGACCAATGATGAGGGAAAAATACCCATAGACATCTAGGCATTGGATACCTTTCTTAAGAGAAACTTTGAGGCCTACCGTACATGCCTCGTATTCAGTCATGTTGTTGGTGCAGTGGAAATCTAATTTGATGGTGATGGGAGTATGGGAGTCATCTGGGGCAATCAAAAGTATCCCATTGCCATATCTTTTTTTGTTGGCCGTGCCATCAAAGAAAATTTTCCATCGAAGGTCATCTTAAGTAGCATAAAAGATGTTTTCATTTGGGAATTCGAATATCTAGTCAGTATCCTCTTCCATGGGGTAGTCAGCGAGGTAGTCCGAGATGTCTCTTCCTTTCATGGATTTCTGCGTGATGTACACGATATCAAACTCGGTTAAGAGCATCAACCATCGAGCCATTTGGCTGAATAAGGCAGGTTTCTAAAGCAAGTAGTTGATGGGGTCCATTCGGGATACAAGTTTAATGGGGAAGGAAAGAATGTAGTGTCGCAACTTTTGGGTGACCCAAATAAGTGCGACGCATGATTTTTCCAAAGCAGTGTAGTTGACTTTGTACCCGGCCAATTTGTGACTGGCATAATATATGGCTCTTTCTTTGCGGGAATGTTCAAGATATTGGGCTAGCAAAGCCCCATCAGTAGTGTTGGTTATGGTTAGGTATAGGAGTAAGGGGAGACCAGGCTGTGGAGGCATGAGTATCGGAGGTTAAGTGAGATATTGTGTTATTTAGTCGAAGGCTTCTTAGTAGGCCTTATTCTAAACTTTGGTTGAATCCTTTCGAAGAAGTTTGAAAATCGGTTCACAAATGGAGGTGAGATGGATGATAAATCGGCTGATGTATTGCAATTTCCCAAGGAAACCTCAAAGCTCTTTCTCCGTTCGGGGAGGTGGCATCTCAAGTATGGATTTAATCTTGGCAAGATATGCTTCTATCCCTTTTTCACTTACCAAGAATTCCAAGAGTTTTCCCTTTGTAATGCCGAAGACACATTTATGTGGATTGAGTCTCATCTGATATCATCTCAGTCGTTTAAAGAACTTTTGGATAGAGAGAACATAACCTTATCTAGTTTTGGATTTGATAATCATATCATCCACATAGACCTCAACTTCTTTGTGAATCACATCGTGTAGAATGGTTGTGGCAAACCTCTGGTAGGTAGCCCTATCATTCTTGAGACGAAATGGCATAACAGTGTAGCAAAAGGTTCCACATGGGGTGATGAACGTAAATTTTTGTTGATGATCTGGGTGCATTTTGATTTGGTTATATCCGACAAACCCGTCGATGAATGAGTTGAAAGCATGACTAGCTGTGTTGTCCATGATCATGTCGGTATTTGGGTAGCCGGTAATCATCCTTTGGAGAAGCTTTATTCAAATCTAGATAGTCTACGCACATTCGAACTTTCCCTCCTGATTTTAGCACAGTAACTATGTTGGCTAGCCATATGGGATATTCGATCACACGAACGAAACCCATGTTCACCTGTTTGACCACCTCTTCTTTGAATTTGAGTGACCATTCGGTGCAGAGCTTTCTCAAATTTTTTTTAACCGCCTTGTAATCTGGAGGAGTGGGGATCTCATGCTGAGCAATTTCAGGATCAATGTCGGGCATATCGTCACATGACCATGCGAAGACATACACGAATTCCTTCAATAATTCTTCGAGTTTTGCGCGCTCATGCTCATCAAGGGTATCCCCTATCCTAATCTCGCGTAGTTGGCAACTAGAATCGAGGTTAATAATAACAGTCTCTTCTTTATTAAATTGAACATGGTTATGTTGTTTATTATTAACCTTATTTAGATCAGTTAAGAATTGTTCATTTGCAAAATCATCATCATCAAAAGTTTGATTAGAATCTAAACAATTAATATAAGGTACAACAAGATACTCAAAATCTTCATTAATTTCATTAATAGGAAAAATAGCATTGAGAACCTCATCAAAGGAGGTATCGATTACATTTGAGCAAGGATAGTCAATATAAGAAGAAATAGGGTAAACATTGGGGTTAGGTGGGATTTCAATAGGTTGAACTGACGCAGCATGCCAGTTGACGAGAGGTGTATCAGAATCTTTAATCAAGTGGGATGGATCCAATGATTTAGTGTTTGAATGAACCATGAAGAATGCCAGCCCTAGTGTCTGCAAGTTGAACAAGTCCTTGGAGTCACTTTCCTCTGTCTCTTCGATGTCTTTGATGAACAGTTGTACATGGTGTTGGGAATTTTCGGCGCATGGGTAGCTGTCTTAGAAAATGATCTCCATTTTGGGTTTCATCTTCTTATCTGTATGGTCATACCATGGTTCTTAAAATCCGCAAAAAGGGAAGTCATCACCCTCTTTGATGAATCATCCATTCAAGGAGTCACCTGATATGGTTTGGAGGCAGTCTAATCTTCTCTTTGGTCGAGACTGGCGGATCATTTTGAGATCTTATTCTAATGGTTGATAAACCAAACCACAAGTAGGGAAAGCTTTATTCATTTCAATGGGCTCAAGTATCCCTTGTTGTCTTTGTCCTAGCCCCAGTCCTGGCATGAAGTGCATGTTTCTGAACATCTGAATTACATTGACGTTACCATGAGGGTCGTATTCTAGACAAACCCTTTCTTTGAAATCCTCCCCTTCCGGGAGTAGGAGTGGTTCCACTCGGAATCCTGGTAGGAGCATATCATTTGACCTGTGCTGTATCTCAAGGATTAGATTGCTGGTACTTACACCCTCGGTATTATCGTCGTCGCCCAAGATGGTGATGACTCGTTCTTCGGTGAAGAACTTAAATTTCTGATGGAGTCAGGAAGACAAGCCCTTGATATTGTGGAGATAAGGCCGTCCGAGTAACAGGTTGAAACAAGATGGGATGTCAATAACTTGAAATTCAATGATAGGGTTTATAGGGCCAGCCCCTATTACAATTTTTATGGATCCCATAACCTCCCGACGGGTATTATCGTAGGCACGTACAGCAGAGGAATATGGAGTGAGGTCACTTTCTTTTAGTCCTAAGCATTTGAAGGTTCTTAATGCGCAGACATTCAAGGCGGATCCATTATCAACAAGAAAAAGTGGTACGATCTTCCCCGTGATTTAGATGGAGATGTTGAGTGCATGATTGTGGCTCGACCCAATTTTGGGGATTTCTTCTTCGGAAAAGGATAGCATTAGGGTAGAGGTCAGGGATATGACTAAATTTACCGCTTCGTCTGGTGTAGTAGAAGGAGGAACTGTGGGTCTAGTGATCAATTTGATCAAAGCATTTATGTGCAACTGGGAAGACATGAAAATCCCCCATAGAGTGATCTTAGCTTGAGTTTTCTTTAGTTGATCGAGGATCTTGCTCTCCTCGAGGGTCATTTCTGGCATAGGAAGTTTTTCAACAGCCTTCCCTTTGTCATTGGCTGGTAGTGAGCTTGGGATATGGTAATGCCTCCCTGATCTGGTCATGTGATTTACTGAAGAAGGGAAGAAAATGAACCCTATTTCTTCGTCAATCTCGAGTTACTCTTCCACTTTGTTTATTTCTTTGAGGATATCCTCAAATGATATCATCCCACATATGTCAGCTACCGGTCCAGTTTTCTCAAAAACTTGTTCTTCATTCGGATCTTCAAATTCTTCCCCTCATCTGGTGGAAATAATTTTGTCTTTCCCTGTAAAGTCAATGAATTTCAAAACTTCAATGGCTTCTTCATAGAGGTCTTCCCATTCTTTGGGGATACGTAAGGGTGAGGATACCAGGCGCCCTTGAAATTTGAGAGTATCAAGTAACTCGGTCATACTGCAGATGTCATTGGTTTGCCTAATAATTCTGCCATGATCTGGATGACGTCATCTAGGCTAACTTCATCGGTTGGTACTACCCAACGGTCTGACTCTTGGGCCCATTTCTATACTTCCGAGAACAACTTGGTGAACCTCTGGCAATTAATGATCATCTGTAAGGGAAATTTGATCCCGAACTCTAGGAGTTGGTTTAACACTTCTGATAATTCCATACCTTCGTTTTCAGAATGGGTGCGAATAGCGATGCATGCTCAGGTAAGGAGTGATAGTGCCTGATCAGCGAGGTTAACAGGGTGTGGGAGGAAATATGGGCAAGTTTGGAGAGGTTTGGAAGAGTGTATGGGTGTGATTTGAGTTGAGGGATCAAATTCTGGGTTCATTTTTAGGAAGATAGCATTGTTATGATTTGGGAGTGGGTTGTGAGTAGTGTTTGTCTTAGGATTAGTTGGTGGGGCAATCGTACCCCGGTTAATTAGACCTTGGCTTATGTTTCAAAGGTGAAATCATTGGTCGGTGGTATGACCAGTAGTTTGGTGAAAGGCATAATGGGCATCTGCCTTGAAGTTTCTTGGTAGTGGATTGGGCAATGGACGGGGATCCAAGGGTTTGATGAGGTTTTAGCTTAATAGGGATTGATAAACTTTGGAGAGGGGATCTTGGAGCTCGGTGTATTCCTTTCGAACTAGGACAGGGCAACTTTTTGGTGCCTACGAAGTGGTTGGTTGAGAGATGTTGTTGATGGTTGAGACTACAGCACTAGCAGGTTTGTCATATTTTCTGGGGTTGAACTGTCTAGACACTTTCTTTGGTTTAATTTCTATTTTAGCAAGACCTTCCTCGATTTCTACTCCTGCTTCTCTGAGAGCTCAAAAGTGGGGACAGTATTGTCCTCCCATGGTTGCTCAGACATGGGGCAAGAAGTTCTTCTTCACTATGTTGACATGTTCTTCCTCGGATGGCCAATTGGTCATAGTGGTTGCCCTTTCCCTCCATCGGGCTATGAAGTTACTGATTGATTCCCCAGAGTTCTGTCTGAGCAGCTCTAAATCACGGCGGGTGACCTCGAGCTCCTTGTTATATGTGTACTACGACATGAATTCTCGGGCTACATCCTCATAGCTACGGATTCTAAACTTCTCGAGAGACAAAAAACATCGAAGAGCGCTATCCTTCAGAGTTTGCAAAAACAATTGGTCCATCACTTCTTCAGAAGCCCCTAAGAGAGTCATGGAATGGTGATAACTACAAAGATGGACAATCGGGGGTCCACTTCCTCCGAATTTCTCGATATTCATCATCTTGAACTTCTAGAGTAACATTGCCTTGGGATTAGGAGACATGTGGTTGTAGTCCATATAATTTTTGGAGATTTTAACTTTGTCGAACTTCTTAGTTAGCATCTTCAGATCTTCTTTGACCTTTTTCAAATTTTCATCTTTTAGATCAACGATCGCAGGCATGTTAGCCCCGGGCTGGGCAAGATTTGGCACAAAAATCTAGGCAGGCGGTGGCCCATTAATAGGAAGGGCATGTAGAGCGTGCTGATATTCTTCGGGAAACTAAATAGGCTCGGGTGAACCCATAGCACGAGGGAATAAGACCTCGATCTCTTGAGGAACGTGAACCTGGTTTTGTTGCATCTCTCGGACCTCGGTTTGAAGGCTGTCAATATTGGACACGAGCTGAGCTAAAACTATCGTCAGATCTGGCTATGCGACTGGCACTTGATATGTGTTTTCCATGGAAAGTTGATGGATACCGGACTCAGAAGAGGTAGCAAGAGAAAGAACGAAACTCCGGGGTGATTTGACTGAAGATCGAAGCTAATAAGGAGCCAGGTAAAGGACGTGTGATCAACCTGAGAGGGCGTAAAATGGAATTTTTTTTTACAAAAAAGGATGAAAATATTTTTGACATTTTTTCTTTTTAACATTGAAAGACAAGATATTTTTGGATTTTTAGTAAAGAAAGGAGAAATATTTTTGGATTTTTGATAAAGAAAGGAGAAATTTTTTTGGAAGCCGGGTCTCAGCATGATTATTATAATTATTATGTTCTCACTTATATTAAATTCTCTTAAATCCAAAATGAAATGCTAGACGGGACCTGAGCCTGGAAAAGTTGGGTTTTTAACATATGCAAAGCTATGGCTGGACTTGTAACCATGCTCACGGGTAGGGTTCTATTTTAATAATGCGCAAAAATTTGGGCGGTGGGCCGACCCGAAATTTCGATAGAGTTTTGGATTGAAACCGACAATCTAACATGTGTGTCCTAGGTTTGACACCTATATGCGGGTATGTAGTTTGGTTGGGTAAATCAGAAAAGGTTCCCCCTTTGGCATAGCTTCCACAATATACGTCTTACTTTTAAGGGCAATCGGTACGGGTGGACAAGCCATTTGATAAAACTGAGTGTATATGAATTGCCTCACTATATACCTTATGGGGACGGTACGTGTGAGACCAAATTCAATATACACGGCGTACGTGAACGAGTTCCCTGCGATATACCTCCCGTCATGACTTTGATCAAGAGGTACGATGCGGGGGAACCGTTCGATATATGTCGAAGATACTTGGCCAATGGAAGGTGAGAGTCATATCGCTTAGGCAAACTGCGCCCTGCCGGACCAGTGCCCGTCACGAAGTGACCCTCCAGTTACTGGACAAAAATTGGTCAATCACAATGCTCTTTGGTGATATCGTGTGAATTATGCATGATTATCTTATTAGTATCTTATGAGAGTATCTTTCTTGATCATGCCCAATAGGGAGCAAAGTACGAGTACCAAAGGTATACCAAGTATGGGTGGGTGATGCGTGAAACATTGGGGATATATATGATCCTAGGTGCACGTGGTCTGAAGTGTATATGGAGAATTCTCTATAAATGTGTGAATAGAAGCATAAGCCTGAGTTACACATGAATAGTAAAGGGGAACATGCAAAATAGGGGAAATATAAATAGATATAACACCCATGCAAATAGAGTCTAGCCCTAAAAAATAAAAGTCCCCAGTGGAGTCGTTGATGAGGTGAAAAATGTAGAGAGATGGAGTCTCCAGTCTATTTTACTTAAAACAGACAAAAGAAAAGGGAGACATCCCTAAGGACATCATCCAAAGACATACTCATACATACGAAACCAAAATGATTCGAAAAGGGTCCGAAGTCTAAGTTACGAAATAGGAAGGTGTTAGGCACCCATTCCGCCCTTACGTTCTCTCATGAGTTGTTGCTATTTTTCTTTATTTCCCCGTGATATGTGTGCATGTGTATATGTAGTGGAGATAGGAATCATCGACTTGTATCATGGAAGAGATAAAGCGAGTCATCCATGGGAATGTTCCTAAAAATAATATTAGAAAATAGGGTTTACGTGATTATTTTCGCGTTGATCGTTATAACGGGACGATAATGCACATGGAATAATATGCCACTATGAAAATATATATTTATATGTATATATATAGAATTTAAGAGAATTGAGTTCAAGGAATCTAGAAAAAATAGAAAATGAGGGAAAAGTAGGAATAGGACTCGAGTCACGGGTTTTACCCCGAGACGCCTACGTAGACTATAGAGGCATCAAAGTCCACTTAGTTCGTATGCAAAACGAGGGGTGGGATTTATCCCACAAATCCAACCGGGGACTTCTCTTATATGTGTGTGTGTGTGTGTATGTGTGTAAAAAAGTGTTATAGTTGTGAGAAAAGTGTGAGAATTCCCGTTTTAAATTTATGAGCAAACCATCTTTTTCTTATTTTTTGGGGTTTTATTTATATGAAAATAAGATATGTGCAATAATACTAAATAAAAAGAATAAAGGTGCTAAGTAATAAAACGAATTAATGCGAATTTAGGGGAATTTAAAGAGAGAGTTGAGAATGTTGGACCTTGTTGAAGATCTTGAGCTTGATCTTGGATGTTGGAGAGTAGCCCTTACGCTTGGGTGATGATGGAGGGTACTTAATTCACCAAGTTTGATGAAGAAGGTGATGAAACGTAAAGGTTGGAAAGGGATTTGGATGTGGAAATCACGCTGACTTCGAGAGGGGTTTTTTGAGCTTGCTGAGAGTGATGGATCTTGGATCTTCCTCCTCCTGGAATGAGGTTAGGCTCTCCTTTTTATAGTCCCAGGGTATTGAGATCGACATAGCCGTGGTCCTGCCAATCGGCAGGTGTGTTTAGGCACACTACCGATAGGCAGGGTCTGGGACTTGCCGTTTGGTAGTCTCTTTCAGGTTCCTATGGAAAATCACTCGTAGCGCGTAAACCGTTCATTCGAATCATGAACGGGGTGAACCATTGGAAAGGTACTTCATATACGTTCGTAAGTCCTTTGGACTGCTCTCGGGTTTGAGAGTTGACTTTGGGTCAAATGTGGCTTGGATACGCTTGTCGGTCCTTTGGACGGGGAAACTTCGGATGCAAACGGATTTTTCATCCGCATGGTAAGTCAGAATCGTTCATGGTGTAGACCGTTGGAAAGATTAGGAGAAGTTCTTCGACATTCCAAAGAGTTTTACCTAGTTCGAGGAGTTGACTTTGGTCAATCGGGGCCTGGAAGCGTTCGGTGACCTTTTTCGAGTAAAATGGATCGCTCGTCCGTACCGTAAGTCAGAATCGCGCACGGGGCGGACTGTTGGAAAGGGGTTTCAGTTCCCTTCGAAGATTCATTCAGTCTAGGTGGAGCTGAAGATTTGACTTTGGTCAAATGGAGCCTGAAAGCGTTTGGTGACCTCCTGATCAAGTTTCGGGGGAAAATGGATAGTTTATTCATACCATAAGTCAGAATTATGCACGGGATGGACCGTTGGAAAGGGTTTTCAGTGCCCTTTAAAGATTCATTGAGTCCCGTTCGAGCTGAAGAGTTTGACTTTTCATCAAACGGAACCTGGGAGTGCCTGGTGGCCTTTAGGTCAGTACTCGAGGTATGACTTGGGTTTGCAATTGCAAAAGATGTTACTTAGGTAGTTTAATACAAGATTAAACTCTTGAAGTAACTCCAAAATGTTTTTTGAAGAAACTCCTTTATTTAAATCAAAACTGGTTACTCATAAGATGTGTTTAATAAAACATGCACGAGATTTGTTCAAGATTAGGTAACTAGTTTTGAAAACCAAAACTAAAAGGTTTAAATTAGCACACCAACAAGAATGAGATAAGGAGATGTAGAAAGATTAAGGACAAGGAGTTTTTAACATGGTAAAAACTCACCCAACTGAGGAAACATCCACGGTGACTTCTGAGTCACAAACCAAAAATCCACTAAAATAAATAAACAAGTTACAAACTTTTTAGCACACATGCAAACTAATCATACCTATACATGTTTAGAAATATACCCACTAGTTTGATTCTAACTTCTCTGCAGATCTGATGTTGATGTTGCTTTCTCAGTTTTCTAACTTCTCCACTTTGTTCCAGTCTTTACATCGACTCTTGTAGATTCAAGATCTTATAGCCAACACTTTTGTGTTATAGTGTGACAAGTGTTTGTGAAAGTGCTTCTAATACATGCATTCACACACGCACACTTATTTATACAAACAGTCCTAATGAATTGCAAATCAGACCTAAATGAACTATTTTCGGTTTCTCTCTTCTTTAGAACCAAAAGACTTTATTTGACCTTTCAAATAATCTCGAAATCCAAGGTTTCCTTGTTCGAAAAAGTGCCAAGGTCATATCCAATTTCAGAGGGTTTTGAAAATGATTTTGAAATTGAAAACTACCAATTGCGATTCTAACTAGGTCAAAAGTCCTGTTTCATAAGAACTAGAAACAGAAAGTATATATTTTGATTCTAACGTTTTGAAAAAAATTTACAGAACAGTAATCAACAAATGCGATTTCTCAGGATGAGAAGCTAAAATATGCAGATCTATGTGTAATATGACATTCAATAGCCAGATTTACAGTTTTTATAAAAAAGAAATAGAGATCTAACATGAAATGTCTATGTTGGAAACAAGATCTCGATCTCAGAGGATTCAAACCACGACCTGCCTTCAAACCTCTACCAAAGTAACTCTCAAACACTCAGGTATGGTGTTTGGTGTAAATGATTTCAGAAAAATGAATTAGGGTTTGAAACAGGTTAGGGTTTCTCTCTGGATTCTATCTTCTCTCTCTATCTCTTCTCTCTCTCGTCTCTCTTCTCTCTCTATGTAGATGAACTACCAAAAAGTTCTCAAATGCTGAGGGCAAGCCTCTTTATATAGTAGGCTAGGAAGGATCGAGAAGGTCTCACCAAATCAAAGGTTGAGATTTGGTCTTGGTCATACCACCTTGATCCAACGGTGTAAGAAAAGCGGTGGTTAAACAACTTTTAATTGGTCTAAAAGGGTTACACTAGGATTGTGTTTGAACTCATGCAGAGTGTTGATTACAGAGATGAAAGGGCTGAGATTACATACGGGTTATGTGTCTTGCAACAAACACAAATCTGGCCGGTATAACATGGACAATTGTAGGGCTGAGATGAGCTCTCACACGCATGTTTTAAAAATAATTACACATGCACCCTCAAGTCTCAAGTGCATTCGGATCCTACCTAACCCAACTTTTAGGTATATAAAAGTAATAACAATAATTACACAATAACCCCAAAAGTATTATAAACCAAATTTTAATTTCCAAAAAATTATTTAAAAATTATTAAAAATTCCCAAACAATTATTAAAATCAATTTAAATGGGATTAAACACACACAACTCACACACAAACAAATAATACACTATATGAACAATGTATGCAACCCTAGTGTGTGGTTGAGATTTATACCTTCAATTGAATCAAGTGCGGCTTAAGAAGAAGATTCTGAGGCTCTTTGGTATCGAGGGAAAGGGACTCTAATTTTGTCACATATTTTCAAACTAGATGAGCACTTATACAATGTAGACTCAAGTGAGTCAAGAGTATAAGGTTCTACAATCTCCCCCTTTGTAAATATGAGACAAAATCTCCTTTGAGTAATTTAGGACTCGTAGGGCTACAAAGAAATAAGGAAAAACCTATTCCTATACAAAAATTCTATACACCGATTTCCTAGAAAAAGAAAATTACATAACTTAACTAATTACAAACCAATACCCTAATAACATCTGTTGAATAAAACTGTATAGATTTCTGCAAATATCACTAAGATCAATCTTATTAATCAAAATGTACAAAAAAATGAACTCATAAGACTCAAACTCCTCCCCCATTTTGTCTCAAATAGACAAAGGGAAAAAATACATAAGTCATAGGAGTTTATTCATCGCAAACCATTCCTATCGATTTTCGCAAAGAATGAAATATATTGTAATCTAAAGGTTTTGTAAACATATCTGCAAGCTGCAAATCAGTAGGCTGATAATTAATTTATAATTCGTGTATAAAATGATGTCTAATTGTTATATGTTTTGTTCGCGAATGTTGAACAGGATTTTTAGAGAAATTGATCACACTTTGATTACAATAGAGATGCAGTTGGTCTTCTTGAATGCCATAATCATTGAGCATTTGCTTAAGCCAAAGTAACTGGGCACAACAACTACCAGCAGCTATGTATTCAAATTTAGAGTTACTTGATTCCCCAATATCAAACTTTAGTTATTTTTCATCAAACTCATCTTCTAGGAAATGAAAATCTAGGCATGTTTCTATGGGTCTTTTGCCTCCTCACACAAACTTGATTGATTCAAAGTTTTTAGTTTGTGTCTTTAACTTTGGGAAAAATCCTATTCCAGTTTGATTATCAGAATTGGTTTTTGAATCAGCAACAAAATCAACAAAATAATTAGAATTATTTTCAAACTTAGCAAATTTTTTAAAAACAGTTGTTGTCTTTTCTTTGGCTTGTTCCAATTCTAATAATGTCCCTTTATATTTTTTCTCTAGACTTTCATTTGATTCAATCAAATCTTTCAATTTTTGATCAAAAATTTTGACTTCACTTTGATGAGTTAAACATTGAGTAGTGTAGTCTTTAGCGTTAAGTTTAACCATTAGACTTAGGTCTTCTAGTTTCTTAGTGAGATCTTTCACTATTTTCTCTAGTCCAGAGATTTTCTTGAGAGATTTAGCATAAAGTGTGTGAACATCAGGGAGGTCTTCAGTGTCCAAGTCACTAAGTGTAGTGTGTGAAGTGACCATTAAGGATTTAATTCTTGAACTCACACACACATTGACATCGTCATTATCGCTTTCCCTTTGACTCACACACCCCGCTGTAGAACTAATAATGTTCTCAGACATTAAAGCATCTAAACCAGTAGCAGCATGATTCATAACAACATAAGTACATCTATTATCATGATTCTCATACATAGGCACATGCATATCATCATTATAGATTATCTTAGCAAAGAAAGACATGCAAGGATGAAAAACTTCTGATGACTCAGGTTTCTCATTATTAGAGTCACTTGAATCATCCCAAGTCTTGCAAATGTTGGCCCTAGTATGTTTATTGGTCGTGTTTAGGTTAACTCTAGTGACCCAATTTTCCACATCTAAAACATTCAATATTCTTAAAGTCTTTGGAAGGTCTTATATGAATGTCCTTGTGATGTTCGTCTTGACCTTTCTCATGAGGTTTGTGATTAGACTGAGTTGGATAATTTTACTTGCTTTGTTTGGTTGCAATTTTATTTCTAAATTTCACAATTTTCTTAAACTGCTTTGACATCAAGGCAATCTGATTATCCAAACTATCTATATCACATTCCTCATCAGAATCATTATTGGGAATGCTAAGCTCAGGTCTTATCAGTTTAGTGGAGTAACTCAAATTGGAGCTAGTCTATTAGCTATGGGACTGGGTTAATTGTTTCTTGAATTCTAGTTCCATTTCCATAGTTCTCAGTTTACTATTGAGTAATTCAGGAGTGAGATTTTGATCAGTCATTTCCTCAATATCATATCTTTGGTCATCAAATTTCTGTGGTAATGACCTTAGAATTTTCAAGACAATTTCATTTATGTCATAAGTTATCCCATTAGAGTGTAATTTTGTCATAATGTCAGTTAATTTCATGTTGAAGTTATCAAAAGATTCAGACTCTGACATGATTAAAGAGTTATACTGCTGGATAAGCATCTATGTTTTAGCAGCCTTAACTCTAGTGTCACCTTCATGAGCAGTAACCATAGTATCCCAAGCTTCCTTAGAAGTGGTAAAAGATGAGATCCTTTTGAACTCGTGTTCATTTATAGACATAAAGATAGCATTCTTGCCTTTGTTATTGTTTCGAGAAACTTGCTTCTCTTCTTGAGTGAATTCACTTAATACTTTCTTAATACTCTCATCACTTCCTTCAGTGGATGGTTTTGTACGATAAGTATATCCATTTTCAACAATATCCTGGACATCATCTCCCAAGGTTCACATTATGAAAGCAACCATCCTTACTTTCCAGTAAGAAAAGTTGTTTCCATAAAAGCGAGGAGGTTTGGTCAAGTTAGTAAATATTTCATTTTTCTCGTCCATTATTTGATTTTATGAAAACAATTTCAGAAACATAAGATCTTTTAAAGAAAATTTCTAAAGCTCTGATACCAATTGAAAAAGTCATTACTTAGGCCGTTTATTAAAAGATTAAACTATTAAAGTAACTCCGAACTGATTTTTGAAGAACTTTGTTCTTTAAATCAAAACCAGTTAATCACAAGATGTGTTTAATAAAATATGCACGAGATTTATTCAAGAGTAGGTAACTAGTTTTGAAAACCAAAACTAAAAGGTTTAAATCAGCACACCAGCAAGAAAGAGATGAGGAGATGTAGAAAGATTAAGGATAGGGAGTTTTTAACGTGGTAAAACCTCACCCAACTGAGGAAACATCCACGGTGACTTCTAAGTCACAAACCAAAAATCCACTAAAATAAAATATACAAGTTACAAATTATTTAACACACACGCAAACTAATCAGACCTATACAAGTTTAGAAATATACCCACTTGTTTTTTTATACTTCTCTGCAGATCTGATGTTAATGTTGTTTTCTCAGTTTGCTAACTTCTCCACTTTGTTCCAGTCTTTACATCGACTCTTGTAGATTCAAGATCTTATAGCCAACACTTTTGTGTTGTAGTGTGACAAGTGTTTGTGAAAGTGCTTCTAACACATGCATGAACACACGCATACTTATTTATACAAACAAGTCCTAATGAATTACAAATCAGATCTAAATGAATTGCTTTCGGGTTCTCTCTTATTTAGAACCAAAAGACTTTATTTGACCTTTCAAATAATCCCGGAATCCAAGGTTACTTTGCTCAAAAGACTGCCAAGGTCATATCCAATTTCAGAGGGTTTTAAAATTGATTTTGAAATTGAAAACCACCAATTGCGATTCCAACTAGGTCAAAAGTCTTGTTTCATAAGAACTAGAAATAGGAAATATATTTTTTTATTCTAACATTTTGAAAAAAATTTACAGAATAGTAATCAACAAATGAGATTTCTCAAGATTAGAAGCTAAAATATGCAAATCTATGTGTAATATGACATGCAATAGCCAGATCTATAGTTTCTATAAAAAAGAAATAGAGATCTAACATGAAATGTCAAAGTTGGAAACAAGATCTCGATCTTAGAGGATTCAATCCACGACCTACCTTCAAACCTCTACCAAAGTAACTCTCAAACACTCAGGTGTGGTGTTTGGTGTAAATGATTTCAAAAAAATGAACTAGGGTTTGAAACAGGTTAAGGTTTCTCTCTAGATTCTCTCTTCTCTCTCTCTCTCTCTTCTCTCTTTATTTAGATGAAATGCCAAAAAGTTCCCAAATGCTGAGGGTAAGCCTCCTTATATAGTAGGGTGGGAAGGATCGAGAAGGGCTCACTAAATCAAAGGCTGAGATTTGGTCTTGGTCATACGACTTTGATCCAATGGTGTAAGGAAAGCGGTGGTTAAATAAACTTTTGATCGGTCTAAAAGGGTTACACAGGGATTGAGTTTGAACGGATGCAGAGCGTTGATTACAGAGATCCAAGGGCTGAGATCACACAAGGCTTATGTGTCTTGCAACAAACACAAATCCGGTCGGTATAACATGGACAGGTATAGGGCCAATATGAGCACTCACACGCGTGTTTTAAAAATAATTACACGTGCATCCTCAAGTCTCAAGCGCATTCGAATCCTACCCAACCCAACTTTCAGGTATAAAAAAGTAATAACAATAATTACAGAAGGGCCCCAAAAGTTTTATAAACCAAATTTTAATTTCCAAAAAATCATTAAAAAATTATTAAAAAATCCCAAACAATTATTAAATTCAATTTAAATGAGATTAAACACACACAACTTACACACAAACAAATAATACAATATATGAACAATGTATGCAACCCTAGTGTGTGATTGAGATTTATACCTTCAATTGAATCAGGTGTGGCTTAAGAAGAAGATTCTGAGGCTCTTTGGTATCTAGGCATAGGGACTCTAATTTTGGGACATATTTTCAAGTTAGATGAGCACTTATACAATGTAGACTCAAGTGAGTCAAGAGTATAAGGTGCTTCAGTAATGATGAAGGGAGGTGCTAGGGATCTAAGGAGAGGTTGGGGGGGGGGGTATTAGAATGGGGTGTTTACATTTATGATTCACTTAGTAATTTTTATTCATAAACATTAATCATATTCTCTCCCAATTAATATTTTAATCAACATCTAATAATTAATCAAATTATATTATGGCACACGTGTAATTTAAAATTTACCGAATTAAATGAATATTCATTACTTAGAAATACGGGGTGTTAAATACTTCCCCCCTTACAAAGAAATTTCGTCCTCAAAATTTGGACCTACCTGCGATAAATAACACTATATTCTGCTCTCTCATGTCATCCTCCCGCTCGCATGTTCACTCGTCTACCCCACTAAACTCAAATCAAGGGTACCACCTTAAACCGCAGCTTATGCTCACTACAATTAAGTATCTCCATAGGTCTCTCCTCGTAAGAGATATCTGGCTATAAGTCTATCTCCTGCAATGGGACATTGAAAAATCTCTCTCTTTCCTCTGTTACCTCTTTAGATATGACACTTGGAACACATTGTGAATCCTCTGTAAGTACTCCGGTAGTCTCAGCCTATAAGCCACTGGTCCCACCCTCTCTCTAATCAGGAACAATCTTATATACCTCGACGCTAGCTTCCCCTTATTGTCGAACCTCATAACCCCCTTATAAGGAGACACTAGCACTAACACCTGGTCACCAACCTCAAACTCTATGTGCCTCCTGTCTGCATCGGCATAACTTTTCTGCCTGTCCTGAGCTATACGGATGCGCTCACGAATCAGGTCAATCTTGGTAGTGGTTTCCTAGATCATCTCTGGCCCCAATAGCTTGTCGTCACCCACCTCTAACCAGTAAGCGAGTGAACGATAAGGTTGTCCATACAGTGCCTTAAATAGCGTCATGCCGATGGTGAACTAGTAGGAGTTCTTACATGCAAACTCCACCAAAGGAAGTTACTCCTCCCATCCACCCTCTAAGTCAATTATGAACATTCTCAACATATCCTCTAGCATCTGATTAACTCGCTCCGTCTTACCATATGTCTGTGGATGATACGATGTACTCAATCGTAAATTCGTGCCCCCTATAGCCTCCTGAAAGCTCTGTCAGAAATGGGACACAAAGATCTTGTCCCGATCGGACACAATATTAATTGGACAAGAGATGTTAGGTTATCGAAACCTATGGATATGTTTATTACCTACGGAAGAGAGGTGTGGGATTTATCAAACTTTGGATATGTTTATTTCCTAATTTGGCACAAAGACTGAGATATTTATATATTTGAGATGTTAATATAGAATTTTTACTATATAGAGATGTAGTATATTCAGTGAGTTTTTAAACTCAGGGATTTATACGTTTACGTTTCAGGTTTAGGAGTTACAACTGTGAGGTCTTGGGTGTTGGGTGAATAGTATTAAGGTTTCATTAGTTTTTTTTAATATGTAATAGTTATAATTAAATTATATTATTTTGTAGTTTTGTATAAATTATGTCTGCTTCAAATGACTGGGTTATTAGTATTCTACACTTAAACCTTGAGTTATGTTAATTTGTATTTGTTTGAATTAAGAAAAAGATGTGTTTTATGAACTATTTAGTTATCTTTATCCTCGTCGGGAAGGGGTATGATGTAACCCGTCAAGACTACTATCCCTACTCCATCAGATGTCAATTTTAAAAATTTCACAAAGTTTTAAATCTAAAGAGCTGAGGTGTGATTAAGAAACGAAGGGGAACAAAAGTTAAAAACGCATGGAAATCTCAAGGGATTTACCGAGGTATATGTTGCAATATATCAAATTGAAGGAGTTAAAGAACTCATTCACACTACAAGGTAGGATTCTCTATTCAGCTTACTTTGAGGTAACTTCGACTTAAGCATTGTTTAAGATACCATTGAGGGTATGTCTTCAGTGACTCATAGGTTTCAACTCCACTCATGTGAGTTTAGACTTATACCCTACGATTTTACGGTGCTCACGGGTATTTATATATATATATATATATATATATATTAAAATTTTTACGACTAATTAATAATTTATTGCATGTTACAGGAATTTTTGTCGTGGTGGGAAATCTTGTACCAGCCTATAATGATGATGACTAAAGTAAAGTTAAAGAAATTACCTCTGAATATCTTTATGGTATATGTCATTCAAGTTAGGAATCGAAAGGTAATGCATGCAATTTTTTGAAAACATTTTCCCTATCTGCTAAGGATAATCGTTTAATGTCAGCAATAGTGGCCATAGCTTTCTACTTCTAAGCTTTAGGGTATTTATTCTTCACCAATGCTAAATATTATTGTGGTATTGGGTGGTTTTCGATGAACCAAATGTTTGATGAACTAGAAACATATGATTGGGGTTTATCCATATTAGCTGATATATATTTGGGATTAGACGTGTATGATAATTCAAGTCAAAGGTAACTTGATATATTTTGGTAAGTGATTGAAGTAAAATATTAGGTCGTTTTGTCAAAATAAATAGGTATTTTTTGGAATGCTATGTTATTTTTTTTATAATTTATACAACAAAAAAAGTGAGTGTGTTGGATAGGGAAATAAGAAACCAAAATTGGGTAGTTGAACATAAAATATATAAATGACTTAATACAAAAAAGAAAAAAAGAAAAATAAAACGTTTTTAATATGTTTTGAGTATCGAATAAAACGTCTAGAGCATTTTGAAAATATTGAAAGGGGGAGGCTTTTAACATATTGAATGGGTGATGTTTAAAAGTTTTTTAGTTGGGTCAACGAGGGGCTAATGGTAAATTTACAAAAAAATGAGGAAAACGGTAATAATTTCCCACGAACAATAGTATGTTGTGTGGTAATTAAAAAATTATTCTCCCATGGACAATATTTTTCTATGTGAAAAATTATGTTCCTCTTTCTCTCATATTCTGTGCTGCTATAATTTAAGAGACTTATATATTTGGAAATTGAATGCCCTACCAAAGTCCAAATATAGAGATTTGGATAGTGCGTTGGATTTTCTCGGCTAAATTTATCATTATACCCTACGTGTTGGTAATGTTTGCAAGGACATTTTCTGTCATTATCCGCTAAAATCTAAGACTTATCTTTAGAATTCTAGATTACATGAGATATGGCGTATCCCATTACATTGGCACATCTACATGATTATCCACAACGTCCTCAATCCAAATATTTAGCAACACTTATCTTCAACTCGCATCATGTTCAACTTCAACTGTTCTTCACAACTCCACGTTCCTTCATGGTATATTCTTTATTTGGAGTTCTTAGTTTTTCATAAATATTTGTGGTAGGTTTTCTATTTGATTTTACTTGGTTTTATTATAATAAAAAGGAGGCTGGATTTTAAATAAAAATATTTTTTAGCCTTCAGTTGTTGAAAGGACGTAATTTTATAAATGTGCGTTAACAATTAAGTATGTCATATACCGCTACAATCATCGAAGAATGTTAAAGATCACATATTCATGAAGACGAATCCGAATATCAAGTTTTCTTCAACATTCAAGCCTCCGCGAGATAAATTTGGTAAAGGTTGTGTTTTAATCCCTTAGCATTTCACTTAAAATATTGGGATATTTTTATGAAAATTTTTCTACGTGTTGGAGCGTACTTTTTATATTTTTCGTCAATAAATATTTTTCGAAGTTTCAAGGTGGAACATTTATTGGCGAAAGGAAAAGAAAAAAATTATTTTTTAATTTTTTCGTTTGAGCAACAGAAGACTTCGTTCGAGAGACATCCCTATGTCACACGAAGCTCGTTCGAGCGACACGTGTCCTCGTTCGAGCGAGATAGCCCTTTCGTTCGAGCAATGCACTGCCTTAGATTTTCTATAAAAAGGTTTTTCCAACTTCATTTTTAATTTAAAGACCTGCGATTTTGAATAGAGACGAAATTGCTTTGGCAGAATTCTATGTCTTCTCACTTTTAGGGCTTTAATCCCTTTTGTTTTCAATTCACAAGATCCCAATAGTTTGTGTGAATTGTTTTGGAACCCAAGAACACATCTTGTGCCAATTTTCTCTAGTATAGAAGATCTCTACTGTTGATCTAAGTGATCTTTAGGGGAGTATTGGGTTGAAGACGACTGCATGTCAATAGGGAGTGCTTGTGCGCGTTCTTGGGCTGAATTGGAGTTACCATTCTGACTCACTCTAGGCAGCATGTCTATGTAGGTTTGCTAAGGTAAACTTATTACAGATTTCATTGTGATTGTAAATTGAGATTTAATTCATAGTGAAATAAAAGGTTTTTCCCTTCGAGGATTTTTTTCCTGAAATCTGTGAGTTAGCATATTTTTGTTTATGATGGTTTGAGACACGCACACACATTGTTTCATGTTTTGGGGCTGATTTTATTTGGTTTAAAAATTGACTCTAATTAAATAAGTTTCTGATTGGAATTTGCGAATTTTGTTCAAATCTTTATCACACCTTTTACAAATTGGTATCAAAGTGGGTTACACTAATTTATCGCATTTGATCTTGTTTTACGCAAAATTTGTGTGATATTGATTTTTTTTAAATTGTTTTGTGAAAAATCGCAATTTTTCCAATGGAGCACTTATGTAATCGGATGCCCCCTCATGTTGGCACAAGTCAAAGTTTTGATAATTTATATCGTTTGAATTTGACGTTTGCAAAAGGAATTGAAGTTTTGGAAAAAGAAAACTCTCATTTTAAATCCGCAATAGATCTTTTGAAAACGATTCAAAATCAAAAAGATTTTTATTGTGAGAATTTGTCTCTTTGGACCATGACTTTAATGCTTTAAAATTGTCTAAAAAGGTGAGTGTTGAGAGGGTACTATTTTTAGAAAAAGAGTTGATGGACTTTAAAAATTCTAGGGTTAATTTACTTCGTTGAGGATAATAGTTTAATTATAATTTTACGGCACGTGAAAAAACTCTTAGGGATAAATTTGTTTTAATTGAGGGAGAGCGAGATAACCATCTAGGTTTGATTGATGATTTAGAGAAGGGGTCTGTCAAATTGGAAGAGTGGAATTCTTTTCTTGAGTCTAAAATTTTGAAGTTGAAAAATGATTTGACAAACTCGAGTAGTATTGGTAGTGATGGGAATGTCTCGCCTTGTTCTCATGCTTCGAGTGTTAAAGCCAGAATCATAGTTTGTTTTAGAGGATCAACCAATTCCAAGGACATTAGAAAAGGTCAATCCGTAGGTGTCGTTCCACCCCTTTGCACATGTTCACATTGTGGTAGGAAAGGTCACCTTAGACGTTTTTGTATTGATCTTGGAAGAAGTCATAGGAAGTTGAAGTCTAGTGCTCTTTTAGTTACCAAAACCCCCAACGTCGTTGCACACCTATTTGGGTTAGGAAATCAGTTTTAGCAGCACTAGATGATAGACTAGTTGATTCTCTCTTGCTTTCACATGATTCTTCTCTTGCGATATCTTATAGATAACTATGTTCACATGTTTGTCATACGCTAGTTGTGATTCTTGATATACTCTTTCTAGTGTTATGACTTGTGTGCTTTTTGCATTAGTTTTTATTTTTGAAAAATTTTGAAAAATACAAAAAGATTTTATTTTGATAAATTTTTTGAAAGAAGTCAAAAAGAGTTTTGTATTTTGTTTTAAAAAGTTTAGGGATGGACATTTAGGATGACCGAGTCACAATTTCATTCCATATCTACGTGATTATTTGATAGTGTTTTGATATGCGCCATCATTTCATTTTGTGCTTTATAATGTTTGGAGTCATTGAGATGTACTTTGTGAATACTACCTACATGCTTGACTCATGAGTTCCTTTAATGTACACTTGCACAAATTTTTTTGATTATTGTACTTGTTTATCACATATTAGTCGGAGTGTTGTCATCTCAATTCTGCCTTTAAAACGAACTAATGCGATAAAACTTGACAAAGGAAGTAGCGCATGCAATAACCGTTTACCATGAGGCATTTAATTGCAACAAAATATGATGAGTGATTCACGGGAAAGGGATGCGAGAGTTCAAAATTAACTCGTCGTGAAATCCACCATTTAAAAGAACTCGAAAAAATTTAAAGGCAATAAAAAGATAAATATGACAAAAAGGGGGCCACCTCAAAAGAAAAATATAATGATTATTTTTTATGATGGAGTTTATATGGAAATAAATGAAAAATGGATCTGCACGTCGTGACAACCTCATGAAAAAAGCATTTACATAGTTTTTGACATTATTGGTGTGGAAATCATTCTTGACTTTGATGTGTTGATGGATTGAGTCGATGTCATTTAAATTCAACACTTTTTGACACCTGAGGACGATTTTTATATTCATTCGTTAAGAGTACACGTATTCATCATGCACATATGTTATGTTAGATTGCGTTGGTTTATCTATCGAATATGTTCACACCCATTCATTCCATTTCCATGATTTGGTTGTCTTAGTGTAAATTCATGTTGTGTAATTTTTGTAAAATTATTTTTGCATTTTTGTATGAAAAATTGAAAAAATAAAAAATAGTATGTGGAAGCTTTTGGGTTACTCCTTACCACGTGCGTATTTTGATTCATATTTTCTATGCATTTTTGCCGTGACAACTACACATTTTTTTTGTTTATTCATTTCCTTGTCTATTTCGGACAAATAAAAAGGCGGAGAACTAATTATCGGGGAGATTTAATTATATTGATTGATTTATTCTTATATCATTTCAAACTCGATCGATGCGTCACAAAGGTATTTTCTTTATCTCATGTGTGTAGGTACAAAATTGAATATTATTATTTTGCACACTTTGATGAGAAAAAGCTTAAAGATTTGAAGTTGAAGATTTTGAAGAATTGGACTTGCATGTTTACTACCTTTTCAATTTTGGGTTCATGGGAGAATATTAGATTTGTATCGGCATTATGTTTTGATAATTTGGATTTTTTATTTTGTACCGGCATAGACGTAGGGGGAGATTTGTACAGACATAGTTTTATAAATGTCCATTATAGAGTAAGTATGCCTTATACCACTACACCCGTCGAAAAATGTTCAAGATCACATATGCATGAAGACATATCTGAATATCAAGTTTTCCTTAACTTTGAAGACTCCACGAGATAAATTTAGTAAAGATTGTGTTTTAATCCCTTAGCATTTGACTTAGAATATTGGAATATTTTTTATGAAATTTTTTTAAGTGTTGGAGAGGACTTTTTATGTTTTTCGTCAAAAAATATTTTTCGAAGTTTGAAGGCAGAACATTTATTGACGAAAGGAAAAGAAAAAATTGTTTATTAATTTTTTTCGTTTGACTGATAGAAGACTCTGTTCGAGCGTTATCCCTATATCGAAAGAAGCTTGTTCGAGCGACAGGTGTCCTTATTCGAGCGAGATAGCCTTTTCATTCCAGCGATTCTCCGCCTTAGATTTTCTACAAAAATATTATTCCAACTTGGTTTTTAATTAGAAGATCTGCGAATTTGAACAGAGATGAAATTGCTTTGGCAGAAATCTATGCCTTCCCCTTTTAGGTCTTTTGTCTATTTTGTTTTCAATTCACAAGATTCCAATAGTTTGTGTGAATTGTTTTGGAACCCAAGAACACATCTTGTGTCAATTTTCTCTTATAGATAAGATCTCTACTACTGATCTAGGTTCTCTTAAAGGGAGTACTGGGCTGAAGACGACTACGTGTCAATAGGGAGTGATTGTGGGCATTCCTGGGATGAATTGGAGTTGCGGTTCTGGCTGACTCTAGGCTGTGTGTCTATGTAGGTTTGTTGAGTTAAACTTATTGAAAATTTCATTGTGATTGTAAATTGAGATTTAATCGATAGTGAAATAAAGGATTTTGCCCTTGGGGGATTTTTCCTAAAATCTGTCAGGTAGCATATTTTTGTTTATGATGGTTTGACACACGCACACATGTTGTTGCATGTTTAGGGGATAATTTTATTTGGTTTAAAAACTTACTCTAATTAAATACATTTGTGATTGGAATTTGCAATTTTTTTTCAAATCTTTATCACACCTTTTACAGTTGTTAGAATGACATGGCCTTGTCGTTTGAATGACCTGCTTATGTCGTTTGAAGTGTCGTCTGATGGATTACATCGAATATGGTTCAAACAAAGGCGTATTGTTTTAGTTTTTGAAGGTGGGATGGGTCGTTAGGCGGTCGCTTCGAGCAAGATAGAAATCTCGTTCGAACGACCTGATGATCTTGTTCTAATAACTTTCCACCACCCCGATTTTTGTGTTTTCCTATGAAAATCTGCTTCCTGTAGGTATTTCGTAAGACTTTTAAAGCCTAACTTTTTGTAGGCTGCTGCACAAAAATTATTCTTTTAAAAGTCCAAAGACCTCTTTTGATTCACAAAACCTCCCATTTAATATTTTGTGAAACACTTTGAAACTCTCATAAACACATATTCCATTCTTAGAGTTCTCTTGTGGAGAAGATGTCTCCACTGCTGGACTTGTAGTTCTTATGGGAACTACTGGGGAGAAAGACAAAGCGCCGCCAGTGGGATTTTCATCCTAAGACGTTGTCTGTATTTCTTTGTATACATGTAAGTTGCGATTTGAATGTAATAGTGAAATAAGAAATGGTTTTGCCTTGCAGGGATTTTTTTCTGAAATTCGCCTTCTTATTTGTTTAGTTGCATGCTTCTAGATTTAGAGCTTTCAATCACATAGCTGCATGAACTAGGGTTTAACAAAAATTAAAATCTGGGGTAAGTTGACATTTTATTAAATAAATTTGGACCATTTAACCATAACGCACTCTCACATTGGTATCAGAGTCATTTACACAATTTTACCGTGCTAATTTTTTATGGATTCAATTATTCCTATTGGAAGGCTAGAATGAGATTCACTTTGAAGGTCATTGATGAAGAAGTCTGGATTACATGTGAAAGAGGGTGGACACCACAAACTATGGTTGTAGGTGATGATATTAACCATAAATATATGAATTTATGGACCGATGAAGAATTTAAATTGAGTCACTCTAATTCACGTGGCCTTAGTGCTATTTTTAGAGTTGTCACACCCAACCAGTTCTGACGTATTAGGGCGTGCACCACATCAAAAGAGGCATGGGATACCCCGCAACTTACACATAAGGGCACAAATGCCGTTAAGGCATCTAAACTGTAAAATTTGACTACACAGTTTGAGACAAAAAAATTTAATCTACAACCATGCTTGGATTCAAGAGATTCTATGAATTTTAGGCTCGTCTATCGGATATTTTTAATTCATGTTTTAATCTTGGTGAAAAAATTGCTGACACTATTGTAGTAAAAAACATTTTAAGATCACTGGTTGGCCGTTTTATCCCGAAAATAATTAAGCTTAATTTTTTACGAATGTTAAATTCACTTATGTTATAAGAACTCATAGGAAACCTTCTAACTTATGAAATTGACATGTTTACTAAAACAGTAATACTAAAATAGGAAGGGATTGCACTTAAGGCCCAGTCTAGAAAGAGAGAGGGGGGACATAGAAATAGAGAGGAGGTGTCTTCCAATTCTGAGTACGATTTTGATTTAGATGATTTAGCTCTCTTTGCTAAAAAATTTAAAAAAAAATCTCAAACTTAAAAATAAGGGCACATCTAAAGATAAAAAGAGTTTTGAGAAAAATAAAATTGGGAAGAAATTTGAAAAAAATAAAAAGGATTCCCCAAAGAAAGAGGAAGATAAGTGTTATGAGTGTGATGAGAGAGGTCACAAAGCATATGAGTGCCCAACTAGGTTAAAGCGTCAAGGCAAGGGCAAAGTTGTATAAAATGCCACCTTGAGTGGCGATAGTGAGGTCGAGTCGGTGGATTCAGGAGAAGAATCACCGCATGAATGTAACATCACAAAATTCATGGATAGTCATGTGAGTACATTTAGTGCACCTCACGATGGTGAGGAAGCTACTTCACAGGGTACCTCGACAGTGAGAACGACGTGAGTGAGGGTGAAGTTATAGCTAGTGAGAGCAAGAGTGACCTACAGCATGCCTACGCCGAGTTATATGTTGAGTCCTTTAAAATAAAAAATAAACACAAAGGGTTAGCTACTAGGATCGTTGTGCTAGAGAAGGAGTTACGAGAGATGAGAGAGAGAGAGAGAGAGAGAGAGAGTCTTTGGGGGGGATAGAGAGAGAGTTATTTAAAAGAGAGAGAGAGAGAGGGAGAAAGAGAGAGAGTTCTTAAGAAAAACAGAGGGGACCTGACAAAAACAAGTGGGTAATATTTTAAGTAAGATATTTTCCTTCATGGAGACTCAAAACAAACTTAAAGCCCTTTTTTTTCCCAACTCTAAAAAGATCTCGAGAGAGCTCGGTAGGTCAAGGTAAATATTGACGATACATCTGGGAAGATGGGAAAGTTGTTCTTCGGCCCCTCTTTAGGGTTCGGTGAGAGGCAAGGAATAAGTTTCAACGATGTTTCCATGTCACATGTCGCACCTAAACCAGTTCTTAAATTCAATGTGAATCCTTATGGCCCTCAACCAAAACCCCAAAGAAACATTCGGTCAAGTAGAGAAAACCAAAGTAGGCCTAAGACAGCTTATTTATGCACCTATTATAAGATAAAATGACACCTTAAGTAGTTTTGCTAGAGTTTAGGTCGTACTTGACGTACACCTACTCCGTTGCACAACTTTAGCGATTTTGCTAACCTTAGAGAGCAGGTTAAGCATCTAGTTGCCACTTCTCATAGTTTAATGGAAGAGTTCCAATAGATGTCTTTTCCATTAGTGGTTATTTTGAAAATCTTGACTAGTTACAACAATTACAATAGTAAACAAAAGTTCACCACTACTTGGGTGTCTAAACGTGAGGATAAATTCCTTATTGTTCATGTTTATCCCCATTGTCATAATACCTTCGAGTGGTATTTTGACAGTGGTTTCTCAAGGCATATGACTAGTGACGTCTCATTTTTACCAACCTTGAGTATCGTAAGGACAATAAGGTCACCATTGGAGATGGGAGTAAATTTATCATTATAGGACGAGGTACACTAGAGATAACCGAATTTCCTAAGCTAGATAATGTTTTGTACGTCAAAGGTTTGAAAGAAAACCTTATCAACATTAGTCAACTGTGTGATGCAGACTTTGCAATAATGTTTGACCCGAACGAGTGTAACGTTTTTAATCAAATCGATAAATATTTACTACCAATGGTGAGGACATGAGATAACTATTATGGGATTGCGTCTAAATCTTCATTTGTGTACAACAACATCAGGATCTCTTCTATGAATCTGTGGCATCAACGTCTATGTCACATTAATTTTAGAGATTTGGAGCGTTTAGCGAATAATGACCTAATACGTAGCTTGCCATTGCTTGAAAACCTAACTTCCATGATTTTTGGTCCTTTTCAACAGGCAAAATAAGTTCGTAGTCCCCATCAAAAGTTGAATTCCATTACCACTTCACGTGTGCTTGAATTGATACACATGGATCTCATGGGTCCTACTCGCACTGAGAGTTTAGGTGGTAAGAGGTATATCCTTATGATGGTAGATGATCTCTCGATACTTAATAGTTGGTTTCCAGAGAGATAATCTGATGTCGTAGAGATTCTTACGACCAAGTGTCATGTCCTACAAAATCAACACGGTGTCACCATTAATAGGATGCGCAGTGCAATGGCATATAATTAAAATACGTAAAGGTGGATAGTTATTGTGATAGCCTTGGAATTAGACATAAATTTTCGATCGTGAAAACTCCTCAACAAAATGGGATTATTGAGAGGGAGAATCAAACGATTCGGGAGACGTCTAAATCCATGTTTCTCGGTCATAGAGTGCCTATGAGGTTTTAAGCAGAGGCGGTGTCTACAGCATGCCACAGGTGAATAGGGTATATCTTCATCCACACACACTTTAGACTCCTTATGAGTTGTGAACAGGGAAGAAACTCAACCTTTCGTATATCCATGTCTTTGGGAGTAAATGTTACATCTTGGGGGATACAGAGCAATTAGGACAATTCGAATCCCGGAGCGATGAGGGAATTTTATTAGGATATTCATCGACGTGTAGAGCTTATCGAGTTTTTAACCTAAACATCTCTAAGGTTATGGAATCAATAAACTTCAATGTTAAAGATGACGAGCCACTGACATTTGTTGATCCTAATACCTTGTGTGAGGATGATTCACCTTTTGTAATGATCCCATTGTTCCTCACACACTTAGGGTGGACCCTACTCCTGATTTGGGGGACACACTTGCTTGGGTTCGCAAGAATCATTACCCTTCCACCATTTTAGGAGATATTACTTTAGGTGTTAAGACTCGTGCTTAAATTGAGAACGTTGTTATCTTTTCGTGCTACATATCCAAAGTTGAGCCCAAGAATATCAAAGAAGCACTTTAATATGAACACTGGATATCCATTATGAGGAAAATTTACTTCAGTTTATAAAGAATGATGTCTGGAAACTTGTCCCCTGACCTAGTGTGACAAATGTGATTGGTACGAAATGGATCTTAGTAATAATATGGATGATAATGGTACTATTATCCATAATAAGGCAAGGTTGGTCACTTAGGGTTACACACAGATTGAGGGTGTAGACTTTGAGGAGACATGTGCTCTTATTGCGAGGCTCGAGTCCATCCTCTTACTACTCACCATTGCATGTCATCTACACTTTAAGTTATATCAGATGGACATATGACCCTAAGCATCCTGGACATGTCTATTATCTGAGGAAAGCCTTGTATGGTCTAAAGTAAGCACCCCATGCTTGGTATGAGAGGCTTACTTTTGATCTCACAGCTCATGGATTCAAGAGAGGGGGAGTAGATAAGACGTTGTTTGTTAGGAGAGGAAAAGGTGATATTTTTCTTGTCCAAGTCTATGTGTAATCCTTGGATCCACGTGCTTCCGCCATGTTGAGGACTTTGGGGAGGAGATGAAGAGTGATTTCAAGATGAGCATGGCTGGGGATATTACATCCTTCCTTAGTCCCTAGGTTAGTCAGTTAAAGGATGGTATGTTCATCTCCCAATCCAAGTATGCAAGATACCTCATGAAGAAGTTTGGGTTAGAATCCACTAATCACTCACACACCCCTATGAGTGCCTCGAGGAAGCTTAGTAAGGACACTTTAGGAAAAGACGTAGATCAAAACTTGTATCAGAGTATGATAGGTATTCTTCTCTACTCAACTGTCATTCGTCCTGACATAGCCTTTAGTTTTGGAGTTCGTGCACGATATCAGGTGTCTCCGAAAAAGTCACACTTACATGCTCTTAAACGTATTATCAAATAAGTGAGTGGGATTCTCTGATAAAACATTTAGTATTCCTTTGATATTGACGACCGTTTATCCACCAATTCGAATGTCGATTGGTTCTAGGATGTAGATGGATGTAGGAACATTTCGGTGGGTATTTCTATTTTGGGACTGCTCTTGTCTCTTAGTTGAGAAAAAAGCATAACTCCATCTCTTTATCCACTGTGGAGTCTAAGTACATCACCGTAGGGTGTTTTTGCACGCAACTCTTGTGGATGAAGCAAATGTTGGAGGATTATGGGGTTTCAAAGGTCACCATGACTATTTCCTGTGATAACGCGAAACCGATACATATATCCCAAAATTCAGTCCAACATTTATACATGAAGAATATTAGGATACGAGAGCATTTTATCCGAGACCTAGTGGAGGAGAAGGTCTTATCCTTGAGATTTTTGACCATCGACCACCAGTTAGCCGATATTTTCACAAAACCTTAGATGCCCTTAGATTCGAGAGTTTTAGGAAGTCTTTAGGTATCTGCACAGTTGATTGGGGATTGGTTACTCTGTCTAGTATAGGATGATTTTTCACGTTCATATTCTTGATTCATATTGCTAGATTGTATTATTTATATTATTCTTGTAATACATTTTTCTTGTTTATATGTTAGAAAAATCTGAAAATATTTTTGATCTTTTAGAAAAAATTAAAAAATACAAAAAAAAAAATTGGTTTTTAAGGAAAGAGAAGAATTCAAAAATATTTTTGGTTTTTAAGAAAAATGAAAAAAGAGAAAATATTTTCTTTTTATAAAAATTATTGAAAAACACAAAATGATTTTTGTAGTTTGTTTACACCTTACATGGATAGATATTTAGGATTTCCATGTCACAATATCATTCTATTATCCAAGTGACTTTTTAATAGTGTTTTGTGATACAACATCATTTCATTCATGTGCTTTATAATGTTTGGAGTCAATGAGATGTGATTAGTGATTGCTTCGTACATATTTGACTCATTGTCTCCTTTAATGCACACATGCATGAATTTATTTGAGCATTGAACTTATCTGCCACATATTGGTTGTGGCCATCCCTGATCCTCGCCGCGCGGGCGGGTAGCGTGGAGGAAAGGATCCTTCGGGTCCCGCGCATTCCTCTCGGGAGCTCTTCGGCCTGCATCGTTTGTGGTGTAAAAATGTAGAGAGATTCAGAGTCACCAGTCTATTTTACTCAAAATAGACAAAAGAAAAAGGGGAAGCCACCTCAAAGGATGGCATCCAAAGACATACTGGTGCGTGAGAAATCAAGATGATTCGAGGAGGGTTCGGAGGCTTAGTAACGAAATGGTAAGGTGTTAGGCACCCATTCCGCCCTTTCGGTCTCTCATGAATATTTGCTACTTTGCTTTTATTTCCCCCCGTGATATGTGTGCATGTGTATATATATAATGGAGGTAGGAATCCTCGACTTGTATCATGGAAAAAATAAAGCAAGTCATCCATAGGAAGATATAAGAATAATATTAGCAAAATAAGATTTACGCGATTACCCCTACGTTGATCGTTATAATGGAACGATAACGCATATGGAGCAATACGTTACTAAGGGCAAGTATATAGAATATAAGAAGAGTAGATTTAGAGCAAATAGGAAGATGAGAGAAAAAGTGGTAAAAAGGGACTCGAGTTTCGGGTTTTACCCTGAGACGCCTATGTAGCTTATAAAGGCATCAAAGTCCACATAGTTCGCATACAAAATGAGGTGTGGGGTTTATCCCATAAATCCAAATGGGGAATATATTATTTGTGAGTGTGTGTGCGTGTGTAGAAAAAGTGTTTTAGTTATGAGAAAAGCGTGGAAAAAGTGTGAGAATCCCTACTCGGAATTTATGAGCAAACCCTCTTTTTCTTCTTTTTTGGGTTTTATGAAAATAAAAGATGTACAATAATACTAAATAAAAAGTATATTAGAATGTGTGAAATGAGATAATAAAAGTGCTAAATAAGAAAACAAGTTATTGGGAATTTAAGAGAATTTAAGAGAGAGTTTGAGAAAGTTGGACCTTCTTGAAGATCTTGAGCTTGATCTTGAATGTTGGAGAGCAGACCTTGAACTTGGATGATGATGGAAAGTGGCTAATTCACCAAGTTTGATGAAAAGGATGATGAAAAGTGGAAGTAAAAAGAGGATTTGGATGTTGAAATCACGCTGCCTTTGAGAGAGGTTTCTGCGATTCGTTGAGAGAGATTTCTATAAGATTTGGTCTCCCCTTGAAAATGAGGTGAAGGCCTCTTTTTATAGGCCCAGGTGAGTGCCGATCGGCATAGACCTGTTCCTGCCTATCGGTAGGTGCCGATAGGCAGAGTCTGGAACCTGCCGTTTGGCAGTGCGCTTCAGGCATTTTCGGAAAATTGGCCGTCGAGGGAAAATCGTTGGTCAGAATCACGCATGGGGCATACCGTTGGAAAGGTAATTCAGATACCTTTGAAAGTCATTTGTACCTCTCCCGGGTTCGGGAGTTTACTTTGGGCCAAATATGGCTCGGAATCATTTGTCGGTCCATTGAACAGGGAATCGCTCGGACGCAAACGGATCGTTCGTCCGCATGGTAAGTCCGAATCGCGCACGGGGTGGACCGTTGGAAAGGTTAGGAGATTTAATTCGACATTCCAAAGAGTTTGACCTGATTTGGGGAGTTGACTTTGGTCAACCGGGACCGGGAAGTATTCGGTGACCTCTTGGAGTCAAACATATCGTTCGTCCGCATGGAAAGTCGGAATCGCGCACGGGATGGACCGTTGGAAAGGGTATTCAGTTACCTTAAAAGATTCATTTAGCCTCAGTTGAACTAAATATTTGACTTAGTTCAAATAGAGCTCGGGAGCGCCCGGTGTCCTCTAGGTCAAGTTTTGGACGGAAATGGATCGTTCGTCCGCATGGTAAGTCGGAATCGTGAACAGGGTGGTCCGTTAGAAAGGGTATTCAGTGCCCTTAGATGATTCATTTAGTCTCGATCGAGACGAAGAGTTTGAATTTTGGGTCAAACTGAGCCAGGGAGTGCCCGATGGCCTCCAGGTCAGTACTCGGGACATAACCTGGGTTTACGGTGATGAAGGGAGGTACTAGGGACCTTTAGGAGAGTAAGGGGGTAACAGAATGGGGTGTCTACATTGGTCAAAGTGTTTTCATATCAATCTTGTCTTTAAAACGAATCAAATGCGATAAAATGAGATAATTAAAGTAGTATATATAAGTATCATGGCTTGGATTGGAAAAATTAAAATTTATATCTCCGATAAATGTGTAAATTTAAAAGAAATGGCTCGGGTTGCAAAAGTAAAAAGATTTTTGCGTGAAGATCCACCATTTGGAAAAGAAAAGAGCCAAAAATATTAATAGCACTCAAAAGAAAAAATATAAAGTGCTAGTCCATATTCAAAAGAATATTGATGTTGCGCTACATATGAGCATTGATTTATTCAAAATAAAAGATTAGAGTGAAATATTTCTTATGTGAGTTTTGATGGAGTTAAGTCTTAGATCAATGGGTTTGCACAACCTGAAAAAGTCTCTAAAGTATTACAAAGTTTTGGATGTATTGGCGCGAAAATCATTTTAGACTTTGATTTGTTGATTAGATTGAGTCGATATCATATTAATTCACATATTTATACCTAAGGAGGATTTTGAGTTCATTTGTTTGGAGTATCCAAAAATCATCGTGCACATATGTTATGATTGTTTGAGTGCATGTTCCTATCGAATTTGTTCACACTCATTCATTTACGCTTTCACGACTTGGTTATCTTAGTGTTAGTCCATGGTGCGTATTATCCCTATATTTTTTTTGAGAATTTTTTTGAAAAATTCCAAAAATAGTCGTTTATTGTTTGTGACACACTCCATATTTATTGCTTATGTTTCTTTTCCTTATCTATTTGGAACATCATAAAAAGGGGGAAGCGAAATATGGGGAGTGGGAAGTTTTGATGATTTAATGATTTGGTTGTGCTTACGTAAGATTATCATTTTTTCTTCTCATTTTATTTCAAACTTTTACCCGTCATGGGTATTCGTGTCTTGTCTCATGTGTCTAGTTTCATTTGAAGACCATATTCATGATACCCTTGATCAAGACAAAGAAATTTGGAGACTTGAAGATTTTAAGATTTCAAGACTTATGTATTTTGATATCATTCCATTTAAGGGATTTGGTGGGGTATTAGAATACTGTATGTCCTAGATTTGTTTTTTGCATAATTCGGATGTTTTACACATGTACCGACATAGCCATACGGGGATATTTTAAGGTGATTTTTTATCATTGTCCGTTAAAATCTAGGACTTGTTTTTAGCATTTTAGATTACATGAGATATGGTGTATCTCGTTACATTGACACATCTACATGATCATCCACAATATCCTCAATCCGAATATTTGGCAACACTCATCTTCAACGTTCGTTCAACTTCAAGCGTTCTCCACAACTCCACATTCCTTTATGGTATATTCTTCATTTAGTGTTCTTAGTTTTTCATAAATATTTGTGGGGAGATTTTTTATTTTATTTTACTTGGTTTTATTTTAATAAAAACGAGGCTGGATTTAAATAAAAATATGTTTTTGTCCTTCAGTTAGTAAAACGACATGGCCTTATTGTTCGAACGACCATATGTCGTTTGAGCTATCGTTTGATGGCTTATAATTAATATGGTTAAAATGAATATGTACTCTTTTAAATATTGAAGGTCCTTTAAGGGGTCGTTATATTGTCGCTTCTATCGAGATAGACATCTCGTTCGAACGGCCTGATGATCTCATTCTAACGACTTTTTTTCACCTTGATGTCTGTGTTTAGCTACAAAAACCTGCTTCCCGTAGGTATTTTGTAAGACTTTAAAACCGAACTTTCTGTAGAGATGCTGTACAAAAAGTCTTCTTTTAAAAGGCCAAAAACCTCTTCTGATTCACACATCCTCCCATTTAATATTTTGTGGATTACTTTGAAACCCTCGTAAACACATATTCCATTATTGCAGTTTCTCTTGTGGAGAAGGTGTCTTCACCGCTAGACTTCTCGTGGGAACTACTACTGAAGAAGACAAAGCACCTCTTGCGAGATTTTAGTCTTAAAGCGTTGTATGTATTTCTCTATGTACATGTAAGTTGTAATTTTCATATTATAGTTAAATTAGAAATAGTTTTTCCCTACGGGAATTTTTCTTGAAATTCGTCCTCTTGTTTATTTCGTTGCAGGCTTCTTGATTTATAATTTTCAATCACATAAATGCATGAAGTATGGTTTAGAAAGAATTAAAGTCTGGGTTAAGTTCACATTTAATTAAATAGGTTTGGACCATTGAACCATAGCGCACTCTAAATGCTATTACAGGGACTTGCTTATGCTTTTGTTGTCAAAGTAAATTTTTATTGTATTGTTATCCATTCTCTATGTTTCTTTGCTGATAATATCAAGGAAAAGAGAAATAATTAAACTTACATAAGTAATATATAAAAATATAAGATCAAATTTTAATTAATCACTGTCTTTTATATATGGTCGTCTATCTTAACCAACTACAAAAGTTCAATTTTCCAAATTTAAATTTTGTTTATTCTAATGGTGTTGAATTGTGAAGATGTGATTTGTACGAAGGGTAATGTATTTATGCGCCTTAAGTGATCAGTATACGACGGTGTGTATTTATTGGTGATGATGAATCATGAAGAAAAAGGATTTTTTTGGTCGCGATTGATTTTTGTGCATTCGTTATTGAGTTATTCCGCTTGATAAATGTTTATCCCACTTTCAAAGGAAATTCATCTGGACATATTTTTACTCCTAGTATAATTTGCTCTTGTTTGAATTAAATCTTTGATGAGGAAACTTATTCACCCTTATCAAAATTTACTTAACCAAAGTGTAAATTATTGTAGATATTGAAATAGTGTGAATAAAGTAAAAAAAATAGATAATAAGTGAGAATATGTGTCAATTCATGAACACATATGTCCCATTTACATATGTTAATTTATAAATAGACATAACCTTTCAAATCTGTCTATTTATGAACTAACATGACTATAAGTATAATACATATTAGTGAAAATAAACAAATGGGTCTATACAAGGATATGATCTAGCCATTTTGTTAACATGTGAAATCATTCTCTCAATTTATCTCTTATTTATCAATTTATTCAATCAGTTTCACCGATTATTTGAGGGAATTATTTAGGATTACGAATTAAAGATTCCATTTGATTGTTGTATCTTGTAGGTAGTTTGTATAAAATCTTGATAGCAAATTGTTGTTTTGGGGGAAAATAAAAGTATAAGGAAAGTGATTCTTCCCTCAATCCACCACAAATTTATTTTTCAATGATTATACGCTTTCACTCTGAAGGTTTTATTACCGAGGTGAGAAGAATGTGAAAACTTTTCAAGTGGAAAATTTCACAACAATAAAAAACAACATTTTTAATGGAGGATTCTTGATTCATTACAATATTCTATAGTCAATTTTGAAGTCTATGGTATGTGATATATAGTTTATATGATATGTGATATAAGGTCTATATGTCTATGAAGGTACGCACTAAAAATCTCCATTTATGGTATCTAACATGTCATGTTAATCCTAATATGTGATTGAATAGAAGTTGTTATATATAAATGTCTTGGATTTACGTTTGATTAGAGATTAGCAATAACCAATTGATATCATCAATAATTATTTTTTAATAAAAAAACCAATGTGTGTGAATTAAATCATAATATCGTTGTCGAAATCATTGTTATAGATGATGCTTCATGAGAAATTGGTGTGTATGTTTTTTGCACCCTTTCGCAGATTACTAGTTTTTGACAGTTGGTTATGCATTCATAATATTATTGTGATCATTGTGATCATCTATAAAGACTTGTGTCATTTTATTTTAATAACTATTTTGGAAATTTTTATTGGTTCACCAAAAGTCATGTCTTCATCTTTTATTATTCTGATTATATCTAAGGCTTGGAAGAAAAGGGTAGTTTATACTTTAATGGTCAACATCATTTTCTTGTTTTCACCAATAGTAAAAAAAGTCAATGCTTTTGAACTTTGTATCCATTTGTATATTCCATGGTTGTTGACTAAAGGTCTTAAAGACATGCATTCAATTTAACCGGTCATATACATTTATAATGGCAGTCAATTCGGTTACATCGTTCACATATGTAATTTGAAACATTAAGTTGTTATTCTTAACTAGAATTATTACATATCTTCGTAATTATTTGGACAGTGAAAACATATTTATGGGAGCAAGGTTTGATTTGGACATTTCCTTTCATTTTCTTTCCACAAATGTGTTTACTTTCATCATAGAAATATGATATCTTACGAGAGAAAATGATTTTCAATCATTGGGTGGTGTCAATGGTGATACAAGGAGTCTCCTCACAAATTTTCTTGAGGAACGGAGGCTCAAAGGAAGTGCACAAACAAAATTGGTTTTCAGGTTGTTTTGTGTTTCTGGTAACAATTTCCAATTTCGTTTGTTGTGGTATTATCGTGGTGGGCCAAAGAGGTTGTCCATTAATTTTTATGAGGAACGGGGCCTCTGGTTAAATAATGGAGGACATAGGTATGATAGTTTGTGGGTGTGTGTGTGTGTGTCTATATATATATATATATATATATATATATATATATATATATATATATATGGAGTTTGCCTCCCTAAAGTTTTAAAATTAGATAATAAGGAGCTCCATGTGTCTTTCATTGGGCTTGAGTTTATGGTTGGTTAATGGGTAGCCCAAGTTAAATTTTTTGTGCCAATTTTTTTTGCACTAAATATAAATATAACAATGAATGATACAAAATAATTAAAAACTAACAATAAGCAAATCACACAATATAAGTATTTACGTGTGTCAATAAATTGCTTACGTCCACGGGGTTCGTCTCTTCTCTTATAATTTTGTTCTCAGTAAAATCTTGCATGCCCATGTTTCCTAGGGTGTGGGATACATTTATAGAGTTCATGAGGAGATTGTGTTGTGGATAACTCTAAGAGCTATTAGTTGATGTCCTCGTTCATTTGAGTTGATCAACTTCAAGATTCTAGTTGATAAGATTTTCCCCGTGCTTATCCCAAATTTTGAATGCATCTTCTTTGATGTATGTATAAATGTCATTTAACCCTATTAATTAGGAGTGCTCGTATTATTCCCACAATTTCCCCTAAAGTTTTACAATTAGGTGGAGAGGTTTGCTAGCTGATAGAAATAACCATGGTCATCTGAGATATGTTAGTCACAATGCTAGAATGTGAAAGTGAACCGACACGTGTGAAGAATAATGAAACGAAAATTTTCTTTGTTCTGCCAATTGGGTCTTGGAGGGGCACGCTCATAATTTCTTAGATCCAATGGGGGTATGCTAGTAAAAAGCCCACAAAAGACTGAAAACTAAGGCATCTCTGCCAACTGTCATTTGGGATACATTTGAAATAATGAGTTGCCTTGGAAGTCGAACCAGATTATCTAAAAATGTTTTCCACCACCAGTTTGTTCAATCGCTTCAACTATTCAAGGAATTTTAGTTTTCAACAATCGTTTCTTCATTTAAAAGTCTTCTTCTCTCTTGTATCATCTATTCTTCCTACAATGATCCTTTTCTTTTCCACATATTTCAGTCGCTTTTTTCTTTATGAGTTGAGAAAATGGTGAATGTTGTGAATGATACAACTTTAGGCGAGTTTAGGAAGAAGTATTTGATTATTAACTGGGTAAGAAAAAGGAACCTATTTTTTTCATGAGAAAACTTATTCACCCTTATCAGTCTTGCAATAGTCACTGGATTCATTCTATCTCAGTGGTTGAGAGGCTTATAACCTTTCCCCCAATCAACTCTTCATGGAGTTTTGTGAGTTTTTAAAGTAGTTATTTCCCAGTGTTCTCTAAGAACATGGAGGATCGTGAATGGGGTTCATAAGATAAATGGATTATATGGTACTCAAATAGGGACATCAGAAATTAGATATTATTATTCATTGTAAAAAAATGAATGACAATGTGTTTTACCTAAAGGCAAGGAAGGCGGATAGGGTTTTGGTTGATAATCTTCTTGACTAGAATAAATGATATTGGGGTAATGGATTTATTGCTAGGAATTGTCAACATTGACCCACTCATGAGGGTTGTGAACCATACAGAGGGCTTATGTGTCCTGACTGGGGGTAAACAATAGGTTTATTTGACCCTCTCTTCGAATTCGTAATTGTCGATCAGTTATTATATTAGATTGTTGCTAATTTTTCTCATTTGTTTGTTTTTTGTAGTCGGGTGAAAGAAAAAGGAACCTATTTTTTTCCATTTCAATCATGAAGATCTCATTAAGGTTTAAAAGATAAGGAGGCCTTTGATTCTTGGTGCTAAACATCCTAGGCGACATCATTTTTTCTTGAATATACCAACTCCATTTCTAGCTTTACAGCCAAACTTGTGGATTCCATTCCAAAGACCCATCCCTTTAACTAGCAAAGGATATTCAAGTGTGTATACGTCGTCCTCTTTTAAACCCCTGAATATAACCTCCATCTTTACTATTAAAGAAAACATGGCTTCAAGTACAAGGAATCTCACCTTAGTGGAAGATTTCGATTTCCCCACCTCTCCAAAGGAAATTTTTTCCAAAAGTAAGTTCATAGGTCCCGTTGATCTCGTTACTCTTTTGGATTCTCCTGATAAGAAGAAGGTACAGAAAGAGAAAGTTCCTCCTAATTGTATCACTGATACCACTAAGAATGTTGATGCCCCTAACAGGGGGAAGGGCCGCCAAACCATGTCGATCATTAATAATCCATCTTTGGTCCCTAGTCCACTAAGAGGGCCTTTTTAGCAACGGACCAAAACCAAGTCAACGGGATGACCTCCGTCCATCTCACTTATCACTCCACGAAGATGTTATTTATTATAGGTTTATGATTTTTAGTCTCATTGTTTCCTTTTTATCGTTGCATTGACTCGGGTTCATTTTGTTGTTGCAGTTTGCAACAGACTTTGTTGTTGTTCAGTCACTTCTTATTAGTTATTGATTACTTCATGAATGCTTTGTAATCGTCATTTTCATGCCCAAAAGTTTTTCTCTTGATCCTTGTATCTTGAAAATAGGCTGGTGGAAGTCACATTGCTTCTAGAGACTTATGAGCTCTACTTAGTACTTGGTCAGGATACTAGAAGCCAAGCTCATAACTCATTCATTTTTATTCGGTAAGCTCTCCAAAGATGACAAGTGCTTCTTATTAGAAGTTTTGTATGGTCATCGTCTTGCAATTGTGGGTTAGGATGGTTGGATATATTATAGAGCTATTGTCGATTGAAATCATTCTCGAAGGAACTCTATAAGGCTAAGGAAGACTTCAAGAGAAATGATGCGATCGAGAAAGATATGGGTCGTGAGATAACGAAATTAAATTATCTCTTTAAAAGGGGTACTCACACAGTTTGTCCTTCTAGTTATGATAATGGATGGGTAAATGCCTCCTTCAGCTAGGTGAGGCTAAGTAGGTAGCATATAATCTTGGTTGGCTGAACGCCCTACCTATTTGAAGGTCCTTTAATACTCACATCTTATGTATTGGTATAAGGCAGAGTACTCTGCTTATAGCTAGCCTCCATTTGGAAGTGATGAAAGTTGGATTCCTCTCGATTATGTTCCTCTTCAGTTGGCGAAGGATTATTTAGCGGTTCATTACACTGATGATAAGTTTCATCCTGAATGATGATATGTAAAGGGTTGTAATTGTCAAGTTTATAACTCGCCAAAGTTTACTTACTTGTGTTATGACTGTATATATTCATTTTGTAGCCTTGCCATCATAGGGCTTATGTAAAATTAATCTTTTTTGAACTTGTTAGTTAATTCCACGTCTTGCATTTCCCCATCTTTTATGTTGGACATGTTTTTATTATTTGTCTTACCTTTTAGATTGTGTCGTCACACAACCTTAGGCCTAGGTCAAACACTCGAAAAAATGCACCTATTTGTAGGGCCATCCACCTGTTCAGGATTTTTAGTCATCCAAATTCGGGACACTTAGTGCCTAGGGATCCCCTTTAGGCCTTTTTCTTTCCTAATTAATTCTTGATGTTTTTGTATTTTTATGATGAAAGCATGTAACCTTATAGTTTTTATTTAAGTGTAATCGTACCAAGTCACTCATGGCAACGAAAAGTACTCTTTGGCCATAATAATAACTCTTTAAAACAATTAGTCTGCCAGCCAGAATAATAATGAAGATAATTTGCATTAATTCAACACAAAGTATCTCAAGAAATGAAACTTTAAAATTTGAAATAAAGTTATGAAATAAAATTTGTGAGAAATAAAGTTGCTATATAAATAAAATTTCCTAAGATTTGATGTATTATGGGCCATTGGGATCTCCCTACCCCCTATTGTTTTCAAATGGTAGGCTCCCTAGAGAGTTTCTCTAATAATCATAAACAATCCTTCATATTTAAAACCTAATTTTCCATCTGATGGCTCCCTCGCGCTACCCCCCACTTTCTTGAGGATGTAGTCTCCGACTTGGAAACTTCTTGGGTTGATGCCTTTGTTGTATTACCTTTACAACTATTATTGGTAGGAAGTTAACTTGATTAAGACTTATTCCCCTCGTTCATTGTCTAGGTCAAGATCGGTCCTTATGATCTATCCATTCGAGTCTCGATCGGTAACATTCGTCCTCATGGTCAGCAATCCAGCTTCCAGAGGGATTATGGCTACTATACTATTATCTAAAGTGAAGGGCATTTTCCCAGTTGACCTCTTGGATGTAGTACGATATGCCCATAGTATGTGGGGAAATTCGTCCACCCATGCACTATTTGCTTTATCAAACCTCTTTTTTATGCCATCGATAATTGTCTTATTGGAAGCCTCATCCTTTCCATTTATCTAGGGGTAGGCCATCAAGATGAATTAGTGCTTGATGCAGTGGTTAGCGTAGAATCTTTGAAATGTTTTACTCTTAAATCACATCCCATTGTTTGTGATGATCGTTCTTACCATGCTAAAATGAGTTACGATGTTCCTATAGATGAATTTGATCATATCATTATCTCTGATGTTCTTTAATGGCTCCTCTTCAATCCACTTTGTCAAATGTATATGTCGACCAAGAGATACATATGATTTCATAGTGTTGTAGGTAGTGGGCTCGTGATGTCCAAACCCCACTGTTCAAACGACCATGGGATTATTAATGACATTATGTCGCTGACCGATTGGCGAAGCATGGGTGATAACATTTGACACTTCTTGCGTCTTCAGACGTATAACACTGCATCCTTATGCATGAATGACCACTAATATCCTTCTTTGATTTCTCTAAAAGACAAATATTTCCACCTATGTGGCTACCACAAATACCATCATGAAGTTCGTATGAGTCTTGGTTGACGTCATTTGGGTACACTCGTTGAAGGTAGGTACATGTGGATGATCTAATATAGAGTTTTCCTTCAGGTGACAAGTTGAAATGAGCACTTATTGTCCTAACATGATGAGTTTGTTTATTATCATCCTAGAGGACGTCCTTTTGCAAATAAGTTGTAATCGGATCCATCCAACTAGGATCTTGATGAATAACAAGGACTTGTTCGATGACCTTTGGGCTTACAATATTAGATTATGCGAGAAACTATGCCTCAATGGTTCTTTTATCATCATAGTCTACTACCGACCCCAGAGCAGCTAAGGCATAACATGACTATTGTTCCCACATGGGAATTATTATTTGTGGACCTTTTCCAACTAGTAATTAAGTCTAGGGAGACCTACGTATACGCTGACATTCGATCATCTTTAGCATTGTAGTCTCTTAATACTTTATTGGATACCATCCTTGAGTCACATTAGACGTCTAGGTGTCTTGCGCCCAAAGATGAGGCTTTACTTAACTCGGTGTTGAGAGCTTCGTATTCAACATCTTTATTAGGTACTTCGAAGACAAGTCTGATACCCTGTTAGATCAAAATATTTTATGGAGAAATGAGAACAACTCCCACGCATGTCCCTCTCGGATTAAAGGCTATGTCCACATATATAGTCAACTTTCTGAATTGGTCAAACTCTTGGCTGATTGGTTTTTCAGTGAAGTCCTTGTCACTGGGCCCTTTTACCCCTGTGAACTTATTAATGAAGTCTTCCAGTACTTGGCCCTTTATTGTGGTCCTTGGTTGATAATTGATATTGAGCCTTCCATATTTCACCTAATATTTAGACATCCAGATAGGTCGAATTTTCCGAGGACTGCTATGAGCGGGAAAGAGGTGATGATTGTGACCGAGTGAGCTTTAAAATAATGATTTAATTTTTACGAAGCAATAATTAGGAAATAAGACAACTACTCAAGTGGAAGGTAGTGTTTCTTAATGTCTAGGAGTGTCTTGCATAGTTCCATAACGTACTGTTTTGATCCCAAAAAAATGATTTTGGTTTCTTATTTTTGAATACCCAAAACCAAATGTAACGAAACCAAAATTACCATAAAAAAATTGGTTGGTTTTGGTTTTTAAACAATAAAAAATGACTTACCGAATTTATCGAATAATAGTACCAAAATATCATACGAAAGATACTGCATATTACCGTAAAAATTTACAAAGTTAAGAAACCAAAAATACCGAATAATAAGTACCAAATACATTATATTTCTACTATATATGAAATAAAATACTAAAATATGTGATGTAAAAAATGTTTGGATTTATCACCACCTTTCATTTTGAAAAATCATCTCAACCATACATTACACCCATATAATATCAATCGTAAAAATCAAAACAAACCTTCTCACTTTTTTTCCAAATAGAAGAAACATCAACTAAAGAAGAGGAGCATCATCCCTCACTCTCTTAGTACGTGTCCTTCCTATGTTCTCTTCTTTATTCAGCCTCCTTCCTCGGTATCCCTTTCTGGTCACACACACACACACACCAAATACATGCAAACACTCATATGGACCACACAGATGCACACACACAAGAGACAGACCACCACACAGTTGGACTACAATCAACACACCACAGAAATAACACACAAACATAACACGAATTACACATAGACCACACGCATGGGGTTTTGATTTGGTGATAAGTTTTGATAATTTCTTTGATGAATATTATTGTTGATATCAAATTTAGTCTGCTGACATAGACCAATCATTTGAAGACACGTGTCAATCTACGTGAAAAATACAAACACTTTTAACGAATAACATACTATCACTGAGCTACTTTGGGCTCCGAGTAACTCATGAGCAACGAGCAACTTAAGCTAACCGAGCAACTCAGGCACCTCGAGCAACTTAAGCGTACCGAGCAACTCAGGCGGTCCGAGCTATTTAGCGTGCAGAGCATTCAAATCAAGAGAATCAAAAGATAGCTACGCATTAAACGCGCATTATTATCATAAAGATGTATATATCTACTAGATAACAGCGCATTGTCCTTTCATATGTACAACGTCAATTCTATAAATACATTGTAACCTCCTCATAAGAAGGGGACTTTTAATCTCTTAGTAAACCTATTATCGAGATTCCAAATAAACAGTCAACAATAAAACACAGTGGACGTAGACCATTTTCATCAGGATGAACTACTTTAAAAATCCTTTGTCTTATTAATTTATTTATCTGTGATTGATTAATTAGAGATAATCTAATTTTTACATCAACAGATTGGCACCGTCTGTGGGAAACGACTATATTTAGCGTTTTTCACCAAAATAATTCATCATCTATGGCTGATAATCCGAAATCCAGTAATCGAAACACTGGGGTCCCTCCAAACCCTTCTACTCCCCTAAATGTTCCAGATCTAGCTGTTATAATTGCTAATTTAGCCCAAGAGCAAACGACCATGCAAGAAACTATGCGTCAACTTATACAAACTGTTCAAGGTGGGGTGCTGGCCCAATCAAGACAACGAAGTGCTCAAAGAAATACCCATTTGCCTTCTTCAAGAACTAGACGATCATTATTCCCAGAGGTCTCTCAATCTAGACGTACTGACTCATATCGTACTGAAAGATCTAGTGATCCTTCATATCAACCAGGTCGGACTTCATCAGTACGAGCTACTGATTCCCACCGAAATGTCACTCTCACCCCAGAAAGGACTAGTGCTATAGAGAGGTTGAGTATAGTATCTCCTTTTGATCGATTGGGCCCTAGGAGGAATAGAAGTCCTCCTAGGATTGCATCGAGGAACTCTCAATGACCATCCGACCTAAGGGAAGGCTCTGCTCAATCATGCCCAATAGCTCGTAATGAAAGGTCCCAAGAGGACAACTCAACACGATCAGTTGTTCGAACCAATAGGCCCGAGGAGGGAAACGAAGCATGGAAAGGCTCTATTCAAAGGTTGGAGGAAAGATTAGGGGAAATGGCTAAGGCAAAGAATCATCTACAAAGAACTTTTGTCCAAGGAACACCATTCGTACAAGCAATTGTGGATTTTCCCACACCATCAAAGTTCAAAGCTCCTATGGTGACGCCTAAATACGATGGAAAAACTTACCCTGTCCTTCATATATAATAATACCAAGCTTCTGCTGACATCTATGCAGTTCCAGATGAGATGAGATGTAGGGCATTTTTCGGAACTTTCACCGGGTCAACCCAGATATGGTACAACAACCTTCCTCGGGGGAAGATTGCAACTTTCTTTCAACTGGCAGAGCTCTTTATAGGGAATTTCTGTTTTGGAGCAAAACCAGTCAAACGAATAGCACACTTGCTGAGAGTTAAATAGAAGCCAAAAGAAAGTACTAGGGAGTACATTACTTGCTTCAATAACGAGAAGCATGAGGAGAAAACAACAATTACTGCTCTAATGAGTGGGCTTTTCCCAGATAAGTTGTACTACACTTTGGTCAAAGATCCACGTAGGACCATGGAAGAATTAATGGCAAAGGTAACCAAAATCATGAACGCTGAGGAAGCCATGGCTACGAAGAAGAGTATAGACACTAAGGAGACCAAAGTTGAGGCCAGTAAAACCGAGAAGAAGGATCATAAGAACAATGGTGGCAATAGGCAGTCGAAAGGTAAACAAGCGCTGGAGCAGATGAGGAAGTATGGAAATTATACTCCCTTAAAAGTGGACATAAATCACATTCTGGAGGAGATCAGGAACAGCGAAGAGCTGGCCTGTCCAGGGAAAATGAAGGCAGATCCTGATAATAGGGATAAGTCCAAATATTGTGAATTCCACAAAGACCATGGTCACACGACCAAACGTTGCATAGCTCTCCAGAATGAAATTAAAACACTCATCAGGCGAGGAAAATTGGCTAAGTATGTTTATCGCCAAAATGGTGGAAAGACCAGCGACCGAGGAAGGCAAATATCTAAATCTCCTCATCGAGCAAAAGAAGACAAGAAGAGAGACCAAGAAGATGATCCAGAAGATGACCCTTATCTCCCTAAAAGACCAAGACAGCCAGAGCGTGAGGTATTTTCAATCAATTTTGGGTCATTTGAATGTAAGGTTATTACAGGTGGAGATGCAAGAGGTGGAGATCTTACTGCGGAGAGGAAAGCTTACCTTAATGAGGCACAAACCTGCTCGTACATACAGCGAATAAACTTGGCAGAAGATGATCGCCCGAGGAAGGTGAATAAAGACAAACTAGTCATTGGTTTCTCAAAAAATGATCTGGCAGGTGTACTATATTCTTATGATGACCCATTGGTAATCAAGATGAGAATGAAGGAAGTGGTGATTTCACGGATACTGGTGGATAGTGGAAGCTCATCAGACATCATGTTATACCCATGCTTTGACAGTTTGAATCTGAAGTTAGACCAGTTGGAACCCTATCATAGGCTCCTCCTTGGTTTTACTAGCGAAAAGGTTTTTCCACTTAGGACGATCAAGTTGGTTATGCTTATTGGTACTTGGCCTGTTTGTCGAACAGAAAGGGTACACTTCTTCATAATGGATAAAAATGTTCAATCATCTTATAATATCACCATGGGAAGGGTAGGTCTGAAGAAATTCGAAGCTGTACCATCTACTGTACATCAATGTTTAAAATTCCTAACCAATTTTGGAGTGGGAGTGGTGAAAGGTGACCAGAAAGTAGCTCGAGAATGCTACTATTCATCTGCCGAATAGGAGGAACGTGAAGAATCCAGGAAGAAGACTACTACCTATCAAGTGGATGAAACAGAAGAGGCAGAGATGGGAACATTAGACCCTAGAGACGAGTCTCAACTCGTGAAGGGCTAGGTCATGGAGGCTATCAAAAATATCATTCTGGACGACGAACATCCAAAACGAATAACTCAAATTAGTGCATCACTCGATGTATCGATAAAACAGGAATTGATAGCATTTCTAAGGCACAGAAAGTAGACTTTTATATGGAGTCATGAAGACATGCCAGGGAAGGACCCGAGTTTCTTATGCCATGAGCTCAATGTGAACAAGGAGGTAAAGCCAGTGAAACAGCGAAGAAAGGTATTTAGCCCTGAAAAGAACCAAGCTATACAGGAAGAAGTAGAGAAACTACAAAAAGCCTTTTTTATTGAGGATGTGAAATATCTTGATTGGCTAGAAAATGTGGTGATGGCAAAGAAGAAGAATAACAAGTGGAGGATGTGTGTAGACTTCACTGATCTTAATAAAGCATGCCCAAAGGATCATTTTCCGTTGCCCCGAATCGATCAACTGGTGGATGCTACCTCGGGGCATGAATTGTTGAGGTTCATGGATGCTTATTCTGGTTACAACCAGATTAAAATGAAGCCTGAAGATAGGGAGAGTACCTCTTTTATCACCCTAAGGAGAACTTATTACTATAATGTTATGCCTTTTGGACTTAAAAATGGAGGTGCGACATGTCAACGGCTGATGAATAAGGTGTTTGCAGAGCAAATCAGTCATAACATGGAGGTTTCTGTTGACGATATGTTGACGAAGAGTAAGAAAGTTGTTGATCATCTAGTTGACCTAGGTCATACCTTTGATCAACTAGAGAAATATCAAATGAAGTTGAATCCCACTAAATGCATATTCGGAGTACGAGAAGGCATGTTTCTCGGATATATTGTTAACCAATGAGGTATCGAGGTGAACCCTGAAAAGATCAAAGCCCTATTGGAGCTGCGATCTCTAACTACGAAGAAGGAAGTGCAAAGTCTCACAGGGCGAGTTGCAGCACTCAACAGATTTGTGTCACGAGCAACAGACATATGTCTCCCATTCTTCAAATCACTCCGAAAAACTTTTGAGTGGAATTATGAATGAGAGGAGGCCTTTAAAGAATTGAAGAAATATTTGGGGACACCTCCATTGTTATCTAGACCAGTGACGAGAGAAAGATTATACTTGTATCTGAAAATTTTAGAGAATGCAGTCAGTTCATCATTGATAAGAGTGGAGGACGGAATCCAAAAATCGGTCTATTACACCAGCAAGGCTTTCCGAGGAGTAGAGATCAGATATCCAAGGTTGGAAAAGTTGGCACTGGCACTAATCAAAGCGAGCAGAAGGATGAGGACATACTTCCAATCCCATAAAATAGTGGTGTATATTGATATGCCACTGAGACAGGCTCTACATAAACTAGAGAAATCAGGAAGATTGATGTACTGGGCAGTAGAACTCGACGAATATGATATATTTTATGAGCCTAGATCATCACTTAGGGGGCAGGCAGTAGCGGATTTTATCATAGAGTTTACTCAATCTGATACCTTCGGAGAACAGGAGTTTAATACAGACCAACATATAGATGTTACAGGATCATTAAATTTAACTCCCGGCCAACCTCCATCTGTGGACAATCAAGAGATGATAATCAACGAACAATGAGAAGTGCTGGGGGAAGATAAAAGGAAGCATCAAATATTCCACCGAGGAGCTCTGTCTGACCAAGAGTTTGATAATAAAGTACCTATGTGGCATCTGTATGTGGATGGCTCTTCGTGCACTACAGGAAGTGGAGCAGGAATTATTTTAAATAGTCCGGATGAGATTGATATGGAGTATGCTCTGCGCTTTTAATTTAAAGCTTCTAATAATGAGGCTGAATATGAAGCTATGATCGTGGGTCTAAGTCTGGCCAAAACCATGAAGGCAGAGCAGGTCGTTGCATTCAGTGATTCACAATTAATCGTAAATCAAATTCTGGGGGTATATAAAGCAAAAGGAGAATTAACGGTCAAGTATCATGCAAAAGCAATGGAGGTTCTATCGAGTTTTACTGCACTTCAGTTGATTAGAATACCGAGATTGGAGAATGCAAGAGCAGACGCCCTAGCTCTGTTAGCATTACCCACACGCACCGAGCTACAAAGAACAATCCCAATAGAAATCCTGGCTGGTTGGAGCATAGACGAAGATTTAATGATGAATTTCATTGACCTTGACTTGGGATCGTCCTGGATGGATCCCATCAGAGCCTATATCGAAGAAGGGATTCTACCACCTGATAAACTTGCAGCTAAGAAACTAAAGTTTAGAGTTGTTTGTTATGTATTGACCAATGGTATTTTGTACAGAAGAAGAATTATAACAGGATTACAAAGATGTGTCCATCCCTCCGAAGTTAAAGACTTGATCGAAGAGGTTCACGAAGGGTCCTGTGGAGCCCATGTAGCAGGTCGGATGTTTTTGTAGATGATAACAACACAAGGGTATTACTGTCCAATGATGAGAGCTGATTGCATAGCTTATGCCAAGAAGTGCGATAAATGCTAAAGTTTCTCTTCCATCCGAATAACTCCCCAAGCATTGTTAACACCCATCACGTCCCCTTGTCCATTCGCCATGTGGGGGATAGACTTAGTCGGGCCACTTCCAATGACCAGGGGAAGATTCAAATACCTTGTGGTTGTTGTGGATTATTTTACTAAATGGGTGGAAGCTGAGCCTCTCATTGATATGACATACGATAAAGTCTATCAATTTATTTGAAAGAATATTATTTGCAGATATGGTCTTCCCCATGCATTCATCACCGACCATGGAACCCTATTTGACAATGAGGAATTTGCAGCCTATTATCATCAATCTAACGTATTAAAGATCCACTCTGCACCAGGCCATCCCCAGAGCAATGGGAAAACTGAAGTAACGAACAGAACCCTATTGAATGGTTTGAAAAAATGGATCGATCATGCAAAGGGAAATTGGATCAACGAGCTACACTCTGTGTTGTGGGCCTATCGCATTACACCATGAACAACAACTGGGGAGTCTCCATACATGTTAACATTTGGGAGTGAGGCTATCCTACCTGCTGAATTGGGTCTACCGACACATAGGGTGCTTAATTTCAACTCCCCTATAAGTGACTTAATGAGAAGATTAGACCTAGATATGCTCGAAGAAGTCAGGGAAGAAGCAGCAATCAGGAAGGCAGCATATCAACAACGAACAACTTTGTTCTACAATAAAAGGGTGAAGAAGTGTGATTTGAAAGAAGGAGATTATGTGCTGAAGAAAGTAATCAAAAAGCGTAACAAACTAGAAGCCAACTGGCATGGACCTTACAGAGTAACTGCAGTTGTTCATCCAGGGACATACAGAATTGAAACTTTGGAGGGAGAAGAATTCAAGAGTGCATGGAATGCAGAACACTTGCGCAAGTACTATCAGTAATTGAAATTCCTATGTAATACAGTTTATTCAATATGAATAAATTGATATTTCACCCATATATATTTCCTTCTTTGTTGAGATTTTTTCGGAATATTAGTGCTACACACTACACAAACCCAAATTCAAAGCAACACCATCAACTCCGGTTGGTCGGAAATTCAATTACCACCAACTCCGGTTAGTCGGCAATTCAATTACCACCAACTCCGATTGGTCGGGAACTCAATACCACCAACTCCGGTTGGTCGGTAACTCAATAGCACCAACTCCGGTTGGTCGGCAATTCAATTACCACCAACTCCAATTGGTCGGGAACTCAATACCAACAACTTTGGTTGGTCGGTAACTCAATACCACCAACTCCGGTTGGTCGGTAACTCAATAACACCAACTCCGGTTGGTCGGAAATTCAATTACCACCAACTCCGGTTGGTTGGGAACTCAATACCACCAACTTCGGTTGGTCGGTAACTCAATACCACCAACTCCGGTTGATCGGTAATTCAATTACCACCAACTCCGGTTGGTCGGGAATTCAATACCACCAACTCCGGTTGGTCGGCAAATCATTACCACCAACTCCGGTTGGTTGGTACCAAACTAGGCAAGAGGATGGACGACCTCCCGGGGCATCGACTGTCTAGGCAACCAGGTAATCCATACGAGATTAATACAACTAAGCAGGAACATGGGATGAAAATCATTCCATTGCTTAGGCGGCCCAAAGAGTGACAAGTCACTATAATCAAACAACAAATGGGATATATATATATATATATATATATATATATATATATATATATATATATATATATATATATATATATATATATATATATATATACCAATTAAAAAAATAAGGACATTCTACAAATTATTTCGAAGAAAATGAAATGGCAAAAGACAAACTTTTTCTTCATTAAAACAAAGCTGATTACACAAGATATGAAGTCTAATTCATTACATCAAATATCCTATTCTATTGGTTTCTTTCCCTGTGCTTTTGAAACAGGTTCTACCCCTGCTGGAGAATCATCTAATGCATAGGGGAATTTATAAAGTTTAGATCTCGCAGCATTCTGACATTCATTATGGATGGATGATCGAGCAAGTGTTCTGGACGAGAAATTTCAAAGTTTGTATTAAGACTGTAATCACCGATATATTTGGAAATCAGGCATTGAGGAATTTCACGAGCAGGAATCCAACTAATATCAAGCTTAAAAGGAGGCACGGTCACATCGAGCACTCCAGGCTCATAATAATCCCATAAGTAGTGTCCTTGCTCCAATTTTAGCACAGACATAGCGTTTAACCATCCCTGCTTGTACCCTTCATTATTCGATTACTGCAACCAAGCTTTAAGATGGTACAGAGCTTCATTATACCCAGCCATCCAGAATTCCCTGGGCTGCTTGTGAAATTGATAAGTTAACCTCTCAAGTTGCTCATGGAGATTCTTCACCATAATTCTTTACTTTCCAGAGCAGAACTTTGATTAGATAGTTGCTCGGTAAAGTTCAGAATCTTCTTAGACATTTCTTCCAAGGCTTGGTTCTTCGCCATCAACTGAACAGCTTGATTCTATATAGCTGACTGAGTTCTCGCTTCTTTAATGCTGACCCAACCATCCCTTTCTCATCCACGAGAAGATCTTACTCTGCCACGAGTATATGTAGAGGGTCCAGCTCATTTCAAAGTTTCTAACTTATCTCGTAAGTTAGCATTTTCTACCTCCAAGAAGGAAAAACCTTTATCATTAATGGGAACCAAGGCTCCCGAGGAAGAGGCAGCAGATTTAAGTTATTTTTTTTCCTCCTACAAAGCAATGTTCTCATTCTCCAACAACTTGGTGATATGTCAATGCTCTTTAATTTCAAGCTTCAGAACACTCTCCTTTTTCTCATGAGCAGAAATGAACGTGTCATATCCCTTATCCGTGCTTAATTATTGGTACTTTTTCTCATAGCCTTGATGTAGAAGTGTGGTGGATTCTTTGTATTGCTATTGGAGTTACTCGATCGTTCCTTGGAGATCTTTAATCATCTCGTAGTAGGCCACATTGTTGGCTACAGCACGATCAAGTAAGCACTTTAAGTATTGGTAAGCTTCAACTGCTCGGTCAGAGGCACCTGATCCGAGGATGTCAATTATCTGGGCCTCATTAAGGTTTTCATGACCAGCTTTGAAATAGTCACTGCATTTATTCATCAACTCTGTATCATGAGCTGATAAAAGCTCCATCCTGGCCATAAACTAGCAAAGAGAAGAAATAAAAAAGAATCAACAATGGTGTGAACAGAGCAAGTAAGAGACAAACAACAGAAGTTCAAATTTTATTCATCATAATCAAGGAAAACATAGTTCAAGGTTACATTCACAAAAACAGCAAAACAAAAGACCCGAACAACTTTACACCTTCTCCTTATTTCCTACGACTTCTTCAGAAGGTTTGGATGAAGGGGTTGGTTGCTCAACGAGAAATAGCAGTTGCTCGGTAGAAGTGCTAGCTGCTTGGAGTTGCTTGGAAGGTTTAAAAATGGGAACAACAGGGGCCTACTCTTCTGTCATCATAGAAGACTCATCTGAAGATGCTTCATCTTCTTCTTCTTCTCCAGGAGAGGGAGGAGGACCATGAGTGTGCTGCTGGAACAACTCAGAATTCTCAGCAACCTTCAACTCCTACAAGGCTGCTAACCATCCATCCCTAAAATATTTGACACTATCATACTCCATTTAAGAAGACATGATAACCAGGCCCTTGTTCCAGCCCTTATCCCAACCAGCACTGAAGGATTTTTTAACTTCAGCTTTCCTTTTTACCTTCCCCAAGGAGGTCCTTTCCCTAAGGAGCTCTTCGGTAGACTTCCATTTTTCTTCTACCACTGCCTTATGTTGCTCAACATCTTGAAGCTTAGCAACGTTTTTCTCAACAGATTTTAGCTTGACCTCAAGTTCCTTATTGCTCTATTCATCCTCCTTCAATTTCTTCTCCAACTCTTTAGAGGCAATTTCAGCCTGATCTTGATTCGCTTCAATAGATTTTAACTGATTTTCCCAAGCATCTTTGTCTTCCTCGTACTTCTGACGAGATTCCCTCAAAGACTGGGTTAGTCCAGTAAAAGCTTTTTCTACTCCACCCGAGGAGCTTGAAGCCCTAATAACTTCATCATTCTTCAAAATGCTATTGAAACACGTCGCAAGCTGGAAAAAAAAGGAATTTTAAGTCAATATATGAACATAGTATTAGATAATAAAGGACTCAGTCTAATAATACTTACTGATGCAATGTGTTGAGCAGCCAATGTAGTAAGTTTCTCACGAGAAAAGGTGTCTTCAACACCTTGGGATTCTTGAACAGTCCAGGATTTTACCAAGACCACAGCAGAGCTCGGAGCAACAAGAGCTGGAATACTACCTTCAACATTTGAAGGTTGAGAGATAGGTTCAACAGGTCTCTCAGAAGAACTTCTTTTTAACATCCTCAAAGGAGTAGGAGGAATTTCAATTAAAGATGTTGTCTCTGTTGGGGAGATGACAACAGTTTCATTTGAAGGTGGGATGATAACTGTCTTATTCAAAGGCACAGGAGTCTTCTTAACATTTTCTTTGGCAGCAATAGAAGGGGGTATGTCTGTATTTTTTATCGCTTCATCTGGGACCTCTTGTTTACTCTTCTTTTCCCCATCGGCGGCAAAAGAAGACTTGTCAAAAAAGGCATTAAATCAGTAATAGGAATGATCAAGTCAGAAGAAGAACCCTCCACACTTGTTTCAGAGGCTGGTACATGATCAAGATCAACCACCACTGGACGAGGACGAGCAATGAAAGATAAAGTGTAGATTTTATATTGCAGCAAATAAGAAGCAGATCTAACGTGCTCCCCGGTAATAGATTGATGTAAGCCCCAGATAAGTTTAAAAGGCTTTATATTAACCTCAGTTTCTTTTGGAGGTTTTCTTTTATTGTCAACTGTAACAAACAAAATCAAATGTCAGTGATGCATTTTATCAAATACAAAGAAAACAAGATTTAAAAAATAAAAAAAAACCTATCCCATTGCCATAAGTTGGACACTTAGGACCTTGGTATACATCATCTCCATTTAATGGAAGGTGTTGCTAATTTTTCATCACAACCCCATGATCAAAATAGTCCCTATTGGCATCAGGAAGATTGACAACTAAAGCTCTATTCGAAAACCTAGTTTTTAAATAAAAAGTATTGTCATTGGTAACCCATCTGTAGCAATACATAATCTATGGAAGCCCTAAATGAGTTCCATAAGTTTGATTCAACCTATGTACACCATTAACCACCCTCCATGTATTTGGATCCACTTTTGCAGGAACAGTATCGAAATATTGGCAAAACTCCAAACACGGGGGATTTGGAGGGAAAGAAAAGCCACATTCGGCTACAAAAAGACTTGGAAACCAATGTCCCTCAGCCAAAAAAAAATAATAAGAAGGACCAAAAATTTCTTCCAAGATAACCCATGAAGGGATTGAAAACTCATACTGAAATTTGTCTAACGATTCAACAAGATAAACCATGGTGAATAAAGAAAATAAAAAAGAAAGAAGAAAATCTTACAGAGGAAATAGAGATCAGTTGTCAATGAACGATGGAAAAAATGAACGCATGAGGTAGAGAGAAGATGAAGAGTTCAGAGATATAAATTTGAAAAGTGAAAAACGATAAGATTTCTGTCACACTTAAATACTTTACCTCGGGAATAGAGAAAAATAATGATTACAAGAAAGGCGTTTGCATTTTTGGCGATTAAAAGAAGAAAATGAAACAAATATCAAAGTGATCGTGAAAATTAAAAACATTTAGCTTGATATTATGCGCTAAAAAAGGAATTATAAAATTTTCCTAAAATCCATCAAGATCAATAATCCAATCAGTTTTCAAGCAAAATGTTCCACACTCTTTTTCAACCTTAACTGTGAAACATTGGGGGCTTCTGTTGATACCAAATTTAGTCTGCTGACACAGAACAATCATTTGAAGACATGTGTCAATCTACGTGGCAAATACAAACGCTTTCAATGAACAACACACTATCACCGAGATACTCTGGGCTCCGAGCAACTCATGAGCAACGAGAAACTTAAGCGAACCGAGCAACTCAGGCGCCCCGAGCAACTTAAGCGTACCGAGCAACTCAGGCGGTCCGAGCTATTTAGCGTGCAGAGCATTCAAATCAAGAGAATCAAAAGACAGCTACGCATTAAATTTGCATTAGTATCGTACAGATGTATATATCTACTAGATAACAGCACATTGTCCTTTCATATGTACATCCTCAAGGCTATAAATACATTGTAACCTCCTCATAAGAAGGGGGCTTTGGATCTCTTGGTAAACCTATTATCGAGATTCCAAATAAACAGTCAGCAATACAAACACAGTGGACGTAGGCCATTTTCATTAGGCTGAACCACTTTAAAAATCCTTTGTCTTATTAATTTATTTATCTATGATTGATTAATTAGAGATAATCTAATTTTTTACATCAACAATTATAGATTGTCGCCTTGTATTGTTCTCATCTTAAATTGTCCAAACTTTCATATTATCATACTTCTGCTACTACTATGTTAAAATGTCGAACTAATAAACTTCCCTTAGTGGCCATTTCCCCTAGTTAGGCATATGTATGCCATTATTTATTTTCTTAACAAGTCCTTTTTCTTTTGGCAGTGTTTATGGAGGACAATTCGTTTTATGCCTTCCATTTAGAGTACTCTAACTTAGAACTTGAAGTTTCCATATTTGATTAAGTTAATTATAAATCTATTTATTTGTTCATGTTTTCTTATAAATTGATGTATTATTAAGCTCTCAACTGAATAACCAACAGTTGGGGACTCCAACCTCTCAGAGTAATTTAAGAGTCATTTATGAAAAGCATATCGTTTAGCCTCATATTATTTTGTATTGCAGTTTAAATTAGACAACGAATGAATTTAACTAGATCAAATGACTTTAAATTTTTTTTATTGAAGTCATAATACCGGTTTAAATGATTTTGTAATTGTATACTAAAATTTGTAACAAATTTATCGAACACATAAAACAAATTATAATTTTGGTATTTTTCGAGAAAAAAACTAAAAAGAAATCGAAATTACCAAAATTATCAAAATTACCAAAATATCGGTCGGTTTGGTTTTGGTTTTTGTTTAGTTGTATCGACTGGTATATTCGGTACAAATGATTTTACCATTGATATTATGATTTTTGTATTAGTAAGGAGTCATTATCGACTAAATCGTACCTCTTACACCCCTAGACTTGTCGACATAGTAAATAGGATCATGGTGCCCCTAAATCTCATACATCATGGCCGGGATGACTGCATGATCGGATATTATGAGATACAGGTAAACTAGATCCCCCGAATTTAGGATTGAGAGAAGAGGAGGTTGACTTATTTAGGTTTTGATTTCATTTAGATCTTTTAAGAATTCCTCATTCCATGTTAAGCCTTTCACTTTCTTCATTAGCTGAAAGAATTGCTAGCATTTCTCACAATATTTAGAGAGGAGGCAACTGAGATCTATAACCATTCCTGTTAACTGTTGAATATCGCGAGGTGTCTTTGGCGCCTGAACATTATTCATTGCCACAATCTAGTCACGATTGGCCTCAATCTATTTTGGCTAACCAAGTACCCAATGAACTTCCCAGATTGAACTCCAAAACAACCCTTAGTTGCATTAAGCTTCATCCTATAGTATTTGAGGATCTCGAAAGTCTTTGACAAGTCCTGGAGGTGGTTAGATTTATGCTTTATTTTGACAAGCATATAGACTTCCATGGTGTCTCCTAGATGTTCCTTGAACATTTTGGTGATCAACTACCCATACATAGCTCCTGTGATTTTTAAACCAAATAGCAAGACTTTATAACATTACAAGATGAGACTGGTAATGAATGAGGTCTTGCCTTGATCAGGGACAAATAGAGGGATTCAATGGTACCTTAAGTATGCATCTAGAAAACTCATCCATTCATGGCTACTTGTGGAGTTGACTAATTAGTTGATCTTCGATAAAGGAAAGTTATCTTTAAGCTAAGCTTTGTCAATATCAGTGAAGTCTACGCACACCCTCCACATTCCATTACTTCTCTATAATACGACTGGGTTTAATATCCATTTAGGGAATTGAACTTCTTTAATGGTCCTTGCCTCCAGAAGTTTCCCTGCATCCTCTTTCATAACCTTTGATATTTTCGAGGCTATTGAGTGAGCCAATTGCGTGATTGGTGGGTACATTAGCCCCACGTGAAATCGTTCACACGTGACTTCGCGATTGATCTCAGGTATATTGTAATGCTCCTAAGCAAGTACATCTTGATTATCCTTTAACATATAACTCAGTTCTTCTCTTTTCTGGTCGGTGAGTGAACTACAGATCAAGAATTTCTTCTATGGGTGTGAGTCGTCGAACACTACCTCTTGCAATGTTTATGGGGGCCACCCTCATCTCTTCTACCCACGATCTGTCATACTTGAATTGTTATTTAAATAGTGTATCTGCATCCTTAGTCAACTTAGAGGAGACATCTTTCTCCTTTTTTTTCCCTTGTTTGGGCCTGATGACAGTGATAAAGCATTGTCAATCAATATCCCGATTTCCCCTAATCTTTATTATCCCTTGGTCGGTGATGAATTTGATCTTCTGGTGATAAGTGGGAGGCGCCATCATCTTCTCAGGATAACATTATGAGGATAATCAATGTCCAAAAATAGGAATTCAATCGACTTTGGGATATTTTCAGTTTGGATGGTAGGACCACCTTTCCTAGTGGAATAGTCATCTTCACAACGAAGCCGATTAACAAGGTGGTCACTTCTTTTAAATCCTCCACCCTGAGATTAAGTTTGTTAAACAACTCAAGGTACATGATCTCCGTGGAGATTTCTCACTCAACTAGTAACTTATTCACATCTAGTTTACAAGCTTGAATATGATTACTAGTGCATCATGATGTGAAGTCCTAACTTCGATCAAGCCATCCTTCGTAAATACTATGTTCTTCCTGTATTTTTTATCTTTCGGGCGTCGATGCTTGCCTGCTGGACTCTTGATAGGGTCAATTTGGAACACTTCCATCACTGCAACGACTTTCTTGAGTTCGATCTGAATGATGTTTCCTTAAATTTATTTTGGACTTGAGGTACCGTGGATGGACGCAAACTTATGTCCTATAAAATCATCGTTTAGGACATTTTGGGGCAACTGGTCGATGTCGGTGATAGCACTAGAGTATTTAAATTGAATAAATATCCAGTCACTGATATTTACTATCACACATAATGTATATACACACATATATATATATATACTATCACTACACCGTATATATATAATATAAACTCCGGCTTTAACGTGTACTCAAATAACCCGTATACAGCCTTAAATTTCCTAAGTCTGTGGCTCGACTCCAATTAAATTAATTAACACACCTATTAATTTAATATCTCCCCGAATCTACCACCCAACTCTAATTAAATTAACTAACACACATATTAATTTAATATCTCCCCGAGTCTATCGTCCAACTCTAATTAAATTAATTATTACACCCATTAATTTAATATCTCCCCGAGTCTATTGTCCAACTCTAATAAAATTAATTATTACATCAATTAATTTAATACTTACCCGAGTCTACAATCCGACTTTTATTTAATTAATTTACACATTAATTAATCAACACATATCCGAGTCTGTAATCCGTCTCTAATTAAATTAATTATCACATTTATTAATTTAATAACTTTGTGTCACCCAACCATTTTCCCCGGACTCTCTCACTTGGCCCTTACCTCCACATTTTCGAGTCAATGCTCCGACTCCAAACTAATTACTTTCTCTCTATAATTAATTTAATACCTTGATGTCACTTAACCAACATACCCGGACTCACTCACTTGGTCCAATTTACATCTCATAATATAATACCCACATTTTTGCCTACAATGTGTCACGCCTTTATTTCTAGAATTTTCCCAATTATATTTGCCTATAATTATCAACATACCCGGACTCGATTCACTTGGCCCGAAATTAAATATTTCCCGAGTCTATATCTCGACTCTAAATTACTTAGTTTATTTCCAAACTTAATTCACTACCTTGGGTCGCTTTACCAATATACCCGGATTCACTCACTTGATCCGTACCTCACTATTTTGGAATAAAGTCTCTCAAATTTATCCATTAAATGTCCCACATAAATTCATCATAGTCCCAATTTCTTCCTCCCATAATGGCTAGGAATATTTGTTTCATAATTATTTACCACTAATAATTGTATGGAAATTATTTTATAATTAATTCCCCCTTATATCTCACCCAAGGCCGAACTGCCCAGAATTTCCCATCGTCGATCGATCGATGCCCCCGATCGATCGATCGATCCCTTCGTACCAGCGCTCCTACCTTGCTGAATTCCACCATTAATGAAATTTCAAGGTTTCTTTCCTCAAAACCAACCTCAAATCAGTCTATTAATCATCTCATAACATTTCTCATGAACTAAAAATATCATCTAAACCTTTTAACATCATTAACACTATGAATCTTGACCCACCCAAGAACACAAATTTCTAGGGTATAATCCCAATTTCAATTTCAAATTCCATCCTTTTATATTCCGATTTTTCTCATTCAAACCAGATAATCATACTCAGAATTATATATCACAACTAATTCTTACCTTAAATTTCATTCAATGGTTCCATTAACAAAACCCCCTTTTTGTACCCATTTATCCCCAAAACGAATTTTCGTTTACACATCACTATGATATGAATTGATTATCACACTTTAAGAATCAAAACAGTTAACCACTTGCCTCAAAGTGTTTGTAGTGTTTGATTCGTTGTTACTGTCCCTCAATTTGGCTCCAAAAACCTCAAATTTGTTCTTGATTTGCTTTCCCCCAAATCCCCTCTCAAACCCTAGGTTTAGAGTTATGTTGGCTGCCATTCCTTAATCTCCCAATCGGGTTAAAAACCCTCCATCCGGTTTTTAGTCTAATGGGCTTAATTAAAGTGGCCCAACTCACCCCGTGTGGGCCCGGCTATGCCCAAAATTACCCCGAGACCCAATTACTACTCCCGGTACTCTTTTCTGACTATCTCGATCCATCCGGACTCAACCGCTCACTCAGAATTGGAGTCCGAATTAATTTATAAAAATCCGTATCTCACACCCAATTTAGTCTATACCGACTCCCGGCTGGGATAAGTGTATACCTTGTCATTAATACTCGAAATGACGTAATTAAATTTTTACTATTCACTTAGTAAATAAATTTCCCTAAACATTAACCATTCACTCCCCGATTAATATTTAAATATATATATTGCCATAATTAATTCAATTAAAATTACAACACACAAATAATTTAGAATTCCCGAATTAATTAAATATTAAATGTACAAAAATACGGGGTGTTACACTCTGGTCCTCGACAAGAACCCGAGCTGCTCTTTCTCGTCCCCGAGGAGCTCTTGCTCGACCGCGAGAAGATGTAGAGGTGCCAGAGATCCTCAGAGTCTCCAAATCTTCTCTCAACTTGGCATTCTCAACCTCTAAGAACGAAAATCCCTCATCGGTCACTAGGATCAAGGCACTAGAAGTGGAAGTTGCAGACTTCAATTGTGACAGCTCCTTCTGCAGGTTGTTATTTTCCTTTTCCAGTAACTCAGCAATCTGTCTGCATTCTTCGACTTCACCTCTCAAGGTTCTCTCCCTTACATCGTACCCAGCAAAGAGCTTCTCGTAGTCCTTGTCGGTAATGATCTGCTAGTACTTCTTCTCGTACCCCTCATGCAACAAAGCAGTGGATACTTTGTATTGGAGCTGAAGGTCCTCGAGGGTGCTTTGAAGATCCTCGATCATTTCGTAATAGGCAACGTTGTTGGCTACAACCCTATCAAGAAGACACTTCAGATATTGATATGCTTCCACTGCCTGTTCTGAAGCATCATGACCAAGTATGTCGACAACTTGTGCAGCACTCAGGTCTGTGTGACCAGCCTTAAAGTACTCATTACATTGTCGTAGAAATTTTGTATCATGGGTGGAGAGCAGTTCCATCCTAGCCAGAAACTAACAGAGAAAGAAGAGCAATCGTCAATAAGAAGAATAAGCAGAGTATGAATGAAAGATAGACAACAATATGCAAAAAAGTTCAAATTTTATTAGATTATAATTCAGAGTTACATCTTATGAGTTACATTTGATAAAAGAGAAACAAAATAAAGAGAAACCCGAACAACACTAAACCTTTTCCTTATCTCCCAAAACCTTCTCGGGAGGATGGGATGAAGAGGTAGGTTGCTCGGAGGGAAGAGATAGTTGCTCGGGTAGAGTATGCAATTGCTCGAAGGAAGAAACGATGTGCTGATTTTCCTCGGCAGCAGGCTGGATGGTTAGGGCACGATCTCCCATAACCATCGAAGACTCTTCAGAGGTAGCTTCATCCTCTTCTAATTCTTCTGGAGTTAGGGGGACCAGGGATATGTCTCTGGAAGATCTCAGAAGACTCGTCGACCTTCATTTCCTGAAGCGCAGCAACCCATCCGTCCCTAAAGTATTTGAGGCTGCCATAGTCTACTTGCGACACCATGGCAGCCAACCCCTTGTTCCACCCCTTATCCCAGCCAGAGCTGAAGGACTTCTTCATAGTAGCTTTCCTCTTCAGCTTCTCCGAGGAAAGTTTCTCAGACAGCACGTTCTCAGCAGCCTTCAATTTATTTTCTGCTTCCTCCTTTTGTCGACCTACTTCTTGAAGCTGGCCCAACCTTTTCTCAGCAACCCTGAGCTTATCTTCAAGCTCTCCAGCATTTTTGAGCTTCTCTGTGAGCTCTTTATTTACCTTCTCCAAGGCATTCTTTTTATTCTCCAACTCTTTGGAGGCTTCAACAGCTCGAGCTTTATCCTGCTCGGTGGAGGCAAGCTTCTTCTCCCAGATAGTTTTGTCATCAGCATATTTCTGGCGAGAATCTGCCAGAGACTTAGTAGCTTCTTCCAGAGCTCCCTCCACACTAGACGAGGAGCAAGAAGCCTTAATCGCTTCATCCTTCTTCAGGATTATATTGAAGCAACTCGTCAACTGTGAACAGAAAAAGAAAGCAAGTTAGAAACAGAAATGACAAAGGAAGTATGAAAAATTCAAAGTAAAGAGACTTACAGAAGCAAGATGACGAGCAGCTAGTGAGGTGACCATGTCCCGAGTAAGGTTATCTTCAGTACCTTGTACCACGGGAATGATCGAGGACTTTATCGAGCTCATGGCAGAGGGAACAAAAGCTGGAACTCCAGTTCCACTAACTGGGGGCTGAGTAATGGTATCAGCCAAATTCACCGAGGAGCTCTTCTTCAGTCTCCTCGGGGGAACAGGTACCGATTCAACCAAGGAAGAACCCTTGGTCGGTGATATCACAATCACCTCTCCAGGAGCAGCAGACCTGCTCGGAGACACTGTGGACTTCTCGGTAACTTTAATAGGAGCAGCGGGAGGAGCTGCATCAATCTTCTTCGTCCCCTCCTTTGGGACATCAATCCTACTCCTTTTTACCTCCCCAAAACCGGAGGCAGTCTTCTCAAACAGGGCAGGAGATCTTCTCTTCTTCATCCTTTCACTTAAAGGAATATGGGATTCAGGTGATGAGCTTGTGGAAGCAGGAATTGGCTCTGATTCACTTATCACTGGACGAGCAGTGAAGGAAGTGGTGTAGCTCTTGTACTGGAGCAGATACGAGGCCGACCTAGTGTGCTCGTCGGCAACACTCTGATGCAGACTCCAGATAACTTTCAGATGTCTTACATTAACATTTTCTTCCTTTGGGCACTTTCTTTTGTTATCAACTGCAAATAGATAAACATTCTTATCAGTGGCACATTTTATCAAACACAAAAGAAACATGATTTCAAAATAAAATAAAATAAAAATAACCTATCCCGTTGCCATAAGGAGGACATCTGGGACCTTGGTAAACCTCATCTCCAGCTAATGGAGGGTGTTGCCAATTTTTTATGACAACCCCATGTTCAAAATAATCCCTATTGACATCAGGGAGATTGACTACTAAGGCTCTATTTAAAAATCTAGTTTTTAAATAAAAAATATTATCATTAACTGCCCATCTATAACAGTATATGATTTCTGGAATTCCTATGCGAGTTCCATGGACTTGATTTAATTTATGCACCCCATTAACTATTCTCCATGTGTTGGGGGCTATTCTCGCAGGAACGACGTCAAAATAATGACAGAATTTCAGACACAAGGGATTTGGTGGAAAAGAAAATCCACACTCAGCAATAAAAAGGCTGGGGAACTAATGTCCCTCAGCCAAATTGAAATAATCAGAAGGCTCAGAAAGCTCTTCCAAGACAACCCAAGAGGGAATGGAAAAATCAGAGCGAAACTTTTCAAGAGACTCAATAGAGTAAACCATGATGATGAATAAAAGAAATGAAGAAGAAAGAAGAAGATCTTACAGAAAAAGAGTAGAGCTGTTGACAACGAACGACGAAAAAGATGAACGCACAAGAGAGTAGGAAGAGACGACGTAAAACTCGAAGATAAAAATTTGAAAGGTAGAAGACGATGGGAGCGTCTGTGAAGTTTAAATACCTTGCCTTGGGAAATGGTGAAGTAATGATTACAAAAAAGGATGATTACGTTACCGGCGGCTAAAAAGATGAAAAGTAGCGCGGGAATCAAAGCGGACAACGACGACTAAAAAGAGGAAAAGTGGCGCGGGAAACAAAGCGGACAACAACGGCTAAGAAGACGAAAAGTGACGCGGGAATCGAAGCACGCAGAAAAGTCCAAAAAAGCATGATTCTACGAATTGGGAAGGAGAAATGAATACAAGGGAAACGCTCCTAAACATCAGGAAAACTATTTAAAGCTACAATATTCCGAGAAAGAATGTTCCATACTCCTCAAATTTCGAACTATGAAACATTGGGGGCTTCTGTTGATACCGAAATTAATCTGCTGACATGGACCAATCATATGAAGACACGTGGCCATCTACATAGCAACAACAAACACTTCCAAGGAACCCTCTCGCTCCGAGGAACAAGACTACAACGAGGAAGACTAGTTCCCCGAGGAACTCACAAGCTTCGAGGAACAATGCCTCTCCGAGGAACTCTTGAATACTGAGAAGCTTAGGCGGTCCGAGAAACTCATGGCGGTCTGAGCTGCACCACGAAGCAGGATACCAACAGTTTAACTGCTCATTAAATGCTTGTCATTTGGATGCACACGCAAAGAGGGAATTAAATGTATTACCCTTTCATATGTATATCATTTAATGTATTACCCTTTCACATTACCGCCTCAGGGCTATAAATACATTATACAATCCTCATTGAAAAGGACCCCAGACCGGAATTTCTTGAGATAACTTGTAATCGAGAATTCCCATACAAACACCAATACCAAAACAGTGGACGTAGGCCATTCTTATAAGGCTGAACCACTTTAAAATTCTTTGTCTCATTTATTTATCCGTGATTGAATTATTAGAGATCTAATTTTTTACATCAACAATCTTAAAAAAGGTTAGATTATCGTTATATATTTAAATTTAATACGGATTGTTCATGATTACAAAAAATAAAGTTTGTTTGTGTTTGTATTATTGTTATATGTTTAAATTAATATTTTTGGAAAATTTATGCTAAACACGATTTTCTTCTCCCATTGTACACATGTGAATTAATATTTTTGTTTGTTAGTTTATTTAATTATTATTAAATATTATTTAGAAAGTTTAAAATGTTTCATGAGGTTTTTTAATTATCATTGGGATTTTAAGTTCTTTATTTTTTATTGAGACCTGAAGTTCTCAATTACTACTAAAAGAAATTGGGTCGATAGTTCCAATTAGTATATAAAATTTTGGGTCCTAAAGTTTCCAATTGTAATATAAAATTTTGGGCCTAACGCTACACCAAAAATGGAAATTTGGCACGCTTGGACAAGGAGAATCTGGCACGGTTTAAAATTGTGCCTGATTCTGGCATCGTTTATTCCTCATTTCGCACGGTTTAAAATCGCACCTAAATCTGGCACAATTTAAAATCGTGCCAAAAGCGAGAACATTTCATTAAAACAACAAAAACAAAAAACTAAACCTAATCTCTCATTTTACAAAAAAAAAAAAAGACTCTCTCTCTCCCGCCTCGACCCCAAAATCTTGTATCGCGCCATTGAACCCCGATCTTCAGTTGTGGCCTTGTCTCCTGCCATTGAACCCCAGTTTCCAGCACATACATCGCGATAGGTCTCTCTCTCTCTCTCCCTCTCTCTCTCTCTCTCTCTCTCTCTCTCTCTCACACACACACACACACACACACACATATACACAGGCACACACACACAAACGTACAGTCGTTCTGGGTTAGGGGTTAAGGTTCACAACACACGCACAATATATAAGTTGCAATCCATTTTTTTTTAATTTCATACATTTTATTCTGAAGATGTTTCATCGAGGAGCTCTCGGGCAGATTATTGGCTCATTTTGTTCCCATACCACATTCTCACAGGTTTTATTTGAAATTTAATTTCCTGATAGATGTATTGGTTTATTCCCGGATCAATCTTTGACTGTTTGTTTGGTTTACCAAACTGATAGGTGTGTTTGGTGTTTTTGAATAAAATGAGATGGTATGACATTTTTTGCCAGTTCTTGTAATTTGCGATGTGGGTATCTCAAATTTGACTATCAAATATTTCACAAAATGTCGATGAGGGACTTTTTTTTCTGCCCCGAGTGACGGAGATGTACATAATGAGTTTTTGCAAATTCTAATTCGATAAAGTCCGAAGCAGTTTTGATCCGAGAAATTCACATCATGTAATTTCTACTCTTGATATGAATCGCCAGATTTTATATGTGAAGGTACACTCTTGTTAACATGAAGAAGTTTTACTTTTACTGCTTATGTCAGTTATTTATGCAAAAGAATGGTTGTATTCCATTGCTATTAATCGCTCATATTGTGAGTTACACAAAATCACCAGATCTCCTATTAAACAAATCACAAGTTAACTTTTTTTCCTTTTCTTTAATCTTCAATATGTGTTGATTTAGTGTAAAATATAAGTGATCAATGTATTGGTCGAGCTTTTTGATTCAATGCGAGTAGCAGCAACATCATCATCTTTATGGCATCCTTCTACACTTCTCAATGTTGTCGCACATGGAAATACGGTAAGTTGTATATGTGAATCGAATTGTTAATTGATTGAATTTTATGATTATTTCATATTAGCTTATTGATTGGGTGATTAGATCTCTAGATTTATTTTTTGTTTATTTATTGAATTTAATTTAAAAGATTTAGATTTAAATTGTACATTCTAATTGTGTAATTTCTTATGTAATGTATTTTGATGAAAAAGTAAGCTTAATCACTAATAGGAAGATCCGTTCTCTTCAACTACTAGTAGTCACCATTATGCGTTGTTCAGTTTTTCTTGTGTATATCTAATTAGAAACAAGGAATTTTATAGCATTACGTACTGATGGAGGGTACTTTTTTTATATAATTGAGGGTGCCTTCTCATACCATTTGATTTGAGTCGTATTTTGATTAAGTTTGATTTCATAATTAGAGCCTAATTTGATTTCGATTAGGGGCTGATTTCATAATTACATCTTGGTTTGAATTTGATTAGGGAATTAGAGCTTGGTTTGGTTTTGATAAAGGTTTGATTTTGATTTTGAGCCTTCTCAGACCATTTGATTGTTGTATGTTAAAGTATAATTCTCACGATAAGAATTAATCCTTACTTAGTCAGTAATTTAGAAGACTAGAAGTTGTTATTTCCTATATATGATCTTATATAACAACATAGAGAATTGCTCACCCTACTCTCTTTACGATGGAAGTGCCTTTGTACATATAGTTTACTATCTTTGAGGTTGAGCAAAAAAGCATAGGTGCATTCCGAAATTTTTACTTGGGATGATTAGGAAAACTATTAATGATTTTGTAATTTCATTATCTTAATACTACCACTAAACATCTTGGTTGCGTTATTGAAATAATTATTAACTAAATTTGTTATCGTTTTCTACTCAGACCTCAGGTAACTCCTACTCTCGGATCGTTCTGCTTGTTCAATAACTAGGTAAGGATTTTTAGTGCTTTGAACTTTTTGTTCTAGGTTGGAATACTATGTAGTCATGTCCCAAGAATTCTTAGAAAGCATTTCAGAGGAAAGCCTTACTGTGTGGATCCCTGTATGCTTGGTACAATGGCAGAAGGAGCTGTTAACTACTAGTTCTGGCACAAGAATCTAGGCATTAAATGTCGTTTGCATGAACTAGCAAACAAGAAAAGAATTTCAGTTACTGGCAAACATCTTATATACTTACCGTCGAAGTTATTGGATAACTTCACTGTATGTACTATCCTGTTGAACCTATAGTTGTTGAACAAGAAATGATTGAAGTGCCAGTGTCCTTAGACCGGTTGAAGGCTCGTTCATTTTTCTCAAGTAGTTGTAATTTTTTGTGATGTTTGAAAATTCTTAGACTTTGATTTAACTTACTTTTGCTGGTACTATTTTTTTGGGAGTTATATAAATATTGTCCATCTTTCTTGGAAAAAAAAGATGAATGGAATTTCTGTTATATGTTAACATCATATTTACGGAGGTGGTAAATTTTATTTATTAGCTTCAATCCACTAAAGAATTCCCTTATCTGATTTAGTGAGCTCCTCCTCTTTTTTCTATTTTAGTGACCCTTCTTGAAACGCAAAGTAGTTCTTGTAGTTATGCTTGTGTGACACCCCGACTAATTAAATACCGGGTAGCTACTCCTTTATTAAATCAATACAAAATGTCAAGTTGGTTCAGTTAATAGCATCACTGTCGAAACATTTTTAATAATTACTAACCACCTAGTATTTAAAAAGTAAGTTGCCAAATTTTAATTAAGTCTGATTAACATGCAATCAAAGATTAATGGAATAACAACATAATCCATTCACCATAACGAAGTAAGGGAATAACCAACAAATAAATATAAGAGTCCAGAGGAAAACTCCTCACAACAATCCAACCACTAAAACAATAATAATACAAGTCTGAATCCTGAATTATTTACATGCCCAAAGTCTGAATAACTGAAATAAATGAAATGTCTCTAAAGAAATGGGAGACATGCCCTACAACTGACAAATGCTGAATAGAGTCAATATAGAAGAAGCGTCTACAAGCAAGGTCATGTAACTTCCACAAACAGCTACAGCTCGTCACCTGAATGAGGATCCTAAGCATGGTGTCCTTCTGGCTGGGCACCTAAAATGGTTTTTACAAAAATAGATTTGAAAGCAAATGGGTCAGAGCCCGAAAGTGGAAATCATTTTAAAAACAGCAAGTGTTTTAATAACATTTAAAATATTAAATGAAAAATACATGTTAGGATGTGCACTCACATGAAATTCTCACCTCTCGACTACATGTGCACTCCTAACGTACCATACCCATCTAAGTATCATACCTATCTAACCAAACCGTAATAAGTTCTACCCCTTACTACTCGATTTCCATTTTACATTCTAGCGTTATCAAAACAATAGAGGACTTTACTTAAACTCAGATTCTCAATTGGTAATACAATTCATTATCAATTAACCCGTTATGTTTTCTCAAAACATTACCATAATTATATTCACAATAATAACATGAAAGTTCCCATTAATTAAGTGTACATTATTCACATCATTAATATACAATACAAGCACCCCGAGACTAAGATGTGGTGCACACATACTCTGCTATCCATCCCGGTACATCACGTACATAAGGATCACGCATTCCAAATCTCTCAGGAATCGTTCTCAGATAACAACATCACAAGTAATGGAGGCGAACACAGTCACATCACATGGGTCACGCACATACCTACGCTCCCACGATCAGCAGACTTATTAACATCCCAATAAGTCCTTCTCTGACCTATGTTCATCGAGGTAACCAATCTAAATCCGGGCAACACAAGGATTAGAAGGCCCTTAGCGAACGTAAACCTCCCGTGATAGCAAGTATGGTAGGTATGTCATACACATAAAATCAATACATATACTAAGTATGCACACATCTTAGTAATCACCATAATATGTTGGTGGTACCCTTCTCATTTTTGTACCGACATATAATACTACACAATTTATATGTTCCCGGTTAGTATAATAAATTAGGCCGTCAATAGTTCTCGCACCGTAATAGACTCTCACGTCCTATTCCATAATTTCCCTTAGGTTCAAACTACACTTCTAGGTGTTACTCCTCATTATACCTCAAATGTCCCTACTATATCAATCAATCAACAAGGGAGTGTGATCTCTACCATTAAGTAAGGTTACGGGACACGCGAAATCAAAACAGGCTAAAAAGCCCAAACTGTCAGCTCGTTAGAAGTCTCGTTCGAACGAGGCTATTCGAACGAGAGTTTGTTCGAACGAACTGGGCCTTCTAACGATATCTCGTTCGAACGAAAGTTTTCGAACGAACATCCCTCTCGTTAGAACCCAAACTGTCAACTCGTTAGAAGCTCGTTCGAACGAGCTCGTTCGAACGACCTGGGCAGGTCTTCTAACGAGTGGCCAGATTCGAGCCCAGAAATTTCTATAACGTTTTTCCAACTTTTCTTTCTCTCCAAACTCATCTAAACATTAATCCAACCATTGTACATGGGTTCCAATCATTCCTAAACATACTTAGGTTATATATTAACGTTTATACAGGGCCAAATCTTCCTAATCATCATAGAATCATCAAATCCCTTCATTCATCCCCAAATTATATGAACATGAACCCTAATATTTTTAAATCCCCAATGGGTCTAATTAAATCCGTTTTTGTTTCATCCAAAATATATTATCATCAGATTACTCACCTGCATACAATTCTACATGCAATTCCTCAATAGATTCTTAAATCTCTACCTCCAATTAAATGGGTTTTCATCATACTCCAAGAACAATACAATTTATTTGAATTTCCTACGCATGGAAGAAGCATTCTCTGCAAAATAATGAAATTAAACCACTTGCCTTATTTGAATCTCTGATTTTGATGTCGATTTGATGGAGTATTCTCTCTCTCTCTGCATAATCCTTCTATCTCTCTCTCTACAAGCCTTCTTTTTCCAAGTGCTAAAGGTGGCTAGGGTTTGCCTTAGGAATTTGGAACAATTCTAATAAGCCCTGTAGTCCAATAAGTCTTAAGATGTGGTTAGTGGGTTTAGTGGGAAATTTCCAAGTCAGCTTTTTAATTCCTAATTTTCGTAGGTTTTAATTCCCAAAAATCCAAAATTACCAATCTACCCTTATACGTTGCCGGCATGGCCTAAAAATGCCCCGGGACCCAAACTAAACCCCCGGCTAGTGTTTTCTGACTATTTCAACCCTTCCGGACACGTTGGCGCACTCAAAATGACCATACGGTTTATATAAATAAAATTCACTTTTTTAATTATCATAATTATATTCCATGACGCGACTGTCACACGCGTCTCAACAAAATTTCCAAATTTCCGTATTTCATCTCACGACAAATTTCATAATTCAATATTCATATATAATCAAATATACACATTATAATCAAATACCAACTCGCATCTCGCTAGTATTTTAATCCGGATTAATTTCCAATTAATACGCATTTAATTCAATTAATCCCATAAATAAATATCACGAAAATACGGGGTATTACAGCTTGTATAAACTATCTAATCTCTGGGGAAAAAGAAAAGATCCAAGAAACAAAAAGTAGTATAGAAAAAATAGTTTAGCTTCTTTAATCTAAAATTTATTGTTCACTCTTATTTTTTTCCCTAAACTACAGAAGTAGATAAATTGATAGATAAAGAGAGAGATACTCTGAGGAATCTGAGTCTTGGAGTCATTGTCTTGGGCAACGATAAGTACCACATAATTTAACTTAACCTCGATTTAGATAGTTGATAATATGATAGACTTATTAGAGTTGTTTTTGGTTATCTTATATGAGGCAGATGTTGGTACTCTTTTGCATTATATAGGCTATGTTTGGGACCCCTGAATTTGAATTGGAGTCTTATATATGAGTTTTAAATTGTAATTACTGTTTCTCCAAGTACAGTTCAAGAGCATGAAGTATTTACACTGGATGAGATTGTGTTTAGGAAAGTAGTTCGAGGTTAAACTCTAAAATACTCACCCACTCTAACCATTGTCTAGCTACATCGCGACATCAATAATTATATTATTTTTGTAAATGAATAATTGGTTTTGTGGTTAGTGTTTGTTTGCAATTAAATTACTATGTTCAATTGCAAGAAATTAATTATTTGTTTTATTATTGAGCAAGAGGGTAAGGTCAATAAGTTCAAGGCGCGATCTGAAGATGAACATTTATTCCCTGGTTGAGGATGATAAGACTGTGTAGAAGGTTTGGGATAATGCCTAGGTGAATGCTCCGAGAAATTAGATTATGTATAGAAGTTTCATTTTAATGCATGCTGGGATGGAGACTTATAGGCAACATAAGTTACTAAGGATTCCTTCCTTAGTAACTTTGACACAAAATCAGTTGTATAAAATATGAAAATAAGATTAATTTTTAATTAAATATAACTTTACACGGGACCATTGTAGGAGGCACTAACACTTTGCAAGGGACCATTGTAACACGTAAGAACTAACCATGTAGTCACGGGATTTTCGATTGGAGAATATGATGATAATTTGAAAATATTTCGTCTTTGGCTTAAAAAATGCCGTCAGCGGGTGAAAACATAAAGCCACACCCAAACGGCCCCATAAAAGATACAAACACCTCACACGGGACCAGTGTAACTCCCATGAACTGATCCCGTAGTCACGGGACTCTCGGTTTGAGAATATGAGAATAATTTGAAAATATTTAGATTAGGCTTAAAAACATGTTGTTAGAGCGTGAAACCCCAAACCAGTCGCCAAATGGCTTCATAAGAGGCACAAAAACCTGGCACGGAACAAATATGACACGTACTAATTGACCGCATAGTCACAAAACTCCCGATTTGAAAATATGATGATAATTTGTAAATACTTAAGCATATGCTTAAAACATGTCATATGCATAAACACTTCGCATGAGACCAATGTAACTCATAGGAACTAACCGCGTAGTCACAGGACTCTCGATTAGAGAATATGACCTTACTTTACAAATATCTAGACTTAGACTTAAAAACATGTCGTTCAAACTCAAAAACCCAAAACAACCCCCAAACAGTCCCGTAAGAGGCACGAATACCTCGAACGGGACCAATGTAACTCATAGGAACTGACCCCGTAGTCACAGGACTCCCGATTTGAGAATATGATGATAATTTGCATATATTTAGATATAATCTTAAAAACACATGTTAGAGGGAGAACACCCAAAATAATTCCCAAACGGCCCCATATGAGGCATGAATACCTTGTACAGGACCAATGTAACTTGTAGGAACTGACCGTGTAGTCACGTGATTCCCGGTTTAAGAATGTGACGATAGTTTGAAAATATTTAGACTTTGGCTTAAAAATAAATCGTTAAAGGTGAAAACCCAAACCAGCCCCCAAACGGCTCCGTAAGAGGCATGAACACCTCGTACGGGACCAGTGTAACTCGTACGAACTGACCCCATAGTCATGGGACTCTCGATTTTGGAATATGACGATAATTTGAAAATATCTAGATTAGGCTTAAAAATAAGCCGTTAAAGGATGAAAACTCAAACCAGCTCCCAAACGATCCCGTAAGAGACATGAACACCTTGTACGGGACCAATGTAATTCATAGGAACTGATCGAGTAGTCACGGGACTCCCGGTTTCATAATATAACGATAATTTGAAAATATCTGGATTAGGCTTAAAAATAAGTCGTTAAAGGGTGAAAACCCAAATCAGCCCCCAAACAGCCCCGTAAGAGGCACTAACACATCGCATGGGACCAATGTAACTCATAGGAACTGAACACGTAGTCACAGGTCTCTCGATTTTAGAATATTATGATAATTTGAAAATATATAAATTAGGCTTAAAAACAAGTCGTTAAAGGGTGAAAACCCAAACCATCCCCCAAACGGCCCCGTAAGAGGCATGGACACCTTGCACGGGACCAATGTAACTCGTACACAACTAACCGCGTGGTCACGGGTCTCTCAGTTTGAGAATATGACGATAATTTAAAAATATCTAAGATTAAACTTAAAAACAAGCCACTAAAGGGTGAAAACTCAAACCAGTCCCCAAACGGCCCTATAAGAGGTACTAATAGCTCGTATGAGACTAATATCACTCGTATGAACTGACCATGTAGTCACGAGACTTCCAGTTTGAGAATATAATAATAATAGTAACTCATATATGCAATTTTTTTATCTTGAATAAGATTTTTTTTTAAAATTACTTAGTTACTAATAACATATCTTTTTTGTGTTCTATTTTTTACAGGATAATAATCAATCGCTAGCTTTTATCCACGTGGAACACGCGAAGAAGTCAATTGTTTACAACAATGGGATTTTTATTTAATTTCATTAATATTTAGGATTTTATTTTTTGTGTTATGGCCGTGTAGGCTTTAGTAGTTTTATTGTTAACTTTTATGGTCGTGCGGGCTTTTGTAATTTTATTGTTATATTGTATGGTTGTGCGGGTTTTATATTGACAGATTTTATATTAACATGTTTTGTAATGTCCAGAAAATAGAGGAAATGTTGCCCAATTTTTTTTATGTGGGAACTATTAACACTTGTAATATTTTGAAGTTTGCATGTACATTAGTTTATCAATAACGTGCGGGATTCGCAATTTGTGAATTTTCTTGTTTTTTTTTGCAAATAATAAACATTATTCCTACCAGATTTGGAATTTGTTGATTTTCCAGATTTGTTTTTAAATATTTTTTTTACTAATAGAAAAATCTGGCAGGTTTAAAACCGTGCCAAATTGTAAAATTTGAGTAGGCTTATAAAACAATTTGGCACGCTTTATAATCGTGCCAGAAAATGAGAAATCTTGCATGATTTAAACTGTGCCAAAAGTGTGTCAGCTTCAATATCTAGCACAGTTTAAAAGCGTGCTAGATTAAAATCCGGCACGTTTTAAAAGCGAACCAAAAGCATGCGAGATTGGGCAATCTGACTCAGTTTTAAACCGTGCCAGAAAATCTGGCACCCTTGATTCTGGCACGATTTTAAACCGTGCCAGATTCCTGTTTTTGGCGTAGTGTAAAATTCCCAACTGATTTTAAAATTCAGGCTTGAAGTTCCCAATTACTATTATAACTTTGGGACATGAAGTTACCTAATTATTATATGAACTTGAAGTTCCCAATACTACTTATAATCGGGGCTTGAATTTCTCAATTACCCTTTAAATTTAGGATAAATTCCAAATAAAATATGTACTAAATTGGAACTTGATGTTTTGACTATTCATATATTAGGGTAAGGGACATTAAAGATCTCTAAATAATTTAAAATTTGGACCTGAAGTTCCAATTATTTTTTAGATGAAACCTGAGGTTTTGACATAGTGTGGTGGGGATTTTAAAATCCTAAGATATTAATAAAATTGAACTCTAAGTTTAATTATATTATTTGTTGAACTCGAAGTTCTCACAAATAAAGTTTTAGCAAACTTGAGATAGTATTGAGACCGAAGTTTAATACTTGGACTTGAAATCCCAAATATTTTTAAAGCCCTCATCAATCCTAAAATTTTGACATAATAGGGAAGGGACTTTAAAGTACCTAGGCTTAATAAAATTAAACGTAATGTTCAATTAATTTATATTTTGAACCCAAAGTTCTAATAAACAAATAAAAGAACTTGATGTTCTCTTCGTTTAAATTTTTGAAACTGAATTTGTTGAATCACTTCGACCTAATCATTATTGTGACTAGAAGTTCAAAAATTATTATTTATACTTAGGGTTAATTCTCCTAGTTATTATCAAAAAATAAAATAAAATAAAATTTGAGACACGAAGTTCTCAGAATTTGGAGCCTAAAGCTCCCATATACGAATTCCCAAAATCAAAAGAGGAAGTTTTGATTATTTAGGGTAGGTAAATAAATGTTCCATGAACTTTAATGTCGAACGTTTGTAAACCAAATTGAACTAAAAGTTCAACAATATTATGTGTGGGCCTAAAAGTTTTCACAAATAATCGAGAGAACTTGAAGTTCTTAACTAAATTTTATATGAACCCGAAGATTCACAATTGATCTAAAATAAAACGCAAAGTTCTACACTATTAGATAATTTTTGTCGAAGATATTACGCATTTAGTTAGAACTTATTAGATTAATATTTAATATTAACACGTTAATAGTGTAGCATTATCTTTATATTTTTATTAAAGTAGATATTAGTTAATGGATTGATTCACATTTTTTGACAATGATTATATGATTAGTGGATTGAATTTCAATTTATAGTTACTCATGTTAAAAGTATGGATCCTTAAATAATAGTAAGCAATAATATTTGTCCAGTAGACACTGAAGCAACTCACACTAAAATGAAAAACTATTTTTTTTCATAACTTGGTATGTGATATAGTAAAAGTTTCAACCATAGTTGAACCTAAGTCTCCAGAAGAGTCTATGTGATATTGTTATGTCCTGCCCACTCATTCATATGTGATGAGTTATATGAAAGTAATTACTTAAGAAAATTACTTCTCTTTATGAGCATACAAATACATGAGTACCATATTAATTAATAAATGTAATTTTGCATTACTTCTAGTGTTCAAAGCCAAAATCTTACACTAGCAAATAATCCTTTCATTGTTCATGTGATTGTACTATACATTATTTATTCTGTAAAATTGAACTTTGAAATGAGCCTAAAGCGTCATGGTTTAACTATTTGATATTATACAATGATCAATCTATGATAACTATTTTTATCACAATGGTATATATATATGGTGTATGATTTACCCTATATTAAATCATTGACAAATGTAGTGTTTCTAGTATATTTTACAAAATTGTATTTTTATGAGACCATCTTCCCGCCATTAGGCGGATGGAAGAACGTACCTGAAGTATAAATTGTTCTTGAAGAATGGCGATAATTATCATGAAATACTTTCACATTGTCTAATAGAATCCCCCGTATCGTTCAATGAAAAATTAAATTGAATAATGATATTGAAACATCAAATGATTATAAAGCTTAAAGTGTTAGATGTAGTCACGTGTATTAGATGCAAATGTGCTTACCAAGATCATTGTTCCATAAGGACAAAATAAATTTGACATCAAATAAATTTAATGCACGATATAAGTATGGCAAACCTATAGATCCCAACTACTTGACTCCCTAGTAGTGGAGGTTAAATAAAATTATGCCCAGATGACGTTCTAGAAGAGGCTATATAAAAAGCGCAAGAAGAGGTTATGAATAAAAGGACACCTTTCTTTAAAAAAAACAGTAGAGGTTATTATCTATAAAAAACACAAGGTCATAAAGTGACTATAAAGCCCCTGAAGTAGGAAATGTACCTAATTTATACATATACAAGAGAAAGGTAGAATCACAAACGATGATCATCGAAGATATAATTATATATGTTATATATATACAAAAATAAAAGGGCAATGATAAACATCCCGTACTTTAAATGAATGTAGATACAAAATATATTATCCAAAAGTGAGAATATGCTATGATGGCATAATTCGAGACTTAAAATAAACGTGGTTTATTCATACCTATAGTATAAACCCCATGAGACGTTAAACCTAAAGGTTACAAATGTACGTTTATAAGAAAGTGATGATATAAATTCACTAAAATGTACAAGACCTATGGCAAAAGGTTTTCAAAATAAATCTAAAATATATTATATTGGAACATACTATCCCGTTACGACTGTAAAAACTTTTCAGACATCTGACTAGCTTAGAAGTTTTTGAAATATATTTTATATGAGACTTATGAATATTATAACCATTTATTTATACGAGACTTAAACAAAGAATACTTAAAAAATTCCACAAGGATTTTCTTTGCTTGAAGAAAAATCAAGCAGTACGTACTCCATTCAAATAAGCATTGATTGAATAACTTAAAGCAAGTCGAAAGGATATAGGTACAACCGTCTTAATAAATACTTGTCTAAATAAAGGAATGAAATAATTTAATTTGTCAATGACATTATACAAATATATATTTAAAGGATTTCTCTTGAAGAGCTCGATTAAAATACAAACTACCCAATTAGAAGGAATTAAAAACTAATTGACCTTGGGGCATTTAAATATTGTCTCGACCTGTAGATCGAGAATAATATTGGTTAAACACTAATTCATCAATTAAATGGATTGAAAAGTCCTTAAATACTTTATCATATATTAAGCACACCATTTTTTCATTCTCATGATGTCTGATTTTTGGATATTAAAATATTCATATCATCCTAAAAAGGAGGAGAAATATAAATTTGGTCCAAAAGTACCATATTTCATGATTTATAGCATTGTTAAGTTTGGTCTAGAAGTATCGTACATGTACGTTATTAGTATATTGCTATATATAATCGGACATCGTATTCACATTATATATATTGGAAAGAATTAATTAACATTAACATGAAAGCATGGAGCAAATACCACTCATATTATGTGAAACATTCGTGGAATTATTGGTGTGATACTTTTAAATCTAATGATCCACGTATAGTTAGATATATTTTTAACCGATCAAAAGGCACTGGGTTGGTATCGAGCACATCTTAAGATTCCTATATGAAACCACTGACATGGATTTATTTTATTCTCATAATACTAATGGATCCAAGTTAGATGGCTATGAAGATTTTAGATATCACGTTGATCCTCATAAGGGGCGATCTCATATGGGTTACATATTTCTTATTGATAACACTATTATTTCTTGGAGTTCTACAAAACAATCTTTAGTAGTTAGTTCTTCTAACCACTCTGAAATTTTATCTCTTCGTAAAGCAAACCATGAATGCATATAGTTGAGATCTTTTATTTAGTATATTCGTAGTTTTTGCCAATTACTATCCATTATAGATATTGCAAGTGTTATCTATGAAAACCACGCAATATGTATAACACAAATTAAATAAGGACTCATCCAAAGAGACATAACCAAGCACATTTCAACAAAGTTTTTCTTCATTAAGAAGCTTTAGAAGAAAAATGAGAATGAAGTCATGCAAGTTTGTTCAAGTGATAATCTAGCTAACATTTTCACAAAGTCACCACCGAAGGCAGCATTTCAAAAGTTTGTGTACAATATTGGAATGAGTCGACTCCGCTAACAGACAAAATTGAACATATAGATCAGGGAGAGCATCTTATCTGGTGGACATGTTATTTAGGACATATGTGTGATGTACTCTTTTTACTTTGGCTAGCGTTTATCTCACTTAGTTTTTCTAGTAAAAGTTTGAACAAGGCATCATTAAGCACGTCCAACACCGATTCAACGATCACAATATTCGTACTCTTTTTCCCTAACTTTGATTTTTTCCCAATGGGTTTTCTTTAGTAAGGTTTTAATGAGGAAGCAATCATTAAATGGTGAAAATGGTGTACATAAAAGGGGGATTGTTATAAATATTTGTATTTGTCATATTTAAGTGGATGACCACTCCTATTAGGACTCAACCAACTGGTACTATAAATAAGGGATGACCTCCCATTATTGTTATACTAATTAATGTGAAGTTTTTCCTCCTCCTAATATTGTCTCTATACTATATTTCTCTTTAACAGGCACATGTTTTTGAATTAAATAATAAGTTATATAAGATATACATTTTTAGATATAGTCTATATTATTGGCATTCGTTGCTATGATAAATTAATTGCTGGGAAAATTCATATTAACAATCTCGAAATATGTGAGCGGGGAATCAAGTTATTAAATTTGTCTGCCTATAATGATAAACTAGCAAGTAATGGTTATTAACATAGTCATTGAATTTTTTACAATGTGATTCTGATTGAGCGTTTTAACAACTGCTTTAAAGATAGTAGAATCTAATCATAAATCCATTTAAGATTTTATTATGATTGTGAGATTGATGTTAAATAAGGTAATTGTGTCTTAAACGGACAATGTGAAGTCACTCCTCATATAATTATGGAAGTTTGAATTAACATAATGTGCCCATTGTATGAAATTGAATTAACCAATTGATTATTAATAAGATACATATTCTGATGTAATATAATTAATATATAGATAAGGAATTTATCTATTTGGTGAAAGTATTAGTATTATAAATGTCCTATTAAAATAATAGGATGTCATAATGTTAGTTGGATACCAACCAAGGGACGCATAAAGATATATGGGAGAATAATACCATTGAAAATATATCGATTGCAAATGAGAAAGGTCAAGTACAGTATTAATAATGGTAGAAGTTATGTTCTTTATTGATATCAATCTCATTAATATTAGAATTTTGGGTGTACCTACCTAAATGCAAATAGTATTATCAAAGATAGGAACGGGTATTATGAATAAATATTAACTAGTTGTGCAAGTAAAAGAAATAGAATGGCTATGAAATGTGTTGCTACATATAAAGTTGTGGCCACAACGGGTTCCGTTTATTTCTTTGTAAGTTAAGTAAGAACTTAATAGATACTTTCATTAAAAGAATCTAGAGAGATTTTGTGAAAGATACATCTAGTGGATTGAGACTAAAACACATTTTCTAAAATCACCAGTAATGGTAACCTAACTTTGTAATAGAACTACAACTATTCCAAAGTTTAATGGGTAGTAACAAATACTGACAAATGATTGTTTCTGCACTGAAAATATTATATTGTTCCTTTTAGGATATTCAGTGAAATTATTACGAAAAGAGGATAAGTTATAAACTCTTAATAAAGTTCAAATATGGAATTTATATCTAAAGTAGCAAGGACATGTAAAGAAATTTCACCTATGTGAACATAAGAAGTGATGCCGCTTCTGGCAAGAGTTTGAGTTTGATGCTGTAAATGTTTATGATACTAAGATAGAGCACAAGGTCATAATATTACTAACTTATATAATGCCATCTCATAAAAACTGAGATATATCATCCGTGATATATTTCTTATGTTAATATATTAAGACAATGTTTAATGCACAATATACCTATGTCTTAGTTTTCACTTTGAAACACACTCGCTAATTGAAGGTTTAAATTGAAAAATACCTTCTTATATTCATGAGTATATCAAATGAAGAAATTGACGAAATATTACAATCTACCGGGGGATTGTTAGAGAGATTGTAGTATTATATGAAGAAAATAAAGGAGAAAATAGATAATAAGTGAGAAGATGTGTCAATTCATGAATAAATATGTCCCTTAGACACGGGTCATTTTATAAATATGCGTAACCTTTAAATTGTATATATTTATGAATCAACATGACTATTAGTATTAGTATAATGTCTATTTATGAAAAGACATAAATGGCTCCAACCATTTTGTTATTATTAAATTGTGAAATAATTCTCTCATCTTCTCTCTTATTTCTCATTCAAACACTGAGTGTTAGAGGGAATTCTTTAGGATTCCTAACTAAAAATTTCATTGGATTGTTGTATCTTGGAGGTAATTTGCCTAAAAACCGAATAACAAACTCTTGTAGTAGGGGCACATAAAACCTTAAGGAAAGTAATTCTTCACGCCTAAATCCACCACAAATTTATTTTTCAATAATTACCTCCTTTCATAAAATTCACCTCTCAATTGGAATGGACTAATTATTGGAAAATTATCGTTTACTCGTTCTTATTCTGCTAAATTCAACAAATTATCTGTCCAATGGCCCAGCTGAATTTTTTGTGAAAACCAATGGCCTCGTACAAAGATGAGAGGGGTTGAAGTGTAAATGGTCCATTAAATTACCATAAAACTCCATCGTCCTGGATCCATATTGGGGATGAACTATATTAATAATTTTCAAGTTATTTGTAGGATCAGAAAGGATTGTTATCGGCAATAGTTATAAATTTTAACCTATAGGAGTATTGAATTGATTCAATAATTTCTTGGAGACTAATTGATTCTGAAACAATTGGTCAAATTAGTTAGGATGTTTGCTCATTCATTTCTGCTTCCCCAGCAGAGCTCGCTGGGTGTGTGCAAGAGATGTGATCTATGCTCGGGATGGAAGGGAGCTGGAGTAATAAAAGAAGTCTGGCAATTCCCATGAATGACATGTACCAGTCATTTGGGTTACAAAAACCATGACAAGATCCTTGGAGTGTCTAAAATGTAAAGCTGTATTTAATTTATCTTACCCTAAATGATCTAAATTTTGATCTCAGGTCTCGTGAATTGCTTATTACATTTTCAAGATTTCTAGCAATATTACATCGAGTCGTCTCAACTTTTTCATTAAAATTTTGCCAACATGATATAAAGGACATTCATAGATGAGCTTGAAGCATTGTAAATTGTAATGTATATACGCTTTCTCTTATACACTTCGATATTCTATGTTAGGATGTTGGATTCTCTGTCATATGAATTTCTGGAGCCCAAAACCTGGGGTTGATTGTCTAGCTAAATTTGGAGTGACAAAGTTTACATTTGAGCCTTTGAATGATCTTAGGGTCTGTTTTTTAATTTCAATTTCATTTGGTACAGTTCATGCAGTATCTCGTAATGTCATTTTACCAATATACAGTTAGTAGTTCAATTGAATGGAAAAAACTTCATGGTTTTCTCATTTTTAACACAAACATCTTCAAAATTGGCAATTTGAAGTCTCACATTTGTCTCATTACCTGTTACCAATGTTTACATGTAGTGCCATTGTGAGACAGTTCTGGAGGTGTAGTTGGTCCACCTTTTTTACCCGCAATATATCAAGCTTTTATCCAAATGTCCGATATGGTCTTTGATATGTATATATATTCATTTTTTTTACCTGAATCTTGAAAGATTTGACAAATGAGATGGCTGATTCAAAGCTTAACACAAAATGGCATCAGAAGTCCAAAAGGTAAGGTACATAAGCAATTTAATACTCGCTCTTCTTTGATTAAGGCAGGCGGGGTGGTCTTGTACGTGTTATGTTTTGTCCCCCGTGTGTTAGCGTGGAAGTATATAATTATGATGATATGTTTGATAAAAGGTAGACATATAACGCACAAAAAGCTTATCGTGGTCAAATATAGAAATCGATGCCTATTTCTAATTTCTAATTTCTAATACAATTAATTATGGCAAATACAAGTGTATTAATTATTGTCTAATGGTTGAACATCTGGAATTAAGTAAGCTTTCACGAATTCTTTTTAATGGAAAGGTTTCTCCACAATGTTGTGGATCAAAGCCTGCCTTTGTTTTTGTCTTCATTCGCTGTATAAAAATTTGGTCCTCGTGCAAATTCTAATTCTTCATTAGGATCTCTTACAATTTGTATTTGAATTGCAGTTGGCTACGAGTTTTAGAATTTGATTGGGAATCATCATATTTGTTTATGATAATTTTTTGGGACATATACCAAATAGTCCCTCGGACATTTTTTAATACCCATTTAGTCCAAACTTTTTTATTTTGCCTCAAAAAGTCCTTTGCCACATATTTTGGAGAGGGAGTGCCGCTGGCGCGGACCTCTAAAAATAAGAGGATATTGAGTGCTTGAGGGACTAAATGGGTTAAACTAAAAATATGTGTCCTTTTTAAAAAATATATATTTATAGTAGGGACTATTTAATAATTGACCCTAATATTTATGCTAGTCACTCGTATGTATTGTTTTCAAGCTTACTTAATTCAATTCAACTCAACAAGGCTTCTTTTCAATTATTTACGATCGGATAAATGAAACCTATTTTTCTAATATGCTCTGTATTTCTTTATAATATTTCACTAAGTCAATTTAAGCTTACCTCTACTACTTGCGTTACAATAAATATTAATTAACTCACACTTTTTTACGGGGGCATCCATTAGTTTACGCATGACATGTCCAAAACATTTAGGCCGATTTTCGCTCAATTTATAATCTATAGGAGCTACTTTGATCGTTTCAAGAATTTGTTCATTTCTAATTTTATCCTTTCGAGTTTTACCACAAATCCATCTTAATATTCGCATCTCCACCACTGTTATCTTTTACACATTTTAGTTTTTGGTTGCCCAACAATCTGTTCAATATACATGACAGATCTAATGGCGATCCTATAAAAAAATTTCTTTAACTTCAAAGGTATATGCCGATCATATAATACGTCTTTAGCACATCTCCACTTCACCCAACCTGCTTTAATCCTATGACTAATATCATCACTAATATCATAATCGTTTTGGATAATCTAGCATAAATAACAAAAATGATTATTTCTAGGTATCTTTTAACCCTTCAACTTCACCACATCCTCATTTGTCCTCCTATTATTACTAAAATTATACTTTACAGATTCTGTTTTAGTTCTGTTTATTTTAAATCATCTTGTTTCTAGAGTTTCTCTCCACAATTTCAATCTAGCATTAATCATCGTCTTTCTCTCGTCCATTAAAATAATAACATCTGCAAATAGCATACATCATGGCGCCTCATATTATATTTGTCCAGTCAACTCATCCATAACAAGAGCAAAGAAATAAAGACTTAGTGTTGGTGCAAACCTACAGTAATTGCGAATTCGCTACTTTCTCCAATTGACGTTCTTAATATAACTATGGCTCCATGATACATATTATTGATCACATCAATATAACTACGAGTCACTCATTTTCTATATAAAATTCACCATATTATATCTCATGGTATCCTATCATATTCCTTGTCAAAATCTATAAAAACAATTTGAAGGTCCTTTTGTTTCTCCCTATGCATCTCCATTAATCTCCTCAATAAATAAATAACTTTCATTATTGACTTTCCAGGCATAAACTCAAACTCATTCTCAGATACTGTTGTTTTCAATCTCAATCTATATTGAGTCACTCTCTCCCAAAGTTTCAATATGTGACTCATTAACTTAATAGCATAATAATTTGAATAACTTTGTATGTCTCCTTTATTTTTATAAATAGGTAATGAAACACTCTTTCTCCATTTATCAGGGATCCTATTAGTAACTATAATTCTATTAAATAATTTTGTAAACCAAGAAACTCCTTCCTCCCCTAAACAGTTCCAAACCTCATTAGGGATACAATTGAAAAACTTGTTTACAAGATTAGTAACAAAAGTTATAAGTTGAGTAAACTGCGAAATAAACTCGTTGAACAAAACTCTTTTCAAAATAAACACTAGATGTGTTAAAATATTTTTCTTAATATGTTCTCTAGATTCATTAGTTTGATTACTGTAGGTTTTTAAAACTAAAAACGTTCAATTAATTCTTTAAGTGCGATAATGTTCACCAAAGCAATTAAGAAGATTCAAACAAATTAGACAAAAAATGTTTAACATTGTAAAACCCTAATAATCACACGGCACAAGTTACAGCACAAAGCATGCAAATACAAGACCTAAATCTAAGTTCAGAATGTTACCTACACGAGTTTCCTCCACTCTCAAAGGCTTCTGACTTGATATAGTCTTCCTTCCCGCAGCTTCCTTGCTTTGTCCCTGTCCTCTTTGATTATAGCAGCTCCAACAAACAAAATATCTCACCAAGAACCACAACTCCTAAGTGTTCGTGTGAGAGTTATAGTGTTTGTGAATTAAACTAAATGTAATAATGCTTCTCACCCTCTCAATCAATAATACAAGCAATATCATATGAATTACAAGCCACTTCTATATGCTATGCCAGTAATTTCAAATGTGCTTTGAACAATATGACTTCAAGAATTTTTCAGATCCGTCACAACAAAATATCTCAATTTTTTGTTTCAAACCAAAATTATTTATATTCAAACAAATTTCACAAAATGTGAAATAAAATTTTGAAACAAAAAATATTTCAAATCTAAGAATATACACAAAAATTCAGAAGTCAAATTTCATAAAACAAATTTGAGATTACTATCGTGTCTCAATCGGCAACAACAACAAAATAAAATGATCCAAGAAAGAAATAAAGAACCAACAAAAATATAATCTACGAACTATATGGTTATTAGAGAGAAAAATTGTTGAAGAAGGTCTTTAAACTTGAGTCAAACCACCAATACCCCAAACCAAATAAACCCTAAACAATTTAATCTCTTAAAAGGGTTTACTGTTTATTGAAATTGAAAGAGTGGTATTTGGGTTTGAAAAGTATATAACTCGATTGTTCTCTTCTCTTTCTACGCTCTCTGATTTTCTCTCTTGCTCACTCTCTGAGCTCTCTAATGGAAATGCCGAGCTGCTCTCGGTTTCTCTCTCTATGGTACCGACCCCTTCTTCTTCTTAACCAACTAAATTAAAACCCTAAAGCATCATATATATATATATATATATATATATATATATACCAACAACAAAAGATTCTAGAAGGGTCGATTACTAGCAGACGGCATGGATCTGCTCTCGTCGAACGACTATAAATCCAATGGTCTGAGAGTAAGCAAATTAGGGTCGATAAAGAGAAGATTATGGATTGGCTTAAATAGATAGCCTTGGATCGAGAAGGGTTTTTACAAACGAACGGCTGAGGCGTGGTTTTTTTTTTCAAACGGACTGTTACGATCGCAACACGAGACGAGGCAGGCTTGATCTGTGTAAGAAACGCAAACAGCTTAATGGTTGTATGGGAAATACATGGATTGAGGTAGAATAAGGGATATGGACCGTAGATTGAATCAATAGTCACGATCAAGGCTACATCTCAGATTGACAAATGCGCACAAGCTGTGATAAAAAAAATATTTGGCTAAAACAACTCGACATCTTAGTTTTTTAAAGAAGCATGAATCGCACGCGAGTTTTTTAAACAGTTATGAACAATTCAATTTGCACCTCAAAGGTTTCAAACGATTTTGAAAATTAAAATTTCAACTCCCAAATATGCCACAAATAGAATTTAAATTTTAACCTCTAACATTATAAAATCATATTTTTAATTAAATAAATATTTTAAACGATTAAAAAAAAAGTTCTAAGGAGGATAAAAAAATGTTTAACGAGGTCTTAACACCAATGAAAATTGTGCACACATAAAACCGTATATATAGTGTATGTGTCCTAATTGTGGTTCAAGAATAGTACTTACCTTATTGTGTCGTATTGAAGTGCTTGGACTGGGATTCCCTTTTTTATAAAGCTTGATGCCTTTTTGAGATAGAGTAACTCGGAAAAATCTAATCCTATTTTTTCTCGATATCCAAACTAGTTGGAACTCCTATATGGAACAGACTCAAGTAAGTCAACTGTTAGGACATAAATTTCCAATTGAGTCCCTATAGTGTTTTGACTTAATTCCGGGAATAAAACTGTGTTTATGTCATAGGGAGATTTTATTTTGTCATGATCCCACTTGGTCTATGACGTATTGACGAAATTGAAGACGTTGCGGCAAAGCTTTAAAGAAATAGTCATGCCAATGTTTAATTGGTGAAAGTTTACTCATCTTCAAGTTATTTTCATTCCGAGATCACTCAGGTATGAATGCGTACAATTAATGGTGCTCGGAATTATTTTTATAAAGATAAGGATGTATTTTTATAAAGAAAAATATTTTCAAATGTTTTAAAAAGTGTTTTAAAGGTTTACACTACTTTTTATTCCGATAAGCTCAAAAATGAGTTTGACTAATTTGGATCTCTTTTAAAAGAGACATTTTAAACAAAAATTCAAAGAAAGTCAAACTTCGCAGCGTCATTCAAACAACATGTTAGCTCGTTCGAGCGAGATGCCTATATCGCGCGAACGATGTGGCAATCTCGTTCGAGCGACACTATTTTTGAGGCGGTGTTTAAATCTTATTTAAAGTGTGTTTCTATAAGAGCTTCATAAGTGTGCATATGGAAAAAACAGTTTATCATCCAGTACGTGTTTGCACATGTTTTCTAAGGTTTAAAAAGATTAACACATCCTTAGAGTTTGCAAAGATCCGAGGTATCATTCTTATATGTTTACGTGATCTTTCTTTACCAAGAAGTTTGTTCTATCATTGAACATAAAGGATTTTACGGTGAAGAAAAGAGAAGGACTTCTTGTTCGACATCGTAGATGAATTAAAGTCAATCGATGGACACCGAGACATTCGTGGAGTCGAGTGTTGTGGAAATGTATCGTGTAAGACGAAATTTCTACGTGGACACTATTGAAGAACGATATAAGATCAGAAGGAGTGTCAAGACCCGTGGGTATCGAGTCATTGTGTAAGGAAAATCTATCTTCATAAAACCATTGTTTATAGGGATTATCTGTCTTGGGCCGTCCGAGGTTGTTTTCCAGTTTTGGGTTTTTTCCTCATATATCCGGAGTTGTGAGTATTCTTTACTTTATTTTACTTGCTTTAATCGCTAGATGCATGTTTAGGATTAATCAAGATAAAATTGGTTTAAAGTAAGAATTGGGTTTTTCACAACTTAGTTTGGTGCATATTAAAAGTTAGATAATTTTTGGTGAAAATTTGGTTTTATTTAAAACACACATATTGGGCATTTTCATCAACCATATAGTGTGTTCTCAGTCTCCCCCTTTGGATATTGAAGATAAAATTCCCTTGAGTATCCTGAACTCATGGGTAAAAATGAAAAATCCAAGATTTCCTATACAAAAATCTCTATCTACCCATTCCTATCCTAGAACCAAAAATAAGAGAAGAAAATACACTACTCAACTACAATATAGACCAATACCCTAATTAATAGGATAAGCTATACAACCGGGTCTGAAAAAAATACTTGAAAAGGATAAACACTTAATGGCATATTAGTTGAGTTAGTACCAACAAAAATATAGAATGTATCATAGGTACTCAAGTCCTTCTCCCCTAATTTTGCTCAAATATACAACGGGGTGGAAAAAATATAAATCAGGAGAATATGAAATATTATGTCAACATAAGAAATAACATATACAAGGGTAGATACAAGGGTCTCATACATAAAACAAATATTAGGAGGCGTCTTTTGTCATTTGAGAAACGTCCATGCCCTAAATCCTCATAAACCAATTATAAGAGTGCACCTACTAAGGATATGAATGATGTGTTCTGATGCGACATACTTGGGTATCCTTATCGTTCTCTATTTTTAAAATTATTTTTAAGAACTCGTCGAAGGTATGGGATTTATTTTTCATGAATGTGACCCAAGTATATCACGTGTAACCATGCACAATAACAAGTATGTAACTATTACCACGTAAGCTGACAGTTCTACAGGAACCCATAAGGTCCGTGTGGATTAATTCCAAAGGTTTTGTAGTTAAACCATTTTTAACTTTCTTATGAAAAGGTTTACTTATTTTCCCTTTCTGAAAAGGACCACAAATAAGATAAAAAAGAATTTTTTATTTTAGGCAATCCTCTAAAAATTTCTTAAGGAACTTTTCCTACGAAGATTATCAAAATTTATATGTCCCAATCTATTACAAGATTCAGACTTAGGAATGATCGTGTAACAATTATCCGCATTTTTGTTTCCTGTTAAAATTCAATTTCCCTTTCCATCGAGGATTTTGTAATCAGTTTTAGAAAAGGTAACAATATGATTAGAATCACAAAATTGAGATATACTAAGCAGGTTAGCCTTGAGACCTTTAACTAGGAGGACATCATTTAGATTGGGGAGAACTTCCTCACACAATGTTGCCTTACCTATGATCTTAGGAGAAACTCATCACCAAACACAACACTACCTCCAAGAAAGTTTGTTTTGTTTGTTAATTTAGTTTCATCTTCGGTCATATGTTTAGAACATCCAGAGTCAAGGTACCATCTAGACGAAGTGCTTGGTGCCTTAAAAGCAGATATGGCAATGTTTCACTTGAGTTAGGGTAACAGGTCATCTTTTCTAATCCAAATAGGCCTAGTTTTAACAGTTTTATTGGCGTTTGATTTAGAAAAGTTTTGTTGGGTATTTCTAAATGATTTCTTCTTAGTTTTATGTCCTCTCTTCTTTTTATAGTTAGAGTTATGAATGACCTGTCTTGGGAGAACATAAGTATTCCTAGTATTTCTAGAATAGTTAAAACTTGAATAAGTAGGTGTATACACCCTCTTTTGAAAACATTCGGCAATAGAGTCTCCGTAGACATCACAGTATGAAGAGTAGTGGTGTGTGGTGGGCTTGACTTTATTACTAAAGTCTTTGAAAATTGGTTTGTCCCTAATAGGAATGGTCGTCCAAGTGTTATTGGTTTTAGGTTTCTGATTATGATTTCTAATAAGAGGATAAACCTACTTAGCTGGAACATTAGATTTGGGTTGTTGAGTACAATCACTTTGTTTTGCCTTAGAGACATTTTTAAACAATTTTCTTTCTGAGTGTTCTGAGGATTCTGGCCTTGTTTTGCAAAAACAACATTTTCAGGAGAAACATTTTTACTAGTATAAACTTTTTCTCCAAATCCAAAACTCGATTTGTCATCAGAATCAAACTTGCTTCGTACAATAATTTCTTCATAGGATTTATCTTGATTTTCAAAGTGTAAGCATTTTTTAAATACATTTGAAACTTTTTGCTTAGACTCTTCAAGTTCTACCAAGGTAGACTTGTATTTTTGTTCCAAAATATTATTTTTCTCAGAAAGATCTCCTATTTTTGTGGAAAATTCTTCAATTTGTCTCATGGAAAACACATTGTGTTGTAAATTCTTCAGCGTTCTTCTTAATAGTCTAGTTAAGTAAATCAATTGGCTCATTCAGAAGCTTAACCATTTTTTCAAGATGGGCATTTTTCTTAATCGTTTTAGTATATAGCTTATGGAGATCGGTAAGATCGTCATTGGACTCACTATGTGTGTCGTGTGAAGTTTCTCATATATCTCTCATCTCATATATGGAATTCACACACATATAAGGTTTATCGACAATGCTATCAGTTTGACACGCCTTTAAACGATCACTGACGGTGTTGTTTTCATCATCAACAGTCACAACATTTTCAACAATAGATGCAACAATATGAACAATAGAATCATGAGTAGACACACATTCATCATCATCATCATGGAATATGATCCTATCATATAATGACATACGAGACTCATAATTATGGGTTAACTCAATTTCATCTTCATCAGAATCACTCGAGTCGTCCCATGTCATACACAAATTAGCCCTAGTATGGTTGGTAGGATTATTTGGGTATGTATTAGCAAAATGTCCTATTTTTCCACGTCCATAACATTTGACATCTTTCATGTCTATCTTAGGTCTGCTATTTTAATGGGTCCTTTTATTGTCATGTCTTTCATGAGGTCGGTGATTTTTATTACCTTGATAATTTTGTCTGCCTTGTTTATAGGCTAAAGCATTTTTGAATTTGATAATATTTTTGAAATGCTTGCTCGTAAGAGCTATTTGATTGTCAAGGTGATCTAATTTACAATCATCATTCAAGTCAAGGTCAAAGTCTAAGGGACTGACTTTAGGTGAAGTCAATTGAGATGAAAACACAATATCAGATCCACTGAGTCTCTTGTTACGGGTAGTTAATTGTTTTTTGAACTCTAACTCCATATCAACAGTTCTTAATTTTCTACCTAGCAATTTAGGAGTCAGGTTTGGGTCATTCATTTCTTCTATGGAATATCTCTTATTATCAAACATAGTTGGTAATGACTTAAGAATCTTTTGAACGATTTCTTTTCTACTATAGGTTATACCATTTTCATGTAATTTGAAAAAATATCGGTTAACCTAATGTAGAAATCATAAAAGGATTCATTGTCATCCATAATCAGTGTGTTGTACTATTGGACAAGCATTTGTGTTTTTTTGGCCTTAACTCTTTCATAACCCTTATGTTTAGTGACTAGAGTGTCCCAAACCTCCTTAGAAGTAGAGAAAATAGATATTCTTTTAAATTCATGCTCATTAATGGACATGAAGATAGCATTCTTTCCCTTATTATTATCGAGAGACTTCTTTTTCTCTATCGTAGTAAATTTTCTACGAAGTTTCTTAACCATTGTGGAATCATTATCAGACAAGGACTTAATAGGATGTTCATAACCATTTTCAATCATATCCCAAACATCATCACCAAAAGTTCCTTGAATGAAAGCAACCATTCGTACTTTTCAATAGGAAAATTTGTTTCTATCAAAGAGTGGTGGTCGGGAAAGGTAACCTAACTTCTCAAATCATTCATCCATATTTAGAAATGGATTTCGAAAATAATTTCTGGAGTTTTAGGATCAAAATATCTTTTGATAAACCCGCTCTGATACCACTTCAAAAACTTGTTTACAAGATTAATAACAAAATTTATAAGTTGAGTAAACTCTGAAATAAACTCGTTGAACAAACCTCTTTTCAAAATAAACACTAGATGTGTTAACACGTTTTTCTGAATATGTTCTCTGGATTCGTTAGTTTTATTTCCATTGGTTTTTAAAACTAAAAACGTTCAATTAAGTTTTTATGTGCGATAATGTTCACCAAAGCAATTAAGAAGATTCAAGCAACTTAGACACATAATTTTTAACGTGGTAAAATCCTAAAATAAGGTAAACATCCACGGTGACATCTACGCCACAAAATAAAATCCACTAATAATCATACGGCACAAGTTACGGCACTAAGCATAAAAATTCAAGACCTAAATTTAAGTTCAGAACGTTACCAACACGAGTTTCCTCCACTCTCAAAGGCTTCTGATTTGTTTAGTCTTCATTCCCGCAGCTTCCTTGCTTTATCCTTATCCTCTTTGATTATAGCAGCTCCAATAAATAAAATATCTCACCAAGAACCACAACTCCTAAGTGTTCGTGTGAGAGTGATAGTGTTTGTGAATTAAACTAAATGCAATAATTCTTCTCACCCTCTCAATCAATAATACAAGCAATATCCTATGAATTACAAGCCACTTCTATATGCAATGCCAGTAATTTCAAAAGTGCTTTGAACAATATGACTTCAAGAATTTTTCAGATCTGTCACAAAAAAATATCTCAAGTTTTTATTTCATACCAAAATTATTTATATTCAAACAGATTTCACAAAATGTGAAATAAAATTTTGAAACAAAAAATATTTCAGATCTGAGAATATACACAAAAATTCAGAAGTTAAAATTTTCGAAATAATTTTGAGATTACTATCTTGTCTCAATAAAATGATCCAAGAAAGAAATAAAGAACCAACAAAAATATACGTAACAAAATAAAATGATCCAAGAAATAAATAAAAAACCAACAAAAATATAATCTGTGAACTATATGGTTCTTAGAGAGACAAATTTTTGAAGAGTGTCTTCAAACTTGAGTCAAACCACTAATATCCCAAACCAAATGAACCCTAAACATTTTAATCTGTCAAATGGGTTTGCTGTTTATTAAAATTGGAAGAGTGGTATTTGGGTTTGAAAAGTATATAACTTGATTTTTCTCTTCTCTTTCTCTGCTCTCCAATTTTCTCTCTTGCTCACTATTCTATCTTTGAGTTCTCTAATGGAAACGCCGACCTCCTCTCGTCTTCTCTCTCTATGGCACCGACCCCTTCTTCTTCTTCTTCTTAACCAACCAAATCAAAACCCTAAAACATTATATATATACCAGTGGACAGCGCGGATCTTCTCTCGTTAAACGATTATAAATCCAATGGTCTGAAAGTAAGCGAATTTGGGTCTGTAAAGAGAAAATTCTGGATTGGTTGAAATAGATAGCCTTGGATCGAGAAGGTTTTTTACAAACGAATGGCTGAGGTGCGATTTTTTTTTCAAACGGACTGTTACGATCGCAACACGAGATGAGGCAGGTTTGATCTATGTAAGAAACGCAAACAGCTTATTGGTTGTATGGGAAATACACTGATTGAGGTAGAATAAGGGATATGGACCGTAGATTGAATCAATGGTCACGATCAAGGCTACATCTCAGATTAACAAATGTGTACAATCTGTGATAAAAAAATATTTGGCCAAAACAACTCTGTATCTCAGTTTTTTAAAGAAGCATAAATCGCACGCGAGTTTTTCAAACAATTATGAACAATTCAATTTGCAACTCAAAGGTTTCAAACGATTTTGAAAATTAAAATTGCAACCCCCAAAATTTTTATGCCACAAACAGAATTTAAATTTTAACCTCTAACATTATAAAATCATAGTTTTAATTAATCAAACAAATATTTTAAATGATTAAAAAAATGATCTAATGAGGATAAAAAAATGTTTAACGAGGTTTAAACACCAATGAAAATTGTGCACACATAAAACCATATATGCAATGTATGTTTCCTAATTGCGGTTCAAGAATAGTACTTACCGTATTGTGTCGTATTAAAATGCTTGGACTGGGATTCCTTTTTTATGAAGCTTGACTCCTTTTTGAGATAGATTAACTCGGAAATCTCTAATCCTATTTTGTCTCTATATCCAAACTAGTTGGAACTCCTATATGGCACAGACTCTAGTAAGTCAATCATATAGTTTGTTCTCAACAATCTGGTCTTATAGCCTCCCCGTTTTCATCTTTTTTAGATCAATCATAATCTCTGTTGTGGTAATTCTACAAAAATATATTTTTCGAGTCTCCTTGGGTTCCTCTAAATCGAATCTACTCTCATTATCTTTATGCAATAACCTCTCGAAGTAGTTTTCATCTTTCTATAATTTATCATCCTTGATTAGGTCTTTCAAATAATCAATTTTAATACACTCAATGTCATTAAACTCTTTTATTTTTCTTTCTCTGAGTTTAGCAAGCTTATAAATATTTTCCCTTCTCGTGTTCCTCTTTTTGTATAAAGATAATCATGCGTCGTTAACTTAGCTTCTTTTAATATTTTCTTAGCTTCTTCTTTTTTAGCTAATTTGCATTTATCAAAATTTTCTTCATTTTTAGTCATTTTCCATTTTTAAAGCATTACGTTTTGATTTTTTTTATATTTTTTACTTCTTCGTTCCACCACTAACTTTCTTTATATTGTGTCCCCTACCTTTTGATTCTCCAATAATTTATTTTGATAGTCTCCTAATGTAGTCATCTTATCCCGCATTATGTTATTCTCATCCTTGGTATTCCCTGACACTTCATTTAGTATTTTATCTCTAAGTAGTTCTAATTTATCTCCTTTTAAATTCCACCACCCAGTTTATGGATTAATCTTCTCTTTTCGCACTCATGATTGATTTTTAATATTTATATCCAATAATAATATCCTATGTTGTGCGATTAGTCTCTCTTTTGGAAAAACCTTACAGTCTTTACATGTTATTAAATCTCCTTTCCTTGTAATAAAAATGTATATTTGGCTCTTATTCATTTCACTTTTACAAGTTATCAATTGTTCAAGACTATTTTTAAAATATGTATTTACTAGTACAAAATCATAAGCCATCGAAAAATCTAAGATAGACTCTCCACCATCTTTCCTATCTCTAAAATCATATCCTCTATGCACCATCTCATATCCTATACGATATTCTCTTACATACCCATTAAAATCTCAACCTATATTTATTTTATCACATATGGATATTTCTTGAATTAGTTTATACGTTTGTTCCCAAAAGTGGACTTTAGTATGTCCATCTAATCCTAATTAGGGTGCATGAATACTAACAATAATAAATATATTTTTACTCAATATGAGTTTTACAAGAATAAGTATGTTGCTTCTCATAATAACAGTTACAATATCATCCTTATGGTTCTTATCTACTATGATTATGACTCCATTCCTATTTCTATGTTTTCTTGTATAATATAATTAAACCCTATTTTTTCTATGTCTCTATATTTCTAACAGAACCATTTAGTTTCTTGTAAACAAGCTATGTTAATTTTTTTTCTTATCATGATATCCACTAGCTCCATCCCTTTCTCTGTCATAGTTCCTATGTTCTAAATACCTAACCTAAGTCTATTATCCTGGAATAAATTTTTTACCCGCACAGGTCTAGATTATTACAGGAACCCTTTGAAATAACTCAATTAAGATTTTAACACTATTGACACACTATCCTAGTAAATACCTCCTTAGGTCCCTAACTTTTCTCCTCCTACCATAAGACCCTAGGCCCTACTCCAAACCTTGTTCTATAGGACAATGGGCGCTCTCGAGACCCGTATCACTTTGGTCAACTATTTATTCCAAGCTAAGCTCATTCTACTTTCATAGGGCTCTGAATCCCCTTTCAAACAGTCCATATCGTGCGTGAATCAACCTCACGATTCGTGCACACTTACCTTTTTACTCTAAATCCTGATCTAGAGACCACTGGGTGCTCTCGAGCCCCATTTGACTTTGATCAACTCTCTAACCTGAGTGAATCTCACGTCACTCTCATAGGGATATGAATTCCCTTTTCTATGGTCCATACCGTGGGCGAATTGGCCTCACAGTTTGCACGTACCGACATTTTTACTCCAAACCCTGATCTAGCGGTCATCGGGTGCTCCCGAGCCCCGTTTGACTTTGATCAACTCTTTAAAGTAAGAAAATATCATTGTACTCTCATATATCTCTAAAAATCCTTCCTAGCGGTCCATACTATGCATTATTCAGTCTCACGGTTCACGTGTACTCATTTTTTTACTCTGAAAACCCCTACCTAGAGGCCATCAGGCGCTTCTGAGTCCTATTTAACTTTAGTCACCTTTTGAACCTAGGAGTGGCTTAATATATTTTTATAAGGCTCTAAATTTTGTTTCAAATGATCCCGATTGTATAAGATTCGAACTTACGGGTTGTGTTTACGCCCTTTTTTTTAAAAAGACCTTTTCAAACTACTTGTAGGCACCCCAAACCCCCTACCTATAGGCAGGGGTGTACTTTACTTCTCCATCAAGACGGGGGTATAAGAATAGGCAGGCTACGGTCTATGAGAATTCGAACCCCCTTAAAAACCTAATTTTGTACAATTTAAGGAGGTCATGACCTCATTCCCAAGGACCCCCTTTTTGAGAAATCATAACATTCCCTTAAAATTAGTGCCCCATTATTCCAAAACATATGAATTTCTAACATTCCTTTCATCTTTCTTACCTCACTTGCATAGAACCATTGTCCAACTATCTCACCTCCACTTCACCATTATTCCACCATCATAAAGTAATCGTTCTTTCCATTGAGAATCAGTAGCAAATCTTTTAGGAGGTCTATTCCTACTCTTATCTAATTCATTTATTTACGTAAGGACAAATTTCCGATCGAGTTAATTTTATTTTTAATTGTCATAATTCCATAATAAACTGTTTGAGTCGTAGGTTAGACTTTGATTTATGATCCCACTAAGCCTATGACGTGAAGTGTTGAATATGTTGCAGAAAAGCTTCAAAGATATATCGTGCCATATTTTGTGCCAATTTTCATCTTCACACATTGATCAAAGATCTATCGGGCATGAATGACCTATTGAGTTATGAGATCTTATATATATTTAATAAGGATGAAAATTTTACTTTAAAATGATTTGTAACTTTATTTTAAAACTATTTTCGGAGTGTGATTCATTAGAATGAAATATAAGGATGTTACGACGAAATGTTAGTTTCATTCGAACGAACTTATAAGTCATTTTGAAGGAATTTTGATTTTCATTCCAAGCTAGGTTCAAAAAAACATCAAACGATGCCCTACTATTGGAATTCATTAGAAGATCATTTGAAGATGTTTTAAACGAGAATGCACTTTCATTATGATGAAGTTGGTTTTCATTCAAACAACATGCAACTCTCGTTCGAACTAACCTAGTTTTCATTCGAATGAACTGCCACCTCAAAATTCGTATTTTTCTATTTAAGGCATGTTGTACTCAGAAAAATGAAGAAATTTTGGCAAAAAATGATTTTGCACCTATTTTTAAAATTTACCAACAAATGCAAACATCCTTTTGATTTTAAGATCTGAATCTTCACCATTCATGTGCTTTTGAGAACTTGATTTTGTCACCAAGGTTATTTCTTCCAATTAGAGAAGAAATAGTTTCGTGTGGTGGACTCTATGCATGATGGTTACGGTGGACTCCATAATCTTATCCATGGACAGTTGCTAAGGCTACATAGGTAGATACCGAGGCGCACGTGGACTCGTGTTCTGTGAACACTTGCATAGGTGGACTCCTACGTTTCCATGTTGAGGAGCGTTCTAAAGTGAAAGAGCATCACGGCTTATGGGTGATCGAGTCCTTGAGTAACTCTACTGTCTACTCTTGTATGTTTGTATCATAGTGGATTGTTTGGCCTTTTCGTCCGAGATTTTTTCCCTTAGTTTGTTCCTCGTACATCGTCATCTTATCGATTGTTCTTCATTTAATTTTATCTGCCTGATCACCGTAGATGCATGTTATAGGGTTCAAAATATAAAATTTATCTAAATAGGTTTTTTGCAAGATTTGTTTAAAATTAGTGCAAATAAAAATTGAGAAAATTTTGAAAAATATTATCTTTTCCTAAAGTACACACAGTAGGCGTACTCTCACATTAATTTCAGAGCTAAAATATTTAGTTTTTATGTTTTTTATCCCGTGTCATTAGGCATGAATTTTGGCGGGTTTAATGGATTTAGAACCTCTATGTTTGATGGCACGAATTATGCTTATCGAAAAATGCGTATGAATTCAGCATTTAAAACTATAGATGAGCGGGTGTGGTTAGCAATAATTAAGGGGTGGTCACCATAAATCACAAGAGATGGAGAGGCAACTAACTTAAAACCTTCAGAATTATGGACTGAGGTTGAGCATAAATTAGCGCAATATAATTCCAAAGGATTAAATGATCTTTTATGTTATGTTATCCCGGACGAATTTCACCCTATAATGACATATGAGACATCAAAAGAGGCTTTTGATATACTGTAACTCACCCATGAAGGAACTAATGTTGTTAAGTCTTCCAAACTACAAAACATCACCACTGAATTTGAGACGATTAAGATGTTAGAGAGTGACCTTTTATGAGTTCTACGCTATATTATCCGCCAGAGTTGTCTTTCAACTTGGGAGAGAAGATACCCGACAATCGAATAATAAAGAAAATCTTAAGGTCATTGCCTGATATATTTAATCCAGAGGTGATTGTTTTGAATTCTTTGGGTACACTTGACTCAACGAAACTTGAAGAGATTATGGTGACCTAAAACTTATGGACTTGATATGTTTACCTCAAAGAATGTGACAAAGAAAGAAAAGGGCATAGCTTTAAAATCTCGAAAGGAGGAAATAATTGTTTCGGATCTTGAGTCTGACATGGAGTCCGAGGACGTGACCATGTTGGAAAATAAGTCCAAGAAATTTCTCAAATTTCGAAAGTAATCAAAAGATGCCAAAAAGTAAGACAAAAATAACAAGGACGATCGCTTCCCTTAGAATCGGGGTGATAATGTTAAGAGGGATGAGTCGTTTAGATGTTTTAGATGTGAAGGTTAAATCCATAGGTTGGCTAAGTGCCCCACTGAAGTAAGGAAGGAGGGCAAGAAATGAATAGTTTATAATGCCACCCTTAGTGATAGTGATCCGAAAGAGGGAAACGATTCCTATAATGAGCGCAACTTTATTGCGTTCATGGCTAGTCATGTGAGTGCCGACGGGAAATCTTCCCACAAAGATATTTATTTGCATGAAATTTTTGAGGCCATAGTTATTGAATCCCAAGTGAGTGAGGGTGATGTGCGTGAGGATAAATAAGTGGGGGAGAGTGAGCTACAAGTTTCTTTCGTGAATTATATGCAAAAACTGTGAAGGTATAGAAGGCTAACTTGAAGTTGGAAGATAGGTTGAAAGAACTTGCCATAGAAAATGATGATAATGTGTTGATTGAGGATCTTAGGGAACGTGAGAGGAATCTTCGAGATAAGCTAGAGGGTGAGAAAGATAGTATTTGCAGTTTGATGGAGGCTATGAAGAAAGAGCTTTTAGAATTTGAGGAGTCTAAGCGTTTACTCAAGTCTGGGATAGTTGACCTTGAGGAGAGATTCAAGTCGGGTTAAATTTAATTTAGAGGTATGGTCAGAAAAGTTGGATAATATGTTAGGCACCATCCTAATCAAATATGACAAGTGTTGAATTGGCTTTGATGATTGTATTTCTCCAACTCCTAAAGTCAAGACATTCATTTGGGAGAGTCGATAAGGAATGTTAAAAAAGTTCAACTTTTATGTAACACTCCTCGTCATGTGTACACATTCACTCATTATGGTAGGAAGGGTCACCTTATGAAGTTTTGCTACGATATTAAGAATGGTCCTAGGAAGTCTAAGAATAGAGTCACTATGGTTTTCAAAACCCATAAGTGTCACTTTAAACCTACTTGAGTAAGGAAATCATATTTAAAGGATTTACGTATTAGGCTTGTAGATTCTCATTTGCTTGCACATGATACTTCCCATGCTAAATCCAAAGGTTGATTGTGTTAGCGATGTTTGACATACTCTAGCAGCACTTCTTGATATATCCTTTCTAGGCTTATGACGTGTGTATATTTTGTATTTTTTTTTATCTTTTTCTTTCATGATTCATATTGAAAAAATAAAAAAAATATTTTATTTGTCTTTTGAGTAAGAGTCTTTTTCAAAAAGGTTGGTTATTTTTATTTCAAAATTTTTAGAAAACATAAAAAAGATTTTCAATTTTTATGTCTTGAGTTTTACACTTAGGGTATGTCATATTGATGTTCTTTAATCCCCTTTAACATTGCAACTTCCACGTGGCTAGGACATTTGGTTATGTCTTTAGACATTTATATTGATCTTAACTATTATTTTCGCGGAGTTGTTTTGAACTTGGCTTGTATTATGGATTCGATTGTGTATACGCCTCTGAACACACACATGCACGAGCTCCTTAAATGTTTAACTTCCCATGTACATTTGAGTTTGGTGAGATGTTCTCCTATCGATCTTGTCATCTACACATGTTAATGACTAAGGTGGAGTTATGCATCTAAGACCCATTACCCATTAGAGATTTTGTTTGTATTGAAAAAATATAAGTGTGTACGGGAAAGGGCTACGAAAGGAGAAAATCTCCTTTGTGGTAAAACCACCATTGTAAAGATCCCAATAAAAGATTAAAGGCAATAAAAACAGAAAAATTGGCAAAAAGGGGCCAACATAGTTTAATAATTGATCATTCAAAAGAAATAACTTCAAAAGAATCATGAATAGAAAATAATAAAAAATATAATAGTTTATCTTTTGAGTTTGTTTAATTGAAGATCAACGAATTTTCACAATGAATCGTAGGTATATCAATCGTGTCATGATGCTACTGATTTGTAGTATCGTCAAAATCTAGGCTTGTGCACATCGTGCTTCTTTGTTTATTAAGTTCAATATATAATTGTCGCTTGAGGCCGAATCATAGTTCAGATAACATTTTGCAGTCAATTAGAACTTCTTGAATGTATTTAAGTGTTTGGGTCATAATTCATTTGTGTTAGTTCACGCCCATTTACTCCATTCCATGCCTTTATGAACATTGATACCATGCTACCATGTAACGCTTATTATGTTTTTGTGTCGTATAAAACTCTTTTTGGTCATTTTTCAGAGGATTAACCTGTTGGGGTTTCTGGTAATATTTTTTTAGCAAAATTTTTTAGAATGTTTAGGGTTCGTTAGAATGAAGCTGTCTCTCATTCGAACGAGTTTGAGTTCTCGTTTGAAGCAAACTTCATATAACCCTACAATGTTTCAATTCGATGGATGCTCGTTTGAAGTTGGTTAAAACAAAAAACTCCACTTAGTTAGAACGAGATTCAATTCTTGTTCAAACGAAGCATTTTTGTGTTTGAACCAATTTAATTTTCGTTCGAACGAGGATTAAAATCGGTTTATGGATTATCTGTTTCATTTCTTCATTGTTTCTCCTTCGATATCCTTTGTTTTTGGGCAACCTGTTTCCTAGAAAACTTCTATTATTAAGTAATTTTATCCCCCAAATCTTTCATTGTTGGTTAAAGCTTCATCCTTGGTCTACCTATTGCTCAAATTTCTAGGTATTTCCTTGTTTTTCCCTTATTTTGTGTCTTTTTTAAAGATTTTTTAGAATAAAATGAATGGGACAAATTCTCAAGCATTTTTATGATCTTTATTACTCCATTTTTTATTAGACATGTTATTTAGTTTGTTGCCTCTCATTTTTTACTCAAAAATGTTCATTTTTGGGGGGGCATTTTTTTATTTAGTTATTTTTTTTATTTTTCCTCTTGATTCATGCGACTTATAAATAATCAGAATTAATTTGTGGTTTATTTTTTCTCAGTAGCTATGACACACATCATTTACGCACCACTATTTTGCATCCTCTTAATACTTTATGATTATCATTATATATCCTTTTATTTATTGTAGTTTGGTTTTTGCGGGGGTTGCAAATGGATTTTTAATGGAGATAGGATCGTAAATCTATTTTGATTTGTGTTCATAGATAAGACCTAGATTTCCCCTATTTTACACACTTCCCATATCTACACTCTATACATGCTTCCATGGCTATTGGTAGACCTCGTCAATCCATTCACGCTGGCACTGACAATGAGCCTAGCTCATCATTTTCTAGGGCATAGGCTGCACATGCCAACAAGTCACTTTATTCGATGGAGAGGTGGGCCAGTCAATTTGATTGCGAGCTTTACTATTATCTTAGTTTCCATATTCGATTCATTGTTAGAGAGAGAGTGTTTAGTATTGAGAAGCTTGGGATGTCTATGGTTCCCGCCTAGCTTGATAGTAGAAGTTGGGACCCTCTTTTTTGTATCTATGATGTCATCCTTCCCTACATTTTTCAGGAATTCAATTTTTGAGCAGCATGATGTTCTGCTGGCTTGTATTCCTACATCTGTGGGGTGTAGGTTCATGTCACACATGACACCATCTCCCTTATACTTCAGATCCCTCGAGATCCAGAGGGCACTTTTCTCGAACATATCGTGGGTTATCTTGAGCCCGATGACGTTATTCGTCATTACTTATGAAAGCTTCTACCCAACACCATCACCATGTTTCACCAATACCTACAAGAATATTATAGGATTATTAATTGGTTTACATCATTTTCAATCTACTTGAGGGATAATCACACGTAGATTTCCTTCGACATCGTTCACTTTACGTATACCGTCAATCAAGTTTAGTGTATTAATCTACCTGCCATTATGATGCATGTCGTGTCTTCTGACCCTAATACTGGGACCAAAGCTATTCGTACCACACTTCCATATGGTGTTCTTATTACATGTATCTGCATCGAATCTCAGGTTCCTCTTTTTCCCGATGAGGTTGGGCAGACTGGCATCTTATCGATTGATGTGAACATGATTCGTCGATCCTAGATCCACCTCCCCGCTGCAGCTCAACATGGATACTCTGTTATCGATTGTTCTTCATGTAGAGGCGGTCAAAATTCTCAGTTTACAAGTCCTCTTCCTATAGATACTCTTTATGTGGATACAAGTACCAATCATGATATAACATTGCATTTGCTTAATAAGGATAGATAAGGGAAGATACTTTTGCAGGCACAACTCGCTGAGCAACGACGGGCTACAGATGCTATGATGGAACGCTTTGAGGATGATGGGAAGTAGAGGGACTTACAACAGTCTTAGTTAAATGCCTTTTTTGAATGAGATGCATCATTATAAACAACGACGTGGTGCAGTATCGTCAAGCACAAGTCACAAGAATGATGAAACTGATGATGGAACTGATGACAGTTGATGATGTTTACTTATTTTGAGTCACCTTTTATTCTGATGTGTCTGGATATTGTTTGTTTTGGTTGGTTTGTATTCTGGTGATATTAGTTATGATATTGATACACTATTTTTTAATTATCATCATGGAGTTATGTGGATGTGGACATATTTTATCATTTATATAGTTCTGATTTTAGTTCATGGAGCTTTTATGTATATTAATGTGGATATTATATGTCTATCATCTTTATTTAATATATGATTCATATATCTCTTTACTGCTATACTGCTTTCATATGCATTATGTCATTAGATTTATATTATTCATCACAGCTTACTTATACTTCTTATAACTTTTCTGTGATGGTATTTAGGTATGCTTTATCTGATTATACTTACTTGCTCGATATGATGTTTGCCATTTTCTATCCTCCTTTGTCTTTTTTGGCCAAAAAGAGGGAGAGATATGTGATTTGGGGGGGGGGGGGGGGGGGTATTATTATGATTACTAACATTATTTATAATATTTTTTTATTACACCATACCTCACATGGTATTGTTGTTTCGTGTGTGTAGGATGTTTTATAAGTTTCACATTTCTTAGCTACACCATGATGACTTTCAGAGATGTTACTGGTCGATTTATCTGTGTCCAATGTAATATAATTTTTTGGGATTTTTAGGTTTGTCATAGGATCGGCTGGACGGCTTAGCTACTGTAATTCACATTTTTTTTAGTTTTGTCCCAAAATAGCCAAAGGGGGAGATTTATAAGGACAAATTTCCAATCGAGTCAATTTGTTTGTCACTGGAATAATTCAAAACAAAACTATTTGAATCGTTGGTTAGACATTGAGTTATGATCCCACTAAGCCTATGGCATGAAGTGTTGAAAATGTCGCGGTAAAGCTTCAAAGATATATCTGTCATGTTCCGTGCTAATTTTTATCTTCACACATTGATCAAAGAGCTCCTAGGTATGAATGCACTATTGAGTTTATGAGATCTTAGATATATTTTATAAGGATGTAATTTTTACTTTAAAATGTTTTGCAACTTTATTTTGAAACTATTTTCTGAGTATGTTTTGTTAGAATGAAATATAAGGGCATTAGAACGAAATGCTAGTTTTGTTCGAACTAACCTATAAGTCGTTTTGAACAAATTTGGGGTTTCATTCGAAGTAGGGTTCAAACAAACATAAAATGATTCTCGACTATTGGAATTCACTAGAATCTTGTTTGAAGCTGGTTCAAATGAGAATACACTTTCATTAGAACAAAGTTGGTTTTCGTTCAAACGAGATGCAATTATCGTTCGAATGAGACTAGTTTTCATTCGAATAAGTCGCCGCCTTGAAATTCATATATTTTCTATTTAAGGCGTGTTGGACTCAGAAAAATGAATAATTTTTTGCAAAAAATGATTCTGCACATATTTGCAAAGTACGCAACAAATGCAAACATCCTTTTATTTTCATGATCTAAGTTTTCACAATTCAATGTGCTTTTGAGATCTTGAGTTTGGCATGAAATTTTTTTCTTTTATCTTGAGAAGAAATAATTTTATGTGGTGGACTCCATATGTGCTGATTACGGTGAAGAAGTGGTAGACTCCATGTTCCTATCCGTAGACATATATTGAGGCTATATTGATGGATACCGAGGCACGCTCGGACTCGTGTGTTGTGGACACTTGAATAAGTGGACACCTATGTTGCCCTATGGAGCAGCGGTCTTAGGTAAAAGAGCTTCAAGTATTTCGGGTGATTGATTCGTTGAGTAAGTCAATTGTCTGCTCTTATAATTTCGTATCATAGTGGAATATCTGTCCAGCCCATTTGAGGTTTTTTCCTTTAGTGGTTTCCTCGTACATCGGCGTCTTCTGGATTGTTCTTCATTTAATTTTATATGCTTGATCACCGTAGATTCATGCTATAGGGTAAAAAAGATAAAGTTTGTCTAAATATGTTTCCCACAAGATTTGTTTAAAATTGGTGCAAATTAAAATTGAGAAAAATCTGAAAAATATTGTCTTTGTCTTAAGTAAACACAGTAGGTGCACTCTCAATTTAATATCGTTTACTTACTTTGTTCCCACTTTTGATATCTTTTGGTCTTATTCCACTATCTCACATCAAGTAATATCCCCTTTTTTATTATTAGTATTCACATAATATAATTTTATAAATCAAAAAGTCAAAAAAATGGATTTACCTATGAATTCCAAAAATAGGATTTCCTCACTTTTTTTGCACTTTTATTCTTGAGCGGACGTTTTCTTCAAAAACAGTTATAGAGGAGTCCTAAATTTGGGTTTATGGGTTAAACCACACCCGTGTTATATGTTGAACTACATGGACTTTGATACATATTATGGCAATGTAGGCATCCTGAGTCATTATCAAGATTCGAGTCCTATATTGTACATTGTGTATGTTGCTTATATCTTATATTTAGTATTATTGTGTGAATTCTCACACTTACATATTAGTATTCACACCCGGCATGAATTTTCACTTTCTTAAGGTAAATCAAAATTTTGGTGGACAATAACATCATAGTTTCCTTTACTTTCCTTTCATTCGTATACTCCTTAGGATGACTCCTCTCCATCCTCCCCATGGAGTGAGTAGGATGATTCCTCTTTTCTCACTCACTGTCACATCGCACACATTACACGCATAAGTCACATCTTGGAGAAATAGGAGAAAGTTAGTATATCCCATGAGAGACTCAAAGGGAAGAATGGGTGCCTAACACCTTCCCATTGCATAACTTAGTCCTCGGACCCTTAATTCGTTTGGTTTTGTACGCATCAGTTTATCTTTTGATGTCGTTCTCCCTGGTATGACTACACTTGTTTGCCTGTTTTGAGTAAAATAGGGCCATAACTCAATTTTTTTTACATTTTCTTTCCCTTTGACGATGACCGATTTATATATGTGGTAGCCCACAAAGATTGTGCAGGTGTCGAAAAGAGGACTCTTATCCTCGATTCCCCACACACGCCGAGAGAGATATTTTCTCTTTCTCCCATTTCGGTTCCAGCCCATGCTAGGGGAATCCTCAGATGAATACAATGGCGACTCGTTTGGGGAGTATTTTTAGAGGACTAGAATCTATTTCATATGGGTTTTTTTTCCTTCTCTCCTCTCTCTTTATTTCTTTAGATGCGTACATATGACTCCACTTATATATTCTCCTTACTCTCATAATTACATGTTGTATATATTCTTTTTCCATATCATTTTTGTTTATATCCTTCTCTCTATTATGTTCTTTTCTTATCACTTGTATATACCATTTTCCTATCGCATGTTTCACTCTTTACTCACTTGCGTATATTCATCATGTTTCACCCCACTTACTCACAGCTGCACATGATTAACATTCCTTGTAGATATCAATGCTTAGACTCACTAGTACACACTATAACGTTCTTCTCACTTATATATAGCTTCATTCTCACTCATATGTTTCTCACAACACTTGTAAATATCCATGCTTAGTCTCATTATCACACACATCCACACGTCTCCCACTTGTATATGTCGACATACTATCTTGGCTCATGCATATTCACATATCACTCTCACATTGCACATATTTTCCACTCACTTGTGCATATTTACACGCCTCACACTTTGTATATGCCATCATGCTTTGTATAAGCTCTATGCTTTACGTACATATTATCAAGTGTTACTTATCATGCTACTTATATATTATATGTTCTCCATCATCGTGGTAGTATTTATCTCGATTAGCATACATAAAACTCTCCACAAAATGCATTAAGACGTATTCATTTTTTACACACTATGTCACTTGAGCATTGTAATATTTACCAAAATTTTGTCCCGTACTGGGTGCTCGCATCATGATGGGTGCTAGTCTCAGGAGGCGCGATTAGCCTAAGCGATGTGATTTCCAACTTCCGTTGGCCTAGTACCTTTGATGTATATCTAAACGTTCTCCCGCATTGTACCGCTTAATCGAACTCACAACGAAAGGTATAAAGAAGGAAACCTATTCACGTACGTCGAGTATATCTAATTCTCTCACATACGCACCGTCTCCATGAGGTATATCGTGAGGTTATTCACGTGCACTCAGGTATATCAAATGGATTTTCCACACATAATGATGAATGATTGCCCTTATAGGTAAGAGGTATATCGTGGAAGTCATGCGAACGAGGAGATACTTTCCACTAACCCAGCAATGCATCAACCTTATATAGGAGACTGCCATAGGACACCCATACCTAGTCTTTCGGTTCCAATGTAAAACTCAATCGAAAATCCAAATCGCCTTACCACCTAATTTTTTGTGCGATTTCCCCCATTTTTAAAATATGACCTTATCCACGAGTCTGGAAATAAGTCATATCGTATCTTGCATTGCATATCTCATCTTTTCCCTAAACTCGGGTCTTGTCCGACATTTCCCTTTCACCCTAGTCGGAACATAATACAAGTGAAACCTAATAATAACCATGCGAGTAATTTTCCTTTTTCCCCTCTTCAAAAAAACCAAAATAATATTTTCTCCCATGTTTTTTCTAAAAACAGAAAAATATATATACCAAATTATTCTTGTTTTCATTAAAATAAATCTAAATATCATGACATGACTCCCTATTTTCTTAAGTCTTCCATCAAGCCACCCCGAAGCTCCACTGCTTCGTCTACTAGTTCTACAGAATTAGAACAATCACTCTCAAGACGATTCATGTAAAATTATGATGAGACTACAAATGCCCTACCAGATCTGATGGTAGTCCTTGCTCAGCTCACTGCCAAGATCGACAATCTTCAGGCAGAAGTTTAGGAAATGCAATGATACCGTGTTTAGAATCTCATCTCCCAAAATCCTATTTCCCTGTGTTATGGGTCCACCATCTCCAGAACCAGTGTGGGTTCTAGAAGAGTATCAGCTACCCTGTATCCCCTACCTGCCAATAGGCCGCCACCAGCTCAGCGACTGATATCGAATCTTTCCCACCCGAGTGTAATCTACTAATGCCAATTAATCCCAAGAAATAATAATTAAACAAGTTCAAAGAAGACCTTATATTATTGTCTAAAAAGTTTGACCAGCTTAAGATCTCAAGGAACTATATTGAATACACCCACATGTCTCCCTATCCGAAAGCCCGACTATCAGATAAGTTCAAAATGTCGGACATAGAGAAGTTCGGAGGTAGTGGACTCCAATTGTGCGCCTAAACTGTTACCATCACTCCATGACTCTTCACGAGAAGTTAAAGGAAATAATGGCCCAAGTGTTCTAATAAACTCCCAAAGAAGGTGCCCTTTGGTGGATCTTGTCCCTTAAAGAATATAAAATCCATAGTTGGGAAGATGTACCCCGATAATTCATAACTTAGTACAAGTATAATGAAGAGTTGGAAGCTACTTGTTAAGAGTTGGAACTTATCAAGCAGAACACAGGTGAATCAGTTAGAATTTTTATTGTAAGGTATAGAGAGAAAGCAACTGCTATGATAAGACGATCATCAGAGGAAAATAAGGTAAGCTATTTGAAGAAGGACTTCTTGCCCCATATCATAACTTCAATGGGAGGCCAATACTACCCCCATTTCAGAGCTCTCTGGGTAGAAAGGGTTAAAATTGTACAAGGGGTTGCAAGTTAAAAAGCTAAATTTGAGCCGAAAAGGTTAGTAGGCCAGTTTGCACCTTGAAAGTAGATAAGTCAGCCAACACGTAAGTCTTAACCATCAATAATATTTCCTAACATGTAAAATTCTCCCTAATCCAGTCAGTAATGTGTATGTCGAACTTCATTCCCCTTTGTTAAACGTATATCAAGACCTTCTTTCCCGAAACCTCATCAAGCCTCTATAACCCCGACCATTGCCATATCCCCTTTCCTAGAATTTCAAGCATAACTCTCATCATGACTTCCACCAAATCATCGGGTAACCACTAATCAGTGTTTTCCACTAGATAATGTTATCCAAAGCCTCATAGATAGGGGGGATGCTTGCCCCACCAACCAATTCGAAATCCAATACCACTTAGAATCATCTCCCAGCACACCAAACTCGGGTGAATGCTATCCTCTCAAAAGAAAAATTCAAAATTGGACCATTTTAATAGAATCAGGCCCATCAAAACACCTATCCCATTTACCAACTCACCAAATCAATCAAAGTTTGTCTTTATTTTCTCTTACATCCTGAAAATCCTATCAACTAAGATCTATCACTCCTCACTAGGGCCTGCATTATCATTTATACCCATTCAAAAAGGGGAGGCATGGAACTGTCCACGATTTTAGATTAGCTTTAGAAATTTAGGCTCAAATTTCCCTCAGAGATGAGCATTGACTACAAAAAGATCAGTGTCCCTTATTTATGGAAGCCCGAAAGTGGGCTCGACAATCTGATGAATGGTTCGTACCCACGAAAGAGTTCATCTTGGATGACATTGTGCAGGTTATGTCTAATGCATTTATCAAAAGCGAGAAGTATGCATTGTCTTCAGATTTCTCATATTTTGGGAACTCTAACTGTGTCTAGTCCTTTCCTTTCAATATTTCCCTAGTAAATGAGAAGATTTATATGATGAAGCCATAATGGTTATAGAGTGCATCAACTTTTCATGGAAAGATGATATCGTTTCTACCAAATGGGGGGATGATTTTGACAGCTTAGATAATGAATTAAATGGTGAAGAATCTAACTCAATTGCCTCTTTGTGTGGAATGATTTCTTTTGAGGAATTTCTATGAGCGAATAATAAGTTATCCATTTTACCAGAGGTAGATGAAGATACCAAAATTTTTCCTTTCCTTCTCTATGAATCATATGACCTGATCCGGGTGACACTATAAAGATCTAATTCCTTGATCAACGGGAAAAGATAAGGGAAAAGGAGTTGTTGAGGAATTTTTTATGCTAGAGATGACAGTTGAGAAACGTAGGGTCATTAATCAGCTCAAAAACACTAGGGGTAATATCACTCTATGAGAGATTTTCATATCCTCCCCGCTACACAAAAATGCTCCAATAAAACACCTCACATGGCCCATGGTTCCTTCTACCACCACTCTCAATGAAATCATGCATATGGTTGGATCTCTAACGACTACAAGACTCATCTCCTTCTCTGAGGAGTAAATTCTAAAGATTGGTCATGATCACAACTATGCCCTCAGTATCTCTGATGAAGTCACGGGGAAGATAGTTACATTAGCACTTGTGGACAATGGGTATGCTCTCAATTTTTTCCAACCCAGGATCTTTAATTACCTTGGAATAAAAGTCAGTGACCTTACTCTAACATCTTCCACTGTGTGCGACTATGACAATACTCATCGAGAGGTTATGGGCTCCATAACACTTACACTATGGGTTGGTCTTATTTTCCCTTAAAAGTCATTTAAATACCTTCCTTATTCAACTTTATCCTTGGATGATCTAGGCTCTACATTATCCGGGGTGTATTTTTTTACCTCCACCAGAAATTAAAGTTCCTTACCAACGGCCAGGTTATCACCATTCTCAGGGATGACGACAAATCATATGGTATCAACATAAGCAACCCAATAGTTCAAATTCAGCAATGGATCAATGATGCATTCCTCTCTAGATTTAAGATCGATCCACCCATCTCAGTTGGGAACAAATTTAATGATCGAGTGTGTCCAGAGCATATCCCTCATGGGAATGTTAATGTAATTCATATGGTTAAAAACATGCACTTCATTCCCGAAATAAGGCTGGGTCAATGTTAATAAGGAATCCTCGAGATTATAATCTTTAAGTAAACCTTTCCCTCTATGGCTTGGGTTACCAGGGCGAAGACTTCCCCTTTTGCAGATTCCCTGAGCCACAGTACGAACCTATGGAGAAAAGGATAAAATCGAGCATGTAAACCTTCTTTGGAGAAATTTTTTCTTAAATAGAAGGACAGAAGCATGAGCTGGTGCCTCCAATTGATAAAGCTATGAAAAGCATCAAGAATTCCGATGGCAGTGATACCAATGAGCTGTTTGACCCACATAAACTAGGGATGGATCTCTGCATGATCCACCTACAAGTCGAATCATCTGACCCATAAAAAAGGATCACCACTACTAATGAACCCCTACTCAAATGGCATGCGATTCATGTCAAGTTTGCATAAGTCAACTAGAACTATGATGTTTATCCCCTATAAAAAGACACTAAGATTTACTGCTTTTTCTTTTATTTTTATTTATTATTGTGAACGAGGCCTAATTTGATTAATTTCTCATCGTTGTATTTCTTGAAATGTTTGCAGTGAAATAAATAAGGATTTTAAGAATCTTGTTGTGCCCTACATTAATTTTCTTGATGCTAATAAAATAATTGATGAAGATGATTCAATAAATGAACAATTCTGAACTGATCTCAATTAAGAAAAAATTAAATAACATAACTGCGTTCAAACTAATGGTGGAGAGATAATTTTTATTAATCTCAGTTCTAGTAGAAATCCGTGCGATATGGGGATAGGGTCCACCCTTAACAATCATGGCAGGTCGTAATGAAAGAGTTTGTGGACATATTCACATGGTCCCATGACAACATGCTTGGGATTGACCTGAACAAAGCACAACATGAGATCCCCACCTTCTCTGATGGCAAAGTTTTAAAGCAAAAACTGAGAAAGATTCTGATAGAGTGGTCCATCAAATTCAATGATGAAGTGGTGAAACAATTAAACGTATGCTTCATTCACGTGCTTGAATATTGTACATGGAATGCAAATATCATCACCGTGCTAAAATCGAGAGGGAAAGTCTGCATCTGCGTCAACTATCGAGATTTGAACAAGGTATACTTGAAGGATTATTATCCTCTACTTAACATCAACATGATCATCGATAAAACTTCTAGCCATGCCCTCAAATCATTTGTCAACGGTTTTATTCGGTATAATTAGATTAAGATGCATCCTGACCATTAGGAAAAAATCACCTTCATCACCCCCATGGGGAATATTTTGCTACACAGTCATGTCGGTCGGTCTCAACAATGTAGAGCTGCCTACCAAAGGGTTTCTACAACCATTCTGCATGATCATATCCATAAGGAGGTTAAAGTCTCTATCGACTACATGATCAATAAGTCTAAAACTCGGGAAGCTCACATTCTTGCCATGAGGAAATTCACCTCAACCCATAAAAATTCACCTTCAATGTCACGAAGGGTAAGCTTCTCGGCTTCATGGTTAGTGAAAGAGGTATTGAAGCAAACCTTGTCGAATTCAGAGTGATTCATAAGATTCCATCAACCCAAAGAGAGAAAGAAATTCATGGATTTTTGGGTAACCTCCAATACATCAATCGATTCATCATCCAACTGACCTTTATTCGCATGCCCATTTTTAATCTTCTTCGAAAGAATTAAACTAAATTATGGAATGAGGCATGTCAGGAAGCCTTTGATTAGATCAAATAATAGCTCACTTGACCTCTAGTGCTAATGCCTCTGTATCATGGTCTTCAGCTCCACTTATACCTCACTGTCATTGACACCACAGTAGCGACTATGTTGGCCTAATACATCGAAGAATCCTACAAAGAGAGAGCAATCTATTATTCTAGTTGAAAGCTAGTTGGGTTTGAGATGAACTATACCACATTGGAAAATGCATATGTTGCCTTAGTCTAGGTCATGCAGAAGCTCCGACACTACATGCTCGAATTCCCTATCAAACTAGTGTCTCAAATGGATCCAATTAAATACCTATTAGAGAAGCCCGCATTTTCTAGCCATATAGCCCACTATTTGATGTTACTAGCTCAATTTGACGTCATATATGCCACCCTAAAGGATATGAAGGGAAGAGCCATTTTTGAATACCTTACGATAATCCCATGGATGGAACTGAGGTTTGGATTTTTGAATTCCTAAATGAAGACATCCTCTGCACCTATCATAAGGATCTCGAATGACAGATGTTCTTCGATGAAGCCACTAACAAGAAGGAATGTGGTATTAGGATACTTATGATTACACATGATGATTATCAAACTTCTGTTCCCATCAAATTGGATTCCCCTTGCACCACCAACATGAAGAAATATGAAGCATGTACCATAGGGCTCAAGATCGCCCTCAAAAGAGGAATCAAGTGCATTAATGTCTATGGAGATTCAACACTCATTGGGAGACAAATCCTAAGAAAATGGAAAGTCAAGGATAAGAGGATCCTACACTTCCACGCTCACCTAGAAGTGCTTGCCTCCAAATTTGAAGATGTCACCTTCAACTACATTCCTTGTTTAAGGAACAGCCTTATCGATGCACTGGAAACCCTAGCCTCTATGGTCGACATGCCCATAGGGATAACAATGGCCCCCTTTTAGTCCAAAAATAATATGCAACCATTCACTACTACCACATAAAGCTCGTTATTGAAGAAGATTTTGACATGGTAGGACTATAGTATTATGACATTTGGTGACTCCTTAAGTATGGTAGATATCCTCGAGACACTGATATGAAAGACCGTGAGATCCTTCGCAGGTTAGCCTCTCAATAAATCATTTGTGATAAGGTGATATTTAAAAGTAATTTGATGGAACGCACTTGTATTGCATAGTAGGGGTTGGGATCGAAAACGTGGTGCTGAAGATCCATAGTGGTGAATGTGGACCCCACATGAACAATCACATGCTTGCTAATAAGATCATCTGTCATGGATATTACTAGACTACCATAGTTCAAGATTGCGCTGGTTATGTCTGAAAATGCCTCAAATGCCAACCATTTCCTAACCTTTAACACTTGCCTCCTAGGAAGTCGTATAACTTGACTTCTCCCTGGCACTTCTCTACCTAAAGCATAGACATCATCGGGAAAGTCACTTCTAAGACATCAAACGAGCATGAATTCATAACGATCACCATTGATTACCTTAAAAAATAGGTCAAAGTCGAGTCATATGCGGTGTTAAATGCAAAGAAAGTAGCTAAATTCATCATAAAGAACATCATTTGTCATTACGGAGTCCCCCACTAGATGGTATGATAAAATAGTCTCTATTTTGAAGCTGAGGTCATAGAAGTAGTTGACAAGTACGGAATCTAAAGGCACAAGTACTCTTCTTATCGATTGTAAACCAAAGAGACTGTCGAATTTGCCAATAAAATCTTTAAGACCGTTATCAGTAAGATGACCAAAATCTATATATATTGGGCTTACTGAATTCAAATGCCCTCTAGGGCTACCATATCTCTATTAGAACACCTACTGGGGCTAATCTCTACTCTTTGGTACAATTATCATATTGTGTGATCATTTAATGAAATGGTCAAAGATCGAGGTGTCCAAGAAGGAGATCTTTACCTCAAGTAAATGATATAACTCGTTTAGGATCCGAGAGGGAAGTTCAAGACCAATTGAAATGACCCCTACATTGTAAAGGAAATCCCATCTGGTGGCGTCGCTATGCTCACAGACTTCGACGGAAAGGAGATGGTGCTTCTAGTCAGTTTGGATCATCTTAAGAAATTCTACCCCTAGGCCGAATGCTCTCCACGATAAGACTATTCTCACCATCTTGTTATTATAATATAAAAAAATTTCCCCCTCTCTACTCAATACTATGTAGGACCTGGTCCTCTCAAAATTCACCTTTTTCAAAAAGAATAGTTCACGATTTTTAAACCCCATGGGAAGCCTATAAGACACCCTTGGGAACGATCCTTTCTCTTTCACAAAATGTTATTCTTTTGTCCCTCCGAGAACGATAGTCTCCCTCATCATTTAAACAAACAAAAGGATTTCTTCCTTGACCTTTCGGGCACGTTCTAGATCTTTATAGAGTTTTGATACAAGGGATTTAAGTTTCTCACAAGTCTCCATGACTACTTGGAGATCTCTCGCAAGATTATCCACCTTGTTGGTCAAGTACCTATTTTCTCTTTACCAAAGGTTCTATCATCGAGGACTCGCTCTCTCTCGCCTCTCCAACTCTTTCTCTGGCACTAAAACTCTCATAGCTAACCCTTCGTTTTGTTTCTTAGTTTTAGTACTCGGCATACAGATCAATATAGGCACGCTGAAATCACTCTCGCTCTCACCTAAAACATTCTCTCCCTAATTCTCCTCCGAACAACTTGCCTCAATATCAAGGTGTTTATGTTTATTGTATTCCTCATCGTTGTGAGGTGCAGTAGATGTACAAACATGACTAGCTATGAATGTGGTGAAATTACATCTGTGAGGTGATTCATCCCCCGAACTCACCGACTCGACCTCCCGATCGCTAAGCGTGATATTTAAGGCATCTTCCCTTGAGGTTTTAACATATTCGGACACTCGTGATCTTTGTGACCCTCTCACTCACACGCGTAGCATCTTTCCTCGACTTTCTTTGGGAAATATATTTTTTATTTTTAAAAATTTTTCTTCCCGATTTTATACATTTTATCTTTCTCAAAGCTTTTCTTATCTTTCTATGTATTTTTCTTTTTAAGTTTGAGAAACTTCTTGAAATTTTTAACAAAAATGTCCAAATCTACTAAATCAAGGTCGTACTCAGAATCGGACAATGCTTCCTCTCTTTTTTTAGATTGTTCTTTAAGTGAAATTCCATTTTCTTTCGATTTTACAATTTTAGGGAACATATCTATCCATATGTTTTAATATCTCCTACATGTTCTTTTAACCTAAGAGTGTCTAGGATCCCTAATGAATTAAGAATGGTAACCTTAGGAGTAAAGCGGGTGGGAAGAGATCTCAAACTTTTCTTAACCATGCGCGTCTCAGGTTTTTTCTTACCTAAATTGAAACTTGAGTTAACTATTTCGGACAGTTATGTATTAAACTCGTCAAATGATTTAGATTCAAGCATTCTGTTTGTTTCAATTTATGTGGTGAGATTGGTACCCTCGTAAATGAGATGGAGTATTCCCTAAGCTTCTTTAGACGAGTTGCACATCATAATGAGGTGGAACTCATCAGGGGTGACGGCTCCCGAGATGGAACTCAAATCGCAAGAATTTTAGTTTCTCCATTTAAAGTCATCCTTTATCCATTGGGAGAGAGGTTTAGGGCCAACAACATTTTCAATAGTAACAGTGGGTGGTGTTCACCGCTATTCATAGACCAACCGGACACATTCATCAATTGACTTAAGAGTAGACCTCAATATGCATATAGCTGGTACCATCAAATATGGGCATTAGATTCTAAAATATATCAATTAAAATTCAGCCTTTTTCAAGAATAATTTTTTTTTCAAAAATTTGATGTTAAAGAAAAAAATATTTGTGGAAAACGATCACACAGTATTTTTGTATAACTAGCTCTGATACTAATTTGAGAGTGATCACAATCTTAATGGATTCATTTATTTAATTAAATGCCTCCCAATACAAATCTAATTTTCTACCAAATTTTAATCTTTGATCAAATTAGGTTTGCATGTGATGATCATCCCAAACACAAAAATAAACTACGCATGCAATCACAAACAGATATGAGGAAAAATCCCTTTTTAGGGGAAAAACCTTATTTATGCACTTTAGATAGTCTTACAAGATAACTTACTTACAAAACTCTCTAAAAAAACGCTCAGTACCAAAGCAGTCCACAGGTGGCGGTCACTCTTAGTATCCACCGATAACCCTTTCTTTCAGCACTGATCCCTCAGATCACAAGGTTAGTAGTAGAAATCTCTCTCGACATGTATAGATCAGGTATGAAACTATTAGGATGTCAAAAGGATTCACAAGTATATTGGGGAGTTTATTTTGTGAATCAAAAAGGTGTTTTGACCTAAAAGGATTGATGACTTTTGTAATAGGTATGCAGTTTTACTTTTTCAAAAGTCTCTATTAAAATCTTTTTGAAAGAGGTTTTTGTGGGTCATACACAAAATTCGAGGAGATGAAACTCGTTGGAACAAAAATAGAAATCGTTCGAATGAGAATGTCATCTCATTAGAAAAAAATCGACTTCATTCGAACGAGACCCCAATATCGTTTGAACAAGCTTCAGATGAATTGAAATAGAATGCCATCATTAGATGTTCGTTTGATGAAGTGATCAAATGAGCGATCAAATGAAATTTTATTCAAACGAGATTGACATCTCATTGGAACGAGATCAATAAAAATTTATTTTTAACTCTAATAACTTGATCGATTTAAAAAAAAAATCTTTTTTTTTAACTCTCCCAAATATAAATGTAAATAAATTTAAACTCCTATAATATTTATACCTTCATATTGTGGAGTAGTCCTGACCTTAGAGATGTTAAATTTGGTTCAATGTGTCGGCATGTGTCGATTTGTAACGGGATAAGAAGAATGTGCCATAGTGGAAAATAAAATAAATAACAAAGCTTAAGCTAAACTATTTTCCCTTACACACCAAAAATCCCAATCCTGAATAAGATTACTTATCCCCTCTACATGGCGGTGTTCCTTAATCATCCTAGACGAAACCACGATACCTTCTACTAAAGTGTTAAAAGCAAATTTTGTCCAATCTCCTCAGTACAAATTTTCATGACCACCCTTTTCCATAGCCACTTCAAATAATCCCTAAATATGAACCCAACCTCCCCGACAGATTGAGACGGACGGGTAGACGGTCGATGGCGCTGACACAAAGACCCAAAATCATTTATAGCAACTATGTCAGGTTCTCCAAAGGAAAGAACTGGTTGTATAGGGAGGAACGATCTGCTCCCAACCCACTTAACACTGGAGCCTCTATGGAAAGTAAAAAGAAGACTGACAAAGGCACACCAAGGGCACATATCGATAATCACCCAATTACTGGACATGTTGCATATTTCTCCACAACAGTACGGGCCAACGAAGACTCCTAGCCCCATGATCTATAAGACAATTCACCTAATTCTCCATGAATGGGCCAATATTGAAGAAAGAGTGGGGAAATAATTGGGAATGACCGTCAGAGAGTACTCAAGAGGAGCGGCCAGATGTATTTCTCAGGCGGCCACATGAACTACATCACAGGGCTCCTCAGTAAAAAAAATGGTCTGAACTTATTTCCAGGCATCCAATCCATTCAAAGTCTCTGCCAGTATAACAACAGATGGATTATAATGATGAGACATCTTCAAAACTATGGTATCCACCTAGGGTACACTATCATATCACCAGTCATTAAAAGAATTCTGGCAGTCAATCATAGGGCCACACCACTAGCAAAGCCATTATTAGCATAATCTCTTCATCACATTGAACTTAAAATTGATGGAAAAATAATACTTCCTTCCTTCACCAATGGTCGGGAATCCGGACGAGAAATATGGAGTAACTTGTCTAATGACACCCAAGGGGAATGAGACAAGTTCGGCATAGCTGTCGCAAAACTTAGGTACATCGTAGAAAACTCATCATAAGTAGGGCATACTCCATCCAGCCCAAGTGACATACATTCTCTTCATCATACTAAAATTGCAGCGCCTCTTATAAGATATTCCAATTTAGAGGACACTTATGACAAAATGAGACAGGGCGTAACCTAAAGGCTTCATAATTGACATTATAGAGGCACATGGACTCTAAAATTTTGAGATAAGTAGCAATTGTTAGTCATGGAAAGTACCATTTAAAGGAATGAAGAAAGTTACAAAAAAGAGAAGATCGAATTATTGTGATGCAAACTACCCTACAAGACTTATTTTATACCCAAAAGCACCCATATGAAATAAGAAGCCTAATCTGCTATCGTGACTACTATTATTAAGTACTCATAAGTATAAGAAAGTGTAATAAAATATAGGAAAATGAATGGATTTTACCCATATAAGGATAGACAGACCAAGGGATTTTACCCAATTTTAGAAAAAAAATTACCTTCCTCTTGTGTATATATCTTTCCAAAATAAGATTCTCCTTTATAAAAAATGAACTTGTTGGTAAAAATATTTTTTGAGTATTTCTTCTATCCGTTCTACTTACCTTTACAACAAATAAAGCCTCAACAAAAAATTAAAGGGCATGTAGACTAGGTCATTTAATCCAAGATAAATAAAAATGATGAAAATTGCATCTTATATATACTTATTGGAATGATTACATTGTACAGAGAGAACAAGAAAAGCTAAACAGAAGAAAAAATATGATAAATCGGGACGCAACTCGAACCTTCTAAAAACTCTACTAACTAACAAAACCCACCTCAAGCACCTCGACGAACGTGTTTCCCTTGACGATGATTGGTGGATCCCCCAATCTCAAAATTGGAGCTCTCCTTAGAGGTTGTCGGTGCACCATGCAAGACCTAACCAAAACATAGTCGGGCATTAAAGCCATCCAATCTCGAATGTATCACAGTTAGGATGTCGACATGCAAACATTTTACAAACAAACATCCACAAAAGGTAAGAAAGCCACTAATAAAGTAGGAAAGTTAGAAGAAGAAATATGAAATAGTAAAAGAAGCCACATATCTCTTCGGATAACCTCCTCAGAAAGACCCACAAAACTATCTATCTTCGCCTGAGGGTTAGGCGGCACTAAGACCAGCTCCCCCATCATAACAATATGTTATGGATAGATAACAACATTAACCAAGTGGTCGGAAACTCTTGGTAATCATAGTCTACTATTGAGCCACGAGAGGAAATAGTCGACGAAGCAATGTCCATTGGTCTAAAAATTAACAAAACCCTTCAGTATCCTAAGGATTAGAAGAAAAGATAAGAAGAAGAATAAAAATTAAAAGGAAATTACATAGCCATTTGGGTTCTTCACCCTCACGGAACAATGATTTCAGGCTCCCACAATAGAACTCTATCATGAAGGACAAGCTCAAAATAAGGAGGGTCGTCCCTTTTATAAGGAAATAGGGGAATATCAATTGGCAGTCCCTTAGACCTACCTATCACTAGTGACCATTCACCTCCTCCAATAAGCCTAGGAGTTCATGCCTTAAGCCGACAGGCAACCCTCTAGTTATTCCAATCGGTAGCCAGCTCAAAATTTCCTCATAAGAATTATGGAAAAATAAAATTAAAATCCTAAAAAATTCATAAAAAAATCCCCATAAGGACGAATACATGATAGCCCAAAGAAAATTCATTAAAAAGGGAAAAACCACTTGAGACTTCACTTGCATACCCCTAATGGGATAAAAATCAAAGTGTGTTGTCACTCACAATGCCAACACCCTTACAAGAAGAGTTAGAATTAAAGAACTCTCCAAGTCATCAACTCTTTAGGTCAGCATAATTAACCTTGATCATCTATATTTGTCATCTCAACTCTTTAGGTCCATTGAATTGACCTAGATTCGCAAAATTGACCTCGATACTCTGAATCAATCACCTCAACTGTTTAGGTCCACAGAATTGACCTAGATTCTTAGAATCAAATTTGACCTTATGAATCATCGATCTCAACCCTTTAGGTCCATATATTTGAGTAAGGTCCATAAAATCGATATTGACCCTCTAAATCATCCATTTAACTCTCCTAGTCTGCAGAATCAGACTCGAACCTCCGAATTGGTCATCTTAACTCTTTAGGTCCACATAATTGATCTAGGTCTGCATAATCGACCTCTTCCCTCTAAATCGATCATTTTAAAATCTCACAGGTCTATAAAATCGACCTTGGCCCTCTGAATCAGTCACCTCCACAATCTTAAACCCCTAGTAGAAGACTCGACGCCCCAAACCTTAATGAGGTGTCTATCTTTCGATGACCTTATATTGTTCTAAGATATCCCTATTAAGGGTCTCTATATACACCCCATCCTAGTACCCTCTAAATACCTCCTTTGGTCCCTAACTCTTCTCCTACCACCATAAGGAACGAGGTCTTACTCCAAACCTTAATCTAGAGGCCATCGGGCATTCCTGAGTTGTGTTTGACTTTGGTCAACTATCCAACTCGAGAAAATCTTATTTCACACTCATAGGGCTCTGAATCCCCTTTCTAATGGTCAGTACTGTGCACGAATTGGACTCACAGTTCACGAGTACTCACCTTTTTACTCCAAACCCTTATCTAAAGGCCATTGAGTGTTGTCGAGTTGTTCTTGACTTTGGTAAACTCTCTAACCCTGATTGAATCTCATTTCACTCTTATAGGTCTCTGAATCCCCTTTCCAATGACCAATACAGTATGCAAATCAGCCTCACAGTTCGCGCATACTTACCTTTTTACTCCAAACCATGATCTAAGGGCCACCGAGTGCTCCCGAGCCATGTTTGATTTTGTTTAACTCTCAAACCTTATCTAATCTTATTGCACTCTCATAGATCTTATAATATCATTTCCAATGGTCCATACCGTGCATTAATCAGCCCCACGATTCGTGCGTACTCACCTTTTTACTCCAAACCATGATCTAGATGACACCAGGCATTATCGAGTCCCCTTTAGCTTTGTTGAACTTCCAACCTGAGAGAAGATCATTTCACTCACATAAGTCTCTGAATCCTATTTTCAACAGTCCATACCATGCATGAATGGACTTAACAGTTCGGGCCTACTCACCGTTTTACTCTAAACCCTAATCTAGAGGCCATCGGGCGCTCTCGATCCCCGTTTGACTTTGGTCGGCTCTCTAAATTGAGAAAATCTCATTTCACTCTCATAAAGCTCTGAACACTCTTCCTAGCAGTCCATACCGTACCTGAATTGGCCTCACATTTCATGTGTACTAACCATTTTACTTCGAGAATCCCCGTTTAGACGTAATCAGGTGATTCTGAGCCCCATTTTACTTTAGTCATCTCTTGAACCCGGGAGTGGCTCATGTATTTTTACAAGGCTTTGAATCCTCTTTTCAACGGTCCCGGTCGTTCACAATTTGGACTTACAGTTTGCATTTTATCCCCAATTTTCCAAAAAAATAGTCCTTTCCGGACTACCTGTAGGTACCCCAGGCCCCATGCTGTAGGTAGGGTGTACTTAACTTCGCTAGCAAGTTAAGGTTATACCAATTGGAAGTACATGTCCTATGTTGATCTTCACCCCACTGAAACCCAATTTTTTACTATTTAAGGAGGCCATGACCTCATTCACAAGGATCCTCTTTTTGAGCAATCAGAACATTCCCTAGAAATCAGTGCGCCATGATACCAAAAAATCTACATTTCTAACATTCCTTTCATCTTTCTTACCTCACGTACATGCCACCTTTGTCCACTTATCTCACCCCCACTTCACCATCATCCTGCCACCATAAAATCAGCCTAGTCTCCTTTAAGAATCAATAATAAAATCTTATAGGAAGTCTACTCCTACTCTTTTCTTATTCATTTATTTAGTGTGCTTTACTTACTTTGTTCCCACTTTTGATATCTTTTGGCCTTATTCCATTATCTCACAACAACTAATATCCACATTTTTTAATAATAGTATTCAAATAATATATTTTCATCAAACGAAAAAGATAAAAAAGAAGGTTTACTTACAAACTCTAAAGGTAGGAATTCCTCACTTTTTCACTTGAGCACGTTTATTTCAAAAACAGTTACAGAAGAGTCTTAAATTTAGGTTTATGCATAGAATCGCACCCTTGTGATATGTCGAACTACGTGAACTTTAATGCCTATTATGGATAAACCTAAAGGGGGGATCGACGCTTACGCGCGTGATTAGAGGGAGTGAAGAATAAGGTCTCGCGTCGTTTCTAGGAGTTCTTCGATCGTCGTCGATATAGGGTGAGGTAAATAGATAGACTCGCCAACCTATTTTGCACAAAATAGGCAAAAGAAATAGTGTCGCCTCAAGAGAACGACCTCAAAGACATATTGATGCTTGCGAAACCAATTAGTTCAAAGGTTCGCGGGCTAAGTTATGATATGGAAAGGTGTTAGGCAGCCATCCTACCCTTTCGGTTTCCCATGGTCATCTGTTATTATTTTCCTCAATTACTCCGTGAAATGGATGCGCGTGTATATATAAATGGAGGATGGAATTTCTCAACTCACGTCATGGAGAAAGGCGGAGTGAGGTCATCTCTAGGAGTGTTCACAAAAAAGTAATTAAAAATATAAGGTTTACACTCATCCGGATATCGATCATTATGGTGAAACAATAATACGTTTTATAAAGTGAGAATAAAAACCACAAGTATAATATATTGAAATAATATAAAAATATGAAAGGAGTCTCGAGTCTCGAATTTTCACCTGAAATGCCCGCATAGCCTGAAAAGGCATCAAAGTCCACATAGTTTGCATACAACGCGAGGGTAAGGTTTATCCCATAAATCCAGCCGACGATTTTATTTAGGGGTGTGTATGTAGATTAAGGATGTTTTAATTCGAGAAAATGTGGTGAGGAATCCCGTTTGGAATTTATAAAAAAACCTTCTTTTTCTTATTTTTGAGTTTTTTTTATAGAAAATATGGTATGTGCAATACTACTAATAAAAAATGAGATTATTAATATGTGTCGACTAACAAATATGAAATGCTAAAGTAAGGATTAAATAACTAATGCGAAAATAAGAAAATTTAAAGAGAGACGAATGTTTGGATTTTCTTTGAAGACTTGAAGGTTGGTATTGATTGTTGAGGGGATACCCTTGCAAGTGGATGGAGGTGGTAGGAGGAAAGGGAAAGGGCTTTCCTAAATTGGGTGTGAAAGGGATGGAAATGGAATGTTAAGGATAGATTTGAGTAGGAAAACCACGCTGACTTTGAGACAATGTTACTGAGATCACTAAGATGGATGTTTTTGAGGTCCTTTATAAGTGAGCTCATGATCTCTTTATATAGTGGCAGGGGGTGCCAATTGGCATTTTACTTAACCTGCTTATCGACAGGCATCCCCAAATACACTTCCAATAAGATGGGAAATGGGTTAGCTATTCCACAATCTCATCCAGATTTCTTGGAAAGTCATAAAATACAATCTGTAAGTCTAAATTGGGCATGGGGCATATCATTGGAAAGGTTATTCATATCCCTTTAAGAATCCATTGGGTTGCTCCTGGGTTCAGAAGATGACTTTGGTAAAAAAGGGATCGAAAGAGCCCAACGGTCTTTTGGACAAGAGAATCCTAGAGGAAAATAGATCGTTCACCCAAATCGTAAGGCCAATTCGATCACGGGATGAACCACTGGAAAGGGTAGTCATAGAACACCAAATATTTATTCATTCTCATTCCATTCAGAGAGTTGACCTTGATCAAATGGGTTTTAAAAGCACCCGATGATCCTTTGGACTAAAATGGGTCATTTATCCGTACCGTAAGGCTAATTCGCGCATGAGTTAGACCATTAGAAAGGGGATCCAGAGACCTTCAAAGATTCATACAGTCTCATTCAAGTTGAAGAGTTGAAGGGGGTGAAGCAGAGTATAGGAGTGCTCGGTGGTCTCCGAGTCAATTTTTGAGGGGAAAATGGATCATTCGTCTGAACCGTAAGACAATTCACACATGGGGTATACCGTTGGAAAGGGTATTCAGAGCCCTTTAAAGATTCATTAAGATTTATGTTGGGCGAGGAAGTTGATTGTGTTCAATATGGGGCTCGGGAGGGGGAGCATCCCGTATCCTCTAGATTGGCTTTTTATAATAAAATAGATCATTCGTTCGAACCATAAGGACGTTTTGTGCATGGAGTGGACCATAGGAGAGGAAATTAGGAACCCTTTGAAGATTAATTGAGCTTTCACTCATACGAGAAATTTAACCAACGTGAAACGGGCCCGGGGCTGCCCGATGGCCTCTAGATAGGTACTTGGATTATGAGCTATGACTTTATGGTAAAGTAGGAATTGCTAGGTACTTAAGGAGAGTCTTAGGGGCCCTAGAATGTGGTGTATATATATTTCCTTGACGGGTGAGCTTGGAATACATGAAAGTCGTAGAATAGACACCATATGGATGTGTGGGAAAGAAGTCAATTCTGCGGACCAAAAGATGAGAATGACCGATTCAGAGGGCTACACACGATTCTGAGGACCTGAGGTAATGCTAGGGATGACCAATTCTATAGGTCGAGGTTAATTTTAAGGACCTAAAGAGACGATCGATTATGAGGGTTGAGGTCAATTATGAGGACCTAAACTTGGACGATCGATTATGAGGGTCAAGGTTAATTATGAGGACCTAAAGCTAGACGATCGATTCTGAGGGACAAAGTCAATTCTAAGAACCTAAAGTTGGACGATCGATTCTGAGGGTTGAGGTCAATTCTGAGGACCTAATATGATAATGACTTATCGATGACAATTAATTTTGAGGGCCGAGTGCAACTCTAAGGACCAAAAGTGATGATGATCGATTATGAGGGCTGGAGTCAATTCTGAGGACCTAAAGTAATGAAGACCAATTCTAATGGTGAGGAACTAAAGTTTGAACAACTGATTCTCAGGGTCGAGGTCAATTCTGAGGACCTAAAGTGATGACGATCGATTCTGAGGGTCGGGGTTAATTATGAGGACTTAAAGTTGTAGCTGATGATTCTGAGGTTCGAGGTTAATTTTGAGGACCTAAAGTGATGAGAATTGATTATGAGGGTTGAGGTAAATTATAAGGACTTAAAGTGATGACGATCGATTCAGAGGGCCAAGGTCAATTCTGGAGACCTGAAGTGATGATGACTGATTCTAAGGGTCGAGGTCAATTGTGAGGACCTGAAGTGATAACAAACGATTTTGCGGAATGAGGTGAATTCTGATGATCTAAAGTTGGATGATCGATTATGAGGGTCAGGGTCAATCATGAGGACCTAAAGTTGGAACATGGGGAGGTTTGCTCTCTGGGAAATCTTTTTTACTTGTGGTTTTATTGAGGATTGTGTTGTTTTGAGATTCTATTAGGGAAAGATATCTAACTGGGGATCATGTATTTTAAGGGGAGATACTTGGTTGGGGAAGATGAAATTCTTATGGTGGATAATTTGGGAAAAAGTTTAGTCTGGGGCTTTTGCCGAGGATTTAGAGAAGAATTTGTTTTGGGGTTTCACAAGGGAATTATAGTGGACTTTTGGGATGCAACATTTTGCAGCATGCGTTTAGGATTTATGCAGGGGGTTAAGAGTGTAATAATAATCTGACTGGGGATTATAGGAGCTTAAAATGGTTTTCTCGGTGAATAAATGTTCTATTATTTATTTGGCCTTTTTATGAATTTACAGAGAATTTTTGGATTTTTCTGCCATTTTTTGGCATTATTTGTACAAAATTTAATGGGGTATGCTGATCAAAATGTTGTAGGGGTTTCGGTTTGGCAAATGGCATGGACTCCTGGGCTTCCTTGGGAAGAGGAATAGGCAGGTGCCGATCTGTTTGAGCATAAAAAGGGGGTGAACCCTCCTCATATTTCACATCTTTTTTCATCTGAATCTTCTGCTTCTTCTCTCTAAATTTTTTTCTCAATCATTCCTTCTTTAAGACTTCAAATTATGGGTTCTTCCAGCGAGGGATACAACTTGGAATAGTTGAGTGTTGATGATTGGGGGGGCTTCAAGTGTCAAGCTAGGGTGCCACTTTCTTTGGGCAATGAGAATGCCTTTGACTTGTTTGAGCCCGTATTTGACGATCACTTTCTTTTGCTTGATCCCTCACACCATCGTTATTCTAGGGTGAGGCACCCTAATGTCTATGTAAGTATAGTGACCTTTAGAATTCTGTTCTTCTTTTTCTTCTTCTTTTTTTGTTTTCTAGTGCTGATGAAAAGGTTTTTTCTTTTTGGTTTTATCAGACTGACATCACTCCTTCGAGCATGTACTCCAGGGGGACGACGGGGTTGAAGGACATGTGAGAGAGTCTTTCGGTGGTGGTGCATTGGGTAGTTACTTCTACTGGCTTTGGCCTCCTAGAACAGGCTTTGGATGAGACACCACGTTCTACTGCGATTTTATGCGTATTGCGAGAGAGGTGGTAGGACATTACCCACATCATTCACTTGGGTTTTAGGGATATGACTGTGACTTCCATCGACGTTCAGTAACTGCTAGGGATAAAGTGCGAGGGTGTGCAGATAGAGGTGGACCATAGTGCGAGGTTGACGCCATAGGTGATTCATGAGGCGTTAGGGGATCTAGGTAGGATATTTTCTGAAGATTCTATCTTCATTTCCTCTCTTAGGGAGGTCCTCTTGAGTAAGAGGATTGATGAGACTGACGGTCGGTAAGTGAGGTAAATAGACCGTCTATTTATTTTGCTTCCATTGGGTGGTTTCTTGGTGGCAACGAGTGGCGACGTCGTCCATCTATGGTTTTTGCTATTTTGAGGATATTTTGGATGTCCCTCTCTATGATTGGGGGAGACTGATTTTGGCGACCCTTTATTCTTCTTTATATGCATTCAGTCGGTGCTGCCGGCAGACCTTTATGGGGGCCACGTACCTTTTGGAGGCAATTCTCGTATTTTCTTTTCTTGAATTTTCTTGCATTTTCTTTTAGTTTTTGTTGATTCTTGTCCTTTCTGCAGACGTGGTTCTATGAGGTGATTGGGCTCAATGCCAAGTTGATAGCCTTGAAAGATTAGGAATTGGGGGACTTCTATCAGATGTACCGATGGTGGAAGACTAATAGGCGATCGAACTAGTGTTTATCCTTAGCGGTGGTGTGATAGGCCTTGAACATGCTGACGAGCGATTAGGTTATTTTGTTTTTCTTTGGAGTCCTTTCTTGGAATTTTCTTTCTTTTCATGAATAGTGATCTTTATTGGGAATTACAGGTGACCTTTTACCCCTATGGAATGGCTCCTCAGCACACAGGCGTGATAGGTATGCATGCGTAGATGTAGAGGCTAATGGCGCATGAGTTCGGGTACTCCTGGTACATAGGAGAGAGGGTCGTGTGACAATTAATGGAGTATGATGTGGTGGTCCCACTGGTGGTTCCTTTAATGTAAATGAGCTGACTTAGGGACATGTCCATCGAGGCTAGGGTGGCGACGATGGTGGCGAGGATTATATGCTCTACGTAGACACGGTGGCAACCTATGACTACCTGCATTTTGTTACTAGCTGACTGATTCCCTCATATATTTATGATGTGGTGAACATGCATTCGTATCTTACGTCTTATGGCAGGGGTACGAGAAGTCTAGTGGGATCTACCATAAAATAGGCGACACATTGTCGGCAGCGGCAGAGGAAGCCCCACTCATTGAGATCACTCCGCCCTCATATAATTTTTTGTTATCTAGAGCGGGATAACTGATCCTAACGCATCTCCCTAATGCATCGGATATGGGGTTCATGGGGCTTATGAAGGACTTACTTTAGTCTGAGTTATAGTTTTCTATTTTCATGTCTTGTCTGCTTTTAATTCTTTATTTTCTTTTTATTGATTGGCTTGACTTTTGTTTTTATTTATTTTCTTGTAGCACGTTCGAGTGTCGACTACTTGGCTAAAATAAATCAGGGACTAGGTGGCCTCTGCGAGTGCCTATATGAAGGATTATGATCCTTCTTGTCTTGTTTTCCCTGCTACCTCGGATGAGGGATCGGTCTCGAGGAGTGGATGTTCTACAGCTCATCAATGGGGAAATGTGTCCACCGCAGGGATTGAGGGTTTAGAGAGAGAAAGATTGTGGGTTTGGGCTGAGTCCCGTTGTTTTGTATTTTTGTTTCTACCTGAAAAATATAATCATGCAATGGCAATATATATACATGAAGAAGATTTCTAATTCTTATTTTAATGGCTTATTCTACATGCATTTTTTTGCTTTGCTACTGAGACTATAAAAATAATGGGTTATTTATTTAGAAAAGAGATTAAATAACTCAAAGAAAAGACATATGATGAGAAGTGAGGGGTAAAAACGGATAAGTTTAGAAGAAATAACACGGGGGTCTTAAAATAAAGATTTATTTTTGGAGTTTTTGTTTTTGACAAAAAATTAAAGATAGAACTTTCTAAAATAAAGGGGTTGCTGATCGGCATACCCCTGTCCTGCCTATAGGCATATGGGTCAAGTGAAATTACCCTAAGGCTTGTAGATGAGAGTACTTTGTAGGGTAGGCATTATTTCGAGCTCCTTAGGTTTATTATCTATAGCCAAGGACTTTGTGTATAAAACGGAAGTAAAGAGGGTGTAGTTTTTCATCCATTCTCATTTTCTCCTCCTTATTATTTCTTTCTTTCTGACCCATTATTTCCCAAATGGCCCTTTTGATGTATGCATAATTCTCTTCCTACCTTGAAAGTCTAGAATCCGTGTGTCTGTACAATGTAGACTGCCAAGCTTTCAACTTTCATCGAGTTTTTTATGGTGTAATTGAGATTTTGATTGGAACAAGGTGGTAGAGAAAGTGCAATTCGGGTACCTTAAAGACCACATTTTCCATTTTGGTTTAGAGGATGTCAGTCCTACCTACAAAGAGTTTTCAGCCATGTTGGGAATTAATCCCAATGTAGCGACGGCTATGCCCGAATTTTCTCGGACTTCTCGGGCGCTATTAGAAGAGTTGCACCATATTTTCCCTTCGGCGTCTTAGGTCACTGAGGGGTGATATCTCTTCCATCTGTCATTTATTCCGTGCATGTGAGGGATTTTAACGATGGAGGCCATGTCGGTGATGTTACCTTGGGCTAACTTCAGGTCTCTTACTGGTGATAGGGTACCTAATGGTGGACCCTTAGCTGCAATTATAGCGTGGATGTCTTATCATCGTAAGCCTGCAATGGTAGTACTGGCAGAGACCCTAAACGGTATTGATAATTGGAGGGAAGACTGCTCCGATTTTTTGAGAGGGAGCTCGGTAATGCTTTTCATATGGATGGTTTAGAATTTCCATTTGGAAATTACCCCTGAGCATCCCGTAGCAGCCGTGTTGAATTTCTTCACTCAATATCCCATCTATTTTGACCCATACATAAAGAACTGGGTAAATTGGTCCATAGATCAAGGAGCCAGATGCCTTCGCTGGTTAGTGCCATGGTGGGGAGAGTTGTATCCCATTCTTGAACTAGGAGAATATCAGTACATTTGTCTAGTTGGACTCTGGCAAACCTCGTTCTATTTTCTCTAGAGGCTTCTGCTCTAAGTCCGATGAGAGTAAATAGTGCCTCCTCGGGCAATAGACTTCTTTCCTGTGGATGACTTGATTGAATCCATGTGCATGAGGTTAAGCTCTCTGTGGGAGAATCATCGATCGTCAACCCGCCCATCTCAATCCATAAGCAGGGTCTGGCATGTGTTTGGAGAATATCTAAAATGTGTGGAAGCGGGTCGTGGCAAAGATCTTGGTGAAGGAGATTGGTCAAAGATGGTTTGTCCTTTTTAAAACTATGGAGGGGGGGAGGTAGTAATTTTCTCTAATTTGGTTAGGTTATATTTCTCTACAGAGCATTTTTGAAATATCAATCATGCAGGGAAGTTTGTGGGACTCAAGGAGCGAATGATGATGGAGTTGAGTTTTGTGGCAGCTGCAGATATGGTCTTTATAAAGTTGGGTTTATTTTTTGTGAAGATTTTGTGTGACTAAGTTGTGTTTGTTTGTTTTTGGTTTTTGTTTCTATGATTTGGGAATAGTTTTAAGAAGTTTGGTTAGGCTTATTTTTGGTATAGTTTGGTTAGCAGAGGGTGGTTATTCTTACTCCCTTCACTGATACTTCGTGTAATTGTATTGAACTACACTATTTGAAATAAAAAAGATTTTAATCATATTGTTTTGCCTCTTGATGAGTTTTACATTTTAATTATCTATACCAATTGCTAAGTCATACATAATCCTTTTGTTCAGGTAAATGATAAGATGAACTGTTCTTCTCGGAGGTAAGAAATGAATAAAAATTTTCAAAAAAAAGTGGCCTGCGCTTATATAAAGCATATAAGTTGCCTACGTAACTCTGGGTGTTTGAAAAGAAATTTTTTTTTTAGAGGATGAGGCCCCACATAGTTCTGGGTAGAGGGAAATGAAGAATTTTTTTTGAATAGAAGGGGGAAGAGAGGAATCGTAGCGCGTTGAGATTTCGAACTAAGATTAGACTTCTTGAGATGGTCCAGGTTAACTGGGCGTGCCATCTCTTCTCCATCAAGGCCGGTGAGCATAGTGGGGCTGCTTGATAGGATTTTTTTTACGATGTAGGGGCTACTACTGTTTGGCTTGAATTTCCCTCTAGGGTCCCAGACGGGTTATGTGATATCTTTGACGGCCAAGTCTTCTTCTTGGAAACCATGATCCTTGACTCTTTGGTTGAATGATTGGGCTATCCAGCGATGGTGTCCTTTTTTATGGTATAGAGCCTTAAGGATCTTTTCATCAAAGTGTGAAAATCCATCAAAGCTGCTCTCATACCAATCTTCATCCCTGGCTCTCCTTTTAAGCATAATGCGTAAGGATGGTATTTCCACCTCAACGAGTAGGACTTCTTCCATTACTTACATTAAAGAGTAAGGGGTAGCCCCAGTAGATTCTCTCACAAAAGTGAGATAGCCCTAGAGGGCATAAGGAATTCGATTGACCCAATATCGGTAACTCTCTGTCATTTGGCTGATGATGGCTTTGAGGTTTTTGTTGGAGGCCTCAACTGCACCTTTGGTTTGGGACCGGTAGGGAGGAGATTTATGTCTCTGAATCCCATACTCATTGACCAGTTTTGTGACCTCAGCTTCGAAATATAACCCATTATCTAATACTAGCTCATGAGGAACTCTGTATCGATTGATGATGTTCTTTTGAATAAATATGGCTACTTTCTTGGAATTCAGTACTGCATATGACTCTTCTTTGACCCATTTGGTGAAGTAATCATTGGAAACCAGGATGAACTCATTCCCATTTGAATTTTTGGGTATGAATTTTCCTATTATATCAATGCCCCGTGTAGAGAACAGTTAGGGAGAAGTCATGTTGAATAATTCCTAAGGGGTTAAGTATTGGAGATTGACAAACTACTAGTCTTTGAGGCATCTTCGTACGTAGGTAGTGTAATCTTGAACCATGGTGGTCCTATAATACCCTTGATTTAAAAATCATATAACCATTCATGTGGGATCCACATTCCTCGCTCTGGATTCTTTGCATCATTTCTTAACGACATCCCTTGCGATGCAGTGTAAATGGGTTCCATCGGATTTCCTCTCGAATAATGCTTTATTGCATATAATGTACTAGGTAACTAGTTTGCAAAGGGTCGCACGGTCTTTCTTGTCGTTGTTTTGGTGATACCTACCATGCTTGAGGAGGTGGCAAATATTGTAGTATCAACACTCGACCATATCATAATCTTCCTCGGTGACGAGGTCAATGTGGTACCAGTGGGTTGGCATAGTTTATTTTTGGACTAAAAAAGGGGAAATCATTATTCCCTCGATCATATCGACCATGGAGACCAGGGTAGTAAGGGCATTATTTAAGCTATTCTTTTATTGGGGTAAGTAGTAGAAGGTGATATCTTAAAACTAGGAAGCCAACTATTCTAGGTGGGCTTGGAAGGGTAAGATCTCCTCATTTTTTACTTTCCATGTTCTAAGGACTTGACTGGTCATGAGGGCGGAGTCCCCATAGACATCCAGGTATTTGAGACCTTTATTAAGGGTGATTTTGAGGCCTAAAGTGCATGCTTTATATTCAATTTTATTATTGGAGCAGTAAAATCCATCTTGATGGCAATGGGAGTGTGAGAGTCATCAGGGGCGATCATGAGTATCCCAATGAAGTATCCTTTCTTGCTAGCAGCACCGTCAAATAATATTTTCCATTTGAGGTTCTCCTAAGAGACCTAGAGAATATCTTCGTCCAGGAATTCAGAGACCCGAACATCAACCTCTTACATAGGGTAGTTAACAAGGTAATCAGAGATGGGTCTCCCTTTTAAGGCTTTCTGGGCAACACACATGATATCCAACTCAGATAGCGATATTAAGCATCAAGACATTTGTCTAGATAGGGAGGGTTTCTCAAGAAAGTATTTGATAGGATCCATTTGGGACACAAGTCTAATGGAAAAAGCGAGCATGTAGTGCCATAACTTTTAAGTGACCCAGACTAAGGCAACACATGCTTTCTCCAAGGTAGAGTAGTTGACTTCGTACCTGACTAATTTTCAATTATCATAGTAAATGGCTCTTTCTTTGCGGGTTTCTTTAGTGTAGTGGGCTAATAAAGCCCCAACTTTAATATCTGTTACGGTCAAGTATAGGAGTAGATGGAGACCTGGCTACAGAGACATAAGTATCAGAGGTCGGGTAAGCTATAACTTGATTCTCTTAAGGGCTTCCTAACAGGCTTTATTCCAAAGTTATGTAGATACCTTCCATAGGAGTTTGAAGATGGGTTCATAAGTAAAGTCAACTGGCTGATGAACCGAATGGAATACTACAATTTTCCCAAGAATTTCTAAACATCATTTTTCGTTTGAAGCGATGGAATTTCAAGTATGTCTCTTGGTTTGGCGGGTTCTTCTTCGATTACCTTCTCGGTAACCATGAATCCTAAAATCTTTCCTTTGGTGATGCTGAAAATGCATTTCTGTAGGTTTAATCGCATTCGGTATCGTCGTCATCATTCGAAGAACTTTCAGAGAGTAGGAATGTGATCTTTCTGTGTCTTAGACTTAATAATTACGTCGTCTATATAGACTTCGACCTCCTTGTGTATCAGATCATGCAAGACTGTTGTGGCATCCCTTTTGTATGTATCTTATACATTCTTGAGCCCAAATGGCGTAACCATGTAACAAAAGGTTCCCTAGGGGGTGATGAGGACATTTTTTCTTGATAGCCAGGGTACTTCTTAATCTGATTGTATTCGGTGAACCCATCGATGAATGACTTGAGGGTATAACTGGTCATGTTCTCCATAATAATGTTGATGTTGGGCAATGGATAATTATTTATCGGAGATGCTTTGTTCAAATCCCAGTAGTTGACGCACATGCAGACTTTTCCTCCTGATTTTGGTACAAGTACAATGTTGGCTAGATATATGGGATATTCGATCACTCGAATGAAGCCTACGTTTAACTTCTTGATTACCACTTCCTTGACTTTGAGTGACCATTCGGTGCGGAGCTTTTGCAGCTTTTGTTTGATCGATTTTCATTCTGGGAGAGTTGGGATCTAGTGATGAGATGTTTTGGGATTGATGCCGAGCATGTCGCCATAGGACCATGCAAAGACGTCCACAAATTCCTTTAAAGAATCTTCGAATTGCGTGCTAATGATCGTTAAGGGTGGACCCTATCCTAATCTCGTGTTGTTGTTTACTAGAATCAAGATTGATAACAATGATTTCATCATCATTAATTTGAATGTGATTATGTTATTTTTTATTAACCTTTGTTAAGATCAGCTAAGAATAGTTGATTTGCAAAATCATCATCATCAAGAGTTTTATTAAAATCAAGGCAATTAATGTAAGGCACAACAAGATACTCAGAATCATCATTTATTTTACTTTTGGGAAAAACAACATTGAGAATCTCATCAAAAGAGGTATCGATTAAATTGTTATTAGAAAAAGGAGGAACAACAGTAGATGAAGAGATAAGTTAAATAGTCATGTAGGGTTGCATCTCAGTAGGTGGGACTCGTATATCATTCAAGTTTAGGAGCGGTGCATTAATGACCTTGATCAAAGTGGATGGTCCAACGATGTAGTGCTTGAATGTATCATACGGAGAATCAACCCCAGTGTATGTAGGTTGAAAGAGTCTTTGGATTCACTTTCCTTGGAGACCTCGATAATGGATATAGTTTTCTTAGTAAGAGGTTTCACCTGATGCTTGTAGTCTTCAACCGAGGAGTAGTTCTCTTGAAAGAAGATTTCCATCATCGACTTTATATTCTTACCCACATGATGATACCATAGTACAGGAAAGCCATAGAAGGGGAAGTATTCACCCTCTTTGACGAATATCCCATTCAGAGAATCCTTATAAATAGTCTTAGCATGTTCTAAACTTCTCTTTAATCGTGGTTGGAAGAGCATTCTAAGTTCTTTTGATGAAGGCTTATAATCCAGGACACATGTGGAAAAGGCCTTTTTTAGGACTATGAGTTCCCGTATCCCTTTTTTACATTACCCCAGCCCTAGTCTAGGCATAAAGTGCATATTCTTGAACATTTGTATCACGTTGACATCATCGTGAGGGTTGTTCTCTGTACATGCTCAGTCTTTGAAGTCATCGCATGTCGAAAAGGGAAGTGGATTAATCTTGAAGCCAGAGATAAGTATGTTATTCATCCCATGTTTTATTTATAGTATCGAATTGCTAGTGCCGACATTTTTAGTACTATCATCGTCTCCCAAAATGGTAATGACTTTCCCCTTGGTGAATAATTTCAACTTCTGATGAAAGGAGGAGGACACCCCTCGAATGTTATGAATCCAAGATTGACCAAGAAGAAGATTGAATCATACAGGTATGTCAATAACTTGAAACTCAGTAACGAGATTAATAGGGCTAGCCCCTATTATGAGTGTTATAGATCCCAGCACCTCTCAGTTAGTATTATCGTAGGCACCCATTGCGGCGAAAGTAGGAGTTAGGTCACTTACTTTCAACCCCAAGTAATTGAAGGTTCTTAATGGGAAAACATTGAGTGCTAATCCATTATTGATGAGTGAGAGAGGGACTGTCTTTCCCATCACTTCTAGGGAGATATTGACAGCATAGTTGTGGTCAGGTTCGACCTTCGAAATTTATTCTTCGAAGAAGGAAAGGAGTCTAATTGTGGTCAAGGATCCAACCAAGTTTGTTGCTTCTTCTGGAGTGGTGGAAGGAGGGATTGTTGGCCCAGTGAGAAGCTTTATCATAGCATTTTGGTGTAATTTGGAAGACATGAAGAGTATCCACAATGTATTATTGCCTTGAGTCTTCTTGAGTTGATCTACGATCTTGCTCTCTTTAATGGTCCTCTCTATCATAGGGAGTTCCTAGGAAACTCCCTTTTCCCTTATATATTCTTGATGGATGAGGATTTGGATCTTGGTAGTGCCTTCCTGATCTGGTTGTATGATTGAGGAGGCGGGAAAGAACAAGAACCCCCATGTCTTCATTAATTTTAGACTACATGACTACTTTGCTGCTTCCCCCCCAATAGGTCCTCGAAAGATATCATCCCGCACATGATGATCACTGGATTGATCCTTTCTTGACTTTGTTCATTATCTGAGCTATAATAGTCCTCCCCCACTTGGTGGAGACAACGTCTTCTATCCAAGAGAATTCAATTCATTACTCGACCTCAATGGATTCTTCATCTAAATCTTCCCACTCAATGGGGAGGTGCGAGAGTAAGGGGACTAACCTCCCTTAAAGCTTTAAAGCTGTGAGTAGATCGAAAATGATGTAGATTTCGTCAGTCTGTTGTTACATGTCTACCATAATTTATACTACATCATTTATATTTATATTATCAATGGGTACCACCCAATTATCTGACTCCCAAGCCCATTTTCGGGCTTCCGTGAATAGGATGCTGAACTTTTGACATTCGATGGTCATTTTAGAGGGCAACTTCTGCCCAAAATCTAGAAGCTAGTTCAGAACATATGGTAACTCCATATATCTTCCTTCAGACCAAGTACAAACGATAATACAAGCCCTCATGAGGAGTTATAGATCTTGGTCGGTGAAACATGCAGGGTGTAGGAGAAAATACGGGCAAACTTTGAGTGGTTTCAATGTAAATACGGGTATGATGGGTGCTTTACTGAACATAATTTAGGTAGATGGGTCGAATTCCAGATCATTTTCTAGGAAGATGGCATTTGAATGGGTTCGAAATTGGTTGTGAGTTGTGTTGCGATTAGGATTGTCTGGTGAGGTGATGATACCCCGATCAATTAAACCTTGGATTACATTTCGAAGGTGGAACCAGTGATCGATAATATAGCTGGCAAAATGGTGAAAATCATAGTGGGCATGGTTTTGAATTTTTTGGGAAGGGGGTTTGGAAATGGACGAGATTCCATAGGTTTGATAATATTTTGGCTTAATAAGGCTTGGTAGACTTAAGAGAGAGGAGCATGGAGCTTGGTGTATTCTTTTTCGACGGGGATAGAGCGGCTTTATGGCACCCAAGAGGTAGAAGGCTCGGAGATATTATTGACGGTTGAAACTGTAGTGTTGGTAGGCTTCTTATAGTTTCTGGGAGTGAATTGTCCGGACACTTTTTTGGCTTGACTTCCATCTTTGTAACACTTTCTTCAATATCCACACCTGTTTCCCGGAGAGGTTGGAAGTGTCGGTAATATTAGCCTACCATAGTCTTTTTGATATGGGGTAGGAATTTCTTCTTCATTATGCTGACTTGTTCTTCTTCGAAGGGCCGATTTTTTATGGTGGAAACTTTCTCTCTTAACCTTGCTATGGAGGCGCTGCCATTTTCTCCAAGATTCCACTTGAGAATCTCTAGATCACAGCGCTTGACCTCTAATTCTTCGTTGTACTTGTACTGTGACATGAATTCCCAGGAGACATCGTTCCAACTGCAAATTCTGAATTCCTCTAGGGATAGGAACCAACGAAAAGCGTTGTCTCTAAAAGTTTGTTAGAACATTTGGTCCATTAGCTCTTCGAAGGTGCCAAGAAGTATCATGGCTCGGTGATAGATGCGAAGGTGAACAATTGGGGTCCTGTTTCCCCCGAACTTCTCGATGGATGGCATCTTGAATTTCTCCAACAATCTTTCTTTAGGGTAAGGATACATGTGAATGTAGTCCATGTAGATCCGGGATATCTTAACTTGGTAAAACTTGACAACAGCTTGAGGCCTTCCTTGTCCATGTTTAGTTATTCCTCTTGGAGAGTTAGCCTATGGCTGGTGAAGGTTTGGCATAAGGAGCTGAGCTAGTGATGGCCTATTAGCAGGCAGATATTCTTTCAGGACCCAAACGGGCTCAGGAGCGAGTGGACCCATGGCACGAGGAAAGAGAACCTTGGATTTTTAATAAACTTGGGCTCAATTTTGCTACATCTCATGAACCTCGATTTTAATATTGTCAGACTTGGCACTGAGTTGGACTATGACTTCCATCAGATGACATTGTGCGTTCAGTGCTTGATCGACATTTTTCATGAAGTACTGGTGAAGGTAGATTCCGGACTCAAATGAAGTTGTAGGGGAACTGACGGAGATTCGAGGTAGTTTGACAAAATACAAAAGCCAATAGTGAGCCAAGACAAGAATTGGGTATGCGATCGACTTGAGAAGCAAAATGATTCGAATTTACTTTTTAAAAAGGGGAAAAAGTATTTATTTTTTGTATTTTTTAAAAAGAGGAAAAATGTTTTTGGTATTTTTGATGAAAAGGAGGAAAAAAGTTTTTTGGAATTTTGATTTTTTGAGAAAGATGAGGGAAAATGAGAGAAGAGTCTCAACATTATTATTATTATTATTATTATTATTATTATTATTATTATTATTATTATTATTATTATTATTATTATTATTATTATTATTATTATTATTATTGTCATTGCTATTGTTATTATTATGTTTTCACTTGTATTAGGCTTACCTGAATGCAAAAGAAAAACCAGACAGGACCCGAGCCTAGGAAAATTGGGTTTAAAAAAAGGTAAGATAGGGTTTGACTTGTTTCTAGGATCAGGGACAGGGTCCTGTTTTGAAAAAAGATGAAATCATGCGAAAATTTGGGGTATGCCACCCAACATTTTGATAAACTTTTGTGTGGTAACCAGTAAACTAAATATGAGTACCCTAGGTCTGACGCCTATATGAGGTTTATGCAGTTGTTAGGTTGGTGGAAAGTTCCCCCCTCCCCCGGCATGATTTCCACGATATACGTCTTGCTTTGAGGGCAATCATCACACGTATACAAGCCATTTGATAAACCTCAGTATACGTCAATTGCCTCACTATATAGAATCATTGGGATAGTACATGTGAAATCGAATTCGATATACTCGGCGTATTTGAATGAGTTCCATATTATCTACCTCCCTTCATAAGTTCGGTCAAGCGGTGGGAACCATTTGATATACGTCGAAGGTAATAGGTCAATGAAAATGAGAGTTATATTGCTTAGGCTAACAACGACCTGCAGAACCAGTGCCCATCGCAAAGTGACCCCCTAGTGTGAGACAACATTTTTGTCAATAGTCATACCCATAGTGATGTAGTGTGCAAAGTGCATGATTCTTGATTAGTATATTATTGAGAGAGTATTTTTTTTTGGCATGATGAGTAAAAGAAGCTCTATACTAATAAGGAACAATGTACAAGTATCACGAAAAGTAATTCTAGCATAGAGCGTGAAGATTACAGTAAGCATTGATACGTGTGAGTGAGTGATGTGTGAATATCTATAAGTGAGTGTGTGGTAGTGAACCTAAGAATGGATAACCTACAAGTGGCGTGTGATAAGTGTAAGTGATCATGGATACATATAAGAGTGATAAGTGGAGGTGTGTACTAGTGAAACCTAAGCATGGATATTCTAAATGGTGCATAAAATATATGGATATAAATGATCCTACGTATAAGTGTAAATAGTATGAGGTGTATATGGAGGATATTTACAAGTGAGTGAAAGTGAAAGTGAGTGATAGGTGCTATAACCATGAGATAAATATATACAATAAATAAATAGAGGGAAAAGGGAGCATACAGGTAGGTGCATACGCACACATACGAAAAATGATAACACCCATACAAACAGAGTTTAGCCCTCTTATTAGAAGTAAATCCCCTGCAGAGTCGCCACTGTGGACATACCCGTTTTCATTCCTTCCTCCTTTCGCGATTGGAGGGAGAGAAGAATAAGATATTGCTCCCTTTCTAGGAGCGCGATTCATTTTTCTCTTTCAAAGTGTTTAACTTTTTCTTCAAGCCACAAGCCAAGTTCAATAGTTCAAGTTTTTGTTTTTCAACATGTTTCAACTTTTCTCTTAAGGCACATCGTGAATGAAAAGTTGTCAAGAATAATCAAGTTTCTCAATCAAGGATGCTTTTTCATTTTCAAATAACTTGAGTTTAGTTGCCAATTTATCACTCTTTTTATGAAATTTAAAACATTTTTACACGAGCTTGTGATATCCAGGACTTAAAATTTTATGAACACAATAATTATCATTAATGTGAGAAGTGAGAAATTAGACTATCAACACTCGAGCTCTTATGAGAATAAGAACTACGACTATCATCAATATTTGAAGTTAAATATTTTTCCATATCATTCGTCACAAAAGTCCTATCATATCAAGGTCTATATAAACTAGAATAAACTTGATTCAAAATATAATCACACTTTCTAGGGTCCATTAAGTTATAATAAACAATAATCAACAAGCCACACAAGCAAATGAGCACTAAATATCCCTCAAGGATCTATCTCGGGATATAAATCCCTAAAAATGAGTAATTATGCTCTCATACCAATTAAAAATACAAAAATATGGTGTGCTAATGACCTAGAGGGGGTGAATAGGACAAACTCAAAATTAATGGCAATCACACTCATTTAGGCAAATTTTCAAACACTTATCTTGAAATTTAAAAATTGCTCTCATTTAGGAAAGTTTTCAAACACTTATCCTAAAATGATTATATTCATATTTAATTTAAGGAAAGTTTTTTGAATTAATTCAAATCCAAATTCAAAAAGCTTTGATTTCAATTACAATTAAATAAGATGAGAAATTTATACCTATATTCAATTACATCGAAATTCTGGTTAAGATTTTTATTACATGAGATCCAGCCAACTTAATTCAATTCAATTAAAATTATGTGAGATCTAAATATATAGAAAACTAAATAAATTTTAAATATGAGATTATGTCAGGTTGTCTGTTATGAATAAAAATAAATGTGAGAATAAGCACAAAATCAGGATTTACGAGGAAAAATACCACCTAGGGGAAAACGCTTGGGACACTAGAATAATTCACTAGAAAAATAAAGACTTTTACAATACATCAGCCATTTACCTAGCTTGCATTCCTATTGACAAGATCTCACGATCCACCAATCCTCTAAAATCCACCCAATGTGGTGGCTCTCAACCAAAGCTCCTTTAGAACTCATTTGTCGAAAGAGAAGAATCCACTTCTATAAACAACCACTTCAGAACAATCCAATACAATTCTTCGTATCCTCATCTTGTTGACATCTCAACTGAAGATCTTTAATGGAAAATGATGAAAGATAGATTTTTAAAGTTTGTTTTGATGAATTACTCAAAAATCTCTCATAAAATTATTTCAATCAAAGCGAGGTAAAATCGAATCTCATCCAGGGTTTCTAGACAAAGAAAGAAAATCTCTTATATATTAAAATTTAGCAAAGAAAAATAAGAGTTCTAATTCAAAAAAAAGAGCCAAAATACATTTATATTGAACAGACAAGTTTTCCTGTTTTATGAAGTCCGTGCGCATGAAGGATCTTTTGGGCATGCGCATGGCGATAAAATGACCAAGATGGAACCTACTGATGATATCCATGAGAATAATAATTTCTCCATGTCCACACAGCTTTATGAAAAATACAAACTATTACAAAATAAAATCTTAACTGAAAGGTAACGTTTGCACGCATTCTCAAAATATGACTTCTAAGGATGAGAACAAGTGTAAGAACTATGGAAAAAATATTTGGGCAAGGAGGGGGAATCCTAAAGTGTGTTAGAGGTCATATACCGTATTCCAAAAGGTCAAAAACTCCATTAGATTGTAATACCCAATATTTTTATGCATATTTATTTTATGATGAAATTATGGAAATTGGGATTAATTTATTTAAGGGAGAAAATTTAATTTATAATTAATCCGACTTAATGGAAATAATTGCTAGCGTGATGAGAGTTAGTAGTTATCAACAAAATTTATGTTGAAATCATGTTGAGTAATAACTATGTTGAGCATTACATAGTGAGTAATGTAATAAATGGTTTTGAAAATAATAATATGGCCGGGGACGAGATGCAAAGCAGTTAAGATATAATTATTTGGGACGCGCAGATGAGTCACGTCACTATTACACATTTGGGGGTTACAAAGGTAAATTATTTGTATAAAACTCAAACGACAATTTTGAGTGCGCCAGTGTCCGTAAGGGTCAAAATAGTCAGAAAACACTACTCGGGTGTTTTATTTGGAGTTCGGGGCATTTTAGCCCAAAACGACACCCCGGAGGGATATTTTGGTCTTTAGGGATTTTTGGGAAATTAAATGGACAAGAATTAGGATTTTAAAATAAAATCTACGTGGTTTAGAGGTTACTGTCAGTTTTCAACCCACGTGAGAGAGAGAGAGAGAGAGAGAGAGAGAGAGAGAGAAAGAGAGAGAGAGAGAGAAAATACCAATGAGGAAGAAGATTCCATTGGAGAACAAAGGCAAGAACTCAAGGATTCCCACCAAAAGTTGCGCTAAAGTGTAGATCGTGACGAGAGGACCAACCACATATCAATTTCAACCCAAGAATCAGAAGTCCATTCCAAGGCAAGTGTTTATCTTGCTAGTTTATTTAGCATATATTATTCATGTTAAATCTGCTGATGATTTAGACATAATATGATGAAAATTTGGGTCTCATTAGGTTTAATCGTAAAGGAGCATTAGATTTTGGTGATGGCTTTCATGTAGAGGATTTACCCCATTTGTATACTATTAAATCTGGACATTTTATGTACAAATCACGAATTAAATTAATGGTTTGAATAATTAAAGTTCTTGGTTCATTATATGGGAATTCTTTGAAATTTTAGAAATTATTGGTTTTCCTTTTGAAAACATAAAGATTTGAATACTAATTGGTGTTGGAATTTGCCCCATATTGATTAGGATAGTTTAGAACCATCTAAATTAATGTTGGACAAGGTTTGGATTGAGTTTGAGGTTTGGAATTTTAGGAAAAATGATTTTGGGGAATAATAGGGCCAGTTCAAAATTCTCGTTCGAAGACCTGTTCAAGTCGTTTGAACGAGAATTACAACGAGTCATCCAACGAGATTTTGAGTTCGTTCGAAGTGAGGGTTCATTCGAACGACCTCGTTCAAACGAGAATCCCTTGACTTCTAATGTTATTTCAGAATGCCTTTTTAGGGTCCGTTCGAGTTAAAAATCATCCTAGGGTTATCCAAGTGAGAGTAATGACCTACGTGAGTAACGGGTAACTTAAATTCTGAGTTATTAGTTGGTTAGGATTGTAATAGTTCTGAGGATATAGGAAGTTTGTAGAACTTAGGAGGCAATGTAGGTTCAAGATAGGAAATATATGATCAAATCACGGTGAGTGGAAGAATTAGTAATACTACTTATGTACTCTGGAAATCAGGTTGCGTGAATGCCTATTAAGTTATATAAGTTGTGTGCATGCTTATTACTTGAGATATTATGTTTATGACATACCTAGTTACTGGCTATTGAACAGAGGTTAGCGTGTTGTGTACGACCATATCTTGTGTGCCTTCGGGGGATTTTGAGTCGTACCACTAAAGCATGGAACCTAGGTACGGGATATCTGTGAGAACAATAGTGATGACGATCGTATGGGTGTGTAGGTATGTGCATATCCCACATGCTTGTAATTATGTTCGCCTACAATGTGTGTATTTGATTTATGGGTTCTTAAGAGATTGAACGTATTGTCATTTATGTGTGAGCATTGCAATGGGACTAGATAGCCGAGTATGCCTAGCACCAGGGGTTTCTTAACCATGGGTGTAGTATATATATATATATATGTGTGTGTGTGTGTGTGTGTGTGTGTGTGTGTGTGTATACATGGTGAGATTTTATACATGTATACTAAGTTCCTATTCCGTGTTTCTTGTTGGCTACCTTATTAAAGTGCATACTTATTGGGTCACCAGTTGAGAATAAAGGGTGCAATGAGAATGAGTTAAAGCATCTTTAAATCTATTCCTATATAATAGAGATATAGTGTCTTCGGGTTGTTTAGATATTTTATCCGGCATAGTGGTTATACTACATATAGTTAGGCAAAGTAGTGAGACTAGTATGGATAGTTAGGATCGTTAGGTGTGCACATTAAATGAGAGGTGATCATCTCAAGTGAGTATGCTAAGTTAACATGAATAATATTTGTGCCAATTAACCAATTTAAGCACTTTCTATATTTAAAGTGTTTTCTACTCGGGCTCTGACCCGTTTTCCAGCAAATCTCTTTTTTTGTTCTATTATTTCAAGTGCTCAGCCACAAGGACACCAGGCGTAGGAGATTACATTCATTTATCGAGCTGTAGCTGCTATGGAAGCTATAGGATGTTTCTAGTAGACTCTTCTGAGCCTATTTATCCTCATCTATCAGTTATTTACTTCCGTTGGACATGTCGTCCCTCTTATTTTACATTTATATATTTGGAATTATTTTATTCTATCATTAGACTTTGATTTCATGATATTGGATTATTGTATGGGATTTTAACTGGAGTGTTTACTCCAGTTCTTTTTTTAAATTTAGTTAGTTCTTTCTTATTACTATTGTGATGTATGGTGATGATTAAATATTTCCCTTTATTGATGATGGTTAATAACAAGGTAAAATTTTGTCACCAACCTTTTTAAATATTAGGTGGTGAGTTTTTATTAAATGAAAATTTGAGTCTTTCGACAAGGATGCATTATCTGAACCAACTTGATATTCTGAAATTTATTAATTAAGCACTAATCACCTGGTAATTAATTAGGTGGTGTGTCACAGGTGGTATCAGAGCATCAGGTTCTAATGTCCTTAGGATCTGTACGGCTTATTATATTTTCGCGTAGCGTCCTTTGATATAAAGCCCTATATTTTAGGATTGTTATACTCTTTATTCATTTCCCGTTCTTCAGCTATTTTGAGATAATAACTGTGCACTTATGAAACTTTTCTCTGCTTTCATATGCCTCCTCGATGTAAATAGAGAGTTCCCAAGGATGCCCATCCTGAGCCTCAGCCTGCACCAGCTCAGGGTGTGATGAATGCCGTTGAAGTTTCCGTTATTGTAGCTCAGGCAGTAAATGCAGCATTGGTAGTTATGAAGCAGGCACTGGTGGTGGCTCTAGTTCAGGCCTGGGCCTTCTCATCTGCTTGGGAATGTGTTAGGTATGCCTTCTAGAAGGCGCATCCTCCGGAGTTCACAGGGAGCTCCAGTATGGTGGTATCTAGCCAATGGAAGAAGGACATCTAGAGGCATTTGAGGATGCATGAGTGCACAGAGGTGTAGAGTCAGATAATAGACACGTTCAAGTTAGTGGGAGCAACACTATAGTTGTGGGAGTCCATTACCACCACTGAGGAGAGAGACATGATCACTATTTGAGACTTTTGGGTGCGGTTCGACTACAAATATTTTCGCTCGATCGTCCATACAGAGATGAGACGAAAATTGGTGAACTTGAAGAAAGAGGGAAAGACCGTGGTGGAATATGAGGTATAGTTTATCAACCTTCTAAACATTCTACCGAATAAGATCTCGACTGAGGAGAAGAAGATTCAAAATTTTATGAATGGATTGACATGGAGGATCCTCCAGCAGTTGATAGGCAATATATCTTCGTCCACCTATTCGTACATGGTTAATGCAGCACTAGTCCATTTCCAGGACCACCATTTATATCTGAAAGAGGTTAAGCGAGTAGGAGAGTCCATCCAGCAGGGCTGGCAGGACAGGAGGAAATGGTGCCGATGGGCTACAGGTAGTTCAGGGTCAACATAGACATAGCGATCAGGGTTCTGAGCAGGGGGATCCTAAGAGGTTCAGGTTAGGAGGTTTTAGACATGGGCGGGGAGGAATTAGACATGGACAACAGGGTTAGCACGGCCATCAGGGCCAGCAGCAGGTTCAGCAGGGCCAGCATAGCCAAGGGAGGGGTGGTAACGGCCATCAGGGCCAGGGACAGTAGGGACAGAGGGGAGGACCCTTCCCTGGGAGATGTTTCACTTATGGGAACACTGGCAACAAACTTCAGGATTGCCCATATAAGGGTAGAGGCCAACAACAACGGGGTGCTCGTAGGATCCCCAGAGACCGTTATTTCTAGCATCTCTCCCAACACCCACACAGATGACAGCACTGCCACCCATTCCAGCCGTCCCAGTTCAGTAGGGGCAGCTTCAATACGGACAAGTCTACAATCTTCACCAGACCGCAGTCCCATAGGACCCACCCACGATTGATGGTATATTTTTTTATCCAGGGGACTTTGGGGAGCATTTTATTTGACACTGGGGATCACACACTATTTTATTGCCACATGGTTTGCATATAATACGGGATTATTAGATACGACAGAGAGTACAGTTACTTGTGTGGATTCGTCGTTGAGAAGAGGGTCCGTGATTTCTTTTATTTATCGGGGAATGGGTATAAATATTGGGGGGTTTATCTTACCCGCTGACATGCTCCTATTGGATATGTCCGAGTATAATGCGATTATAGGTATGGATTGGCTTGTCAGGTATAGGGCCATTACTGATTGTTTTAGTAGGTGTATAGTTTTTTCCATACCCAGTCAGGAGATGTTCCTGGTGGCTATGCCTCGCTCTGAGGGAGCATCGTCCACACATTTATACTACATAGAGGAGGAGACATCTACGGAGGTAGTGGTACCACTTGGCCCGATTCTTGTTGTTCGAGAGTTCACCGATATGTTTCAGGAAATTTTAGGGTTACCACTGAGTAGAAAGATGTACTTAGTCATTGATTTAGCGTCGGGCACTTAATTGATAGCCTGCGCACCTTACCGTATGGCTCCAGCAGAGATGAGAGAGTTACGTGAGCAGATTGAGCAGTTGTTAGGGAAGGGGTTTATCCATAGGAGTACTTTATCGTGGGTGCTACCTTACTGTTTGTTAAGAAGAGTGATGGATCGTTGAGGTTAGGTGTCGATTATCGAGAGTTAAATAAAGTCATGATATGGAATAAATATTCGTTGCCTCGAATCGATGACTTGTTCAATCAGCTGAGAGGAGCTACCTTCTTCTCAAAGATTGACTTCAGATGGGGATACCATCAGTTGTATATCAAGGAGAAAGATGTATCGAAGATGGCCTTCCTGACAAGATGTGGTTCCTATGAGTTCAGGGTCATTCCTTTCGGGCTAACTAATGCCACAACTGTATTTATGGACTTGATGCATAGGGTGTTCAGAGAGTTCCTGGCCCAGTTCATCATCGTCTTCATAGATGACATTCTGGTTTACTGGCAGACCATGGAAGGGCATGCCGAGCACTTGAGGAAGGTTTTACATACACTTTGGTAGCATGAGTTATACACCAAATATGAGAAATGTGGGTTTTGGCTGAAGGAGGTCCAACGTTTGGGGCACATAATCTCTAATAGAGTGATATCCATGGATCTAGGGAAGGATTTAGCGATATGGGAGTTGGGACAGCCCACGACAGCGATCGAAATATGCAGTTTTTTTGCCCTAGCCGGATACTACAGGAGGTTCATTCAAGGGTTTTCAAAGATAGAGGCTCCGTTGGCACACCTGACTTATAAAGAGGTGTCGTTTATCTGGAGTGACACGTGTCAGTTTACCTTTGATGAGTTAAAAGATAAGCTTACCTTAGCACCAATGTTAGCATTGCCCAGGTCGGGAGTGGAGTATCTAGTCTACACTGATGCATACTTATTAGAAATTGGGGGTGTACTTCAGCAAGAGAATCAGGCTATAGCTTATGCCTCCTGTAAGCTTAAGCCTCACGAGAGGAATTACCCCACCCACGACTTGGAGTTAGAAGCGATCGTGTTTGCACTTATGATTTGGAGACATTACCTCCTGGGGGAGAAATTTAGCTTGTTCACGAACCATAAGTCACTAAAGTACCTCTTCACGCAGAAGGAGTTAAATATGCATCAGCGTCGATGGCTTGAGTTTGTGAAGGATTGTCAATTTGATATCTAATACCACCCGGAGAAGCCAATGCAGTAGTAGACGTGTTGAGCCGTAGGACAGTAGGTGAGGCGGATGAGGTATGTAAAGAGAAATGGAAGGAGTTAGGATGCCAGGATGTGGTGGATCGATCGTTCATGTCTGTGATGACAGGTACGCCCCAGATTATTATGAGAGTAGTACAGGCTCAAGCAGCTGATCCTTTCTGCCAGAGTCAGATAGTGCAACTTCTAGTAGAGGGACAGAGTCTTATACCGTGGGTTCAGATAGGGGTCTACGTTTCAATGGAAGGTTAGTTATTCCTAAGGGAGAATACTTGGGACACAAGGTGATGACAGAGTCGCACGGTTCATGATTTGTGGTACATCCCTGTGGGGATAAGATGTACCAGGATATGCGTAGATAGTACTGGTGTAGAGGGATGAAAAACGATATTGCCGAGTTCGTTTTGAAATGTGGCACTTGTCAGTTGGTAAAGGTGGACCATCAGATACCGGCGGGACTTCTACAGCCATTAGAGGTTCCTATGTGGAAATGGGAGAACATTTCCATATGCTTCATTATGGGATTACCCACATCGTAAAGGGGTCACGATTCGATATGGGTGATAATGAACCGGCTAACCAAGGTAGCCCATTTTCTGCCAGCTCGAACGAATTACACCACGGGATGGTACGCCCAGATATTCATAACAGAGATAGTGAGACTTCACGGGGTGCCTCTCAATATCGTGTCTGACAGAATTAAGGTGTTTGTGTCTCGGTTTTAGGAGAGTTTCTAGGAGGCGATGGGTACGAAGTTGAGACTGAGCACAGCCTACCACCCGCAGAAGGATAGGAAGACCGAGCGAAAAAGTCAGATCTTGGAGGACATTTACGAATGTGCATCATTGATTTTGGCAGAAGCTGGAAGCAGTACCTTTCGCTGGTGGAGTTTGCCTATAACAACTCCAACCAGTTTACTATCAGTATAGCTCCATTCGAGGCACTATACGATAGACCTTGTCATTCCCCAGCATGTTGGTTGGAGGTGGGGGACAACAAGTTACTTGGTCCAGAGGTGATTCAGGATACTTCGGCGAGGATAGAGTTGATACGGAGCCGTATTCTAGTTTCTCAAGAGCGGTAGAAGAGCTATGCCAACGCTAAGCGGTATTTTTTAGAGTTCAATATTGGGGACTACGTGTTACTTCGGGTGTCTCCTATGAAGGGAGTTATGCGTTTTGAGAAGAAGGGAAAGTTGGCACCTAGGTATCTAGGACCATTTCCTATTATTGAGAGGACTGGGCCAATTTTTTATAGACTTGGGTTACTGGAGCAGTTGCATAGAGTCCATGACATGTTCCATATCTCTTGCTGAGGAGATATCTTCGAGATGATTTGGCCCACACTCACATTGCGTTAGAGGAGATCGACTTACAGCTTGATAGCTCCTACGAGGAGGGGTCGACTACTATCCTAGACCGTAGCGAGAGGAAGTTGAGGTTGAAGATAGTACCATGCTCAGTGGCGGCACCATAATGTTGAGGAATCTACCTTAGAGTGCGAGCATGACATGCGTGAACGTTATCCAGAGCTATTCTTGCCAGGTATATTTTCACTTCCGAATTTCGGGACGAAATTCGGTTATTAGGGGGAAGTATGTAATACCCCGTATTTTTACGCATATTTATTTTATGATGAAATTATGGAATTTGGGATTAATTAATTTAAGAGAGAAAATTTAATTTGTAATTAATCCGACTTAATGGTAATAACTACTAGCGTGACGAGAGTTTAGTTATAAAAAATAATTATGTTGAAATCATGTTGAGTAATAACTATGTTGAGCATTACATAGTGAGTAACGTAATAGATGGTTTTGAAAATAATAATACGGTCGGGGAGGAGATACACGACAGTTAAGATATAATTATTTGGGACGCATGTATGAGTTACATCACTATTATACATTTGGGGGTTAAAAAGGTAAATTATTTTCATATAACTCAAATGACTATTTTGAGTGCGCTAGTGTGTCCGGAAGGGTCGAAATAGTCAGAAAACACTACTCGGGTGTTTTATTTGGAGTTCGGGGCATTTTAGCCCAAAACGACACCACGGAGGGGTATTTTGGCCTTTAGTGATTTCTAGGTAATTAAATGGACAAAAATTAGGATTTTAAAATAAAAGCTACGTGGGTTAGAGGTTATAGTCAATTTTCAACCCACGTGAGAGAGAGAGAGAGAGAGAGTACTGAGGAGGAAGAAGACCCCATTTGAGAACAAGGGCAAGAGCTCAAGGATTCCCACCAAAAGTTGCGCCAAAGTGTAGATCGTGACGAGAGGACCACCCACATATCAATTTCAACCCAAGAATCATAAGTACATTCCAACGCAAGTGTTTATCTTCCTAGTTTATTTAGCATATATTGTTCCTGTCAAACTCTATTGATGATTTAGACAAAATATGATGAAAATTTGGTTTTCATTAGGTTTAATCGTAAAGGAACATTAGATTTTGGTAATGGGTTGCATGTAAAGGATTTATCCCATTTGTAGACTATTAAATCTAGATATTTTATGTTCAAATCATGAATTAAATTAATGGTTTGAATAATTAAAGTGTTGGGTTCATTATATGAGAATTCTTAGAAATTTTAGAAATTATTGGTTTCCCTTTTTAAAACATAAAGATTTGAATACTAATTGGTGTGGAATTTGCCCCATAATGATTAGGATAGTTTAGAACCATCTAAATTGATGTTGGACGAAATTTGGATAGAGTGTGAGGTTTGCAATGTTGGGAAAAATGATTTTGGGGAAGAATAGGGCCAGTTCGAAGACCTGCCCAGGTCATTGGAACGACCTCGTTTGAACGAGAATTCCAATGAGTCATCCAACAAGATTTTAAATTCGTTCCAAGTGAGGAGTTCGTTCAAACAACCTCATTCAAACGATATCGTTCGAACGAGAATACCTTAACTTCTAACAAGATTTTAGAATGCCTTTTTAGGGTCCGTTCGAGTTAAAAATCATCCTAGGGTTATCCAAGTGAGAGTAATGACCTACGTGAGTAACGAGTGACTTAAATTTCGAATTATTAGTGTGTTGGGATTGTAATAGTTCTCGAGATATATGAAGTTTATAGAACTAGGAGGGAATGTAGGTTCGAAAGAGGAAATATATGATCGAATCACGGTGAGTGGCAGAATCAGTAATACTACTTATGTACTATAGAAATCAGGTTGTGTGAACGCCTATTAAGTTATATAAGTTGTGTACAAGATTATTACTTGAGATATTATGTGTATGACATACCTAGCTACTGGCTATCGAACGGAGGTTAGCACGTTGTGGACGACCATATCTTCTGTTCTTTCGGGGGATTAGTAGTTGTACCATTAGAGCATGGAACCTAGGTCGGGATATCTATGAGAATGATAATGATGACCGTCGTATGGGTGTCTATGTATGTGCATAGCCCCTCGTCTTGTAACTATGTTTGCCTCCAATGTGTGTATATGATTTTTGGGTTCATGAGAGATTGACCATGTTGTCCTTTATGCATGAGCGTTGCAATGGGACTAGATAGCCCAGTATGCCTAGCACCAGGGGTTTCTTAACTAAGGGTGCAATATATATATATATATATACATAATGAGATTTTATACATGTATACTGAGTTCCTATTATGTGTTTCATGTTGGCTACATTATTAAAGTGTATACTTATTGGGTCACCAATTGAGAATGAAGAGTTCTGTGAGAATGAATTAAAGCATCTTTAAATCTATGCATATATAATAGAGATATAGTGTCTTCAGGATGTTTAGATATTTTATCCGGCATAGTGGTTATACTACATATAGTCAGGCAGAGTATTGAGACTAGTATGGGTAGTTAGGCTCGTTGTGTACATTAGATGAGAGGTTTTCATCTCAAGTCAGTACGCTAAGTTAGCATGAATAATATTTGTGCTAATTAACCAATTTAAGCACTTGCTATATTTAAATTGTTTTCTCCTTGGGCTCTGACCCATTTTTTCTGCAAATCTCTTTTCTTGTTCTATTATTTTAGGTGCTCAGTCACACGAACACCAGGCTTAGGAGATTTCATTCATTTGTCGAGTTGTAGCTGCTGTGGAAGCTATAGGATGTGGCTAGTAGACGCTTATGAGCCTATTTTTCCTCATCTATCAGTTATTTACTTCATTTGGACATGTCGTCCCTCCTATTTTACATTCAGAGATTTAGAGTTGTTTTATTCTATCATTAGACTTTGATTTCTTGTTATTGGATTATTGTATGGGATTTTGACTGGATGTTTTTACTCCAATTCTTTATTTAAATTCAATTAGTTCTTTTCTTATCGCTATTGTGATGTATGGTGATGATTAAATATTTCCCTTTATTTATGATGGTTAATAACAAGGTAAAATTGTTTCACTAATCTTTTTAAATATTAGGTGGTTAGTTTTTATTAAATGAAAATTTGAGTCTTTCGCCAGTAATGCATTATCTGAACCAACTTGATATTCTGAAATTAATTATTTAAGGACTGATCACCCGGTAATTAATTAGGTGGTGTGTCACATAGAGACTCTGAGCCAATGACGTAATGCAATGCAATCAGTCTCAGGCGCGGACCTATGTCTTCTTTGTAGTCGCGCCACACCTCAATATCCCCATTAGAACGCGATGCCTCTAATATTAGAGTGGTGTCTTAGATCATGGAAATTATTCAAAGACGATTTGAGTTAACAAAGCTAGTGTGTGATATGAACTAAAGCACTCTCAATTTTTCCTTAAAGTAATCAAACCAAGTATAGATTTATGTTCTGACAAACTAAGATAAACAAATGAATTTGGAAAGATAAGAAAAGACAAAATGATCTTAACCTCGAAAATTCTCTCAGAGATATATTTTAGTTATGAGGTTTTCATATATTTAAAATAAGAGGGGACTTGTCCTTTAAAAGGTATTTCTTTGAAAATATGATGTTAGGGTGCACACAATTCCATCCAGTAAGGAATCATGGATCTAGTCGTGTGCACACCCCCTTTTTTGTCCGTGCACATGCCTCTAAAAACAATTTTCTCCAAAATCATTTTAAAAAGGTGTGCCTTTATCTCAATACTTTAAAAATCAAACACCAACTCCCAAATCTTTTTTCTTAAAAATTCTGAGATAGTTTTAAAATATTCAAAACAGTCGTTCCATCAATTTTCAAAGTTCTCACAGATTTTCAAAAATATTTTGTGTACGTGTGTGTGTTTAGACATAATGATTTCATAATCGACTAAAAGAATATTGTCTTCAAACTTCAATGTGAATGTATGGAAATAAAAGTCTTTCATGAGCGGAGATCCATGATCTTCAATCCTCAATCTTCAAGGTTTATCTAACCCAAATGAGCAGCGGTGCATGATCTTCAATCCTTAATCTTCAAGGTTCATCTAACCCAAACTAGATTGCACCTCACTCATAACGAATCAAGTATATTTAATTTGATTGACTCAATGACTCAATTGTTTTGACACGAGAATAAGCCAACTAATATTAATTATAAAATTACATTTTTAATCTCCCCCTTTGGTTATTTCGTGGAAAAATCCCAAAAACCTAAAACAGTCTTATTACCCCTATAAACATGCACCACTAGCCATATAGTGAGTGTAGTATAAGGTAATCTAAAAAGTCCACAAGCCCAAATAATAACGCCAAAGTCATGTTTCAATATGGACTAAAGTCAGAATCATCTTTGCTAAGCATGAAACAAAAAATAACATCATGTAGGTAATATCATGCATAAAGAGAAAACCCCCCCTCTTGGGAATCTTACAAAAAATTAATGTCATATAGATCATATATAAAGTATGTAAGTATGTGATGTACGTAATCGTCTAATATCAATGAGTAACAAAAGTAGTATAGCTCCCCTTAAACAACATCTCCTCCTAACATGGATATCCCCCCCCCCCCCCCCCCCCAGGAACATGAGACATGAGATCTCCCACTTAATATCAAGAACATTGGAAACATGATTATATTCCCCCCCCCCCCCCCCTTTTTTTCATGGAACAAAGACGAAGACAAATATATCATTGAAAAGTAATATAACATGGTAAGCAACATCATGATGACAAAGAGAACTAGTGAAACAAGAGCTAATAGGGCATTTGAAACACCATGGCTATAATAAGGGAATACAAAATGAGAATATACAAGTGTATTACCATATGAAACTCAAAACAGGAACTAGGAGGTGAAAGATATCAGTAAATAAGCATATAACCATGATATATGATATAAAAACAATCTAATTATAATGAGATCATGTATGAAGCATGGATAAAGAGCATGGATATGATAATATAAGAACAATAATATAATACCAAGAAAGAATAAAGATACCAAATGAGATTAAAACAAATGAGAATGGATATAGAGCATGGAAATGTACTATAAAAACCACCATGACTCAATGACAAACAAGGAATAAAGGTACAACACCCATTAACACAAGTTATCCAAATAAACATCCAAGCATCAATACTAAGGAAAAAAGTGGGAATATCCAACACCTAATACCAAAAAAATGTACAGCAATGTCTCAACAAAGGAAAATCAATGGATATAGAGATACATAGAAAATCTCTAATCCTTATCAAATGCATGTGTGAAGAAAAAACAAATGATATCTAAAAATAACATCACACCAGATCAACATGCTAGAAACAAGGAATATGTGACATGAAAATCTAAAGTGTATAATAGGCTAGAACATATACAAGATAATAACATCTCAACTAAATAGATATAAGCATGAACAACATCTCTCTCCTCAAAAGAAACATATACTCCCCCTAAATATGTGCAAGTAAGAAACAAATCATGAAGAACATGAAAAATCATGGCATATGTAGCATGTGAAAACATATGAAACATGATAGGAGTGGGAGTACAAGAGTTATAACAAGATATCTAAAGATCATATGAGAACATGTGAATATGTGAGCATGTGAATGTGGATGTAAAATATGGAATCATGTGATAGAGACATGTGATCGAACGTGTGAATAAACATGTGAAACACTAACAATGATAAGGTTACATGCACTATTCAAGACAAATACACCCAAAACTCACAGGGGGTAAGAATAGATATAAGGAATAAGGTGTATTAAAGATTGAATTAGCAACATACTAACCTTATGAGCACAAACTCAACTCAGAAATGCAACCAAATCTCATACACACCAAATCCAATCAATAATCAAGGTCTCATCACTAACTTGAACTACCTAGGGAAAGTAAGCGAAGAAAATGATAATCGGTAACAATCCTAGAGAATATCCAAAGATCTAAGAACCAATCAAATACAAACCATAAAGTACAATAGGCTTTATGAAGAAACTGATAACAAGGTAAAACATCAAAGGCAGAAGGTACAACACAATACATAAATATATGCAGGAATAAGTGTACCAACATAGTAGGAACCTACGTAAAAGCAACAAAATGTACCAAAAGTAGAGCACCATTTGCACGAAAAATTTACAGTCGTGCGTATGGCAGTGCGTGAATGATAGCCATTTGAAGGCATGCGCACAAAAAAGAGGATATGCACAAATTAATTAAAGATCTAGAAAAATCTTGTGACCAACCTAAAATCCAAACTCCCAGAATATCAGGAGTATAAATGAATGAAAATGCATGTAGAATCATTCAATATGACTTTAAACGCACGAATTTGGGATTAAAATGCAAAAGTAGAAAAAATCAACAACTCACACACACATACATAGAAATTCAAACACTAAACATGTAAAATGTGAATGTGATTAGGAAACTCATGAATCAGTGATTTGAGATAAATATTTCATTTAAATCTTGATTAAAAGCATATATGAAAAACACATTTAACTAAAATTTAATCAATTCAACTTTAAAGGTCTAAACTTCTTATCCAAACAATACTTTTGAACTTATAATATCAATCAAGGTAAAATTCATGTGGCATATAAGAATACAAAATCAACATGAGTACATATAATCAAATCATGTAAGCCATTACAAATTAAGCTTAAAATACAATCATTACATCAATATCCATTTGATCAAATTTAGTACTTTGAAACCATTTATTCCCTCAAGCATATGTTGATAAAAATATTTTGAATTCGAACTAAATAGCAAATTTATTACTGAAATGCTAAGCCATATCCCATTTTTTATTAGATTCATTTAAAACGTCCCAACTTAAATTTAAGAGTCACTCGTGGATCCACCCAAATTGGTTTCGATTGTGTTAATTGTAGAGCGATGTGAAACAATCACAGATAATGTTTCTAATACATTTTACTAAATTCAATTAACCTAGTGAACATGTGATTCCATTTCACTAATCATTTTCTTAACCCATAAATGCAATCATTCTTACTTTCTAGAAAAAGGAGTTGTGTCCATCAAACACAGGGGGTCTTGAGAGGTTAACAAGTTTCTTAAATTTCTCATCCATTTTTAAAAGGCAAAAACAATTTTTGGAGCTTCATGATCATTTTTTTTAAATTGCTCTGATACCACTTGAAATAGCCCAATCAAGATTTTTACCAAATGAGAATTAGAATAAACTCCTTAAAGAAACACTTATTTGTTGAAATAGGATTTTACGCAAGATGGGTTAAATCACAAAAAGTAAAATAGATTTGATATTTCACATAAGTTTTTAAAATATTTACTCTCTGTTATTTCAAAAACTCTATTTGAAAATATTTTTCCTCATTGATTTTCTCTTTGATATTCACTTGAAAATATTTTCTTCTCTTTTTCTATCTCTAAACCATCTCCCCTCTCTTTTTTCTCCCTCTCTTACTATTTTAGCAAAAGTTTTGAAATGCAAAGACGATGGGGGTTTAAATAGAGAGGCTATAAGGATCTGGAAACCGATTTATGAATCAATAGTTGAGATTAAATTGACTAGTAGGAGTTTGATCTAATGGATAAAAATTATGCCTAGCCTTTAACCAAAACTGGTTCTAACTTGTTATCAAGTTACACGGGTGATTGGTCAATAAGGCTTCCACATGGATCATCACAAGGTAAGATAACAACCTTCAATTGAATTGATCCAACTGTGTATGGTGTGGGTGGTTATTGTGAGCAAGAGAAAACATATCTCTAACCAATAAAAATTTTGCAAGTATAATACATGTGATACACAAAAGATCTAATAAAAGAGGTTGGAAACTTTTAATAATTATAAATTATACCCCAAAGTAATGCTAGGCAAAACGCGGAGGACTAAACTAGTCAAAGCGTAGCTTATGAGACTGAAACTAAAATTTTTATATTCGAAATCAATGAACTTTATGATAAAAACTGTACTTTGGAATAAAGATATAAGTCTATATTGATAGAACTGGAAGAATTAAAACAAAAGGTTTCAAATATTTTCAAAAAGTGTCTTAACTTTGAGACTAATGCGAAAGCATATGATAAAATAATCAAATATAGAAAATAAACTCAGATGATAAAACTGGCATTGGATTTGACAAAAACCCTAAAGGAACAAATGTTGGTGGCCAAAATATTTCTAAAACTTTTATTGTTTCTTATATGACTTTACCAAATACACAAGGCCAAGACTTTGAAAAATCTCAAAAAAGGTTTTTGAAACAACTAGACTCACAAGAAACTAAAATTTTGTGCAATCCAACGCAAAAACCTGATAACAAAGAAAAATATGTTTGCCCCTTTAGATAATTTGGGCAAAACTCTAAATTTGTTAGAGTTAAACCTCATTTTCAAAATGCGTCTAAGACTATTTTCAAAGGTTTAGAAGATAGACTCAATTCATCCTCACATCTATACTGTACCTATTGCAATGTATATGGTCACGCTCTTTCCAAATGTTTTCAAAAGTATCTATTTATGCTAGTCTACAGTAACTTTACATATTTTAGGAAGAGACGCCATAATTATGTCCTCCTAAGGCAGACCAATAAAAACTATATCTTTAGAAAGAAAAGAAATAGGTCTCGTATTAAAAGAAAATCAGTAAGGATAATCCCACAAGACTTTTCTAAATCAAAGGTTGGTCTAAAAACCTTTAAAAACAAGGGCCATTTTGGTCAAAAAAGGTGACTTGTTACTCTAACTAAGGTGCAACATTGTCATAATTGCATTTAAGGCTAAACGCACCTTTGTTGGTTGGTACCTTGATTCTGGATATTTGAAACACATGATCGGGGATGAGACTAAACTGATAAACATGACTAACTTCTTGGGAGTTAATATCATGTATGGTGATGGAGTCTTGTCCCAGACCATTGGTATAGGGATATTTCAAGAAGACGGTCTTCAAACCCTTAATGACGCTTTGTTAGTAAAATTTTGAGTATATCTCAATTTTATGGTTCTGATCACACAGTTGCCTTTTCTAAAGCTGAATATAAAATTTTGAAGAAAGATGATAATTGTATCCTTATGGGAAATAGAACTACCGAGAACTATTACACGGTTATTCCCGATGCTGAGTCATGTAATTTAACAAGATTAGTTAATTTTGATATGTTGTATAATAGATTGGGTGATACTAGTTTTAATAACTTATGCAGATTAAGCTCCTAAGAGTTGGTTAAAGGTTTACCCAAAATTAAAATTTCTTTAAATATTATTTTGGTCCTTGCCAAGTGGGAAATAAAAGTAAAGAACCTCATAAGAATGTTAAGGATATAATGATTTTGAAATACTAGAACTTCTCCATATGAACCTTATGGGTATCTGTCATACTATGAGCCTTTATGGCAATAATTAAATTCTTTTCATTGTGGATGACTTTACTCGGCATACTTAGGTAGCTTTTGTGAAAAATGAATCGGACACATTTCGAGAATTTCTTAAAATCCTTTTGAAAATAATAAATGAAAGGGATACCCAAGTATCACATATAAGAATTCATAGAGGTGGATAATTCAAAGAGGCTGTACTAGTGGAGTATTATGTCGGTAAAGGATATTAGTACGAGTTTGGTGCATGAAAAACTTTGCAGTAAAATGGCATTACTGAGAGGAAAAACCGAACAATCCAAGAGATGGATCAAGTTATGTTACATGCCAAAGGCCTGCCAAAATACTTTTGGGTTGAGGAAATCCAAACAGTATGTCATATTGTCAATCGCTTATACCTTAAGAAGAATGCCAAACAGACTCTGTATGAACTTTAATACAATAAAAAACTAAATTTGAAATAATTCAGAACATTTTGGAGTTTTTATTACATCTGTAAAGATAGATAACACCTTTCAAAATTTGACACCTGAGTTAATAAATGGATTTTGGGGGGATATTAGAAAATAGTAGAGCCGATCGGGTCTACAATTTGCATACAAAAGTCCTAATAGAGTCAAATAATGTTGTTGTTAATGACACTTCCACTGGGAGTGTTAGTACTGGATTAATTATTATGGATGGGTCAAAAAACATTTTTGAAACTGATCCATCTCAGATGACTGACCCACTACTGATAGAAGGCCTTGCGGTGCCAACTTGGGTATCTAATGACCATTCCCTGGATAAAGTAGTCGATAACTTTGAGGAGCTAATGAGAATAAGATCAAAAATTTAAAATGTGGATAACTATGTATGCTTTGTTTCTCAAGTGAAACAAAATAATGTAAACGATGCTTTCAAGGAGTCTTGCTAAATTGATGTTATGAAAGAGGAATTACCCCATTTTGAGAGTCATGACGTTTTGTATTTTTTCCCCGGCTAGAAATAAAAAGGTTATGAGTACTCGTTGGATTTAAAAAAAAAAGATGAATCTGGGGTAATAATTATAAACAAGGAAAGGATGATAGCTCAAGGATATTCTCAAATAGATGGAATGGACTTTTTTATGAGACTTTTTCCCCGATAACAAGGCTTGAGCCTGTCCATGTCCTCCTTGCAATAGCTTGTCATTTATAATTCAAAAATTTTCAAATGGATGTTAAGTCCACATTTTTTAATGGTATTCTGACTAAGGAGGTATATGTAGAACAACCAAAGGGCTTTATTAATCAATATCATCCGAACCATGTCATCCGATTGAAGAAGGAATTATATGGTTTAAAGCAAGCCCCTCAACCTGGTATGAATATCTCTTGATTTTTTTAGTCGATAAAAAGTTTGAGCGTGGCGGTAATGACCATAGATAATTTGTTCGAAAAATAAACAAAGAGGTTTTGATCGCACAAATTTACATTGATGACATCATATTTGTTTCCACTTCCACGAAAAAAATTGATGATTTTTCTAAAATAATGCACGAGGAGTTTCAAATGTCACTTATAGGGGAGTTATAATACTTTTTGGGTTTGCAAGTAAAACATATAAGTGATGGACTCTTTATTTCTCAAACCAAGTACGAGAATGAGTTGATTAAGAAATTTGATTTAGAAAATGCTAAAATTGCAAGCACTCCCATGAGCACCACGTCTAAGATATCTAAAGATGATAATGGGAAAATTGTTAATCCAAACTTTTACAGAATCTTGATAGTGATGATATGAGAAATTGGACATACATCCTTCTCAACCACCATATCAAATGTAAAGTAGAAATAAAGCATAAAGAAATATAAAGTGGCTCGACTATAAAAACGAGCCTACGTCCACTTTGGTGCACTACTCTCATTCCATACATTATTTAATATAAAGTTGTCGTGCCAGTAGAGGCTTACAAGGAGGTAAGGCCGAAGAATATATGAATTAGGATAAGATGACAGCTTAGGATGTGGCCTGTGAAGGTTGACCCAGTGTGGCTGCGGCAGGAGGTGAGCCCCCAGATGTGGTGCTTTAGAGAGAGAGAGAGAGAGATAGCTGAGAGTTTGGCAGGGCTTCACTAAGTATTTCTCATCTCCTAAATAGTGAGGTGATCACTATTTTTTTTTATAGAAATCATATAGGTCATGTCACATTCATAGAGCACATTATATGTGGATAAGTTGGATGAGCAAGGAATCCTTCTAGAAGATTGCACAGCTGTCAAACGACTTATGTGAGAGTAAGTGTCGCAACCAGTTTGAATTTAGGCAGCAGTTAATGCTTATATAAGTGTCGTGGACTGTTTCACCCAGACAACGACTAGTGTTGATCATGGCTTGTTTGATCCACGAATCATCCTTTTGAGGTTGGAGGGAATAAGGCAATAGGCATGCCTGTTCCCAGACAGTGGCTAGTATTGGTCATATCAATAAGCCCCTAAGTTGTAGTGCTAATAGGTGGCGAGTTGATGTTGCGGATGTGTTCTATGGCCATGCCATAGTGTCATTATTATTCTCGAAAGTCTTGAAAGAGTAACAAGTCCAATGTAAAGTGATGCTTCATCTTCCCTCACCCTCTTGTATATATAGGATTGGGCTCTAGACGTCATTACCTTAACCAAAATGATGAGAGAAAATCGAGAGCAAAACTTTATCACATTCCTTTTTTCATTTTTTGGTGACTTTTAAGGTGCTTCCAAGTCGGTTCAAGTGGTGGTTTAAGGCTGAGTAAACCCTGCTTCTCCTATTTTCACTAATTTCCTGATAACCATCTTTTCTGACCTTTTATTTTCTCTCAATGAATTTTATATATCCATTTTATGTAAATTTATGTTCTGTAAACCCATGTTTGAATTTGTTGATTGAATTTTGTGAATCTATTTTTCTTACTTTTGATTCTTGATCGATTGTAAAAATTAGGGTTTTGATTTTTGGGTAGATTTGATGGGGTTTGGTATTGATGTTTATATATTGGGAATGATGTTGGTAGTTTAGTTGTTTGGACTAGATTTGGGTTAGAATTTTTGTGACACCTCGACTAATTAAATACCGGGTAGCTACTCCTTTATTAAATTAATTCAAAATGCCAAGTTGGCTCAGTTAATAGCATCACTGTCGAAAACATTTTATTATTACTAACCACCTAGTATTTAAAAAGTAAGTTGCCAAATTTTAATATAAGTCTGATTAACATGCAACAAGTGTAATAAAGAATACCAACACCATTCACCATACTGAAGTAAAACGAATAACCATCACATAGTGTAAATAAAGTCTGGAGGAAAACTCCTCACTACAATCCCATACTGAAATAAATAACCGAATGCTAAAACAATACAAATCAAAGTCTGAAAATTGTAATGTAAAAGATGTCTCTAATAGAAATGGGCAACATGCCCTACAACTGATAGATAGTGACTCTGGAATCCAAAAGATAGAAGCGTCTACAAGCAAATTCCTGTAGCTTCCACAAACAGCTACAGCTCGTCACCTGAATGAGAATCCTATGCTTGGTGTCCCTATGGCTGGGCACCTAAATTGGTTTTACAAAGAAAAAGATTTGAAAAGCAAACGGGTCAGAGCCCGAATGTGGAGTTATATTTTAAAAACCTGCAAGTGCTTTAAAAACATTTAAAACATTAAATGCAAAGTACATGTTAGGACGTGCACTCACATGATATTCTCACCTCTCGTCTAACTGTGCACTCCTAACGTAAGTACCCATCTATATCGACACAAATCACTAGCTAAGTACCATCATATCTAGCTAGACTACCATAGGTCCTACCCTTTTTACTCGGTTCTATTAACATTATAACGTTCGTAATTAAGTAGGGGTTTAACGTAACTCAGATGTTCAATATGCAATATAGATAACTATCAGTTAACTCGTTATATTTCTCGAAACAATACCGTAATTATATTCACAACAATAACATGAAGGTTCTCCTTAATTAAGTGTATATTATTCACATCATAAATATACAATACAAGCACCCCGAGAACTAAGCTGCGGTGCACACATACTCTGCTATCCATCCCGGTACATCACGTACATAAGGATTACATATTCCGAATCTCTCAGGAATAGTTCACAGATAACAACATCACAAACAATGGAGGCGAACACAGTCACATCACATGGGTCACGCACATACCTACGCTCCCACGATCAGCGGACTTATTAATATCCCAATAAGTCTTTCTATGACCTATGTTCATCAAGGTAACCAGTCTAAATCCGGGCAACACAAGGATTAGAGGGCCCTAAGGGAACGCAAACCTCCCGTGATAGCAAGTATGGTAGGTATGTCATACACACAATTCATATACCAATACTAAGTAACACACGTCTTAGTAATACCGTAGTTTAATCGTAGTACATATCGCATTCTCGTACTAACTATAATATCTACACTTATATTATTCCGGTTCATCATCATACGCGCCATAATCTATTCTCACGTCGTAGTAGACACTCACGTCTCAACCCAAATGGTTCATTGAATTAAATCTCTCGTATATAAATTTACTCCTCGTAATAACCCAAAAGTCCCAAATCTATCCTTACATCATCAAAGGAAGTTTCTCTAAATCCTCGAACAAGGTTACGGGACTCGGAAAATCAAAACAGTTCAAAAAGGACCAAACTTTCAACTCGTTAGAAGTCTCGTTCGAACGAGACTGTTCGAACGAGATTCCTCTGTCAACTCGTTAGAAGTCTCGTTCGAACGAGGTTGTTCGAACGAGATTCCAGTTCGTTCGAATGAACTGTACCTTCTAAAGATATCTCGTTCGAACGAGATATCAAACGAAATCCCTTCTCATTAGCAGCGACTGGTCAACTCGTTAGAAGCTTGTTCGAACGAGTTCGTTCGAACGACCTGGGGATTGCTTCTAACGACTGGCCAGTTTCGGCCCAGATTTTTCCCCAATTCGTTTTCATCCATTTTTATCACTTCTAATCTCTTCCAAAGTTCATCCCAACAACTTTTTAGGGTCTCTAATTCATCCTAAACATATTCAAGTCAACTCCTAACATGTTTCCAAGGATTAAATCTCTTTAACATCAATAAAAATATAAATCTCTACACTTTTTCCCAATTATTTCAAGAACATGAACCCTAACTTTTTGAATCATGAATTAACCCAATAAAATCCATTTTAAATTTCACTCAATCATAAATATCATCAGTAGGAACATCTACCTATCATTCTACATGCAAATCCTCCTCAAGATTTCAAGTTCTAAGTTCAATTAACATGGATTTTCATTATCTTTCAAGAACAATTGATATTCCTCAATTTCTAACATGGAAAAGACATTCTCTGAAATTAAATGGAATAAAGTCACTTGCCTTGGTTCGATTTCTGATTTTGGTGTAGGTTCGATGGAGTTTTTTTGCAGAATTTCCTCTCTTCCAAGCTCCTTCTTCAATGGTGGCTTAAGGTGGCTAGGGTTTGTTTTGGGGAACTTGGAAACCTAATTGATAACCTCCGTAGCTTAAAGGGTTAAAGTGGGTTGGATAGTGGGTTTAGTGGGTCAATAATCAATCAGATTAAGACTCCTAATTTTCGTCACTTTTAATTCCTCAAAATGTAAAATTACCCAAATACCCTTTAAGTTGCAGGTATGGCCTAAAAATACCCCGGGATCCAAACTACACCCCCGGCTAGTGTTTTCTGACTATCTCGACCCTTCCGGACGCGTTGGGGCACTCAAAACGACCATACGGTTTATAGATTTTAAATTCACTTTTTATAATTAAAATAATATACCATGACGCGGCGGTCACACGCGTCTCAACAAAATTTTCAAATTGTCGTATATACATATCATGACAAATTTCATAATTCCAAATTCATATTTAATCATATATGCACATAACCAAATACCAACTCATAACTTGCTAGTATTTTACCCGGATTAATTTCCAATTAATACGCATTTAATTAATTAATCCCCAAAAATAAATATAGTCAAAAGTACGGGGTATTACAATTTTATGCTTTTTGGGCTTAATCCACACCTTGTCTCCATTTTGGATCTTGTTTTTGGCTAAGAACACTAAGAACATGTTCTTGGCCAAAACCCTAGGGTTTTGGTTTTTCGATATTTGAAGGTTGGTAATATAACAATTTACCTATTTATGCACTTAGTTGTGGCTTGGTGGTATAACTTCTATTTTTCTATGGTCTTAACTCAATCTTTGTAAAATTAGAACACACCCTAGCTACAGTCTGTAGTTCCTGAAATGATTGGCTCTGTCCTTTAATTTTCAGTTGGGAAATTACCTCCTTAGTTGTAGTCAATTTCGAAATTAATTGGCTGAAGCCTTTAGGATTCACTTTCTTTATATCCAAGGCTCTAAAAAATGCGGGGCGTGATTGAGGCGTGGAGGCCAAGCCTTAAGCCTTAGAAGCCTAGGCGGGCCTAGGCGTGAAAAGGCGTGAAAAGGCGTTTAGGCCTTCTTAATATATTTTAATATTTTTTAACCATAACAAGGCTATTAAAATATAAAAAATGCACAGATCATAAAAATATGTCTGAATATATGCAAATTAAAATACTATTTGATTATTTTGGATGAGATAATGGTTCGGTTTGTAAACAAATTCTTTAAAAGGCGACATCGTTTCACTAAATCATTGTTGTTTTTAGAAAAAACTACGCCTTAAGGGTTTTACCAAGAATAAGGCGTGAAAAGCGTAAGGCGAGGCGTTTCTCCCAAGCCTTAAGCCTAGGCGTGCCTAGGTGGAGCCTAGGTGGGTTTTTTAGAACAGTGTTTATATCTTTTGGGTTAGACGGTTGCAACCTGAACTTTAAAAAAAAAATCATCTTTTTATTGTAGTTCTTGTATTTGTTGTGGCCTCTATATGGATTTTCTGATCATTATGGTTATGCCACCTAATTGAGAAGCCCTTCTTCTTTTTAGGTTTTACCGCGACTCTATGAATTGAAACCCTTCGGAGTATCTAGAGGACTTATGGAGAAAACATTTCAGCGTACTTCCTCCCGAAGTACCTTTTATAAAGCCTTTGAAGGCTAGTGGCCCTTGCCAATTTAGGGACTGCCCCAACTGTTCCACTATAGAGTCTGACTCCATAAAATCTTCCAACAGTAGGGATCCTAGGGAAGATGCACACATAATGGAGGAAGATACACATTCCAGTAATAATCCTCCCACTGAGATGGCTTCTCCGGAAGCTACTAGGACTTCAGTTGTCCCACCAGAAACTAAGTGTACTCCAGCTAAACCCTCTAGACTATCCTCTGGGAAAGCTCCTGTGACATAAGATTTCAGGTGCATCATGGATGAGGACTGGAATACTGAGGTTGTCACGCCCTTTAAGTTTCTAAAATAGATCACCTTCTCACTTCCTACCATGAAATAAAGGTCATGTTATGCAGTCCCCAATAAGGGGGTTTATTTTCCTTTACACGCCTTTTTACTGAGGATGCAGCTACTAGATCCTTTCCTCATTAGGAGAATTTTAAGTGTTATGTACTTGGCCCCATCCCAATTGGACCAAAATAGTTGGGGGCATCCTTGTTGGTCTAATGCTTTAGCAAAAGCATTTTGATAGAGACATTACTCCTACAGAGTTCTTCTATTTCTATATACCAAAAGAGAACTCCTAAGATTTTCCATAGTACTACTACTTCAAGCTGCGGCATGGAGATTGATAGTTGTATACCGATAGGCCTACCAGTGTTAAAAACTGGAAAGGAAAATTCTTCTTTATGTCCGGGGATAGTTGGGGAATCTTCCCTGAGGAAATTGAAAAGGAAAAGTCCCTTAGGATTTCGCGAACGTGGGGACGTCCTTCCAAAGTAGGTATTCACTTGCCACATCCTTTTATTCTTATAATTGTATTTTACCTCCATTGATCTTTATGTGGCACAGACTAAATTTTGGTGCAGATCTTAACAGCTTAAAGCTCAATGGCAGGTAGAAAAAGAGAGTTGTGGATGCGGCCAACTTGACTGATAAGGAGAATAAATTCTCCGAACTTGTTACCTCCACATCATTTTTTGAACATGTTTAACTATTTTCCATACAATTCAGGGGAGATGAGCATGAAATCCTTATGGTCCAACTGAATGAAATGGATGAGGCCTCGTTTAGCTCAACCAGACTCCCAAGAAGAACGAAAAGAAGAGAAAGAGGGTGCCCAAGGAGGGAACCAAAGATGTTAGTGGGTATGCAATCGATGAAACTGAGGCCAACCATATTGGTGAAAAAGATGCCATTGTTGAAGTTATCGCGGTAGTGGACCGACAAAATGAACCCCTTACAGACGATGACATTGGTGAACAACTTGCCACGATCTGTCTAATGACCACGTGTGTAGATTTTCTTGGGGATATCCCCATTCATGTTTACACCATTGGAAGCTCACCATGGAGGGTGGTGGCCATTAATGCAATCTTGACAACTCAGAGAAGGGTTGTGAGGAGCCGTATGCGGCCATAATTTAGTCAGCCTGACCCTAAATCACCTTGGGATACAACAACCACTACTGTCTCAAGAATAAAAAAAATGCCACATATGCTTCTGATGTTACCCGTCTACTTAGGAGGATGCAGAGGATCTGGAGGATTACACACTCCATAGTTTTCTGAGGGTAATTATTCACACTTTTGGCCATATGTGGACTTTATTTGCATATATTTGACTTTTGTACTTTATTTTTTAGGCTACGGAGTCTACTTTGGCCTTAAGAGCTAGATATGAGAGCTATGTAGCAAGCATCAAACTGTGGCGACAATCCATAAGGAAGAACTGGGAAGCACCTAGGCCGCGGCCTTTAAAATTGGAAAGACCTCCTTCACCGTAGCCCTTGAAGCGGTGAAAATGAATCTTGAAGTTGTTACCAAGGCAAAAGAGGAAATCGAGCAAAATTTTGTTAAAGCAGTATAATTTATCATAATTTTTTAGGCCCAGGCTGCGAAGGCTAAGCCTTATTCAATGAAAAAAGCTCAACTTGGCGCAAAAAAAGAACGATTAACTGGTTCAAATCCATTCTGTTACACTCCAAAGGCTTAATAATGAGCATATCACAGCCTTAAAATAGAAGGATGATGAGTATTCTGTAACATTAAATAAGGTTGAAGATGAAGTTGTGGTTGCTGATAAGACCTCAAAGGGCTTTTTCTGACCAATAACAAGGCCTACCTATGCGTATTTCAAGAGCTAAGGCATAGAATGGTAAAAAACTTCATTAATTTGAAGGAAAAAGTCCTTCTCTGGAAGCTCAGTGATGATAAGCCAATGGAGTGCGTGGTAGAGTTGAGGGCTGCTGTGGAGGAGAGAGCCAGAGAGAAAATCGAGGATGCCGCCAATGATAATGAGACTTAAATTGGGAAAGATGATGGGGAAGATGGAGACGAAGATGAGGACGCGGCCTCATAGTTCATTTTAATTCTGCACTGATTGTAATCTTTTGGGGTCTGCGGCACAATTAAAATTTTGTAATTCATATAATATTAAACCTAATTATACGGGGTTATGGCCACCTTTGTTTGCATACTGCTTTCTATACTATGTTTCGAATGCTTAAATGCTTACACAATTCTTCTAGATTAGAACATAGGCTCGCAAACTTTAGTGATAGGCTACAGCTGTGTGGATCTTTGTTAAAATTAGTTATGGCCCAAAAGGCTATGGACATAAACTTCAATTGCCCAATCGGTCTATATGATTATAAATGTTTTTGTAGTAATGTTAAACTGGTGGAGTATGGGGAACACTTTCCATTTCCACAAACAATAATTTCATTGGGCCACTTAGAACTAGGATGAGAAATATTGCGACAGTAATGTTGAACTGGTGGATTGTGGGGAATAATTTCCTTTTTCGTGAAGAATAATGTCCTTGGCCCACTTTTCTTCAATTGGCTATAACTTATTTTCTTTGTTTTAAGGCATTTTAAATCCTCCATAAGCTGGGTTGTCAATAAGCCACCCACGGTTGATAGGTATTTTTAAGCCTCCCTAGGCTAGGTATTATCGAGCCTCCCCAAGCTAAGTATTTTCAAGAATCCACAAATTGGCTTATCAATAAAGCCACCCATAGCTAATAATGAGTATTATGAGACCTCAAGGTTGATTGACGCATCCCAAATTCTAAATAGGGGTATCTTAAGCCCCAAAGGTTAATAGAAGAATCTCAAAAGATGACCGACTTTATGAACATGGGCATCCTATACGTTCATATGTTTATCCATCGCGAGGGGCGTTATGATCCAACGAAGGTATTCACCCCTTTTCCTCCATGGATCCATCCCGAAATAAATGATCTTTTGAGATAATTTATCATTTTCCCCTTAAAATCTATTTAAGATAAAGAACTTTCATGAGATTATAGATGAGGAGAATCAAGAGATAATATATGACTAAATCTGCCATTCATGTATTTATATATCTATTTTTGAATTTGTCAGTAAAATACAAAGTCTATGGGTAAGGACTACGAAGAGCTTCACAAAACAGAAACATAAATTCTTCTAAGTTAAAACTAAGCATGTGCTTTCAGTTATAGGCTGAGCCCATTGTGAATCATTAGAAGGTCTCCTCCCTGACAAACCTCTAAATTTTATCCTTTTCGGTGAAGTAGATACTGATGTTGTGGCTATGGTCCTGATGAAATTTACACAATTTGTCCCAGTCTCTCTTGTGGGGAGGGGATTTTAGCTTCTTGGGCCACTTAAACAACTTGTCCCCTTGATACTTTCAAGGATGTCCTCAATACTTACGGTCAATGGAGTGTAGTTTTTATAATTCCTCTCTGGCTTATGCTCTTCCTTCTTCCTCCTTTGTGGAATCTGGTGCTATGGCCTTATTCATAAAAGTGAGGGCTACGGACTCCAGCATCAGAACACTCTGTGCCAGGAGGTTGACTTGGCCGTGGAGATAGGCCTAGCTGTCATACAATAGTTAATGTAATTCAACAGTTAGGTTATCTCCTCATTCTATTGTGAAATTAACCCAGAGCTTCCTTCAATGACTTCTATTAAGTCAATTTTTAGAAATATATACTTTGAGACGAGCTAAACAGTGGTGAGAAATCAAGGAATGTAGAGAAAAAAACAAGTATATTGACAAGGATGCAATTTTTTGATAATCTGCAACATTGCACTACTGTGGGTATGGCTCGTTGCACATATGACGTTATTTCGATGGCATTACCAAGGGGAGATTCATTATAGTTGGGTCCGAGGAGAATTTATCATAATCCCTTTTTTTCATAGGTGGTGAACTGAAGGAGTTGAAGCTATGCACCAACATCAATAGAAGGGTTGCGACATACGGACAATTAAACTGCCAGGCGACATCCTGCCCGAGGCAGTGGAGGGTGTCATTACAAAATTGGACCCATAATGTGAGTTTAGCTCATAGAAGATGTATTGAATAGGCTTACAAGGAGTCTACCATGGAAAAAAATAGTCATTGGTGCAAAAAATAGCATAAATTTGGTAGTAAACCCTAGATCATGGGTGTAAAGAGCAGAAATGAGTAAATAAAACTCTTCTCTAGTTACCCACTTTCATAAGGCTATCTCTTTTTGTGCTTTTCAACACAATCTAGGTAAGGTAACATCATCGGAGTACATAAAACATATCTCAGGTCATAGAAAAGAAGACCAATAAACAGATATAGGAAAACAAACAATCCCCTCACGGGGCTTTTTGTGCAAAAGTCTGAGTGAAAAATGTTACTAAATCCGTTTATCAAAAATAAACTATTTAAGTAACTCTGATATGTTTTTTTAAGAAACTCTTTTCGTAAAAACCAAACTATTTGAACACAAGATGTGTTTAATAAATAAGTATGTACGAGATCTATTCAAGTTTTGAATAACAGGTTTATAAAGTAGTTTAAAAAACTTAAACTCAGCACAACCAAGAGTGAGATGAGGAGATGTAGAAAGATTATGTTCACAATGTTTTTTACGTGGTAAAACCTCACCAATTGAGGAAACATCCACGACTCCCTCTACGGAGTAAAATGAAAAATCCACTAAAACAAATATATGAGTTACAAACTATATAACTAACATGCAAATAACTTAGACCTATATAAGTTTAGGAATGTACCCTCTGGTGTCCGTAAAACTTCTCTGCAGTTCTGATTGTAGATGTAGTTCTCCCAGTTTGTTAACTTCTGATTTGTTCCAGCACTTTACGTCGACTCTTTGTTCACAAGATCTTATTACCAACACTTTTCGTTTTGTAGGGTGAAAGTGTTTGTGGAGGTGCTTTCTAACAAATGCATGGACACACACACACACACACACTTATTAAGTACAAACAGTCCTAACAAATTACAGTAACACTATATGCTGTGATCTTTTCTTTTTCTTTCTTCTTATAAAACTTTGCACCTTATTTGACCTTTAAATCATTCCCAGAATCCACGGGTACCTTGCTAGGAAGACAGACAAGGTCTTAATCAATCTCAGAATTTAGAAAAGTTTTTCGAGATTGAAAACCTCCAAGTGAGATTCCAAACTAGGTCAAAGATTTAGTTTTACAAAAACTAGAAACAGAAAGCATTTATTGTTTACTTCAAAGTAAACAAACGTTTTATAGAAAATAATCAACAATATATTTCTCAAGATGAGAAATAAAGAATGAAACTAAGTGTAATGTAACATGAATAACTCAGATCTGAAATTTATATGAAATCAGAAAGTAGATCTGAGTAAACGTTTAAGTTGAGAACAAGATCTAATGAACAAGAGGTTACAACAACAATTACAAGCTCAACTCAAACTCTCAAACACTCAAGAACACTCAGAGTATTGTTTTGGATATGAAGGTGTTTTGAAGAAGTGTTTGAGTTTGGATGGAAGAGGATTTGACGAACAAGGTTAGGGTTTCTAACTCTCTCTCTCTCTCTCTTCTCTCTGTTTTCTCTCTTCTCTCTCTTCTCTCTTCTTTCTTCTCTCTTCTCTCTTCTCTCTTCTCTCTCTACTCTCTATTTCTCAGAAAAATGAAAATGGAAAAAGTCTTCGAAGTCTGAGAATAGGGTTCCTTTTATGGGGAGAAGAGAAGGTTCTAGAGACTGGATCAAAACCAAGGGCCAGGATTAAGTCAAGTCAAATTGACTTAGATCGAAGGGTTCTAATAACGCGGTGCTTAAACAATTCCTGATTGGTTTAAAAAGTTGTACAGGGATTCACAAAGACAACATGCAGATCGTCGATAGATAATGATCCAAGGGCTAAAACCATACGCGTTTTTAACTCAGTAAAGAAACACAATCTCAGCCAATCAGATAAAGACAGGTGTTGGTCAATAACAGGATATGAAACACGCATCTTAAACTAATTAAAACCACACCCTAAAGTTTACTCCGCTTACGGATTATACCCAAGGTAACATTAGGCCAATAAACCCAACAAATTATATTTACAAATTGACCACAAAAACTTTTAAATCAAGTTTTAATTAAGAAAACCTTATTTAAAAAATGTTCAAAAAATCCCAAAAAATTATTAAATTCTAACTTAGGGATTTAAACACACTCAACATATGTACACACATTATTATGCAGTATGAAATGCAACAATTAAATTCTACTCTGTGTTAGTGTTGGCAATTTGTTCTTGATCACTACAAGATAGAGAGATGAAGTAGCAAACAAACTTCTGAGGTTCTTTTGATACTAGGGAGGACATAATTTTGTCACAATTTACAAACTATATGAGCACTTATACAATATAATTTTGTCACAATTTCCAATCACTTAACATTTGTTTAAGCCACATTAATTGAGCACAACAGCTGCCAGCGACTATGTATTCAGATTCAGTTGTTGAGAGTGATGTGCAGTTTTGTTTTTTACTACTCCATCCTACCAAGTTATTATGTACATAATAACAGGCTCCTAATGTGCTTTTACTATCATCAGTACACCTAGCCCAGTCAGCATCAGTGTACCCAAATATAGTGCTTGGTGTGTTATTAGTGTACCAAAGTCCTAGAATTAGAGTGCCTTTTACATATTTAATGATACGTTTAACACCATTCAAGTGGCTCTCTTTAGGGTTACTTTGATATCTAGCACATACACAAACATCATACATAATATGAGGGCGCGAGGAAGTAAGATATAGCAAGGTGCCTATCATACTACGATACAGAGTAGGATCTACAGATTTTCCATTTTCATCTTTGAAAAGTTTTAGCGTAGTACTCATGGGCGTTTTAGCATCTTTAGCACTCTCGAGGCCAAATTTCTTTACTATCTCTGAAGCGTACTTGGATTGCGATACAAATAATCATTTTGAATTTTATTTGACTTGAAGGCCTAAGATGAATTGTAGCTCGCCCATAAGGGACACTTGAAATTCCTTATGCATAGTTTCAGAGAAGGATTTGACTTCTAAGGGAGAAGTTAATCCAAATATAATATCGTCAACATAAACTTGAGAAATAGTGATGTGTTTGTCAAAATGTTTGAGAAAAAGAGTTTGGTCATTTCCGCCTCTTTTGAAACCTTTATCTAAAAGAAAACTGGAAAGACGCTCAAACCAAGCTCTAGGAACTTGTTTAAGGCCATATAAAGCCTTTTTCAGACGAAATACATGATTAGGATGTTTAGGGTCAATGAACCCTTTAGGTTGTTCTTCATAGGTTTTTTCAGCCAGTATTCCATTAAAGAACTCAGATTTTACATCCATTTGGTACGGTGTAAAGTGCATGTGGCAAGCTATAGCAAAAATCAGACGAACAGATTCTAAAAGAGTAACAGGAGCAAAGGTCTCGTTTATATCTATTCTTTCTATTTGAGAGTATCCTTGAGCAACTAATCTAGCTTTATTTCTAATTACTATCCCATTTTCATCAGTCTTATTTTTAAAAATCCAACGTGTGCCAGCAACCTTTTTGTGATCAGGACGTGGAACAAGATACCAAACATCATGAATGACAAATTGTAAAAGTTCTTCCTGTATATCAAAAATCCAGTGAGAGTCATTCAATGCCTCATTTACATTCTTTGGTTCCACAAGGGAAACAAAACATGCATAATGTGCATAGTTTCTGAGTTGGGATCTTGTACGCACTGGCTCACTAGGGTTACCAACTACGGTGTTTATAGGATGATCTTTAGAAACCCAGTTAGGTACCTCAGGTGTCTCAATAGGTAATGAATTATCCATTGCAGAGGAGTCATATTCTAAAATATTTGTAGACTCTTCCTCAATAGTAAATTCACCAGTCTTTCTTTCTACAGTAGTGTCACTAATAATTACATTTATGGATTCCATCAAGGTTTTAGTTCGAAGATTATACACTCGATAAGCTCTACTGTTAGGTGAATATCCTAGAAATATGGCTTTATCTCCCCGGCTCTCAAATTTGGATAAGTGTTCCCTATCTTTGCATACATAACAAGTACTGCCAAAGGTTCTAAGATATTTGAGATTAGGCTTTTTATTGCACCAAAGTTCGTAAGGGGTTTGCTTGGAATTCTTTCTAAGTTAAACCCTATTTATAATGTGACAAGCAGTACGAATGGACTCTACCCAAAAATATTTAGGTAAATTCTTGGCATGTAACCTAACACGTGCCATCTCCTGAAGGGTAAGATTCTTTCTCTCCACAATACCATTCTGTTGAGGGGTCTTAGGAGCACTGAACTCGTGTTTATAACCATTATAGTCACAGTATTCTATAATACCAGTGTCTTTGAATTCACCACCTCTATCACTACGAATTCTATTCACTTGAGTATCCTTCTCATTTTCAACCGACTGATGTGAGAGTAGGTGTCGCGACCTGTTTGAACTCAGGTAGCAGATAATTCATATATGACTGTCGCGAACGGTTTGTCCTAGGGTCCCGGCCTATCTGTTCCTAGGCTGCGACCAGTATTGGGCACATTAATAAGGAGTCTAATTTATCTAACTACATCCAGGCCTAATATTATGTATGTCATTTTTGTATGCACACATTATCAATGTATGCACACATTATCAATGTGCACCCAAAAAGTCTAATTTATTGTGTGTAAAGCGTATCATTAAATATATTATGGGCACACTTGAGTATGGTATTTGGTACATAAAGGACACATTTATCTTTATAGTTTGTCACAGTGATGCTGACTGGACGGGTTGTTCTGGCGATAGTAAGAGCACCAGTAATGCTTATTACTACGTAGGGAATTGTTTGGTCAATTGGAGTATTAAGAAATAAAACTGCATATCTTTATCAATCGCCGAGTCTGAGTATGTATCTGCTAGTAGATGTTGGGCGCAATTATTATCGATCAAACCATTGTTTGACGATTATGGTATTGTTGAGAACCAGTGGACTTTATTATGTGATAATCATAATGACATTAATATTTCTAAGAATCCTATATAATACTCTCACACCAAGAACATTAAGATTAGGCATCACTTTATTCATCAATTGTAGAAATATAAAGAACTGCTTATCGAATAGTTATAAACTAACAAAAACTAACTGATCTATTTACTAAGCCCTTGGACAACATTAGATTTGAATCTTTAAGTAAATCCATTAGGATGATTATGCTTTATTAGTTTATGGCCTTTATCATATCATCTTCTATATATCTTGCTAATAATATGTCTTTGAGGATCTAGGCCACGGTCGTTTCACAAGTGATAAAAGATGTCTCCTTCATCTATTTATGTAGGAGACACCTGATATGACCGATTACTATGACTAGTTCAGCAGTTAATTATATTATATTCTCTCTTGCTTATTGACCCATTGTCTACTTGAGAGGAAATGGGGGAGAAGGATTGAGTCCATCCCGAGAATTTGATAAGATATCAATTTCTAAATTCGACTAACATTCTATATCTTCAATTTCATGTAGGTATTGAACTTTATTCTTCCTAGATTTGGGGTATTAGGTATGTATTGTAGTCGAGTTATGTAAATTATTTTCTTCTTATTCTTATTTTCAATTTTAGGAAAGGATGGGTAGTTAGAATTTGTATAGGGTTAAGATTTTTTTTTCCCTACGAGTACCCTTACTGAACTCAAGGGGTTTTGTCATCAACAGGGAGAGATTGAAACACCCTATATAGTTAACTTATTAGGAGTATACACCATATAGGTCTTTCATCTAGTTTTAATATAAGACAAAATATTTTTTTATAGAGTTGAACTCCTCTAATAGTATTTTAAATTTCAAGATGGCTATCTACTTCAACTGGCATCCTCAATAAATTCTTCCATATCCAAATTAGACTGCAAATGTATAAAAATCCACACTTTAGGACACAAATTTCACCATATACATTATATGTGATTATATATTTTTCCTGGATTTTATATAATTTATAAGATAATTTTTTAGATTTAATTAGAATTCAAAATCATTTTCGTATGTTTAAATAAACATTTTTAATAGGTGTTAAAAACCTTTGGGTTAGCATTTATAATTACCGAAAGTTTCCAACCACTTTAATTCGATCATGCTTGTGTGTAACATATGTATTAAACCTACTAAATTTTTATTGGTTATAGTTGTATTTTCCGCCTCTCACAATAACCACACACGCCACACACCATTAGATCAATTCAATCAAAAGTTGTTATCTTTGCTTGGGACGATCCATGTGCCAACCTTATTGAGTAATCATTTATGTGACTTGGTAAGTGGCTAGAACCGATTTTGCTTAAGGCTACATAGAATTTTTAGCCGTTAACATGTCAGTCCAAAAGGTCATTATAATCTCAACTGTTGATTCCTAAGTCGATTTTCAGATCTTTTTAGCCCTTTTATTTAAACCCTCGTTGTCTTCACATTTAAGAAATTTTGCTTAGTTAAAGAGAGAACATAGATTACAAAGATAAATAGAGAAGAAAATATTTTGTGCATGAGAGAGAAAATAAGCAAGGAAAAATATTTTTAAATAGAGTTTTTTAAAAACAAAAAGTAAATATTTTTTGAAAGATCAAAGCATTTAGGTTTTTCAAAATGAGACTTTGAGTTTAAAAATTAAACTCCTCTTAGACTGGTTCTCCTTCAAACAAACTTTCACATAGATTAGAGGCATGATTTTTATTCATAAAATCAATAATCTCACTTATATGATATATTCACACACATGTCTATTAGATCTATTTGGAAATATCAGTATAAATTTGGTTTTGAAAATATTTTTCTTCAAAGATGGTATTTAATTGTGGATGTCTTTGCATGTTTCAAAATATTTTTAGATCCACACCCTTTAAGATAAAAAATGTTAAATACCAAAAAACCACTAGACTTTAAATCTGGATCATTTTTGAAATCTGATTTTACGCTATGTGAAAAAAAAATCGTGTAAATACCTCTTAGATCTGTTTTTTTTAAAGATTTCAAAAGATCTAGTGTTTTCAGTGGTAATTTGATATTACTCAATTAGATATCAGAATATTAGAGAACCTATGTAATTTATAGGATAATTTGTAATAAGTGTGTGTTCATGCTTGCATGTTCATATAGTTCGAACACACCACTATCCCTATGACATAGCTCACTTTAGAAATTGTGTTTGTTCCTTAGAGAAACTGATTCTCGAGTCGACTTAAAGAGCATGAAGGATTGGAGGTTTGGAAGCTACTGGATCAAAAAGATTACCTATGAGGCGGAGCTCTAAAATATAAGTATAATTATTTCGAATTGTAGATCCTATTTTCATGTTTTTGATCTATAACCATATATCCATTTTATAGGATTTTGTTTTGTGTCTTAGAGGTCACCGTGAATGTTTCCCCAGCCTTTGGGGTTTTACTACATTAAATCTTATGTGTAAACTTATTGTGAATGTTCTGAATTCTTTCGTGATACCTGCACTTAACTTAGGGTAATTGGGGTTTTATATTTAAAATCATTGTTGCCAAGTATCTAAAATATCAAATCTACTTTACTTTTTGGGATTTAACACATCTTGTATAACATTATATTTCAACAAATAAGATTTTGTTCAAAGAGTTTATTCGGATTCTCGATTATTCCTTTAAATGTGTTTGTGTCTATCCCGAGATTCCTCCATCGTCGGCTGGCCTCGAAATGGGAGAGAGAGAGAGAGAGAAAATAATATGGGGAAATCTCTCTCGACGTGTATGGCGATTTGAGGATAAGATTCCTCTTTCTACCAATCATGCGATCTTCGCGGGCTACCACAGATATAAATCGATTGTCCTCAAAGGGGAGAAAAATTGTAAAAAATGGAGTCTCCAACCCATTTTACTTAAAACAAATAAAATAATATAACCGTCCCCGAGAGAACGGAATCAAAAGAAAAATTAATGCATATGAACCAAATGAATCAAGAATGTGAGGACTAATTTTTGAAAAGGGAAGGTGTTAGGCACCCATTATGCCCTTTCAGTATCTCATGGGATATAATAATGTTCTCATATTCCCCTAAGACGTGACATGTGTGTGTAAAGTGTGTGGTGTAAAAATAAGTGATAAAAGAGGAATCATTCAACTCACGCCATGGGGAGGACATAGAGGAGTCATCCTAGGAAGTATACAAAAGAAAGAAAAGTAAAGGAAATTACGATGTTAGTATCCATCGAATCACGATTCACCATGAGAAAGAGAACATGCATGTAGGGTGGGAACACTAATATGTAAGCATGAGTGTAGACACCATATTCTAGGACCCCCCCCCCCCCCCCCAAGACTCTCTTTAGGTCCCTAAAACTTCCTCCTTCATCATATAACCCTAGGTCATATTTTGAGTACCAATATAGAGGTCCCCAGGCCCCGTTTGACTCCCATTAACTTTCTTTTATGAGTGAACGTTCAATAATTCTTTGAAGGGATTTAAATCCGATTTCCAACGGTCTATCATGTATGCGAAACGGCTTTACGGTTCAAACGAACGATCCATTTTACTACCGAAAACCAATCCAGAGGCTCTCGGGCGCTCCCGGACCCCATTTTGACTCCAATCAACTTCTTTTCCTGAGTAAAAGCTCAATTAATCTTCAAAGGGATATGAATCCCATTTCCAATGATCTACCCCGTGCATGAATCGTCCTTACAGTTCATACGAACGGTCCATTTTCTCCTAGCAAACTGAACCGGAGACCACTAGGTGATCCCGAACTCCGTTTGAATCCAATCAACTCTTCACCTCGAATGAGACTGCATGAATATTTGAAGGGCTCTGAATCCACTTTCAAATGATCCAACTTATGCGTAAATCAGCCTTACAACACGGACAAATGACCGATTTTACTCCAAAGGGTCACCGGGAAATTCCAGGCTCCATTTGACCAAGGTCTACTCCCTAAACTGAACGATATTGAATAAAGCTTCTAAGGACTCTAAATACCCTTTCCAACTATCCATCCCATGAGCGAATCAACCTTACGATCCGGATGAACGTTCCTTTTTCTCAAAGAATCTCTTGTCTAAAAGACTGTCGGGCACTTTCGAGCCCCATTTGACCAAAGTCAACTCCCAAACTCAGGATCGTCCCAATGGATTCTTAAAGGGATCTGAATACCCTTTTCACCGTGCATGATTCAAACTTACGAATTGCGTTTTATGATCATTTTTCAAGAAATTTGCATGAGATTATCGAATGGAAAACCAATCACTACACCAAAATGGACAAATTGGCACCCTTCAACCGGCCATCCTTGCCACGGTCATTGACCATGACCAAAAAACACGCATTTTTTATCACGGTCAATGACCATTATAAGACCGCGACAAAGGCTTGTCATGGTCATTGATCGTGAAAATCCTATAAATTTGTCACGGTCAAGGACCGTGACATGTCTGTGTCAATTCTATCTGTAAAAAAACCCACCCTCTTCTTTTTTACCACCTAGTCTAATTCCCTCCATTTCCCTCTCTCTCTAACGACTGAACTCTCTCTCTCTCTCTCTCTCTACAATTTTGGTACGTTTTCTCTTTCTATTTCTCCTCCATTTATGTATGTGTATGTATATGTGCGCGTGTGTATATATGTGTGTGTAAATGTGCATGTGTGTATGTCTGTGGTGTATATATGCGTGTGGGGGGGAGGAGGGGCAGGGCTGGGGGAGGGGAGGGGTGTATATGTACGTGTGTGTGTGTGTGTGTGTGTGTGTATATATATATATATTTGTGTGTGGGTGTGTGTGTGTATGCTTGTATGTGTGTATATGTGCATGTGTGGGTGGCGTGGGTGGTGGGCAGTGGTAGTGGGAGGGAGGGAGCAGGGGTGGGGTGGGCAGGGGGTAGGGGTTTGGGACTTTGTGTGTGTATATGTGCATGTGTGTGTTTTTTTTTAATTAAATTTTTATTAGTTTATTAGATATTACCCCTCATATTGTAGTGCCCCTCGTAAAAGAATTGATTGATTAATATTAATTAGTTATTAAATTTTTTAGTAAATTAATAATTAGTGCCCCTTTCATATGCAAGTAGGATTGTCCTTCATTATAAATTCGTAAATTAATAATTGTATACATTAATTGTTAGTTTAATTGATGAAAATAATTAATTGAGTAGATGAATTAAAAGGATTACAGATACACATTTGTTGTTAGCATTGCGGTTGGATTATAGTGGATCGATGTTAGGTTGATTAATTTTAAAAGTGGCATGACCACTAGATTATTTTCCATAAGAGGGTGGGATTTTTCAACTTTTTTTGAAAATTACTTTGTATAACGAATAATATATATATATATATATATATATATATATATATATATATATATAGAGAGAGAGAGAGAGAGAGAGAGAGAGAGAGAGAGCGGTTCTCATGCATACCCCAGTTTGCATACCGCTGGCGCGGACCAATTTTGATAAAATAGTAAAAAAAAATATTTTTGATGTAATTTTTTTATAGTTTCTAAACATTTCAATAGGATCATAAAAAAAAATCAACTCAAAATGAATTTTTTTGCTATTTTAAAAAAATCGGTCAAACTTTGTCAGTTTTTAACAACTTAAAAACAACTTAAAACTGACAAAGTTTGACCGATTTTTTTAAAATAGCAAAAAAATTCATTTTGAGCTGATTATTTTTTCATGGTCCTACTGAAATGTTTAAAAATTATAAAAAAAAATCAGCCCAAAATTATTTTTTTTACTATTTTAAAAAAATAGTCCGCACGGAGGGTATGCAAACTGGGTATGCATGAGGTCCTTTCTGTATATATATATATATATATATATAGTATGATAATTAAATGAAACATACTTGAAATTACATATAGTGCGCATAGATACTAGCCTTCTAGTTCTTGTGTGTACACATTCAATAGCCCGTTGGCCCGTTCGAGAGTTATTACCCCCGTAATGAGATCTCTCGAATTGTGCCATTTGGACAGTTTGGGACTCAATAATTCCTATATAATAATATTCTTAGTGGATTAAAGTTTTTACTTTTGGAGGAAGTTCTGCAGTCGTATCCTAATGTTCTCTGGGTACATACTACATTGACAAGTGTGACTGTTATTTCAATTGATCAATTGAAATAACACTCACACTTGCCAATCTACGTCGTGTACTTGGAGAACTACGGGGATATGATGCCGAATTTTTCTCAAATCGTAACAATATGCATGAGCTATTAAGTATATTACAGAAATGTGTGGTCTTGAATGGGATAGGACCACTCACCCTTTAGAGGAGATGGAGGAAATAGGAATTTCTATTATAAATTGAATTTGAATTTGAAATTTAACAATCGAATATAAATAAGACATAATTAAATGAAACATACTATAAATCTAAGTTTTGTTTATACTAATCCATGAATATACGCTTCTTACCTTTAATAGGTGATTAGTTGTGGTAGCTGTAATGGGATATCCGAAATACAAAGAGTGCATGGGTGAGACAAATCGAATGGGGGATGTGTTTCGCAGAGGTGCTAATGAATTTGCTAAATACATAAAGAGATGCCATAATGATGAAGAGTTTCTATGTCCATGTTCTAGGCGTAAAAATGGTAAGGTGTTTGAGTGGAATTAGTTGAACTACATTTGTTACTATAGGGTATGCAAGATATTTATTGATTATGGAGTTTTCACGGTGAATTGAAAGTTTACTTTGTCCCCGAACAACCTGCACAACAACCTTCAATAAGTAGGATAGATGTATAAGGGGATGACGTAGATTATAATATGTTAGAGGATTTAGTTGATGATGCTTATGGAATTTATGACGCGGAGGAGAATGAGGTTACTAATGATGTACAAGGTTTAATTGCTCGTGAAGATATCACGATAAACCTTACGATGACTACCAAAGTTTAAAATTTAAGCCGACCCAATCGTTATTATCTAGCTGTGAGAAAAATCAAACTTTACATGCCATGGTTGGTTTGCACAGTTTGAAGATGCAGTACGGTTTGTCCAGCAATAGCATGACAAAAATTCTGAATTGGGTGAAGGGCTTACTACCTAAGGAGAATACACTTCCAAATAGCTATCCTGTTATGAAGAACAGTTTGAAAGTTTTAGGAATGAAGTATAAATCGATTCATGCTAGTGTGTATGACTGCATACTATACCGAAAGGAGTGTGAAAATTTCGATCGTTATCCGGTATGCGATGAACTTAGATATGTCCAATCTACTGGTAAGGAAGCCACAAACTCAAAAGTGCCTCAAAAAGTGTTGAAATATTTTCCCGTTAGGCCTAGATTAAAGTGATTTTTAATAGTATCATGGATAGCGGAGGCAGTGACTTGGCATGCTAGGGAAGAAGTAGGGGTAGTCTCATGCATCATCCTATTGATTTTATAGCTTGGAGGAGGATGAATTTTGAGTATCCCAATTTTGCTCGAGAATAGTGCAACATTTGTTTATCTATATCAACAGATGGTTTCAATCCATTTGGAAATCTAAGCACCAATCAGAGTGTATGGCCAGTGATCCTATCCCCACTCAACATCCCTCCTTCACAGTGTGTGAGACCTGAATTTTTGATGATGTATTTGTTGAAACCTGGGCCAAAGGCACTAAGTGATGACATCGACATCTACCTGGATCCTTTGGTAGAATAATTAAATGAATTATGGGAAGAGGGTGTGCAATCATTTGACTCTTTTAGAAAAGAAGAGTTTACACTGAAAGCTATGTTGATGTGGGAAATTTATGATTTTCCAGCTTATGGGACATTATTCGGTTGTGTAGTATATAGTTATTTTGGGTTTCCTATTTATGGAGAGGGGACTAAATCGCTTCGTTTATTCGCTAGCTCAAAAAATGTATAGCATTGCAATAGGAGATTTTTATCCCGGCTCATAGTTTCAAAATTGAGAAAGGTTACAATTTTTTATTGGAAGGGGTTGAACATAAGCTACCTCCGAGAGAACTTTAAGGTTCAGAAATTGAAAATAAATCTTCTAAATGTGGCCCTAATATGCCAGGTAAGAATCCCAAATTTAAGAATGTCAAGCATAAGAAGAACCTAACTGGGAATGAAAGTGAGACAAGAAATGAATGGTCTAGGAGGTTAATTTTATTTGACTTGCCTTATTGGAAGAATAACCTGGTGCGCCATGTATTGGATGTGATTCATGGAGAGAAGAACCTCGCTGAACATATTGTGGGAACTTGCCTTGGGGGGAGTCATTCGAAGGATGGAGAAAATGCACAAAAATACCTTAAATCGTTGAAACTTAAGCCACAACTATGATTGAAAGAAGATAGTAGGGGAAGGACAATAATTCTCTCTGGTGCGTTTACTTTGATGAGTGGTGGAACGAAGGTGCTTTTAGACACAATATATAATGTGAAGGGCCCATCTAATTTTTCTTCCAACTTGCAAAGGATTGTGAATTATGCTACTCATGATTTACATAAGTGTAAGTCCCACGATTGGCATGTGATCATGCAATTGTTTCCTCTATTATTTAAGCACTATTTCTTCAAGCACAAGGATTTAAGAAGGGTTATTATGCAAATTAGTATTACCTTCTCACTCTTGTGTGAGAAGGTAGTCAATCGAGAACACATAGTGGACGGAAAATTGGTTGTGACCGAAGCGATTTGGGTGTTGGAGAAGTACTTTCCCCAGCATTCTTTGACATAAGTGTTCACTTGTTGGTACACCTATGCAACGAGGCACTTTTTTGTGGTCCAGTTAGATATCGATGGATGTATCCGTTTGAAAGATTGAAAAAAGTTTTTAAAGATTACGTCAAGAATATGCGATACATTACAGGATCAATTGCAGAGGAATACATCACCGTGGAGTCATCAATATATACTCAGGAATATATGCCTGACTCGACCAGCGTTGATGACACTGATGATTTCGTCGATGATGGTGGTCATGTGATGGGAAAACGAGTGAAATTAACGAGTTTGTAATATGAACAAGTAGCTCGTTATCTATTTGACGCACAGAAAGATGTCTAAGAATGGAAAAAATTAAGTTTAAATTATTTTAAGTTTTATATTATTTTAGAATATTTTAGATTATTTTGTACATGATTAATTTTGTAATATGCAGAAAATATGAAGCCTGTGAGAACACTAAAAGACTAAAAACAATGGTACAATCAGACAGCGAATTTAGGTTGTGGTTGTCACAAGAGGTAATTATAATGAAAATGGTCTTTATATAACATTACATTACACTCAAACTTTACAACTAATCTAATTGATTTATCTATATTCTCAGCTCTTAAAGACGGGTGATGTGACATCAAGGCTTGCTTGTCTAGCCACTGGACCCTTGTTCGTGGCACAAGAATACAAAAAGTATCGATTGAACGGTTATGTATTTGGCGCAAAAGTGTACGAAGAAAGTATAAATGTACAGAACCTGGGCATTTTGTACAAGGATCTTACTTTCTTTCGAGCGAGCGCAAAAGATTAAAACCTCGTTGAAGCTGAAATGACTTACTATGGTATAATTCGAAATATATTTGAATTGGATTATATAATCTTCAAAGAGGTTGTGTTTTACTTTGGCTGAGTAAGAGTTGAGGATAAAAATTCTTATAAAGTTGATCCTGTCACCAATTTGGTCATGGTTGACCTGTCCAAGTTGAAGAGAAACAACAACGTGAGCGATGAGCCATTTGTTTGTGCATTTCAAAAGGTTAACCAAGTGTTTTACTCGGATTATATCAATTTCACTATTGTGTAATGTGCATGTGTGTGGGCAGTAGGGGTGGGGATGTTTCAGATTTTTAGTAATTGTACATATTATGAGTTAGATGTTGTTGTTTTGGAATTCATAATTGAGCTGTTAGACAGTAACAATTCATTTGGTTTGTAGTAATTGTACATATTTGCATGTCTTCTTATAATTCATTTTGATTTGTACTAATAACAACATTTTTTCACAAAAAATGTCTCCTTCAAGTATTAAGGTAAGGATGATGATGCTTATTATGATGATGTCGTCTGGGCTCGGTGGTAGCAGAGGAGATGAGGGCTCCTCGGCCCTTAGGCCCACCAAATATGGCAAATTGGGGATGGCCATCGAGAACAACACGCGGTTATTAGAGAGATCCCTTGAGCTGGTAAAGACGATCATTGGCTCGGGGTACACTAGTTGGAGGGAGGTGCCAAATGAGCTCAAGTTAGCTATTTGGGCGGTACTACAGGTAATGTATTTATATTTATATGAATATTTCAATTTCAATTTCAATTTCAATTTCAATTTCAATTTCAATTTCAATTTCAATTTCAATTTCGATTTCAATTTCAATTTCAATTTCATTTTCAATTTCAATTTCAATTTCATTTTATTTTATTTTTATTTTTATATTTATATTTATATTTATATTTATATTTATATTTATATTTATATTTATATTTATATTTATATTTATATTTATTCTCAACTAACATTGTATTTGTTGGACAGGAACAATTCATCATGGATCCAAAGCTACACGATTCCGACTTGGAGCAGTTAAGGGGGCACATCAAGATGTGGAAGAAAAATATGCGGACCCAGTACTTTGGGAAGACCCGAGAGTCCATTATCTGAATGCATGAATCCGTCCGATCGAAGGAGCCGATCTCATTGGAACAATGGTAAAAGTTCATTGACAATGAGATCGGGGAGCGACAATTGACATCTCGTCAATCCGAGAGAGAAAATCAGGAAAAAAAGACGGACGTGCACTACTCTGGTCGGACGTCTTACGCCGAGGGGGAGCATAAGATGATGGTAAGATTTAATTTTTCTGTAATTATAGAAATATATTATTTGCATTATTTTACTTTGCAGGGTCGATACTAATTTTGCATTATTTTATTTCAGGGGACAAGGAGTGGCCCTGGGGGTAGGCCACATAGGCTCGATACTTATGTGGCTATTCGGACGAAGAAGGGGAAGGATAAGGATGTGTCCTCGACCATCGCGACCACAATTATAAGTAATCCATCTGTTTACTTTTTGTTAATTATGTTATAATTTTTTTATTTACTTATTTAACTAATCATGTGCTTTTTGTCGTTTCACGCAAAGCTTAAGGAAGTGCATGAGTCGCAGTCTGATGCCGACAAGGCATCTTTATCCATAGACGCACTCAGTCAAGTGATTAGTGCTGATCGCAAGGGGAGAACAAGGGGGTGATCTCGCGGGTGGAAAAATCTAGGATCATCGGATTGGAGACGAGGGACACCGGGTTGGCTCTAACGGTGGACTCGCATGACGCGAAGCTGTCCCGTTTGGAGGCGATAATCCAAGATGTGTTCTCATTCATTAAGCGTTCGTTGGGAGGAAATCATAAGGGTAAAGGGAAGGATAAGGTGGTGGAGGAGAATGTGCAGGAGGACGAGGATGTGGACCTCACTGCTTTATTTTCGACACGTGCGGACTTTGATGATCTAGTCCCCTATTTGGCTCCCTTCGACTGACCGATGTCGACACTTGGTTGGTCGAGCATGTTTATACTGGACATATTTGATGGACAACAGATAGGGCGGGGGTTGAGGGACCCGAATATCGTCCAGGGTATGCCAGTTCATAGACGTTTCCTTCAAGACATCGAGTCCAAGGTGTTCGTCACGCATGTGATACCCAGGAAGGAGAACTCCCAATTATGGTTGCCCAAACAATACAACACAATGTAAATTAATGGGTGTGTCAATTCGTATATCGTGTGGCCTACTCACCTACTCAGAGCTAACCCTACCCCAGATATGCAGTGAAATTATTTGAATTGAATTGTTTTAAGTTTTTACATTTGAATTATACTTAGATTATATCGTGATGCATATTGTTTTGAATGTATATTTGAATTATCTCTATTTTATTTGGATATATTATGTTTGAATAGGTACAACGTTGCTATAACGGGTACAAATATATTGTTGGGCAGTGGAAGTGGCCATACTGCCCAGCAGATTTTTTTCAATTCGGCCAGAATTGTCACGATCATTGACCACGACAATTTTTTAAATATTATCACAGGTTTTTCACAGTCCTTAACCGTGACAAAACTTATCAAGGCAAAAGACCGTGACATAATGAAGACAACTCTAATGAACTTGTCACGGTCAATGACTTTGACAAGTCCTTGACAACAAACGTTGTCACCCCCAGAATTGTCACGATCATTGACCTTGACAAGTCCAACTTATCAAGGTCAATGACCGTGACAATCCGGCAGATTTGGTGTAGTGAATTTCCATGCCTATCAGCAGTGTGTCTGGGGATGCGTGCCAATAGGCAAGTCAAGTATGTTTTCGATCGACAACCCCCTTGACCCTATATAAAGAAAGCATGAACTCACTTCGAAATGACCTCCGAAACATCCCTCTCAGTGATTTCAGCAACATTCTCTCAAAGTCAGTGTGGTTTTACTATTGAAATCTCTCCTCCACATTCCAGTTTTATCCCTTTCACACCCAATTTAACAAAATACTATCCGTATCCTCCTACCACCTCCATCCACTTGCAAGAGAATCCCCTCAACAATCAAAATCAACCTTCAAGTCTCCAAAGAAGGCCAAAACATTCTTCTCTCTCTTTAAAATTTCTTATTTTCGTAGTAGTTATTTAATCTTTACTTTAACATTTCATCTTTGTTAATCCACATATATTAATAATCCCACATTTTATTAGTAGTATTGCACATACCATATTTTCTATTAAAAAAAAAGTAAAAGAGAGTTTGTTCATAAATTTCAAACAAGATTCCTCACCACATTTTATCAAATTAAAACATCTTTTTTCTACACACAAGTCTAAATAAAATCCCCAGTTGGATTTCTGGGATAAACCCCCACCCTCACGCTGCATGCGAACTACATGGACTTTGATGCCTTTTTAGGATATGTAGACATTTCAAGTCAAAACTCAAGACTCAAGTTCTCCTTTCATATTTTTATATTATTTCTATATATTATACTTGTGATTCTTATTCTCTCTTTATCTAACACGTATTATCATTTCACTATAACGTTTGATATCCCGATGAGCGCACACATTATATTTTTAATTACTATTTCGGGATCACTCCTACGGATGACCTCATTTTTCCTTTCTCCATAATATAAGTTGAGAAATTCTATTCTCCATTTATATATACACCCGTGCACATTTTACGGAGTTATTAAGGAGAATAATAACACATGCCAATAAGAGACCGAAAGGGCGGGATGGGTGTATAATACCTTCCCATTCCGTAACTTAGCTCCCGAACCTTTGAACTAATTGGTTTCTCTTGAATTAATATGCCTTTGATGTAGTTCTCTTGAGGTGACAATATTTCTTTTGCATGTTTTGTGCAAAATAGGTTGGCGACTCTATCTCTTTATATCACCCCACATCAACGAATTTGATCATGAAGATCGTTAAAAGAAACATGACAAAATGCTTTTTGAAATAACTCAAGATACAAATAACAATTGTGTTTTTTACTTTGATAAATTTGTGCCTTATTCTTCTCAATCTAACACTACTTCTGTGAAACATGTTTCAATAAATGAACCAATAAGAATGGTCCAATTTTTTTTTAATGTGAATGATAAAAATTAAGATTTGAGGAGAACTATGTTTACTAACCTACGTGTTTTAAAAAAAAGGGAAATGACCAAAATTATTTCAAGGGTCATTGTTTTGAAAAAGGGTAAGAAAATTTAAAAAGACCTTCCGAACCCTACACTTCCACCTTTTGGGACAAAAGGGTCATTTGAGGAAATGTTTCTATAAATTGTTCAATACTAAACAAAATCCTATAATTGTTTCTAAAAGTCACCTTAAGGCGGTTCATTGTGAACCATATGTGTTCCCTCATTGTCATTAAATTGAAGACTTTGGATATTATTATTTCATGCTTAAGGATTCTCACATTAATTATCTTTTATATGGCCATGAATACCTTAAAGTATTAAAACATAATTTGAATGTTCTTTTGACCAAAGATAAAGATTTGACTATGAAGTGTGGTTCAAAGTTTGCAAAGAAAAACACTTTTGGGAGAAGCATGAATTTTCGTTCATATAAAGATGGTCTCATGTTCCATATCTTACCCTGGGCTATGTTTTGGGAAGTGATTGTGTTGTTAGGATTTTATCCCTATGCCTTGTGTTTGCACTCATTTAGGAGTGTCCTTGTTCATAGTTTAGGTGAGTGGTTTTTTTTCTTTTGGGGATTTGTTGTTTGAGAGGTTGCATTGATTTTGTATATAAATGCATTTTTCATCTCTTGTTTTCTCCGTATCTCTTTATTTTTAAAAAAATCCAAAAATATTTTTAAATTATTTGTTTTTGTGTGAGAGTATTTTTGTTATCCATATATGATTTACTTATGTCGTATTTTTGTGTTTATATTCCTTTTTACGTACTTTGACTTTCTTTTGGTATATAAATGAAAACTCAAAAGTATTTTTATTTTATTGATTTTTTATTTTTTCTTAACCATACTACATGTCAATGGATACATATTGTTAAGAAAAGATAATTGGATAGTTTGATTTCCATATGTTTATGTGCTCTATGTAAACAATTTCTTTAACATACCATAACATTCAAATTTCGCAAGTGTATTACAGATTCTTAGCTTCTATATCACTTACATCTCACTATTATACTTTTTTGGTACTTTATTGAGACTTATTATGATTATTGAGCTTAAATTCTTTATAATTATCATTGTATGACTTAGTTGTTAAGTCTCCATGGTCCACTTTTGTGAGTTTGAGTGTTATGCATATATTCATATTTGTTGCAATTGGAAAAGGACTATTTTATGTCTAAGTAAGGGACACCATTAGATTGATAACTCGTTAATTAAATTTAAATATCATTGTGTAGGTATCATCTAAAGTGTGTCAAAATTCAATCAACCGTAAAAGCCAATATATTGAAAAGATGCATAAATCAAGTGCTTAACCAACATTAATAACAAGATAGGGTTGTAGCTTCAAACTAATGAGCTACTTTAGTTTGGCATTCAAAAGATTGATAAAATATGTGCTTAAGAGAGTTTACGGAGATGATGAAAACTTCTTGTATAGTCCATAATACGATTTTGTGTTGTTGATAACAACTTCTCTTAAGATTTGAACCAATGTTATTTAAAACTCTTGTCATTCATTTTGTTCTCTTTCATATACATGCTAATATGTCTAACATCACATATTAAGTTGAGTTATATCTAATGTACGATCTAAAACTAAAAGTGTTGCATTAAATCTAAAACTAAAACTAAAATTGTTGCATTAAATAAAGTCCTTAAGGTCCACCTAGTGGATGCGTTATAAGATAAGTACACTGATCGAGTGGAAAAATCAAGCATCCGTGTACATACACTCATTGTTGTTATCGGCTTTCAACCGCAATATAAAAACCTAAACTTTAACTACACTCTTATGGAGTATAGAGGCGAGTCTGGGTATCGAATCCACAAGGAAAAAGGACGATCTTATTTTGACGATAGAAGGTAGGTTAATTATTCCTAAAGTTGACTTTAAAAAGGTAAGAAAAGATGATTATGGGATTATGGTATTATATCTACTAACTAAATGCAAACTAGATTAAACTAATAAATTAACTATGTGAGCAAAATTAACTAACTAAGAATGAACTCATATGACTCAGGAAAAATACGTTAGGAATTCAATCCCCCAAACCCTAGTGCGTTACCGAGTACCAAACTAGTCATAAATTAATTAATTGATCAAACCCGGTTTTTAGTACTCCCAAGCATTACATATATGAGGTTCAAGACCGCATCATACATAATCAAGAGATGAGTAAAGTTGTGTCGTATTAGCTACACGTGCGTTGCACTCTTAAGCATCTCGGTTACCTAGGGCAAACGAGATCAAAAGTCCTACAACGGTTGTGATCGCCATACTACACAATTTAATCAATTATTAAATTTAGAGAAAAATTTTATACCCATGCAAACCACATCGGGTTGGGTTCATGCATCCCAACCGTTAAAAATCTAGCCTAACATGGTGAAATTAAGGAAAACTACATTATCTATGTTGCATGAACTCATAATTGAGTGGAAAGAGAAATTAAACATGAGAAGAAATAATAAAGTTACGGGAAATAAAGGTTACCAAGATTGAAGAACAAGACCATGTAAGAAGAAATCAAAGATTGAAGAAAACTGGAAAAGCTCTTGAATTAAATGTGCAAAATATGTAAATTCTTCTCCTAGATGTTCCTCCTTGATTCGGAGCTTTTATATGAATGAAATCTGAATAAAAGGAGTCCTAATGACTAAATATATAGGCTACATGTCGTTTAGAAGAGTCCCAAAAAAATATAACTCTTTTGGCTAGAAGATAAGGACAAAATAAAAATTATGTGTCTCGAAATTTTGTCACACTTAGAAAGCGTGACTAATTTTGTAACGGATTTGGAGTGTGACAAAAGGCTCACTGGTCCTTTTTATATTTAATTCGGATCGGTCCGCTTCGTAAATTTTCACAGAGATTTTCTTCTTGACTTTTCTCATCTTCAAAACTTCATAACTTCTTCACCATAGCTCGGATTGAGGTGTCGTTTTTTCCTGTGTTCTTGTAATTGAAAGATCTCCAACTTTCCAGGTTGACCCACCTTCGAAATATGGCTGTAAAATTATGAAAAGGCCCTTGACCTCCCCATTTCTTGCTTTCTTTCACTGTTTTGCATTTTCTTTCGCACTAATTTGCATGAAATACCTGTAAAACACATAAGAGATACACAAAATACAAAATACTTTCCAAAAAGGGTTAGTAGCATAAATATGAGATAAATTCAAACCATTTACAATGCACGGGATCATAAAAATACCGAAATTAAGGGGATAAATGTGAAGAATTTATGTCTAATAAAATTCCCCTAGCTTAGAACTTTGCGAGTCCCGAGCAATGTAAAAGAATGAAAGTATGTGTTAAGGACCCTTCAAAAAATTTATTGGGATAGAATACCTCTTTCACGGCCAAACAATTGCATTTATCATATGTAACAAACCGTTAAACCCCTAGGTTACCCTAGTAGGACGAGTGGTGTCTTGTGAGGGTTTGCAGTGAATATACCCACAAAATTCGTTATTGACTCAAAGAAAAATCAAAATACTTAAAAAATATACAATTTAAAGTTTTCCAAAAAGTAGTCATCATCAATTCAGGTTCAAAAGTCTCCAATCATAGTGCGTGTGTACGAAGCAGAAATTTAACCGTGAATTTCCACCGATTGACCATTACATTACTTTTTCGAAAATTCATTTTGATTCAATTTCTCACGAGATGCTCTCACAAACAAATGACTCAGAATGTGGCTATTTCTCTCGGTGTGCCTAATATATAAGAGTAAATATAATGGAACATAAATTTACGCACACAACTTTGAAAACACGAAAATTATTTAGGTGAAAATATCTCTTCATCGGAATACAGTCATTGGAAAATAGTAAATATCATATTTTATTCATATTATTTAATCTCTCATATTATCTTTTTGTATCTTAGCTCTACACACGATAATCAATTTCGCAATTCGGACTCAGTCAGGACTTTTTTTGGGTTAAAGGTGTAATGGGTAAAAGGGTTGGTTGGAGAATTCGGAATTGGAAAATTTGGTTTATGATGTCCATTAGTGCTTTTCCGGGCTTGTGCTCATTTTTCTCTTCTTCTTTTTTTCCATTTTTCTTTTCTTGCTATTTTTATTGAGCATCCTTTTATTTTTTTTCTTGCCCCTTCTTATGCACTTTTCGGACTTTATTTGATGAATATTCGATTTTCACAATTCCGAGTTAATTGGGTTTTTCGGGTTATCAAACGAAAAGGAAAAATTTTATTAGGCTCAAATTGGGTTGCAAAGAGATGAATTTTTCACGATTTTTTATGGCTAATCTTTTTGGGTAACAAACGATGGCTACTTCATTGTTCAAATGCGAGTTGTTTTACCATATGTGTCTCGAGATTAATTTAGTTTAGAGATATTTTAGTGCGCGTTATTCAAGACAATATCTCACACATTTCCCATAACCGATCAAAATAATAAAATAGAGATCATCAACGACTTTTGTAAATGCTAAATAGAACTTTGACTTAAAAATTCACTCGAATTGATTTATAAACTCACAAAAATGATAGGCTCGAAATATCACCGAGTTTGCTAATCTCCACACTTATTCGTTAAGTCATCAATTTTCATCTTTGGTCAATTTTGGCTTTGTGCATTTTGAATTTTACAATTTGAGACAGAAAAAATGTGACATTTTTAAAGCTTTTAAATTCCAATTTTTATTTATTTTGTAGAAAAATATTTTTGGCTTTTTAAAACTTTTTCAATTTTTTTGGAAATTTTTTTAATTTTCTAAAAAATAAAAACACACACTTGGAAAGAACATGTGATCAAATCAATGAATCTAAACAATAAACGGGAAGAATATCCCACACCTCCTAACTTAAATGTTGCATTGTCCTCAATGCGAATAAAAAACACAACATAAAGAGAGAAAAAGAAAGATATTACCCAAAATGGAGCGATCCTCGATAAGTACGAGTCCATTGAATCTACAAAACATGTTAGAACCACGCATAGAAAAAAGAACAAGCATAGCAAAAAGAATAACAAAAACTCTAAACTAAAGAAAAAATAAATAAACTAACTATTGTACAACCTTCAATTTGAAATTCTAATAACTGATACACTAGAAGTCGAAAAATTTGAGGGTGCACCCAAAACACGATTTGACTTCGAAGGATAATCGGTGTAACCTCATTTTTATGTACGCCTCTCAAAAAATAAGAATTCCGTTTAAACAACGGAAGGCATGTGTAAGGCGAAACAAATGGACCATCACCAATTATATTTTTTAAAGGAATGATGGGTGAAAAATAAAATTGGGATCCAAGAAAAATAGAAGCCCTTCCTAAAGATTTTTCAAGTAGTATGGGAAGAGGGGCACACAAAAAGGACGAATCTATCTTGAAAACCAATTCAAACAAAGATTCCTCATCGGTAAAAGTTTTTGCTATTATAAAAGTTAACACCAATTCATGGGAATCAAAATTCAATTCATCTCCAATTTTTTTTTCCAATTAGAACGGGAGGTAGTGCACGTGTAAGTGAATAATGTAACACCCTGCCTAATTAAATACCGGCTGTCCAGTCCCATACCAAATTTAAAACAGAATATACAGTTGGACCATTCTTAGCATCACTGTCGAAAACATTTACAAATCACCCAATATCCAATTAAGCTGGTGTTAAAAACTTTTCAAATTTTAATTTCCACAAAAACCCGTTTTTAGTTTATGAATAACACTATACATATTAGTCTACAACACAAATAACCGAACAAATAACACAAAAGAATTTAAATGCAATTGGAATAAACATTCCCACCTAAATATCCAATACAGTAATCCCAACAATAATAAATGTATTAAAACAACACGAATACAAGAGTATATGACTAAGATAGAAAAGATATAATGGAGTTCTTTTGGGAGACATGCACTAAACAAAAGAATACTATGAATCAAATGAAGATAGGCATCTAAGCAAAATTCCATAGCTCCATAGCTCGTCATAATCCACTAAGGTTGGCATCCCTGTTTTTGGACACCTGATATAGAAGGTACAATAGAAAAGAAAATATGCAAGGAAACGGGTCAGAGCCCGATGTGAAAATGATTTTAAAAACAGCAAGTATTTAACAAGTGCAATAAAGCATTTATTATGTACATGCTAGAATCCAACTCTCACTTGCTATTCTCACCTCTCATCTAGAGTGTACGCTTAACGTTTCCTAAAAACCTCATAGTCAATGGATCCTCTTCACTAAGTTCCATAATATGATTCCATCCCATATCATAACCCTGTATGTCCCATACCATACATAATATGATCATTCATATACGTTTATCATTAATCTGAATTGAGATTTTCAAATCTATAAGAATAATTATTCATTAACTTAGTTCAATTGTTTTTCAATTCACCGTCATCTATAATTATCACACGGTAGGTTGATTTAACCACTATATACATTCATTTAATTAATAATATATATGTACATATATAATACGGAACCCCGAGTCATAGCTGTGGTGCATGCATTACTCTGCTATCATGTCCCATTATCGCTGGTTGTCGAATAGGGGACTAAAGGTTCGGTAAGGATTCCTCGAACCACAAACAACAACACAAAAATTGGAGGTGAACATAGTCCTCGTATCCATGGGTCATGCACATACCTATGTTTCCACAGTCATCGGACTTATCAACTCCCCGATAAGTCTTTCATAGACCTATGTTCTTGAGAGACAAATCAAAAATCCCATGGATTCATCAGGATATGACTGCCCTCACGCACAAACCTCCCATCGATAGCAAGTAAGCTAGGTATGTCATACACAAAAATCATCAATCAATAAAATAGGCATTATCATCTACCTATATAAATATAATATCAACAAGGTACTCACACTACCCTACGATAACTCCCATACGTAGCATTATATCTCTTAAATCCTACGTATTAAAATATTATGACTTTACTTCCTTTATTTAATGATTCCAGAGTCTCACTCATTACTCAAGGTTTAAATAGGTTTCTCCTCATTATATTTATTCAGTAAGAAATCACTAATATCCTACTGGTCCATATCATCTTATCTCTCGAATTACTATGAATTAAACTCTCCTTTAATTAGGGTTATAACCAATAGTTTCTAATCTCTTAAAAACACATCTTCTATCACTTAGGGTTTAACCCTCTTATAAACCCTAAGGCTGCCCAAGTAATTTATAACAGTAGCCATTACTGGACCTATCCTTAATCCTCATGCATACAACTTAGAATCCAACACAAGAATCTAGCAACCGAAATTCTTTCAATTTAATTATCACAATTCTAATCAATTAAATCCCAGTCACATTAATTCGAATCTTATCTAGGGCTTACTGATCTTCCCTAAGTCCCATTATATCCAATTAATAATCACTAAAGATTTACAAAAGGTTTGGGATACGAACAAGCATTAAAAATAAACAACTTCATCAATTCTGGGGAGGTCGATCGATCAAAGGTAGGGGATCGATCGATCGATTGCCCAGGTAATAGCCCAGATTTCTGCATTTCTTCTACTACGGGTTTCATCACTTTTGATCATTCAAACCTTCATATTAACTATCCAAATTCCTTATAAACCTTAATACATGATATAGCAACATATGTGAATGATTTCTAATGCTCTAAACATCCTAGAATCATCAAGAGTTTGAGTTAAAAGCATATGTTTATCCTCTTTTTTCATAAAATTATATACATGATATCTTCAAGAACACACCATTGATTCTCAGAATTTCTTCAACAGATTTATGATTATTTCTTAGATTACTATCTACCTACAACATGAGTTTGATTCCTATATATTTTCAGTTTCCATAAATCCATTAACAATTCTATCTTTTCATCTTTCAAACATGAAAAATCTCATTTTTATAACTATCCTAACATGGACAATAGAGAAACTTAGATTGCAATCATAAATTACTTGCCTCTAATGAAGGTCTGATACTTTGGGGTTGTAAATCACAGGTGGTTCTCCCCTTCTCTGGTCACTTCCGGTGGTGGTTGGTGGTGGTGACCTTTGGTCTTTGGTTCTCCTCCTTTCCAAGCAAGCTTCTCTTCTCCCAAGCAACCTTTCACTCTCTCTAAAAAGATGACCTTTCAATTTTTTGTAGAAGAGATGAATGAACCCACATATAACTAATCTCCAAATATTTATAATAGGACAAAATTTGAAATCACTATTCACCCCTTGTAAAAATTATCAAAATGCCCTTTTCGGTTGTCTTTTCATTTCCAAATGACCTGAGACCCAAAACTATCATCCAAATAGACTTTCTGACTATTTCAACCCTTCCGGACGCAATGACGCACTCGAAATGAGTATAAGGTTGATGTAAAAATAAGTTTTTTGTTTAAACTAACCAATTAGTCCCGACACGTCCCATATCGCGTCCGACTAAAAATTCAAATTACTGAATTAATATCACACAGCCATATCAATAACATCACATTCATATATTACCTAAATATCTTTAAGTAATATTCAGAATCATTCCTTTTAATATCCCCAATTTGGATAAATCCCAAATGAATTAATTTATAATAAAATCCAATTAATACATTAATTTAAAATATAACCCATTTTAAAAGTCATTAAAATTACGGGGTATTACATACTCCCCCCCTTATAACAGAATTTTGTCTCGAAATTCGAAAAGATAAATCATACTGGTAAGGTCAACTCTGAGTATAAATCTCACATCACAAGTAATCTATGTTATACCGCCCATACAATACATTAACGAAAATCCCCATTGATGTTACACCATGTCTCACCATATCGTTTCAACTGAATCCAATTTAAACTTTTTCCAATCGTCCCTATACCATACTCGTGACAATATTTGGAAAAAAATTATCCTCAATCATTAAGTAAATAAATTCTGAAGTCACAACTACTTACTGTTTCACAATTACGAAAAATACTACAATCCAACCATCCAGGGCGCCTATACACCCTATCATATATCTTTCATTATAAAATGAATATGATTACCCGCATAATACTCTGATTTATCGCAAAGGTTATAAACTCATATCCTAAAGACCTAACTTATTTCGACTCCCAATGTTTATTAGTTTCATGCGTGGGGTGTCTCGCAAGCGAAATCCAAATAAGGAACCCCCGATACACTACTACCTAAAATAATCGATCATCGAAACTCCTCAGGTCCTTAGTCAATAGTATATAACTTCTCTAGAGGTTTTATCAATTGTAAATAAAAGTCTACTCATCTACTCTCTTATAGAAGACAATATGTTGGTTATAGTAGTACATACGCTCTCATATACCACAAGTCAATTCACGTCGATAGTCACTTCATGATCGGACATGCCCAAAGTAAGTAATTCCGTGATAAAAATCAGACCCACGTGATGACATGGAAAATATAGGTGTCCCACAACCCCTCGGTGAGTCTACCTAAATAATAGTGCCATAGGCTAAGTTTAGTAACCCTTTTTCCCGTATAATATTAATCGCTACAAAAATCAGTATGCGCCTCATAACTCCTTAGATAGAAAACATAACCTCATTCGTGGGTGGTGGTTGTTGAGTCGCTACCTGATGGATGTTATATACACGCCCATACTGACCCTGTTGCACGGGTGCTGTTGGAATAGGAGGTAGTGCTAGCATCGGAGTTGGAGCTGGAAGAGCAGCTGGTGGAAACACTGGTATCTGTGGCTCCTGTCGAGCATTTTGTTGTTGAAGGAATTTGTCTTTATTAAGACAATATTTTCATTTATGGCCATACTTGCCGCATACGAAACATTTTCCCGCAAACTTTCCACCATTTAGTCCCTGTTGACCCCGACCCTACTGGCCATTACCTCCTTTCCCTTGGCCCTACTGAGCCTGCCTCTGGCCCTAATGGCCCTGCTGTCCTTGCCCATTACCTCTATCCTCAAATCGAGAATCCCCATATCGTAAATGCTTAGCATATTCCCCTGTCTGGGAACCCTACTCACTTTGACGCTGATGACTCTGTCCTGGCTCAGTCCCACTAGAACTGCCCCCATTAGTCTTGCCTTGCAGGCTCGACCCAAAACTCCAGTTGACACCCTGAGCATGTAAGCGGTTATCCTGACAGTAAGCATTATAGCATTAAGAACATCTGCATAAGTACACAGTGAAAGATGCTGTCCAATCTTATAGTTCAACCCATCAATGAACATTAGAATTCTTCTTTCCTCAGTAGGTACCTTTGTTGGTACCAAATTAGTTAGTCGCATAAATTCTTCCTCGTATTCTGCCACTGTTTTCTCTCCCTACTTCAAATCAAGTAGTTTCTGCCTCATCTCTGTCTGGATGGCGGAAGGAAAGTACTTTCGATCAAACCGTATCTAAAAGTCTTGGATAGTCATTGTGTCTCTCTCCTCAATAGTGGTCGTAGCCTCCCACCATTTTAAAGCTTCCCCTACTATCTTGAATGTGGCTAGTATTTGACGTTGAACCTCAGTACATTTGAGCATTCTCAAGTTCCTTTGGATATCTTTCTTCCATTGGCTAGCAGTCACAACATCGAATCCTCCCTGAAACTCAGGTGGGTGTGCCTTCTGAAAGGCATCCCTCGCTCGTTCCCATACAGTAGGAAACACTTTCCCTTGTGTGGGTTGCACAACCAGTGCCTGTGCTGGAGCCTATTGAACAGCAGCTAGAGCTGCATTGACTGCCTGAGCGACTATTCCAGCAACTTCGGCCGCAATCATCGTACCCTGAGTTGGGGCGGGCTGAGGTGCACGTCGAGGAGGCATCTGAAATGAGAGTATAGTATCAGTATTTGATATAACAAAATAGCTGAAGAACGTAGGCGTAAATAGAAAAGAAATAATCCTACTAATAGGACTCTACATCAAAGAACGCTAAGCTGAAAACACCGTATACCGTAGAGATCCTAAAGGACACTAGAACCTGATGCTCTGATACCACTGGTAACACCCTGCCTAATTAAATACCGGGTGGCCAGTCCCATACCAAATTTAAAACAAAATATACAATTGTCTCATTCTTAGCATCACTGTCAAAAACATTTACAAATCACCCAATAACCAATTAAGCTGGTGTTAAAAACTTTCCAAATTTTAATTTAAAAAAAAACATTTTTAGTTTATGAATAACACTACACATACAACACAAATAACCGAACCGATAACACAAAAGAATTTAAATGCAATTGGAATAAACATTACCACCAAATTATCCAATACAGTAATCCCAACAATAATAAATGTATTAAAATGACACGAATACAAGCGTATATGACTCAGATAGAAAAGAGATAATTGAGTTCCTTTGGGAGATATGCCCTAAACAAAAGAATACTATTAATCAAATGAAGATAGGCATCTAAGCAAAACTCCATAGCTCCATAGCTCGTCATAATCCACTAAGGTTGGCGTCCCTGTTGCTGGACACCTGATATAGAAGGTACAATAGAAAAGAAAATATGCAAGGAAACGGGTCAGAGCCCGATGTGAAAATGATTTTGAAAACAATAAGTATTTAACAAGTGCAATAAAGCATTTATTATGTACATGTTAGTATCCAACTCTCACTTGCTATTCTCACCTCTCATCTAGAGTGCACGCTTAACGTTTCCTATTAACCTCCTAGTCAATGGCTCCTCTTCACTAAGATCTATGATATGATTATATCCCATATCATAACCCCGTATGTCCCATACCATACGTAATATAATCATTAATATACGTTTCTCATTAATATGAATTAATCTTTTCAAATCTATAATAATAACTATTCATTAACTTAGTTCAATTCTTTTTCAATTCACCGTCATCTACAATTATCACACAGTAGGTTGATTTAACCACTATATACATTCATTTAATTCATAATATATATGTACATATATAATACGGCACCCCGAGTCATAGCTGTGGTGCATGCATTACTCTGCTATCATGTCCCATTATCGCTGGTTGCCGAATAGGGGACTAAAGGTTCGGTAAGGAGTCCTCGAACCACAAACAACAGCATAAAAATTGGAGGCAAACATAGTCCTAGTATCCATGGGTCACGCACATACCTACGTTCCCATAGTCAGCGGACTTATCAACTCCCTAATAAGTCTTTCATAAACCTATGTTCTTAAGCGATAAATCAAAAATCGCATGGATTCATCAGGATATGACTGCCCTCACGCGCAAACCTCTCATCGATAGCAAGTAAGTTGGGTAGGTCTTACACATAACTCATCAATCAATCAAATAGGCATTATCATCTACCTATATAAATATAATATCAACAAGGTACTCACACTACCCTACAATAATTCCCATACGTAGCATTATATCTCACTACACCAAATCTGCCGAATTGTCAAGGTCATTGACCTTTACAAATCCAACTTGTCAAGGTCAATGACCGTGACATTTCGAGGCGAGATAACTTTTTTGTCACGGTCGTATCACGGTCATTGACCTTGACACAAAACTCGCGTTTTGTGTCACGGTCGTGTCGCGGTCAATGATCGTGACACGTTTGTCACGGTTATAAATCGTGATAAAGCCATGACCCTTTTTAAAAAAATTGTCACGGTCATTGACCGCGACACGTCCGTGACAACATTTTGTCACGGACGTGTCACGGTCAATAACCGTGACAATTCTGGGCAAAATTTAAAAAAAATCTGCTGGGCAGTATGGCCACTGCCACTGCCCAGTAGTATATTTGTACCTGTTATAGCAGCGTTGTACCTGTTCCAAACATCATATATCCAAACAAACTAAAGATAATGCAAATATATATTCAAAATAGAAACTATTTAAGAAGAAACAACATCACCATCAATTATCTCAAATCTACAAACTATTTGCATGGAAAAGAGATTTTGTACCGCGACGCTCGGGGACACCTCCTTATCCTTCCCTTCTCGTCCGAAAAGCCACATAAGTATAGAGCATATGTGGCCTACCCTTAGGTCCACTCCCTGTCCCCTGAATTGAAATAAAGTAAAATTAGTATCCGCCCCTCAAATATAGATAAATATAAATCGTAATTGAAATCGAAATCGAAATTGACATATAAATATAAATACATTACTTGTAGTGTCACTCAAACAGCTAACTTGAGCTCATATGGCACCTCCTTCCAACTAATGTACCCCGGGCAATCGTGTCAAATATAATTCTCTTCATATCTAAACACTAAGAAATACCATAATCCTATGGAGTTATGCGTTGCAAATTCCTTCCAACCGTTGTGTAGCCAAAAATCAGCAGTTGAAGTTGTCCATTCCACCTTTCAATGGTCTCCCATGTTTTGCTAGAAGTTCCAAGTGGTGGGGTATGGAAAGTGGAATTGACAACTTCAACTGGTGATGTTTGGCTACATAACGGTTGGGAGGAATTTGTAGAGCATCGCTCCATAGGATTATGTCATTTCTTAGTGTTCGGATAGACGAAGAGATTCAGTCTCCTCTCCACAAATAGGACACCCCAAATAACTATGTACTAATCACCTATTAAAGGTAAGAATCGTATATTCATGGATTAGTATAAACAAAACTTAGATGTAGTTGGAATATTTATGTATTAATCTCCTCGCCACACACGCACACTACACAAGAGTGAAAAAGATAAAGTGTAGATCAATTAAAAGCATTAAAAATGGATGTTTCGGTACAAATTGAAATATTTATTTCAAATTGAAAAATTATTTCAAATTCGGGTTATCATAAAAAATGGATTGATATTCGGTAGGAGCAGCCAAGTCATCCACACTACTATTTAGACGCCTTGGCACGTGTTGGACAATTGACCACGATTCGTTGTTGATATACTCCGAGTAAAACACTTGTCTAACCTTTTAAAATGCACAAACAAACGGCTCATCGCTCACGTGGTCGTTGCTCTTCAACTTGGACAAGTCAACCATGATCAAATTGGTGACAGGATCAACTTTACAAGCATTTTTATCCTCAACTCTTACCCATTCACAGTAAAATACAACCTCTTTGAAGCTTATATAATCCAATTCAAATATATTTTGGATTACACCATAGTAAGTCATTTCAGCTTCAACGAGGTTTTTATCTTTTGCGCTTGCTCGAAAGAAAGAAAGAGCCTTGTATGAAATTCTCGAGTTCTGTACATTTGTACTTTTCTCGTACACTTTAGCGCCGAAAATGTAACCGTTTAATCTTTCAAACGAATACATCCATCGATATCTAACCGGACCACAAAGAAGTGCCTCGTCGCATAGGTGTACCAACAAGTGAACACATATGTCAAAGAATGCCGGGGAAAAGTACTTCTCCAATACACAAATCGCTTCGTTCACAGCCAATTTTGCGGCCACTATGTGTTCTCGATTCACTACCTTCTCACACAAGAGGGAGAAGGTAATACTAATTTGCATAATGTCCCTACGCAAATCCTTGTGCTTGGAGAAACAGTGCTTCAACAATAGAGGAACCAATTGCATGATCACATGCTAATCGTGGGACTTACACTTATGTAAATCATGAGTAGCATAATTCACAATCCTTTGCAAGTTGGACGAAAAAGTAGATGGGCCCCTCAAATTATATATTGTGTCTAGAAGCACCTTCCTTTCCCCACTCGTCAAAGTAAACGCACCAGGGGGAATTATTGTCCTTCCTCTACTATCTTCTTTCAACCATAGTTGTGGCTTAAGTTTTAACGTTTTAAGGTCTTTTCGTGCATTTTCTCCATCCTTAGAATGACTCCCCCAAAGGCAAGTACCCATAATATGTTCAACGAAGTTCTTCTCTGCATGCATCACATCCAATACATGGCGCACTGGGTTTTTCTTCCAATAAGGCAAGTCAAATAAAATTGACCTCCGAGACCATGCCTTTCTTATCTCAGTTTCATTCCCAGTTGGGGTCTTCTTATGCTTGACATTCTTAAATTTGGGAATCTTACCTGGCATATTTGGGCCACATTTAGAAGATTTACTTTCAATTTCTGAACCCGAAAGTTGTCTCGGTGTTAGCCTATGTTCAACTCCGCCCAATAAAAAATTGGAACCTTTCTCAAATCTGAAACTATGACCTGGGGGTAAAAACCTCCTGTGGAAATGGTATACATTTTTTAAGTTAGAGGATAGACGAAGAGATTCAGTCTCCTCTCCACAAATAGGACACCCCAAATAACCATGTACTACACATCCGGATAAATTCCCATAAGCTGGAAAATCATGAATTTCCCACATCAACATAGCTTTCAGCGTAAACTCTTCTTTTCTAAAAGAGTCAAATTATTGCACACCCTTTTCCCACAACTCATTTAATTCTTCTACCAAAGGATCCAGGTAGATATCAATGTCATCACTTGGTGCCTTTGGCCCAGGTATCAATAAAGCCATCATCAAAAATTCAGGTCTCATACACTGTGAAGGAGGGAGGTTGAGTGGAGCTAGGATCACTGGCCATACACTCTAATTGGTGCTTAGATTTCCAAATGGATTGAAACCATCTGTTGATATAGCCAAACGAATGTTGCGTTATTCTCGAGCAAAATTGGGATACTCAAAATTCATCCTCCGCCAGGCAGTAGAATCAATAAGATGACGCATGATATTACCCCTTACTTCTGCCCTAGCATGCCAAGTCATTGCCTCTGCAATCCATGGTACTGTGAAAAATTGCTTTAATCTAGGCCCAACGGGAAAATATTTCAATACTTTTTGAGGCACTTTTGAGCTTGTGCCTTCCTTACTAGTAGATTGGACATATCTAGGTTCATCGCATACCGAACAACGATCGAGATTTTCATACTCCTTTTGGTATAGTATGCAGTCATACACACAAGCATGAATCGATTTATACTTCATTCCCAAACCTTTCAAACTGTTCTTCATAACAGGAAAGCTATTTGGAAGTGTATTCACCTTGGGTAATAAGCCCTTCACCCATTTCAGAATTTTCGTCACGCTATTGCCAGAAAAACCGTACTGCGTCTTCAAACTGTGCAAACCAACCATGGCATGTAAAGTTGTTTGATCTTTCTCACAGCCAGAGTATAACGATTGGGTCGCCTTAGATTTTAAACTTTGGTAGTCATCGTCAAGTTTTATCGTGTTATCTTCACGAGCACTTGAATCTTCTACATCATCAATAACCTCATTCTCCTCAGCTTCATAAACTCCGTACGCATCATCAACTAAATCCTCTAACATATTATGATCTACGTCGTCCCCTTCTACATATATTCTACTTGTTGAAGGTTGTTGTGAAGGTTGGTCGGGGACAAAAGGAACTTTCAATTCACCATGAAAACTCAAAAATCGATAACTATCTTGCATACCCGATCTTAACAAACTGTCCAAACGGGACAATTCCAGAGATCTCATTACAGGGATAATGACTCTCGAACGGGTCTAAGGGCTATTGAATGCGTACGCATAAGAACTAGAAGGCTAGTATCTATGCGCACTATATTTAATTTCAAGTATGTTTCATATAATGGGTTAGTTCAAATACAAAGATAAATTCATGGGTTAATTCAAATACAAAAATAAATTCATGGGTTAATTCAAATACAAAAATACAAATTCATGGGTTAATTCAAATACACACACACACCTCCCTCCACACCCCCCACTCATCACATACACACACACCCCCACCTCCCTCCACACCCCCCACTCACCACATACACACACCACCACCCCCACTCACCACATGCACACACACACACACACACACACACACAATAGCCCCCCACCCACCACACACATACACACACACACACACAGTAGTGACTGTCTATTTAAAATAATCTCAATGTTAATTTCATGTATTGAATTTCTACTATTGTTTTGTGCTTTTTATAAATCATATTCAATGTTAGATATGTGTTTTGTTAAGATATCTAAGATGTTCTATAGAATTATTTTTTGTATCTTGAAGTTTAAGTTCTAAAATAATCAATCTAAAGTTGTGGTTCATAAAGTATTATCACAAATATAAACTAAGAGTGATAAAATAACTTTGAGGCATATAAATTAATTGTGACAAAGTAAGATTATGCACCAGAACCTAAAATTTTAAAAAAGTATTTTTATTTAAACCCCACTTTTCTTTCTATAACTCCTATTTTATTAAACTTTAAATATAATTAAGGGTGTAAAGAAAGAAAAGTTAAATAGGAATAAAAAAAACATTTTTAAAATATGAAGGGCTCACCAATTTGATCAAATTTTTCAACAACATATACTAATTGATCTTTATTATAAGACAATTACTACAAATTTATGCGCATCGCCCGAATTCAAAAAGTAATTTAATGACTAAAGTAATACTTTTTTTTTAACTTTAGTTATTCACCACAAATCTTAAAAACTATTTTATTTTTCATGCTTTTAGCAACTTCGAATGCCATTTTAACCCTTATTGTAGTTTTTTAGTTTTCATGCTTTTATTTGATGGATATAAAGTCATGTGATTATTTCACCATATAAAGTCAACGAAAAACGCCATATATGGTTTTTTTCTCCATTAGTATAAGTATATAGCGATTATTTCACACTTAAATCACATATTAAGCCGGCCTTCATTTTTTTATGAAATTTGTAGAAAATTACTTATTTATTTTGAATGAAAATAAATTGTTATCCAATATTTTTGGATATTATTTACATTTACATTTTTGGATATTATTTACATTTACATTTTTGGATATTATTTTTGGAAATTTATAGAAAATTACTTATTTATTGACATTTTTAACCCCCTACCCCCACCCTGCTCCACCCCCTGCCCCCACCCTACCCCCACCCTGCCCCACCCCCACCCCCCCCCCCCACACACACGCACATATATACACACATATATATACACACAAAAATATATATAAATGGAAGAGAGAGAGAGAGAATTAAACCTGAAAGTAGAGAGAGAGAGAGAGAGAGCAGCGTCGAGAGAGAGAGAGGGAGGGAACAGCGGGAGGGAAAAAAGAAGGGGGAAAGGTTTTTTGCTGCAAACATTGTCACGGTCGTGTCAAGGTCATTGACCGTGACAATTCTTTGTCACGGTCGTGTCGAGGTCAATGACCGTGACACAAAACGCGTGTTTTTTGTCACGGTCAATGACCTTGACAAGGGTGACTGGCTGAAAGGTGACAATTTTGTCATTTTGGTGTAGTGTCTCTTAAATCCTACATATTAAAATATTATGACTTTACTTCCTTTATTTAATGATTCCATAGTCTCACTCATTACTCAAGGATTTAATAGGTTTGTCCTCATTATATTTATTCGGTAAGAAATAACTAATATCCTACTGGTCCATATCATCTTATCTCCCGAATTACTATGAATTAAACTCTCCTTTAATTAGGGTTATAACCAATAGTTTCTAATCTCTTAAAAACACATCTTATATCACTTAGGATTTAACCCTCTTGTAAACCCTAAGGTTGCCCAGGTAATTTACAACAATAGCCCCTACTGCACCTATCCTCATGCATATAACTTATAACCCAACATATGAATCTAGCAACCGAAATTCTTTCAATTTAATTATCATAAGTCAAATCAATTAAATCCCAATCACATTAATTCGAGTCTTATCTAAGGCTTACTGATCTTCCTTAAGTCCCATTATATCCAATTAATAATCACCAAAGATTTACAAAAGGTTTGGGATACGAAAAATCATTAAAAAGAAACAACTTCATCAATTCTGGGGTGGTCGATCGATCGAAGGTAGGGGGTCGATTGATCGATCGCCCAGGTAACAGCCCAGATTTTTGCATTTCTTCTACTACAGGTTTCATCACTTTTGATCATTCAAACCTTCATATTAACTATCCAAATTCCTTACAAACCTTAATACATGATATAGCAACATATGTGAATGATTTCTAATGCTCTAAACATCCTACAATTATCAAGAGTTTGAATTAAAAGCATATGTTTATCCTTTTTTTCCAGAAAATTATATACATGATATCTTCAAGAACACACCATTGATTCTCATAATTTCTTCAACAGATTTATGATTATTTTGTGGATTACTATCTACGTACAACATGAGTTTGATTCCTATATATTTTTCGTTTCCAGAAATCCATTAACAATTCTATCTTTTCATCTTACAAACATGAAAAATCTCGTTTTTATAACTATCCTAACATGGACAATATACAAACTTAGATTGAAATCATCAAGTACTTTACTCTAATGAAGGTATGATCCTTTGGGGTTGTAAACCACAGGTGGTTCTCCCCTTCTCCGGTCACTTCCGGTGGTGGTTGGTGGTGATGACCTTTGGTCTTTGGTTCTCCTCCTTTCCAAGAAAGCTTCTCTTCTCCCAAGCAACTTTCACTCTCTCTAAAAAGATGACCTTTCATTTTTGTGTAGAAGAGATGAATGAACCCACGTACAACTAATCTCCAAATAGTTTTAATAGGACAAAATCCGAAATCACTATTCATCCCCTTGTAAAAATGACCAAAATGCCCTTTTCGGTTGTCTTTTCATTTCCAAATGACCCGAGACCCAAAACTATCATCCAAATAGACTTTTCTGACTATTTCAACCCTTCCGGACGCAACGACGCACTCGAAATGACTATAAGGTTGATGTAAAAATAAGTTTCCTTTTTAATCTAACCAATTAGTCCCGACACGCCCCACACCGCGTCCGACTAAAAATTCAAATTACTGAATTAATATCACACATCCATATCAATAACATCACATTTATATATTACCTAAATATCTTTAAGTAATATTCAGAATCATTCATTTTAATATCCCCAATTCGGATAAAACCCAAATGAATTAATTTATAATAAAATCGAATTAATCCATTAATTTAAAATATAACCCATTTAAAAGTCATTAAAATTGTGGGGTATTACAAATAACCCATAAGATGAAGCATCTCAAACAAACATTCTCTTTCAAGAATCGGGTCAATGTTCTCAAGACTTTCATCCAATTCTTGTGATGGAGTTAACGGTTCGATAATAGTGGAGAGGAAACGAAAGATCTTCAACCTCAATAGATTTTGAAATATTTATGAGAGGTTGAGATTCAAAAGTACTTGGATCTCTCTCAATGATTTTGTCCTTAAATTTTTGAGGTGAAACGCAAGTTGCTTCGAGTTCTAAATAAGTAGCTTCACGGTTGGCCATGGCTTGGGTGGACAGAAGAAGGCTCTCTTCCAAATTAGGCTTGCTTGGTTCTAGCACCTCGGATTCCTCATTTGGTTGAAAACATTCTTCAACTTCAAAACTATCGGAAGAAAAATCCTCATTAGGTTCAAATAATGCATCCAACTCTTGCTCCCAATAACGATTTTTTTCTCGATACTCTTTTTCAAGTCTTTCGTCTTCAAGCCTTTCATTTTGATAAATTTGGATGGCCATAACACTGATCTTGAATTTATGAGACTCATTTTTAGTGATATTGATCCAATATTCATAAATCATGAGCGTCTCCTCCTCACTATTATCATAACAATTAAAGCCATCAAAAGAGTTAAAGTAAGACATTTCAAATTGGGCAATTCAAAAATGTGACACCCATATTTTTGGATTTTTTTTATAATTTTTCTGATTTTTTTGGATTTTTTTTTTTATTTAAGGTCAAATTTGGGATTGAACAACCTAACCTAAAGTCTACTTAATTTTTCGGCAACGGCGCCATTTTGATCGAGTGGAAAAAACGAGCGTGTGTGTAAATACGCTAGTCGTTGTTATCGGCTTCCAACCGTAATACAAAAACCACTACTTTAACTACACTCTTATGAGTATATCGGCGAGCCTGGGTATCGAATCCACCGAAAAAAAGGACGATCTCGTTTTGATGATAGAAGGTAGGTTAATTATTCCTAAAGTTGACTTTAAAAAGGTAAGAAAAGATGATTATGGGATTAAATGTACTAACTAAATGAAAACTAGATTAAACTACTAAATTAACTACATGAGCAAAATTAACTAACTAAGAATGAATTAATATGATTGAGGAAAAATAGGTTACGAATTCAATCCCCAAACCCTAGTGTGTTGCCTGGTACAAAACTAACCGTAAATTAATTAATTGATCAAACCCGGTCTTTTGTACTCCCAAGCATTACATATATGAGGTTTAAGACCTTATCATACATAATCAAGAGATGAGTAAAGAAGTGTCATATTAGCTACACGTGCGTTTCACTATTAAGCATCCCGGTTACGTAGGGCATACGAGATCAAAAGCCCTACAATGGTTGTGATCACCATACTACACAATCTAATCAATTATTAAATTTAGAGAACTAATTTTATACCCATGCAAACCACATCGGGTTGGGTTCATGCATCCCAACCCTTAAAAATCTAGCCTAACATGGTGAAATTAGTGAAAACTACGTTATCTACATTGCATGAACTCATAATTGCGTGGAAGGAGGGATTAAACATGAGAAATAATAATAAAGTTACTGGAAATAAAGGTTACTAAGATTGAAGAACAAGACCATGTGAGAAGAAATCAAAGATTGAAGAAAAATTGGAAAAGCTCTTGAATTAAATGTGCAAAATATGTAAATTCTTCTCCTAGATGTTCCTCCTTGATTCGGAGCTTTTATATGAATGAAATATGAATAAAGGGAGTCCTAATGACTAAATATATAGGCTAGAGGTCGTTTAGAAGAGTCCCCAAAACATAAAACTCTTTTGGCTAAAATATAAGAACAAAATAAAAATCCCGTATCTGGCAATTTTGTCACAATTAGAAAGCGTGACTAATTTTGTAACGGATTTGGAGCGTGACGAAAGGCGGACCGATCCTTTTTATATTTAATTCAGATTGGTCTTCTTCGCAAATTTACGCAGATATTTTCTTCTTGGCTTTTCTCATCTTCAAAATTTCATAACTTCTTCACCGTAGCTCGAATTAAGGTATCGTTTTTTCATATGTTCTTGTAATTGAAAGCTCTTCAACTTTCCAGTTGGCCTCACCTCCGAAATATGACTGTAAAATTATGAAAAGGCCCTTAAACTCCCTATTTCTTGCTTTCTTTTACTGTTTTGCATTTTCTTTCACACTAATTTGCATGAAATACCTATAAAACACATCAGAGATACAAAAAATACAAAATACATTTCAAAAGGGATTAGTAGCTTAAATATGAGACAAATTCAGGGGATCATAAAAATAACAAAGTTAAGGGGATAAATGTGAAGAATTTATGTCTAAACATCAACACTATGTCAAGTTGTATTTTATTAATTTTCGATTAATAAGAGAGTAACTACTCTACCATTGGACTTAGGCAACTTGTGGAACCACACATGTCATAGTCTTGTTTTCTTTCATTGATTTCTACTTATTCATATTTCTTATTTGAGTTATTAGACGCTCTTTCTTTACTATTTTTCATCATGGATTATTATTAAGGGGAGGTTTTGATTGAACCCACTTAATTTTTGTAACCACCCCAATTTTACGATACCCTTATTATTGGGTTGACTTCCTATTACCCATCTCACTCTATGGGGTGGTTTTAAATGATAATTAAAATATATTTTAAACACACATGAAAACACTCTAAATAATTTTATTTTGTTTCACTTTTAATTTTATATGTTTTCTTCATCTTTGATACATTTCAATTTTTCAACAAACGTGCTTTCTTTATTTTTTTTCATTTTTTTGTTTCCTTTTCGTTTGTTTCTTCTTTCTTTTTATTATTTCTTAGTAAATTTTTCTTTGCTCTTCCTTTTTTACTTCCATTTCCACCATGCAACACATGTACAATACAAATTTATATAAAGTATTTATCTATATAATAAGGAGCAAAAGGTTTTTACTATTCCATAAGTTGATAACTTAATCAGGGGATAGGATTGAATGGGCCAAAATTGAATCCAATGGCTCACATTTCATGGAGCTAAATTTTCCCCCTTTCTTTTGTTTGAATTGCATATGTTGAGTTTTCCCCCTCATATTCGGGGGTATTCTGGGAATAACCTCTTTCCATCCATCTCTCACGTCATTTCTCATAGCCATCAGTCACTCACGTCTCACCCACCGTGTCTCCACGTAAACCCACTCCCAGCCACCATTTTTCCATATCCTTCTTCCTCTTCAAGGTTGTCATATTTTTACGGTAAGATTTGTTGAGATACTCTGTTTATGTGTTTATTACTCTATTTATATGTTTATTGACTTTAGTTTGTTACCATTTGGAGGTTAGGGTTCTTTTGCAATTTATGGTTTGCGTTTGTTAGTTGATTCAGGTGAACGACTGGGGTTGATTCAGGTGAACGGTTGCCGATTTGTTTGTTGGTATTAAATGTTTATTTCATTCACCTGAACATTGTTTGGGTATGGTATGATCTATTAGGATTACTTGATTCTTCATTAGAACATTTCCTTGATTGATTATTTTAAGTTATTTTAAACATAGTATGCCAAGTGTTTGATAAAAGGCTCAAGACTTCTTCTTTGATGTTGGAGATGATCATGTATTATTAGTTTCATACATGATAATCTCCAACATCAAAGGAACTCATTTTTAATAAATACGCAACATATGAGATGATCATGTTTTATAAGTTATATGGACTATTTATTTTTTGTTAGTAATATGATTGTTTTAATATTGTGTTTCATATTGTAATTTTATGTAGTTATCCCCCATCTGTTGTTATAGAATATGCCACATCTGCTGCTTCTATTATAGAACGCACTGCTTATGTTATAGAATACACCACATCCTATAACAAATGAGATCCACGTCTGCTTTTATAGAATACGACATTACTTATAGGCCTCTAAACTACCACCCTTCACCCAAACCACCATCGTGAACATGATCAAAAACCACAAACCCAAAAAAAATTATAGCTGAATCAATTTAATTAAAAATTAACATCAAAACGACCCTCAATATTCATAATAAAGATTATTTAAAGCAAATACATATATACATACCAATTCCCAAATCTGAAAACATCAAAGATCATATAAGGACATCCAAATGTGGATCGAATATAGCAAACTTACAATCTTAAAAATCCAAATTAAATTTATCATTGCCAACATAACTGCCCATCCTCTATCAAGACTCCTGCTCATGTACCCCATACCACACCAAGAGAAGTCTAAATAATAGACATGATCAGGAAATAGTTCTCTTCTTCATCACTCTAAATAACAGACATGAGCATGAAATCACATGTACCCCATACCATACCAAGAGAGTATGTTGAAGGAAATCACAGCTCCATTGTCCGATTAAAAAAAGACCTGTACACAGAACATGAGCTTCAGAACATAACATGAGCTCCATTCTACAATAATAGTGTCCTTTTCTTATTAAATTTATGCTTATACCCTTGAAAATAGGGGTAATTCCCCAAAACCAAAGCAAGAGGAAAGAGGCTACCAGTGCGCATTCCATCAACAGTAAAGGAAGAATGGCGTATATTATAACAGCAGCAGCCGATTCTCTTCCTCCAAAAGCAAAGAAATCCAAAACAAAAGGAGTCGTCCTTTATAGTCTTTGATAAAAATTAATGGTCAATCAGTTCCTTATAATGAATTTCCCGGGATTAATACTCCTTTAATAAAACGTCAAGAGGGGCTAACTAATCAAAGACATTTGGATCAGAGAGAAAAACAAAAGATTACACATTACGATCAGAGAGCAAAATAAAAGATTATACCCTAAAACTCTGCCCAACTTTATGTTTTCGTTTCCATAAATCCCAAAACTCCTTTGCGCTCCCATTTACTGCATCGAATAATGAAAAAAAATTACTCGTTAGAATAACACTCAAAAAGATAATGAGTAATAATGAGTAGAAAGTAAGATAATGAAATAATGGAATATATTACCTCTCAAAATAATGGAATATATACAAAGACCTCACAATCTAGTGTCATATCTAATGGCATAAATTGCATACTAAAAAATTTCACTAATGAAGTAAGAGCTCTAATGGATGAACCTTTTAAAAAGAACCAATATTAAGCCAAGCTTCTCACATTTCATATCAAATCCCATAATAAATCCCTGATATATGATTTATTAGATCAGTGAACAACAAACTTGAATCACGAACAAATGATACGTTCGCGGAATGTTTAGTACGATTAAATGGTAGTCAATATCAGCGCTATAACAATGGTGAACACTAAAATGGACTAAAAAGAATCTATTGAAGGGAATTGATGTTGTGAAATCAGTTTTTGTGATTATGAAAAGAAGAGGTATGATGGGTACAGATGATTCCAATGGGATGAAGTTCAGATATTGAGATAAATCAATTACCAAAGTTTAACCAAAACAAAGCGATACAAAAAGAGTAACAATACCAGTAAAATGAGAATCAATGCATAAGTTCAAGAGATATTTGATCGAAAGGGAGTGATTTGCAGCCGCTCTTAGCTGAATAAAGGGCTTCTAAGGGGAATGTTGATGCTGCTAGATAGGAAAGGCTGGCATGTGTATATATTGACAAAATCGTGTTTAATTGGTTGTTAAAAGCTTGCGATGATATACTTGGATCCTCTTTTATGTAAGGTCGCTTGGCTCTGGGTAGAAAGAATTTTACCAATCCTTCATGTCACCAACTTTAAAAGAATCACTCTTAAAGTGGTATCCTATAAAGAGAGTAGGAATCAAAACAATAATAAAAAAAATGAAAAAAAATCCAAGAAAAACACTCGTACACACAAAAAATGAAATTATACCTCAACTGAAATTCCAGGATCATATGAACTCAATTAACCTGAAACACCCACACAAAAATCAGAAATGGTAGTGATACTTTTGACTACGTTTATGTTATTTTTCAACACACACGTCGAAAAAAAGTTATATCAGTCCGCATATAAGCTTAACTTCAAATCTATTGTACAAACATAGACTGACATTAAAGAACCATATGTCAACATATTAGTACTTTCAATGTCACTAGCTTCGGTAAACATGTCACAAAAAATATAAACAAAGATAATATATAACCAAATCACAATCCATGACCACAAAGAAATCACAAACAACCAGTAATGCTTTCTAATCAAATAAAACAAAGTCATACCTAAAGCATTAATGAATGGGGAAGAGCACTAAACTGTAAGAAATCTGTAGCCAAGAATTTTACTTATGTAAAAACATAAGTAATGCAAAGTTAAAACTAATATGATATGGACAAAGTTACACCTGCAAAACATCATATAAAGTGCATACATAACAGCAACAATGATCATCGTTTTGTGGGTGGAGATGATCCACAAAGAGTCTGGAAAATTTCAAAGTAACTCATGTCGCGGTTGTGCAAGATCGGCAACCACACAGGGCATGGTCTGTCAAACTATAACAGTAGCAATGATGAAACTATATAACATCATATAAAGTGTCATTGATCTTTAGCCCCTCAATGTCATATAACAGCATATAACTATATAAGAGCAATGAAGCCCCTAATTAACATAAAATTGAGGGATAGTGTCATTGATCTTTAGCCAACTACATAGCCGCAACAATGATTTAAAACATCATATAATATGTACATTCCAAAAATCATTATTGACATTGAGTACTTTTTCAAGTTGCATTTTAAAAAATGCAATTCCTATATGGATATCGAGTGCAACCCTATATGTTTGTTAACCTGCCAAAAATTAATCACCTTAAAAAAAATCGATCTTAACGATGTTGGCATTCGTCGTCTACCAAGAAGGATTTAAATATACTTAAAATATTTCTTGATCAAGAGCATCTTGAACTTGAATTTCAGTTAGAAAATCTAGTGAATGCAACCGAAGGATACTCAGTCAGTGATTTGAAGAACCTCTGTATTGCTGCAGCATATAGACCTGTTTAGGAACTTTTCGAGGAAGAAAATAAGGGAGAAATGACGTGGCTCCAGTATTAAGATCACTCAAATTGAATGATTTTATCCAATCCAAAATCAAGGTGGGGTCGTCGATATCGTACGATGTTGCGAGTATGAATGAGCTGAGGAAATGGAAAGAACAATATAGGGAAGGCGAAAGAAGGAGAAAGTCACCATTTGGGGTTTTTGAAACAATTTGACATATTAATTTAATTAATAATTGTCGAGAAAAAAAGCCTTGGGCGAGGGTAGTGTATTCCTTCGGGATATTTTTGTCATCAATTTTTACATCGATGAGAGTGATGGAAATGGCGTATAATTTCATGTAATGTAGTAACACTTTTAGACATCAGAGACAGGTCAATTAGAACCATAGTTAAGCTTTACAAACTTTACTAAAGTAACTATTAGAACCATAGTCAATTACGCAACTGTATATGAACCATTAGAACCAGGTCAATTATGCCACTGTATATTAATAATTAAGCTTTACAAAGTTCACTAAAGTAAGATAACAACATTCAACGTAGACAAATCAAAGAATCCAGTCGAAACCATAACTATAAAGACCATAAAACTATACAGACCTAATATAATATTGGCAAAGAAAGATAATTTTTTGTGAAACCAAGATGATCCAACATGGCCAACTATAAAGTTGAATTAGTTCCAAAAGCCAAACTATAAGAATTTCGTTACATTTTTCGATTACAGTGGGGGCTTAATGAGAAAGTGAGAAACAAATTAGAATTGGGTACCTATCGGTGATACTGAAACATAAAAATGAAGACCCAAAAGTAGTATTAACCCACTGGGCAAACCGACAACCACAAATAAGAAACACAATATTAAAACAATCATATTACTAACAAAAAACAAATAGTCCATATAACTTATAATACATGATCATCTCATATGTTGCGTATTTATTAAAAATGAGTTCCTTTGATGTTAGAGATTATCATGTATGAAACTAATAATACATGATCATCTCCAACATCAAAGAAGAAGTCTTGAGCCTTTTATCAAACACTTGGCATACTATGTTTAAAATAACTTAAAATAATCAATCAAGGAAATGTTCTAATGAAGAATCAAGTAATCCTAATAGATCATACCATACCCAAACAATGTTCAGGTGAATGAAATAAACATTTAATACCAGCAAACAAATCGGCAACCGTTCACCTGAATCAACCCCAGTCGTTCACCTGAATCAACTAACAAACACAAACCATAAATTGCAAAAGAACCCTAAACACATAAACAGAGTATCTCAACAAATCTTACCGTAAAAATATGACAACCTTGAAGAGGAAGAAGGATATGGAAAAATAGTGGCTGGGAGTGGGTTTACGTGGAGACACAGTGGGTGAGACGTGAGTGACTGATGGCTACGAGAAATGACGTGAGAGATGGATGGAAAGAGGTTATTCCCAGAATACCCCCGAATATGAGGGGGAAAACTCAACATATGCAATTCAAACAAAAGAAAGGGGGAAAATTTAGCTCCATGAAATGTGATCCATTGGATTCAATTTTGGCCCATTCAATCCTAGCGCCTGATTAAGTTATCAACTTATGGAATAGTAAAAACCTTTTGCTCCTTATTATATATATATATATATATATATATATATATATATATATATATATATATATATATATAGACACACACACACACACACAGAGTCATGCTCTTGTGCGGACTAGTTTGCATTTAAAGAATGCGGACCGAACATGTATCACCTGGCGGTGAGTCCAGAAAAAAGAGAGAGTGTGCCTATAATTTAGGCGATAATTTCTAGGGGCATCGTTAGGTGACACATGTCTGTTCCGCATTCTTAAAATACGAACTAGTCCGCATAAGAGCATTATATACATATATATATGTGTGTGTGTGTGTGTGTGTGTGTTATTCGATGGTTATTTTATACCGGTAATATAACTAGACAATACTTGGACAATACCTAGTTGTAGAGGTGATATCTATGGATATGAGTTTACAAATGGTGTTTCCAATAGTGTTTTGTTCCAACCAAAATATTTAACTATACGTTGGAATTCAGGTACATAAAGAGGTTTTCTTCCTACTAATACTTTTAAGTCTGCATGGAAATTCAAAACTTTTAACTGTGTGAGAATTCAGGTACATAAAGGGAGTGATTTAATTGGACTTATCTTGTTAATTTACTAAATCATTATCTCAAATGATTTTGGATTGTTAAATAAATTAAGGGTACTATGTTACACTACATGTGTGTATGTGTCTTAAATAAGGGTCATTTAAAAAAATAAAGGAAAGTAAAGAAAGTGGATGCTTCAAATAACTATGTTTTGTTTTTCATAAAAATGGCTAATAATGTAAATATAGTCTCAATCAATTAGTCAAATTATACACACTTTGTGTGATGTATACCTTTTTTCTGGTACTTTTTCTCGAGGTCTTTGGAAAACTCTGTTCATGACCTCCCTTACATATGTGGAAAATTCGCTTTATCGAAAAAGGAAAACAAGAAAATATACTTTATGGTTCCACTAGGCACTTGTTAGTAAAAAGATGAAACCATATTTACAAATGGGGTTGTAAATGAAATGAAAGTCCCATGATGCCCACTGGTCCGTCTGATTAAAAGTTCATCTCTAAGCCAATGATGGTGTAGGGTGAATGATGGCTCGCGCAGGCAGTTTTTACGGCAGCGGTCCCGTATAATCACCACTCTAAATTTTGTTATCAATCCTAAGCTCACGTGTAGGGTTCAATGCACTTAAAAACAATAATGTAAATTCCATCATTAGCCTTGCAGGAATCGATATTATGTGAAATGATTAAAATTACCCTCAGAAAGTAGAAAGACTTAAATGGGTTGCAATGCTGCTGAAGTCATGCATGGGCGGGTTAAAAGGAAAAGTAAATTGACATTAAAAGTGTTCACATGTATTTGTACCCCCAAATTCAAAAGTGCTCACATGCAACAATAATGCCCAATTACACTACACGAGTGGACTAGCCAAGCCCCACGGGTAATATAATTATCCTCCCTTCCTTTCTTCCCCACCTCTCGTCTCTATCTTACGCTATATCTATCTATACAATACAGAATATAAATCACAATAAAAATCTATACAACGTAATAAATAGAAATTTAATTGTTTTTTGGGTTTAATTCTTAGGTTGATATTTTTTTTTAGATAATATTAAGACTATTTCTTTTTGTTACCTTTTTTGTTGCTTCTAACTTTAAAGTGTTGTACCTTATTTTGTTTTTATTTGTATGGGTCACATCAAAATATAAAAAACAAAACTAAGTACAACATTATTATGTCGAAGGTAACAAAAAAGAATAGCCCTAGTGTTACCCATTTTTTTTTAGTTATAATCTACTAACATATTTTTCGTCCACTAGAACCTCTCTTCCTTAATGTGCATCTAATTTACAATGATTTACACAATAAGTTTTTTGTAAGTATATGTCATATTTTTGAATAAAAATTATAATTTATGCATGAAATTTTATAATATATACATATATTTTTATAATATACACATATTAAATTTTTGTATATCCTAACTTATAAAATACATATTAAGAGGTAAGAGACCTTATAACCCAAAAAATATATAAGTGCACTAAAGAAAAAAATATATATTAATAAATGACTAAAATGAAAACGATAAAACTTAATTTTGAAAATTATGAAACACACCTAATTATCGAATGTATTATAGAGATCACAGGCAAATGGCAGGAGCGTCCAATTAGCACAAAATGTATTGTAATTGTGGGTACCCCGTGAGAAACAATATAACGTGCCATGCCATGAAAATTTTCTGGCATATGAATTCTCACATTACTTCTCTGTTGCAATTGTCCTCTCTCTGAGTGTAAGTTCACGCATATGACAAATTAACACGCTTATGATCCATTATCCTACAAGTATTACTTTCGTGTATATTGTTACTTATACTTGCACAACACCAAATTTATATCTACTTTGAATTATCTATGCCTATAGTACTGCATCAACCCCTTAAAACATTTATTAATTGAATAATTTCATCTATATATCTTTTTTTTTTATTTCAACTGACTAATGTTCAAAGTGGAAAAAGGTTTTCATACGGAAACAACCTTTACTATATTTCGGAGGAGTAACCCAAATCATTTTTTCTGCTTGTTGAGAAAATAAAATCATTTGGGAGGAATTTCAAAGCTATTCTAACTAGTATCTAACATAAAAGTGATTTGAACAGTTTTTAACAAAGATATTTTAAAATTTATTTCCCTTGTATCTAAACCATTTATTTATTCCATATCATGGTCTTTGATTACTACTACAATATATATATATATATATATATATATATATATATATATATATATATATATATATAGAGAGAGAGAGAGAGAGAGAGAGAGACAGAGAGAGGATCATGTCCAGACTACTTAATACTAACTAGATACTAACTAGCTACAGACCAATTTATTTAAAATAACAAAAAAGTTATTTTGAATTGATTTTCTTTGTGGGGTATTTAAAAATTTCATCGTATCCCTAAAAAAATTTCTGCTCAAAATGAATGTTTCTAGTATATTAAAAAATCGGTCAAAATATGTCAATTTTAAGTAAAGCTTGTTGATATTGAATCCAAATTTTAATTTTACAAATAAAATTAGATCAAATTTACATGAGGGTAATACAATAAAATAATGCATAAATAATTAGCAGGCAACCCCACAAAAATAAACATTAGATTTAAAGTGAAACTCCTTGCATGAAAATCACTATCGTGTCTCAGCCTAATCAAGTTTACTAGTACTAATAAATAATTACAATACTTATACAAAACATACTCGACTAACAGAATACTACACTACAACCACAATGTCTTCTCCATGCATTTTGATCTGATGACTCTGCTCGTACAAGTGATTAGTTTATCCCGTTAATAATAATTGGCACAACACGCATGTCTCGGTATTAGTCGATCCCAACTAGGAACATGATCCGCCCACACTATTGCTTGTTCTATTTAGCACATGCGATCACTTAGGCTGTTATCTTCAGAGGAATTGGAAGAGATTTTTAAATTAAAAGCTCTCTTTGAAGTTTAGGATTGATACGATATAAACTTTTAGGTTTCATCGAAAATTGTGTTTAAGAACTTATTTATACATTGCTATATATATAGAGTAAGTTAAACCTGATTCCTGAGATTGCTTCCCTCATATGCACGAGATGGACCTCATCCAAATGAGCCACTTAGTACGAAGCCTGGTTACAACGAGGACTTTTAGAACCATATTCAGGTGCTTATACAAAAGACCACTTCATGTGAGAAACTCTAGTATAAAGGCCCATTTCCTACAATGTCTCATGACATAAAGAATTGCACCCCCATATGATAATTTTTAGCATGACATTGATCTTGTATGAAGTTGTATCCTATGAGATTTCTTTGAGAGTGTGCCTCTCGACAGTAACTACCCAAATAAAAATTAATTCACCTAATGTAAGGGAAAAAAGGATTAATAATTTGTTATTATAAAAAAGGTAAAAATTCCAAAACTCTACGTTGTTGATGCAAAAAACTAGATTGTCCTAATTAATTGATCACAAATATAAATGAGTAAAAGAGACAAGGAATTTTTAAAGTGGTTCGGCTGAAAGAAAGGCCTACGTCCACTGTTGTGTATTACTTTGTTCAAGTGCCTCTTATCTCGTTGTTCATGTCCTTTGTGTGTAGGGTTTACAATGTATTTATAGCCCTTTGAGGGTATATAAGAGTTGGAATATTAAAGAATGGAATATCTTTATAACATAAACATTTACATCTGTACAATGTTAATAATGTATACAATTATTGGTGATTTTCTGTCATTGTTGGTCGGTCTTCTTAGTGTTGGTCATGCTTCTTTAACCTGTTGGTCGACATTACTTCAGTTAGTCGATAACTCGCCCTTACTGACTTGGATTAATACCAAGATGGATGACACGGGTTCATACATGATTGGTCCACGTAGCAGGATATTTTTTGGTATAAACAGAAGCCCTCAATGTTTCATGCTTGAGGTTTTTACAATAGTATGGATCATTTAGCTCTTAAAGTTGCTCAAGCAACAATATTGAGGTTTGGTCGGTTACCGACTTCCCATACTTATAATTTTACTGACTTTAACTATCGGCACATAATGTGGATGGTATTTTTGTAATTATCGTTTTTTGGGTAAATATGTCTTTTTTGTCTTTATCCGCAAACAGTTCAATCGACGTCTCCTTTTAATCACTACCTTTCCAATTTTTGAGGTAACCTATAAAGGAGAAAAAAGCCACGATCGTCTCTTACCTTAAACTTTCTGAGTTTTTTCTTCCATTGTGTCTTAAAGCTCTCTCTCTCTCTCTCTCTCTCTCTCTCTCTCTCTCTTATGCGACCGCTCTCTGTTCTTCAGTTATTGCTGAATCCTTAAGTTCTGTAAGAATCTTTTTCCTTTCTCTTTTTCTTCTTCGTCAATCATGATTTATCCTGTTACTTATCTTAATGAATTCAGAAATGAATAAAATATTCCTTCATGGGTAGAACTAGAACCCAGTTTGTTAACTGATTTTTTTTCATTAGCTGAGGGTCCCTGGTTTCCCTCCATTTTTATTGCTGAATGTGGGTTTACCTTTCCCCCAAACCCATTTTGTCTCGAATTTTTGCTAGTATTTTGATATCATTCCAGCTAGAGTAGCCACCAATACTTGGAGGGTAGTTAATGGAGTATATAGATTAAACTAACTTCATGGGACTCATATAGGGATCCCAAAAATTATGTTCTATTATAAGTGGGTAACTAGTGATACCACTTTCTATTTGAAAACTAGGGTTGTGTACGAAGCATTAGTTGTTAACCTTCCTGGCTCCAATAGAGATTACTTCGAACATGGAGTAGTTGTTAAAAATTGGCAACATGATCCTTTGACTAGGAATGCTGAGTACCAGGGGCCTAAGTGCCCACCAAGTGGCATTGGGATAGGTTGTATTTGTTTATTTGTCTTTCTTTGCATATCATGCTAACTGCTAATACTGATGTATACTTTTTGAATTTTAATTGCAGTTGATCGAAAGATAAAGTGTCCCAGAATAGTGACATCAACCTTAGAGAGTTGAAGTTCATCTGGGGCATTCATTAGAAAGTTGGGGAAGAACATACCAGATCAACCTCATACTTGTTGTAGTATAGTGACACCATCACCTCCTTTATTGCTCGCCCAATTGTAGTTGCACCCCCTCCTTTAATTAACCCTGACCAAGACCCCATCGCCATATCCTTTGCCACTGCATCTGTAAGTGGTGATCCTGTTGTTGTTTCTTCTTCTCTAGATTGAGACTTACCTCTTCCTGATGCCATGGGTAAGAGGAAGTTTCCCAATATTTTGGGTGACATAGTTGTTATTGGCTCCTCCAAACATGTTGCTGATGGAGCCAAAAATAAATAGGATGCTTGGAAGAAGCCCTTATCCAATAAGGAGGACATTGGGAAGAAGCCCACATATAATAAAGGGAATGTTCAGAAAATGCTTCCTGCTAATAAAGCTGATGAAAGCCATCTCAAGAGGTTGAAAAGAGGACTCCCTTCTAGGCTGGCAAAAGGTTCTTCAGCCAACACAGACCAAAAAGGGTTGGTTAATTTATCTGCTTTGGATCACCAGTGGCTCTTAGCCCTAGTTTAGCCAGACAATTAATAAAGTTTGGTACTTTTCCAGACCATAGGGGTGTTTCAACTGCACTACCCCGATAAAAAAGACCTGAAAGGGCTGCTCAAAGCCTAGCTGTAGTAATTTATTTTGCCTTCTTTACCTCTTTGTTTGATATTTCTGATATTAACTCGCCTTGTTTTCTTTTTGTAGTTTTTGTTGGCTTTAACAACATGTTGAAAAAGGATGATGCTTTGCGTTCTTCTTCTCAGGAAGTTGAAGAAGCTTTTGATGAGCTTAAGAATTCATTTCTTGACTACCAACAAGTACTGGCCAATGAGCAGAAAAATGGGAGGAAAAAATAAAAGTTATAGAAGAAGATGTAGTGGCTACTCGGGGCTAAGTTACTGATCTGCAAAAAGATTTGGATGTTGAAAAAGACAATATCACCAAGATGCAGAAAGATTTGGATAACGAGAAGGATTTATTTATTGCTGAGAGGGCTAAAAGATCTAAGGTCAGGGAGGATGGCTTCAACAAGGGCTGGGACAAAGCCATTAGGGTTGCTTCTTTATAAAATTGAATTTGTGAAGAAGCAATTCTCTAAGGATAGTTGTTCGGAAACCTTGGTGGAGGTCTGCAACCCTCAAGATTTTGAACTCTTCCTTAGGCATGATCTAGGAGCTCCTCCTAACATCAATGGGGAGATTGAAGATGCTGGGGGTTCAAGTGAATCCTTGGTGCTGTTGGACTCTGCCAACAAGCATTAAACTATTGACTCTTCTGCTCCTCCAATTGATAGCCATTTGTCTATGCTTATCTTTCTCCTGCTTCTACTTCTGTTGAACCTACCCCAGATGTGAAGAAGGTGTAGATCTGTCTGAGCAACCTTTGTTTATATTTTCTTCTTCACTTATAATTTTTCTTTTCCTTTTATGATGTATTTGTACTTAACATTTTATTAATGAAAAGAAATCTTCTTTCTCTTTTACTTGTGTTTTCTCCATACTTTATATTCTGTTGTTGATTGGATATTCATCTTGATTTTAATAGTTCATAGATAAGCTGGAATACTTTTCCTCTACTGACTCCGAGCTACTCAAAAGATGCAACGAGCTTTTTAAAGCTGATAATTTATCTTTGATCGAGGAAGATATACTGAAGTTGCTCAGGGAAGTTGTGTCTGATAAAGCTAAGGATGCATATCTTCAACCGAAATGCCTATTTGATCGGGAAGTGGCCAATAATATTGCATACTACGAAATGATTGAAGAGAAACAGGAGGACCATAAGGAGGTCAAGGCTTTTTTACGTGCTGACTATGAGAATAAGTACAAGGCCTTGACTGAAGGTTGGGTATTTGAACAGAAGTTGGAAATTTTTTTTTTTTCAGTTTCGAAGATAAGAATTTTTTCTTAGCCGTGAAGTAGAGGAAACTAGAGCCAGTGCTAAGCTATTGGAGGAGGAGAACAATAATTTAATAGATGAGCTAAATGCCTTGAAGTCTTCTTCTACTGCTATTGCTACTACCAACGAATGTCATTCTTTCTTGGAGGTTGAAAAAGACTAAGTCTGCATCTTCTGCTCGAGCAAGAACTAGGCAGGGCCGAGGAACCATAGATGAAGCTAGGACTCAATAGACTCTTTCTAGCCAAGATGAAAAACTGAAGGCTAAAAACCAAGCCCTTACTAAGATGTCCCACAAGCTTTAAACTCAATCCGAGCAACTTGCCACACATTCTTCTCAACTGCAAGCTAAGGATGGAGTGCTGAAAAAATTGAATTATCAAGTTAAGAGGCTGACCTTCCCATTTCATAAGCAACCTAGAGAGATCTGGATGAAAGGGTATAATGAAGCTTTGAGGCATTTTGATGCTAGGTTTAAGTAGGCCCAAAATGAAGGCTATAAATGGGGTTGGACCAATTGTCTAATAGTGTTAAAAGTAGAATAAAATAGTCCTTTCTGGAAATGGTATGATCCTGGGTTGTTATCCCATGAAGATCCTCCCTTTAGACTAGATGTTAATTGGATTCCTGCTAATATAATTCCCCAGGCTCTGATTTCTAAATATCTGGGAGACTATGGGCTGCACCATGAGCTGGAAATCATCCGACCTCCTCACCTGCTAGATCGTCTAAGAAACAATAATAGGAAAATGCTTTAAGACTTTAATTTCATCAATTCTCCTTATACTTTAGATGATCCTCCAACTGACATGGATCCAGTTTCCAAAGCTAAGGGGAAATGCCCTTATGAATATTATCCTGTATTTCTTTTATAAACACAGTTGCGTAATCATCATTTAAATGAATGAAAAAGCATTTGATTAACTTATCTTATTGATCTTGAAATATGATTGTTTTATGGATGTGAATAATTTCTTCTTTTTTATTAGTTCTATTGACACACTTAGATTAAAATCTAAATTTAGTATCAATTACCAATGAGTACATAGGTTCTACTATCATACTTAGATTAGAATCTAAATTTAGAGCTAGTTACCCATGTATCTACAAAGGTTTTAATAACACACCTAAGTGATTAGGTTTTCTATATTAGTTACCAATGGTGTGGCCAAGCGTATGTGGAATATGTGCCTACATTCCTCTTGCAGAATCTTTGCAATTTTGTTCCTGCACTTTGCCTAGTAGGATAATGATCTTGTTTTATCCTTATACTTGTTGACTGTCTTGAGGTCGTAATAACCTATTTGGTATGCTACCGATCAAGGTTTGCTTGTGCTGAGCAACTTATTGCTTATGCCGACCAACCTTAGGCCTATTTTTTGGAGAAGACTCATATGTCGAGAAACATTTTGAAGTTTTTTTGGAAAATTTGAAGCTTATTTATGATCAAGTATATAGGTCGGTAGTGCATATCACTAGTACTCCAAAAAAATTTGGAAAAATATAAATTGGGGGAAAGATCATTTTATGGATACTTGAAATTGATATTAAACTGAGTACAATTGATTACATCACTGGTAATACTTTCTAAGATGCTCAGCGTGCCACGGATTCTTGAATTTTTCTCCCTCTAAAGTCTCAATTAGGAAAGATCCAAGTCGGATGACTGAAGAAATAAGATCAAGCCCATGCTAATTAGCTTCAAGTTTATTATTTTTCTGGAGCACCTTCTTTAGCAGATAATCTTCTTCCTTTAAGTTGGTCGGCTTCATCCTTTTATTATAAAACCGAGTTATTCGCTGCTGGTAAGCTGCATTTCTCAGAGCATTATCTTTTAGCAACTCTTCTAGCATATCCAAATCCAACATTCGGATTAGATCACTCACATGAGAGTTAAAATTTAAAACTCTATGGTATGGGAAACCCAACTCAGCAAGTATGACTGCTTCAGTCCTAAATGCAAGCATGTATGGGGATTCTTCAGTTGCAGTCCTTGGGATTATTCGGTACGCCTACAAAATAGAGTGTAGCTCGTTGATTAAGTTTCCCTATGCATCATCGAGCCTTTTTTTAACCCATTTACCACAGTTATATTTGTAACTTTTGTTTACCCATTACTTTGAGGGTGACCTGGAGCAGAGTGTAATTTTTGGATGTTTGATTGAGCACAATAAGCTGCGAATTCTTCGTTGTCAAACTGCATTCCATGGTCGGTGATGAAGGCACAAGGCAACCCATATCTACAAATAATGTTCTTCCAAACGAATTAGTAGACCTTATCATAAGGCATATCTACCAATGGATCTGCTTCAACCCACTTTGTAAAGTAATCCACTACAATAACCAAGTACTTGAATATTTCTCGGGTGGTTACCAATGGCCCGACTAAGTCTATATCCCTCATGACAAATGACCAAGGTGAAGTGTTCGGGGTGAGAGCATCCGGTGGATTCATGCGAATGCTCGAATACCTTTGGAATTTATCACACTTTTTAGCAAAAGCTGCATAGTCCGCTCGCATAGTTGGCGAGTAGTATCCTTGTGCACTTATTCGTTGCATAAGTGTTCTTCCTGCTATGTGAGGTCCATAAGATCCTTCATATACTTCTTGAATTAGGTCTGGAACCTATGATGGATGAACGCAACGCTAAAAATTAATTGTCAATCCTCTTCGTACAAAACTCCTTTGTCTAGCACATATCTGGCAGCTTTATACTTCAACTTTTTATCTTCAACTATATCTACTGAAAAACCTCCTTCTTCAATATATGCTCTGATGGGGTCCATCCAAGATGGCCCCATATCTATAGCAATAAAATTGATCATCAAATCTTCATCTATTCTCCTATTATCCAAAATCTCAATAGGAATAGTTTGTCGGAGTTCAACTCAGGCTGCTGAAGCTAGCCGAGCAAGAGCATCTGCTTGGGCATTTTCCACTCTTGGAATTCTATTCATCCGAACAGCTGGTTATTTTTTTATGACCTCCATTGCTTTGAATAAGTATATGGTTGTCAATTCGCCTTTAGCTCCATACAAGCTCAAGATTTGATTCCTACCAACTGGGAATCACTATGTGCCACAACTTTCTTGACATTCAGTGATTGGGCTAGACTTAAGCCCACAATGAGAGCTTCATAGTCTGCTTCATTATTTAAGGCTTGGAATTGAAATCGCAGAGCATATTCAATATCAATATTATTAGGAGTGTTAAGTATTATACCTGATCCACTTCATATTGCACAAGATGACCAATCAATGTATAAGTTCCATATTGGGAGATCGTCGTCAAATACTTGGTCTGTCAAAAATCCATAGTGGAATGTTTTTCTCCTTTCTTCCTCACACTTTTGTGATATCTCCTATGTTCAAGAAGAGGAATCTGGTAGGTCGACAATAGCCTTTTTTGGTAAAGTTTCCTCGAGAACTTGACTATCAACAACTTCTTTCACTATATTTTCTCTTGATCCTTGCTCAGAATGCTAATTTTGTTGCTCGGGCACCTCGGTGTAAGTCAATTCAACTATGAAATCTACTACTGCTTGGCCTTTTAGAGAATACCTTAGTTCATAGATAATGTCATACTCCCCCAATTCCAGTGCCCAATACATTAATCTTCTAGACTTCTCTGGCTTGTGTAAAGCCCGCCTTAGTGGCATACTAGTGTATACTACTATCATATGGGTTTGAAAATAGGGCTCCATGTGTCTAGATGCTTCAATTAATGCCGGTGTTAACTTTTTAGGTGAGGGTACTTTATTTTTGCTCCTTGAAAATCTTTATTGGTGTAGTAAACAGGCTTTTGAACTCCATTGTCCACTCTGATCAAAGCAGAGCTCATGGATAATTCAGAAACAACTAAATACATGTACAATTTTCCCCCCAGAATTGGTCAAAAAAGTAGTGGAGGTGACCCCAAATACTTCTTCAACTCTAGAAAATCTTTCTCACATTCTTCATTCCATTCAAAACTCTTTCTGAGTACTTTAAAAAATGGTAGGCACCTATTTGTAGCTCGGAACACAAACCTATTCAGAGTTGCTACTCGCCGGATTAGCCTTTGCACATCCTTTTTGCTAGTCGGGAACTGCATCTCAAGTAATGCCCTAATCTTGTATGGGTTTGCTTCAATTCCCCATTGATTTACTATATACCTGAGGAACATTCCTTCATGTACTCCAAATATGAATTTGGTCGATTTTAATCTCATTTGGTGCTTCTCAAGTTGATCAAAAGTCTAGCTGAGGTTGGCAATATAGTCAGACGCTTTTTTTGATCTGATTATAACCAAAGTAAGCATCCATAAAACTAAGTAACTCATGTCCTGAGGTAGCATCCATGAGATAATTTATTTAGGAAAAAGGGAAATGATCCTTCGGGCATGCTTTGTTAAGATTGGTTAAGTCTACACATATCCTCTATTGTTATTTTTCTTTTTGACCATAACTACATTGGCAACCAATTTGGATATTTCACCTCGTCAATGAAGGCTGCTTTCTGAAGCTTTTCAACTTGCTCCTGTATGGATTGGTTCTTCTCGAGGCTGAACACTATTCTCCTTTTCTTTACTGGCTTGATTTCTTTTTTAACATTAAGCTCATGGCAAAGGAAGTTAGGATAAATTCCTGGTATATCTTCGAGACTCCAAGAGAACACATGTTTTCTTTGTCTAAGGAAACTCACTAGTTCTTGTTCAAGAAAATGATCCAACATTGTTCCAACTTGAGTAGTGCGCTCTATTTTGTCGTCATCTAACACAATGCTTTATGTTGCCTCTATCATCTGACCCTTTACCAGCTGTGTCTCCTCCCTTGGATTTAAGGTTTCAACCTCAGATTCATCATCAGGTTCAGAGGTATCCACTTGGTAAGTGGTGTGTTTCCTCTTTATTTCTTCCAGATCTTCCTACTTGGCAGATGAGTAGTAGAATTCTCGAGTTATATTATGATCGCCCTTTATAACTCCTACGCCAAAGTTGGTTGGGAATTTCAAGAATTGATGAACAGTAGAGGGCACTGCCTTAAAATTCATTAGTCCAACTCTTCCCATAATTATATTGTACGCTGAATGGACATTTTTATCCATTTTAAAGAAATGAATTTTCTCTGTTCGGCTAGCTGGCCATTTACCAATCATTACTTCCATCTTAAAGGTTCCCAAAGGAAATACTTTCTCACCTGTAAACCTATTAGTGGTCGATGATAGGGTTCTAACTGGCTGAGATTAAACTTTTGAAACAAGGATAGAACATGATATCTGTCGAGCTACCATTATCTACTAACACTCTAGAGACAATGGTATCTTTCTTTCTGATTTTAATTACCATAGGATCATTATGGAGGTCTAGTACTTCTGATAGATCATTTTTAAAATAGCCTATTACTAGATTGTCTTTATTAACCTTCCTTAGTCTGTCTTCCTCGACAAGATTAATCCTCTATATATACGAGCAAGATTGAGCCGTATTGAGGTAAGGTGTTCGCACTACTGTATGATCTCCTCCTCATGTGTCTCCACCTGTAATCATTTTGCAATTAAAAGAACTAAAATTGAGTGTGAATACCTCATGTTCTGATTATCGGGGATTTTTGGGTAAGTCAAGATCAACATCGTGGTCATCTTCATTCTTCACCTCTCTAGGTTTGCAAGTAGATTTTGATTTGTGGCGAGCTCCTTCATTATTATGCCGATCAATAAACTGATTAATTTTTCCTCTTTGGATGAGAGTTACAATCTTATTCTGAAGGGAAATGAAATAATCTGTTATGTGAAAATGGTCTCTATGGAACTCACAGTACTTAGTTTTATCCCTCTTAGTAGGGGAACTTCTCAACTTATCAGGCCAACGCACATCTTTATTTTGTTTAATCTCCTACAAGACATGATGAATGCACATCGTGAGTGGAGTGTAGTTGTGATACTTCTTGAGATTTTGTAATATTCCTTTTTTTACTCCTTGTGCTCCTTGGAATCTTTGTGATCCTTGTTGTCATTTTTCCCTCAACTTTTTCTCTCGAGCTCTTCTTGGCTGCCATTGCTTCCTCGACATTCATGATTTTGGCCGCTTTTGCCATCAATTCTGCCATGGTCATTGGGGGATCTTTAGCAAGTGTATACTAGAGCTTCTCAGGGAGAAAACGACTCATAAGGGCCATAATAGAAGTTTTTTCTTTATAATCCATAACCTCCAACTTCTCGTTATTAAAACGGGTAATGTAGTCCTTGGTGCTATCTCCTTCCTTCTATCGTACACTAAGAAAATGCGCTACCCTTTTTGCAGGCTTGGTTCCAAAAAAAAGTTGCTAATAAATAGCTCGGCCAGCTGGTGAAGCTGGAAATCTATCCCCGAGGAAGCCTATTATACCATATTTGGACAGATCCAATAATTATTCCAGAAAGGCTCTACACCTCATTTTATCGAGAACTGCATAAATATCAACAGTTGCTTGGTATTGTTCTATATGGAGGACTGAGTCAGTTTTCCCATCGTATTTAGGTGTGACTGCTGGAGATGTAAACTTTGTTGGAGTGGGGAAATCCACAATTACTTTCATAAAGGGAGATCCTTTTACAAAGCTTATTTATAGTGTGTTTTTTAGCCTTAGCCATCTCTCCTAGCCTATCCTCTAATCTCTAGATAGAATCTTTCCAAGCGTTGTTACCAGTATCAGACTGTAATACCCCGTATTTCTGAATATTCCAAATAATTCTATTTAATTAGATTGGAGAATTAAATGAGAAAATTACGGCTTAATTTAAATTACGTAAGAGTAGTAATTTAAAGAGTTTTATTTAAAAATTGTAATTATGGAATATTAATCGAGAGATAGATACCGGTTTATATTGCCTCATTTTATTTACTTAGTGCGAGTGGTAAATAGTTACTTAACGCGTGTAGACCGTGTTGGGGTGAGAACGAGTAATATTTTTAAGTGACTCAAATGATAATTTAGAGGTCACCGATGAGTTCGGAAGGGTCAAATTAGTCAAAATAGTATACCCGGGTGTACTAGTTGAGTCCCGGGGTAATTTTGGACTAAACCGAGACCGTTCGGGGGCATTTTGGTCTTTTAACATAAGAGGGTATGGAGACCTACGAAATTGAGAGTTTTATATCAGCCGTATGATAGAGGAATTAGGGTTAGAACACCCATGACAACACCAATACCATTAGAGAGAAGAGAGGCACAACTTTCTAAGGCAAAAGGAAGAATTGGAAAGGATTCAAAGGGATTTTTACCATCAACTTGTTGGGGAAGAAGGATTGAAGGATGAAGATCATCAATCATCAACAACAACCACGAAATCAGACCCTACTGGTCATAAGGCAAGTTGTTTATTACAAAAATTATAAAGTCATAATACCCATGTGTAGGGTTTTTGAATAGCGTTGTTTAAATCATTATTTTGATTGGAGAAAGATGTATTTATACATGTTGGGATAGGAATCACATGTAGAATGATTTACCTTATGTAGAGGTTTAAGATTTAGATTAGACTTGATGATTTTTCGAATTAAAATCTGGATTTTGAATGATAATATGGGAAGAACACCATAACTAGGATTTCAAGAAATTCTGGATTTTAATTCATTATTTCTTTAAAGTAATTAGAGTTTTGATGTATTTGACATGTTAGAAACTGTCCTAGTATATGTGGAAATATGTTAGGATCATTGGGTCAAAGTTTGGTGGACTATAATGGAGTTTGAACGTTTGTTAATGGAGGAAAAATCTTAACGAAGAAGACAACAACGTCTGTCCCTGTTCGATCGATCGATCGACTATGTCGATCGATCGAACCTAGCCGTCGATTGATCGACGCAAGCTGTTTCCCAAAAATTTTGTGTTTAATTCTTCGTTGAGTTCGGGAATGAATGAGTATTCTAGGATTTACATTATACTTATATGGGAGTGAGAATAAGACCAGTAGGTATATTGTTGAGGTCCGATAAGGCCATTGGGTGTAGGGCTTGGATTACGGACCAAGGAGAATAATCCGATTTAGTAGAGGATCGGGGATTTCGGAAATTCAGTTACGGGGCGAAGTAAATTCAATTTAAGTAATAGACCAGTAGGGTAAGAAATAACTACTGAAATTATATGTAAGGGGTAACTAGGACCCTTAGAGTTGTGTGAATACTCAAATAAATACGATTAATGAGATAAATCGTAAAGAGAATATTGTACGGTAGATATATGAGATTAAAATATTACGTACGTATATGATTAATAGTTCGGGCGTGTACCTACTGAATTATGTGATCTTTTAGGTAGAGAGATTATACCTAAATTAATTATGTTAGGGTCGATGAGACATTCCGAACTAACATAAAGTTATTATATGTTTGGGGTCGATGAGAAATGCCGAACCAAACTTTGAACTGGTGTCGCGATGAGAGAGTCCCGAACCAGAATATTTGTATATATATATATATATATATATATATATATATATATATATATATATATATATATTTAAAAATAGTTGGGGTCGATGGATAATTCCGAACCAACTCTCACTTGGGGTCGATGAATCATTCCGAACCAAGAGATCTTTATTTGTGTATATAAATAATTGGGGTCGATGTATCATTCTGAACCAATTCTTACTTGGGGTCGATGAATCATTCCGAACCAAGAGTCCTTTACGTGTATAAAAAGGGCAAAATAGCAACGACTGATATTTAGTATATATTGTGTGTGAAATATATATACTTGATGATATCCTACTTCCGTGTGTTAGTAGATTGATACATATTATGTATTTAAAGATACATACTGAATTGGTAAGTTAAGTAGTGAAACTTAATTACGAAATGCACCTTTAGATAGAGAAAATCTATTTAGTAATTCAAGTAGTGAAACTTAATTACATAAGTGGGAAGTCAACAATTGTGAGAATTGTAGTAATTTTAGTAGTGAAACTAAATGGGAAGTCTTGAAAAATAACATAGATGAAATGTTACTTGAGAATTAATTAACATACGCGAGATGTTAGTGAAACGGTTGTACTGTATGGGCGGTACTGGAACTTGGGTACGGATAAGTTTAGTTGACTACTTTGGTTTTAGTTAGCTTGGGAGGTATGGCTAGATAAACTAAGTGTAGAACGTCAGGTGTGCACAAAAGATGAGGGGTGAGTAACTCAAGAGAGTGTACGAGAACCTAACATGTGTAATCAATAACCGCATTTTATATTGTGATAAACACTTGCTAAATATTTTCAAAATGTTTTGAGTACTAACTCTTGCTATAAAATATTTTCAAAACCTTTTAGGTGTCCAGCCACAGGGATGCCATGTATGATGATTCCATTCCAGAGACTCGGAGCTGTAGCACAGTGGATGCTTACAGGATTTTGGCTAGACAATATCTCTCATTCAGATCTAGTACAGGATCTCACACTCTTCTATGCATGGACTTGTGGTCCGGTATTAGTCTCAGATGTTAGTTTCACACTAGTGGTTATTCTATTGTTGTTTGGGATTTTTAGCCGATGGTTTATTCGGTAATACTTTGTTCTTTGTACTTTTACTTTGTTATTTGAATTATAGTACATGATTGTTTGTACTTTGTTCCACATGGTTGATTTATCTGTTTTAAGAAAGATAAAATTTGGCACCGGTCTAATTATACTTAGGGGATTAATAATTAAAAAGTTTTCGACAGTGATGCTAAGAATGAACCATTTGAGAAACCTGTTTTAATTTAATAAAGGCCTGATAACTCGATGTTTAATTAGGCGAGGTGTCACACAGACCTATGCATTACTGTTCTGTTATTCGTTCAACTCTCCTCTTGGGATTGTTGCTCAGCCCGAACAGTACGTCGGGCGTTTGATCTAAACTGGGCAGAGCCCTTCCTTTCGATCAGATGGTCATTGAGTGTTTCCTAAAATTTCCCTAGGAAAATTTATGTACCCCCTGGGTCACAAAAGATCAAAGGGAGAATCACGGATTATCCTTTCTAAGGTGCTTAGCCTTTTTGGAGAGTACGACTGTGTAATAAAAGATTCTAAGGCCCTGAATAGTGAATTTAATCCGGACGATAGGATGTATCCCCTGAAGTTCTTAACTGACTTGGCCTCCCAACTCTTGGTGGTGGTGGTGATGGAATATTTCCACGGGCAAACAGAGAAGGTGCTCCTACTTAAAGAGTTTGTGTGAATTCCTGATAGTGTCCTGCATAGATTCTTGGCCTCTTGCAAGACTAGACAAAATTCCAGTAAATTCATTCGTTGTAGGTGGGGAAGAAGGGACATGTGGCATGCCATTGTTCTTGAGATTTGATTTAGGAATATTATCCATTTAGTTATTTGGATGAATGAGAACGATTAGAAATATGTTCACACATATGGTGTCAATTTGTTGATGTAAAAAACTAGATTTTCCTAATTAATTGATCACAGATAAAAATGAGTAAAAGAGACAAAGGATTTTTAAAGTGGTTCGGCTGAAAGAAAGGCCTACGTCCACTGTTGTGTATTACTTTGTTCAAGTGCCTCTTATCTCGTTGTTCATGTCCCTTAGGTGCATGGTTTATAATGTATTTATAGCCCTTTGACGGTGTACAAGAGTTAGAATATTAAAGGATGGAATGCCTTTATTATTTAGGCATTTATATATGTACAATGTTAATAATGTATACAACTATTGGCAATTTTCTGTCATTGTTGGTCGGTCTTCCTCGTGTTGGTAGGGATTTTTTAACCTGTTGGTCGGCATTCCTTCAGTTGGTCGGTAACTTACCCTTGCTGACTTGGATTAATGCCCAGAGGGATGACACGTGTTCATACATGATTGGTCCACGTAGCAGGATAATTTTTGGTATTAACATACGTGATAAAATACTTTACTAAGTTTTAAAATCCAAGTTCTATTTTCTTGATTAAGCCAATGATTCTAAAAGATGCAAAAAGTGAAATAAGCACAAGAGTGGATATACGAGGAAAAAACCCACTAACAAAGAAAAACCTCGGCCCGAAAAGAATGACAAATGCACTATGGTAGGGCATTACATCTAAAAGACCAAGACCCTAAGTATGTTTGTAAAGCTCAACCAAGCAACCAAAAAAATATGTCCAGATATTTTGTCCAATTTTGCCTTAAAAATATTTTTTAAATATGTTTTGGTAAAACCCTAAGTATGTTTACCGCAACCAAGAACACCCATACTTATGTACACGATTTTTTTTCTAAGAAAATAGAATTTTTATATGGAGAGTATATTACATAGTTTATTTGGCAATTTATCCAAATAAGGTTAATTAAAAAAATAAAATTATAAAAATAATTAACTAATGGGTGAATTTAAGTCCACTAAGTCTTGTACCTTTTCTAATTGGTGTGCTTGAGGTTCGACATGAGAGAATCTGGGTGATGTTGATGAAGCTTTCTGGAGACCTCTTAGATAAAGACTTAAATAATGTTTAGACATGGGATTTAGGCAATTTATTCTATGGAGAACATTGAGTATACTATATTTTACAAGATACCCCTTCGTCTAATTTCAAGACAAAACATAAAAATGAAAATTACGAGCAAATGAAATAAATCTACCATTTTACAACTCGATTGGACAAGGGACAATAAAAAATAAAAAATTACATTTTTTATAAGTAACTAATCAGAACAAAAAGACTAGATATTTTTTCCATTCAAACCCTAAGCCTGTCATCTGGTTTGCAATTTATGCTAAGTGTTCTAAAGCGGGCGAAGGAGTTTATGTAGTTACCAAAATACTATAAGTCACTTAGAGGAGTAGTAGTTACTGGTGACTTTAACACAGTTAGATATAACTCTGAAAAAGATGGGGGGATTTTATTGACTTCAGAGATGATGATGATTTCAACGATTGTATCTCTAACTCAGGGCTACATGACTCGGGTTATAAAGTTTCTAAGTTTACTTAGTAGAACAAAAGAGATCTTCAAGCTAGTATTTGGGAGAGATTAGATAGAATATTATTCTCTATTGCTTTCATTGTTAACTTTCAGAGTATTCAAATGAACCACCTCTCAAAAATAGCCTCTGGCCATGCTCCCCTTCTTATCTCTACCACTATTGATTCTCAAGTGGGTAAAAAACATATATGTTTTCTTAATCTTTGGTTGATGTGTTCTTCTTTCAAGGAAGTGATTATGAATAATTGGGCGAGGTACCATTCTGGAAATCTAATTGCTCATTTGTCTATGAATTTAAAAAAGTGAAATCGTTATTATATAGTTGGAGAAAGGACACAAATGGGGATATTTTCCAAGATGTTAAATAAGCGAAAAACTAGGTCCTCCATTCTAAAATTATGTTTGAAAATGACACCAGCATTTTGCATTAATAAAACATGTATATGTCTACTGCAGTATTTTATGCCAAAGCTAAAATGGAAGAGGAGTATTAGTCACAAAAGCTAACCAAAATGGCTTCAGGAAAGAGATACAAACACTGCCTTTTTCCACTCTTGTGTAAAAATTAGAAAATTTGCCTTAAAAATTCACAGAAATAAGGATGATGAAGGTGAGTGGCAGACTGGTCATGTAGAGGTTAAGCAAGTTTCCATTGATTACTCTACGAATTTTTATGATCCTAAATCTACTATAAATGACTTTAACTGCTTAGAGGTTATACCTAAGATGATTAGGAGGGGAGGAGAACTAGTCTTTGACTATCTTTCCAGGTCATGAGGAGGTTAAAGAGGCAATTTTTCTTTGAGTGGCGACGCATGCCCTAGTCCTGATGGCTACTCTGGTAAGTTATTCTTTGAATGTTGGGATTTGGTTAGTAAGGATGTGGTTAGGTCTATCCATGAATTCTTTGCTGGATTGGATCTTCCCAGAAATGTTACTTCTAATTATATTTCCTTAATTCCTAAAAAGGATAATCCACCCTCTATTTATAAGTTAAGGTCTATAAGTTTATGTAATTTTTACAACAAGATATTATCTAAAATTCAAGATTCTAGGTTGGAGCCTCTTTGTAGATGGCTCTTCATGTGAGATGGAAAGCGGTGCCATCCCCAAATTGAACTGACATAAAATACACTCTGAAATTCTATTTCAAGGCATCCAACAATGAGTTAGAATATGAAGCTCTTATGGTGGGAATCTCCCTCTCCAGGGCATTAAATGTTGGGTAAATGATTGTTCATAATGACTCTCGTTTGGTGGTGAATAAGATCTTGGGAGTGTATGAGGTAAAAGATGAGAGGATGGAAAAATACCTAGTAAGGGTGAAAGCAATGTTAAAGACCATCAAGGATGTGAATCTAAAAAGGATCCCTCGATTAGACAATAATCGAGCCGATGCCTTGGCAAGATTAGCATTTGCGACCAGAACGGAAATTAGAAGGTCAGTGCCAATAGAGATCGTATATCGATCAACCATTGAATAAGAAGACAATACAATGGACTTCTACTTTAACCCAAATCTAGGTGCATCTGGTATTGATCCTCTCATTCGATACATCGGGGATGGTGAGATTCTAGAGTCAAAAGTGGAGAGAAAGAAACTAAGATACAAGGTGACCAAGTTCTCAATCATACGAGACGTCTTGTACAAGAAAGGGTTCCTCCTCCCTTTACTCTGGTGCATTCATCCGAATGAGGTAGAATATATATTGAAAGATGTACATGGGGGATCTTGTTATAGTCACATATGAGGGAGATCATTGGTAACAAGAATAGTCACTCAAGGGTACTGGTGGTCGACCCTCGCAAAGGATGCTGCCAGCTACGTGAAGAAATTCGACAAATGCCAAAGATATGCCAACATCCCTCATAAGCCTCATCAGCCCTTAACATCTGTTACTTCCCCTTGGAAATTTTTAGTTTGGGTGATTAACTTGGTAGGACCCTTACCTAGGGTAACATGCAATTATAAATGTCTTATTGTGTCGATCGATTATTTATCAAAATGGGTTGAGGCAGAGGCCATTATAAATATCACATAGATGAAAACCTTCAAATTCATTTGGAGGAATATCATTTATAGGTATGGTTTGCCCTAGACCTTGGTCTCAAATACTGATAAACAGTTCAAGAACTCATCCTTATAGGCCTATTGTAAGAGGTTTAGTATAAAACATTTCTTCTTATCTCTAGTCCGACCTCAAGAAAATGGTCTGTTGGAAAAAAAACTATCCTAGAAGGGATCGAGAAGAAATTATAAGACACAACAGGTATTTGGATGGAAGAGGTACACGCTGTGTTGTGGGCATTTCGACGATGGAGAAAGAACCAATGGGGGAGACCCCTTTCATGCTGGCCTAGGTCTCAAAGGCAACGATACCCATCGAGATTGACCTACCAAGTCATAGAGTTCAAACGTACAACCTAGAAGCAAATGATGATGATTGAAGATTAGATCTCGACCTAATTGAAGAAAGACAAGAGGATGCAGAGTTAGGCAGGCTGCTTAACAGTATATAATTTCAAAATTCTACAATAAGAGGGTTAAGGCTAGGTCGATTACCGTTGGAGATCTAATTTTGAAAAAAGCCTGGTAGAAGCCAAATAAGATCCATGCAAACTAGCACAACCCCTATAGAGTTACTGAAGAATTTGTTCTTGGTACTTATCAGCTTGAGAATTTGGAGGGGGAGCCATTCTTAAACCCCTGGAATGGTAATCACATGAAGAAATATTATCAATAAGATTTTTTATTTTTGTTTTGTTTTACAATTGTATGAGAAATGTACTGAAAAGTGTTCCCTCATACATTTGTTGTATGAATTGATCAAATCGTATGTTTCAAGTAGTCCTAAGCTATAAAACATCATTTATATGGTGAAAGCATTAACTCACTCTCAGTGATATGAGAATATAAAAGGGGCTCACCTTGTCCATGGTTTCTCAATAACACCGAGAGGGGGGAATAGTGTGATAATATCACCTTTGATGGTGAAAAACGCACAGCAAATTTGAAAATCATTTAATTATGGTTAACTTAAACATCAATAATTTGGTGGAATGAGAGTCAAAATCTCTAGCCGAGACAACAGTGTATGACAAGACGACACTCCTCCATAGACTCTCAAAATGATGAGTGGGAATTGCAATAAAAAACCATTAATTTGGTGCATTCAAAATTTAAAAAATCATTTAATTATGGTTCATTTAAATATCATTAATTTGTTGGAATTAAAGTCAAACTCTCTCGATGAGATGACAGTGTAGGACGAGACGACAATCCTCCATTCATTCTCAAAACGACGAGAGGGGACTTGCAATTAAAAATCATTATTTTAGTGCATTCAAATTAAAAAAAAATATTTAATTATGGTTCATTTAAACATCATTAATTTTTTGGAATTGGAGTTAAGCTCTCTTTTCAAGATGACAATGTATGACAAGACGACACTCCTCCATGCACTCTCAAAACGCAAGAGGGGACATGCAATCAAACACCATTAATTTGGTGCATTCAAAATTAAAAAAAAAACAAGTCATTTAATTATGGTTCATTTGAACATCGTTATTCGGTGGAATTAGAGTCAAACTCTATCGATGAGACTACAGTGTAGGACGAGACGACACTCCTCCACACACTCTCAAAATGACGAGAGGGGACTTGTAGTCAAATATCATTAATTTGGTGCATTAAAATTGGTGACCTCTTGTTTAAAAATTTAATGATTTTTAAATCCCGCCATCTTTGGACGAGGAAAAATACGAGGTGACACTTTCATTCATTCAAGCAAGCAATAACAATCAGTTCAGTACAAAATATTGCAAATGATTAAGTGTTCATAATATAAAATTAATTACAAGAAAAGGGTATTGGTCACAAACGACCACCCTATACAGTTGGCTCATTGTTAGTATCCGACCCAGTAGAACCATACTCGACCTCAGTAGCTTTGGAACCATTAGTGACAATCACATCGACTTCAACTATAGCTCCCTCTCCCTTGGCGGCTGCCATTGCTTCAACGTAATCCAAGGCTTGAGGGAAGAGGGGATCTTTTAGATCAGGGGATTCTAACTCTAGAAAAAAGGATGAGACCACCTCAATAAATTTCAAGATGACCCACCGATAGGCCGTCTTAATACCTCTTTCAAGGTATTCCATGCCAAAGATGCCAAATTCATCGGACACTTTGTAAGCCTCAATGGCCTCGTCCTGAATATTTTTTATGGCCTCGGTGGAGAAGGCATCATCATTTTCCTTTTGGACGGCTATAATAAGATCTGTGTCATACTGAGTAGCTTGAGAAGTAAATGCCTCATCTTTAGACTTCAAGTCCTTAGCATGATCTACCTTCTGCTTATGAAGAGCCTTCTTCTGATCTTCCCTGTGCTCCTTCAACTTCTTTTTAAGATTGGCCACGTCCTAAAGGTCCTTCTAGCCTTTTTGAATTTTTAATAAGTTATCAGTGACCTATTTTGTGGCATAGGTAGAGGTGAACACACACTGTAGAGGAAGAAAAAGATATAGTGTCAGAATAAGATGAAATTAAATATGGACAAGATGAGAATCAAAATAAAGACGAAGCTGGTACCTACGCCAAATGGTGAAGACCAAAGTCATAGGTCTTCAAGGGGTGCATCTTCCTTATGAAATCATAATCTCCCTTTGAAGGGATTACAAATATGGAAACTTTAAATCTTGATGTTAAAGGGATAATCAAGTCGAGTTATGCTTTTGGTTGGGCTATGTTGGCCACCCAAAATCCTCAAAGTCCTGTAAATATGATCCGAGTGAAGAAGAGATTGACATGGATTCCTACAGGGGTAGAACCACTTTCATCCTCATCTGACGGTCCAGAAAATTGTTCGAAGGAGCGGTGGGCTCCTTTCTTTTCTGTCCGACCTCAGACTGGGTCGACCCACTAGATATTATATTTTTTATGGGTTGTTTACCAACCTTCTTGACAAAAGCATTCTTTATGCCGGGGGTGTCATGTTCCAAAGTTTATCTAAGATATGAGGAGGACGGTATGTAAAGAAGAGACATAAATAATTAATAATAAAGAATAAAATCCGAGAAAATACTTGTGATAAAAAAATTTTAGTAACTCACACAACTTGTCTAGGGAGGTACCCCCCAGACCAGATGTCTCTAAATAGGTAGGAGAAATTAGGAAGAGAACTTTCCTTCACTTGACTCTTCAAGAACTCAACCCTCTCCCTGTTGGAAATACGAAGACCCTAATCCAACTTAGCGAACATTGAAGGATTGCCACAGGCATAGGGAACTATCGGCTCGTACTTAGAGCGGTTGGCGTCATCTAAAAATTCCCACTCTATAGAAACAAAAAAGAACCATGGCTTCCAATAATAATTTTATGTCTGATTGGCATAGATGATTTTCTTATCGGGATTTCTATCCCCTAAGTGGTAGTAGCTGGGTTGGTTCCTTAAGGATGAGATATTATAATGAGCCTTGAATATTTCTACTGAAGGGTTATCCTCGTATTTCTTCATCCAAAGAGATATGAAGTCGAGTATAATCCTCCATGAGTTCAGGGAGCAACCGCCAGAGCAAATAAGATGGACTGAACAGAAGGACGGAATGGAAGACGAACATCGACCCTAAACATCTAATCATAGACGACAACTTCACCCTCTCGACCTCCAAACACTATCTCATCCTCGTTAGGGACCCTCAGAGAAATATTAGATTTTATACCATATAAATGCCTCTAAAAAAAGGTCAGACTCTTTGACAGTGGATTGAAAGGTCTCTACATACGAATAATTTTGTGGTTTTTCCTCATCAAAATCATACTCTTCGACTGAAGCCTCAGTAGACGAGGCCTAATAATGGAATCTCTCTTGAAATTCTCTCTCAGTCGAAGCCAAGAGAGGAATAACATGTGGAGGAATGGCAACATTAATACTCGGCTCATTATGGTCTGAGGTGACTTGAACTGAAGATTTGTCTAGTATGGATGACTTAACATTGTTAGACACAAATTTAACTAAAGAGTCATCTTGACCAGATGACTCAGTATGGTTAGAAGATGAAGATCGAGATAAACTCGCGGCCGACTCACACCCCTCAAGATTTGAAGGTTAAAGTCTCATGGCTTCTTCAAACGAATCTCCAATGTTGGATGAGGCAGAAGACTAGTTAGGCATCTCATCCTACCGACCTTAGATGATGGAGGAAGGATGAATTTTAGTGGAATGGGTAAGATAGGGCGAGTAAGGTCGACTCCTACTTGACTACGGGCCTCAGCCTTCCTCTCGATCTTGCGTATCTCCTGGAAATACCTCTCCCTAAGTGTGGGGAATTGTTTTGCTAGCTTGTATAGGGTTTTCAACATTCAAGTTACTGAGGCTCAACTTGGATAAAATAAAAGGTAGAAAGGCACAAACACTTTGAAGTTTGACCACTATTGACTTAAAGATCTAAATGGGATACTGAATTATTTTCTTCAAGAACAGTTCAAGAACAACCTAAGTACACATGCTTAAATACCACCGAAAAAGGTGAATGGGGGAACTCCGACAACATAGTTAATGAGAAAAAAGACAATAAAATGTGGGTATAAGCCTAACCCTCCATCCTAATAATAGAACCACAAATAAGAACCTCATAAACAACCTTAAAATTGCCAACCAGGGCTGCCAAAAAACTCAACACTCACCAAAAAAATAACACAAACTCAAAGCCACTAAACTAATGGAGAAAACTTGATAGAAATGGGTGGGGAAGGTTACTGGGTGTATGATGACACCTGAAAAACTAGAGAGTAGACCGAAAACTAATAGCAAAGGATAAGATGGAAGAGAAAAGAAAAACATAGTTGTTGTAGAAAGAGAGAATGTGTGCATGAGAAAAATGAAGAAGAAAGAGAAATTAAGGGTTTTAAAAATATTTAGATAATTGTAATCATTATGCATAACTTCCGAGGCGATCATCATTAAGGAGAACTACCCTAAGGCATATTACCCTAGGGCAAACTTATAATTGTCATTCTTGAACCATACACTATTCCATAAGATGACTGCCAAATGTCAACCAAAGGTTCATGTTCAAACATTGCCCAAAGATGATTTATCCATCATCCTTCCATTCATATTGAAGACTAAGGGCTAGGGGGTGATTAATATACTAAGTATAGCCTCATCCCTGAACTTGATTCCTCGGCTAAGGCCGACCAGTGCTAGACCGTTAGACTGGGAAGTTATGGATCGGCTGTGGACCTTACACGAAGTTTCTCATACACTACCACAAACTCAACACAAGATGCGTCGTTCTCATCTGAGGACACAATCAACAATACCAACATCGGTGGACTTATGACTAAAGTACCCTTGGCCTCATCCATCACCTAGAGGATGATGGTCAAATTAAGATAGATCAACAAGATATGTTTCGTACCATTAGAGGAGTCTGCTTAACGACTCAGCCTCGGCCTCATTTAAGCGGTCGACAGTGAACAATTGGTAAAGCGTATGGATTAGGGCACACGTGGAAGGGTGCGCGTGGGTTGCAGATCCCACGTGCAAAAAACCTTTATAATATGATCTCCCTTACACGTGGGGGAATATTTCATCATCATGATCTACATGTGACAGCGACAGGTGGATGAACCTTATTAGAATGAACATTTTGCACATACTTATTAAATGCTTTGGGGGTACAGTGTACCCCCAGGACCTCTATGTACTTGTTTTGTTCATCAGTGTAAAGGATCAATAATTGAAACCCTAGCTAGAACATTGTTGAAATCATAGTAGAGAAAGAAAGTTGAGTGAATTGTATCATTAGGCCATTAGAGCCCATTTTCATAGTGAAGTTCACCTACCCATACATAGTGGAGTAGGCCAAATGGCTGAAGCACATTCTTTATAGTCTCTTTGTCCATTTCCTCACCTCATTCTTTACTTATATTTCTATTTTCCACCATTGCTGCACCTTCAAGGTTTTCCTAGATTAATCCCTTACTATATTACTGGGTGGTACCATAACTGGTGTCATCAATAATCATCCCCATAACCTATCCATTGATGGAGGCTTTAATAAGGGAAATCTTTAGAACATAATGGAAGAGTGGTACCTAGAGCTAGAACAATTTAACATCACGTATGAGGCACTAATTTCCATCAAGGGTAAGGTTCTGGATGCATTGTTATCGATTTCTCATCATTATCACCATGAATAAAGGAGGAGATGAATCCAATCCTGGAGTCACTAGTCATCAGTGAGGTTGATCGAAGATGGAAATTGTTCATTAATGGGGATTCCAATGCACGTGTCACCGGAGTTGGGACCATCTTTGTCACACCCAAAGATTAACTCATAGAATAAGAAGTCTGAATGGCATTCAAGGGTTCCAATAACAAGATAAAATACAAAGCAATGATTTTACGGCCTCCAAAGGCTAGTCAGTCTAGAATCCCATTATATAGAAGTATATTGTGACTCTTACCAGATCGCATACCAATTCAATGGTGAGTACGAAGCCAGAGATCCCTAGATTCTAACTTACAGGGAAAAATCAAGGAATCTTCTCCAATACTATAGGTCATCATTTATAGAGATTACCAAGGAACATCAATAGTCATGAAGGTGTGCTGGATATTTTGGCATCTTCCATTAACACTAACCTAAAGCGAATAATTAAAGTTGAGCACATTGATCGAACCGATATCGATGAGCTAAAACTTGTGTGGGACATTATGAAGACTTAGTTAACACCATCGTGGATAGATATGATCATCACATTTTTAAAAAATGGCGACCTACCATTGTTGGAACACGAGGTCCCCAAATTTTAAATTTCTTTAAAATATCAATTCAATTTCCTTTAAGTGCGTAAAAGGATGGTTCAACCCAACACACAAACTTCAAATTTTAATTTCTTCAAAATTAAAACTAAACTAAACTCAAAAGTGACATTATATTAAACAAGAAATAAATCTTCACTTAAACAAATTAATTCAACCCAAGTCCTAGAAATTTTCCTTACAAGATTAATTCATTTTTCTATTTAGGCCAAACCAAATTTTATCAAATTAAATTATCTTGACTTGAATTAAATTAACCTAAAATTCACCCAAACTAATTTTCAGCAGCAAATTATTCAAGTGTGATAATTAAACAAATTTTTGTCTTGAATTATCCTAAGCATGTGTTCTAAGTGTTTTTTTGCAAGATAAAGATAAACTAATCATACTACACGCCGATGTACGAGGAAAACCTAAAAGAAAAAAAGTTTGGACGACCCTGGCCTAGCAAATCCACTAAGTATGGAATTACAATTACAAGACAATAGACTTACTCCAACAACTTGACTCCGTACTAGCCTTGACACTCCTTCTTGTAAACACAACCACGTAGTAGATAATCATGGACTCTTCCACGGTCTCGAAATCAACCGATGGGGCTCTTGGTCACCGTCACCCTCACGCGAAGCTTTTTTTCGAGTGAGAACACCGTATCATGCAAACCAACTCCTTTTGGGTGGAGAAAAACCCGAACTCTATTTTTTAATGGTGTAGATGAACCAATGGTTCCAAACACTCCAAGCAACAAATATATATACAAAGAACTTGGAATTAAAACCAAAACATGTGGGTGTGTGAGATGTTTTGGAAGATTTTAAGCCATAAAAATCAAACTATCAAACATAAACTTTATGGGTAAACATTTTTGCCCTCTTGAGAAGGGAAAACTCTCAAAAAGTTCCAAGAAAAACTTTTGTTCCCGTACTAATGTAAGGCTGGTAAAAGTTAGTGGACAAGTGGGAAAGTGGGTGGTTGAAAATAAAAAACTGTTAATTTTTTTTTCAAAATCCACCCAGGTCGTTCGAACGAGCTCGTTCGAACGACTTTACTAATGATAAAATAGAGATTAAAAAGGCGAAGCCATTGGCAAACTCGTTCGAACGACAATATCGTTCAAACGACACTTCGAACAAAAATTCAAAAATTCTAGTTTTTCATTTTAAGGACAGAAACTTTTATACAAAGTTCTAAAATCAATTTCTGAACATAAAAGGTCATTTAAAAAAAAAATTAAACCCATAAAATATTCCAAGTCTCCTACATATATGAAGTGCATTCATAACTTTTGGAGACAATGTAATCCTCAACTTGATGACGTAGAAATGGGGCACTAGAAATTCGGCAATGATGAAGCTTTACAAACCGGGTCATTACCTCTTTAACACAAATTCGTCATAGGCTAGGATGGATACACTTTACATTCTATCCTATGACTCGAATTATTTTGTCCGAAATTAAGCCAATACTACAAATTGACTCGATTGGAAATTTTTCCTTACAAATCTCCCCCTTTGGCTATTCCAGGACAAAACCAAACCAATAATCCTAAAGGGCAGTCAAGCTTGTCTAGACACACGTCCCACCTAAATAAACTAAAAAATATAGAAGATATTGACACGACCTAAGGATGTGATTTGCCGCTTTAAAATAAATGCAGCTAACATAAGAAATAAATTCCTTCATACTTAAGCAACCCATTAAATGCATAGGAAATATGAAGTGATTAAATGCAATTTAAATAAATACTGCCCCTATATTAATTCTCCCCTTTTTATCACAATGATGCAATTTAAATAAATTCTCCCCCTAAATTAATTCTCCCCTTTTTATCACAATGACCTACTTAAAAGGTGACGTCTCCCCTAAGTTAGATCTCCTAAACTAAAGGTTTAGATACCATTCCCCCCCCCCCCCCCCCTCCCTTTGTTTAGGAATAGACAAAGAAGAAATAATTAAAACATTACGTATATCTCCCCTAATTTAGAGCATATACTATTTTGCCCCCTTAAAATTACACAAGGGATATAAAATATGGGAAAATAAGTAAAACATGATGGTGCATAAAGTGATAAGATCATTAAAGCATATGGGGAACAATGATGCACAACTAATCCATAAAAAGGTAAATAGATACCAACTTATGATGCAAAAAAACTGATACCAACTAAAATATATGTAACATAAGCATGGGATATCAATCGAAATTCGCAACAAGATAGATACCCATTATGAATTAAAAGAAAAATGGATTAGCTTACATGGCAAAGACTCAAAACAATCAATATATCATATATATGAATACACAATAGATTCAAAATAAGCATACACACACATATATAGTTATAAACACACAAATGACACAAAATAAAATAACATGAGCTTTCCACACTCTTATTGCATAAATATGTCATATGAAAATGAAAGTGAAGGGGTGTGAACAAGATACCAATGAATCAAAATCCAATCACCTAAACATGTCCACAGAGTTCTCGTTTGATTGCAAAACTTTATCAACTATGATTTAGCCTTATGTAACAAGATAAGTTAAACTCTATGAACAAAAAAGCACAATTCATACAAGCCTAGCGTATTGGTGATTATAAAAACTAATAGAGCGATGAAAATGATAGAGCAACTAGAAAACAAGGACATTGTGCAAAACCGTTGATATACCATCCAAACTCCCTCAAAATATGCATATAATACTTTTGAATAAATATACCAAACTAAACACATTAGTCCTTGGAAATTTTTTTTCTTTTGATGCCATAATTTTCTTTTAGGCCTTTGGACCACGTTTTTCTTTTAGGTTCATTCCAAACGATGGCTTACTCGCAAAGGATAATTTTTTCTTTCAGATCCCTTCATCGTGCACATTCATATATCAATTTTTTTATCACACAAATCTCACGTACAACGGATTTAACATACACAAATCCTCACAGGTCACAAGATATGTAGATGACTAGATTGGTAGGAGAACACCTCACAAAACTCAAATATACCCGTGAGGTTAAAATTTCAAAAGATCTCATGCATGTGTGTGAAAAGGCTTATAAAAGCGAACCCATTAAGAAATTCAAACTTAAACTACTCCATGTAATCATTACAAGGGACATTTTAAGGATTGAAAATTTTAACCAAAATTTCTAGCCATATGGGAGCGAAACGATATGATTCAAACACGAATATATGCCACAAAAGGTGTGTCAAACTAAAATAGATGCAAAAAAAAAAACTTTTTGAGTTTTTTTTTGAAAATTTTGACCGAACAAAAATAATTTACTCAAAGACAAACAAAAATCATTTGTATTTTTCATTAAGCTCATATAACTAATAAAAATAAAATACCAATGATAAACAAAATAGTTTTGTATTTTTCATTTAATGAAAATGAAAAGAATATAATACAAAAAGATATACACAAATTATAATTCTAGCATGTTATTAATCATGGAGCCTAGACTAGAAAAATGAAAAACAAACATACAACTAGCATGAAAATATAGCATGAAGATCAAAAGGTAGAGTATGAAAAACAAAACTAACACATTTAACCTTTTAATTTAGCATGGGAGGTTTCATGTGCAAGCAAATGAGAATCATAAACGCTATTTTGTAAAGATACCAAGTTGGATCTCCTAACCCAAACAAGTGAAGAGTCACAATCTTTAGATTTGGGGATCTTGGCTACCTCGATTACCTTGCTTTTGGATTTCCTATAAACTCTTTTAAGATCAAAACAAAACTTTCTAAGACGACCTTTTCGACCACAATGTGAGCAATTAAAGACACATCGAAAAGTAGTACCTAAGGATTTACCTTTAGAAGCTTTCCTAGACGATTCTCTCAAAACATTGGTTTTGGCTTTATTAGTGGAATTATTATAAGAATCGAAGACTAAAACACAAGTGTCATTTTTGACTTGGACGGTTCCTAATATTTTATCTAATTTAGCGGACCTACATTCCAAATCAAATTTGATCTCACTAGAGTCTCTTAATTTTTCTTCCAATTCTAAAATTTTAGACTCTAACAAAACATTTCCCTCTTCAAACATAAGAAGCTCCTTTTTCATTGAATCTATCAAACCTTTAAGGCTATCTCTCTCGCCTTCTACATATTCAAGCTTCTCTCGAAGAGCTCTCTCACGTGTCCTAAGCTCTTCCACTAAGTCACTCTCATCAATGACCTTGACACGCCCTCTTAAACTAGCTTCTAACTTCAAATTAGCCTTTTTTTAATTTAATAGATTTATCATATAAATCTCTAAATGGAATTTGAAGTTCACTCTCATCAACCTCTTTATTACTTTCACTCTTTTTATCTTCTCCACTCTCACAACCATTATCTTTTTGGGATTCACAAACAAAGGCCTCAGAAAAGTCATGTAAATGTATATCTTCATGGGAAGATTAAATATCGGTGCTCACATGACTTGCCATGAACGTTGTAAAGTTGCGCTCAATGGGGGAATGAGGCCCCTCTTCCTTTTCACTATCATCACTATGGGTGGAATTATAGGAAATTGGTTATTTTCCTTCTCTCCTTAGTTTAGTGGGGCACTCTCTCGTCCTATGGCCATAACCCTCACAACCATAGCACATATTTGACTCGTCCATATTAAGATTTTCATTATATGTTTTAGGGATCTTTTTGGCATTGTCATGCTTAGATTTTTAAAATTTCTTATAATCATTTTTAAACTTGTCTTTATTAAATTTAAGAAATATTCAAAACTTCCTCGTAAACATAGCCATGTCCTTCGAGTCACTATCACTCTCATTAACCACAACTTTTTTTTCCTCCTTTCGGGCTTTCAAAGCGATGCCCTTGTCTTTTTTCTTTTTATTTTTGGAGGGGAACTTTTCTAGTTCATAGGTTTACAAATCACCTACTAATTCCTCAAGTTTGGTAGAGTGAAAAGTGGGTAAAGAATTTAAAACGATCACTTTAGGGATACATCTATCGGGTAGTGACCTTAAAATTTTCTTTACTATACACGGTCATCGGGTATTTTATCTCCTAAATTAAATGATGAATTAACTATGTTGAAATGTCTAGCATAAAATTCATCAAAGGTTTCATTTTCATGCATTTTGATGGTTTCAAATTGAGTGGTGAGCTTTTAGAGTTTAGAGACCTTAACGACACTAGTTCCCTCGTGACTGAGTTGTATTACACCTCAAGCTTCCTTAGTGGTTTCACAAGTCATGATACAATGAAATTCATCTGGTGTAACTGCACTAAACAAATCATTTAAGCCTCAGGAATTAAAGTTAGCTACTTTTAATTCATTCTCACTCCAACGCTCGACGGGTTTGGGGACACGCTCATTTTCTACCAAACATGTGGGTGGAGTTCACCCGTTTACAACTGACAGCCAAACCTTCTCATCTATGGACTTAAGTGATGATTTCATACGCACTTTCCAATACGCATAATTGGAACCATCAAAAATAGAAAATGGTGAAAATTCCATTTTAACAAGAGAAATCTAAAAGGACCTTAACGCAATAAATTAGCGCTTTGGCTCTGATACCAATGGTTGGAAAACGAGGCCCCCAAATTTTAAGTTTCTTTTAAAATATTAATTTAAGTTTCCTTTAAGTGCGGAATAGGATGGTTCAACACAACACACACAAACTTCAAATTTTAATTTCTTCAAAATTAAAATTAAACTAAACTCAAAAGTGACATTAAATTAAACAAGAAATAAATCTTCACTAAAAAAAATTAATTCAATCCAAGTCCTAGAAATTTTCCTTCCAAGATTAATTCATTTTTCTATTTAGGCAAATTTTGTTTTATCAAATTAAATTATCTTGACTTAAATTAAATTAACCTAAAATTCACCCAAATTAATTTTAAGCACTAAATTATACAAGTGTGATAATTAAACTAATTTTATCTTCAATTATCCTAAGCTTGCATTCTAAGTGTTTTTTGTAAGATAAAGATAAACAAATCACACTACACGCATATGTACGAGGAAAACCCAAATGGGAAAAATATCGGATGGCCCTTGCCTAACAAATCCACTAAGTATAGAATTACAATTACAAGACAGTGAACTTACTCCAACAACTTGACTCCGTCCAAGCCTTGGCGCTCCTTCTTGTAAACACATCTGCCTAATAGATAACCATGATATCCTCCACGGTCTCAGAATCCACCAATGGGTCTCTTGGTCACCGTCACCCTCACACGAATCCTTTATTCTAGTGAGAACATCACAGTATGCAAACCAAGTCCTTTATTGTAGTGAGAAAAACCCGAACTCTCTTCTTTAATGGTGTAGAGATGAACCAATGGTGCTAAACACTCCAAGAAATACACACACACACACACACACACACACACATACACACACATATATATATATGTGAAGAACTTGGAATTTAAACTAAAACATATGGGTGTGTGAGATGTTTTGGAATATTTTAAGCCATAAAAATCAAACTATCAAACATGAACTTTTTGGGTAAACATTTTTTCTCTCTCGAGAAGGGAAAACTCTGAAAAAGTTCCAAGAAAAACTCTTATTCTTGTACTATTTAAGTCTGGTAAAAGTTAGTTGACAAGTGGGAAAGTGGGTGGTTGAAAATAAAAAACTATGACTTTTTTTTTCAAAATCTTCCCAGGTCGTTTGAACGAGCTCGTTCGAACAACCTTGTTTGAACGACTTTACTAACGATAAAACATAGATTAAAAAGTCAAATTCGTTGGCAAACTCTTTCGAATGACACTTCGAACGAAAAATTTGGAAATTCCAGTTTTTCATTTTAAGGCCAAAAACTTTTATACAAAGTTATAAAATCAATTTCTGAATATAAAAGGTCATTTGAAAAAAAATTACACCCATAAAATATTCCTAGTCTCCTACGTATATAAAAGTGCATTCATAACTTTTGGAGACAATGGAATCCTCAACTTGATGACGTAGTAACGAGGCACTAGAAACTCGACAATGATAAAGCTTTAAAAACTGGGTCGCTACGTCTTCAACAAAAACTCATCATAGGCTTGGATGGATACACTTTACACTCTATTCTATGAGTCAAATTGTTTTGTCTGGAATTAAGCCAATACTATAAATTTACTCGATTAGAAATTTTCCCTTTCAACCATCATACACTAAAGAAGCTCAGAAATTGAAGATATATTCAACAAGGTTATGACTTTACTTAGAGGGCAAAATTTACGGGTGATTGTTTACTAGTCCTTACCTCAAGTGCTTCCATCAAGACCAAGTAGAAGGAATCATCATTGAGATGCATGAAGGTAGGTCTGGATCTCATGTAGGATGTAGGTCACTCACTTGTAAAGATATCTCTAAGGGATACTACTGGCCTTTCATGTAAAAGGGCATCTTACAATTCACCAAAAACTGCATAAAAGGTCAGCAATTCTTTCTAATTATCAAAAAGTCGACTTGAGATCTGAACCCTCTCAGAAGTCCTTAGTCAATTTCTCAATGTGGCATGGATATTTTGGGACCTCAACCAAGTATGTGATAACTACCACCGACTACTTCACAAAGTGGGTGGAAGCAAATCCTCTCACCCACATTAGTTAAGAAAATGCTAGGCGATTCACGTGGACGAATATCATAAAAATATTTGGGATACCAAGAGTAGTGATCACGGATAATGGAAGAAAATTTGATAATGATATCTTTTGAAACTTGTTATTAAAATCCATTATGCATTAGTCGTGTTCCTGTAATGTAATGGCCAGATCGAGATTACCAATAAAACTCTGTTATTAGGAGTCATGTAAAGGTTGGATATGTAAAAGGAAGATGGGTGGATGAACTCCCCTTCATCATTTGGGAATATAAGATAACTCCATGAATGATGACCAAGGAAACGCCCTACTCTTTTGCTTATGGAATGTGGGTGGTTATCCTTTTAGAGATTAGACACCAAACTCTTAGATCATTTTTTATAAGATGGACAAAATTATGACTGATTGAATCCCGAGTTGGATCTAATCGAAGAAGAAAGAGAGAAGGCCCTCATAGATTTGAGGGCCTACTAATAAGAAGTGGAAAAGTAATGTGACAAGAAGCTCAATGTGAGGGAATTCCAGGTCAGCATTTTTCTTCTCAGAAAACTCTTATATGTAGTGAAGAGGGCTTCTGATGAAAAGTTGGCACCGAATTGTCAAGGACCGTACATAATAGTTTCAAATGGTAGTGGAGGGTCCTATCACCTAGAAGAGTTAGATAAAACATCTATCCCAAATTCATGGAATGTCATGAACATTAGGAAGTCTTATCATTAGATAGAAATCAAAATATTTTTACATTTGTTTCAATAAGATAATTAGTGATTAATGAACGAGTTTATTTGGCATATTTTATTTTAGTATTTTCCTATTAAAACCCACCTAAATATTGGGTGGTAGAACTTAGAAAAATTCGATCGCATACATTTGTCATAAAACCCACATAAGCAGTGACACGACTTTGAACAAGTCGATCCCTTAAGAATCTAGCACGAAACCCACCTAGGAATTGGGTGGTATGATTTAGAAAAAGTCAATAGCCTACGTTTACGATCAAACCCACTTGAAAACAGTGGTATAGCCTAAGAGGTATGATTGGTCTAGATGAGGCATAAACTCACTTAATAAATAGGTGGCTCAACTTAGAACAAGTCGGTCGCCTTTGTTTGGCACTAAACCCATTTGAGAATGATGGTACAACCTGAGGGTTGGTCGGCCTAGATGTGGCATAAACCCACCTAAAAAATTGGGTGGTTCGACTTAGAAAAATTCGGTCGCCCACGTTTGGCACTAAACCCACCCAAAAACAATGGTACTACCCAAGAGGATTGAGTGGGCGAGTTCTCCCCACAAATATTGGACGTTAAAAATGAGTTGATCTCCTGAAAGGGAGAATTTTCAGAATTAGATGATCACTTTAACTTTTTATATTTTGTTTAATGTGTTAGTGTAGCATGTTTTTACATAGATGTAATCAAGGCAATAAATAATGAGCATGTCACAAGTAAACAAATGTCACACCCCAAAACCTAATATCCATACTAATCATATGTTATTGGAATAATTAGATCATAATATTGAGCCCATTGGAAATATGATTCATTCATCAATATTTTCCTACATAATGTGCATAATGAACATAATATTATTCTTATATCATAAAATTCAATATCAGAGTCATAATTAAGCGAACTTACAATACCGTTATTAACTATGATCAACTAAATCCATACTAAATCAATATATAAAATGTGTGAGTATATTAAAATCTTTAGTGTGACAACGATAAAATCCCATTTTTAAACCCCATCTCTCTCCAACGGTACAACTCTCAAAGCTACCGGTCATATGGTATCCTAGCTAGCAGCGTATGAACCTGAAATTGTTAAAATATAAACCGTAAGCATTAAGCTTAGTGAGGTACTCCCTCCCAGCAATAGAATAACAATTCTATATTGAATATGTAGATATAAAATCCAAACAATCCTGCCCATTGGCAATAACAAATCATGGATCATAAGATCCAAATAATTCTGCCCATTGGCAATAAAAAATCCTGGATCATAAGATCCAAACAATTCTGCCCATTGGCAATAACAAATCCTGGAACATTAGTTCCAACAAATCATTAGATCTTTGTCCAATTCCAATCCTGGATCATAAGACCCAAACAAATACTGGATATTTTAATATCCAAACAAATACTGAATACCGAAGTATTGAAACAAATCCGCTCTTAGAGCTATATTCATATTTATATATGAAACAAATCATAAGTACACTCACCTTGGAAATTTAACTGGCTTTGCCCTTGCCTTTATCCAGTACTTATTCAATCATCTCTTCTTCCCTTCCTATCATTCTTAAAATATTAGTATCATCATAATAATATCAATAATCCAAAGAACGATTTAAACATAATTCAATCCATAAGCATCACATGATTCCATTCAAATCATTTATCACAAGTGAAGTTCCATCCAAATCCATGCTAGTATATTTAACATATCCAAATCATATACCAAATATAAATTCATTTATTCCTGGAAATTCAATCCTTGTCATAGTAGTATTCCAATACAAAAGACGGTACATCATTTTAAGTCTTGTAGAGAAGGATATGCTCATTTCTTTACCACATGGCAAATATGCCCTATAGGCCCTCTTATCGTTCATTCAACTTCCACGAATTTCCATAATTTTTCTACATCATAAATTTATATGATATTTCACCCAACATCAATAAACATATTGAAATTTTTTTTAAGGTTCGTTTGCTATGTCAAGCAAAACACCGAACACATGGCGGGCATATTTTCACCCTTAGGGAAGATTTCATACCCGAATTTTAAACTCTCACCAAAAACTCATTTCTTGGTATTTTCACATGATTTTAGTATATGTCATAAATATATGAGTCCAGGTTAATCTCCAATTGGAATAAATCAATTCCAACAAGTATAAAAAAATATATGGAAGTTTGAATAAACAAAGTTTCTAAACAAAGCAATTTTAGGGTTTTGTACATTCAACTTAACTTAAACTTGCATATATCCATACATAAGCACCCAAGCATGAAAGGTCAATAAAAATCAAGGATTTATTTCACATAAATCATAAATGAAAGAAAAATAGCAAGATTCATGGTTGGAATTACCTTAGGGGCTTTTACGTAATTTTCTATGATTTTTTTTTGAATGTTTCTCCTCACTTTCTTCTTCCTAACCCTCACAATTGTTTTTCCTCAACTTAAAAATATCCCAAAATGAGTTTTCTGAAGAAACGAGGATATCTCAAGTGTTTAAGTCGGCCAAAACAACCTCCACCTCCAACCAATCAATTTATAACATGTGGCATCATATAAAACAAAATATCATTTAACGCTAAATGACTACTTTAGCCCCTGTTCGTAAAAAGACAATATCTTCCCACTCGGATGTCCGTTCGATGGAAAGTTTGTTGTGTTACAACCCTAACTCATATATCTACAAATATCTAGTTTACACCTCAAGTAAATTGTTATGTCATAAAGGTCAAAACTAGTCTTAAACTTGAACATTCCTACCGAAAACTTCAAAATTTCACATTTGTAACTAGTTCGATTCTTCATGTTTTATGAAGGTAGGATTAGACTAAACATAATGAATTAACATTATATATACTAATAACATATTATACATGTCACACAAGCTAATCATTATTTAAATATAATTTATCATAATTATATTTGGGTTGTCACAATTCTCCCCCAGTTAAGAAATTTCGTCCCCGAAATTGACATACCTTGGTTCTCTGAATCAAACAAATATGGATAGCGCATCTTCATGATATCATCACTATCCCATGTATCTTCTTCCATGGAATGCCTTCTGCACACAACTTTCATAAGTTGGATCACTTTTGATCTCAATATTTGTTCTTTCCTATCGACGATTGCAAGTGGTTCTTCCACATGGCTCAAATCTTCCTTCAACTCAATAGGTTGTTCCACCAATACATGTGAAGGGTCCGCTACATACTTTCTCAACATGGAAACATGGAAAACATCATGTAATCGAGCTAACTCCTGTGGTAATGCAAACTTATAGGCAACCATCCCGACTTTCTCAAGAATTCCATAAGGTCCAATGTAGCGTGGACATAATTTACCTTTCTTTCCAAACCTCATAACTCCTTTCCATGGAGATATCCGAAGAAACACGTAATCCCCTTTCTGAAATTCTAAATCTTTTCGTCGCTTATCTGCATAACTCTTCTGTCAGCTTTGAGCTGTTCTCATTCTATCTTGAATAATCTTCACTTTTTCAGTGGTGACTTCAATCAATTATGGACCCTCTATCTTCCTTTCACCAACCTCACCCCAACATATCGGTGTACGACATCGTCTACCGTACAATGCTTCATATGGAGCCATACTAGTAGTAGACTGAAAACTATTATTATATGAAAATTCTATCAAAGGAAAATATCCATCCCAATTTCCTTTAAAATCAAGCACACAAGATCTAAGCATATCTTCCAAAATTTGTATTGTCCTTTCAGACTGCCCATCTTTCTGAGGATGAAAAGCCGTACTAAACTTCAAGTTAGTACCCATAGCATACTGCAAGCTATCCCAAAATCAGGATGTAAAAGTAGGGTCCCTATCTGAAACAATAGATACCGGTTCTCCATGCAATCGAATAATTTCATTAACATACAATCTAGCATACCTATCAAATGTATACGTAGTCTTGACTGCTAGAAAATGAGCGAACTTCGTCAATCTATCCACCACTACCCAAATCGAATCTGACCCCTTCTGAGATCGAGGAAGCCCAAACACAAAATTCATCGTTACATGATCCCATTTCCATTTCGGTATTGGCAATGGCTGAAGCAGACCAGTAGGTTTCTGATGCTCCACTTTCACTTGCTGACATATAAGGCACCTCGCAACAAAATCAACTATTTCCTTCTTCATATTATTCCACCAATAATGCTCCTTTAAATCCCTATACATTTTAGTGCTACCAGGATGCATAGTAGAAATGGAATTATGAGCCTCATCTAAAATTTTCTCTTTCAATCTACACACATTAGGCACACACAATCGCTGCTTATACAATAAAGTGCCATCATAACAATACAAAAATCTCCAGACTTACCATCTCGGAGATCTTGTCGTTTCTTCTCGAGAAAAGGATCCTGACTTTGCAAATCACGAATACGGGTAGCTAATAAAGGCCTCACGCTTACATGAGCAAAGAACCTGTCCCCATCAGCTATCTTTAATTCTACTCCCATCAATCTCAACTCTATGATGTGGGAAACTCTAGCACACCGAATACAAGATAACCTGCCCGAAGCCTTTCTACTCAGAGCATCTGCAACTACATTTGCCTTCCCTGGGTGGTAGTGAATTGTACAATCATAGTCTTTAATTAACTCCATCCATCGCCTTTGCCTCAAATTCAACTCCTTTTGAGTAAATAAATACTTAAGGCTTTGATGGTCAGTAAAAATTTCACATACCTCACCATATAGATAATGACGCCATAATTTCAAAGCAAAGATAATAGCAGCAAGTTACAAATTGTGTGTAGGATAATTACGTTCAGGTGTACGCAACTGCCTAGAAGCATAAGCAATAACTTTACCATGCTGCATAAAAACATAACCCAACCCCTGGTGTGAAGCATCTGTATAAATAACAAAACCATCTCCACCATGCGGAATAGTACGAACAGGTGCAGTTACCAACCTCTTTTTCAATTCATCAAAACTATTTTCGCAATCAGAATTCCATTCAAACTTAACATCTTTCCGGGTTAGTTTAGTCATCGGCAAGGCAATCAAAGAAAATCCCTTAATAAACCTTCTATAATACCCAGCTAAACCCAGAAAACTTCTCACCTCAGTGACATTATTGGGCCTCTCCCATTTTACAATAGGTTCTACCTTCTTGGGATCAACACATATACCATCTCCAGAAATAACATGGCCTAAAAATACAACTTTTGAAAGCCAAAATTCACATTTGCTAAACTTAGCATACAACTACTTATCTTTCAACACATTCAAAATAGTTATGAGATGCTTTTCATGTTCAACCATATCACGTGAATAAATCAGAATATCATCAATAAAAACTATCACAAACGAATCAATAAAAGGATGCAGTACTCGATTCATAAGATCCATAAATACAGCTGGAGCATTAGTCACCCCAAAAGGCATCACCAAGAATTCAAAATGACCATACCGAGTACGAAAAGCAGTTTTAGAAATATCACTCTCCTTGACCCTCAACTGATGATAACCCGATCGCAAGTCTATTTTTGAAAACACTTTAGCACCCTATAACTGATCAAACAAATCATCTATACGAGGTAAAGGGTACTTGTTCTTAATTGTAGCTTTATTCAGTTGCCTATAATCAATACACAAACGCATAGTGCCATCTTTCTTTTTCACAAATAAAACCGCCCCCCCCATGGAGATATACTGGGTTGTATGAACCCCCTATCAAGCAAATCCTGCAACTGAATTTTGAGTTCTTTCAACTCAACAGGTGCCATTCTATATGGTGCCATAAAAATAGGGGTTGTCCCCGGTGCTAATTCAATACTAAATTCAATTTCTCTTTCTGGAGGTAACCCTGGCAACTCACTAGGAAACACTTATGGAAAATATCGTACAATAGGAACATCGACTAATTGTAAAGATCCCTTCCTAGTGTCAAGAACATATGCAATAAAACCCTCACAATCCTTACTCAATAATTTCCTCGTTTGTATAGAAGAAATGATGCAACTGGGAACAATTTTTCTTTCCCCCACAAATTTAAATTCAGGCTCACCAGGCATATTAAAAACAACTTCCTTACAGAAACAATCCATAGATGCATGATATTTAGATAACCAATCCATTCCCAGAATTATGTCAAAATCAAAAATATCCAATGTAAGTAGATCTATAACTGTATCTCTAGCCCCCACAGTCAAAACACAATCACGAAAAACATATTCAACTACAATCATATCCCCCATAGGCATGGAAATACCCAACCCCACCTCTAAATGAGTGCATGGTCTATTCAGATATATGGAAAATGCATATGACACAAAAGAATGTGTGGAACCAGGATCAATCAGAACATAAGCACTTCTATCAGTAACAAAAAGTGTACCTGTCACCACATCTGGATTAATCTGAGCTTCTTTCATTGTAAAAACTCGTCCACCTGGTCTAGAACTACTAGCTTGTCCTCTGCCCATACTTTTCACTGCACTGCCCAGAGATAACATTCTGCTTGCTACTTCACTATGTGCTACTGGAGTCTCTGCCAATTGCGGACAATTCTTCTTAATATGACCCACTTGATGAAAATGGTAGCATTCCAATCCCTTAAGCTTAGGACACTAACATTTATAATTCCCTTCCTCTTTACAAAAGAAACATGTAACAACTCTTGTCGGTGCCTCACCCTTTCCTAACCTCCTAACCAGACTAAAAGATTCTCCACCCCTAGTATCTCTGCCAAATCTCCCCAGACCTCTACCACTATCTCCACCACCTCTCTGAAATTTATGAGGTTCCATCTTAACACTTTCACCCTCACCTCCTTTAAAGTGAGATGCGTCGAATCTACTCTTCTTAAAACTCTCTCTACTCGCCACCCCTTGGTTCATTTGCCTTTATGCTATCGTGGCTTTGTTTACCAGAGAAGCATAATCTTCTAACTCATAAGTGGCCACTCTATTTTGAATAGGCCAAATCAGTCCATCTTGAAACTTACTACATTTATATCCTTCATCCTGCACATACTTAGTAGCAAATCTTGACAAAGCAGTAAATTTAGCATCATACTCCCTTACAGACATTTTCCCTTGGGTCAAATTTATAAACTCCCTCAGCTTCTCCCTCCTATAAACCTTAGCGAAATACTTAACATACACAGCATTAATAAATTCAGCCCAAGTAATAACATCAGTACCTTCCATCCTGGGCACCAAATGGTTGCTGTCTTCCCACCAATATTTCGCCTCCCCTTTGAGCTTAAACACGGATAGATTCACTTTCTGGTTATCTGGAACCTTCATAACTGCAGAATTAGTTTCAAGATCTCTGACCCACATCTCAGCTTCTATAGGTTCAACTGACCCTGAATATTCTGGAGGATTCAACTTCAAAAACTTCTCATGCATGGAATCTTTCATTTCCTTCCTTGCCTCTTTCTCAATCCTGACCACGGTCTTTGATTCTAGATATCTAGCCTGTTGTTATGCCATTTGCGCCATATTTCTTTCTTGTTGCTCTATCATCCTCATCATTGCCTGCACCATCATCTGAATCTCTGTAGGTTTTTCATTCTCTCTGGCCCTTCCAGCAACACTCTGCTATTCTTCAGTATTATCTGTACGAGAAGCTACTCCCTCTTCTCGATGTTGTCCATCCCTAGGTTCCATCTGAAATTATCTGTAATACAACAAAGTTCTAATAACCAATATAAACAGTTTATACTACTAAACTATTGGTTAGTATATAAACAATTCATAAATATCGAATCAACTCAATACTGCCATCTAACCGTCACACACGTCCAGAATTAATAACCACGCTCTGATACCACTAATTGTCACACCCCAAAACCCAATATCCATACTAATCATTTGTTATTGGAATAATTAGATCATAATCTTGAGCCCATTGGAAATATGATTCATTCATCAATATTTTCCTACATAATGTGCATAATGAACATAATATTATTCTTATATCATAAAATTCAATATCAGAGTCATAATTAAGTGAACATACAATACCGTGATTAACTATGATAAACTCAATCCATACTAAATCAATATATACAATGTGTGAGTATATTAAAATCTTCAGTGTGACAATGATAAAATTCCATTTTTAAACCCCAGCTCTCTCCAACGGTGCAACTCTCAAAGCTACTGGTCATATGGTATCCTAGCTGGCAGCGTATGAACCTGAAATTGTTAAAATATAAACCGTAAGCATTAAGCTTAGTGAGGTACTCCTTCCCTGCAATAGAATAACAATTCTATATTGAATATGTAGATATAAAATCCAAATAATCCTTCCCATTGGCAATAACAAATTATGGATCATAAGATCCAAATAATTCTGCCCATTGGCAATAACAAATCCTCGATCATAAGATCCAAACAATTCTGCCCATTGGCAATAACAAATCCTGGAACATTAGTTCCAACAAATCAATGGATCTTTGTCCAATTCCAATCCTGCATCATAAGACCTAAATAAATCCTGGATATTTTAATATCCAAACAAATACTGAATACCGAAGTATTCAAACAAATCCGCTCTTAGAGCTATATTCATATTTATATATGAAACAAATCATAAGTACACTCACCTTGGCAGTTTAGCTGGATTTGCCCTTGCCTTTATCCAGTACTTGTTCAATCATCTCTTCTTCCCTTCCTATCATTCTTAAAATATTAGTATCATCATAATAATATCAATAATCCAAAGAATGATTTAAACATAATTCAATCCACAAGCATCACATGATTCCATTTAAATCATTTATCACAAGTGAAGTTCTATCCAAATCCATGCTAGTATATTTAACATATCCAAATAATAGACTAAATATAAATTCATTTATTCTTGGAAATTCAATCCTTGTCATATTAGTATTCCAATACAAAAGACGGTACATCATTTTAGGTCTCGTAGAGCAAGATATGCTCATTTCTTTACCACATGGCAAATATGCCCTATAGGCCCTCTTATCGTTCATTCAACTTCCATGAATTTCCATAATTTTTATACATCATAAATTTATATGATATTTGACCCAACATCAGTAAACATATTGAAAAATACAAAATTAAAGTTTCATAATTTTTAAGGTTCGTTTGCTATGTCAAGCAAAACACCGAACACATGGCGGGCATATTTTCACCCTTAAGGCAGATTTCATACCCGAATTTCAAACTCTCACCAAAGACTCATTTCTGTTATTTTCACATGATTTTTGGATATGTCATACATATATGATTCCAGGTTAATATCCAATTGGAATCAATCAATTACAGTAAGTATACAAAAATATATGGAAGTTTGAATAAACAAAATTTCTAAACAAAGCAATTTTAGGGTTTTGTACATTCAACTTAACTTAAACTTGCATATATCCATACATATGCACCCAAGCATGAAAGGTCAATAAAAATCAAGGATTTATATCATATAAATCATTAATTAAAGAAAAATAGCAAGATTCATGGTTGGAATTACCTTAGGGGCTTTTACGTAATTTTCTATGAATTTTTATTGAATGTTTCTCCTCACTTTCTTCTTCCTAACCCTCACAATTATTTTTCCTCAACTTAAAACTCTCACAAACTGAGTTTGCTGAATAAAGGAGGATATCTCAAGGGTTTAAGTCGGCCAAAACAACCTCCACCTCCAACCAATCAATTTATAACATGTGGGATCATATAAAACAAAATATCATTTAAGGCTAAATGACTACTTTAGCCCCTGTTCGTAAAAAGACAATATCTTCCCACTCGGATGTCCATTCTATGGAACGTTTGTTGTGTTACAACCCTAACTCATATATCTACAAATATCAAGTAAATTGTTAAGTCATAAAGGTCAAAACTAGTCTTAAACTTGAACATTCCTACCGAAAACTTCAAAATTTCACATTTGTAACTAGTTCGATTCTTCATGTTTTATGAAGGTAGGATTAGACTAAACATAATGAATTAACATTATATATACTAATAACATATTATACATGTCACACAAGCTAATCATGATTTAAATATAATTTATCATAATTATATTCGGGTTGTCACAACAAATGTAAAAAATTTAGTGAAGGATATTTAAATCTCTTTCATTAAACATTAAATTGGCTCAGAGACTACAAAGCAAATGACTAATTTATCTATAAGATTTTAAACAAAAAACAAATAAACTAAGGATTAGGGGTGACCTACCCTTTACCTACTAGAAGGTCATTATCCACAACGTCGGTCGCCCCGTTATTTCGGGTCGCAAGGTCGAGGTGATATGGTTCATGTCTTCAGTAGCTTGGTCGACCTCCCCAATGACCTGTATGATCTTAGTAGTAGGGAGATCATGGTTTAAAATTTTGTGAAATCCTCCTTCACCCATTGAATTATCCAAAGGAGGATGTTTAGCATAGGCCGAGTCTCCCTCAGTGACCTTGTCCCTTTGATGTCCGATGAACTATCCTTTTTTTAAACACAATAAACTCATGATAGTCCATTTGCAAGGCAACCTCTTCAACCACCTCCTCAAAACCATAATCAAAATCTTTTTTGCATCGTCCTCCATTTTCCACTCCAAAATAAACTTTTGCCTTTGGAGGGTTAACCATTTGAGAGTCTTCTGACAGTAGGCCTTCCTGAGGTCTTCTAACTAGCTGTCAACCTGGCTAGTATCCAGTTGAGTTTGCTCGACCTCCTCTACCATCATCTCCTTAACAACTGACGAACTTTAAGTGCTCTATTGGTCAAAGTATGAGTCCTGATTTTGAATCGCGACTTTGTTTGGATAATAATTTAGGTCAAATTTCACACCTCAACCAACATATCTCTCCCCCTCACTCTTCCTATCACAAATCTGACCTTATCTCTCTCCCCCCAGCTACTCTCCCTCTCTCCACCACGGTACATCTCTCTTTGTATACATTTCAGTGTGTGTATGTGTATGTGTATGTGTATGTGTATGTGTATGTGTATGTTTCAGTGTGTGTGTGTGTATTTCAGTATGTGGGTCTGTTTTAATGTGTGTGTGTTTTAGTGCATGTGCATGTGTGTGTTTCAAGGTGTGTGTATGTTTCTGTGTGTGTGTATATTGATTAGGCATAAATTCTTCACATTTATCCCCTTAATTTCGGTATTTTTATGATCCCGTGGTGTAAATAGCTTGAATTTGTCTCATACTTATGCTACTAACCCTTTTTTGGCAAGTATTTCATATTTTTTGTTTCTCTTATGTGTTTTTACAAGTATTTCATGCAAGTTAGTGCCAAAGAGAACTCAAAACAGTGAAAGAAAACCAAGAAATGGGAAGTAAAGAGTATTTTTGTAATTTTTAGCTTTATTCTGGAGGTGGGGCCAACTAGAAACTTGAAGAGCTTTCAATTACAAGAACACTGAAAAAAAACGGCACCTCAATCGGAGTCTCGGTGTGAAAGTTATGAGCAGTCAAAGATAGAAGAAAAAGTCAAAGAAAGACAGGACCGGTCCGACAAAAATTAAAAGAACCGGTCCACACAGGACCAGTTCGGCCAGAAATTAAAAGAACCGATCCGCCATGCCACATTCCAGAGAACCCCGGACAGAAGGCAAACCGAAGGTGGAAGAAATTAAAATAACCAGTCCGTACAGGATCGGTCCGCCCAAGAAATAAAAGAACCGGTCCGAATCCAAGCCATGTCGGTCCAGAGGAGGACAGGGCCGGTCCAGATCCAAGACAAACAGGTCTGGAGGAGGACATGACCGGTCCAGCTGTCGAGATTTTATTTTCTTATCTTCCTCTAATGGAGAGTCCTAGTTCTTCTAAAACTCTTGGAGTTGTGTAGGGTATATAAGCCCGTTTTATTATCATTCTTAACGACGGAGAATTTAGCTAATTTTCCAATTCTCCCTGTAAAACCCTAGTTTTGAAGGTAGATTACAATTTTAATTCTAAGAGTGAAGATTATTCAGATTTATGTGATTACAAGTTTTCTTAAATTGATGCTTTTACTCATTTGCTAAGATTAGTAGTTAAATTCTTTATTCCAATTCCTTTCTACCTCATTCCACAAATTTTCCTTAGTTTGATCATGGTTTTCTGCAATTTAAAAATTGTTTTCATTAGATTCAGCATGCTAGGCTAGATTTTCTAAGGTCGGGATACATGAACCCAACCTGATATGATAGTTGCATGTGTATAACATTAATCCTCTGAATTTAGTGATTTATTATGACCGTATTGCATAGGAACACGACAATTGTAGATCTTTGGATCTCGTTTGCTTTTGGGTAACCGGGATGCTTTAGAATGCAATTCAAGTGTAACTATCGTAATACCGATTTACTCATCCTCTGATTAAGTATGGTGCGTGCTTGAACCTCATATACGTAATGCTTTGGAGTACTAAATTCTGGGTCTAATTAATCATTTAAATTTATGGTTAGTATTATACCTGCAATATACTAGGGCTGGGGGATTGTATTCCCGTCCTGTTTTTCTCATCATATAGTTTAAAGTTTCAAATCATTAGTCATCAGTATTTTAGGTAAGTTAGTATAATTTCACTTTTCATAATTTCATAATTGCATCTAGTGTAGTTATTCCACAAACCAAATCATTTTTCTTTTTCCTTTAGAGTCAGAGTTAGGATTTCCTTGTCTATCCAACTTCGTCACAACTCTGTTGTCCTATTTTCATGTGGATACGATCCCGACTTATTTGGTTTATTACTAATGCGACATGCTTGCACTTGAGCCTAGAGTGAACGCACATTAGAGACACTTTCTAAGTCGCGCCAAGTTTTTGGCGCCGTTGCTGGGGAATTAGGTAGACTTAGGATTAGATCGAGTCAATCTAAAAATTTGACCAAAAATTTCCAAAAATCCAAAAACAAAAAAAAATCAAAAAGCACAAAAATATCCATCATCATCTCTCATAAGTTGTTAATGAAAAATTCTGAACTCACTCCCACACCCCATAATACTCAAACCAGTATTCATGAAAATCCAATAGTTGAGTACGACCCCGATAGCCCTCACACTCCTATCGCCCCACAGTTCTGGATTCCATTCCCACACCGTCACACTCAATCTCAAATAACACTTCGTTTTCTTTCTTAGGACACACTTCAGAGCACACTTCGAGCACACCAAGTGAGGACATCGAGTCTTTAAGAGAGAGAGAAATGTCGCAACACGGTAGTGCAGTCGCCGGTTAGGAAGAGGCCCCATACCGCCCGATGAGAGAAATCTTATATCCCGAGCGCACTGTCACTCCGGGTTGCATTATTCTCCCGTATAATTCCAGGCAATTTCATTTCAAAAATGGAATGATCCAGATGTTACCCTATTACCATGGTATTGATTCTGAAAAGCCATATCTCCATATTAGGGAATTTGAGGATGTGTGATACTCTCAATGATCAAACTTGCACACCAGAGGTGATCCGCCTCAAACTCTTCCCCTTCTCTCTAAAATATAAAGCTAAGACCTGGCTATGGTCTTTACCTCCAAGCTCGATCCCGTCTTGGAATGAGTTACAATCTAGATTTCTCAAGAAATTCTTCCCACCACATCGAACAATCTCCATAAAGGCTCAAATTCAAGCGTTCAGACAATCATAAAATGAGCCATTTCATCAATGTTATGAGGTTTCAATGAGTTAGTTACTTTGTGCCCCCATTATGGATTTGATACAGCACAAATAATTTCTTTTCTATATAATGGGCCGACTCTTAATTCCAAGCAACTCGTTGAAACTACGGGTAGTGGTCCGTTTGTTGAACTAGATGCCCACGATGCTGAGCTGCACCTGAGGTATGTTGCCGAGACTACCCAATACTAGGATACTTATGATGCTAATGCTCAAAATCGAAATTGTCAAGTGACCACCACCCCATCGGCGTTCGGCCTATTTTTCATAGATAAGAATTCTATGACGAACATTTGATTAGATACACTTGAGAAAGGATTTTGAGACCTATGCGAGGTAAATGAAAGAGGACCAACTATATCCATACCAAACCCTGTGGAGAAGGTGTGTACGATTTGTGAGGCGGGTCATTCAACTGAGGAATGCCTGACTATACCCGCCTACAAAGTGATGCTTCAAGAGCAAGTTAGTGGTACAGGAGGATTTAAGGATAATTTCAGTGCACCGCATGGGAATTATTACAACCCTTCATGGAAAAATCATCCTGGTTTTAGCTATGGGCAACAACATATTGCGATGAAACCTACTTCAAATGTTGCCCCTGCTCCACCACAACACTTTCAACAAGATCCACACATGCAAGGACATGTGTAAGAACCACCACCTCAAGGAGCATATATCCCTCCACCGCAGAGAACTCTTGAGGATAATATGAATTAATTTATCAATAGCCAGACTGCAACCAATGCTAGATATGATCGCCAGATCAGTGACATAAATGCAAATCTGTCAAAGATACAATCATCATTGAGTATCCAAGAGAAGGGAAAGTTTCCTGCCCAAGGCCAAAGACATCCCCAAGGTCAAACTAGTGTAAGCTCCACACCCCATGACCATCCGGAGCAATGTAGCGCAATTACCACTCTATGTAGTGAGAGAGTAGTTGAATTGTCACCTCCCCCACACGATGCAACTAAGGAAAAGGAGACTTCGCCCAGCACAAAAGAGGCAGAAGATGTCCCCTTTAATGAGAGTGATAAAGAAGTCACTAGTGAGCTTGAGGTAGTAGCGAAACCCCCCACCGCTGCCCCATACCCTCAACGGTTGGTCCCGTACTCCAAAGGGACTTCTCGGGATGATGTTTTGGATGCCCTTAAACAAGTAAAGATTAATTTACCTTTTCTCGAGACCATACAGAAAATTCCCGCATACGCTAAGTTCATAAAGGACTTACTCACGGTGAAACGCAATCTAAAGGTAAATAAGAATGTCTTTTTAGCCCAGAATGTCAGTTCCGCTTTATCGAGTGACCTTCCGTTAAAGTATAAAGATCCGGGTGCAGCCACCATTTTATGCATCATGGGGAAGAACCAAATCTAAATAGCACTAATAGATTTGGGAGCGAGTGTTAACATTCTACCCTATTCCATCTATAAGAAACTCGATTAGAGAGCCCTCAAGACCATAAATATGACTCTCCCGCTCGCGAATCATTCTGTGAAGATGCCTCAGGGAATCATTGAGGATGTGATTGTCCAAATAGACACTTTCTACTTCCCGATGAACTTTGTCATTTGGGACGAGGAGCCCTCTATTCTCCCAAGCAATCGTGTTCCCATTATCCTCGGTCGCCCATTCTTAGCTACGGATAATGAACTCATCAACACTCGAAGTGGGAGGATGTAATTAACATTTGGGAACATGACCCTTGATACAAATACTTTTAACAATATTAAGAACGAGGGTGATGAAGGAGAAATGCGAGAGACGAATCTTTTAGGAGCAGCACACGAGCATGGGAGGACCCACACGCGAGAGCCGATAGGGGTATGCCTTGTTACATCAATTGAGAGCGACAATTTAGAGGGCATAGGGAGCAGTTCGTATGAGTTCTTAGAGGAGAGTGAATGGAAAGACACGATAGATATTTTTCTCCTCGATTACTACCCACCCACACCACCTAATAATTTTCAGATGGATCGAGGAAGAAAGAATGGGGAAATAAAGTAAGAGAGAGAGCTAGAGGAGTTGAGCCTAACGAGTGTTGAGAGAGAATTCAGGCAGGTGGATGAGAGCCTTCACAACAAAGTCCAACCTCTATTGGACTCATGTAGTCATTTATAAGAGGGCGAGTGGAAAGATAAAACTGATGAGTTTCTTCGCAATGACCATCCACCCATACCATTTGATGGCCCGAAGGCGCCAGAAGAGAAAAGTTATGTCTCGTCCGGCTTAGAGCCCAACCCATGCATTCCAAAAATTGAAAGAAAATTAGGTGTTCCCTCTGACTCAGTGCCCCCAATCAATGCTTTGAGTAAGCATCACGGGGATCCTTTTCCGAGTAGCCACGATGAATCTCCCGATCATTCCTTTATTTATGGGCGAGGTCCTAACTTATTTCGGTTCTTGGTATATGATATGAAGACGGGGGAGACGAGGAGAGCACCGAACACCATGAGTGGGGTCGGGTGAGTTTGTGGAGATATGAGAGGTCGTCGTACCCCCGACGCGTACGGGGTGATTTTTATTATATTATTGAGTCATGTGTTAAGGTCATTTAGTGTCTTTATGCATTTTAAATATTTGTTTGTTTTATTTTTCCAAACTTTTCATTCGCTTTGAGTTAGATTTTAGTCCTTTTTGCTTGAGGACAATCTAAAAGTCTAAGTTAGGTGGGGTCACAAGTGCGTATTTCTAAAACTTTACAAATTTTCAAAAATTCCCAAAAATCTCAAAAAAATCGTAAAATTTTGAAAAATCCAAAAATATTTCTGTTCAAAATAAATAAAAGTTGGAATTCGAAATTTTCAAAAATATCATTAAAAGTCGGATTGAAGTCTCAAGTTGTAAAATTCAATTACACAAAGCCGAAATTGACCAAAGGTGGAAATTGAGTGAAAATTGACGACTTAACGAATAAGTGTAGAGATTAACAAAACCCGGTAAGATTCGAGCCTATCACTTTTTGTGAGTTTTTAAATCAATCCGAGTTAATTGTTAACTCAAAGTTCTTTTCAGCGCTTAAAAAGTCCTAGAGGATCTCAACCCTTTCATTTTGATCGTTTACGAAAAAAGTGTGTGATATTGCTTTGAAAAACGTGCCAAAATTGATCTTTAAACTTAAATTCATATCGAAACGCATATGGTAATGCAATTGGTATTTTGGATAATGAAGTAGGCCCTCATTTGTCACCCAAAAATATTGGCCAGAAAAAGTAGAGAAAAATCACCCCCTTTTGTACCCCAAATTGAGCCAAATAAACTTTTCCCTTTCGTTTGACAACCCGAAAAACCCAAATAGCCCGGAATTGCAAAAAATGGAAAAATTCAGAAGTTAAGTCCCAAAAGTTCATATAAAGGGGCAAGAAATAAATAGATATGCTCAACAAAAATAGCAAGAAAAAGAAAAGAAGTGAAAAACAGAAAAAAATAGAGAAAAAGAAGAAAAAAAATTAGTAATTGCCCGAAAAAAGCCCAAATGGACATCTTAAATGACTTTTCCAATTCCAACCTTCCCTACCTCTTTCATTTTACCCAATATACCTTAAATCCCGAAAAAGTCCTAACCGAGTCTAAATTGTGAAATTGGTTACCGCATGGAGAGCTAATACACCAAAAGATAATAAAAGAGATAATGTGTGAATAAGAAGCAATGCTCCCCTTTTTAAAACCGTATTCCGTTGATAAGATCCTATCACTAGAAAATTTCCATCTTTCTACTTGTATGCGTGACTTTGCATCCATTATATTTACTCTTTATATCACACACACCGAGAGAATAGCCACATTCCGAGTGATTCGTTTGAGAGAGCATTCTGTGAGAATTTTAAATCAAAACGAATTTTCGGATAAGTAACGTAATAGTCAATCGGTGAAAATCTGCGATTAAATTTTTGGCTTCGCACACACGCACTATGCTTTGAGACTTGTAAATATGACTTGATGATGACTATTTTCTGATAAAGTTTGAATTATATAATTTTTGTGTATTTTGAAGTTTCTTTGAGTTGAATTTTGTGGGTATTTCTCTGTAAACCCTCACGAGACACCACTCGTCCTACTAGGGTGACCTAGGGATTTAAAGGCTTATTGCATACGCTAAATGCAATCGGTTGCCCGCAAAAAAGGTATTCTATCACAATAAAATGATTTTCAAGAGTTAAGCCTTACTAGAATTCTTTTACATTGCTCGGAACGCCCAAAGTTCTAAGTTTTGGGGATTTGATTTGGCATAAATTCTTCACATTTATCCCCTAAATTTCGGTATTTTTATGATCCCGTGCGGTGTAAATAGCTTGGATTTGGCTTATATTTATGATACTAACCCTTTTTGGCAAGTATTTCGTATTTTAAGTTTCTCTTATGTGTTTTACAGGTATTTCATGCAAGTTAGTGCCAAAGAGAACTCAAAACAGTGAAAGAAAACAAAGAAACGGGGAGTAAAGGACATTTTCATCATTTTTAGCCTTACTCCGGAGGTGGGGCCAACTGGAAATTTGAAAATCTTTTAATTATAAGAACACTGGAAAAAATGGCACCTCAATCGGAGTCTCGGTGTGAAAGTTATGAGCAGTCAAAGATAGAATAAAAAGTCAAAGAAAGACAGGACCGGTCCGGCTAGAAATTAAAAGAACCGGTCTGCACAAGACCGGTCCGGCCAGAAATTAAAAAAACCGATCCTCCGTACCACATTCCAGAGATCCTCGGACCAAAGGCAAACCGAAGGTGGAATAAATTAAAAGAATCGGTCCGCCCAAGAAATAAAAGAACCGGTCCGGATCTAAGCCAATCGGTCCGAAGGAGGACAGGACCGGTCTGGATCCAAGACAAACCGATCCGTAGGAGGACATGACCGGTATGGAGGTCGAGATTTTATTTTCTTATCTTCCTCTAATGGAGAGTCCTAGTGCTGCTAAAACTCTGGAGTTGTGTAGGGTATATAAACCCGTTTTATTATCATTCTTAACGACGGAGAATTTAACTAATTTTCCAATTCTTTCTGTAAAACCCTAGTTTTAAAGGTAGATTATAATTTTAATTCCAAGAGTGAAGATTATTCAGACTTCTGTGATTACAAGTGTTCTTAAATTGCTGCTTTTACTGCTTTGGTAAGATTACTAGTTAAATTCTTTATTCCAATTCCTTTCTACATCATTCCATAAATTTTCCTTAGTTTGATCATGGTTTTATGCAATTCAAAAATTGTTTTCATTAGATTCAACATACTAAGCTAGATTTTCTAAGGTCGGGATACATGAACATAACCTGATGTGATAGTTGCATGTGTATAACATTAATCCTCTGAATTTAGTGATTTATTACCACCGTATTGCGTAGGAACATGACAATTGTAGATCTTTGGATCTCGTTTGCTTCAGGGTAACCGGGATACTTTAGAATACAATTCAAGTGTAACTATCGTAATACCTATTTACTCGTCCTCTGATTAAGTATGGTACGAGCTTGAACCTCATATACTTAATGCTTGAGAGTACTAAATTCTGGGTCTAATTAATCATTCAAATTTATGATTAGTATTATACCTGTAATACAGTAGGGTTAGGGGATTGTATTCCCATCCTGTTTTTCTCATCATATAGTTTAAAGATTCAAATCATTCTTCATCACTATTTTAGGTAAGTTAGTATATTTGCACTTTTCATAATTTCATAATTGCATCTAGTGTAGTTATTCCACAAACAAAATCATTTTTCTTTTTCCTTTAGATTCAGAGTTAGGATTTCCTTGTCTATCCAACGTCGTCACAACTCTGTTGTCCTATTTCCCTGTGGATACGATCCCGACTTACCGGGTTTATTACTAACGTGACAGGCTTGCACTTGAGCCTAGAGTGAACGCACGTTAGAGACACTTTCTGAGTCGCGTCATATATATATATATATATATATATATATATATATATATGTATATGTATGTATGTATGTATGTATGTATGTATGTATGTATGTATGTATGTGTGTGTGTGTGTGGAGGGGGGGTATTGAAATTGTTATATTGAAATTCAAATTGGTATATTGAAATTGGAGCTTGTATATTCAAATTGAAATTGAAGGATGGAATATTGAAATTGAAATTGGATAAATGAATATAAATATATATACGTGAAAACACACACTCACAAACGCAGATGTATATACAACATACGTGCATATATGAAATTGGGTATATGCTCACATTTAAATGTTACACGCATACACATACTAACACGCTCAGATATGATTGTTACATGCACACATACTCACATGAGCTCACACATTCACACACGCACATATATACAAACATACGCGCATACATATAACACATGAATTCCTATATATATATGAATCCCTCATATGCTCACACGCGCACACATACACACCAACGCCCAAATAGATATACTTTTACACGATTGCACACACACACACACACACACACACACATATATATATATATATATAGTCAGACTCTCCAACATACCTATTTTTTTTTAAAATAGTAAAAAATCAATTTTAAAATGATATTTTTTATACGGGTTCATGATATTTCAACGTGCTTTAAAAAAATCAACCAAAAATAATGATTTTTGTTATTTTTAAAAAATAGGTCAAAAAACTGATAGTTTTAACCCTTTAAAACTGTCAGTTTTTTTACATATTTTTTTAAAAATAACAAAACAAATTATTTTGAGTTGAATATTTTAATAGGGGCACATTGATATATCATAAACCAATGTAAAAAATATCAAGTCAAAAATATTTTTTTACTATTTAAAAAAAATAGGTATGTTCGTAGCTATGTTTAATGAGATATGTTGGAGAGCCTTACTATATATATATATATATATGCACACAATTATTGATACATGTTTATTATAGACTCAATTAGTAATATTTTATATTGAATAATATGTTAACATAGTTTCTTCTCGTTAAATGTGCACATGCAACTGCAGACCAATTAATGAACCTTAACTGATTCGAGATGTTTTTTTCCAGGTAATTTCACTTATCTTTACCTTTATGTAATAGACTTATATATAGTTATAATTTCTTTATTAACTTTTTCTGGTCATGTTCACCCCTTTATTAAGTAGTTGTTATTTGGGTGAACACAAATTGGTGGAAGGTCTTGCACATTTGGTGAACAAATAATAATTTTAGGTTTAATTTAATTAACAAGAACTTAAATTATACTTGTGTGAAACCCCGTACTTTTATGGATAATTTAAATTTGATAAGTGAGTGTAATTTGGAAATTTGAGGAATTTCTATGAATAATAATTTTTGGAGTTTATGCGGGTTAGAAGATTTCCTATGTATGCTACATTTACTTTTGGGATTAAGTAAATGAGTTGGACAATTTCAATTACATGTCGCTATTTGGTAGAGCGACAAAGGATAATATTTTAATTGAAAACCCATTATTGAGATGTGTTGGGTTTAATTTGTGAATTTTAGTTAAGTGGGAATGGGGAAACTAGGACAAATGGCCTCAGATGGAGATTTTGAGTGCGCGGTTGATTTTAGAATGGCCGAGATAGTTAGAATAGATTATCCGGGGGTAGCATTTAGGTTCCGGGGATTTTTGAACTAGTAGGGACTCGCATTTCAGTATACGAGTCAATTTTGGTTATAATAAGGGATAAGCTTTATAAACCCTTATAACCCTTATTTCTCTCACAAATAAGCCCTAAGAGAGAGAAATATAAGAGAGAAAAGGAAGAAGAGAAGAGAGGAAGGAAGAAAAAGGGATTTCCAGCCAAACTCCTCGGGATTCGACTCGAGGTCATTGGATTTTATCCACAAGGCAAGTGTTTACTTGATTTATTATTTATGAGCATAAATATCATATCATAGTTGTTATTAACAAACTATAAAGATTTTTGGGTTGGATTTTCGTGAATCAAATGGGTTTTTCGGAAGTTTAACAGATAAATCCCGAATAATATCGAATTCGAGAAACCTCAAAATTTATTTAAATTAATTGTTGGATATGGGTCCTAGGATGATTATAACCCTTTTTATGTGTATATATATTGTTGGTTGAGGTTGGAGGATGATAGGAGAGAAAATAAAAAATCTTGGAGGTGTATCAATGGAGGTTTGGGATTTTGGAGAAGAGGGTGAATAGTAATATCGTCACTTCCGAATCGATTCGACTAGGAAGAGAATCGAATCGAATTTCGATCAAAAAATAAAATTTGTAGATTTTTTCGATACAGTCCCATGGGCGCCAATCTAGTATCTTTTTGATTTTTTTTGGATTTATAAAGATTTTTCTACGGAAGGCTGTTCGAGATCGAAATCATTATTTAGAAATCAAACCCGAGATAGGGAGAAAACAAATTTATGCGTTAGTTAGAAATCCGTGTTAGGATGATTTTTAAGTTGGTGGTTGAGATTAGAAACCATAAAAATGGAGGATGAGTTAATATTTTGGTATTTTGGAGATTGAGAAATCGCCCAAACAGTGCCCCCTGAACAGGACGAATCGATTCAGGTGTAGACCAAATGGATTCGCATAAGAGGACCTGTAAAGCTGTCTTTGGCCTAATCGATTCGAATTAAGACCGAATACTTATGGGTTTAGTATTTTATGTGTGTGAATACTTAGATATTATTACGAATGGGAACATTCGGGGTTATTGGCTATCGCTATATGAGAGTTTGACAATTATAGCGATATGTATTGAGAAATGATATAAATTATATATACGATGAGATTACAGTATATTTATATATTATGATACGGAAATATATATATATAAATGTGTGTGTCATTGGTATGTGTGTATCTTAGAGGCTAGTTCCACGGGCTTTCCTTTGGCATAGGGTTGGAACAACGAGATTATATATTTTCTCTAGTGCGATCCGGGGCGATTGCACAATATGGGTGAATCCCCTGGCTTGAGAAGTAGGGAGAGCATATCCCCAGGTCATCTCATCCTGCGTTCGAGTGCGATGTGTGTACTCCACTTGCAGATGGAACATGACCACCTCCACCGTTGTGTATTTTACCCATGACCATGAATGAGTCTAGCTTGGTACCGTGGTTGAGTGAGTAAACCCGGATTCAGATAGGCACTATGAGATTGCATCCTCGAGTTATAGCTCAGTGGGATGGTTATTATACCTGTTGTGTATAGCATATTGCCTGTTTATAAGGACAAAATATCATATAACTTTAACTAGTGCAAAGAGGAAAATTAATAAGGATTTATTCTCATTCCGAGAGATTTTATCCGGACTGAAATTGTGATTTGTATATTAAAGTGAGAATTATATGTATATATATATATATACGTATGATCAATATTGCCAGGTAGTAGTGTATCGGGGGGGGGGGTTCCTTGTTTGGATTTCGCTTCGCAAGACACCCCACGCATAAATGTAGCGCATCGTTGGGAATGGGGAGAAGTTTAGCCCTTAGTAATCGGGTTATAGGTATTTTTCAGAGATCGGGTGAAACGGATTAGTTAGGCAGGGTAGCTTAACTAGGTTATATAAAAGGTATGCGATAGATGTGCACTATTAGAAGTGGGGTGAGGGGTATCTTATGGGAGTGCGATACCAATTTAAATATGAGGTAAATTCATATTTTTAAATATGGCATTTATGCACTTGCTAAGCATTTTCAAAACTCGGGCTCTATCCCCTTTTTATCTATTTTTCCTCTCTTGCTATATATATTATAGATATAGGTGTCCAGACACAAGGACGCCTGTATTATGATCCTTTCAAGTCAGACATTGCTATAGCAGCTCTGGATGCATACAGGTTTATTTGTTGACGCTTCTATCCTTAAGCCTTAAGATCTAGATAGGGGGTACTGTAGAAATATTCTGGATGATAGCCCAACAGTATTCATTTATTCTTTTACAGCCTTTTAGCGTGACATTTAATTTGGTTGTATTATGTTAAACCGAGTGTTCGATTATTTATTTCATTTCAGTTTTGTATATATAAACTGTATGAATGCTTTATTTGAATGGTTTGGTTAAAAAGAATAGTTAAATAAAATTTTGACGCCAGCCTAATAGGTTATTAGTAATTAAATTGGTTTTCGACAGTGATGCTGAAAATGAACCATATGAGACTCCTATTTTAATTTGGTATAGGATTGATCACCCGGAATTTTATTAGGTGAGGTGTCACCAATGGTATCAGAGCATCAGGTTCTATTGTACTTAGGAATCTGTGTGGACGTACTATGCTTTCAGCATTGCACTCGATTTGATATCGAGCCTTATGATTAGGATTGTTCATTCCTCTGGTGAGATTTCGTTCTCCTGCTATTATGTAAGATTATAGTAAATCTTTTGCTTGCTCATTTGAGATTCGTGTGATGATCGATGAAGGGCGACCAGGGATGGCCGTGATGAGGGTAACATGAGGCATGGATCAGTTGGAGCTATAAGTTAAAGTCGGGGATAAGGGTCACTAACGAGGTCACTCCCCTTTGTGGCATTTTTATGAATCGCTGTAACGATTACTAAAGTATAGTAGTTATTATTATCCTAGTACCGCTATAGTAGAGAGTGGTGCTAAACTTGAATTACCCAGTGAAGTTGAATTGGAAAGGTTCGAAAGGTCTTCGATGAGGACCATACATTAAAGTTAAGTTATATGAAGTCAGTGTAACATGGTTCAGCGAAAGTATAAGGATCAGAAGATTTGTCTTAGAGCAGGGTATGGGAAATACCCATATGTGAAAATTCAAGGAAATTTTTTCACTCATGGGAGCAATATTGGAATGGTGGGAACGGTAGTCACTATGTTTAAGGGAGAAGGATGTTTTGCTCATAAGGGGATCTTACAGATGGATTTAACCATTAGTTCGTTTGATTTAGCAGGAATGAAAAGAATGTAGTTTCTGGGATATTCACATAAGGATCGGTCAGAGGCCGACAGTGAATAAAGAGTGATATGGAGAAGTTAACCTTGTACCGAAGTAAGGTAGGTACAGTGAAGATAGAGTCCTTCATAAGAATGATAGGCTCACTAGAAAGTGTTCCTAATACTTATAGAGAATTTGCATTCATGGAACGGATTGGTGGACATCCACCAGGGGATTTATTGAAACAGGGTTATTGAGGCCGGTAGTCGAGTCTCCTTTTGACGAAGAAGTTAAGTGGAATTATGAAGGCGATTGTCAGGATCGAGGTGATAGAGTCTGAGATACTGATAACCTTAACATGGTCAGGGTGGCCAGAGATGGGGAATGTTGCAATGTGGAGTGTACAACCACACGCTTTTATCTTGCCGGTAGGAGTTAAAGGATAAGAATAGGGTGCCAAGGTGGGGCATCGATTAAAGTAGTTGTTTTTTGTTAGGGAAAGTGTATCATGTTCGGGAACCATTTGGAGTAGCTAGGGATATTGGCGTAATTATTGTTATGAGTTTCACCTCGGATGAAGGGGGTATATTCTGTGTGATAAGATTGAGTCACAGTATTTTATTAGCCCTAGATTCATGTGTGATTCGAGTTTACTGGTAATATCGGTAACATTATATAGTGTATGTCTATATGTTTTTCCACGATAGCGGGGCTCAATTTTCTTCATTCGTTATGAAAATGGGTGTTGGCATTTCGAGCTTATATTTGGTTTGCACTGCTCATTTTGTGTGTGTTATACAAGTATAGTACTATTGTAAGAGTAATGTATTTATGGATTATCAGAGTGATAGAAGGCTAATGATTGGAATACTATTGTACCCGCAGTTCCAAGGTGGAACTGGTTGTTGTTGCGATATCTCACCTGGATACAGGCTGAGCTCGTCTTTATTATGTGTTTAGATGGAACTTCGGTTAGTAGATGTTTCACTATCATGATTTAAGTGCATGGGGATATGCAGGATATATATATTTTTTTATGTTTTACGCTGATATACCTCCATGAACGACAAAGTTAAGTAGTAGTGTATCGGAGGGGTTCCTTGTTTGGATTTCGCGTGCGAGACACTCCACACATAAACCTTAATGACGTCGAGAGTGGAGAGATGTTACAAGATGCAAGGAAGTTAGTTTTGATGATAGGTTACATAGTGTGGAGAAAATACTATAAACAGAGAGCCGTGTGATGATTGCATACTTATGGAGATAGAATTGCTAAGGAAAAGCACTAAAACGGGATTCTCACCACAAGTATGTGGGTGAGATAAGGTTAAGGAAATTGATTTAAGTCTTATATCCTTTCCCTGAGTGGAAGCCAAATTCTGAGGTAATAAGTTCTGGGCACGGCATTTGTAACACTTTTACAGAGAGTAGGCGCCCCGATTAGTTAGACTTTCCATTTCTCTAAGATGGAAGGACATAGTGGTAGAAGAGTGTTAGTAGGTTAGCGAGGTAGGATTTTAGAACGTCCCGATGGTGTGCCTTAGGCCGTTATATCTCGATGACCGAAGATGCGAGGAAGTAGTGTAAAAGGAGGGTTCCTTATCTGGATTTTTCTTTGCGAGACGTCCCACGAATGAAATCGAGCGAATGTCAGAAATCGGGATAGGTCTTGGGCACTAGGGATATAGTTAGTATAGTACTCTTTTTACTTGTGTAGGAAACACATCGATCTTAGGGTTACAAGGAAGTAAAGCAAGTAGGACTAGTGGCGCCGATATAGGAAGATTGTTGGGAGTTAACCACAAGAAGATTGGTGGTTAACCTTGAGAAGGATTGGATTTCCAGGTACAGGAAGAATTGAATTTTGAATTTTGAATTTTTCGGGTTAGGAAAACCCATGTGTTAGTACTAGGCCGAGGAAATGAGGCCCATTGTTTAGAGAGATTGTGATATGTCAGATGTTTACAATGGTTGTGCAGATAGGCACGGGTTAAAAATATGTATGGGCACCTTGGTAAGTTGATTTTATATACCCCCCGAAATAGAAGGGACGTAGTATATAAAGTTGATGATTATGAAGCGAGGCAATTATTAATGGATTTAGAATGGGTAGGATGGAACGTCGTAGGAGGTACACAATAATCCAATCATGGGTGCAATAGGTATAATTTCCTTTTGAGGAAATTCAAAGTCGCGAGGTGAGCAAACGAACGCTTAGAGTGTCGGCTTTCTGAGGGGATCGAGACGTTAAAGCTGCGATTATAGGCTTATTCTTTTTACATGCGATTATAGAAGCACTAGGTACGATGTGACGTTAGAGTCAACTTTACGATCGAGGTAGCATTGTAGCATATAGAGATTTAATTAAGCTAGTGCATTAAAATATAAGCCCTGAGATAGGTGGTTATCGTGAACGAGTGTATAGTTGAGTGCCATTGAGTTAGTACCATTTGACTTCTCTCCTCTAGGATGTGGTGTGATTAGCGATCCTAGGTTGGAAGTATAGGTCGTATTCGAATTTCGGGGACAAAATTATATTATAAGGGGGGGGGGGGAAATGTAATACCCCGTACTTATGGATAATTTAAATTTCATAAGTGAGTGTAATTTGGAAATTTGAGGAATTTTCGTGAATAATAGTTTTTGTAGTTTATGCAGGTTAGATGATTTCCGATGTATGCTTAATTTACTTTTGGCATTAAGTAAATGAGTTGGACTGTTTCCATTACATGTCTCAGTTGGGTAAAGCGACAAAGGATAATATTTTAATTGGAAAACTCGTATTGAGCTGTGTTGGGTTTAATCAGTGAATTTTAGTCAAGTGACTCAGATGGAGATTTCGAGTGTACAGTTGATTTCGGAATGGTGGAGATAGTATGAATAGAGTATCCTGGGGTAGCGTTTAGGTTCTGGGGCCTTTTGGACTAGTAAGGACTCACATTTCAGTATACGAGTCAATTTTGGGTGTAATAAGGGATAATCTTTACAAACCCTTATAAAACTTATGTCTCTCAGAAATCATCCCTAATAGAGAGAAAGAGCATAGGGAAAAGGAAGGAGAAGAGAGGAAGGAAGAAAAAGGGATTTCCAGCCAAACTCTGAGGGATTCGACTCGAGGGCGTCGAATTTTATCCCCGAGGCAAGTGTTTACTTGATTTATTATTTTTGAGCATAAATCTCGTATCATAGTTGGTAACAAAAAACTATAAAGATTTTTGGGTTGGGTTTTTGTGAATCAAATGGGTTTTTCAGAATTTTAACGGATAAACCCTGAATAATATCTAATTCGAGAAACCTAGAAATGTATTTAAATTAATTGTTAGATATGGGTCCTAAGATGATTAGAACCCTTTTTATTTGTATATATATTGTTGGTTTAGGTTGGAGGATGATGAAGAGAAAATAAAAATCTTGTAGATGTATTAATGGAGGTTTGAGATTTTGGAGAAGAAGGTGAATAGTGACAGCGTCACTTCCGAGTTGATTCGGCTAGGAAGAGAACGGATTCGGATTTTGGTCAAAAATAAAATTTGTAGATACTTTCGATACGGTTGCGTGGGTGCCGACCACGTATTTTTCTAATGTTTTTTGGATTTATAATGATTTTTCTGCAGAAAGTTGTCCGAGATCGAAATCGTTATTTAAAAACCAAACCCGACATTAGGAGAAAAGAAATTTATGCGTTAGTTAGAAATCAGTGTTAGGATGATTATAGAGTTGGTTGTTGAGATTAGAAACCATAAAATGGAGGTCGAGTTGATATTTGGGTATTTTGGATATCGAGAAATTGCCCAAACAGTGCCCCTCGAACAGGGCGAATCGATTCGGGATTAGATCGAATCGATTCGCATTAAGGGAACTGTAAAGCTGTCTCAAGCCGAAACGATTTGGATTAAGACCGAATCAACTCTCCATTGAGTACCTGCTTGTAGAATACTTTTCGAAATCGATTCAGATGGAAACCGAATCGATTCGCTGGCTCGAATCGATTCGCCTTTGTTGAATTTGACAATTTTCCTTCTTTGAGTTTAGGGGGAGTTAAATTGCAATTGGAGATTATTATGGGGGATTCTAGTTATGATATTAGGACTCCTAGATGATGGTATTGAGGGTGAGTAAACCTTTGAATGAAAGAGAGAACCTTGGATTACTTTAGTGTTCAATCCGGGATATGGACTTAGTGAATGTTCCGGTCGAACCACATTAAAGAGAGGTCTTCGGCAAGTGTGTATAGAGAATACTTATGGGTTTAGTATTTTAAGTGTGTGAATACTTAGATATTATTACGAATGGGAATATTCGCGGTTATTGGATATCCCTATATGAGAGTTTGACAATTATAGCCATATGTATTGAGAAGTGATATAGATTATATATACGACGTGATTACAGTATATATATTATGCTACGGAAATACATATATATCTGTGTGTGATTGGTATTTTTGTATCTTAGAGGTTGTTTCCACGGGATTTCCTTTGGCGTAGGGTTGGAATATCCAGATTATATATTTTCTCTAGTGCGATCCGGGGAGGTTGCGCGATGTGAGTGAATCCCCTAGATTGAGGAGCAGGGAGATTGTATCCTTGGGTCATCTCATTCCATGTACGAGCGCGATGTGTGTACTCCACTGGCAGAGGGAACATGACCGCCTCCACCGTTGTGTATTTTTACCATGACCATGAGTGAGTCTGGCTTGGTATCGTAGTTGAGTGAGTAAACCCGGATTCGGATAGGCACTATGAGAATGAATCCTCGAGTTATAGCTCGGTGGGATGGTTATTATACATGTTGTGTATATCACATTGCCTGTTTATGAGGACAAGATATCGTATATCTTTAACTAGTGTAAAGAGTAAAATGAATAAGGATTTATTCTCATTCCGGGACATTTTATCCGGACTTAAAATGTGATCTGTATATTAAAGTGAGAATTATATATATATATATATATATATATATATATATATATATATATATATATATATATATATATTATGTTATGTGCTGAGGGCTTAATGGATCTCGACGATCAACATTGCTAGGTAGTAGTGTATCGGGGGGGTTCCTTGTTTGGATTTCGCTTCGTGAGACACCCCATGCACGAATGTAGCACAATGTTGGGAATGGGGAGAAGTTTAGCCCTTAGTACTGGGGTTATAGGGATTTTTCAGAGATTGGTTGAAATGGATTAGTTAGGTAGGGTATCTTAACCAGGTTATATAAAAGGTATGCGATAGGTGTGCACTATTAGAAGAGGGGTGAGGGGTATCTCTTGGGAGTGCGATACCAATTTAAATATGAGATGAATTCATATTTTTAAATATGGCATTTATGCACATGCTAAACATTTTTTAAACTCGGGCTCTGACCCTTTTCCCTATTTTCCCTCTCTTGCTATATATTATATATATAAGTGTCCAAACATAGGGATGCCTGGATGATGATCCTTTCGAGTCGGACGTTGCTGCAGAAGTTGTGGATGCATGTAGGTTTATTTGTAGATGCTTCTACCCTTGAGATCTAGATAGGAGGTATGGTAGAAATATTCTCCCAACTTTATTCATTTATTCATTTACTTCCTTTTAGCGCGGCATTCGATTTGGTTGTATTATGTTAAACCGAGTGTTCGGTTATTTATTTCATTTCAGTTTTATATTTATAAACTGTGTGAATGTTTTATTTTAATGGTTTGGTTAAAAAGATTAGTCAAATAAAATTTTGATGCCAGCCTATTAGGTTATTTGTAATTAAATTGGTTTTCGACAGTAATGCTGAGAATGAACCATATGAGACTCATGTTTTAATTTGATATAGGATTGATCACCTGGTATTTTATTAGGCGGTGTGTCACAACTTGTTAGTTATTTGTGTCTTAATATTAATGCATATAACTTCTTAGTTAACTTGTTGTGGTCGTGTTCACGTAGTCCTTAAGTGTTTGATGTTTCGTGAACACAAATTGATGGAAAGTCTTTCACATTTGGTGGAATATAGTAATTTTAGGTTTAATTTAATTAAAATGCACTTAAATCAGACTTGTTGATTATTTTTGTGTGAATATTAATGCATATAAGTTCTTGGTTAACTTGTGGTGTCCGTGTCCACCCCTTCCTCAAGTGGTTGTTGTTTGGGTGAACACAAATTGGTGGAAGGGCTTGCACATTTGGTAGATAAATAATAATTATATGTTTAGTTTAATTAAAATGATCTTAAATTGGACTTGTTGATTATTTGCATGTGAATATTAATTCATATAACTTTTTGGTTAACTTGTTGTTGCCATGTTCACCCCTCCCTTAAGTGGTTATTATTTGAGTGAACACAAATTGGTGGAAGGGCTTGTAGAATTGGAAGACAAATAGTAATTTTTGGTTTAATTTAATTAAAAAATACTTAAATTGGACTAGTTGTGTAATATTGATGGGATGGAAAACCATATTTAGATTAGGATTAATTTGATCCATTACATCAACGACTCACTTTCACCCCCTTCTATATATTTTCTCAGGAAAAATGAGTCACGGTAATAATTACTTTCAACAACAGTATGAGATGGTGCAATTTTGCCACACTAAAACATATTTTGATGAAGCTGTAATCAACACCACCAGATTAAGATGATATTATGAGTTGCTTAAGCTCAATTACAGCACAACAATGGGGATAAATGATATGACAAACCAATATTCGTGTATATACGTGAGAGTAGGAGATGAGGATAAGAGGATGAACACAATGATATAAAGTGGTTCAATAAATTAGGACTACATCCAACGTGTGAGTGTGTGATAAATCCACTAAACAAGGGATCTAATGGCCATGGATACAACACTCAACCTTTATCTCTCTCTATATACAAATGAGCAGAGTTTTAGCTAAGGTTTCAATAAGTGATCCCTCCTCATAGAGAATATAAAGAGTATATATAGGACTTGGGGGGTGTAATGTACCCCCCAATCATGAAATCAACATGTTCATGACTAGACTCCCACTAGGATGAGGACACCTGTCATTATCACATATAGAGGATGACGATGAAATATTCTCTCACGTACTAAGAAGATTTTATCATAATAGTTTATCCATATAGGATATGCCATGTTGGGATCTTGTACTGTTCGTACAATAGATGTTGTCTAGCTCTGCTTGACGTTCTGGTGGAAGTGTGGTCTTAGCTGGGTATGTTTGGCCTAAATGAGAAGAAGCGACCGTGCACAGTCTCTATTGTATAATAGAGGAGACATGTCTTCATATTGGAGTCTATCGTCCTGGTACTGACTGAGGCCGAGATGACCTTAATGCTGGATAGGGCCGAGGCTGAGTTGATGAGTATGTCATCCTGGTATCGGTTGAAGCCGAGAAAACCTTAATGCTAGAGAGGGCTGAGGCTAATTTGGTGGGTTTTCCATCCTGGTACCGGATAAATTCGAGACGACCTTGATGTTGGATAGTGCCAATGTAGCTAACTATGGTAATATTATGAGATGAGGATGCGGCCTCTGCTCGAGGTCGAGTCATCTCATGATGAGTTATCTGTTAAGGATCCTTAACTTCACCATAGAGGATGAGGCCGAGGAGACTTGAGGTCACTGTATGATGAGACTTTGGAGTTATGAGCCAACATATAAGTTGAGGCCGACGCCTTTTATGCCAATACATAGGCTGAGGTCTCAAGTTCACTGCCTGATGGTTGAGGTTTCTTCCATGATGGGTGAGATTTCATCCATAATGGTCGAGGCCTTTAAGACGGGTGTATGGTCGAGTCATATTTGTCCCAAATTCATGGTCTTCAACTCTAAGACGAGGACATATTTTGTATATCAATCACCCCCTATCCCCTAGTCTTTAATGTGGATGAAAGGCTAAGGGATAAAGTGTCTTTGGGCCAAGATAATGCGCTAGTCCTCATAGTAGGACAATTACCAGTTTTGAGCTAAATTTGTATAGAAACCTCGACCCCACTGTCGTGGATGAGGATGAGGGGACATGAGTCCACTAATGTAACTCTCATGATGAGTTATCTTCAGTCATCCCTCGTTTTGAGGTGGTGGATAAGGCGGAGCTTACTTGAGTTATAAGACCTCTAATGCTGGAATCCTTAACTGTGCTATGAGATGAGGCCGAGGATGAGGCCTTGTGAGGATGAGTTCATGGACGAATCATTACTGGTGTTTCTATTATATCACCAAGTTAGTGATGTTTCAAGTATGAGATCACCAATTTAATGATGTTTCTCTCATATCACCAAGTTAATGACGTTTCAAGTTTGATATCACCAAGTTAATGATGTTTGTCTCATATCACCAAGTTAGTGGTGTTTCAGATATGAGGCCACTAAGTTAATGATGTTAACTCTCATGTAACCAAGTTAATGATGTTTCAGATATGAGGCGGCCAAGTTAATAATGTTAACTCTCATGCCACGAAGTTAATGATGTTTTAGATATGAGGCCACCAAGTTAATGATTTTAACTCTCATGGTCTTCTTCGTCATTGACGAGGGAGTAACCAAATAAATGATTTTGAATTTGAAATTCACCAAATTATGGTGTTTGATCACGTCCCCTCTCGTCGTTCTGACAGTGTATGGACGAGACGCCCCTCATCCATACACTGTCTTTCACCGATAAAGTTTCCCACCAAATAAATGATGTTTTATGTTAGAAGAAGAATTCAAACATGCAACTTAATGCTTCGTATGAAAAGGAGATTACATGACACACACCATTTTTTAGTGTCCTTTTGTTATAAGAAAGATAGCTGATACATATAAGGTGGCGAATGTGTTAAAACTCACTTAATATAGATAACACCCACCTTAGTATGATATGGCAGAGGGTCGATTTCATAGGTGAAGAGTTACTGGGCAACTTTTACTGAACATTTTACATAGCCGACCCTTTGGCGCAACATCCTAAGGTGGGAGGTCAGGGCCAGCTTCTCCACAATCGTTGGATTCTTTGTGGTTTGTATTTGTTTGGACATCTCGTCTCAGATGGACATAATTTTTCTTTGATTCATTATTATGAACACTTTTGTCAACATACCTTTCGATCTTTCCCTTCTTTTGGAGCTTCTCAATCTCGTTTGTGAGTAGAGCCGACAAATTTGTCATTAGCCGACCTCTTCTTCCCGTCCTTATCCTTGGCTTTATGACACTTCCTTCCACCAACTTTAGCCTCTTCCTTGGCAGCCATGGATTCCTCCGACATCATGACACTCCCGATCGTAGCCAGGAGTTTTGCCATGGATATATATTCTTTTAACTTCTAGCTTCTCCTTATTAAAATGGGATCTATATTCCCTCAAATTCTCATCCTTCCCCTATTTGATGTACAATAAGTGGGTGGTCTTCTTCCTAGGTTTCACCCCAAAGAAGAAGTTGACAAAATTATGGGCCATCTGCTTGAAACTCCCTAGTGAGTTATTGGTAAGGGAGGTGAACCATACGTGGGTTGCCCCTATCAACGTTCTAGAGAATGCTTGGAATCTTATCTCGTCTGATATTAAATAGATATCGGAGGATAATTGATACATCTCCACATAATGCATAGAATTTGTTCCCTTGTTATACTTTTGAGTAACCACCGACGGTTTAAACTAGGTCGGGGTTGGGTAGCCCAATATTTTTTCCAGAAAGGGAGAGCCTTCAGCATATCCCCTCTGTAAGGGGTCTTAAATCTTCATGATATCACCTATTTTGTTCTCCAACCTCTGTATGGATTCATTCCAAGGCTTTTCAGCTGCAACGTCAGCATTTGCAAGGATAGAATTTTCCCCGGCCCCTTCTCTATCATCTGACCGAGCTGACCATTCTCTGTTAACTAGATGTGCTAAGGGTACCCTATTTGCACCCCTAGGTTTAATATTGACCTCTCTTTACTCCTATCTGCCTTGGGGGTTTGTAGTTATCTCTCCTCTCATTTCATCTTGAATCGACAACACTCCTTGATCTGGAAAGACGGTTGCCCAGGTCTTCCTGAGGTCCAAGCCTATCAAAGGCCGACCCCATGGTTAGCCTGTCCAAGGCTAATTGCCTTGGTCTGTAATCTTAGCTTGGCTTATCCTCTTGGCTCAGACTACGTTCTCGGTCTTTGCTTTGCTTCAAAGGGCGAACGGTTCCTCTAGATATATGGTAGGGCTCCCAACACTTCATTTCTTTCTCATCTTCAGATAGGTCATCCTCACATTGTTCGTTATAGAGGTCATAACCTTACCTCTCACGCATAAATGCCTAGGGTTAACAACTTCTCTCCATCTCTGATGAGGAGGGAGGTCTTTTCTAGAGCCTGGGGTAGTCCCCTGGCTTACTAGTTTAGAACATCTTCTCTAGTGACTAGAGTTACAAACTCAGCTCCGGTGCCGACGGGTCTTGCCTCCAGACTTTAGCTAAGTGCAGTAAACTGGTCTTGTATTTGGCATTGGCTAGATATGAGGGAGCAGAGCACCATCACTACCTCAGTCATTTTCGACTGAGGCGGTGCTTGATTGGAGCTAGCACCAACCCCGGGTGGTGGTATTTGTTGATTCCCAGGAGTAGGGGGAGGATCCATAGACATTGGTGTAACTTTATGAGCTGTGAGATGATGAAGGAGAGATTAAAAGATCAATCAAAGCTCTTTTAATGGTAAAACAACTTCCACAAAGAGGGAAGACTGGTTCATCACCAGAGACTATAATGAGTATAAGTTAAAACAGGGAAGAGATGACTATCTTCGTTCCTATAATTGGAACCAAATTGATGATGCTGTAATCAACACCACCAGATTAAGATGAGATTATCAGTAACTTAAGATCAATCACAGCACAACAATGGGGATAAATGATAAGGAAAACTAATATGAATGTATATATGTGAGAGTAGTAGATGAGGATAAGAGGATGAACACAGTGTTATAAAATGGTTCAACCAATTAGGCCTACATCCACTGTGCGAGAAATCCACTAAAAAAGGGATCTAATGGCCATGGATACAACACTTAAGCTTTATCTCTCTATGTATAAAAAGGAGCAGAGTTTTAGCTAATGTTTGAATAAGTGATCCAATCTCATGGAGGAGATGAAGAGTATATATCGGGCTTGCGGGTGTAATGTATCCCCCAATAATATAATTTGCATGTGCATGAGGATAATCCCACTATGATGGCCAAAACTGAGGGATAGCCTGAGGACAAGGCCTCCAAGACGGGTGTACGAGCGAGTCATATTTGTCCCAAATTGATGGTCTATAACTAGTCGAACATGGCCGAGGGATCGAACTCTAAGACAAGGACATATTTGGTATATCAATCACCCCTAGCCCTTAGTCTTTAATGTGTATAGAAGGATGAGGGATAAAGTGTCTTTGGGCTGAGATGACGCGCTAGTCTTATGGTAGGATAATTACCAGTGTTGAGCTAGATCTGTGTAGAAACCTCGACCCCACTATCGTGGATAAGTCTGAGGGGATATGAGTAAACTAATGTAACTCTCATGATGAGATATCTTCAGTCATACCTTATAATCCAAGTGGTGGACGAGTCCGAGGGCACTTGACTCATAAGACCTCTGATGCTAGAATCCTTAACTGTTCTATGAGACGAGGCTGGGGATGATGCCCTTTGAGGACGGGTCCATAACCGAATAATTATTAGCACAAACTGATGGTTTGTTGTTGGTTGGACTTGGCGAAGGGGGTCTAGTATGGTATGAGGCTGAGATGATGAGCCAATCCTCTACTAGGATGGTTGCTGGTACTCATATCATCAGATGTGCTATCATGGACGAGGCCGAGGCCTCCTGCATCGACCCCCAAGTCGAGTCATAATATCTCTCAATCTGATGATTTGTTGAGGTCGTCCTTGGTCGATTGGGTTCCAAGATTGGGCGAGGGTACATAAATCACCCCTATCCCTTAGTCTTCAATGTGAATGGACGACTAAGGGATAAAGTATGTGAGGTTAGTTATTGATGAAACATCTCTGGTTTTGGATTATAGTGCTGGGTCGGCTGCTGATTCGAGATAACCTTGATGCTGGAGAAGGCCGATGTAACTGACTATGGTCATATTCTGAGACAAGGATGAGGCCTCTGTCTAAGGTCAAGTCATCTCATGTTCAGTTATCTGTTAAGGATCCTTAACTTTACTATCACATACGAGGCTGAGGAGACTTGAGGTCACTAATGCTATCAATATATGATAAGACTTTGATTTTATGATCCATTATATAAGTTGAGGCTGATGCCTTCTACGCCGAACCCTAGGCCGAGGTCGCAAGTTCACTAACTAATAGTTAAGGTTACTTCCATGATGGTCGAGGTTTCATCCATGATGGCCGAGTCCGAGGGGATAGGCTGAGGATGAGTCCTCCAAGATGGGTGTATGGATGAGTCATATTTGTCCCAAATTGATGGTCTGCAACTAGTCAAACTTGGCCGAGGGGTCTAACTCTAAGACAAGGACATATTTGGTATATCAATCACCCCTATCCCTTAGTCTTTAATGTTGATGGAAGGCCGTGGGATAAAGTGTCTTTGGGTTAAGACGATGCGCTAGTCCTCTGGTAGGATAATTTCTAGTGTTGAGCTAGATCTGATTTAAAACCTCGACCCAACTGTCATGGATGAGGATGATGGGACATAAGTCCTCTAATGTTACTCTCATGATTAGCTATCTTCAGTCAACCCTCGTACTCCAGGTGGTGGACGAGGTCGAGGTTACTTGAGTCATAAGACCTCTGATCCTTAACTGTGCTCTTCGACGAGGTTACTAGCTATCTTGAGGCCGAGGTTACTAGAATCCTTAACTGTGCTCTCAAACGAGGCCGAGGATGAGACCCTATGAGCATGGGCCCATGGTCGAATCAATACTGGCACAAACTGATTATCTATTATTAGTCGGCCTTGGCCGAGGGGGTCGAGTCTGAGATCAAGCCGAGAAGATAAGCCAGTCCTCTGGTAGGATAATTTTTGGTACTAAGATCATCGTACCTGTTCTCATGGACGAGGCTGAGGCCTCCTGTGCCGACTCCCACGTCGAGTTAGAATATATCTCTGTCTTATGATTTGTCAAGGTTGACCTTGGTCGAGTGGGTTCCAATCTTGGACAAGGGTATATCAATCACCCCTATCCCTTAGTCTTTAATGTGAATGGAAGGCTGAAGGATAAAGTATTTGATGTCAGTTATTGACGACACGTCTCTGGTTAAGGATGGTAATGCTGGGTCGGATGCCGATCTGAGATGACCTTGATGCTGGAGAAGTTCGATGTAGCTAAATATGGTTATATTCTTAAATGAGGATAAGGCCTTTGGACGAGCTTGAGTTATCTCATGATGAGTTTTCTATTAAGGATCATCAGCTTCACTATCGCGGGCGAGGCCGAAGAGACTTGAGGTTACTGATGCGAATACTGTATGATGAGACTTTAGAGTTATGAGCCAACATATAAGTTGAGGCCGATGCCTTCTGCACTAATCCCTAGGCCAAAGTCTAAAGTTCACTGCGTGATGGTTAAGGTTTCTTCCATGATGGTCAAGGGAGAGGAAGAGGCCTCCAAGGCGGGTGTATGGATGAGTCATATTTGTCTCCCAAATTGATGGCCTGTAACTAGTTGAGGACGAGGGTTCCAACTCTAAGAGGAGGACATATTTGGTATATAAACCACCCCTAGTCCTTAGTATTTAATGTGGATGGAAGGCTGAGGGATAAAGTGTCTTTGGGACGAGATAATACACTAGTCCTCTGATAGGACAATTACCAGTGTTGAGCTAGATCTGTGTAGAAACCTTATCCCCACTGTTATGGATGAGGATGAGGGGACATGAGTCCGCTAATGTAACTCTCATGATGAGCTATCTTCAGTCAGAACTCGTACTCCAGGTGGTGGAAGAGACCGAGGGTACTTGAGTCATAAGACCTCTGATGCTTGAATCCTTGACTGTGCCTGAGACGAGGTTGAGGATGAGTCCCTATAAGGATGGGTACATGGTCGAGTTATTACTGACACTAACTGATGGTCTGTTGTTGGTCAGCCTTGGTCGAGGGGGTTCAGTCTGGGACGAGGTCGAGATAATGAGCCAGTCCTCTAGTAAGACGGTTGATGGTACTGAGATCATTGGACATGCTGTTATGGACGAGGCCGAGGCATCATGAGTCGACCCCCAAGTTAAGTCATAATATCTCTCTGTCTGATGATTTTTCAAGGTAGGACTTGGTCGAGTGGGTTCCAAGATTGGACGAGGGTATATCAATCTCTTATTTAGGGGAGCTCTTATTTATAAGTATAAAAACAGGAAAACTGAAAAATTTAATTTCCTTACAAATCATAGAGTCGATCTCTCGTAAGTGTACCTATTCAATTGTATTCTATTTTCCTTGCCAGAATGATGGGATGAGGCAATAGAGTATATATTTCACCATCATAATCCCGATAGGTCACAAACGTTGGTGACATTATGAAAAAGGATTGAACAAATATTCTTCCATTGTGGATACAACTTCGTAAAGAGATCATTCACCCAGATTGTGATGTCTCTCAATATATGCAAATTAAAAATGTTCTTGCAAATAAGTTGAAGAAAAACGTATTCCGAGTTCATGTCGCGGACTTTTATACATCAACCATAGATACACTTACACCAAGTTGGGCGCATGAAAAATTTCATAGATTGGATGGAGATTGGACACATCGAGACTATTTTGAAAGCTGTTCAATAGGTGTATATATATATAGATAGCCATAAACATAACTTTTGTACCTTCATCGCTATTTTTTTATTACAGGAAATGTCAAATGGGAACGAAATAATTAACTCCTACACCCCAACCATAATTATCATCTTTGCCATAGATTCATTTTACTACCCCGTCTCTGAGTCATTAAAAACAATAACCCCTATTAATACAATACCCCCATATCTTGCTACCGAGAAATCCCAAGTAAATCGTAAGAAGCCCATTGGGTGTTCCTTAGTCGAGAATCATCCTACCATTGATAAACCTAAAGTTTAGCTTTTTAAAAATCGATGTATGTCTCTAAAAAGGATGACTGTGGGCATCGAGGGCTCAGAAAACTAGAATAATGTTTATCCTTCCATAAAGGATGGTGTGTGAGAACATCTTGGTAAGAGTTTTTCATTCCCAATTGGTGCGATGGAAAAGGTTCTTTTCGACTAGCTGATAAATTTGAAAACCTATCGGAAGAACCTTTTGAATATTTTTTTTCCTGAAGGTGGTAGAAAGTTATGATATTTTAGAATTGAAAGATAGAGTTCTCCCAAATTTTCAAATTCCCACTGATAAATGGAATGTGTTCTTAGATAATGAGGCTAGGGAAGGAAAATTGACTGAGGGCGAAAAAATAGACTGACCATGTAAAACAAAATTCGATGTCCACAAACTTGGGGCAAAATATTATGAATATATGAATGGTGAATGGGCAGAACGGACTAAGGGGACTCCGAAAGAAGGTAAAAAAAAAACTAATCGGGTCAACATGTACTTGCTTTCACGATAAGAAAAAAGGACCAATAAATTCCCAGATAAATTCAATATAACTCTAATGAGTTCGAATTCAGTTATCATATATATACATGTTATAATAATATATTGATAAAGCCATAGTCCTAAATATAATATTATGTTTTATGAAATGATAGGATGTATGTCAAGTAGTCAGTTCTAGTGAAGCCTCCTTGACATAGAAGAAGATGCCCTAACCAATGTATTTGGGAGGTAAAAAAGGAAGAGGACCAGGTGTGTGGGATTGCATATGCCTACTAGAAAAATACATCACACTTTTCAACTATTAGACAAGATCTCTTCAGTGAGGACTGACATGTCAAGCCAAGAAAATGAACATTTTCGAAAAAAAGGAGAGCTTCCAGAGCTTCATTGAGAGGTGGGAAATGTTAGCAACAACACGAAAATTCTAATGAATTCAATACATGGGTTGGTCCGATTATTTACTGAAAAACATGGTTTCTTCTCTCAATTGCCTCCTCAAACATTACCCTATCCTCTGCCTCATGATTTCCCCTCCCAAAGGCCTCATCCTAGAACATTCTCCTCCCAAAAGTATCCTTCTGGAACATTCCCCTCCCAAAATTCCATCCGCAACATTCCCCCCAAGCACCTCCATCATTTCATGGATTATCATCATTCATGCACGGTGACTCTGGGGAGAAGTATTATATAAGGGACTTATCAAATAATAGGGTCATTGTCTTGTGTATTCTCGATTCCATGAATGTCGAGAGACTTGTACACAATTATCCTTTGTTAGTGGGTGAGACTCGGATATTGGTTAAGACAATATACTAGGGTTACGGAGATGAGCGTGTGAACTTTGACTATAAGAAGAACATCTATTAAAATATTATCATTGTGGTTTTATTACCTGTACAGTTCATTTTTTGGATAAGATTAGACATTGAATTTTTTTTTCTTTTTGAAAAATTTGTAATATTTTAATTATATGGGACATGGTTTTGGATTTATTCCATATTTACTGAATGATCGAGTCAAATGGATTTTCTTGGGTTGAAGGAATTTTCTTGAATTATAAATAAAGAGTTATTGTATCCCACATGACCTTTGTTTTCACATATTTATATAGGTGACTTGAATTTGGAGAATAGTTAATGGTTTTCTCACAAAAAAAGAATGTATGGGAGAGTCATGGAATATCTGATAATCATATAAAGGGCGTTCAAGAATTTATTAAATTTGCCGATAGAAGGCTTAACAGTGATAAGATTCCCAGTCCGTGCAACCGTTGTATGATAAAAAATTCAAGTATTTGGAATAATTTGAATTGAATTTATTAATGTGGGGTGTGTCAGAAGACTATAAGATATGGGCATTCCATTGGAAAAATAATATATCATATGTTCCAGAAGAATTACTGGCACATGACCATGTGTGGGTAGAAGTGGTGAACGATTCTCCATCGTATCGTCCTTTGATCGACCTAATTAATGATTCTTGTAGAGTCTAACACCAACAAAAACACCAGTCTATGGAGACAGATAATGTGAATTATGACAAAGTCAATGAATAAGTTGATTCTGAATGATATGACCAAGTGTGACCTCGTCTTAGGACGAGGGACATTAGCATCCACATTCGCGTTTATGAAGGACCCCACTTAGGTCATACCCAGGACTCATCAAAATTAGGGTCGACCTCATCATCCACGACCTCATCCATATTATGAGCCGAGACCCCATGAGAGCATTTCACAAGAAAATACATGTCTGGTCCTCTTTCTGTCAACACCTAGTAATGGCTTGCACAACACGTCTCGGCCTGACACCTTCAGCTAAGACCACGATTGACACTTTCTAATATTTAATCCTGCACTACATCAGCAGTCTTGTACTCGTCTAGGTCGAGACCCCTCCAATCGACATCTATAGTACAAGCAATATAAGTTTCCAAGATGGCAAATCCCACGTAGGCAAGTATGTTGTAACAAGATTATCCCCTCACATGAGGGAATATCACATCATGATTAGATATATGTGTAGTGGACATGTGTCTATTCATTATTAGGAGCCTTCCATGAACATGATGGTTTTATGCTTAGGGGTACATTACACCCCCAAGGAACTATAAATACACTTCATATTCTACATTGTAAAGGATCGAGAATTTACAACCCTAATAGAACTCTGTCAAATTTCTTAATGAGAGAGAAAAGCATGAGTGTTGTATAAGCAGGTCATTAGTGTCGTTGTTATAGTGGAAAATCACTATTCATAGTGCAGAGTGGACGTAGGATCCGGTCAAACCACTTAAACTCCGGTGTTCTTCCCCCTTTGCTTCATCTCTTTCTGTTATTATATTGCTTTATTTTTACCATTATTGTACTGGTATAAGCCCATTCATCACTTTGACATGGTGATACCGATCCTGGTATCATCAGTTTGGCGCCGTCTGTGAGAACGGTATAGCCATTCTCTTCCTTTTTTCTACACCTACTCTACTAGATTCTCTGGTGGTGGTATTACCTCATCCGTTAGTAGATTGAACCACCATTGAAAGATCTCTCGGTGAGTTTTAGCTCATTTTATGCTCTTCCATCTTACTACTAGTACCTCAATTGATCTTTTCGGTCCCCAAAATTCTCCAGATAGTAACATATCCACTAGTTATAGGTGGTCCTAGAACCATCTAGTCCCATACTCGGTCAGAAATGGCTGAGGTAGAGGCGACCTTGCGCTCCTTGTGGACAATCAATGATAGATGCAAGTAACCCTTGCTTCTTTCAGCCAAAATATGGCAGTTAGGCTTGTCGGTGCCAGAGATCAGTTGATAACTCCGACAGCCAGATATGATGTTGTAGATAAAATATCCAGGGGACCACCCCAAACTCTACAAAATGATCTCCTTCCTCAATACAGGCACAGGGACATGGCTGACCCTAGGTGATTATTCATAGGGAGGCTGGGTCAAGAATTCCCGGATGATGAGGAAGACCAGTATGATGATGAAGTTGGAAGGGAATGCTGGGAACCTTATGAAATTTTTTATAGGTATCGTACGACCAATTTAGTCCAGCCGTGCCGAGTGTGGCAGGCCAAGCTGAGAGTGTAGGTCTTGAGCATCGACATTGGATAGATTGAGTAGGGGGTCAGCCTTTGATAGGCTCTGCCTAACAACGAATGATATGAGGAACTACCTTTCCAGGTCCAGAAGTATTGCACGCTGTAGAAGAAATAAGAGAGTTAATTGATGTCGACCTTCAAGAGGCCAAGATGAGCAGCATAGAGAAGTTAATAGTTGATAAAAGATAACTCCTAGGGAGTACTTAGTGAATGAAAATGTCAGGGAGGGTGTAGACACCCTATTTTGTTACCCCTTAAACTCCCTTTAGGTCCTTAGCACCTCCCTTCATCACTACAAACCCAGGTCATACCCCGAGTACTGACCTAGAAGCCGACGGGCACTCCTAGGCTCCGTTTGGCCAAAAGTCAAAGTCTTCATCTCGACCGAGACTGAATGAATATCCTAAGGGACCTAAAAACCCTTTCCAACGGTCCATCCCGTGTGCGATTCCGACTTACCATGCGGAGGAACGATCCGTTTTCATTCGAAACTCAATCAGGAGGCCACCAGGAACTCCTGAGCTCCGTTTGACCTAATTCAACTCTTCAGCTCGATCGAAACTAAATGAATATTTAAAGGGCACTGAAAATCCTTTCCAACGGTCTGCCCTGTGCGCGATTCGGACTTACATTACGGACGAACGATCCATTTTACTCCAAAAGGTCACTGACCGGGCGGAAAAAGTGTGTTCGTATGAGGACACAATCATTGTGTGTTTCTCCGCCGCGATACAAAAGAAACCTAAGCTACTACTACACTTGACAAGCAAGCACAGCGGTAAGTCAAGTATCGTAAGAAATCCACAGGGAGCGATTAAATTTTAGATGTTAATTGTTTTAATTACTTCAGGAATAAAAATGGTGTAAAAGAAATAAGAAAAGGTGATGGTTGGGAATGGTGACAAAAGAAAAAGAATAAGTTACGCTAAACAAAAGTAAAGCGAGGATCGGGATCGCATACACACATTCACGGGCTAAACAACTACTAATTAGAATTTCGATTCGAAAACATTTAATCGATCATTTTCAATTAAGCATAAACATCACGCAATAAGGAATTTAAGCCAAAGTGGCGAGATTAAACATTTAATCAAAAACGGTCACACACGGATTAAATTCGGATTATCGCTATAAACACTAACGTTGCGTGACAAAGAAAGTTAAACGCATAATAATCCGACTTTAATACGTGAGGTTTCAATTAAATGCAATTTTACACAAAACCCTAACTTTCAAGGTCCAAACCCGTAAATGGCGTAACGAAATCCCGACCCTATTTATCTAAGGGAAATACATGAATTAAACTAATTAACAAAGCAATAAACTAATTAAGGAAGAAATAAATTAATCTAGGCAAGAGATATAAATGACATCAATGGAAATAAATCAAGAAATCAACTATATTAATTGTAGGGGTAATGAAAATCCAACTTACAACACCCAAAAGTTGTCACACCAAATGAGGAAGAAGAAGAGCTCCCAAAACCCACCAAACCCTAAGCTAAACTAACCTAAAAATCTGATTTTTCTATCTCAAAATGAGATGGATTGGTTTTATACAAAATATCCCATGGCAAACTTGTAATAAAAGGGAAGAAAACCCAAAATCTGGAGGGCCGAATCGATTCAGAAATGGTCCAAATCGATTCGGAAACAGGGGAAGTTCGAACTGCAATTCTGCAACAATTCCGAATCGATTTGGTTTTGGGCCGAATCGATTCGCAAGCAGCAGGTCTGAATCTGCAACTTTGTCTTTTTTTACGGAAAATGCCGCCATTTCTTCGTTATAGCTCGAAATGAGGCACGGTCGGAGGCTACGTGAAGATAACTCAGAGGAATACAACATGCAAGAAGACATTTGGCCAAAAAACCAAAATATGAAATGACTAAAATGCCCTTGAATGTGACCTTGAGTGTACTTTTCAAGTCAAAACCATCCTAAAAATGCCATAACTCCATCATTACAACTCGGAATCATGCACCGTCGGTGGCCAAGCGAAGAGAAATCAAAGGGATTCAACTTCCATGAAGAGCTCGGGATTCAAACTCGAATTCTGAAATTACTAAAATGCCCTCGAAGCTGCAAAAGTCGACGAAACATTTTCGAAAAGAGTCCGAACTTCATACTAAGCATCCAAATAACTACAAAAGCTCAATTAACCCCTGCAAAACATGTTAACATAGAAATCCGAGGTTGTCTGATTAACGAGCATAAGTATAGGGATTAAGATACCCAAGGGGGCTAATAAGGCGTAGGTTAACGGGTGAAATACGCAATATTTCCGTCGTATCACACCCCCTAACTTACACATTGCTAGTCCCTAGCAATGAAATAGGAAACAATAAGAACTACAAGAAAAACAAAAGTAGGATACAAGTACAAAATGGGATAAAAAAGTAATAAAAAGATAAGGCCACTTTCGCGGGCGAACGATTGCATTTAGCATATGCAATAAGCCGTTAAACCCCTAGGTCACCCTAGTGGACGAGTGTTGTCTCGTGAGGGTTTTTTAGGGATGGAACCCACAAACATCATATAGTTTCCTCAAAAGATGCCCAACCCAACATGCGACAAACTTAACAACAACAAAAAAGATTTCAAACATGTTATTAGCATATTGAACGAATTCAAACAAAAGTTCGTTGTTATTAACAGGTTGAATGCACCTCATAGAATTGAAACTTTAAAAGTGGGAGGGGAGAGAAAATGCACAATATGATTTGGTAAAAACTTATATAAATCGGATACTAATCAAAGCAAACATACATTCAATCCTCATGGGCATTACGCTCAACAGATGAAATCACTCGGAATGGGAGGTAATACACGGGACATGCGGGCATAAAGAGTAAATGTAAATGGAAACTAGGCCTCACACATGTCACAAATGAAGAACGCTATATATAAACTGAAAAATTATAATCTCAATGAAAGATACCACTCATCAAAAGAGGCGAAATGCATTTTCACAGATTATCAAAACTATTATGACTTTTAAATTAAATTCACCCTAAGATCACATAGGACTTTATAGGGTTGTAATGAAGGTTTGGGGTTAAGGTACGAAATGAAAGGCATATGTACAGATTCAAAGTGTTCGGAGATGAAAACTTGGAATAATGGGAAGGATGCGGGCAATATCAAAAATGGAAAGTAACTTCCAAACAAGCATTAAATATAACAACTGGAGAGTAATCAAAGCTTATTGAACTATACATAACATATACAACTTTCTCTTTCTTTTATTTTCTTCTTTTTCTCACTTTTTCTTTTTTGTTTTCTTTTGCTTTTTTCTTTCTCTTTTTCTTCACTTTTTTCACATCACTTTTCTTTACTTTTCAAACTCTCATATGCTTAAATTGCAACCACACTACAATGATCCCAAGTATTATTCCAAACAAAGGTATGGAAAGTGTATGTATGGGCTAAAACTCCAATGTGGAGTTGGTTATGGGATTTTGGGTAATGAAATGAAAGGCTAGTATTTAGGCTCAAAGGGGTTGACTAGGGAAACATATATGGTGAGGTCAAGGTTAATATGGGTGATATAACAAAGATTGCCTATGATCATTTCACAAAGTTTACGCAATTCTCAAGTCAAAACAATATATGAAAATCATGATCAAGTAACACATTTCAAGCATGAACTCAATTAATGAATGGTCAAATGAAAGATTAGTGAGATTAAGAAACGAATTCAACGTTTTCAATGAGAAAAGAATAGTGTATAACACTCAAAAACGATGAAAGGTACAAAGCTTACTCGGTGTAAGTATATACAATGCAACAAAAGATTACCGAGTTATAAAAATCTTAAACCAAATCAATATAACAAGGAAAGTGCATATGCTCATGGGATAAAGTTTAATTCACGAAGTTATTAACAATATCAATTATTTGAGGACTAAAGTCCAATAACTTCTAAAATCGAGAACATGCATCATTGAGTTGTCTATTGGATCGGGCAATTATTGAAATTTATCACTGGAAACAAGGCAAAATTCCCAACAAAGGAGAAAAAAGAAAGAAAATATTTTTGAAAATTTTCAAATTTTTCACAAAAAGGCATACTTAGTAACTAAATGTGAGCAAATCCATGGACTACACATGAAATGGATAGAATATCCTACACCCCCTAACTTAAATGTTGCATTGTCCTCAATGGGCATTAAGAACACAACACAAAGAGAGGAAATGAACGATATTACCCAAAATTGGAGCTATCTCCATAAGTGCGAGTCCAAAGGAATCTACAAAACAAGTTAGTACCGAGCATAGCAAAAACAAATAACAAAAAGTTAACTAATTACACTAGACTAAATTAAAAGGAAAGAAAAATAGGAAAGAAAGAAAATTAAAAAGCTAACTATTTACAACCTACTATTTAGGCTTCACACTAACTATACACTAGAAGTCTAAATAGTTGAGGGTCCACCCAAAGAGGGATTTGACTTTGAAAGATCAACGGTGGACCCTCCAAAGCGAACATGCATCCCGAAAGATATGAATTTCGTTTGAACAACGGAAGGCATGTGGGTGGTGAAAAAAGTGAACTATCGCCAATTTGAAATTTTGGGCGGACGATGGGGGATTTGGATAATAAGGGGGAAAGGTACACTTGAGGTCCAAGAAAAATCGATTCATCTCCCAAAGGTTTTTCAAATGGAATGGGAGATGGTGCACACATGAGGATAACATCCATAGAAAACAAGTCCGGTAAAGAGGCCTCATCGGCAAAAAGTGTAGAAGTTTTAATTTCTACCGACTCATAGGAATCAACCAGTAATTCTAATGGTTCGATCACGGAAAACGAATATGGTGATGAAACAAATTCAATCTCAATTGACTTATCGTCGAAAGGAGATTGAATTTCGGTGGAGAGAGATTCACATTCGATGATAAATTCTTTGAAAAATTGAGGTGAAACACAAGTTTCCACCTCCTCGTTGTTTTGTGCATAAGAATTCATCTCATCGCAAAGTGCTCCAAGTCTCATTCCAGCACCATTTAGGCTTTCCAAACCTTGGGAGTAAAGAAGAAAAGTTTCTTCCAAAGTAGGCTTCCTCGGCTCAAGATCCTCGGACTACTCATTTGTTTGAAACTTGTCTTCGAAAGTATCAAAATAAGAATCGTCATTGGATTCGAATAATGAATCCAAATCAAGCTCCTAATAACGATTTTCATTCCGATAAATGTTTTCAAGTCTTTCAAACTCAAGAAAATCTTCAAAATGGAAATCTTGAAAACTATCCCCAAAGTAAGAATCATTAGAATGACTGCAATAACTATAATAGTAGGACATGATTACCTCGTTGTTTGCAGATGGAGAATCCGAGCAAGAAAGTGAGCAACCGCGAATCAAAGTTTCTTAGCGCGCAAAAAAGGTTAAAACAAAGAATACAAATACAAAAGGAAAAATACTACGACATAATAAAACAATTACTATCTAAAGCACACTCCCCGGCAACGGCGCCATTTGGTGACCGGGCGGAAAAAGTGTTTTCGTGTGAGGACACAATCGTTGTGTGTTTCGTCGCCGCGATACAAAAGAAACCTAATCTACTACTACACTTGACAAGCAAGCACAGCGGTAAGTCGGGTATCGTAAGAAATCCACAGGGAGTGATTAAATTTTAGATGTTAATTGTTTTAATTACTTCAGGAATAAAAATGGTGTAAAAGAAATAAGAAAAGGTGATGGTTGGGAATGGTGACAAAAGAAAAGGAATAAGTTACGCTAAACAAAAGTAAAGCGAGGATCGGGATCGCATACACACATTCACGGGCTAAACAACTACTAATTAGAATTTCGATTCAAAAACATTTAATCGATCATTTTCAATTAAGCATAAACATCACGCAATAAGGAATTTAAGCCAAAGTTGCGAGATTAAACATTTAATCAAAAATGGTCACACGCGGATTAAATTCGGATTATCGCTATAAATACTAACGTTGCGTTACAAAGAAAGTTAAACGCATAATAATCCGACTTTAATACGCGAGGTTTCAATTAAATGCAATTTTACACGAAACCCTAACTTTCGAGGTCCAAACCCGTAAATGGCGTAACGAAATCCTGACCCTATTTATCTAAGGGCAATACATGAATTAAACTAATTAACAAAGCAATAAACTAATTAAGTAAGAAATTAATTAATCTAGGCAAGAGATATAAATGACATCAATGGAAATAAATCAAGAAATCAACTATATTAATGGTAGGGGTAATGAAAATCCAACTTACAACACCCAAAAGTTGTCACACAAAATGAGGAAGAAGAAGATCTCCCAAAACCCACCAAACCCTAAGCTAAACTAACCTAAAAATCTGATTTTTCTATCTCAAAATGAGATGGATTGGTTTTATACAAAATATCCCATGGCAAACTTGTAATAAAAGGGAAGAAAACCCAAAATCTGGAGGGCCGAATCGATTTGGAAATGGTCCGAATCGATTCGAAAACAGGAGAAGTTCGAACTGCAATTCTGCAGCAATTCCGAATCGATTCGGTTTTGGGCCGAATCGATTCGCAAGTAGCAGGTCTGAATCTGCAGCTTTGTCCTGTTTTACGGAAAATGCCGCCATTTCTTCGTTATAGCTCGGAATGAGGTACGGTCGGAGGCTACGCGAAGATAACTCAGAGGACTAAAACATCCAAGAAGACATTGGGCCAAAAAACCAAAATATGAAATGACTAAAATGCCCTTGAATGTAACCTTGAGTGTACTTTTCAAGTCAAAACCATCCTAAAAATGCCATAACTCCATCATTACAACTCGGAATCATGCACCGTCGGCGGCCACGCGAAGAGAAATTAAAGGGATTCAACTTCCATGAAGAGCTCGGGATTCAAAACCGAATGCTGAAATTACTAAAATGCCCCCGAAGCTGCAAAAGTCGACGAAACATTTCCGAAAAGAGTCCGAACTTCATACTAGGCATCCAAATACCTACAAAAGCTCAATTAACCCCTCCAAAACATGTTAACATAGAAATTCGAGGTTGTCTGATTAACGAGCATAAGTATAGGGATTAAGATACCCAAGGGGGCTAATAAGGCGTAGGTTAACGGGTGAAATACGCAATATTTGCGTCGTATCAGTCACCGAATGCTTCCAGGGCCCGATTGACCAAAGTCAACTCCCCGAACCGGATCAAACTCTTTATAATGTTGAAGTACATATCTTAACCTTTCCAACGTCCTGCCCTATGTGCGATTCAGACTTACCATACAGACGAACGATCCGTTTGCGTCCAATGATTCCCCGTCCAATGGACCAATGGATGCTTCCGAGCCACATTTAACCCAAAGTCAACTCCCAAACTAGGTAGAGGTCTAAGGAATTTTTAAGGTCTCTGAATTACCTTTCCAACGGTCTTCCCTGTGCACGATTAGAATCAACGGTTTTCCCTCTGCGACCGATTTTTCGAAAAGGCCTGAAAGACACTGCCAAATGGTAGGTCCCAGACCCTGCCTATTGACAGTGTGCCTAAACGCACCTACTGATTGGAAGGACCGGGTCTATGCCGATTGACAATTCTCTGGGCCTATAAAAATGATCCCTTGACCGCATTACAAAAAAGAGCCCAGATCAGAAGCATATCACACTCAGCAAATCCAGAAAACCTCTCTCAAAGTCAATGTGATTTCCACTTCAAAATCCCTTTTCAACCTTCATTTTTCATCATCCTTTTCATCAAACTTGGTGAATTAATCACTCTCCATCATCATCCAAGTGTAATGGATGCTCTCCAACATTCAAGATCAAGCTCAAGATCTTCAAGAAGCTCCAATTTTCTCAATTCTCTCCTTAAATTCTCATAAATTCGTATTAACTTGTTTTATTACTTAGCACTTTTGTTCTCTCGTCTCACATATCCTACTAAAATTTTTATTTAGTATTATTGTACATCTCTTATTTCATACAAATAAAAAATCAAAAAATAAGAAAAAGAGGGGTTGTTCATAAATTCCAAACGGGAATTATCACACTTTTCTTACACTTTTTTCACAATAAAAACACTTTTTCTACACACGCAAATAAAAGAAGTCCCCGGTTGGATTTATGGGATAAACCCCACCCCTCGTTTGTATGCGAACTACGTGGACTTTGATGCCTCTATAGGCTACGTAGGCGTCTCGGGATAAAATCCGAGATTCGAGTCCTATTTTTACTTTTTCTCTCATCTTCTATTCTATTTAAATTCAATCCTCATAGATTACATATAGATACATATTTGTCCTTAGTGGCGTATTATTCCACATGCATTGTCGTTCCATCGTAACGATCAACGTAAGGATAATAATGTAAATCCTATTTTCTAATATTTTTATACCTTCCTACGGATGACTCGCTTTACCTCTTCCATGGTACAAGTCGATAATTCATATCTCCACTATATATACACATGCACACATATCACGGGGAAAATAAAGAAAAATATCAAAAACCCATGAGAGAACGAAAGGGCGAAATGGGTGCCTAACACCTTCCCATTTCGTAAATTAGCCTTCGGACCCTTTTTGAATCATTTTGGTTTTGTATGCATCAGTATGTGTTTGGATGTTGTACTTCGGGATGACTCCCTTTCTTTTGTCTGTTTTGAGTAAAATAGACTGACGACTCCATCTCTTTACATTTTTCACCTCCCCCAAATGACATCGGCCGAAGCGCTCCCGAGAGGGACGTGCGGGACCTAGGATCCTCCCTCATGCCGCTCGCCTTCTGAGAGGATCGGGGATGGATACAGTGGCGAATCTACTGGGGACAATATGAGGGTTAGACTCTATTTACATGGGTGTTATATTTGTTTATATTTTCCCCCTATTTGCATGTTCCCCTTTATTACTCATGTGAACCCCATTCTTATGCTTCTATTCACACACTTGTAGAAAATTCTCCATGTACACTTCGCACCACGTGCACCTAGGGTCACATATATTCATATGTTGCATGCATCACCCATCCATACTTGGTGTACCATTGGTACTTGTACTTTGCTCCCTGTTTGGCATAATCAAGAAATACATTCGCATAAGATACTAATAAGAGAATCATGCATGATTCACATGACATCACCAAAGAGCATTGTGGTTGACCAAATTTTACCTAATAACTAGAGGGTCACTTTGTGATGGGCATTGGTCCGCTAGGGCGCAGTTAGTCTAAGCAATATGACTCTCACCTTCCATTGGCCAAGTACCTTCGACCTCTATCGAACGGTTCCCCCGCATTGTACTGCTTGACCGAAGTCATGACGGGAGGTATATCGCAGGGAACTCATTCATGTACACCGAGTATATCGAATTCGCTCTCATACGTACCCACGAGGTATATAGTGAGGCAATTTATGTACACTCGGGTATATCAAACGACTTGTCTACACGTACCGCAAGACGTATATCATGGAAATCACGCCAAAGGGGAACCCTTTACGATTCACCCAACCCACTGCATATCGACATATAGGTGTCAAGCCTAGGACACACATATAAGATTGACGGTTTCAACCCGAAACTCTGCCAAAATTCTGGGTCGGAATGCTGCCCGAATTCTCGCACATTTTTAAAACAGGACCCTGTCCGTGAGCCTGGTCACAAGTCCAGGCATAGCTTTGCATATATTACAAACCCAATTTTTTCAGGCTCGGGTCCCATTCGGCATTTCATTTTGCATTTAGAAGAATTAATACAAGTGAAAACATAATAATTGTAATAATCATACTGAGACTGTCTCTCCTTTGTTAATAAAAAAATCCAAAAAAAAAAATCTCCTCTCTTTATCAAAAAGCCAAAAATATTTTGTCTTCCAATCTCAAAAAGAAAAAAGAAAAAAATGTCAAAAATAATTTCATCCTTTTTTTGTCAAAATAAATCCCAATTCTGCGCCTTCTAAGGTCGATCGCAAGCCCTTGTCCTGGCTCCTTATTGGCTTCGATCTTCAGTCAAATCACCCCGAAGTTTCGTCCGTTCCCTTGTTACTTTATTCAACTCCAGTATCCATCCACTTTCCATGGAGAACACATATCAAGTCCTCATTGTGCAGCCAGATTTGACAGTAGTCCTAGCTCAGCTTGTGACCAAGATTGGCAACATCAAAATTGAGGTCCGAGAGATGCAACAAAACCAGGTTCCTCTTCCTCAAGTGTAATGCCCCGTATTTTTGGCGATATTTATTTTTGGGATTAATTAATTAAATGAGAATTAATTAGGAATTAATCCGGATAAAATACTAGCGAGATGTGAGTTAGTATTTGACTATATTGAGTATATATGATGATATATGAATATTGAATTATGAAAATTGTCGTGAGATTGATATACGACAATTTGGACATTTTATTGGGACGCGTGAGACAGTCGCGTCAGGATATAATTATTTTAATTATAAAAGTGAAATTAAATTCTATTAACAGTATCGTCGTTTTGAGTGCGCCAACGCGTCTGGAAGGGTCGAGATAGTCAGAAAACACTAACCGGGGGTTTAGTTTGGGTTCCGGGGTATTTTTAGGCCATACCGGCAACATATAGGGGTAGTTTGGTAATTTTGCATTTTTGAGAATTAAAAGTGACGAAAATTAGAAAATTATATCTGATGTGGATTTGACCCACTAAACCACTAACCAACTCATTTTAACCTAATAGGCTACGTAGGTTATTAGAATTAGGTTTCTAATTTTTCCCAAAACAAACCCTAGCCACCATAGCCATTGGAGAAGGAAGCTTAGAGAGGGAGAGAAAGAGGATAATTCTGCAGAGAGAGAGAGAAGGCAATTCATACTTCAAGATTCATCCTCAAATCCATAGAAAGATTAGAGGCAAGTGGTTTAATTACAATTGATTTAATGCTATGCTTTTCCATGTTTAAGAATTATCGAAATTGATCTTGGAAGATGATATAGACCTATGAATTGGGAGTTAAAAACTATGAATTGTGTTAGGGACTGCATGTAGTAACAATCTGGACGAATTATGAATTCAAAATTATGACCCTTGATGATTTAAAAACGTATTTAAGAAGAGGTTTATGAATGTTCTTGAAAGAATTAGAAAACTAGGATTCTTGATGAAGATTGATCCATATATAGCCCTTGGTTGATGAATTATTGGTTTTAGAACGTTATTAATGTTGTAGGGTGGTTGTATGATGATACCATAACGTTATATTAGAGATTCATTCATTAAAAGTATGTTTTGGGATGATTTTAAAACTGCAAAACGAAGCAGTCCGTAGCCATACCTGGTGCATTCGATCGATCGATGTTCATCAGTCGATCGATCGACCACCATCGATCGATCGAAGGAAAAGGTCGATCGATCGACCTTCCCAGAATGAGTAAAGTTTTTCCCCTATTTAAATTTTAATGGTAGTAACCCTTGGGAAATGTTATTGGAGACCTTATGAATACCCTTAAACTTAAGGAAGACCAGTAGGCATGATTATGAAACTTGGACCTTAATTAGAATTCAATTTGAGGAATTATTCCAAATTAATGAAATTCGATAAGTGAGATAATATTTGGGATAAAAGTGTAAATTTGAATAATTTGATGAAATGAGGTTTGGGCAGAAGTAAAGACCTTAGGAATAAAGATGTTATATGTGGGAATAATAGGAACTTAATAATCTATTTGAGATAGGTTTTAAGTATAAGAAACTACGACGTGAGACGTGTCGACAATTTAACTTTTATATTATCGGGAGACTTAAAATATATAATTTGGAATAATGGTATAAGGATGTAGAGTATACCTTTATTAATATTATGATATCTAAGATGTGTGAATGCTTAGCATATAATTTTATGTGTATGACATACCTACCATACTTGCTATCACGGGAGGTTTACGTTCGCTTAGGGCCTTCTTATCCTTGTGTTTCCCGGATTTAGATTGGTTACCTCGATGAACATAGGTCAAAGAAGGACTTATTGGGATGTTAATAAGTTTGCTGATCATGGGAGCGTAGGTATGTGCGTGACCCATGTGATGTGACTGTGTTCTCCTCCATTGTTTGTGATGTTGTTATCTGAGAATGATTCCTGAGAGATTTGGAATGCGTGATCCTTATGTACGTGATGTACCGGGATAGATAGCAGAGTATGTGTGCACCACAGCTTAGTCTCGGGGTGCGTGTATTGTATATTTATGATGCGAATAATATACGGTTATATGAAAAGGAAGATGCTTTGTTAAATTATGTGTGTAGTTATTGTAACGTGATGAAAAGATAAAAGGGGACAGATATCAATAAATGGTTTTATTACTAATTGGGAATCTGAGAATTAAAGTAGAACTCTCTATTTAATTGTTAAGGTTGGAACTAAAATGTGAACCGAGTAGAATTGTTAGAAATCCTTTTGAACTAGATAGTTAGGGGAAAACACATGAATGGGTACAGGAACGTTAGGAGTGCACAGTTAGACGAGAGGTGAGTATCTCATGTGAGAGCACGTCCTAACATGTATTTTGCATTTATTGTTTTAATTGTTATTAAAGCACTTGTTGTTTTCAAAATACTCTCCACTTTCGGGCTCTGGCTCGTTTGCTTTCAAATCTATTTTTTTTGTAAAAACCATTTTAGGTGCCCAGCCACAAGAACACCATGCTTAGGATCCTCATACAGGTGACGAGCTGTAGCTGTTTGTGGAAGTTACAGGGATTTGCTTTTAGACGCTTCTATCATTTGGATTCCATGTTCAGTATTCCTCAGTTGTAGGGCATGTTGCCCAAATTCTATTAGAGACATTTCCATTTCAGTTTTTCAGACTTTGGCATGTATTAATTCATTATTCAGTATTTCGTTACTTATTTCAGTTGTGGGATTTGTTGTGAGGAGTTTTTCCTCCGGATTTATTTATATCATGTGATGGTTATTCTATTATTTAGTTATGGTGAATGGTGATATTATTCTTGCTTTAAATCTTTTACTGCATGTTAATCTTACTTTAATTAAAATTTGACAACTTACTTTTTAAATACTAGGTGGTTAGTAATAATAAAATTATTTCGACAGTGATGCTATTAACTGAGCCAACTTGGCATTTTGATTTAATTTAATAAAGGAGTAGCTACCCGGTATTTAATTAGTCGGGGTGTCACAGGAGATCCCGATGCCCTATTTCCTCGCGCTATGGGTCCACCCAAGCCTATCTGGGTTCCCAAAAAGTATCAGCACGTTCCACGTGCCCCTCCGACTAATGGGCAGCCAACTACCCGGCTTTCGATGCCAAATCTTGCCCAGTATGGGGCTAACTTGCCTACGATCATTGATCCGAAGAAAGTAGAGCTGAAAAAAGTTAAATAGGACCTCAAGATGCCCATTAGGAAGTTTGACCAAGTCAAAATCTTGGAGAATTACATAGACTACACCAACACGTCTCCTTATCCTAAATCCAGGTTACTCTAGAGGTTCAAGTTTCCAAATATCAAGAGATTCGGAGGAAGTGGACCCTCATTGTTCATCTTCGCAGCTATCACCATTCCATGAATCTACTAGGGTCTTCAGAATAAGTGATGGCCCAAATGTTTCAGCTAACTTTGAAGGATAGCACCCTCCGATGGTTTTTTTCTCTCGAAGAGTCTAGAATCCATAGATGGGAGGATGTAGCCTGAGAATTCATGTAGCAGTACAAATACAACGAAGATCTTGAGGTCACCTGCGGTGATTTATAGCTCCTCAAACAGAACTTTGGGGAATTAATCAATAACTTCATAGCCCAATGGAGGTAAAAAGCAATAAACATGGCCAATCGGCCTTCCGAAGAAGAACAAGTCAGCATAGTGAAGAAGAACTTCTTACCCATATTTGAGAAATGATGGGAGGATAATACTATCCCCATTTTTGATCTCTTAGAGAAGCATGAGTAGAAATTGAGGAAGGTCTTGCTAAAACAGATGTCGAACCGAAGAAGGTGTTTGAAAAGTTCACCCCCATGAAATATGATAAGCCTACCAGTGTTGTAGTCTCAACCATCAACAACATCTCTTAACCAACCACCTCATGGGCATCGAAAAGCCTCCATGTCCCAATCCGAAAGGAATACACCGAGATCCATGATCCTATCTCCAAAGTCTATCAAGCCATGCTAAGTCGAAACCATATCAAACCCTTGGATCCTCGTCCTTTGCCAAATCCACTCCCAAGAAACTTCAAGGCAGATGCCTATTGCACCTTTCACCCATCAGCTGGCCATACCACTGACCAATGCTTTCACCTCTGAAACATAATCCAAGGTCTAATTGACCGGGGTACCATCGTCCCACCAGCCAATCCTAAGCCAAACACTACTCACAACCCACTGCCAAATCATTCCAATGCCATCTTTTTAGAAGAGAACCCAAAATTTGATCCCTCAACTAAAATCAAACCCATATATTCTCCTAAACCTCTCAAAATTTGCCCATATCTCCTCCTACACCCTGCTAGTCTCGCTGATCAGACACTGTCACTCCTTACCAGAGCATGCATTGCCGTCCGTATCCATTCCTAAAATGGAAGTATGGAATTATCAGAAGTATTGAACCAAATACTAAAGTTTGAGCTAAAATTTCCTTCACAGATGATCATTGATTGCCAAAGGTTCGGTACGCTGTTCTTGGAAGCACAAAAATGGGCCCGAGAGTCAGATATTTGGGTAGTACCGACCGATGAAGTCAGTCTGGATGATGTTGTCCAGATTATGGTAGAATTATTCCAACAAACCAACAACATTTACAATATCACCAAGTTATTCGATGCTTTAAAGCGCTATAAGGGCGCTTGGTCCCTTCACCCTTACACATCCCCACTGATTGGGAAGACCTATATGAAGAAGCCGCTGAAGTTGTGGATTGTATCGACTTTACGTGGAAAGACAGAATTGTTGCCATTGGATGGGGGGGAAGAATTTGAAGATTCGAATGAAGAGCAAGATTCAGAGAAAACTGGCCCGGTAGCCGACATTAGTGGGATGATATCATTTGAAGAACTTCTTAGAGAAATAAACAAGGTGGAGGAACAACCTAAGGATGACAAGGAAACGGGATTTATGTTCTTCCTTTCATCAGTAAATCACATGACCAGATCAGGGAGGCATTACCAGATCTCAAGATCATTACCAGCCAATGACAAGGGGAAGGGCGTGGAAAACCTTCCTATAACAGAGAGGATCCTCGAGGAGAGCAAGATCTTCGATCAACTAAAGAAAACTCAAGCTAACATCACTTTATAGGGGCTTTTCATGTCTTCTCAGCTGCACAGAAATGCTTTAATCAAGTTTCTCACTGGACCCATAGTTCCTCCTTCTACCACACCAGAAGAAGCGATAAATTTGGTCGGATCCTTGACCTCTACCCGAATATTATCCTTTTTCGAAGAAGAAATCCCCAAGAGTGGGCCAAACCACAATCATGCACTCAACATCTCTGTCAAAGTTACGGGGAAGGTCGTGCCACTCTCTCTTGTCGATAATGGATCCGCCTTGAATGTATGCCCACTGAGAACCTTCAAATGTTTAGGAATAAAAGAAAGTGACCCCACTCCAACCTTCGCTGATGTGAATGCCTACGATAATACCCATCAGGAGGTGATGGGATCCATAAAGCTTATAATAGGGATTGGCCCTATAAACCCTATCATCGAATTTCAAGTTATTAACATCCCAACTTGTTTCAATCTGTTGCTAGGATGACCTTTGCTCCGCAGTATCAAGGGTGTGTCTTCCTCACTCCATCATAATTGAATTTATTTTTTGACAGATGAGTCATCACCATTTTGGCCGATGATGATAATGCCGAGGGTGCAAGTACCAGTAGTCCCATTCTTGAGATATAACATGGGTCAAATGATATGCTCCTATTAGGATTTCAAGTTGAACCACTCCTACTCCCGACATGGGATGACTTCAAAGAAAGCGTTAGTCCAGAATACGACCCTCATGGCAACATCAATGTGATTCAAATGTTCAGAAACATGCACTTCATGCTCGGACTGGGCCTAGGATAAAGACAACAAGGGATACTCGAGCTGATTGAACTGAAGAAGGTTTTGCCTCCTTGTGGTTTGGGCTATCAACCATCAGAACAAGAGCTCAGAATGATCCGCCAGTCTCGAACAAAGAGAGGACTAGACTGCGTTCAGACTATCCCAGGTTATTCCATTAATGGACGATTCATCAAAGAGGGTGAAGAATTCCCCTTTTGTGTCTTTCCCGAACCATGGTATGACCATACAGATAAGAAAATGAAGCTCGAAATGGAGATCTTTTTCCAAGGCAGCTACCCATGGGCCGAGAGTTCCAAACAACATGTACAACCGTTCATCAAAGATACCGAAGAGACCGAGAAAAGTGACTCCAAAGATTCCTCCAACTTACAAACACTGGGGTTAACACTCTGCATGGTTCACTCAGGCATTACATCACCGGATCCGTCCCAACTGATTAAAGCTGCTGATACACCTCTCCTCAACTGGCATGCTGCGCCAGTTTTACCTGCTAAAACCTCCCCTAATCCTAATGTTTACCCCATTTCTTCTTCTGTTATCCATCATTATTCAAATGTAATTGATTCCTCCTTTGATGAGGTTCTTAATGCTGTTTTTCCTATCAATAAAATAAACGAAGATTTTGAGTATCTTGTTGTGCCTTACATTAACTGTTTGGATTCTAATCAAACTTTTGATTATGATGATTTTGTAAATGCACAATATTTGACTGATCTTAATAAGGTTAATAATAAACAACATAACTGTGGGTACCTCGATTTGTCATCACGGGCCCAGGCGAGTAGCCCAATAGCAACGACCTAAAGCTCGGGCTCTTCGCATCTCAACTAAATCGAGTTATGACTTAGTATACTCATAAAATATCGTAAGGAGATATTCTAGGAGTAGAAGATGGACGTGGGGAAGTCCAACACCCCCACTCCCCAAGAACGAACATGTATATAACAAACCCTAAGACTGAGGCAAAAGGCATGCATGATATTCTTTGTAAAACACTCCCCGAAGTTTATAGGAATAATATTAAGAGCACTACCGTGGACGTAGGCATTCTTACTGAACTACGTAAATACTGTGTTGTATGATTTGCATTTTTTATTCTCTATTCTCTTTGGTGATTGCTCTTTCTCATTAATTTATGTTGAATATAATGGTCACCATAATTGGCGCCGTCTGTGGGAAATGTTTATCTCCCTTAAGAAAGCCCTCACCAACTATAAAGCTAGAATGTCCAGTCACAGTAGCAATGACCCTCAGGAAGGGGATATCCAAGAATAGCCTGCCCTTCACGGGATCAGATCTGAAGTTCGGCGTTCAGATCAGAGGGCTCGCCCGGAGAGGCCAGCCTCAGAGGAGATCCAGGGACCAGCGAGATCCACACAAATCTCCAGATTGATTGATGCCTATGAGGCAAGGCTCCAAGAGGAAAAGGAGTTCACTCGTAAGAAAGAGGTTGAGAATGCTTGCCTCAAAAGGAATTTAGAGAGGTTGAAGAAAGAACTCCATCGCAGCACTAGGTGACATCCATACCGCACTCCTAGCCCTCAGGCGAGTAAGTCTCGTAGCCGAGGAAGGAGCCCCAGATGCGGATCCCAAAGAAGTGAGAAGCTAGAGTCAGATGATAACTTGCTCAAGTAATAACGATCAGCTCGCCATTACAGGAGCCCAGCTCCAGGTGATGAGGATATACGAAATTTGGTCCGAAGAGAAGTAAACCAACACCCAACACATCGGGGTGCCAGATCAACTAGGGAGTATGCTCGACGAGCTCTTAAGACTAAGATGAAATCCCCATTTTCAAGGGAGATAGAAGAAGAAGCCCCCAAGAAATTTTCTATTACGAGATTGAAGATCTATGATGAAAACACTGACCCTATTGATCACGTTAGGCAGTACAGGTAGGCCATAACTCTCTAGAACCATCGAGATGCACTAATGTGTCAGATTTTCCCCTCGAGCCTACACGACGTGACCCAAAAGTGGTTTGAGAGGCTCCCTCATAGGTCTATCAGGAGCTTTGAGTCCCTTGCCGGGTTATTTATGGATCTCTTCATTACCAGCAGATCCCATCCTAAGAGGATGGATGCTCTGCTAACAATGAAGAAGACGCCACAGGAGAGCCTCTGGGACTATGCAAAGAGGTACTGGGAATTGTTCAATAAGGTCGAGGACTGCTCGGAATAGGTAGCAGTGGCCTCTTTCAAGATCTGCCTACCCAACTCTTGCCTTATGAACCAATCACTAACAAGGAAGGAGGCCATAACCATAGATGACCTGATGGCTAGCATCGAGAAATACGCCAAAATGGAGGATGTGACCCGCTTTAGCACAGGGGAAAATGGTCGAACTAAGCTCGCTGCCAAGGGCAACGACAAGATTAAAAACTAGAAGAAATGAGGCAAGAACGGGGGAAAGAATGGCTCTAAGAATGGAAGCAAGAACGATGCCTCAAAATCATTTCAGGCAGTGAATACTATCTTCAAAGAACCAATCTACAAGATCCTTGCTAAGATCAAAGACGAGCCATTTGTTAAGTGGCTCAGAAAGATGGGAGGAGATCCCTCAAAGAGAAATAACGCACTGAGATGCACTTTTCATAAGGAGGGACGACAAAAGGCTGAGCATTTCAAGGCTCTTAAGTCTCACCTCGAAGACTGGCCTAGATTGGGCACCTGAACAAGTTTATGGAGAAGAAGGCCGAGAAAATTGCTGTTAATGGAGACACAAGGCCCGACAATGTACTCGAGGACGATGCTAGCCATGAATTTTGCAATAATTCATGAGGCATCTGATATGAAGAAGATTCAAGGGAATTCAGCTCGGATGGAAGTAAAAAAGCTTACGGTAGTAATGAAAGCTTTTCAAATCGATCTAGCAAAAACACAGTCTGGAAAGCGTCGGCGAGCAGATGACGTCGACTACAATAAAAACTTTGTATTCACGGATGAAGACTTAGTGGGAGTAAGAACCCCACATCATGACACCTTGATCATTACACTCCGGATAGCAAACTATGACGTCCACAAGTTACTCGTCGACCAGGGAAGCTCATTCGAGTTAATGTATCTCGACCTCTTCACAAAGTTAAAGGTGAGCGTTGCCGACTTGAAGTAAGCCACCGTTCCTCTAGTTGGATTTTCTGGAAAAGTGACTATTCCATTGGGAAAGATCGTGCTACCGATAAGGATAGGAAGTGTCTCCAAGATGATCGAGTTTCTGGTGGTCGACATCGACTCGCCATATCAAGCTGTCCTCGGTAGGGGGTGGCTACATAAAATCAAGGCAGTCCCTTCGACCAACCATTAAAAACTCCAGTACGTGACTGAGCGAGGAGTAATGTCAATCCATGGAGATCAAGCGATGGCAAGAAGGTGCTTCACAGTGGCCATTCACCTAAAACCAGAAAAGAAGGTTGATAAGGACAAAGAGAAGATCGAGCAGGAAGAAGCTTTGATGCCTTCAAAATAGAATGTAAAGTATGAGAGACCCGGGGTAGATGAGACTAGGCTCCTCCCCTCCGATTGGCTCGTTGAAAACCTAGAAGAGATCACAACTGGTGGGAGAAAGAAAGACAAGATGTTCTTAATTGGAGCTTCTCTCACAGATCAATAAAAGAAGGAATTGACAGTATTATTGAGAGGTAATCTAGACGTTTTTGCACAGGAACCGTACGAGTTGCCTGGAATTGATCCCAGTGTGGGTTGTCATGGCCTATCGCGCAGAAGGAACAACAAACTATGCTCGAGAAGGCCAAAGCTATAGAAAAGGAAGTAAAGAAGCTACTGGATGCAAAGGTATGCCTTTTGGGCTCAAGAATGCTACAAAGTTGTGCCTTTTGGGCTCAAGAATGCGGGAGTAACCAACCAGCAGTTGGTCGCCAAGATGTTCAACGACAAAATGGGAGATATCATGGCAGTATACATTGATGATATGCTCGTGAAGAGAAAGGGAAAAGAGGACCATCTCTCAGACCTATCAAATACCTTCGAGATCCTCAGAAAATACCGAATGAAACTCAATGTAAGTAAGTGTTCTTTCGGTGTCCAGTCAGGAAAATTCCTCGGATATTTGGTTAGAAAGAGAGGCATTAAGGCCAACCCATACCAGATCGAAGTGATAAACAGGGTTCAACACCCTCACACGATATGAGATGTATAGAAGCTCACATGCATGCTCGCCGCTTTGAACCATTTCATCTCAAAGTCCTCTGAGAAATGTAAGCCGTTCTTCTAGCTCTTGAAAGGAAACAAGATAGTAGAATGGAATCAAAATTTCTCGTAAGCATTGGAAGATCTCAAGGCTTACCTTTTCTTACCACCTCTGCTCGTTATACCTCAAGAATATGATCCCCTGTAGTTATACCTCGCCGTCTCCAGTCACGTCACCAGTTCTAAATTAGTGTGCAAAAAAGCAGGAGTCCAACACCCACTTTACTATGCTAGTAAGACCTTATTGGACGCTGAGCAACGCTAACTACCACTAAAGAAGCTCGCTTTTGCACTAGTGATATCTTCGAGGAAGCTGAAGCACTACTTCGAAGCTCATACTATCATCATCCTCACATCACAACCCCTTAAAGCAGTTCTGTAGAAAGCGGATTTGTCTGGTCGACAGTTCAAATGGTCAGTCGAGCTCGGAAGATTCGACATCCAATTTTAACCCAAAAATGCAATCAAGGGGAAGGTCCTTGCCGATTTCATCGCAGAATTCACAGGCGAACAACCTTGCGACCATCTTCAACCAATGAAGAAAATGGAAGATCACCCATCAGAAGGAGTCTAGCGACTGTTTGTTGATGGAGCCTCCAACTCAACGGGGGAAGGAGTAGGCATAATGATCGTTAATCCAGAAGACAAAATCCTCGAGCAAGGAATCAAACTTGGATTTGAAGCCTCCAACAATGAGGTAGAATACGAAGCTTTAATAATCGTCTTGCAGAAGGCACAGATGTTGGGGGTAAAGCAACTCTAGGTATTCGGCGACTCACAATTGGTCTCCAACCGGATAAGTGGGGAATTCAACGCAAGAGACGAAAGAATGGAAGCCTACCTCGCCTTGGCGAGGGAGCTAATGTCCAGCTTTGAGGAAGTCAGTATCCAATAGTTTCCCAAAGAATAGAATAGCCATGTCGACGTATGTAATACCCCGTACTTTTGACTATATTTATTTTGAGGATTAATTAATTAAATGCGTATTAATTGATAATTAATCCGGGTTATAAATACTAATGTGATGCGAATTGGTATTTGATTATGTGCATATATGATTATATATGTACTTGGTATTATAAAATTTGTCGTGAGATTTAGATACGGCATTTTAGAAATTTTGTTGAGACGCGTGGGACCGCCGCGTCACAGTATAATATTTTGATAATAAAAGTGAATTTAAAATCTATAATCCGTATGGTCATTTTGAGTGCGCCAACGCGTCCGAAAGGGTCGAGATAGTCAGAAAACACTAGCCGGGGGTATAGTTTGGGTCCCGGGGTATTTTTAGGCCATACCGGTAACTTAAAGGGTATTTTGGTAATTTTACATTTTTAGGAATTAAAAGTGACGAAAATTAGAGATGTAAATCTGATGTGGATTAAACCCATTAAGCCCATTAACCAACCCATATTAACCTAGAAGGCTACGGAGGTTGTCATTTAGGTTTTCTAAGTTTCCCCAAATCAAAACCCTAGCCACCTTAAGCCACCATTGGAGAAGAGCTTGGAGAGAGAGGAATTTCTGCAGAAAACTTCATCTAATCTACCCCAAACTCAGAGACAACCAAGGCAAGTGACTTTATTCCATTTAATTTCTGAGAATGTCTTTTCCATGTTAGAAAATTCGGATTTATGGTTTGTTCTTGATAAAATATGAAAACCCATGTAGTCTAGATCATAAAACTTGAGGAATTTGAGAAGGATTACATGTAGAATAGTTTGGAGACAATTAATCTGATGTTAATACATGTTTGGGTGAAAGAAAAACGAATTAAATTCTGGAATTTGATGTTGATATATATATCTAGGGTTCATGTTCTTGATGATATTGGGGAAAAGTATAAAATCTTGGGATTTAATGATGTTTAGGATGCCTTATTGCCTTAAAAGACGTTAGTTTTATGACCTAAACATGTTTTAGTATGATTAGAGGACTTAAATCATTGTTATAATGAACTTGGGAGAAGGATTGAAGTGATAAAAATGGTGAAAAAACGAATTGGGGAAATTCTGGGCCGAAACTGGTAGCTCGTTAGAAGCAGCCCCCAGGTCGTTCGAACGAACTCGTTCGAACGAGCTTCTAACGAGTTGACCAGTCGTTATTAACAAATAGGAATTTTCGTTTGATATCTCGTTCGAACGAGATATCGTTAGAAGGGTCAGTTCGTTCGAACGAACTGGGATCTCGTTCGAACAGCCTCGTTCGAACGAGACTTCTAACGACCTGACAGTCCAAACTCGTTCGAAGTCTCGTTCGAACGAGACTTCTAACGAGTTGACAGTTTGATCCTTTTTGGACTGTTTTGATTTTTAGAGTCCCGTAAACTTGTTCGAGGATATAGAAGACCTTCCTTTATTGATGTGAGGATAGATTTGGGACTTTTGGGTTATTGAGAGGAGTATTATACACTAGAGTTATATTCAATGAACCATTTGGGTTGAGACGTGAGTGCCTACTACGATGTGAGGATGAATTATGGCGCGTATAATTACAAACCGGAATAGTAAGAATTGTGATAATTATAGTTAGTACAAGAATGCGATATGTACTACGATTAAAATATGGTATTACTAAGATGTGTGTTTACTTAGTATTAGTATATGGATTGTGTGTATGACATACCTACCATACTTGCTATCACGGGAGGTTTGCGTTCGCTTAGGACCCTCTAATCCTTGTGTGCCTACGGGGGGGATATAGACTGGTACCTTGATGAACATAGGTCATAGAAAGACTTATTGTGATATTAATAAGTCCGCTGACCATGGGAGCGTAGGTATGTGCGTGACCCATGTGATGGTGACTGTGTTCGCCTCCATTATTTGTGATGTTATCGGTAAACTATTCCTGAGAAATTCGTAATATGTAATCCTTATGTACGTGATGTACCGGGATGGATAGCAGAGTATGTGTGCACCATAGCTTAGATTGCGGGGCGCTTGTATCGTATATCTATGATGTGAATAAAATACATTAAATTAATGGGAATCCTCATGTTATTGTTGTAAAAATATTACGGTATTATTTCGAGTTATATAATGAGTTAACTGATAGTTATATCAATGCTATATTTAGTAACTGAGTTCACGTTAAATCACTATTTAATTACGAACGTTGTTATGTTAAATGGATCTGAGTAATATGGGTAGAACCTTTGGCAGTCTAGCTAGTTATGTAGTCACTTAGCTAGTTGTATGGATAGATATAGACGGGTACTTGCGTTAGGAGTGCACAGTTAGACGAGGGGTGAGAATATAATGTGAGTGCACGTCCTAACATGTACTTTGCATTTAATGTTTTAAATGTTTTTAAAGCACTTGCAGGGTTTTAAAATATAACTCCACATTCGGGCTCTGACCCGTTTTCTTTTCAAATCTTTTCTCTTTGTAAAACCATTTTAGGTGCCCAGCCACAAGGACACCAAGCATAGGATACTCATTCAGGTGCCGAGCTGTAGCTGCTTGTGGAAGCTACAGGGATTTGCATGTAGACGCTTCTATCTCTTTGGATTCCATAGTCACTACCTATCAGTTGTAGGGCATGTTGCCCATTTCTTTAAAGACATCTTTTACATTTCAGTTTTCAGACTTTAGCATGTATTGTTTCAGTTTATTTATTTCAGTTATGGGATTATAGTGAGGGGTTTCCTCCAGACTTTAATTACTCTATTGTGATGGTTATTCATTTTACTTCAGTATGGTGAATGGTGTTATCTATTTCTTCATTACATTTGTTGCATGTTAATCAGACTTAAATTAAAATTTGGCAACTTGCTTTTTAAATACTAGGTGGTTAGAAATAATAAAATGTTTTCGACAGTGATGCTATTAACTGAGCCAACTTGGCATTTTGAATTAATTTTATAAAGGAGTAGTTACCCGGTATTTAATTAGTCGGGGTGTCACAGGTGGTATCAGAGCATCAGGTTCTAGTGTCCTTTAGGATCTGTACAGCTATTATGTTTCTGCTACGTTTCTTTGATATAGAGCCCTATATTTTAGGACTGTTGTACTCTTTTTGTGTATGCTTCGTTCTTCAGCTATTTTAAGTTTATAAACTGCGGACTTATAAACTTTGTTCTTATTTTAGATGCCTCCACGACGTGCACGACGAGTTCCCAGGAATGCAATGCCCGAACCCCAGCCCGCTCCAGTTCAGGGTATGATGAACGCTGCTGAGGTTGCTGCTATAGTAGCCCAAGCCGCGATTGCCGTGATTCAGCAGGCACCGCCTCAGGCGCCGGTTGTCGCGCCAGCACAGGTTAATGCATTCCCGTCTGCTTGGGAGCGTGTACGTGACGCTTTTCAGAAAGCGCATCCGCCAGATTTTGCAGGTAGCTCAGACGTGGTAGTCTCGAGCCAATGGAGGAAGGACATATAGAGGCATTTGAGGATGCATGAGTGCACAGATGTTCAGAAACAGGTGCTAGCTACTTTCAAGCTAGTGGGATCTGCATTACAGTGGTGGGAGTCTATTACCACCGCGGAGGAGAGGGATACCCTCACGATTCAGGAGTTCTGGGTGCGGTTCGACAGCAAGTACTTTCCGTCCGCAGTTCATACAGAGATGAGGAGGAAGCTGATGAGTTTGAAGCAGGAGGGCAAGACGGTGGCCGAGTATGAGGCCGAGTTCACTAACATGTTGAATATCGTACCAGACGAGATTCCAACAGAGAAGAAGAAGATAGAGAAGTTCACCGATGGGTTGAATTGGAGGATCCTTCAGCATCTGCTAGGGAACCTATCGTTGGCCACGTATTCTGATGTGGTTAACGCTGCATTATTGCACTGCCAGGACCACCGTTTTCATATGGCCGAGGGCAAGCGGTCGGGGGAGTCTAGACATCAGGGCAGGACTAGAGGACATGGTGCCAACGGGGCACAAACCGGTCAGGGGCAGAGACAGAATGAGCAGGGTACCCAACAGGGGGATAATAAGAGATTCTGGTCAGGGAACTACAGGCAGGGACAGGGAGGTTTCCGTCAGGGCCATCAGGGTCCAAACGGCCATCAGGGCCAGCAGGGGCAGAATGGGCAGCAGTTTCATCAGGGCCAGCAGGGCCAAGGGAGGAATGGTAACGACCACCAGGGCCGGGGACAGCAGGGGCAGAGGGGAGGGAACTTCCCAGGAAAGTGCTTTACTTGTGGAAAGACTGGCCATAAGAAGCAGGATTGTCCTGATAGGGGCAGGGCCCCACAGCAACAGCAGCAGGGTGCTCGCCAGGAGCCACAGAGACCTATATTTCCCGCCGCTCTTCCCGCACCGCCACAGATGGCAGCATTGCCACCCATCCCAGCAGTCCCAGCTCAGCAGGGGCAGCTACAGTATGGACGTGTCTACAACGTTCACCAGGCTGCAGTTCCACAGGCACCGCCCGCAATCGAGGGTACGTTTCCTATCCATGGCACTATGGGTCGGGTGTTATTTGATACGGGTGCTACACATTGTTTCATAGCTACACACTTCGCGAAAGCTTTAGGATTGTTAGCTACGGCAGAGAGCACAGTGACGTGTGTCGACTCACCATTAGGGAGTGGGTCACTTATTTTCTTTATATGCCGGGGAGTGGGGGTAGAGATTGGTGGTTTGGTGTTGCCTGCAGATATGTTAGTGTTAGACATGCATGTTCACGATGTGATCATCGGTATGGATTGGCTCGTAGCATATAGGGCCATGATTGATTGCTTCAGCGGGAGCATTGTTTTTGCCATTCTGGGGCAAGAGATGTTTATAGTGGCGATGCCTCGCCCAGAGGGAGGATCGACCGCTCATCTGTATTACATAGAGGAGGATACCTCTAAGGAGGTTGTTATTCCCTTAGATTCGATCCCGGTTGTCAGGGAGTATTCAGATGTGTTTCAGGAGATACCAGGCTTACCGCCCAGTCGGGAGATAGACTTCGTTATAGATTTGCTACCAGGTACGAGACCTATAGCACGTGCACCGTACCGTATGGCTCCAGCTGAGATGCGAGAGCTACGGGATCAGATAGAGCAGCTGTTAGGGCAGGGCTTTATTCGCAGGTTTACCTCACCTTGGGGCACTCCAGTTTTGTTTGTGAAGAAGAGGGATGGTTCACTGAGATTGTGCGTGGACTACCGAGAGTTGAATAAGGTCACGATACGGAATAAGTATCCGTTGCCTCGAATCGATGACTTGTTCGACCAGTTGAGAGGAGCTTCTTTCTTCTCGAAGATTGACTTGAGGTCGGGATACCATCAGTTGCGTATCAGGGAGGAGGATGTTTCGAAGACCGCGTTCTTGTCGAGATATGGTTCTTATGAGTTTCGGGTTATGCCTTTCGGTTTGACCAACGCTCCAGCAGTGTTTATGGACTTGATGAACAGGGTGTTCAGAGATTTCCTAGATCAGTTTGTCATTGTCTTCATTGATGACATTCTGGTTTACTCTCAGACAGAGGAGGAGCACGCCGAGCATTTGAGGCAGGTTTTGCAGACACTTCGTCAGAACGAGTTGTATGCAAAATACGAGAAGTGTGGGTTTTGGTTGAAGGAAGTCCAGTTCTTGGGTCACATTATTTCCGACCAGGGAATATCAGTTGATCTAGGGAAGGTATCAGTGGTGAGGGAGTGGGGACAGCCCACGACACCAACAGAGATTTGTAGTTTCTTGGGTCTAGCAGGATACTACAGGAGGTTTATTCGGGGTTTCTCAGAGATAGCAGGTCCCTTTACACATCTTACTCGTAAAGGTGTGCCGTTCATTTGGAGTGATGCCTGTCAGTTGGCATTCGATGAATTGAAAGACAAGTTGACCTCAGCACCTGTGTTAGCATTGCCGAGACCGGGAGTTGAGTATTTGGTTTACACCGACTCGTCTTTGCAAGGACTGGGAGGTGTATTACAGCAGGAGAGACAGGCCATAGCTTATGCTTCCCGTAAGCTTAAGCCTCATGAGAAGAATTACCCCACGCATAATTTGGAGTTGGCAGCGGTAGTATTTGCCTTACGGATTTGGAGGCACTATCTTTTGGGGGAGAAGTTTCAGCTGTTCACGGACCACAAGTCACTACAGTATCTGTTCACGCAAAAGGAATTGAATATGCGGCAGCGTAGGTGGCTTGAATTTGTGAAGGACTACCAGTTCGACATCCAGTACCACCCGGGTAAGGCTAACGTGGTAGCAGAAGCGTTGAGCCGCAGGCCAGCAGATGAGGTGGCAGAGGTGTGGAAATCTAAGTGGAAGGAATTGGGACACCAGGATGCAGTGGCTCGATCTTTCATGTCTGTGATGACCTTTACCCCACAAATTGTCACGAGGATAGTACGGGCACAGGCTAATGACTCGTTCTGTCAGGAGCAGATAGTTCGATTGCTAGCAGAGGGAGCCGAATCCTATACCGTTAGCTCAGACGGGAGATTGCGCTTCAATGGGAGATTGGTAGTTCCGGAAGGGGAAGAATTACGGCACGATGTTATGGCAGAGTCGCACGGCTCACGGTTCGCGGTACATCCCGGAGGGGACAAAATGTACCAAGACATGAGACGGCAGTATTGGTGGAGCGGTATGAAGAGAGATATCGCTGAGTTTGTCTCGAAATGCGCCACTTGTCAGCTTGTAAAAGTGGATCATCAGAGACCAGAAGGATTGCTACAGCCATTGGAGGTTCCGGTATGGATGTGGGAGAGCATATCCATGGACTTTATCACGGGGTTGCCTACGTCGCAGAGGGGTAACGACTCCGTTTGGGTAATTGTGGATAGGTTGTCCAAGGTCGCTCACTTTTTACCCGTTAGGACTGATTACACTACGGGACAGTATGCCCAGCTCTTCATTTCAGAGATTGTGAGACTTCACGGTGTGCCCCTAAATATCGTGTCTGACAGAGACAAGATATTTGTTTCGAGGTTTTGGGAGAGTTTCCAGGAGGCCATGGGCACGGAATTGCGGTTGAGTATGGCTTATCATCCGCAGACCGATGGGCAGACAGAGCGCACCAATCAGATGTTGGAGGACATGCTACGCATGTGCATTATTGACTTCGGGGGTGGATGGGAGCAGTACCTTCCACTGGTGGAGTTTTCTTACAACAACTCCTATCAATTCACGATTGGCATGGCTCCGTTTGAGGCATTGTACGGTAGGCCTTTTCGTTCCCCAGAATGTTGGTTGGAGGTGGAGGACAACAAACTGCTTGGGCCGGAAGTGATTCAGGATACTTCGGCAAGGATTGAGTTGATTCGGAGTCGCATTCGGGTAGCTCAAGACAGGCAGAAGAGTTATGCTGATGCGAAGAGATTTTTCAGAGAGTTCCAAGTGGGGGACCAAGTTTTGCTCAGGGTATCTCCGATGAAGGGGATTATGCATTTCGGAAAGAAGGGAAAGTTGGCACCGAGGTATGTGGGGCCGTTTCCCATTATTGAGCGGATCGGACCGGTTGCGTATAGACTTGGACTACCAGAGCATTTGCATCGGATTCACGATGTGTTCCATATTTCCTCGCTGAGGAAATACCTCAGAGATAATTTGGCTCATTCTCACATTGCTGTGGAGGACATCGATCTCCAGCCGAATAGCTCCTACGAGGAGGGGCCAATTGCTATTTTGGACCGAAGCGAGATGAAACTGCGTTCAAAGATAGTCCCGTTAGTGCATGTTCAATGGCGACATCACAAAGTCGAGGAGTCCACATAGGAGCGAGAGGATGAGATGCGCGAACGTTATCCAGAGCTATTTTTAGCAGGTACTTTCTAGTTTCGAATTTCGGGACGAAATTCAGTTATTAGGGGGGGAGTATGTAATACCCCGTACTTTTGACTATATTTATTTTGAGGATTAATTAATTAAATGCGTATTAATTGATAATTAATCCGGGTTATAAATACTAATGTGATGCGAATTGGTATTTGATTATGTGAATATATGATTATATATGTACTTGGTATTATAAAATTTGTCGTGAGATTTAGATACGACATTTTAGAAATTTTGTTGAGACGCGTGGGACCGCCGCGTCACGGTATAATATTTTGATAATAAAAGTGAATTTAAAATCTATAATTCGTATGGTCGTTTTGAGTATGCCAACGCGTCCGGAAGGGTCGAGATAGTCAGAAAACACTAGCCGGGGGTATAGTTTGGGTCCCGGGGTATTTTTAGGCCATACCGGTAACTTAAAGGGTATTTTGGTAATTTTACATTTTTAGGAATTAAAAGTGACGAAAATTAGAGATGTAAATCTGATGTGGATTAAACCCATTAAGCCCATTAACCAACCCATATTAACCTAGAAGGCTACGGAGGTTGTCATTTAGGTTTTCTAAGTTTCCCCAAATCAAAACCCTAGCCACCTTAAGCCACCATTGGAGAAGAGCTTGGAGAGAGAGGAATTTCTGCAGAAAACTTCATCTAATCTACACCAAACTCAGAGACAACCAAGGCAAGTGACTTTATTCCATTTAATTTCTGAGAATGTCTTTTCCATGTTAGAAAATTCGGATTTATGGTTTGTTCTTGATAAAATATGAAAACCCATGTAGTCTAGATCATAAAACTTGAGGAATTTGAGAAGGATTACATGTAGAATAGTTTGGAGACAATTAATCTGATGTTAATACATGTTTGGGTGAAAGAAAAATGAATTAAATTCTGGAATTTGATGTTGATATATATATCTAGGGTTCATGTTCTTGATGATATTGGGGAAAAGTATAAAATCTTGGGATTTAATGATGTTTAGGATGCCTTATTGCCTTAAAAGACGTTAGTTTATGACCTAAACATGTTTTAGTATGATTAGAGGACTTAAATCATTGTTAGAACGAACTTGGGAGAAGGATTGAAGTGATAAAAATAGTGAAAAAACGAATTGGGGAAATTCTGGGCCGAAACTGGTAGCTCGTTAGAAGCAGCCCCCAGGTCGTTCGAACGAACTCGTTCGAACGAGCTTCTAACGAGTTGACCAGTCGTTATTAACGAATAGGGATTTTCATTTGATATCTCGTTCGAACGAGATATCGTTAGAAGGGTCAGTTCGTTCGAACGAACTGGGATCTCGTTCGAACAGCCTCGTTCGAACGAGACTTCTAACGACCTGACAGTCCAAACTCGTTCGAAGTCTCGTTCGAAGTCTCGTTCGAACGAGACTTCTAACGAGTTGACAGTTTGATCCTTTTTGGACTGTTTTGAGTTTTAGAGTCCCGTAAACTTGTTCGAGGATATAGAAGACCTTCCTTTATTGATGTGAGGATAGATTTGGGACTTTTGGGTTATTGAGAGGAGTATTATACACTAGAGTTATATTCAATGAACCATTTGGGTTGAGATGTGAGTGCCTACTACGATGTGAGGATGAATTATGGCGCGTATAATTACAAACCGGAATAGTACGAATTGTGATAATTATAGTTAGTACAAGAATGCGATATGTACTACGATTAAAATATGGTATTACTAAGATGTGTGTTTACTTAGTATTAGTATATGGATTGTGTGTATGACATACCTACCATACTTGCTATCACGGGAGGTTTGCGTTCGCTTAGGACCCTCTAATCCTTGTGTGCCTACGGGGGGGATATAGACTGGTACCTTGATGAACATAGGTCATAGAAAGACTTATTGTGATATTAATAAGTCCGCTGACCATGGGAGCGTAGGTATGTGCGTGACCCATGTGATGGTGACTGTGTTCGCCTCCATTATTTGTGATGTTATCGGTAAACTAATCCTGAGAGATTCGGAATATGTAATCCTTATGTACGTGATGTACCGGGATGGATAGCAGAGTATGTGTGCACCATAGCTTAGATTGCAGGGTGCTTGTATCGTATATCTATGATGTGAATAAAATACATTAAATTAATGGAATCCTCATGTTATTGTTGTAAAAATATTACGGTATTATTTCGAGTTATATAATGAGTTAACTGATAGTTATATCAATGCTATATTTAGTAACTAAGTTCACGTTAAATCACTATTTAATTACGAACGTTGTTATGTTAAATGGATCTGAGTAATATGGGTAGAACCTTTGGCAGTCTAGCTAGTTATGTAGTCACTTAGCTAGTTGTATGGATAGATATAGATGGGTACTTGCATTAGGAGTGCACAGTTAGACGAGGGGTGAGAATATAATGTGAGTGCACGTCCTAACATGTACTTTGCATTTAATGTTTTAAATGTTTTTAAAGCACTTGCAGGTTTTTAAAATATAACTCCACATTCGGGCTCTGACCCGTTTGCTTTTCAAATCTTTTCTCTTTGTAAAACCATTTTAGGTGCCCAGCCACAAGGACACCAAGCATAGGATACTCATTCAGGTGACGAGCTGTAGCTGCTTGTGGAAGCTACAGGGATTTGCATGTAGACGCTTCTATCTCTTTGGATTCCAGAGTCACTACCTATCAGTTGTAGGGCATGTTGCCCATTTCTTTAGAGACATCTTTTACATTTCAGTTTTCAGACTTTAGCATGTATTGTTTCAGTTTATTTATTTCAGTTATGGGATTATAGTGAGGGGTTTACTCCAGACTTTAATTACTCTATTGTGATGGTTATTCATTTTACTTCAGTATGGTGAATGGTGTTATCTATTTCTTCATTACATTTGTTGCATGTTAATCAGACTTAAATTAAAATTTGGCAACTTGCTTTTTTAATACTAGGTGGTTAGAAATAATAAAATGTTTTCGACAGTGATGCTATTAACTGAGCCAACTTGGCATTTTGAATTAATTTTATAAAGGAGTAGCTACCCGGTATTTAATTAGTCGGGGTGTCACAGCCTTGGCATCCCTAAGTTCAGCAATCAATTCCAACTTAATGAGGACGATCCCAACTGACTTCCTCACCCATCTGAGCATCTACCAGAGCGACGAGATGCTAAACAAGGAACATATGCTCCATATTGATTCAACACCTAGTTGGATGGACCCTTTGAGGGACTATTTGAAAAATGGTGCACTTCAAAATGATAAGAAGGTCGCTCATCCGATAAGAGTCAAAGCTGCTCGCTTTCACTTATCTCTTGAGGGAAAACTATACAAGAGATCATTTACCGGCCCTTACCTTCAATGTGTTCACCCGAAGGACGTCGATCAAGTTCTACACGAGCTTCACGAAGGAATCTGTGGAAGCCATATTGGAGGGAGGTCACTAGCTTTCCGAGCAATGAAGTAAGGCTACTGGTGGCCATATATGCAAAACAATTCGACATTATATGCTCACAAATGCGAGAAATGTCAAGTACATGCTCCTATGGTCCACCAACCTGCCAGTGACCTAAGATCTCTTACCAGCCCATGGCCTTTCGCCCAGTTAGGGATGGACATCATAGGCCCCTTCTTACTGCCGCCGGCAACCGCAAGTATTTATTGGTCGCAACAAATTACTTCACCAAATGGATCGAGGGAGAGCCACTGGTAAATATCCGAGATGCAGATATGATGAGGTTCATATGGAAGAATATAATTACCCATTTTGGAATCCCCAGAACCATCATCATCGATAATGGAACACAGTTCGAGAGTGTCCATTTCCAGAACTTCTGTAGAGAACATGGGATCAGACACTATTTTAGCTCGGTGGCCTACCCCCAGAGCAATGGTCAATTTGATGTTTCTAACAAAATAGTGATCGATGGGTTGAAGAAACGACTAGAGCGAGATAAAGGCGTATGGGTAAGTGAGCTGCCATATATTTTGTGGGCCTACCGCACTACCCTACGACGAGCAACTTGGGAAAACCCATTCTTACTAACGTATGGAATGGAAGCAATCATTCCCGTGGAAGATGGCCTATAAACCACGAGAACCACCCTTGTTGACCAAGGCCAAAATAATGCTGCATTACTCGATGAACTTGACCTAGCCGATGAATGCAAGGAACTAGACCTAGTAAGGCTGACGAGCTATCAGCAACATCTCGCAAAATACTATAACAAGAAGGTAAATTCAAGTGCATTCTAGGTTGGGGACTACGTCCTAAGAAAGGTCCTTGGCAGCGCAATAAAACCATCAGATGGAAAGCTGGGTCCAAATTGGGAGGGACCATTCAAGGTGAGAAGGGATGACCTATAAGGATCCTATCACTTAGAAACGCTGGAGGGCAGAGAGATACCCCGAGCTTGGAACGCAACAAATCTGAAGAAATTCTACTTCTAGTTTTTTCATTCATATTTTTAGAATTGGAAACTCAGTTTTTATTGCTTGTAATTAATAAAAGATTGTTTGGCAGTGACATTCTGAAGTGTTAATTTTGTATTATGAACTTTATAACTTGCACAACTTTTCCAAGTGACATGAATATTACTAAGTATGCAGAAGCAAGGAATCACGCTCCTTAGGTCTTTGTTATGAAATATGAACAACCTCTTAGCATTTCCCCCGGTAATATATGAAGCCCTACATGGGACCTTTAGGCAGTTCGGCTAAATCGAATTGGTCGCCAAACAATGTTTGGCTCAAAATGCCTAATCAGATATAACATCCAACACCAGGTGTGTCCTCGCCATTGCCATACTTAGGACTAAGGGAGTGTGACGATAAGACCTAAATGGTAAATTAGGGCAGAATGGTATCTTATAAAGCATACTGGATTGGGAGGATACTCACACAATAAAATAACTTTACCTACATCAAATCTAGTCATCTACGAAGAGCCCAGAATAATCAAATGGGAAATAAATGAAGTAAAAAATATACAATGCATGTTAAGTTGATAAAATCTCCCAAGATATAAATATTACATTACTTCGTTACATGTATAATGAGTTACACCCAGTAAAATCTTACTGATGCGGAGGCCTTTGAATAAGATAATCAGCTACTTATGCTTTTCGACCATCGTCCGGACGAGGAGCCAATTCCTCCTCGACCTCATTCACATCTGACTCTAACAACTGCTTAGGGATAGCATCTATAGGTATCCACTAGTCGTCCCTTTGAAAGTATTAGGACTCAGAGTTGAAGGAGAGATTTCATGATGATACCAGAGTACTGAGTTTCGGGGGACCTGCAGCTCTATGAGGGCACTCAATTATCCCCTGATAAAAGATAGTTCTTCAAACTCTGTGAGCCTCGTCAGAGTATCAATCCAACCTTGTTCATAACCATCAGCCCACACTCACCGAGGTCCTTTCTCGAATAGATGCCTCAACCATGTGACATCCCTTTTAAGCCCAGCAGTAATCACGTATGCTCAATGAACTTCTCCTTGGAGCTCATCCACATCCCTAGATGGACCCCATATATCTAGACCAACTCGCAGAGTATCCAATAAGGTAGAACCTCACAAAACTGGAGGGGCACTTCTCGGTCCTATGCCAGCTCGCGGAACAACCGATGAAGAGGAACCTCGTAGAACACGAGGTGAGACTCTCAGTGCATACTCCGTGAGTCGCGACACCTCCCTCCTCAGAGTCTCATTCTCCTGCTGAAGAATTTCTCTGACTTGGTTGATTTCAGAGGCATCTAGGACCTTATCTATCAAAGTGTTCACTTCTTCTTGAACAGAGGCACCAACCTCTTCCATCTCCTGAAGTCTATCCTTAAGTTTTGTGACAAGTTCAGATTGGTCTTTAAAGCTCTTATTCCTCTACCTGAGAGAGTTGTAAATCCTAACGAAGGCTTGGCTAACTTGATCGCTCACATTAGGACCGAGAATCCTTCCTAGTTGAGAGGTGGAAGGTATATATTCATCTACATCAATCAAGTACAAGACATAAAGAGCAGTAAAGAATAAAAGAATTAGTATGCTGAAGAGAAAAAAATTTCATTTCATTAATGGAGGACCAAATTACATCGATGAAAGAGAACAGTGCAAACAAAGAAAAAATACATAAAGGTCCTAAGAGAAGGCTAACTAGAAACCTCGATTTGTCAAGAGGTGGTTGGCTATTTTCCCTTATCAGCATTAATATTAGTATCTCCCTTGGAAGGAATAATTGTTGTTCCTTGAGCAGGAGAAATACCAACAAGAACAGTTTGGGAGGCAGGGGAAACACCTTTAATGGCTGGGGCAGGTGTTTTGTCTATAATAGGCATTGGGCCTGAATTATGCTTGTCGAATAAGGGTGAGTCAATATCCACCCCGGCAGCTAGAAGAGCCTTTTTCCAGCCCTTCTTGAAGTTTAGACGGCTGATGTAGCCTATCTAAGCATCAGCATCCTCATATGCGGTAACCCGCCCGAAATTGTATGAACTTTCCTTAATGGTGGCTACCTCAGACTCCATCCTCATCAACTTCTCTGCCAGCACCTTATTCTCCTCGACTACGGCCAGTTTTCTTGTGCAGACCAAGTCGTAGGACTGCCTTAGCTCATTCAGCTCCTTTATCGTCGCCTCCTTCACTCTATTAGCATCAACAAGGGTGCGATCGAAGGAATTTTGAGCCTCGTTGGTATCCTTCAAACTGGCCTCCAGCTCGATGCCTTTTCCCTTCAGTTCAGCATTCTGCTTCTCCAAATCTTCATTCCTACCCACCAGCTCGTCACGAGTAGGTAGAGAATAGCGAATTCAGTCACGAACTGCAAGTAAAAAAGTAGCATTAAAATAAAGCATTGAACATAATATTACAAGTATTGAAGAACATAAATAGACTTACCAAGGCTAGGCTCTGACTCTCTTGCAAGGCTAACTGGTCAATCCCCATTGCCCTCTTTCGATCAACAGGAAAAAGTGCTCTCTCGAGCAGTGTATGAGCTATTTAGGGAGAGGTGGCGACTAAAGCTTGCCCAGCCTTTATCCTCGCTTCCACCCTCCTTCTCTCATCTTCTCTATCCTTCTCCCTCTCATCTATCTTCCACCTTCTTTTTCTCTTCAGCCTTCTTCCTGTCCTCTTCTTTCTTTCTCTCTCTCTCTCTCTCTCTCTCAACTTTTCTTCCTCCTTTCTCTTCTTCTCCTGCTCATGAGCAGCAGACTGAGAATCGATGGCAACATCCCCATCGCCATACTTTTGCTTCTTTGATCGCTGAGCAAGAAGCACGTCATCATCATCATCATCACCATCACAGATTAGATTCCTCCTAGGGGAGCCATTTCCTCACTAGAAATTCTAGATATACTTGAAGAGTCTTGAGCCTCAGAAACCTCTTCTGAGCTAGAAGAGCCTTAACCACTAGAGCTCACCTCACTGGGACAACCTTCAGCACCTCCCCTAATAGAACTTTCAGAAAAACGGGAAAAATAACCTCGGACGGCCCAAGCCAGACAATCTCTATGAATAATGGTTTAACAAAGACAGATTAGCCTTACACTAAGACTCGATCCCCACGGGTCTTGATGCTCCTTATGATCTTCAACCGTTCTTCAATAGTGCCCACGCAGAAATTCCTTCTTCCACGATCTCTGTCCACAACACACGCGTCCACGTATGTCTCGGTGTCCTCTGATATGGCTTTGATACGTCTACGATGTCGAACACGATGTCCGTCGATTCTTCACCGCAAAACCCTTTGATGTTCAATGTGTAGAACAAACATTTTTGGTGCAGCAAGATCACGTAAACATATAAGAATGATAACTCGGATCTTTTCAAACTCTAAGAATGTGTTTAAGACTTTTAAACCTTAGAACACATGTGCAAACAAGGTTCTGGTTTGTAAAACTGTTTTCCAGAAAGCACACTCTACCGAAATTATGATGCAAACTCTGTTTAAATAGGATTTAAATGTCGCCTCGAAAAATGTGTCGTTCGAACGACTTAAGCATGTCGTTCGAGCGACATTGTATCTCGTTCGAACGAGATCCAATGTCATTCGAGCGACCTCGCGAAAGTTCGACTTTCTGATAAAAACGTCTCTTAACAAAGAGATTCAATTTAGTCAAACTTTATTTCGAGCTTATCATCATAAAACGAAGTTTAAACCTTTAAAACACTTTTAAAACATTTAAAAATATTTTTCTTTATAAAAAATTATATCCTTATCTTTTATAAAATAATCCCGAGCACCATTAATTATACGCATTCATACCTGAGTGATCTCAGAATGATATTAACTTTGAAGACGAGTAAACATACACCAAATAAACATCGACATGATTAAATCTTTGAAGTTTTGCCGCAACGTCTTCAATTTCTTCAATACGTCATAGACCAAGTGGGATCGTGACAAATTAAAATTCTCCCTATGACATATTACAAACACAGTTTTGTTCACGGAATTAAGTCAAAACAATACAGGGACTCAATTGGAAATTTATGTGCTTACAAATCTCCACCTTTGACTATTCCGGGACAAAACTAAACCAGTGAAAAGCCTAACCGGGTCGTCAAGCCATATGACGCCTAAATCCCATCCCATAAACCCAAAATAAAAAAAAAACAGGACACGGACATATGTAGCACCGGCTAGCATGAACTGTCTGTATGTGATGTAGACTTGAAATCTTGAATCGCTGAAGTATACCTACACACATGAAATAGACAAACAAATACCAAGTGAAGTATGGAGGAACAAATGAAACCAATTTATATATTGAATAAGAGCATATCATTTGAAAAACATGTCAGCTATTATTTGATACCAATTTGTTACCAATTTTAAACATAAAGTAGCGCTCAACAAATCTCCCCCTACATCACATACATCTCTCCCCCTTTTTGTATCGAATAAAAGATCCGGTGAAAAGATAAACCAATATGAAATATCTAGCATGAGAATATGATACCAAATTGAATCAAATTGATACCACTTGTGAAAAGTGAAAACCGCTAGATAAACATGAGAAAACCAGCTAAACAAGATCATGTAATGCCAAAATAGTAGCTAGTAAACCAAGGAATCACACCAAGAGTATACAAATCAAATCAAGTGTGATAAACGGACTTATATGCAAAATACCAATGTGGAACAGAAAAGAACTTGCATATAAGTTAAACAGTCCAAAAATGCTTCCCGCAGTACCAGCAATATACCAATATGAACCTGAGGACTGCAAACCAATCAGAAGAAATTTTATCACCTTGTCGTTCGAACGAGATAGGGACTTCGCTCAAATGGGATGAGGAAGTCGCTCGAACGAAGACATAAGTCGTTCGCGCGAGATGCAATGTCGTTAGAACGACTTCGCGCGACTTGGCAAAATTTCCCAGTTTCCCAGAAATATTATAAAGTATTGCCCAGTGAAAAAAATTTCACAAAACAATTCGAGGAAGGGACTGACAGAAGAAAAACAGTGCGAAAACAGTAAGCTTTTAACACAAAATGCAAAAACTCATTAAAACTAAAAATGCGAGTTGCATGCAAACATAGTACCGATGTGCTCAAACAAGGACACGGAATGAATGGGCGTGAAACTACAACAAATGAGTCACAATTCCAACACATCGAAACGATAAAGAAGCTCTAATTGATAGCGATAAATCATCAAACTTTATCATATCCAAATGACAATTAAAGAGTGAGCTTAATGAACTAAACATACTTCATGCACACAAATCCAGAATTTTGACGATTCTACAAATAATAGTGTCAAATTGCAATGTTTCAACATTAGGATTAGATGCGCAAACCCGTTTAAATTTTCTCCAACCAAACACCCTCATATAAACATACTTTTCAAGTTCTTTTGAGGTTTCTACCATTATCAACTTAGAGAAAATCTTATTGGCCCTCTTCTTAGCATCTTGCTTTTTCTTTTTGGGCTCTTTTTAAACGGTGGTTTTCATGAAGAGTTAAATTTAAACTCTCGCAGCCCTTTCCTGTGAATCACTCATCATTTTTTCAATTCAAATCCTCACGGTAAACGGTTATTACATTCACACTTCTCCTTAAGTTTACTTACGCATAGATGATAAGATTGAGATAAGAACGCCTCACCAAATTCAAATATGCAAGAGAAGTCAAACATCCATATAAACTCGTGCATGTGTGCGATGTTAGAATATATACAAAGTTGAATCAAGATGCATATCAACTTTGAAACAACCCCATATAAACAATGGTTAAGATCATTCTAAGAATCGATAATAATGACCAAATGTCCTAGCCACATGGATAATGAAACAATGGGGGGGGGGGGGGGTCCAAGCACACCAATATGCCACATCAAACATGTAAACACAAAAAGAAAAATTGAAAATCTTTTTGGCTTTTCAAACATATTTTGACTCAAGGAAAAGCAAAATCTTTTTGTATTTTCAAAAGTTTTCTGAAAAAAAAAATCTTTTTGTATTTTTCAATAAGACTCAAACAAATGAAAATTATAATACAAGATGATACATATGTTATAATACTAGCAATGAATATATCATGAAGTAAACTAGCACATGAAAAACATGGCAACACTATGATCCTTTAGATTTAGCATGGGAAGAATCAAGTGCACCCAAACGAGAATCATGAAGTTTAATTCCTAAAGCCACTAAATCCGATTTCCTAACCCAAGTAGTTGTAAAACGGCACATGGGGGTTTTGGGAACCGGGGCAACTTTATTCCTAAACTTCCTAGGAGCTTGTATAAGGTAGTAGCAATAACGCCTAAGGTGACCTTTCCTACCACAAAACGAGCAAGAGTAGTTGTGGTGGGAATGATTACCTTTATGTGGACCTTTTCTAACATTCCTAGTGTTTCTCACACGTGCGGGGGGAATGGGAACTACTCTCTCACCAAAACCTATACCTCCCTTATCTCCCTTAATTTGGACGGTGCCTAAGATCTTATCTAACTTCTCCGATCTAGCTTCCAAATCAAACTTTACTCTAGACGAGTCTTTCAACCTTTCCTCTAACTCGTGAATTCTAGACTCGAGTAAACGCCTAGTCTCCTCAAACTCTAAAATCTCCTTTTTCAAGGACTCCATCAAACCACAGAGATTGTCTCTCTCTTTCTCCACAAACTCTAGTTTCTCCCTAAACTTCCTCTCTCATGCCCTAAGATCCTCAATCAAACTATCATTATTTTCTATGGCACGCTCATTCAACATAGATTGCAATTTTGAGTTAGCCTTTTCCACCTTCACCGTTTCGGCATACAACTCATTAAAAGAATTTTGCAATTCTTTCACATCTATCTCCTCCTCTTCACTCTTTTCACCCTCCCTAACATGAGATACACTCAAAACCTCCTCGGAAGTGTCATTCACATGAGTATTGTCGTCATCGCTCATATGACATGCCATAAACGCAGTAAAGTTACGCTCAATGGGGGAACTCTCTCCCTCTTCCGGTTCACTATCACTTAAGGTGGCACTATAGACAATGGTTTGCTTGCCCTCTTTCTTAAGTCTAGTGGGACACTCCTTAACCTTGTGATCGTACCCTTCACACCTAAAACACTTATTTGACTCATCTCTCTTAGGTTTTTCAAACTTATCCTTAGAGGTGGGATCTACATTGTTGTTCTTCAATTTTTCAAATTTCTTGGCATCTTTCAATTGCTTTTGAAACTTAACAAATTTTTAAAATTTCTTTGCCAACAAAGTAACACCCTCAAAATCGGAATCGGAATCGGAATCTGAAACTTTAATTTCCTCATTCCGAGTTTTCAAAGAAATACTCTTTTCTTTCTTAGGCACTTGCTTGGAGGTAATCATGTCGATTTCATAGGTTTGTAAGTCACCTACAATCTCTTCTAGTTTCATTGATTCTAACCTACCCAAGGAGTTTAAAATGGTCACTTTCGCATCAAACCTACTAGGCAATGACCTAAGGATTTTCTTAATTACACGGTTGTCGGGAATTTTCTCACCTAGATTAAATGACGAGTTGACAATATTGGATAAACTAACATAAAACTCATCAAAGGTCTCACTCTCTAACATCCTAATGGTTTCAAACTGTGTAGTGAGATTTTGAAGTTTTGACGCCCTAACCGTGCTAGTGCCCCCGTGAGTGAGTGACAAAATATCCCAAGCCTCTTTTGATGTTTCACAAGTCATAATTCTGTTATATTCTTCGTGTGTGACATGTGAAGCATAACGTGCAGTCCCTTAGAATTATATTGTGCAAGTCTTTGTTCAGTTTCGGTCCAAGACTCAACATGCTTTAAACTAGTGACCTCACCTACAATAGTGACAGGGGGTGTCCAACCTTTTTCAACTGCAAGCCAAACACACTCATCAATAGATTTTAAAGCACATCTCATTCTCATCTTCCAATAAGTGTAATTAGTTCCATAAAAAACAGGGGTTCGAGAAAATTCATTATATCCATAATTCATCTTTGAAAACACACGGGATCACAAAACAAATATAAATCTTTTCTAGCTCTGATACCAATTTGTGGAGTGCCCAATATGTGTGTTTTCAACAAAACAAATTTTTCTAAAAAAAATCCAACTTTTAATTATGCACCAAACCAAGTTGTGAAATCCCAATTTTTACTTTAAACCAATTTTATCTTGATTAATCCTAAACATGCATCTAGTGATTAAAGCAAGTAAAGTAAAGAATACTCACAACGCCGGATGTACGAGGAAAAAGCCTAAAACGGGAAAAACAACCTCGGACGGCCCAAGCCAAACAATCACTATGAATAATGGTTTTACAAAGACAGATTATCCTTACACTAAGACTCGATCTCCAGGGGTTTTGACGCTCCTTCTGATCTTCAACCGTTCTTCAATAGTGTCTACGCATAAATTCCTTCTTCTATGATCTATGTCCGCAACACACGCGTCCACGTATTTCTCCGTGTCCTCTGATATGGCTTTGATACGTCTACGATATCGAACACGATGTCCGTCGCTTCTTCACCGCAAAACCGTTTGATGTTCAATGTGTAGAACAAACAACTTTGGTGCAACAAGATCACGTAAACATATAAGAATGATAACTCGGATCTTTGCAAACTCTAAGGATGTGTTTAAGACTTTTAAACCTTAGAAAACATGTTCAAACAAGGTTCTGGTTTGTAAAACTATATTTTGTAGAAAGCACACTCTACCGAAATTTTGATGCAAACTCTGTTTATATAGGATTTAGATGCCTCCTCGAAAAACGTGTCATTCGAATGACTTAAACATGTCGTTCGATCGACATTGTATCTCGTTCGAACGAGATCCAGTGTCGTTCGAGCGACCTCGCGAAAGTTTGAATTTCTGATAAAAATGACTCTTAACAAAGAGATTCAATTTAGTCAAACTCTATTTCGAGCTTATCATCATAAAACGAAGTTTAAACCTTTAAAACACTTATAAAACATTTAAAAATATTTCTTTTTATAAAAAATTACATCCTTATCTTTTATAAAATAATCCCGAGCACCATTAATTATACGCATTCATACATGAGTGATCTCGGAATGAAATTAACTTTGAAGATGAGTAAACTTGCACCAAATAAACATCGGCATGATTAAATCTTTAAATCTTTGCCGCAACGTCTTCAATTTCTTCAATACGTCATAGACCAAGTGGGATCGTGACAAATTAAAATTCTCCCTATGAGATATTACAAACACAGTTTTTTTCACGGAATTAAGTTAAAATAATACAGGGACTCAATTGGAAATTTGTGTCCTTACAATATCCGTTGAGGAGGCACTGAATCACCCATTGGAACAATCACCATATAAAGTAACTACAATTCAAATAAAAACACAAATAAAAAAAAAATAACATATGTGAGCATATTTATCTCATGGCCATCCATTGCAAAAAAATCATTGAGGAAAAGAATAGAAAAAATAATACAACCGATTCAAATTCAAAAGATTGAAGGAAGGACAAACTATTTCTTGATTTCTATATTTATAATAGTCAAGATATTCATATATCAAAACACACAACTACATGCCTAAATGAAAGAGGAATTCACAAAAAAACATGTTACCATTCTTTGCGTAAGCAAAACACATCAAATGGGATGACATTTATAGAACAAACATTTAAGAATTGAATTTATCGAACCTGCCATTTAAGAAACCAGTTATGTTGATTTGCGCCGCTCGATTTTTGCATCATTTGTGTCTCGATACCCTTACTGCATTCCCTCATATGCGTCCCGATGTCACTGCATCAATTACAGCATTAAAAATGATGAACACATTTGAAGAAAACCCATGTGCAGCGATTAAGAATGATAACCTTTGAAGTTTGAAGTTTAATCTCTGTGCAACTATTACAACATTAACCTATGTGAAGTGTTTCCAAGCAAATAAATTTGATATAAATTAGTTTCAGCTGATTATTATTTGTAGAATAAATTAAAATGAAGTACATATAAATAGTCTTTGAAATTTACTTCCATAATTCATATTCCCTTGAAAATAATCTATCTCAAATGGATTCAAAATGTGGAAAAATAATAAATATTTCATAAATGGAAATTAAGGATGTCGACTTTGAGTCAAAGAAAAATCAATCTACTGCCATTTTCCAAATAAATTGATGAAAGGCAAAAAATAGGAAAACTCCATAAAATGAAGTCTTAGCATTTTACCCTAAGAATTCCAAATACTGAAAGAAGTATGAGGCATGTCATATACTCCAATAACCATGGAAAGCCTTTTTTAATTTCCTTCATACATAAGGATGTCCCTCATAAGTTACTCACAAACATTTTGCCATATAAAATTTTCACTGGCAATACCAATGATAAAATGAAATCTGGTATGAAAACTTACTCTTTTTGTCTCCAGAGTGTACAATTTCATCAAAAGGAATAATATAACTATTTTCTACTATGAAATTGTTGCCTAAGAGTCCCCTATACCCGATGTCTATTTTCTCAAAAATAGATTCGATTTCCATTTCATCTTCTGCCCGAAAACTTGATGTAGGCATCCTCAAAGAAAATTCTCCACTGCTCATGTGGCCAAGTGATTCAACTGAAATGAAACACAGTTGATGTTAGAAACTTTAGAACCAATAGCAATGAAAGTATTCTAGAAATTAAACTAAATAAATTAACTTTAAAACATTCATAGACAACAAATGTCCAAAAAAAAAAGAAAATATATCCCCAAATTTTTCATACAGAATGAAAAATGTATAACCTTGTCTCACTCCTAACGAATCAACCAATGCCATTGAGTTTCACCGTTGTGGTAGAGGCTGAAATAATAATAAAAAAGAAATTATTTAGAACATAAGTTTATAAATATTTCCAAATTCAAAACCCAACACTGAAAATCAAGGTTAGGATAGATTCAAACATTGCACATAGGTGAATTTCGAAAGGACAAAATAATTAAATTTCAGTTTTAAGGCAGTAAACTGAGCCAAATGACTCGTTCACCTGAATTTCTTGATGGGATTTTCGTTTGAAATTCTAAAACCGAAATATCACCAGAAAAAAAATTAGAAACAAAATTCGATCAACTTTATTTCCAACAAAAACAGATCGGTGATGCATTTTCGAAAAAAAAATAGTTTGATTTCACAAATAGGAGTGGAAGATCTGTTTTTAAAAAGAGATTGAACTTTTTTTAAAATATAAAGTCGATCGATAATAGATTTAACCTTCTCTTTTGTTTACACTGAGACTTTGATTTCCATTCACCTGCAAAGCTAACTATATGTGATGATATTTGATTTTTCAGCGCTTCACAATCTGGCATCCTCAGACCTGACCGAATTCCCTTGATTCAACTGAATCCGAGCACATGAGACCTTTTTTCATCGTAACCGACTTTGACCGTAACCCGAATAGACTCCAACAACCATTCTCAGTATGTTCCTCTCTCGTTGATGAAAGAATCAGGCCTATAATACTGCTACTAATCATCACTGAAAATAGTTAGTTTCTAAATACTAAGAACAGTAGTGTATAATACCGCAACTTGATATGTGATGATATTGAGACCATATGCTATGCACCAAGGTGGATGAATGGTGGTGTCTAGTTCAACAGGTTGGTTCGCAGAAGAAGGTGGTGAGCAACAGAGAGAGACATACCTACAAAGTGAAAGAGGGGGAATGAGTGAGCAAGGTTTAAAGTTAGATAAAGTAGGTCTTCAAATATTGAGATGGAAATGAAACGTTTGTTGTCCCTATTTTTAATAAATCCATTGTAAACGAAATGTTTGTTATCCTATATCAATAATCAATATTATTTTTAACTCCTAAAAGTACATAATCTAAAAAAAAGTATCGCAACATCATTTTTTAAATTTATCTTAAGTAAATTCTCTACATTTCAAACATTTCAAACATTACCCCTTAGTATGAAGATAACCCACAATGAAACAAAAAATCCTACATTTCTAATAAAGTCAGATACCTTCATTCTCGCTTTTGTGTTGAGACACAAACTTCTTAAAACGGTTTTGGTCTGTAAACTTTTAACACAAAAGAAGAAATAAAAACCGAACTTCTAATGCAAAACTCATGAACCAAAATAAAATATTAGTTTCAACACCCTTACAAACCAAAACGGCATCACTGGTGTATACTACTTGTAATGTCAAAAGAGGAAGTATACAACTGTTCATTAAAATAATAAAAAATGGTTATTGCCAATTAATTTTCCCAGTACATTGCCCTTTAATAAACTGGAAAATATTGATGCCAATGAATTCTCCCAAATTATTATGAAAAGGGAGGAAGCTTCCCAGCCACAAAGTCCTATAAAAGGATCAATCACATGCATTAGAAGCATAATTACATAATATTTGAAGAACCAGACTTACCAAATCAATAATAACAAAAACATTTAAATTTATGACCCTCAATATACCAAAATCATGGCGCTAATAACATTCAATACATTACAATAAAAAAACTTAAGCAGTAATAGGCGGATATCAGTGTGCTCAGTTTTTGTGCATATCCCATTTCAAAACAAAAAGTTAGAGGGTATCACTGTCAATTAGTATTTATATGTGGCTTCATTAATTTTAGTTTTAATTACGGAAACAAAAATTATTCACTCTCAATATAACAAAATAAGTGAGCCAATAACATTCAATACATTACGATAAAAACACATCAGCAGTAACAGGTGGATATCAATGTGCTCAGTTTTTGTCCATATCCAATTTCGAAACAAATAGTTAGAGGGTATCACTGTCAATTAGTGTTTATATTCGGATTTATTACTTTTGGTTTCAACTACATAAACAAAAACTACTTACTATTAAACTACTACGAAAAGAAGTGAAAGCTTAATGGAATAAACATGCACAAAAATGTAGTACTAATAACATGACATGATGAAGAAATTCTACGTGATAACCTTACAATAATTGAAAATAATGGCAGATTTCTCCATGGTGGAAAATGTATTCAAAACCAATTTAGTCCCAGGTAATAACACACCATTCATTAGAAGTCATATTTATAACAAACTATTCATTTGTACTCATGTATGACGTTTCAACAATACCCGTCTTGTCAAGGGTTTTGATTATTATAACAAATCAAAGAAAAATATTACTGAAACAATGCATACACTAACATAGATATATGTATGATCACCACCACCTACTAATGGAAATAAAGTGAAAATTATATATTTAGGACAAACCAACATTAGAATTCAAACTCCCATTCACATAATAATAATAATAATAATAATAATAATAACTCCCCTTCACATAATAATATATATAGACACACACACACACATCATCATCACTATATAACTATATAACTATATATATATATATATATATATATATATATATATATAACCTGCACCCCTTGGTTAGGACCACTTGGCGTAATGTATACTCCGTTATCGTGTCCCGGTGCATCACTCGCTGCATAAAGGACAATTGGTGAAAAAGCTGTTAATTTCCATTTTAGATAAATGCGGAAGCGTTAGGAAGATGATGGTTCAATAAAATATATCAAGTAATGTATTCACTTGAACCGATTCATTAATCAAAGCAAGTCCTAGAATTTGCCTAAGTCATAATTATCAATTAACCAAAGTTAGGCAAATCCAATTTTAGCAAATGACTTGAATAAACCAAATTTTACCCAATATTTAATTTAGTACCAAATTAAATGAGTGTGATAAATTAAATCGAATTTTATCTTGACTTATGCTACGCATGCGTTCTAAATAAATTATTCAAGATAAAATAAACCAATCACACTATGCCGCGATGTACGAGGAAAAACCCAAGATGGGAAACAACCTCGGATGGCCCTAGCCATAAGTCCACTAGATATGGAGTTACAATTACAAGACAGACAGACTTACAACGACTGACTCGATCCCTCTCAAGCCTCGACGTTTCTTCTTGTAGACACCTCTTCCTAGCGGACAACCTCGGAACTCCACCGCGGTCTCGGAATCCACCGATGGGGATTTCTATGGTCACCGTCACCCGAGCAAGGAGCCTTTCTCCAAGTGGGTAGAGTCACAACAAAAAGTCTTCTTCTTTGATGGATGTAGAAGCAAACCAAAACTTCTCTTCTTGAATTCGGTAGAGATAAACCGGTGCCAAACTCCAAGCAATTTGATATGTATATATGAACTTGGATAAACTCAATTGGGTGTAAACTAAAGTGTGAAAGATTTTCTCTTTGAAAAATAACACTCAAAACATGAACAATTTCCTAACCATTTTTGCTCTTCAAACACTCTCTAAGGGTTGGAAATATTTTGGAAATGTTAGTTTGGAAAATGTCATTCCCGCACATAATAAAATCTGAAAAAGTTGGTTAAAAACCAAGTGGGGAAGTGGGTGAAAAACTGCCAAAAACTGTTCCCGCCTGACAGCTCGTTCGAATGAAGTCTCGTTCGAACGAGACTTCTAACGACGCTCCAGTATGGACTCGTTAGAAGCTCGTTGGAAATCTCGTTAGAACGACAATCTCGTTTGAACGACATTTCTAACGACGGACCAGTATGCCTTAGTGGGAACTCGTTGGCAGGTTCATTCGAACGATATCTAGTTCGAACGAAAAAACTCGTTCGAACGACATATCTAACGAACGACCAGAAAGATTGAAAAATTCGATTTTGGCCTAGAAAACTTTATGAACTTATTTTAAAGTTTTATATAATTTCTTTCTTAAAACAAAACGCAGGTTTTATAAAACCTAACACCCAATAAACTTTGTTCCAAGCTCCTATATAAATATAATTGCATTCATACCTTGGGAGCATGGAACCATAGTTGATGACGTAGAAACGAGGCACGCAAACCGACACATTTGATGAAGCTTTATACTCTTTGCCGCTACGTCTTCAACACACACTTCATAGGCTTGAGAGTATTACAATAACATATTATCCTATGAATAAATGTTTTTGTCCGGAATTGACCCAAAACTATATATGGACTCAATTGGAAATTTGTGCCTTACAAGTCTCCCCCTTTGGCTATTCCGGGACAAAAACCAAACAAAAATCCTAAAGGGCCGTCAAGCTCACTAGACTCAAAACATAACCCACCCAAACTTGACTCAACCCAAGGATCAAAAGCTTTGCCATTGAAAGATGCCGCTTTAGAAGAATTCCTGCACACTTAAGCCAACTCATCAAATGCATAGGGAATATCAAAGTATTAAATGCAATTAATTAATTACTCCCCCTAAATTAATTCTCCCCTTTATCAAACACATGACCTACTTAGAAAGACGTCTCCCCCTAATATAAATCTCCCCCAAAATAAGATACGGTAGCAATAGGATTAGATACCATTCTCCCCCTATCATCATTCTCCCCCTTTTTTGTTCAGGAAAAGGCAAAGGATAAAGGCATGTTGAAGCTTAAAGTGATTAGACATGAAAGCATATGGGCAATAAAAGCATAGGCAAAGACAAAACAAATATCATATATATATAAACGAGAAATATACCAATGGAGCACTTGCATATATATATAGATATAAACACACACATGACACAGAAATACAATAAGGTTGCACACTCGTATGGCAAAAATGTGTCATATGGAAACGGTAGTTTAGGGTTGTGAACTAGCAACAATTAAATTTATAACCGAACACTTAATAAACGTTCACGAAGTTCTCATTTGATTGCAACATTTATCACATTTAAATATAACCTCATGTGACAATATGAATTGAACTCAATGAACAAACATACACAATGCATACAAGCCTAGCATGATGATGATTCTACAAACCAAATAGAGTCATGACATTAAAGACAACTAGGATAAACGGACATTGTGCAAACCGTTGATATACCATCCAAATCTCCCTCAATAAGCATATATATATTCTTTTGCTTTTGAATGAATATATCAAACAAACATAGGCCTTGGCAATTGTTTTCTTTTTAATGACAAATATTCTGTTTTTAGGCCTTTGGATCACGTATTTCTTTTAGATCCAATAAACGGTGGCTTACTATCGCAAAGGATTTAATTGATCCTTTCGGAGCCCTTCCCCGTACACATTTAGATATATAATTTTTTATCTCACAAAGCTCACGTGCAACGGATTTTGACATGCACTAGTCCTCCTAGGTCATAGATATGTAGATGACTAGATTGGTAGGAGAACACCTCAAAAAGCTCAAATATAACATGTGACATTGAGATTTCAAAAGAGCTCGTGCATGTGTGAAAAGAGGCATATAAAAATAGAATCCATTTAAACAGTACAAAATCCAACTACTCCATATAAAATATGGTAAAGAACATTGTAAGGATTGAAAATCTACACCAAAAGTTCTAGCCACGTGGGAGCGTAAAGGATGGGATTCAAACACAAATATATGCCACATAAAGTGTGTCAAACTAAAATACACACAAAATAAAATCTTTTTGAGTTTTGACATTTTTTAACCAAAAATAAAGATATATACTCAAAAGAATAAACAACAATCATTTGTATTTTTCATTAGGCTTAAATGAAATAAATAAAACACAAATGATAAACAAAAATCTTTTTATATTTTTCAATTAATTCAAACACAAAATATAATACAAAAAGATAAACAAGTCATGATTTCTAGCATGGGATATGAAATAAGGCTATGACTAGAAAATGACTAAACAAGCATACATTTAGCATGTGAATATAGCATAAAGTACAAACGGTAAAGTATGCAAACACTAACACATTCATCCTTTAGATTTAGCAAGGGAGGAAGCATGTGAAAGTAAATGAGAATCAACAACCCTATTTTGCAAGGCAACCAAGTCGGATTTCCTAACCCAAGTTAATGAAGAATGACTATCTTGGGGTGTAGGAACTTTAACTACCGTGGTTACTTTACTAGGGAATTTTCTAGAAATTCGTTTAAGATCAAAACAAAATTTGCTAAGATGACCTTGTCGACCACAATGTGTACAAGTAAGAGCATGTCGAAAAGATTTACCTCAGGAGTGATCTTTAAATGCATTCCTAGTAGATTCTCCAAAAACGTTGGTTTGGGCATTATGAGAAAGTTCATTACAAGTATTGAAGCCTAAACCACACGTGTCATTTTTAATTTTGACCGTTCCTAACATTTTATCTAGTTTTTCCGAACGACACTCCAAATCAAATTTGACATTACTAGAATCTTTTAATTTATTTTCCAATTCTACAATGTTAGATTCTTGTAAAACATTTCTCTCTTCAAAAGCAAGAAGCTCCTTTTTCAAGGATTCCATTAAACCTCTAAGGCTATCTCTCTCGCCTTCTACATATTCAAGCTTCTCTTGAAGATTCCTCACATGTGTCCTAAGGTCTTCTATTAAAACATTTTTATCAATGACCTTGACACTTTTTCTTACACTAGCTTCTAACTTCAAATTAGCTTTTTTTCGATTTAATAGATTCTTTATAAAGTTCTTGAAAAGCATTTTGAAGTTCACTCACATTAACCTCTTCTTCATTTTTACTCTCTCTTTCTTCTTCACTCTCACTATCATCAAAAATAAGAGAATCATGTACAATGACCTTGGAAGTGGCATGTGCTATCGTTTCATCAATCTATGAGGTCTCACTATCACTCACATGACTAGCCATAAAAGCCACAAAATTTTTCTTAGTGGGGGAATCGGGCTTATCTTCCTTATCACTATCACTAAGGGTTGCATTATATGAAATGGGTCTCTTACCATCTTTCCTTAGTTTAGTGGGGCACTCATAAGCCCTATGGCCATAACCTTCACAACCAAAACACTTATCAGACTCGTCCCTATCTAAATTGTCATTACTAGGTTTAGGGATCTTCTCGGCTTTAGAAATCTTCTCGCTTTGTCATGCTTAGAAGATTTGAATTTATTAAAATCATTTTTAAATTTATCTTTGTTAAATTTAAGAAATTTTCTAAATTTACGAGCAAATAAAGCCATGTCTTCCGAGTCACTATCACTCTCGCTCTCTACTACTTGTTTGACCTCTTTTCGGGCTTTTAAAGAAACGCCCTTTTCAATTTTTTTTCAGTTTTAGAGGGAAACATATCTAGTTCATAGGTTTGTAAATCACCTACAAGCTCTTCTAATTTTTTAGAGGCTAAAGTGGGTAAAGAATTTAAAACGGTCACCTTTGGAATAAATCTATCGGCTAGGGACCTTAAAATTTTCTTTACAACACAGTCGTCAGGTATTTTCTCTCCCAAGTTAAAAGATGAATTAACAATATCAGAAAATCTAGCATAGAATTCATCAAAAGTTTCCGTTTCATTCATTTTGATAGTTTCAAATTGAGTGGTGAGGTTTTGGAGTTTTGAAGCTTAAACGACACTAGTTCCTTCATGAGTTAATTGTAAAATATCCCAAGATTCTTTAGCGGTTTCACACGTCATAATACGACGGAATTCATTTGGTGTGACAGCGCTAAATAAAGCATTTAAACCACGGGAATTGAAATTAGCAAGTTTAAACTCATTTTCAGTCCATCTATCGGCGGGTTTGATAACACGTTCATTTTCAACTAAATAACTTGGTGGGGACCACCCGTTAACAACAGACATCCAAATACGTTCGTCGATAGATTTTAGTGCCGATCTCATACGCGCTTTCCAATATGCATAGTTTGAACCATCAAAAATAGGAAATTTTAAAAATGGGGAAAATTCCATTTTAGCCAAAAATTTAAAGGATCTTAACGAAATAATTTATCGTTTTTGGCTCTGATACCAATTTGAAAAAGCTGTTAATTTCCTTTTTAGATAAATGCGTAAGCGTTAGGAAGATGATGGTTCAATAAAATATATCAAGTAATGTATTCATTTGAACCGATTCATTAATCAAAGCAAGTCCTAGAATTTGCCTAAGTCATAATTATCAATTAACCAAAGTTAGGCGAAACCAATTTTTGCAAATGACTTGAATAAACCAAATTTTACCCAATATTTAATTTAGTCCCAAATTAAATGAGTGTGATAAATTAAAATGAATTTTATCTTGACTTATGCTACGCATGCGTTCTAAATAAATTATGCAAGATAAAATAAACCAATCACACTATGCCGCGATGTACGAGGAAAACCCCAAGACGGGAAACAACCTCGGACGGCCCTAGCCACAAGTCCACTAGATATGGAATTACAATTACAAGACAGACAGACTTACAACGACTGACTCGATCCCTCTCAAGCCTCGACGCTTCTTCTTGTAGACACCTCTTCCTAGAGGAATACCTCGGAACTCCACCGCAGTCTCGGAATCCACCGATGGGGCTTTCTATGGTCACCGTCACCCGAGCAAGGAGCCTTTCTCCAAGTGGGTAGAGTCACAACAAAAAGTCTTCTTCTTTGATGGATGTAGAAGCAAACCAAAACTTCTCTTCTTGAATTTGGTAGAGATAAACCGGTGCCAAACTCCAAGCAATTTGATATGTATATATGAACTTGGATAAACTCAATTGGGTGTAAACTATAGTGTGAAGGATTTTCTCTTTGAAAAATAACACTCAAAACATGAACAATTTCCTAACCATTTTTTCCCTTCAAACACTCTCTAAGAGATGGAAATATTTTGGAAATGTTAGTTTGGAAAATGTCATTCCCGTACATAATAAAGTCTGAAAAAGTTGGTTAAAAACCAAGTGGGGAAGTGGGTGAAAAACTGCCAAAAACTGTTCCCGCCTGACAGCTCGTTAGAACGACATTTCGTACGAACGAAGTCTTGTTCGAACGAGACTTCTAACGATGCTCCAGTATGGACTCGTTAGAAGCTCGTTGGAAATATCGTTAGAACGAAAATCTCGTTCGAATGACATTTCTAACGACGGACCAGTATGCCTTAGTGGGAACTCATTGGCAGGTTCGTTCGAACGATATCTGGTTCGAACGAAAAAACTCGTTCGAATGACATATCTAACGAATGACCAGAAAGATTGAAAAATTCGATTTTGGCCCAGAAAACTTTATGAACTTATTTTAAAGTTTTATATAATTTCTTTCTTAAAACAAAACGCAGGTTTTATAAAACCTAACACCCAATAAACTTTGTTCCAAGCTCCTATATAAATATAATTGCATTCATACCTTGGGAGCATGGAACCATAGTTGATGACGTAGAAACGAGGCACGCAAATCGGCACATTTGATGAAGCTTTATACTCTTTGCCGCTACGTCTTCAACACACACTTCATAGGCTTGAGAGTATTACAATAACATACTATCCTATGAATAAAGGTTTTTGTTCGGAATTGAGCCAAAACTATATATGGACTCAATTGGAAATTTGTGTCCTTACAATTGGTTTGACGTCTCTCACGAACCGTAAATTTCATGACACAAATATTGGAGGTGAGCATACTCACCATCTAAATGGATCACGCACATACCTATGCTCCCATTCAACCGTCAAAACTATCCTACGTAGCTGATAGCACGTATTCAAGTTCATATGCTCTGGTTACAAGTCAAATATCCCCCCATCGGGTCACCTAGGATATGAGTGTCCACTGAGTGAAACCTATTCTCAATAACAAGTGACGTAGGTATGCTATACACACAATAATGATACATATAATAATAGGAATTCCCGAAGCCTTACAACAATTTAGGTATTCACCCAACCCATATTTATATTTTTTCACTTAGTATATTTCTCTTTATTACTTACGCAATTTACTCTATTATTCACACTCACAAATTTCCCAAGGTTAATTCACCTATTCAATACTTAAGGTCTCATTCTAGGATTATTTCCCAATATAATTCTGCACTAAGTTAATATTGGTAAATGGCAGTATCCCTGAACATAATTAACTGGGTCCCTGAACATAATTAACTGGGTAGCATGATCTGAAAAAAATGTAATTTTGGGATTTTAGGAACTTGTCATTCGAACGAGTTAGCAGGTCGTTTGAACGACTTTGACTACTCGTTCGAACGAGACTCCATCTCATTCGAACTAGATGGGGTATTTTTTTTCTTTGGCTAGGCCTGTTACGTTTTACTGTTCATACTTCATCTTCCCATTAATTTAAGTCCTAAAACCTCTAAATTTCTCAACCCCAATACCAAAACATCAATCTGAATTAGTGTTCTAACATATATAAATGATTTCCTTTAACTTTGAACCATTAGTTCATCATAAAATAGTTATAAATTCAAAAATCCCCAATTTAACAATTCAAAACTTTAGTTCAACAAATTTCTAAACATGAACTCCAATTCAGATTCGTCCATTACAATTAATCAAAAATTTGGAATTTCTAAACTATCTACATGAGGGTGTTATCCTAATTCGTTTTCAGATTTCAATTCATAACCTTAAATCTCCAATTTCATCAAAACCCATAAATCAAAAGCGAATATAATTTACCTACACCAATATGAACATATTTATTGTTATGGATCATAAGTAATAAACACTTTCCTTGATTTCTATGGTCTAATTTTCTATTGATATGGGTATGAGTGTGCTCCTCGTCTCACGATCTACACTTCGGTGTAATTTTGGGTGTGTGTTCTTGAGTTAGGCACCAAGAACACCAATATCTTCTTCTTCCTTCCTATGTGCCTTTCTCTTTCCTCTCACGTGGGTTTAGATCTGATAACTCCCCACTAAACCATGTACATCTGTATTTTATTTCCCAATTTTCGTCCATTTTATTACTCCAAAATTCCAAAGGACGAAAATACCCCTACGGGGGGCCGATTAGGCTTGAAACTACCTCGGAGTCCAAATAAAATGTCTGGGTAGAGTTTTATGACTATCTCGACCCTTTTGGACTCAATGGCGCACTCGAAGTTACCACACGAGTTATATAAAAATAATTTATCTTTTTTTATTCCATAAAATTAATCCCGACATGACTCACACGCGCGTCTTGACTTAAAATATCAAACTGTCGTATTTCATACTCCGAAAATTTATAACAATTTTACAATTCCATATTATGTATACCCATAATAATAATCAATGATTTCCATTAATAAGTATTAACCTTGTCACTCTAGTTAATAATTATTTTTAATTCGAATTAATTAATAATTAAGTTTCCCGACCTTTTTAATTTAATTAATCCAACAATAATAATAAATCCCATAATTATTTAATGTCATTTAAAATGCGAGGTATTACATGTTCATGCCACTTACGGGACCGTTTGGTGGATGTTTTACATTTTTTCCCTTTAACGACATGTTTTTTGGTCTAAGTCCCAATATTTGCAAATTATAATAATATTTTGACACAGGAAATTGAATGACTATGTGGTTTTTTCCTGTGAGTTACATTGGTCCCGTGTGAGGTGTTCATGTCTCTTACGAGGCCGTTTGGGAGCTATTTTTGGTTTTTCCCTTTAACAACATACTTGTAAGTCAAAGTTTTGAGATTTATAAATTATCATCATATTCTCAAATCATGAGTCTCGTGACTACGTGGTCAGTTCGTAAGAGTGAAATTAGTCACGTGCGAGTTGTTCATACCTCTAACGGAGCCGTTTGGTGTCTATTTTATGTTTTTCCTTTGACGAAACGTTTTGAAACATAAGTCTGAATATTTATAAATTATCATCATATTCTCAATATGGGTGTCACGTGACTATGCGATCAATTCCTATGAGTTATATTTGTCCCGTGCGAGGTGTTTGCACCTCTTAGAGGGCCGTTTGGTACGTGTTTTGACTTTTCACCCTTTAACATCATGTTATTAAGCCTAAGTCATGAGATTTAAAAATTATCATCATATTCTCAAATTGAGAGTTGCGGAACTATACGATCCATTTTTACGAGTTACATTAGTCCCGTGCATGGTGTTTAAATCTTTTACGGGACTATTTGAGTGTTGCTTTGAGTTTTCACCCTTTAACGTCATATTTTTAAGCCTAAGTCCAGATATTTCCGAATTATCGTCATATTCTCAAATCGGCAGTCCTGTGACTATACGACTAGTTCCTATGAGTTACATTGGACGTATGTCAGGTGTTCATATCTCTTATGGGGCCGTTTCGGGCTGTTTTTAGTTTTAAACCTCTAATAGAAAATTATCATCACAATACAAAATTGGGAGTCCCATGGATATGCGTACAATTCCTATAAGTTACATTGGGCTCATACGAGGTGTTCGTGCCTCTTATAGGGCAATCCGATGAATGTTTAACATTTTTTCCCTTTAACGAAATATTTTTAAGCCTAAGTATCAATATTTGTATATTATCATCATATTTTCAAACCGAGAATACCATGAATACGCATTTAGTTCATAAGAGTTACGTTGGTCCCGTGCGAGGTATTCATGTCTCTAACGAAGCCGTTTGAGAGTTATTTTGGGTTTTTACATTTAACGATATATTTTTAAGTCAAAGTCCTCAGATTTCCAAGTTATCATTATATTCTTAAATTAGGAGTCTCGTAACTACATGGTATGTTTGTATGAGTTACATTAGTCACGTGTAAGTTGTTTGTGCCTCTTATGGGATTGTTTCGTGTAGACTTTGCAATTTTCCAATCTAACAACATGTTTTCGAACCTAAGTTTTCAAATTTTCAAATTATCATCATATTCTCAATTTGGGTATCTTGGGCTAGGCGGTGAGCTCCTACGAGTTACATTGGTCCCATGCGAGGTGTTGTTGGATCTTATGAGGCCATTTGTTAGCCATTTTTTGTTTTCACCCTTTAAAGGCATGTTATTAAGCCTAAGTGTAGAAAATTCAAATTATTGTTAAATTATCAAAACAGGAGTCCATGGACTATGAGATTAGTTCCTACGAGTTATATTGGTTATGTGAGAGGTGTTCGTTCCTCTTATTGGGTCATTTGTTGGCTATTTTGCATTTTCTCCATTTAATGACATGTTTTTAAGCCTAAGTGTAGATATTTTTAAGTTATGCTCATGTTCTCAAATCGAGAATCTTGTGATGATGCTTTTAGTTCCTACGTGTTACATTGATCACGTGTGTGGTGTTCGTAGCTTTTACGGTGCTGTTTGGGTGTTATTTGAGGTTTCTGCCCTTTAACAGAATATTTTTAAGCCTAAGTCTAGGTATCTACAAATTATAATCATATTATCTAACCTGGATTCCTGTGACTATGCTGTCATTTCCTATGAGTTATGTTGGTCCCTTGCGAGTTGTTCGTACATCCCACGGTGTCTTTTGGGGCCCTTTTGGATTTTAAACCTTTAACTGTATTTTTTAAGCCTAAGTATAGAGATTTGTAAATTATCATCGTATTATCAAACCACGAGTCCTATGACAATGTTGTTAGTTCCTATGAGTTACATTGGTCCCCTCTAAGGTGGTCGTGTCTCTTATGGGGCCTTTTTGCCGTTGTTTTAGATTTTTTTCGATTCAACGACACGTTTTGAAGCCTAACTCTAGATACTTGCAAATCGTCATATTCTCAAACTGAAAATCACCTAACTATAACACCCCACTCAATTAAATATCGAGTGATCAGTCGTATACCCAATTAAAATAGAATTTACAGTTGTTTCATTCTTAGCATCACTTTTATAAGACATTTTTTTTAATCAGCTAATATTTAAATAAGCAGGTGCAGGACTATTCAAACTTTAATATAAATGAAATTTCCATTTTTTAAAACATAAACCATTTAACACAATCTATTCACACAATAAATAATAACTGAGGAATATCAAAGCTGAATTAAATGAAAATGAATTAAAATTCTCCAGTATAAACATCTCAATAAAACAATCCCATCACAAATCAAACGTACCAAAATCGACATAAGAAACTAATATGTCTAAGATAGAGAAGAAATAACTGGAATCCTCTTGGGTGACATGCCCTAAATGAAAGATCAACTACATAGTATGAATCAACGAATAAGAAATCATCTAAATAAAGTCCAAGAATCCATAACATCCAAAGTTGGTCAAAATCTCAATGCTCTATGATTGGTGTCCCTGCGACTAGACACCTGATATAGGAGATACAAGAGAGAAGAGAATATGCAAGAAAATGGGTTAGAGCCCAATTATAAAAATAGTTTTGAAAACAACAAGTGAATAAATGTTGTATTCAACAATTATTATATACGTGTTAGATTTATCGGCCTCTCTCTTGATATCCCCACCCCTTATCTAGAGTGCACAACGTATCTTAAAATCATACTAGTTACTATTATCATGCTAACTAGTTCATATCAATGCAAACTAACCATAGCCCATATATATCCCGCATATTTCTCTCGTAATACATGTAATACATATATATCTAATTTCTTTACGACATGGATAAGCCCTTTTTTCAATTTAATATAATTAAGTATTCACCTACTTAATTCATTTCAGATTTCATTATCTTTCTTGTCTACTTAATTCACACAGTAAACACTATCACAAGTATATATACACATTCACTCTATTATATATACTAAACTGCACCCCGAGGCTTAGCTGCTGTGCATGCGTACTCTGCTATCATGTCCCAGTACATCTAGTCACTATATAAAGGACCACAGGTTCGGTATGTCTCATGAACTATAATAAACAAATAAAAAATAGTGGATGAGAACATAGTCCTAAGACTTTGGGCTACACACATACCTATGAACATAAAAGGCTGTTCAATACCATTGTTCTCACTAATAGCAATCCAACCTAAGTCCTATGTTCTGAGGCAACAAGTCAAGGATCCCCCTTAAGGCTCATCGGGATATGACTGCCCTTTGCGCGTAAACCTCCGGTCGATAACAAGTAGGCTAGGTATATCATACACATAAATTAAACAAGCAATGGGTATACACATCAACCTATTAGAATTCGGTATCCACTCGACCAATATCATATTAGGATTTCATTCCACCCGAAGTACCTGTCGTATTTATCGAATACCACCCGTATTGGTTAATAACGATTATCATCGTATATTTATTGTGTGGTTATCACACACATAATCCCAAGTACCCGAATATATATATATATATATATATATATATATATATATATATATATACATACATGCGTCACTAATATTAACCCGTACATGGCCATGACGATTATTAATATCTTAATTATTTTATCATGTAGATATTTCTCACATAATTTTTTAATTCCTCAATTTCATATAATTTTCAACCATTAACCCAAGTACCTCACTCCTTGTTAATGTACCAAAATTATTCAGAACCTACTGTGGGATAAAAATACAATTCTCCAAACTGTTCTGGGCTAAAACTGAAATTTTAGAATCTTATCAGAAACCCAGAAATCTCGTTCAATGAGATGGCATCTCGTTCGAACAAAAACATTTCTCATTCGGACGAGATCAACGTCATTCCAGTTCGTCTTCAACCTCAATTTTCTGCATTTTTCTTTAAGTTCTTACTCCCAAACCCTTCTGGATTATATTCTGCCCAAAACCCAGATTTGCTAATAGTGTTCTAACATGTTCAATGGTTATTTTCACATAAGAATAACATCAAATTCATATGTTCATAAGGGTATTATCATCAAACCCATTAAATCTTTAAAATTCTAATTTCTCTAAATCCTCCATTTTTACACCTCTTAATAACCAGAATTTAGACTTATCATTTCATAACTAAATCATCAAATTTCCATATTCAACATGAGTAGAATTAATCTACATGAAATCTTAATATCATTTTCATATAATCAATAAACAAATAAATCCTCTACATGTAAAACCTATCCATTTTCATGTTTACAGTCTCTACATGTACATCTATATTCATGTTCATAGACTCTACATGTATAAATCTCCAACTACATGAATTTGACTATCCATTAAACTTAATTATCCAAAAATTTTAATCCCAAATTCATAATTTCATCAAACCAAAAAGAAATCCTATTCTAACATGGATAATATAAGCACCAAAATAGAGCAAGAATTACACTTGCCTTATGCGTAGGTCTAAACCTTTGGTGAAGAAAAGTGTTTGTAACTTCCTCTTCCTTTTATCGAAAGCTATTTGGTGGTGGTACAAGTTGTAGAAATGGTGGTTGTCCCCTTATTTTTCCCTAGATGACTCTTCCTTTCCAACTTTTCCTCTCTTCAAGATAACTTTTCACTTTCTCTCTAAGGCTTTTCCCTCTCTCTAAAAAGATCTCACTTTGTGTTTTGATGAAATGAATATTAAGTACATCAACACTCATATATATAATAAGTCTCCAAGGTTAGCTAAAAGATAAAAAAACGTAAGTACTATTCACCTCCCAAGCAAAATGACTAAAATGCCCTTTCGGGGAGTCTTTTCATCTTCCAAATGACTTGAGACCCAAAACAAATCCCCAGGTAGAATTTTCTTCCTATTTCGACCCTTTTGGACTCAACGACGCACTCAAAATAATCATTCGAATGACTTAAAATTAAATCTCATTTTATTTGCCAACTTTAGTCCCGACACGACTCATAAGCGCATCCTAACTTAATTTATATTATTGTCGTATTTGTAGCGTTCGACAATAATTATTATTTTCACATATTACTTTTATATCACTAAGTAATATTTAAAATCTTGTAGTAAAAATCATATATTACTTTAACCTCTAGTAATATTAAATCCAGATTAATCCCAATTAATTTTTTTCCATAATTAAATCCAATTAATCCCCATTTATTTAACCTATTGACTTTTAATTAATATCATATCAAAAGTCATTAAAATTACAGGGTATTACATACTTCCTCCCTTATAACTGAATTTCATCAAGAAATTCAAAAAATAGGGCATACCTTGTAAAAATAACTCCGGGTATCTGTCGTGCATATCATCCTCGCACTCCTAAGTAGACTCCTTAAGATTATGGTACTCCCACTAGACACGCACCAATGGAACTACTTTCGATCTCAACCGCCTCTCGATATGGTCTAAGATCGCTATCGGTCTCTCCTCGTAAGAACTATCTATCTGTAAATCGTTCTCCTCTAATGCTACATGAGTGTGAGCCAACTTAGCTCGGAGATATCGCCTCAGCGAAGAAAGGTGGAATACATCATGTATTCTATGAAAGTGCTCCAATAACCCCAATCTATAAGCAACTGGTCCAACTCTCTTAATTATAGGAAATGGTCCAACATATCTGGTCGCCAATTTCCCTTTCTTTACAAATCTCATGATCCCCTTCATAGGAGATACCTGTAATAACACCTGGTCCCCCACACTAAATTCCCTGAAGAATTGTTTCGCATCGACATAGCTTTTCTGTCTATCTTGGCTACCTGAATGCGACTCCGAATCATTTCAATCCTGGAAAACATCACCGGAATTACCTCTGGACCAAGTAACTTGTTGTCCCCCACCTCTAACCAGCATGTAGGAGAACGACAAGGTATACCATAAAGTGCCTCAAATGGATCCATACCAATGGCGAATTGATAGGAGCTATTATCCGCAAACTCCACTAGTGGAAGGTACTTCTCCCAACCTCCCCCAAAGTCCACATTACACATGCGTAGCATATCTTTAAACATCTAATTTATACATTCTTTCTGCCCATATATCTCCGGGTGATAGGCCGTACTCAAACGCACCTCGGTACCCATGGCCTCGTGAAAACTTGATTTACTTTATTTTACTTGCTTTAATCACTAGTTGCATGCATAGGGTTAAATAAGATAAAATCTAGTTAAGTTAATTTGTGTCACAACTTGGTTTGATAAAATTAAAAAGGAGTTTTTCAAAAGGAGGTATTTGGTTTGCATTCATCCTTAACTTAATTGGGCTCAAGTAAAAGTTTGTCTTTAAATATTTGGGGACCTATAACTGTCAACATCTAATCATTTCCTTGATTCTCGAAGCTAACTTATTTTCTACTCCATCGAGATTATAAAATAATCCATCGAACAGGGTTTACTTGGTGGAAACAAAACATATAAGTCTATCAATGGGTTATCACAATCGATGATATACCATGGATGGATATTCGTATAAATTGTGATCTCATACCTTCTCATAAAATTATCACTCAATACGCGTGGATGATTTGACCTAATATAAAATCAAATCACATACATAGTAATCAAAGTGACATCTTTGCAAGAATTTTAACCATCATAATTATCGGGATTGAGAATATAATCACCTTTGCAAATAGTGTGACTTTACATGAGTTTAATCAAGATAGCCCTTAGATTAAAATCTCGCTGGTGTCCCCATTGAATACATTCTTAGGATATATCTATCTAAATCCTTTATTGAACTATCAAATAAGTTATTAAATAATCAAATAGGTTCCATAGTTTGAGATAAAATAATAGGATTGCATTGCAACCATTTTGAAAGGATGTCAACTCCCAATCTAGGTTTTGAACGTCTCAACAATTTCTATGACCGTAGTTTCGATATCCTGGTGGTCAACTCGAAGATAACTCACCGGAATTCCTACTAGTCTCGGATGACTGGCATGTTTACAATATATTTAAAGAAAATATATGGAATTATTATAACCATGATTCTTATTTGAAAATGAACTGACACACCTTTAATGAAAAGTAAACATCATACATGGTTTTAAGAATAAAACCCAATAATGATCCCCTTAGTCTTAAAGCCATGTATTCAAATCCAAAGTCATGTACTCATCAATTCGTGTCCTATTGATGGAGGATTAACCAAGTGTTATCTGATACAACCTTGGTCATAAACATATCACCTTCTTGTTTTATTTGTCTAATTAGACGAAACCTATGCTCAATGTTCTTTTCGAACTTGGAATTATACCGATTTCAACACTAAAAGTTTAATAGCCAATTGAGCTTAAATTAACCTCACCCAAGTAACTTTGGAAGTAACCAAGAGATATCGCCTCTTAGTTGTATCCTAAGTGATAACAACTTAGTCCTCCCTGGTGAAACAAGCAATCGAAGATAGTTTCACACTCCTCCAACTTATAGCTCCAGCTCTCAGGGTAAACAAATATTTCGAGGTAAAAAACTAAAAATCCTTATATGACAGAAAACCTTAGTCATTGTGGCAAAAAGATGCATGATATTAGATAGAAATATGTTGACCATGCCAAAGGCAAAAAATATTTCAGTCTTTCAACACAATACATAACATTCATAAGGGTGCCCACCATCAAATCATTAATTATATTCCTCATTCCTTCTATCTAAACAAGTATCCTAAGACATTGATTCCCAGACAAAGCAATTACATACTTGAAAATAAACACTTTTTTATAGAAACCCAATGCTAAATTTATGAATAAGATAATGATATAATTAATTTGGGATAAGCCCAACATCCCTTATATCTGATATAACAAAAGCTTGATCATAAGGGTATGCCTGGATTGTCCTAAGTTTTATTTATCGAAACACCCAGACAACTACACTCTTATGTAAGATAAAAATACCACATTTTCCTGACTAGGATTATACTAGAAATACTGCCATGTTTTTTCATGCCTTTTATATAAACAAAATTGCTTTTTGAGCTTTGATCAAAACAAATGTTTTTCGAGATTTGATCGTAATAAATGCTTGATTACTTGATTAAGATGAACGAACCAAGAACTGGATGTTAGCTTTAATACATAAATGGATCTCACAAGCTTATATCACTTTGCCTTTCGGACTTATTACTATGTACTTGTCAAAAAAATTATTCAAGAATGCAGTCTTAACGTTAAAAGAGTCCTGATAGAATTTAGCATGCCTATTATGAGAAGATTTTCTCATGGTAAATTATTATATTTCTAAGTAACCCTTACGAAAGAATTGTCTTGAAATCTTCCACCTTCCCACCAATCTTTCTTTTAACCTATTATAGGTCTACTTATGTCCAATGGGTTACACTCCATCAATAAGTCTATAAGTTCCATAACTTTATTCGAATACCCCGAATCCATTTTGGTATCCATAGTCATAAGTCAAAGAGAAAATCCTTATCTACGAATGACTCATTGTAGTTCTTGGGACCTGGTTCATGTCTTCCTAGGATCTCGAAGAAATGATAACCGAAAACACTAACCATTCAGGATGCCTCCTACTGATCCCCCTACGATTTGACATTACTTTTTATTCAATAAAATTAACACATGCATCGTAATCATTAGTAATCATCCCACTATGATAAGTTAGTTTATTTTAGATATCAATTTATATCTCATTCTGTACAGGTTCTCTAGCAACATTGCTAATATTATATTTTATTTTATTTTGCAATTTCAGCTCACACTTACGCCCGTGGTTTATAACATAATCCTCCTATAAGAGCCCTTCATTGATGTAATAAACGCCCTTATTGTACTTAATAATATGATGTAAACTACATTTATTACCTTTAGGATAACCAACAAAGAGACATACCTCTGTCCCTAATTTCAACATTCTTGGCTCCTTCCACAGAACGAGTGTTAGGCACCCCCAGGTCCGAACATGACTTAGAATAAGCTTGTGGCCACTCTAATGTTCAATGGGAGTTTGAAAATACCAATTAATAAGAAATTAAAATTAGAATGTATATTCCCATCTCTTAAGTAAAATCCTAATAAGAACGTTGGTGTCCCGAATTACTAAGCATGAACGATATCATTTTGAAAGGAGACTTATTCCTTCATAGACTTTACACCATTCGGAAGAGGAATACCTGGTGTAGACAACTGGGATAGAATCCTAATATCATATATTTGAACCTTTAACTCTTCCAAGACCTGAACACTTCTACGATCATATTGTAGAAGTTGGATTAATTTACCTTACACGTGCTCAACCTTAGCCTGTCACACTTTAAATCAATCAAAAGTCTTCAGACTTGTGATGTATAAGGTAAACACATACATACCTTTGAATAATCATCAATTAAATATATGAATAACTTGAAACCACCTCTTGACCTAATAGTCAATGAATCACACTAATCAAAGTGAACAATTCCTAACGCATATTTGGCTCTTTAGATTTGGGTCGTGAAGGCCCCTTGGTCATTTTACCTTATAAATGGTATAAAGACTAGAAGTCCTTCTTCCTATAATGAACTCAACTGTCTATTTTAAACTAGTCCTCAAAATCCTTTTACAATAAAATAACCTAAGCATAATGCAAAATTTGTGTTCGGTTTTAAAAGGAAACTTTCTCTTTAAATATATTTGTCCATAAAAGTTATATTGGTATCTAGGAGTATTGGCGAGACAAACCTTATAATGTATAAATTATTTTCAATGTGCCAAAACAAATACAAGATATTTCAATTTTGATAAAAAAAATTATAAAATCAGTTGAATATTAGTTCAAAACCAATTTAGAAAACCAAAACCAACTATTATAAAAACTAGGTGTTAACGTGTAAAACTAGTATATGGATTTAGTCTTAAAAAATATATACCAACTTAGAACCATAATAAATAAAGAAATATAATCACAAAAATTCTAATCTAGGGCATAGAACTTAGAGAGTGAGAGAAAGAAAATGAAATCATATTTATGTGGTTCGGTCCAAAGGGATCCATATGTACACCAGTTCATGAGTTATATGTACTAATTCAGATTTAAAACACCATGAGTGAACAAAGGTTGCAAGGTCTCAAGTTCACTCTCGATCTAGATAGCATAACGGTATGAAAAATATCTTGATCCCTACACAAGAGGGTGTATTAGGCTATTTAAGGGTGTTAGAAGAGACAAAATTAAGAGAGGCAATTATCATGCCTTTATAGATTAGGCAGGTACACCAATCATGAAAGTTGAAAAATCATGGAGTTAATTATAAATCACATGGGAAAATATTTCCATATCTCCCCCACGTAGGGTGTGATGATGATGTCACCCATCACACATTACGTACTTGCATTGGCAGTGTTTTATAATAGTGTTAACTGCTCTGAGTTGGATGGGTTAAATTCAATGTCTATGATACTGGGGTCGTCCAAAATTTCACCAGCCAACCAGATGGGTAACTAAGAGGACCTTCTTCAGGTGATAAATGAGTATAGTTATCATCTTCTAATTGGTCCATGGGCCATACCATATTCATGGTACAACAAAAGCCCCTAAGAACTATCTCATGATTGTGGTATGTAATAGATTCTATGAAGTATTACATCTTTTGGGTATAAACTGAGCATATTGAAAGAGTGAAGTGTTTTAAATTTTTTTTGCCTTATATTTAAACTTTCCATGCGCTAAATTGTGATAATGCCGTCTGGAATAATTATGACTTGCATGCTTGGGGCAACATGTGTCAGTCGACGTTGTATCTGTCCACTTTCCCAGGCGTGATATCATGACCTTCTTTATTAGGGGTAATGATTACTGCTTATAAAGTGTAAAGTGATAATTTTTAAATCATTTAAAAATTTACACAAATGTTTACTTGGTACCATTATCTTTCAGAGAGAGTAAAGTCTTTCGTTTCCTTAAACCCTTTCTTATTTGGCCAAAACCTTCCCATTCTCTGATATTCTGACTAGATATTTTTTTGTGAACTCTTTTTCGTTGTGTTTTATCAACTTCCTTCCACTTATTGAATAATCTTTTTTTATTTCCTTTCGTCTTCAAGGATTTTAGAGTCTCAAGAATGCATATTCCCTTCTATACCTTCTTAGGGTTTCATTTTGAGTTTTTCTAAAAAAAAATCCCTTATGGGTTATGTTTTGTTACTGTTGTTGGCGTTTGGTGGTTGATTTAACTTTTGATTAGAGTTTAAGCATTTTAGGTGGTCATTGAGTTGGTTGGCATAGGGTTTCCAAATTTTTGTAATTTTAATTATTCTAGGGATTTGTTTGCATAAATCTTTGATTTTTTTAGAATAACAACTCCTAAGCCATTGTTTACCCCCAATTCCATATTTCCTGCCACTAATCAAGCTTCTAAATCGAATTCAATCCTTATGAGTGACCACTCCTATGTCAATAGGTTGTTAGAGAACATTAAAATATTAGATAGGGTTTTCCCTAGGTTTATAGTAGAGAGTTTTCTTGTTCTCTTAAGTGTAATCTGACCTGACAATAGTCCTTATAATCCTAAGTTTACCCTTAATCTTAATCTTATTTATGGTCTACTCTACCACATTCGGATGTGCAGCCTCATAATCCTCAGTTTCTGGGTCCAGATATAGCAGATGAGGATGAGCCATAAATTGGTGGTGAAAATTTATCTAACACAGTCTCAAGCATATTTTACTTGGATGTTTTGGTTGAGATAGTCATGTCTGATAGACCTGTACCTTATGTATCTCATTTTGAGATATCTTCTATTGAGGTGAGCACTTTTAGTACTTCCACCAACTCTTATGACCCTTCAAACACTGATGCCAGATGGCATGATTGTGATATTCTTGAGGAAGAGGTAGATGACTTAAGTAGAACTATGATATCTCCAATAGTATCACTACTAGGATTCATGATTGTGATGAGGGAGTTTATGATCACCTAAATGCAGATGAGATTTTTATCCCCTCGTGGGAACTCCAGGTTGGGGTTTGTATTCCATTACACCCAATTATAAGGTCCATGACAAAGGGTTATGGTGTGGTTTCTCCTACCTAACTTCCCCAAATTCTTTTAGAATAATTCTTGGGGCAATGATGTTTGGGCAGTCCCAAACTGGTTTTTACCTTACCGGCGATATATTTATGTTTATGCATGACATAAAGGACAATGCCAAGGCTCTTGGGTATTATTACTTTGAACCTATGAAGTCATATGTGATAGTGGTATAAGTTGTCCATATGAGCAACCATAAATGTAAAAACTAATTTATTTTTTCGATGGGTGATTGGGCTCATGAGAAGAATAGGCCTTGTAGAGTTCCCCGCGAATAGTGTGGGACGAAGAAAATTGGTAAACAATATTTCCTCGTTTTCTTTTTAATTTCTTTCTAAATATTATTGTGATAATATCCTTGTTCAACTTTTTCAGTGAAGAAATCTCATATGCTTCCCTTTACAATGCGAGACGTGATTAAGAGTTTCCATGTGTCTAACCCCCCATAGTTTGAGGATCTTTTTCCTGTCTCGAATTTCACATTCATTGGGTATTCAACTCCTTCTAGTGGTGAACCTCATCGAAAGATGTTGATTCCCTTGGTAGAAGAAGGACTTGTTGAATATGACCTTTATGTTGAGGCCGAAGTTAAAACATGTGAGAACATTTATCTATATGAAGTCGTCTTTTGTTCATGCATTATTATTATAACTAATTGTTCTTGTTTTGTTCAACTTCTATTACGACCACCTTAGGCTTTATTGCCGAACATTCTAGTGACATGGAACCTTGGATAGTCGATCGTGCTACTATGGACATTTCTCATTGTACAAAACTTGAGCAGGATGAAAAGAGGAAAGTTAATGCTGATGCCAAGGCCAAGAAGAAGTCCGATAATAAAAAATAGTCGAAGACGAGGACTAAAAGCAAGCTGAGATTAATGAATAAAGGAAATCCAAAGCTGAGGCCTCTTCCAGGAAAAATCTAAAAGTATGGATCCAATGTATTTTGGTCCCCAATTATTAGGGATAAAAGGCTCCTCGAGACCCGCACTACCTAAGGTGACCCTAAAATCCTAACTGTGAATGAGGCTTGACCATCTGGGTCATTTGTGGAGAGTATTAAAATTAGTGGACGTCTAACTCCTCGTCTTTTTTTGGGATAGGGGTCGACCCCCATTATGGCGAGGTGGAGGATTTCAAGTTTGATCCTGACCATCCTATCTCTATCGAAGAAATAAATAATGACCCCGACTTCATCTTCTATGGCATGAATAATGCAACAAACTTTTTAGGTTATCACAGACATAACAAAGACTTTGAATTTCAGAGGGTCTATGACACCGATGCCCTATGGAAGCGAGTTCAACATCATTTGTCGGTGGTAAGTTTTCTAAATTTGTGCCCGTCTTCCTTAGAAAATTCTTTATTACTTGTTAATATCTTTAAATTTTCTTTTAGGTTGAAATGGATGCAACTATCTTATGAGAGACAGTTGTGACCAACCATTATGCCAACAAGGTGTGTACATAAACCATCGCATCACTTACATGCTAGAACACTCAGTTGAAGGATGATATGAAATAATGCGTCAATGAGATATATAAAAGTTATGGCGAGATCCAAGAGATGGATGATCCGATGGTCATAAAAAAATATCTCACAGCAAGGTGGAAGAGGAGATCCCACAGCTGAAGGGCCAATTTGGCATTGATACCATAAAATTTCAAAACTTTGAGGAGGCACTCAAAAGTCCAATGATGAGATCACTATGTCTAAACATGAGTTTAATACGACCAACCAGGATCTTACGATAGTTAACCAGGCACTTATAAAAGCAATTGAAGCTCTAGTTAAGGACGAAGAGGCTAGAGTGGCCAAGTTCAAAACATCTCCTAACTACAACATATAAACTTCAACCTTATTTATTGATAGCTATGAGGAACTCAAGAAGAAGGTTGTAAAACATTACCCAAATATTAAAGATATTATAGGAAAATGGGAAGGAGATGATGAGGAATCCACGACCTTCGTCGCTGAGTATCTGATGGAGGTAGATGAGTATGCAACGGAAGATGATGAGATGAGTGATTCTAACTAGATTGTTGCTGTAGAGGTAACCCTTAATGCGGTTCCAGAATTTTCTCAAGGCACAGTTACAGCTGAAGCATCTACATTCACTATTCCCTAAGTTAATCTAGAGACTGATCATACTCCTAAAGTCACCCTGGGAACTGATAATGCTTCTTAATCTTAAAATCTTCTCTAATTACATCTATGTAATGATTTTTTATACTTTGTAGTGAAAATTTACATCTATGTGTGCTTAACTTTTGAAATCAAGGGCAATTCAATTTCTTGTATTTATGCATGCATGTGTTTTGACTTTTTCTGTCAGTTATTTTTCTTGGCTATGTTTTTAACCAACACATGTAGTTAAATGTTTCTACAAAAATATTTTTGACAAGTAAATATAACCGGGTCTCATCAACCTTCTATTTTGTTCTAATATTATGGTTTAACAGTGGGATCTTGTCCACTTTTCATGTCAACTAACAAGGAGTTTGGTGTTGAGATTGACTTGCTAATAGTTTAGTCTTGTGATCGTGTGCTAAGATCTTGTGATCTCGATCTGCCTTAATAACTACGAGTTTTGGATGAACTTAAGTTTTCTTGACTTTGAATCTACCGATGCTTGTGCCACGTTACTAGTCGTATAGACAGATCTTATTATCCTAACCATGTGTCAACATTAGTCATAAGAGTCGACCAAATATTCTGAGATCGATCCCCATGTTATTCGGTTATGGTCGTATCTGGTTATCGATATGACTATAGTGAATTTCCCAGATTTGCCTAAACTTCTTAATTGTGACCTGTTCAACGATTAGGTGATACATGAAGTATGATTTTGATAATGTATTTTGATATGATTGACTATGAGATGTCTTCGGCCTGGGATTCTTGAACATCTCTCACCCTAATGAAACAAACATTAGAAAATGTAGAAATCTTGAAATGAAAACATATGTAGAGGAAATTATTATTTTCATTAATAACTAAGAGTTGATTAAAAATGAATGCAAACTTGTTTACATATTTGATTCTTGCACTCACCGGGTTTTCACATGGTCATCACTATTGGTAATATTTTTTCAACTGCTCGGCATTCCATGGGTTCATAAACTGCTTGCCTTCCAAAGTCTTGATTCTATAAGTTCCAATTTGTATGATAACAAATATCCTGTATGGGCCATGCCAATTCGGTTCCAATTTTTTTCCCTTTTTGAATGACCTTTTTAGCACGTATCTCCTTCCTTTAAGGTGCTCGATTTGACCCTTTTGTTTTAAACCCGAGCAGTCTTCCATTGGTATACTTCTACCCCAAGTGTTGCATGGACCCTGACTTATTCTACTAAATCCAAATCTAGTCTTCTCATCAATTCACTCTTCGAAGATTAAAAATTGAGTACTCGGTGATTGGGCAATCTGATAGCCATTAGTACCTATGCCTCTATTCTAAATGCAAGTATTAACGGAGTCTCTCCTGTCATAGTCCTTGGAGTGGTTCAGTACGTCCATATTACACTTTGAAGTTCATTGATATAGTTCCATTTGGCATTGTCAATCCCTTCCTTCATTCCACCTAGTATGGTTTTATCTGCCACCTCTATCTTGCCACTGCATTATGGCTGACTAGGCACTAATCGTATTGAAGGCGTAGCCATACCGAGAAAGGGTTTTATGGATCTTTGAATGTATATAATAATCATCAATTTTTTTACTATCGAACTGCATACCATGGATTGGGATGAAGGCGTATGACATGCAATACTAAAAAATAATGTTCTTCCCTAAAAAATCCAACACCTTCTATTATGTCATTTCCGCCAACGGCTCTGATTTCAATCCACTTAGTGAAATAATTAACTGCTACTACCACGTACATGGACCCTCCCCTTGTCTTCGATAATCGTCCAAACCAATCTTTTCCCCATATGGAAAAAGGCCAAACAGCTACGATCGGGACCAATACGGCTCCTGGTATCTTATGTGTCACATCAAACCTTTCGCACTCATCACACTTCTTTGTATAACTTGGGAAGTCTTATTTCATGGCGGGATAGTAGTAACCTTGAGTGGATATTATTTTTCTTAATGATATGCCCATTGAATAGGCCCCAAACGAGTCCTCATGCACTTATTTTATCAGGTCATTAATATCAGCAGGGTGGACACACCTGAGAATGATACAATAAATCCTCTTCTGAAAAATATTTACCCTTTTCATACCTCATTTCCTAGTATCTTTCGGAACTACTCTGGCCTCTAAGTATGCTCGGATGGGATCCATACAGGATGCTCCCATGTCTAACTCCATAAAAAAATTCATTCTTCATCCGTACTGCGATGCATCAATACTTTTACATGTACCGTTCTTCTTAGTTTTATTCTAGTGGATGATGCGAAATGTACTAATTCATCTACCCATGTATTTTTATCAATTGTTATTATGACCATTTGTACAGCCGAGAACTTCGATAATAAAGAATTTACATTAAACATGTATTTCTCTATTGATTCTTCTTTTACCATAAAAACTCTAAGCACTTGATTTAATACGAGCTGAGAGTCAATATGCACTGATAGATGCTCGATGGCTAGTGATGATGTCAACCCAATGCCTGCTATGAGAGCTTCATACTCTCATTGTTAGAATCCTCAAAGCGGAATCTGAGGGAATACTCACATCATCCCCGTTAGGTGTCATGATTAACAAGCCGCCTTTGCTATTGTTAGCGCATTATGATCCTCTATAAATAACTACCAAATCGAAGGTTCTTATTCAAATCTACATTACTCTAAGCATCCAATCTTGAAAAAAATTCATTTGCTCCAGATTGTAAGTCCTTTCTTCCCCCAAAGCTGATGACTATGGTCTATTACTGATCTCTTTTCAGTTAGTCGATTGTCTCTATTATTGAGCTTTCTTCTATAGAAGTCTTCTCAGTTGGTTGAATTATTGAGATCTCTCCTAGATATGTCTACTTGATTATTTTTATTACTGAGCTATTTTCGTGGAAGTTTACTATGTTCTCTTTGATGCCGAGCTGTATTTCGTAGATGTTTGTTTTAATATTTTCTCTTCGTAAGTGAACTATACTTTAAATTCATCCACTATCTGGACTTTAATTTCTATTCTATGTTTATATAGTATGTCATACTCTCCAAATTCTACTGCTTAGGCCATCATTTTGCCTGATTTCTTTGGTATATAAATAGCTTGTCGTGGAGGAAGGCTTATAAAGACGATAATTGTATGTGCTTCAAAATTCAAATTCATTATTTGGGATGTATCAATCAAAGATTACGCCAAATTATCTAGACTTGGGTATTGAATTGAAGCTTCTCGATATGCCTTGCTAGTGTAGTAGATGAGCTTCTTCACTCCAGCTACTTATCGGACTGGCACCTAACTAATCGCTAACTCTGATATTGCTATGTAGAAATAGAGATTTTTACTTAGGACTGACATTAACAATAAAGGAACATATCCTAAGTACTTCTTCAATTATAGGAAGGCTACTTCATTCCACATAAAGGTTTTCCTGAAAACCTTAAATAATGGAAGACATCTATAAGTGGCTCTTTAAACATAATGGTTCAATGCTGTTGCTCATCTCATCAACCTTTGGATCTCTTTTTTTCTATTAGGATACTTCATATTAATAAATGCTCGAATCTTATCAGGATTAACTTCTATAAACCTTTAGTGCACTATAAATGCCAGTAGCATCCCTTTCGTGACTTCGGAGATGAATTTCGTCGTGTTTAGCTTCATTTAGACTTTTTCAGTTGGTGAAAAGTTCACCCAAGGTCACTAATGTGATCAGCATCTTTCTCACTCTTGGTCAGCATATCATCAAGGTTGAATTTTGTAGTTTTTTTAATCTGTCCTTCGAAGACTTTATTCACTAGCCTTTGATATGTTCCTCCAGCATTTTTGAGTCCAAAAGGCACAACTTTGTAGCTGTAAGTACCTCGACTGGTGATAAATAATGTTTTCTCCTTATCTTCTATCTTCACCTTTATCAAGTTATAACTTGGGTAGGCATCCATAAAACTGAGCCGTTCATTCCTAATGGTTGCATCGACTAACTAATCATTCTTGGGTAGTGGATAATGGTCCTTAGGATAGGATTTTTATGAGATATATGAAGTCGACACATATATGCCAATTGTCAACCATAACCACATTTTAAATACACTCTAGATACTTGACGTCTTCAATAAAATTTACCTTTTGTAATTTATCAACCTCCTATCTAGGTTCTTATCGTTCAAAATCACTAATTTGATCGATTCCACAACTTCTCTTGTGACTAGCTTATTTTCATGTCAAGTTTTAAAGTCTCGATCTGATAAGCAGTTGTCAACTTCTTATTCTCGATCAGATAATGGAAGTTAATCAGTATCATTCTATCACATCAAGTTAGTTAACCTTGACCACGTGAACACCATAATATATAGGCACTGATTAACAGTAGAAGGCAAAAATATAAATTTCTTCAGATCGACTCTGCCAAAGATAATGTTATAGGCTAAGTGAGCATTCTTGTCCACAATGAAGAAACGTATTGTCTCTGTTTGGTAGGTTATCCATGTAGTGATGATAACCTTAAACTCAATTATTCTTAAAGGTAACACCTTCTCCCCCATAAATACGATTAGGAGCCTATGATATGCCTCTAAATTTCTATCTTTTAATATATACTACTTAAAGCCACTCTAGAATAGAATATCAGCTAAACTTCCATTATCAGCTAGAATCCTTGTACCTGACTTTTATGCACCATTATTGTGATGAGGGGAGGTTTGTCATAAAGATAAAGTACACCTAACAAGTCATTTTTAGAAAACAAAACAATGAGACAATCTTTCTTTACCTTCCTAGGACGAGTCTCTAAAACATTAGCCAAATTGATATGCCTGACATGAACACAAGCCTTCTTCACATTAAGGTAGGATTTCCTCCCAGCTAGTTCATTTTCACTACCAGCGTCACCTCTTGCTATAAGCGACCCCTAAAGGAGATTATGGTAACTTAGTGCATAGGCTCCACGAGTTTCTTGGACAGGTCTAGATCGTTCTGTAAATCGTCATCTAAGCTTATTCTCTTATTGTGTGCCTTTTTATAAGAGAAATTTGATCATTGCCTAGGTTTCTACTAATTTTTCCCACCTGATCGACCACCTTTATCTATATACTTCGTTATCTTTCCTTGTCAGATGATATGTTAATCTTGTTCTTGCAGGACAGGAAACTATCAATGTTATGGCCATGAACCTTATGGAATTCATAGTACTTAATCTTTTCCCTACGATTTGATGGAGCTTTTGATTTACCTGACCATTTTGGGTCCTTGCTTCATCAAATATCATCGAGGATGAGGTGAACACTAATAGTAAGTAGAGTATAATCACCATACTTCTTTGGCCTTTCAACTTTCTTATTACCTTTAGGCTCTTTATTCTTGTTTAAGTTGTTTCCAACATCGGACTTAGCGTGGATCAACTCCTTTTCTTCCATTACCTCTTCATCATTCAAAATTATTCTAGCCTTGTCCAATGACTCTGACATTTTTCTCGTCGACTCCTTATCCATATCGCAATATAACTTCCCAGATAATAGATTGCTCATGATCATAGTGATTGTTATCTTCTCATTATAGTAAATTACCTCAAACTTCTCGGTATTAAAGGACGTGATAAACTTTCTTGTTGTCTCATTATCCTTCTGATGACGCTTAACAAGTGAGCCACTCTCTTGCATGGCTTTGTATCGAAAAAAAAAATTATTGATGAAGAGATCGACCAGCTACTTGAAGCTTGAGATATTCCCTCTCAATAAGTCATTGTACCAAATTTGAGTCGATCGGGTATTTATACTGGAGAATTATCTCCATCACAATTCATCTAGGATGAAATAGATATTGGTAGAAACCTATTATTACTTCACATGAAGTATAGGATTGGACTTGTCATCATATTTGGGGGTGATGGTAGGCGGTTTGAATTTTCTAGGCATTAGATGATCCACAATTAATGTTGTAAATAGTGATTCATGAACAAAACCCCACGACAAGTGGTTCTTCGTCTTTATAATCTTTCCTGGACGATCCTCTAAGGGTTGGATATACCCCTTTTAGGGTTTTTCCTACATCTCAACCTTAACCGACATTGTCTTTCCTCCTAGATCTCAAATTTCAGTCGAGCTCTCTTCCTGGGAAGTTTACTTAGCTTTGGTCGACCCTTCAATGCTCAGTGTAGATCCAGATCAGCATTCAAACCTCATAGTCTCAATTTTTTTTCTTCTTCTCTGTACTCCCTAGGATCCCTTAGATCTCTATAATAATGGGACCTCGTAGCTCTTGGTCCCAGTCGATCAAAAGAGAATCCTCTACAAAGCCTATGCAAACTAGTTGAGTGTTTTAGGAAGTAAGTCTCTTCATCATCATATTCATTTGTTCTGATGGATGATGTTTCCATGGGACGATAGGACCTATCATCGGATTCAGATCCAAAGTATCACTACAACAAAATGGTCAAATTAGCACCCTTCAATTGGCCAGCCTTGTCACGGTTAATGACAGTGACAAAAACACGCATTTTTTTTATCATGGTCATTGACCGTGACAAGGTCTTGTCACGGTCATTGATCGTGACAATCATATAAACTTATCACGGTCAATGACTGTGACATGTCCGTGATAATTCTGTCAGTAAAAAAACCCTTCCTCTTCTTTTTTTCCCACCAATTCTAATTCCCTCCATCTCTCTCTCTCTCTAGCGACTGCACACTCTCTCTCTCTCTACAACTTTGGTACGTTTTATCTCTCTATTTCTCCTTCATTTATGTATATGTGCGTGTATGTATATATGTGTGTGTAAATGTGCATGCGTGTCTGTGTGGTGTATATATGCGTGTGTGTGGGGGGGAGGGGGCAGGGCTAGGGGAGGGGGGTGTATGTGCATGTGTGTGTGTGAATATGTTCATGTGAATGTATATGTGTGTGTGTGTGCGTGTGGTGGGCAGCGATAGTGGGGGGGGGGGAGAGGGCAGGGCTGGGGGTGGGGGGGCTAGAGGCGCAGGGGAGCTGTGTGTGTATATTTGCGTGTGTTTTTTTTTATTAAATTTTCATTGGTTTATTAGATATTGCCCCTTATATTGTAGGACCCCTTGTAAAAGAATTGATTGATTTAATATTGATTGGCTCTTAAATTTTTTTGTAAATTAATAATTAGTGCCCCTTTCATATGCAAGTAGGATTGCCCCTTATTGTAAATTAGTAAAATAATAATTGTATACTTTAATTGTTAGTTTAATTGATGAAAAAAATTAATTGAGTAGATGAATTAGAAGGAGTACGGGGTACACATTTGTTGTTAACATTGCGGTTGGATTATAGTGGATCAATGTTGGGTTGGTTAATTTTAAAAGTGGCATGACCACTGGATTATTGTCCATATGGGGGTGGGATTTTTCAAATTTTTTTGAAAATTACTTTGTATAACGAACAATATATATATAGTATGATAATTAAATGAAACATACTTGAAATTACATATAGTGCGCATAGATACCAGCCTTCTAGTTATTATGCATACGCATTCAATAGCCCTTAGACCCGTTCGAGAGTCATTACCCCTGTAATTACTTCTCTCGAATTGTCCCGTTTAGACAGTTTGAGACTCCATAATTTCTATATAATAATATTCTTAGTGGCTTAAAGTTATTACTTTTGGAGGAAGTTCTGCAGTCGTAACGTAATGTTCTCTTGGTACATAGTAGATTGAGAAGTGTGACTATTATTTCAATTGATCAATTGAAATAACACTAACACTTGCCAATCTACGTTGTGTACTTGGAGAACTACAGGGATATGCTTCCGAATTTTTCTCAAATCTTAACAATGTCCATGAAGCTGTTAAGTATATTATAGAAATATGCGATCTTGAATGGCATAGGACCTCTCACCCTTTAGAGGAGATGGAGGAAGTAGGAATTTCTATTATAAATTGAATTTGAATTTGAAATTTAAAAATAGAATATTAATAAGACATAATGAAATGAAACATACTATAAATGTATGTTTTGTTTATACTAATCTATGAATATAAGCTTCTTACCTTTAATATGTGATTAGTTGGGGTAGCTGTGATGGGATATCCAAAATACAAAGAGTGGATGGGTGAGACAAATAGAATGGGGGATGTGTTTCGCAGAGGTACTAATGAATTTGTGAAATACGGAAAGAGATGTCATAATGCTGAAGAGTTTCCGTGTCCGTGTGCTAGGTGTAAGAATGGTAAGATGTTTGAGTGGAAAATAGTTACACTGCATTTGTTAAGTTCGGGTATGCAAGATATTTATCGATTTTGGAGTTTTCACGGTGAATTGAAAGTTCCTTTTGTCCTCGAACAACCTTCACAACAACCTTAAATAGGTAGGATAGATGTCAAAGGGGACGACAAAGATTATAATATGTTAGAGGATTTAGTTGATGATGCGTATGGAGTTTATGAAGTAGAGGATAATGAGGTTACTGATGATGTACAAGGTTCAAGTGCTCGTGAAGTTATCACGATAAACCTTGACAATGACTACCGAAGTTTAAAATTTAAGGCGACCCAACCGTTATACTCTGGCTGTGAGAAAGATCGAACAACTTTACATGCCATGGTTGGTTTTCACAGTTTGAATACACAATACGGTTTGTCTGGAAATAGCATGACAGGAATTCTGAAATGGGTGAAGGGCTTACTACCCAAGGAGAATATGCTTCCAAATAGCTATCCTATTATGAAGAATAGTTTGTAAGGTTTGGGAATGAAGTATATATCGATTCATGCTTGTGTGTATGACTGCATACTATACCAAAAGGAGTATGAAAATCTCGATCATTGTTCGGTATGCGATGAACCTAGATATGTCCAATCTACTGGAAAGGAAGGCATAAGCACAAAAGTTACTCAAAAAGTGTTGAAATATTTTCCCGTTGGGCCTAGATATAAGCGATTTTTCACAGTACCCTAGATAGCGGAGGCAATGACTTGGCATGCTAGGGTAGAAGTAGGGGTAATCTCATGCGTCAACCTGTTGACTCTACAGCTTGGAGGAGGATTAATTATGAGTATCCCGATTTTACTCGAGAATAGCGCAACATTCGTTTGGCTATATCAACAAAAGGTTTCAATCCATTTTTAATGCTTTTAATTGATTTCAACTTTATCATTTTCACTTTTGTGTAGTGTGCGTGTGTGTGGGAAGTAGGGGTGAGGGTGGGGATGTTTCGAATTTTTAGTAATTTGTACATATTATGAGCTAGATGCCATTGTTTTGAAATTCATAATTGAGGTGTTAAACAGTAACAATTCATTTGGATTTGTAGTAATTTTACTTATTTTCATGTCTTCTTCTAATTCATTTTGATTTGTACTAATAACAACATTTTTGTTTTATAGAAAATTTCTCCTTCAGGTATTAAGGCGAGGATGCTGATGCTGATGCTGATTATGATGACGTCATCTGGGCTTGGTGGTAGCGGAGGAGACGAGGGCTCCTCGGCCTCTAGGCCCCCCAAATATGGAAAATAGGGGATGGCCATCAATAACAAGACGTGTCTATTATCAAGATCCCTCGATCTGGTAAAGACGATCATCGGCCCGAGGTACACTAGCTGGAGGGAGGTGCCAAATGAGCTCAAGTTAACTATTTGGGTGGCTCTACATGTCATGTATTTATATTTATATTTATATGAATATTTCAATTTCAATTTTGATTTCAATTTGGATTTCTATTTCATTTTATATTTATATTTATTTGCATCTAACATTGTATTTATTGGACATGAACAATTCAGTCTGGATCCAAAGATACCCGATTTTATCTTGGAGCAGTTGAGGGAGAAACACAAGACGTGGAAAAAAAATATGCGGACCCAGTACTTTGGGAAGACCCAAGAGTCTGTTATCCGAATGCGTGAATCCGTCCTGCCGAAGGAGCCGATCTCATTGGGATAATGGCATAAGTTCATTGACAATGAGATCGGGGAGTGACAATTAACATCTTGCCAGTAGGGGAGGGAAAATTGGGCAAAAAAGACAGACGTGCACTACTCGGTCGGATGTCTTACGCCGAGGTGGACCATAGGATGATGGTAAGATTTAATTTTTCTATAACTACAGAAATATATTATTCTTCATTATTTTACTTTACGGGGCCGATACTAATTTTTCTTTATTTTATTTCAGGGGACATAGAGTGGCCCTGGGGGTAGGCCACATAGGCTCGATACTTATGTGGTTATTCAAATGAAGAATGGGAAGGATAAAGAGGTGTCCTCGAGCATCATGACCAAGATTGTAAGTAATCCGACAGTTTACTTTTCGTTCATTACGTTATAATTTTTTTATTTACCTATTTTACTAATCATATGCTTTTTTTCATTTCAGGCAAATCACAAAGAAGTGTATGAGTCGCAGTCTGATGGCGATAAAGCATCTTTGTCCACAGACGCACTCAGCCAAGTGCTTGGCGTTGATCGTAAGGGGAGGACAAAGAGGGTGAGCTCGCGGGTGGCCAAATCTAGGATCATCGGATAGGAGACGAGCGACACTGGGTTAGCTCGAATGGTGGACTTTCATGATGCGAAGCTGTCCCATTTGGAGTTGAAAATCCAAGTTATGTTCTCATTCATAAATCGTTCGTTAGGAGGAAACCATAAGGGGAAAGAGAAGGAGAAGGTGGTGGAGTAGGAGGTGCAAGATGACGAGGATGTGGACCTCTCTGCTTCATCGTCGGCATGTTCAGACTTTAATGATCCAGTCACCTATTTGGCTCCCTTCGTACGATCGATGCCGACACTTGGTTGACCGAGCGTGTTTATACTGGACATATTTTATGTCCATCGGATAGGGCAGGGTTGAGGGACTCGAATACCGTCAGGGTATGCTAGTTCATGCTTCAAGACATCGAGTCCAAGGTGATCGTCACGCATGTGATACCCAGGAAGGAGAACTCCCCATTGTGGTTGCGCGAATAATGCGACACGATGTATATTACTGGGTGTGTCAATTCGTATATCGTGTTGCCAACTCACCTCCTCAGAGCTAACCTTACCCCAGACATGTAGTGACATTATTTGAATTGAATTGTTTTAAGTTATTACATTTGAATTATATTTGGATTATATTGTGATGCACACTGTTTTGAATGTATATTTTCATTATCTTTATTTTATTTTGATATATGATGTTTGAACAAGTAAAACGTTGCTATAACAGGTACAAATATACTGCTGGACAGTGGCAGTGGACATACTACCCAATTGATTTTTTTTCAATTCTGCCCAGAATTGTCACGGTTATTTACCGTGACAATTTATTTTATTAAATGTCACGGGTTTGTCACGGTTATGACCGTGATGAAACTTGTCAAGGTAATAGACCGTGACATGATCGTGACAATTATAATGAACTTGTCACGGTCATTGACCGTGACACGTCCGTGACAATAAATATTATCACCCCTAAAATTATTACGGTCATTGACCTTGACAAGTTCAACTTGTCAAGGTCAATGACCGTGACAATTCGATAGATTTGGTGTAGTGTATTTGGACCTTCTACATTCACCTTTCGAGCCAAAATCCAACCATTTAGGATTTTCCATAGCTCTATTGTGGTTCTCTTGCCTCCTGACCCTATATGGGATTGCAGGAGACATATCTCGTCTTCTATTACATATTTCACCCCTACTTAGGTAACACGTCTCGCCTCAAGCATATTCTGCCTTGTGAAAATACTCTACGTTAGCTGCTTGAAGCTATATTGCAGAGCCTATTGTCCTCTATCCAAATATTGTAATATCACCTGCAGATATCCCGTACTCACAGGTGTAGAAGGCCAAATTCCCTCACTGGCTCCACTACTTTCTTGCATTTCATCCATCTTCATAGAATTTGGGTTAAAAATAGAGTATCATAACACTGAAAATACAATACAATAGTTTAGAGAGAAAAAGTTACAGAAAAGAGGATTTAAAGAAAGAAAAACTAAATTCGATGGCAAATTCAAGGAATCAAAGAGAATTGAATGGAAATTTTCACATTAATAAATTATAACCCAATGGATTACAGATGAATCGAATTCACTAATTTCTCAAAACTAGGTATCATTGAGTTTCAAAATTTAACAGTGGTGGAAATCAACAAATGACTTACCGTTTATCAAAACGGCGCCAATCTGATAACGTCTAAAATTGGTATTAGAATTTAGTCGTAAAAAATATATACCAACTAGAACAATAACAAATAAAGAGATATAATCATATAAATACTCTTCTAGAGCAAACAATAGAGAGAGGTGAGAGAAAGATAACAAAACGAGATTTATGGGTTTCGGTCCAAACAGGTGCCTACGTCCACAGGTGCATGTTTTGTATGTACTAATTCATATGGCAAACTCCATGGATGAAAAAAAAATTCAAGATCTCAAGTTCACTTTCGATCTGAACAGCATAATGGTATGGAAAAATATCTCAATCCCCACCCAAGAGGGTGTAGTGGCCTATTTATAGGTTAATAAAAGAGAGAATATAGAGGGACAAGTGACATGAAATTATAGGCTAGCCTGTTACACTGTTACACCGTAACATGCATGTGGGAAAACAATCCTGAAGTTGGTTATAAAGCACATGGAGGAATATTTGCATATTTCCCTCATGTGGGTTGTGCTACTGACGTCATCCCGTCATACAGTATGTGTTTGACTTGATGGTGTTACATAATAATGTTAATTACTGTGAATTGGTTGGGTTAAATTCACGGCATGTGATACTGAGTGGACCTCCTTCCGAAGAAAAATAAGTCTCATTGTTATCCTCTAATTGGTACATGGTCCATACCATATTTCAGGGTACAACACTAGGTACAATCAATCATCTACCTACATTAACTTTATGTCTAACAGAAGTGCTCTAGTGCCTCTATGATTATTTATAGTTTTCTAAACACACACTAAATTTTAATTTTTAAAATTAATTGCACCAGTTTAAACTTTACAAAAATTAAACTTATGTTGTGAAAAAAATTAGCCAAATTTTACCTTTTCCTAACTATGCATCTGAGTGATACAAGAAAAAGTAAAATAAATAAATCACACAACACGTTGATGTACGTGGAATACCCACAACTTAAAAAACCACGGACGACCTAGCCACCCAATTGGCTGTTATATTGGAATCGCATCAAGGACAAATTAGATTTACTCAGCTAACTCTGTGCTTTCAAGATTTGATGCTCTCTTTGCCGCTTGAACCATATTCACAGTCTCTGTTGGATGCCTTCCAATAGTAATCACAACGCAGGCGCTCCCCACTGATCTTACCATTGCATGACTAGTTCTAGCTACTCACGTAAATATGCATAGACCATTGCACGAAACAAAATCTCAATGAAAAGAAAAATTCTTAGTGCAAGACAAACGTAAATCTAAAACATATATATATGTATGATTATTCTTGGATTTCAAACCAAGGGTGTAAATAAGGGTTTAGAGGCCTTTTGGTTATATAGGAAAAACTATTTTCGTAACCCTTAAAAAGGAAACTATTGTGCAAATCGAATTTAATAAAGTTTCACAAATTTTGAGTCCACACGAAATTATAGAAAACTCAGTCGAACGAAATCATTAGGGTTGTTCAAACAAATTGTGTACTCTTGTTCAACCGAATCAAATCTCGCTCGAACGTAATTGCTAAACTCATTCGAACGACCTTTGAATGAAAACTCTTCGTAAAGAAAAAAAAAATATCATTTAAACCTCGTTTGAATGAAAATCCACTTCTCGTTTTAATAAAAGAAAAAGTCATTCAAACAACAAATACAAACTCATTTGAATGAACCTACTAATCCCTTTCAAACGACCTTAAAAATATTTTTCTTTTGAAAACCTTTTTATGAAAAAATTCCTCAAAACATTTAAAAACTAAACACCCAAATGTATTCGTAAATCAAACATAATATGTGTCTTGACATCCCTCCGATGTTAAAGAAGAAACTTGTTATGAACTCAATGTCACTTTAACTTGTCCAATATGGTCTTCAATCACACATCATAGGCATGAAGGAAAAACAACTTAAATCCTAACTTATGACTCAATTTTTTTTGTCCATATGAAATAAAGCTAAAATACATACAAATTGACTCGATTGAAAAATTTTCATTAAACTACACAAAAATACACAAGGATATCCCTTCGTTAATACCATTGCCTTATACTAATTTCCCATAATTGGGAACATCCTTCTATAAGTAATTTCTAGGTTACCTGGAACCTTACAATGAGTTGCAATCTTGATTTTTAGTTTTCGCGTTTACATACCAAGTTACCATAAATCTGACCATAAATCATGCATTTTCTTTTAGTATTTAAACGATTACCATGCATGTCCTTTTCCATACATAGTAAGGAAAAATCATACACGATTACTATAAAAGTTTTAACTACTTGTAGAGAAAAAACTTGCCCTTCGTCTAATCCATTACTACTCGGGAATATTAACTTTACTTAACCAAAACCTGTGTACCTGGGACATAGGCTTATCCATATTTTTCACTTTCAGGAAAGAAGTATAACTCTTCTCTAATAACTAGCAAAAACTTTTGGCCACCGATGATCCTCACTCTCGAATTACGAAATGATACCGGGCTTCCCCATCATGTCTAATCCAAAGAATCCTTAGCTCAATCAATGATGTATATCATTTAAAGAACATGATTTATACTTGAGTGTCATGAAACAAGATAGGGGTTAAGAAATTTTTATTGGTCAATTTTTTAAAATTAAGCATGTACACATAGAACATCCTCGTGGGGGGAGGGTACCAAACAAATGTAAAACTTAATTCGGTCATTTATTATTTGGGGTACATTTGTTTATAATAATTGACGCTTTGGGGATGTTAGTTTTCGTATTATTATTGGGGTTCAAAACTAACAGACGCCGTCAGTTGACTCACTTGATCGTTAATTGACTAACTTTTTCAACCAAAAATACCATTTTAGCCCCAAACCCAAATACATCTATACATATAATATTACAAAAATGTTTAAATATTTTTTCAAACTGTTTATATATATATATATATATATATATATATATATATATATATATATATATATATATATAAACTCATTTTTAATATATAACTATTTATATATAAAAATATTATCGCTTTTTACAAAAAATATTTTTAAAACCTTTTTAAGCAGTGTTTTTAGAAAAAAATGTTTTAAGTAGTTTTTTCATTTAACTATTTTATATAAACTGTTTTTATATATAAAAATATTTAAAGATTTTTTTTTATATAAACTTTTAAATTATTTCTAAATATAAAAAATGTCTTTTGTTGAACTGTGTTTTCATATATAAAAATGTTTCCTATAAACATGAACAAAATTTCAATTGATTAAATAATGGTTTTTTATATATAAATTTGAGAAAAAAATTACCGAAAAAAGTACCGAAATCCAATTGATAAAATTACGAGAAAAAATTACCCAAATCCTAGAAAGACTCAAATCCTCATTCACCCAAATTAAAGAAAAACCTTCATAAATCCAAATCAAATTTGGTTCCGACCACAACCAACCCGCTATAAATTCCGATCCAACAAAAATTGAAATCAAACTCAAATCCAGTAAAAAAAAATTCAAACTCAAATCTCGTTGAAATCAAACTCAACTCCAACATTTTTTTTCATTTCTTCAATCTGAGGACCAGAACAGGGTGGGAGGGTGGGCTATGGGTGAGACGGTACAAGGGAGGTGGGAGGGGGAGATGGAAGTGCAAGGGTGGGAGATTGGAGGGTGGGTTTTTATATATAAATAAAAATTATCGAAAAAAATTACCCAAATCCAAGAGGGTGGGTTGTTTGTGCTGTGTATTTAGAGAGAGACGTGGAGATGGAGATGGTGGAGAGGGAGTAGATGGGTGGAGAGAGTAGAAGAGAAAAAGGGTTTGTTAAGGTGAGAGAGAAAATCCAAATCAATATATGTGTACATGCATCTTTTAACCTAGGGGTATTATTAGTATGTGAGTGTAGATGGTGAGTTTTTAGAAGGCTGATTGGTCCAATCGTTATTTAACATACCCCAAGCCCCAATTATTATAAACAAATGTATCCCAAACAGTAAATGACCTTACTTAATATAAAAGAATTAAAATATATTTTGAAATGGGGGTCAGCCAAACGGACATGAGGAGTTAATGATGGGAATTATTGGTTAAAACAGTTTATCCCCACAAGTTAGAAAATATCCATTCACATTTTGAGTCCTTGAAACTTTTTCCTATTAAATCTTTAAGAATAAAACAGTGAGAAAATGTTGAATTCATTTTTGAAATTTTATAGTCATAAAATCGAATAAACTAAACTCCAATTAATACAAGAGAATTAATTCAATTAAATTTTAAAGTGGGATTCTCAACCTCTAATTTTTAAAACTATTCCTGTCAGATATCGTAGTTCCCTTTTAAGGTGAGATTTGTCGTGGGGAGCTTAAATCACCTCATCTTAAACTAGACATATTTCATCTTTCATTATGCTAACTGGACAGTTCAGGACCCTTATTTCCAACATCATAAACAATCAATGATCTTTAATGTTGCAATTGATGACACTGGCTCTGTGGGGGAGGATGTCAACAATTATGTCTAAGTGTATATCACGATTTCACTCCTAAAAATAGAATATGCCCATCAAGGAATTTCCCATGAGGATATCTAACTCGCTCACATTGTAATTCTAAAAATGATCACTTAAGAGTTTTAATAAATCCCTAATGCCCTGATTAATTTCATCGTGGTGGAGTCTAACTAACACGAAGAATTAATTACATATGATTCATAAAACACCGATGGAGACCATGGGGTTAAGTTAAAACCCCTATCCCACTTAGTATTTTTCATCCCGAGGGTTTTGAAAAACTATTCAATTAATTCTAAATGACCAAATTAAAGCCTTGCTAATTGTCAATTCATTTGTTCATATTAAATTACCCGATCTCACTATTTTAATTTTTGCAAAAATAAGACCATTTTGAAATTAAATAAATTTCGCAAATGAAAATTTAATTTATGCCGTTAAATTAATTACCATTATTCAATTCAATTTAGAAATAAATAAGTAATATGGATTTTTTAGAAAAATTGTGTTCTGGACCGGTCTCAAATTAAATCTCTGTTGTCCATAAAATGGGTGTTCCTAGTTAACATAATTAGCACACTAAATTATGCAACACAGTAATAAAGAAACATACATGAAAATAATTAACTTTAAGCAAATGAAAAGGGACAAAATTTCCCCTTTCCATTATGGGCTAGACTTATTTTTGAAGTAGAACTCTTCAAGCCTAAGAAACCATGTTGTAGAAGACTTTCCTTTGAAATAAAATCCAACATGAAGTAGATTTCATAAAAAACATGAGTTGTTATTTATTTTTCCTTATAGAAAAATCCTTTGCACATTTAGGAAATATTGGAATGGAGAACCGGAGCAAGAAGCATCAAAAGAACATCAATATTCTTCAAAAAATGAATATGCCCAGGGGTAGGTCGATCGATCGGGGGGGGGGGGGGGATTGAGTGAACCTATCGGGGAACCTTGTTCCATCTTCGCTAATCGCATGCAAGAACCTCCTTAACTTTGGTTAAAACTTCACCAAACTCTGTAAAACTTTTACCAACACCCAAACAAATGTAAATACATAATTTCAATAATAAAGAAAAAATTACAACCCTCTTTCAACTCCTCGAAATACATTGATATAGAAATAATTCTAAGAACCCAATGATTACAGCCATATCAAATCTAGGAGCGAAAAATAACTATGGATAAAACACTATTGGATCCAATAATTCAAAATAAATTAGCATGATTATTATGAAAGGGATATATACAATAAATCTTTATAAAACCATGTTAGTATAATACCATACAGAATATTGCACAATCATATAACATTCCAAAATTAGGGTTTCACGGTGAACACCATGGACTTTCTCAATGCACGATAGATCTCAATCGGAGCTCTGCTACTAATTGTTGGGAAAAATAACTTGGAATTGACATTTAAAACATGAAAATTTTCATCTCAAAAGATTTTGGATTAATCACACATTAAAAAGAAATAAATACCTAGGTTTAAATATTACACCTAGGGTTCAAGAATACAATACCTTTGCGAATTATGTTGTGATTTATATAAGGAAATAAAGGTTAAAGATGATAAAATCCTTACTTCCCTCCAAGTTCTCTGAAATACGTTTATAAAGCTTATATAAAAGCTCGGATCTTCCAGTGTATGATCCTCCCCAAAGCTAGGTATGTATATGAGCACCTTTTGAGATAAAAGCACTTATAATGAGTGAAAGATGGTGGTCTCTCTATAGGACTCTAAGCAAAAATGTGAATAGTATATTTTTACACCCCTCTCAAACCCTAATGATGAGTTATTCACTTTAAATCCCCTTCATAAGCCTTATATACAAGTAAAAAAGGTGGGCTTGCCCTAAATTGGGTTTCTTGAGAGTCTGAGCCTAACTACTTGGGTATGTGGAGTACACTAGGGATTCAATATAAATAATTAAATTAATTCCAGATAAATACTCAAAAATCCTAATTACAATTATTGTAATATATTTCCTTTCTTTATTTAATCCAAAATAATTCTAAGGAATAATTATGACTGCACTCCAATTTAATTATCTCATAATTCGCTCGCATATAATGAGTTTTTATTTATAAAATTGAATATGTTTAATAATACGATTCCCCACGTTAACCAACAGATAATGAATTCCTTAATTCTCAGACTTAACTTATTTTTTACTCCACCTAAATTATAAAATAATCCAACGGTTGGGTTTTACTTGGAGGAAACAAAAAAATTAAGTCTATCAAGGGGGTATCACAATCCCTAGTATCCCCTGGATATGGATTACTCCAAATTTTGATATAAGGCCTACTCACACAACTATCACTCAATATACAAGGATCATTTGACTCTATATAGAATCATATCATACCCATAGAAATAAAAGTTATATTTGCGCAAGCATTCCAATCCTCATAATTCTTGGTATTACGAATTTATGCACCTTTTTCAAAGGGTATGATATTACTTGAGTTTAATCAAGAAAACCCTTTAACTCAAATCTCACTGGTGGCCCTATTCAATACATTCCTAGGATGTATCCATCACAATCAATTATTGAACTATGAAATAAGTTCTTGAACCTTCAAACAGGTTCCTATAGTTTGGGATAAACTACTAGGATTGCATCGTAACCATTATGATAAGATGTCAATGCCCTATCTAGGTTGTGAATATTTTAACTGTTCTAGAACCAGAATTCAAATCTCCTAGTGATCAACCTGAAGCTAACTGATGATATGCAAATATTGCATATTTCATCTCTCGAACCTATGCATTTTAACCCCCTCGGGTGCCTTAATCTCTATATTTAAGCCCGTTAACCAGACAACTTTGGTTTATATTGTTAACATGATGTATGAAGTATAATTGGGCTTTTGTAGGTATTTAGGTACTAAGTATGGAGTTCGGACGCATTCTGCTCAAGTTCCATAACCCAAATCCCAAAACCAACTCTAAATTGGAGTTTTATCCCATACATATACTTTCCATACCTTTGTTTGGAATGTTACTTGGGATTGAATGATGTTATTGTGATGTCGGTTGCAATTTAGGCATATGAGAGTATGAAAAGTAAAGAAAAGAATGTAGTGAAAAAAGTGATGAAAAAGAGAAAGCAAAAAGCAAAAGAAAACAAAAGAGAAAATGAGAAAAAGAAGAAAAGAAAAACAAAGAGAAGTTTGTAAATGTTGTATATAGTTCAATAATCATTGATTACTCTCCCCGATGATATATCTAATTCCGTTTTGGAACTTATTTTCCAATTTTGATATTGCCCACATTTTCCCATTATCACGAGTTTTCATTCCGAACACTTTGAATCCGTACATACATTCTTTCATTTCGTACCCTAACCTAACCTACATTACAAACCTATTAAAGTCATATGTGATCTTAAGTTGATGTAATTTAAAAGTCATAATAGTTTTGATAATTTGTGAAAATATATTTCGTCTCTTTTAGTGTGCGGTATCCTTTCATTGAGATTAAAAATTTTCATCTTATATATAGAGTTCATCATTTGTGACATGTGTTCAGCCTAGTTTCCATTTACATTTACTCTTTAGCCCGCATGTTTCGTGTGTTACCTCCCTGTTTAGAGTGAATTCGCTTGATGAGTGTAATGCCCGTGTGGATTGAATATAGGCTTGCTTTAATGTTTATCTAGTTTATATATGTTTTTCGCCAAATCAAACTTTGCATGTGCTCGCTCCCCTCCCACATTTTAAGGTTTCAATTTTATGAGGTGCATTCTATAATGTTAATAATTTGGAATTTTGTTTGAATTCATTCAATGTGCTAATAATGCATATGAAATCCTTTTCATTAATGTTGGGTTGGGCATATTTTGAGGAATCCATGTGATGTTTGTGGGTACCATCCCTGAAAACCCTCACGAGATGACACTCGTCCACTAGGGTGACCTAGGGGTTTAACGGCTTATTTCATACGCTAAATGCAATAGAATCACCCGTGAAAAATGGCCTTTTGCTTTCATACCATACTTTTATACTATCTCCTGCTTTTGGTTTTCTTGTAGTTCTTGTTTCATCCTATTTCATTGCTAGGGACTAGCCAATGTGTAAGTTAGGGGGTGTGATGATATGCAAATATTATGTATTTGATCTCTCGAACCTACGCATTTTAGCCCCCTCGAGTGACTTAATCTCTATATTTAAGCCCTCTAACCAGAAAACCTCGGTTTATATTGTTAACATGCTATATGAGGTATAATTGGGCTTTTGTAGGTATTTAGGTACTAAGTATGGAGTTCGAACGCATTCCGCTCAAGTTCCATTTGCAATCGCACGTTCAAGGGAATTTTAGTCTCTTCACAGCTTGGGCACCTGGCCCGACATTTCATGAAAGTTGTATCCCTCCTTGTTAGCTTCGCGTGGCCCCAAATGGTACGCGATTCCGAGTCCGTATGAAGAAGTTACGGTAATTTCAGTGGACGGGAAAAATAAGGAAAGCAAAAGAGGTGGAGAAGAGAAGAAACTGCAATGCAATGTGCTACTTGTCTATGACCTGCTTGATCGATCGATCGACCCTTTTGGTCGATCGATCGATCTTTCTGTAAATCTAAAATTTTGCCTTGATAGATCGATCGACCAAAGTGGTCGTTCGATCGATCCCCTATTTTCTGCAGATATTTTACCTTATTTTATTTTCTCTTTTCATTTATTCCCACTTACTATAAATACAAGTTTTGTTGTAATATTCATACATTAGATAATAGACACGATTTTAGGTTAGTTTAGCTTAGGGTTTTAGGGTTTTTTCTTAGTTCTTCTTTATTTTTCTTTGGTTTGACACCCCATTTGGATTGTAAGTTGACTATTCATCTCCCCTACCGTTTAATATAGTTGTATTTCTTCATTTCTTTCTTTCTAGTGTAATTTACATGCTTTCTAATTTAGGTTTACATGCTTTGATTGCTTTCTTTCTAGTGTAGATTTATCGCATTTCTTTACCGCTTTATTTATCGCGTTTTTATCATGCTTTCTATGTAATTTAAATTAGGTTGTGTTTGAATGGAACTCACTCGGGTTAACGCGTTCCTTTGCTTTGGTGATGGTGTTTATGGGTTTATTTCGGGTGCATTGTCCTAGTTATTACGCCTAGGATATTTGACGGGGCATATCATGTATGTCCCTTGCTTACGACCTTTCGCGCGGAATTTTTGGGATATTTGTTGACGCCAAAATCATATTAGGCTTTTATGCGGATTTAAAGGCATGACAACCCTTGGTTCAATTAACTGTCGAAACGAGACGCATTCTAAATAACTCGTCGACCCATGTAACCATTTTATACAAATTAACCCGGGTGAGGTATATTCGACGCAACCTATAGTTTTACTCGCTTTCAAAACCTAGTTTTAATACCTCGCCTAGATTAACATTTCACTTTTATGCATCTTTTCCTTTTTAGTTTGTGATCATCTTTTACACTTTTATTTCGGAATATTAAATCTTATAAATTCTATCAAGTCGTCCCTGTGGATTTTCGATACTCGGCTTATCGCTATACTCACCAGTTGAGTGTAGTAATAATTTAGGTTTGTTTGTATAGTCGTGGCGAGACAGAAAACAACGACTGTGCGCTTTACACGCGCACACCTCTCGGGCGCTATCACTAACTAACAGGCATTCCTATAATATAGTTAAACCAAATATAAGGCATTCTTGTAGCCATGATTCTTATTTAAAAAATAATTGACACACCTTTAATAATAAAGAATATGTCATACGTGGTTTGAAAAATAAAACCCCAACACAAGTGACATGGGGCATGTGATAAAAACAATGGTATATTCATGTGATGAGAAGACAAGTATGATAGAGAGAAGAATATACATGGATAGTGTAACATGACCATGGAATATATAATTTTGATACACCATATTTTACACTTGGTATTTAAATGGTACTCATACATCTCTACTACCCTTAAATAAGAACAGGGTTCACAGGGTTGACCTCCGGTCTCAGCAGACCACTTCATAGTCTTGAAAAACTCTACTGCTCTCAAGGAAGGGCTATAGTGAGGTAGAGAACTTCATTCATCCTTCCTTCCTCCTAGAAAAGCCATATATTCTAATAGATATCCTCAACTAAGCGTAAAGACCAAAATACAACAGTTTCTGCATGTATGGTGTTCTCAATAGACCTTAAATCAAAGAGAAATGACCTTCCAATATCGTCTAACCCTCACCACTAAGGTGAATAATTGTGTGGAGCCTTACGATAAACTTATGGGAACTATACATCAGTTCCAAACCCCTTAAACATCCTATAGTTCTTCTATAATTAGTTCATCCATAAGGTGAAAATCACAACACTATTTCACTTACCGCCACTACCTAAGCCCACTTGCATTTAAGGCTCCCATACGTATTTAATGCACTTAACAACTACTAGAAATCACCTACAAAATCTTTGGACAACACTCCACCTCTTTTCTAACACTGTTAGACCTTAGAGATGCACCATTATGCTTTGACAATCCACCAATTCTCTCTCCAAGAGTTTATATACAAAAGGAAGTCTAGTGAAGGGTGTAAGGGGACTAATCTCAAGCGATTGGATAAGTTAACAGGTTCAAGAAAAAAGACTTGGAGATAATCAAGAGTTTTAATCATTACCAAGTGTTTTACTCTTTATTTCATACATACAACCCACTGTTGTGACTTTATATCGGTAACCATGATCATTTCCCGTCATCAAATAATTTGTATGTTAGTTAAGACCTAAATCAATACTGAAGAACCCTTAGAGAAATCAATCAGTTACTCCCTAAGGTACTTTGAAATACTGACAAAGGATGAAAGGCCTCATACTCCTTTGACCAAAGCTCAAGCTAGGGTCCCTTAGACTTTAATACCTAATTTATGATCTAATAAAAAGTACAATAGCTTTGACAGTGGACCTAGGACCCCCTCTTGAGGTTCGAACCACATTAGATCATTTTCTCCAATTTTTACACTTCATTCCTCTTACCCGTCTGAGGTCCAGAAGGTATCACCCTTGGGTCTAAAGTAACTCACGATTTTAACGCCCATCAGTTCAATGCCATTTGTAGGAATAACTTGTTCCATTTCTTTCACAAATTAACTTTACTTTTTTTAAGGTCCTAACCAACGACGTCTTGTCTCGTTCTTTCTACGATATAGAAGCGCGTCAAAAGAATCTCCAGGAGCATATATATATCATTCTCAATATGCTTTCTCAACCACCAGTGGTAGAGCCACTAGAACTATCAAAACATAACGATACTAAGGAGAACCATGAGCTCCAATTATAGGTTGATAATGATTTAAAGGGTCTACTTAGGGTCCCCCAATGATCAGTAACCTATATTCAAAAAACATACATACCATCACTCTTGGGGTATTAGCCTTAAGGTAGTTTCGTGGTAGCTAGACCTTAGGACAATGACATAATGAATATAAAAGACCAGTTTGGGAACTTTCTTAACTAGTACGAGACGGAAAATCCAAACATCATAGAGTTGTCTTTCTAGAAGACTCTTTCTATTATCTAATGACATTTAATATTATTATCCATAAGGATAGAGGAAAGATGTCTTCTCCCATCTTACAGGGACCTCTGAAATCTTATGTCTAAGGACCCATACTTTAAGTTGCAAGGACTCCAGCCTTAGTTTAAAGTAATAGTCAAAGGTCTAAGCACCCAAAAAGGACTAAAATAATGCCCAAGGTTTTCATCCTTCATTCCATTTAAACTGACTACTGTCCAAAGACCCATAAATAATAAGTTGAGAGGCCTTTTTATTCACTCCGAAAATGTTTTCAAAAGGGAAAAAAAATATACACAATTACAAGGATCTTATTAAACTTCCATTTACCAAATTTTTGGGGGGCCTAAGTATTCTAATGAAAAAAATGGCCCAAAAAACTCAAAGATAAGATGGATAGATCAAAGTTTTGGAGGTCTTATAACCTAAATTAAACCTTAGTTTGTCCTCCTCAAGGGGGTCTACGTTTGGAGGTCTCAAGACCATTATTAAGGACTTTAAATTTTAAAATTTCTATGTTTGGAGGTCTCAAGACCCTTATAAGGATTTTAAATTTCAAAATTTCTAGGTCTGGTGGTCTCAAGACCCTTATAAGGACTTCAAATTTTAAACTTTCCAAGTCCGGAGGTCTTAAGACCCTGATAAGGACTCCAAATTTCAAAATATCTAATTTTAGGGGTGTTAGGACACTTATTAGGACATCAAATTTCATAATTTCTAAGTTCGAAGGTCTTAGGGCCCTTTAAATTTTAACATTTCCAAGTTTCGAGGTCTCATGACCTTTATAAGGAATCTAAATTTCCAAATTTCTATGTCCAGAGGCCTCATCACCCTTATAAGAACTTTAAATTCCAAAATTTATAAGCCCGGAGGTCTCAGGACTCTTATAAGGATTTCAACTTTCAACATTTCTAACTCCAGAGGTCTCAAGAACTTCAAAAGTACTTCAAAGTTAAAAATTTATAAGTTTGGAGGTCTCATGACCATTATTAGGACTTTAAATTTCAAAATTTAGAGATCTTAATACCCTTATAAGGGCTTCACAGTTTAAAAATTTCAAGTCCCAAGGTTTCATAACCCTTATAAGGATTCCATATTTCAAAATGTTTAAATTTTGGGGTCTCATGTCCCTTATAAGGACTCTAAACTTCAAAATTTCTAAGTCCGCAGGTCTCATGACTGTTATAAGGACTTTAAATTTCAAAGCCTATAGGCATCAAGACCCTTTGAAGGACTCTAAATTTCAAAATTTCCAGGTCTGGATGTTCACAACACATTTAAAGACTTTAAATTTCAAAATTTTGAAAGTCTCATAATCCCTAACATAACTAGTTCTTCTATATCAAGGCTTCCATACTTAATAAAGCATGTTTTAGACTTAAATCTAAGGTCTTATTACCCTTTACTGATTCATCTATTTGTCTTCATACCCTAAAAAAATTTAGGGGCTAAGTGTTGGCATAAGAATTTTGGATCTTCAGTCCTAAAAAGTACAAGTGTCTGATACTATATGTTTCTAATCTGTAACGCCCCATCATGAAACCTCAGTCTTAACTTAAGAAACTTCACTAGTGTGTGGAAGAGATCTTAGGACCCTCAGAGGTACTTAAACACATTTTCTACTTAATTTATGTTTCTTTACGAGGAATTCTTGGGGGAGAATGGAATACTACCTATTGGTAGACCTCAGATAGATGAATTTGATGCCAAAATTCCTTAGCAAAGCAAATTGTAATGCAATTATGAAGCAAACAGAAGTATTGAAACAAGTATGAAGCATTACAAAAGTCAAAATTACTAAACCTGACCTATTATCATTCAATAATATGGGATCAGGGGTTTACATTAAAGGGTATAGGGCCCCAAAGTCCTAAAGAAAAACAAAAATTACATTAATAATTATTAAGGATTGGGAGTTATGAGGGTTTCCTTCATAAGGGGTTTCACTTTTGGCCCTTTGATGGAACGAGAGAAATTTGGCAAGTTATGTGATTTGGAGGATTTTAATTTTCCTCATTCGATTGTTAGAGAAGTCATTACTTCTAACACCTTTTTAGTACTATTGAAGAAGAAGATGATCTTCAATTAGAGTATTTTAACCTTTATGGGGAATCTATAAACCTCAAAAGGAAAAATATAGATCTCTCCACCATGCTAACCAATGTTGATAATGTACGGGCTATGGTGAGTGAGAGTAGTTTAGGCTACTTTGATGCTCAACATGTTGTGAGTAGTAAACCTCATTTATAAGAAAGTATTAATTACTTTCTTCGACATAATACAAAATCCTTACATGAGAGAGAAATCTTAAGGATAGACTTGAAGAAAAAAATATGTTTTTCTTGAGATTGAACTACGATTTGCGTCCACTCTAAAGATAGATTTGGTGGATAGGTCTATAAAATTAGATAAGGTGATACTTGGACCCAAGAAATCCTATAAGGACAAACATGGTTTAGTTTTTGTTGATGGTAAAAGCTCTTCGTCTAACAAAATCGTCTTCACATAGTAATCCATTTTATCATCTACCATTGGTGATGCTTCTATGAGCGATTCATATGAGAATAACCAAATAAAATTGACGTTCATGTGTTCCCATTGTAACAAATAAGGACATTTGAAAGAGTTTTATTTAGACTTGGGAAACAATTAGTCAAATGCCCTGTCGACCCTTTTGAGACAAAGACATATAAGTTTACTCATTGTCATAAATGGGACACCTTAGAGAATTTTATGTTAAAATTCAACACTCGGTACCTTTAGGTGATTTTAAGAGTGGTATATATGTCGATAGAAAGGGGAGGAAGAATAAGGATGCCCCAAAAAAAGGTTTACAAGGAAAAGGAAACAACGATTAACCCTTGCTAAGTGGTTTTAAAATCCAAATGTTTAAAGATCAAATCTAGTTGTATTAGGAAACAAATCACATATAGACCAAAGTTAGTAGCCTTGAGAGATCGTGTTAGAGAGAAGTCTTCATCCACTACTAAGTAGAGTTAGGATTATTTTTATATGCTTTAGAGCGTTTGGTTTCCTCTTTTTGATATGCATCTTGCTCTCTTTTCTATCATTTTATTTTTTAGGATATGATCTTTGTTTTTGTTCATACCTTGAGATTTTATCCTTGTACAATATTGTTCTTTTAGTATCATTGGTAATATTTTTTGCCATGTGTTTTCTATGATTATTGGTAATATTTTATTTCATGTCTTAAATGCAAACCTACGTGCTTTGTTATTGTAAAATTTATTTTATTTATGATTTTTTATACTCTATGTTTTGAATTTCATAACTTGACATGCTTTGGTAAATTAAACTTGCTATTTTAGAGTATTGGTCACTACTCGTTCACTTCAGTCCACACTATGAGAAGTTTTTAAACAAAATATTATAAATGGATTTGTTTTCTATTTCTACTGGAAATTAAAAATTTTGTGTGAATTTTTTGAAAAAGGGTGTCAATGTTAATCCTTTTGTGTATGAGATATTTTTATCATCATGCTTGTAATTGAAAATGATATCTATTTTAAATTCATAACTAATGATGTGGTAAAGGGTGAAACATTGGTATTTGAGAACTGCCTAATACTATAAAAAGGTCCCCACCCTTTGTAACGAATGAGCGAAAGCTGTCACATGCAAAATTGGTTTCAAAAAGCGATGTCTAAAAGATTATTACGTATTCATAAATTGAGTGCCATCAAGGATATGATATGCTAACAATTTTATTCATAAATTGCAATTTGAGGGAGGAAAAAGTGTTAGTTTAAAATATTATTTTGTATTCCAGGATAAACGGGGCTTTCTCTTTGTTGCATAAAGCCAAAAGTTTCAAAACTGAGTTCAAACACAAACTCCATTCTTTATTTTACGGGTTAATGTCATATTATTCACTTTCCTCACTAGTTAAGTCTTTGAATCACTCTGTCTTTATAATACCTTAATTTGATCTTCGGCCTTTAAATGTTAAATCATTCTTTCTGTAGAGTATTTGACATAACCAAGAACCATTGTATGTTTTTTGAAACCTTTTTTGATCAAAATAATGGAATTTTTCGCAGTTAAAATGTGCCCACTATTAGATAAGAAATTACATGTGTACATTTCCCTTTAATATATGTGTTTTGTTTCAAACATATCCTTTACTGGTAAGTTTCGCTACCTAGTTCTCTAGTACTTCATCGCAGTGAAGCTCGAATCGCTGTAGCGAACACTTCTAGGTTTGTTATAGATTCCCAAATCAGTATTCTAATACTTTTTACCAACTTTTTTTTTTCAAAACCCACTTTCACATTACAACCATCATACCTTCCTCCAAATTAGTATATGTAAAGCTAGTATTAAGTGTTATCGGCCTCATTTTAGTGTCCAATCATCATTTTGATAAGTTTATCTCTCCTAAGTAATCTAATTTACTCCATTTCTAGAGTTATGGCTTGTTATTAGTTGTTTTGTTGGATGATTTCTTGACTATGATGGATAAGTTTTACTTGTCTTAAGATGAGATTGATTCTCTAGATTAGCTTTTAGTGTGTATATATTTTCTTTACTCATTTTTGGGGGGTTTTCTACTCTTGGGTTTGTATGTGTCAGAGTTTATGATTATTTATTTTCTTGTCGTTTCATACGACTCTTTCTCATTTTGTTAGTATATGATCTTTGGTTTATCTTTTGATTCTTCCATATCTCATACGATTTATGTGCTTTGAAGTCTTGGTGTGTATGATTTTTAGGCTATTCTCTAATGAATCCAAAATCTCATTCGTGTGCCTCGACTTCCTTCGTTGTTCTAGATTTGATGAGCTATTCTCTATACGTCAAGAGCGTTAGGAGAGATGAGTTGATTTTCCTTCACTTTGTGTCACTTATCTATCAAATTTCATGAGAGAAATAGAATATAATGGATTTTATTGTCACACTAGACCTTATTACCCCAACATGGTGAGGGAATTTTATTCGAAGATGGGAATTATTGCTTAGGCTATAGAGTTTTATTTGCCAAAGTAAGGGGAGTACATGTGAAGAATTCTTTCGAGTGGATAAGGAACAACTTTAATGTCCTGGAATAATTTTATCCTTTGTAACCACATACGTTGATTATTTGTTAACTTCCCAAATGGGATGTGATTACCTTTTTGAGTGACAACCATTCTCAGACATACATTGGAAAAAAACTTCCTCAAGATTTTCATGATAAGGATTTCTATATTCTAAATATGTAGTTCCTCATGTATTTTTCTGACATACCACCCTCATAAGATATCTTTCAAACATGCACATTTGTTGTATACCATTAGTAAGGGTCGTGCAACGTGTTTAGTTAATTTGATATGGTACTTAATAGTTTATCACACTTTGGACGATGCTCTTTGCCCTTCGATCATTTGATCGTTCGCTTGATTTTTAAGTTTTTGGTTCCTATTCTTCCAAGCAAAGTTAAGGAAAATACCAAGTTTTAGGCTATATTTTTTATGTGTAGGAGAGTTATTGGATATTATTTGCATTGATTATATCTCTTGTAATACTTTTTAATTTTTACTTTTAATGAAATTGTTATTGCATTTTAGGATACCATGTATATCTTTACATGATATATTTAATATATACGTGTGTAGTTAAATTTATTGATCATAGGCCTAATTTTCTAATGACTAGAGCTTGCTAAAATATTTGCAGGGGATATCAAACACACAATAAAAGTACTATTATAATTTAGTCCTAGAAATATTAATGCACTAGACGAAGGACACAGTATGTACATGGTTCGATAAATTGTCCTACCTATGTCCATATGGAAGGGGGTGGTGAGATATTTATTGGAAGAACAAAGGGAGATTGGAGTTCTAGGGTTGTTAGTTGAGAGTTAGAGTCTCCATGAGAAATATACAAATCAATATCCTCAAATTGGGTGAGGTTTCCTTCAGTTATAAGTACCAGATTCCTAATCGTCTAGGTCTATTTTTATTGATCACATCTATAAGTCATAGAGTCTAATAGGATTCTTCATATGCATCATCAATGTGATGTTCCTGGATTCTAACTTATCTCCTCCTAACTATTCAATCTACCATGCTTACTGGTCTTTGAGAACCACATGTCATGCCATGTGGCGTACTTGATTGCATTCCCCTCAATTGGCCCCAAGATTGGGGTGATTGAACATATTTATGATCGATATAGTCTTGTTGTTTGAAGAGACATATGTCATCATCGATTTTCTAAACCATCGCGTCCCACATTTATGCATCAACACTCATGGAAGTTGGTTACAATCATTATTTTCTAATACGCATGATTCCCACTTGGGTGCCTCAAACGGCTAGCCGGCTTTCGATTAATCATTGTGCGTGAGCACGTGGGCTATCCTGCCATTGTGTCAATAATCAGACATAAGTTAATATGAGTTTTCATAGCATAAGGTATAAAATCTCAGGGAACTTACACTATAGCAATTTCACGTCTTTTAAAGGTATTTATATTTCTTTATCTCCCTAGAATTCATCCTCACTAGATCATTTCCATTTCCTTTCAACTCCATCCCTTTCTTTTTTGTATTTTTTTTCCATGTTTAGGCATGGGAGAAAGTATGAAGTGTTTCGCACAAATTATTTTGAGGAATGTTATACTAATTATTTAATTTCGGATAATGACCATATTAGGACTTAACTGAAGTATGAAGACCTCTTTAACTTGATGGTGAAGTCGCTTTTATGATGGTGGAGATATTGGAGAGGCACTTTTCTTTCCCCTCCACCCATTTAAAGTGGCAGTACTCCGTTATTATGAAGTAATCCAATCTAGGAAGATGGTAGTTACTATCCAATTATTGTGGGTACATTTTTTTATAAACCATATATGTGAGACCAATCTTGGCCTCAACGAGATCAGGTATTGTTATGACATGAGGTGTTCCTCAAGGACTCACATATACCATTTCTATCCCATGGATAAGTGTAATACCCCGTATTTTTATGCTATATTAATTTGGGGATTTATTAAATTTAATGTGAGTTAATTATTTAATAAAAATCCGAAAATTAATTATGTTATAATTATTAACGTGACGAGAGTTAGTAATTATGGGAAATTTGTCGAATATTACTAATGAGCAAAGTAATATGTAATATTGGTTATATTGAATGTCACAAGTGAATAAAATGACAATTTTGGAAATTTGAGTCGGGACGCGCCCGTGTCGCGTCGGGACTAAACATTGATAAATAAATGTGAATATTTTATAAGTCATTCGTATGGTCGTTTTGAGTGCGCCAACGTGCCCGGAAGGGTCTAAATAGTCAGAAAAGTGTACCCGGGGGTTTAGTTTGGGTCTCAGGGCGTTTTTAGGCCCAATTAGTACCCCGGGAGGGCGTTTTGGACATTTTGCAATTATGGGTAATTAATCCCACGAAATTCTAAGGGTTATATCAGCTGTCTAATGTTGTCTTCTAGGGTTAGAACAACCAAATACAAGTGACGGCCATAGGAGAGGGAAGGAGAGAGCTTCCAAGGCCCAAAAGTCATCCGTTTGCACCGCCACCACCACCAACGCGTAGATCGCGCGACGGGCTACGCAACCACACAAAAATCATCTGCAAATCAGAACACCAAAAATCCCAGGCAAGTGTTTATATTTCTTATATCATTGGTGCATCTTTCATATTAGTTTAGGAGTAATTAAGATGAGTTTTTATGGAAGAAACCTAAGATATGAGTTAGGAAATTTCATGTAGTGATGGGTAAATTGATAATTCTGGAAACCCTTGCCATGTAGAGGAATTACCCACGAAATTATGATGTTTAAAAGAAGAAATTTCTGGAAATACTTGTTAGAACCATGTTTAAGAGAATTCTAGAGTTCTTGATAATTATGATAATTTTTGAGCTGTTAATCCATGTATAGTGATAGAAATCCACATGCTTTGCGTTGGAAATACTTAGTATAATGATATAATGTTAGTAGGATAAATCTTTGGACGTTTGGGAATGTAAAACTTAAATTTGGATGAATAAATGTGTTAGAACCCGTAACTCCAAAACTGCAGAAATCGCAATACCTGCTTGATCGATCGATCGAGCCCAGAGCTTCGATCGATCGAAGGTTCGATCGATCGAGCCCCAGACCTCGATCGATCGACCCCTCCTGGCAGACCCCTATTTCCCTTTCTAAATTATTTAAGTTCAATTTATTGTGAAATAATTCTTGGGCATCCTTAATAAAATGTTTTGGGAGATATGGAAGACCAGTAGGACATGTGAATAAATTTTGGGACCCTTGATGTCGGGCAAAGATTGTATTTTGGGATAATTACATAAGGGTCGGTGAATTTATGATTTAAAGAAAGAGACACGTAAGAGAGTTACTTTGGGACAAATGTGTATACCTACTAAATTTTATAATTTGGAGCCATGAGTGTTGTGTGGTACGTTGGAATAATACCGAATCAAGGTTAGAAACGAACCGTTATAAATGTGTACTAAAATATGATAATATGGATTAAAGTCGTAACTATGGGATTTGAGAATATACCCATTATTGATATGGTAATATTAGAATAGTTATATGATTGTGTATGCATATGCTATCTATGTGTGAAAAACATGCCCACGCTACTTGCTATCCCTAAGGTTACCGCGCTGGGACAATCTTATCTTGATGGGACCTTTATGGGGGATATTGACTTGTACCCTGTAAGATAGATATCCTTGGTACAGGCTATCGGAATGATAGTTCAAACGGTCCTAAGAGACGCGGGTATGTGCTATCCTCTTAGAGACTTGGAATCTATGCTTCGCCTCATATTGTTTGTGTATAGATATCCTTGGTACAGGCTATCGCAGTGATAGTTCGGACGGTCCTAAGAGACGCAGACATATGCCATCCTCTTAGAGACTTGGAATCTATGCTTCGCCTCAATATTGTTTGAGTATGTGTTAATACAGTTCGAGAGTGATTCCGAATTTGTATTTTCCTTAGTACGAGTGATACGGGGATTGGATAGTAGAGTATGCCCACACCATAGTTTATTTAGGGGTGCTGTTATGATATATTTATATTTTACGAGTAGTTAATATATATATGAAATTCTTAAATCTGGAATTCCCTACTGTGATTTGATATATAGGATATAGTTGATGACTCAAATTGTAAATACTTGTTTTGAGAAAGTATAATATGACACTGGAAAACTTTATTGATTAATAAAGTTAAAATGAGAACTTTGGTTACTAATTGAAATATTCTTTTCAAACAATTGAATCGTTAAATTGTGAATCCTGTGAATAACCTAAGATAAGTTAAACCATTGGGAAAGGATAGCGTGATATATGATGAGATAGACCACTGGGAAGGTTAGTGCGATAGGTGTGCACATTAGAAGAGAGGTGAGAATTTCTCAAGAGATTGTCGCACTAATATGTTATTGCATTGGCCTGTATCAATTTAAATACTTGCTAAACAATTTTTAAATCATATACATTATCGGTCTCTGACCCGTTTTTCTCTCTCTCTCTCTCTTGTATATATATGTATGTAATACAGGTTCCCAGCCATAGGGGCATCTTGCTTAGGATCCCTTGGAAGTAACGTGCTGCAGCTTAGGTGGGAGTTGCAGGCCACTTGCTTAGACGATTTCATTTACTTGATGACTCTCAGTTATTGGGGCATATGTCGCCCTTTCCATAATTTATATGTTTTGTTGGGACATTTGTATTTCAGTTATTTCTAGTACTGTTACTTTGGGATTTTTCAGCATGTATGTTTTACCTTAAGTTTTAAATGTTGGGATTTTGGATGTTGAATGTTTAAAGTAATTGGATTATGTTCCAGGATAATTGTTGTATGATTCTTACTTATTGAAAATGTTGTTACTAATTAAATAAATAATTCTCCTTTAAAAATAAAATTGGTCAGAAATGTTGAAAAATGGTTTTGATACTTAGCTTAATTAAGTAGTGTGTTAATTTGGAAAAATTTATTTTCACGACAGTGATGCTGAGAATGAACCAACTGTTCACATTGATTTTAATTTAATAAAGGAATGATCGCCCGGTATTTAATTAGGCAGGGTGTCACAATAAGTCCCACAATCTGGTTAAGTATATGCGCAGATTGTAAAAGGATACTGAGAAGAATATCCTTGTGTTTTCTAGGTCTATGGGTCCGGTTCCCCCAACGACTAGAAAACCTAGTTGGCCGCCCATCATTTCTAACATAATACTTGTGATTTTCTCTTTATCATTGATCGTCAATGATTTATATACAAATCGCTTCCTTAATTAAATACCAGAGGACTACCAAGTCAACTTGAGATATCTCAAGATTTTTTAGGAAAAATAAACTTCGATCAGTGTGAGACCCCAGTAGAGGGCATCCCACATTCTGTTTGGTTACAAACTGACCGTCGCCTTGGTTAATAAATTTATTATGATAATTGGGGTCACTGTAGCTGACTATATTATGGTCAACGATGAATCCATTCCAACTGCTACCCAAATTCCCAATGAAATCGCAATGGGGGAAGATGGCCAGAAGGATACCAAAGAGTTATGGGAGACAGAAGAGATAGATGACCCTTTTTTCCACGATCTCAGCCAATTCGTCTCATAAGGATATGTCGACATCTCAGGTCGCCTTTGGGAAAATGTAGATGTGGAAAAAACTTCTCCATTGAAGACTTTACTTTTCCTCCCCTCTGAGACAATATCGAACACATGAGGAGTTGTATACGGAGATCGATCGATTTGGCGGTCATCAGTGCCAACAAAAATAAATGGGGTGGTCAAGGCATCCAGGAAACCAAGGATGCAGTCACGCTACATAAGAAGAGTGATTCGTATCGAATATTGAATTTTATCCCCTAGGTGTAACACCCCGTATTTTTGACGATTTAAATAATTATGTGATTAATTATTATTATGGGAATAAGTATGCGATTAATTATTGTTGTTGGATTAATTAAATTAAAATGTGATAAATTAATTTGTTATTAATCCGAATTTAAATATTTATTAACTAGTGTGCCAAGGGTTAATAGTTATTGTTGTGAACTATTGAATATTACTGTGTAATATGTAATATGAAATTATGATATTTGATAAATTGTCGGAAGTCAGAAATACGGCAGTTTGGTAATTTAAGTCTGTCACGTGTGTGAGTCGTGTCGGGACTAATTAAATGGAATAAAAAGAGAATTTATTTTTATTAACTCTTATGGCCATTTTTAGTGTGCCGTTGAATCCGGGAGGGTTGAGATAGTCAGAAAACACTACCCGGGTACTTTATTTGGACTCCGAAAGATTTTAGGCTAAACCGGCACCCCGTAGGGGTAGTTTTGTAATTTGGATTTTTGGGATAATTAAATGGACGAAAATTAGAGAATAATTATATTATCTACGGGATTTTCCATTAGGGTTTAGTTACACAAAAAAAAGAACGGCCATGGAGGGTGTGAGGGAGAACCAAATTCCAAGAGAGAAGACTCATTTGGCATCACCTTGCATAACTGTGACCACCAACGCGTAGATCGAGAAGAGAGGAACGCACACATACCAACATCACCAATGGATCAGACCATCATATTTGAGGCAAGTGTTTATTACTTTTTTTCCTTTAGCAATAATCATGCTCATGTTAGTATAGGTGAATTTAATCCTTGATTTGCATGTTAATTGGGTGAAAATTGGAGGTTAAATGATGATTTGAGGTTGGGGTAATTAGTTGTTATTATTCCTTCATGTATGTAGAGGATAAATCATGAAATTTAATTATATATTGATGAAAGAATCTGGGTTGATTAGGTTCTTTAATTGGAATTTTGGGAACTAGGGTTCATGTGAATTAATTTGGGGGTTTCATGTAATTATGATAATAAATGACAAATTAAGGATCCTAGGATGGTATAAATGATTGATAACTTGTTAAGGTTAATGGGTATTGATGATGAGGTGATGGGTGTTGAATATTAGAGGTTTATAGGTTCATAAATGGTGGAAAAACACAGAATTCTGGGGAAGAAGACGAACAGTGAAATCTCGCGTGATCTCGCGCGAAGTCGTTCGAGCGAGATGGCATCTCGAGCGAAGTTGCTCGAACGACACGTGGAAGTCGTTCAAACGACAACCCTTCTGGTTCGAGCGACATAGGGAATTTTTGGGGATTTTCTCAAAGTCCAGTTTTGAGTTCGTCGGTTTATTGGAGTGAGAGAAACGGCTAAATAGTAAATCTAAATAAGATGGAATTTCAGGAAAGTATGTGAGAATAAATACTATAATTATTTCAGTATAGAGAGAGAGAGTATACCTTGGAGATTATGAGAGGGATATTAATCTAAATATTTATACTATATGTAGAGATGAGGTTAAAATGCGTATGGGGAGTATAAATTATAATAGGATGTGTATATTCCTATTATGTGATATTATTGTTAATAGCACTAATGGGTGATAACCCGGGGGTGCAAGAACCTTATAGTTAAGAGAACTAATGAGTGATAACTCGGGGGTGTAGAAACTCTATTATTAAGTGTGCTAATAGGTGATAACCCGGGGGTACAAAGATTATTATTATTTGGCGCACTAATGGGTGATAATCCGGGGGTGCTGGATTAATATTGATAGGTGCATTAATGGGTGCCAAACCGGGGCTGGAATATTCTATTGTTAGGCTCATCAATGGGTGATAAACCGGGGGTGTTGAATTATTATTGATAGGTGCATTAATGGGTGCTAACCCGGGGATGCATGATTTTCTGGAGATATGCACTAATGGGGCTTAGCCGGGGGTGCAGGATTAGTATATATATATATATATGGACTTGTGAATATTGCTACTGTGTGAAATTAGTAGACTTGGTAATAGTAATAATCATTTCATTGCACCAAGTGGTCTTTAGCTAAGAGTGCAGGATTAGTGTATATATATAGGGATGATGAGACTATATATATGTATGAGTGTACTTGGGTAACTTTCTACTTTATGAGACTAGTAGATAAAAATGAAAATGAAAAGCATAATAATCTTAGTGAATAAAAGATTAATCATTCAAACTGAGATTATGACTCAAGAATAACATATACTAGAGACATATGTATTGAACAGTTACTCCAGAAAATTGAAGTCTGATACACCAGGGATACATTTGAAATTATAACTTGAGATTGTTAAAGTGAAAGGTTAAAATTTAGTAAGTGGTATACTGTTAATATAAAAGAATATTATATTATATGATATACTTATCCAAAATATGAGATTAAATTGTTATAGTAAAGAATATTTAACAAAAGTATAAAATTATATCACACGGGCCTCATTCGGGCTTGGGATTATATTTACATGCTTATTATGGTTGTTTAGGCTAGGATAACTTAAAATCAACTTATTATTAGAGGAAGGTGTGTTATTATTATTGTTGGTCCAACGTAGTTGTATTCTTAATCACTATAGACTTGCTAGGTTTAATCCTCTCTATGGAACTATTTTTACAAGTCTTAGGTTGCAATCTCTACAGCAGACTTGAGCTACTTGATGTAGGAGTTTCTCTATCACCAATTTTATTTATCATTTTTAGGTATGTAGGTGTCGTGCATTGTAGCTCATTTACATTCTTGTATTCATTTATATTTCGTTATTCAGTCAATTATATTTACTCATATTTTTCAAGTCATATATTTGTATGAGATGTATTTATTTGAGATTAATATTATTCAAAGTTACATATTAGGTTTAGGATATTCTTTATATTCCATAGCTGGAGTTTTATTTTATTTCTTATTGGATGGTATCAACGATGTTTTAATTTATTCATCTCTTTATTATTTAGCCTTTTCTTTATTTATTATTATCTCATTCATGCTTAGAATGTTATTAATTTTTTTACTCCCATGATTTTATATTAGAAGTAATTAATCTATTTAAGAATTTTACGGGGCATCACATCGGTGTATTGGCTCTTCAAGTCTACTCATCCCTACAACTATTAGTTCATTCTCTCATCGTTGACTATGGTATAATGCTTGTATATGGGACTAATACCTTATGTTCATCTTTGTGACTTATGCATCACATCCTTTTACGTTCCATAGTTCCTGATGGACCAATACTGTAGGTGGCAGGAGATTCCTCCTCCTTTGGGGAACCTACAACTTGTGGAGCCCTTCTCTCCTTTTTTGGTAAATATATTTTATAACTTTGGGGAGTCACATCCCCTTATTTATTCTTATACTCACTAGCCTATTTTGTGTTATGACGGCGTACTCGTTTGCAGATTACATCTTCTAACTTTAGGAAATGGTCAGGGACAACGTGGATTAGATGAAAATAGGTCTCTTCTAGTTGTTCAGATTAATTATATCAGGGTTAAGAGAGATCCAATGCATTTCTCTGATATCGGATCAGGGTCTAAACATTTTTGGAAATGTCCAGGCTAAATGGAAGGAAACTAGCCTAAGCAATGGTTTGTGTTGCACATTTCTAAGGAAGGGGAATTTAATTTTCTTGGCACTATAGGTAGTAAATATTCATTAGCATCTTTGTGTACTTTATGAAAATTCACGTTTATTATGATGATTGTGTTTTTGATCTTTGCAATGGGGATTTTATTATAATAAAAAATGATTCCTCCTATGGGATTTAAGCCTATCTTTGTCATCCCATGACTCTATGACTAATTTCTTAGTGATCTAAAAATGAGATAAAGTAAAGAGGAAGTTTTCCTCCCCATGGGTATTGTTTGGTCCCCTAAGGATTTCCTACATACCTCCATCATGTGCTAAAGTTGTTCGGAAATTAAAAAAGATTCCTCGACTAATCGAAGGGTCTTTAATTGATAAAGGATTAAGTCGTACACAGTTCTTATTTTTTTTTTAAAAAGTCTTCTCGATGTTTCCTTTCGTTATATACTATACTTCTTAAGACAAATAAGAGTAGTTGGCCTAGCCAATTTTGTTTCATCGAGTTCAACAAGGGGAATTGCACCTCATGACAATATTTTCTTTACGATATAAGGTCTAGTCTCGTTGGGAAAAATTTTACCCATGGGGTCCCATATGAGTTTTATGACTTCTTTGATTACAAGGTCTCCCTCTACGACTCCTTAATCTTTAACCTTTTGTTGAATGCTCTAACGAAACGTTTGTTGTAGGTTTCATGCCATGGATTAAAGAGTATGATGTGTCTATAATAGGTGCCCTGATGGAGGTTTGATATCCCCATAATGCATATGGTATCTTATCGGCCAAATTAAGGCATCGTTTGTTTATCTTGCTTAGTATAACCTTCACATTCTTACTCGAGAATTCACCAGAGCCATTGGTTTGTGGATTGTACGGGGAAGATTTGTGTTTTTGAATCATATATTCTTCGACGAGTTCCATTACTTTAATTTCAGCATGCATACCATTGACATAAATCAATCCAAAAAGTATGTCATATTTGTAGATGATGTTCTTTCGTAAGAATTGGGCTACTTTCTTGGCATTCAGTGCAACAGATGATTATGATTCAACCCACTTGGTGAAATAATTGATGGCTACCTAAATGAACTCATGGTTGTTAGAGTCTTTTAAAGTGACCTTCCTAATGATGTCATTTCTTTAGGTAAAAAATGGCCATGGTAATATCATTTTGTATATCTCCTTTAGAGCTAAATGTCATATATTTTCAATATTTTTGCACTTAGGGCATATTTGGATGTACTTAATGTAGTCGTCCTTGAAGGGTTCTCTAATAATATCCTTAGAGGATGATTTTTCTTGCTAGCATGTGGTTATTAATTTGGGTACCACATTATCCTCCATAGATTTCATCCATCACCTTTTATGCACCCCCTTAAGAGAGGCACCCGAGTGAGTAGGGTGTCTCTTGTAAAGTTTCCTAGCATAGATAAAGAATTGGGCGGCCCATCTTACGACCGAAATCTTATCTTCTTTTTAGATCATGGCAGGCATTTTCTTTCTTAAAGGAGTTCCTTTATGTCTTGATAACATGATCCTTAATATATGGTATCGATCATTTACATCTCATAGGTAATTCTAGGTCGCACCTTCTTGCATATATCCACGGGCACTTTGTTAATTTCTTTTGGTATATCCACCATTGAGTTAATAGTAGCAAAGGAATTAGAAAAACTATTTTGAGCTCCTGCGAGGTAAATGGAATGAACGTCCTTGAACAAAGAGGGTAATCTCTCCAAGTATTCATTGTATGGTCTAAGAGTAAGATTTTAAAATTTCTTAGAGTTTCGATATTTTGGGATATACCGTTGAAACCGTACACTACATCCACATATGCTTCCACGATCTTTAAAGATAAATTAGTGACCAAGAAACGTTCCAAAATTTAAGTCGTTAAAGATGTCATATAACTTTATGGAGGTATATGTTATTAAGGTTTTTTTATTTAACTTAGTAAAATTTATTATGGTATGTTTTATTTTTTACTCAAGGAATTTTTATACAAACATTTTTCAAATTTTTATTTTTTATTTTTTTGTTCATTAGAACGAAATTGGCATGTTCTTCAAATGAGGTTGGATAGTAGTTTGAATGATTGTTTGAATTCATTGGAATGAATTTTAAACACACTTAAAAAGGTGTTTATCTATTTAATAGAGCTTCACCCGTTGGAAGCTCGTTGGAATGAAGTAAGCGGTTTGTTCGAATAACACTTAACTTCGTTATAACGAAACATGGGTTTTTGTTCAACCAAAGTGGAAATTTTTGTTCGAATGAAGCCCGCCTCCTCAAAAATGTGTTTTCTTTAAATTGGACACCTTTGGACTGTTTTACACAACTCTTTTTCCATAAATGAATTCCCATAGTTGCTTGAAAATCTTTTCTCTTTTTGTTTCATTGAAACAACACTTTGCTTCCTAATTATACATACATAAAATGATTTGTTGTGTTTGTCATCCCTTAGTTCCATACACTACATGGAACCCGAGTCTAATTTGTAAATGATTTGTGGAGTTGTGACTCTACTATTGAAGAAGAAAGGATTGTGTATCTTGAGGTTGATCGGTGGATACAGAGGGAAGAGTTTCTTCCTGTGAGTGGTGATGAACCGCATCACTTTTGTTGAATATTGTAATATGATTTACATTACAGTTAGTGGATCTATAAGTAGTGCTGAATTTCAAAATAATGTTGAATTAAAGGTTTTGTCCGAAAGGGTTTTTTTCTCCATTTCTTCTTCTTCTTCTTCTTCTTCTTCTTCTTCTTCTTCTTCTTCTTCTTCTTCTGCTGCTGCTGCTGCTGCTGCTGCTGTTTTGTTTTGAAATATGTTTTGAATTTGCCTTTACACAATCTATCATGTTCACTTTAAAATAAATCAAGATAAAATTTGGTAAAAAGTGAATCTTTGTATGTGTGACCTAATATAAAGACTATCTATATGACCTCGCATTTTTTAATTTGTAATGGATATGGTTACATTAACTTATTGTGTGATATTTAAATTAGGATTATATAGATAATTTATATAATGAGCTATCTATCTTTTAGGGTAAAATTATGCATATTAGAGAGCTCGAATGAGGTCGGCACTAAAGGTGATTGATGAGAGAGTCTTGTTCATTTGTGAAAGAGAGTGGACACCACCCATTGTGACTAAAGATGACGTCATAAGTCTTAAAATTATCACTGCTTGGACAAAGGATGATTTTAAATGGAGTAATTTTAACTCCCATTGCTTGAATGAAATTTCTGGTGCAGTCACTCCCGACGAGTTTCGTCGCATTATGTCAAGCACCACGTAAAAGAAAGCATGGGATACCGTCCAAGTCACTCATGAGGGTACCAATGATGTGAAAGCTTCTAAGCTATAAAATCTCACCACACAATTTGAGAACATTACCATGATAGAATCTTAGACTTTTGATGGGTTTTATTCACGTTTATCTGATATAGTCAATTTTTATTTTAATTTGGGTGAGAAAATTCCTGAGATGAGAGTTGTCAAAAATATTTTGAGATCCCTGACGTCCCATTTTATCCCTAAAGTCATGGTCCTTAATTCGTTGGGAATTTTAGATATTCTTTCATTAGAAGAACTCGTAGGAAACCTTCAAACTTATGAAATCAATATGTTCCCCAAAATTAAAAACAAAAAGAAAATGGGGATTTATTTTAAATACAATTCTAAAAAGAAAGAAGAGGTCTCTCCCGACTTCGAATTTTATTTTAATCTTGATAATATTTCCCTTTTTCAAAAAAAGTTCAGAAAAGTTCTCAAAATAAGAAAAGAATTTTCTTACAAAGAAAGTTAATGTTTTGAGAAATATAAAAATTTTAAGTCGAGCAAGAAAGGTTTTGAAAAAGCGAGAGGACGATACCCTAAAAAAGATGGGTAGAGATGCTTTGAGTGAGAGGGTAAGGGTCACAAAGCCCATGAGTGTTCTATGAGGTTAAAGAGACATGGCAAAGTAAAAGCCTCCTACAATTCCACTCTTAGTGATAGTGATGTCAAGTCAGTGGATTCTATGGATGAATCATCACATGGATGTAACTTTACCTTGTTCATGGCCATCCATGTTAATACATCAAGCACATGTCATGCCGATGAGGACATTTATAAACATAATGGCCTGAAAAAGTTTCCTTCGACACACTACATTGAAGTTTATGAGAAGTCCTTTAAAAAGAAAAAGGAAAAAATAAATGTTTCTTAGGGTGTTATCACTAGAGAAAGTGTTAAAAGAGTCGAGAGAGGGCGAGACCTCAGTGAGAATTTCTTTGGGAGAGAGAGTCGTTTTAATGGAGAGGGTAAATAGGGACTTGACCAACAAAAATGTCTAGTCTTACGAAAGATCTTCAAGTTTCATTGGAGACTCGTGAAAAACTTCTAGCACATGGATCCTAACTCAATAAATATCTCGAACATAATCTAGAGGACAAGGTTACTATAGATGATGCATCAAAGAAAGTAGGAAAGAAGTTCCTCCATCTCGCTTTATATTTTAGGGAGAGGCAAGGAATAAGTTACGATGGTGCATCCACTTTTCATTTCATATCCAAACCCGGTTCCTAAGTTCATGGTGGATCCATATGGTCATGAACCTAACCCACTAAAGAGAGTTCAACCTAAATGAGATAACCAAGGTACACCCAAACAAGTCTATGTTTTCACTTATTCCAAAAAAAGGTCACCTTTGGGATTTTTCCTATAAGTTAGGACGAGCACCACGTATACATACTCACATGCACAGCTATAATGACTTTGATAGTCTTAAAGATCAAGTTGAGTTCCTAGTCGCCACTTATCAAATCTTAATGGAATAATTTCAAAGGATGTTTGCGCAGCTTGATAATGCTTCCAACGCTACTACTATATCTAACAATGATAATGGTAAATCAAAGGTTACCTCTACCTGGGTACTAAAATATGACAATAAAGCCCTTGTTGTTCATGTTGCTATCAAGATTTAAGAGACTTCCTAGGGTAATTTAATAGTGGGTGCTCTAGTGATATGATCGATGATAAGTCGTATTTTACCGATGTTTTGGATCGTAAGGAAGGAAAAGTCATCTTTGGAGATGGGATTAGGTCTAGCATTCTATGATGTGGTTATGTTGAGCTAACTAGTTTTCCTAAGCTAGACAATGTGTTATGCATTAGAGGGTTGACAGGGAACTTAATTAAAATAATCTAACTTTTTTGTGGAAATTTGCGGTGAAGTTTGACCGGTCAAAGTTTAATGTTAATGATTAATCAGGTGAACTTTTACTACAAGGAGTGAGAATAGAAGATAATTTCTATAAGATCATTATTAAGTCCTACTTTATGTGAAATAATTCCATGGCCTCCTTAACGTACCTTTGGCATCAATGACTAGGTCAAGTGAACGTTAGAGATCTTAAAAGATTAGTGGATAAAGACCTAGTTCGTGGCTTACAATCTCTTGGGAAACTAACTTCCTCGGTTTGTGATACTGGGTTTAGACTCCATTAAGAACTCATGAACCCCTATGAGCACATTGACTAAGCTTAGCAAAGACACTTTAGGCAAAGACCTAGACCAAACCCTTTATAGGAGCATGATAGGTAGTCTTATCTACTTGACCACTAGTTGTCCTCATATTACCTTTAATGTTGGAGTTTGTGTGCATACCCAAGCGTCCCCAAAAGATTCGCCCTTGGTCACACTTAAACTTATCATCAAATACATGAGTGTTACTCTTTTCTACGGTATTTGTTATTCCTTTGATACCAATGACCATTTTTCCGCCTACTAGGATGCCAATTGGGTCCGAAATATTGATGGTCGTAGGAGGACCTCGGTGGCGGCCGGGTACATCACCACCGGGATTTTTTTGCACACAACTCTGATGGACAAAGAAAATGTCAAAAGATTTTAGAATTTCCTAAGTCACAATGACTACCTCATTGGATAATACGAGTGAAATTCATATATCTCATAATCCGGTCCAACATTCCCGCACGAAGCATATCGATATATGAGAGAATTTCATTTGTGATCTCGTTAAGGAGAAGGTCGTGTCCTTAAGCTCTGCGAGCACCGAATGTTAATTATCCATTTTTTTCATGAAACCTTTATATGCATTTAGATTCGAGAATATTAGAAAGTCTTTGAGTATTTGTTTCGTTGATTGAGTTCTGGTACTTTTATCTAGTATAAGGTGCTTATCATGTTCACAACATTTACCTCTATTGCTAGATTGTATTTCTATTGCAGTTCTATGATTATAATTGTTTTTTAATCAAATAGATCTTGAAAAATCAAAAAATGATTTTAGGTTTTTAAGAAAATGTTTGAAAAATTCGAAAAAGATTTTAATTTGAATTTTTTTAAAAAAGATAAAGATTTTTGTTTTTTTATTTTTCACCATATACAAATGTGCATTTTACATGTTTGAATCTCCCCTATATTCCATCCATTCATGTGACTTTTCCATGGTATTTTGGTACATGGCTTCCTTTATTTAGTGTGCTTAATATTGCGTGTCTAGAACTTTGTTGTTCATTTATGATTACTTTTTTCATGGTAAACTTTCTATCACCTTTATTAAACACATGCACAAACTTTTTAAACATTGTACATGCTTATCATGTGTCAAATACCGTGTTCTCATCTCAATTATTATTAATAACGAATTAAATGTACTAGCAATAAGTTGTGCTTGTAGGAACCATTGTCCGAATTTCATTTAAGGGAAATAAAATTATTTTAAGCAATGTAAAGGGGCAACGAAAGAGAAAATTCTCATTGCATTAAAATCCACAATTTGATAAAGAGACTAAAGAATTAATGGCACACAAAAATAGAAGTGCCATGACCATTTTTTTTTGTTGATGCTTCACTACGCATAAGCATTTTGATATCTTCAAAAATATGAGAATGAATTCTTAAATATGTGAAATTTTGAGGGCTTAATAAAGTAGAAGACCAGTGGGTTTCCATAATGGACTCTTTTGAAAAACATTAAATAGTTTGGCATTATTGTTTTTGGAAGAATTTAAATTCACGACATGTTTCTAAATCGAGTCAATTTCATTTTGTTCAACAATATCATACCCGAGGTTCAAATTGAGCAATTTTTTTATAAGTATCTTATTGACTTCTTGCGCCTATGTTAAGAATGCCTATGCTGATTTGCCTATGGAACATGTTCACACAATTTCCTTACATTTTCATATTCGAATATTTTAGTGCTATTCCATGGTGTGATGTATTTATACCTATATGTACTTTATATATATATATATATATACACACACACACACATACTTGAAAAATTAAACTTATAAATTTTTAAAGATATTTATTATTGTTCTTCGAAATTTCATCGCATGCAATGTCTTGATAATCTTTGTTATGTTAATTCATTTGTATTGGTGTGATGCTAGTATTTCATGATTTGTTTCCAACCCTTTGTCTATTATGGACAAAAAAGAGGAGAACAAATTGAGGGTATAAGGGAAAATAGTTTAGCTTAGGCTTGTTATTTGTTAAGTTTACACCATGACTATTTAGGCGTATCTCATTACAAACCATCATGTATCGACATGAAAAACCGACCCCCACATTCAATACTTCCCTATATCCCACAAGGGTAAATATCAAATGACGTTTAAAATTATTCATAAGATTTATTTTGGATGTTTATTTTTTATTTAAACCGAGGCCGAATTTTTAATTTCCAAATAATTTTACTAACCTCATTCAAACGAGATCAGCATCTCGTTCGACTTTGCCCTATCATTTGAAGTTCATTTGATCATACATTGAATGCACATCCAACGAGGGCCTCTTGGGTCATTCTTAGCATCATTGTCAAAAATATTTTAAAAGTTTTCTAACCACCTAGTATGCAAAAAGTCAGTGCCAAATTTTATATTTTTATTAAACAATTCCAACATGCGAAAACAAATACACTAACTAAGCCATTCAAGTAGTTATAGAAATCCGAGTTAATCACAATATGAATAACTAAATAAAAATAGTACTGAATAAACCATCAATTCCCAATACAAAAGTCCAACTAAATATCTACTGAAATAAATTGAGTCCACAAACAAAAAGTTTTATAAACTGAATAAAATGAACTAACTGAAGGGGCGACATACCCAAATGGATTAACTAAATTGAATCCTAGTCTAGGAATGAAGTTACAAAAGCATCTAATCCAAATCATGTAGACATCCACAAGTGCTATAGCTACGCATCCCTAGAATAGATCATCAAGCTTGGCATCCCTGTGGCTGGACACCTAAAAGATTTTGAAAATATTTTGTAAACGGGTCAGAGCCCAAAGTAGTTTAAAAACATTTAGCAAGTATTTAGCTCCATTTAAAAGAAGTTATTGATTATACATGTTAGTTTAACGTACACCCCCTTTAGTTTCTCACCTCTCAACTAATGTGCATGCCTAACGTCATCTACCTAGATATGCTACCCAACCCCACTAGGTCTATTTAACCACTAACAAGTTTGGCTCCCCCGTACTACCCATACACTACGCTATAATACCCAATCTTTACTCATTAAATCTTTAGTTAAATACCTCTCTAACTCTTCCCCTTAGCGCCCATATAATACGTTATAGTAGCATTAATAATTAACATTCCTCGTATGTTATTATTAAACCAGGATTAACATTTCACTTTTGATATCATTAAACCATTGTTAACATTTTACATATGTTATCATTAGACTATTTCATTAAGTTTATCTACTTGAATCATCTTTTGATATATGCTATCTAACTTTACTACTATTTCACGCTCATTAGTTTATCTCATAATTACATCACTTTTAGATAGACATTATTTATCCTTCCTAGATTACACGCAAGTAGGGTAAATACACATGCATGTATATATGTGTCATACACCTCCAGCATCCCCAAACTAAGAACTGTGGTGCGAGTATGCATACACTGCTATCGAATCCTAGTACATCATGTACTAAATCAAGGAATATTGGTCCGGATGTCACCCTCGAACCATAAATCAAATCAACAAATATTAGAGGCAAAAAGTATTCTAAGCCTTTGGGCTATGCACACAGCTAATGCACCTAAATGACCGGTCACACTAACATACATACAAGTAGTTCTCAACCCTAATTTCTATTTTCTGAAGCACAAGTCTAAAATCCCCCCCACCCCAATGGGCTCATCGGGATAAGACTAACCACGACGCAAAACCTCTTGATAGCAGGAAACGTAGGAATGTTCACACACATTTGAAAGCATATAATAGGCAGACACACAACCTATCCATATGTCACATATAGGCATACACACAACCTATAAATATATTCCGTATAGGTTTTTACACAACCTATAAATATGTTCACACACATAAGAAAGAATATAATAGGCATACACACAACCTATCCATATGTCGCATACAGGCATACACAAAACCTATAAATATAATCTGTATAGGTATGTACACAACCTATAAATATAATTCGTATAGGTATACACTCCACCTATAATATAATCCGCATAGATATACACATAGGCTATAAATATAATTTGTATAACTATACACATAACCTATAAATATAAACCGTACAGGTATACAATTAACCTATAATTATCCTTTGTACATTGTATAGATATATATATCTATTGAACTCTTACCGTACTTCTCAATTTCACATTTATAACTCTCTATCGTATTTCCCGAGTATTATTCTCTACCGGAAGGTCCCTAGTGGCCCCTTAAGTTAGTCACTTCATAGCAAGAAGAGACGTTGGTGGATCAGATGAACCAGTTGAGAGGAAATCCTACCTCAACGAGGTGAAGTCTTTTGCTCATGTCTGGCATATCAAATTTGTTAAAGCTGTGGAAATGCGTCCTAGGTAGGAAAATAAAGATCATATTATTATTGAATTTTATACTTGTAAGGTGTACTTTATCCTCATGAAAACCCTCTAGTTATTATAATAATGGTGCAAGAAAGTTGGGTAACGAGGACTCTGGTCGACAATGAAAGTCCGATTGATGTTTTGTTCTATAGTTGCTTTAAGAAGTTGAGGCTGTGAGATAGTAAGTTGAAGGTGTATCATAGGCCTCTTATCAATTTTTCAAGGGAGAAAATTTTCTCCTTCGGAATAATTGAGCTTGGTTTTGTGGTCGGCACATGGCCAACCTGTCGAATATAGTACGTTTCTTCATCATGGATGAGAACCTTCACTCGTCCTATAAAATTATCTTCAGTAGGGTTGATATGAAAAAAATTGAAGTCTTTCCTTCTATTATTCATTAGTGCCAAAAATTATCTACACATTACGAAGGTAATGTGGTCAAGGGAAATCTTATTGAAGCATAGTAATGCTACTATACTTATGCAGAGCAACAGAAGATGACCATTACTTATTAAATCGAGACTTTAGACCCTCGAGGTGAAGATAAGTTGGTCATAAGAGAAATTGGGGAGAAATTTGAATCAGTTATTCTAGATGAAGAGAACCCAGAGAGGACTACTCAAATTGACTCATTAGTAGATTTTTCCTTTAAGAAAGAACTGGCTGATTTTTTAGGCAGTGAAAAAGTGTGTTTGCATGGATCCATGAAGACATGTCTGGGATAGGTAAAAAATCCCATTACCACGAGCTTAGTAAAGTGAAGGATGAGAATCCTATCAATTCGAAGCGTAGACTGTTCATCTAGGAGAAAAATATGGCCATCCAAGATGATGTTGAAAAATTAAAAAAGTTAGATTTCATTAAAGAAATCAAGTATCCAGAGTTGATTTCAAATGTGGTTATATTTAAGAAGAAGAATGACAACTGGTGTATGTGCGTCGACTTGACAGATAAGAATACGGGCTACCTCAAGGACCATGATCCTCTACTTAAGACTAATCATCTAACCAATGTAACTTCTAGGCATGAGTTATTTAGTTTTATGAATGCCTACTCAGGATACAACCAAATAAAGATTAAACTAGAAAATAGGTAGAAAACTTCATTTATCACTAACCAAGTTACTTACTATTACAACATTATGCCCTTTAGGCTAAAAAATGTTGGAGAAATATATGAGAGTCCAGTGAACAAAGTTTTTAAAAGACAGATTATCAAAACTATGTAACTCTACATCGATGATATTCTAACAAAGAATAAAAATATTATCGATTACGTCAGTGACATTGGGTAAACTTTTGACCAACTGGAAAAGTACTAAATGAAGCGAAACCTGGCTAAATGTGTTTTCAGAGTTAATGAGGGCAAGTTACTAGGCTTTATAATCGACCAAAAGGCTATAGATCCTAATCAGAAAAAGTTCCAGGGAATTATTAATATACAATCTCCCAAGAGAAAAAGGCTGATCCAAAAATAACAGTATGAGTAAAAGTGTCAAACTCTTTCATTTCAAGAGCTACGGATATATGTCTTCTATTATTTAAGGTGCTCAGAAATACCTTTGAATGAAATGCGAGTTTGAAGCATCCTTCCTAGAATTTAGGAAGTACTTGGACTCAAGATTTTTACTCTCAAAGCCAGTACTAGTTAGTACTAGGTGAAAAGACCTATTTATACTTAGCAGTACGAGGGTCATCAGTTAGTTAAGAACTGGTTCGATACGAAAGTGGAGTGCATAAGCTCGTCTAATATGCAAGAAAGGAATATCATGGAGCTAAAATTTGGCATCCTAGGATAGAGAAGTTAGTGTTAGCTTTGATTAAAGCGTCTTGCAGAGTGAAGCCATATTTTTTTTAACACATACAATTATAGACCTTCCTTCGCAATAAGATATATATAAACCTGAGAAATCAGGCAAACTGATGGCCTGGGTTGTAAAACAAGGATGCTATGAAGGTCAAGTATAAAGCCCTAGTCGTAGTTTTGAGGCCTCCAACAATGAGGTCAAGTATGAAGCCCTGGTCACAGTTTTGGGTTTATTGTTCTCACTAGGGGCAGAGCAGTTACCGATACACAGTAACTCTCAGTTGGTGATGAACTAAGTCCTGGGAATTTATAAATCATTGCAAACACTGGTGATAAGATTATCATCCATACAGATGGTCATAATACCAAGAGGTTAGAATGCCCGAGAAGATGTACTTACTCGTCTGTCGTCATCTACTTGAACTGAGATTCGAAGAATAGTACCAATTGAGACCTTATTCTAGTGAAACTTCAAATAAGAATGTGTGATGATAATGGAGTTAAATTTGGGGATTTATTGAATGGATCCTATCCATGTGTACTTGGAAACCGACACAGCAGTTGGAGATAAAAAGGAGGCAAGGAGACTTCACTAAAAAGCAGCAATATACGTCCTTAAAGGAGGAAAACTGTTTACATTGTATTTTAGACTTCTAAACTGCATTATAATATTCATAACTAGTAATACTTACTCATGCTCTATATGTTCCACGAGTTCTTGAATTTCTCACCTTTTAAGGTTTTGATTCGATAAGTCCTACGTCACACAAAAATATAAATTTTATACGGGCCATGTTAATTTGGTTCCAACTTGTTCCCTATTTTAATAAACTTTTTGAATACGTAATCCTCTTCCTTTAAGGTGCAAAGTTTTACCCTTTAATTGTAAAATTGAGCAGTTCGATGCTAGTACGTTGCTACCCGAAGTGCTCCATGTTCCATGATTTCTTCTACTAAATCCAGATCTTGTCTTTTCATCAACTTACTCTTAATTGATTAGAAGTTAAGTACTAGGTTACTGGGTAATCTGATATCCGTTGGACAAATGCAAGCATAAATAGAGTCTTTCCTATCGCACTCCTTAGACTGGTTAGGTAAGCTCGAAGTACACTCTAATCTTAATTGATCCGATTCCCTTTAGCAACTTCAATTGCCTTCTTCATTTTGTACAAAAGGGTATTATTAATGACCTATGTCTTCCTGTTGCATTGTGGATGACCAGGTGCTGAGTGTAATTTTTGGATCTTCGAATGAATACAACAATTCTCAAACTCATTATTATTAAACTGCGTGGCATGGTATGTGATGAAGGTGTATGACATACTATATATACAAATCATATTATTTCATATAAAATGGAACAACATCTTTTAATACATTTTAACGAACAACTCTAGTTCAACCCACTTAGTGAAATAATACCTGAATATTTCTCTCTTCTTAGAAAGTGGGATGACCATATCAACTCCCAGCATGGAAAAAGACCAAGAGGATGTGATCAACGCAAATGCATCCCTAAATCTCTTATGGAATATGGCCTACCTCTGGTACTTATCATATTTTTTTACATAGTTGGAACAATCTTCTTTTATTATTGGCCAATAGTATGCCTGTGTGGCGACTTGCTTCACCAATGACATTAATGTCGTGTGGGCTCCACATGAGCCTTCGTGGACATTTTTGAACACATCATGGACTTTGGTAGGATGAAAACATCTGATTAGTTACATAATAAATCCTCTCCTGAATAGTTTTCTTCCTTCAATCATTTATCAATCTTCTTTATAGAGGAGTGTCCTTACCTCATTTGGATCTCCCGGTACTGTGTCAATTTTGAAGTATGCACAAATGGGATCTATCTAATATGGAACCAAGTTTAACTCCATTATCATCACACATTATTATTTAATGTTACGTTCGAATAAGATCTCAATTAGTGCTATTCTTCGAAGCTCAGTTCGAGTAGCTGATGGAGATGAGTATGTGCATCTACTCGATCTTGTTAGGTCCTGGGTTTATGAACCTCTATATGACTGAGTATCTTATCATCGGTGTTTTCACCTTTCCCAGATAATTCGACATAGACTTATTTATGGTTTCATAAATGAACAAGGCTTGGTTCACTACCAATTGAGAGTTACTTTGCACTGACAGTTGTTATGCCCCTAGTGATAGCGTTAAACATCGTTAAAACTTCTTTTGACTAAACATCCATCTTTGAAAAACAAATCTTCTGCTCCAAATCATGGGTCATTTCCTCCTTCTTAGCCGATGACTCTGGTATGCCTTTGATCTGGTCGGTTGTATTTTTATTGAGCACTCTTCCATAAAACTCTTCTCGGTTGCCATAACTATTAAGCTCTATTGTATTATTGGGATCTTTTCCGTAGAAGATTGTTCTTTTATCTTTGTTATTGATCTCTATTATGTAGAATTACACTACATTTTTTCACTTCTGATCTCTCTTCTATAGAAGTACGCTCATTAGTTTTCTCTTCGTAAGTAAAATTTTCTATTAATACGAGTAAAGATAAAAACCATACCTCATATATGGCCTCGCCCTTGGATAGGTCACGATCAAGAAATTTAGACATGTCTTGCAAATTTGGTTGATTCATATGCATAACAAGATTTTACCATAACTAATTAACGTAGGGATAGATCCTAGTACATTTAGTTGAATTCGATAACCCATGTTGACAAATTGTCAAGACGATAAGATTTATCCATACGACTAGTAAGTTGTCATAAGTGTTGGTATATCTTAAGTCAAGACAACTCAATTTCATTTAAAATTAATAGGCACTAAGGCATATCAAGTTGCCAAGATTCTACCACACAGTCGTAAGAGTAAACTACTAGCTGTCCTATCTCAGCACCATGATCCCACGCGACTATAACTAACTGGAAGGCCAATGAGATCTGAGCATAGTAACTTGTTATCAATATTTTTATATAAACACTTAACTATAAGTGGTATCTAAAAACATGGTCGAACAACGTAATTGGCAAAAAGTCACAAAATATACATGCATGCAAATAAGAAATTTAATCTTATTCTATTTCAAAGTTAAAGAAAGAAAAACTGTAAATGTTCATTATAAAATACTAAAAGGAAATCACAAGGACATAAATTCAGAAGACCCTAAGACTTAGGGGCATTTTCAATTCCGAGAGAAACTTGAGGAGTTTAATCAACCTCAATATTCACTTGGGGAATAATGGCAGCAGATGCATCAGGTGTAATCGTATCTTGAGCAAATTATGTATCTATAAAAAGTGTATCCTCTGCAGCAATAGTCTGGTCAGCATCACCAATCTCATCATCTTCTGTTGCGGACTCATCCAACTCATTTAGGTATTCAACGGTTGAGTTTGTGGATTACTCATCATTTCATTCCCATCTACCCATGACATCTATAATATCTGGTTAATGGTTCATAAGCCTCTTCTCGAGTTCTTTGTAGCCATCAAGAAAAAGGTTACGATCTCTATGTTGTAGTCGACAGTTTTTTTGAACTTTGATACTCTAGCCTCGTCATCCTTAACTAGATCTTCATTGGATTTTATGATCACTTGGTTACCCCTATAAAGCTCATGTATAGATTTAGTACGGTCATCGTTAGCCTTTTTGAGTGCCTCTTTATATTTTTGGAACTTAATGGCATCGGTATTAGCTTAGTCTTTAACTTTTTATTCCACTCCTCTGCCTTGTTGAGAGACACCATTTTGGTGACCACTTGGTCATATCTCTCTTAAAGCTCACTATGGGTCTTCAATAACTCATGGGTAGACTGTTTTAACTCATCATTCAGTTGGCTATTATGCAGAGTGAGCATTATGATAGTCTTTATCTTCTCCTAAAAGGCATGATGGTTGCCCACCTCTTGTTCCTTCAGGATGGTAGAAGCTATGACACCCTAAAAGAAAGGAGAAAGTGATTAATAAGTAACAGAGTATTTAGTAGAGACTGAAGGGAAAAAAATTAGAGAATGTACCACTGACATACAATGCTGAACTAATTTCCATAGAGCATCAGGGTCATAGCCCCTCAGAAATTCAAAGTCCCTACTATACCCATTGCATTCAAGAAAATCTGTGGCATTATTTATTTGGTGGAAGATGGAGTCAATAAGAGAATATTTTCATCCATTGCTCAAACATTTTAGGCCTACATAAGTTTTGGTCATATCCCGTTGCCGTCTGATTCAAGTCGACAAAAAGTCCAAAGATCCAATATCTCCATCTTTCAAGCATTTCCATTTTATGAAGGTATAATTCTATTAAGTATAAATTTAATCCTTAAATTTATTTTGGGTTGTTTATTTAAAAATTGAGGCATTTATAGTGTGTATCTTACATATAACATTTATGTAGAAGGCATCTCCATGGATGAATTATGAAACCAAAGGGGATCACTACTGAAGATAGAGGACTGAGGTTCTTGTGATTCCTACAAGGGTCATTTCTAAAGGAAGGTTGATGCTTTATGGTTCTTAAGAGGGTTATAGTATAATCCTTTATAGAATTTGTAAGTTGTGATTTGTAAATTTTATAAAGTGAATAAAAGGTTTTGCTCAGAGGGAATTTTTCCTGACGCTCTATTTTGATTGCATGCTTGGTTTGATTTATGTTTTAAATCACATAGGTACATGTTCTAGGGTTAAAGGATTAAAATTTGGTCTGGAATGTCATTTGAGTTTAATAACTTAACGCCATTAGATAATTGAGCCCTCTTAGATTGAGGGTCATTTTTCATTTCTTTGAACATGATGGGATGCTTATAATCAAACTTAAAAATCCTCCACCTCTGTATAATGATGAGACGACTCTTGTCCATGCACAAGATCGCAACAAAAGGTGTACACTAATTTGAATCACCTCCACAGTAGAAACAGTGGGCCTCGCCTCACTCACTCTTAGGACTTTAGGGTCATGCTACGTATTGGGGACTCTAGGGGCCTTTCATCACCAGCAAGTGGGGGACTAGAAGGTATGGGAGCCTTCCCTTTTTATTTAGCCAAGGTACCGGTATCAGATTCAACTTTTCTCTGAGCATTAATCACAACTTGTTTTTGGTCTTCGTATACATCCCTCTTTTGGGAGTCGCCTTTTTTCTTGGCCTTACCCTTAACCTTAACCTTCATCGTTGCCTCCTACACAAGTTTTTTATGATGAGAAACATCAATGGAAGTGCGATCAACCACCAAAGGATACCTCCCACTAAAAGGTTCAGTAATAAAGCCTGAGATAGTGGGAGTAAAAGCTATATAAGAATTCAATAGTTAGTTATATATCACAATACATAAACAAATGACGACCTGATATAAAAAAATCATCTGACATGATTTAATTTCGGCCTCAAGACCCTAGTTGGCTTCAACAGGGCCTTCTGTTACTAAGGGAATCAACGTTTCTCGAGGAGGTTCATCACCACAAGGAGTGTGGTAATCAAGGCGTGTGAACTTGGCTACAGTAAAGAGATCCTCAAATTTTAGGGGATTCAACACACAAAATTTTTTAATCATATCACGTAGCGTAGAGAGAATTACGATACTGGAAAATGTTTAACAAAGATATTAACACAATATCAGTTAGAAATAAATCAAAGCAAATAAAGAAAATATATTTAGAAATTTTTTTGCCCACCCTAAACGTGGGGAACACTACAAGAATGACATATCTCTTTTACTATAAACTCTTAATCACCCTCCATAAATAGAAACTTGTTTTTCTAACTCTGGTTGCTTGTCCGAACAAACTTGACCATCCTCAGTTATTGTAAGGACATAATTTTATAAATGTTCGTGGTAGAATCTAGGAATTTTCTGTTTGTCCTAGATCACATTATGTATATCTGATACAGTTACATTCGGCACGTCAACATGATCATCCTCGACGGCCTTGATCTGAATCCATGCATCCATCATCTTCACACGTGAATCATTCTTCATGCGACGTGCTACTCAACAGTTCCCACTGCTCCACTTCGCATTATTAGTAAAATTATTTATTAGAGTTGTTTATATTTGAATAAATATTTGGGAATTTTTCAAAAAAATATTTTTTTTCGATGTTTGATTTGTTTTTATCAAAAGAAAAAAAATTCTAAGTGTAGAAGTGAAGTGCCTCGGTCAACAAGCTCGTTCAAATGGCATAGCACTGTCGTTCGAGCGAGATAGTCATGTCACGTAATCTTGTTCGAGCGAAACCTATCCTACGTTCTAGCGACATGCTTTTCTCGCTCGAATGACACCGCCGCCTCAATTTTCTTATAAATATCTGGTCACTTTCTACACGTTTTCCAAGTCTTTTTGCACACGATTTCTGCGATTAACAGCCCAGAAAACAGACTTCACTTTTCAAGGTTTTATGCCTTCTTTATTCACATAAACACTCCCATATATGTATATGAATCTTTAAACCTGCAAGAGGATTGTTTTTACTCATCTGGAGTAATTTGTGGAGAAGTCGTCTCTTCTTTATTGCTGCCCATCTGGAGTTGTTACGGGAGATTCCAGTCGATGACATTAAAACTGACGCATGAGGTTATTTCGTATGTCACTCTTATTTTCATTGTAATCTGTGTAATCGTTTCTTACAAATTATAGTGAAAATAAAAGATTTTTCCTCTTTGCGAGATTTTTCCTCATTTGTGTTTTTTTTGTGACTCACTTGCATGAAATCAAACCTAGATGCATGTTTTAGGATTTAATTTAAAAACTGAGTTTAATTAAATAATTTCTTAATTTGAACAAATGCGCACTGTTCAAATTGGTATCAAAGTCAATTACATAATCATACCGTGTAATTTTCTACAAAATTTTTCTATGATATCAATTTTCTAAAAAATTAATTTTTGAACAAGGGTGTGTTCAATGGAGAAATTAATTTTTGAGAGAGCTCGGGAAGTCAAGGTGAAAATCGAGGATAAATTTGGAAAGATGGGAAAGATGCTCCTCGGCCCCGCTTTAGGTTTTGGTGATAGGTAGGGAATAGGGTTTTATGGTGATTCCACGTCCCAAATTGCACTTGGACCAGTTCCTGAGTTTACTATGACTCTATATGGCCGTCGTAAAAATCCACGAAGGAGAGTTCGGCTAAGAAAACAAACCAAGGTCCGCCTAAGACCGTGTTCTTTTGTACGTATTTTAAAAGTGAAGGACGCCTCAAGGAGTTTTTCTATAGTTTGTTTCAGACACGACATACTACTACTCCACCACATCGTACTAATGATTTTTCCGGTCTGAGGGAGCGTGTTGAGTTTTTAGCTGCCACATCACAGAGTTTGATGGAGGAATTTCGTGAATGTTTTTGTTGTTAGTGAATGCTTCTCGCATCCTTGCTAAAACTAACAAAAACTAGGATAAACAATAGGTTACCACTTATTGGGTACCTAAGAAAGATGAAAAGGCCCTTAATGTTCATGTCGCGCTCAAAGAACATAATACCTCATAGTTGTATTTTGATAGTGGGTGCTCCAGAAATATGATATGTGATGTCTCATTTTTTACCTACCTAGAGGATCATAAGGAATGTAGGGTCACCTTTGCAGACGGGATAAAGTCTATCATCGTAGGACGAGGTAGAGTAGAGTTACCAGGATTTCCTAAGCTAGAAAATGTTTTGTACGTAAAAGGTTTGAAAGCAAACCTTCTCAGCATTAGCCAGCTGTGCGACGCTGACTTTGCCGTAAATTTTAATCAGGACGCGTGTAATGTCTAATCAAGCCGATAAACTTTTAGTGCAAGGGGTGAGAAAAGAAGATAACTGCTATGGGACTGTGCCCAAATCCTCACTTGTCTGCAACAACGCCACAATCACTTGTATGTATCGGTGGCACCAACGTCCGTGAACATTAGAGATTTGACACGTTTATCTAAAAAGGACATAGTACGTGGCTTACCATCACTTGGAAAGCCAAATTCCACGGTTTGTGAACCCTTCCAGTTGGGAAAGCAAATCCAAAGCCCCCATAGTAAGTTACATTCCCTTACCACCTTCCGTGTGCTTAAGCTAATTCACATGGATCTTATGGGTCCTACTCGTACTGAGAGTTTGGGTGGTAATAGGTATATCCTCATGATGGTGGATGATTTCTCCATAAATTCAATTATAGGTTTTTTGAGAGAGAAATCTGATGTTGTAGAGTTTTTAACGACCAAGTATAATGTCCAGTAAAATCAACACGGAGTCACTATTGACAGGATACATAGTGACAACGACACGGAATTTAAGGAAACAAAAGTAGATCTTTACTATGATAACCTAGGAATCAAACATGAGTTTTCTGATGTGAAGACTCCTCAGTAAAATGGGATTGTTGAGAGAAAAAACATGACGATTCAGGAAATGGCTAGATCTATGCTTCTGGGTCGTAAAGTTTCTAGGAGATTTTGGGCATAGGGAGTGTCTACTGCATGCCATAGGGTGAATAGGGTTTACCTTCTTCCACACACACTTAAGGCGTCTTATGATTTGTGGATTGGCATGAAATCCAACCTTGCATATTTTTGTGTCTTTGGGAGTAAATGATACATCCTATAAGATAGAGAGCAATTTGGAAAGTTTGACTCCCGGAGCGATGTGGGAATATTGTTAGGATATTCATCAAATAGTAGAGCATACCGAGTTTTTAACCTGAGGAATTCTAAGGTTATGGAGTCAATAAACATCACTACGCAAGATGACCAACCTCTGACATTTATTGTTCCTATCCTTCAGTGTGAGGGTGAGGACTTTTCTGGTAGCGATTTACTTGTCCCTCACCCACACCCTATGGACCCTACTCCTGTGTTAGGGGACACACCTTCTTGGGTTCGCAAGAGTCATGAACCTGCCTCCATTTTAGGTGATCCCACCTTAGGGGTCAAGACTCGTGCTCAGCTAGAGAACCTTGTTAGTCATTTTTTCTACACGTCTACAGTCGAGCCCAAGAATCACAAAGAAGCAGTTCAGGATGAACACTGGATATCGGCCATGCAGGATGAGTTATTTCAAGTTAAAAAGAACAATGTCTGGGAACATGTCCCCCGACCTAGTGAGACTAATGTGATAGGTACCAAGTGGATTTTCAAGAATAAAATTGATGAAAATGGTAACATAATCTGAAAAAAGGCTAGGTTAGTCGCTTAAGGCTACACACAGATAAAGGGTGTAGACTTTGGGGAGATATTTGCTCCTATTGCGAGGATTGAGTCCGTCCTCTTACTACTCACCATCGCATGTTATCTACACTTCAAGTTATACGAGATGAATGTCAAGAGTGCCTTTTTAAATGGCATTCTACAGGAGGAGGTTTATGTGGAACAACCAAAAGGGTTTGAAGACCCTAAGCACCAGGAGCACGTCTACTATCTGAGGAAAGCCTTGTATGGTTTGAAGCAAGCACCCCGTGCTTGGTACAAAAGGCTTACTTCGTATCTCTTAGCCTGTGGCTTTAAGAGAGGGGGAGTTGATATGACATTGTTTGTCAAGAGGAATGACGGTGGTATTTTGGTTGCCCAGGTCTATGTGGACGGCAATCTTTGGATCCACGTTCTCCCAGCATGCTCATCACTTTGAGGAGGAAATAAAAAGTGAGTTTGAGATGATCATGGTAGGTGAGCTTACATTCTTCCTTGGTCTCCTGGTTCATCATCTAGAGGATAGGATGTTCATCTCCCAATCCAAGTATGCTAGAGACCTAGTGAGGAAATTTGGTTTAGACTCTGCTAAGCATGTGTGTACACCTATGAGTACTTCTACCAATCTTAGTAAGGGAACTTTAGGTAAGGACGTAGAGAAAACCTTGTATCGAGGTATGATAGCTAGGATTATCTACTTGACTGCCAGTCGTCCTGACATAGCCTTTAGTGTTGGAGTCTGTATGCGATATCAGGCATACCCTAAAGAGTCACACTTACTCACTCTAAAACGTATTATCAAATACATGAGTGTGACTCTCTCCCATGGCATTTGGTATTCTTTTGATACCACTTACCGTTTCTCTGCATACTTGGATGCTGACTGGGCTGGGGATGTAGATGGATGTAAGGGCACTTCTGGTGGGTGTTTCTTCTTTGGTTCTTCTCTTGCCTCTTAGTTGAGTAAGAAGCAAAACTCCATCTCTTTGTCCACTGTGGAGGCTGAGTATATCATCGTCGAGAGTTGTTAAACGCAACTCTTGTGGATGAAACAAATATTGGAGGATTAGTGGATTTCACAGGACACCATGACTATTTCCGATGATCACACGAGCGCGATACACACATCTCGTAATCTGATCCAACATTCGGGCACAAAACACATCAGGATACGCAAGCACTTTATACGATAATTAGTCGAGGAGAAAGTCGTATCCCTAAGTTTCGTACCCACCGACTGTCAGTTAGCCGATATTTTCAAGAAACTTATAGATGCCCTTAGATTCGATATTCTTAAGAGTTCTTTAGGGATTTGCACAGTTGATTGAGGGATTGATTCGTGTCTAGGATATGATGCATTGTCATGTTCATATCATATGATTACTATTGCTAGTTTGTATCATTTGTATTCTTATTTTTCTTTTGAAAAATCCAAAAATATTTTCTTTTTATAAAAATTTTATAGAAGCAAAAAAAGATTTTTGTATTTTGTTTACACCTTTTATGGATGATCATTTAATATAGACGAGTCACAAATTTCATTCCATTTATCCCTGTGACTGTTTGATAGTGATTTGAGATGCTACATCATTGCATCCATGTGCTTTACATTGTTTGGAGTCCTTAAGATGTGATTAGTGATATCTCTATACATGTTTGGCTCCTTATCTCCTTTATTGCACACATGCACGACTTTATTTGATTATTGTACCTGTCTATCACATATTGGCTTGAGTGTTTGCATCTCAGTTATATCTATACAACGAACCATATACGATAAAACTTGACAAGGTTTGAATGAATGTTAAAAACCATTTGGTAAGATTATTTTCTTTTTAAAAACGGTGAAGGGCTCCGAAAGGTAATTATCTATCCTTTGCGATTAAGCCACCATTTAAATGGACCTAAGAAATTGAGGAATCGTATTATCCAGGGTCCATAGAGGTTAAAAGAGCTCGAAAAATTTAAAGGCAAGGAAAAGGAATACATGGAAAATATGGGCCATTAGGTTTCACCATCAATTCTCCAAAGTTTGAGAATTTAGATCATCTCTATTCAAAATATACATATCAGGGAGTTTGGTTGGAGAATTTAAAACGGGTTTGCACTTCCTTCAAAGTCCTGAAAAAGCATTAAATCTTTTTGGACGTTATTGGTGTGGAAATCACTTTGAGCTTTGATTTTATGATTTGACTGAGTCAATGTCTCATATTTCCATCTTTTTACACCTAAGGAAGATGTTGAGTTCATTCGTTTGGAGTATCTGATATTCATCATGCACATATGTCATGTTTGTATGCATTGATTTTCCTATCGAATTTGATCACACCCCTACATTTCCGCTATCATCGACTTTGTTATTTTTGTGTTTGTTCATGGTGTGATTCTTTGTTGTATATTTTGTGTGAAAATTTTTGAAAAATTAAAAAATAGCAGGTTTCTTATCTTGTGACATTTTCCATATTTATGCTTCTCATCTCTCTCTATTTGGGGGCATCATAAAAGGGGGAGAATGAATTATAGGGGGGATTTTTTTGGTTATTTATCAATGATTTGCTTAAGCTTAATTGATCTTTGATTTTCGCATATCATTATATTTCAAACTGTTAAGTGTCATGGGTATCTTCTTTATCTCATGTAAGTAAGTACGAAGTTGATAATTATTGGATTGCACACCATGATGAGAAAAACTTTGAGAGTTTCTCAAGAGCTGAAGATTTGAAGATGTTTAAGTTTGATTGAAGACATGCCAGTTGGTATTCTCAATTTGAGGATTTAATGGGGATATTATCTTGTATGTCATTTGATAGCATAATTCGAATTTTTTATCTACGTACCGGCATAGACATAGGGGGATATTTGTAAGGACATAATTTTATAAATATCCCGGGTAGAATCTAGGAATTTTCTATTTGTCCTAGATCACAGTATCTATGTCTGATACCGCTACATTCGACACGTCAACACGATCATCCTCGACGGCCTTGATTCGAATCCATGCAGCAATCATCTTCAAACGTGCATCATGCTTCATGCGACGTGCTGCTAAACCGTTCCCACTACTCCACTTCTCATTACTGGTAAAATTATTTATTGGAGTTGTTTATATTTGCATAAATAATGGGGAATTTTTTCAGAAAAATATTTTTTCGAAGTTTGATTTGTTTTTATCAAAAGCAAAAAAAATTCTAAGTGTAGAAATGAAGTGCCTCGGTCGACGAGCTCGTTCAAACGACATAACACTATCGTTTGAGCGAGATAAGCATGCCGTGCGATCTCCTTCGAGCGACACCTATCCTTTGTTCGAGCGACATGCTTATCTCATTCGAACGATGACGCCGCCTCGATTTTCGTATAAATATCTGCTCACTTTCTACACATTTTCCAAGTCTTTTTTGCACACGATTTCAGCGATTAACAATCCAGAAAACATAATTCACTTTTTAAGATTTTATGCCTTATTTATTTACATAAACACTCCCATATATGTATGTGAATCTTTAAACCTGCAAGAGGATTGTAATTACTCATCTCAAGTAATTTGTGGAGAAGCCGTCTCTTCTTCATTGCTGCCCATCTAGAGTTCTTGCGGGAGATTCCAGCTGATGATATCGAAACTGACGTCTGAGGGTATTTCGTATGTCACTCTTATTTTCATTGTAATCCGTTTAACCATTTCTTAAAAATTATAGTGAAAATAAAAATCTTTTGCCCCTTTGGGGAATTTTTTCTCATTTTTTTGTTTTGTTTGTGATTGACTGTTCTTGCATGTTCATATTGATTTCAATCACAGCTAGATGCATGTTTTAGGATTTAATTTTAAAACTGATTTTAATTAAATAATTTCTTAATTTGAACAAACGCGCACTCTTTAATGATGAGTTCCTGGGTGTGAAGTAGTAATGCCTAGAAGCCTTGGCATTGTCCATTAGGCCATGTATGAACTTAAAAATTTACCCTTTGAGATCAAAACTAGTTCTTGACCGCCAAAATACCATTGCCCCAAGAATTTTTTCGTAGGAATTAGGGTGAAATTTGGTAGGATGAGTACCATAACCCCTAAAGATGGACCTTATCATAGGGTGTAAAGGCAAAAAAAAACCCAACTAGTAGTGCCCACATGTGGAAGAAATTCTCATCTGCATTGAAGTGATAGTAAACCCTCTCGTCATACTAAGGCGACCTGATCGATATACTCATGGGTTTGTTATACTTCTCGCTGGGGTCATCTAGCTCATTCTTAAGGATATCATAATCATGCCAACTGGCATCAGTGTTTGAAGGGTTATAGGAGCCGGTGGAAATCCAAACGTGATGTCCTAACCAAAAGATACATCAATAGTAAAGTTTGAGCGAGCAAGCCTATCAAACATAACTATTTCAACTCAATCCTCAATGTTAACAATAGATATGTCTGAAACTGTTTTAGAAACATTTCCATCACCAATTTAGTGCTCAACCACATCAGCTATTTTTGTCCCTAGAAACTCAGGACTGTGAGGATCCATATTTGGAGGTTGTTAAGAATACACATCTGAAGACTAAGCTTGAAAGGTATACCTAAGATAGGAAGGATTATTCGCAGGTTGGACTACACTTGAGGGAACAAGAAACGTCTATGTATGAACCCTAGGAAAAACCCTACCCAATCTTATAATGTTCTCTACAAGCATCTTGACCTAGGAGTGTTCATTCATTAAGGTTAAATTGGATTTGGAGGATTGATTAAAAAAGGAAAATATTAAATTTGTGGGTAAACAAAGGCTTGGGGCTATGTAATTACGAAAAAGAAGAATTTAAGCAAAACGAAACCATACAACACCTAAAAATACCTCAAACTGAAAAACCTTAGACCAACCAAAAATTTACTGCTAAAATTGTAGTAATTGCAAAAAATCTTAGAAGAAAAACCCTAAGAAGGTATAAAAGTTAAAGCAGCATACCTAAAACCCTAAACGTGGAAAAGACGGAAGGAAACTAAAAAAACTCGTTGGAAAAGGGCTTCCAAGATAGGACCTAATCAGAAATGGTAGAAAGCGGGAATACTTTTGGTCAGAAAGCAAATAGCTTAGAAATGAAGGACTATTCTCTCTCTAGAAGGAAATCGCGCAAAGAAAATGGCTATAAATTTTTTTAATTGATTTGAAAAAGGAATTTAATACCTTTTAAGCGACAATAATTACCCCTATTGAAGTAGGACATGACATCACGCCGAAAAAAATTGACTCTACATAGACTGACACATACTCAAAGGAATTTTATGATGTGCATGCACATAAAAAATGCACCAGACGCCATTCCTAGAATTCGACCCATGTCGGGATTCACAAATAATTCTTCTAGGAGCATGCCAAGAAGACTCAAAGATGATCAGAATCACAAAGGCGATGACAATCCTCAGTTAAACACTTCACTCACCCAATCTTCTCAGTGCATACTCAAAAGACACAACACTTAGAGAATCCGCTGCAATCCTCAATCATGAGCAAAGTCTTGGGGGATTTTATTGTACAATGAATATAGTATGACCCGTGAAACAGTTAGACGATGATACCTAGGCTTTTCTCTCTTAGAAAGGAGGTCAACTCAACTATCAACCTAGTCGTCCAAGGCAATTCGTGTCATCCCCAGTATCACACCCATTGATGTTTGCCTAACAAGCTCACAGTTTTTAACACATTTATATAACGTCGTCAAAATAATCATCTACTATGTGATTGGGTCATATCAGCAACACACACCCACATAGGGGATATATGTAAATATCCCCCCATGTGATTTATAACTAGCTTTATGATTAGTCTCCCGCTTTCATTTAACGGTGTATCTGCCTGACCTATAAAGGCATGACACTCATCCCTATCTATTATCTCTCTTCTAACATCCTATAAATATCCCACTCCACCCTCATGGGTGGGGGTGAAGATATTATATTCATATCGTTTTGTTGTCCATTTCTTGAGTGAACTTGAGAGCTTATAACCCCTATTCATAGATAACATTTGCTTTTTGAATCAGTACATTAAACACCTATACTAGTAGATGTAGGCACCTCTTTGGGACAAACCACATAAATCTTAATTCATTATCTTTCTCCCTCCTCTATTTACTATTCTCTCTAGATTAGTAGTTTTGTGATTATCTCTCGTTATATCTTATTGCTTATTTTTGGTGTAAATCTGCTAAGACCCGATCCATATACAAATTTTAGACATTAAGAGGGGATTTACGTGGATGGATCTTCAAATAGCTCAGGACGTGGGGTTAAACTTCACCTGGTAGTTACTTAAGAAGGTACTATCACTCTTTATCTCCACTTTAAATTCAAAGCCTCTAATAATGAAGCAGAATATAAGGCCTTGGGGCATCCTTAGGTCTGTCCGTCCACCTAAAATCTTAACATGTAGAGGCCATTAGTGACACTCAGTTAATGGTCAACCAAGTCGCTGAGGTCTATGAGACCAAAGGGGATAGAACGATAGGGTACTTATCAATTTTAAAACATGTCATCAAGAGGATCCCAAGATTATGCATTTGAAGGGTTACACAAACGGAAAATTCAGAGTCGGACCACGTAGAACGAGTGGCCTCATGTGATAAGATGTATCTAGAGGCCCTAGTAGTCCCCCTAGATTAACTAAGCATCGTTTAATTACATATCAACACTACTGAGGTTTATCGGATCTCAGGCTGGACTACCTCCATCAAAACCTACCTCGGAGATTTTGTTTTCCCAAGGATAAGCTTAAAGTAAATTGATTGAAATGCCCAATTTCTAGGTACTACCTAGAAAATGAAGTCTTATTGAAGAGTGGATATTGTTCAGCACCACAGCAATTCCTGAGCCCATCAGAAGATAGTTATGTCATCTGAGACCTCCACAAAAGCATCTACAGTTCCCATACATGCCCAAAGGCTTTAGTCTATAAGGCCATAAGGAGAGGGTACCTCTAGAAAACATTGGGGAGGGAAGCCAAAGACTCAGTGCAACATTGTAACAATTGTCAGAGGTTCACATTTGTTCCTAAATAGCCAGCTAATAAGATGGCTTTGATGCTAAGTCCATGGTTGTTTGGTTAATGCAGGGTTTGATTTTTTAGGACCTCTATCTCTGAGTAAAGGAAAAAACAAGTTATGTGTTATGTCCATTGATTACTTCACCAAGTGGTTTGAAGCTAAACCCTTAGCACCTTTACAAAGAATACAATGACTAATTTTATCTGTAAGAACACCATTTGCAGGTTAGTCTTGCCTAAACCATCATCTAAGGTAAAGGAAAATAGTTTGACAATTGAGACTTCAGGGAGTTCTACTTGAACAATGGAAAAAGAAATTTCTATTCATCTCCCGATCTCCCGTGGGCTAACGAACAAGTTGAAGTCACCAACATAGCCATCTTTCACATCTTGAAAAGAGGTTGGAAAAAGACAATGGTCTATGATTTGAGGAATTGGAAAAGAATCTTATGGCCCTATAAGACCACAGTTAGGGGTTGAATAGAAAAAACCCATTCTCCTTTACCACTGGCACTGAAGCGGTAATCCCAATGGATTTTTAAGTAGACACACGAAGGGTAACCCAGTTTTAACAAGTATCCAATAATAAGGGCCTCAATAGGTTTTTAGAAGAGTCAAAAGAAAAAAATAAAGATGATTTGATATGAATGGAAACATACAATCAAAAGATAGCCTCCAATTTCAGCAAGAATGTTTTCCACAGAGAATTCAAGGTGGGGGACTTGGTCCTGAGGGAGGTCACTTTTCTAACCAGGAATCCAAGTGAGGGGAAGCTTACCCACAAATGGGAAGGCCCATATATGGTGATCAATATTACGAGACCTAGTTGTTATTACCTCAAAGATATAGAGGGATACGAACTCCCCCATTCTTAGAATGTCGTGAATCACCAAAAGTACTAAAAATAATGTATCCCATGTTGAAATAGGATGGAAAAATTCTTGTTTATATCTATGACCTATTCATTATCAGTAATTTTTAAGAGTTACAAGTAGTTTGGCCTTGGCTCTAAAAATAGAAGGTCCAAGGAGATATAACTAAAGTTCCAAGGCCTTTAACCTTGGCAAAAAATTTAAACCAATGTCCAAGGACCCAAAATAAAAAGTTGGAAGGATTTTAGCTTAGGCTCTTGGTTTAAGCTAAGGTCTGATAACCGAAAGTTCATGTTATAAGGATTTCAACCTTGGCTTAGGACTAACGGCCAAAGGTCTCAATACCCAAAAAATATTAGAGTTCTCAAGTTTAAACAACCCAAAAATAAAATTCAAAGGTCTGAGGAGCCAATAAAGAATATGAGTAATTGCTAAGATTTTCATCCACAATTCCAAAAGGCCAAAGCTCACAAAGAACTCATAGAAAGGGGCATTCCCGCACTAAAATTTTCTTTAAAAAATAAGGGAGCTATACAAAAAATATGAGTGAACCAAACACCTCTCATACCTATTTTAGAAAATATTTAAAGAAAAACTTATATTTTTTTAATTCTCTATGAGACTAGGTGTTCAAATGCAAAAGAAATTGTCTAAAACTTCAATTTTTTTTAAAATGGAGCAAATGTGTAAGTCCTAAGAATGAGAGGTCGTAGGACCCTTCGTGGAACCTCAAAACATCATCCTTAGGGGGGCGATGACATAAGGTTTTTCAACGCAATGCGAGCTTTAAAATTTTCAAACTTCGGAGGTCAAAAGAACGTTATAAGGACTTGAACTCTTTGTGGGAGTTTGGATTTTAAAAATTTCCTCAAATCGAAAGACCCTTATAAGGACATAAAATTTAAAACTTTCTAAGTTCAGAGGTATTATGACCCATTGTGGGACTCCATAGTCAAAATTTTCTAAGTCTGCGGGTTAAAAGACCCTTATAAGGACTTCAAATTCTAAAGTCTTGTAAGGACACAAATTTCCAATTGAGTCCATATATAGTTTTTGGCTCAATTTCGGACAAAAACATTTTTTCATAGGATAGTATTTATTGTAATATTCTCAAGCCTATGAAGTATATGTTGAAGACGTAGCGGCAAAGAATTTAAAGCTTCATCAAAATGTCGGTTTGCGTGCCTCGTTTCTACGTCATCAACTCAGGTTCCATGTTCCTAAGGTATGAATGTAATTATATGTATATAGGATCTTAGAACAATATGTATTGGGTGTTAGGTATATTAAAAACTGCATTTTATTTTCAGAAAGTATCAAATAGAACTTTAAAATAAGTATATAAAAGTTTCTGGGCCAAAATCAAATTTTTCAATCTTTCTGGTTGTTCGTTTGAAATGTCGTTCGAACGAGTTTTTTTTTCGTTCGAACCAGATTTCGTTCGAACGAGTTTTGTCGTTCGAACCTGTTTCGTTCGAACGAGTTTTGTCGTTCGAACCAGGTTCGTTCGAACGAGTTTTGCCAACGACCCTAACTGGACAGTCGTTCGATATGTCGTTCGAACGAATGCTCGTTCTAACGAGGTATCTAACGAGCCCAGGCCGGTCACTCGTTAGAAGTCTCGTTCGAACGAGAATCACGTTCGTTCGAACGAACTTCCAGCGGGAACAGTTATTTGGAAGTTTTTTGCAGTTTTTCCCCACTCTTCCACTTGGTTTTCAACCAACCTTTTTCATACTTTATTATGTGCGGGAAACACATTTTCCAAGACAACTTTTCCAACATTTGTTTACCTCCAAAAGAGAGTTTGAGAGCAAAATTACTTTAGGAAAATGTTCAAGTTTTGAGTGTCAATTTTAATGAAAAATTCATACACACTCTAGTTTACACCCAATTGTTTATCCAATCTTCTATATAAATATCAATTGCTTGGAGATTGTTTTGGCACCGGTTTTCTCTACCGAATTCAATAGACGTTTCGGGTTTGCTTCTACACCCCATCACTACGAAGACTTTTGTTGAGATTTTACCCAAAAGGAGAAAGGCTCCATGCTTGGGTGACGGTGACCATATAAAGTCCCATCGGTGTATTCCGAGACCACGGTGGAGCTCCGTCGGTTATCCGCTAATTGGAGGTTGATACAAGAAGGAGCATCACGGCTTGAGAGGGTTCGAGTTTAGGAAGTAAGGCTTTTGTCTTGTATTTTGTAATACCGTTTTTAGTGGATTTGAGGCTAGGGCCGTCCCGAGGTTTTTTCCCGTTAATGGGTTTTTCCTCGTACATCGCGGTGTTGTGTGAGTGTTTATTTTATCTTGCTCTATATCACTTAGAACGCATGCTAGATTAATTTCAAGATAAAATTTGGTTTTACAATCACACTAATTTAATTTGGGATTTAATTTAATATTGGGTTAATTTGGTTTATTCAAGTCACTTGCTAAAATTAGTTTCGCCTTACTTTGAATTATGAATAATCATGACTCAGGAAAATTCTAGGACTTGAATTACATGTTTTATTAAAACTCAGCCTTGTTTAATTGTTGTTGAACCATCATCTTATTATACGCTTCCGCATTTATGTAAAAGGAAATTATTATTTTAATTTGTGATAAATTAATCACCGGGAATCCAACCGCGCTTTCAAATTGGCATCAGAGCCAAAAACGATAAATTATTTCGTTAAGATCCTTTAATTTTTGGCTAAAATGGATTTTTACCCATTTTCAAAATTTCCTATTTTCGATGATTCAAACTACGCGTATTGGAAAGCGCGAATGAAATCGGCACTTAAATCTATCGATGAACGTGTTTGGATGTCTGTTGTTACCGGATACTCTCCATCAACTCATCTAATTAAAAATGAACGTGTTCCCAAACCCATCGATAGATGGACCGAAAATGAGTTTAAGCTTGCAAATTTTAATTCCCGTGGTTTAAATGCCTTATTTAGCGCTGTCGCACCGGATGAATTCCGAGGTATTATGACGTGTGAAACCGCTAAAGAAGCTTGGGATATTTTACAATTAACTCATGAAGGAACGAGTGTCGTTAAAGCTTCTAAACTCCAAAACCTCACCACTCAATTTGAAACTATCAAAATGGATGAAAAATAAACTTTTGATAAATTTTATGCTAGACTTTCTGATATTGTTAATTCATCCTTTAACTTGGGAGAGAAAATACCTGACGACCGTGTTGTAAAGAAAATTTTGAGGTCCCTACCCGATAGATTTATTCCTAAAGTGACCGTTTTAAATTCTTTACCCACTTTAGCCTCTACGAAATTAGAAGAGCTTGTAGGTGATTTACAAACCTATGAACTAGATATGTTTCCCTCTAAAACTGAAAAGAAAATTGAAAAGGGCGTTGCTTTAAAAGCCCGAAAAGAGGTCAAACAAGTAGTAGAGAGCGATAGTGATAGTGACTCGGAAGACATGGCTTTGTTTGCTCGTAAATTTAGAAAATTTCTTAAATTTAACAAAGATAAAGTTAAAAATGATTTTAAGAAATTTGAATCTTCTAAACATGATAAAAACGAGAAGATTTCTAAAGCCGATAAGATCCCTAAACCTAGTAATGAAAATGTTGATAGGGACGAGTCTAATAAATGTTTTGGTTGTGAAGGTTATGGCCATAGGGCTTTTGAGTGCCCCACTAAACTAAGGAAAGAGGGTAAATGACCCGTTTCATATAATGCGACCCTTAGTGATAGTGATAAGGAAGAGAAGCCCGATTCCCCCACGAAGAAAAATTTTGTGGCTTTTATGGCTAAACATGCGAGTGATAATGAGAACTCATCGAATGATGAAATAATAGCACATGCCACTTCCAAGGTCATTGTACATGATTCTCTTATTTTTTATGATAGTGAGAGTAAAGAAGAAAGAGAGAGTGAAAATGAAGAAGAGGTTGATGAGAGTGAACTTCAAAATGCTTTCCATGAATTATATAAAGAATCTATTAAATTGAAAAGAGCGAATTTGAAGTTAGAAGCGAGTTTGAGAGAGAGTGTCAAGGTCATTGATGAAAGTGCCTTAATAGAAGACCTTAGGACACGTGAGAGGACTCTTCAAGAGAAGCATAACTATGTAGAAGGCGAGAGAGATAGCCTTAGGGGTTTAATGGAATCCTTGAAAAAGGAGCTTCTTGCTTTTGAAGAGCGAAATGTTTTACTAGAATCTAAAATTTTAGAATTGGAAAATAAATTAAAAGATTCTAGTATTGTCAAATTTGATTTGGAGTGCCGTTCGGAAAAATTAGATAAAATGTTAGGAATGGTCCAAATTAAAAATGACACTTGTGGTTTAGGCTTCAACCCTTGTAATGAATTTCCTCATAATGCCCAAACCAATGTTTTAGGAGAATCAACTAGGAATACATTTAAGATCACTCCTTCAGTAAATCTTTTCGACATGTTCTCACTTGTACACATTGTGGTCGAAAAGGTCATCTTAGGCAATTTTGTTTAGATCTTAAACGAATTCCTAGAAAATCCCATAGTAAAGTAACCACGATAGCTAACGTTCCTACACGTCAAGATAGTAATTCTTCATTAATTTGGGTTAGGAAATCCGACTTGGTTACCGTACAAAATAGGGATTTTGATTCTCATTTACTTACACATGCTTCCTCCCTTGCTAAATCTAATGGATGAATGTGTTAGTGTTTGCGTACTTTAGCGTTTGTACTTCATGCAATATTCATATGCTAAATGTATGCTTGTTTAGTCATTTTCTAGTCATTGCATTAATTCATATCACATGCTAGAAATTATGACTTGTTTATCTTTTTGTATTATATTTTGTGTTTGAATCGACTGCATAATATAAAAAGATTTTTGTTTATCATTTGTGTTTTATTTATTTCATTTAAGATTAATGAAAAATACAAATGATTTTTGTTTGTCCTTTTGAGTAAATATTTATTTTTGATTAAAAATGTTAAAAACTCAAAAAGATTTTGTTTTGTGTGTATTTTTGTTTGACACACTTTATGTGGCATATACTTGTGTTTGAATCCCACCATTTACGCTCCCACATGGCTAGAACTTTTGGTTTAGATTTTCAATCCTTATTATGTTCTTTACCATATTTTATGGAGTAGTTGGATTTTGTATTGTTTAAATGGATTCTATTTCTATATGCCTCTATTCACACATGCACGAGCTCTTTTGAAATCTTAATGTCACATGTTATATTTGAGCTTTTTGAGGTGTTCTCCTATCAATCTAGTCATCTACATATCAATGACCTAGGAGGACTAGTGCATGTCAAAATCCGTTGCATGTGAGATTTGTGTGAAAAATGAAAACATGATAAATTAATATATGCACGGGGAAGGGCTCCGAAAGGATGAATTAAATCCTTTGCGATAGTAAGCCACCGTTGATTGGATCTAAAAGAAATACGTGATCCAAAGGCCTAAAAACAGAATATTTGGCATTAAAGAGAAAGCAATTGCCACGGCCTATGTTTGTATGATATATTCATTCAAAAACAAAAAAATATATATGATCATTGAGGGAGAATCGGATGGTATATCAACGGTTTGCACAATGTCCGTTTATCCTAGTTGTCTTTAATGTCATGACTCTATTTGGTTTGTAGAATCATCATCATGCTAGGCTTGTATGCATTGTGTATGTTTGTTCATTGAGTTCAATCTTTATATTGTCACATGAGGTTATATTTAACTGTGATGAAGTTTGCAATCAAACGAGAACTCCGTGAATGTTTCTTAAGTGTTTGGGTCTAAATTTATTTGTTACTAGTTCACACCCCTACACTTCCGTTTCCATATGACACATTTTTGCCACACGAGTGTGAAAACTTATTGTATTTTGTGTCATGTGTGTGTTTATATCTATATATATGCAAGTACTATATTGGTATATTTCTAATGTATATATATATGATATTTGTTTGTTTTTGCCCTGCTTTTATTGCCCATATGCTTTCATGTCTTATCACTTTAAGCTTTCACATGTTGTTTATTAGTTCTTTATCCTTCGCCTATTCCCGAACAAAAAGGGGGAGAATGATGATAGGGGGATAAATGGTATCTAATCCTATTATTATTGTATCTTCGTTTGGGGGAGATTTATCTTAGGGGGAGACGTCTTTCTAAGTAGGTCATGTGTTTAAAGGGAGAATTAATTTAGGGGGAGTAATTAATTAATTGCATTTAATATTTTGATATTCCCTATGCATTTGATGAGTTTGCTTAAGTGTGCAGGAATTATTCTAAAGAGGCATCTTTCTATGGCAAAGCGTTTGATCCTTAGGTTGAGTCAAGATTGGGCGTATTATGTTTTGAGTCTAGTGAGCTTGACGGCCCTTTAGGATTTTTGTTTGGTTTTTGTCCCGGAATAGCCAAAGGGGGAGATTTGTTAGGACACAAATTTCCAATTGAGTCCATATATAGTTTTTGTCTCAATTCCGGACAAAAACATTTTTTCATAGGATAGTATTTATTGTAATATTCTCAAGCCTATGAAGTATATGTTGAAGACGTAGCGGCAAAGAATTTAAAGCTTCATCAAAATGCCAGTTTGCGTGCCTCGTTTCTACGTCATCAACTCAGGTTCCATGCTACTAAGGTATGAATGTAATTATATGTATATAGGAGCTTGGAATAATATGCATTGGGTGTTAGGTATATTAAAAACTGCATTTTATTTTCAGAAAGTATCAAATAGAACTTTAAAATAAGTATATAAAAGTTTCTGGGCCAAAATCGAATTTTTCAATCTTTCTGGTTGTTCGTTTGAAATGTCGTTCGAACGAGTTTTTTTTTCGTTCGAACCAGATTTCGTTCAAACGAGTTTTGACGTTCGAACCTGTTTCGTTCGAACGAGTTTTGTCGTTCGAACCAGGTTCGTTCGAACGAGTTTTGCCAACGACCCTAACTGGACAGTCGTTCGATATGTCGTTCGAACGAATGCTCGTTCTAACGAGGTATCTAACGAGCCCAGGCCGGTCACTCGTTAGAAGTCTCGTTCGAACGAGAATCACGTTCGTTCGAACGAACTTCCAGCGGGAACAGTTATTTGGCAGTTTTTTGCAATTTTTCCCCACTCTTCCACTTGGTTTTCAACCAACCTTTTTCATACTTTTTTATGTGCGGGAAACACATTTTCCAAGACAACTTTTCCAACATTTGTTTACCTCCAAAAGAGAGTTTGAGAGCAAAATTACTTTAGGAATATGTTCAAGTTTTGAGTCTCAATTTTTAATGAAAAATTCATACACACTCTAGTTTACACCCAATTGTTTATCCAAGCTTCTATATAAATATCAATTGCTTGGAGATTGTTTTGGCACCGGTTTTCTCTACCGAATTCAAGAGACGTTTCGGGTTTGCTTCTACACCCCATCACAAAGAAGACTTTTGTTGAGATTTTACCCAAAAGGAGAAAGGCTCCATGCTTGGGTGACGGTGACCATATAAAGTCCCATCGGTGTATTCCGAGACCACGGTGGAGCTCCGTCGGTTATCCGCTAATTGGAGGTTGATACAAGAAGGAGCATCACGGCTTGAGAGGGTTCGAGTTTAGGAAGTAAGTCTTTTGTCTTGTATTTTGTAATACCGTTTTTAGTGGATTTGAGGCTAGGGCTGTCCCGAGGTTTTTTCCCGTTAGTGGGTTTTTCCTCGTAAATCGCGGTGTTGTGTGAGTGTTTATTTTATCTTGCTCTATATCACTTAGAACGCATGCTAGATTAATTTCAAGATAAAATTTGGTTTTACAATCACACTAATTTAATTTGGGATTTAATTTAATATTGGGTTAATTTGGTTTATTCAAGTCACTTGCTAAAATTAGTTTCGCCATACTTTGAATTATGAATAATCATGACTTAGGCAAATTCTAGGACTTGAATTACATGTTTTATTAAAACTCGGCCTTGTTTAATTGTTGTTGAACCATCATCTTATTATACGCTTCCGCATTTATGTAAAAGGAAATTATTATTTTAATTTGTGATAAATTAATCACCGGGAATCCAACCGCGCTTTCAAATTGGCATCAGAGCCAAAAACGATAAATTATTTCGTTAAGATCCTTTAATTTTTGGCTAAAATGGATTTTTCCCCATTTTCATAATTTCCTATTTTCGATGGTTCAAACTACGCGTATTGGAAAGCGCGAATGAAATCGGCACTTAAATCTATCGATGAATGTGTTTGGATGTCTGTTGTTACCGGATACTCTCCACCAACTCATCTAATTAAAAATGAACGTGTTCCCAAACCCATCGATAGATGGACCGAAAATGAGTTTAAGCTTGCAAATTTTAATTCCCGTGGTTTAAATGCCTTATTTAGCGCTGTCGCACCGGATGAATTCCGACGTATTATGACGTGTGAAACCGCTAAAGAAGCTTGGGATATTTTACAATTAACTCATGAAGGAACGAGTGTCGTTAAAGCTTCTAAACTCCAAAACCTCACCACTCAATTTGAAACTATCAAAATGGATGAAAAATAAACTTTTGATAAATTTTATGCTAGACTTTCTGATATTGTTAATTCATCCTTTAACTTGGGAGAGAAAATACCTGACGACCGTGTTGTAAAGAAAATTTTGAGGTCCCTACCCGATAGATTTATTCCTAAAGTGACCGTTTTAAATTCTTTACCCACTTTAGCCTCTACGAAATTAGAAGAGCTTGTAGGTGATTTACAAACCTATGAACTAGATATGTTTCCCTCTAAAACTGAAAAGAAAATTGAAAAGGGCGTTGCTTTAAAAGCCCGAAAAGAGGTCAAACAAGTAGTAGAGAGCGATAGTGATAGTGACTCGGAAGACATGGCTTTGTTTTCTCGTAAATTTAGAAAATTTCTTAAATTTAACAAAGATAAAGTTAAAAATGATTTTAAGAAATTTGAATCTTCTAAACATGATAAAAACGAGAAGATTTCTAAAGCCGATAAGATCCCTAAACCTAGTAATGAAAATGTTGATAGGGACGAGTCTAATAAATGTTTTGGTTGTGAAGGTTATGGCCATAGGGCTTTTGAGTGCCCCACTAAACTAAGGAAAGAGGGTAAATGACCCGTTTCATATAATGCGACCCTTAGTGATAGTGATAAGGAAGAGAAGCCCGATTCCCCCACGAAGAAAAATTTTGTGGCTTTTATGGCTAAACATGTGAGTGATAATGAGAACTCATCGAATGATGAAATAATAGCACATGCCACTTCCAAGGTCATTGTACATGATTCTCTTATTTTTTATGATAGTGAGAGTAAAGAAGAAAGAGAGAGTGAAAATGAAGAAGAGGTTGATGAGAGTGAACTTCAAAATGCTTTCCATGAATTATATAAAGAATCTATTAAATTGAAAAGAGCGAATTTGAAGTTAGAAGCGAGTTTGAGAGAGAGTGTCAAGGTCATTGATGAAAGTGCCTTAATAGAAGACCTTAGGACACGTGAGAGGACTCTTAAAGAGAAGCTTAACTATGTAGAAGGCGAGAGAGATAGCCTTAGGGGTTTAATGGAATCCTTGAAAAAGGAGCTTCTTGCTTTTGAAGAGAGAAATGTTTTACTAGAATCTAAAATTTTAGAATTGGAAAATAAATTAAAAGATTCTAGTATTGTCAAATTTGATTTGGAGTGCCGTTCGGAAAAATTAGATAAAATGTTAGGAATGGTCCAAATTAAAAATGACACTTGTGGTTTAGGCTTCAACCCTTGTAATGAATTTCCTCATAATGCCCAAACCAATGTTTTAGGAGAATCAACTAGGAATACATTTAAGATCACTCCTTCAGTAAATCTTTTCGACATGTTCTCACGTGTACACATTGTGGTCGAAAAGGTCATCTTAGGCAATTTTGTTTAGATCTTAAACGAATTCCTAGAAAATCCCATAGTAAAGTAACCACGATAGCTAACGTTCCTACACGTCAAGATAGTAATTCTTCATTAATTTGGGTTAGGAAATCCGACTTGGTTGCCGTACAAAATAGGGATTTTGATTCTCATTTACTTACACATGCTTCCTCCCTTGCTAAATCTAATGGATGAATGTGTTAGTGTTTGCGTACTTTAGCGTTTGTACTTCATGCAATATTCATATGCTAAATGTATGCTTGTTTAGTCATTTTCTAGTCATTGCATTAATTCATATCACATGCTAGAAATTATGACTTGTTTATCTTTTTGTATTATATTTTGTGTTTGAATCGACCGCATAATATAAAAAGATTTTTGTTTATCATTTGTGTTTTATTTATTTCATTTAAGATTAATGAAAAATACAAATGATTTTTGTTTGTCCTTTTGAGTAAATATTTATTTTTGATTAAAAATGTTAAAAACTCAAAAAGATTTTGTTTTGTGTGTATTTTTGTTTGACACACTTTATGTGGCATATACTTGTGTTTGAATCCCACCATTTACGCTCCCACATGGCTAGAACTTTTGGTTTAGATTTTCAATCCTTATTATGTTCTTTACCATATTTTATGGAGTAGTTGGATTTTGTATTGTTTAAATGGATTCTATTTCTATATGCCTCTATTCACACATGCACGAGCTCTTTTGAAATCTTAATGTCACATGTTATATTTGAGCTTTTTGAGGTGTTCTCCTATCAATCTAGTCATCTACATATCAATGACCTAGGAGGACTAGTGCATGTCAAAATCCGTTGCATGTGAGATTTGTGTGAAAAATGAAAACATGATAAATTAATATATGCACGGGGAAGGGCTCCGAAAGGATGAATTAAATCCTTTGCGATAGTAAGCCACCGTTGATTGGATCTAAAAGAAATACGTGATCCAAAGGCCTAAAAATAGAATATTTGGCATTAAACAGAAAGCAATTGCCACGGCCTATGTTTGTATGATATATTCATTCAAAAACAAAAAAATATATATGATCATTGAGGGAGAATCGGATGGTATATCAACGGTTTGCACAATGTCCGTTTATCCTAGTTGTCTTTAATGTCATGACTCTATTTGGTTTGTAGAATCATCATCATGCTAGGCTTGTATGCATTGTGTATGTTTGTTCATTGAGTTCAATCTTTATATTGTCACATGAGGTTATATTTAACTGTGATGAAGTTTGCAATCAAACGAGAACTCCGTGAATGTTTCTTAAGTGTTTGGGTCTAAATTTAATTGTTACGAGTTCACACCCCTACACTTCCGTTTCCATATGACACATTTTTGCCATACGAGTGTGAAAACTTATTGTATTTTGTGTCATGTGTGTGTTTATATCTATATATATGCAAGTACTATATTGGTATATTTCTAATGTATATATATATATGATATTTGTTTGTTTTTGCCCTGCTTTTATTGCCCATATGCTTTCATGTCTTATCACTTTAAGCTTTCACATGTTGTTTATTAGTTCTTTATCCTTCGCCTATTCCCGAACAAAAAGGGGGAGAATGATGATAGGGGGATAAATGGTATCTAATCCTATTATTATTGTATCTTCGTTTGGGGGAGATTTATCTTAGGGGGAGACGTCTTTCTAAGTAGGTCATGTGTTTAAAGGGAGAATTAATTTAGGGGGAGTAATTAATTAATTGCATTTAATATTTTGATATTCCCTATGCATTTGATGAGTTTGCTTAAGTGTGCAGGAATTATTCTAAAGAGGCATCTTTCTATGGCAAAGCGTTTGATCCTTAGGTTGAGTCAAGATTGGGCGGGTTATGTTTTGAGTCTAGTGAGCTTGACGGCCCTTTAGGATTTTTGTTTGGTTTTTGTCCCGGAATAGCCAAAGGGGGAGATTTGTAAGGACACAAATTTCCAATTGAGTCCATATATAGTTTTTGTCTCAATTCCGGACAAAAACATTTTTTCATAGGATAGTATTTATTGTAATATTCTCAAGCCTATGAAGTATATGTTGAAGACGTAGCGGCAAAGAATTTAAAGCTTCAACAAAATGCCAGTTTGCGTGCCTCGTTTCTACGTCATCAACTAAGGTTCCATGCTCCTAAGGTATGAATGTAATTATATGTATATAGGAGCTTGGAACAATATGTATTGGGTGTTAGGTATATTAAAAGCTGCATTTTATTTTCAGAAAGTATCAAATAGAACTTTAAAATAAGTATATAAAAGTTTCTGGGCCAAAATCGAATTTTTCAATCTTTCTGGTTGTTCGTTTGAAATGTCGTTCGAACGAGTTTTTTTTTCGTTCGAACCAGATTTCGTTCGAACGAGTTTTGTCGTTCGAACCTGTTTTGTTCGAACGAGTTTTGTCGTTCGAACCAGGTTCGTTCGAACGAGTTTTGCTAACGACCCTAACTGGACAGTCGTTCGATATGTCGTTCGAACAAATGCTCGTTCTAACGAGGTATCTAACGAGCCCAGGCTGGTCACTCGTTAGAAGTCTCGTTCGAACGAGAATCACGTTCGTTCGAACGAACTTCCAGCGGGAACAGTTATTTGGCAGTTTTTTGCAGTTTTTCCCCACTCTCCCACTTGGTTTTCAACCAACCTTTTTCATACTTTATTATGTGCGGGAAACACATTTTCCAAGACAACTTTTCCAACATTTGTTTACCTCCAAAAGAGAGTTTGAGAGCAAAATTACTTTAGGAAAATGTTCAAGTTTTGAGTGTCAATTTTTAATGAAAAATTCATACACACTCTAGTTTACACCCAATTGTTTATCCAAGCTTCTATATAAATATCAATTGCTTGGAGATTGTTTTGGCACCGGTTTTCTCTACCGAATTCAAGAGACGTTTCGGGTTTGCTTCTACACCCCATCACAAAGAAGACTTTTGTTGAGATTTTACCCAAAAGGAGAAAGGCTCCATGCTTGGGTGACGGTGACCATATAAAGTCCCATCGGTGTATTCCGAGACCACGGTGGAGCTCCGTCGGTTATCCGCTAATTGGAGGTTGATACAAGAAGGAGCATCACGGCTTGAGAGGGTTCGAGTTTAGGAAGTAAGTCTTTTGTCTTGTATTTTGTAATACCGTTTTTAGTGGATTTGAGGCTAGGGCTGTCCCGAGGTTTTTTCCCGTTAGTGGGTTTTTCCTCGTAAATCGCGGTGTTGTGTGAGTGTTTATTTTATCTTGCTCTATATCACTTAGAACGCATGCTAGATTAATTTCAAGATAAAATTTGGTTTTACAATCACACTAATTTAATTTGGGATTTAATTTAATATTGGGTTAATTTGGTTTATTCAAGTCACTTGCTAAAATTAGTTTCGCCTTACTTTGAATTATGAATAATCATGACTTAGGCAAATTCTAGGACTTGAATTACATGTTTTATTAAAACTCGGCCTTGTTTAATTGTTGTTGAACCATCATCTTATTATACGCTTCCGCATTTATGTAAAAGTAAATTATTATTTTAATTTGTGATAAATTAATCACCGGGAATCCAACTGCGCTTTCAAGTCTCCAGGTTCATATGTCTTATGACACTTTGTGAGACTTTAGATTCAAAATTTATCAAAGTTCATAGGTCTTCTGACCCTTTGTAGGACTTTAGGTTTCAAAGTTTATCATGTCTAAGGTCTAGGGACCCTTTACATATTTGATTTTAAGTCTTCATGCCTAAATAATCTTTTGGGGCTACAAAAATTATAGGCTTTTAGTCCCAAAAGGAACAAGTATAAAATGATTTATGGTTCTAATGTCTAATGACCCACTATAAAACCTTAGTCTCGACTTCAATGGTTACACAAGTACATATCAGAGATCCCAGGACCCTCAAGTCTACTTCAACAACATCACCACTAAATTTATTGGCTTTATTAAGAAATCTTAGGGGGCTAAGGTAATTCTACCTACCAGTAGACCTCAAGAAAATGAATGATATGCAAAAATTCCATAATGAAAAATGTATGAATTCAAATTTGGATTAAAGAAGAAGAGTACAGAAGAAAGTGATTCTTCTAATCCTAAAACTACTTTAATAATTAAAGGATAAAAGATTTGAAGATTACACCAAAGTTCCATTGCCCAAAGAAGTTAAAAAAATTACATAAATCCTTTTCAATCCTTAGGAGGTATGGGGGTTTCCTTCATAATATCTTCATTTTCTTTCTTAAAGGGGATTGAATGAGGTACGTAAGAGACCTTTTGGAGAGGTTTTTCTTCTTAAAATTGGGAAAGAAAGTTCTCACCAACCTCATCACCACTGCTTCTATCTTCATCTAAAAATTCTTCATCAGGTTGATGGGACTCAACAAATATTCTAGAAACATCCATATCAGGAAAGATCTCCTTGACCTTAACGTTACAGGACTCGAATCCAAAGTTCTACTTTTGAAGAAGATTTTTTTTAAAGGCTCAGAATGAAGATAACAGTCCAAGTTATTCTTTATTGTGGTATGAATCTTCCCCTGAAGATATTTTAATTCACCAAGAACTCAGCATAGTATTTTGTAGTCCTTAGTCCTTGGAGGTCAGGAGATCCTTTGCGGCGTTGAGATATTCCTCTTTCTCTTTTAGAATACCCATTTCTTTTTTGGCCTGAAGGAACCTCTCTCGATCATTTTGAAGATTAAGGGTCTGAGCCTGATGTGACTCCATTATCACCTAGAACTCCACATGGCCCAAGGCATGAGCTTCCCCAACCTTAAAGTCTTCTCCTTGAGAGTCTTCCCGTTGTCCCTCAGAGTCTTCTCATTGAGAAACTTTCCATAATCCAACACGGTAATATTAAACCTCAGTCCTATTTCCTTATTCAATAAAGGGGTCACGTTCAACTAAAAATTATTAATAATCTAGTTCAGGTCTAGTTGGAGAAGATCCCATTTTTCGGCCATCTCCATAGCCTTGTGCCACCCTCTTTGATCTTCAACATCATCAGCTATTAGAGCCTCAATCAAGTGTTGAGATTGTGAAAAAATACAAATGTGAGAACAAGATGTGAAGAGAAAGAAATCCACTAAATTAAAAAGGAAAAGATGCAAAAGTACATTCCCCATTAAGTGAACTAACTCTTAGGAATTCACAGAGGACCCTCAACCCTTCAGATTGGCCACCATCTTAAAAGAATATAACCCATTCATCCCACGAAGCACCTCCACCGTCGACGTTAAGCATTTACCTTCTCAACAGAAGGACCCTCAGGCTGTTTAGAGACCTCAACGTCACTTTTTAAACCCCCTTCTGTATAGGGGAATCCTCCACTTCCTTCTATTTAGTTAAGGAATCATGAAAAGCATAAAAAACATTTGAGACTAAAGATGCAAGTATCTTAAAATAGAAGGATCTCTTTGAGTTTCCCGAGAGTTCCTACTTACCCCCAAATCGATTTTAAATAAGGGAAGGATTTTTATTGTGGGCTCCATCACTAAGCCTTAACCTGAACCTGACCCAGGCTTCCCTTCTTCGGGGACTCAACTCTAAAAGCTGGAAGGTCAGCCAAGATATTGAACATCAATCATTTATTAGTCTTGGACATATTTTTTTAACCATATAAGGCCTCAGCAGGAATTTCCTTACCAAGATGCATGGCTATCATCCACTCCTCCAGTTCATCTACTAGACCAATAACAAATCGAAGCCTATTATGAAATAAGTAAAGATAAAGAAAATTATCAAGGAAAAAAGGGAAAGCTACTTCTAGGGGTAACATTTACATTCAATAAAATAGGCTCACTGCCTGAAGGAGGTACTCATAGGTCCCAATAAGGAGCTCGGCATAACCTTTATAATGATGATCGTCACCATCGTAAGCCTCAGGAACCTCCATAGACACCTCAAAAGTTTCATTCGTCTTCCAGGATAACAAAGTAGAGGGTTCAGTTTCTAAAATATCTCCAACCACAATTTTAACAACCACAAGAGCTCCCCCAAATGCCAAGGGCTTGATTCCTCATCCCATACCATGGCTAAAAATGTGCATGATCGTTAAAAGGAGCTTCAAAGGGTCGAAGGCTTACTTTAAGGCCTCAGTCTCCTTATCCTCTTCCCCCCATGAGGGCTTAGAAACCACTACAAAATAAAGGGTTGTTAAAATATAAGACACATGTCAAATAAATTAGAAAAATCAAACATTAGGCCTAGCTTACCCATAAGTGGAGATTTCCCCTAGAAAGTTGGGCAACCAATCGGCTCGTCGGGATATGAAGTTTCCCAAGCCCCATTAATAAAGAATATTATTTCCATCATGTTTTTAGGTACAGTGTGCTTATTCTAAGTAAAGACCATGGTTGACCTAAGGGCTAGGTAAATTATTTTTTTTTGTCATTAGCCTCTTCTACTCATGTACTTGACACAATATAACAAATTGGGTCGGGGTGACGTTGTGCTTAGCTTCACCTGACTCTCTAAAAGCCATACGGTGTCCATCAAATACCTCCATGAGTATGCAATAATATAGGAAGGGTTGTCTCCCTAGTCTTCAAGATCCTCACCATAGATAAGAGTAAATGGAACATCTCCCAATATTATAGGAAGCACACTTTAAAGCACACTTATTAGGCCACCATGGGACAAGCCATCTCATTAGTCTTATCAATCCTCAGGGTGACAGAGTTGGGAATCTTCAGGTTCTTCCAAATGTTTGGCAAGTCATGCTATGTAATCCAAGATGTAGTATGGGTCTCTCTAGCGAAGTTAGGGTCATTAACCCCCAAATAGTTGACCACCATAGTCCTACAAGAGATGGTTCGAGTGTGGAGATGCTCGAACATCTTGATACCTTTCTCCTTAGTCGAGAGCAATGAAATATGAGTCCTAATCACTAAGAAGGGTGCCGAATCCAATACTTTTGATGGCTAAAGGTTATCAATAGACATTCTTGTAAGAGAGAAGAGAAGGAAAGATAACACTTGTTCTAGAAATTTTAATGTAAAGAAAGATGGCCAGAGTGAGATGTACATATTTTGGCCAGCCAAAGGGGGATATTTATAGCCCCTAAGTCCTGGAACTTCAGTCCCTTCATCCCTTAAAGTATGTCCCATTAATTACTCTCAGGCACTTACAAGTCCTTCCTAATGCACTCTTATTACAGATCCAAGTGACTAGTTACGACTTTACCCCCAACTTGCAAAGGGAATAAGAATTGGCCCTTACAACCTTTGTAGGAAGAAATAAAGACCTACTGATGACACCCTATATTTACCCATGGTATTAAAAAATTCTCTTAAACTCCCCGAATACCCTTAGGCAAGATCAGAAATCCCAAGGTTAGTACATGACCTCATACAGATCCGTACTTGGTCCCCCAAAGCTCTGTCATGTTCAATAATGGGCCCACATACTACATCAGACCCCAGTCATTCATCTTCCCTTCCTTAAAGGTCACTCACACTAACATATCCACTCAAGCAAGATCAGAGACCACTATGGTATGCCTCCGCCATGGTTAGCCTTTAGGGGGGGCCTCATATTAAAGAGAAATGGCCTCGTAATGTCACATAAACTTCATAACTAAAGTGTCTCATTATGCATAACCTGGAGATCATCTTATCACAATCCCCAAACAATTCCAAAACCCATGGACCTCCACCACCTTATTATCACTATCAGAACTCAAAGGTTCCACAACCATGTTATGAAATCCCATTCATTCTCTTTCCAAGATTTTTTATATAAATAAGGGTTAGTTAAAAGATAAAAATATGTCCAAGCAATCATACTTGGAGAGAACCATTAGTTTAACATTTTGCAAGAATTACTCCTTATTCCACACTATCAACCCAATGTTGAGAGTCTATACTTATAACTTGGGTAATTTCCATTTGGTAAACACTTTTTATATCTTGTTAAGCCTTGAAGAAATACTCAGGAACCCATAGATAAGTCAATGAATAATTTCTAAGGTCCTTCGAACTGGTGACAAAGGACGCGAGATCTCAAACTCTCATGCCCAAAGCTCAAGAGGTCTCTCAGACTATAATAACTCATTTTAGATCTAATAAACATGTGAAACACTATAAGGCTCTAGAACATGATTATGAAGGTTAATTACATGATTAAGTATAAGTTAATAGTTATTAGTTATAAATTTCTATGTGTGTTAAACATGTTAATTATCATGTTTAGGGGATACATGCTCATGTGATATATATGTGGTATTAGATGTTAATTGAGCTTATGATCGGGGATAACATAGTTAGAGCATATGAATAGTTATGTGGTTAAATGCATCATAAATTATGTTTTTAAAGCATGATTATGGTTATAAAAGTAAACTAGGGTGTTGATACGAATTGGCAATCTTTGGTCACCATATGTAGAAGTTTTGAGGTTTTCGGTAAATTGCTACTTTCCTGTTCAAAGCCCAAATTAGGCATACTAGTTTATGATTTTGAGAAAAAACAAATTATGAAAGTTGTAGATATATTAATTAGTGTTATAACACAACAAACGGTGGTTAAATGGAGGCTCGTATAAGAAGTTATACCGAAAGTACGAAACAAGGGAAAATATGTCCATCCTTTAAGTGACATTTGTCTTATTAGCACACCATGTGCTATTTTTTGATTGGTTAAAGGGTGGTGATCGTTTGGCCGACTTAAACTTGTTAAGAAAACTCATGTGTTCATCCAGTTCAGACATTAACAAGAGTTTTTCCTAAAGAGAGAGAAAGAGGAGAAAGTTAAAGAGAAAATCTTTGAAAAATTTCTATAAATCGAGGAATCCTCGTAAGGTAATTATATCTTTATTAAAGTTGGTCACATGGATGAGTTATACACTTGGAATATTTTTATTTTTGATTTGTATAAATATTTTAATGATACCCATATTGCTAAATTGTGTTGGAACAAGGATGGTTTAAGAACATGTGTAAGAACGTGTATTAGGATCGTAAATGCTAACTTTAAACTTACCATGATTTAAACTCCCTCCTCGTGTTGCTTTTTAATTTAAGAAATTCATCTTTTTGATGTGTATATATGTTGAAACATGTTTATTATATGTTTCCATGATTGGTACTCAAGGTGGAGGTTATGTATGATTAAAAATGTTAAGTTATGCTTTAATGTTCTTTTTCGACCTAGTTGTGCTAAAAATGGTATAAATCATTGAATACTTATTCGAATTGAGTGATTCCAGTTGGAGAGTAAACTAGACTCATACATATATTGTGTAAAAAAACCAAGGAATGAAACTTTGGCGATAGCTTGATGTTTTGGTTTAAAATCTACCCTAAAGGAGGAAAAATGCATACTAGGTGTTTGACATTTTACTCGACATAGAAAATGAGCCCTAAAAATTATGAAACATTAATTTTTTATTATTCAATGTTCTTACTGATATTGGGTGGAATATCATGAAAATTTATGTTGTATAAAAATTATGAAAATTCCAGGAAGTTCAAGTTGTGTTGCTGTTTTTCTTGAGAAACGATTTGAAAAAGGATGTAACAAAATAGGCATAACTTCATCTAGCGAATTCGTAATTTCATTTCGTAAATTGTGTTAGAACCCTATTTACATGGGTGGTATAGAAATTTGAAGTATCATATTTAATTACTCATTAGTTATTTCTGATTGAACAAATGATGTGATGTATTGTCGGGTTTGATTATAATCGGTGTAATGTTCATATGAAAATGTGTAGTGAAACACATGTGTCAAAATGCTTATGGAAGTTATGTTGTATTTAGCAAACATATGCATATGATGAAAAATGTTAAGAGATGTTATATAATGATATGGACTAGTGAGTCCTTTATCTAATGTTAAGGACTCTGGTGGGTCCTATGGGATGTGGCGGTCCTGTTAATCCAACTTAAAGGTTTGTATACTCGGGCCTAATAAAGGGATGTGGTGGTTCCTAATAACTGTGGTGGGTTAATTGGATTGTGGCAGTTTTAGGATTACAAGAGTTTCACAATTATTGTTGGGTTATAAAATTAGAACAAAATAAAAATGGTTATTCAGATTGGTTATATGTGTGGTATATGGTCATTCACTAAGCCTTTATAGCCTACACGCCTTTAATGTTTTGTTTTAGGTATGCTTATTATTTGGAGTTCACTACTAAATTAGGATCTTAAAATGGGGGAGTGATGAATATCTAATATGGTTTGAATGTCAGGAAGCTTTTTGTGTAAATGTTAAACTAATTATCTTGGGTATGTAAAGTTGTATGGTACTTATAAGTTACATGTAATGGTAGTTATGTTTTTATAGAAAAATGCCTTGAGAAAAAAAAACTTGTGTTATTTTTCTTGAGAGATTTAAATTAAAGAATTATTAAAGGCAATTTGTCTCTAAATAAAATGATGAGTTTAACTTAATTAAGTCGGGGCGCGACAACTTGGTATCAGAGCGTGGTTATTTGGTTCTGGACAGGGTGTGAGGGTATAGATTGGCAGTGACACTAGAAAGTGAGTTTGCTATGCGTATGGATTTTGACTAACAGTGTTAATATTAAATTGTGGCTATTTATTTTGTTTATGTTAACTATATTGTTGTGAGTGATGGATCAATATGAGCCGCATGATAGAACAGAGGGTGAGGCATCTTATGTTCCTAATAGTTAGCAGGGACATATACATATTGAAGTGGAGGAGCCAAAGGTGCAACAATAACCTATTGATGATGTGGGAAGAATATTACGTGCTATGGCACAATTAATGGAATAATCAAGAGGTGGAGAACATGGTGGGGATAGGGATAAATTGCATGAGAGGTTCATGAAGTTAAATCCGCTAGCATTTACTGGGACTACTAATCCGTTTGTGGCAGAGGGGTGGATTAGAAAGATGGAAACAATATTCAAAGTGATGGAAGTGCAAGATGAAAAAAAGGTTTTGTTAGCAACCTTTAGGTTAGAGGATGATGCAAAGTTATGGTGGGATGCTACAGAAAGGTTAATTACTACGATTGGGGGAGTGGTGTCGATGAATCCTCCACAAATTACAAGGGAGAGGTTTATGAAGGTGTTATTTGAAAAATATTTCCCAAGGCTTTATAGGAAATATAAAGAGGAAGAATTTATCACGTTGAAATAGGGGAAACAAACAGTGGCAGAGTATGAAGCTTTATTTATATCCTTATCCATATTTTCACCTGGCTTGGTGAGGACGGAAGAAAGTAAATGTGATCGATTTCAAACTGGGATAGTATAGATATAAAAAGCATGGTTGCTAATATGAAGATCATAGATTATGTGTACTTGGTGGATAGGGCCATGGTGTCAAAAAAATTAATGAAAGAAATGCAAGATGAACTCTCGAAGAAATCTAGACACGATGGTATAAGATCATATGGATGGAAGACGGGAATCTCAACTCAGAGTATAGCGCAAGGAGTACCTAAGGGTGAAGAATTTAAAAATAATAGAAGTGAACGTGGAATATTTTAATCTTGAGGTGGAAGGACTGGGATGAATCGGTTAGAAAATGCATTCGTATTGGTACCGAGGGCCATAATTTGTTATAGATGTGGTGGTCAAGGGCACATGTCTCGGTAGTGTACAATAGCTGAGACGACACCTTTATGTTTCCATTGTCATCAACCAGGGCACTTACGAAAGAATTGTCAAATGATGGGAGCTACAACATCAATTAGGAGTGTGACAGTAGGAGGTAGGAGTTCTACATAGAATGTACCCAGGGGAGGTAGAGGAGGTATATCCCAAAGTTAAGGTCAAGGTAGAGTGTTTCTACTGACGCAATAAGATGAACAAGATATTCCTAAAGTAGTTATAGGTACACTTCCTATTGGTGGTAAAGATGCTTATGTGTTAATAGATCCTAGTTCTACACATTCTTTTGTGTGTTTACTTTATCTGTTGCATCTTAATAAACCATTATCATCATTAGATTCTGGTTTAGCTATTGTTACTCTAGTGGGGGGGGGGGGGGTTGGTTTTTATTGCGAGGGTATATAGGGAGTGTGTGGTGCGAGTGGGTGAAAAAGAATTACTAGTTGACTTGTTACCTCTCGATATGCATGACTTTGATGTGATACTGGGCATGGATTGGTTGGACTCATATCATGTATATTTAGATTGCTTTAGAAAGGAGGTAATGTTTCGATTACCTGGTGAACCTGAATTTAAATTTGGTAGGGAACGAAATATCACTCCAACATGTTTGATTTATGATACGAAATCTTATGAATTGTTAAGTAAAGGGTGTCAGGGTTATCTTTCCCATGTGGTGGACATACGACAAAAGGCGGGAAAACTATCAGATATACTAGTAGTTAATGAGTTTCCAGATGTCTTCCCAGAAGAACTCCCAAGTTTAGCACCAGACCGCGAGGTAGAATTTACTATTGAGTTAGTACCAGGCACTGCACCAATATCTATTGCACCATATCGTATGGCACCTGCAGAATTAAAAGAGCTAAAAACAAAGTTGCAATATTTGTTAGATCGTGGTTTTATAAGGATTAGTGTATCACCATGGGGAGCCCCGATATTGTTTGTGAAAAAGAAAGATGGAACCATGAGACTATGCATCGGTTATCGTCAATTGAATAAGGTGACTATCCGTAACAAATACCCACTACCCCGAATGGATGACTTGTTTGATCAGCTTCAAGGAGCCAAAGTGTTTTCCAAGATCGATCTCAGATTCGGATATCATCAATTGAAAGTAAGAGAATCTGACATTTCTAAAACTGCCTTTCGTTCCAGGTATGGACATTATGAATTTCTTGTCATGCCATTTGTGTTAACAAATGCACTGGTTATATTCATGGATTTGATGAACCATATATTTCACCCATACGTGGATTCTTTTGTTATTGTCTTCATTGTTGATATTTTGATATATTCGCGTAGTAGAGATGAGCATGGGCACCACCTGCATATTATTTTACAAACCTTGTGAGAGAAGCAGTTGTATGATAAGTTTTATAAATGTGAATTTTGGCTAGACAGGGTAGTATTTTTGGGACATGTTATTTCTGCTGATGGTATTTGTGTTGATCCAAAGAAGGTAGAAGCAGTAATGCATTGGGAAATACCAACTAGTGTGAGAGAGGTACGTAGCTTTTTGGGATTGGTGGGCTATTATAGGAGGTTTATACCGGGGTTCTCTTCTATTGAATTTCCATTGACTAAGCTTACCATGAAGGAAAACAAGTTTGTGAGGAGTAGCGATTATGATAAAAGCTTTGAAAATTTCAAGGGTAAGTTGACATCAGCTCTAGTATTGACAATCCCAACGGGAACGAAAGGTTTAGTCATTTATAGTGATGTGTCGTATCAGGGACCTAGTTGTGTATTAATGTAGCATGGAAAGGTAATTGCTTTTTCTTATAGACAATTAAAGATAAATGAATGCAACTACCCTATACATGATGTTGAGTTAGCTGCAGTAGTTTTTGCATTAAAGATCTGGAGACATTACTTATGTGGTGTTAGTTGTGAAATTTTTACTGACCATCAAAGATTAAAATACTTGTTTACTCAAAAAGACTTGAACTTGAGGCAAAGAAGGTGGATGGAACTTATAAAAGATTATAATTTCACGATACGTCACCATTCGAGTAAGGATAATATTGTTATCGATGCTTTGAGTAGAAAATCTTGAGGCATTGTATCTTGTATTTATTGTATTCGAGTTGACATGCTGAGAGAGTTAGCTTTAATGGGGGTGGAGTTAACTTTGAATGAGTCTTACGGAATAATAACATATTTATCTATTAGACCCATGTTGATAGACTGGATAAAACAAGCACAGGCAACAGATACATAATTGGATAAAGTGAGAGATAATATAAAAAAGGTTAAAGTAAATGAATTTTCTATTTGTGATGATGACATTGTTATGTACGGTAACAGTTTGTGTGTACCTAATGTTCCTAATTTAAGAAGAACAATTTTGGAGGAACCCACTATTCTTCATATGCTATGCATCCAGGGAGCGCGAAACTATATAGAGATTTGAAACAATGTTATTGGTGGTCGGGAATGAAACACGACATTGCAGATTTTGTTGCTAGATGTCTAGTTTTCCAACAGGTGAAGGTGGAGCATGAGAATTCGAGTGGTTTACTACAACCCTTACATATTCCTGAGTGGAAATGGGAGCATGTTACTATAGATTTTGTTATAGGTTTACCAAAATCATCACGAGGGTTTGATTCTATTTTGGTTGTCGTTGATAGGTTGACTAAGTATGCACATTTTCTTCCTGGTAAAGATACTTACTCCTTGGATAGATATGCAAAAATATATGTGAATGGGATTAGCAAATTTCATGGTGCACCTATTTCTATTATTTTTTATCGAGATACTAAGTTCACTTCTCACTTTTGGCCTAGTTTACAACAATCTTTGGGGACTAAATTGAAATTTGGTACAACTATTCATCCTCAGACTGATGGGCAGTCATAAAGAACGATCCAAACACTTGAAGACATGTTACGAATTTGTGTATTGGAGTTAAAGGGTAGTTGGGATGAACACTTGCCACTAATAGAGTTTGCTTATAATAATAACTATCATTCGAGTATTGAGATGGCTCCTTATGAAGCTTTGTATGGGAAAAAATGTAGAAATCTAGTGTGTTGGACTGAAGTAGGAGAACGAAAACTACTTGAGCCAAATATTATGTAGTAGACTACTGAAAAGATAAATATTATTCATAATCACTTGAAAGTGGCGGAAAGTAGATAGAAAATTTATGCGGATAATCGAAGGAAAGAATTGAAATTTGAGGAAGGTGATTGAGTATTCCTACGTGTTTCTCCTTGGAAAGGGGTTATGAGATTTGAGAAGAAGGGGACGTTAAGTCCTAGATACTTTGGCCCTTATGAGATAGTGAAACGGGTTGGAGCTGTAGCTTATAAGTTGGCATTACCACCAGAATTGTCTGGGCTACACGATGTTTTTCATATATCCATGTTACGAAAGTATATGTACGATCCTTCACGTGTGTTTATTTCACAACCGATAGAGCTTCAAGATGACATGACCTACGTGGAGGAACCCATTGCTATTATAGATCAAAAGGAGCAAGTGTTACATAATTAAACCATTTCACTAGCTAAGGTGATGTGGTGAAGTCAGAACGTGGAGTATGCCACCTGGGAAGGAGAGAATAACATGAAGAAGTAATATCCTCATATGTTTGGTAAGTTTCTCATGCATTAAATTTCGAGGATAAAATTTATATAAGAGGGGTAGAATTGTAAGGCCCTAAAATATGATTAAGAAGGTTAATTCCATGATTAAGTATAAGTTAATAGTTATTAGTTATAAATTGATTATGTGTGTTAAACATGTTAATTATCATGTTTAGGGGATGCATGCTCATGTGATATATATGTGGTTTATATTAGATACTAATTGAGATTATGATCGGGGATAACATAGTTAGAGCATATGAATATTTATGTGGTTAAATGCATCATAAATTATGTTTTTAATGCATGATTATGTTTATAAAATTAAATTAGGGTGTTGATACGAAATTGGCAATGTTTGGTCGCCAAATGTGAAAGTTTTGAGATTTTCGGTAAATTGCTACTTTCCTGTTCGAAGCCCAAATTAGGCATACTAGTTTATGATTTTTTATATATATGAATTAATTTTATAACACAATAAATGGTGGGTTAAATGGAGGCTCTTACAAGAAGTTATACCAAAAGTACGAAACAAGGGCAAATCTGTCCATCCCTTCAGTGACATTTGTCTTATTAGCACACCATGTGCTATTTTTTGATTGGTTAAAGGGTGGGTGATGGTTTGGTTTACTTAAAATTGTTTAAACAACTCACTTTTTTTAGCCAATTCAGTCATGAAAAAGAGTTTTGCCTAAAGAGAGAGAAAGAGAAGAAAATTAATGAAGAAATCTTCGAAAAATTTCTATAAATCGAGGAATCCTCATTAGGTAATTACTTATGTATTAAATTTGCTCACATCGATGAGTTCTACAATTGGCATATTTTTATTTGGATAAATATTTTAATGATACCCATACTGCTAAATTGTGTTGGAACAAGGATGGTTTAAGAACATATGTAAGAACGTGTATTAGGATAGTATATGTTTACTTTAAAGTTAACATGATTTGAATTCCCTCCTCGTGATGCCTTTTAATTTAGGAAATTCATCTTTTTGATGTGTATATATGTTGAAACATGTTTATTATACTTTTCCACGATTGATACTCAAGGTGGAGATTATGTATGCTTAAAAATGTTAAGATATTCTTTAATTTTCTTTTTCGACCTACTTGTGCTAAAAATGGTATAAATCATGAAATACTTATTGGAATTGAGTGATTCCTATTGGAGAGTAAACTAGAATCATACATGTATTGTGTAAAAATACCAAGGAATGAACCTTTGGTGATAGCTTGAAGTTTTGGTTTAACATCTGCCCTAAAGGAGCAAGAATGCATACCAGGTGTTTGATGTTTTGCTCGACATAGAAAATGAGCCCTAAAAATTATGGAACATTAATTTTGTATTATTCAATTTGTTTACTGATATTGGGTGGAATATCATGCAAATTTATCTGGTATAAAAATTGTGAAAATTCCAGGAAGTTGAAGTTGTGTTGTTGTTTTTCTTGAGAAACGATTTGAAAAAGGTTGTAACAAAATGGGCATAACTTCGTCTAGCGAATTCATAATTTCATTCCATAAATTGTGATAGAACCCTAATTACTTGGGTGGTATAGAAATGTGAATTATCATATTTAATTCCTCCTTAGTTAATTCTGATTGACAAAATAATGTGATGTATTATTGGGTTTGATGTTGATCGGTGTATTCAAATACTAAGTCCATTGACTTGTTAGATGGGGAAGAAACTAATACTACCATACCGAGGAAGTAGTTTGGTATAAATCTTAGCACCAAATACAAGGTGAGTGACCTATCCTATGAAATATAGATGCTTATATGTTCATATGAAAATTTGTAGTTAAACACATGTCTTAAAATGCTTATGGGGGTGATGTTGTATTTAGCAAACATATGCATATGATCAAAAATGTTAAGCACTGTTATATAATGATATGGACTAGTGAGTCCTTTATCTAATGTTAAGGACTGTGGTGGTCCTATTAATCCAACTTAAAGGTTTGTGTACTCGGGCCTAATAAAGGGACATGGTGGTTTCCAATAACTTTGGTGGGTTAATTGAACTGTGGCGGGTCCAGGCTTGCGAGAGTTTCACAGTTCTTGTTGGATTATAGCATTAGAAAAAATAAAAATGGTTATTCAATTTGGTTATATGTGTGGTATATGGTCATTCACTAAGCCTTATTGCTTACACTCCTTTAATGTTTTGTTTCAGGTAAGCTTATCATTTGGAGTTCACTCCCAAGTTAGGATCTTAAAATGGGGGAGTGACGAATATCTAATATGGTTTGAATGTCAAGAAGTTTTTGTGTAAATGTTAAACTAAGGATCTTGGGTATGTAAAGTTGTATGGTACTTATAAGTTACATGTAAAGGTAGTTATGTTTTTATCGAAACATGCCTTGAGAAAAAAATAAAAAAATAAAAAATATTATGCTATTTTTCCTGAGAGATTTAAATTAAAGCATTGTTAAAGGCAATTTATCTCAAAATAAAATGATGAGTTTAACTTCATTACGTTGGGGCGCGACAAACACCTTTGACAATGGACGTAGGACCCCCTCTTGAGGTCCGAACAACTTTAAATCGTTGTCTCGTACTTTGACATTCCTTTCCTCTTACCTATCGTAGGTCCATTGGGGAGAAACTGTGAGTTTAAATTCACTTATGATTTTAACGCCCATCAAACATCAAAGGCATAAAATTCAAATCAAATCAATAATTTTCAACTTTTTAATCTCAATCAAGGTATGACTCATTTCGTGATATTAAAGGTATTTTAACCAAAATGAATTTTTATGATGACAATAAAATTAATATAAGATCACACTTCATTATCTTCTCTTTAATGTACTTGAGATTAAAATAAGCTCTCAATACATTATGAGATATGCTATAGGTAACATACCATCCAATCAACCATACTAACTTGACCAAGTAACACAATGAAGATACCAAATGATACAAGATCAACATATACATGTCATACAAGAAAAACCATTATCCCATTACGAAGCAAACATCTAAACAAGATCATATCACAACAATCAAGAGATGTTCAAACATCCAACCAGAAGAATTTCAAAGCTCAACCATACATACATATCACAAGCCCACATTTGATGACTTAATCAAGTCAATAGATAGGTTAAAAGTCGTGATGATTATTATTTCATTTTTATTGTACTTTATGAATAATTGTACAAAACGAAAGTAACATGTTTTAACATGTATCTTCCTAAAACCAACACACCTAAAACCACACTAGATATCCCTAAACCTTCTTTAAAGCATGGTCTTAAACCCAACACTCTTTTTTCTAAACCTTGGGAGGTTTAGTCGACTATACCTTAGTTCTAGTCGACTAAAAGTAGTTTTAGCCAGCTAAACATTTTAACGGCCATCTAAACCATTTATACAACCAATTAAACCCAACGATAAGGAGTTTTAGTCAAATAAACCCTACTTTTAGGTGAATAAAAGTTTCAGAACCTTTTATCCAAATACCCTAAACTTTTCCAACCTGATTACCATGATTTTTACCCATGTTTGATTGCATCCTTACACCATAAATAAAAGCCTGCACATTTTCATTAAAAATCACCAAGCCTCAACCCAAGATTTCTTCGTCCTATATGTGATTTGTAAGAGAGAAATCAAGTTCCTAAACCCCTTTTCCATAAATGTGAGATTCAAACACAAATCTCCATTGTAGCTAAATATCCATTAAAGTATAGCTTCAAACCTTAAACCTATTATATCCATGTTACAAAGTAGACCGTATAAGTTCCAATAATCAAATCCAATTTCATCCAAGTAACACACCCTAGACCTATTAATCAAATTTGTTGATAATCCAAGATATATGCATTTCTTGAGAGGAAAAGCTCCACCTACTTTATAATTTTTCTTTTTAGAAATAAACCCATCCAAACACACACTTGTGTTTCAAGGTGATTTAAACATAAAATCTCCTTTGATCCAATTTATCTCAAAACAACATGTGTGCTTAGAGATTAAAACCCAAATCTATTAAGACATAAACCCAAACACAAATACCCCTTGAGAAAATTACATACGAACTCTTGTTTGTTTACTTTTATAGAAGATAAAGTAGACATATTTCTCTATTATTTTAGTAAAATGACTTTTCCTTAAATTTCGATTACAAATATTGTACTATTGATCACAGATGAACTTCATTGTATCTTCACAACCGATATTTCCATTGTTGTGGGTAGTCAAGGGGTGTCATTGATCTATTGTGTGGTTATCACTTGGGAAAGAACGAGGGTATCATACTATTAGGTATGGTTTTGTAAGGTGTTTTTCTTTGTGACGTTTTGGTTCAACCATAAGTGAATCGGAGATAGTGAAGTGCCCAAGTATTGTCGCGATCCTGGACATATGCGGGTCCAAACCACATTAAAATATCGATTTGTAAAGTTATGTAATCCCTCTCACCTCCCTCGCTGTATTTAAATTCATTCTTTACTTTAAAATGATTATTAATTATATTTTTTAAATGTGAACATGGAATGTGAATGCACGTATGACAACATTAGAGAAGTCATTTTTTCAATAAAATAAGTAAAGGACTTTTACTAAGTTGCAAAGTTTATAAAATGACAATGAAAGAAAGAATGAAATCTTAATTTGCAAAAATTCAAATCAATATTATAATCCTACCCCCCACCCCCTCGGGGAGGTATTAATTTGGGTCAACAATTGTTATTAAAGCCTAGCTCATAGATACATGTTTTGAATATTATATTTTGAGTTTAAATATCACATCCAAAAGAGGGAATGTTTTTAAAATGATACCTTTTAGATTTAAAAAAAGATGGATCTCACTTGAAGATATAGAAGTTTTGAAATATTATGTGCAAAAGAACAATGAAAAGGTTAAAGTTTTCTCTTCTGAATTGTTGTAAGATATTTAGAGAGGGCTCTTCTCTCTATTTGATTAATAAAAATTTTATTCTTTAAAAAAAGAAAAAAAAAACAATGAAAAGGTTCTTATCTTTGGAAGAAGTTCTATTTGAGAAACTAAGTACCCTTAAGACAATGCAACGGTTTTTAGAAATTAAATGGGTCTTAAAAAATGACATGGGTAAAAAAAGAGTTCATAAAATTGTTGAAAAAGGTCCATACACATTCAAATTAAAAGTGAAATATTCCTCCATTGTATTAGCATGATTATTGTCAACCTTGCTTATATCTTACAAATAATATTCACACAATTGAGAGAATTTATTGTCACAATATAACTCCTACATCGTCAAACACCTTTTGAACAAATATTTCCACATATCATATGTAACAACCCGCCCTTTTGGAGACAATTAAATTCCATAATTAGGTATAATTTGGAATTTGGAGAATTTCTCGAAATAGTGATTTTGGGGATTTTCGAGGATTTAATGATTTTCGAAGGGTGTTATAAATTATTTTGGGACTATATAGGTCGAAGTAATTTAATTGTATGTTGTCGTGGAGTATTGCGACAAAACAAGTAAGATTTTGAGTAGAAAACCCGCATTTAATTATTTTGGGTTAGAATAGTGATTTGCGGTCAAGGACCTCGGATGGAAATTTTGACTGTGCCATGAGTCTTGGAATGTCCAAGATAGTCGGAAAAGAGTGTCCGATTGTCGAAATTGAGTTTCGGGTAATTTTGGAGTTAAATAGGCTCGTAATTGGGTAAACGAGTCATTTCTGGGTTTTAAGGGGTTAAAACCCTTTTTCTCTCTATATAAAGAGGAAGAGAGGGAGAAAGAAGAAATAAGAGAGGCAAGAGAGAGAGAGAGAGAGAGGGAAGAAAAGAGGAAAAAGGGGGAGATTCTGGCCGGCCTCCGCGGGATTCGACTCGAGGACGTCGGATTTTATCCACGAGGCAGGTGTTTACTTGCTTTATTTATTTTTGAGCATAAATATCTCATATCATTGTTGGTATAACAAACCCTAATGATTTTGGGTTGGGTATTCGTGGATAAAACGGGTTTTCGGGAGATAAAATGAATAAACCCCTAAAATTGGTAAATTGGAGAAATTTAGAAATTAAACAAAAATATTGGGTGATTCTGGGTTCTAGGATGTTTAGGACCCGTATTATAGGTGCATTAGTTGTTGGTAGAAGTCGTAGGCCGTTGGGTGAAGAGATGGAAGCTTGGGGGAAGCTTCCATGGCCGAACAGCTTCTCGGAGAAGAAGCTGCCCGACATGATCGATCGATCGATCGATCATGGGGGCTCGATCGATCGAGCCATCGATCGATCGACGGCCATGGGTCGATCGATCGACCCTTGCTGAAATTGGACAATTTTTCTAGGATGATTTGGATGGGATAGATTCCATTTCATCTTGCTTTGAGGTTAATTAAGTGATAACCTAGAGGACCTTTTAGGACTTTATGGTCCATAAATTAAGGTAATTTAGGAGGGTAAAGTAAGGGTTTTTAGTATATAACCCTTAATCTATGTTTTCGAGGAAACTAGAATATTCATGTTGATTTAGAAGTTCCCAATATAATTTAGGAACCCTAATCCATCAATTTTTATAAATATTTCGGTCCAACACATGTGAAAAATAGCAATACTAAATCAACATGAATACAAATAACCAAATCATAAAAATATTACAAATTATGCTTAAAAATAATCATTCCATTATTATCCTTTTAAACAAAACTGGTAGTTTCAAGCCATTAACTCCCCTAAAAATATGTTCATTAATATCTTTAAAATAGAAATTAAATAAAATTTTAAAATTTTTAAAAGTTACGCCCTATATTGTTGTTCATGTCGGTTGAAGCGATTGGACTATGGCTATTTTTTAACATATTTTGACTTTTACCATCGATTGACTTTTCACACACTTAGATGACACCTACCCAAAAACATTTCAATTTCTAAAATAGGTGTAACCACTCTAGTGATAGGCCATATTAATGCTTTTGAAAACGATCCATTTTCAACTCCTTCATAGTAAGAAACTCACAAAATCTCACATATGGACCAATGAAACACCAATAAGATCTAAGGATTTGATCATGATCAAGTTAATTAAGAACTAACAAAAATATCCACTTAATTAACATCATATGAAACAAAGGATATGCATATGCTCAAGTAGTGTGAAACTAATACCATAGTCAACAAATTTGCTAATCATGATTTATAAAATGAATTTCAACCAAATAATTAAACCAATCAAACATTTTCATCAAATAGTTTAGAATTAACATTTAATCATCATTCAAGTTAAATCGGTCATCAAATCTATATGAATTAAAAATATAATTACATTTTTACAAACAGAATAAATACATTCTCTTTTTTGGATTTTTAAATAGTAATGATTCGTGAATATTTAAAAATTCATGTTTAGTAAGAAAACATAGTATAGAAATTAAATGAATAAAAAATTCACATATGCATGAAATCCTAACCAACACATGAAAAACCTATAAAAAGCTAGTCATACTAGCAAACTATCTACCTAGATAGTGATGTATGTTTCCATCCCCAAGTTCAATGGCATGCACAAACTTTACCTCCTTAATCTCAACATCCGTTTCAGTATATTAATCTCAAACTTATTCTGAGGAGTAACCAAATCAATCTTCATTCTAGGTGCATACCTAGGCAAACCTCTATCTACTTTGGGTATTTATCTCTCATCCTTCTTAAGATTTTTATTCACAGTCCATGGAATATTACCTCTAGCCTCACCATGTCCTTGAACTGGAAAGGTTATTTTTCTCCGTAACGCTTGAATATTACCTCTTAGCTTGACAATTGGATTCATTTGGTATATGTTTCTCCTGTTTCTAACAAACCCTTGATTTATCTTCCTCAATCACTGACAAGATTTATTTGAGTGACCATCCACTTGATAAAAAAATATCTTAAGCCACAATTCATCTCTCAAACCTTCTCACAGTCCTTTTCAAGTCCTTCTGTTCAAATTTTGCCTTTTGACCAACTCTTTAAATTCTTTATCTTTTGAAGCAAAAAAGCACAACATGGTTCGACTTACCCCAAAAATTATAACCAAACCTTTTTTTAGCAATCCCAAATTTTGGTTTAACCTTCTTATTTTTTAATATAAGAGTTTGTTCGTTATCCTTCTTTTGAGTATTTGAACTACCAACATCCAATTTTGATTTTTAATATCTTTCTATAACTTTAAATCTTTGAAACCAATTCCATGATTGTTGGGTTTCAATTGAGCATTATTCAATAAAATTATATCAAGGACATTTGTTGCATCATGTATTATAATTTTTAAATATTTCTCATTCTTATGTTCTGATTTTAACTTTTCAAAGTCAATTTTTAAAACTGAATTCTTAAGATCGATTTATTTTTTTTCTTTTGAAATGATTTCATTTTGTGATTTTAAATAATCACTTTACTTCATCAAAACATCAACATCTTTTTCAAGATCAAAACACTTTGATGGAATATTTTCAACCTTTTCTTCTATCTCATGAAGTTCGTTTTGCAAAACTTTTAATTTTGATAAAAGTTTGATGTTTGACTTTTTAAATTTTATAGGCTCTTAATAGAGTTCATCAAAAACCTCTTTAATGTAATCAACATCCTCATCACTCTCACTTTGTGATTCTTGAATCGAAATGTGTGAATTCTTTCTACTACATTAAGATGGGTAACTCAAAGAGTTATCACTCGTATCTCTCGCAATAATTTTCTTCATCGCACTATCTCACCACTTTTCCAAAAACTTTATTCTAGCCTAACCACACAGGCTATTTCTCTTCCACACTAATCAGTAGGTGAACTATCTTCACTCTTTCTCTTCGAATCACTCAAGATTTCCTTAGACACTTTCTTTTTCTTCTCTCCACTATTATTTTTCTCGAGCTTTTTTAAGTGTGTAGGACACACATTCATGTGATGACCAATTCAACCACAACAAAAACATTTGTATTCTTCCTTAAACTTATTTTTCTTAAAATCACTGCTCTCAACAAAAGAGTTATGTTTCGAATATTCATCGACCTTTAATTAGACTTTTTTCCATTTTTTTATTTTTGTAAAACTTGTTAAATCTTCTAACAAAAAATTACATGTCTAATTTAGCATAATTTGGTTTTTTTTAACACCTTTGTCAAAGACATTTTCAATTGACTTAATAACAAATTCCAATTTCTTTTTTGGCTTTGGAACTACCATGCTTTCCTATTGATCATAAATTTGAAGTGATCCAAAAACTTTTTTAAACTATAAGTTTCGCTATCCTTGTCTTCATGAAAAATACCAACCTTAGTGGCAATCCTAGCAGCTAAGTTTTTAAGGAGTTTTCATAACCTTGTTCTTCAGAATCTTTTCACCTAAGATGGAAGAAACATTTACAATCTTTGTCATCCTAGAATAGTAGTCATTGAAACATTAATTCTCCTATATTCTCAAGGTTTCAATTTTTGTTGTAATGTGTTGAAATTTTACACGTTTCACATTCTAAGTTCATTACTCTTACAATATCCCACGCCTCTTTAGATTGATCACAATTGATAATGTGATTATACTCTTGTGTGCTCACTGAAACAAACAAAGAATTCAATGCAATAGACTTGTAATTTCAATCAATGAATTTGGCATCCATTCATAACACTCTCGGTTTCTTTACATTAACTCCATATTATTTAATGGTTAAGTAAATCCATCATTCTTATACAATCATTCACACTAGCTGATGTTTCGATCTCAAGTGAGTTCGCATCTTAACTTTCCAATAACCATATTTTGATCCATCAAATAATGGTGGATCATTCATGGATCTTGAATCATGGTATTTAGCCATCTAATAATGACAAAACAAGAATAATTCACTATCAAGCAAAGAATAGATCAAAGTATCATTTACGTACAAATAAACACGAGATCTACTCAAAAACATTAATGTTGCATAAATGAGAACTTGGATCTGATACAAATTGAGAATTTTTGTCATGCAATAATACCAATTGAGAAAAGCTCTGAAACTAATTGAGAAAAGGTGTGTGTTATACTCAAGTAAACGGTAATACCAAACCCAAAGGGGGTAGAATAGTTTGATTGCATGCTAAGGTCAATTTTTTTATTTTCACAAAAATTTTTCTAATTTTAAAACTCTAAACACATAATTCGACGAATTACTTTCCAATTTCCTTGAGTTGTGATGAAATTAATTGAATCTAAAGATTAAACCTAGATGTAACACACTTAATCAAATTTTAAGCAAATTTACTAGATTCAAATTAGATCTAGATGATGTGTATGTTCAAATGTGTGCATATGAATAGAAAACAGACACAAGACAAGGTTTATGAGGAAAAACCCCCATGAAGGGGTAAAAAACCTCAAAGAACTTCGATTTTCCATTCAACTAGAAAATATGTTTTACACAAGGCAATAAGATACCTCTCACATAAGAACTCTCTTGAATTTACATATGAACCTTCAAATTTCCCCTATAGAGAAAGAAAATCCATAATGAGCTCCACACCCCGAATGAAGAAGTCCACTCTCTTCCTTGAGGTTAACGACATACTCTAATTTCCTCAACAAAACGGAATGTCACCAATTTTAGATAAAAGAGTACTAGACTAAAGAGATTGGATATAAGTATGATGAATTAGCATAATTTAATGTGAAGATCTGATCAAATTCACTCCTAATTCACTCACAAACATTTGGATCAAGTCATGGATCAAAGTATTAAAAGTTTATGAAGAACAAGTGAGATTTGGTTTCAAGAAAGATAAAAATAGATCTAAAGTTTCTAAATTTGTTCAGAGATAAATTTTCATTGAGTAAAATTCAGATCTTAACAAATGGTAGGCAAAATGGCCTATTTATAGAAAAATTTTAAATTTTGGCTTTGTCGAGCGCCCGGTGCACATTTTACGTGTGCACGATTCCTGGAAATATGGAATCATAGTAAAGGCAAAAGCCCTTTTACGCGTTTCGCTGTTAAAATAGTTAAGGAAAAACCCTTTTTTTAGAAAGCCTTAACATGCTAAAACACTTAAGATCCTTTAAAATTGTGTTAAAACACTAGTTCAATCATTTTCAAAAATCCTCACTCATTTTACAAAATGTAGTGCACATGTGTGTGTTTAGCCATACATAATTCACGACATTTATAAAAAGGATATGGCCTCCATTCTAACGTGTATGTATGGCAAAGGAAGTCTTCAATGAGTGGCTTACAATATCTTTAATCCTCAAATGTTCATCTAATACAAATGGACACGCCTCACTCATACAAATCAAGTCTATGTGATTTATAAGACTCAATGACTCAATTTTTTTATCACGAAAACTAGCCAACTAATATTGATACAAAATTACTTTTTCATCTTAGGAATTTAATCTCCTACTGATCAACCCGAAGCTGACTCACCAGAATTACTACCGAGCTCTATTGATCGATACATATATAATATATATAAACCGAATATACGGAATTCTCGTAACCATGGTTCTTGTTACAAATAAAATTGACACACTTTTATAGAATTGTAACCATCATACATGGTTTTAAGGTTAAAACTCCAATAATTTCCCACTTAGTCTTAAAGAAATGTATTTTACTCCAAAACTGTATACATGGCAGTTTGTTGCATATTGGTAGATGGACAAATTGGGTGTTATCTGATACAACCTTTTTCATAAACATATCACCTTTGTTTGATTTCTTAAACTAGGTGAAACCTACTCATAATGTGCTTAACCCTTTAATAATTATGGGTTCTCTCGAACTTCTAATCGTACCGCGATAAACACTAAAAGTATGATAGGTAATTTCACTTAAAGGAACCGCACCCAAGTTACTTAGGAAGTAACCAATCCATATAGCCTCTTTCATTTTCTCAAAAGTGGAAATGACTACGGTCCCCTTGGTGGAGTCAACAATCCAAGATTTCCTCGCATTCCTCAAACTTATAGCTCAACTTAGTTGAGGAAACACATATTTCGTGGTAGAAAACTTGGAATCCTTATCTGACTGAAACCTAGTCATTGTACCTATAAGGAATAAGACCAGAAGACTGAAGTTTATTGACCATGCTAAAGGCATAACATATTTTGGTCTAGTACACAATATACTATGAATGAGGCTACCCATCACCGAAGCATTAGGTGTATTCCTTGTTCTTTCCATCTGCTCAAGTGTCCTAAGACATTGATTACTATAAGGAATGATTCCATATTTGAAGATAAATTTTTTCATAGATTCCAGATTCTAATCATGTGTATACAACATTGATATAATCATCTTCGGATAAACCCAACATCCTTTGTGACTAATCTAGAGAAAGATTAATCATATACATGTGTCTGGATTGTCCTATGTTCTTTATATCAAATATTCAGAAATCCACGCTCCTATGTAAGATAATTCTCCCACCTCGTTCCTGACTAGAAAAGTATTGTCTGAAAACTGTTCCTAGAAATACAACCACATTTCTGTCATGTTACTTATACTAATAAGTTTTATTCGATCGTTGATCAAATTTAAAACTTGATTACTTGATAAAAAAGAATGACCCAAGACCTTATTGTTAGCTTAAATCCGTAAATGAATGTCATAGAGTTACATCACTTTGCTTTTCCGACTTCTTACTTTGTACATGTCGAGATGATCATTCAAGAACACAGTATTAACATTAAAAGAATCTCGACGGACTTTATCTCAACTATCGCGAGAAGGTTTTCTCATAGTCAATCCCTCTCTGTCTGATTACACCCTTTTCTCAAGCCTTTTATTGAAGATTTTCACCTTCCCGTCAATTTATCTTTTAAATTCTTGTAGGTACACTTGTGTTAGATGGGGTTTACCCCATCATATAGTTCAAAAGTCCCAAAATATAATTCAAATGCATCAAATATATTTTGGTATCCCTAGTCATAATTCAATGAAAAATTCATTTCCTTAAAATGACTGATAGTAGTTATCGGGACCTAGTTCGTGTTTGCTTGGCATCTCATCGAAATGATCACTCATAACATTTACCATTTAGGATGACTTATGATGATCCCACTTCAATGTGGCCCCAATGGCTATCTAGTATAAGTAACATGCATACCCTAATCATCGGTAATGCTCCCACTATGATAAGGTAGTGCATTATCAATATGAGGTTTTATTTCATCTTGTACAGGTGGTCTAATAACATTGGTAATATGATGTTCCATTTAATCTTGTAAGTCTAGCTTATACTTAGGCACATTGTTTATTACATAATCCTCTTACAAGAAACGATTATTAATGCAATCATTGACCTTATTGTATTTTGGAATACGATATAAACTTCCTTTATAACCTTTCGAATAACCAATAAAGAGACATATGTTTGTTCTTAATTTCAACTTCCTTAGCTTGTCCCACAACACCAGTATCCGGGCACCACAGATCTGAATGTGCTCTATAATGAGCTTGCGCCCACTCCAATGTTCAAAATGAGTTTAAGAGACCAATTAAGAAGAAATGAAATTAGAATGTATATGTTCATCTAATACATAAACAATCTTAGTATGAATGTTGAAGTCTTGAATAAATATCCATGGACCCTATCATATCCAAAAGAGCCTTATTCCTTCATTTAATCTACACTATTTCGAAGTGGAATACCTAGAGTAGATAACGAGGATAAAATCTATCACCTACAACAAATCATCCCTTAACTATCCTAGGAGGTAAACACCTCTATGATCAAATCATATAAATTGAATTAGTTTACCTCACCCATTCTCCACATTAGCCTTTCATACTTCAAACTAATAAAAATTTTCAGACTTGTGGTGCATGAGGTAAACATATCCATACCATCGAGTCATCATTAATATAATCGATGAATCACTCAAAACCACCTATTGAACAGATAGTCACCGAACAATCTGACCTCTAGATTGGTATACAAATAACCCCCCTAATAAAGAAGAGTTGTTATGAGCAATAGCTAGTAAAAGGGGGTGCAAGAGAAACCCCATAGTTAGTGGGGCATTATCCGAGAAATTATCATCAAAGAATGTTGGACGAGCAGGTCCAAACCATTAGTAAGTCACACGGGAAGTGACTAACCAAACTTATTGGAGGAGAAATTCCAAGCCACTAGAAAGTCATACAAGTAGTGACTGATATAACATATTAGACGACAAAGTCCAAGCCATTATTAAATCACACAACTCGTGACAAATAAATCTTATTGGAAGAGCAAGTCTAAGTCGCCAGTAAGTCACAATAACACCTTTTCCCAACTTAACCAGATATTTATCCAAGATATAAAGAGGATCTGTAAATAATCCTAAGTCACAGAGCTCTTGAACGGGAGAAAGTACATGAGTAACCCTGCCTTCCTAGTAAAGAAAACCTGCGATAAGTTACTCAAACAACACAAAAGCATGTATTTGAAAAACTCATTTACTAATACTTAAGCTTGTTATTTGAACAACTATTTACTTAGAAAAAAGCCTTAGTCGAGCAAACAATGCTCGAGCAGATGTCCAGTTGGGACCTGTTGAGAGTTTTGGTTTAGAGGCTGAGAGGTAAGTTTTGTTTAGCAAGATAAGGATCAACCACTTCAATGTCTTAGGAAAGAGAGAATTATTAATCTAGGGACCTAAGAGGTCACTCACACCCACTCACATCACAGTCCAAAATTACTAATTAGCAAGCAATCAATGACCTACTCATAAGACAATTTAATTCAATAAAAAGACGAATGGCCCTCAAAGTCAATCGTAAGTTTTCAAATTTGTTCACGAAGAAACCATTTATAAATAGATAAAATAGTAGTTTTTGGCATTAAGGCAGACAACAGTACTTTTTAACCACTACTACACCAGGTGGCATTCCACAAACAGACAGATTGTGGTAGATGGTGACAAATAGTATTATGGATAAAAATATTTTCAGATATCTATCATATGAGAATATTCTTTGGCACGCATATGCTACATCATCCCTAAGGTTTTCACTATAAGTAGTTCACATGGGGCACAGTTATTACGATCCTAATTTTTTATCACTGTTACTCAGCACGGATCCCACCAAAGACATTCTATCCCTGCTCTCTATGAGATATTAAAGTTCACATACTTTATCTCTTAGAGAATCACCACTCTCAAGTTGTACATTCATTCCTTTATTACTGAACGTTGTATTCAACCGTTGTCTTCTCATTACTGTAATCAAAAGTTTCATTAATATGTTAAAAAGTTGGTTTTTGGTCTCTGTTTTGTTATTGAAATACTATTTCCATGAAAATAGTTTCCATTGGAGTGGGTCACACCTTACCTATTAATAGTTATTAATAGTCCCTAGTATCACTACCCTCCTATATTTAGCAACTCCGCTTAGAAGATATTATTAATACTATGGAAAAATAATATTACAATGTTAATTTGAAGAAACTTCAGCCGAAAATGGATTTTAGAGTGACTATACCACCAACAAAGACCTCATGGTTACTGAGAGGTTATTCCCCCTTCATGGGACACGCGAGCGATTCAACAGCTGCAGTGTTGAATGAGATGAAAGTCCTGAGTTTGTTTGTTGATTTTCTAGGGAAAAATTATGTAGTTATGGTCAGTATAGGTGAATTTTTTATTAATCCAGTAGTGACTCTTAAATGGAGGAGAAGTATTAGCGAAGGTGGCACCAACCAGTAAAATGGCGATTGATCAAGTCCTAACTCCCGTGAGCTTATCAGGAGAAAAGAAAATAGAGGTATAGGAATTGCCTTCCAAGGTGGTTATAGTGGAGGAGGTAAATAGGCTCCTATCACCCTAACGAGAATCACTTATCATGTATGAGGAGTTGAAAAATACTTATCAAGATAGAGTCAATAAGAAGCCAAACCACGAGTGGTATGTTTTTGCCAAAATCCATGAAGTTCGTTGGCAAGGGAGAAAATCCTAGGGAACATGTTAAGAGGTTTGAGGAATACCTTGGTGTGCATTGCAATGATAAATAGTTGAGGCTGAGCGAATTTTCAAAGACTCTCACTGGCAAAGGTTACACGTGTTACTCCTACCTAGTGTCAAATAGCATTCCCACTTAGGAAAAGATGCACAGACAGTTTTTGTAAAAATTCTTTTTTGCTAAAGATGAGTTTACTATAAAGAATTTGAATCAATAGGTGCAAAACCTAGGTAGGAGCTAATGCAACACATTAATCACTTAAGACAAATAGTGTTGGATGTCCATGAGGAAGTCACATAGGCCAGGTTACTGCAAATTTTTGTGGAAGGCTTACTTGAGGAGAATAAAGTGCACCTGATCGATGATACTAGAGAGGGAATTTTTAGGGTATTCTCTTGAGCAGCAAGAAATGTAGTCATGATTATCATGCCAAAATGTCAAGGTTGGAGAACGCAAGAAACAATTCCAACATGAAGATTTTAAGTCTCATGGCGATAGGAGGCAAATTATGTAGAAGGCAGTCTCGAAGGAAAGAAAGGTGGCCAAGTATCGAAGAATAATATTGTAAGAAAAATAGTGTTCTGAAGTAACATTCCACCATCGCTACCATTCAGTTTTATGGAGGTTATGGATTATTACAAGACGTTAGTTCGTGTGGGGGAGCAGGTCATCCTCATTTTAACGGTCAAGTACCAACAATAACTGAGAAGATGAATGTGAAATTTTATGAGTTGCACCAGAGAGTTCAACATTCTATGAAAGATTGTTATTATCAGCATAGAATAATAACTGACGAAGTTTCAAATTGAACTTTGTAGATACCTCCCAACAATGTCAACGAGATCCTGCTACCAGCCCACCAATATGGTTCGGTAAACACGGTGATAGCGAATGATTGGGATGAGATCGTTTATTTTGAAAGTTGGTTAAAAATGATAAGGCATGTGATGAGTGGCTGCTAGGTTTGGTTAACATGAATTCCAGGAGTGATTGGGAAAAAGAGCTGGAAATCAAATATGGCAACGCCAGCATGGTCCTTGCTCTTGATAAAAGAAGAACGTGTGAGACTGAATATGCCTGTTATACACAGACTTATGAGATAGAGATCGATTCATAATGCGCAACGATCATAAATAGCCCAAAGCTCAAGTGGTTCTTTGATCAGATTGGAGTCAAATATGAAACCATAGTGGCAGTCACAAAGAAGATTCTCAAGGAAGTGCAAGATGGAGGGGATCCATACATTAATTGGCATGGTGCCAATGAGAGACTATTAAAATATACACTTTAGAGGTGGTGTTTTCAAAACTAGATAGATAGGTACCCTTCTTCCACATCAAACCTCTATATGTTTTTACTCTAGTATATGGTATTAGTTTCCCCAGGGCACTGTTGGATATTGGGGCATCAATCGACATCTTGCCCATAAGTGCTCTCAACGAGACGAGAATTTCTCAAGAGAAAATTATGTCGGTGACCTTTATGATTTCAGGCTTTAATAGCATGGGGATACAGTCCCTCAGATATGTGAATGTGGGGATAAAGTTGTGAAATTTCATTCACCACATAAAATTCAATGTCATTGATGTCAATACAAGTTATCAGTTGCTGATAGGTCGAGTTTCGATGCATACTCATGGATTTGTGCCATGTACGTTTCATCAATGTGCAAAGGCCAATGCTTGTTGGACAGATATAATAATTAAAGCTTTAAACAATAATTCTTATTATAAGAGTCCCAATTAGTTGATGAGGTATTATTTATGAAACAGGATGATAAGAGCAAGAGGTTTTGAATCAAGGAAATAGATAAGCGAGCAATCCAAGATAAAGGTAAAGCCAAAAAGTTTGTGCATGACAGGATGGGTCCACGAATGGTGCCTCCTAAGAAGAGGGTCAGAGAAAAGGGAAAAATAGAAGAAGATGTAAGACCAGTGAAGAAATGATAGAATTTTTTTCCCTAATGGCAAAGTCATTTACCATTTATAAGAAAATGCACGGGTACATTTTTGGATGAGAGCGTCGAACCGGCACTAAAGGTCTTTGTGATTGACGATTCTCACAGGTTGAAGCATGTCGAAAAACCAAAGGATGGACTCGAGTGCATGCAAGATGGACTCCAAGAGAATCTTAAAGACCTTAAAGAATTGAACTTAGGAGAAGAAGAAGTCACTGAGAGGCCCATTTTAATCTCTAAGGGTTTAAGTACAAAGCAATGGGAAGAAATTTTTAACCTACTTAAGGAGTTAAAAAATGTATTTCCATGGAAATAGACCAAGATTGTAGGGATAGATACTGAGGTAAGCTCTCATAAGTTGAATATTTTTCCTAATTCCTTACCGAAGAGATGGGTCATGTGGACTTACAAGGCTGAGTTAGATCTAAAGATTAAGGTAAAAGTGGAGAAACATCACAGTGTCGGGTTCATTAAACCCATTCAATATCTTGCGTGGCTATTAAGTATTGTTCATGATGCTAAGAAAAATAAGAATAAAATTCGAGTCTATATGGACTTTATAGATTTAAATCGTTCTTGTTAAAAGGATGAATTTTCGTTATTGATCATTGATAGTTTGGTAGACTCCATGGCCGATCACGAGAAAATTGTTTCGTGGATGGATATATTGGCTACAATCAAATTAAAATGGATCCAGCCGATGTAAAAAAGACAGCCCTCTAGGAAACTTTCACTTCACGACCATGTCGTTATGTTTGAAGAACACTGGAGTGACGTACCAGCATACTATGAGGGCAATACTTCATGAAGTCTTTCATAACATACTGAAATTTTATGTGGATGATATGGTGGTTAAATCCAAGAAGGAGAGAAGACATGTTCAACATCTTAGAAGAGTTTTTCAGCATTGCCAAAAATATAAGATGAGGATGAACTTCTCTAAATGTTCCCTTGGGATTAATATAGGTAAATTTCTCAAATTTTTCATTAGTAGGTAAGGTATGAAAGTTGATGTTGAAAAAAAAAGCCATTTGATGATGCAACCACCAAAGAGTCAGAGACAACTCAAAACCTTCTTAGGAAAAGTTTCATATTTGAGAAGGTTCATACAAACATTGGAAGAAGTCAGTCATCCTTTCTTACCGCTCATAATGGACAATGTGAAATGGATATGGAGGGATAAATAGAAGAAAGTATTTGAGAGAATTAATGAGATTTTGACTTCTCTTTTAACTATGATTCCTCTAGAGGTAGGTAAACCTTTGCTTTTATACCTCACTTCTATTGAGCGGTCTATTGAGGATTTTTTTGCTCAAGAGAAAGAAGGGATGGACCGACTCGTGTATTATTTGTCTCGAGTAATATTTGGGGAAGAATCCAAACATATAGTTGTAGAAGGTATTATTTAGCCTTAATCTTTGCCTCCTAAAAGTGGAGGCACTATTTTCTCACATTTATTGTGCATATCATCATAAGGTGTAATCCTATCAAGTACCTTCTCACGAGGATAATTTTAGTAGGGCGAGCAAACATATAGTTTCTTATACTTTCACAATATGATTTAAAATTCCTTATTCCAAATACCATTAAAAGCCAAGTAGAGGCGGACCTCTTAGCCGATTTCCTAAGTTAAAATTTTGAACCTCTGAACGAGGAATGGAGATGCTGGGGGATAACTTCCAGGATTATTTGGGCGAGGACATGGAAGAATTGAAGATGGAATTTATCGGCTCATGTGCATAGGGTACTGGTGGAGTAGGAATGATAATCTCTAGTGGTAAAGAGAAACTCACCCTCTCTAACAAATTAGACTTCAAGTGCTCAAATAATGAAGCTTAATATGAAGAGCTCATACTCAGTTTTCTAGAATCTTTAAGAAGAGGGATTAGAGTGCTTTTTATATTGCGAGATTCAAAACTCATGGTAAATCAAGTCAATGGAGAATTTTCTCCCTACAGAGAAATTATCTAAAGATTATTAAGCTAGTTTTAAGTGATTGAGGTAGAAAGACAATTCAGGACAATGAACAGAAAACCCAGACGTTCTGGCAATAATTGCTCAAAAATAAGAAATGGGATGATCTAGCGACCATGGTCACCGTCTGATGAAGAACAGTTCCTATAATAGTGAGATCTCTATTTCCAACTAAGGAGCCTAAAGACTGAAGATTCCTAATACTGAAACAGTTAGAAGCGCATGAAAGAGAGATTAAGCTATCAAAATTAGCGAATTTCCATATGCTTGAGGGAACTCGTTACTTCAAAGGTCTAGGGGTTTTTTAGCGCAGTGCGTAGGAGAGGGAGACACTATGGAGATACAAATATTTCACTTTACAGACATTTTCATCGAGGGGGCAACTACTGGCCCACTATGAGCACGGATCAACAAAAATGTTTAAAATTCTAGACCCAATTTAATCAACTAACCAAAGCTAATTTATGGAAGTATTGGAGGACGGGAGAACACCTTATATTTCATACCTCAAATATAGAGAGCAACCTACTGAGTAGGCCAGTGAGATTTACTTGAAGAAGAGGGTTGCACGGTTCTACTTGGTGAAAGGTGAGATTTACATAAAAGGATATAGTGAGAGAGACTTGAAATATGTTACAAGGGAAGAAGTGGCAAAAGTTTTGAAAGAAATGAAGTTATATGATTTTGGGGTACTATTGGCCGACAATGGAAGTTGATTTTATCGATTTTGTAAAGAAATATCGAGCATGTAAGGTTCATGGAGACATGGTCCACGCCCTCTAGGTCAATTTATAAAGTCTAGTTGGTCCTTAACCATTCCATACTTGGGCATTTCACTTGTGAGGTAAGATCAGTCCAGCCTCTCATGAAAAATATTTCATTCTAGTCACTACAAAATTGAATACTAAATGGGCAAAGGCAATTCCCCTGAGAAGGACTACTGCTAATGTGGTAATTCAATTTATTTGAGGATATAAAATTTGTATATTTGACATTCCAAACATCATACTCACAGACAATGGAAAGAAGTTCATATGGAAGGATAAGTGTTTGCTCACGAATAAATACAATATTATTCATAATAGTTCGACTATATCCTACCCTCACGAAATGAATAGGCAAAATCAACCAACAAAACCTTGATTAACATTTGAAAGAAGATGCTAGGGAATCTCCCTAGAACATGGTATAACAAGTTGCAAATGGTTACAGAAACTCCAAACAGAATCCAAAAAGATTTACTTATTTCTCTAAGTCATGACTTGTTGCCCGATCCAAGACATGTACAGTTAGAATCTTTAAATGAACGTTAGTATAAATCAAAAGATAATTTCAAATTCTACACCAAACAATTATCGAGGTCTTATGAGACTTTAGTCAGGCTAAGAGAATTTCAAGTGGGAGATTTAGTCCTACGAGAATCTACTCATCTTCTAAGGAGCATGCCTACCTCCAAGTTCAAACCTAAATTAGGATACTGTCAGTATTTAGAGCTTGAGATTTATTTTATTCAGTCGATTAACTACAAGTGGCTCAAAACTTTATTATGCTTGAGGTATCTTAGTATTTATCTCTTCTATAGTAAATGAAAATCAAAAGATTTCTTGCATGAAAATGGTCCATGTTTATGTCAAATTTTGTGTGAACGCTACTAGAAAATATCAATTTTGAAATAGTGAATACAATAGTCAATAGAAATTATGTCCAGTTTTCTTTTATAGTTTTGTAATGGAAATTATAATACTTATGATTTACATAAGCAACAAGTTTCTTGATGTATATACTCCCAAGATTAGGCGAGTGGATACATTAGAAAAATCTATTTCCTTATGATTATACTAAGTTAAATTTATATAATTAAAAGAATAAACTCGAGATTCCCACGGTAAAAGGGAAAGATATCTTCGTTAAGAAATGTGCATTTCTTTTCAGATTTTTAGAGGATATACCTCCACATGACAAAATATGACGAGCAAAATGCCCAAGAATTTCCAAGATAGGAGGTAATACATTTTCATTTAACAAGTTCACCTTCGCTCATAATATCTAGAGGGGTTATACATTCAAGAAATATAGTGAGCAAGGAAGTATAAAGTTAACAAAAGTATTGAGGAAATCAAAGCATTAGATAGCTCATACATTTCTTGTAAAATTTGGGAGGAATATACTCCCAATTTTCATTTTTTCTTAGCAGAATACAACAATCATAATAGTAAAAAATAGCGGCATATATCTCGACTCGCAATATTTCAAGGGTATATGCTGGCATAATCATTATTGCAAAAGCTCACACTGCAATATATGACGAGTAGAGAATAAAATTCCCAAAGCACAAGGAGGTTGTTTTATCCATCCAATAATTATTTACTCGTAAATATTTGTTAACATAAATAATTTGCAAATAGTTATCTCAATATAACACGGGAAAGACTTGTATTTATTACTTATAAATTCACGAGCAGACATTCCCAAAAAATAGGGGAAAGACAATAGTACAGTCATTACTTGCAATGGTTATCCATATAATATCTTTTTAAGTAGACAGCCTCACAACATAAGAAAAAATGATGTCATAAAAATGCAAAGTATACGCACAAGATAAGCATCATTTCATTCCAAAAAGGGGCCTTCTCGAAAAAGTGGGTCTTAATATTACCAATAAAGCAAAATATTACATGTATAATGGTCCTTTATAAGGAAAAGCAACTTCTCTCTCATGTAAAATCCTTTAAAAGAGGAATTAACTTCTCGAGTAATGTCCTATTCAAATTTCTTTATACGAACTCCACTCTTTTCATCACTAGCTTAGAATTTGTTTAACTCGGCCTCAAGAAACTTGATTTTCTCTCACAAGGCATCCGCTCGCAAACGCCGCCGCTTAGATTTAGCATTGTCGAAGGACCTAGCTTTCGTTAACATCCTCATGGCAGGATGAATTAGTCTATGAATGAAAGCGTCCAGCCAATCTAGATTGAAATGATAGCAGTTCTCCAAATGATTAATAGTGACAAAGACATTGAGAGCACCCGAAGGAGTGATCTCATATGGAGAATTGGAAGTGAATCGATGAACAAGACTCGTGAGCATCTTCAATTTTGTAATAGATATGTTATTAGTATTACAAACCCATGCACTTGTAAATGTCCTAGAAGGATGCTCGAAATCAAGTCTACAATGGCCCTGTCTTCCTAGAAAAATCTTCTCACATGCCTTTCGCACCACATATCCTCGTATAAACATCAGGAGCATCCTTTTCTACACCGTCAAAACCTGAATCCATGGAACTAGAATCACTATAAAAAATATTCCTCGCTAGACTTCTCGCCTCGGCCATATTATATTAAATTGTCTCAGAATCCTGCTAATTTTCATCACCACACTCCTCTTCCTCAGTTGCTTCATCCTAAAGGATAAAGAGAAGAAGATAAGTGTACCATGTAAAAAAATAAAAAGAAAAAAGAAAAAAATAGTTGTACAGTTAAAGAGAACAAGCTCACTCACATGCCAATAAGAGTTAGCATCTGAGATCTTACATTGATCTCTCTACTCAACTTGCGGATCCATAAATGGATGAGAGCTCATAGTGGTCTCCTAAAGACTTGAAAACAGGAAGAGTGATTACTTTAGCACTTTCATAGTAAAAGCAAGTATAATATTAAGGTATGCCAAATTAATAACTTGAGGCTACATAGTCAAAGGAGTGCTTGTAACACTCGCCTAGAAATAAAAAAATAAAAGGAGTGGTTACTTAAGCACTTACATAGTAAAATCAAGTAAATATTAAGTTAAGCCAAATTAATACATGAAGCTCCACTTGAAAATGAGCGCGCGTAATACACTCCTGAAAACAAAGAAATAGGAAGAGTGATTACTCGAGAAAATGAACAGTAAAAACAAGTAAAATACTAAGGTATGCTAGATCAATACCTGAGGCTCCATAGGCAAAGGATCGCTCATAACACTCATATAAAAATAAAGAAACGTGAAGAGTGATTGAGCAAGCACTTTCACAGTAAAGGCAAGTAAAATAATAAGGTATGTTTGATTAATACTCGAGGGTCCATAGGCAATGGACCACTCTCAACATTCAGCTGGAAATAAGGAAACAGGACGAGTGGTTACTTTAATATTTGCAAAGTATGAGTAAATAAAAAACTAAGGTACACCAGATCTATCCTTGAGGCTCTGCAGAGACACACAACACACTTTTTTTGATCCGATTGTAAAACGATATGGAGAAAGGTATTTATTAAAGATAAAGGAATGCCTTCTTTTGGTTCTCTAAAAGCTTGCTTGTGTCCATTAAAATGCTTGTATATTCTAGTATATGATCCTTGCAAAGCTAAGTAAGTGTGTGAGAACCTTTAGAGATGACAAGCCATGGTTTTGAGTGAGATGTTAACCTCTCTTTTTAGCCCTCTTCACAAAAATGTAAATAGTGTTTTCTCTCCCCCTCTCTAACACTTAATATGCAACTCAAAACCCTTGTTTACACTAATATGTATTAGGATAACTTATGAGATTGGGCTAAATCGGGCTTCCATAGAGTTTGCTTCTAATTACTTAGGCATATGGACTATACTGGCAACTGAAGACAAATAATTGACTTCTAAATAAATACTCAGAAATCCCAAATTACAACCCCGTAATTCATTTCTTTTCTTTATTTAATCATAATTAATTCCTGTAAATAATTATGACTGCAATCCCATTTTATTATCTCAAAAATCACTCGAATATAATGAGGTATTATTTCTAAAGTTGATTAACATACATAATATGATTTCCCATGATAAGCTTCTGATACCTACTTGGCAAAAGACATTTTTCTCTAATCTAATTTAACCAACATCTAATCAATTCCTAGATTCTGAGACTTATCTTATTTTTCTACTCTTCCAGATTATGAAATAATCCACTGATCAATTTTAACTGGTGTAAAAAATCATATAACTCCGTCAAGGGGTATCACAATCAAATATATTTATTATACACATATTCCTTTGAATTATGATCTCATACCTACTCAAATAACTGTTGCCAAACTTGTTGGGGTATATTAATCCAATTTAAAATCAAATACCCCCCATATCAATTAAAAAAATAATTTTCCAAGCATTTAAATCCTCATAACTCTCGGGATTAAGTATTTATGCACACTTTGCAAATGGTGTGAGATTACATTCATTAAATTAAGGCATCCCTTATACTTAAATTTCAAATGTTTTATTGGATCTCTTTAAACTTATAAGGCGATTTTATTGTGTTGGTAAGGAATTTTATCCAAATAAAAAAATATAGCTTTTAACGCGAAGAATGCATCTCCTAGTTTGAGTTCCCTTAATGTTAGTGATGAGGATATGACCTTCCTCACTAAATGGTTTTCCAAGACTGGAAAAATAATATTTCAATCTAAAGTTTCTCTAAATAACCATTCTCTTAGATTTGAAGTTGGTCAAGGAAGTGGAGATACAAAAAAGTTTAATCTCTAAAACCTATTACTTGTTTTACTTCTGGTGGTACTTCAAAGAAATGTCCGTAATATTTAAGTAAAGGTGTGGAAATCATGCTTATTCAGACACTTTTAACAATGATGACTCTCAAGAGAACATATTTTTTTCATGGAAGGGATTAACTGGAGTCCAGAAATAGAGGCTTTCTTCAGACCTATTTATTCTTGGTTTGAGGTTAGATGTCTCACAAGCATTGTAATCATTACTACTCTCATCATTTGAGATCTCTTCACTAGCTTGAGGGGCTTCGATAAATAGGTAAAAAATATCCACATTTGAAAATACCTCATGAAACTTAGATTTACAAGCCTCAAATCTAGAGTTGAACTTCTGGGAAATAAATATCTTGAAAGGTTCAAACTCAATATAAGCATCTAAATTTCTCTTCGTTGTGGTATGGATCATATCTTAGAGTTCTTTGTGCTCCATCAATACATCAACTTAATACTTCTACATTTACTGACCTTTGAAGCTCAGTAAATCCCCCTCATAATAATAGCTGGACCCCAGAGCTCGATCATAAGTTAGCCACTGATTGAGAAGGGGTTACCCTAATAGCTTTTTAAATCTCGACAAGGGTAAAATGAATATAGTTCCATATTCGAGGAAGAATACATCATAGCACACATAATGGGTATCAATTAAATAAGACGCCTCATCTCATCACGACTTGCGACCCTAAGAGTGATGGTCTCAAGAATCTTGTATGTCTTATGGATTCCCTCGAAATTTTGAGTAGAAATACTAGAAATGGAGTGACATCCATTAGCAAAGTATTGGATAAAATTTTATATGTTCCCCCTTTAAATTTTTCAAGAAGAAATGAGGGGCTACTAATAATACCTTATTTTACAGTTGGTATTTAAAAGTCTCTCAAACTCCTCGACTAACCTTAGATAAGAACATAAGTCACGTGGTTGGGCTCAGGCTTAGAAAAAGAACTTCAGAGTCTAACAAACCTTCACTGCTCTCAAGGAAGGTCTATAGTGATGTAGAAGCCTTCAGTCATTCTTCCTCCCCCTAGAAGAGCCAGTCATTTCAACATATCTCCTAAACCAAGCTTAGAGACCACATCACCACAGTTACACTATGTATGATTCCCTAAAAATACCTTAAACTAAATATAAATAACATTTCAAGGTTGCCTATGCCTCAAAATTAAGGTGAATCATTGCATGGCACCTTAAGATAAACTTATGGAAATTCCACATCCCTTCCACACCCTTGGACCTCTGGTAGGGCTTTTGTAACCAGTTTGGCTAGTACGTGAAACATAACACTATTTTTCCTACCTCTATTACTCGATTCCCCTTTCATTGAATGCTCTCATCCATATTTGATTCACTTAAAAACTATCTAACAACACCATCAAAACCTTTAGCCAACACTCCACCTCTTTGATGACAATGTTAGAACTCAAAGATGCACTAACCATGTTGTGAAATTCAACCCATTTTCTCTCCAAGAGTTTTCATATAAAAGGAAGGATAGTGAAGGGTTCAAGGGGGTCTGATCTCGAGATATCAAATACACTGACATGTTCAAGCAATCAGACTTGGAGAGAATCAAGAATTTTAAGCATTTTCAAGTGTTTTACTATTAATTTCGTATTCACAACCCATTTATGTGTCTTTATATTGGTAACCTTGATCATTTACGATCATTAATTACTATGTATGTCTCGTCGATCCCTAAAGAAATATTCAGGAACACTTAGAAAACTTAACTGATTATTCCCTAAGATCCTTTGAATAACTGACAATGGATGCAAGACCTCAAACTCCATTTACCAAAGCTCTAGTGGTCCCTTAGACTGTAATAACTCATTTATGATCTAATAAAAACTTATAACAACTTTGATAGTGGACATAGTACCCCCTCCTCAAGACCGAACCACTTAAAATGATTGTCTCATATTTTGACAACTTTTTCCTCTTACCCATCAGAGGTCTGAAGGGGAGAACCTGTTGGTCTAAAGTCACTTATGATTTTAACACCCATCATATATCATCATAATCATCCATTCCATAATCCCATCATATGCGGTTGGCCACATGTATTTTCGTTTTCCATTATAATCTATTATATGCATTATTATAATTCAAGTTTAATTCCTTAAGGTCTCTCCTAATAATTTCCTCCCACGATAGCTTAGGGTGACCTCTTTTTCTTTTACCCTCTGTTTCCAACAATCTTCCTCTTGTTCTAGGGGTATCTCCTGGTCTACACAACGCATGTCCATGCCACCTTAGTCTACTTCTCTTATATTATTGCTAATGGGATCTACTTATCTCACTAACATGGATATTTTTAATTTCATCCTTTCTAGTAATTCGTATTATCCACCGAAGCATCCTCATCTCACTAAAATGGATATTTGGTTCATGTTTTTTCCTTAATGCCCAACACTCCTATCCATACACGGTCACTGGCCTAACAATTGTTTTAGGGGAATATGTTGGTCTATGCAACACAAGTCTATTCCACCTAAGTCTACTTTCTCTTATTTTATAGTTAATGGGAGCTACTCCTAAATTTTCTCTCATGTATTGCGTTTTAATTTTTTTTTTCCTTTCTAGTAAATTCTATCATCCATTAGAGCATCATCACCTCACTACATGGAGAGTTTGTTCATGTTTCTTCTTTATCACACAACACTCCATTCCATTTAGGGTTGCGGGCCTAACAACTACTCTATAAAAAATTTCTTTTAATTTATTAATTATCCTATTATCGTATAACACCCCACTCTCTTGTCTCCATATCATCCAACCATTTGATATTCTACTCGTAACATCATCATCCATATCCCCATTACTTTGTAACATTGAACCTAGATAACAAAATTTATTAGTTTGGTTTATCATTTTTTCTTCAATGTTTAACATTATGTTACTCGATGCCTCATTATTAAATTTACATTCCATAAACTCCATTTTATTTCCACTGATTTTTAGTTCCTTAGTCTTTGAGGCTTTTCTCAAAGTATCTACTCTCATCGCTAAGCTTTCCTTTGAAGTGTCTACTAAAATGATATAATTCGAAAATAACATGCACTATGGGTTATCTTCTTGTATATCCTTAATAATCTCATCTAAAACTACGGAAAACAAATAGTGACTTAAGGACTATGCTTGATGTAAACCCATTTATATCGTAAAGTCATTCCTTTCTCAACATATAGCCCTTACTATAGTCTTCGTGTTATCATACATATCTTCAATAACTTCAATATAACTCATATGGATTCTTTTCCTCCTTAAACCCCACCAATTATATCCCTAGGTACTCTATCATATATTAATTTTTATTCTCACTTATACATTTCTCCATTAACTATCGTAATAAGTAAATAACTTCCAGGGTGGATTGCCCATGCATAAATCCAAATTGATTGTCCGAAATAGTTAACTCATTTCTTAATCTTTGTTCTATAACATTTCCCCATAATTTCATAGTGTGATTCATCTGTTTGATTCCACTATAATTATCTAAGTGTAGATCCCCTTTATTTGTATACAAAGGTATTATGTCTTTTCCTTCACTCATGTGGCATGTTTTAGTCTCTTAAGATTTTATTAAATAATCATGTTAACCATTCTACCCCTAGACTTCCAAGGGTTCTCCACACCTCTATGGGTATTTTATCCGGGACAGCCACTTTATTCTTTCCCATTTTCCTTATTAATATGTCCACTTCTTTTTTAGTAATCGGACATATAATTCTTATATTCGGTTCAATGTTCTTGAAATATTTTTTCAGATATTCTTTATTCAATAATCCTTGAAAATACTCTTCCCATGTATCTAGAATTTCTTTATCGTTAATTAAAATATTTTGATTTATATCTTTAATACACTTAATTGGACCCATATCCATTGTCAGTCTATCTCTATTCTTTGACAATTTATATATTTCCCTTTCAACTTCCTTGGTACCTAATTTACTATAAAGATTATCTAGTGATTTTTGTTGTGCATTGCTAATAATATTTTATACTTCAGTTTTTAACTTCTTATATTTTTCAAAAATCTTATTGATTTTTTCTTTTTTTATTCTTTTTAAAACTTACTTGTTTATTTTGTTTATCTTTTCCACTTCCTCATTCCCCCACAAAGTCTCTTTTTTATGAATCATTTTCCTTTAGTTTCACCTAAAATTTGCTTACATATTTTCTCGATATCATTCCTTGTTCTTGACCAAATGTTGTTAATATTGGCGTTCCAATTCCACTTCATGTTTAACCGAAACTTCTATTTAAATTTAATCTCTTGGCATCCTTTTAAATCATTCCATTTTATATTTTGATAACCTCTTTTCTCTTTTTTGTACTTAAATTCTTTAATTACTAAATCTATTATTAATAGACAATGTTGATTTGTTAAGCTTTCACTAGGTATAACTTTACAGTCTTTGCATGTCTATAAGTCTCTTCTTCTAAGTAAGCAATAGTATTTTTGAGTTTTATTATCTCCGCTTTTAAATGTTATTAAATGTTCTTCCTTTTTTTAAATGTGTTTGTTAACGCTAGATCATATGCGTCAGAAAATTCTAGATAATTTCCTATTCTTTATATCTCTTACCAAAACCACAACCTCCATGTATCATTGGATAACCATCCCGTTCTTCTCCCACATGTCCATTTAACTCATCTCCCAACAGCATATTTCCATGCGTAGGAATTTGGTGTAATACTTCATTCAATAATTCCCAAAATGATTTCTTTACATTTTCATATAAATTTCCTTGGGGCTTGTAAGCACTTATAATATTCAATATTGTTTTATCTAAAATGATCTTCATACTCATTAATCTATCTCCCCATCGTTTAACATCCACGACTCTATCTTTCACATAGTAATCAACAATAATACCTACCATATTTCTATGATTATCTATCCCTCCCGAGTAAAATAATTTATAACCTTCTCCTATATCTCTAGCCTTTTCAGCCTTCCATTTAGTTTCTTATAGCCATGCTACGTTAATTTTCCCCCATTTTAAGTTATCCATTAGTTCTTTGCACTTGCTAGTTAGTGTTCCTAAATTCCACATACCAAATCTAGTTTTATGTATGCTATTTTTATTTACATTAATTCTATTAATTAGAGAATTTATCACAACATTTGACATAAATTTTACAGTTGCCTATCAGCCTGACACTAACCCACCTCGTTTCACATATGGACTTGGGCATCGACAATAGTAGAGGCAAAATGATTACTTAATTAATTAATTGAATTTTTTTATAGATAAAGATGAAAAATAAATGTGCTAACATCTAAACCAAGAGTGCTCATACAAATAAATATTCATACATATAAATTGCCTAAAATAAAAGTGCTAAAATAAAAGTCATAAATACTCTAAAATACTAAAAATGCACATCTACATATGATAACATAATAATAACTCTAACCCGTAAAATTACTAAATATAATCTATTAAAGAAGAAAATTCAACTAAATATAATCCATTAACGAAAAATATGTAGCACTACATGCAACCCAAATAATAACGAAGAAAATAAATACAAGTAGTAAAGGAAAAGACATATTTGGGTAATGGTAGACTTGAAATAACGTGTTAACGAAGTTCTTGATTAATCATCCAATATGTATAATGAATCTGTACTGTTTGATTCTAGCGAAAAGAATTTACATTACTTTAATATCTCATACAACAATTTTTTCGAGTGAGTATTCAATTAATGCGAAATCGTAACAACCAAAATCAGATTTCTTCACCGGTATAATAAAGAAATCAATCTGAACAAGAAATTGATTAGAGAAAAAATACGAATCTTAAATGTCCAATCTAAGATAAATGGACCAAAATAAGATGTGTTATCTTCGGCCAAAAACAAATACTACCAAATAATAGTTAAAACTCCGGTTAACTCCGATAAATCCATTCCGATCGGGACTGGATGATGACTTACTATGAACTAAAAGAAAAGAAAAGAATTGGGACTGCTGGATGATGACTTACTATGAACAATATAAAGGTAAGTAGAATATGAATGATGCGCTGGATGATGACTTACTATGAACAAGTGAATAAACGTGTAAATGGGACCGCTAAAAAGTGAATAAATGAATAAAAGTGGTCAAACAACGAGCGATGCACCCGATTCTCAGTCTCTATAAAAAGTGAATACGCATGTCAACGGAATAGTTAAAAAGTGAAAATAAGTAATATACGATAAACTATGAGCGACACGTCAGATCGAGAATCACTATAAATAAGTAAGTACATATGCCTACGGGGTCATTAAAAAGTGAAAAAGTAGGTAATAATATATAAACTATGAGCGACGCGCCAGATCGTGACTCACTATGAATAAGTGAGTATGCATGCCAACGAGATCTCTAAATGTGATTAAGTAAAAATTGATAAACTAATATATAAATAGAACACTAGTAAGAATAAAATGAAAGAACTGAAAAATGACTACTCGAATCCCAATATAATACTAGGACACATACATAGTCGAAATCAGCATCAAAGCCCATGTATTTCAAATGGGGAATAATTTAGGGTCTAACACATAATCCAAAACTAGACTTTCTCTTTTTTGTTTATGAAAAGTGTGCAAAAGTGGTGTAAGTGTGAAAAAAAATTGAATAAACTCTAATTTGGGGTTTATAGGAGAAACCCTCCTTTTCGGGTTTTGAGTTTATATAATAAGTTTGAGAGTAAATAAATAATAAAAATGTAATTAGTGCTGGGTAAAACAATAATTAACTAGAAAATGTACTGAAAGTACTGAAATATATAAAATGGCATTCAATTGCCAAGGTAGGGTGAAGAGGGTTAGGCCTTCTAAGTTGTTTGAAATTCTGATTTTTTATATTTTGGAATATAGTTTTTGGATGGTGCGGAGTGGTGGAAAATGTTGAGGCGAGGGGTGATATCAGGGAAAGTTTTGAGAAGTGATATAATAGTGATGTCACATGAATTACGAGACTTAAGACCGTGAATAGTGAGGTCAAGGTTTCTTTAAATAGGGAACCAAAAAATGTTAAAATGACCAGACTACCCCTGTGGGCCAATCAGAATGGCTCCTGGCCTGCCAGCCGAGAGTGCTACAAAACCAACGGGGAAGGTGTGGATATAGGCTAACTAAAATGGATTTTTCGTTAAAACGACCGTACAATACTAATCGCAAGTTCGATTCATGAACGGTTAGGATCGTTGTAAAGAGGATTCAGTTATCTAAAACGTTTATTGATATAATCTCAGCTTTATGAGCTGACCAAAGTCAAACGGATCTTGGAAAGCATCTAGTTATTCTCTAGATAAGGTTTTAAAGAGGACTAAGGGTATGGGGTTTAAAGGGACTTTGTTTGGGCCATATGGAGGTGTATGGGGGTATTTTAATGGGGTGTTTACACCATCTTTAACGAAAAATATGGATAACAACCTCGATTGTGGATCTTCGTCAATCAGCACTTGGATAATTTAATTCCAACGCAAACATACATAGATATTATGTCCCAAATGTTAGGACCTCAAAAATCAACAAGCCAAGATCCCCGAGAAGCAACATATACCAGCTATTCTACCTCCTATTTGGAGAAAACTCCAATCTCCTCCTATCAGGCACATTTCACTTACATTAATTTTTTTAACACTACGAGGACATGTATAACAAACCACAATTAGAAGTTAGGTACATACGAGGACTAGAAAATGAGAAGGTCATCCCCACCGGGTGGCGAGGAGAATTTATAGTAGAAGATATCCAAGACTCATTGTCTTGGTCAATACAAGGAAACTCAATAACAAAGAAATTAGAGTAGGATGATCTGATATTTCATTATAACGACTTACTCTTTTCTTGTCCCCGTGAAGTTCCCAATTACATATGCACTCTAGATTTTAACATAATCATGGACAAATTCTTAACTCCATATTAGTAATCTATTGAAGTCGAAGAACCCATTTGGTCTAGAGGGTTTTACAAAGATCCTACCCTTAACCCAATTCCTTTTGGGAAAAGGAAGAGATAAAGTAAATGATGAAATCCAAGAGAATTTCCTTGGCATAACTAAAGAAAACAAAGTATTAGAACAACTAAAGTATACTTAAGCTAACATTTCCATATAGCGATTCATGTATCATCTTAAACCCATAAAGACTTCATCCTAAAGAAATTTTCTTAAAATGTGGTACAATTATCCTCTAGTCCTAAAGAACTCACAAAAAATATAAGGATTCTGAACCTCGCAAAAAGAATATCATTTGCACAGGAAAAACTACCAAAGATAGGGCCATATCACAATGTGGATCTGAATATCACATTGACGTTAAAGGAAAAAAGATCCTTATTGTCCACATTAACAATGGATCTACTCTGAATGTGTTCCATCTAAAAATAACCAAGTTCTTGGATTCAAATATGCAGACCTCACGCCAACAATTCAAGTTGTCATAACTTATGACAATATTGAAACATAAGGGATGGATTTTATTAATAATAAACTAGGGATCGGACCACCAGATAGCCTTATATAATTTTAATTAATCGACATACCAGCCTCCTTCGACCTATTTTTGGGTAGACCGTGGCTCCATGACATTGAGGGAGTTACCTCCTCACTGCATCAAAAGTTGAAGTTCATTTATGGATAAAACTTGATCATCATACTAGGGAATGTACATTTATTCAAAGGATAAGGACCAAGTACCCCGGTCTTGGAAATAAAACATGAAAGTAGGGACATCTATGTCAACGGATTCTAACATGACCAACTCATATAGGTCATCTCAGCTAACACCAAAGAACGCATTTTTCCACCGTACTCTGAGTAAGGATCTTGCAATGTCACTCATATGATGAAAGAGATGAAATATTAATCAATAAGGATCTTAAAAATTATCAGCGAGGTATTGGTGAACATATCTAGGTACTCCATAACTCCAATACCAAGGGGATAGGATATAAACACATGAAAAACAAATCTGGCATTAGAGAATTGAAAGATAAAGAATATGAATTTCATAATCCAGAGGTTGCGCATAGAGCCTATCATCCTAGACTCGATGGAAACATCATTAAAAAAGGGAAGATTTTCCCTTTTGTAGATTTTTGAACCGCGTGTAGACACTAATTACGGGAAATAAATTCTGCAATGCATTTTTTCCTTCTAAGATCGTTGTAACACCCCATATTTTTAATGATTTTTATATTTGGATTAATTAAATTAAAATGGAAAATTAATGGGAAATTAAAAAAAATATTAATTAGTGTGATAAGGGTGGATATTTATTTGTATGAAGATTATTAAATATTACTTAGTGAATGAGTAATAAATTAGTAAGAATGCATTATAATTGTCGCGAGTGAGAAATACGACAGTTACGACAATTTAGTAGGGACGTGCGTGTCAATCGTATCGGCACTCAAATTTATGAGATATCATATGATTTAACTACGAGCAATCCAAATGGTCATTTTGAGTATGCCAGTGTGTCTGAAAGGGTCGAGATAATCAGAGAAGTTTACTCGGGGGGTTTGGATTGGGTCCGAGGTAATTTTTAGGCCAAACTGGCACCCCTGGTCGTTTAGATTTTTAGAGTAAAAGGACCTATGAAATTTCTAAGGTTAAATCATCTGATCGGATTGAGTTTTCTAGGGATAGATATTAAAAAATTAGAGGGAGGTCACTTGAGGAGGAAGGGGAGGAGTTAAAGGATTCCCACACCATTTTTGCACCACTACCACCACTAGAGTGTAGATCGAAAGGAGGATAAATTGATGTTCTAGAAATTTTGAGAACTAAACACATGAATCTTGGGTAGGATTTGCATGTAGATTGGATCCTTATATGTATGGGAAATGAAATCATTATATAAGTGAAGTTAATCATGGAAGAAATATGAGTTTTTTATTGAAAGAGATGAAGAACAATGAAAACTAGGGTTTTAATGATTTTAGAAGGAAATCAATTCTTCGATTGAATTTGTGGTAAATTAATGTTATATTTACGTTGGAAATCACCCCTATACATCTATGAAATGTTTGGTAATGTTGGTTAAGAGTTTAGGGAAGAATCATGAGGTTTTGAGTAATGAATATTGGAGAAAATGCAACTATGTAGAAGAAATAGAGACCTGTACCGTTTCGGGTCAAGGACGAATTGATTTAGTTTCCCCAAATTTTGGTATTTTCCCTATTTAATGCCCGATTTTTGCAAATGATTAGTTGAGAGACTTTCATATTATGGGTAAACTATGGGGAAGGACTCTATGGGTTCCAGTAGACATATGATAGTGAGTATGGTGTAACCAAAGAGCGAGAACTAAGGTTAGAAACGGTGAGGGAAAAACGTGGAATTTATGAATTCAAGAGGAATGAGAAGGGATCAAGAAGAGAATGAGTGATCATACGACAAAGACCTGTAGGATATGAGGGTTTAACTACTGAAATAACCCCAAAGAGATCATGGTAACTTTTGTGCACATTATCCTTAGCTTTTTAGGAAGATATGGATCATCTTTTGAATCGCCATCTCAGACTTTTGCTTATCGTCTGCATTTTTACAAGAGAACTTTAATTATTGACTGGGATTCTAGTCATCCTGACCACCCAGTCGACCACCTTTATCGACATACTTCGTCAATTTACCTAATTAAATGATGTTTTCAATCTTATTCTTCAAGGTTAGGCAACTATTAGTGTTATGGCCATGATCATTATAGAATTCATAATACTTAGTCTTGTCCCTTCGATTTGGCGGATCTTTGAATTTATCTGGCCATTTCAGTTCATTTCTTCCTCAAAAATCATCAAGGATGTGGTGAACAACAATGATAAGCAGAGTGTACTTATCATATTTCTTCGTCTTGTCATCCTTATTTTTGTCCTTAGACTCCTTATTCTTCTTTAAACTCTTTCCAGCAACGAACTTAACGTGGCTCAACTATATTATTATCATCGCCTCTTTATCATTCATAATTTTTCCAGCCTTGCCCAAAAGATATGACATTGTGCTCGACGAATCCTTGACCACTACCGAGTATAAATCCCTAAACAATAAATTGATTATGATCGTAGTTATGGCTATCTTCTCATTTGAGTCAATTATCTCAAGATTCTTGGTATTAAAATGCGTAATAAACTTCCTAGTCATTTTATTCGTTTTGTGATGGACGCTTAACTAGTGAGGGAAATTTCTGAGGAAGAGATCATCCAGATGCTAGAAGTTTGAGATTTGTCCTCTTAGTAAGCCAATGTACCAGATTTGAACCGATCCAGTGATGGTACTGGATAATTCTCTATAGTCCATTTCCTCGAGGATGGAATATTTATCGATAGTAGTATGGTACTTCTCCACATGTAGCATAGGATCGGACTTGCCATCATATTTAGGGGTGATGATAGGTGGTTTGAATTTTTCAGTTATTGAATAACCCACAATTAATGGTGTGAATGACGATCCTTAAAAAAAATAACTTTGAAAAGCGTCATTCATTTTTATAATCTTATCCAGATGATCCCTTGTGCAATTTAATAGATTACTCGCAGGGAGTTTCCTCCTTCTCGGCCTTAATCGATACTATTTTTCCTGCTCGGCCTTGACTTTCAGATGGGATCTCTTATCGAGAAGTCTAATCAGCTTTAGGCGACCCTCATATTCCTGTTCTATATCTAGTTGAGCATTTAATCCTCCTGGTCCTAGTTTTTCTTGGTTCTTCTCTATACTCCCTCTTCTCCACTGAATCTCTGTATCATGGGCCTTATAGCTCATAGGACCAATTGATCAATATCAGATCCTTAGTTGAGCCTCTCTAAAAGGGTTGGGAGTTATAGGGTGTAAGGTTATTCATCTTCGTATCCACCTGATCTAATGGTGGATGTTTCCTTTGGGTGATAAGATATGTCATTGTACTCCGATCTAAAGTATTTAGACGTGCTACCTTCACCTTTAAAACTCAAATGAAACCATCCAGGGTTTTTTATAGCTCTACCGTGGCGTGCCTTCATCCCGTCCCGATATGGGACTAAAGGAGGCATATCTCATTTTCTATAAGAGAGTTCACCGCCTATAGGAGTAATCCGGTTCCTTTTAGGCCTATTTTTCCCTTCCAAAATACTCCGCTTCAACTTCCCAATTCTCTCCTATATATCCTCTTAGACTCTAGCCAAGCATAATAATATTCCATAGAAATTTCCCATACCGACAGGTGTGGAAGGCATAATCCTTTCAACGGCTCTACTACTTTCTATGTTTTCACCCATCTTTAAACAATTTTCAGAAAAATAGAGTACTGTAATGCAAAAAATAGAGTAGAACATTTGCAACCGTAATACTAATCCAGATCAAACAATAGAGAGAGGTGAGAGAAATAGAATGAAACTATATGTATGTGGTTCAGTCCAAAGAGGTGCCTGCATCCATAAGTGCATGCATTTCATATACTGATTCATAAGGAAAACTCTATGCATGAATAGGGGCTACAAGCTCTCAAGTTCATTCTAGAAATGGATAATATAATGGTTTGAAAATAATATATCGACCCCACTCATGGGGGCATAGTGGGATATTTATCGGCTGTTATGTAACACCCCGTCCGCCCGGATAGAGCGAACGGAGCGCTAATGAGATAAACTAAATTCAAATCCACAAGTGACAAGGTATAGAGCATCTAAATAAACCCACAATAATATAAATCTACTAATCTCAATTCTTCAAATACAACAAGTCTCCCGAATTAAAATTACAACAACTAACTCAAAAATAAAATACAAATCTCCAAAGCTCTATACATAAAAAAAAATACAAATCTTTCCCAAACAATCCTCGCTAAAATCAATCTCCATAGCGCCCCAAAATCCACGCTAACCTGCCACTAAAAGAAAATATGGGAAAGTACACAATACGACAAGAAAGATGCTCAACAAATATATATTAGTGATGAATAAAACGTAACAACACGAGTACGAATATTCAAATCAAATGCAAATCTTAAAGAATTTATCAATATAATTTCTCAACAACACATTAACCGGGTCACCAGGCCTCACCACATCCGTATATGATTTATCAAGCCATAGCCCGGTAAACAGGAATTTTGGCGGGTTCCCAACATCCGTGCCATATTAAAATCTCATGACAACGTGGTCATCAACAATATAATGATACCACATGAATCAAAATAATTTCAACAATTATTTTCCAGATTTCAATGAATTTATCAATTCAAATATGAGTTCAATTAAACAAGAATTCAAAGAGAATGACACTCGCGAGATTTAAGGAGCATATTGTGTAAAACCCCATACCTCAAACCATGATGAGAAACCAATGATCACATCCTCAAGATCAACACAAAAGATCTACAAAATCTCCTCCAAGAACCTCCAACAAAATAGCCCCAATAACACCTCTAATCTAAGGTTGGAACTCAAAAATCTCAAGGGCCAATGTGTATATAAAAAGAAGAGGAATATAAAATATATTTGCTGCCAAAATTTGTGCCAAAAGTATGTTAAAAGGCTTGCCCACGACTTCCTTTTATAATGCAAAAAATGAAGAGTTAGAATCCAAAAGACTCCTTTAAATAAGGCAAAGAAATGAGGAGTTGGAAGTCAAAACAACTCTTGAAAATTACTTAATGTTCGCCGACTTAGAATTCCAAGAGTTAAAAACATTTAAAAATCATTTTAAAATCCGTTTTAACTCCGTTTTCGAAACCGTTTGAAATTCTCACCTTTAAAAATAATAACCAACAAGTTTGAGCAATAAAAAATAATTTTATCAAAAACTTTATTTTCCTCCATTTTCCAAAAATTAATTAAAATAGCCCAAAATTACGCGGGTTGTTACACTTCCCCACTAACAATGGAATTCCTCCCTCGAAATTCGCCGAATGCCTAACTCTCAAAATCAGGCCACTACACTAACTCCAAAAATAAATCACGTCTCCCAAAAATAAATTCCTCACATCTAATTCCGAAACTTATCACGAATATCACCTAAAATTTGCTATCTCCAAAAATTGCTAACCATGCAATGAACCCAAAACTCAAGCCCCGAGGGTTGTCGTATACCTAAGCTCTGATAACATTTTGTAACACCCCGCCCGCCCGGGGAGAGCGAATGGAGCCCCACTTTGATAAAATAACCAAATCCACAATTCGGATAAAACCCAAATGAATTAATTTATAATAAAATTCCAATTAATCCATTAATTTAAAATATACCCCATTTTAAAAGTCATCCCTTAATAGGTTAGGCAGGTACACCATTACTTGCAAGTTGGAGAATATTCACGAAGTTAGTTATAAAGTATAAGGGGGAATATTTTAATATCACCCCCACGTGAGGGTATGCTATTGACTTCACGCAATAAAATAGTACATACCTACTTTGATGCTGTTATATAGTGGTGTTAACTGATATGAGCTTGATGCGCAAACATCAATGTCTGTGATACTGGGGCCGACTAAAATTGCCTTGGCTGACCGTGCTGGTAGTTGAGCCAAATCATTTATAAAATATACGAGCCCAACTGTCTTGTTATAATTAATCTAGGTGTAATACCATATTCATGGTACTAGAATACCCATGTGTGAGAGTCGAGATCTACTTCTTATAACAAGGGTTGTTTGCCATTTGTAGGCACTCCTGCTGATTTAGCCCCAAAGATTATGGGCTCTTCTTCCACCTCCTCCAGGTTGATGAATGCTATGATGGAGTAAGATAAGGCCTGAGGTTCTATGCTTAAGGAGGACCTATCAGAGGGATTGATCGGTCATTACCACGATGGAGTGGGATTGAAAGTAAGGCCTCAAAAACTTGGCTAAGATGATGAGATAGAAGTCTAGTTTCTCTATTCTTGGACATTTATTTTAATCCCTCTTAAGGGATCGATTGATATTACAGACATGGTATTGAAACCCCAACTCATGTCTGATAAGAGTTGAGGTAATCACATTTGGTGAGGAAGAAAGTTATATATATAAATCTTCCTCAATGATGGTTCGTGACACCATAGGTGGGGACATAAGGAATCATTGAGGTTTCAGAAGGCGTCCTCTTTAGCCTCATGAGTCCATTCAATAGCCTTTTTTAGTACCATCAATAAGGGTAGGCATTTTCTGTGGTGTTTGAGACAAAATGGTTGAGGTAAGTATCTCTTACGATTAAGCACTAGACAACCTTAACTGTACTTAGAGATTTCATATCCAGTAGAGATTAAATCTTCTATAGATAGGACATAATGTCTCAACCGGTGCCCATAAACCCAAGATTTTTACCCCAAGTAAAACCAAAAGTACATTTCTTCAGGTTAAGGCTCATTTCATTCCTCTTAAGGATGTCAGAGATTTCTCTAACGATCTTTACACGGTCTTGAGACTCTAAACTTTTAACCAACATCTCATCAACATTGAACTGTATGGACTTACTAATAAGGTATTTAAAATTGGAGTTCACCACCCTCTAATACATTTCTATAATATTACTTAGTCCGAAGGCATAACTTTATAACAATAAGTACCTTTGTATAAGATAAATGAGGTATTTTATTCATCGATAGGTTCCATTCTAATCCAATTTTACTCGTAATAGGCTTCCATAAAGAAAAGGATCTCCTGACCAGCTGTAGAGTCTAGCAAGGTATCAATCCAAGGTAAAAGGAAGCAGTCCTTTGGGCAAGCCTTATTGAGGTCAGTAAAATCGACGCATATCCTCCATTTTTTCTCGTCTTTGGTCACCATCAGCATGTTAGAAATCCATCCTAGATACTTAACTTCTCTAATGAAGTTAGATTCCAGGAGCTTATTAACCTACTATGAGGTAGCATTATTCCTCTACTGGAAAAATAACCTTTTCTTTTATCATAATGGTTTTTAGTTTAGATCCATATATAGGTGATGGACCATAACTTTAGGATCCACTTGATCATGTTTGAGTGGCTCCAAGAGAAGACATCTTTATTCTCTAGTAGGAACTAAATGAGTTAGTCTCTAATGGAAGGGCTAAGACTTATCCCGATCCGAACTTCTTTAGTTGGATCTTGCATAACATACAATAATCAAAGCTTCTGCGGTCTCTCCCCTTTGATATTTATTTTCTTCTCTTGGCACTACGGCATCCATATTCAATAACTTTATATTTAAGTTTTCAAAGGGGAGTTTTCGTTGTGGGGAATCTGTCTCTTTGAAAGAGAGAGACAAAAGGTAATTACTTGACATCTCAAAGAGACAAAGGTGTATATTTAGAATTAAATAGAACTTTTCATTCCCACAGACATCACCAAACTGATGGGTGTTAAAATTATAAGTGACATTAGACCCAAAAGTGCTCCCTTGTGGCCATCAAAGATGGGTAATAGGAAAGGAGTGTCAAAGTTTGAGACAGTCTAAGAGACTTCTTGAGTTTTCATTTAGAGGGTCAGAAGTCTTGCAACCTTGGTATGTAAGTTAGTAATCGACTTCTCTAAGGGTTACTGAGTTTCGCTTTATGGCTCAACAAGATATTCAAAGTTTTTGCCAAGTGGTAATGACCCAATTTAGAAGTATATGCTCTTAATAATGGGTTGAGAGTGTGGAACAAAAAGTAATGCTTGTGTAGTGCTAAAACCATGGTTCTCTTTATGTTTGGTTTCTTGAATTTGTCTTCATCCTTTAAATAACCCCTATTTATATTTAAACTCTAGGAAAAAGAAGTAATGGAATGTTATATCATGGATGTGGCACCTTTGAGGTCCAAGAACGTTAGTAAAGCGGTGGACTGTTGGCCAAATTATTTGAAGGTGGTGTAAGATACTTGCTAAATGCATTAAATGAACATTGGAGTCATTAATGCAAGTGGGTCTAACTGGTTACGGTATGTGAAACAATTATGTTCTTTTCACCCGCCCTCCAGACTGATTCTAGGAGCTCTACAAAGGACTAGGAGGTTAGGAATTGCTAGGGATTGTCATAAGTTTATCTTGAGGTTTTACGTTCTTTGCATTTGCATTTGTTTATATGTGTGTGTGTGTGTGTGAGTTATTAACTTTTGCTATTTGTGAATTTCATTCCAAATTGGGGCTATTAAAGTCAAAATGAAATATTTATCATGCATTTTAATTCATTTGAATCATTGAGACTATGAGAGTTGGGATTCAAGAGGTTTCATGGATAATTTCTAGAGTTTTTATACATTTTAGATAAAATCCTCCATTTCGTGTGCGCGAACATGAAATGCAATTGTTCAAAGGACTTTATTTGGGCATGGATGTATGCTACCATTCACACAATGTCGACAATTTAAATGGTGATAGTATATCAAGTTGCTCATTTCGTTTCCAAATGTTCCCTAGGGCTAAGAGCCTAGGAGAAATTCCCCCTAGAGCATTTTGAATCATTGCATGCCATTTTGATCACATCTTGAGAGATTTTAGGTTGGTTTGTGATATTCAACCCCAGTTTTGATAGAATTGTGTCATTCGCTAGATTTTACTTTGGTACGTCTTCAAATCTCTTGATTTTTGTTAATTTTCTTTGATCCTAGTGATGTTAGGTTGATTTGTTTTAGGAGATAATTTGTTAATTTAGTTAGATTTGTGGAGATTTTAGGCTAGTACATATGGGGTTCGTGTACTTTTGTCATTTCATCCATAGGTATATCATTTGATTGTGTCTATTTTATATTTATGCAGTATGGATTAATCAAAACACAAGATATGAAGTTGTTTCATGTTCCTAGTGGTGATGGTGAGACATATAGACCATGAGGCTCTTTTACGACCCTTAGACAAACTAGGATGCATTGTTAGGCCTCGAGTGTCTTGATACTAATTCTAACCACCTAGGCTGATGCCTCTAAGATAGATTCACTAGAAATGGTTTTTATTTATTTGAGGAGTTTATGTCTCGTGTCGTCATAGCCAAGAGATACATCATTTTGACACATCTTGAGAGGAGTGAAGAGAATGTGTATCTTTTATCAATGACTGGTGTTGTTCGTGGTTCTCTACCGATTCAAACAAAAAGTTTGTCCAATACTACTCATGTTTTCGATTTCAATTAGAACATAGTTATTCTTATAGGGACCACACATTTATTCATTCTTTTGCCCAATGTGTTACTATAAATCATACTTTTGATTCCCCTTGCGACTCATTTAGGTGTTGAGACGCGTATATATAGGACGAGGTATAATGCCTATTGTGATTGTGGTTATTCGATGGAAGAGGTTGCATAATTTTTAACCGTGTCTTTTATGCTTTTGTAATTCTTAGAACCTTCAATCCAAGTGAACATGTATTCGAAGAAGATTTCGAACCCAGGCTTCATTCTCTTTTCAACCATGTCATACCATATTTCATGTAAGTTGCAATAAGGGAAGTCTTTTCATTCTGTGATAAAACACCCATTCAGAGTGTCTTTATAGATTACCACCTTACTCTTTATCACTCTCTTACGATATGGATAATGGAGAGTGTATACACCCCATCCTATGAGCCCCCCCCCCCCCCCCCCCCCAAGCACCTCCTTAGGTCCCTAGCACTCACTCGTTTACCATAAACCCAAAGTTATACTCCGAGTACCGATCCAGAAGCCACCAGGCTCTCACGGGTCGCGTTTGACTCTAGTAAACTATTTCACTTGAGAAAAATCTCAATGAAATCTTAAAGCTCACTTAATTTCCTTTTCCAACAATATGTCCCGAGCACGAATCGGACTTACGATTGAAGCGAACGATCCATTTTGCCTCAGAAACTGATTTAGAGGCCACTAGGCACTCTCGATCCTTGTTTGACTCCGCTTAAATTTCCAACATGAAAAAATCTCAATGAATCTTTGAATGTCTCTAAATACCCTTTATAATGGTCCTTCTAATGTGGGAATCAACCCTATAATTCAGACAAGCGATCCTCTTTACTCCGAAGGGTCAACGGGTGCTTTCGTTCCCCGTTTGACCTTATTCAAGCCTCCAAACCTAAAAAATCTCAATGAAATCTCAAAGGGAACAAAATTGACTTTCCAACGGTGTGCCCTATGTGAGAATTGGCCTTATAATTTGGACAAATGATTTATCTCCTCCAAAAAACTCCCATTTAGAGACCATTGAGTTCTTTCGAGCCTCGTTTGACTTCGATCAAATCCCAAACCCGAGAGTCGCTCAATGGATTCTTAAGGGTCTCTAAATATCCTTTCATATGGTTCACCCCTAGTGAGAATCATACTTACAATTTTCATTTTATACTCATTTTTCTAAAAACCTATTCCGGACTGTCCATAAGTACCCTAGGGACCCTACCTGTCGGCAGCGTGCCTGAGGTGCTATGTGATTAGTCAGGTGAAGGACCATCACAATATCCACTCCCCTTGGACTTATAAATAGAGGCCATGACGTCACATCAAAAACAACAATCATAGACCCCTGAACACCCCTCTCGACAAGTAAGAGAACATTCTCTCGAAAATTCAAAGGTGTTCCCTTTCTTAAAAAAAATCATTTTCCCACATTCCCTTCCATCAATTTCTTACCTCACTTAGTAATTTCCCCTACAGTTCCATACCACTTTCATACCATTGGAAGATCAGCATAGCTACATCTCAAGGTCAAAGTCAAGCACTCATAAGGAGGTCCAGTTCTCCATCCCCTTCTCTAAATTCTTCCACTTTTGTGTTATTTACTTTATTTCCCCTTTAGTATTTTTGTTTCATTGCATCAGATCCATTAATCTCTACTCTTTATAATTTGTTATTGCACCTAATCTATTTTCATAAAAAACCCTGAAAGAAGAAAATGATAGTTTATCCATAAATTCCAAAAGAGGGATTTCCATTTCACTCTCTCACACTTAAAATCACATTTTCTCAACACGCACACATAAGAAAAATCCCATGTTTGGATTTATGGATTGAACCTCACGCTATGATATCTTTGAACTACATGGACTTTGATGCCCCTTGGGCTACATAGGCTTCTTGGTTCAATCCCGAGATTCTAGTCATCCTTTACGCATGTTTATACATTTCTTTCATATATATATATATATATATATATATATATATATATATATTCTTTATGAATCTCATATTGCCTGTGTTTCATCCAATACAAACATTCTCTCCTCCATAGGAACTTTTGATTCGATAAATACTCATATTATATTTTGAATTATTATTTTCGGGAACATTCCTAAGGATTAATTCACTCCGTCCTTTTTCATGGCGCAAGCTGTATGATTTCACTCTCCACCTATATTATACTCACGCACACACATCACAGAGTCTAAAAGGAAAATATTAAAATTTTCCTATGAGATGTAGAAAGGGAGGGATGGTTGCCTAACACCTTCACATTCCATAACTTAGTCTCGGACATTCGAACCAATTGGTTATTCAAGCTTAAATATTAGCATTCATGCCGTTCTCTCGAGGGGGTAACATTATTTTGCCTATTTTGAGAAAAATAGGTTGGCGATTGTATCTTTACATATCATCCCTCACAATGATAATGGTCGAGTGCTTCGAGGAAGGGCGCAACCCTGGGCACTCGTTGGAGGGAAATCAAGACGCCCGGATTGCCACAATAGTGACTCTACTGGGGGCGTCGCTTTTTAAGAGGACTAGACTCTATTTTTATATGGGTGTTATTCTTTTCTAGATTTGTGCATATGCTCTCACTCGTATATTCCCTTTACTCCACTACTTACTTTTTTCCTATATCTATATGTCCCCTTCTCATGTATATATTAATTTTCACTCACTTATAAACTTCACACACATGCCCACTTTCCACACTTACACTTAGATTTACTTCTGCTCGCATGTTCCAGACACTACTTAGATTATCAATGCTTAGATTCACTATCACACACCCACGCTTCTCTCGCTTGTATATTTCTATGCTCAGTCACACATCTCACACACCACTTATAGTTGATCATTGTATAGGCTCACTAGAATAAACACTCACTCACATGTCACTCACTCATATGTATATATCCCCATGCTTTCCTATCATATGCTTAGCATAGTCTTTATGCTCCATGATAGATTTACTTTTCATGATACTTGTATATTCTCCCTTATGAGATTAGTACTCCCTTTACTTAGCATTCAAATGAAAAAAATATCTCCACATTATGCTAATTAAGACTCGTTTTTTGCACACTACATCACCAGAGCATGGAAATATTGACCAAAGTTTTATCCTGTACTGGGGGGGTCACTTTATGATGGGTGCCAACTTCATAATGGCATAGATAACCTAAGCGATGTGACTCTCACATTACATTGTCCTATTACCTTAAATATATATCGAACAATTCTCCAGACAGCGTACTGCTTGATCAAACTCACGATCGGAGGTATATAGCAGCGAACATTTTAACGTACGTTGAGTATATCGAATTCGCTCTCACACGTGCCATCCCCACGAGGTACATTGTGAGGCAATTCACATACACTCGGGTATATCAAATGGCTTCTCCACATGTACCGATGAATGATTGCCCTTATAGGCAAGATGTATATGATGGAAGTCAAGCCAAATGGGGAACCCTTACACTAACCCAATAAGTGCATAAACCTCATATGGAAGTCAACTATAGGGAACTCATAGTTAGGTTGCCGGTTACCATGAGAAACACTATTGAAATTCCTGATCGGCATATCGCTTAGATTTTCATGCTTTTCCACCTTTTTAAAATAGACCCTACCCATGAGCATAGAAATAAGTCAAATTGTGTCTTATACTTTTGAACCCTATCTTCTAAGGCCGGGTCTTGTCCCACATTTGTTCTGCATTTAGGAACACCTTATACAAGTGAAAACATAATAATAATAATAATAATAATAATAATAATAATAATAATAATAATAATAATAATAATAATAATAATAATAATAATAATAATAATAATGCTAAGATTCCTCTCCTTTTTCAAAAACCAAAAATACCAAAAACATCTTACTTCTCCTTTCCTCAAAAATACAAAAAATTGTTTCCCTCTTTCATTCAAAAATAAATTCGAATTGTTTTTCCTCTCAGGTCAATCACATACTTGACTTTGGCCTGGCTTCGTATTGGCTTCGATCTTTCACTAAATCGCCTTGAAGCTCCATTTCTTCTTATTCTACTTCGATCGAATTTAGGATCTACCCCCATAAGCTCTACATGGAAAACACCGACCAAGCGCTGAATTTTTATACAGATCTAATGGTCGTCTAAGCCCAACTCGGTGCCAAGATTGATAACCTTTCAATTGATGTCCATGAAATACAACGACGCCTAGCCCAGATTCTTAAAGAACTCAAGGCCTTTCTTTCTCATGCTATGGGTCCACCCAAGGCTCTAAAAAATGCGGGGAATGATCGAGGCATGAAGGCCAAGCCTTAAGACTTAGAAGCATTGGCGGGCCTTAGGCATGAAAAGGTGTGAAAAGGCATTTAGGCCTTCTTAATATATTTTAATATTTTTAACCATAACAAGGCTATTAAAATACTATATCATAAAAATATGTCTGAATATATGCAAATTAAAATACTATTTGATTATTTTGGATGAGATAACGGTCCGGTTAGTAAAAAAAATCTTTAAAAGGCGATATAGTTGCACTAAAGCATTGTTGTTTTTAGGAAAAAGTGTGCCCTAAGGGTTTTACCAAGAATAAGGCATAAAAGACTTAAGACGGGGCATTTATCCTAAGCCTTAAGCCTAGGCAGAGCCTAGGCGAGTTTTTTAGAATAGTGGGTGCACCAGCTCTCTAGCCTTTTTGGACCCCAGAAGAATATCAACATGACCCACGTGCCATACCTACAAATGGGATGCCACTATCTCAGAACCTGATTCCAAACCTCACTAAGTCAGGGGCTAATCTTCCTGTACCCATGGACCCCAAAGAAGAAGAATTGAACAAGGTAAAGGAAGACCTCAGGCTATTATCAAAGAAGTTAGACCAAGTCAAGATATCCATGAACTATATAGACTACACCTATATATCTCCTTATCCTAAATCCAAACAACCAGAGAAGTTCAAGATTCTAGACAATAAGAAGTTGGGGAACAGAGGGCCCCTAATTGTACACTTTAAAAGCTATCACCGAGCCATGACCCTTCTTGGTGCCTCAGAAGAGATAATGACCCAAATATTTCAGGAGACCTTGAAAGAAATCTCTCTTTGATGGATCTTGTCTCTTGAAGAATCGAGAATCCGTAGTTAGGAAGTTGTGGCCCACGAATTCATGTCTCAATAAAAGTACAATAAAGAGTTAGAAGTCATGCATTGAGGCCTAAAACCGCTCAAATAGAATCTAGGGAATCAGTCAATAACTTTATTGGAAGTTGGACAAAGAAATCTTCCGCTATGATTAATAGGTCCTCTGAGGAGTAACATGTTAGCATTGTGAAGAAGAATTTCCTGCCCCCTATCCTAGCATCTATGGGAGGAAAATACTACCCACATTTTTTAGCCCTCCTAAAGGCTGGTGTGGAGATCAAAGAAGGTTTCTCTGGCCATCCCGAGGGTTTTTCGAGGGTTTGGGTGTTATCTCCCTACATGCATACCTCATTCCGTCCCCTTTTTTTGGTGTGAGGGTGGGATTGCGTTCTTTCTCTGGGCACTTGGGAGTGATCAATGTGGGGGAGATATATATAGAGAGAGGGTATATATATCCTATTTTGCATAAAATAGGCAAACAAAAAATTACTTCCTCAAGAGAACGACATCAAGGACAAAACTGATGCTTGAGAAACCAAATAGTTAAAGGGTCCGGGGACTAAGTTACGGAATGGAAATGTGTTCATCACCGATCCCTCCCTTTTGGTCTCTCATGGGCATGTATTAATCTTCTATTATAAAATGTTGTGATGTTTGTGCTTATGTGCATAATATAAATGGAGGATGGAATCACTCGACTCGCACCATGGATAATGATAGAGCGAGGTCATCCTTATGAGTGTTCTCAAAATAGTAATTAAAAATATTGTATAAGTGTTTGTTGATTCACAAGTCATTATATAAGAATGATTGTGTTTATTGGACAAGACACAAGAAATCAAGTATGTATGTGTGTATATATATATATATATATATATATATATTATTATTAATATATGATAGGAACAAAGTAACAAATGTATGTGGGAGGACTCGAGTCCAGAGATTTACCCAAGACACTTACATTACCCGAGGGGACATCAAAGTCGACATAGTTGAAAGACAATGCAAGGTGGGGTTTAACCCACAAATCCAATCGGGGCCTTTGATTATATGTGTGTGTGTAGAAAAAGGTGTTTTAGTGTGAGGAAATAGGATGACAAATTCTCATTTAGAATTTACAAGTAAAACCTTTTTTTGTTTTTGTTTTGGTTAAAAAGTTCAAAATTGAGATATTTGATGTAATAAGGAAAAGTACTAAAGTGAAAATAAAGTAACAAATGCAAAAATAAGAGAATTTAAAGGCAGAGGGGAAGAATCAGACCTCCTTATGAAGAATTAAAGTGGATCTTGATTGTAGATGTGCTAATATCACGATGAGATGACGGTGGTTTGAGGATATGGGTGGTAATTTACTCAAAAGAGTACAAAAAGGATTGAAGGAATATTGAAAATGGGCACTTAAAGGGGACCAACTCTGAATTCGAGAGAATTCTCTCTGAATTAATGTGAGGGATGTTAAGGGGTGATTTTAAAACTGAGGTCATGGCATTTATTTATAGGGCTAAGGGGGTGCCAATAACCATGGTCCTAGACCTGCCTATCGACATAGAACCCTATACACATTATCAACATGCAGGGTCCTTGGGTTGCCATTTAGAAGTCTAAGGCAGGTTTTTTTTAAGAATGATCATAAAATGAAAATCTTTATTCAAAATTACACAGAGATGGACCGTTGGTGTATTCAGATCCTTATAAGAATCCATTGAGCCACTCCCAAGTTCGGGAGTTGGCCGAACTAAAATGATGCTTGGAAGTGCCCGTTGGTTAGTAAACAAAAAATTCCCAGAGGAAAATGAATTGTTTGTTTGAATTGCAAGGATGATTAATGCACGTATGGACCATTGTAATGGGTATTCAATTCTCTCTAATAACTCATTTGGGTTAGTTTGGCTAAAAGAGTTAACCTAGGTCAAACGGTGCCTAAAAGCGCTCGTTGACCCTTCGAAGTAAAATGGGCCATTCGGCTGTACCGTAAGGGTGATTCATACATGGGTAACACCATTGGAATGGATATTTAGATCCTTTCAATGATTCATTCATCTTCATTCAAGTTTAAGAGCTTTCAGTAGTCAAACGGAGACTGGGAGCGCCCGGTGGCCTCCAAATTAGTGTTTAGGGAAAAATGGATCGTTTGTCTGAACCATATGGTCGATTCATGCACGTGGTAGACCGTTGGAAAGGTAATTCAGAGACCTTTAAATATTCTTTATGATTTTTATCATATGAGAAAGTCACTCGGAGTCAAATATGGCAAAGGAGCGCTCGGTGGCTTTCAAATCAATTTTTAATAATAAAACGGACCATTCGATCGAATCGTAAGTCTAATTTGTGCACGGGGTGGACCGTTGGAAAGGATATTTAGAGACTTTTGAAGATTCATTGATCTTTCACTTATATAAGAAAGTTAACTAGAGTTAAACAAGGTTTGGGAACCTTTAGTGGCCTCTAGATCTGTACTCAGAGTATGACCTAGGGTTTGTGGTGAATGAGTGAGTGTTAGAGACCTAAGGGTTGCTTAGGGTGGTTCTAGGATGACGTGTTTACTCAGAGCCCCTAGATGGGGGATCTTAAAACAAGTGAAGGCCATTGAATGATAGAGACCAGATCGATATTAGAAAAGAGTATTTTCTGTCGATTATGTTTACTTGGAGGCTGGGATTAATCAATTGGGAGGGTGGAACTCAAGGATTAAGGTGACTGAATAAGCGGGTCAAAGATGTGTTAATATTGGTTCTAGGGGCTTGGGAGACTAATTTAGTAGATAGAGTTCGATGCTGGGGACATAAGGAGATGAGGATGACCGATTCAACAAGTTGAGGTTAACTTTAAAATTGTGTTGGGGATGACCATTCTGCAGGTCGAGGTCAATTCTAAGGACATTAAGATTGTAGCCATTAATTCATAGTGCCAAGGTTAATTCCAAGGACCTTATATTAGGAAGATAAATTCTGAGGGCTAAGGCCAATTCTGAGGACCTAAAGTTTTGGAAACTGATTCTGAGAGTCGAGGTCTATTCTGAGGACCTTAAGTTGTGACGATCAATTCTAAGGCTTAAGGTCAATGGTGAGGACATTAAGTTGGTAATGACCAAATATGAGGGTGGAGGTAATTTCTCTGGACCTTAAGTTTTGACGAAAAATTCTCAGGGTCGAGGCCAATTTTGAGGGCCTTAAGTTGTGATGACCAATTCTGAGGGTTGTGGTCAATTTTAAGGACCTTTGTGATGACCGATTTTGAGGGTCGAGGTCAATTATGAGGGACTTAAGTTGTGAGGACTAATTCTGAGGGCTGAGGTCAATTCTAAGGACCTTAAGTTGTAATAACCAATTTTGAGAGCCGAGGTCAATTTTGAGGATCATAAGTTGTGATGACCAATTCTGAGGTCGAGGTCAATTCTTAGGACCTTAAGTTGTGATGACCAATTCTGAGAGAAGAGGCTAATTCAGAGGACCTTAAGTTGTAGAGAATAATTCTAAAGGCCAAGGCCAATTCTGAGGACTATAGGTTGTGACGACCAATTCTGAAGGCCAAGGACAATTTTGAGGACCTTAAGTTGGACGACCAATTTTGAGGGACGAGGTCAATTTTTGGGACCTTAAGTTTGGACGACCAATTCTTAGGGCCAAGGTCAACTCCGAGGACCTGAAGTAGGACGTGGGGAATTACTCCCTAGGGAAATTTAAGTTTACATCCGTCTCCATTGGGGATTGTGTTATTTTGAGACTCTATTGGGGGGATGTATAGTTGGGGAATAGGATTGGATGGGGTGCATCATTGATTTTGGTTGTGTAATATATTGAGGATAGGCGTGTAAGATTAATCCTGCTGGGGATAATTCTGGGGATAAGAGCGTAAGAATAATTAGGTCGAGGATTTAGAGAGTCTGTAGAGGGTTTAATGAAAAAAATGATTTTCTTTAGGAAACTGAGGTTCCATATTTTTTGGGGATTTTTGGAAATTTTTGTGCAATTTTTTGGCATTTTTTTGTACAAAATGTAAAAGGGGTGACGATAGGAAATCTTTGGAGGGTGCCAATTGGCAAGGGCATGGAGTCGTGACTATCCTTATGATGAGGAAAAGATGGGTGTCGATCGGTACAGTCAGGGGGTTACCGATCGATAGGCCCCTCAACCTTATGTAAAAAAGGCGAATCCTCCCCATGTGTCACACCTTGAAGTGTTTGAATCTTGTACTTTCTCTCTCTAAAAATTGTTCCTTAGTCCTTTTTCTTTGATATTTCAAATGGATAGTTCTTCAAGCGAGGTGTACAATAATAAGTAGTTATCCATTAATGACTTAGCTGTAATACCTTGTAATTATATTGATATTTATTTAAGGGATTAATTAAATAAAATGGGAATTAATTGAGAATTAATCCGGATATAAATACTAACGAGATGTGAGTTGGTATTTTATTATGATGTGTATATATGGTAATATATGAATATTGAAAATATTAAAATTATCACGAGACTGAAATACGACAATTTGAGAAATTAAGTTGGGACGCGCGTGTCAGTCGCGTCAGGAATGTAATTATGTGAATTAAAAATTGAATTTTATTTTTCTCAGCCGAATGGTCATTTTTAGTGCGCCAACGAGTCGGAAGGGTCGAAATAGTCAGAAAACACTAGACGAGGGTTTAGTTTGGGTCCCGGGGCATTTTTGGGCCATACCGGCAACTTAAAAGGGTATTTTGGTAATTTTAAGAATATGGGAAGTAAAACCCACGAATTTTAAAGGTTTATTTTATATTATTTATGAACCCACTAGCCCATTATAAGCATTAGGTGAGTTTGAGGGCTATGAAAGTTATAGGACAGTTTGAAGAGATTCCAAAAGAAACTTCCAACCACCATCTTCAACCTTGGGAGAAAAATATGTAGAAAAAGAGGAGAAATCAAACTTCATTCACCAACATCAATTCGGAAGAACAATCTAAGGCAAGTGTTTGATTTCGTTATTTGCATTGAATATTTCCTCCATGTGTAGTGTAGAAAACTGTTTATATCTTGGAATTTTGATAAAGAACACCCAAATGGAATTATTGTGAATCTTGTGGTTTTGGGTAGGGATTTGCATGTAGAGTGATAAATGGACTATTTGGGTATACAAAACATAACTTTTGATGATCTGAAAATGGATTAATAAGGGGTCTTTAATTGCACTCAAACTCTAGGTTTATGTTCATAGGGTTTGGAATGAGAAATTGGGAATTTATGTAAATTGTATGTTAATTTGGAGTAATTAAACCCATAAAGATGTTAAGAAAAAACCTAAGAGGATTTAGAGTGGTTTAGAATCATTAAAATGTTATTGAGGTGACCTAAGTGTGGATTTAGAGAACAGAGGAATACAGAAAAACGAATTTAAGAATTTCTGGGCTGAATTTTCCATCTCGTTAGAAGACCTACCCAGGTCGTTCGAACGACCTCGTTCAAACGAACTTCTAACGAGATGACAGTATACCTTCTAACGAGTTGGTAGTTCATTCAAAGCCTATCTTTCGAATGACACTCGTTCGAACAACCTCGTTCGAACGAGATTTCTAACGAGTTGACAGAATGGCCTTTTAGGCCTGATTTTATTTCTAGTGACCAGTAGACTTATTTAAATGGTGAGATAAACTTCCCATATTAACTAGTGAGTGTAGTTATGAGATTTGGGATACATTGAAGAGTCAAACTTACTATCTTATAGAAAACCGGATGACATTTGTGGATTGGGAAGCAAGTACCAAATTACGACGTGAGAAGAGTTGATAACTTAAACACATATAAACCTGGGACTTGTGAGTTATTTAACACTAAAAGTTGGTATAAGAATGAGATGTATACCACTAATGAAATATTGTGATATCTATGATGTGCGAATGCTTAGTATATGTAGTTATCTGTGTATAACATACCTACCGTACTTGCCATCGTGGGAGGTCGGCGTTCGATCAGGGCTATCTAATCTTTGTGTGCCTACGGGGGGATTTAGATTAGTACCTCGAGGACATAGGTCAGAGAAGGACTTATTGTGAAGTTAATAAGTCTGCTAATCATGGGAGTGTAGGTATGTGCGTGACCCATGTGATGTGAACTATGTTCACCTCCATTGTTTGTGATTGTTGTTTAATGAAACGATTCCTCAGAGATTCGGAATACGTGGTCCTTATGTACGTGATGTACCGGGATTGGATAGCAGAGTATGTTTGCACCGTAGCTTAGTCTCGGTGTTCTAGTATTGTTTATTTATGATGAGAATAATATATTGTTTATTGAAATGAATTGTCATGAATAATTGTGAGTATAAATAATAGCAACGGTTTGTAAAGTGAAAATGGAAGATTTTTAATAATTTGTTGTACTTATATAGGAAACTGTGTAATAAGGTATAATACTCTATTAAATAGAAGATGTTGGGAATTGAATTGGATATCATATAGAAATGTTAGATTTCTTATCGGACTAGTTAAATATTGGAATAATTAGAAAAGGTACGAGTACGATAGGAGTGCACAATTAGTTGAGAGGTGAGGAACTCATGTGAGTGCACACACTAGCATGTACTTTATATTCAGTTTAATGATATTAAATACTTGAAAATTTTTAAACTATTTTCAAAATCGGGCTCTGACCCGTTTTCTTTCAAATCTATTTTTGTAAAACCTTTTAGGTGCCCATCCGTAAGGACACCATGCATAGGAGTTCTATTCAGGTAACGTGCTGTAGCTGCTGTGGAAGTTACAGTACCTTGACAGTAGACACCTCCATTTTCGATCTTGACTCCATTAGCAGATTTTCTCATTTGTTGGGCATGTCGCCCCATTCCTTTTAAAGACATCTTACTTTTTCTGTTATTTCAGACTTTGGGTTGTAATTAATTTAGTGATGCAGACTTGGTACTTATTTATTTCTGTATTCGGATTGTTATGAGGAGTATTCCTCCAGACTCATTATTATTTTATGGTTATTCTATTGTGACTATGTTGTGGTGGTTATGTTAGCATTTCATAATTCACTTATTGTGTTAATTGAATTTAATTAAAATTGTCAACTCACTTTTTAAATATTAGGTGGCTAGTAATTGTTAAAATGTTTTCGATAGTGATGCTATGAACTGAACCAACTTGGCATTTTGTATTAATTTAACAAAGGAGTAGCTACCCGGTATTTAATTAGTTGGGGTGTCACAGGTGGTATCAGAGCTTCAGGTTCTAGTGTACTTAGGATCTGTACGACTTGTTATGTTTCCGCTGAGATTTCTTTGATGTAGAGCCCTACATTATAGGACTATTGTATTCATTTGTGTATGTTTTGTTCTTCAGCTATTTTGCGATAATAACTGCGAACTTATAAGACTTTACTCTCATTTCAGATGCCTCCATGACGTGCGCAACGAGTTCCTAGGGATGCATAGACAGAGCCATAGCCTGCACCAGTTCAGGGCACTATGAATGTCGTCGAGGTTGCAGCTATTGTAGCCCAAACGGTAAATGCCTCCCTAGCCGTTGCACAAAAGGCACCACCCTAGGCACCGGTAGTCGTGCCAGTTCAGGCTCATGCATTCCCGTCTACATGGGAACGCGCCCGTGATGCATTTTAGAAAGCACACCCTCCGGAGTTTGCAGGTAGCTCCGATGTAGTGGTATCCAGTCAGTGGAGGAAGGACATTCAGAGGCACTTAAGGATGTACGAGTGCACAGATGTTCAGAAGCAGATACTGGCTACTTTCAAGGTAGTAGGATCTGCATTGCAGTGGTGGGAGTCCATTACCACCGCAGAGGAGAGGGACGCCCTTTCTATTCAGGAGTTCTGGGTGCGGTTCGACCGCAAATATTTTCCGTCAGCTGTTCACACTAAAATGAGGAGGAAATTGATGAACCTCAAGCAGGAGGGAAAGATAGTAGACGATTATGAGGCTGAGTTCACCAATCTCTTGAATATTTTTCCGGATGAAATTCCAACGAGGAGAAAAAAATTCAGAAGTTCATGGATGGATTGACTTGGAGGATCCGTCAACACTTGTTGGGGAATCTCTCGTTTTCCACTTATTCTGATGTGGTTAACGCTGCACTACTTCACTACCAAGATCATCGCTTCCACATGTCTGAGAGCAAGAGATCAGGAGAGTCCAGCCATCAGGGAAGGACCGGGGGAAATGGTTCCAGCGGGGCACAATCTGCTCAGGGACAGCACAGGCAGGGTGACCAGGGTTTCTAATAGGGGGATTAAAAGAGATTCAGATCTGGGGGTTTCAGAATTGGACAGGGAGGTTTCAGGCATGGCCATCAGGGTCAAAATGGCCATCAGGGCTAGTAGGGTCAGAATGGTCAACAGCTGCAGTTTCAGCATGTCCAGAGTAGGAATGGTAACGGCCATCAGGGCCGTGGATAGTAGGGACAGCGAGGGGGAAACTTCTCGGGGAAGTGCTTCGTTTGTGGCAAGAATGGCCATAAACGTCAGGATTGTCCTGATAGGGGCAGGGCCCCACAACAGCAGCAACAGGGTGCTCGACATGAGCCACAGAGGCTTATGCTTCCCGCCGCCCTCCCAGCACCGCCACAGATGGCAGCATTACCACCCATTCCAGCAGTCCCAGTTCAGTCAGGACAGCTTCAGTATGGGAGAGTGTATCAGCTCCAGCATACCACATTCCCACAGGATCCACCTGCTATTGAGGGTATGTTCTCTATTCAGGGGACTATGGGGTGTATTTTATTTGATACAGGGGCCACACATTGTTTCATTTCCATGAGATTTGCACGCACTATTGGGTTATTAGACACCGCCGAGAGCACGATTACTTTTGTAGATTCACCGTTAAGTAGGGGTTCAGTGATTTCCTTTATTTCTAGAGGTGTGGGGATAGATATCGGGAGATTTACATTACTCGTTGATATGTTAGTGTTAGAGATGACTGAGTATGATGAGATTGTTGGTATGGATTGGCTAGTTGCGTATCGAGCCATGATTGATTGTTTCAGTAGGAGTACTATCTTTGCCATTCTCGGGCAGGAGATGTTTTTAGTGGCGATGCCTCGCCCTGAGGGAGGATTGTCCACTCATTTGTACTATATAGAGGAAGAGACCTCTAAGAAAGTGGTGCTACCACTCGATTCGATTCCAGTTGTTAGGGAGTTTGCTGATGTATTTTAGGATATACTTCAATTACCCCTGAGTAGAGAGATATATTTTGTGATCGATTTGACGCTGGGCACCCAGCCAATTGCCCGCGTACCTTACCGTATGGCTCCAGCAGAGATGAGAGAGCTACGGGATCAGATAGAGCAGTTGTTAGGTCAGGGGTTTATCCGAAGGAGTACTTCGTCGTGGGGTGCCCCTGTGTTGTTCGTAAAGAAGAGGGATGTATCGTTGAGGTTGTGTGTAGATTATCGGGAGTTGAATAAATTCACGACACGGAATAAGTATCCGTTGCCCCTAATCGATGACTTATTCAAACAGTTGAGAGGAGATGGATTCTTCTCAAAGATTGATTTACGATCGGGATATCATCAGTTGCGTATCAGGGAACAGGACATCTCAAAGACGGATTTCTTGACAAGGTATCGTTCCTACGAGTTTCGAGTTATGCCTTTCGGCTTGACCAATGCTCCAGCCATGTTTATGGACTTGATGAATAGGGTGTTCAGAGAGTTCCTAGACCAGCTCATCATTGTCTTTATTGATGACATTCTGGTTTACTCCCAGACAGAAGAGGAGCACGCCGAGCATTTGAGACAGGTTTTGCAGACGCTACTTGAGAACGAGCTTTATGAAAAGTATGAGAAGTGTGGGTTTTGGCTGAAGGAGGTTCAGTTTTTGGGGCATATGATTTCAAACCGGGGGATATCTATTGATCCGGGGAAGGTATCCACGATAAGGGAGTGGGGACAACCCACGACACCAACTGAGATTTGTAGTTTCTTGATCCTAGCAGGATACTACACGAGGTTTATTTCGAATTTCTCAAAGATAGCGGGTCCTTTGACACATCTGACTCGCAAAGTTATGCCATTCATCTGGAGCGATGCCTGTTAGTTGACATTCGATGAGTTGAAGGACAAGTTGACCTCAATACCTGTGTTAGCATTGCTGAGATCGGGAGTTGAGTTTCTAGTCTAAACCGATGCGTCCTTACAAGGACTTAGAGGTGTACTATAGCAGTACAGTCAGACCATAGATTATGCTTCCCGCAAGATTAAGCCTCACGAGAATAATTACCCCACCCATGACTTGGAGTTAGTGGCAGTTATATTTGCCCTTCGGATTTGGAGACATTATCTCCTGGGGGAAAAGTTTCGGTTGTTCACGGACCACAAGTCTCAACAATACCACTTTACGCAGAAAGAGTTGAATATGCATCAATGACGGTGGCTTGAATTTGTGAAGGATTGTCAGTTTGATATATAATATCACCCAGGGAAGGCTAACGTGGTAGCAGACGCGTTGAGTCGTAGGCCAGTAAATTAAGTGGCCGAGGTGTGGAAAGCAAAGTGGAAGGAGTTGGGACACCAGGATGCAGTGTCCCGATCGTTCATGTCTGTGATGACTGTTACACCGCAGATTGTTATGAGAGTGATAAAGGCCCAGGCAAATGACTCGTTCTGTCAGGAGCAGATAGTTCGATTACTAGCAGAGGGAGCCGAGTCCTATATCGTTATCTCAGACGGAGGATTATGCTTCAATGGGAGACTGGTAGTTTCGAAAAGGGAGGAATTGCGACACGAGGTAATGGCAGAGTCGCACGGCTCATGGTTTGTGGTACACCCTAGTGGGGACAAAATGTACTAAGACATGAGACGTCAGTATTGGTGGAGCGGAATGAAGAGAGATATTATTGTGTTTGTTTCTAAATGCGCCACGTATCAGCTGGTAAAGGTGGATCATCAGAGACCGGTAGGACTTCTATAGCCATTAGAGGTTATAACGTGGATGTGGGAGAGAATATCCATGGACTTTATCACGGGGTTACCTACGTCACAAAGGGGTCACGACTCTATAGGGGTAATTATGGACCGGTTGACCAAAGTTTCTCATTTTCTACCCGTAAGGATAGACTACACTACGGGACAGTATGCCCAGATTTTCATTTCAGAAATAGTGAGACTTCACGGTGTGCCTCTAAATATCGTGTCTGACCAGGACAAGATTTTTATTTCACGATTTTTGGAGAGTTTCCAGGAGGCCATGGGTACGGAGTTGCGGTTGAGTACGGCTTATCACCCGCAGACTGATGGGAAAACCGAGCAGACAAATTGGATGTTGGAGGACATGTTGCGTATGTGCATCCTAGACTTTGGAGGTGGATGGGAGCAGTACCTTCCACTGGTGGAGTTTACTTATAATAACTCCTACTAGTTCACCATTTTCATAGCTCCATTTGAGGCGTTTTACGGTAGACCTTTTCGTTCCCCAGCATGTTGGTTAGAGGTGGGGGATAACAAACTCCTTGGGCCGAAGGTGATTCGGGATACTTAGGTAATTGATAGAGATGATACAGAGTCGCATTCGGGTAGCTCAGGACCGGCAGAAGAGCTATGCTGATGCCAAGAGGTTCTTCAGAGAATTCAAAGTGGGGGACCAGGTTTTACTCAGAGTATATCCTATGAAAGTGAATTATGCATTTTGGGAAGAAGGGGAAACTGGCACCGAGATATGTGGGGCCATTTCCTATCATCGAGCGGATTGGGCCAGTTATGTATAGACTTGGGTTACCGGAGCACTTGCATAAAATTCATGATGTGTTCCATATTTCCTCACTAAGGAAATATCTTAGGGATGATTTGGCCCATACTCACATATCTTTGGAGGACATCGATCTCCAGCCCGATAGTTCCTACGAGGAGGGCCCGATTGCTATTTTGGACCAAAGCGAGAGTAAACTGCGGTCAAAGATAGTACCGTTGGTACGTGTTTAGTGGCGGCATCATAATGTCGAGGAGTCCACATGGGAGCGCGAGGACGAGATGCACGAGCATTATCCAGAGTTGTTTTTACCAGGTATTCTTTAGTTCTGAATTTCGGGACGAAATTCTGTTATTAGGGGGAAGTATGTAATACCCCGTAATTTTATTGATATTTATTTAAGGGATTAATTAAATTAAATGTGAATTAATTGAGAATTAATACGGATATAAATACTAATGAGATGTGAGTTAGTATTTTATTATGATGTGTATATATGGTAATATATGAATATTGAAAAAAATTAAAATTGTCGCGAGACTGAAATACGATAATTTGGGAAATTTAGTTGGGATGCGCGTGTTAGTCGCGTCAGGATTGTAATTATTTGAATTAAAAAGTGAATTTTATTTTTATCAACCGAATGGTCATTTTGAGTGTGCCAACGAGTCCGGAAGGGTCAAAATAGTCAGAAAACACTAGCCGGGGGTTTAGTTTGGGTCCCGGGGCCTTTTTGAGCCATACCGGTAACTTAAAAGGGTATTTTGGTAATTTTAAAAATATGGGAATAAAAACCCACGAATTTTAGAGGTTTATTTTATATTATTTGTTAACCCACTAAGATCATTATCAGCATTAGGTGAGTTAGAGGGCTACGGGAGTTATAGGAGAGTTTGAAGAGATTCCAAAAGAAACCTCCAACCACCATCTTCAACCTTGGGAGGCAAATTTGTAGAAAAAGAGGAGAAATCAAACTTCATTAACCAACATCAATTCGGAAGAACAATCTAAGGCAAGTGTTTGATGTCGTTATTTGCATTGAATATTTCCTCTATGTGTAGTGTAGAAAACTGTTTATATCTTGGAAGTTTGATGAAGAACACCCAAATGGAATTATTGTGAATCTTATGGTTTTGGGTAGGGATTTACATGTAAAGTGATAAATGGACTATTTGGGTATACAAAACATAAATTTTGATGATCTGAAAACGGATTAATAAGGGGTCTTTAATTGCACTCAAACTCTAGGTTTATGTTCATAGGGTTTGGAATGAGAAATTGGGAATTTATGTAAATTGTATGTTAATTTGGAGTAATTGAACCCATAAAGATGTTAAGAAACGACCTAAGAGGATTTAGAGTGGTTTAGAATCATTAAAATGTTATTGAGGTGACTTAAGTGTGGATTTATAGAAGAGAGGAATACAGAAAAATGAATTTAAGAATTTCTGGGCTGAATCTTCCATCTCGTTAGAAGACCTGCCCAGGTCGCTCGAATGACCTCGTTCGAACGAACTTCTAACGAGATGATAGTATCCCTTCTAATGCGTTGGTAGTTCATTCGAAGCCTTTCGTTCGAATGACACTCGTTCGAACGACCTCGTTCGAATGAGATTTCTAACGAGTTGACAGAATGGCCTTTTAGGCCTGATTTTATTTCTAGTTACCAGTAGACTTATTTAAATGGTGAGATAAACTTCCCTTATTAACTAGTGAGTGTAGTTGTGAGATTTGGGATACATTGAAGAGTGAAACTTACTATCTTATAGAAAATCGGATGACATTTGTGGATTGGGAAGCAAGTACCTAATTATGACGTGAGAAGAGTTGATAACTTAAATACGTATAAACCGGGGACTTGTGAGTTGTTTAACACTAAAAGTTGGTATAAGAATGAGATGTATACCACTAATGAAATATTGTGATATCTAAGATGTGCGAATGCTTAGTATATGTATTTATCTGTGTATAACATACCTACCGTACTTTCTATCGTGGGAGGTCGGCGTTCAGTCAGGGCTATCTAATCTTTGTGTGCCTACGGGGGGATTTAGATTGGTACCTCGAGGACATAGGTCAAAGAAGGACTTATTGTGAAGTTAATAAGTCTGCTGATCATGGGAGCATAAGTATTGGCGTGACCCATGTGATGTGAACTATGTTCGCCTCCATTATTTGTGATTGTTGTTTAATGAAACGATTCCTGAGAGATTCAAAATACGTGGTCCTTATGTACGTGATGTACCGGGATTGGATAGCAGAGTATGTTTGCACCGCAGCTTAGTCTCGGGGTGCTAGTATTGTATATTTATGATGAGAATAATATACTGTTGATTGAAATGAATTGTCATGAATAATTGTGAGTATAAATAATAGCAACGGTTTGTAAAGTTAAAATGGAAGATTTTTAATAATTTGTCGTACTTATATAGGAAACTGTGTAATAAGGTAAAATACTCTATTAAATAGAAGATGTTGGGAATTGAATTGGATATCATATAGAAATGTTAGATTTCTTATCGGACTAGTTAAATATTGGAATAATTAGAATAGGTACGAGTACGATAGGAGTGCACAATTAGTTGAGAGGTGAGGAACTCATGTGAGTGCACACACTAGCATGTACTTTATATTCAGTTTAATGATATTAAACACTTGCAAATTTTTAAACTATTTTCACAATCGGGCTCTGACCCGTTTGCTTTCAAATCTATTTTTGTAAAACCTTTTAGGTGTCCAGCCGCAAGGACACCATGAATAGGAGTTCTATTCAGGTGGCGTGCTGTAGCTGCTGTGGAAGTTATAGGGCCTTGACAGTAGACGCCTCCATTTTCGATCTTGACTCCATTAGCAGATTTTCTCATTTGTTGGGCATGTCGCCCCATTCCTTTTAGAGACATCTTAATTTTTCAGTTATTTCAGACTTTGGGTTGTAATTAATTTAGTGATGTAGACTTGGTACTTATTTATTGCAGTATTCGGATTGTTATGAGGAGTATTCCTCCAGACTCATTATTATTTGATGGTTATTCCATTGTGACTATGTTGTGGTGGTTATGTTATCATTTCATAATTCACTTATTGTGTTAATCGAATTTAATTAAAATTGCCAACTCACTTTTTAAATATTAGGTGGCTAGTAATTGTTAAAACTTTTTCGACAGTGATGCTATGAAGTGAACCAACTTAGCATTTTGTATTAATTTAATAAAAGAGTAGCTACCCGGTATTTAATTAGTCGCGGTGTCACACTAGCTGGCAGTCTAGGGTGCCTCTTGCTTTGGGCAATGAAAATACCTTTTATTTGTTTGAGCCTTTAGCTAATGAGCATGTCTTACTACATGAGCTAGCATACCACCTTTCGCTTAGGGTGAGGAACCCTAGTGGCTACGTAAATACAACATCCTTTGGTATTCCATTTCATTTTTCGATTTCTTCTTTATTCTAATGAAAGGTTTTTCTTCATCTTCTTCTTCTTCTTCTTCTTCTTCTTCTTCTTCTTCTTCTTCTTTTGCACATTGACATTTCTTCTTCAATCATTCAGCCTCGATGGACGTTGGGCAGAAGGAGATTTAGTAGAAGCTCCCTGCTGTGGTGCATTGGATGGGTTCCTATGAGGTATTTGGACATTTGGCGTAGTCTTTGGATGAAACATAACATTTTATTACAGTTTTATGTGCTATGGGGGAGAAATGGTGGAACGCTACCCACATTTTCCATCATGGCTTTGGATAGAAGATAGTTACTAGCATAGACATTAAGTAGCTAATGGGGGTTAATTGTGAGCAGTTTCAGATAGTGGGGGATTGCACTCTGAGGGTGACACCTTAGGCAGAGCATGCACCTTTAGGGGATGTAGGTAAGATCATATCTGGGGATTCGATCCATATTTCTACTTTGAGAGAGAGACTCCTGAGGAGGAGGTGAATGTGAGCGATGGGTGGCAGGTGAGATAAATGACCCATCTATTTATATTGCTTATGTTGGGTGCCATTCTAGTGGATACTAGTGGAGACGTAATCCATATCTAGTTCTTAGCTTATTTGAGGATGATTTTCGATATCCAACTGTATGATTGGGGGAGCTTGACTTTGGCGTCCCTTTATTCTTCTTTGGATGCTTCAATCGTTGCTACAGTTAATCTTTATGTGGGCTACGTATCTTTTCGAGATAACTTTGGATTTATTTTCCTTGTTATGCATTTCCTTACATTCTTCTTTTTTCCATTTTTACTGATTCCTGTCTTTTGCAGATGGGTTTTATAATATGATCAGGTATAATTCAAGGTTAATAGACATGAAGAATGAGGTCTTGGGGGAATTCTGGTAGATGTTTCAGTGGCAAAAAACCAACAGGAGGTCTAATCAGTCTTTGTCATTGGCGGACGTGCGACGGGCTTTGAATGCCCCGACAAGCGATTAGGATGTATTTCTATCTATTCTGAGTCATTTTTTTGGCATTTTCATTCCTTGAGTAAATACTAATTCTCTGTTGGTGATTTTATGTGACTTTCTACCCCTAGGGGTGACTCTATGAGATACGGGAGTGATAGGCCTTCGTGCGCAGATCTGATGATTGATCGCGCATGAGTTTGGGTACGTCTTGTACCTAAGGGAGAGGGTGGTGAGACTAATTTTGGAGGAGGAGGTGGCAGCCCTATTATCGGTGCCCCCTATGTACATGAGGCTAGTGAAAGTGATGTCAGATCATGACCGAGCGAGAACAATGATCGGTAAGACCTATACGCACTCTACGGATACATCGACGAGGTTTTATTATCTGGATTTTATAACTAGCTAGTTGATGCCCACTCGTATCTATATTATGGAGAATATTATTCCATCCTCAACCACTTTAGTCATGGGTACTAGTGCACCGGTAGGATCGACCCACAGTGCAGGTGGTTGCACATCGATGATGGTGATGACGGTAGAGGAGGCTCTGATTATTCAGGTTACTCTCCCTTCTTATAATTTTTAATTGAGTAACGGGGAGTCCCTCAGCATGCCGCACCATCCTCATGCATTGGTGTCTGGATTGACGAGGCTTAAAGATGAGGCCTGCCGACGTAAGATATATTCCCTCTTTCCTGTCTTGTTTTATTGACTTTTTCTTGCTTCTTACTGATAAATATTCCCTTTTCTTGTTGCTTCTTTTCTTGCAGTATGTTCTGGTGACGACCCACTGGCTTCGGGATATCAAGAATTGTATGTCCTCTATGTTTGAGTATATATTGAGAAGTCAAATACTTTATGCTTTGTGACACCTACCACCTCAAATGAGTGTTCGGGTTCTGGGAGTTGAGGATCCACTTCTTGTTGCAGGAGAAAGCCCGTCCACCGTGGGGGTTGAGGGTTGGAGAGAGTGAGAGAGAGAGAGTTGAGGGTTCGGGAGAACTCCCATTTTTGGGGGTTTTCTTTCTATCTGGCAAAATGTAACCAAGTGAAGAAAAATATATATGAATAAATATGCATTTTCTTCTTTTGTACTTTTCTTGGTTTAGTGACTTATCCTATATGCACTTTTAGTTTTCTGCTCAGACTGTTTATTTTATGCAAAGATAGATATAAGTATGGAATTAATAATGAAAGGCAAAATTTTTACTGTTATTAAAAAATTGAGTAAAAGCAATTAAATCGGGGAAACGATTTTTGAGTATGAGTTTATTTTGATAATTAAAAATCCTTTTTTTCTTGGGAGAAAAAAATAATAAATAACTCGAGGTAATTTTTCAAAATGAGGAATTTTCTAAAATTGATTTTGATATAAGAGGAAAGATGGTATTTTTCAAAATAGAGGGCTTGTCGATCGTCATACCCCTTGACATGCCTATCGGCATGGGGGTTAAGGCAAATCATACCTAGGCCTTGATCGCACTTTCTTGCACATCAGAGTACTCTTGTAGGGTTGAAATTTAATCTAGTTTCCAAAGATGTTATCTTTTGCCAAGGTTTTTGGGTATAAAAGGAGGTGTGTGGGATGTGCTTTCTCCACCAATACCCACATTTCTCTTATTGCTTTATATAACCTGTTTCCAAATGGCTTCCGTGTTTGAAGGATTTTCTTCTTACCTTAATCGTCTGGTGTCCAGGTTCTTATAAAATGTCGATTATGATGTTTTTAGCTTTTTTGGATTTCTCTATGGCGTAATCGAGCCATAGACCAAAATCTATTAACAACAGTGGTACAATTCTGGCACCATGAGGACCATGTCATTTGTTTGGGTCAGTACGAGGTCTATCCCAATTATGAGGAGTTCTTCGCCATGTTGGGGGTCAACCCTAGTGTGGCTTCAGCAATGCATGATTTTTTCCATTCTCCCCGGGTGTTTCTGTCAAAGTTGCTTCACATTTCTCATTTGATGGCTCGACCGTTGTTTACTTGAGGGGGCATTTCTCTTCAGGCGGTTATGTATTCAATGCGCTTGAGGATTTTTGAGGATGCTGGATTTTCTGGAGCAGTTTCCTTATGCATTATTGCAGGCCTATTACTAGTAACAGGGGACTTAACAGCAAATCCCCAGGTCGCTGCAATAACGACGTGGAAATCTTACCGCCATAATTATCCAACGGTAGTTCTGGCTGAGACCCTAAATGGTCTGGATGCTTAGAAGGAGGGATGTTTTGACTTTCTGATGGGGAGACTAGTAATGTTGTTCATTTGTCTTGTAGAGATGTGAAAATGTAGACCCCCAATTTTAAATTTTACAAAATAAATTTCCTTTTTTTGTAAGTGTGGAATAACGATGGCTCAATAATTTTTAATCTCTTTTAAATTAAAATACAACTAATACTCAAAGTGAAATTAAATTAAACAAGAATTATATTTTTAACTTAAACATATTAACTCAACCCAAGTCATAGAAATTTGCCTAATAATTAATTAATTCATTTTTGCAAATTAGGCCACATTAAATTTTATCCAATAAAATTAATGACTTGAATTAAATTAAATTTTACCCAAACCAATTTAGCACCAAATTAACTATTCCAATTTTATCTTTTACCTAAGCATGCATCTTATGTGAATTGGCAAAATATAAAATAAATAAACCACTACGCCGTGATGTACGAGAAAAAATCCACAACGGGAAAAAAAACTCGAACGGCCCAAGCCAGAAATCCACTAAGTACGATTTTACAAGTATAAGACAAAAAGACTTACAAACACCCAACTTGAGTTCGTCCAAGCCCCTATGATCTTTATTTTACACACCTCTGCCTAGAGAATAACCACAGAGGTCCACCTCAGTCTCAGAATCCACCGATCGAACTTTTCAATCACCGCCACTGAATAAAGAGACTTTCTCCTAGTGGGTATGTCACAATAAACAATCTTCTTCTTTGTGGGATGTAGAAGAAAACCCAAACTTCTCTTCTTTGAGGTGTAGAGTAAAACCCGGTGCCAAACACTCCAAGCAAGGATATATATATATTGAAACTTAGAGTAAAGAATATGGGTGTAAACCAAAAGTCTTGTAGGATGATTTTCTTGGAAAACAAACCACTCAAAACATTAACCTTTTCATTGAAAAAATTAAAAATCTCAAAACTCTTTCAAGGAGATGGAAGGGTATGAAAAAGTTACTTAGAAAAGGTTGGTTCCCGCACTTTATAATTTTGTCAAAAAGTAGTGGGAAAAAGATAGTGGGAACATGAAGAAAACTGCAAAAAATTGCCCCAAAACCGTTCCCGCCAATGTCATTCGAACGACTTTTTCGTTAGAATGACTTTACTAATGAGGTTCCAGTGCGGAAAAAGAAATCTCAATAGAAGTCTCGTTCAAACGACCTGGCAATCTCATTCGAACGAGATGACAGTTGATTCGAACCAGATTCCTATTCGTTCGAGCTACTTTTCAGGAAAACCAATATTCATTTTAAGTCCAAAACGTTTTACGAAAAGTTCTAAAAATATTTTTTGAGTAAAACAAAGTCATTAAAACCATTTATAAAAAATTTATCAAATACACCTAATAAATTTCCAAGCTCTTATATATATATATATATATATATATATATATATATATATATATATAATGCAGTCATACCTTAGGAGCATTGGAACAATGTTGTTGACGTATAAACGAAGCACACTAAACCCGATAAAGGATGAAGATTTATAATCTTGGCATCTACGTCTTCAACTAACACGTCATAATATTGGATGTATACACTTGAACACTATCCTGTGACTCAAATGTTTTTGTCCGAAATTGAGCCAACACTACATTAAGACTCAATCGGAGACTTGTGTCTTTACAAATCTCCCCCTTTGGCTATTCGGGGACAAAAAACAACCAAAAATACTAAAGGGTCATCAAGATCTATTAGACTTAAATCCCACCCAAAATAAAATTACAAAGCTTAGCTTAACTCACAACCCAAGCATCAATATCTTCGTCGATGATGAAAGTTTCCATTTACAAGAATTCCTTCACACTTAAGCTAACTATAAAACGCATAGGGAATATCAAGAATATTACATGCATGTAAAATAAATACTCCCCCTAAATTAATTGTCCCTTTATATAACTATGATCAACTTAGAAAGACGTCTCCCCCTAAGATAAATCTCCCAAACTAAGATATGATTACAATAGGATTAGGTACCAGTCTCCCCCTATCATTCTCCCCCTTTTTGTTCAGGAATAGACAAAGGACAAAACTAATATAAACACGATGAAGCTTAGAGTGATAAGAACATGAAAGCGTATGGGCAACAAAATCGAAACTAATCCATACGAATAATAACGGATACCAATGAAGATGCAAAAAAATGATACAAATGTGATACATAAGATACTAAGCATGTGATATCAACAATAATATGCAACAAGATATATATCAATTATGAATTTGAAGCATAGATGAACAAGAAAGCGAGGCAAAGAAAAAAAATATCGTATATATGTAGACATAATGAATATCACTAACACACATGCACATATATAAAGGTATAGATACCACAAATAACACAAAATACAATAACCTTTTCACACTCGTATGGAAAAAATGTGTCATATGGAAACAAAAGTGTAGAGGTGTGAACTAGTAACAATTAAATTTAGACCCAAACACTTAAAAAATGTTCACGGAGTTCTCATTTGATTGCAAACTTAATCACATTTGAATATAACCTCATGTGACATTATAAATTGAACTCAATGAACAAACATACACAATGCATACAAGCCTAGAATTTTGATGATTCTACAAACAAATAGAGTTAAGACATTGAAATTACAACTAGGATAAACGGACATTGTGCAAACCAGTGATATACCATCCAAACTCCCTCAATTTAAGCATATTATTGTAATATTTTGAATGAATAAATCAACTAAACAAAATATGCCCTGTCAAATATTTTCTTTTTAATGCCATATTTTATTTTTAGGCCTTTGGACCACGTATTTCTTTTAGGTCCAAGCAAATGGTGGCTTACTCGCAAAGGATAATATTTCCTTTCGGATCCCTTCCCCGTGCACAAATACATATAATTTTTTTATCGCTCAATTCTGGCGTGCAACGGATTTTAACATGCAATAGTCCTCCTAGGTCACATAAAATGTAGATGACAATATTGGAAGGATAACACCTCACAAAGCTCAAATATGACATGTGAAGTTAAGATTTCAAGTGAGCTCGTGCATGTGTGAATAGAGGCATATAAAAATAGAATCCATTATATCAACACAAAATCCAATTACTCCATGTAAGCATGGTAAAGAACATTTTAAGGATTGAAAATCTAAACCAAAAGTTCTAGCCACATGGGAGTGAAAAAGAAGATATTTAAACACAAGTATATGCCACATAGAGTGTGTCAAACTAAAATACACATACAATTTTTTTTTTTTGAGTTTTTGAAATTTTTAATCCAAACAAACAAAAATATTTACTCCAAAAGACAAACAAAAATCATTTCTATTTTTCATTAAGCCTAAATTACACAAAAATGAAACACAAATGATAACCAAAAATCTTTTTGTATTTTTCATTTAATGCAAACTAAAACGAAAGAACTATAATACAAAAGATAAAACAACAATCATAATTCTGGCATGTGATAAAGCATGAAGTTTAGACTAGAATAATGATTAAGAAGCATGCAATTAGCATGATAATATAGCGCGAAGCACAAAAGCTAAAGTATGCAAATAACTAACATATTTAACCTTTAGATTTTGCAAGGGAGGAAGCATGTGAAAGTAAATGAGAATCAAAAGACTTATTTTGTAAAGCTACCAAGTCGGATTTCCTAACCCAAACTAATGACGAATGAAGATCTCAGGGTGTAGTAATGTTGGCTACCTCGGTTGCCTTATGTTGGGATTTTCTAAGACTTCGTTTAAGATCAAAACAAAATTTCTTAAGATGACCGTTTTGCCCACAATGTGAGCACCTAAAGACTCGGCGAAAAGACTTTCCTAAGGAATTATCTATAACATTGTTCCTAGATGATTCTCTGAAAATATTGGTTTTGGCTTTATGAGTTGATTCATTATAAGTATCGAAGCCTAAAGCAAAGGTGTCATTTTTAATTTGGACCGTTCCTAATATTTTATCTAATTTCTCCGAACGACACTCCAAATCAAACTTGACTTTACTAGAGTCTTTCAGTTTATTTTCTAAATCTACAATCTGAGACTGTAATAAAACATTGTGCTCTTCAAACGCGAGAAGCTCCTTTTTCATGGTTTCCATTAACCATTTAAGGTTATATCTCTCGCCTTCTATATCATCAAGATTCTCACGAAGAGCTCGCTCACATTTCCTTATGTCTTCCACTAAAACGCTCTCATTAATGACCTCAACACACTCTTTCAAACTAGCTTCTAACTTCAAATTTGCTATTTTTAATTTGATAGATTCTTCATATAATTCTTAAAATGCAAATTGAAGTTCACTCAGATCAACCTCATCATCATTTTCTCTCTCTTTTTAACTCTCACAGCCATCAAAAATAAGGGAATCATAAACTTTGACCTTGAAAGCGTCATGTGTTAAAATTTCATCAATAGAGGAGTGCTCACTATCACTCACATGACTAGCCATAAAAGCCACAAAGTTGGGCTTAGTGGGGGAATCGGGTCCCTCTTCCTTATCACTATCACTAAAGGTTTCATTATATGAAATAGGTTGCTTAACCTCTCACCTTATTTTAGTGGGGCATTCAAAAGCCCTATGGCCATACCCTTCGCAACCATAACACCTATTTGACTCGTCCCTATTTAAATTTTCTTTAAGAGTTTTAGGTATCTTTTCAGATTTGTCATGCTTATAATTTTCAAATTTCTTAAAATCATTTTTAAATTTATCTTTGTTAAATTTAAGAAATTTTCAAAACTTCCTAGCAAACATAGCCATATCTTCTGAGTCACTTTCACTTTCACTTTCTACTACTTGTTTTTCCTCCTTTCGGGCTTTCAAAACCACGCCCTTATCTATTTTTTTTTTCAATTTTAGAGGGAAACATGTCTAGTTCATAGGTTTGTAAATCCCCTATGAGCTCTTCTAATTTTATAGAGGCTAAAGTGGGTAAAGAATTTAACACCATCACCTTAGGAATAAATCTATTGGATTGGGACCTTAATACTACTCGGTTGTCGGGTATTTGCTCTCCTAAATTAAAAGATGAATTAACTATATCGGATAGTCTAGCATAAAATTCATCAAAAGTTTCTTTTTCATTCATTTTGATGGTTTCAAACTAAGTGGTGAGATTTTCGAGTTTCGAAGCCTTAACGACACTAGTTCCCTCATGAGTGAGTTATAAAATATCCCAAGCTTCTTTAGCAGTTTCACATGTCATAATGCGTCGGAATTCATCCAGTGTGACCACGCTAAATAAGGCATTTAAACCACGAAAATTAAAATTTCCATGTTTAAATTTATTATCACTCCATCTATCTGTGGGTTCGGAAACACGCTCATTGTCTACCAAATGTGTAGGTGGGGACCACCCATTAACGACTGACAACCAAACGCTCTCATCTAGAGACCTAAGTGCCGAATGCTTACGTGCTTTCTAATATGCATAATTAGAACCATTGCAAATATGAAATTTTAAAATGGGGAAAAATCCATTTTTAACAAAAAATTATTTAAAAAGACCTTAATGCAATAAATTATCGCTTCGGCTCTGATATAAATTTGAAAACGTAGACCCCCAATTTTAAATTTGACAAAATAAATTTCCTTTTCTTTTAAGTACGGAATAAAGGTGGCTCAACAAATTTTAATCTCTTTCAAATTAAAATGCAACTAATACTCAAAGTGAAATTAAATTAAACAAGAAATACATTTTTCACTCAAACATATTACCTCAACCCAAGTCCTAGAAATTTTCCTAACAATTAATTAATTCATTTTTGCAAATTAGGCCACACCAAATTTTATCCAATAAAATTAATGACTTCATTAAATTAACTTTTGCCCAAACCAATTTAGCACCAAATTAACTATTCCAATTTTATCTTTTACTTAATCATCCATCTAATCTGAATTGGCAAAAGATAAAATAAACAAACCACTATGCCGCAATGTACGAGGAAACACCCACAACGGGAAAAAAATCTTGGACGACCCTAACCTCAAATCCACTATGTACGGTTTTACAAGTACAAGACAAAAAGACTTACAAACACATTACTTGACTCCATACAACCTCTGACGCTCCTTCTTGTACACACGCCTGCCTAGTAAATAACCACGGAGGTCCACCCCGGTCACTGAATTCACCGATCGAACTTTTTGATCATCTCTACCCGAACAAAGGGCCTTTCTCCTAGTGGGTATGTCACAGCAAACAATCTTCTTCTTTTTGGGATGTAGATGCACACCCAAACTTCTCTTCTTTGAGGTGTAAAGTAAAACCCGGTGCCAAACACTCCAAGCACGTATATATATATATTGAAACTTGGAATAAACAATGTAGGTGTAAACCAAAAGTGTTTAAGGATGATTTTCTTGAAAAATAAAACACTCAAAACATGAACCTTTTCATTGAAAAAATTAAAACTCTTAAAACTATCTCTGGGAGATGGAAGGATATGAAAACTTTACTTAGAAAAGGTTGGTTCCCGCACTTGATAATTCTGTCAAAAAGTAGTGGCAACATGGATAAAACTTCAAAAAAACTTCCCAAAAACTGTCCCCGACAATGTCGTTTGAACAAATTTTTCATTTGAACGACTTTAATAACGAGGTTCCAGTGTGGAAAAAGCAATATCATTAGAAGTCTCGTTCGAACGACCAGACATTTGGTTTGAATTTCCTCAAGGGTTCGAGACGGGTTCTATGATCTCTTTGAGGGCATGATCTCCTTCCTGAACACCACGAACCTTGATTTTTTTGTTAAATGATCACTCTATCCAACGATGTTACCCAGTATATGATATATATCCTCCAGTCTCTTTTCATCCAAGAGTGATAATTCGTCCATGTGGCTCTGATTCCATTCTTCTTTGCCAAGTTTCTTTTGAGTAAGATGTAAAGGGAAGCTATTTCCTGCTCAACGAGTATAACTACTTCCATTCTGTACACTATAAAGCAATTGGTAGCCCTAGTATGAGTTCTTATTAAAGTTAGGTAGATCTAGAAGGCGTAAAGGATTCGGGCCGTCCAATTTATGCAATTATTACTCATGTTGTTGATTATGGCTTTGGGGTTATTATTGGAAGCTTTGACAACACCATTGGTTTGGGTTCATTAAGGAGAAGATTTGTGTCTCTAAATCCTGAACTCGTCGACTAGTTCTGTGACCTCAGCATCAAAATGGAGCCCATTATCTGACACTAACATAGGGGGAACTCTGTATCGGCAGATGATATTCTTTCTCATAAACATGGACACTTTCTTGGCATTTGGCACTGCGCATGACTCAGTTTTGAGCCATTTAGTAAAGTAATCAATGGCGACCAGGATGAATTCGTGACCGTTTGAAGCTTTGGGAGTTACCTTCCCTATGATGTCAATGCCCCTGGTGGAGAAGGGTGTAACACCTCGTATTTTTATGATATTAAATAATTATGAGATTAATTATTATTGTTGGATTAACTAAATTAAAAGGGTGAGAAATTATTTTTTTGTTAATTATTTCTGATTAAAATAATTATTAAATAGCATGCCAAGGGTTAATACTTATTGATGAAAATTATTAAATATTACTATATGGTTATGTTATATGAAATTATAGAATTTTATAAATTGTCGTGAATGAGAAATGTGATAGTTTGGTATATTGTGTCAGGACGGGCGTATGAGTCATGCCGGGACTAATTTAGTAGATTAAAGAACCAAATTATTTTTAAGTAACTCATATGATCATCTCGTGTGTGCTATTGTGTCCGTAAGGGTCGAGATACTCAGAATAGTGTACCCAAGGGTTTAGTTTGGGTCCCGGGGCAATTTTAGGCCTAACCGACGTCCCAGGAGAGGGTTTTGGTAAATTACATTTTTGAGGTTTAATTAATGACGAAAATTATATAATTAAAGATGAGTGTACGTGGGTTAAAGGGATTCAGTCAGTTTCTAAACCTGAGAGAGAGAGAGAGAGAGAGAGAGAGAGAGAGAGAGAGAGAGAGAGATAGAACTATAGAGGAAGAAGAAGAGCTCCATAGGTGTTCTTGGTGCAAGACTCAAGCCCTCACACCACAAATCCCACCAACGTGTAGATCGGAGAGTGATGAAAACAACCATACAAATTTTACCAACGGATCAGACCATTAAAATTGAGGCAAGTGTTTATTACTTTCTTTCTATTAGCAATAATTGTGAATATGTTAGCATAGGTATCAAATACATCATTTAGATTTGAATTGGTTGAATTTAGAGAATTTGATTTATAGACTAAAAGTTATCTTGATGAACAATTGAATCCCAATGTATGTAGAATAGAAATCCCAAAATTATATGTTGTGATTGAGAAACAAATCTGGGTCTTAATGGGTCTTAAATGGAAAGTTGAAGAACCATGGTTTTAATGGTTAAATTTGGGGATTTCATATTTAATTGATGTATTGTAAAAATTTGATGATTCTAGGTTGCTACAAATCATATACGCAGTATATGTTATCAATTAAGTTGTTGTTTTGGTGTTGGGTTTGAACAGTAGAGGTTTTATAACTGAAAACTGTAGAAGACGAACTAAAATAGATGAAAAAAAGTAACATGTCTGGTAGGGGAGAATTTTGCTCAATCTCGTTCGAACGAGATTGAGTCTGGTTCAAATGAGAATGCATGTCATTCAAACTACATCCATTCTGGTTTGAACGACAGGTTCAAAATCTAGAAAATCCCATTTTAGTTCAATTTTGATTTGCACAATTACTTTGAGTCAGGAAAGCTATCATTTGATGATTTTAGCATAGTGCATAATTGTTAGGGGATATTCGTAGAGTAATACCTTATATATTTTTTAAAAGTGAGTTAACCGTGGAAATTTCGAGAGAGAATAATTGAGATAATAATATTATAAGTATGATGCGACACAATTATTGCATTTTTTCACCCGTTAACATATGCGTTATTAGCCCCCTCGGGTATCTTAATCCCTATATTTATGCTCGTTAACCAGACAATCCTCGGATATCTATGTTAACATGCTTTGTAGGGGTTAATTGAGCTTTTGTAGGTATTTGGATGCTTAGTATGAAGTTCGCGTGGCCGTGAACGGTGCGCTATTCCGATTCATAACGAAGAAGTTACCGTGTTTCTTGCGGAGGAAATACAAGAAAGGAAAAGAGGAGAAGAGAAGAAGAAGAAGAAAAGAAGCAGGGGTTGCTGCTGCATTATTCTTCCCTGCTTGATCGATCGATCGACGTTTCTGGTTGATCGATCGACCTTTCAAGATTATCGAAATTTTCCCTTCATCGATCGATCGACCAAAGGGGTCGATCGATCGATCCCCTGTTTTTCTGCAGATATTTTCTTTTCTTTTCTTTCTTCTTTTCTTTTATTCTAACTTACTATATAAGCCAATTTTTGGTTTTGTAATAGGGATACCAGCCCTTATACGATTTTAGCTTAGTTTAGTTAGGGTTGGAGGGTTTTTTCTTGGTTCTTCTTAAATCTCTCTTGGATTGACACACTTATTGGTTGTAAGATTGACTATTCATCTTCCCTCTCCTTTAATCTAGTTGTATTTCATTCTTTCCTTGCTCTCTAGATAATTTCCATGCTTTCTAATTAGGTTTTCTTTCTTTAATTTATTGCTTTATCAGTTAATTAGTTTAATTTAGTTTAGTTCATTATGCGTCCCTAGATAAATAGGGTCGGGATTGGATTTCCGCCATTTTCGGGTTCGGACCTCGAAATTTAGGGTTTCGTGTAAAATTGCATTTAATTGAAACCTCGCGTATTAAAGTCGGATTATTATGCGTTTAACTTTCTTTGTCATGCAACGTTAGTGTTTATAGCGATTACCCGAATTTAATCCGCGTGTGACCATTTTTCAGTTAAATGTTTTATCTCGCAACTTTGGGTTAAATTCCTTCTTGCGTGATGTTTATGCTTAATTGAAAATGCTCGATTAAATTACTCTCGAGCCTTAATTCTAATTAGTAGTTGTTTCGATCCGTTTGGTGGAATGCGATCCCGATCCTCGCTTTACTTTATTTTAGTGTAACTTATTCTTTTCTTTTGTCACGATAGCCACCACATCACCTTTTCTTTTATTTATTTTACACCACTTTTATTCCTGAAGTAATTAAAACAATTAATGTCTAAAATTCAATCACTCCCTGTGGATTTACGATACTCGACTTACCGCTGTGCTTGCTTGTCAAGTGTAGTTGTAGCTTAGGTTTTCTTTTGTATCGCGGCGGCGAAACACACGACGATTGTGCACTTACATGAGCACACTTTTTTTGCCGCATCACAAAATGGTGTCGTTGCCGGGGAGTGTGTTTTAGATTGTAATTGTTTTATTATTTCGTAGTATTTTTCCTTTTGTATTTGTATTCTTTGTTTTAACCTTTTTTGCAGGATAGCATATTTGATCGCTAAGAAACTTTGATTCGCGGTTGCTCACTTTATCACTTGGATTCTCCATCTGCAAACAACGAGGTAATCATGTCCTACTATTATAGTTATTACGGTTATTCTAATGATTCATACTTTGGGGATAGTTTTCAAGTTTTCCATTTTCAAGATTTTTTTGAAAATGAAAGACTTGAAAACATTTATCGGAATGAAAATCGTTATTGGGAGCTTGAGTTGGATTCATTATTCGAATCCAATGAGGATTCTTATTTCATTACTTTCGAAGACGAGTTTCAACCAAATGAGGAGTCCGAGGCTCTTGAGCCGAGGAAGCCTACTTTGGAAGAAAGTTTGCTTCTTTACTCCCAAGGTTTGGAAAGCCTAAATGATGCTGGAACGAGACTTGGTGCACTTTGCGATGAGATGAATTCTTATGCACAAAACAACGAGGAGGTGGAAACTTGTGTTTCACCTCAATATTTCAGAGAATTTCTCATCGAATGTGAATCTTTCTCCTCTGAAATTCAATCTCCTTCCGATGATGAGACGATTGAGATTTAATTTGTTTCATCACCATATTCGTTTTCCGTCATCGAACCATTAGAATTACCGGTTGATTCCTGTGAGTCGGTAGAAATTAAAACTTCTACACTTTTTGCCGACGAGGACTCCTTACCGCACTTGTTTTCGATGGATGTTATCCTCATGTGTGCACCATCTCCCATTCCATTTGAAAAACCTTTGGGTGGATGAATTAACTTTTCTTGGACCTCTAGTGTACCTTTCCCCCTTGTTATCCAAATCCCCCATCGTCTGCCCAAAATTTCAAATTGGCGATGGTTCACTTTTTTCACCACCCACATGCCTTCTGTTTTTCAAACGGAATTCATATCTTTCGGGAGGCATGTTCGCTTTGGAGGGTCCACCGTTGATCTTTCAAAGTCAAATCCCTTTTTGGGTGGACCCTCAACTATTTAGACTTCTAGTGTATAGTTAGTGTGAAGCCTAAATAGTAGGTTGTAAATAGTTAGCTTTTAATTTTCTTTCTTTCCTTTTTTTTCTTTCCTTTTTAATTTAGTCTAGTGTAATTAGCAAACTTTTTTTTATTTGTTTTTGCTATGCTCGGTACTAACTTGTTTTGTAGATTCCTTTGGACTCGCGCTTATGGAGATCGCTCCAATTTTGGGTAATATCGTTCTTTTCCTCTCTTTGTGTTTTGTTCTTAATGCGCATTGAGGACAATGCAACATTTAAGTTAGGGGGTGTAGGATATTCTATCCATTTCATGTGTATTCCATGGATTTGCTCACATTTAGTTACTAAGTATGCCTTTTTGTTAAAAATTTAAAAATTTGCAAAAATATTTTCTTTGTTTTTTCTCCTTTGTTGGGCATTTTGCCTTGTTTTCGATGATAAATTTCAATAATTTCCTGATCCAATAGACAACACAATGATGCATGTTCTCGATTTTAGAAGTTATTAGACTTTAGTCCTCAAATCATTGATATTGTGAATAACTTCATGAATTAAACTTTATCCCATGAGCATATGCATTTTCCTTGTTATATTGATTTGGTTTAAGATTTTTATAACTCGGTAATCTTTTATTGCATTGTATATACTTACACCGAGTAATCTTTGTACCTTTCGTCGTTTGTGAGTGTTATACACTATTCTTTTCTCATTGAAAACGTTGAATTCGTTGGTAATCTCACTATTCTTTCATTTGACCGTTCATTAATTGAGTTTATACTTGAAATGTGTTACTTGATCATGATTTTCATATATTGTTTTGACTTGAGAATTGCGTAAACTTTGTGAAATTATCATAGGCCCTCTTTGTTATATCACCCATATTGACCTTGACCTCACCCTTATATGTTTTCCCTAGTTAACCCCTTTGAGCCTAAATACTAGCCTTTCGTTTCATAACCCCATTCCCATAACCAACTCCAAATTGGAGTTTTTAGCCCATACATACACTTTCCATACCTTTTTTTGGAATGTTACATGGGATTGAATGTTGTTGTTATGATGTCGGTTGCAATTTAGGCATATGATAGTTTGATAAGCAAAGAAAAGAAAGTAGTGAAAAAGTGAAGAAAAAGAGAAAGCAAAAAGCAAAAGAAAACAAAAGAGAAAATGAGAAAAAGAAGAAAAGAAAAAGAAAGAGAAGTTTGTATATGTTGTATATAGTTCAATAAGCTTTGATTACTCTCCCCGATGATATATCTAATGCCTTTTTGGAACTTATTTTTCGATTTTGATATTGCCCATTTTTTACATTATTCCGAGTTTCATCCCCAAACACTTTGAATCCGTATATACATCCCTTTCATTTCGTAACCTAACCTAGCCTACATTACAACCCTATTACAAGTCCTATGTGATCTTAAGTAGATGTAATTCAAATGTTTAAATAGTTTTGATAATCTGTGAAAATGCATTTCGCCTCTTTTAGTGTGCGGTATCCTTTCATTGAGATTACAGTTTTTCATTTTATATATAGCGTTCTTCTTTTGTGACATGTGTGCGGCCTAGTTTCCATTTACATTTACTCTTTATGCCCACATGTCCCGTGTATTACCTCCCATTCCGAGTGATTTCATTTGTTGAGCGTAATGCCCGTGAGGATTGAATACATGCTTGCTTTATGTTTATCCGGTTTATATAAGTTTTTACCAAATCATACTTTGCATATGCTCATCCCCCTCCCACTTTTAAAGTTTCAATTCTATGAGGTGCATTCAACTTGTTAATAACAACGGACTTTAGCTTGAATTCGTTCAATATGCTAATAACATGTTTGAAATCTTTTTCGTTGTTGTTGAGTTTGTCGCATGTTGGGTTGGGCATATTTTGAGGAAACTTTATGATGTTTGTGGGTTCCATCCCTGAAAACCCTCACGAGACGACACTCGTCCACTAGGGTAACCTAGGGGTTTAACGGCTTATTGCATATGCTAAATGCAATCGTTCGCCCGCGAAAGTCGCCTTATTTTTTTATTGCTTTTATACCATATTTTTTTTCTTCTCCTGCTTTTGGTTTTCTTGTAGTTCTTGTTGTTTCCTATTTCATTGCTAGGGACTAGCAATGTGTAAGTTAGGGGGTGTGATGCGACACAATTATTGCATTTTTTTCACCCGTTAACATACGCGTTATTAGCCCCCTCGGGTATCTTAATCCTTATATTTATGCTCGTTAACCAGACAACCCTCGGATTTCTATGTTAACATGTTTTACATGGGTTAATTGAGCTTTTGTAGGTATTTGGATGCTTAGTATGAAGTTCGGATGCATTCCGGCGAAGTTCCGTACACAATCGCACTTTCGAGGGCATTTTAGTCTTTTCACATCTTGGGTACCTGGCCTAACATCTCATGGAAGTTGTAGCCCTCCTCGCTAGCTTCGCGTGGCCATGAACGGTGCGCTATTCCGATTCATAACGAAGAAGTTACGGCATTTCTTGCGGAGGAAATATAAGAAAGCAAAAGAGGAGAAGAAAAGAAGAAGAAAAGAAGCAGGGGCTGCTGCTGCATTATTCTGCCCTGCTTGATCGATCGACCTTTTAGGATTGTCAAAATTTTCCCTTGATCGATCGATCGACCAAAGGGGTCGATCGATCGATCCCCTGTTTTTCTGCAGATATTTTCTTTTCTTTTCTTTCTTCTTTTCTTTTATTCTAACTTACTATATAAGCCAATTTTTGGTTTTGTAATAGGGAGACCAGCCCTTATACGATGTTAGCTTAGTTTAGTGAGGTTTGGATGGTTTTTGCTTGGTTCTTCTTCAATCTCTCTTGGATTGACACACTTATTGGTTGTAAGATTGACTATTCATCTTCCCTCTCCTTTAATCTAGTTGTATTTCATTCTTTTCTTGGTTTTTAGATAATTTCCGTGCTTTCTAATTAGGTTTTTTTTCTTTAATTTATTTCTTTCTTAGTTAATTTGTTTAATTTAGTTTAGTTCATTATGCGTCCCTAGATAAATAGGGTCGGGATTGCATTTCCGTCATTTTCGGGTTCGGACCTCGAAATTTAGGGTTTCGTGTAAAATTGCATTTAATTGAAACCTCGCGTATTAAAGTCGGATTATTATGCGTTTAACTTTCTTTGTCATGCAACGTTAGTGTTTATAGCGATTATTCGAATTTAATCCGCGTGTGACCATTTTTCAGTTAAATGTTTTATCTCGCAACTTTGGGTTAAATTCTTTCTTGCGTGATGTTTATGCTTAATTGAAAATGCTCGATTAAATTGCTCTCGAGCCTTAATTCTAATTAGTAGTTGTTTCGATCCGTTTGGTGGAATGCGATCCCGAACCTCGCTTTACTTTATTTTAGCATAACTTATTCTTTTCTTTTGTCACGACAACCACCACATCACCTTTTCTTTTATTTATTTTACACCACTTTTATTCCTAAAGTAATTAAAACAATTAAAGTCTAAAATTCAATCACTCCCTGTGGATTTACGATACCCGACTTACCGCTGTGCTTGCTTGTCAAGTGTAGTTGTAGCTTAGGTTTTCTTTTGTATCGCGGCGGCGAAACACACGTAGATTGTGCACTTACACGCGCACACTTTTTCCGCCGCATCAAAGTAGTAATGAGAGAATACTGCGTATGGAAAATACATGAATGGGTTGGGTGAATACCTTGGTTTTTAATAGGATGTGAGAATGCCTATTATATGATTGTATTTGTGTGTATAGGATAACTACGCTACTTGCTATAGGGAGGAGGTTTCACGCAGTGGACAGTTTTATCCTGGGTGACCCAATGGGGATATTTGACTTGTACCCATAGCATATGAACTTGGATATGTGCTATCTAAGACGTAGGTTAGTTTCGACGACTGAATGGGAGCGTAGGTATATGCGAGACCTATTTGGCTGGTGAGTATGCTCACCTCCAAAATTTGTGTTATGAGATTTATGGTTCGTGAGAGATGTCGAACCAATTGTCCATATGCTGCGAGGGATGCACCAAGTCATGATAGCAGAGTATGCATTTGTGCCGAGTGATCTTAACCTAAGGGTGCAGTATATATATATATATATATATATATGTGTGTGTGTGTGTGTGTGTGTGTGTGTGTGAGGAGGGATGTTGTGACTATATGTATGTACGTGCTTGTGGATATTTCTACTTTGTGAAACTAGTAGAGACAATAATAATAATAATAAATGCTTTGCGCCAAGTGGTCATAACCAAAGGGTGCATGATTAGCATATATATAGGGATGTTGTGGCTATATATATATGAATATACTTGGAGAAAATTCAATTGTGTGAAATTAGTAGATATAATAATGAGAAATAGAGTGATTTCAGTGAATAAAAGTTCACCAATTCGAACGGGGAATATAATGGAATTTAGTTACGGGGGATAAACTATTTTAATAACGTACTGTATGGGAAATACGGGAAACTCCTTCGAGATATAGTTAGAAGTATAAGATTATGGCCTAGCTAGGAGTGATATAGATAACTAGGTTGGGTTAGATGTATGTTAGGCATGCATAATAATGGAGAGCTGAGAATATCACGTGAGAGTTTGAAACTAACATGCACATAATACGTCTGCAATTCAGTTTTAAATACTTTCTAAAACAAATATTTTTACAACTCGGGCTCTGAATCGTTCCTTGTTATTCTCCTCTCTTTTGCTATATATATATATATATATATATATATAAATCAGGTGCCCAGCCACAGGTTTACCAGGCTTAGACTCATGGATCGCTTTTTAGACGCATCTATTATTTCTTTCAGTTCTATTCAGATATTTCATTTAGGGCATGTGTTGCCCATTCTCAGTCATTTTATCTTAGAGGCTGTATTCATTTTACTTTTATTGATCTTTTCAATTAACTTGAGTACTATTACGATCTATTGGTTTGAGACTTTGAACTAGAATGTTTTTCCTGTCTTATTTATTTCAATAATTGATATATGTCCAGTATTTATTATGTTCATATAGAATGCATGTAGCTTATGTCGTAAAGGATGGTAATTTATTAATGAATTATTTTATTGTAATTAAAATTAAATGTTTTAACACTTGGCTTAATTATTTATTAGGTGATAAATAAAATAAAATTATTTTCGACAGTGATTCTAATAATGAACCAACCGGGAGCTTCGATTTAATTTAATAAAGGACTGATCACCCGATAATTAATTAGGCAGGGTATCACAAAGGGCCATGGAGAGGCCATGTTGTATAGTTCTCAGGGAGGAAGATGTTAGACATTAGAAAATTGTTGACATTTGAGGCATCTTCGGACATAGGCTGTGAAATCTTGAACCATGGTGGTCCAATAGTATCCTTGACGGATGACCTTTTTGGTAAGCATGTGACCATTCATGTGGATCCCGCATACCCCACTGTGGATCTTATACATTATTTTGTCAATATCGGTGTATATGGGTCCCATAAAAGTTTCTCTTAAATAATGCATTATCACAGATGATATATTAGACACTCAGTTTACGAAGGGTCACACTGTCTTTCTTATCGGTGTCTTGGGGATACCTTCCATGTTTGAGGTGGTGCCAAATTTCATAATACATTAACTTGGTCATATCGAAACCATCTTTGTTAATGAGTTCATGTTTGTTAGTATTGAACGTGGTAGTAGTGAGAAGGCTTAGGTTATTATTGAACCAATCTTACTCTTTCAAGCATGTAGACCATGGAGGCTAAGGCATCCTCTAGGTTATTCTTCGCGTAAGGCAAGTAGTTTAAGGTGACATATTTAAACTAGGAAGCTAACTCTTCTAGGTGATCATGGAAGTGTAAGACCTTATCATCTTTGACTACGCATTTTTTATGGATTTGGCCGACGATGAGGGCAGATTCTTCATTGACGTCTTGGTGCCGAACTCCTTTCTTGACTGAGATCTTGAAGCTTAAAGTTCATGCCTCCTAATCGGTCACGTGGTTGGTTCAAGGGAAGTCTTGTTTAATGGAAATGGAGGTGTGAGAGTCATCATGGGAGATTAGGATTTTCCCAATGTTGTATTCTTTTGTTGGAAGCTCCGTCAAATGACATTTTCCATTTGAGGTCATCCTAAGAAGTGCAGAGAATATTTTTATATGGGAATTCAAATACCCAAACATCAGCTTCTTCTATGGGGAAAATAGCGTGGTAGTCGGGAGATGGCTCTCCTTTTTATAGCTCTTTGTGGGACGTACACAATAGCGAACTCGGCTAGCAACGTTAACCGAAGGGACAATCGGCTGGGCAGTGGAGGTTTTCTAGCATGTTCTTGATGGGATCCATATGAGATACTAGTCTAATTGGGAAGGCAAGCATGTAGTGTCATAAATTTTGTGTGACTCGGACTAGGGTAACACATGCTTTCTTCAAAGCAGTGCATTTGACTTAGTACTCGACTAATTTTTAATTGTCATAATAAATGGTTATTTCTTACGGTACTCTTCAATGTATTTGTGACAGTTAAGTATATGAGTAGTGGGAGACATGGATGTGGAGGCATAATAATTGGAGGTCGGGTAAGGTATCGCTTGATTTAGTCAAAGTCTTCTTAGTAGGCCTCATTCCAAACTTTAGCTGAATCCTTATGGAGAAGTTTGAAACTGTGTTCGACGATAGAAGTCAGTAGGCTAATAAATCGATCGATGTACTATAGTTTACCCGGGAATCCATAGACATTCATATCCATTCATGGAAATGTCATCTCAAGTATGTCTTTTATCTTGTTAAGGTTTTCTTTGATTCCCTTCTCACTGACCATGAATCCCAAGAGTTTTCCTTTTGTGAAGCTAAAAACATATTTCAGGGGGTTTAGACACATTTGGCATTTTCGTAGTCGCTCAAAAAACTTTCAAAGGAAAGGAATATGACCGTCCCGAGTCTTAAAAGTTAATGATCATGTCTTCTATGTATACTTTGACCTCCTTGTGAATAAGGTCATGCAGGCTGATAGTGGCAACCCTTTGGTAGGTAACCCCGTCATTCTTATGTCCGAATGGCATGATAGTGTAGTAGAAAGTTCCCCATGGGGTGATGAAGGAGTTTTTCTCCTGATGGTCAGGGTGCATCTTGATATGGGTGTATCCAAAAAATTCATAGACAATTGAATTGAGGGCATAAGTAGTCGTCTTTTCCATGATTATATCAATGTTAGGTATCGAGTAATCTTCCTTTAGGGATGATTTATTCAAATCATGATAATCGACATACATACAGACTTTTCCTCTTGACTTCTGCATGGGGACGATATTGGCGAGTCATGTAGGATATTCGACTATGCGAATGAAATCAACGTTTAATTACTTACCACTTCCTCTTTGACTTTAAGTGACCATTTAATGCGGGCCTTCCTTATCTTCTATTTGACCGGTTTATATTCTGGAATTATTGGGATATCATGCTGAGTTATTTTTGGGTCAATGTCCGACATGTCATTATAGGATCATGTGTAGACATCCATGAATTCTTTCACCATCTCTTCAAATTACACACACTCATGTTTGTTAAGGTTGGACCTTATACTAATCTCGCGTTGATGGCTATTGGAGCCGAGATTAATACCAACAGTCTTATCATCATTAAATTGAATGCATTTATGTTATTTATTATTCTCCTAATAAAGATCAATTAAGAATTATTTATTTGTAAAATCAACATCATCATCATCAAAGGTTTGATTCGAATCAAGACAATTAATATAAGGCACAATAGGATACCCAAAATCCTCATTTATTTCTTTTTTTTAAAAAACATCATTAAAAAACTCATCAAAAGAGGTATTAGTTACATTGATATAAAAAAGGAACAACAACTTCAGATGAAGAGACTTCGATAGGGTAGACAGTATGGTCAGGTTAAATCTGGGCAAGTTGGATAGGCATGACATTCTAGTTGAGGCAAGGAATGGTAGCAACTCTGATTTGAGTAGATGGGTTTGATGGTGCGGTATCTGAGTGGATCATACGGAGATTGAGACCTAGTGTCTACAGGTTAAATGAGTCCAAGAAATAAATTTCCTCGGAATCCTCGATAATCGTCATGACTTTCTCGATGAGTGGTTGCACTTTATGTTTCCAATATTTGGCCCAAGAGTTTCTGTCTTAAAAGAAGATTTCCATCCCCTCTTTATCTTTTTGTCGACATAGTCATACCATGGTTCAGGGAAGCCAAAGAAAAGGAGGTCTTCACTTTTCTTGATAAACCTTTCGTTCAAAGAGATCTCCTGAAATAATCATTTCTTCCTCTAGAATTATTTTTGATTATGGTCGTTGGAGTGATTTGTGTTCTTATGATGAAGGATGGTAACCCAGTCCACATGGGGGAAAGGCCTCCTTCAGGACTATGCGCTTAAGAAACCCTTACTGGAGGTTCACTACCCCATTATGGGTATGAAGTGCATGTTCTTGAATATCTAAATCACATTGACATTGCCACACAGGTTGTGTTCTGGGAAGACTCGGTATTTAAAATTTTCTCCTGCTAGACGGGGAAGTGGATAAACTATAAAGCTAGATATAATTATGTCATTTATACCATATTATATTTCCAATATCGTGTTATTAGTGTTGGAATGGTCTTCACTTTCATTATCACCCAAAATGGTGATAACCTGGCCTTTGGTGAAGAATTTCAATTTTTGATGAAGAGAATAAGAATACTCTCAGATGTTATGGACCTATGGATGGATAAGGAGTAGATTGAAACATGCAGGTATGTCAATGATTTGGAACTCAGTGATAGGATTAATAGGTCTAACCCTTACTGCGAGTTTTATGGACCCCATTACCTTTCAATGAGCATTGTTGTGAGCACTCACGGTGGTGAAAGTGGGAGTGAGATCATTAACTTTCAATCCCAAACAATTGAAGGTTCTGAGAGGGTAAACATTGAGTGAATAGCCATTGTCAACAAGTGAGAGTGAGACTATCTTTCCTAAGACGTCACGGAGATATTGAGGGCATAGTTGTGGTCAGGGCTAATCTTCGGTATCTCTTCTTCAAAAAAGGAGAGGACTTTGGGAGAATTCGAGAACCCAACCATATTTATGACTGCTTCGAGAGTGGTAGAAGGCGGGACTATAGGCCCGATGAGGATCTTTATAAGAGAATTCTAGTGCACCAAGGAGGACATGAAAAACCCCTATAGGGAAATATTGGCTTGAGTTTTCTTGAGTGGGTCAAGGACTTTAATTTCTTTGATGGTAATTTCTTGCATGGGAAGTTCTTTGGAAAATCCCTTCCTTTATGTGTCTCGGTCACACGAAGAATTGAATCTTTACAGTGTTTCCCTGACCTGGTTATGTGATTTAGTAAGGCATGGAAGAATAAGAACCCCGTGTCTTCATCTTCTTCTAGTTAAATGGCTACCTTGTTTATTTTCCCTAACATATCTTTGAAGGATATTATTCCATATAATCTTATTACTATACTAGTTTCTTCCCAACTGGGTTTTTCATTTGAACTGTCAAAGTCATCCCCCTATCCAGTAGTGACTATATCCTCTTGACAAGAGAAATCAATACATTCAACAACTTCTACAACTTTATCCTAAAACTCTTCCCTCTCAGCAGGGAGGTGCAGGAGTGAAGAGGCCAACCTTCCTTGAAGCTTCAAAGTGGTGAGTATTTCATCAATGCTATAAATTTCACTTGTCCATCAAAATGCATCGGCCATTATCTATACCACATAATTTAGACTAACTTCTTCAACAAGTACCACCCATTCATCTGATTCCTGATCCCATTTCTGGGCTTCCATGAACAACCCACTAAATTTGTGACAATCAACAGTCATTTGGGTGGGAAATTGCATCCTAAACTCCAATATTTGGTTGAATATAGCTGGTAAATCCATATTTTTCCCATCAGATCGGGTATGCGCGATAATGAAATCCCTTGTAAGGAGTGACAAATCTTTGTCGTTGAAGCAAGTAGGGAGTAGGAGAAAATATGGGCGAACCTTAAGTTGTTTAGGTGAGGTTATGGGTATGATGTATGATTTGCTAGGCACGATTTGGAAATATTAATCAAATTTTAGGTCGCTCTCTAAAAAGATGGCATTTTTATGAGCTGGAAGTGAGTTATGAGTGGAATTGGGTTTAGGATGGGCCGGTGTGGTGATGAAACCCGGATCTATTAAACCTTATATCAAATTTCAAAAGTGGAAGCATATGTCGATAGTATGGCTATAAGACTAGTAGAAATCACAACAAGTATCGTCTTTGAAGTTTTTAGGGATTGGATTTCGTAATAGATGATGGTCTAAGGGTTTGATGAGGTTTCAACTCAACGAGGCCTGGTAGACTTTGGACAGGGGAGCATGGAGCTCAGTGTAATCTATCTTGGTAGGGTTAGGAGGACTTTTTGGTGACTAAGAGGTAGTGGGTTGGGAACTATTATTGATGGTTGAGACTGTAGCACTGGCAGGCTTCTCGTACTTTCAGGTAGTGAATTGCCCGGTCACTTTATTTGGCTCAAATCCGACTTTGGTGATTCCTTCCTTAATTTCTACACCAACTTCTTGGAGGGATTAGAAGTGTGGGTAATACTGTCCTCCCATGGATGCCCGGATATGAGGTAAGAAGTTCTTCTTCATTATATTGACTTATTCCTCCTCGAAGGTTCTGTTGGTCATGGTACCGAATTTCTCTCTCCACCTTCTTATAAAGATAGTGACAATTTTCCCAGGGTTCTAATTAATAAGCTCTATATTTTGGCACGTAACCTCTAGCTCCTCATTGTAATTGTACTGAGACATGAATTCTAGGGACACATCTTCCCAACTATGGATTTTGGATTCTTCCAGGAATTGAATCCAACATAAGGAACTTTTTTTCAAGGTCCTCTAGAATATCTGAGTCTTTATATCTTCAGAGGCACCAAGGAAGGTCATGGATCGATGATAGATTCAAAGGTGAACAATTGGGGATTTTCTTCCCCTAAAGTTCTCGATTTATGGCATCTTAAACTTCTCTGGTAGTGTAGCTTTGGGATAGGGATACATATGGGTGTAGTCCATGTAGTTATGGAATATTTTGACTTGGCCAAACTTCTTCAACAATAGTTTGAGTTCTTCTTTGAATTTGTTCAGTTCCTCCTCCTTAGTTTTCGCGGGTACTAGTGGGTTAGCACCTAGACAGAGAAGGTTTGGAATAGGAAATTGAGTTGACTATAACTAATTGGTGGGTGGGGCACGCAAAGCATTCTGGTACTCTTTTAGGACCCAAACACGCTTAGGAGGGAGTGGGCCCATGGAACAAGGAAAGAGAACCTTGGGTTCTTTATAATCTTGGTTCGATGACACTACATATCATGGACATTTATTTGAAGGTTATTGATCGTGGCCCTGAGTTGGGATAAGACGTTCATCAGATCGGGATGCACATTTGATGCTTAGTCAGTATTCTCTATGAAGAGCTCGTGAAGGTAAATCCTAAACTCGGATGAGGTAGTAGAAGAATTGGTGGAGCTTTGGGGAAATTGGACGGAAGACCGTATCAAATAGAGAGCCTGGCCAAAATTGGGTATGCGATCGACCAAAGAGGGAAATGGTTTAAATTTATTTTTGAAAGAGGAAGGGAGAAAATTTCGGGTATTATTAAAGCAACAGAAAAAATGTTTTTGGTATTTTTAATATTTGAAAAAGGAGGGAAAAAGGAAGGAAAAAGGAGAGGAATGTCAGCATGATTTTTATTAATGTTATTATAAGGTTCTCACTTATATTAGGGTTTAAAAATATGTCGGACAGGAATGAGCCTGGGAAAATAGGGTTTGAAAATATGTAAGACATGATTTGATTTATTTCCAAACCCACGGACGAGGTCTTGTTTTTAAAAAAGGGCAAAATCACACGAACATTCGGGCTGTATGCCGAACCAATGTTTTTTGTTGAGTTTCGCATGGTAACTGGCAATCTAAATGTTAGTGCCCTAGGTTCGAGACCTATACGAGGTATATGCAATTTTTAGGTTAGTGGAATGGTTCCACCCTTGGAATGGCTTCCACAACATACCTCTTGCCTAAAATGGTACTATTCATTGATACGTGTGGGCAAGCCATTTTATATACCTGAGTGTACCTGAATTGCCTCACTATACACCATATGGGGACAATACGTGTGAGAGGGAATTTGATATACTCGGCGCACTTAAACGAGTTTCATGCTATATACCCCCTGTCGTGAGTTTGCCCAAGCAATACGATGTGAGGGGAACCGTTTGATATACATCAAAGGCACGATGCCAATGGAAGATAAGGGTCATATCGCTTACGCTAACTGTGACCCGTGGGACCAACGCCCATCACAAAGTGACCCCCTAGTATGAGAAATTTTTTTGGTCAATATAGCCATGCTCTTGGTGATGTATTGTGCAAAAATGCATGTCTTAATTAACATATTATGAAGTGAGAGTGCTTTTTACAATTTTTTTATTAGCATGATAAGTAAAGGGGATACTACACTAATGGGGAACATATATACAAGTAAATCTAGCATGGAGATAACACTATGCATGGATAAATGTGAGTGAGTAGGTCACATGGGAATATGTATAAGTGAGTGTGTATAGTAGTGAGCCTATACATGGATCAACTGCAACTGGTGTGATATGTGTAAGTGAAGCCCAAACATTGATATTCTAAGCGGTGTGGGAAGCATGTGAGTTTAAAGTGAAGCTAAGTGTAAATGTGTGAAGTGTACATAGAAAGTATATACAAGTGTGTGAGGTTTATAAGTGAGTGGAAAGTGATATATACATGAAAGAAGTATACAACAAGGTAAATATAGGAGAAAAGGGAACATACAGGTAAATGCATACACACACATGCAGAAAAGAATAATGCCCATGTAAAAATAGAGTATAGTCCTCTTAAAGTCATTTTCCCAGCGGAGTGACAAATGTGGCCATCCTGAGGGTTTTTTGGGGATCCGGGGGGTTATCTCTCTAGGTGGATCCCTCCTTCCTTCCCTTTTTTTTGGCGTGTGTGAGAGATTGCATCCTTTCTCGAAGGTATTGGTCATGGTTGATGTGGGGTGATATGTAGAGATTGAATCGTCAGCCTATTTTGCAAAAAATAGGCCAAATAAATGTTGTTGCCTTATGATAATGACATTAAAGAAAATACTAATGCTTGTGAAACTAAGTAGTTCAAGGGTCTGAGGACTAAGTTATTAAATGGGAATGAGTGGTATCTCATTTTCATGTGTTAATATTCGCCTGTAAAAATATTTGATGTGTGCTCTTATGTGCGTAATATGAATGGAGGATGGAATCACTCGACTCACGTTATGGATAAAGGTAAGGCAAGTTCATCCTTAGGAGTGTTACAAAAATAGTAATTAAAACTATAATGTAAGTGTTTGTCGATTCATATGTCATTACAGAAGAATGACTGCATATATTGGAAAAGAAACAAGTAAGCAAGTATATAAAATATATATATTATGAATATATGATAAGAACAATGTAACAAAAGTATGTGGGAGGACTCGAGTCGAGGGATTTATCCAAGACGCATACGTAGCTTAAAGGGGGCATCAAAGTTAATGTAGTTCGAAGACAATATGAGGTAGGCTTTTGTAACATACCGAACCGATGGAAAGAAAGATCTAACACATTATGCTTACATGCATATCCAACTACCTTGTATACATATATAAACATACAAATACACATATTTTTTGCGTGAAAAATTTTACTTCCAAAAATCTTATTTTTCCCATTAATTCACCTGAATCTTGTAAAAGACTTTCTTTTCTCATTTTGACGTTCATCCCTTTATATAACACGCACGATTAAATACTATAAACAATTACACTGTGTTTGACCGAAAGACATTTCCTTACTGAAATTACCCTTTTCATTTTAACTAATCAACTTTAGAATTTTTATTTATTCAAAATCACCCTTAAACACATGCAAACACCGTGTTAGAAAAATACGTATTTATCCTCTGAAAACCTTTCATGACACATCCTTATATTAATTATGGGTTGAACCACTTAGGTAACTTAACCACCCATTTACCCACTTACTTTACCTTCTTCTTTACATTATGTTCTTTAATAAATTTCACATTTAATCGTCCATTTTAACCATTATTGAAATATTAATTGATTCGTTAAAGTTAGGTTGCCTTAACACATTTTCACCACACAACCCATTTTTTGACATTCTCCTTATTTCTTTATATTTTTCTCGGAATCTTCCAATAATCACGTACTTTAATAGGATCCATACAACCAACGACGCCATAATATGTTATGTTCGGTGTTTTGGGTCTTTCACATTTTGCTGGTGTCATTCGAGTACCTTTTAATGTGTTTTAACATTTTTCAAATATCCACATTATACCACTTTTTCTTTGACCCGATCGACACTAAAACTATGGGTTTCACCCCAACTTGCGTTAGACTTTGAAAATTATCATTTCATGTCCTTTACACTTTAGCTTTAACTTTATTCCAAAAATAATGTTCTTTAGGACTGTCATGTGTAACACCTTTACACTTTAGCTTTAAGTGTTGTTAACACCTTGACACCTTTTTAACCTCGTGGAGTAATATTCTTCTCAATTGAAAATATCTTTATTCCAACACTTTTATTTCCAAGAATCATTAACATATAAGACTACTTTGTAAGGAAAAATACCATTTTCTTTCATTAACACATGTAGTCTTACAACCTTACATTTGTCACCTACAATTATTTTTCACACACTTTGAAGATTAGAATTTTTGCTTTCCTTATCTCATGTTTAAACCCATCAAACCTTCTTTAAACTTGTTTATATAAAATTATCAAAAACTACAAGTTTATATGCATGAGGAAATGGATTTTAAATCCTATTAAATAGGTGAAACATATTTTTCGTTCTAGAAATTCATAATACTTTGCAAAAATGCATTTTAAAGACTCAAAGGATATTTTATGTCTTTAAACTTAACAATTGTCCAGTTTTTATAAAATCTTCATTTTGCAAGAGACTTTGGAACATTATTTCACCAAATATTTTAGAAAAATCAACATCATTTCCATTCATTTTATTTATAAAATATTGAACATCAAACTTTTAGAAAATGCACAATTTTCATAAAATCCCAAGCTTTATTTCTAGCAACTTTGAAATTTGCATTATTCATTTATTCTCAACCAAATAACATTTTCCCAATATTTTTATTTCATAAAAAATTTTATTATTAATTTTACTAGAAAATCCATTATAACGTTCACAATCATTTTACTCTTACATTCTAACAACAAGACTACTAATTACACAAAATAGATTCCTAAACTAAGAGTAGGTTTTCCAACCTCTAAAGGATCCAAATAGTGGTAGAAAATTTGGTGTAGGAGGAGAAACCCTAACCTCCAAAGCTGGCCTTAATGGGTTACCAAATGCATCCTCTATGAAAACTTCCATCTCCATCTTCAAGAACCCCCAACAAATCCGCACAATTTCGTAGCTTCACTTAGCAGTGGTGGAAATGGGTATGTATGCTTCAAATATGGTGTACTACACAACATATATGGGGATATATGGTGCATGAGTGGTGGTAGCATGGTGGTTTGTGGTGATGGGAGAGAGTAAAAAGGCTAAAATGGTGGAGAAAGATCACCCCTTCTACTCTCTCTATCTTCTTCGAACTCCAATAACCCCAAATTTGCCCAAATAACCCTTATAAAAGACCCACAATCCTTCCAAATCCCGTTTTTACCGATCTGGGCTCACCAGATTTTAATAGCTCAACAATCCAAGGGCCAGAAGTGTGACAGCGCACAATGGTTGTCTGATCTAGATTCAAAGTGCCTCATTCGAACGAGATTAAGTCTCGTTCGAACAAGAATTCCATCTTATTAGATTAATAGCTTCTAACAACCTGCAAACGTCCCTTAAAAGTTACATATTGGGATCTTGTATGAAGCTCGTTCGATCCTCTACTTCTAGCAAGATCCAAATCTCGTTTGAACGATCTTATTTTCATTTGAACGACCCTTCTTATTCCTTTGATTCAAATTCCAACATTTACCCATAAGTTTTTCAATAATTATATACAAACCCCACTTCATTATAATTTATATAGAATTTAAATAAAACATTTGGGAGGGGTATAACAAACTTCCTTCATTGGGGAATTCGATCACCGAAATTCTTGATCCGTCCTTTATTCAAATTTGTGGGGTTTACTAACTTCTCATTCCAAGTCATAGAAACCCTCTTATACAAAATCGTCGAAGTCCTCAATACTGAAATTGCTTCACTCGCCCTTACACAGGGTTTGTCACCAAACACTCAACATATGACATGCTTTAACTCTCACTATTTGACAATCATCAACGTCACATAACCGACTTCGAGTCTCCACTTAATTTATAATCATGCTTGATTAAAACCTAGGTGTACTTTCGCTAATGCCATACCATGAAATAATACAAATCTGATTTACCATATACATGAGAATATGGATCCTCGATTACCCAAGTCGAAAGGAACACACGAAAGTCAAAAAGAATAAGCAACCATTTTGAGAAAATTTCACCCATATGCGTACGACTATGATTTACAGGAAGCAAACCTTCACCATATACTCGAAACCATATCACTCATTCCCGATGTTCTCACCGGGTACTAATCCTAGCCACATACCCTATATTGGGGTCATCAACAATGATGAATTAAATCACAACCCTTCATCCTCGCAAGACGAAAGCAATATATAAATATGTCATTCTCTAGAAGGTCACACACCCAACTTCACTCCATCGGAGTTAGGCCTTCCCCTCACATCCTTAGCACATATGGACCACTTTGATTGGCAGATGCCTAGTTACCTTGTCTATACTGACCTTATCCATTTACTGTTGACAACGTCAACAACCTACTGCACCTAGGTTACTGTTTTCCTTACTGTATCATGTTCACAACCCCAATTCCCTTAGGCAGTATTCCGTCGAAGAGGGACATTCACCTTATTGTGTCCGATGACTATGCGATATTTTCACCAAGCTTAGTTTCGGGTTCTACCCAAATTGAACTCCCATGAATACCACACCAGTCGCCATTGACAATACAAGGGTAGTGAATAGCACCCAAGAATATGTCTTCAAATTCGTACCAGCCTGGAAAGACGTGCAAAGAACTCCTCCTTACCTTATTAAGACTATCCTAGCATATACCATCGACACACGCAAGCATTCAATCATGGTGCAATATTACACCACCTTGGTTTCCATTTTCATGTCTCCACCCTGTGTTGTCAACATAAATCTCGAATATAATTCCCAATACACCTCAAAAATGTTTGTCACGACACCAGTACGAGTCATTTCATGACATCCGAACATCATACCTATAGCAACACAAGCTTTCAACTTACCTTGGATTACACCACCTTTCTGTGCCGATTAAGGAAGTCACACCCGATATGTACACTATATGACTCTTCTCAACCTTGATCAGTAATTTGTGATCATCGCCTAGACCTCAACACAATTATTAATAGGACGTTGATGCTTCTTTCTACCACACTAAAATGGCCTCCTAAGGACACCATACATATTCCATGTAAAAGTCCCCAAATTCGATAAGATTTTATCATCTGTACCTTTACCATTGTCTGTGCGCTCTACAAACTTGTCAATACTCATATCGTGATTAATTAGTGCTCGCAAAGACACTAGTACATAAGATCCCACAAATGGTGCACCTTAATCATATAATACCTTAGGACATCACAACAAGTCACTTTTTGTCCCCAATGACGTCACACATAATTTGTCCTATGGACACCCTAAAAATCGTTTAAACCACACTCACATAAGGAATACCTCATTCCCAGCTATTACTTCGATTGCTAAAATGAGCCTTAACACTTATATAAGAATCTTATCTCCATTCCAAATGGCTATGACCATAGGCCACGTACCAAATAACAACTAATACCACTAAGGATTCTCGCAAGATACATGACGTCCTCTACAAACGATAAACCCTAGGTCAGTATCACCAACACCACTAAAGATCCTATTTTCTTAAATCACACCATATGTTAAAATCTCTAACATAGTAGACTACCTAGAGTTCACTCTTAAGACTTATTAACCATCATTGTTGCATACGTAACACATTAATTACAATTTTCCCGTAATTCTCATCATACAATGTGTCGTATGACCTTTAACCAAGAATCACATGAACATTTACTTGTAACTATAAAATCTTACTGACTTAGACTGAGTACACATCCCAAGTATTGACCAACACAGTTAATCATGCCCATTAAATCATAATTTACATTACGGTGGGATATTATCTCAAGGATCGAATTTGCCTAATCGTATCATCGGTACTAATTGGCCGAAAGTACCTAGTCGAAGAACTCAACAAATTTCTATTACAAATCAACACTGTTTCGGTATGATGCACTAGCTACCTAATATCCATGATTAACCTTACACGAGTCATATTTCTAACTCAATAAACATCATTCATCATTATATACACCTCAATTGTCTTCTCATATCACTACGAATTAACACACAAGAACCTGACAGTAAAACCTACGATGAAGCCACTATTGGCTTGTACTAACACTCACAATTTACTATAATATCTAAATCAAAGGTGCAAAAGTGATTAATGACAATAAACTTAGTCACCTGTCACTTGGAAATCAATTATCCCGTCGTGTTAACAACTTCGACTTCACCATCGAGGGCGTGAACTAAATTGTCACCAAGACTACTATAACTATACCAAACAAGCATCGACATCTAAAGATCCACTGCTGACCTCATCACGCCACTCCCAAAAGTAACCTTGAAACTACAGCTCAAATACCATTTTTAACACCCCGATCGGAATTTTTGGGTTACCCGTAGTCAATTTGATCCTCTTGAGTGTTAGGTCTGAAGTTCAATGAAACAACCTATATAATGTTACTATTCCTGATTTATTTTAATTAATGTTTCACTTAATTAGTGTGCGATTCTGATTTCAAATTAAGCTACGTGGGGGACCCATGGGGAGTTCCTCGGAGTCCAAGAATACAGAGCTACTAACAATAAATAAAAGATAGTACTTACCTGTATAACTCTCTCAACTACAAAACCACACCCAACCTTCCATAACAATATGACGGAGTAAGCCGAATGCTCAGTGGGAAATATACAAATCCACTATAGAATTGAATGACAGAAAGAAGGCTGTAAGACATTATTCCTACGAGCATATGCAATATCCTTTTATACATATATAAATATACGTATACATATACTTAATGCGTGAAATAGTTTTACTTCCAAACATCTTATTTATCCCAATTAATTCACCATGATCTTGTAAAATACTTTCTTTTCTCATTTTAACATTTATCCCTGTATCTAACACGAATGGTTATATACTTGAAATAATTACACTTTGTTTGTTCGAAATCATTTCCTTACTGAATTTACCCTTTTCATTTTAACCAATCCACTTTAGTATTTTTCTTGAAAATAACGCGAGCACCGTGTTAGAGAATGCTTATATATCCCTTAAAACCCTTTCACAATAAGCCCTTGTATTAATTATGGGTTGAACCACTTAGGTTGCTTAACCACCCAGTTACCCACTTACTTTACCTTCTTATTTTCCTTATGGACATTAAATAATTTCACATTTACTCATCCATTTTAACCATTACCGAAATATTAATTAGTTCATTAAAGTTAGGTTGCCTTAACACATTTTCACCACACAACCCATTTTTTGACATGTTCCTTACTTTTTTCTCTTTTTCTCGTAATCTTCCAATGACCACGTACTTTAACGGGCTCCACATCAACGACGACGCCATCATATGCTCTGGCCAACGTTTCGAGTCTTTCACCCTAGGCTTTAGGACCAGTTTAGTTTTCCTGGTGTCATCCAAGTTCCTTTTAATGTGTTTTAACATTTTTCAAATGTCCACATTATATCACTTTTTGTCAGGACACAAGTCTCCGATTGAGTCTTAATGTAGTGTTGGCTCAATTTCGGACAAAAATGTTTGAGTCATAGGGAAGTGTTCTCGTGTATCCTTTAAGACTATGACATGTGGAAGTTGAAGACGTTGCGGCCTACTTATCAAGAGAACGTCATTGTCGGTTTACATGTGCCTCGTTTCACGTCATCTATGAATGCATTACACACACACACACACACACACACACACACACATATATATATATAGGAGCTTGGAAAATTTTTTAATGGGTGTAATTTTATTTTTAATCGAAGTTTATTTTTAGAAGGTAAATTTTAGAACTTTTAATAGCATTTTGGGGCTTAATATTGAATTATGAACTGTCTGGTATTTTGTTTAATATTAGTGTTCGAACAAGTTTTTCGTTTGAACGAGAATGTCATTCAAACGAGTTTGCCAACGACTTTTCCCTTTTGTCCTCTGGAACCTCGTTAGAAGGGTCGTTCGAACGACACTTCGTTCGAACGAGATTTTTGGCGGAAAAATATTTTGGGAGTTTTCTCCATGTTCCCACTTCTTTTGTCCCACTAAATTTTGCCAGAATTAAAAATGTGTGTTAACCAACTTTGAAAAACTAACGTTTTCATCTTTCTACAATTTCTAGAGAGAGTTTTTGAGAGCCTAATCCCTCTATGAAAAAGTTCATGATTTGAGTGTTTATTTTTCAAGAAAATTATTCTTAAACACTTTTATTTACACCCATATTAGTTTATTCCAAATACCACACACACACACACACACACACACACACACACACATATATATATATATATATATATATATATTTGATTGGAGTTTGTTTGGAATCGGGTTCACTCTTCTACCTAAGAAGAAAAGAGTTTGGATTTACTTCTACATCCCATAAAGAATAAGTTCCTTGTTTTTCTCCGACATACTCACACGGTGAAAGGCATTGTGCGAGGGTTGACGGTTGTCCAAAAGCTTCATTCGTGGATTCCAAGATTCCGGTGGATTTCTAGATTGTCGACTAAGGGTAGGTTGGTATAAGAAGACGCGTCAGGGTATTAAAGGGAGTCGAGTCGAGTTGAGTAAGTCATTTTTCTTGTACTTGTAAAAATACCATACTTAGTGGACTTAAGGCTAGGGTCGTTCGAGATTTTTTCCAGTTGTGGATTTTTCCTCGTACATCGCGGCGTAGTGGTTTTGATTTTATTTTATCATTCAAATCACCTAGAATGCATGCTTTGGATGAAAAGATAAAATACGATTTAATTCACTTCTCTTGTTTAATTTGGTGCATGTTTAATATTCGGGTAATGTTTAACTTAATTTAATTCAAGTTTAATTAATTTACTTTGATAAAATTTGGTTTGGCCTAATTTACAAATTGAATTAATTCATGTTAGGCAAATTTCTAGGACATGGGTTAAATTAATTTTGTTTATGTGAATTTTAAGTATGTGTGTGTGTTCATCATAATTCACTTATTGACGTTTAATTTTAATATTGCTTTTAGAAATTAAAATTTGTGTTTAACTTAATTTTTCTTCTTTTTAAGAAAAGAAAATCAACAAGATTTGCAAATGAAATTGTTATGTTGAACCATCTTTATTCCACATTAAAAGGAAATTGATTTTTAAAGTGAAAGATTTTAAAATTGGGGGTCCACGTTTCCAACAGGTGGTATTAGAGCATTGATTTAGAAAGTCTCGCATTTTCAGATTGGTATCAGAGCTGGAGCGCTAAATTATTGCGTTAAGGTCTTTTTATATATTTTTGACTAAAAATGGAATTTTCTCCCTTTTCAAAATTTCATGGTTTCGATGGTTCCAACTATGCGTATTGGAAAACGCGTATGAAATCAGCACTTCGGTCTCTAGATGAGAGGGTTTCATTGTCAGTTATTAGCGGGTGGTCCCCACCTATATATTTAGTTAAAATTGAACGTGTTCCCAAACCCACAGATAGATGGAGTGAGAATCAATTTAAACTTGCAAATTTTAATTCCCGAGGTTTAAATGCCTTGTTTAGCGCGGTCACACCGTCTGAATTTCAACGCATTATGATGTGTGAAATCGCTAAAGAATCTTGGGATATTTTGCAACTCACTCATGAAGAAACTAGTGTCTTAAAAGCTTCTAAACTCCAAAACCTCACCACTCGATTTGAAACCATCAAAATGAATGAAAAAGAAACATTTTATGAATTTTATGCTTGACTTTCTGATATAGTTAATTCATCTTTTAATTTGGGAGAGAAAATACCCGACGACCGAGTAGTAAAGAAAATTTAAAGGTCCCTACCTAATAGATTTATTCCTAAGGTGAACATGATAAATTCTTTACCCACTTTAGCCTCTACGATATTAGAAGAGCTCGTAGGTTATTTACAAACCTATGAACTAGACACGTTTCCCTCTAAAATTTAAAAGAAAATAGATAAGGGCGTTGCTTTGAAATCCCGAAAGGAGGAAAAATAAGTAGTAGAGAGAGAAAGTGATAGTGACTCGGAGGATATGGCTATGTTTGCTAAGAAATTTCAAAAACTTCTCAAGTTTAACAAATACAAAATTATTTTAAGAAATTTAAAAACTCTAAGCATAACAAAAATGATAAGATCCCTAAAGTTCAAAAAGATGATCTTAATAGGGACGAGTCTAATTGGTGTTACGGTTGTGAGGGTTTTGTCCATAGGGCAAGAGAGTGCCCCACTAAAATAAGGAGAGAGGGTACGCAATCAATTTCCTACAATGCAACCCTTAGTGATAGTTATAAGAAAGAGGCCCCACAAAGCCCAACTTTGTGGATTTTTTGGCATGTCATGTGAGTGAAAGTGCGAACTCCTTTATTGATGAAATTTTAGCACATGACACTTCCAAGGCCATAGTTTGGCAATCCGAAGGAAATGATGGTAGTGAGAGTTGAGAAGAAAGAGAGAGAGAACGTGATGAGGAGGTTGAAGAGAGTGAACTTCAATTTGCATTTCTAGCATTATATGAAGAATATATTAAATTTAAAAGAGCAAATTTAAAGTTAGAAGATAGTTTGCAAGATAGTGTCGAGATCATAAATGAGAGTGCTTTAGTGGAAGACCTTAGGACACGTGACAGAGTTCTTCGTGAGAAGCTTGAATATGTAGAAGGCGAGAGAAATAGCCTTAATGGTTAATGGAAACCATGAAAAATGAGCTTCTCGCGTTTGAAGAGCACAATGTTTTATTACAGTCTCACATTGTAGATTTAGAAAATAAACTAAAAGACTCTAGTAAAGTCAAGTTTGATTTGGAGTGTCGTTCCGAGAAATTACATAAATTATTAGGAACGGTCGAAATTAAAATGACACGTGTGGTTTAGGCTTCGATACTTGAAATGAGTCAACTCATAAAGCCAAAACTAATGTTTTGGTAGAATCCTCTAAGAACATTGTTATAGATCATTCCTTAGGTAAGTCTTTTCACCGAGTCTTTAGGTGCTCACATTATGGTTGAAAAGGTCATCTTAAGAAATTTTGTTTTGATCTTAAACGAGGCCCTAAAAAATCCCAATGTAAGGCAATCGAGGTAGCCAAGATTCCTACACCCCGAGATCGTCATTCATCATTAGTTTGGGTTAGGAGATCCGACTTGGTAGCTTTACATGATAGGATTTTTTATTGTCATTACACAGTACCTTCTTTGCTAAATCTAAGGTTGAATGTGTTAGTTGTTTGCATACTTTAGCTTTTATGCTTCATGCTATATTATCACGCTAATTGTATGCTTGCTTATCATTTTCTAGATATTTCTTTATCACATATCTCATTCTAGAATTATGATGTTTGTTTGTCTTTTGTATTATATTTATTTTTTTTGCATTAAATGGAAAATACTAATGATTTTTTTGTTTGTCTTTTGAGTAAATATTTTTGTTTAGCATATGTTTGTGTTTGAATCCCTTCTTTTTCTCTTCCATGTGGCTATAACTTTTGGTTAAGATTATCAATCCTTAAAATGATCTTTACCATGCTTACATGGAGTAGTTGAATTTTGTGTTTCTATAATGGATTTTATTTGTATATGACTTAATTAACACATGAACGAGCTCACTTGAAATTTTAACTTCACATGTATATCTGAGCTTTGTGAGGTGTTCTCCTACCAATCTAGTCATTGACGTATTATGTGACCTAGGAGGACTAGTGCATGTCAAAATTCGGTGCATGTGAGATTTGTGTGAGATATAAAAATGATATATATATATATATATATATATATATATATATATATATATATATGTGCACGGGGAAGGGATCTGAAAGGAAATATCACCCTTTGCAAGTAAGCCACCATTTGCTTTGGACCTAAAAAAAATACGTGGTCCAAAGGCCTAAAAGAATAATGTCTTTAAAAGAAAATATTTGCCAAGGCCTATTTCTATAGTTTGATATAGTCATTCAAAAAGTAATAGGCTTATTTTAAGGGAGTTTAGATGGTATATAAATGGTTTGCACAATTTCTATTTATCCTAGTCGCGCTTTCAATGTCATGACTCTATTGGTTTGTAGAATCATCAACATGCTAGGCTTGTATGCTTTGTGTTTGTTTGTTCAATGAGTTCAATTTATATTAACACATGTGGATATATCTAAATGTGATAATAAATTTCAATCAAATGAGAACTCCGTGAACATATTTTAAGTGATTGGGTTTTAATTCATTGTTATCTTGTTCACACCCCTTCACTTTCGTTTCCATATGACACATTTATGCTATAAGAGTATGGAAAAATCATGTTAATTTATTTTGTGTCATTTGTGTGTTTAAATCTATATATGTGTGCTTGCATATATTTTAGATATAATGTGTATCCATATATATGATATTCGTTTTTGTTTAGTCTTTGCCTTGGTAGCTAGTCCGCCTATGCATTAGTTCATAATTGGTACCTAACTTGTTGCAAAATATTGTTTGATATCACATGCCTAGTTTCTTATGTGTCAAATTGATATCATTTTTGTTTGCTTCATAGTTAACATCCATTATTCTTGCTTGGATTAGTTATTGTCTATTTGTTGCCCATATGCTTTCATGTCTTTAACACTTTATGCATCTTCGCTCTACTTGTTTTCCCATATATATATATATATATATATATATATATAGAGAGAGAGAGAGAGAGAGATAGATAGATAGATAGATAGATAGATAGATAGATAGATAGATATATATATATCGCTTGTGTAGTTTTTAGGGAGATGCATGTACTTAATTATCTTGGGGGAGAAATGAGTACTTTATTAATTATATCACCTTTGTCTATTCCTGAACAAAAAGGGGAGGAATGATAAGGGAGAAATGGTATCTAATCCTATTATAATCGTATCTTAGTTTAGGAGATTTATCTTAGTGGGAGTCGCAACCTTCTTAGGTTAATCATAGTTGATAAAGAAGAATTAATTTAGGGAGACTATTTATTTTACATGCATTTAATATTCTTGATATTCCCTATGCGTTTGAAAGTTTGTTTGTGCAGGAATTTTTCTAAGTGGCAACTTTCATCGGCAAATCTATTGATCATTGGGTCTCCAGTCAAGTTTCCTATTTTTGGGTGGGATGTTTTTTAGTCTAGTAGAGCTTGACGGCCCTTTCGGATTTTATTTTGGGTTTTGTCTCGAAATAGCAAAAGGGGGAGATTTGTAAGGACACAAGTCTCAATTGAGTCTTAATATAGTATTGGCTCAGTTTCGAACAACAACGTTTGAGTCATAGGATAGTGTTCATGTGTATCCTTCAAGCTTATGACGTGTTGAAGTTGAAAATGTTGCAGCCTACTTATCAAGAGAACATCATTGTCGGTTTACATGTGCCTCGTTTCACGTCATCAACTTAGTTCCAATCTCTACTAAGCTATATATATATATATATATATATATATATATATATATATATATATATATATATATATGTATACATATATATATATATACGAGCTTGGACCATTTTTAAAGGGTGTAATTTTATTTTTCACTGAAGTTTATTTTCAGAAGGTTAATTTTAGAACCTTTAATAAAGTTTTTGGGCTTAATATTGAATTATTAACTTTCTGAGATTTCGTTCGATATTGTTGTTCAAACAAGTTTGCCAATGACTTTTCCCTTTTGGTCTCTGAAACCTCGTTAGAAGTGTCATTCGAACGAGATTTTCGATGGGAAAATATTTTGGCAGTTTTCTCCATACTCCCACCTCTTTTGTCCCACTAAATTTTTCCAGAATTAAAAATGTACCGGAACCAACTTTGAAAAACTAAGTTTTTCATCTTCTACAATTTCTAGAGAGAGTTTTTGAGAGCCTAATCCTTCTATGAAAAAGTTCATGTTTTGAGTGTTTGTTTTTCAAGAAAATTATTCTTAAACACTTTTGTTTACGCCCATATTAGTTTATTTCAAGTACCACACACACACACACACACACACACACACACATATATATATATATATATTCTTGGAGTTTGTTTGGCATCGGGTTCCCTTTTTTTCCTAAGAAGAAAAGCGTTTGGGTTAACTTCTACATCCCATAAAGAAGAAGTTCGTTGTTTTGCTGCGGCATACTCACGCGGTGAAAGGCATTGTGCGAGGGTTGACGGTTGTCCAAAAGCATCATTGGTGGATTCCAAGGTTTCGGTGGATTTTGGGATTGTCGATTAAGCGAAGGTTGGTATAAGAAGATGCGTCAGGGGCTTGAAGGGAGTCGAGTTAAGTTGATTAAGTCATTTGTCTTGTACTTGTAATAATAACATTCCGAGTTTTTTCCCGCTGTGAGTTTTTTCTCGTACATTGTGGCATAGCGGTTGTGAATTTATTTTATCTTGCGAATCACCTAGAGTGCATGCTTAGGGTGAAAAGATAAAATATAATTTAATTCACTTCTCTGTTTTAACTTGGTGCATGTTCAATATTTGGGTAATGTTTAACATAATTTAATTCAAATCTAATTAATGTAATTTAATAAAATTTGGTATGTCCTAATTTGCAAATTGAATTAATTAATGTTAGGCAAATTTCTAGGACTTAGGTTAAATTAATTTGGTTTAAGTGAATTTCAAGTATGTGTGTGTGATCATCATAATTCACTTATTTACGTTCAATTTTAATTTTTCTTTTAGAAATTAAAATTTCTGTTTAATTTAATTTTTTTATCTTTTTAAGAAAAGAAAATCAATAAATTTGAAAATTAAATTGTTATGTTGAACCATCTTTATTCCGCATTAAAAGGAAATTGATTTTTAAAGTGAAAGATTTTAAAATTGGGGGTTCACATTTCCAACAGGTGGTTTCAGAGGATTGATTTAGAAAGTCTCACGTTTTCAGATTTGTATCAGAGCCAGAGCGCTAAATTATTGCGTTACGGTCTTTTTATATATTTTTGACTAAAAATGGAATTTTCCCCATTTTCAAAATTTTCTATTTTCGATGGTTCCAACTATGCATAATGGAAAGTGCGTATGAAATAGGCACTTAGGTATCTAGATGAGAGGGTTTGGTTGTCAGTTATTAATGGGTGGTATCCACCTACATATTTAGTTTAAAATGAACGTGTTCCCAAACCGACAGATAGATGGAGTGAGAATGAATTTAAACTTGCAAATTTTAATTCCCGGAGTTTAAATGTCTTGTTTAGCCCGATCACACCGGATGAATTAAGACGCATTATGACGTGTGAAACTGCTAAAGAAGCTTGGGATATTTTACAACTCACTCATGAAGGAACTAGTTTCGTAAAAGCTTCTAAACTCCAAAACCTCACCACTCGATTTGAAACCATCAAAATGAATGAAAAAAAAACATTTGATGAATTTTATGCTAGACTTTCCGATATAGTTAATTAATCTTTATGTTTAGGAGAGAAAATACCCGATGACCGAGTAGTAAAGAAAATTTTAAGATCCATACCCGATAGATTTATTCCTAAGGTGACCGTGCTAAATTCTTTACCCACTTTAGCCTTTACGAAATTAGAAGAGCTCGTAGGTTATTTACAAACCTATGAACTAGACACGTTTCCCTATAAAATTAAAAAGAAAATAGATAAGGGCGTTGCTTTGAAAGTCCAAAAGGAGGAAAAATAAGTAGTTGAGAGCGAAAATGATAATGACTCGGAGGAGATTGATATGTTTGCAAAGAAATTTCAAAAATTTCTCAAGTTTAACAAATATAAAAATTATTTTAAGAAATTCGAAAACTCTAAGCATGACAAAACCGATAATATCCCGAAAGTTCAAAAATATGATCTTAATAGGGATGAGTCTAATAGGTGTTATGGTTGTGAGGGTTATGGACATAGGGAGAGAGAGTGACACACTAAACTGAGGAGAGATGGTAAACAACCAATTTCCTACAATGAAAACCTTAGTGATAGTGATAAGGAAGAGGGACCTGATTCCCCCACTAAGCCCAACTTATGTAAAATTACCATTTTACCCATTTGTTTCCAATCTCACTTTTTACTCCATTTTTGCAAGCTTTAATTTTCCAAAACACTATTAGGTTACCCACACTAACCTCTTAAGTCCTGTTAATACCTTGATCCCATTTTAACCCTGTGGAGTAATATTCTTCTCAATTGGAATGCTTTTTTTTCTAACACTTTTCTTTTTAAGAATCAATAACATATAAGACAATTTTGTAAGAAAAACACCATTTTCTTTAATTAACACATATAGTCTTACAACCTTACATTTATGACCTATAATTCTTTTTTCACATACTTTGAAGATTAGAATTACTACTTTTCTTATTTCACGTTTAAAGCCATCAAACCTTCTTTAAACTTTTTTATATATCCATTATTAAAAAACTACGAGTTTATATGCATGAGGAGATGGGTTTTAAATCCTAAAATCCTATTAAATAGGTGAAATATATTTTTCATTCTAGAAATTCATAATACTTTATAAAAAATGCATTCAAAACACTCAAAGGACATTTATTTCTTCAAAGTTAACAAATGTCCAGTTTTAATAAAATCTTCATTTTTGCAAGAAACTTTGTAACATTATTTCACTAAATATTTTAGCAAAAGCAACATCATTTTCATACATTTTATTTCATAAAATATTTAACATCATACTTCTAAAAAATGTTGAATTTTCATAAAATCTCGATCTTTATTTCTAAAAACTTTGAAATTTGCATTCTTCATTTATTCTCAACCAAATGACATTTTCCCAATATTTTTATTTTGTAAAAATATTTATTATTAACTACACTAGAAAACCCATTGTCATGTTCATAAGAGTTCTACTCTTACATTCTAACAACAAAACATCTAATTACATAAAATAGATTCTTAAACTAAGAGTAGTTTTTTCCACCTCTAAAGTCTCCAAATGGTGATAGAAAAGTTGGTGTAGGAGGAGCAACCCCCACCTCCAAAGGTATCCTCAAATGATTACCAAATTTATCCTCTATGAAAACTTTCGTCCCCATCTTCAAAAAACCCCAACAAAGCCCTACAAATTCGTAGCTTTACTTCGTAATCGGGGAAATGGATATGTATGGTTCAAATGTGGTGGAATACATAACAAATAAGGGAATATGAGGTGGTTGGGTGGCGGAAACAATGTGGTTTGAAATGAACCTCTCAAGTTACTCAGTGGGATCTTGTATGATGGTCGTTCAATTGTCTACTTTTAACGAGATATAAATCTCATTCAAATGATCCTACTTTACACCCGATTGGCATGGTCTTAGACCTGAATATCGGCATTAAACCCTGTTCTCACTGTCGATAGTCAAGGTCCTGAGTTTCCATTAGATAGTAAAATATGAGTCGTAAGTCAAAGTCATGTACGAGGCCAATTTTGGGAAAGGGTATTCAGAGCCCCTTAAGAATCCATTAAGTCGCTCCCGGGTTTGGGAGTTAAACGAAGTCAAATGGGGTTCAAAATGCCTTTTGGTCACCAGATAAGAAATTCTCAGAGAAAATAGATCGTTCGTTCGAATTGTATGGCCAATTTTCACATGGTATGGACCGTTAGAAAGAGTATTCAATGCCCTTGAAGATTTCATTCAACTTCGTTAAGTTTGGAGAGTTGACCTAAGTCAAACAGTTGCTATAAGCACCCGATGACCCTTCGGAGTAAAATTTGTCGTTCATCTATCATGTAAGGCTTATTCATGCATGGTATAGAACGTTGGAAAGGGTATTCAGAGCTATTAGAAGTTTCATTCATCTTAGTTCAAGATGAAGAGTTGACACGAGTCAAACAAAGGCTGAAACTGCCAGGTGGCCTCCGGATCAATTTTTGGGGTAAAATGAATCATTTGTCCGAATTATAAGGCCAAATGATGCACGAGATAGATAATTGGAAAAGGTTATTTTGAGCCCTTCGAATATTATTTAATATTTCACTCAGAAAAATTTCAATCAGAGTCAAACGGGGCCCGGGTGCGTCCAATGGCCTCCAAATTAGTTTTTAATAATAAAATAGATCGTTGGTTCAAACCATAAGGTCAATTCATACATGGGGTGGAACATTGGAAAGGGTATTCAGATCTCCTCAAAGATTCATGAGATTTTGTTGAGACAAGAAAGTGAATCGGAGTCAAATAATGCTCGAGAGCGACCGATGGCGTTTAAATTGGTACTCAGAGTATGACCTAGGGTTTGTGGGGAATGAATGAATGATAAGGACTTAAGGAGGTGATTAAGGGGATCTTGGTTAGGGGTTTTATAGTATCACTAAAGTGGTACCTAAACTAAAGAATAGGAGTCAACAATTTACACCAAGGAAGTTTGAGAGGCCTGTTAGTGCCCCTGGCTCAACATTAATAACATATCCCAATCTGCAACTTCTAGACACCCGAAAGTTAATCCAATCCTACAGTAAAGGATACATCGAGCTACATGCTCCCCTGTCCAAATTCTACCAAGATCTGATAACAAAAAAATATCATCAAACCATTGAAACCCCGTTCATTACCAAATCCACCCCCTAAAAACTTCAAGTCTGATGCCCACTATGACTTCCACCAATTCACAAATGATAACACCGACCAATGTTTACATCTCATAAATATGATCCAAGTATTGACAGATTGAGGTATCATCGCCCCTCCAGCTAATCCCATGATTAACAACGCTCATAACCCTCTTTAACACGGAATTGGGACTAATGCCATCTTCCTTAAAAACAACCCGAAGTTTGAACCTTCTAACCAAATCATTCCCATAAAAGCACCTATAATACCCATGGCCTCACCGAAACCTCTCAAAGGTTTTTCCCTTCCTTTCTCTTTCACCCTACATGTCTTATTGATCAATCTTTGTCACTCCTTACGAAGGCCGGCATTGCCATCCACACCCAATATGAGGGGGGAGGCATGGAACTGCCGACTGTGTTTGACCAACTCTAAGGGTTTGGGATGAATTTCCCACCAAGATGTCCATCGACTACAAAAAATTTAGTGGTCTATTTATATAAACCAGAAAGTGGGCTTGAGAGTCAACCGAATCGGTGGTGCCCATTGAAGAAGTCCGTTTAGATGATGTCGTATAGATCATGGTTGATATATTTCACTAGATGGAGAAAATCTAGAACATCCCTGAGTTTCTCACTACTATGAAACTTTAGGAATAGTTGGTCCCTTCACTCCTACATTTTCTCAATAACTGGGAAGACTTGTGTGATGAAACCGTAGAAGTTATCAAATGCATTGACTACTCTTGGCAGGAAGACATAATCTCCACTAGATGGGGGATGACTTTGATAGTTCAGATGATGAATCGAATCATAATGAGGCCAGTCAAATTGCCAGCTTATGTGAAATGATATCCTTTGAGTATTTATGGGGAGAAATCAACAAAAGTATCCATTTAACCCGAGATAGATGAAGCCACAAAGTTCTTATTCTTACCCACCTTGGTGAACCACATGACCAGATCAATGCGATACTATAAAGATATGATTCCCAATCCAACCAAAATGGACAAAGGAAAGGTTGTTAATGAAGAGATCCCAATTCCAGAAATGACCATCGAGTAATGAAAAGTCTCCGATCATCTCAAGAAAACCCATGCCAACATAACCTTATGGGAACTTTACGTGTCATCTCAATTGTGCTGAAATGCCTTGATAAATCTCATTACTGAACCCACAGATTCTCCCTATATTACTCCGAAGAAGCAGTGAATACGGTTAGATCCTTAACCTCTTCCAAACTCCTCTCTTTCTTTAAAAAATAAATCTTAAATTCATCCCTGATCACAACTATGATTTCAACATATCTGTCGAAGTCTTGGGGAAGACTCTCCTACTATCACTTATCAATAATGGATATGCTCTAAATGTTTGTCCACTTATAGCCTTCAACTTCTTAGGTTTGAAATCCAGTGACCTTAATCCTACATTTGTCTTCGTGCTTGCCTATGAGAACACTAGTTGAGAAGTAATGATTTCTATAAAATTGACACTAAGGGCCGACCCTATTAATCCTCGGACAAAATTTTAAGACATCAATAGGCTTGCATGCTTCAATATACTCCTTAGTCATCCATTGCTCTACAGTATTCAAGGTGTATCCTCTTCTCTTCATCAAAAACTAAATCTCTTTGCCAAAGGTCAGGTTATCACCATTTGGGTGGACGACAACAGTATGGAAAGTTTTAGTAGCAGTAATTAAGTATTAGATATTCATTGTAGGACTAACTACATGATCATCTCTAATTTCATAACTGATCTGCCCCCTGTCCTGATAGGGGACAACTTCAAAGACCGAGTATGCGTAGAGCACAGCTCTCACAACAACGTCAATGTAATTTAGATATTAATTAACATGCACTTCATGACTAGAATTGGGCTAGGAGGACATTAACAAGGATTATTGAAGCCCATAGTCCTGAAAGAAGACTTCCCACTATGTGATTTGGACTACTAACATTCATCGACTGAACTCAAAGAACTCCACCAACCATGATAAAAAAAGAAGCCTAGAGAATGAAAAGACTGTTTCACAAGACTCTCTAAATAAAATATTTGTCAAGGAGGTTGAAGACTTCCCCTTACGTGTATTCCCAAAATTATGGTATGATCACATTGACAACAATATAAAATTGGGGGTGGAGATGTTCTTTTAAGATAACCACATTTGAGATGGAAACCAGAAATATGAAGTGAAGCCTTCGACTGAGAAAACCATGGTAATCGCTGAGAACTCCTAGGAAACTGACTCCGGATAATCCTTTAACTTACAAACACTAGGTTTGAGTCCCCCGTGTGATCCACTAAGATGATGTAGTATCGGACCCATGTGTAAAAATCATAACTTCTGATACCCCTGTCCATCTAAACCCCATTGTCTAACCTATCCAAGTAATCTCTACACCCATTTTTATTTCTCTTTTTCTTTATATATATGTTGCTAAGGCCTCTTTTGACGAGGTTCTCAATGTTGTTTTCCTTTCAAAAGAAATTAATGAGGATTTTGAGCATCATGTTATGCCTTATATTAATTGTGTTGATTATAATCAAACTTTTATCGATGATGATTTTGAAAATGAATGATTCTTAACTGGTCTCAATAAGGAAAAATAAACAATGCAACCACGTTCAAATTAACGATGATGAGACTATTGTATTAATCTCGATTCTAGTATCCATCAACGGGAGATTAGGATAAGGTCTACCCTTAACGAGCATGAGCGTGCATAATTTGAAAAGTTACTGAAAGAGTTCGTAGATGTCTTTGCATGTACCTATGAAGACATGCCTAGTATTAACCAACAAATAGCTCAGTATAAGATCCCTATATTCTTGAAATGCAAACCAGTCAAATAGAAATTAAGAAAGCTATGAATGGAATGGTTCCTAAAAGTCAAAGAGGAAGTAGTCAAACAGGTGAATGTGGGTTACATTTTCATAGTTGAATACCCTACATGGCTTGCCAACATCATCCCCATGCCGAAGTTGGGCGAAAAAGTCTGCATGTGCATCGACTATAGGTATTTGAGTAAAACATCCCCAAAAGATAATTACCCATTGCTAAACATCGACATGATCGTGGACAACACATCCAATCATTCCCTCAAATCATTGGTAGATGAATTTACCGATTATAACCAAATTAAGATGCACCCGGACCACCAGGAGAAAATTACTACCTACCAAAGGGCTTAAAAACGCTGCAGCTACCTAACAAAGGTCTTCCATAACCATCCTTCACGAAATTATTAACAAAGAAGTCAAGGTTAATGTTGACGACGTGATCATCATGCCCAAAACTCAGGAAAGTCGCATTAAAACCCTTCAAAAGTTCTTCGAGAGACTGCAAGATCACCAGATGTGGTTAAACCCACAGAAGTGTGTTTTTGATGTCATAAAAGAAAAAACCTGGGGGTTCATAGTCTTTGTGGAAGGAATTGAAGCCACACCAAATTGAAATCCATACTTGAGATGCCACCACCCTGAGTGGAGAAGAAAGTTCGAGGATTCATGGGTAAATTGTTATACATCAGTCTATACAGAAGCCAACTGGCCTCCATCCATAAACCCCTTTTCAAACTTCTCCGGAAGGATTCAACTAAAGATCAAAATGACGCTTGCCAAGAATACTTTGACTAAATCAACCGATACCTCACCCGACCTCCGGTGCTCATGCCTTCGTATTTATATCTCCCCCTCATCTTATACTTAACTATCAATGATACTAGGATCAAGGCTTTTTTGGACCAATATATTGAAGAATCCCACAAAGAAAGAGTTAGCTACTATGCTAATAAAAAAAAAATCATGTACGAAGTCAATTACACTACTTTGGAGAAAGAATGCGTCGCCTTAGTATGGGTCACACAAAAATTAAGGCACTACATCAAGTACCTACTAGAGAAATCTTCTATATCAAGTCTAATGGCCTATTGTTTGATATTACTAAATGAGTTATACATCATATAAATCACGTAGAAATCCATAAAAGGTGGGCCATAGCCGATTATCTTTCTAATTATCCTATGGAAGGAACCAATGTTTAAATCTCTGAATTTCGAAACGAATACATTATCTACGCCTGTCAAGAGGATCTCAAATCGAAGGTGTTCTTCAATGGATCGACCAACGACAAAGGATATGACATTAGGATACTCTTGATCACTCATGATGACTCCCACACTCCCATTCCCATCAATATAGACTTCCCACGTACCAATAATATGACCTAATATGAGGCATGGACCGTAGGTCCCAAGACCGCCCTCAAGAAAAATAGCAAGCACCTAGATATTTATCGAGACTCTGCCCTAATTATCGGCTTAGAAAATGGAAAATAAAAGACGATAAGATCCTACCATTTCATGCCCACTTAGAATATCTTTCCTCCCAGTTTAAAGATATTGCCTTCCATTACCTTCCTCTCTCGAACAACAATCTAGCTGACTCCCTTGCAACCATGGCCTTCATGATCAATATGCCTGAGGAAATAACAATGGCCCCTTTTATGGTTCAAAAACAGGCTATGACCACCCATTGATACCATATTGAGATCATTACTGAAGAAGACCCTATAATGAACGTATTGTGGAACTACGATATTTGGCGCTTCCTCAAACATGGAAGGTATCCCATAGATATAGATAAGAAAGATCGTACAACCTTTCACAAACTGATTGTTCAGTACATCATCTGTGACAAAGTGCTTTTCAACATAAACTTCGATGGAACCCATTTTCATTGCATAATAGGTCCTGATATTGAAGAAATGATGTCAAAAATCCACATCGAGGAATGTGGGCCCATATGAACGGTCACTTGCTGGCCAAGAAAATCATTTGCCAATGTACTATTGGATTACCATGGTTCAAGATTGCACTACCTATGTTTAAAGATGTCTCAATTGTCAATAGTTCTCCAATCTCCAACACTTAACTCCCCGAGAATTGAAAAACATGACCTCTCCTTGGCCCTCCTACATATGGGGCATTGACATCATAGGGAAGGTCCTCCCATAGCTTTAACCGGTCATGAGTTCATCATGATTTCAATTGACTACTTTACCAAATGGGTTGAAGTCCAGTCATATGTAGAGATCAGTGCCAAGAAATTGTCTAAGTTCATAAAAAAGAACATCATTTGTCGATATTCGGTTTCCCATGAGTTAGTACTTGATAATGGGATCCATTTCAAAGACGACATCATAGAATTTATCGCCGAGTATGCGACTCTGAGACACAATTCTTCTCCTTACCGACCCCAAACTAATGGTACTATTAAAGTCGCTAATAAAAGCCTCAAAACTATCATCATCAAGATGATCAAAACTTTTAGAGACAAAGATGATTGGATTCTAACGCCTTCTGGGTCTACTTTACATCTATCAGAACACCTATCGAGGCTACCTCATATTCTCTAGTATACGGCATAGAATTCATTCTCCCCATTGAGCAAGAGATACCTTCCTTACACATATTGTTCGAAAGAAAATTTAGCGAAGAATATTAGCATCAGATTCGCTTTGACAAACGCTCGCTTTTGGATATATATATATATATATATATATATATATATATATATATATATATATATATATATATATATATACCACAAACACGGGTACCATCATCGGATAGAGTGATCATTCAATATAAAAGTCAAGGACTACGGTGTCCAAGTAGGAGACCCTACTCTCAAATAAATTATAGAACCTATCTAGGACCCCAGAGGGATATTCGACCCTATGAGGGGACGACAATGCGAAGCCTCTATCCAGCAGTCAAAACCTATTATGCCAGCATCAACCTCAGCCTCGGCCTACAGTCATAAGCCGAGGCTGATATCATCATGGTGCGTGATTTGGGAGACGTGTGGGACAGTGCGCGTGGGACTCATATAGCATGTGGACCAGACCATTATAATAATATCATTCCCTCACATGAGGGAATATTATTTCATCATCAACCACAAGTGGCAGAGCCAGGTGTCAACAGGGAATTGGCTAGATCATCATTCACATGCATAATGCATACTTGGGGGTACACTACTCCCCCCAAGCCCTATATATACTTGTCATCTTCAACCTTGTAAAGGATCAATCATAAAAACCCTAGTAAAAACTCTGCTTGTACACATAGTAAAGAGAGAGTGAGATTATGAGCATTGTATCCAAGGCCATTAGTGCCCATACTTAGTGGATCACACACTCACAGTGGATGTAGGCCTGATTGGCTGAACCACTATACATCACTGCCTTCATTCCTCTTATCCTCACCCCCTTCTATATACTTATACACGCACATAACTCCTTGGATGCCATTGTTATTACTGTTTGAGCTCATCATCTCTTATCTGGTGGAGTTAAATCTTAGCATCATCAATGTCTGTGATGTAGGGGGAGTTTTGTCTGTTTGACGTGATATCCTATTTTTTTATTTTTGCACATATTGGTATCATGTTTTATTCACCAAACAAATTATTTGGATTTGATTTTTCTTATTTATTTATATTATTTGTTCCTCCGTACTTCACTTGGTACTTGTTTTTTTCATGTGTGTGGGTATGCTTAAAGAGATTCAAGATTCCAAGTCTACATCACATTGAGACATTCCGAGACAGTTTCAAGCTTGTCAGTCCATTATTTATGAGTCTTTTCCTGTACTGATGATGTAATTTTATTTTTGAGTTTATGGGATGGGATTTAGGCATCATACAACTTGACAACCCATCTTAGGCATTTCACTTTTGGGTTTGTCCCGGAATAGTCAAATGGGGAGATTTGTAAGGGCCAAATTTTTAATTGAGTCTTAATATAGTTTTGACTTATTCTCGGAACAAAACACGTTTGGGTCATCGGTAAATTTTTATTGTTTGATCACTACGAGACAATGAATTGTCTAAAATTAATTGAAAACGTTGTAGCAAAACTATAGGGATTTATTCATACTGGAGTTTAATTGGTGCAATTTCTCGTCTTCAAGGTTTAATTGCATTCCGAGATCACACAGGTATCAATGCATAATGTTAATGAAACTCGGAATTTTATTTACAATAATAAGGATGTTAATTTTAAAAGAATTTTTTTTAAAAGTATTTTAAATGTTTACACATCGTTTACAGCTTATAAGCTTGGATTAGAGTTTAAATTGGTTTGGACTCTAAAAACAGGCGACTGTCGTTAGAATGGCAAATGATGTATTTCGAAAGAGAGATGTTTCCATTCAAACGACGCAGTATCTCACACGAACGAGACTCCCCCACCCCCTTAAAATATTTATATATAGGCATGCTCTGTGTCCTCAAAGTGTGTACAGTGAGAAAAACCATTTACGATACATAGAGGTTTCTGCACAAAGTTTTCAAAGTGATTTCAATATAAAAAGATCCTTAGAATTTACAAAGATCCAATTTATCATTACCCTATATTTATCTGATATTTGTTGCACCAAGTTGGGTTTATTCAACACTTGAACATTGCTAGTTTTGCAGTGGAGAAGTGAAGAAGGTTACTTTCGTGTTCAACATCGTAGACGACACAAGGCCAAATCGATGGACACCGAGGCATTTATGGAGGCGACTACTGTGGACGAGTATCGTGAAAGAAGGTTGCTTTCCGCGTGGGCATTGTGAAGATTTATAGAAGATCAGAGGATCATCAAGTCTCATGGGGGATCGATTCATTGTATAAGACTACTATCGGACTTTGTAATTCCTTTCTCATAGTGATTGTCTGGCCTAGATTGTCTGAGGTTTTTTCCCGATTGGGTTTTTCCTCGTACATCAGCATTGTGAGAATCTTCCAAAATCAGGATACAAAAATCTTATTCCAATCAAACACAATATTAAGTGGTACCCCATATAACCTCACACATCGTCTATAAAAATCTGGGCATACTGTCTCGTAGAGTAAACAATCTGAACTGGCAAAAAGTGAGCTACCTTAGTCAACCGATCCACAATCACCCATATGGAATGTTGACCCCTATGAGAAGTAGGTAACCCTGTGATGAAGTCCATCGAAATGCTCTCATATTTACACATCGGGATATCTAATGGAAGAAGAAACCCAATAAGATTCTGATGGTCCACTTTCACTAGCTAACAAGTGGCACACTCTGAGACAAACTCAGCAATGTCTCTTTTCATCCCGCTCCACCAATTATACCGTCACATATCTTGGAATCTCTTAACCCCACTAGGATGTACCACAAATCTGGATCTGTATGACTCTGACATCACCTCATGCCTCAAATCCACACCTTCTCAAACAATAAATCTACCATTGAAGCGCAAGCCCCTATCTGAACTTACTGAGTAAGACTCTGCTCCCCCAGCAAAAAGGTATCGAATTTTCTCCTGACAAAAGGAATTTGTTCCCTGAGCCTAAACTACCCTTTTCACAATCTGAGGTGTAATAGTTATGACTGACATAAATGATCGGGAAACTACATCCTGATGTCATAGTTCCTTCCATTTTACCTTCCACACTGTGGCCAACTCACCTACCAGCCTTCGGCTCAACGCGTTTGCTACCACATTAGCCTTACCCGGGTGGTAATGTATTTCAAATTGATAATCCTTCACAAACTCAAGACACTTGTACTGATGCATGTTCAACTCCCGCCGAGTGAACAAATATTGAAGTGACTTATGATCCGTGAATAGGCAAAATTTCTCCCCCATTAAATAATGTCTCCATATCTGAAGAGAAAACATGACTGCTGCAAGATCTAAGTTGTGGGTGGGGTAATTCTTCTCATAAGGCTTAAGATTTCTAGAGGCATAAGCTATAGCCTTCTCTTCCTACTGTAATACTCCACCAAGCCCTTGTAATGATGCATCAGTGTAAACCAAGTACTCCACTCCTGGCTTGGGCAGTTCTAGTACAGGTGCTGGAGTCAACTTATCTTTCATCTTGTCAAATGCAAACTAATATGCATCGTCCCAAACAAATGGTACGACCTTACGGGTTAGATTTATCATCAGACCTTCAATCTTTGAGAAACCCCGGATAAAACGCCTTTAATAATCGACCAGTCCCAAGAAACTATGCACCTTTATCGGTGTCATGGGTTGTCCCCACTCTTTCATCACTGATAGCTTGATAGGATCCACTGATATTCCCATTTCAGACACAATATGCCCAAGAAATTGAACTTCCCGAAGCCAAAACCCACACTTCTCATATTTCACATACAACTGATGCTCGTGTAGTGTCTGTAGGACCCATCACAAATGCTCGGCATGCTCCTTCTTTGTCTGAGAATAAATCAGGATGTCATCTATGAAAATAATGACAAATTGGTCTACGAACTCTCCCAATACCCAATTCATCAAGTACACGAATATTACTGGTGCATTAGTCAGCCCAACTTGCATAACTCCAAACTCATACGATCTGCATATGGTCAAGAAAGCAGCCTTTGAAACGTCCACCTCCCTAATACACAGCTGATGATAACCAAACCTTAATTCTATCTTCGAGAAGTTAGATTCTCTTATTATCTCATCAACCAAGTCATCGAATCTAGGCAACGGTTACTTATTCTGTATCATGACTTTGTTAAGATCCTGATAATCCACGCCTAGTCGTAAATAACCGTCTCAGTTCTTTACAAACAACATTGGGGCACCCCAAGGTGATGTACTCCTATGGATAAACCCCTACCCCAAAAGCTATTATATTTGATCCCTGAACTCCCTCATCTCTATTGTATCCATACAGTAAGGCGCACGAGAAATAGGCCGAGTTCCCGGTGCTAAATCAATCACAAACTCAATCTCCCTACTGGGAGGTAATCTCGGTATCTCCTGAAATACAACCGCAAACTCACAAACTATCGGTATCTAATTAAGGGGTATTACTACTCCCATAGATGTCTCCTCCTATATATAATACAAATGATTAGACGACCCTCCCTCAGAATGAGGCATCACCACAAGGAACATCTCATGCCTCGGAACAGCAAAAATAATACACCGACTATAACAGTCAATCATGGACCTATTTGCAACAAACCAATCCATGCCGATATTCACATCATACTCGGACATGTCCAAAATAAGTAAATCCACCGATAAAATCAGACTCCCAATCTTTATACTCACACTATGACATATAAAAAAATTTGGCATCCAATTACCCATCAGTGAGTCTACTTAAGTGACAGTGCTGTCGGCCATGTCTAGTAACCCTGTGTCTCATGCAAATCTAGTGGCTATAAATTAATTTGAGATCCACGTGTCAAACAGAATGTGCCCCTTATCCCCATAGATAGAAAATGCACCCTCAATCACGAGCGGTGGCTACTGAATCACTGCTTGATGGACGTTATACACAGGCTCATAATATCCATGTTGTGTCGGAGCTGCTGGAATGGCAGGTAATGCTGGCACCAGAGCTTGTGCTGGGAGAGCGACTGGTGGAAATACTAGTCTTTGTGGATCCTGACGAGATCCTTGTTGAGGAAATTTTCCCTTATCAGGACAATCCTGTCTCTTGTGGCTAGTTTTACCACACACTAAACATATGCCAGTAAACTTTCCCCTATTTTGTCCATGCTTTCCCCGACCCTACTGGCCGTTAGCACCTCTCCCTTGGCCCTACTGCTGACCCTGATGTCTCAACCTGTTACCCCTTACCCAAAACAAAATCCTCTGAATCGTAAATGTTTAGCATAGTCCCCTGATTGGGAACCCTACTCACCCTGGTGCTATTGACTCTGACCTGGTTGTGTCCCGCTAGAACTGCCCCAACCAGTCTTTCCCTGCTAGCTCAACTCAATCCCCTGTTTGCCACACTTATCATGTAAGATATTATCCTGGGAGTGAAACATCGCAGCATTAAGAAAATCTGCGTAAGTATGAAATGAAACATTGCCCAATAAGTGCTGGCGAATCTTCCAATCCAGGCCATCTGTGAACATTTGAAGTCTCTTTTCTTCAGGAGGTACCTCTCTTGGTACCAAATTAGTCAACCTAGTAAATTCCTCCTTATATTTTGACATTGTCCTCCCTTCCTGGGTAGGTCGAGGAATTTCTGCCTCATCTCAGTCTGAACGACGGAAGGAAAGTATTTATGATCAAACTGCACCCAGAAGTCCTGGATAGTCATAGTATCTCTCTCCTCGGCAGTGGTAATAGATTCCCACCACTATAGAGCTGCCTCGACTACCTTAAATGTAGCTACTATTTGAAATTGAAATTATGTGCATTCAAACATTCACAAGTACATATAGATGTCCTTCTTCTATTGGCTACCAGTCACGACATCAGATTTTCCCTGAAACTCGAGAAGATGAACCTGCTAAAAAGCATCCCTAACACGTTCCTAATCACTAGAAAACACCTACCCTAGTGCGGGTGGCACAACTAGTGCCTATGCTGGTGCCTGTTGAATAACAACTAAAGTTGTGTTGATTGTCTGAGCAACAATGGCAACAACTTCTGCAACATTCGTTGTACCCTGAGCTAGGGTAGGATGAGGTTCACGTTGAGGAGGCATCTGGAATGAGAGAAAAATTTCATCAGTATTCAATTTAAATTTCAAAGGATAGTTGAAGATCATATATGAATAAATAAGGATGCCACAGTCCTAATGATAGGGCTCAATATCATAAAACGCTAAGCTGAAAGCATAATAAACCGTTCAGATCCTAAAAGACTATAGAAACTAATTCTCTGATACCACCTGTAATACCTCACTTAATTAAATACCGGGTGATTAGTCCTATACCCAAATAAAACAAAATTTAAAATTGGTTCATTCTTAGCATCACTGTCGAAAAATATTTTTTTTAATCACCTAATATCTAAATAAGCAGGTGCTAAACTATTCAAACTTTAATGTAAATGAAATTTTCATGTTTTAAAATAGAAACCATTTAACACAATCCATTCACACAATGAATAATAACTGAGTAATATCAAAATTGAATTAAATGCAACTGGATTAAAATTCTCTAGTATAAATATCTCAATACAATAATACAATCAAAAATCAAATGTACCAAAACCGACATAAAAAATTAATTTATCTAAGATAGAGAATAAATAACTAGAATCCTCTTGGGAGACATGCCCTAAATGAAATATCAACTACAGAGTATGAATCAATGAATATGAAAGCGTCTAAACAAAGTCCAAGAATCCATAGCATACATAGCTCGTTGAAATATCAATCATCTATTGTTGGCAACCCTACAGCTGGACACCTGATATAGGAGATACAAGAGAGAAGAAAAAATGCAAGAAAATGAGTTAGAGCCCAATTGTAAAAAATAGTTTAGAAAACAACAAGTGAATAAATGTTATATTAAACAATTATTATATACATGTTAGATTTATCAGACTCTATCTTGAGATCCTCACCTCTCATCTAGAGTGCACACCTAACGTACCTTAAAACCATACTAGCTACTATTCTCATGCTAACTAGTTGATATCAGTGCCAACTAACCATAGCCCATATCTATCCAGCAAATTTCTCTCGCAATACAGGTAGTACATATATATATATATCCAATTTCTTTAGAACATGGATAAGACTTTTTTTCAATTTAATATAATTATGTATTCACCTACTTATTTCATTACAGATTTCATTATCTTTCATATCTACTTAATTCACACAGTAAACATTATCACAAGTATATATACACATTCACTTTATTATATATATACTAAACTGCACCCCGAGTCTTAGCTGCGGTGCATGCGTACTCTGCTATCATGTCCCAGTACATCTTGTCACTGTATAAAGGACCATAGGTTCGATATGTCGCACGAACCATAATAAACAAATCACAAATAGTGGAGACGAACATAGTCCTAAGCCTTTGGGCTACGCATATACCTACGCATCCAAAAGACCGTTCAATACCATTATTCTCACTAGTGGCAATCGAACCTAAGTCTTATTTTCTGAGGCAACAAGTCAAGGATCCCCCTTAAGGCTCATCAGGACATGACTTGCCCTCATCGCGTAAATCTCCCTTCGATAGCAATTAGGCTAGGTATGTCATATACATAAATTAACACAAGAAATAGGTATACACATCAAATATTATAATTCGATACGCACTCGACCAATATCATATCAGGATTTCATTCTACCCCAAGTACCCATCGTATTTATCGAATACCACTGGTATTGGTTAATCATGATTATCATCGTATTATTATGTAGTAATCACTCACATAATCCCAAGTACCCATATATATATATATATATATATATATATATATATATATATATATATATATATATCATCAATATTAACCCGTACTTGGCTATGACGATTATTCATCTCTCAATCGTTTTATTATCATGGAGATATTTCTCACATAATTTTTTTAGTCCTCAATTTCATATAATTTTCCAACATTAATCCAAGTCCCTCACTCCTTATTAATGTACCAAAATTATTCAGAACCTATGGTGGGATAAAAATACAATTCTCCAAACTGTTCTGGGCTAAAACAAAAATTCTTGAATCTCATCAAAAACCAAGAAATCTCAGTCGAACGATAGCATGTCTCATTCGAACGAGATCAACGTAATTCCAGTTCGTCTTCAACCTCAGTTTTCTGTGTTTTTCTTCAAGTTCTTACTCCCATAGGATTATATTCTACCCAAAATCCAGATTTGCTAACAGTGTTCAACGGTCATTTTCACATAAGAATAACATCAAATTCATATGTTCATACGGGTATTATCATCAAACCCATTAAATCTTTAAAATTCCAATTTCGTCTAAATCCTCCATTTTTACACCTCTTAAAAACCCAGAATTTAGAATTATCATTTCATAACTAAATTTCCAAATTTCCATATTCAACATGAGTAGAATTCATCTACATGCTATCCTAACATCATTTTCATATCATCAATAAACAAATAAATCCTCGACATGTAAAACCTATCCATTTTCATGTTCATTGTCTCTACATGTATATCCATTTTCATGTTCATAGTTTCTACATGTATAAATATCCAACTACCTGAATTTTCCTATCCATTAAACTTGATTTATTAATCATTTTAATCCCAAATTCAGAATTTCATGAAACCAAAAAGAAATCCTATTCTAACATGGATAATATAAGAACCAAAATAGAGGAAAAATTACACTTGCCTTATGTGTAGGTTTGAATCTTTGGTGAAGACAAGTGTTTGTCACTTCCTCTTCCTTTTTTCTACTTCTATCCAGTTGTGGTACAAGGTGTAAAGATGGTGTTTTTCCCCTTAGTTTTCCCTATATGACTCTTCCTTTCCAAGCAACTATTCCCCTCTTCAAGATAACCTTTCACTTTCTCTCTAGGGCTTTTTCACTCTCTCAAAAGACCTCACTTTGTGTTTTGATGAAATGAATCTTACTTACATCTAAACTCACATATATAATAAGTCTCCAAGGTTAGTTAAAAGGCAAAAAATGTAGTTACTATTCATCTCTCAAGCAAAATATCTAAAATGTCCTTTCAAGGCATCTTTTCATCTTCCAAATGGGCCCGAGACCCAAAACAAATCTCGGGTAGACTTTTTTGCCTATTTTGACCCTTCTGGATTCAATGGAGAACTTGAAATATTCATTTGAATGACTTGAAAATAAATCACATTTTATTTCCCAACTTTAGTCCCGACATGACTCATAAGCGCGTCGCGATTTAATTTCTATTATTGTCGTATTTGTAGCTTCCAACAATAATTATTATTTTCACATATTACTTTTATATCACTAAATAATATTTAAAATCATTTAGTCAACATCATATATTACTTTAATCTCTAGTAATATTAAATCTGGAATAATCCCAATTATTTTTTTTTCATAATTAATTCCAATTAATCCCTATTTATTTAGCCTATTAAATTTTAATTAATCTCAGATTAAAAGTCATTAAAATTTTGAGGTATTACACTAACTATAAAGTAGGTTCTTATGAGTTACATTTGTCCCGTGCAAGGTTTTCATGTATTTTATGGGGTTGTTTGATTGTTATTTTTGGATCTCGCCCTTTAATGGCATATTTTTTAGCCCACGTCTAGATATTTAAAAATTTTGGTCATACTCTCAAATTGGGATTCTCGTGACTATGCCACAAATTCCTATGAGTTACTTTGGTCCCCAACGAGGAGCTCGTATCTTTTACACGTTTTGGTGGCTATTTTGGGTTTTAAACCTCTAACAATATTTTTTAAGCCTAAGTCTAAAGATTTTTAAATTATCATCATATTCTAAAATTGGGAGTGTCGTGACTATGTGGTCAGTTCCTAAAAGTTACATTGGGTTCATTTGAGGTGGTTGTGCCTATTAAGGGGCCGCTGGGTGGACGATTTGCATTTTCGTCGTTTAAGGACATGTTTTTAAGCCCAATTATCAATATTTTCAAATTTTCATCATATTTTCTAACCGGGATTCTCATGACTATGAGGTTAGTTTGTGTGAGTTACATTGGTCCCATACAAGGTGTTTAGTTCCTAGTTTAATTCTTAAATCACAAGAAGCATTTATACAAGAAATATAATATGTGTCCTAATAGATTAGAAATGTATGATTGTTCTTATTCATGTTTAAAATCACCAAGTGTAATACGACTGGTGATTTATTGGAGGCATATGTGGCAGCAAGAGAATCTTGAACCACGATCTCTATAATTTTGCATTCAAATTTCACTTGTAGATATCAAACATTCAATCTCGGTTGTTTCCATTTTTTACTGTAGTAGGAGAACAATAACAAAGGAGAAGGATCTACGGACAAGAATGAACAAAAATGATTAACAAAAATAGAAAATTATGGATAGCCCTTCTTTGAATTTGATCATGGATCCTAATATCGAAACCATAATTTACATCGAATATGAATATATATTATAGGCTTTTGTTGAAGAAATAATAAGCAGGTCACGCGGTGCAAAATTGTATCATACTCTTCCACCAACTATTCAATACATATGTCAAATCTAATATTTCTTTGACAATAAAGTTTGCATATGCATGTGATATATGCATTTGTTTAACTAAGCATAAGCAACTCATGCACAACTACTTGTGATAGTGAATGGGATAATAACTTATTATCTTTAGAACAACTTTCATGTTTCTTTGATTTCATCCTAATAGGATAAGAACAAGGAAAAATGCAAGCATATAAAAAAACAAAAAGAATCAATACCTGATCATATAACATATTATGGTACGAGAAAAACATAAAAAAAATATTACGAACTGATTTAAACCCCATATATTATCAAGTCCTAATTCCAAAGGGACAATCAAAAGAATGGTTGACCAATCAATTTTACCTTTCAAATACTCAAAACAACAGATATAGTCATCTTCAATGCAAACAACAGGAGATCCACCTCGTACCCCATCTTTTCATGAATACTTAATAACAAATCCATTCGCTTAGAATGTAATAGTATGCCACGCATACCCCTTTTCGCATTATGAATCTCGCCATTGTAAATATTTTTGTGATCCAGTTTGACCATATGCAAATATACAAACATTCAAATCACCAAGAATAAATAAAATCCGCGGTTGGGTATTTGAAAAAAGTCCCCTAAACTAATCATTTCATATGCTAATCCATTTGTAAGAAGAGTATTAAAATCAAGTTTAAGAAAACCAATTCAGTTATACTCTTCATACTAATGGCATCAACAATGTCAAACCATACAAACTATAACTCCTGAAAATGTACAATTCATTTTCAGATTAGCCACTGCAGATGTCTATATTAATTGGTCTCCTTATTATGAAAACTTCAAAATTCAAACCTGATTAGGATCATACACAAAACAGTTGTCAATAAATTTCATTAAACTATAAAGTTATCTAACCTTAAACCTATATCATATCAACAATCAAACTAACAAAAAATAATTGGTATGAAGCTGCCAACTAACTAATTACAAATTATAGTTTCTTAGCATGTTGGTCAATTCTGTTAAAACAAACATTATCAGTATGTGAACCAAATATTAACAAATGTAGTTAAATTTTTCAATGAGGTTTGTCTGTAAAAATCCCCTAAATTCTTACATTCTCATCTACATTAGGATAATCTATAAAGGAAAAAATTTATTTACAATTTTATAAGGCTAAACAACGGAGAATGCAAAAGATAAAATCAGTTCAACAAATAGCTTTTGATAAGGTTATATTTTTAGTAAAGCAGAGAAAAAATAGGTCAAGGATACGACGTGGAAACATTTCCTTTCTCGACATGAGAAAATCATTACAAATGTGAAGAATAATCAGCTAATATTTAACCAAAGGTTAAGAAAGCGAAAAATGAAAAATTCAAAAATTATAATTTTTATGTAATCATGTATTCCCAAGATTACTTGAAATGCAAAGAAAATCTAAAGCAAATCAAATACATCCTTATGTGCCAGATGTTGTCCGAAATCTTCATGGAAAAGTAACCACTCGAAATTTCATAAGCAACAGATTGAAATCACGGGAAGTATATAATAGTATTTGAAATTATAATTTAGATAGTGGAATTAATGTCAACATCTCTCAAACGTGAAAACAGAAGTGAAAAATGTAACATAACAAAAGTGTCTGAATGTAACAATTTTTCAAAGTTTATATAATAAATTTATATAGATGTGGTGGACTTACAAACTCGGTGATCTTTAATCTAAAACAAATAACAACCAGAATCGAAACTATGGCAAAACCAAAACGAAAATGGAAAAATTCTAGTAATTATTTGCTATCTTATACCATATATCTAAGAACTCGTAATGAATAAGTAGCATATGGCTTGAAAGAACTCTATGTGTAAAGGCCTTGAAATATTTAAACTCCTACTATGTAATATATATATATATATATATATATATATATATATATATATGAATCCCAAAGACCAGTAACAAGGAAAATATTTAAATGTAATCCCTCTTACGACACTAAAGAAGAACTTTCTTTGGGAATTAATTTATTTCCTCGTAGGTGGGGCAAGCCTTCTACTTTGTTTGCCTAATGTAACCACTTCATCTCCAATCAATCCAAAAATTATATACAAGTAATTGAGTCGGTGAGTAGGTAGTTTTAGAAATTCCTTGTCTTACTAGTCACTTTCACCATCAATGATTATGTTTAACTAAAATGATTTTTTTAAGAGTTTATATTAGAAATTTTCACACATCAAATTATCATTGAAACATATATCCCTCCGTAACATGGATTTAACTTAAGTTGTTACATAATATGTTACAAGTTCTACAAGTACCTACGTAGATCATCTCTCAAACTAGGAAGATGGAGATTTGAATGGATTTCTCCACTTAAACTAATTTCCTCTTTCACAACCTTCTTAATCTATAAGATCAACATACAAGCTAAATGCAATAGATAATTTCCATATATAAAACATAGGAGCTTTGTAAATTTAGGACCTATTGTAGTATGTATTTTGGAAATAGGACAACAAACATTTTATTTATGGTTTTAGTCCCTATTTTTAAATAAAATCGCTGGTGCGGACCCATATTCATAAAACGTCAATCAATCACAGCATGCCACGTGTCCCTTCAATTTGAAAATAGGGACTAAAAATGAAAACAAAATGTTTGTTGTCCTATATCCATAATTAATATTATTTTAAGTCCTAAAAGTACATAATCTATAAAACATATCAATTTGTTTGCCTCCAGTTAAACAACCACAAAGTAAGATGTGACAGTTCACAAACATTATCAAACATTGTCCATTAAATCCTTACTATCATGTTCAATAAGTAATGTTGTACATCAAAATTAATGAGAAATCTTTTATATACTCTAAAATGCTAAACAAAATTTAAATACTCCCTTTTTTTAAGTTGTCCATCTGTCAAATCAAATCTTTAATTGTTTTAATCGTTATAATCTTTATTTTTAAAGATGACTGACTCTCTCTCCCTCTCTTCAAAGCCAATAGACTCATTTTTTTGTCCAAAATATGTCCACCTTTTCATATTCCTAAATGTTTTATCTCTAAAACTCTCCCCCTCCCAGCCCTTATCTTTATATAAATTTTCCATGCCATCCTGCTATTCGTATCCCCTAGATTCATCCATCCCTAAAATCAAAATTGGGCTAAAACCTCTACAGAGAAAATCACCCAAATCCCCTACAGAGCTGGGAATCATTTCAGTTTCCAAAAAAAAAAACTCCTCCTCCCCACCATCTCATCTTACATCTTCTCATATAACCAACCGGTAATTATCACCCCTATTCTCTTTTCTTTTTTAGATGTAATATTTTGTTTTGTTTCTTATAACTTGGATCTCAAACATGTTAACTTTAAATATGTTCGAACTTCAGAATGTTTCCTTTTTGTTACAGTTTTTCTATCGCACAGGTAAACATCTTGAAGTTGGGAATCAAGTTTTTCTAGGTTTTTAGTTATGTGTTCGGGTTTGGATTTAAATGAGGTTTCAAAAAAAATTTGTTTATGAAATATCCACTTATTTTTTTCCACTTTAAGGAGTTGTGTTTTGTGATTTGATGTTTTAGGTTGAGATTTATTAGGTGTCTTTTTTAAAATTTAAGGAGATTATTTCTTGTCATCTATATTGTATATGTAGTTATTCTCATTTGAAATTATGATTGTCCAGTCGTTCTAAAGTTTTTTCCTAGGGTATAATAACTATTCGGAGAAATGTCACCAAGTAGTTATTTCATGTTAGGTTATATATTCCCTTACTTATTAACGTGTGTATTGATTTGATTGTTTCCAACATTTGAAAGACTACCTTCCCTACAACTCTACGTTCCATATCTCAGTAAAACGCGTGCAGTAAGCTCTGTTACTGACTTACTCTCCATTGTTGGCTATTGAGAAACACAACAGAAAAATGTATCTTTTAAGACGGAGATTTTTGAGACGGCCAAAATTGTAGTCCCTAAAACTTATCTTTTGAGACGGCTAAAATTTGCAGTCTTAAAAACTACTACTTTTTAAGATGGCTAATTTTACCTATCTCAAAAGGTATATTTTATGAGACCGCATCACTACACCAAAACTGACGATTGGTCACGACCAAAATCCCTGACCAAGATTGTGGGTCGCGGACTTAGGCCATGACCATTTCGGGCGTGATCAATTTCGTGGGTCGCGGCCCAAGTCCATGACCAAAAAATGGTCATGACCCAGAGGGGGTCACGGACTTGAGCCGTGACCCATGACATGACGGGTCGCTGCCCTCGTCCGTGACCCACAACCGTGACAAATTGGTCACGGTCAAAGTCCGCGACCCACAACCGTGACGAAAAAATGATAAAATAATATGTGACACATAACCGAGACATATTGGTCGCGGTCTTTGGCTGCGACCCAAAATCGTGACAAAAAAAGGAAAAAAAATTGTCATGGCCCGTGTTCGTGACCCCCAACCGTGACCGAAAATGGTCGCAGCAAAAGTCCGTGACCAACACCACAACGAAAAAAAGGAAAAAAATAGTCGCGGACTCTAGCCGCGAACATTTTTATGCGCGAAAGAAAAAATAAAAATGGTCATGGACAAAGTCCATTACCGTATTTAACTATAATTTAAAAAAATGTATTTTTTTGTCCAATCCTAAAATTGGAGGTCCTGTGAGTGCACCGTCGGTTGCAACGTGTAACGTTGGACGCGTAGGAGGTGTTACAATTATTTATTATTGGTAAAACAATAAAAAAAATCACAAATTGCGAATCGAGAACGTTGTTAATAAACTAATCTACATACAAACTTAAAAACATTACATGTCTAAATAATTCACAAACCAAAAAAAAATTGGGCAGAGTTTCCTCTATTTTCTTGACATTCTAAACCCTGTAAATGTAAAACCTGCTTATTATAAAGCCCGCATGACCGTAAAATTCAACAATCAAATTATAAAAGCATGCACGGTCATAAAACAAAACAATAATATCCCGCATGGCTGTAACATATAAAAAACATAATCATGAATGTCCACAACATATAAACAATATTCATATTGTAAACCATTGCCTCCTTCATTTGTTCCACGGGCAAAAATTCTACAAATTGAATGGATACAAAAAAAATGATATCAGTAACCAAGTAGTTTTACAAAAAAATTAATCAAGCTGAAAAATTGCGTCTATAAGTTAAAATTATCAACATATCAATGTTTTTATGCATAAGTCTAGAAATATGCAAATTATCATCGTATTCTCAAACTGAAAGTTCCGTGACTACGTGGTCAGTTCCTACGACTTACATTGGTCCCGTGGAAGTTGTTGGTGCCTCCCACGGCGCCGTTCAGGGAAGTTTTGGATTTTCACCCTCTAACGCCATCTTTTTCAGCCTAAGTCCTGATATTTTTCAATTATCATCGTATTCTCAAATCGGGAGTCCCGTGGCTGTGGGGTCAGGTCCTACGAGTTACATTGGTCATGTGGGAGGTGTTGGTGCTTCCCACGGGGCCGTTCGAGGGTAGTTTTGGCTTTTCACCCACTAACGCCATGTTTTTAAGCCTAAGTTTAGAAATATTCAAGTTACCTTCGTATTCGGAAACCTGGAATCCCTAGATGCGAGGTCAGTTACTACGAGTTACATTGCTCCCGTGCGAGGTGTTGGTGGGTGCCACCCACGGGGTCGTTTGAGGACTATTTCAAGTTTTCACCCACTACAATCATGTTTTTATGCATAAGTATAGAAATATTCAAATTACCATCGTATTCTCAAACAGGGAGTTCCGTGGCTGGGCGGTCAGTTCCTACGAGTTACATTGATCCCGTAGGAGGTGTTGGTGCCTCCCATAGGGCCGTTCGTGGGATGTTCAGGGTTTTTACCCTCTAACGCCATGTTTTTAAGTCAAAGTCCTCATATTTTTCAATTATCGTCATATTCTCAAACCAGGAGTCCCGTGATCGCCTGGTCAGTTCCTACGAGTTACATTGGTCCCATGGGAGGTGTTGGTACCTCCCACGGGGCCATTCGGGGGTTGTTTTGGGTTTTTTCCCACTAACGCCATGTTTTGCCTAACTCTAGAAATACGCAAATTATCATTGTATTCTAAAATCGAGGGTCCCATGATCGTGCGGTCAGCTCCTACGAGTTAAATTGGTCCAGTGAGAGGTGAGCCGTTCGGGGACTGTTTCGGCTTTTCACCCACTAACGCCATGTTTTTAAGCCTAAGTCTACAAATATTCAAATTACAGTCGTATTCTCAAATCGTAAGTCCCGTGGCTATGCGATCAGTTCGTTTGAGTTACATTTGTCCCATGGGAGGTGTCGGTGCCTCCCACGGGGCCGTTCATTGGCTGTTTTGGGTTTTCACCCTCTAATGCCATGTTTTAAATCCTAAGTCCATATATTTTTCAATTATCATCGTATTCTCAAACCGGGAGTCCCGTGATTATGCAGTCAGTTCCTACGAGTTACATTGGTCCCGTGGGAGTTATTTGTGTCTCCCACGGGGCCGTTTAGTGGCTGTTTCGAGTTTTTCCCCATTAAAGCCATGTTTTACCCAAGTCTAGAAATATGTAAATTATCATCGTATTCTCAAACTGGGGGTCCCATGATTGCGCCGTCAGTTCCTATAAGTTACATTAGTGCCGTGGAAGGTGTTGGTGCCACCCACAGGGCCGTTCGGGGGCAGTTTTGAGTTTTCGACCACTAACGCCATGTTTTTAAGCCTAAGTCAAGAAATATTCAAAGTACCATCGTATTCTCAAATTGGGAGTCCCGTGATCGCGCGATCAGTTCCTACGAGTTACATTGGTCCCGTGCGAAGTGCTGATGCCACTCACGGGGCCGTTCGGGGGTTGTTTCGGTTTTTCACCCACTAACGTCATGTTTTTAAGCCTAAGTCTAGAAATATGCATATTATCATCATATTCTCAAATCGGGAGTCCCGTGGAAGCGTGGTTAGTTCCTAAGAGTTACATTGGTCCCGTGGGAGGTGTTGGTGCCACCCACTATGCCGTTCGGGGTTGTTTCGTGTTTTCACCCACTAACGCCATGGTTTTTAGCCTAAGTCGAGAAATATTCTAATTACCATCGCATTCTCAAATCGGGAGTCCCGTGATCGCACGGTTAGTTCTTACGAGTTACATTGGTCTCGTGCGAAGTGTTGATGCCACTCACGGGGCCGTTCGGGGGTTGTTTCGACTTTTCACCCACTAACGTCATGTCTTTAATCCTAAGTCGACAAATATTCAAATTACCATCGTATTCTCAAATCGATAGTCCCGTGTCTGCGCGGTTAGTTCCTACGAGTTACATTGGTCCCGTGGAAGGTGTTGGTGCCTCCCGCGGGGCCGTTCGGAGGCTGTTTTGGATATTCACCTTATAACGCCATGTATTAATCCTAAGTCTAGAAATACACAAATTATCATCGTATTCTCAAATCAGGAGTCATTTGGCTGTGTGGTCAGTACCTACGAGTTACATTGGTCTGTGGGAGGTGTTGGTGCCACCCACGGGGCCGTTCGGGGGCTGTTTTGGGTTTTTACCCACTAACACCATGTTTTTAAGTCTAAGTCTAGAAATATTCAAATGACATTCGTATTCTCAAATCGGGAGTCCCATGATTGCGAGGTCAGTTCCTACGAGTTACATTGGTCCCGTGGGAGGTGTTGGTTCCTTCCACAGGGTCGTTCGAGGTCTGTTTTGGGTTTTCACCCACAAAAGTCATGATTTTAAGCCTAAGTCTATAAATATGTGAATTATCATTATATTCTCAAATCGGAAGTCCCGTGGCTGCGTGGTCAACTCCTGCGAGTTACATTGGTCACGTGGGAGGTGTTGGTGCCACCCACGGGGACGTTCGGGGGTTGTTTCAGGTTTTCACCCACTAACAAGATGTTTTTAAGTCTAAGTGAAGAAATATTCAAATTATCCTCGTATTTTCAAACCGGGAGTCCCGTGGCCGCGCGGTCAGTTCCTACAAGTTACATTGGTCTCGTGGGAGGAGTTGGTATCTCCCACAAAGGGCCGTTTGGGGGCTATTTCGAGTATTTCCCCACTAACGCCATGTTTGGCCTAAGTCTAAAAATATACAAATTATCATCGTATTCTTAAATCGGGGGTCCCGTGATCGCGTGATAAGTTCCTATGAGTTACATTGGTCCCGTGCGAGGCGTTGGTGCCACTCATGGGGCCGTTCGAGGGCTGTTTCGACTTTTCACCCACTAACCCCGTGCTTTTAAGACTAAGTCTAGAAATTTAGAAATTATGATCATCTTCTTAAATCGAGAGTCCTGTTGCTGCGCAGTCAGTTCCTACGAGTTACAATGCTCCCGTGGGAGGTGTTGATGCCACCCACGGGACCGATCGAGGGCTGTCTAGGGTTTTCACCCACTAACGCCTTGTATTTAAGCCTTAAGTCTAGAAATATTCAAACTACTGTCATATCATCAAATCGAGAGTCCCGTGGCTACGTGGACAGTTCCTACGAGTTACACTGGTCCCCTGGGAGGTGTTGGTGCCTCCCACGAGGCCCTTCGGGGGCTGTTTTGGGTTTTCACCTCTAACGCCATATTTTTAAGCCTAAGTCCTGATATTTTTCAATTATAGTCATATTCTCAAATCAGGAGTCGCGTTATCGGGGGATCGATTCCTACGAGTTACATTGGCCCCATGCGAAGTGTTGGTGCCACTCACGGGGTTGTTCGGGGGCTATTTCAACTTTTAACCCACTAACGTAATTTTTTTAAGCTTATGTTTAGAAATATGCAAATTACCATCGTATTCTCAAACCGAGAGTTCCATGGCAGCGTGGTTAGTTCCTATGACTTACATGGGTCCCATGGGAGGTGTTGGTGCAATCACAGGGCCGTTTGAGGCTGTTTCGGGTTTTCACCCACAAACCCCATGTTTTAAAGCCTAAGTCTAGAAATACTCAAATTATCGTCATATTCTCAAATCGGGATTCCCGTGGCTGAGCGGTGAGTTCCTACGAGTTACATTGGTCCCGTGGAAGGTGTTGCTGCCTCCCTCGAGGCCCTTCGGGGGCTGTTTTGGGTTTTCACCCTCTATCGCCATGTTTGTAAGCCTAAGTCATGATATTTTTCAATTATTATTATTTTCTCAAATCGGGGGTCCCATGATCGCGCGGTCAGTTCCTACAAGTTACATTGGTCCTGTGGGAGGTGTTGGTGCCACTAACAGGGCCGTCCGGGGACAGTTTCGGCTTTTCACGCATTAACGCCATGTTTTTAAGCCTAAGTCTAAAAATACTCAAATTACCGCCGTATTCTCAAATCGGGAGTCCCGTGTCTAGGCGATTAGTACGTATGAGTTACATTTGTTCCATGGGAGGTGTTGGTGCCTCCCATGGGGCCGTTCATTTGCTGTTTTGGGTTTTCACCCTCTAACGCCATGTTTTTAAGAATAAGTCCTCATATTTTTCAATTATCATCGTATTCTCAAACCGGGAGTCCCGTGATTACGCGAACAGTTCCTACGAGTTACATTGGTTCCGTGGGAGGTGTTGGTGCCTCCCACGGGGGCGTTCGGGGGTTGTTTCGGGTTTTCCCCCACTAATGCTATGTTTTACCCAAGTCTAGAAATATGCAAATTATTATCGTATTCTCAAACCCGGGGGTCCCGTGATTGCGCAGTCAGTTCCTACAAGTTATATTGGTCCCGTGTGAGGTGTTGGTGCCACTCACTTGGTCGTTCGAGGGTTGTTTCGGCTTTTCACCCACTAAACCCATGTTTTTAATCCAAAGTCTAGAAATATGCAAATTATCATCATATTCTCAAATTGGGAGTCCCGTAGCTGCGCAGTTAGTTCTTACGAGCGACTTTGGTCCTGTGGGAGGTGTTGGCCCCACCCACGGGGCCGTTCGGGGGCTATTTCGGGTTTTCACCAACCACACACCTTGTTTTTAAGCCTAAGTCTAGAAATATTCAAATTAACATTATATTCTCAAACCAGGAGTCCCGTGGCTGCGCGATCAGTACCTGGGAGTTATATTGGTCCCGTGGGAGGTGTTTGGGCCTCTTACGGGGTCCCTCGGGGGCTGTTTTGGGTATTATTCTCTAACGCCATGTTTTTAAGCCTAAGTCCTAATATTTTTCAATTACAACCGTATTCTCAAATCGAGAGTCGCGTGATCTCGGTATCAGTTACAACAAGTTACTTTGGTTCTCTTAGAGGTGTTGGTGCCTCCCACGGGGTCGTTCGGGGGCTGTTTCGGGTTTTCCCCCACTAGCGCCATGTGGTGCTTAAGTCTATAAATATGGAAATTATCATTCTATTATCAAATCGGGAGTCCCGTGATTGCGTGGTCAGTTCCTCCGAGTTACATTGATCCGTGGGAGGTGTTGGTGCCACCCACGGGGCCGTTCGGGGGCTATTTCGGGTTTTCACCCACTAACGCCTTGTTTTAAAGCCTAAGTGTAGAAATATTCAAATTACTGTCATATTCTCAAACTGGGAATCCCGTGGTTTTTTGGTCAGTTCCTACGAGTTACATTGGTCCCGTGGGGGGTGTTGGTGCCTCCCACGGGGCACTTCGGGGGATGCTTTGGGTTTTCACCCTCTAACGCCATATTTTAAGCCTAAGTCTTGATATTTTTCAATTATAGTCGTATTTTCAAACCGGGAGTCACGTGATCGGGGGATTAGTTCCTAAGAGTTACATTGGTCCCCTGGGAGGTGTTGGTACCTCCCATGGGACCATTCGGGTGTTGTTTCAAGATTTTTCCCACTAACGCCATGTTTTTCCTAAGTCTAGAAAAATGGAAATTATTATCGTATTCTCAAATGGAAATTTATTCAAATGGGAAAAGTTAGATTTTGTAGAGATATTTAGTTTGATGGAGTATTAGGTAGGATATATTTTGTGTCTATTTCGCACTTAGTTATTTACAATGTTGAGGTTATTTTAATGTTGTTTTTGAGTTTATTTTTATGTTTAAATAGGTTAGTTTTCATGAATAAAGAAAGGAGACTCTGCTGATTTTTTAAAAAAATATTAAGTGTTTAAAAGTCAATAAAACAAAGATATATAAATTTGATAAGGTTTGTAAAGATTGTAATCAATAGGAATTATTAAAAAAGATTACTTCTTTGTTTATGGTAACTTACACTGAATAAATTTTCTTGCAGGTCGTAATCTTTTGTGGACAAGGCAAGACACGTTTTGATGGAGATAGTTTGCTTCAAGATTGTGAGTATGTATTCTAATGAGACAAGTTAAATTTTGTAGAGATATTTAGTTTAGTGGAGTATTAGGTAGGATATATATTGTGGCTATTTCTCTCTTAGTTGTTTACAATGTTGGGGATGTTTCTATAGTTGTTTTTGAGTTAATTTTTATGTTTAAACAGGTTGGTTTTCAATAATAAATAGAGAAAACTCTGCCGAATTTTTTTAAAAATATTAAGTGTTTAAAAGTAAATAAAACGAAGATATACAAATTTGATAAGGTTTGTAAAGATTGTCATCAATAGGAATTATTATAAAAAGATTACTACTTTACGGTAACTGACATTGAATAGAGTTTATTACAGACCGAAATATTTTGTGGACAAGAGAAGACACGTTTTGATGGGGATCATTTGCTTGATGATTGAGAATACCTATTATAATGAGACAAGTTAAATTTTGTAAAGATATTTATTTTGGTGGGCACAATGTTGAAATTGATTCTCTTATCTTTGTATGTATCTAATTTTAATTGAATGGAAAATTGTGTTATATTTGTTAGAATGGGACGCCAAAATGTCATTTATTATTTTTAAGAGTTTTTGTTTAAAACTATATTGAACTTATTATGGAATGGATGCAAATTTAATTTTGGCGCAAAAATGATTAAAGACGAATTTTTTGTCGTCTCAAAAGGATTCCATAAATGAGGACCTTTTGAGACGGTTAAGTTACCATCTAAAAAAACTCGTTTGATATGGCATACACCGTCTCTTAAAAAAACTTTAAAAGATGGATTTTTCACCGTCTTAAAAGGATCCTATAAATCATATCTTTTGAGATGGGTATTTCCCATCTCAAAATGCTTTTAAAATGGGGGTCTAATATGACGCCCCTTTGTCGTCTCAATGGCATCACAAAAGGATTTTGAGATGGATAGAGGACTTTTTAAGATGGCTAGAGGACTTTTTAAGACGGCTACAATATCGTCTCAAAAAGCAATTTTTTTGTAGCGAAAAAGGGAGATTAAAAAAAAACTAAAAAACTTTCGTCAAAAGACCGGACATGATTCGACGTCAAGAATAGGTACCCTTCTACTTCCTCCTTATTGACAGTTGGTCACATTGTTTGGAAATATTATGCCCCCAAAATTCCGTAACTACTTTACTTATAAGAATAGGATTTAGTTGCATCCATATTTTCTCAATTAACTTGCAAAGTTTTTTCCAGAATACATTATAAACGATACTATTAAAATCATGGTTTATGTAGTGTTACAGGTAAGATCTGAGCAACCGAAAAATAGATATCTTTGACTAAGCGTGGAAAAAGAGGTATTTCGGTGCAAATAGACGACTACTTTCCAAAATATCATATTATCACCATATCTTGTAGGCTAGATGAAGTTGTGAGGACTGGAATAATTGTCCAGTTTATTGAACAAAATGCTTTACCTACCTACGTATAGGTAGTGATGACTATATCGTAGGAACAAGGTGAACGTGAAATTAAGTTTTTAGTAACAAACATAATTAAAATATGTGTGCCAACTATTATTCATATGCTCTCTTTTGATATGATAGACATGACCTTTAACCTGTTCAGTCGTTTCATTATTTCTTCTAATTTAGTATGTACGCATTGGAGTTAAAAGACATGAGTAATTTTTTGTTTAATAAAATGCTTAAGAGTTTCAGTAACAAATTATGCATTTGGATAGACAAACAATGGGCCTATTGCGCCTAATAGTGTTCGATTGTTATTGCCTAATGGTGTTCAATTGTTATTGCCTAATGGTGTTCAATTGCATAGTTTACACTTAAGGGTACGATAATTACTAGGATTAGGTACGTGTATAGATTCTTAGAGTTTAGTAATTTACTCACACGTGAAGAATCCCTATATGTTAAGTTGAAGGTTTTAGTTTGATCAATTGTTACTGACCCTAGCTACTGATTCATTTGTTGACTTAGATTTAGGAATAGTTACAAGTTTATTAGCTTCTCAAACGTTGTTTTGAAAATAAAGTTTTATTATGTATTAAAATCCTACTGATTGATCTTAATTTGTACTGTGTTCTTATAGAAACAATGAATCTTATCTTCCTATTACTTGGTTGTCTGTTGTGGATGGAAAAAAAGGAAAAGACCTCAACAAACTAATAAACAACTTATCATTTTCGTATTCAATCTATGTCTGTCATGGTTTTTTACTCACATTTTTGTTTTGTTCTTTAGGTTTAAAGTAATAATTTTAATGTAATTGATATTTGTCGGTGTAGCAATAAACAATGACATCCCCAATTCTCTTAGTCACCTGTCTGCCCTATCACATTAGGTTGCTTCAAAGATGGCCTCTGCCCTTGCCAGTAATGATAATCGAACTTAGGTCTCTCTTATAACAATCTGTTTCATTTTCTTTATAATGTTTATTTTTTATATTCAATCTAAGGGAATTTGTATGTATATGTTTTATTAGAAAAATACCATATATGGTTTAACCCCGTGATGCAGGAGACGAGACATAAAGCTCCATGGGATCGGGTGGGGTGGCTAGTGTCGTCGGTGGAGGAACAATAGATGAAAGAGATCGCGGTTGTGACAACGAGGTTTTGCATATAAGGTTTTTCATATTTTAAGGGTTTCAATATTATTGGTTTGCATGTATCTATTTGGATTTTGGGGGTTTCAAAATCATCATTTGCAGATTTCAAATTTGTATTTTGTGGGTTTATTTTGATTTGTTTGTTATTTCACATTTGTGTTATCGATTTGATTTGATTCTGATTTTTGACTTCAGGTTTGGGCGGATTTATTTTTATGAAGATGTAGAAATATTGAATTCTAACTTTATTGATTGGATAATGGGTCTTGGCCTTTTTCTCAATATAAGGTCTTCATTTTTTTTAATTTACTTTCTCATCTTCTTTAATTGTTTCATTTTTATTTTTTCTAACTCTCTCTCGATTTGTTCGAAGTGGTGGTTTAGTTAGCATCCACGGGTTTCAATGACTAAATGGATGTGGTGTTTGTGATAAAAATTAAGGTTTGATTGGGAGTTGTTGGTTCTAGAGTCATCGTTGAGAGGAAGTCGTTACAAGATGACAAATTATATAGCAATTCTTCATGAAGTCTAGAGTTTCTTTATAGATTATTTATTGTTTATTATGACTAATGTGTTTATCTTTTTATTTGTTTTTAATATTTTTTTTCATGTTGGAGGGTCTGTTTATGCAATGCAGAAGATATCTAGATTTTTTTTAGTTCATACAATTTTTCCTCTAACTTTAATTATGTGGGTTGTTAAGATTTTTTTAATGCTTTTCTGACTATGGGTATGTTGTAAAAAGATCGAATCAACTTAATTATGTGTGTTGTTTAGATTTTTTAATGCTTTTCTGACTTTGGGTTAGTTGTTGTAAAAAACCCTCGAATACACGAAAGATTGGGAAGATTTAGATTTCACATCAACCATTGGTAATTATCATAATACCTAACAGTGAGGTGACCCTTGAACAGATGAGGAGGCAGTGTTGGGAAGGTAAGAGTAAAGGTGACCCTTGAATAGATGAGATGCTTTTATCATCCATTTATCGTCTGATGATGTTGTAACAATGTAGATTTGTATACTTTAAAGTGTATAGTTGATACATTTAAATTTCTCAAATGAATTTTTCATGTTCAAATTATTTCATGCAAATTGACTATCACAATCACTTAGCTCGCGTATTTCACGGGTTTACACCTAGTCTATAAGTTAATGGTATACATTTTTTCAATTTTGGATTTTTTATTTTCTTGTAAAGTTAAGTCTCTAAATTAACATCTTTAGAACACAATATGTATATTTTTACAGATGTAGAAGGGTGTCTTTCCCAAAATACTTTTTTAGGTCCCTGCATAAACTCAAGTCGAGAAGGGACCTCAATTAGGTGGTGGAAAAAGACCATATTGAGAGGGATCCCCCAGGGTCCTTGCAAAAACTCAAGTCGAGAAGGAACTTCACCTAGGTGGCGGTAGAGGCCCATGTTGAGAGGGACCCCCCAGGGTCCCTGCAGAAACTCAAGTTGAAAAGGATCCTCACTTAGGTGGCGGTAGAAGCCCATGTTGAGAGGGACGCCCCCCAGGGTCCTTACAGAAGTTGACATTGCGAAGGAACCCCCAGGGTCCCTGCAGAAACTCAAGTCGAGAAGGAACCTCACCTAGGTGGCGACAGAAGCCCATGTTCAGAGGGACCCCCCAGGTTCCCTGCAGAAACTCGAGTTGAAAAGTAACCTCACCTAGGTAGCGGCAAAAGCCCATGTTTAGAGGGACCCCCAGGGTCCTTGCTAAAACTCAAGTTGAAAAGTAACCTCACCTAGGTGGCGGCAGAAGCCCATGTTGAGAGGGACTCCCCCCCAGGGTTCCTGCAGAAGTTGACATTGAGAAGGAACCCTCCAGGGTCCCTGCAAAAACTCAAGTCAAGAAGGAACCTCACCTAGGTGGCGAAAGAAGCCCATGTTGAGAGGGACCCCCCAGGGTCCCCATAGAAACTCAAGTTGAAAAGGAACCTCACCTAGGTGGTGGAAGAAGCCCATGTTGAGAGGGACTCCCCCAAGGGTCACTGCAGAAGTTGACATTGAGATGTAACCCCCTAGGGCCCCTGCAGAAACTCAAGTCGAGAAGGAACCTCACCTAGGTGGCGACAGAAGCCCATATTTAGAGGGTCTCCCCTTCGGGTCCCTGCAGAAGTTGACATTGATAAGGAACCCCCTAGGGTCCCGAGATAAACTCATATAGAGAAGGAACCTCTCCTACGATCCCGGTAGAAAGTAATATTGAGAAGGAACCCCACCAAGGGTCCCGGTAGAAATCTATATTGATGAAGGAACCCCTAGAGTCCCTCAACGGCCGAAAATTTATATTGGTGAAGGAACCCTCAAGGTACCTTAACTTCTAGAAAATATCGGGGCGAGGAATAGTCAAGGTCCCCCCCACCCCCCCCTCAACTTCTGGAATAATAGGCCAGGATGAGGGAGTGGCTACCATGAGCAACTCATCATCATGAAAAGTCATTCTTCAAAAGAACAACAATATTAACACTTTGCTTTCTTGTACAGGTAGCTTAGTTGAGCAGGAAGGGCTCAAATAGGGAAGTTAAGATCTCTTGAGAGTTTTGGCTTGGAGGCTAAGGGACAAGGTTTGTTGTCCAAGCTCAACCACTTAGCACTTTAGGATTGAGAGAATACTAGTATAAAGACCCTAAGGGAGCCCAGTCCTCACACACCTCACAGTCAGACATAACCAAGGTGAGCAGCCAAAGGATTACTCACAAGAAAAGAATTGTTTATAAAATTATTTTAAAGGAGAGGGTCCTCTAGGCCCCTCTCAAGAAAAATGATTTTAGAAGAGGTTTCCTCAAAACCCCTTCAAGCTTACAAAGATTTTAGAGGAGGTGGTACTTGAGACCCCCCTCAAGTTTACAAAGTTGGTACCAAAAGTTACCGTTCTAAAAGATATTTAACAAATAAGATATTTTATCATCTAGCATAGACATATTTGATTTTTGACTTTGGTTTTCACCAGGTGGCACCTGCCTGAGGGGATAGGTCGTTGCACACAGGTAGGGAAAAATAATACACTGCAGACCTCGTCCCTCACCAATCCTCTAAGTTTTGGCACCAAAAGTGGCAACCCATCCCTAGTGGCCAAGTATAAATAGGACCCGTGGGCAAGGTCAAGATGAGATATAAAAAAGTCAACAACACTATTATTATGTCAAAATCACACCAGAACCTCTCTAGTATTCTATCTCTTCTCTCTCTCTAAGTGCTGAGTGCCTTATTCTTTCAGTCCCTACTGATAACCATCACTCTCGGGAGTTCCTCTTGAGAAAAGTTACTATTATTGTTGTGAAGTTCATCTTCTTGCAGGGAGGGAGCTCTAACTTGAGCTCCATTTTTACCAAAAGGAGAAGGTTTCATCAGAAGTTTCTCCAGAAGTTCTTAAGAACCTTGTAGACAGCGTCCATTAGAGTGGGTCACTCCTCACCCTTTCTAGTTACTCATAGACCCCAGTCTCACTACCTTCCTATATTTGGCGACTACGCGGGGGACGTATCTTCACTTTCATGGACAAAGAAGGTTATAATGTTTCTAAGCAACTAGAGTTTGAAGACATTCCATCTGGGAATGGAGGTCAAGGAGATCAGACCACTCAGGAGGATATGGTGGTGACCAGAGCTAGAGTACCTTCTCCTCAAGGAGGACAGACTAGGTCACCAGGAATGGCTCTGGCAACAGGTAGAAACCTTGTGAGCATATTTTTGAGTTTTTGAAAAAACACAACATAGACTTGGCAAGTTTGTGTCAAGGTTGTGTAACACCAGCAGAAGACCCCTCTAGAGGGGCAGCTGCTCCTGCAGCGATTCCAGTAAAAGTAGCTCCGATGTGGAGGGCAGTGTCGGAGTAGGTTATGGCACCGATAAGCTCACTAGAAAGCAAGGGCGGGAGTTTAGAGGACTCGCCCTCCAAAATTTATTACTATGAAGGAGGTTAGGAAGTTACTATCTTCTTCTCAAAGGGATGGACCTCATCTATATGAGGAGTTGAAGGACTCCTTCCCATAAGAGGTTAATGTGAAACCATACCCAAAGTGGTATTTTCCACCCAATTTTTTCCAGTTCAATGGAAAAAGGAAAAACCCAAGGGTAGTAGAAGTCCCGTGTGAGAAACCCTCAGTGATCTGGGTTCCCAACGACGGACCCCAGTAACACTGGTTCAAGTGAGGAACGACAGTGGCAGAAGGCCCAGATCAGGAACCTCCCAAACACAATACCCCCAACATTGGCAGAAGTTTTGGTTGGCGAGGTAACCCCCATTGGAAGGAACCCTTACAAGGAACCCTCAGCGGTACGAATGCTAGTTGAGGAACCCAATGTCGCAACTGTGATGAATATTCCTCCACTTGGGGAACCCCCAGTAGAAATATGGTGCGAGGAACTCCTAATAGAAAATCCAGTTGAGGTACCCTCAACAGAGATGGGGTGTGAGGAGCCCCCAACAGAAAATCCAAGTGAGGGGCAGAAATAGGGTGCGAGGGACTCCCAATAGAAAATCCAAGTGAAGAACCCTCATCAGAAATGGGGTGCGAGGGACTTGCAACAGAAAATACAATTGAGGTACCCTTTAGCAGAAATGGGGTGTGTGGAACCCCAGTAGAAGCATTGGGCGAGGAAACCTTAGCCAAAATTCTACGCGAGCAACCACTTGCAATGAAGAGTTTTTCGTAAGGAATCCTCTTGAGCAAACTGTGGCCGTGCAGAACTCTTTTTAGATAACCTAAAAAATTAGGAACCTGAAGTGGTAAATGAGGAACCTGCTGCCATGAGTGCAAAAGTATCGAACGAGGAAATCGCCGTTACAACAAACCACTGACGAGGGACCCACCTTAGCCAACAGTGGTCACGAGGGACCCACCTTAGCCAACAGTGGTCACGAGGGACCCTCCTTATCCAAAGAAATCTATGAGGAACCCATGGTCATATTAACATTGTGCGAGGGACCTCTCCATATAAAAGCATCAGAGCGATGAAATCCGCAGTCACGGTAGCCTGCGAGGAACCCTTATGGGTGATAATGCCGTCGAGGGACCCGGTATGGTGAAAGGGGAACTTTCCACTACAAATAATTTGGTAGAGGAACCCACATTGACTGACGGCACTCGTGAGGAACCTACTTCATCCGAGGAACCCCTGTCACTTTGATAGCAGGTGATGTCATCATAACAAAATATTGAAATGAGGAATAACGGTTAGGCATAATAGTTAGTGAAAGACTCATACTCACAAGATTACCCCCCCACATACACACACACTGACAGCAACGCACGAGGACCCCTCATGAAAAATATTTTTCGATGAGGAACCCATATGTTCCAAGGCTTCAAAAGAAGAAATGCGCGAGGAATATCTTTCAATCTGAGCCATGGGAGAGGAACCCTTAGCAACACCCATCCTCGATAAGGAACCCATAACGCGTGAGGAACCTATAACCCGTGAGGAACCCTCGGTATTCAATGAACTCCTCATAACCGTAGACACCTCAAGCGAGGAATCCAACTTAAAGCCAAATGAAAAAGTGGCGTGCAAGGACCCCCTATCTGAAATTCATTTTGGTTAGGAACCCTTAGGATCCAAACCCTCAAGAAACACCAACTCGTGAGAAACCTAAGTTTGAGGGACTCTTAAACCCAATACCACCAGGTGAGGAACCCTCGACGAAGCATGAGGTCGAGATACCCCCACTTGAATCAAGTTGCAAATTTAACGTTTCACCAAATGGGGTACCACAAAGCGAGGAACCCTAGATGAGACGATAGGTCAAGACACCCATCACAACTCGGTACCACCAGGCAAGGAATTCCCCAACAAATAGGGTCGCGAGACACCTACAGTTGGCAGTGTGACCTCCATGACAACAACACATGAGGAATCTCTCATAGATTGCAAAGAGGTTACGACTTGAAATTTGTTTGAGGAGCCCCTCATAGAAGCAGTAGAAGACGAGGCACCCCCAAGGCTGGGGCAGATGACGAGAAAATCATTACACTATAAGGGTTCAAGCCCATGTCTGATGAGGAACCACTGCCCTTATTAAAAGCAGACGTCGAGGAACCCTGAGTAATTCTTGTCATCAATAAAGAATTTATTTTGGTTGACTCTCTATTTGAAATAAATATCGGTGAGTAACCCACTCCGAAAAATGATATTCGCGAGGAACCCTTAGCCATATTACTCACAGATGACAAACCAAAAGTCACTGCTAATGGAACTGTAGGCGAGGAGCCCCTAGGAATTGAGGGGGACATACAAGACCTAGTAAATTATTTCTAGTAGTCTAGCAACTCTCGAAACAGTAATCGATAGACGAGGAACCCTCCTTAGTGGCGAAACCCACACCAGTAACCTGTGACACTGTCGATGAGGAACCCGAGATGAAATAAGGCTCTGTGTCATTTTCGACGAGGAACCCATGAGATCGGAGATAGGATTCGAGGAACCAATGAGATCTGGGATAGAACACAAGGAACTTGGATAAATGGGCGATAAATCCCCAAACAGGGGACTGCTGACAGAGGCCGACATTTGAAGAGAAGAGAGTGAAGAACCTGCAGAAATATCGCTCCCAGCAGCGCACGAGAGACCCAACTCAAAATAAAATGCCTCATTAACAACAGTGCACGAGGAACACCTTGAAGCATTTAAACTCAAAAAAAAGTAGAAGCGATCGGAATATAGACAGGAACGCCTAGAATCGCTCAACAAAAGGTACACCAGACTAATGTTTTCTCTTTCTTAATAGAATAGTAGAACCTCCATTAGATTAGAAGTGGGTCCATGACATGAAGGTCTTTTCTCACTATACTTGGAGGAATATTCATATCAAGGGAAAAGTATACTGAGCAAAGTCCTTGCAGACATAACAGTTATTCTTTATCACTAGACTAGTAGGGGGTTACCCTCCTAGTAATAATAAAAAAATATTCACTACATGATTTTATTATTATTATTCTATACATATTTACATCCTAGAGAACAAGTCCTAACCTTTGTTCTGAAGAAAAAAAAATTACTTGGCCAGTTTTCAGAAAATAGGGAGAAGGGGGTCTACCCCCCTCTTTAAACTTGTTATTTTTATAAGACAAAAAGGGTCCAAAGAAAAGATTGGAAGAAGGACCCTGCAGACTAAGGGAAAATTTTTAGTATAAATAAATAATCATTTCTTTACTTATGATATATGAGAAATTTTATTCAAAGCCTGTGGGAAGGAGAAGGTCTAACCCCATCTCCTAGTTATTCCCTAAGAAATTAATGTGCATAACAAAATACCCCACAGTCACACAGGGTTGCTCTAAAATAAATTGCCCCAAAGTTACACGGGGTTGCACTAAAGAGTACCCCACAGTCGTATGGGGCTGCACTAAAAAGTCATAACTTGCTCAGCTCATATGCAAATACCCTACAGTTATAGGAGTAGCTTTGGAAATAATAACTTGCAAAGCTCATATGCAAGCACCCAATAGTTAGAAGGGGAGCTTCAAATTTTTAACTTGCTCAGTTATATGTAAGTACCCCACAGCTAGAGGGGTAGCTTCCAAATTTTAATTTGCTCAGTTATATGTAAGTACCTCGCAGTTGGAGGGGTAGCTTCTATATTTTAACTTGCTGAGTTTTATGTAAGTACCCCACAGTTAGAGGGGTAGCTTCCAAATTATCACTTGCTCAGTTATATACAAGTACCTTGTAGTTAGAGGGGTAGCTTCAGAATGTTAACTTGCTCAGTTATATGCAAGTACCCCACAGCTAGAGGGGCAGTTTCCAAATTTTAACTTGCTCAGTTATATGCAAGTACCCTGCAGTTAGAGGGGTATCTTCAAAATTTTAACTTGCTCAGTTATATGCAAGTACCCCGCAGTTGGAGGGGTAGCTTCAAAATTTAAACTTGCTTAGTTCTATGCAATTACCCCACAATTAGAGGAGTAGCTTCTAGATTTTAACTTGCTCAGTTATATGCAAGTAACCCACATCTATAGGGGTAGCTTCCAAATTTTAACTTGCTCGGTTCTATGCAAGTACCCCAAAGTTAGAGGGGTAGATTCCAGATTTTAACTTGCTCAGTTATATGCAAGTACCCCACAGCTAGAGTGGCAGCTTCCAAATTTTAAGATGCTCATCTCATAGGCAAGTACCCTACAGACTAAGGGGTAGTTCAATCTTGAAGTTCTTGCAGAAGATAGAGCAACTCGCATTAAAAAATACCAATAATAAATAAAAGGTACAATAATTTAGTACCTAAGGCTTCAAGGACACCGGAGCGCTCATAGTCTTGAGAAACTTTCAAGTAGAAATAAAAGGTACGATAGTTTAGTACCTCGGGCTCCAAGGGCATAGGAGTGCTCACAGTCTTGAGAACGTGCCAAGTACATATATAAGGTACGACAGTTTAGTAGCTGACGCTCCAAGGGCACCGGAGTGCTCATAGTACTTAGCAAATGATAAGTATATATATAAGGTACGAGTACCTAAGGGTCCAAGGGCACTGAAGCTCTCACAGTATTGAGCAAATGCCAATTATATATATAAGGTACGCTACTTTAGTACCTAAGGCTCCAAGGGCATTGGAGCACTCACAGTATTGAAAAAATGCCAAGTATATATATAAGGTACGAAAGTTTAGTACCTAAGGCTCCAACGGCACCAGAACGCTCACAGTATTGAGAAAATGCCAAGTTTATATATATAATGTACGACAGTTTAGTACCTAAGGCTCCAAGGGTGCCGAAGCACTCACAGTCGCGAGCAAGTGCCAAATATATATACAAGGTACGACAGTTTAGTACCTAAGGATCCAAGGGCATCAGAGCGCTCACAGTATTGAGAAAGTTCCAAGTATACATATAAGCTACGACAATTTAGTACCTCAGGCTCCAAGGGCATAGGAGCACTCATAATATTGAGCAACTGTCAAGTATAAATAAAAGTTACAACAGTTTAGTACCTAGGGTTCCAAGGGCTTCGGGGCGCCCATACTATTAACCTGTATTCTTCTTGAGAAGGGGATAATGCTGAGGAGTCCTCAAGCCAGTAAACACAGAGTGAAATCTTGATTATGATATCTCGTGCACAAGTCTCTCAAAACTACAAGACATTTCTGCACGAGGGGGCTAATATTGAGAAGTCCTCATGATAGTGAACAATGAGTGAAATAGCCTAGGGCATGGGGATCCACTTAGAGTTGCTCCACCTGCACAAAATTGCAAGTTTGACAGAAAATAGCCTAGGGCGAGGGGATCCCCCTTGAGTGTCCCTTCTACCCAAACTTGATGCTACAGAAAATAACTCGGGGTGAGGGGTCCACCATGAGTGGTACCCTCTGTCAAGATCAATATAAGAAATAACTTATGGAGAGGGGGTCCACTTCAGGTGTCTCCTATGCTAAGACCAACACAGGTAACAGTTTGAGGATGAGGGAGTCCACCACTAGGGACCACTCAGTCACTCAAATTCAAACAATACAATGATATAAAGGCATAAAACTTTTGCATTCCAAGATGAAGTGATTGTTTCATACAAAACCCTTTGGTCTACCCAACACAAAGATTTTTATACAAGGGGAGTAATGAAGAGGGGTGTCCAGCTGCTATTCTAGAATAGCCAAGGGCGAGTGAGCCCACATAGAAGGGCTCCTACTGCCAAAGTTAACAAGAAAATATTTAGAGTAAGGGGGTCCACTTTGAGTGTCCCTTTGACGAGGTGTAAAACCAAGGACTAGGGGCTCACCGCGAGAAATCCCTATACTTAATATAGAATTCCACAGACAACGGCCAAATATTAGGGGCTCACAATGAGAAATCCCTCTAAACTGGACTGATGGCCACAGAATAAAGCCAAGGGCGAGGGGCTGACCGCAAATAACCCCTCTACCCGAGATAGAAGGACACGAAAGAAGGCCAAGGGAGAGGGTCTTACCACGAGAAACCCCTCTACCCAACACATAAGACTACAGAAGAAGGCCAAGGGTGAGGGGCTCACCGCAAGCGACTCCTTTACCCAAGATAAAAGGCCACGGAAGAAGTTCAAGGGCGAGGTACTCACCGCGAGCAACTCCTCTACTCAAGATAGAAGGACACTGAAGAAGCCCAATGGTGAGGGGCTCACTTCGAGCAAACCCTATACCCAAGATAGAAGGCCACAAAAAGAGGCCAAGGACGAGGAGCTCATCGCGAATAACCCCTCTGCCCAAGATGGATGGCCACATAAAAAGTCCAAGGATAAGGGTCGCACCATGAGCTACCCCTTCACCCAAGTTGAAACCCAGATAAGGAGGTCCACCATAAGTGGCCTCATCTACAAAAATTGGGATGAAGTGACAAAGAATTTAATGACCCTAGGGGGGATGATGAAGGAACCCTAAGGTCCCTCAAAATTAAAAATCAAATTTATGGCGTATAAAGCCTTTCGGTTTGCCCAACACAATAGACTTTTCACGAGGGGATAATAAAGAAGGGTTTCTTCCCCAAAATAATTTTCTAGGTCCCTGCAGAAACTCAAGTCGAGAAGGGACCTCACCTAGGTGGCAGCAGAAGCCCATATTGAGAGGGACCCCCCAGGGTCCCTATAGAAACTCAAGTCGAGAAGGAACCTCACCCACGTGGTGGCAGAGGACCATGTTGAGAGGGACCACCCAGGGTCCCTATAGAAACTCAAGTTGAAAAGAAACCTCGCCTAGGTGGAGGCAGAAGGCCATGTTGATAAGGACTCCCCCCAGGGTCCCTGCAGAAGTTGACATTGAGAAGGAACCCCCCAGGGTTCCTACAGAAACTCAAGTCGAGAAGGAACCTAACCTAGGTACCGGTAGAACCCCATGTTAAGAAGGACCCCCAGGGTCCCTGCAGAAACTCAAGATGAAAAGGAATCTCACCTAGGTCGAGGAAAAGCCCATGTTCATAGGGACCCCCCAGGGTCCCTGCAGAAACTCAAGTTGAAAAGGAACCTCACCTAGGTGGAGGTAGAAGTCCATGTTGAGAGGGACTCCCCCCAGGGTCCCTGCAAAAGTTGACATTGAGAAGGAACCCCCCAGCGTTCCTACAGAAACTCAAGTTGATAAGGAACCTAACCTAGGTACCGGCAGAACCCCATGTTAACAAGGACCCCCAGGGTCCCTGCAGAAACTCAAGTTGAAAAGGAATCTCACCTAGGTGGCGACAGAAGCCCGTGTTGATAGGGACCCCCCCTAGGGTCCCTGCAGAAGTTGACATTGAGAAGGAACCGCCCAGGGTCCCTGTAGAAACTCAAATCGAGAAGGAACCTCACCCAGGTGACGGCAGAAACCCATGTTGAGAGGGCCTCCCCCCAGGGTCCCTGCAGAAGTTGACATTGAGAAGGAACCCCTCCAGGGTCCCGACAAAAACTCATATAGAGAAGGAACCTCACCTAGGGTCATGGAAGAAAGTCATTTGATAAGGAACCATACCCAGGGTCCCGACAGAAATCCATACTGGTGAAGGAACACCCAGGGTCCCTCAATGGCAGAAAAGTCATATTGGTGAAGGAACCCTCAAGGTCCCTTAATTTCTAGAAAATGTCGGGGCGAGGAGTAGTCAAGGTCCCCCCCCCCCCCCCCCCCAACTTCAAGAAAATAGGCCAGGATGAGGGAGTGTACACCATGAGAAAGACCTCATCATGAAAAGTCATTTTTCAAAAGAACAACAGTATTAACACTTTGATTTCTTGTACAGGTAGCCTAGTTGAGCAAGCAGGGATCAAATAGGCCAGTTGGGATCTTTTAAGAGTTTTGGCGTGGTGGGTGAGGATTAAGGTTTGTTGGGAAATATCAACCACTTAGCACTTTAGAATTGAGAGAATACTAGTAGAAAAACCCTTGGATCGCCCAGTACTCACACACCTCACAGCCAGACACAACCAGGGTGAGCAGCCAAAGGGTTACTCACAAGAAAAGAATTGTTTATAAAATTATTTTGAAGCACAGGGTCCTCTAGGACACTCTCAAGAAAAATGATTTTAGAAGGGGGTCTTGAAGACCCCCCTCAAGATTACGAAGATTTTAGAGGAGGTGGTCCTTGAGACCCCTCTCAAGTTTACAAACTTGGTAACAAAAGTTACCGTTCTAAAATATATTTACCAAATCAGATATTTTGTCATCTAGTGTAGACATATTAGCTTTTTGACTTTGGTTTGCACCACCTGAGGGGATAGGCTACTGCACACAGGTAGGGGAAATTAGTACACTGCAGACCTTGTCCCTCACCAACCCTCTAAGTTTTAGTGCCAAAAGTGCCAACCCAGCTCTAGTGCCCAAGTATAAATAGAACCCCTGGGCAAGGTCAAGAAGAGATATAGAAAAACTCAATAGCACTGTTATTCTTTCGAAATCACACCAGAACCTCTCTAGTATTCTTTCCCTACTCTCTCTCAAAGTGATGAGTGCCTTATTATTTCACTCCCCATTGGCATCCATCACTCTCAGGAGTTCCTCTTGACAAATATTACTATTATCATTGTGAACTTCATCTTCTTGCAGTAAGGAAGTTCTAACTTGAGCTCCATTTCTACCAAAAGGCAAAGGTTTCATCAGAAGCTGCTTCAGAAGTTCTTGAGAACCTTTTAGACAACATCCGTTGGAGTGGGTCACGCCTCACCCTTTCCAGTTATTTAATGAACTCGATCTCACTACCATCCTACAATGGATAATTTTGACAAAATAGCTATAAGAGAATGAAGAAGATTAATTATAATTTTCCACACAAGAAACTCCAAATTGTAAATTTGCAATACATATAAGTATTTAGATACACTACCACATCAATAATGTTTTGTACCTGCCACAAAACTTCAAGAGAAACCTCCTTATAGCATTGTGAAAATGAAGAACACAATTGCCATTGCTTGAAGCCAAGACAAAGAAAACTTAATCTTATGACTCTTCGGGGAAGTATAAAGTATGAAGCTTCAGGGGAACCATTATCCGATATAAGCATCACATCTCTGGGACAAGTAAAAGTTTGAATGCCACCCATCAATAACCATGCAAGCTTGGTTTAAAATAACAATAAATATAAACATAAGTCATTAAATCAAAATCCCAAGGCTTTACCGTGGATTCCTTAATAATTCAATTGAGAAAATAAGGGCTTGATACGAACCTAATAGTAAGGTTTAAAGAGTAAGAAAATGTCATTTTAATAGTATATTTGTTGGATCCATGGTGTCTATGTATGTTCCCTTATTCGCTTAGCAACAAAAATACAGAGCTAACTTATAGATGAGTTGATGTAATAAGACTATAGATTTAATGCCCAAAAATTAATGAGTCAATAAACTTGCACCAGGAACAGACGTAGTAACCACAATCAAAACAAATGCTAGAATTACAGAAAAGCAGAGGAAAAAATATCTTCAGACAAAAAAATCTTGCCAAGGAAAAAGGATTATATCATAATAGAACAAGAAAAGCTTGACAAAAATATCCAACACTTCAATTTAATATCATGAATCTATGAAAACATATGAAAAACAAACGTCTCAAACAAAATTAGATCAGATATCTAACAAAATCACAAATCTTGAATTATTCTTGGTAACCCTAGCCTACTCTATCAACACACACAGATGATGTCACAAAAAGTTAATTAACTACATAAACCAAACCAAATATTACAAGAACACCCATATTAAAAATATTTTACAAGAAGAAAAAATAAAAGTGACCCATTAATTTTCGCAACACAAACTAGATCCATGGTGAAAAATTAAAATCCAACAAATCTAAGCCGAAAAGGATATTAATTCCCGAGGGTAGTTGAATAGAGGAGAACCTAGGTGCTACAAAATGGAGAAGATAAAAAATTTGTAATGACGAGTTGTGCGTGAGAAACCTATTTGTTTTATCTTGGTTTGGGTATGTGATAGTCGGTCCATTTCACTAGATTGGGGATAAATTTACCTTTTTTTTTAAAATAATTTTTAAAATGTTGAATAATTATTAGTAACACATATATGAGATTAATATGGTAATGTATTATGAGAAATTGTAATGGTATAATACTATTACAAATTTTAAAAATAACATGTTACCAAAGGAGTGTTTTGGTGTATTGAGAGTCACTTATATTAGTGCAAATCTCAGTAAAGAAGACCAAAAATTTGTCCTAGACCTTCTACGTCAGTATAAAGACGTCTTTGCTTAGTAATGTGATTAATTACCTGGCCTATATAGAAAATTGGTAGAGCACAAGATGCCAATGAAAGAGGGCTACAAACTTGTTAAGCTGGTGCTAAGGAAAATGACTCGAAAGGCTACAACCAAAATAAAAGAGGAAATATAATGGTTGTTGAATTTTGGATTCATTCAAATGGACGGGTATGTTGAATGGATCTCCAATATAGTCCCAGTAGTTAAGAAATGCCAAATTGTGGGCCTTCATTGATTTTAGGAATCTAAATGCTGCTACTCTGAAAGATGAATGTCTAATTCCAATAGTTGATTTCTTGGTTGATAGGTCCCACGTCATAATATCATGTATATGATGGATCATCATTTCGTCTATAACTGGATCTGTATAGCTGAGGAAGATGCGCATAATATTATGTCTTAGTTAATTGAGAACCTTGGAATGGATGAAAATGCCATTTGGGTTAATGAATGCAGGGGACACATAACGAAGGGGAATTAACATCTTTTTTCCCAAACATGGTTGAATTTTTTTTTAAAGTGTTATATTGACGATATAATTGTGAATTCAAATTTAGTAAAAGATCATATACACCTTAAAAAGTCTATTAAAAGAATAAGGTTGTATAAAATTTAAATGAACCCCTCGAAATGCGCCTTTGGAGTTTGTATACAGAATTTATTTATTTTCCAAACACTCAAGAGATACCTAGTCAAGCCACATGTATTGACACCACCAAGACAATACAAGCCATTGAAATAACACATTTCAACCTTTGATGCATCTATTGGGTTGTTATTGGCTCAATATTGCGAAGATCACAAGGAAGAAGTTGTATACTACTTTAGTAGAGTTTTAAAATGATTGTGAAGGTATGTGATAACTTGCCTTTGAGGTGTAGTTGTATTATAAACCTAAGTCTCAAAATCCTTTGAATTACCTAAAATAATTGTTAGACAACTTGTATAGCGGTAAGTACAAGTACCAATCCAACTTTCAAAATGAAGAAACACATTGTGCGAATAATTGCAAATTTATTTTTAAATAACACTATATGTGTGTGTGTGTGTGTGTGTGTGTATTTGTAAAAAAATAATTTCAACGGAGAATTAACTAATGAAAGCTAAAATTCATAAGTGAACGAAATAAACTAGTGAAAATAAAATTTATCAGTAATCGAGTTTTATAAGTGTGAGGAAATTCAAGAGGAGGAATTACACCGCATATTTAATTATTTTAAATAACCAATTTATTTATTTAAAATACTTTGAGATAATTTTAAAATTACAATTTAACTCCCATTACAATTATAAATTTAATAATATCAGTTTTGAAAATTAATTTAAAATTCCACAACTCTGAAAATTATATTTATACTCTTTTTAATAAATTACTTTTTAAGATCAATTTATTAAAAATTGTATAAATCATTGAACGCAACACCAAGTTAACAATTCCAAAACTAATGCCATATTTAGGAAAAACCTATCTATAGTTCTATTCTAAATTTAAACAATAAATTTAAAATTAAATTAATTTACCCTTTATCGAGGCATTTCATAATTAATTTTCACATGAATGTAACAAATAAATAAATTCAATAATTAGAATAACATCACATGCAGTTTCATCCCACCCCTTGAAGTGAATGCTTATTCTAGAATTCTCATACTAGCATGCACAAGATTTAATAAAATGTCAATAAAATGCATGACACTATAATAACGGGCATAGAAATATAATACCAAAACAAGTGTCCTTGTTGAATTAATTTCTTTTAGATAACTTCAATTTCTTCCCACGAATTATCTCACTCAATTACAATAAAAATAAACAAATTTGAAGAAATAATCCTAAAGTTTCTTCTAATCCTACACTATTTTTTTGTATTTTTTTCTAAATTTTTTTGGTCTCTCTATTTTACGGTAGAATGTAGACAAAAAATATAGAAAAGCAGTCCTCTTCTAGATGAGTTGTTGCCACTTCTTATAATTCACAAATGGTTTGTTGCGTGAGATATTTTAGGAGATTTCAATTTTGAATAGATTTGTTGAGTCAAATGTGTTTGGAGGGATGAAATACGCATGTGGGTTTTAAATGGATAAATTGGTCAAGTGAGCGTGGGTTATTTTTATGTGGGTAATATGGGTATAATTTGTTTATTAATTTAAATGGGTTTATGGTTTGATAATGGGTTTGGGTAGATATTTGAATTAAGGCAGAGTGTAAGGAAAAATTTCCAATTGAATCAATTTGTAATGTTGGCTTAATTCCGGAAAAAACTAATTGCATCATAGGATAGTAGTTTATTATATCCTTACAAGCCTATGACTTGAGTTGAAGACGTAGCGGCCAAGCCTATAGTGAAGGGATCATCACTGCCAATTTTCGTGCCGAGTTTATACGTCATCAACATTTGAATTCCAAGGTCTCTAAATGTATGAGTGCATTTAATACATATACAGATAATTGGTTGTTTTTTATGGGTGTCTTTCTATAAAACTTTTGTCATAACGACTTTTTATTTTTCTGACGAAATCATTTTAAAACTATGCATAAAAAATATTTGGCTTCAAAAGCATTTTTGGATTTTCTGACAAGTCGTTCGAACGAAACTAGGATCAAGTTCGAACGAGATTCCCAGGTCATTCGAACGAGATATCGAACGAGGTTCAAACGAAATTAGTTTGTAATTTTCTGAAATGTCGTTAGAATTGTCATTATAACGACGTCGTTCGAACGAGTTTATCAAACGAGATTTGTGCCTATTTATTTTTTGAAATCTCGTTCGAACCAAGTCATTCGAATGACATTAAAAAGTCATTCAAACGGCCTGACCTTTTTTGCATAGTTTCGTCAGTTTTTATTTTTAACTGACCATTTTCCCACTAACTTTTTACCTAATATAATATGTGCGGGAACAACATTTTTAGAGATACTTTTCCATACTATTCAAGTTCTTAGGAGAGAGATATCTTTTCACAAAAAAGTCCCATTTGCGTTCTTGATTTTTAGGGTTTAATTCTCATCAAAACACAAAGTTTACACCCATAATTTAGTATGATCCAAGTTTCTTAATATATTATGTTTTGAGATCATCAAGTTGGCACAAGGTTTTATTTTCATCCCAAAAAATAATGTTTCCTACAGATGAGTTCGTGTTTATTGTGATCTATGGTGTGCATACAGAGGAAAGGCTTTCGTATGTTTGAGGCTAGTTAGTCCCCATCGGTGGATTCCAAGACTGCGATGGATTTCGGAGATATCAACTGGGCGGGGGTGGAAGCACGAAGAAAAGCCCAGGCTTGATAGGGAGTCGATTCAAGGAAGTAAGTGTTTTGTCTTGTTTTTATAAAACCATATCAATTGGATTTGATGGTTGGCCATCCGAGGTTTTTCTCGTTATGAGTTTTCCTCGTACATCACGACATTGTGTGTTTGTTTCTATTTTTATCTTACTAAAATCCCATAGATGCATGTGTAGGATTAAAAAGATAAAAATTAGTTTATTCACATCAATAGAGTAATTTTGGTGCAAATTAAGTTTGAGTAAATTTAGTTTAATTCAAGTCAAGAAATTCATTCTGAAAATATTAATGGCTAGTTTGCTTGGTATATGAAGAACATGAATTGAGTTTATTTAATTTTTTTCTTGAAAGAAAATGAAATATTTGTTTAATGGAGTTTAATTTTGATTTTTTGGAAATTAAATATTTGGAACCTTAATTGTTAAATTTTGAAGAAATTTATGTTTGGTATATTTTGAGAACCATCTCGTATTTAGGATTTTAAAATTGGGGTATTAAAGTTTATGCTCTAAGAAATCACATTCTCATAGAGGTTGGTTTAGGTCATGGGTCTCTCAGGTTAGGGAGTTTAACCAAAACTAGGAGCTCAAGTTGGGGTATGGTCGTTTGGCATGAGTGATGAAGTCACGATTTTGGGCCACCTACTGGTGGTCCACGGGTTTCGTTCACAGGTGGGTTGTGCCCCGGGTAGATGTTGGATAAAGGGTATTTGACATAAGGTGGTTTTCAGTAGTTGGTTAGTGCTTTGAGTGGCATGAGCAGGTCCTGGTTGGAGGTTTAATGTGGTCAGAGGGTGGTATTAGGGTGGTTGGGTTAAGGTAGGTAGAAAGTTGTTGCACAGGGCTAAGATGGTGGGAAATGGGTCATCGGAGGTGGGTTGCTACCATATTTTAGGTGCTCACCAATGGATTGTGGTTGAAAATGCAGCAGGTGGTTGAGACGGAGTAGGGTAGGGTGAGTTATTAGGTTATTAGTGTTAGTTCGGGTGATGAAGTTAAGGTGGGTTTTGGTGGTCTAAGGGGCATAGTTTAGTGGTAGAAGTTTTGGGTGATAAGGAGAGAGAGAGAGAGGAGAGAGAGAAGTTGAAAGATGGAGAAGATGGGTGATGACAAAAGAGAGAGGATAAAAATCTACTTATGTTGGGCGGATTTTTGAATTTGGAAGGTGTTAGAGTAGGGTGAGGTACATGGGAAGGAAGAGTTAAAGTGGGTACGAAATTTTGTGTATGTGAGTGTAGGTAGTTAGGGGGTGTGTGTGTTTAATTTGTACCATACTAATTAGACCAAAATTAACTAAAACTAAACTAAATATACGACTCAATTAAAAATTATAAAAATAATAAAGCTATAAATAAAATTTATTCAAACTAAAATGATAGAATTATAACCTATACACTAATAAAAGACTCAATAAACTAGACTAATAGAACTACAAAAATCAAATCAAATAGTGAAAAATAAAATAAAGAAAATTTTAATAAAATACACATAGTTATTATATTTATATCAAAACACATGGCAAAAAATGGAAGCTCACGAATCCTAATATTTACAACTATATGCACACAAATAAAATATAAAAATCATAAAATAAAATATGCACGAATAAAACAAAAATCTAAAAAATGATAATATTACCAACTAAACACACACAAGATTTAGGTGATGACATGGGCTCGGTTTAGGCTTGAATATTTTGTATGGAATTATGTTTAGGCATAAATATTGATTTGGGCAAGCTAAAATGAGATTTCGGACTTCACAACCACTTTAATTTTCTTCATTAAATGCTTTTGACTGCTACATTGCCGCAATTGCTTTGATTTAGTATAATTTTATCCCCAATTGCATATTGATTTGCGAGATAGACAAATACGAACATAAGAATGATTTTACCAAGAACAACGACTAAAATCCATCTATTTGGGGTATAAATTAAACACTTTTGGATGCTTATCAGTACGTATTCTCTAATGGAAAAAACTATTTTAACCTTGTACGTCATCGTTATGAAGTTAAGGTACTATTTGTTGCCTAAAGAGGTTTTTATCATTTAAAAGTTTGATTTGATTCAATAAATTCTAGAAAGTCCTATTTTAAGAAATAGGATTTGAAAATTGGTATTAGATTTATCTGAATTTTGCCTGCATTATGTTCCTTGGAAGGCAATAAAAGGCTAAGCTTTGGCTGATTTCCTAGCAGATCATCTATGCGAGGAAGAATTAGATGGGGAATACGAGAGAGTATATGCATCACCGATTCCCTGGAAACTGTGGTTTGATGGTTCGAAGATTGAACTTATATAAGGTATATGGGTAGTTATTAAATACCTTGAACACATTAAAACAAAGCATGGTTAGAGGTTGGAAAAAAACACGTGTTCTAATAACCAAGCAGAATATGAGGTTGTGATAATGGGATTGAAAATTCTTGAAAGTTGTAATACCTAAGTTATAAAAGTCTTTGGTGACTCCCAAATAGTTATAAGATAGTTAACTAGTGAATATAAATGTGTCCATGATGGTTTGACTATTTATAACAAAGTAACATTCAATTTCTATCCAAATTTGATGAAGTCACTTTAAATTATATTCCCAGGTTTTTCTAATGGTGAATCCATTAAAATACCTTGAACATGTTAAAAGAAAGCAAAGTTAGAGGTTGGAAGAAAACACATGTTCTAATAACCAAGCACTTTAAATTATGTTCCATGGTTAGAGGTTGGAAGAAAACACATGTTCTAATAACCAAGCACTTTAAATTATGTGCCTTGGAAGGCAATAAAAGGCTAAGCTTTAGCTGATTTCCTAGCAAATCATCCATGCGAGGAAGAATTAGATAGGGAATACGAGATAGTTTATATGTCACTGATTCCCTGGAAACTGTGGTTTGATAGTTTAAACACTGAAATTATGTAAGAAATATGGGTAGTTATTACATACCTTGAACCCGTTAAAAGAAAGCATGGTTAGAGGTTGGAAGAAAACAAATGTTCTAATAACCAAGCAGAATATGAGGTCGTAATAATGGGATTGGAAATTCTTCGAAGCTGTAAGGAATTAGTTATACAAGTCTTTGGTGATTCCTAACTGGTTATAAGATAGTTAACCAGTGAATATTAACGTGTCCATGAGTGTTTGACTATTTATAAAAAAGTAACATTAAATTTCTATCCAAATTTGATGAAGTCGCTTTAAATTATATTCGCAGGTTTTTTAAATGGTGAATCCATTAAAATGGCTCAAAAAGCATAACGTTTTAAACTTGATAATGACTTATAAGCTAACCTATAAATAAGTGTTATTGATGGCCTCCTAACTCTTCTGCATAACAAGTCACAATGGAGAAAATAAAAAATATTAATGTAAAAGAAGATTGGAGAAAACCAATTATAAAATATAGAAATTATCCAAATACCAAAACTGATAGGGCTATTTGGATAAGAGAAATCAATTGTGTTAGGTATGCTAAGTAATTATTCAAAATATGTGATAATCTAGTGATCCTAGGGTGTCTAATAATCATAGCTCAAGTCGATGAGGACCTTTTCGAAACTCATCAAGATGGCCAAAAGAGGAGATGTTTATTAAAAAAGACATGGATTATTTATGCCATCCATTTTAAAAGATTATATTGAATTTTCAAGAGGATGCAAAAAAGTGTCCATAACATGCTCCTTTAAAACATATGCCTATAGTTGACCTACAATATGTGGTCAAGCCTTGGCCATTTAAGGGATGTGAGATTAATGTATTTAGAAAAATTTATCCCCGGTCTTTGAAGCTACATAGTTTTATTTTGGCTGCAACTGATTATTTCACTAAGTGGATAGAAGCCAAGGCTTTGAAGTCAGCCAATCGAAATGAATTAATAGATTTATTGCAAGATATTGTATATAGGCTTAGGATCATAGAAACCATAATCTCAGATAAGGCAACTATATTCAAATAAAAAAAGGTATTTGAATTCACTTCAAGGTTAGGCATAACCTTAGCAAAGCCAGCACCATAGCACGCTCAATCAAATGGACAAGCTAAGGCTATAAATAAAGTAATTGAAGATAATTTGAGCAAAGTGATTGAGAAAAATATAAAAGATTGTCACAATTTGTTGTTATAGATTTGTTCAAATAGGACCTTAGAAAGGACAATCAGCGGAATAAATCCATATTCTTTAACTTATCTGCATGATGACGTGTTGCTAGTTGAAATTACTCTAAATTCATTGAGAGTGGTAACCCAAAATGATTTAATGGTTGAAGGATATGATCATGCACCGTACATTAAATTAGGAAACATAGATGAGGACAAGGTGAGAGCCTTGAAAAACATCTTAATCCAAACGAAGAAAGTATCCAATAGATATAAAAAGAAAGTAAAATAAAGAACCTTTAAAGAGGGGGATTTCGTTTGGAAAACTATCTTGCCTATAGGTTCAAAAGATAATTCTTATGGAAAATAGTCCCCAAAATGGGACGGGCCATTCCAAATCCATATATCATTTAAAGGAGGATCATACCATTTAAGAAATATTAATGTCTATGTTCATATGAGAAAGGAAAATACCAGATTCTTAGAACCTTGTTATCAAACTATTTGGAAAGCAAGGAAAATAGAGGGTAATTCTTAATTTTATTAAGATATTGGGACAGTTACATATACAAGATATCGAAAAATTGGTCCAGAAGTTCCCATGAGCAAGCCTAAGGGATTTTACTTAAGTTTTTATTTCTTGAATTGAGCAGCTTGATTGCTTGAAAGTTGAATTTCACCAACCATTTGGCCAATTCTTTGCTTATAGTTTGCCTCATCCATGAGGTGCACATACAGGTCAGTATTTACCCTTGCTAGATGTCTTTACAACTCTTCTTTCTTAAAAATTAGGGTAATTTTTTTGCTTCAAATAGCTCCCATGTCTTGTAAAACATTGGTAGTTTCAGTTTTTTGGCTCAGAAATTGGGATTTATCCATATATAAAGTATTTGAACAAATCTCTAAGGGCTCCATATGCTTTGGCCTTGAAGTCACAATGGTCTCACCTTGAGTCAAAATCAAGGGCATGGAGGTATCCACGACCTCATAATTTACGTCTTCATCCATAATTACATTCAAAGAAGTCCTAGGTGGAGAGGAAAAAACATTAGTTGGTTAAACAATTAACTCATCAGATGGGGATGCTAGTGGTGGGGTCATAAGAATTATGGGATAAATTATCTGCCCTTCCTCTGTTGAGTCATCAAAATGGCCAATAATAAAGGGAACGGTAATTCGAAGTCAATGTCAATGGTGAAACCAACACTAAAGGATTCTGAGAGAAATATAGGGGCAAAATATTGGCTTACCAGCGAATAATGTTGTAGGAATGATCCTTCTTGCTCTTCTATTCATATATTTTTATATTGGGATAACAAACATAATACAAATATGAGGCTCATCCATAATCGAAGAGGTACTAGTTATATTATCAAAAGAGAGTATTGCTTTCTTGATTCTCACAAAAGGAATATTCTCTTATTCTTCCTCCTCTCTAGCTTCCCTAAAAATTTCCTCTTCCAAATCTTCTTGTACTACTTGAGTGAGCTTCCTTTTTTTGTAGATTGATAATCCTCAGTATGCTCTGTAAGATTTAAAATGTAGGAGTTAAGCCAATGCAAACAATAACAAAAACGTAAAGAAACAATCAAAGTCTTACTTGTAGATAATGTCTTTGAAGATTCTTTATTTGGTGGCAAAGGCTTCAAATATAAAGAAATGTCATATCCATGCTAAAAGTGTTTTGAATATTCTACTAGTCTTTACAAGATGGTATCTTATAAAAGTAGGGAGGTTCTAAGAAAGACATCAGTATTGGCTTGGCTCCTCATTAGCACAGGAACAAACTGATAAAACCCAAATTATCTTACAAATTAGGAAGGTAAATACAACTCCCCATCAGACTTCGAAGCAACATATGAGGAGGGTGAAGTAACATAGTACAAATCTCTTGGGTTAAGGAAATTTCCTCAATAAATATCAGCCTGCTCTCTAGTATGATGTTTGTGTAAAATAGAAACCAAAAAAAGAGTTGTAAGCTCTTGAGGGGTTTCAACACGGTTTATAGAAAAACATTGGGCCTCTTGATTGTCAAACTCCTAAACATGGAAAAAGGCTCTTGTAAGCTCTTACGTGAGGGGTTTGAACAATATTAAGTGCGACAATATCTATACTTGGACCGAGTTAGAATGTGGATAATTTCTATAAAATAGGCATGAAGCCACATTTGCAAGACCAACAATGTTTAATATTTACTGGCATTAAATGGGTCCACAACAATCTCAAAACAAGTTCAGTAAAGAGATCCCAAAACATAAGGGGCTAATGCAACCTCTTTTGCCTCCGCAAGTTGGGCTACTAAGAAAGAATACTCTAGCATCACCCTTTAAGATTTGACATAAATTACATGCCTCGATAACCAAAATAAAAGGAAATAAAAATACTCCTTTTGGATGACTTGGGAACCACCCTCCATCTGATTATTCATAAATTTGGAATAAGTCAACTTTGTACTAGCTCTTGAAAGGGAACATAGGAGGTCAAATTTTGACATAAATGGATGAATTTCATCCCACACATATTTAAATCCAGTCAATTGGCATACATCCAGTAGAGTGGGACCGTCCATTAAAAAATTAAAGTCGAAGCAATTAGAAGTGGAGTTCCATAAACAAATGACATTAGAAATGGAAAATTGATCAAACTCTATGTCTTCATGACAGAGTTTAACAACATAAAAAATGACAAATTTCTCTAAATCATTGGCCTTGAGAGCCACCATCCTTGCCATCCATTTGGTCCATTTATCCCTATCTGACTAGTTGTAATCTAAACTTTTCGTCCAAACCCTAAATTTTAATGGCAAAGGTACTTGGAGAGTGTCAAATTCTTTAACAAGAATATCGTACTCTCTAATTCTTAGGTACTAAAGAGACACTTGTAAGGGAAGTTCTTGGAGAATGTAATGGCCAACAATAGTGAGTTCTACCCCACCAGAAACTTTATTATGGAAAATGACATCCCCTAAAAAAACACCATCATAGGCAAAGAGATTATTGAATGTTTCTATTAATATAAAAAATTCATTAATCTCTGATGAACTAGATGGCATTATTGGTGAAGGGTCTTAAGGAAAATTGGAGTTTATTTAAAAATTGAGGGCTTGGTAGAGGGAAAAGAGAATGGTAACTAGAAGATGTAAAAAATAAATGAGCTTAAATATCTTATTAACATCATTTGGGATGTGAAAATCAATCGAGTGGGTTACAATACGTTGCTTCGTAAAAATTTCCCTCCAAAAACTAAAGTTATGGGGAATTGGATAGACATGAACCAATTCTGGTGGCTATATAATCCAAAAATCTTCTCATGATTAGTTTTTAGGGCAATAATAATTAAAAAAATCTCAAGGATCAAATATTGACAAACCCAAGAGTGACGAAGCGTGTGCGGTGAAACGAAATCACAAGATTTTGCCCAAATTTAAATTGATTATCCCATTTGGAAACTATAAGTCGTCATTCGGATGCTTTTACACATGCTACGATATTTTGTGGACCAACTGCTAATAAAACAACATACGTGAAAATAATCCTTGAATTTTAACAAGTTTAAGGTTTTTGAAATTTAAATTAATGTACCATATTTAGTCCTAAGTTCAAATTGGTTGAAAACTATTATGACGCTAAAATTAATTAAATTTGGTTAAAATCCCATAATAATACCAATCTAAAGTAAAAAATTAACAATGAAATTAGTTTAGTAAAAAAGAAACTATACACAAGTATTCAAAACAAAGGAGTTTCTTCCATTAATAGCGAAAAAAGGAAATTACAAAAGATGAAAAATACGTTATTTCCTTGAAATGGTGAAGAGGTGGGGAAAGGCATAATTTAAAAAATGATGAAAAGTGTTCCAAATGTCATCAAAATGATTTACTTCTTTATCAAAACAATGTTGAATTTGGTCCACCTCGGGAACAAAGCTTTATGAGATTGGAAGTGGAACATAGTTTCACTTGCCTCGTGTCTTAAAACCTTGCATTTAGAAATAACGACCACTGACGCAGGTTCAGAGTCCCGTTAAGTTACAAGTGTGGAACTATTCATATACACCCTCTCATAAATTTTCTTTTCCTCCAAAATATTATTGTAATGATAAAGAAGCACATCATTGGCATCAAGTAGTCTCTACTGTTTTATATAATCAGTGGTGTACTGTCTCCATCTTTCGTTGGAAAAAAGATAAGAGGAAAAAAATAGGTAAGGTATGATCGAGGTTCACGGGGATAGTTAGGAACGATTATAAGCACCATGAAAGCCTAATGAGAAAACTTATTTCATGATATCTTAACAAAAAAGAAGGAGAAAAATGGGAAAGGGCGTTAAGAGCCTCCAAAATCTTAGTAACATTGGAGGCAGAAGTTAGACACGAGTGTTTAGCAGAAAACTATCCTTAACATATCTTTCCAAATTGTTGAAAGCATCCCTTCTCTAAACATGAGGTTGAGAGATAAAATTATGAAGGGGGGAAGGAGACTTGTTAGTGTGGGTGACTTAAAATTCAAGAGCTTTCAGGATAAAGCTCCTATCATCAAGAAAAAGAAAGTATATGTACCCTTCAAGATGACCTAGTACGATGGTCGAACAAAGATATCAGAAGTGATACTAGAGGTACCATACCTAGGAGAGTCATAAGTGTCTCAATGCTAAGAAGACATGAAATTCAAGTATTCGTTTGATAAACCCTGAAAATGATAAAATGGATTGATGGTAAAAGACCAAGCATGATCTGTAATGCCCCGATCCGAATTTATGGGTTACTTGAGGGTAAACCCGATACAACCCAAAAGTTAGGTGTCAAGTGCAATGAGATAACATAAATAATGTTTCTAGTCTAATTTTATTTAAATAACATTTCATTTGTTTACTATGCGGTCACAATTTATGTCAAGATGCGTGTGGGACTCGTGGGAAGCATTCCCAAAATCCAAGCATTCAGAGCTACTAAGGTAAAATAAAAGAATACTTACCTGCATAACGTTCTCAAAATATGAAATCGCTTAAAACTTTTTTTAACAAAGGACATGGAATGAGTTGAATGCCCATTGGGAAATACAACAATGAAACACAAAATTGAACGAAAGAAAAGTTACTCTATAATGTACCACCTACGTGCACTTATTAATATCTTGTGTGCATACACATCCATATATAATGCATGAATCCATTTTTAATACAAAATGTTACTTGACTTGATTAAATCACATTAATATTTAGAAAGGACCCTTCTTACCCCTTATTACTTGACTTATAATATTTTCCCAATTTAACCCACTGGGTTAAATAATTAAACAAAATACCATCTGTTTAGAAAAAGCACTTCAATTGTCGATTTTTCACATTTACTCACACCTAATCCACTTTACTATTTCCCTTGAAAACCACCTTTTAACACAAGCACAATAAACACTCGTGTTAATTATGGGTTAAATCATCTTAGATTGCTCAACTACCCATTAGTCACCTCACTTTACCATTATTTTCACTTCACATGGACATTAGCCAATTTCTCATATTTCTTGTCCACATTATCTTTTAAACCGGAACATTTACAAATTTTATTACACGTTGGGATTTCTTTTCTTATATTCTTAGAATAAACAGTTTTCTTATCATGTTCCACTTTTCTTATTTTCTTTCTCTTGGAATTTACCATATAATCGTGTATTTTAACGGCTCCACACTGGTGGCTACGCTACTATATGCTCGGGCAAGTGATTTTGGATCTTTCACCCTAGGACTCCAATCCCTTATTAATTATTCATGATCACATCCGAGCCCTTTTTTAATGTGCTTAAACATTTTCATATGTCCACATCATTCCACTTTTACCGGTCGAAGCCAAAATCTCGAAAACTATGCCCCATATTTGTGTTACACTTAAAAATCACCTTTTTATCCTTTACACATTTACATTGATTTCATCTAAAAAATCACTTAATTCCTTCTCTCTACTGTTTTCATGAGTTTGGATTTAAAATTCAATTCAGTCTTTAACCCATTTAACCATCAATTCCATATCACCAATTCATTTCTAATACCTCCGATTTTACACAACTTACCAGATTACAAACACACAACTTAGATTAAATATGCATTTCTACTCAATTTAGAAATTAGATTCATAATCTATAAAAACCCATGTTTATACCCTTGTAAATCCCAAAATTAATTTCTTTGATTATCCACATCAAATGAATATGAATTGAAATACACTTTAAATGCTACATCAAGTTAACCACTTGCCTTAGGGTTCGTAGAGTCTGAATTTGGAACCGTGAGTTCTCAAGGTTGAAGATGACTCTTTTTGGCTCTCCTGTGATCCCCAAATTTGCCTTTTGCTGCTATTAGGGTTTCGTAACCCTCTAAGTCTCCTCTAAAAATAATTCAGTCGTTCCCTTGTTACTTTTAATTGTTTAATTAACCTTAATCCCATTTTTTGCCTAATGGGCCAAGCCCAAGTGACCCAAATGCCCCTATGTTGGCCCGACTATGCCTAAAAATGTCCCGTGACCCGTTTACTACCCCCAGGTACACTTTTTCGACTATCTCAGTCCATCCGGACTCAACCGTATACTCAAAATTAGACTGAGAATTAAATTAGAAAAATCCTTATTTCACACCCAATTTAGTCTATATACCGACTCCCGGACGAAATAAGTACATGTCCCGTCATTAATACTCGAAATGACGTAAATACATTATTACTATTCACTTAGTAAATAAGTTTCCCTAAATATTAACCATTCACTTCCCGATTAATATTTAAATATAACTTACCATAATTAATTCAATTAAAATTACGACACACAAGTAATTTTGAATTCCTTAATTAATTAAATATAAAATGCATGAAAATACGGGGTCTTACAAATCGCTTCACGCTCAGTCATCTTTCGGGGGATTGAAAATGAGCTTCGGTATTTAGATGAAAATATTATTTACCCTCCCTTTGAAACCTTGTCATAAATCTAGTTAAATACCCTCTCCTCGGGACATAATGAAAAGTCCAAAAAACTTTCTTTCAAATGGTTGGCACCATATATAATGTATTAAACCACAAGTTCACATTATTAAGGATTTCGTAAGGATATAGGATGGCATGTATAACATGTTTCCCTTAAGTCCACACTACAACCGTCGCAAGGGATCCTAATCCTCAAATGTTACATCATATTCTCTAAAACTACATCATAAAAGACTACCTAGGGTCCACTCCTATGTCATTTCATGTCATCGTGCTTACACACATAAAACACTTACCACTAATGGCTCGTAACTCTCATCATAGCTTACGATATACATCTTTCAATAGGTAATTAGGCACACACCTATAAGGATAGTATCCTATCAACTAAGGACCGAGCCCACATCCTCAAGTAATATCCAACACGGGTCTACATGCCTACCAAATTCAAATACCTACTATAGTAGACTACTCCAAGGATCAAGTTAACATAACCACATCATCATTACTAACCACCAACAGGTAGCTAACTAGTGAACTTAATGTGTTCTTATAAAAAAATCAATACTTTATATACATGCCACTCTAATCCCCTAACTCCACAGTTGGATTTAAATAACTCACATATCTAATTTAATGGATGCTATTTAACTTTATTAACATCTTATCAGACCCTTCGCATCATTAAGGTTTGACACAAAATCTCCTCACATTAGAGACGTAGTATTTCCACTAATAGCATACGCATACAATCGTGAATTACTAATACGTCAACATCAGAAGCCCTGAGAACTATTAATGGCAACTAACTTGGACACTTGCTACATTGAAATGAATTGCCCGATGAGTAAATATCCTTGACTCCACCATCGAGAACACAAATTCAAACAATCACCTATCTAGCATGACCAGCCAAAAACCAACACTGATGTCAGTGATCCACCACCGACCTCAGAAAGTCATTTTCGAAAGGAACCTTGAACCTAGTGCTTTGATATTATTTTTAATGCCCTCTCCCATATTTATAGGTTACCCATGGGTCAATCCGATCTGACCCGAACATTAGGTGTGAAGTGCAATGAGACCACCTAAATAATGTTGCTAGTCCAATTTTATTTAATTAACATTTCACTTATTTAGTGTGTGATTCTAATTTATATCGAGCTACACGTGGAACCCCTGGGAAGAGTCCCCAAAATCCAAGCATTTAGAGCTACTAAAGTAAAATAAAACAATACTTACATATTTAACTCTCTCAAGATACGGAATCACATATAATCTATCGTAACAAAGGAAGGGGAGCGAGCCAAATGCTCAGTGGGAAATACGGTATTGCAACATAAAATCGAACGTCAGAAAAAATACTTTATAACGTACCACCTATGTGCACATGCAAATACTGTTTATGCATACATATACATATACTAATGCATGAATCTGTATATAATCCAAAATAGCACTTGACCTGATTAAATCACATTAATCTTACGAAAGCACCCTTCTTGCCCCTTATTACTTGTCTTAGAATTATTTTCCCAATTTAACTCATTTGGTTAAATACTTAAATAAAATATCACTTGTTTAGGAAAAACACTTCATTTTCTTAAATTTCACATTTACTCACATCAAATCCATTTTCCTTTAAAACCATCTTTCAACACGTGAACACTTGGTGTTGGAAAATACATATTTTCTTTTTAAAAATGTCTCATAAAACACACACATGTTAATTATTGGTTAAATCATCATAGGTTGCTTAACTATCCATTAGTTACCCCACTTTACCATTCCTTTCACTTCACATGAACATTAGCAAATTTCTCATATTTCTTGTCGCATTATCTTTGTAACTGGAACATTTACCAATTTCATTATACGTTAGGTTGTATTTTTTGATATTCTTAGCGCAACCAATTTCCTTATCACGTACCACTTTTTTTATTATCTTTCTCTCAGAATTTACGACATAATCGCGTACTTTAATGAGCTCCACACCGTCGACTATGCTACCAAATGCGCTGACAAGTGATTTTAGGTCTTTCACCCCAGGGATCCAAGACCTTCTTAAATATTCCCGGTCACATCCGAGTCATTTTTCAACGTGTTTAAACATTTACAAATGTCCTCATCATTCCACTTGTACCGGTTTAAAGACAAAATCCCGAGAACTATGCCCTATATTTGTGTTACACTTGAAAATCACCGTTTCTTGTCCTTTACATTGATTTCATCTCAAAAATCACTTTCATTAAGGACCACTTAGTGTAACACCCTTTTCAATATTTTTATTTCTTAAAAATGTTCCACTTTAGATAAAATTAACAATCTACCCATTTGTTACAAAAGTTGCATTTTCATCCATTTTTGTAAGTGTATCTTTCCAAAAAAATTATTAAGTTACTAAGTTCTTAAATACTTTTAACTCATTAACACTTCTTTAATACTTTAGAGTAACACACTTCTCAAGATGGATATATTTTTATTTAATTACTTTCTTTCTCAAAAAAATCATTTTGCATTTTAAAGATTACATTACAAGAAAAATACAATTTTCCTTTGTTAACTCATGTAGTATTGAAAACATACACTTATCACATTTTCGGCACTTACTAACAAACTTTATGGGTTAAAATTTCAAATTTTTTTATTTCATGTTAAAAATCGTTAAAACCTTAACTAAACTTGTTCGTATGTTCATTGCCAAATTACTATAAATTTATGTAGATGGGAAGAGGGATATTAAGTCCAAAAGTCCAATAAAATGAGTTTGACGCTTGATTTATTCAAGATATTTCTTGATACTTTCAAAAACATGATTTTCAAGACTAAAATGAAATTTTTGTTCTTCAAAATTTGAATAATGTCTAAATTCATAAAACATTTTTTTTCATCAAATTTTTGTTTTTGAAACATAAAATTTAAATATCAATTCTTTTTTAAACAAATCATTTTCTCAAAACATTCAAAACCATTTATAAAACCATTTTATTTGAATCATCTGAAAATAACCTTCTATAACATATATTCATTCTACTCTTAAAACTCTATATAAAATACCAAATACTAACGAAATAGCGTTCCTAAACTTAAAGAGTATTGTTTCCCACCTCAATGAAGTGATCTAAAAATGAATTGAAGAGGAAGAAGATGATGACAAACTCCCACCTCCTAAGGTGGCCTTAAAGAGGTTGTGAAGCTCGACTATCTTACTCCTGTAAAGCTACCTGATAACCCCTTTCAAACTGCATATTTCTTCTTGATTTTCTCTCCAAAAATCCCGCAATAATTTCTTCATAAATAAATACCTTTCCTAACATATTCATTAGATGGATTTTATACGCTAATTAAATGTGGTAGAATATAAGGTAAATATGGTGTTTTAGGGTGTAGGGGTGGTGATTCCAGGACAGTGGACGGTGGTGGATCTCCCCTATATGTCTAAATGGTAGTGAGAATGTGAAAATGTGATTGCAGTGAGGTGAAATGAGTCAAAACACTCCTTAAATAAACCAAAAACCCTTAGGGGGGAAATCCCTAAAAAGCCCAAAGCTCCAACTTAGAGTTTATTTGTTGCTAACGGAGGTTGACATGTGTTTTAATCTAATGGAGAGGAATTTGACAACATTTTTTTAATCTAAAAATTCTTATTTTTACAGTCTCGTTTAAACAAGAATGGACCTCGTTCGAACGACACACAATCTCATTCGAACGGGGTTTCAATGACAATATAATGAGCCTGGAAATGAAAACATGTGATTTTCGTTCGATGTTCATTTCAAGCATCATTCCAACAAGATAGGGATCTCATTCAAATGACCAAGGGTCTCGTTTGAACGACCTTAACTTTTTTTTAAATTAAATATAAGGCCATTCAAATTCAATTAATTGCACTAAGGCCACGATATTACCCAAATTTGACCCGTAAAGTCACAAAAAATTTGTCACATAAAGTCACCAATTCATAAGGGTACAGTCAATACTGTGATGGTGAGTGTTACACAATCTCCCCTAAAAATATGGTTGAATAAGGGACAACCCTCTTAAATCATATAGATTAAAAAATTATGGGGGTTTATGGTGGCAATGTGAATGGACAAGTCATCAATATGGGGAGATAAGAAGGATTTATTATCAATTGAAATATGGTGTCCAAAATTAAGACTCCCACTAATTCCTAGAACATTCATCTCCACCCAAACATATCATCATCAACTTGAGGTGATTCGATTAAACAAAGAGAATCAAAATCCTCACATGATGACAGGTAAAGGAAAAATCGATTAACCGTACCTTTGAAAAGGCTAAAAAAGAAGGGCATCTAATGCACAATCTCAGAAGAAAAGATTGTAGGGGATTGATGATATAAAACCCATGAAATATGGGTATAGAGGGAATGCTAGGCCCAAGAGAAGAAGCACATGGCTCAACATCATTCCAAGACCCTGCCCATCAACCTTATTTTGTTTGGCATTTGATGAAAGGTTTGCAATAGCAGCAACAAAAGCCCAAGGGTCTTCAATCACTGGAAGGGGGTTGGAGGTGGGGCCGAATTCAAAAGAACTTCCACACTCTTCATCTTTATTACCAAAGAGAACCTTTTTCAGCAGGAAGAAAGAAAAATGAAGACAAGGAGCTCATAGATAATGGTCAAAATGAGTTCATTAGAGAAATAACAGTCTCTAAACGACAAGACATGTATTTATGCAGAGTATAATGATGATCGACACAAGATTATGGCTTCAAGAAACTCAATAGTCCACTAATTAATCTTTTTTGAAAATCAATTAGTGTGCGGGATATGTTAACACCATGTAAACACAAACTAATGCGGTATTGCACAAAATATTTAACAGATAAAAATATATGAATTATATTATGAAAATACAAAATAATAGGAAACATTCATGGGTAATACTTGTCACTAGTTGGGACGTCTAATTTAAAACGAAAGAATACTACAATTCAAATTGGAGTATTAGTGTGACAAAGAGGGAAAACTCAAATCGATGAGTAACTACCCAATAGTTACATGGGCAAGAAACACTGTAAATAAAGAACGAGCCCAATAAGAAAAAGGGCACTCCATTACCAAAAATGTATTTACATTAATTTTAACCTTTTTTTCATTTTCTTTCTTTCTCTTTCTTTTATTTACAACATTTCTTTCATTCTGCAAGTAGAATCTATAGTAGTTTGTAAGCGTTTACTTCAAAGTTTATTTAAACTTTCTTGCCTTTATATTTGATGTTTTTTACTCTCATTTTCTTTTCTTTTATAGCTTCAATTTAATTGGATTTTCTTTTCATTTATTTCCAAATCTTTACTTTTCTTTCAATTCGTGCAATTTACTATTTTTGTCCTAGTTAATTACTATAAGTTATCACTCACATTAAAGTCTTCCCTAAAGGAATCATAAGTACACTTCAATGAGGCATTGAACGCAACACAATCGCCTGATAATTATCACTAGGCTAACATCTTTGGTTGAAAAATCATAAATGTTGTCTGGCACGCTCACAATCTTAATCATTCACCAAGCCAAGTACAAAATAACCCAATCAATATACAAAACAGTTTATATAAAAAACATTAAAAATAAGTATTTTTAAGTTTTTCTATCTTTTAATCACCACGAAAAAAGAAAGAATATATTTCTCTTCAAAATTATAAGCTACATTGGTAACCGATATAGTCATAGTGAAAAGAATGAGATCATATTAACCAATAGCAATAAAATGAACCAACTAATCCAATTATTTCCCCAATAGGAAAAGAAGAACAAGGGAGATTCATGTTTTCCCAAGATGAAGATTAAATAGTCTATTTCCACTACAAGCCTGCTCTAGCTAAGAATTTGGTCCTCTTCATCATTTTTAAAGTTTTTAACGTTTTTATATATAAATATAGTTTATATAAAAAAACATTAAAAAATTATTTTATATTATAGAAATAACTTTTAAAAATAGTTATAATATAAAAAGGAGTTTTTTAATATATATATATATGCGTGTGTGTGTGTGCGCGCGTGTGTGTGTGTGTGTATTAATATAAATAAATATATTATTATATTTTTTGTATTAAATGTATATATTTAATATTTTTATGTATAGTGTACAAGTATAATAATGTATATTAATGTACTCAATGGTAAAAAGGTCTTTTTAGCTGTAAAAATTGGTCCACTAACTGTCAAAGTGGTCAACAAACGATTTTTGTTAGTTTTGGATGCCAACCAACTGATAAAAAAATGGACCATAATTCTAAATAGTGAGAACGAATGGACCCTAAATAGAAAAACCTCAAAATATCTTACTGATCAAAACATTTAAAATATTTTAAAGCATAGTTTTCACTCCTCATCTTTGAGTTCTTCAAGCCCTGATTTTGGGTTTTATCTTTGAGAAAACCTTAGATATTTATTTATTCATCTTTCTGTTCAAAATAATTTTCTAAACTTTTGTTCATGAGTAAATATCACTCTTCTTTGTCTTGAAAATTCATTGAGAGATTTAGATCACAATACCCTTGTAATACACCAAACTATCCCTTTAGGATTCCCTCAAAATCGTTGGTGTAGATTTTGTGGTTTCTTGGAGGTTCCATTATTGGGACAAGTTTCTTCAACTTTCTAAGAGGATTTCAAAACATTAGCTGTAGACCAAAATTGGTAGCAGTTGTATAGAATTCTTCACTTATAAGAACTCTCCTCGAAAGATATGGTGTGAAAGATTTTTTAGTCTATCATAGCATCATGTGGTTGTAAGTATTTGTCTTGTAGTTGTAATAATCGACCATAGTGCACGTGTCATTCTTTTTTCCCCGAGGTTTTTTCCATTAATGGTGTCCGACGTTTTTTTTGTTATTGAGTTTTCCCTCGTACATTTGCTCCTGAGCTTATTTTATCTTCCATGTCTTTTAGAATCATTGTATTAATTAAGAAGCTAAAAACTGGTTTCTAAAACTTAGTAAAATATTTTGTCACATAGCTTTTGGATTGTCTATTCTTTGATAATTAGAAATTACTACTCCTTTTATCCTTGAATTAGGAGAACTAATTTTTATTTGGATAGTTACCATAGAGAGTCACACTCTCAACTAGTTTCAGAGGTGGTCTCCAATGTTTTGACTATTATAACCTAGGTTAGATCCTTTTCATATGCAATGGATGGAAATTCAGCCCTTCGACCTCCGAACTTCTTCATTTTATGGTATCAATTCTTCCTGTTGGAAAGATCATATGTTCGAGTACTTAATGCCTATGTATGATAGAATTTGGAATAAAGTTCTCTAGGGGATGGAAATGTCTTATGATTGTTGTTGATATTTTCCCAATGAAAATTAGACGTAGTTGAGATGATAGAAATTTTAAGGAGAACGGGTGTAACATAAAAGGACTTAGAGCCATTTTTGGTTGCATGTCCCTGACTGAATTTAGACATATTTCCATTTGTATGATGCCTAAGGAGGTGTGGTAAATCTTACAAATGACCTATGAAGGAACCTCCACTATAAAGCCCTCCAAGGTTCAATGTTTGACCATTAATTTCTAACTTCTTACCATGAAGGAGAAATAAACTTTTGATGAGGTCCATATCGAGTTGAGAAACATAGTATGTTTTTTATTTACTTTATGGAAGTCCATTTGAGAGGATATAAGTTTTGACAAAATCCTAATGTCTCTCCCAAGTAGGTTCCGTGGGAAAGTGGATTCCATCGATGAGGTTATAGTTGTACTCAAAACCACCATGCATTTTAAAGAGTGGTCCTTCTCAATACATTACTAGATGTACTGATCATAATCCTCATTCAAACTATCATACAATTTCTCAAATCATGAGACACCATAATTTAAGATGACTACAAGGATTTTACACACGACAATGTTGATAGGATGTCAACTCCCTATCTAGGTTGTGAAATGTTCAAGATCACTAGATACACGATTTTAATCTCCTATCATCAAGATGAACCCCAAAAACTGAAATTCCTACTAAAATTGACACACATATACATAACGATATATTTAAAACATAATTATAAAAATTCTCACAAGCATCATTATCATTTTAAATGAACTAGATAATCCCTTAATTAATAAATATAATGTCATTACAAGGTTTTGAGAATAAAACCCCCAACAATCGCCCACTTTGTCTTTAATCCATGTGCCTATTAATTTGATTCACATTCTCTTTCTGTGGCTCTCAAAAGTATTAGTTGGTAACATCTTCGTAAAATGATCCATCGGGTTGTCTTGAGATGAATTCTTGGTTATGAAGATGTTGCCCTTATACACGGTATCCCGAATAAGGTGATACTTACGCTCAATGTGCTCCACCCTCTTATGAGTCCTTAGTTCTTCTAAATTTGAAACTACCCCATTAAAGTCACGATAAAGTTTAATATTTTATTGTAATTAATTAACCATACCCAAGTCACTTAGGAAGTTTCGAAGATAACAAACCTCATTTACTGCCTCTGAAGCAGTAACATATTCGGCTTCCATGGTAGAATTAGAAATTCATGATAATTTGATACTCCTCCAACTTATGGATTCACCTCCTAAGATAAACCATATCCTAGGATGTATCCCCTTATGTACTTATATGACTGAAAATCTAAGTTCGTGTACCCTAACGGCACAAGACTATCCATTGAGTAAACAAGCACATATCCTCTAGTAATTTTTAGGTACTTTGGAATGTTCTTAACAACGATCCATTTCTTCTCACTTGGGTTAGTCTGGAAGTTGTTGACCAGTGAAAAGTAAATATCAAGTCTTGTACCCTACATAGCATACATGAGGTTGCTCACCGCCAAAGCATAAGGTATACTCATCGTCCTCTCTATCTGATCAGGTGCCTAAGGACATCGATCATTAGATAAAGAAATTCCATGCCTGAAAGGGAGAAACATTTATTAGAATCATTTATGCTAAATCGAATGAGCACATCATCGATTTACGTGTATTTTGATACGCCTAATGTCCAAATTTTTTGATCACGCGTGATGTTGATCCCAATGATGTGATCTCCTAACTCCTGCACAATAAACTAACTAGACAATCACACTCTTATACTATACAATGATCCCACATCATTACCCATTGGGAGAATATCATCCGCATAAAGTACTAGAAATACCACCATGTTTTTGTCTTGCTTCTTGTACGCATAAGCTTCATCCATACATTAAACCAAATAACTTGATTGTCTAGTCAAAATGGATGTTCTAAGACCTTGACGCTTGCCTAAGTCCATAAATCGACCTCTTAATCTTGCACATTTTTCTTTCCTATCCATTTTCTATGAATTCCTTGAGTTGTATCATATAGATGCCCTCGTCAAGTATATCGTTCAAGAACGCAATCTTAATGTCCAATTTTTATATCTCGAGATCAAGATAGATGCAATGGATAAGAGAAATCGAATAGACTTTAGCATGGTTATCGGTGATAAGGTTTCCTCATAAATGATCCCTAATTCTATATAAACCCTTTCGCTAAAATCCTTACCTTAAAGGTTTTCACCCTCCCATATACTCATCTATTCTTCTTATAGATACACTTACAACCGATGAGTTTTATTACATCCATCAATTCTACAAGTTACCAAACTTGATTTGAATACATAGAATCCATCTCAGTATTCGTAGACTTTATCCAACTCTTGGAGTTCTTATCTTGGAGTGACTCGTCATAATTGTCAGAATTCAATTCGTGTTTCCTTCATATCCCACCAAAGTGTCCACCTAAATATACTACCATATCAGGTTGATTCTTGACTCCCTCACTAATATGTGGCTCCAATTATGATCTACTATAAGTGGCACATGTATCCTAATCATCAATAATACTCCCAATTTAACTAGGTAATGTACTATCTATATCAAGTTATATTCCATTCTATATAGGTAGTTTAGAAGTACTTACATTGTATTTTCCTCTTAGCTCTTGCAAGATAAGCTTTCTCTTGGGCTTGTGGTAAATCTTATAATTCCCCTCCAAGTATTGAGAATTTTTTCAAATATATATTCTATGGTACATAGGATAATAAAATTCACAACTCGTGGTTCTTTTTAGATGACCCACAAATAGATATACATTAGTCCTTAATTCCAACTTCCGCGGCTCCTTCATCAATAAGTGTTTTGGGCAACCCCATATTCAAACATGTCGTAGACTATTCTTGTTCTTAGTTTATAGCTCTATAGGAGTCGTTGAGACCAATTTAAAAGGAACTATATTTAGTAAGTATGTGGTAGTCTCGAATGCAAAACACTAAAAGGAATCAGGCATAACCGAAAAAGTCGTCATGGATCTAACCACGTTCAAAAAAGTCTTGTTTATCCTTTTTGCTACACGATTTTATTATGGAGTTCCCGATGCAGAGATTTCGGATGTGATCCCAATATTCGATAAGTGATTCCAAAACTTTCCCAATCGGTACTTTCCACCTCATCCTTATAAACTTTTAACTTTTAAATGGCTTTAAAATAATGATGAATAATGTAAACATACATAAACCTTAAGTAGTCATCAATGAAAGGATGAAATTCTTGTAGCCACTTCTTATCCGGATAGTCATAGGTCCACACTAATCATAATAACACATCTTTATCACATCTTTTCCTCTATAATCCTTGGTTGTGAATGACTTCTTAGTAATATTACCTTTTAAATAGGATTTGCATACTGGAAGTGACTCGAGTTTTAATGAACTCAATTGCCAATTTGAGACAAGTAGTTATATCCTTTTTAGATTGATATGACCTAAGAGTAAGTATCAAATATACGTTTGGTTCAGCTTAGAAGGTTCCTTTATCTTTAGGTTATTTCCATTTAAGTTATTCATTGCAGTATTCAGTAGAAGTGGTCATACTGGTCTTGTAATATAATGATTATTTTCCAATATACCGAGAATAATAAGATATTTTAAATTTTGAAAAAAAAAACACCATTATTACATAAACCAAATATCAATTCATCACAAGCTTAAAACCCTAAATCAAATTTCTTCTAATGCTAGGAGAATAAAAACAATCTATCAATATTAACTTATTGTCTTCACCAAAATTTAAACTAACTTTCCTATTGTTTCCTTATTATGGTCAGCCATGAACAATAACATTTATCCATCATTAAGCTCCCTGATTACCTGGATCCCCAGCAAATGATTTCAAACATGACTAGTGGTCCCCAAATCTATACACTTGATATCAAAAGATTGCACCACTAAACATGTCCCAATAACTAAAGAGAGATTACTGTTTTTATTCTTCCTTGCTAAGAAGACCGGGCACTACTTTTCCAATGTGCATACCATTTCCAAATATAATAGTTGCCTTTTAGCTTCTTACCTTCTTCTGGAGGTCTAAAAGAAGGTTTAACAACCACAAGTTGTCCCATATACTTTCCTTTGTTCTTATTACAAAGCAAGATAGAAGAAGAAGATAGGCATTTCTCAACAGCATGAACCACACCCTTAGGCTTCGTGATATTTTTTTCATCTTGGAGTTATTTAACAAGTTCTCCATAGAGTAATAAACATTGTTCATATAGTACTTTTGGTGAAACTGTTTAAAGCACTCCGGTAGTGATAGGAGAACTTACCTTGGGTTTTCTTATTGATTTCATATCCAAGAACCTCTGATTTTTCCAAGATTGGCATTATCTTGAGAATATGATCGCTTATGGGAGTGATCTCTAGAATCTTGGTTTTAACCATCCTTGCCATAGTATCCATCCTTACAACATGATTCCAATCCTCAAACATGTTCTTGAAGATTAGAATCATGTCAAAAGAGCATGACATGTTTTGATGTTGGTGTTACAACACATTGGTCGTAGAGCCCAATATATATTAACGACCCATCTAATCAACCTTTTTTGACCTCTGATAAGCTTAGACATTCCTTTTGAGTGCCCTATCATAGGGATTGGCATCACAAGTTTTATTCAAGACAATATTATAGTCCTCAACAGTTAGGAGAATGTCTAAGTTTCTTTTCCGGCCTATATTATTCATGACAGTAAGTTTACTATCCTTTAAGATAAAAGCAAGTGGATTGAATGTTGAAACCATTTTGAAATCTGAAGATTATAATTGTGAAAAGGGAACTAAATTCAAAACAAATAAGAGAGAAATAATTTTGATTTAATTTTAATATATCATCCCTTTTTCGCCAAATAAAAATAAAATACCATCGAGCATCCTGGTTCCCTTACGAAGTGAGATTTCTCATTGGGAGCCGAAATCACTTCATCTTGAACAAGACAGGCTTTCGTCTTTCAATTATGTGCTTCGGCAGTCCAAACATTTATGCCCAACATAATTGAATAATCAATGTATTTTGGTCCCACAACTATTGACAGTTAATCTAATCATTTATTATATTTTAAGTTTATAACATTGGTTCATTCCATGAATTATAACCCTCTTGTGAAAGATTTCCCCGTTGGGAGATTGAATCACTCACATTATAGTTCTAGGAATTATTACTTAAGAGTTTTAAGAATACTCAATGTTATGATATTTTTCCATATGTTGGTGGACTAGATAAGATAACGAGAGGAATCAATCACATTACACGCTTCAAAAAAAATAATGGAGACCGTGGGGTTTATATTGAAACCCATCTCCCAATTAATATTTAAAAATTGAAGGTTTTTTAAAATAATAATTTATTCAATTCTAAAAGTCTGAATTAAATCCTCGGTAATTCTTCCATTTACTTGTACAAATTAAATTTTCTGATCTCATTATTTTAATTTAATAAAAATAAAACCTGGTGATCTCAATTTAACTTTAGCCTTTAAATTAATTACCAGATTAAATTAAATTAAATTTATCAAAAAATAAATAAAATAATTTTTTTAAGAAAATCGTGGTCTAGGATGATCTCTAAATAATAAACCATGTTGTCCACAAAATTGGATATCCCTAATTTTCAAATTAATTATCAAATGAAATCATTCAACAGAATACAATAAACAGACATGAAAATATAAATAATTACACTTATGAAATTAAAAGGACAATAATGCTCCTTTCCATCATGTTTGTAATCCTTCCTTGAGAAGTCTCCTTGAAGAATAATGTTCCTTGAATTAAGAAACAAGTTATAGAAAAATAAACCTTAAAAACTAAACCACTGGAGAAACATCACTAAGAGAAAAAGAATCTACCGTGTGAAGCCTCCCACCGCTATAGCGGTGGTGTCAGTCGGCTATGTTGGCCATGACCCTGCTACAGCGGTAAATGACAACCGCAATAGCAATCAATCACATGTGCTAGTTCTGATTTTTCATTTTTTCTTTTCTTCTTCTTTCTTCTTTTAACTTCATCTATAGCTTATGTAACCTTCTGTTGACCTCTATTAAAGGTTTTCGCACTTGAGAAGAACCCATGGAAACCCTCTATAACCAAACCCAGTATATACTAGGAAAAATAAAATTACATCCCCTCATAGTCTCCTCCAGCGCATCGATTAAAAGCAATAATTATAAAATCTTAATTATGACAACCAAATCAAATCTAAAGAAAAAAAAATAACAAAGATAAACCATTGTAGGATCCATTCACATAACATACAATCATAGGATAAACCATTATAGGATAAACCATTGTAGGATCCATTCACACAACATAAAATCATATGACCACAATGGAAGGGATATAAGCATACATGTCCTATAAAACAATGTTATAAATACATGCATCCATGGATATATTTCTAACATAAAACCTTGGGTTCGAAGTTGGACAATATGGGTCTTCCTAAAACATAATAATTCTATAACGTAGGATATGATACCAATTGATGGGGATGGATATATGCAGAAAAAAAATTTATCCCATGAATCTTCAAATGATATTCAATAGAAAGAATAAAAGAAAACTACGTTTGAAAACCCAAACCTAGGCTTACGAATACAATACTCTTGGACATCCGACTGCAATTCGAAATGGAGAAAGGTTTTTTGTTAAAAAAGAAGGGATTGATTCTTTTGGTCCTCCAAAAGTTTGCTTTTGTCCATGTAAATTCATGGATCTTATAATATTTGATCATCCTAAATCTAGGGAGTGTGAAGGAACCTTTTGCGAAGATAACCATGGTTTTAAATGATATATGGACCTCTCTTTATAATCCTCTTAACGAAAACATAAATAGTGTTTTCTCTCCCCCTCTCTAATCCTTAATAATGTATATGAATCTTAAAACCCTAGTTTACACTAATATATATTAGTATAAGTTATGGGATTGGTCTAAATAGAGCTTCATGAGAGTGTAGGCCAAACTTCTTTGGAATATGTATTATACTAGGGACCCAATAATTAAAATGGATTTCAAATAAATACTTGAAAGTCTCAAATTACAACCTCGTAATTTTTTTTCTTTCTTTGTTTAATCATAATTAATTTCATCAAAAAATTATGGTTGCCTATAATTTCATTATCTCAAAAATCACTCAGATATATGGAGGTATTATTTGGAAAGTTGATTATCATACATAATGTGATTCCCCACGTTAAGCTTTCGATACCTGCTTGGTGAAATCAATTATTACTAATTGATTTTAACTAACATCTAATCAATTCCTTAATTCCTAAACTTAACTTATTTTCCAACTCCGTCGAATTATAAAACAGTCTAGTGACCAGTTTTATCTAGTCGAAATAAATATTATAAGTTTATCAAGGGGGTATCACAGGGGTATCATCATCCAAGATCTTTATTGGATGAAAATTCCTCTGAATATGATCTCAGAACTACTAACACAATTTCTACCTAACTTACGGGGATCCATTGACCCGATATTGACCCAATATAAAATTGAACCGCACCCATAGTAATCAAAGCAATAATTCTTGTAAAAGTGGTGATCGCTTAAATAAGCTCTAATACCAATTTGTGAAATGCCTTGTAATACTGATTAAACTGAATTTGCAAATTTCCATGTTAACTATTTAATCGGTGTAAATTTTCAAACCAAATAAATTCAACCCCTAAACAAGCAACTACGTGTGTATGTCAAACCGTAACATATAATATTGCTAACTCGCAGATTTCAGAAAAATCCCTTTCAGGCAAAACCTTTATTTCACCATAAAATAGTAAATTGCAACTTATAAAGATTATAATGAAATTTGTAATGATCACTCCTCGAAATATTCACATAGGTGTGCTGCCAATAATCAACAATGGAACAACCGTAGCAGTCCACACGAACACGCAGTCCAAATTAGCCAGGAACACCCTCGAGCACTCCCAATCGACACGCTGTCGTCAGCCGTAGATTTACCCTCTCTATAAGAGAAAAACTTCACCAAAGTTGTATATTGGGGTTCCAAAAAAATTCACATAAATATAAGGATATTTTTTAAATTTAAAACAAAGAAGATTAAACGTTAAACGAAGAAGGAAAAGTGTTTTGTCGATTTGTAGTGTTTGCATAAACTAAAACGTCAGGTCTTCTTCAAGAAAACGGAGTGGTTTAACATGCTTAATATAATAAACTTGAGGCGGTGCATCTCTCAAACGAGAACAGTTGTTGCTCGAACGATATTTAATAAAAAAAATCCTCAACGCTTATATAAATTCCTTGACGAAAAACTCTGCTTCTACACTTAGAAAATATTTTAGAAAAATTATCCCAACACTCTAAGTGAACCATTAAGGTATAAAAATACAAACTTACCAAAATTAATCTCGCGAAGGCTTGAGTGTTGAAGAACATTGATATTTCAATCTGTCTTGACATATGATTGAACTTGTATAAGTCTTCGACGGTTGTAGCGGTATATGACAAACTCAAATGTAAGCCGGATAATAAAATCATGTCCTTACGATTCTGCAAACATTCCATTCCTCATAACACTCGAGATTAAGAATCTATGAACCCTTTGCAAATGTTATGAGATAACCTAAGTCTAATCAAGATAAGCCTTCGATTTTAATCTCATGGGTGGTCATCTTCAATACATTCCTGGATGTACCAGTCATAGTCATGTTTCTAGCTATAACACAATTTCTCTAACCATCAGAAAAGTTCCCATAGTTGGAGATAAACTACTAGAATTATACATACAACCATGTCGATAGGATGTCAACTCTCTATGTATATTGTGAACTAATATATTGTACTAGAAATGAAATTATGATCTCATGTGAATTAATAAAATTCCATTATCCCTCTCACAAGTTCATAAAACACTATTTTATACAAGTTACTAGTGGGGTTCACATTTAATTTTTTACAATAAGAAGAGTATTTTTAAGATGAACATAAGAATTAATATATCAATTTTAAGGGATAAGTCATATTCACAACTCACATTTTAACCTTTTCTAGATTATCGTAGTCCACTGAGCATTTTAAATATTCTTTAATCAGTTATTATATTAAATTCGAAATTTTTAATTATTTCATATTTTCAACTACATAAACCAATTCCTAGAAATCACACCATGATATAAGAGTTGCACCAATTTTGTATCACATTTAATTATAACAGGAAATAATTAGGTTGATCTTTACTATTAATCTTATAGTCCATTTTAATTCCTTATTAAAAATGGTTTAGCTAATATCCAATTCATAAATCACTTAGGACTCGTTTGATTCGACGTTAGGAAAGGGAATTTAGTATTCTTGGAATTTACGATTCCCCTCATCTAAAATTACAGTGTTTGGTTAAGAATTTAAGGTGAACTTAGAATTCCTATAATTATACTTACTACAAAATTCTAAATCTCATTTCCCCTCTAAAATAGGGGGAGTGTCATATTCCTAAGAATTTTAGCTTACTTTTATGGTGAGACAAAAATACCTCTTACATAAACTCTCTCACTCACACACACATACACACACACACACACACCATTTTTATATCTCTCTTTCTCTCTCTCACACACACACACACATACTTTATTTCTACCTATATATCTATCTCACACACACACACTCTCTCTCTCTCTCACACGCACACACACACCAACACACGCACACATTCTCACACATGCACTCTCTCACATATGGATACACACACGTTCTCCCTCTCGAAGGTATACATATACATATACACACACTCACTCTCTCTCACATACACACATTATGTCAAATAACACATTTACACAAACACACACGCTCTCTCACACACATGCACACACTCTCTCACACACGCATAATTGCACACAAACTCTCTCTCACCAAAACGCACTCAAATTAAGCATAAGGGTATTTTAGTTAAATAATATTTATTCCTTTCCAATTTTTTTAGACCAAATATAGAAAATAAATTTTAGATGTACCAAAAATAGAATTCATGTTTGAACCAAAGAATGGAAAGGAATTCAAGATTCTAGTAATTAAGGATTATAATTCCCTTACTAAACCTCGAACAAAATAAACCCTTAAGGGGAAAAGTAAAGTATTATTTCCTTATATATTTAAAAACTATAACTTGAAATCTTCGTTCTTGTCTTCAATATCTACACATTATCCTCTTAGATTTTCTTCAAAATATTCTTGCAAAAAGGCCCAAATTCAAGCTTGAAAGGTTGTATTAATGGAGTTTAGAGTTTATAAGGCTACAGTGGATAGAATATGAGGGTCGTAGGATTTACGTTAAAAGAACAAAAAATTAATAAATAAAAGAAACTCATGCATGAGAAAAATATAAGGCTCATGATAGACGTTGGGCCACAAGCCACAAGGACGCGGCCACGGGACTAACCGACTTAGGAGTCCTCCACCCAATTCTTTTCACTATTATTTACACACCTCATGTAAATGGGATCAAAACTACCCATAACCCTAACTTAGTGCCCAAGATAAACCAAAAAACCCATATACCCCTATGCTCTCCACCTAATTACCATAATGTCACATAAGTATATGAATGATTTAATCAATTAATTAACACAAAGATACCAAAATTCCTAAAAGTTTAGTTTTACTCAGATAGTTAAATCTCTAAAATTAAAAATCACGCCGATCAAGATTTTCACTTGAAATGTTAATCATTTTTATTAATTTAGTTATTTAATCAAAATTACGAGATATTACATGAATTATGTTTATCCAACTTGAAAAATAATTGAAGTTCGGCTGCTCAAGAAATTTTAGATATTGATATAATAGATTTTCAAAGATTTATATTTTATTAATGGGTGTTAATAACCTTATGTCGTGGATATATTAAGTAATTAATAATAAAAAGGAGCTCGAAATATAATTTTAAGTTGAGAGACTTAAGTGCTAATATTATTATCTAATAAAATTAATTATTATTAATGGGTTCTAGTAATTATTTTCCAAGTTGGATCAGGGTTTTATAGTCCCACTAGTCCATAGCTAAAGCATTATGCAATTTTTACTGTGAAAAATTCCACAACGCTATTTTTCTTCACCAAAATATAAGTTGCTCTAGAGCTTTGGGAATTCCTGCAATAGTCCAAATATCATGTAAGTTGGACTTCCCATGGAAATTCAAATATCATAGAGTCACTATCCATGTTTAACTGCCTCTTCAATGTGACACCCCGCCTAATTAATTATCGAGTGATCAGTCCTTAATTAATTAATTTCAGAATATCAAGTTGCTTCAGATAATGCATCACTGTCGAAAACTCAAGTTTTAATTTAATGAAAACTAACCACCTAATATTTAAAAAGGTTGGTGTCAAAATTTTATCTTGTTATTAACCATCATCATTAAAGTAAAAAATTTAGTCATCACCATACATCACAATAGTATAAGGAAAGAACTAACTGAATTTAAATGAAGAACTAGAATAAACACTTTCCGTCAAAATTCCATACAATAATCCTATATGGACACAAATTTTTAATTGAGTCATTTGTAGTTTTGGCTCAATTTCGGACAAAATGTTTGAGTCATAGAATAGAGCTATTGACCATCCTTTAAACCTATAACATACAAAAGTTGAAGACGTAGCGGCCAAGTTCATAAAGCTTCATCAAATATCGTGTTTGTAGTGCCTCGTTTCTACGTCAACATCATTTGTTCCGTTTACTCCTAAGGTATAAATGCATTATATATTTATATAGGAGCTTGGAACAAGTTTTATTGGGTGTAATTTATAATTTTTATAAATTAATTTTAACGAATTTGTTTTACTCAAAAAATGTTTTTTAGAAATTTTCATAAAAAGTTTTGGGCTTAAAACTTAATATTTCATTTTTCTGAGACATCGTTCGAACGAGATTGTCGGTCGTTCAAACGAACTGGCATCTCGTTCGAACGAGATTTCCAGGTTGTTCGAACAAGATTTCTGACGATTTTCCTTTTTTCATTATGGAACCTCGTTAATAAAACCATTCAAACGAAATTTGGCGGGAACAGTTATTTTGGGCGTTTTTTATCACTTCCCACTTTTCTCACTTCTTTTCCCCACTATCTTTGGACAAAACTACTTAGTGTGGGAGCTAACTCTTTTGAAATAACTTTTTCATAACATTTTATCTTCTAGAGAGAGTTTTAGAGAGCTTCAATTTACAAAGAAAAAGTTCATGTTTGAGTGTTTATTTTTCAAGAAAAATCTTTAAAACACTTGTGTTATACGCATTTGTTTAGTTTATCCAAGTTTATATATATATATATCCATTGCTTGGAGTGTTTAGCACCGGTTTCTATCTCTACCATTGGAAGAGTGTTTGGGTTTACATCTAAATCCCTCAAAGAAGAAGAAGTTTGTTTTGGCTGCGGCATTCTCACATGGTGAAAGGCACTATGTGTGGTCGACTGTTGCTTCCTAGTTCCTCATTGGTGGATTCCAAGGTTCCGATGGAGTCCGAGATTATCAACTAAGCGGAGGTCGGTACAACAAGGAGCATCGAGGCTTGAAAGGAGTCGAGTCAATTGTTGAAAGTCTTTTTTCTTGTACCTGTAAAATACGATATTTAGTGGATTTAAGGCTAGGGTCGTCCGAGGTTTTTTCCCGTTGTGGGTTTTTCCTCGTACATCGCGGCGTACTGGTATCTTTGTTTGTTTTATCTTTTGCAAAGTCACCTAGAACGCATGCTTAGGTCAAAAGATAAAATTTGGTTTAAATCACTACTTAGTTAATTTGGTGCTAAATTAATTTGGGTAATGTTTATGTTAAGGAAAATGCTATGTGTCCCAAACAACTCCCCCAAATCATCCCCCAAATAGCTTTAAGTGTTATACCTTATGGTATGGGTCCCGTCAGGGCACAACTCATCAATGCTATTTAGGGGAGATTTGGGGGAGTTATTTGGTACCCATAGCACCACTCTTATGTTAATTTAATTTAAGTCATCATTTAATTTCATAAAATTGGTTTGGCCTAATTTGGTAATATTGAAAACATGACTTAAAAAAATTTCTAGTACTTGGGTTGAATTAAGTTAGTTTAAGTGAAATTAAAATTTGTGGGGATTTAATCTTACTTCACTTGTTTAATTTTAATTTGAAAGAAATTAAAATGAGTTAATTTGTTTAATTGAAGCATCTCGCTTCCGCATCTTTTAAAAGGAAATTGAAATTACTTTTTGGTAATAATTAAAAAATTGGGGGCCTATCCTTTTCAAATCCAATAACATGAAATCAAGTATAAAGATATAATAAAGCAACTCTAAATCTCTGAATGTATAATTGGAGGAACGACATGTCCAACTAAAGTAAATAACTGATAGATGAGGAGAAATAGACTCAGAAGCGTATACTATCAACATCTTGTAGCTTCAACTGCAGCTACAACTCGGTAAAGGAATGGAATCTCCTAAACCTGGTGTCCATGTGGTTGAGCACCTAAAATAATATAACAAGAAAAGAAATTTGTAGAAGAACGGGTCAGAGCTCACGTAGAAAACAGTTTAAATATAGCAAGTTCTTAAATTGGTTAATTAGCATAATATTATTCATGTTAACTTAGCGTACTCACTTGGGATGCTCACCTCTCATCTATTGTGCACACCTAGCGAGCCTAACTACCCATACTAGTCCTGATACTCTTCCTGACTATATTTAGTATAACCACTATGCCGGATAAAGTATCTAAAAAACCCGAAGCCAATATATTTCTATTATTTAGGAATATGTTTAAAGATGCTTTAACTCATTCTCATAGCATTCTTAATTCTCAACTGGTGACCTAATAAGTATATACTAATAAAGTAGCCAAAATAAAACACATAATAGGATCTCAGTATACATATATAAAATCTCACAATGTATACATACAAATATATATATCAATATTGCACCCTTGGTTGAGAAACCCCCGGTGCTAGGCATACTCGACTATCTAGTCCCATTGCAATCTCATGCATAAAGGACAATAGGTTCAACCTCTCAGAAACCAATAAAATAGATACACATATTAGAGGTGAACATAGTTTCAAGCCGATGGGCTGCGCACATACCTACGCACCCATACAACTGTCATCACTATCGTTCTCATAGATAGCCCATACCTAGGTTCCATGCTCTAGTGGTATGACTTAAAATCCCCCGAAGGCACACAATATATGGTCATTCACAATGTGTTAACCTCCGTTCGATAGCCACTAACTAGGTATGTCACACGCATAATATTCCAAGTAATAAGCATGCACACAACTTAATAGGCATTTACGCAACCCAATTACCATAATACGTAAGTAGTAGTAGTATTTCTACCCTCTCCGTATATATATATATATATATATATACTCTCTTAAACCTAACTCTCCTCAGTTTTATGAAATTTCTACATCCCGAGAATAATCACACTCCCAATTCAATATTAACTAGGACTTTAGGTCACTCGTCATTCACGTAGGTTATTTCTCTCACTTGGAAAACCCTAGGTTTCTTTTTAACCTAACGGGACTCAAAAAGTGTATTCTGAAATCTCGTTAGAAGTCAAGGGATTCTCGTTTGATCGAGGTTGTTCGAACGAACTCAAAATCTCATTGGATGTCTCGTTAGAATTTTCATTCAAACGAGGTCGTTCAAACTACCTAGGCAGGTCTTCGAACGAGAATTCCGAACTGGTCCTGTTTGTCCCCAAAATTGTTTTTCCTAACATTCCAAACCTCAAACTCAATTCCAATTTTTTCCAACATCATTAGATGGTTCTAAATTATCCCTAATCATTATGGGTATGATTCTAACACAAATTTTTGGCAGTAAAAAAAAACTCACCCGCAGGGGGTGCTAATTAACCATGATGCATGTACAATAATAAATAAAAGAGAGACAAAGATTTATGTGGTTTGACCATGAATGGCCTACGTCCACGAGGGTTAAAATTGTGTTTCATTATAATAATGAGAGAGTCTTACATAAGAGTATTTCTCTAGCCTTCGATTCCCCTTTCACAATGGGGGTGTTCCCTTTATATAGAGTTAGGGGTTACATTAGGGTTACATATGGATGAGTCCACTCTTTGTAGAGTTTAAGTTACTATCAACTAATGTTCCTTAGTCTTCTACTTTATCAAGGACTCGAGGTCATCCTTATCATGTGGTAGCCCATACTGGTCGCCATCTTGACTGGTGTGCTCGCCACATGTCCTGCTATTTAGGTAGGTATATTTATTTCCCTCACAATAACCCCATAGTTCATAGTTCAACTGAGTTAATTTTGAGATGAGCTGGGAGCTGATTCGTATTCTCTTCAAACGTGTGTAGTTGCTAATGTGAACTGGATTATCGTTCTTTAAGTTTCCGTTCAACTTTTAATCCTTATTTTGTTTATATGCTTGCCTTTATAAGGTTTTAGATGAATGTTTTGAGTTAAGAGACATTCAATCGATATGGTAATCGGACTCAAGAGTGTTGAGATACCTACGTACCCTCATGGGATTAGGTCTAACGTAGTTCATTGTTCTATTTTATTGCATGGCCCAATTCGTGAGTCCGACCACATGCCTATTAAGAATTCACTTGTTAAGGCTTCCTCGAGCGTGCATCAAGTTTAAGGAATCTCCCTATATTTTGATCTTATATGGTCCAATTGATAAGGCCGATCACAGGCCTATGTGTCAAGCCTTGCTCGAGCATGTACCTAGTTGGGGTAAGACCCTGCATTAGGTTTGTTATATGGTCCAATTGGAGAGACCGACCACAGGACTATGTGTCGAGCCTTGCTCGAGCATATACCTAGTTGGGGTAAGACCTTGCATTAGGTTTTTCATATGGTCCAATTGGAGAGACCGACCACATGCCTATGTGTCGATCCTTGCTCGAGCATATACCTAGTCGGGGTAACTCTCTGCATTAGATTTTTCATATGGTCCAATTGGAGAGGTCGACCATGGGCCTATGTGTCGAGCTTGGCTCGAGCATATACCTAGTCAGGGCAAGACCCTGCATTAGGTTTTTCATATGGTCCAATTGGAGGGTCCGACCACAGGCCTATGTGCCGAGCCTTGCTCGAGCAAGTACCTAGTTGGGGTAAGACCCTGCATTTGATTTTTCATATTGTCCAATTGGAGAGGCCGACCATAGGCCTATGTGTCGAGCCTTGATCGAGAATATACCTAGTCGAGGTAAGACCCTGCATTAAGTTTTTCATATGGTCTAATTGGATAGGTTGACCACAGGCCTATGTGCCGAGCCTTGCTCGAGCATATACCTAGTCGAGGTAAGACCCTGCATTAGGTCTTTAATATTTTATATGTAATCAATACGCTTATTGTACTTAGGCCTTTCCCGCATGTCAATTTAATACCAATTTTGTTTGCATTTTTCCATTTTATAATGCCTCGAATGTAAATATTCATCTATTTTAACTTTTAGGTTGTGTCGTCACACTTCCTTAGGCCTAAAAGACGATGGCAAAAATGCACCAAGTTTAAGGGCCATCCACCCGTTCAGGATTTTAACCAACCAGCATAGTTGGAAACCAACCTGAGTTAGTTTTTTGCCTAGAGATCCCCCGTAGGGCTTTTATTGTTACGGGGGAAACTCGTGAGGCCATTTGTGTGTTGGAGATGACAAAAGCCCAAGGACTTCCTTAATTTAATTGAAACAAGCAAGATTGTTATTGTAATTAAATCAAGCTTTGTTCTGATCGTCATTTGAAAGACTAATTTCGATGTTAACTATGTTGGCATTCATCCTAAGTTGGCCTCTTCTATTTTACTTTAAATGGTGCGGTGAATTTATTTATGTAACATCGTTGCCATAAAGCCCCCAATCGAGTTGTGTAGAGGAGACTGACTAAAGATAACTCCCGGTTGACCATCGAGTATTTGATCTGAATAACCGAGATGATAAGTGTGGCCAATTGTTCCCTGGGCCTTTGTTATTTTGAAGAGTATCGCGTCGATCGTTCGTCGAGCTAGATATAATCAAGGATTATCTTGCCCATATTGCTCCATGTAATGTATCATTCCTTGGGGCGCACTTATTTGCCGTCTATGCAAGGTGGTTACTAGATGCTGTGGAAAATCCCATATAGCTCCTGCATCTGAAGAAATTGATATGAGTTCAAAGCATCTTCGTAGAGAAATGCGTTAATTTGATATGGCGTTCAAGAAACATTGTTCCTCTGGAGTGGATATCTTAGTGCTGATAAAGGCCTTTCGATGTCGATAAGAGAAATTTCATTGCCCAGTGATCGACGATCACCATGGGTTGTCTGACGATGTTGCTGATACATTCAGGGTGGTTTAGTGTTGCTGCCGACACATTATGTTCATCACACGTGAAAGAACGTTGACTAGTAGGGGAAAACCCAGATGCAGGTCGATGATGATTGGACATAATATTAGAAAGAATGTTTGGTCGCTTGGTTATGACAACCCCAGTTCATAATTCGATGGGCCAAAAAATCTGAAGTCATCACACCATGAAGCGGGTTGGTGGAAATGAGACATGAGTCGTCCATAAACTATGAGATCACTGGTTGGAATGGAGAAAGATAAGTTCGGTGTTGCTCAGCTTCAATCCTTAGGAACCACGATTGATTGTGACCTTGTTGGATATGTGAATTCCTATATGTTGGATTTGTTCTTGTTGATAAATATAGTTTGTCATGGCACTTAATACTGCTTTATGTTTTAATGGACCATTGTTATATAGGTTGCCCAACTTCCCATTCGTCGAGGTTGAATTGAATAAGAATTGCATTACCCAACTGTCCATTGGATTTTGAGACATGATCACATAATGTCGACTATCCATCAAAGCTGAGGGTCAATCGAGGAAAAATTACAATGGATCTAGTAAATGTTGCGAACGATCCATGCTCAAGCATCTGTTGGAGCATTGATAAGATAAATGATGCCTGAGCATCGGTCGAGGCAAGATTATCAAGGACCGAGCAGATATTACTAACAATCCTGCAATGTTAGTGAAAAGTAGATTTCCAGACTAAATAAATGATGCCAAAATGCCTGTCAAGGAAAACATTATAGAGGATCTGATAGATATTGCGAGTGATCCATGCTCGACATCCGTCGAGGCAAAAAGACCAAGCAGATATGACGAACGATCATGCAGTATTAGTGAACAATAAATTTCTAAACCATTTATTAGGGTTGAATAATAATAATAAATGTAATGTCGATCATTAATCGACTATGACAACCATCTGTCGGGACTGAATATAAGAATTATCCTGACCGACCATTTGTTGGGAATAAAATGCGACATATGTGGCAAATATCATTGGAAGTAAATATATAGAAATATTTTTCCGATCATTTGCCAAGATGAACCTTGAATATTCCTGATCGTCCTTTAGGTTAAGAATCATAGAGACAGATGATCAATAGTGGCTAGTCCGTCGGAGCTAAGTTTTGCAGTACCGAGTAAATACAGGAAATGATTTATGATCTACTATTTGTCGGAGCCTTAATAAGACTTCCAAGAGCATAAGATTGTGGCCGAGCACTCATTGGGACCGAATATTACACCTGTGGAAGTTAATAAATTGCTCGATCATCTATCGAGGCTAAATCAAATACAAATTATCATGTGATACATTTATTTATCCAAGGAATATATGATATGGATCTTCTCGACCACATGCCGAGGAAAAATTCATTGTTTCAAAAATTTGTTTCCACAGAAAATTGTGTAGTGACAATTGTGAAGTATAAAGTATAGATAATAATTGTGAAGTATAAAGTATGGGTAGCCCCCTGCTAACAAATTTATGATGATAAAAATTGTGAGCATAATTTGTGAGCAAATAAAATATTATGAGACAGAAATGAATAATGCACAAATAGATGTGTGTATCCATCAAGTGGGGCTATGCTAAATATAAGAATTATCGTGACCAACTATCCATTGGGTATAAAATTAAAATTGTGTGGTAGATATCTTTGGGACTAAATATATAGAAATATTTTGTCGATCATCTGCCGAGATGAGTCTTGAATATGCATGATCGCCTATAGAACCAGACAATCAATACTGAATGTTAAAGAAATATCAACACCCGAGCACCCGTCGGTTATAACATTTAATCTTGCCCAACCATTTGTCTGGTCTTAATAGTGTGTAGCGTGCTCGATCATCTGCCGGAGCAATAATAAGATAAATAGTGCACGGCTAGTCCATCGAGGAAAAGTTGTCCAGTACCGAGTAGATATAGTGTGCGATCCGTGCTCGATCATCTATCAGATCATTAATAAAATTTCCAAGAGCTTAAGATTGGGGTTGAGCATTCTTCGGGACTGAATCTTGTACCTGTGGAAGTCAAACAATTGCTCGACCATCTGTCGATGCAAAATCAAATAGAAATAATCATGTGATTCATTTATTCTATCAAGGAATATATGATATCAATCTGCTCGACCATGTCCCGAGGAAACCATTCATATTATGTAATGAATGATCCAATAGTTTTTGAAATAAAATCTCACGGAGATGACCATGCCCGAGCATCCATCGGGGTTGTGCTAAGTACTTGCAAAAATTTTACACCATGCCCACAGATGGCGCCAATTGTGGTAGCAGAAAAATCACCCCACAGGGTGTGCCAATTCACCTTGATGCATGTATAATAATAAATTAAAGAGAGATAAAGATTTACGTGGTTCGATCGTGAATTGACTAGTCTACGGGGGTTGCAGTTGTGTTTCATTAAAATAATGAGAGAGTTTCACATGAGAGTATTTCTCTAGCCTTATATCCCCCTTTAACAATGGGTGTTTCCCCTTTATATAGAGTTAGGGGTTACATTATGGTTACATATGGATGAGTTCCCTCTTCGTAGAGTTTAATTTACAATCAACTACTGTTCCTTAGTCTTATACTTTATCAAGGACTCGAGGTCATCCTTATCGTGTGGGAGCCCATACTGGTCACCATCTAGACAGGTGTGCTCGCCACGTGCCCAGCTATTTAGGTAGGTATATTTATTTCCCCCTCAAAATTAGTGTTCAAATTTTATGTTTTCAAAAAGGGCAACTAATAATTTCTAAAATCTCTAAGAATTCTTATATAACAAACCCAACACTTTAATTATTCAAACAATTAATTTAATTCGTGATTTGCACATAAAATCTCCAAATTTAACAGTCTACAAATGGGGTAAATCCTCTACATTCAACCCCCATTACCAAAATCTAATTTGGTTTTACGATTAAACATAATGAAACCCAAATTTCATCATATTATGTCTAAATCATCAACAGAGTTTAACCGGAACAATATATGCTAAATAAACTAGCAAGATTAACACTCGCCTTGGAATGGGTTCTGATTCTTGGGTTAAATTTTGTATGTGATTGATCCTCTCATCGCGATCTACACTTTGGTGTAATTCTTGGTGTGAGAACTTGAGTTCTTGGCTTAGGGCTCCTATGGAGTTCTTCTTCCTCCTTGGTTCTCTCTCTCTCTCTCTCTCTCTCTCTCTCTCTCTCACGTAGGTTGAAAACTGACAGTAACCTCTAACCCACATATATTTTATTTTAAATCCTAATTTTCGTCCACTTAATTCCCTAAAAATCCTAAAAGACCAAAATACCCCTTCGGGGTGTCGGTTAGGGCTAAAAAGCCCCGGACTCCAAACAAAACACCTGAGTAGTGTTTTCTGACTATTTCGACCCTTTCAGACACACTGACACACTCAAAATAGTCATTCGAGTTATATAACAATAATTTGCCTTTTTAATCCTAAAATGTATAATAGTGACGTGACTCATAGGCGCATCCCAAATAATTATATCTTAACTATCCGCTCTCGTCCCCGACCATATTATTATTTCCAAAACCGTCTATTACGCTACTCACTATGTAATGTTCAATATAGTTATTACTCAACATGATTTCAACATAATTATTTTCGATAACTACTAACTCTCGTCACTCTAGTAATTGTTTACCATAAAGTCGGATTAATTATAAATTAAATTTTCTCTCTTTAATTAATTAATCCAAATTTGTATTATTCTATAATAAAATAAATATGCATAAAAAGACGGGATATTAAATTCAACATATAGTTTTTAAATACAATATATACTCACTCGCCTTAATATTAAACTCAATCTACTTATTTTTATTTTTTGAAAAAGTTTATTCTATCAATCAGTCCTATGGAATCCTACTTAAAAACCCCAAAAATCATTATATAAATATATTCTTGAAATTTAAACGCCATAAATTCAAACGCAAAAGGGTTTTGGGAGCCACTAGAAGAAAATTTTCATTGAAGATGAAAATGCACTTATTTTCTCTACATTGGCATATACTTCAGAATATTCAATTCACAACATAGTTCAAAGGAAGTTTGGAATGTGGAAAAAGATGCTAAAAACTAACAACAAGACCATATGAGGTAAAAATTGGATAGCGGATTCTCTCATAGTGTGGTTTGGCACTATAAGTAGGGCATGAAAAAATTTTGTGCCATTATTTGGAGACTTAAGTAGGAAATGAGCGTACCAACCATAACATGTTTACCCTCGTATATTAGACATACAAGGTGTAGACAAATAAGTCTTTTAGGTTCATGAAGTGCTACTCTGATTTTAAGGGCATTTAAAAATAATACTATAAGCTTCAAAAATAGTGCAAGCCAAACATCGAGGCTAGGACTTAATCAATATCAAGTGGGAGTGCATCCACCCACTCCAAGAGTCAAGGAGTGTTATGCATCTAGTATGGTTGGTATACCATTAGGTGATGTTGCCATCTTCATGTTTACCCAAACAAAGGTTGAGTGGCCAATCAATAATAATTATATGGAAGATGGGAGATAAGCCAAGAACAACTTATCCAAAGCCATATTGCACGACTTCATGTTCAACTTAAGAGCTCGTTTGGGAGTTTTAGAGAGAAGAGAAAGGAAAGGAAATTTTTATTAGGAGAGAAAAGAAAAGAAGGGAAAGTTAATAAGAGAGAAAAGAAAAGAAGAGAAGAGAAAGGAGTTTAGGAGAGAAAATAAAATAATTTTCTTTCTTGCGTTTGGGAGTTTGGGAGGAAAATAATTTTTTTAAGAGAGAAAAGGAACAATTCATTAAAAACTTTCCTTTCTCTCTATTTCTGTCCGATTTGGAAAGAATGTTTTAGAGAGAAATGAAGAGAAAGTTTTTTAAAAACTTTCCTTTCTTTTATCTCCTTTTAAACTCCCAAACGAGAGAAAGTCGCTTTTTTTCCTACTTAAACTCACAAACGAAGGAAATGAAACACACTTTCTCTTCCTTTCCTTTCTTTTCTCTCCAAAATAGAACTCGCAAACGAGGCCTAAGTGCATGAATAGCTCTTTCGATCAATCCCATGTCATGGATACTTAAATTAATCCGTTTTTCTCGAAGGAGCAATGAAGAAACATCATAAAAATAGAAAGAGCGATGGAAGAACACATATTTGTCCACGACTACTCCAACTTTGACCCCTGGGAATATGTGTATCGTAGGGTAAAATATTAAAAACTTCTCGAGAACTGGGATGCAAAGATGGATGTCGATGAGAAGAGAAGAGACACTTACATAGGGATTTTGAATTCTAGAGTGAAACACGTGTTTTTTATTTTCAAAATAATTTTTTCTTTTATTTTCATTTTTTGCAAAATAAAATAAAATTCATGCTCTAATTTTTATTATTCATGTGTTTAAATTATATATTTTATTATTTAATCATTTATATTCACATAGATTCTTGGATTAAACTAAAATTTATTTATATTATTTGTGTATAATACACTATTTGTTAATTTTATTTGGATATGGAATAAATTTAAAAAACAATGGAAACATTATTGCCATGGGGAACATTAACACGGCATTTGGAGTGGGGTGCATACTCTATGATTGCAGCAACTACTCTAATACCCCATAATTTTAAAGAGAATTTTTAATTAATTTATTAGATAAAATTAAGTGATTAATTGGGAATCCAGACTAGTTATTTAAATTTTATTTGTAAATTTAAAGTAAATTTATGAGAATTTAAAGTTAAAATACATTGAAATGGAGTTATTGAGTTTAATTGGTAGTTTGATAAAGTTTTGTGGTCTTTAGTTTGATTGTTATAAACATTAGGGCTCATTCTGTAATTTTTATAAATTGTATACTGATTTGGACCAGTGCAAAATTCGGGATAAAGATCGGGGGTAAATGGGTATTTATGTATTTTTTGGATATTTATTTAGGGTTAGGGTTTTGAACAAGCCACCGCCAAACAATTCAAAGCACGCACTGTGGACCACAACTGTAACTAGGAAGGCCATCACAGAATGTGTAAGGTCGCGATCGCGGCCAGGTCACAGCTCACGCTGACTTTTTTATTTGTTATAGTTTTTCATTCTATTTAAAAGTTGCCAGCCCTTATTTTTACTTACCATCTTCACAAAGAAAACCTTAATACTCTTTAAACCCTTGTTCAAGCAACCATTCTCATAAACCAAATTAAAGAGACTCTTAAGGTTATTTCAAGAGAAGAATTAAGGGAGGGTTCAAATTTTCTCAAAAAAAATTAAAAATGATTCAAAGGGGTTTTCAAGGTTAATTTTCGAGGACTTATTCTCTGCCACTTAAATAAAGTTTTTGTCCATTTTAGAGGTAAGTTACTAGACCACACTGCTCCTCTTATATATATATATATATATATATATATATATATATATATATATATATATATATATATATATATATATAAGTTCACCCAAACCTTAATTTTAGGCTTAAAATTGGTTAATAACCTTAGGGTTTTAATATCCATTTTGTTGTTAACTTATTTTGATGAAATTTGAACATAGCACATGTTGTAGCTTGGAGTTTATCCTAAATTTATATATGAAATGTAAAATTCATACACGGACTAGTTTACTTGCATATTAGGGTTTAATGTTGAATTTATAATTTATGTTAATTAGAATTAAAAATGGGTAATTGAGACTTAATTGGAATTTAATTAATGTTGAGAATGCATGTTCGAAATAAGGTTGCACTTATAGCTTTATTACTAGTGCCTTTAGGTACAAATGTCTAGCTAATGTAATTCAAAGCATGTTATGTAATAACTAAAGTTTAATTCATTTTCTAATTGCATGAATATTAAATATCCTCATATTGATACAATTGAATTTGAATTAAAACCCCCTTCAATTAATTGGGCCCTTGGGAAAAGAAAAACTAACTTAATTACATATGAAATTGATTTAAGCCCATGATTACCTTCCTTATATTATTGGGAATGTAATAATTATGTAGTTGTATAAGAAGGAGTATGGGATAAACAGTGTTGGATTATATTGGTTTGTTGGTGGTGGTGGTGGTTATATTGGACGGTTGTGGTTGAAAGTGGAAATTGTCTACTTATCTCTATTAATAACTCTTTAACTAATCTTAGTGTCTTAACGATTACCCTATCTAGACGGAAGTGTATTGGTGGGTTCATTATTTGGATTTCATTTATGAGATATCCCATGCATGGAGTCTTGAATAAGGTAGGAGTGGGGACTTCAAGAATCATATAATTAACATATTTATTTTATTAAAATGTTTAAATTGATGAGTGGTCCCACACTAAATACATCATCATGAGTGATTCGGGAATCCTTTTAGAGTGTCCTTTAGAATGACTCTAAAGTTGGGGTTAATGGAAAATAAAAATTTTGTGATAATTCATAGGCCAAATGTGAAATGTGGAATAATAACAAGATGATAATGATATCGATTGAAGTGACGGGGTTAGATAGAAGTGGTTATGAGTGTGTGCCGAGAGAGAACACTATTACTGGTGTGTTGAGGAAGCACGATTTTATTTGTGCGTAACTCCAAATGCTTCATGTCCTGACCATGCTATCATGAGGTGCTGCCCAGTCAACATGATTATATATGAATTTAATGGTATATTATTTTGATGCATCACACGATTTATTTTTTTGTATAGTTCCAGCCATATAAGAGAAAGGTGGTGTCAAGTTGTGTGATGGAATTTATTTGTTCCTTACCCCATTATGTTGATATTTCGGTCCACATGAATGATAGGTGGAGTCTAGATGTGTGATGGTCTATAGGTATGTGTACCATGTCTTCCTGATATATTCATGGACAAGGGGTGCATGTTGGTTACGGTCTAATTAATTAAGAGATTAATTAACTACTAAAACTAATTATTTATTAAAATAGACTGTGAGGTTTCATGGCACATGGTTGGTTATCGTAGTAGTCTAGATAACTGTGGACTTATCACTTGTATATACATATAGCTTTGAGCTGGGTAGCTTTGATTCTACCTTTGAGTTAGGTAGATTTCGTAACTTGTTGGGTTTTAGCCCATTTAATTCGTGTAAATTTTTTAAGTGATAGGAAGTGATCAACCCTATTGTTAAATTTATGGGTTATTATAGGTGGTATCAGAGGATGGTCTTAGGCCTCGAGGGTTAAACGTTCTCTTAGAGTTCTGTGTAACATTCTTTAATTTGTGTAATTTTTATAGTCTTATTTATGTCTCATTTCTCATAGGACTTTATTATGAACTTTAGATGCCACTGAAGAGGATAGTCAGATCAATTAGAGCACGTACAGAACAAACTGACAACATAGTTCTACCTCTATAGGCACCAGAAGTACTAACACCATATACACAAGGGAAGTATCATCTTATCCCCTAGGATCTAGTCAATCTCATCCACTAGTCTTTGGTGGTAGGTTTACTAGTGGTCCACCAAGAGAGGGACAAAGATGTGGCTGATCAGTCAATAGTTCAAACTTTCATGTATGAGAAGGAGAGGGGTTATTTCATGAAGAACAATCCGCCTACTTTTGTTAGTTTCTTATACCTAATAGGGGCCTATCAATGTCACCAAGATATTGAGAATCATTTGAGATTGTTGGACTGACTGATGTATAGATGCAGGTGTTGGTAACTTTTTACCTAATCAGGGATTCACTTCAATGGTGGAACAGTGATAGGACTCCATTCGAGAGAGAAGGTTTCATATATGAGTAGTTTATTGTCTGATTTAAGGAGAAGTATGTTCCTTACTTTTGCAATCAAAAAATAATAGGGAGTTCCTTCTTTTGTAACATGGATCTCACACTGCGGATGGTACGAGAGAGAGTTTATGGCATTATCATTGTTCATTTTAAAGGAGGTGAGCATTGAGAAACGAAAGATGGAGTGTTTCCTCTAGAGCTTAACATATCATATCAAGTAAGTGATCATGAATAACTAGACGTGTTCCACTTATCCTTAGGTAGTGGACGCTGCAATAATTAACTATCAAGATTTTTGAAAGCACAAGGGGAAGATAGGGAAGATGGGTCCGTCTTATGATACCAAAGTAGAAACACATGGCTAAAAGAGACAGGGTGAGCACAAGAGGTAGTGGCATCAGATCAAATAGAATTTTAGGCCTCGATAGCCTCAACAGCTATAATATCATCCTCAAAAGCTCCAAATATCGAGGCCATAGATAAGAATGACACTTTCAACGCCCTCGACTGCACAACAGCAGTCCAAGCTTTATTATGGTACGGTCTATCACATTGCACAGTCCCAATAAGAGGGTCAGAGGCAAGTCAAGACGGTGGATATTACATTTTATATTTAAGGCACCCTAGCTAAAGTTCTATTTGCCACTATCACCACACACTCATATGTATCACATAGTTCTGTTGAGACTTCTGGTTTATTTTCTATACCTTGTGATAGGGATTGAACTATAACCACCCCATTGTGTGTATCGACTTGTATTTTAAAAACATGTGATGATGTTGAGATAAATATCAGAAGATTTTATTTTTCTGTAGATTTGTTGGTTTTAGATACCCACTGTAATGATGTGATCATGGATGTGGATTAATAGGTTACATACAAGTCTCACATAGACTATAGGGGTCGAGCGATTATTTTCACGATGTTGGATCAGGATATGTATATTGTGGCTATGCCTAGGCCAAAGGGTGGTGACATAACACATTTCTACTCTATAAATGAGGACTCGGGAGGAGACAACTATTCATTTATACTTGATACCAATCATTTAAGATTTTTCCAATGTATTTGAGGAAGATATTAGGTTGCCTCCGACTCAAGAGATTAACTTAGCTCCCGGCACTAAGATGATTTCCAAGGAGACTTATTGGATGGCACTTTTAGATATGTGAGAGTTTCTCGAATAGATTAAGAAGGTATTAGAGAATGTATTCATTTGACGTAGCAATTTTCCAAGGGGAGATCCAGTTCTCATTACAAAGAAGAGATAGAGTTCACAATGGTTATGTATTGACTACCATGAGTCAAAGAAGGTGACAGTAAGGAACAAGTACCCTTTGCCTAGGATTGATTATTTGTTTAATCAGTTTTAGGGTGCTTCTTTCTTCTTGAAGATAAATTTGCGTTCGGGTTATCACCAGTTGAGGGTATGGGAGGAGGTCATACCAAAGACTTCCTTTTTGAATCGTTATGTATGCATGAGTTTAAATTCATGTTATTTAGGTTAAAAAATGCCCTAATTGTGTTTATGAATTTGATGAACAGGGTGTTGTGGTCGTATTTGGATCAGTTTACCATGTCTTTATTAACGACATCTTGATTTATTCACGAACTTGAGGAGGATCATGTCGAGCATTTGAGAATTTCATTTCGGATGTTACAAGAGCATAAGTTATATGCTAAATTCTAGAAGAACGAGTTTTGGAAGCATCGGGTGCATCTTTTTAGCCTTGTAGTCTCGAAAATAAGATTATCGATGGACTCAAAAAAGGTGTTAACTGTGTTGAATTGGGTATATCCCATGACACCTACAAAGGTTTGTATTTGGAAATTGGTCAGTTACTACATGAGGTTTATTCCAATTTTATCGAGATAGAAAGACCGTTGACCAAGTTTGCTAAGAAATTGATTCAGCTTGTATGGACTCGGAGGTGTCAATATGCGTTTGACACTCTCAAGGAGAAGTTAACTTTGGCTCTATTTTTTCTCTACAAAGGAGTGGCACTGAGTATTTAATATACATTGATGCTTACCTACAGGTACTAGGTGGGGTGTTGATGAAAAAGGATCATTCTATTACCTATCCATCTTGAAAGTTAAAATCTCATGAGGTTAACTATCTAACAAATAATTTGGATTTAGCGATGGTAGTGTTCGCATTACATGTTTGGAGTTACTATTTATGGGGAGAGAAGTTCAGGATCTTCAGTAATCACAAGAGACTTTATATCTTTTTCATATAAAAGAACTATATGAGAGTGCAATAGTGGTTCGCTTTCATAAAGGACTACCGATTTATGATTCAGTATTCCGCGGGCAAAGCCAATGTGGTGGAAGTTTTCATTCGACAACTGAGTGATAATTTGTCTACTCTTTAGTATTGACATGGCTTTTATTTAGGTTATTGGAGAGTTCTCTATGCTTTCACAAGGATGATCATAGTGAGTCCCAATATCAATATAAGGGTAGTCCAAGCAAAGGAATATGATGTGTCATGCAAGTATAAGGTAACTGAGCTTTTGGCTACCGATGTACCTCTTTATACCGTTGGTTCTTATGGTGGTTTGAGGTACAAGGGTAGGTTGGTGCTAACTTCATATGTGTATTTGCATAAGGCAATCATGCAAGAGGCCTATGGATCACGATTTTTATTGCATACCAGTGGAGATAAGATGTAATAAGATATACGGAGGTTGTATTATTGGGACGGTATGAAGCAGGACATTTTTATATTTTTATCTGGATGTAGTATATGTTAAATCAATATGATAAAAACAAAAAATCGTCACGACAAGGTGGTCACGGTCAAGAATTGTGACTAACTGATATTGATTGTGACTTAAGTTATGAACCCTTTTAGGGGTGATCTATACGAAACATTAGTCACGATCATGGCCCGTGACTAACTTGGTCATTGTCATGGACCGTGACTCAACTGTAACTCTTTACACGAGAAAAATAGTGCCAATGTGATCATGTTACTGGTAATAGTCCAAAATAGTGACCATCATGGGTGTAATATGGTCACAATCCAGAACTGTGACCCTTAATCATAACAAAATTGAAATACAAAATGGTCGCACCTGTGGGTTTCGGTTTTGAACTGTGATCGTGTTCCAGGATTAAACTAGGGGTCATGTTCATGGACTATGACCATAACCATTTACCATGCTAAGTTAAGTTAATTCAAAATTGTCACAGACCATGGTCACTATCCATGATAGTGATTCCTTTCATGTATAAATAAGGTCGTTAGGTTTATTCCCTCATTAGCTCTCTTTTTATCTTTATCTCTCTCTCTCTGTGCGAAATACTCTCTCCATCGGCTAATTCCTCCACCATTGATTACTACTTCCACCACTGACTATTACCTCCATCACCGAAATACTATTTCTATATGTCTGTCATTGAGGTCACTCTCTCTCTCTCTAGGTTATATATATATATATATATATATATATATATATATATATATATATATATATATATATATATATATATATATATATATATATATATATATATATATATATATATATATATATATTTGTTGTTAATTGATACGATCCATAGTTGGATTAGGGTAAATTAATGATAATTCTCATGATAAATATATGTAATTTGGAAATTGATATTACATAATATTAGGTTTGTAATAATTGGATATATTTGGATTTGTAATATAAAGCATATGTTATACTTATACACTTTGATTCACCTGTTGAACATTCATCTATATATATATATATATATCGACTTATTGTTGGATAACTAAATAACAATGAATTCATATGTTATTATTTAACTAATGAAAACCCTTATGTTTGGAGACTTAAAGTATGAATTGACATTATCAATGTTGGTGGTAATTTCCTACAGTGTTTGTATTCAATGCACACAAGCTAAATTAAGATAAGTATTCAAAGGTGAGGATTCGAAACACATAATACTAGAATATACGTGGTTCGGCAATGTGTCTACATCCACGAGGTTTGGGGTTTGCTCTTTTATTGACTTTAAGAACTGGACGGCAGAGTTGTAGTATTACTCGATGATATAATATCATATGTCCCTCTCAATGAGTCGATTTTATATTTATAGAGAATCTTAGGAGAGTCCTAAGCTCTGTTAACATTTATCCCTTATAAGTTTGAACCATTCTAAGTGATAGACGTGATAGAGTCTTTCATGACTTATACTCTTCATTAACTTGATGCGCAAGAAGATTTGAGGCTTGGGTTAAACACGTGAAGGTTACGTGCTACCTAATTTGAGTTCCCGTAATCTCCCCCAAAGAATTGGGTTACTTAGATGTCGATGAGATTTGTCATATCTAGGTCGGTTGTTGATTCCAATAATTCTTCATACTTGAATTTTCGTTGGCTGATCGATGGGAAGTTTTGTAAATATCCTTAAAGCTTTAGGTTCCCCAGGGGCACGCTAGTAAATAAATCTTTTTTCCTTACCGGTGGACTATTTGGATCATTATCCATCACATGCACGTGTAATCATAATGATTTTAGGGAACCATGAGGGCGTTTCTCACCACAACACAACGGTTCCCACTTTTTTCCTCATTTTCTAATTCATTTAAAAAATCTACAATCTTTGAAAGGAGGGATTTTCATTATCACCATTCTCCATTTCAATCTATAAGAACCTTCTGAAAATTTTTCTTCATTTCAATATTCTTCACTTTCTTTGTTTATTAATTCTTCTATTGAGTTATAATTTTGAACCATTTTGTGCATTATTCATGAAAACAGCAAGAAAAAATTCAAACATTACCACCAAATCCTCCCATGGGTATCAATAGGGTTAGTTGAGGTTCCTTGAGACCTTTACACCCTTTGTGGAGGCTATTGGTTATCTTCAATTTTTTTCTAAGTGTGGGATCACCTTTCCACCAAATCTCTTATTTTGGGAGTTCTACTAATGCTTTGATGTGGTCCCAGCCTATGTTGCCCAAAATATAGGGAGGATCTTTAACTGGGTGAATCGTATGAACGAGTTATATGGGACGCATCTTATCATTACAGAAATTATGTATTATTACCATTAGGAGTTGAATAGCGAGAATATAAACTACATGAAGTCAAGGGTGGCTAACTGAGCCTTGGTTGTGAATTTCCCTGATTCTAATAAACTTTATTGGGATCATGGGATGACTTTGAAAAATTGAAAACATTCTCCCCTTCCCGAGGGAGTGGAGCAAGAAGGGCCAAGATGCCCTCAGGAAGGGCAAGCAATAGGTTAGAAAGCCATTTGTTTTGTGATCCTCTATTAGTTGAGGCTAATGTTTTATTATTCTCTCCGATTCTATTTTCAACAAAGCTTAAAAAGAAGATTCCTCATAACAACGGTGTTAACTTTGTTGACCTTCTCACGATTCGGTCTATTCAACTAAGAGTTGGAACTACTGAGCACCCAAGGTCAGTGGTGTTCCTGCTTAGCTACGAGAGTTCCAACACTTCATTTATTTTAAGTCCAATAGAAAAAAGGTTGGTCATCCCCACGAATTTGGATGACCCATACGCCTTGTTGTCAATTTTTAAAATACCACAAGTGCACGGGATAATATAGAATAGTGAGTGAATGTATAAACTAAAAATTGACTTTAAATCGGCCTTCCCAATTGGGCACATGTTTCTGGTCTGAGGGCTTTTGGGCATTGCCCGCGATAGCTCTAAGTACTTACTCCCTATCCTTAAAGCATTTTGCTTTGACACCTCTATTGTGTTACTTGTCCAACTGTTCCTGGTGGAGGTAAGTTTTATAAAAGTCAATTCTCATTTTTTATTGACTAAGTCAAGATCTGATTTAATTAATTTATTGTTGAGATCTTGATTGACCGAGGTGGCCTTATGGTTGGCATTCATCACCTAGATCTTTTTCGGAATGCCCGAAGAACATGGGGGCATTGGTTGACCCAAATGCCCTCTATTTTTTCCAATCTCTTTTTAATTTCATCGAGGATTATCCTGTTGAAATCCTCTGTCGGCCCATTTCCTTGGGGGTAGTCCATTGAAGTGTAGTAGTGCCTAATACTATGCTTATTATAGAAGCTTTAATAAAGACTTCTTTCAAAATGAGTTCTATTATCCGTGATTATAATCCGAGGGATGTCAAACCGTATTATAATGTTCTTTCATATGAACTGTATTATATCGACATCTCGAATTTTCACCAAGTTATCCCCTTCAACCCATTTAGAGAAGTAGTATATGCTAACCAATAGAAATTTCCTACTGTACTGGCGCAAGGAGCAACAGGCCAATGATGTCAAGTCCCCACTAGGCAAATAGCTAAGGACCTGTTAGGGACTTAAGGTGGCTGGTCGGTAGGTGAATCAACGGGGAGAAGTGTTGAAAGCTCTTGTATTTTTTAACAAAGGCAATTGCATCCTCTTGCATTTATGGCCACCAGTTTTCCTCTTTCATTTCCCTAAATTCTTGTGATATTCCCCCATGTGTCTAACACATATCCCCTCATGAAGCTCGTAGAGTGTATAATCAGCATCATATGGGTGAACACATTGGAGGTAGGGACCTCAAAAAGAGCGCTAATAAAGTTTCCCGTCTGCCACCAAGTGGAAATTAGCAGACCTCACTCGTACCTTATGTTCTTCTTTTTTATCAATTAGAATGGCATCTTTCATTAGGTAGAGCATGATCGGATCCATCCAACTCAGGATCCTATCGATGACCATAACATTATCGGCATATTTCTATTTGTTCATACTGGTATGGTCGAGGTGTTCCACTTCAATCGTCCATTTCAAATCCCTTTGAGTTCTACTGATCACTTGAAAATCTATCCAGATAAGTCAGCCTTCCTGAGCATTTCTTTCAGAGGGAAAGAGGTTATGACTATGGTAGTGCATTCCTTAAAGTAGCATTTTAACTTCTTGGAGGCTATCACCAGTGCGTATGTAAGATTTTTTAATGGCATATATCTTTTTTTAGTATGGAGCAATGATCTTCTTGCATAAAAAATCTAAGTTTGACCCCCATTCTTCTCGTAAGCCAAGGTTTAACTTATAGCGCCATTGTACATCGCCAGATATAAGTACAAAGGCCCCCCGTCGTTTGGAATAGTTTGTAACGGTGGTATGCTTAAATAGTTCTTCATTTCTTCAATTTACCTAGTGCATTAGGCATTCCATAATTTTTTCCTTTCTTTTTTTCTAAGCACTTGAAAGAAGGGGCAACACTTTTTTGAGGATCTGAATATTAAGAGATTGAGGGAGACTAACATATTAGTTAATTTTGTACTTCATGCACCATCTTGGGGGATGCACCTTCTTAATAACTTCCACCTGGTCAAGATTTTCCTCAATACCTCTTTGACTAACAAGGTATCCAAGGAACTTTTTTTATTGTACCCCAAAGGATCAGTTCATCGCATTAAGTTTCATCCAATAATAATGAAGTGCTTCAAAGGTTTTTGTCAGGTTTGGAAGATAATCCACCTTTTTCCTGCTCTTCACAAGCATGTTATCAGTATAAACCTATATTGTATATCCCACTTTCTCCTTGAACATCTTCATCAAAAGTCTATGGTAAGTCGCTCCAGCATTTTTCAATCCAAACGGAATCACCCTGTAGTAATATAGCCTCATAGTAGTGATGGAGGAAGTATTTTCCTAGTCGACGCAAATAATAGGATTTTATGGTACCTAGAGTAGGCATCGAGGAAATTAACTCACTTATGGTTAGCGGTGGGGTTGATCAACTGATTTATATTTGGCAAAGGAAAATTATCCTTTGGGCATACACAGTTCATATCACTAAATTCTATGCACACTCTCCACTTATCGTTTCTCTTTCTTACGACTACTAGGTTTGACAGCCACTTGGGGTATTGAACTTCCTTTATAGGTTGCGCAGCCGTAAGTTTTCCCACTTCCTCCTCAACAACCTTGGCCTTTTCGAGCATAGTCCATCGCAACTTTTAAGTCACTATTAAATGTAGTCGATCCATGTGGAGGTTGTGAAACATCACTCACGGGTCTATTCTTGCCATGTCATATGGTATCCAGTCAAGTACGTCTTGGTTGCTATTAAGGGAAATAGCCAACTTTTTCTTCTCTTCTTCCGTGAGTGAACTGCCAATTCGAAACTTCTTTTTAGGTTGATTATCATCAACCACTACCTCTTGTAGGGGTTCCATAACATGATCGACAAGGATAACCCTATTTTCCTTAACACCAAGTCGCCCATACGTTTACTCATATTTGGAGGTTATGGACCCTTCTTATGGTTCTATGGATTTTTCCTTATTTTTCTCCAATTAAGGTCGTAAAGGAGCTATGAAATATTTTTTGTCTAAGGATTAGTTCTCGCATATCTCCATGACTCCTTTGTTAGTGATGCACTTTATTTTCTAATGGTACGTAAATAGTACAACCATCATGGCATGTAACCACCCTCTACTAAGGATAGCGTTATATGGGGAGTCTATGTCCACCATAAGGAACTGAATAATCTTGAAGATCCCCCTAACTCAATAATCTTAGAGATCCCCCAACCCGAACAGGGAGAACCACATTTTCCATGGGCAAAGTCATCCTCCTGCAAATTCGACCCATGGATCGGTCGCTTCTTGTAGGTGTTCTACGCGTAAGTTTAACTAATTGAACATATTTAGGTACATGACTTCCTAATAGCTCACCTGGTCTTCCAACATCTTGGTCTCATTCAAGTTACCAACTCTAAGAGTGATGATAAGTGTGGCATGATGGGGGGTTCTCACTCCGACCAAATAATTGTCAATACAAATGATGTGCTTTGGGTAATTAATATCTTCGGGTCAGCGGTATTTTCATCGCAATGGGCTTGGTCGGGTCGATCTGAAAGGCTTACATGACTGTTGTGACTTCATAACCTCCATTCTGATGATGTTCCCCTTGATTTGTTCTGGGTTTCAAGAAATATGAATCACCAAAAATTCATCACTCAAACATTAGTCCAAGCATTCTCCAGTTTTAGGCCCTCTTGAATTATCGTAAATTCATGTCTTGCGTTATAGTCCAGAAAATTATATGTTTTATGGTCTTGCATAGGTAGCGCTGCACCTTATTTATTCTCCAAAAAGTCGTCTAGGTTCCCAGCCTAAACTAACTCCTCGAGGTGGGACTTGAGTGTCTTGTAACTTTTAGTTTTGTGATCGTGATCTTTATGGTATGCAAATTTTAATTCTTAGTTCCTATTCTTCGGATCACTGAACATATTCTAAAGCCATTTAATATATTGATAACCATTAATTTTGTAAAATATCTTGTAGATTGGTTTGAAGAACACTGTGTTAACTGCCTTAAATGACTTTTCGTAATCCTTCTTCTCTACCCATTTTTGCTTCTCGCTTTGATTTATCCTTACTTTTGGTTCACCCGCTTCCTATCACCATTCTTCAAATGCTTTTCTCTCTCTTTTTCCTGGCCAAATCTTTTCATCGTGTCTTCAACCTTGGCACATTTTTCAATCCTATCCATGAGGTCGTCGATTATGATGGTTGTTGATACTAAAAATTATCATGTTATGCGGGCCAATCATGTATGAACACGTGTCATCCATCTGGGCATTATTCCAAGTTAGAAAGGGCGAGTTACTGACCAACTGAAGGAATGCTGACCAACAGGTTAAAGAAGCCCGACCAACACCAGGAAGACCGACCAACAATGACAGCAAAACGCCAATAGTTGTATACATTATTAATATTGTACAAATTTAAATGCCTACCTTATAAAGGCATTCCATCTTCTAATATTCCAACTCTTATACCTCCTTAATGGGTTATAAATACATTATAAACCCTACACCCAAGGGACATGAACAATGAGACGAGAGTTACTTGAATAAAGTAATACACAACAGTGGACGTAGGCCTTTATTTCAGTCGAACCACTTTAAAAATCCCTTGTCTCTTTTACTCATTTTTATCTGTGATCAATTAATAAGGACAATCTAGTTTTTTGTATCAACAGATTGGCGCCATCTATGGGAATGTATTTCTAATCATTTTCATTCATCCAAACACCTAAATGGCAAATATTCCTGAATCAAGTCTTAGAAACGGTGGCATTCTGCCTATCCCTTCTGCCCCACCAATAGCGAATGAATTAATTAGAATTCCATCCAGTCTTGCAAGAGGTCAATAAGCTATGTAGGACACAATCAGGTAACTCCCACAAACTCTTCAAGCAAGAGTACCTTCTCTATCTGCTCGTGGAAATATTCCACCACCACCACCAAGAGCTGGCAGGTGAAGTCAGTCAAGAAATACAGGGGATACATCCTATCGTCAAGTCTCAAATTCACTATCCTAGGCGTCAAAATCTTTCAATACATAGTCCTAATCTCCTGAAAGGCTAAGTCGTGTGTGACACCCCAACTAATTAAATACCGGGTAGCTACTCCTTTATTAAATTAATTCAAAATGCCAAGTTGGCTCAGTTAATAGCATCACTGTCGAAAAAAATTTATTATTACTAACCACCTAGTATTTAAAAAGTAAGTTGCCAAATTTTAAATTAAGTCTGATTAACATGCAACAAGTGAAATGAAGAAATAAATAACACTATTCACCATACAGAAGTAAAACGAATAACCATCACAATAGAGTAAATAAAGTCTGGAGGAAAACTCCTCACTACAATTCCCACAACTAAACAACTAAACTGAATACTGAAATAATACATGCCAGAGTCTGAAAACTGAAATGTAAAAGATGTCTAATAGAAATGGGCAACATGCCCTACAACTGATCGATAATAACTCTGGAATCCAAAAGATCGAAACGTCTACAAGCAAAGTCCCTGTAGCTTCCACAAACAGCTACAGCTCGTCACCTGAATGAGTGTCCTATGCTTGGTGTCCCTGTGGCTGGGCACCTAAAATGGTTTTACAAGAAAAAGATTTGGAAAGCAAACGGGTCAGAGCCCGAATGTGGAGTTATATTTTAAAAACCTGCAAGTGCTTTAAAAACATTTAAAATATTAAATGCAAAGTACATGTTAGGACATACACTCACATAATATTCTCACCTCTCGTCTAACTGTGCACTCCTAACGTAAGTACCCATCTACAACGATATAAACCACTAGCTAAGTGACATCATAACTAGATAGACTGTAATAGTTCCTACCCTTATTACCCGGTCCTATTAACATATAACGCTCGTAATTAAGTAGGGTTTTAACGTAACTCAGATGTTTAACATGCAATATATATAACTACCAGTTAACTCGTTATATTTATCGAATCAATACCGTAATTATATTCACATCATTAACATGAAGGTTCTCATTAATTAAGTGTATATTATTCACATCATAAATATACAATACGAGCACCCCGAGAACTAAGCTGCAGTGCACACATACTCTGCTATCCATCCCGGTACATCACGTACATAAGGATCACATATTCCGAATCTCTCAAGAATGGTTCAGATAACACAAATCACAAATAGTGGAGGCGAACACAGTCACATCACATGGGTCACGCACATACCTACGCTCCCACGATCAGCGGACTTATTAACATCCCAATAAGTCTTTCTCTGACCTATGTTCATCGAGGTACCAGTCTATATCCCCCCGTAGGCACACAAGGATTAGAGGGTCCTAAGCAAACGCAACCTCCCGTGATAGCAAGTATGGTAGGTATGTCATACACACAATCCATATACCAATACTAAGTAAACACACATCTTAGTAATACCGTATTTTAATCGTAGTACATATTGCATTCTTGTACTAACTTATAATTATCACAATTCATACTATTCCGGTTTATAATTATACGCGCCATAATTCATCCTCACGTCGTAGTAGACACTCACGTCTCACCCAAACGGTTCATTCTAATTTAACTCTCTTGTATATAATTCCCTTCTCATATATACCCAAATGTCCCAAACCTATCACTACGTTATCATTGGAAGGTTAACTATATCCTCGAACAAGTTTACGGGAATCCAAAATTCAAAACAGTTCAAAATCGCCCAAACTGTCAACTCGTTAGAAGTCTCGTTTGAACAAGTGTTCGAACGAGTTTGGGCTGTCAGCTCGTTAGAAGTCTCGTTCGAACGAGACTGTTCGAACGAGATTCCAGTTCGTTCGAACGAACTGCTACTTCTAACGATATCTTGTTCGAACGAGATATCGAACGAAACTACCCTTCGTTAGAAGAGACTGGTCAACTCGTTAGAAGCTCGTTCGAACGAGCTCGTTCGAACGACCTGGGGACTGCTTCTAACGACTGGCCAGTTTCGGCCCAGATTTTTCCAAATACGTTTTTCACCATTTTTACTCCTCAAATCACCTCTAAAATTTATCCCAACGATTATTTTAAAGTCTCTAAACAATCCTAAACATAATATAACCACATCCTATCACGTTTTTATGGATTAATTCACCCTAATCATCAATCAATTTACAAATACTTAAACTTTTCCCCAATTCATTCATGAACACGAACCCTAGAATTTGGAACCCTCAATTCATCAAATTTAATCCATTTTTCTTTCACCCAATCATGTATGAACATCAGATTAATCGTCTCCAAACTATTCTATATGCAATTTATCCTCAATGTTCAGAACCTAAGTCCAATTAATCATGGGTTTTCATTCATCTTCCAATAACAATTATAAATCTTCAATTTTCTAACATGGAAAGAACATTTGCTGAAGTTAAACATAATTAAACCACTTGCCTTGTTTGTTTCCGGATTTGGTGTTGATTTGGTGAAGAATCTCTGCAGAATTTTCTCTCTTTCTCTCCTTCTCCAAGCTCCTTCTCCAATGGTGGCTTAAGGTGGCTAGGGTTTGTTTTGGGAAAAGTTGTAAACCTAAAGATAACCTCCGTAGCTTAATGGTTTAATATAGGATGGTTAGTGGGCTTTGTGGGTTTAATCCACATCAGATTTACATCTCAAATTTTCGTCACTTTTAATTCCTAAATATGTAAAATTACCAAAATACCCTTTAAGTTGCCGGTATGGCCTAAAAATACCCCGGGACCCAAACTATACCCCCGGCTAGTGTTTTCTGACTATCTCGACCCTTCCGGACGCGTTGGCGCACTCAAAACGACCATACGGATTATAGATTTTAAATTCACTTTTATTATCAAAATATTATACCGTGACGCGGCGGTCCCACGCGTCTCAACAAAATTTCTAAAATGCCGTATATAAATCTCACGAAAATTTTTATAATACCAAATACATATATAATAATATATGCACATAATCAAATACCAATTCGCATCTCATTAGTATTTATAACCCGGATTAATTATCAATTAATACGCATTTAATTAATTAATCCCAAAAATAAATATAGTCAATAAATATAGTCCAAAGTACGGGGTATTACATACTTCCCCCCTAATAACTGAATTTCATTCCGAAACTCGAAACTAGAAAGTACCTGCTAAAAACAGCTCTGGATAACGCTCGCGCATCTCATCCTCGCGCTCCCATGTGGACTCCTCGACATTGTGATGTCGCCACTGAACACGCACTAACGGGATTATCTTTGACCGCAGTTTCCTCTCGCTTCGGTCCAAAATAGCAATTGGCCCTTCCTCGTAGGAGCTATCCGGCTGGAGATCGATGTCCTCCACAGCAATGTGAGAATGAGCCAAATTATCTCTAAGGTATTTCCTCAGCGAGGAAATATGGAACACATCGTGAATCCGATGCAAATGCTCTGGTAGCCCGAGTCTATACGCAACCGGTCCGATCCGCTCAATAATAGGAAACGGCCCCACATACCTCGGTGCCAACTTCCCCTTCTTCCCGAAATGCATAATCCCCTTCATCGGAGATACCCTGAGCAAAACTTGGTCCCCCACCTGGAACTCTCTGAAAAATCTCTTCGCATCAGCATAACTCTTCTACCTGTCTTGAGCTACCCGAATGCGACTCCGAATCAACTCAATCCTTGCCGAAGTATCCTGAATCACTTCCGTCCCAAGTAGTTTGTTGTCCCCCACTTCTAACCAACATGCTGGGGAACGACAAGGCCTACCGTACAATGCCTCAAACGGAGCCATGCCAATAGTAAACTGATAGGAGTTGTTGTAATCAAACTCCACCAGTGGAAGGTACTGCTCCCATCCACCCCCGAAGTCAATAATGCACATGCGTAGCATGTCCTCCAACATCTGATTGGTGCGCTCTGTCTGCCCATCGGTCTGCGGATGATAAGCCGTACTCAACCGCAATTCCGTGCCCATTGCCTCCTGGAAACTCTCCCAAAACCTCGAAACAAATATCTTGTCTCTGTCAGACACGATATTTAGGGGCACACCGTGAAGTCTCACAATCTCTGAAATGAAGAGCTGGGCATACTGTCCCGTAGTGTAGTCAGTCCTTATGGGTAAGAAGTGAGCGACCTTGGACAACTTGTCCACAATTACCCAAACGGAGTCGTGACCCCTCTGCGACGTAGGCAACCCCGTGATAAAGTCCATGGATATGCTCTCCCACATCCACACCGAGACCTCCAATGGCTGTAGTAATCCTGCTGGTCTCTGATGATCCACTTTTACAAGCTGACAAGTGGCGCATTTCGAGACAAACTCAGTGATATCTCTCTTCATACCGCTCCACCAATACTGTCGTCTCATGTCTTGGTACATTTTGTCCCCTCCGGGATGTACCGCGAACCGTGAGCCGTGCGACTCTGCCATCACCTCGTGTCGCAATTCCTCCCCTTCCGGAACTACCAATCTCCTATTGAAGCGTAATCCCCCATCTGAGCTAACGGTATAGGATTCGGCTCCCTATGCTAGTAACCGAACTATCTACTCCTGACAGAACGAGTCATTAGCCTGTGCCCGTACTACCTTCGTGACAATCTGCGGTGTAACGGTCATCACAGACATGAAAGATCGGGACACTGCATCTTGGTGCCCCAATTCCTTCCACTTTGCCTTCCACACCTCTGCCACCTCATCTGCTGGCCTACGGCTCAACGCGTCTGCTACCACGTTAGCCTTATCCGGGTGGTACTGGATGTCGAACTGGTAGTCCTTCACAAATTCAAGCCACCTACGCTGCCGCATATTCAATTCCTTCTGCGTGAACAGATACTGTAGTGACTTGTGGTCCGTGAACAGCTGAAACTTCTCCCCCAAAAGATAGTGCCTCCAAATCCGTAAGGCAAATACCACTGCTGCCAACTCCAAATCATGTGTGGGGTAATTATTCTCATGAGGCTTAAGCTTACGGGAAGCATAAGCTATGGCCTGTCTCTCCTACTGTAATACACCTCCCAGTCCTTGCAAAGACGCATCGGTGTAAACCAAATACTCAACTCTCGATCTCGGCAATGCTAACACAGGTGCTGAGGTCAATTTGTCCTTCAATTCATCGAATGCCAACTGACAGGCATCACTCCAGATGTAGGGCACACCCTTACGAGTCAGATGTGTCAAAGGACCTGCTATCTCCGAGAAACCCCGAATAAACCTCCTGTAGTATCCTGCTAAACCCAAGAAACTACGAAACTCCGTTGGTGTCGTGGGATGTCCCCACTCCCTCACCGCTGACACCTTCCCCGGATCAATAGATATTCCCCGGTCGGAAATGATATGACCCAGAAACTGGACTTCCTTCAGCCAAAACCCGCACTTCTCATATTTTGCATACAACTCGTTCTGACGAAGTGTCTGCAAAACCTGCCTCAAATGCTCGGCGTGCTCCTCCTCTGTCTGAGAGTAAACTAGAATGTCATCAATGAAGACAATGACAAACTGATCTAGGAAATCCCTGAACACTCTGTTCATCAAGTCCATAAACACTGCTGGAGCGTTGGTCAAGCCGAAAGGCATAACCCGAAACTCGTAAGAACCATATCTCGAAAAGAACGCGGTATTCGAGACATCCTCCTCCCTGATACGCAACTGATGGTATCCCGATCTCAAGTCAATCTTCGAGAAGAAATAAGCTCCTCTCAACTGGTCGAATAAGTCATCGATTCGAGGCAACGGATATTTATTCCGTATCGTGACCTTATTCAACTCTCGGTAGTCCACACACAATCTCAGTGAACCGTCCCTCTTCTTCATAAACAAAACTGGAGCGCCCCAAGGTGAGGTACTCCTGCGAATAAAGCCCTGCCCTAACAGCTGCTCTATCTGATCCCGTAGCTCCCTCATCTCAGCTGGAGCCATACGGTACGGTGCACGTGCTATAGGTCTTGTACCCGGTAGAAAATCTATAACGAAGTCTATCTCTCGACTAGGTGGTAAGTCTGGTATCTCCTGAAACACATCTGAATACTCCCTGACAACCGAAATCGAATCCAAAGGAATCACAACCTCCTTAGAGGTATCCTCCTCAATGTAATACAGATGAGCGGTCGATCCTCCCTCTGGGCGAGGCATCGCCACTACAAACATCTCTTGCCCCGGAATGGTAAAAACAATGCTCCCGCTGAAGCAATCAATCATGGCCCTATATGCTACGAGCCAATCCATACCAATGATCACATCGTGAACATGCATGTCTAACACTAACATGTCTGCAGGCAATACCAAACCACCAATCTCTACCCCCACTCCCCGGCATATAAAGAAAATAAGTGACCCACTCCCCAATGGTGAGTCAACACACGTCACTGTGCTCTCTGACGTAGCTAACAATCCTAAAGCTTTCGCGAAGTGTGTAGCTATAAAATAATGTGAAGCACCCGTATCAAATAACACCCGACCCATAGTGCCATGGATAGGAAACATACCCTCGATCGCGGGCGGTGCCTGTGGAACTGTAGCCTGGTGGACGTTGTAGACACGTCCATACTGTAGCTGCCCCTGCTGAGCTGGGACTGCTGGAATGGGTGGCAATGCTGCCATCTGTGGCGGTGCGGGAAGAGCAGAGGGAAACATAGGCCTCTGTGGCTCCTGGCGAGCACCCTGCTGCTGCTGCTGTGGGGCCCTGCCCCTATCAGGACAATCCTGCTTCTTATGGCCAGTCTTGCCACAAACAAAGCACTTCCCTGGGAAATTCCCTCCCCTCTGCCCCTGCTGTCCCCGGCCCTGGTGGCTGTTACCGTTCTTCCCTTGGCCCTGCTGGCCCTGGTGAAACTGCTGCCCATTCTGCCCCTGTTGGCCCTGATGGCCGTTTGGACCCTGATGGCCCTGACGAAAACCTCCCTGTCCCTGCCTGTAGTTCCCTGACCGGAACCTCTTATTATCCCCTTGCTGGTAGCCCTGCTCATTCTATCTCTGTCCCTGACCAGATTGTGCCCCGCTGGCACCATGTCCTCCAGTTCTGCCCTGATGGCTAGACTCCCCCGACCTCTTGCCCTCGGCCATATGAAAACGGTGGTCCTGGCAGTGCAATAATGCAGCGTTAACCACATCAGAATAAGTGGCCAACGATAGGTTCCCTAGCAGATGCTGACGGATCCTCCAAGTCAACCCGTCGGTGAACTTCTCAATTTTCTTCTTCTCTGTTGGTATCTCGTCTGGAACGATGTTCAACAAATTAGTGAACTCGGCCTCATACTCGGCCACTGTCTTACCTTCCTGCTTCAGACTCATCAGCTTCCTCCTCATCTCTGTATGAACAGCCGATGGAAAGTACTTGCGGTCGAACCGCACCCAGAACTCCTGAATTGTGAGAGTATCCCTCTCCTCTGCGGTGGTAATAGACTCCCACCACTGTAGTGCAGATCCCACTAGCTTGAAAGTAGCTAGCACCTGTTTCTGAACATCAGTGCACTCATGCATCCTCAAATGCCTCTGTATATCCTTCCTCCATTGGCTCGAGACTACCACATCTGAGCTACCTGCAAACTCTGGCGGATAAGCTTTCTGAAAAGCGTAACGTACACGCTCCCAAGCAGACGGGAATGCATTAACCTGTACTGGCGCGGAAACCGGCGCCTGTGGTGGTGCTTGCTGAATCACGGCAATCGTGGCATTTACCGCTTGGGCTACTATAGCAGCAACCTCAGCGGCGTTCATCATGCCCTGAACTGGAGCGGGCTGGGGTTCGGGCGTTGCATCCCTGGGAACTCGTCGTGCACGTCTTGGAGGCATCTGAAATAAGAACAAAGTTTATAAGTTCACGGTCATAAACTTAATAAAGCTGAAGAACGAAGCATACACAAAAAGAGTACAACAGTCCTAAAATATAGGGCTCTATATCAAAGAAACGTAGCGGAAACATAATAGCCGTACAGATCCTAAAGGACACTAGAACCTGATGCTCTGATACCACCTGTGACACCCCGACTAATTAAATACCGGGTAGCTACTCCTTTATTAAATTAATTCAAAATGCCAAGTTGGCTCAGTTAATAGCATCACTGTCGAAAACATTTTATTATTACTAACCACCTAGTATTTAAAAAGTAAGTTGCCAAATTTTAAATTAAGTCTGATTAACATGCAACAAGTGAAATGAAGAAATAAATAACACTATTCACCATACAGAAGTAAAACGAATAACCATCACAATAGAGTAAATAAAGTCTGGAGGAAAACTCCTCACTACAATTCCCACAACTAAACAACTAAACTGAATACTGAAATAATACATGCCAGAGTCTGAAAACTGAAATGTAAAAGATGTCTAATAGAAATGGGCAACATGCCCTACAACTGATCGATAATAACTCTGGAATCCAAAAGATCGAAGCGTCTACAAGCAAAGTCCCTGTAGCTTCCACAAACAGCTACAGCTCGTCACCTGAATGAGTATCCTATGCTTGGTGTCCCTGTGGCTGGGCACCTAAAATGGTTTTACAAGAAAAAGATTTGGAAAGCAAACGGGTCAGAGCCCGAATGTGGAGTTATATTTTAAAAACCTGCAAGTACTTTAAAAACATTTAAAATATTAAATGCAAAGTACATGTTAGGACGTACACTCACATAATATTCTCACCTCTCGTCTAACTGTGCACTCCTAACGTAAGTACCCATCTACAACGATATAAACCACTAGCTAAGTGACACCATAACTAGCTAGACTGTAATAGTTCCTACCCTTATTACCCGGTCCTATTAACATATAACGCTCGTAATTAAGTAGGGTTTTAACGTAACTCAGATGTTTAACATGCAATATATATAACTACCAGTTAACTCGTTATATTTATCGAATCAATACCGTAATTATATTCACATCATTAACATGAAGGTTCTCATTAATTAAGTGTATATTATTCACATCATAAATATACAATACGAGCACCCCGAGAACTAAGCTGCGGTGCACACATACTCTGCTATCCATCCCGGTACATCACGTACATAAGGATCACATATTCCGAATCTCTCAGGAATAGTTCAGGTAACACAAATCACAAATAGTGGAGGCGAACACAGTCACATCACATGGGTCACGCACATACCTACGCTCCCACGATCAGCGGACTTATTAACATCCCATTAAGTCTTTCTCTGACCTATGTTCATCGAGGTACCAGTCTATATCCCCCCCGTAGTCACACAAGGATTAGAGGGTCCTAAGCGAACGCAACCTCCCGTGATAGCAAGTATGGTAGGTATGTCATACACACAATACATATACCAATACTAAGTAAACACACATCTTAGTAATACCGTATTTTAATCGTAGTACATATTGCATTCTCGTACTAACTTATAATTATCACAATTCATACTATTCTGGTTTATAATTATACGCGCCATAATTCATCCTCACGTCGTAGTAGACACTCACGTCTCACCCAAACGGTTCATTCTAATTTAACTCTCTTGTATATAATTTCCTTCTCATATATACCCAAATGTCCCAAACCTATCACTACGTCATCATTGGAAGGTTAACTATATCCTCGAACAAGTTTACGGGACTCCAAAATTCAAAACAGTTCAAAATAGCCCAAACTGTCAGCTCGTTAGAAGTCTTGTTCGAACGAGTGTTCGAACGAGTTTGGGTTGTCAGCTCATTAGAAGTCTCGTTCGAACGAGACTGTTCGAACGAGATTCCAGTTCGTTCGAACGAACTGCACCTTCTAACGATATCTCGTTCGAACGAGATATCGAACGAAACTACCCTTCGTTAGAAGATATTGGTAAACTCGTTAGAAGCTCGTTCGAACGAGCTCGTTCGAACGACCTGGGGACTGCTTCTAACGACTGGCCAGTTTCGACCCAGATTTTTCCAAATACGTTTTTCACCATTTTTACTCCTCAAATCACCTCTAAAATTTATCCCAACGATTGTTTTATAGTCTCTAAACAATCCTAAACATAATATAACCACATCCTATCACGTTTTTATGGATTAATTCACCCTAATCATCAATCAATTTACAAATACTTAAACTTTTCTCCAATTCATTCATGAACATGAACCCTAGAATTTGGAACCCTCAATTCATCAAATTTAATCCGTTTTTCTTTCACCCAATCATGTATTAACATCAGATTAATCATCTCCAAACTATTCTACATGCAATTTATCCTCAATGTTCAGAACCTAAGTCCAATTAATCATGGGTTTTCATTCATCTTCCAATAACAATTATAAATCTTCAATTTTCTAACATGGAAAGAACATTTGCTGAAGTTAAACATAATTAAACCACTTGCCTTGTTTTTTTCCGGATTTGGTGTTGATTTGGTGAAGAATCTCTGCAGAATTTTCTCTCTTTCTCTCCTTCTCCAAGCTCCTTCTCCAATGGTGGCTTAAGGTGGCTAGGGTTTGTTTTGGGGAAAGTTGTAAACCTAAAGATAACCTCCGTAGCTTAATGGTTTAATATAGGATGGTTAGTGGGCTTTGTGGGTTTAATCCACATCAGATTTACATCTCAAATTTTCGTCACTTTTAATTCCTAAAAATGTAAAATTACCAAAATACCCTTTAAGTTGCCGGTATGGCCTAAAAATACCCCGGGACCCAAACTATACCCCCGGCTAGTGTTTTCTGACTATCTCGACCCTTCCGGACGCGTTGGCGCACTCAAAATGACCATACGGATTATATATTTTAAATTCACTTTTATTATCAAAATATTATACCGTGACGCGGCAGTCCCACGCGTCTCAACAAAATTTCTAAAATGCCGTATATAAATCTCACGACAAATTTTATAATACCAAATACCAATATAATCATATATGCACATAATCAAATACCAATTCGCATCTCATTAGTATTTATAACACGAATTAATTATCAATTAATACGCATTTAATTAATTAATCCCAAAAATAAATATAGTCAATAAATATAGTCAAAAGTATGGGGTATTACATCGTGCTTGTACCTTTGATCGTTTGGGACTTAGGGGGAATAGAAATGTTCCGAGGGAAATGTCAGGAAATACTCAACGACCATCTGATCGAAGGTGAGGCTCTGCCCAGTTTAGATAAGACACTCGATGTACTGCTCCAGATGAGCAATAGTCCTAAGAGTAGAGTTCATTGAACAACAGAACAACAAAGCATAGATCTAATGATGGTAACAATGTTTGGAAAGGGTCTATCCAGAGATTGGAGGAGGCTAGGAAAGATGGATAAGGCCAAAAATCCACTACAAAGAAGCTTTGTAAAAGGATATACCTTTATGTAAGAAATTATGGATTTCCCCACTCCAGGAAAGTTTAAATATCCAGTGGTCACACCCAAATACGATGGAAAACCTGACCCAGTTTTCCATATAGAACAATACCAAACATCCACTGATATTTATGTAGTTCCCAACTAAATGAGGTGTAGAGCATTCTCTAGAAAAATTATTGGATCTTCCCAAATTTGGTACAATATCCTTCCTCGGGGACAGATTTTCAGCTTCCACCAGTTGGTCGAGTTATTTATTAACAACTTTTGATTTGGAGCCAAGCCTGTAAAAAGGGTAACACATTTGCTTAGTGTAAGAGATAAGAAAGGAGAGAGCACCAGGTACTACATTACCCGTTTCAATAATGAGAAGGTGGAGGTCATGGATTATGAAGAAAAAACTGATATAACAGCCCTTATGAGTAATTTTCTGCTTGATAAGATCTATTATACACTTGCTAAAGATCCCCCAAAGACCATGGCAAAATTGATGTCCAAAGCAGATAAAATCATGAATACTGAGGCAGCAATGGCAACTACGAGGAGCTGGAAAGTAAAAATTGAGGGCAAAAATGACAAGAAGGATAACAAAGATTTCAAAGCACATAAGGAGTCAAAATAGAAAGGAATATTAAAAAATCTCAAGAAGTATCACAACTTCACTCCACTAACCTTGGGCATTCATTATGTCTTGGAGGAGATTAAACACAACAAAGATGTGCATTGGCCTGATAAGTTGAGGAGTAGCCCTACCAAGAGGCATAAAACTAAGTATTGAGAGTTTCATAAAGACTATGGTCACATAACAGATCATTGCATTGCTCTTTAAAATGATATTGAAACTATCATCCAAAGAGAAAAATTGAATCTGTTTATTGATCAGCATAATAATGAAGATGCTCGGTATATATCAAAATCTCCTTGCAGACCTAGAGAGGAGAACAAGGGGGATCATAAAGATAACCAGGATGATGATCCCGACTTACCTAAAAAACCCCGATAATCAGAACGTGAGGTATTCACAGTCATTTTTGGTTCATTTAATTGACAAATGATTACAGGTGGAGATGCAGGAGGAGGAGATCATATAACAGAGTGAAAATCTTACATCAATGAGGATCAAGATTGCTCGTACATACAAAGGATTAATCTTGCCGGGGAAGATAGACCAAGGAAGGTCAATAAAGATAAGTTGGTAATAGGATTTTCTAAAAATGATCTATCAGGAGTACTATACCCCCATGATTATACTCTGGTAATCAAAATCAGAAAGGAAGATATCATTGTCTCAACAGTTTGAACTTTAAGCTCGGCAGATAATGGAAGTTCGACATATATCATGTTCTATCCTTGTTTCAACAGTTTGAACATTAAGCTCATCCAGTTAGAGCCTTATCATCGACTAATATTAGGTTTTACAGGTGACAACGTCTTCCCTTTAGAAACTATCAAGATGGAAGTAATGATTCTTACATAGCTAGCTAAACGAACAAAGAAAATTCATTTCTTTGTATTGGATAAATACATCGATTCAGCATATAATATAATTATAGGAAGAGTTGGAATGAAGAAGTTAGAGGTAGTGACCTTTACTATTAATCAATGCTTGAAATTCCCAACCAACTTTGGCATATGAATAGTGAAGGGCGATCAGAAAGCATCTCGGGAATGCTACTACACATGTGCCGAGCAAGATGATCTGATAGAAATAAAGAGGAAACCCACCAATTACCAAGTCGATACCTATGAACCTGATGAAGAATCTAAGTTTGAAACCTTATAACTAAGGGAGGAGACAGAGATGGTAAAGGGTCAGATTGTAGAGGCAACAAAAAGCATTGAGTTAGATGACGAGAAACCAGAGTGCACTACTGAAGTTGGAACAATGCTGGATCCTATTCTTAAACAGGAACTAGCGAGCTTCCTTAGACAGAGAAAACATGTGTTCGCTTGGAGTCACGAAGATATGCAAGGAATTGATCCTAACTTCCTTTGCCATGAGCTCAATGTTAATAAAGAAATCAATCCAGTAAAGAAAAGGCGAATAGCGTTTAGCCCCAAGAAGAACCAAGCCATACAGGATAAAGTTGAAAATCTTCAAAACGTAGCCTTCATTGATGAGGTAAAATATCCAGATTAGTTGGCCAATATAGTTATGGTCAAGAAGAAAAATAATAAATGGGGGATATGTGTAGACTTCATTGATATTATCAAAGCATGCACAAATGATCATTTTCCTTTGCCATGAATAGATCAGCTCATGGATACAACCTCAAGGAATCAGTTAATTAGTTTTATGGACGCTTACTCTAGTTATAATCAGATCAAAATGAAGCCTGAAGACAGGGAGAGAACTTTTTTCATTTCTCCCCGAGGAACTTACTGTTATAATATTATGCCTTTTGGTTTAAAAAAATGAGATGCTACATATCAAAGACTGGTGAAAAAGGTCTTTTAGGAGCAAAGAAGGAAAAATATGGAAGTATGTGTGGATGATATATTTACAAAGAGCAAAGAAGCATCTGACTATATTACCAACCTCAGCTAGACTTTTAATTCAACTTGAGAAGCACCAGATGAGATTAAACCTGACCAAATGAATCTTTAGAGTACATGAAGTAATGTTCCTCTGGTGTATAGTAAATCAACAGGGAATTGAAGCAAACCTAGACAAGATTAAGGCATTACTTGAGATGCAGTCCCGAACTAGAAAAAAGGATGTGCAAAGGCTAATCGGGTGAGTAGAAACTCTGAATAGGTTTCTGTCCCAAACTACAGATAAGGGCCTAAAAAATTTCAAAGTACTCAGAAAGAGTTTTGAATGGAACAAAGAATGTAAGAAATCTTTTCTATAGTTGAAGAAGTATTTGGGGTCACCTCCACTGTTTTCTTGACCAATTATGAGGGGGAAATTATACATGTATTTAGCTGTTTCTGAATCAGTCATGAGCTCTGCTTTGATTAGAGAGGAGAATGGAGTTCAAAAGCCTTTTTACTACACAAGTAAAGCTTTTTGAGGAGAAAAAATTAGGTACCCTCACCTAGAAAATTTGGCATTGGCGTTGATTGAAGCATCTAGACGCATAAAGCCCTATTTTCATTCCCATGCGATAGTAGTATATAATGATATGCCACTTACGCAGGCTTTACATAAGTCAGAGAAGTCTGGAAGATTAATGTTTGGGGTAGTGTAATTGGGGGAGTATGACATTATCAATGAACCAAGTTCTTATCTAAAAGGCCAAGAAATAGCATATTTTATAGCTGAATTCACTTACCCCGAGGTGTCCGAGTAATAAAATCAGCATTTCTATCAAAGATCGAGAGAAAATAAAGTGAAAGAAATTGTTAATAGTCAAGCTCTCGAGGAACCTTTACCAGAAGAGGTTGTTGCCGACCAACCAGATTCCTCTTTCTGAACAAAGGAGATGTCACAGAAGTGTGAGGAAGTAGGGAGAAAAACATTCCACCATGTATTTTTGATAGACCAAGCATTTAATGACGATCTCCTAAAATTGAACTTATACGTTGATGGGTCATCTTGTGCAACAGGCAGTGGAGCATGTATATTACTTAACACTCCTGATAATATTGATATTGAATATGCTCCGAGATTTCAATTCTAGGCCTCAAATAAAGAAGCAAAATATGAAGCACTCATTATGGGCTTAAGTCTAGCCCAATCATTGAATGTCGGGCAAGTTGTGGCATATAGTGATTTTCGGTTGATAGTAAATAAAATATTGAGCTTGTATGGAGCTAAAGGAGAATTGACAACCAGATACTTGTTCAAATCAATGGAGGTTATAGAAAAATTACCAGTTGTTCAAATGAACAGAATTCTAAGAGTGGAAATTCTCGAGCAGATGCTCTTGCTTGGCTAGCTTTAGTAACCAGAGTTGAACTCCGACAAACTATTCCTATTGAGATTTTGGCCAATAGGAGTATAGATAAAGATTTGATGATCAATTTTATTGTAGTAGATATGGGGCTATCTTGGATGGATCCCATCAAAGAATATATTGAAGAAGCAGGTTTGCCAACACACATAGTTGAAGATAAAAAGTTAAAGTATAAAGCTGCCCGATATGTGCTAGATAAAGGAGTTTTATACATGAGCAGATTAACAGTCAATTTGTAGCATTGCGTTCATCCATTAAAGGTGCTAGACCTAATTTAAGAAGTACATGAAGGATCTGGTGGAGCTCGCATAGCAAGAAGAACACTTCTACAGTGAATAAGTGCACAAGGATACTACTGGCCAACTATGCAAGCGGATTGTACAACTTTTGCTAAAAAGTGTGACAAGTACCAAAGTTATTCCAGCATTTGCAAGACTCCGCAGGTTGCTCTCACCCCAATCACTTTACCTTGTCCATTTTCCAAGTGGGGTATAAACTTGGTCGGGCCATTGCCAACGACCCGAACAAGGTTCAAGTACTTGGTTGTTGCAGTGGATTACTTTACAAAGTGGGTTGAAGTAGAGCCATTGATAAATATGCCTTATGATAGGGTCTACCAATTCATTTGGAGGAACGTCATTTGACGATATGGGTTACCTTATGCCTTCATCATCGACCATAGAATGCAGTTTGACAACGAAGAATTCGCAGTGTATTGTTCTCAATCCAACATCTAAAAATTACACTCTGCTCCAGGTCACCCTCAGAATAATGGGCAAACTGAAGTTACATACAAAACTTTGATAAATGGGATGAAGAAAAAGCTTGATAATGCAAAGGGAAACTAGATCAACAAGATACACTCTGTTTTATGGGCTTACCGAATAACCCCGAGCACTGCAACTGGAAAATCCTCATACATGCTTGCATTTAGGACTGAGGCAGTCATACCTGCCGACTTGGCTCTCCCATCCTCTATATTTCTAAATTTTAACTCTCTTGTGAGTGATCTAATTCTAAGGATGGATTTGGATATGCTAGAAGAGGTGCGAGAAGATGCTGCTCTGAGAAATACAGCTTACCAGTAGTGAACAACTCGATTTTATAATAAAAGGATGAAGCTAACCAACTTAAAAGAAGTAGATTATGTGCTGAAGAAAGTGCACCAGAAAAATAATAAACTTGAAGTTAATTGGCATGGGCCCTATCATATTTTCGTAGTCATCCAACCTGGAACTTACCGAATTGGGAATTTGGAGGGGGAAGAATTCAAGAATTCGTGGCAAGCAGAGCACCCCCAATATCTATTTTTTACAAATTTTTTGGGAGTACTAATGCTATGCATTACCTACCTATATATTTGATCTTTAATAAGCTTAAAAGTTGCCAGAAAAACTTTAAAACACTGCCCGGCAAAAGAGTCTTCTCCAAAAAATAGGCCTAAGGTTGGTAGGCATAAGCATTAAGTTGCTCGGCACAAGCAAAACTTGATCGGAAGCATACCAAATAGGTTATTACGACCTCAAGATGGGCAACAAGTATTAGGATAAAACAATATCTTTATCCTACTGGGAAAAGTGCAGGAAGAACATTACAAAGATTGCTTCAGATGAATGTAGGCATATATTCCACATACGCCTGGTCACACCATCGGTAACTAATACAGAAAACCTAAGCAATTATGTGTGTTAGTAAAACCTTTGTAGACACATGGGTAAATAGCACCAAATTTAGACTCTAATCTAAGTGTGCTAGTAGAACCTATGTACTCATTGGAAATTTATACAAAATTTACATTTTAATGTAAGTGTGTCAATAGAATAATGAAAAAGAAGAAATCGTTCACATCCAGAAAATTGTCACATTCTGAGATCAATAAGATAAGTTAATCAAATGTTTTTTTGTTCGTTTGAATAATGATTACGCAACTGTGTTTACAAAAGAAATGTAGGGCATTATTATAAAGGGCATTTCCCCTCAACTTTGGAAACTAGATCCATGCCAGCTCGAGGATCATCTAAACTATATGGTGAATTGATGAACTTAAAGTCTTGAAGCATTCTCCTATTGCTGTTGCTTGGCTGATCTAGTAGGTGAGGAGGTCAGATGATTTCCATCTCATCGTGTAGCCCATAGTCTCACAGATATTTAAAAATCAAGGCCCGAAGAATTGTGTTAGTAGAATTCCAGTTAACATTCAGTCTAAAGGGAGGATCTTCAAGGTCTAACAACCCAGGATCATACCATTTTCAGAAAGGACTATTTTGTTCTACTTTTAACATTGTTAGATAATTGGTTCAACCTCATTTGTAGACTTTATTCTGCGACTGCTTAAACCTAGCATCAAAATTCCCCAAAGCTTCATTATACCCTTCCATCCAGATCTCTCAAGAATGCTTGTGAAACAGAAAGGTCAGCCTCTCAACTTCATAATTCCAATTCTTCAACACTCCATCCTTATCTTGCAGTTGAGAAGACTTAGTGGCAAGTTGCTCGGATTGAGTTTGAATCCTCTGGGACATCGCAGTAAGGGCTTGGTTTTTAGCCATCAGTTGGGAAGCTTGGTTAGCAAGAGTCTGATAAGTCCTAGATTCATTTGTGGTTCCTCGACCAGGTCTAATTCTTGCTCTGGAAGAAGATACAAACTTAGTCTTTTTCAGTGCCTCTAATTCCTACATTAAGCTGGAATTTTCAGCCTCCATGAAAGAATGACCTTTGTCGGTAGTAACAACGGCGGTAGAATGATGCTTCAAGGCATTTACATAATCTTTTAAATAATTGTTCTCCTCCTCCAACAGCTTGGCAATGGCTTTAGCTTCCTCTACTTCAGGGTTGAGCAAAAATTCATCTCTTCAAAAGTAAGAAGCAAATTTTCTAACTTCTATTCAAAGACCTAACCTTCACTCAAGACTTTGTACTTATTCCCATAGTCACCGTGCAAAATATCCTTAACCTCCTTATGGTCCTCCTATAGCTCTTCAATTATTTTGTAGTAGGCAACATTATTGGCTACTGCCCAATCAAGAACACATTTCAGCTGAAGATAGGCATCCTTGGCTTGCTCAGTCACACCTTCCCCGACCAAATTCAGTATATCTTCCTCGGTCATAGATAAATGACCATCTTTAAAAAGCTCATTGCATCTTTTGAGTATCTCGGAGTTAATAGAGGAGAAGTTTTCTAGTTTATCCATAAACTATCAAAATCAGGAAGAATATCCAATCAACAAAAAAATATAATGTATGGAGAAAAGACGAGCAAAAGAAGATGAAGATTTCTTTTCATTAATAAATGTTAAGAACAAATACATCAGTAAAAAGAAAAGAAAAATTACAAGTGTAGAAGAAAATAAAAACAAAGCCTTTGGTCGGCAGAATCCAACATCATCAGGGATTCACTTGAACCCCCATCATCTTCCATCTCCTCATCCATATAAGGACAATTTCCTGGATCCTGTCTGAGGAAGAGTTAAGAATCTTGAGGGGTGTCGACCTCCACCAAGGCTGCCTACCAACCATCCTTGAAGCATTTATTCTATGAAAATTAAATTTGCAAACAAGTAGCCCCAATGGCTTTGTCCCAGCACCTGTTGAAGCCAACCACCTTGGCCTTAGCTCTTTTGGCCCTCTCAGCAACAAACAAAGCCTTCTCAGCATCCAAATCATTCTGCAGCTGGGTGATCTTGGATTTTTCAATATCCAAGTCTTTTTGCAGATCAGTAACTTGGCCCCGAGCATCCACTGCATCTTCTTCTGCAACTTTTATTTTTCCTCCCATTTTTATTGCTCATTGGAAAATGCTTATTGGGAGTCAAGTAATGACTTCTTAAGCTCAACAAAAGATTCTTCAACCTCCTGAGAAGAAGAACTCAAAGCATCATCCTTCTCCAACATGTTATTCAAGTCAATAAAAAGCTGCAAAAAGACAGAAATATCAAATAAAGGGGTAAAGAAGGAAAAAGAAATTACCAGAGCTAGGTTTTGAGCAGTCCTTTCAAAACTTTTTTATCAGGGAAGTGTAGTTGCACAACCCCCATGGTCTCGCAAACTACAATTCTTTATTAATTGTCTGGCCAAACCAGGCCAAGAGCAACCAGTGAGCCAGAAACAGATAAATTAACCAACTCTTGTTGGTCGGTATTGGTTGAAGCCCCTTCCGCCAGCTTAGAAGGGAGTCCTCTTTTTAACCTCTTGAGTTATATTTCATTAGCTTTCTCAGCAGTAAGATTCTTCCCGATATCTCCCTTATTAGATGGGTGGCTTCTTCCCAAGGTCCTTCTTATTGGATAAGGGCTTCTTCCCAGCATCCTCTTTATTTTTAGCTCCCTCACAAGCTTATCTGGAGGAGCCAGCAGCAGCTATACCACACAACATATTGGAAAACTTCCTCTTCCCTATGGCAGCAGTAAGAGGTAAGTCTTAATCTAGAGAAGAGGGAATAACAGCAGGATCACCACTGCCAGATGTAGTGGCACAGGATGAGGAGATGGGATCTTGGCCAAGGTTGATTAAAGTAGAGGGTGCAGCTATAATTGGGCGAGCAACAAAGGAGGTGATGGTGTTCATATACTGTAACAAGTATGAGGACGATATGGTTTGTTCTTCCATAACTTTCTGGTGAATGCCCCAAATAAACTTCAACTCTCTAAGGTTGATGTCACTCTCCTTGGAACACTTTCTCTTTCGTTCAACTAGAATTAAAAGTCAACAAAGTATACATCAGTATTAGCAGTTAGCATGATATGCAAAGAAAGATAACTAAACAAATGCAACCTATCCCATTGCCACTTGGTGGGCACTTAGGCCCCTGGTACTCAGTATTCCATTCAAATGAGCATGTTGCTAATTTTTAACAACTACTCCATGTTCGAAGTAATCTCTATTAGAGTCAAGAAGGTTAACTACTAATTCTTTATTCACGACCCTAGTTTTCAAATAGAAAGTCGTATCACTAGTTACCCACTTATAGCAAAACATAATTTCTGGGATCCCTATATGAGTCCCATGAAGTTGGTTTAATCTATATACTCCATTAACTACCCTCCATGTATTGGGGGTTACTCTAGCTGGAATGATATCAAAATACTGGAAAAATTCAAGACAAAATGGGTTTGGGAGAAAGATGAACCCACATTCAGCAATAAAAATGGAGGGAACCAGTGACCCTCAGATAATGAAAAAATATCATCAATCAAACTGGGATGTTTTAGTTCTACGCATGAAGGAATATTCCATTTATTTTTGAATTCATCAAGAGAAGTAACATGATAACCCATGATTGATGAAGAAGAAAAAGAGGAAAGGAAAAAGGTTCTTACAAAATTAAGGATTCAACAAGAACTGAAAAATAGAGAGCATACATAGAAGAGAGAGAGAGAGAGAGAGAGAGAGAGAGAGAGAGATTGAAGACACAACGGTAGAAAAAACTTAGAAAGTTTGAGGTAAGAGATGATTATGGATTTTTTCGCCTTTATAGGTTGCCTCAAAAATTGGGAAGTTAATGATTAAAAGGAAACGTCGATTGAACTGTTGGCGGTTAAAAATAAAAAAGACATATTTACCCAAAAACGATTCGCTAAAGTTGTGGACAATTACAAAAATACCATCCAGATTATGTTCCGATATTTAAAGTCACTAAATTTACAATTATGGGAAGTCGATAACTGACCAAGCCTCAAAATTATTGCCTGAGCAACTTTAAGAGATAAATATTCCATACTATTGTAAAAATCTCAAGCATGAAACATTGGGGTCTTCTGTTGATACAAAAATTATGCTACTACGTGGACCAATCATGTATGAACACATGTCATCCATCTGGGCATTAATCCAAGTCAGCAAGGGTGAGTTACCGACTAACTAAAGGAACGTCGACCAACAGGTTAAAAAAGCCCGACCAACACCAGGAAAATCGACCAACAATGATAAAAAAAGGCCAATAGTTTTATACATTATTAACATTGTACAGATGTAAATGCCTATGTTATAAAGGAATTCCATCCTTTAATATTTCAACTCTTCTTCACCCTCAAAGGGCTACAAATACATTGTAAACCCTACACCCAAAGGACATGAATAACAAGACAAGAGTCACTTGAACAAAGTAATACATAACAGTGGACGTAGTCTTTTCTTTCAATCGAACCACTTTAAAAATCCTTTGTCTCTTTTACTCATTTTTATCTGTGATCAAGTAATTAGGACAATCTAGTTTTTTGAATCAACAATGGCGTCCCACTTGGGGAGGAATTGGTAGAGCATGTAACCGCTAAATATACCAATTTTGTAGTATGCTACCACAACTTGCTCGATGTAGTCCTCTACCTCATTATACACCTACTTGTACCTTCTTGCATACTCTTGGAGTATTTCATGGGGATTTTTCTTCATTTTTAGAACATAGTCCATCCTCTTGGGATGGATTCTTTTAGTAATGAATCTGGTTGTGAAGGATTTAGCTAGTAAGCTTAAATAAGGCTATCGATCGATGAGCAAGCTTTTCAAACCACTTCTTCACAGTGTCTTCTAGAGTGGAGGGGAATATTCGGCACATTAAACCTTTGTTAATGTTCCATAGCATCATCACCTAGTAATATTGCTTGTTGTTATTGGTGGGATCAGTCTTCTCATCATAAATCTTGAATTTTAGGGGATAAAACTTATTCGGAGGCTCAAACTCTTCTATAGATAGGCTAAAATCTGGCTTTATTTAGCTGACGAATGCTCTTCTGGCTAGATCCTTTGTAAAATATGATCCCCTTGATGGGATGGGTGTTTCTCTACCTCCCTTATGATTAATTCACAGATCTCGGGACCTTCAGTGAAGAGAAAATTCCTTATATCGCTGAGTATGCCTTATTTGGCTGCAATATTTGCTCGCCTAAGGGCTAGGAGTTCGTGAGCGATAACCACGCTTTAACTTTTTATTGTGGGATTCCTTTTCTAGGTTCTCTAAGTGTCATTAGAGCGTGGAGTTCTACTCCTATTGGAGCTTGTTGGTAGCCCTTTCATATCTTAGGAACTTATCTAGTTTTTAATAAGCCATGATATCTGATTAGATCGCTCAATCTCATTAATGTTCACCATTATATTCTCCCAAGGATGATGCGAGCTTTTGAGGATTAGTAATACTCGCCAATCTGAGACCTAATCCTCTGAAAGGGAAGGGTTAGATGGAAACCCTCTTGGTCTTCAAAATCTTTATGGTCAAGGGGATAACCTTATGTGTCTCCATAATTGTGTTGTTGATGATCCTCCTGGTCATTCACGTTCATATGATCTTTGTTGGATGAGTGAGACATCCTAATAATTTAGCTAGTGGCAAATAACTAATATCGCTTCCCACAGACGGTGTTAATTATAGGTCGTAATTTCCTACAGTGTTTATATTCAATGCACATAAAATAAATTAAGAGAAGTATTTGAAGGTGAGGATAAAACACACAACACAATAATATGCATGGTTCGAAAATGTGCCTACGTCCATGGGGTTTGGGGCTCACTATATTATTAACTTAAAGAATTGGTCGGCAGGGTCGTAGTGTTTCTCGATGTACAACATCACATGCCTCACTCAATGAGGGGAGGGTTTGCATTTATATAGAAGCTTAGGAGAGTCTTAATCTCTGTTAACATATATCCCTAGAATTTTAGACCAATACCTTATTAGTTTGAACCATTCTAAGTGATAGATGTGCGGGAGTCTTTCATGACTTGGACTCTTCGTTAACTTAATGCGCAAGAATCTTTGAGGATTGTGCTAAACATGTGAAGTTTACGTGCTATCATAATTATGGTCCCCATATTCAACATGTTAAATGTATTTTGAAATGGACTAGGGACTTGTATGTTCTTACAAATATGACTATTACCTTAATTGGAAATTCATGATATATGATCCCTTAGACTTTCCTTACGACCTGTTGGGATATAATTAGTAGTTGAATTGGTTATGGATTGGTGGGATTATAATAGTTTTTGGATTGGCTGTTGAATAATATATTGAATTTTAAATTGATTAAAGTTACTTATCCCTAATTTTACATCATGTTAATAGGAATGATATAGTTAATTATTAAATATTTGTTTACTCTAAGTGTGATTTGTTAATATATTTTTTTCTTATTATAATTATACTTTTGTTAACATTTCTTCATCACATTCCATGTGAGCATGTAATTAGAGAAGAAAAATTCAATCTCATCTAATTCTAATTGATTTCTTTATTCAGGTAATTTTAGTTATCTTTTCTTTTATGTAAAACAGTCTAATATATATTTATAAATTTTTAGTTGATTGTTGTGGTCGTGTTCACTCCTTCCTTAACTGGTCGATATTTGGGCAGACACAAATGGTCAGAAGGGATTTTTAATTGGTGGACTCATAGTAATTATATTATTAATTGAATTTAAATGAACAAAAATTATACTTGTTGGGTTTGATTGATTCATTGAAAAACATTAACTACTTGATGTTGATATTGTACGAATGAAGGAGATCTTCACTTGAAGAATGACCCTTTAATTCATTGAGAGTTTGTGTATTGTTTTATTTCTTGTTGGTATATATATTTTCTTAGTTAATTGTTATGGTTGTCTTCACATTGGTAGAAGGTTATTGTCATTGGTGGACACATAGTAATTCTGGGATTAATTAAATTAAAATGAACTAAAATTGGACTTGTTGTGTTTTTTATTAATTGAATAACATTAATTACTTGATGTTGATATTATGTGGATGATGGATATCTTCACATGAAGGACAATCCTTCAATTCATTAAGGGTTCGTGTATTGTTTCATTTCCTATTAGTGTTCATATATTCTTTTATAGTTGTTGTGATCGTGTTCACCCCTTTCTTAAGTTGTTGATGTTTATGTGAACAGAAATTGGTGGAAGGGCTTTGCCATTTAGTGTATACATAGTAAATATAGGATTAATTAACTTAAATTTGAACTATAATTGAACTTGTTGTGTTTAATAGATTAAATTGAAAAATATTAATTACTTGGCGGACTTAGAGTAATTTTCGGATAAATTTAACTAGCATACCTAGTATGTGAATGTTGACCCACATGCAAAACGTATTTTATCCCTTTTTGTCTTCACATTCACATTATAAAATACTGGTCATATTCACATCCCTCCTTTTATATATCCAACGCGAATTTTAACGTGCTTCTATCGACTCAAGTGTAAGTCAGACGCCCAAGTAACAATCCAATAAAAAGGTATCGAACACAGAGTAGGACGAAGAATTATGACAACGGATAGGAAAGAAGCTTAACCCTAGAATGACTCAAAAAAAGAAAGGAAAAGGTGATGAGTTTGTGACTATTCCTATCAACTAATTCAATATGACTTAAATTGAGAAGTAACTACGCATGTACAATGAAATAAGTTAAACTTTGACTATATGAGAGAAAATGGAGATAGAGTACACTCCCCCGAACCGTCGGTGTTCATATAAAACATAAAATCTTCTAAAAAGATAATTCTTCATTCAAATATATATCAAATACTCTCTAAACATTTTACATATGAGGACTAAATGTCGCAAAATATCAAATCAAAATTTGTATTTGACGAGGATGAGAAGTTATCAAAACGCCAATTGCACCCTTAAACATTATGGTTACCTAAGGCAAATGGAATTGAAAGGCCTACAATCTTTATCTTGATAAAGTTAAAACCTTTGAATGAGGGATTAATTTTTATTCACTTTTAAATCCATATGACAAAAAACATAGCCGAACATGGAAAATTTAACACTACACATGAATTCTACGTTGCATGAAATCACTCCAACATGAAAAGGGCAATCAAACGTGTAAAAGAGAATTATAACTAAGAAACAATGATTCATAAACCAAAAGATGAGATAAATTGAAAGCAATAAAGGAAATATATTTGTATTGAAGAAAAACCTTGAATTTAATGCCAAAAGATGAATAATTGTTGAACAAGATGAATCATAGGGCTCTTGCCTTCAAGAATCTCTCAAAACTATGTAAAAACCTCTTTTCTAATGTCCAGTGATATAATAAGATATAAACCTCACATTTTATTAAGTGTTTGAACCATGCACAACTCTAATTTTAGAATAAAGAATAAAAAATCCATCGAGCCGAACCGGTCCGATTCTATCTTCTTTAATGTGGAGAACTGATCCGCTTAATAAAAAATAACGGATCGGTTTGGAAATTTTCATCGATTCGGTTAGCACATGCCAGTGAGGGGGATTGGTTCGATTCAGTGGTCATCGGCTCGGTTCGCTGGAATTTTTCTTTCTTTTCTCTTCCCTGATTTTTTCTCAACTTGGAAGATTCATAACTTTTCAACCGGGACTCGAATTTGGATGTCGTTTATTCCTACGTGCTTGTGGACTCGAGTTTAAAATTTTCTTAGGTTTCGCATCCAAATTCCTAGTGTAAAATTACTATTTTTCCCTGGATTTTTCTTCTTTTCTTTCTTTCTTGATTTTTTGTTTTCTCTTTTCTCTTTTCTCTTTTCTTCACGTGTATAAAATGCCTACAAAATATAAGAGAAATACACGAAACTGGATGCACTATATAGAAGAGGTCAATAGTAATGATATGAGATAAATAAACTTAATTTACATCACACAAGATGATAAAACCCTCTAAATTACAGGGATAAATATGAAGAATTTATGCCAATTCAAACCTCCCTAACTTAGAACTTTGATCGTCCCGAGCAATGTAAAAGAATCAAAGAAAGGTCCAACACTTAGCAAATATGTTATTCGAATAGAATACCCCTTTCGCGGGCAAGTGATTGCATTTAACGTATAAAAAAAGCCTACCCCTAGGTTAACCTAGTAGGACGAGTAGTGTCTCGTGAGTGTTTGAAGTGAATATACTCACAAAATTCATTTTTCACATGACTCAATAAAAAGATCAAAATACTTAAAAAATTTATAATTTAAACTCCCCAAAAATAGTCAGCGTAAATTTATATTCAAGAGTCTCAATCTGTAGTGTATGTGTGTGTGTGTGTGTGCGCGCGCGCGTGTGCAAAGACAAAATTTAACTGCCAACTTCCACCGATTGATCATTATGTTACTTTTGAAAATTCATTTTGATTCAATTTCTCACGAATGCTCTCACATACGAATCACTCGGAGTGTGGCTTTTTTCTCTAAATGTACATAATTTTTAGGAGTAAATATAATGGACACAAGGTCACGCACACAGATTTGAAAGACAGGACTTTGAGGATAAAGGATCTCATCATTGGATTACGGTCATTAAAAAACGGGAAACATCGCCTTTTATCCACACCAATTAATTTATCTTGTCATATTTTTATGTCTTAGCTCTCCACTTGGTAATTAATTTCTCCATTCAAACTTCGTTAGGACTTTCTCGGGTTTTAGGGTGTATTGGGTAAAAAGTGGGAATGTTTGGATATTCAGAATTGAAAATTTTTCTTATGATGTTCGTTAGTGATTTTTCAGGATTTTGCTCATTTTTCTCTTCTTGCTATTTTTGTTGAGCATTTTTCTCTTATTTTTTTTTGCCCTTTTTTGTTGCACCATTTGGACTTTATTTCTTAATTTTCAATTTTCACAATTCCTGGCCAATTGGTTTATTTGGGTTACAAACGAGAAGGAAAAAAATTTATTAGGCTCAAATTGAATTGCAAGGGGATAATTTTTCACAACTTTTTATGACTCATATTTTTTTATAACAAATGAGGGCCTACTTCATTGTACAAATTACTAATTATTTTACCATATGAGTCTCGAGATTAATTTAGTTTAGTGATATTTTAGCGCGTTTTTCAAGACAACATCTCACTCACTTCCCATAACCGATCAAAATAAAGAAATTGAGATGTTCAACGACTTATTTAAACACAGAAAAGAACTTTGAGTTAACCACTAACTCGGATTCATTTAATTACTCACAAAAATTGATAGGCTCAAAATCTCAATGGGTTTATTAATCTTCACACTTATTCGTAAAGTCGTCAATTTTTGCCTAATTTCCATCTTTGGTCAATTTTGTCTTAATGAGTTTGAATTTTACCAATTTGAGACTTCAAACAAATTATTGTTTCATTTTTGAAAAATTTAAATTCCAATTTTTATTTATTTTGAAGAAAAATATTTTTTACTTTTCTTAAAAAAATTCAATTTTTTTTGGATATTTCTGAAATTTTCTATTAGTTTCTAACATTTTGGGCATTTTGAACTTTTCTGAAATTTTAAAGCGCATGCGTACCCCCCCCCCCCCCCCCCCCCCCCCCCACTTAGACTTTCGCAAAGTCCCTATGCAAAAGGACTAAAATACAAACAAAAGGAGAGTGCATAAAAGTGAACAAAGGCCAATAATGAAATAAATTATATTGATAAACAACGATTACAAGAAAAGAGAGAGAACATAGTTCTATGTAACAAGATTTAGACAATAAAGAGCCAAAAAAATAAAGAACTATAGAAGTAATGCGAAAGCGACCAAAACACCAAAACAGGGCCTATTGTGGGGGTTGATGAGATGAGACGGGGGGCACTAGGATCATAAGGGTCATAAAAGTAAGTCGACAGTGGCACATCCCGACTCCCATGCAATTTGTACATTTCGGCTCGAAGTTGAATCATCATCCTAGTGTATTTCACATAATTGCGCTCGAAGGTATCAAAACAGTTTTCCAACAAGTCAATACGTTACGAAATTATCGTGGTGTTGAAATAGGCTCCATCAAACTCCCCCTCCAACTCATAATCCACATCTTCTCCTTGCCCCTCTTCTTCCACCTCCTCCTCCTCCTCCATACGTACATCCTCATCACACCGCGGCATGTAGCACACCCCTATGTCGCTCACTCCTTATTCGGTAATCTTGCCCAATGGGCTTTGAAAGGCGTGGAAAGTCTCGGGGGGGTTAATACCGGTGTCGACGAGGATGGAAGTGATGAGTCGGGGATATGGGAGGGGTCCTTACCTTTATGATCCATAGTAGCGTGAAGAATGTCAGCGTAGAAAATGCGTGCCAGATGGATAGTGGCGTGGGAATCTAAGAGGTGGAACAAAAGGTTGGACTGGCGAGGGCGCATCGATGAGTTATTCGATGTTTGGGGGATATTGCCAAAGACGATATGGAATGTGATGTGGGCGTTTTCATTAAGATACCCCACAAAAAAGGTATCTCGATCCCACTCATGTCCGGGAGCAATGCGGGGGATTCACCCACCTTTCAAAATAGAAATGGCATTAGTGGGGTAATCATATCGATTTGGTCTTAGAACCTCCATGGCTCGTAACTTTTGAGTTATGACTTCAAGCTAGATGGGACTTTGTGCCTCATCTATATACTCCTAGACCTCGAAGTCGCCCATGGGGATGAGTGTGCCATAAAAGAATCGCACTTCGTCCTCCCAAATAATAGGATGTGTCTCCTCTAAGTAGCGGCACCACCCCATCGGGAAAAAAATATTTTTGACTGAAGGAGGAGTTCAGCCTGTTTAACTTGTCACTCGATATGCAGTTTAATGGCTGAATTGAAAAAAATTCGCAGCATATGCGCTCCTGGAATGAGCAAAAATCCTCGTCTCCACCGAGAAGGATGTTGGTGGAGTCGTATTAAACGGGGTGTTCTCGATTTGCCATGGGAAAGGGATTGAAATTTCTGGGAAGAATCTAAGATTGGAAGAAGAGTTTAGAGGTGTGAAGTAGAGTGGGGGAGATGAGATTAATTTATAGGTGAGGATGGGGTGTGGAGGGTAGTATTTGGAGGGAGATGAAATGGAGGGACTAGTGGATGAATAGTAGGGGGAAAAGGATTAGGAAATAGTGGGAAAACGGATTTGGAGGGAAGAATGTGGAGGGAAAGAGTTGGAGGGAAAAGGGGGATGAATATTGGGAAATAGAAAAATTCTATAGACTGCCGAACTAGTTCAGGTTCTAGGGCAAACCGGTCCAGTTCTTTTTTTATTTTAATCGTCCTCTGCAGCAAATTGGTTTGGTCCCTTAATGAAGTAAAGGGTGAACCAATTCGTAGATCGGTAAAGGCCTCATACTTTCTTCTTCTAAACAAACTGAGTTCGGTATTCTTCCTCACTCAATTTTTCATACACTTCCAAAAATGTTCCTTCGCATGATTTAGCTCTGAAATACACAACAACTACCCTCGAAACACTCTATGCTCTCTCGTGCTATTCCTTGGCATTCATTTTTCTACCAACTTTCTTCCTATGACCTATAACGACCCTAACCTAAAGCTAACTATTGTACACAGGGTGCGACCACCTCTCAGTTCACTCTCAATCAACCTCATAAACGGGGTCCGACAACAAAATAGTGTCGGCTTCTTCAACACACGCCTCTAAATATGATTTTAGGCATTATCCATTAACTTTGAATGTGTCTCCCCCTTTTGGATTTTCCAATTCAATGGCTCCATGCGAGAACACTTATTTCACTACGAAAGGGCTTGTCCACCGTGAACGTAATTTATCGAGAAACAAAAGTTGAAAGGAGTTATAGAGAAGCACTTTTTGACCCGAATGAAAATCTTTGCGTAGAAAAATTTTATCATGTGCGAGTTTCATCCTATCCTTGGATATCTTTGCATTCTCATCCGCATCATTGCGCATCTCTTCCAACTCATTTAATTAAAGCTTGGGTGTGTCACCGACTTTGTCCAAATTATAGCTCAACCTCCTGATTGCCCAATACGCTTTGTGTTCGAGCTCCATGGGGAGATAGCAAGGCTTGCCATATACTAAGGGAAATGAGGACATATATATATGTGGTTCTATAAGCCCATAGCGTATCATTCAATTAGAGGGACCAATCTTTTCGGTTACAATTGACGATCTTTTCGACAATGTTCTTGATTTCACGATTTGCTTGCTCAGCTTGCCCACTCGTTTGGGGGTGATAAGTTATCACAACCTTGTGAACGACTCCATACTTTCTCATAAGTTTTTGAAATGTCTGAATGCAAAAGTGTTGGTCTTTATCACTAATAATTGCCTTCGGAATGCCGAAGCGAGAAAGTAAATGTTCTTATAAGAACTTAATCACCACCTTATTGTCATTAGTCTTAGTATCTATGGCCTCTACCCATTTCGACACATAATCTACCACAACGAGGATGTATAAGAAACCAAAGGAGGGAGGGAGGGAAAGGGCCCATGAAATCAATAGCCAACAATCAAATATCTTAGTGATGAGTGTGGGTCTCAATGGCGTCATGTCTCCACGGGTAATGGCTCCCATTCTTTGACTTGTATCACAAGATTTTTAACAATCATTTACATCCTAGAAAATTGTGGGCCAATAGAGACCGCTTTGAAGAATCTTAGCAATCATCTTATTCGTCGATAAATGGACTCCACATGCTTCCATATGAACAAAGAGTATAGCGCTATGTGTCTCGTCATCCGGTACACAACATCGAATGATTTTTTGTGCACAATATTTGAATATAAATGGATCATCGTAGAAAAACATGCTTGACCAAGTAAGGAACTTCTTCCTCTTTTGTGGTGTCCAATCAGGAGGAGCGGCTCCCATGATAAGATAATTAACTATGTCCACAGACCAAGGGAGGGAAGAATTTGCAAATAACTGCTCATCTAGAAAATACTCATCTATGAGTAGAGGCTCACCAGGTATGTCGGACGAAAGCCAAGACAAATGATCAAGAATGATGTTTTCTACTCCTTTGTTGTCTTTTATGGAGAGATTGAACTCTTGTAGGAATATGATCCACCTTTTGAGGCATGGCTTAGCATTTTTTTGGACAGGTGATATTTAAGCGCCGCGTGGTCACTAAAGCAAGTGATAGGCGAATCGATAAGGTAAGAGCAAAAATTATTTAGGCTAAAACTATCGCTAGCAATTCTTTCTCCGTGGTGGAGTAATTCACTTGCGGTCCTGTTAACGTCTAGCTAGCGTAGTAGATGACATGAGCTTTCTGGTATTTTCTTTAGCCCAAAACATTCCCTATAGCATAATCACACAAGCTCGAATGGAAGGGACCAATCCGAAACTTGCATAATGGGGGCGAAAACAAACATGATTTTTAATTTATCAAAATGACTTTGTAATGCTTCATTCCACTAAAAGGGGGCATCCTTCATAAGAAGGTTACTTGAAGGTCTAGCAATGGTATTAAAATCCTTAATAAACCTTCTATAAAAACCTGCGTGGACCAAGAAAGAGCGCACATCCTTTAGTGATTTAGGTGGTGGAAGCACGGCTATGACATCTATTTTTTCCCTATCAACCTCAATTTTTTTCGACAACACTATGTGGCTAAGAACTATTCCTTCGGCAGCCATAAAATGGCAATTTTTCAAGATTCGCAAGACCAAGGTCAAAAGAGGGGACGAAAATTCTAAACTCATCCATAAAGAACTCAAGACCTCTTTCAACCATGTCACTCAAGAGACTAAGCTTACACCTTCGAAAGGTTGAGGGCGCATTACAAAATTCAAATGGCATACGTTTGTAGGCAAATGTGCCAAAGGGACATCTGAATGTCGTCTTCTCTTAATCAAGAACATCCACTCAATTTAGTTACATACGGAATAATCGTCAAGAAAGCAATAGTATGGCATTCTCGCTACTCTGTTTATCATTTGGTCGATGAATGATGAGTAAAAATGATCTTTCCTAGTGCCCGCATTGAGTTTCTAGTAATTAATGCAAACGCGCCACCCGGTGGTGGTACGTTGGGAAATTAACTTACCCTTAGCATTCTCAACCACAGTTATTCCCGACTTCTTTGGGAAAACATGTATAGGACTCACCCATTTGCTATTCGAGATTGAGTAAATGATCATTGCGTCCAATACCTTAATTATCTCTACATGCACTACATCTTTCATAATGGGGTTCAATCACCTTTGCATTTCCCTCGAGGGCCTCACGTCCTCCTGGAGGTGGATTTCATGGGTACAAATTAAGGGACATGTACCTTTCAAATCCTCTATGCTTCAACAAAAATCACTTCGGTGCTCACTCAAAATTTCGAACAATTTACCCTATTTCTCTCTATCTAGGCTCGAGGAGACAACAATGGGAAATGTCTCATCCTCTCCCAAATAATCATATTTTACATTAGAGTGTACTTTATTTAATTCGTGTGTGGGAAATTTTTCATCGGAGGGGGTCATGCACGACTTCCTCGGTGGTAACTCCTCAAATCTAGAAACACGATTTACATCTCTTAAGTCCCCCTTTGACGCTCTCGTCTAATATCGCTCTTAACTCCTCCACCTCCCTCTCGAAGTTGGTAAACATCACGTCACTCTCGCTACTCGATACAAGACATGCCCTTAAGGCATATCCACCTATATTTCCCTCTATGTGGTCCTCTTTATCTCCTTGATAAGATTACCGCGTGAAATTCGTTCGCCTCACCCACTTACTTGGTGATATTGAAGATATTCGTCTCGAGGATCATGTTCTCGAAAGTGAGTTGCATTTTCCCATTTCGAGTATTAATTAATGCATTAGCCATAGCAAAGAATGGGCGTCCTAGGATGATGGGAACATGAGTGCCCAAGGGAACGGAGGTCTTCGTGTCCTAAATAATGAAATTTATTGGGAAGTAGAAAGTGTCCGCTTGGACTATCACGTCCTCGATAATCCGTCGGGGTATCTTCACGATCCGATCCTCGAGTTGGAGAGTGATTGATGTGGGCTAGAGATCCCCCAAATCTAGCCTCCTATATATAGAATAAGGGATGATGTTGGCACTTGCCCCTTAAGTAAGGCTTTTTCTATTCGGTTCTCTCTAATAATGTACAGAATAGTAGGTGCAGTCGGATCATTAAACTTGGGTGAGAGATCATTAAGTAGAACGCATATCACATTTTGTGCTACTAAGACATTATTTTTCACCTTCAGCCTTCTTTTCACTATTAATAAGTCTTTAAGGATTTTAGCATACGCAGGAATTTTCTTTTTGGCATCAAGAAAAGGTAAACTCACCTTTACTTGCTTAAATACATCTAGAAAATATTTACGGGAGGACCCTTTTTGAGGTAATACCAACCATTGAGGGATAGTCACATTAGTGGGTGGTTTCACTATGACTTCTGTCCTACTAGTGTTGTCCTCATTGTCACTCTCAATTAAGGGGGCATCTTTGGCCTCTTTCGTGTAAGGCGAAACCGCCTTATCTTTAGGTTGGTCGTGTGGTGGAGATGATAAATCAACTACTCTCCCACTACATAAAGTAGTGACTGCTTGACATTGATATTGATTTGCATCAGCAGTAGAGATAACACAAGGTTGACCTTTAGGAGGTCTTTGGCCTTGGGCTGAAAACTTACCCTATTCTTGGACACTCGAGGGTGATTGAAACTTTGAAATGTTAGCATTTTTCTCAACAAACATCCAGGTGTTTTGAGCATTAGTTACTTATTGAACTTGTATGAATTCATTTATCGAATCCTCAAAATTTTGCCTTAGTGGGGTGATATATGTCATGGGAGGTGGTGTTGGCATATGTGGAGCTTGTTGAAAGTGCGAAGGCAGTGATGGAGGAGGGGAAATGTGTGAATTAGGATTCAACGCGGAATTTTATTTCCCATAACTAAACCCATGATGGTTCCTCCACGAAGGGTTGTAAGAATTCCCGTGAGGAGCAATGAAATTTCCCTTAAATCCTCCTACATCTTCCACTTGCTCATGGTGCATGACTTTCTAGGCGAGTATCGTTGGACGTTTTTTTGTTGAATGGCCCGCCTCATAAATAGCATACAAATTTTCTTTCATAGCTCGGGTGGATCCAGTTGTTTATCTTGCCCGTGATTCGAGTACGTCTTCTAATGTTTTCTCAATTTGGTTAACTAAAAGTTTCCACTCGGCGTCCTTATCCACGTGATAGAGACCGGACGCGAAAGGAGTCATGGAAGTGGACGTCTGTCGAACCCGATTTTGGGTGTTAGGATCATATGTGTCCCATGCTTGAGTAGTCTCAGCGACATACTTAAGGTGGGCCTCAGCATCGTTTGCATATGATCCCCAAAATTCTCCCTCACAGATAGTTTCCACGAGTCGTTTGGATTCAATACTTAGTCCTTAGTGAAACAAAGAGATAATGCGATACTTCTCAAAACTGTGATATGGGCATGTGTTAATCAACTCTTAAAGGCGCTCCCAACATCAATCAAATGGCTCATTTTCTTGTTGTCTAAACGTTTGAATTTGAGCCTTGATGGAATTTATTCTATTTTGGGGGAAGAATTTCAAAAGAAACTTAGTTTCCATATCTCTCCATGACCCGATTGAGTTCGGTGATAAAGACCAAAGCTAGGTCTAAGTTTTATCCTTTAAGGAAAAAGGAAAAAGTTTTAGGCAAACAACGTCTTGAGTTCAATCTTGATCGCTAAACATGTCGTATGCCTCTTCGAACTCACGTATGTGGAGGTATGGTTTCTTTGAATCCAACCCATTAAAGGTGGGAAGAATCTGTATCATCCCATTTCGAAAGTGAAATTGTCTCGCATTGTAGGGAAGTAGAATGCCTCCCGGAGTAACAATTTGGTCGGTATATAAGAGCTCTCTCATTGAACGATACAATATCTCTTCCTCACCAATACCATAAATAACGTGCTTTGACATGGCTCTCTCTCCACTTGACTCGGTATCCTCGCTCGATGCCCTAGAAGTATGACTTGTAGTAAAATTGGGCGGTGTAGGAGGTGGAACCCAAAATTCTGGAGCATTAGGAGTGTGTGGACTATCAGGGTCATACTCAACTATCGAATTCTTGTGAATGTCGGTACGAGTTACTTAAGGAGTTTGTTGCGAATGTTGCATGAAAGGACTTAAGAGATGCTATAGTTTTGCTTTTATTTTTTTGAATTTTTTTTTTTTGGGATTTTGGAATACTTATTTTTTTGGCTTTTTAAGAATTAGAGTCAATTTTTTTATTAAATCGACCTAACTAAAAGTGTACCTAATCCCCAGCAACAGTGCCAAAAACTCAACGGGACTTTAAAAGTGTTTCTAGTGCGTGATTCTATTGAATCAAGTGTAAGCCGATCGCTCAAGTAATAATTCGATAAACGTGTATCAAACACAAGAAATAGGGCAAACAATCGTGATGAAAGATTGGAAAGACGCTTGACCCTAGAATGACTCAGAAAAAGAAAGTAAAAGGTGATGAGTTTGTGACTATACCTATCAACTAATGAAATATTAATTAAATTGAGAACTAACTACGCATGCAAAATGAACTACGTTAAACTTTTATTGATATACAAAATATGTCCCCATCTCAGAGTTTGACCCCTCGGTCAAGTCCAATTAGTTGAAGACCATGAATTTGGGATAAATAAGACATTGTCCTCTTAGCCTCTTATCCTCATAGCCTCAGCCTTATAGATATCACACAGCAGCTCGACCATAACGTAGGCCTCTTAGCCTCTTAGCCACATAGCCTCGGCCTCATAGCTCTCACACAGCAGATCGACCATGACATCGACCACTTACCCTCATAGCCTTAGCTTGGACTTAGCCTCATAGCTCTTATACAGCTGCTCGGCTATGACATCGGCCTCTTAGCCTCATAGCCTCGGCTTGGCCTCAGCCTCATAGCTCTCACACAATAGCTCGTGCATGACATTGGCCTCTTAGCCTCATATCCTCGCTTTGGCCTCAGCCTCATATCTCTCATATAGTATCTTGGCTAGGACATCTGCCTCATAGCCTCGGCCTTGTCCTCAACCTCATAGATCTTATACTATAGCTCAACCATAACATCAACATCTTAGCCTCATAGCCTCGGCTTGGCCTCAACCTCATAGCTCTCATACAGCTACTCGGCCATGACATCAGCCTCTTAACCTCATAGCCTCAGCCTCATAGCTCTCATACAGCAGCTCGGCCATGACATCGTCCTGTTAGCCTCTTTGTCTCTTACCCTCGACTTAGCCTTAGCCTCATAGCTCTCATACAGCAGCTCGGGCAGGGCATCGGCCTCATAGAAACTGGGCGTATTGTATGTGCCAATTGCCTCGGCTTGGCCTCAGCCTCATAGCTCTCTTATGGCATCTTGGCCTGGACCGTACAACCGATAATGATAGCTGGCAGAGCGCGTGGTTTGGGAGACACGTGGAACAGTGAGTCACTACCCCCATGGGGTCATACTGAAGAAAGGGATCGAACTGGCCGACCCCCCATTGGCAATACGAGTATGGTGGATGGCCTAAACCATCCCAAGCCATGTAGATTGAAACCTCGGCTTGGGGACGATTTAAAAGACCCTAGACCCTACATTGGCCGATAGTACAAATGTGCTACATTCATTAATCGGGGCTTATATAAGGTTAGCATCATCCTCGACCTGTCACTCTAGGCCAAGGGTGATATCATCATAGTGTGACACCCCGTCTAATTAAATATCGGGTAGCTACTCCTTTATTCAAATTAATACAAAATGTCAAGTTGGTTCAATTCATAGCATCACTGTCAAAAAATATTTTAACAATTACTAGCCACCTAATATTTAAAAAGTGAGTTGTCAATTTTAACCAAATTAGATTAACATGCAACAAGTTTAATTCATGAAATAATGATGCCACAACCACATCACAGTCAGAATAGAATAATAATGGAATAAAATGAATTCTGGAGGAGTACTCCTCTGAATAATCCGAATACTAAATAAAACCAAATACAAAGTTTGAATCACTAATTAATTATATCCACAACAGGAATAAAACTGAATAAATAAGTTGTCTCTATGAAGTAAGGGGCGACATGCCCTACAGATGAATAAATCTGGTATGGAGTCAAAGCGGAAAGTGGAGGCGTCAACTATCGAGGCCCTGTAACTTCCACAGCATCTACAGTACGTCACTAGAATGGAATTTCTAAGCTTGGTGTCCTTGTGGCTGGCTACCTAAAAGGTTTTTACAAAATAAATTTAAAAGCAAACGGGTCAGAGCCCGATTGTGAAAACAGTTTAAAATATAGCAAGTGTTTAATGTTATTAAACAGTGAATATAAAATACATGATAGTGCGCGCACTCACATGAGTTCCTCACCTCTCAACTAATTGTGCACGCCTAACGTACCCGTACCCGTCCTAGTTATCCCCTTATGTAACTTGTCCAATCCATAATCTAACTTTACTTTACAATTCAAAGTTCAATTCCCTACATCTTAATATAAACTGAGAGTCTTACTTTTATTACTCAGAATTAGTTATAAGAATTACTAAGAATTTTCCATCTTTAACTCTACAAAAATGTTACAATTATTCACACTTACACTTTAATAAACAGTCCATCTCAATTATCAGTATATTAATCTCATCTTAAATATACAATAATGGCACCCCTAGGCTAAGCTACGGTGCACACATACTCTGCTATCAAATCCCAGTACATCACGTACATAAGGACCACGTGTTCCGAATCTCTCAGGAAACGTTTCAATAAGCAACAAACACACATAATGGAAGCGAACATAGTTCACATACCCATGGGTCACGCACATACCTATGCTCCCATGGTCAGCTGACTTATTAACTCACCAATAAGTCATTCTCTGACCTATGTCCTTGAGGTACCAATCTAAATCCCCCCGTAGGGACACAAACATTAGATGGCCCCGATCAAAAGCTGACCTCCTGTGATAGCAAGTATGGTAGGTATGTTATACACATATAAGTCCACATAATAAGCATTCACACATCCTAGATATCTTATAATATTAATAGAGGTATATTTTACATTTCTATATCGTCATTAAATGTTGTGCATTTACAAGTCCCCGAATAATATACAATATAGTTCGTCAACACTTCTCACGTCGCAAATTCAAGTCCTTACAACCTAACCCCTAGAAGTCACCAGGTTCTTTATATAATTCCAAATTTTAATCCTCAAGGTACTCCAATCTCACATTTATACCCACTAATAAACAAGGGACGAATAACACTCAATTAAATAAGTCTACGAAAAGTTTGAAACTAAAATCGAACCGAAAAAGACCATTATGTAATCTCGTTAGAAGTTTCTGAGATCTCGTTCGAACGAGTTCGTTCGAACAAGGTCGTTCGAATGAGTTCGTTCGAACGAAAGGACTCGAACGAACCACCAACTCGTTAGGAGGGCTAGTGGAATCTCGTTAAAAGCTCGTTCGAACCAGGTCGTTCGAACGACCTGGGTTGGTCTTTTAACGAAAATTCTGAGAATGCCCAAAATTCCTCCCAACTTCGTTTTTCCCCATTTTTCTTTCTCTAAATCCATCCTAAGTTCATACCAATTAAGTTTCATTGGTTTTAAACTACTCTAAGTCACCCTAGGTCATTTCTTAACATATTTTTGGGGTCAAATCTTACTAATCAACATGTAATAACCATAAATCCCCAAATCTTGTCCCAGACCTTATGAACATGAACCCAGAATTTACTTGAATACAAAGACTCCTTATTAATCCATTTACAAATTATCAAAAGTTATATTTTGGGTACTGAATTCGTCAATAACCATTCTTCATGCAATCCCTATCCAAAATTATGAGTTCCACAACAATCCTTTTGGGTTTTCATCAAAACTTTCAAGGCATATAAAGTTTCTACACTAAACATGGAGGAAATATTCATTGAAATTAATAACATCAAATCACTTGCCTTAAGTTTGTTCTTCAGATTTGTTGTTGGTGAATATAAGCTGATTTTCTCCTCTTTCTTGTCACAAATCCTTCCAAAATGGTGGTGATGGGTGATGGTTTTGGTTTGGAACCTCTTGTAACTTCTTTTTAACTTCTCTCAAAACCCCCGTAGCCTACTCTCTTGCCTTTGGCTGATAATGGCCTTAGTGGCCTCTCTAATAATATATAATTAAACTCTAAAATTCGTGGGTTTTAATTCCTTAATTTTTAAAATTAACAAAATACCCTTCTGGGTTGCCGGTTTGACCTAAAAATGCCCTAGGGCCCAAACTAAACCTCCGACTAGTGTTTTCTGACTATTTCGACTTAGGAACACATTCGCACACTCAAAATGTCCATTTAGTTGATAAAAATATAATTTACTTTTTTAATCTAATTAAATTCATTCCTGACGCGACTAACACGCGGGTTCCAACTTAATTTCCCAAATTGTCGTATATCTGCCTCGCGACAATTTTAATATTTTCAATTCTCGTATATTACCAAATATTCTCATAAATATTTTATTTTAACATCATAATCAAATACCAATTCACATCTCGCTAGTATTTACCTCCGGATTAATTTCCAATTAATTCTCATTTAATTGAATTAATCTCTTAAATAAAAATCAATAAAATTATGGGGTATTACACATAGCTTGTGGTTTAGGAGACGCGTGGAACAGTGTGCGTAGGATGCAGGTCCTACTTAAAAGAAGTTGTTGCAACCGAATCATTCCCCCACGTGAGGGAATTTTTCATCATCATCCTCTACAAGTGATAGTGACACGTGGCTTCACTAGATTGGCCAGATCATCACACACATGCTCATGGAATGCTTAGGGGGTACACTACACCCCCAAGCATTATAAATACATGTTTTCCTCTACCTTGTAAAAGGGTCCTCAATTACAAACCCTAGATGAATATCTATCAAAATACATAGAAGAGAGAAAGTGAGTGTATTGTATCACAAGGTCATTAGAGCCCTTATTATATTGTGAAGATCACTCACAACACAGTGGACGTAGGCCTAGATTGGCTGAACCACTTACATCATTGTCTTCATTCCTGTTCTACTCACCTACTTCTGTATATATTTATATTGATCCGTCAATCCAAATGTTGTTCTTTTTTTGAGATCTATAACCTCTTATCTAGTGGTGTTGAATTCAGCATCATCAGTTTGGCGTCATCTGTGGGACCCCTCGGCTAAGTTCAATTAGTTGAAGACCATGAATTTGGGATAAACATGACATCGGCCTTTTATCGCCTCATCCTCATATCTCTCACACACAAGCTCGACCATTAACATAGGCCTCTTAGCCTCATAGTCTCGGCTTTGGCCTCAGCCTCATAGCTCTCACACAGAAGCTCGACCATGACATCGACCTCTTAGCCTCTTAGACTTATAGCCTTGGCTTGGCCTCAGCCTCATAGCTCTCATTAAACTGCTCGGCCATGACATCAGCCTCATAGCCTCGGCTTGGCCTCAACCTCATAGTTCTCATACAGCAGCTCAGTCATGACATCGGCCTCTTAGCCTCATATACTCGGGTTGGCCTCAACCTCATAGCTTTAATATAGCAGCTCCGCCAGGACATCTACCACTTAGCCTCTTAGTGTCTTAGCCTCATAGCCTCGGGCTTGGCCTCAGCCTCATATCTCTCATACAACAGCTCGGCCATGACATGAGACTCTTAGCCTAGGCTTAGCCTCAGCCTCATAGCTCTCATACGACAGCTCAGCTTGGATCGTGCAGCCCATAGTGATAACTGGCAAAGCGCATGGTTTGGGAGATGCGTGGAACAGTGTGTTATTACCCCTAGAGGGTTGTACTAAAGATAGGGATCGGCCTGGCCGACCCCACCATTGGCAATACAAGTATATTATATGGACCAAACCAGCCCAAGCCATGAAGATTGAAACCTCGGTTTAGGGATAGTTCAAAAGACCCTATGACCCTATGTAGGCCGACAGTACAAATGTGCTACATTCAGCAATCGGGGCTTCCATAAGGTTAGCATCAGCCTCGACCTATCACTATAAGCCGAGGGTGACATCATCACGGTGTGTGGTTTGGGAGATGTATGGAACAGTGCGCGTGGGACGCAGGTCCTACTTGGATGAAACCGTTGCAACCGGATCATTCCCCCACGTGAGGGAATATTTGATCATCATCCTTTACATGTGACAGTGAAAGGTGGCTTCACTAGATTGGCTAGATCGTCACACACATGCTCATGGCATGCTTGGGGGGTGCATTACACCCCCAAGCACTATAAATACATGTCTTACTCTACCTTGTAAAAGGGTCCTCAATTATAAACCCTTGATGAAGCTCTATCAAAATACACAGTAGAGAGAAAGTGAGTGTATTGTATCACAAGGCCATTAGAGCCCTTATTATGTAGTGAAGATCACTCACAGCATAGTGGACGTAGGTTTAGATAGGCTGAAACACTTACATCATTATCTCCATTCCTCTTCTACTCAGCTCCTTCTATATATATTTATATTGATCCATCAATCCAAATCTTGTTCTTTATTTGAGACATATTACCTCTTATCTAGTGGTGTTGATTTCAGCATCATTAGTTTGGCATCGTCTATGGGAACGAGAAGTTATATCTTCCTTTATACAGCTTGACCTCATCGGAAACTCTGGTGGTGAACCCGTTCTCCCTCTTCATGTGGAGATGTTTCACCATTGAAAGAGATTTATTAAGGTTCTCCAGCTCATCAGTCTTTTGATCATTCATCTCTTCACAGCTCAGACACATGGTATCGGAGTTACCACCTCCTCCACCACCAGCTAGTGGAGTAGGACCTAGTTCCAGCAATGCCTCCTTAAAGTATTTGGCAATAAGCTAATAGGTTATGCAAGAGCAATTTGTAGCTCTTAGCAAAAACATACTGAGACCATCGGGAGTCTCATCGGAGATGATTACTCCGATAGCTGCACAAGAATAACATGAGGCCAGAGGACCACCCTAGGCACCATGCAAAGACTGGCCACATCCATAATGGCGGAGAGATATTGCTAACCCTCGCGCGATTATGCCTTGGGAGGCAAGGAAACCCTTACCCGGAGGATAGGTATGATGACGTGGAAGTGGAAGAGGCTCCAATAGATTGCTTAGAGCCATATGAGGTCTCTAAAAATACTGTACAACCTATCCAGTTGAGCTAAGGAAGGTGTAGGAGGCAGAATCCTAATGATCACCCCAGAGGCTTGGCCTTTGACCGTCTAAGCAGAGGGTCGGCCCTTAAGAGGCTAGGACCCATCTATGACTTGAGGGAAAATTATCTAAATCGAGAAGTCACGCAAGGTCCAAAAGAGAAGAGGAAGATGGCCGATCCCACAATGAACGACCCCCTTATGGATGATATGATGATCATGGAGAAGTAAATAGGTGACGAAGGTCGGCTGCAGCTGAGCCTTAAGTTCATCCTATAGAAGCGACAGGGGATAACATCGTTCTGTCCAACCCTGTGAGGTCGTGGAATGATTCGATTCTGAGGCTGGAGAATATAATTGGGATATCCTAAAAATTCAAGAGCCTCTTCAGAGAGGATACTCTGAGGGCTCACCCTTTATGGCGAAGATAGTTAACTTCTTGATGCCAGCCAAGTTCAAGCCACCTGTGGTTACCCCAAGGTATGACGAGAGTACTAACCCAGTCCACTATATCGAGATGTACCAGTCTGCTATAGACGTATACTCTATCTCAGATGAGATGAGATGCAGAGCCTTCTCGATCACTTTGACTGGGGCTGCGCATGTTTGGTATACCTCTCTTCCGAAGCATTCTATTGAAAGCTTTAAGCTGCTAGCAGAGCGGTTCATTCATAACTTCTGCTTTGGAGTAAGATCACATAAAAATAATGCCCAGTTGCTCTATGTTGAGCAAGGGAAAAATGAGAGTCTCAGGGACTACATATCCAGGTTTAATAAGGAGAAATTGGAGGTCGAATATTATGAAGAGAGTATAGCCATAACGGCCCTCATTGGGGAACTCCAAAAGGGAAATCTATTGTGGAAGCTTATAGAGGACCCCCCGAAGTCGATGGCTGAGATACTGGCAATAGCAGGAAAGGTTATGAATGCCGAAGAGGCGATGGCTACCAAATATGAGGATATGAAAGGAGGTCCCGATGGAGGAAAATACCAGAAAAATAATAAGGATAGAAGAAGAGGTCGGCTGATGACAAGTTTGCTGACTACACTCCACTCACAGTAAGTCATATTGAGAGTTTAAATGAGATTAAAGAAGACAGAGACTTTAAATGGCCTGAGAAGATGAGAGCTCCTCCGCATAAGAGGGACCAGAGTAAATGGTGTGAGTTTCATGAAAACCACGATCATACGACTGACAAATGCATTTCCCTTAAAGATGAAATCGAAAAGATGCTCAAATAAGGGAAGCTTCGTAATTACATTGACTAAGGTGATTTTAAGGAGAACGATGAAAGAGACAAGGTGGCCCAAGAGATGAGAGGTCGAGACGAAAGGTCGAAAAAGAAGATGAACCATCTGATGATGATGAAGCTGACCCCGATCTCCAACCCTAGGATGCTTATCCAAAGGGTCGACTGCATTAAAATTTTGGTTGAAGCCGACCAATAACTCTTCATTCACGAAGCTGACCATCAACTGTCTTAGTTGTACCAGTGTTATCTCCATCAACTGAGTTTTAATATATTCACTACCTCATATATATTGGATATCTATCTTATAACAAAAGGTCAATGAAAATTTTCCAATTTTCTCTCTCATATTCTTCCCATAAGAAGTGTTCAGTTGCATATTTTAACTCGTCTTAAACTATAAAACACCATCAGAGTTAAAATCATTAACTTGGTGGCCTCATATTTGAAACATCATTAACTTGGTGACATGGGAGTTAACATCATTAACTTGGTGGCCTCATATAACTTGGTGACATGAGAGTTAACATCATTAACTTGGTGGCCTCATATCTTGAAACATCATTAACTTGGTGACATGAGAGTTAACATCAACTTGGTGTCCTTATATCTTGAAACATCATTAACTTGGAGACATGAGAGTTAACATCATTAACTTGGTGGCCTCATATTTGAAACATCATTAACTTGGTGACATGATATCTTGAAACATCATTAACTTGGTGACATGTGATTTAACATCATTAACTTGGTGGCCTTATATCTTGAAACATCATTAACTTGGTGATATGAGAGTTAACAAAATTAACTTGGTGGACTCATACTTGAAACATCATTAACTTGGTGACCTGAGACTTAACATCATTAACTTGGTGGCCTCATATCTTGAAACATCATTAACTTGGTGGCCTCATATCTGAAACACCATTAACTTGGTGATCTCATACTTAAAATGAGAAGATACTACAATCACTAGACAAAATCAAGGACACTCATAACAATAAAAATGAATTACAATAAGAGGGGTATTGGTCACAATCAACGGTCCTATAAAAATGGTTCATCAGATAGCACTCGGCCAAGACCGACCTTAAGAATCATCAGACAGAGGTATTATGACTTGGCATCGGGGCGGCACAGGGGGCATCGACATCGGATTTACCATGTAGTGATGACATCAATGGCCTCAGGTCTCCTCAGCCTCGTCAATAACAGCTCCAGTAATCGTCCTACCAGAGGATTGGCTCATCATCTCAGTCTCATCTCATAATAAACCCCATCGGCCAAGGATGACCAACAACACCATCAGTTTGTGCAAGCAATGATTCGGCCAAATAATCTCCCTCACAGAGCCTCTTCCTCGTCCTTGTAAACATCCTCAAAAGGTCTCCTCCTCATCTCAAATTACAACTATAAATTTCAGCATCAGAGGACTTATGACTCAAGTACCCTCAGCCTCACCCACTACCTCAAGGATGAATGTCGACTAAAGCTAGCTCAACACGGCAATCACAATCAGAGGCTCTTACACATCTCTAGAAGCTGTCCTATAAGAGGACTGACTCTTCTCGGTGCAAAGACACTTTATCCCTAAGCCTTCCAGCCACATTGAAGACTAAGGGCTAGGATGTGATTGATATTCTAAATATGTCCCCATCTCAGAGTTGGACCCCTCGACCAAGTTCAATTGGTTGAAGACCATGAATTTGGGATAAACATGACATTGGACTCTTAGCCTCTTAGCCGCATATCTTGGGCCTTGGCCTTAGCCTCATAGCTCTTACACAACAGCTCGACTATGACATAGGCCTCTTAGCCTCTTAACCTCATAGCCTCGGCCTTAACCTCAGCCTCATAGCTCCCACAGAGTATCTTGACCATGACATCGACCTCTTAGCATCTTAGCCTCATAGCCTCGGCTTGGACTCAGCCTTATAGCTCTCATATAACTGCTCGGCCATGATATCGGCCTCTTTGCCTCATATCCTCGGCATTGCCTCAGCCTCATAGTTCTCAAACAGCAACTCGGCCATGACATCTGCCTCTTAGCCTCATATCCTCGGCTTGGCGTCAACCTTATAGCTCTCATATAGCAGCTCGGCTAGGACATTGGCATCTTAGCCTCATAGCCTTAGCCTCAGCCTCATAGCTCTCATACAGTAGCTCGACTATGACATCGGCCTCTTAGCCTCAGAGCCTCGGCTTGGCCTCAGCCTCATAGCTCTCATACGGCAGCTCTTCCTAGACCGTGCAGACGATAGTGATAGCTGGCAAAGCGCGTGGTTTGGGAGATGCGTGGAACAGTGCATCACTACCCCCAAGGGTTCATACAGAAGATAGGGCTCGGCCTGGCCGACCCTGCCATTCTCAATACAAGTATGCTGGATGCCCCAAACCAGCCCAAGCCATGCAGATTGAAACCTCAGCTTGGGGACAGTTCAAAAGACCCTACGACCCTATGTAGGCCGACAATACTAATGTACTACGTTCAGCAATCGGGGATTCTATAAGGTTATCATCAACCTCGACCTGTCACTATAGGCCGAGGGTGACATCATCATAGTGCATGGTTTGGGAGACGCGTGGAACAGTGCGCAAGGGATGCAGGTCCCACTTGGATAAAACCTTTGCAACCGGATCATTCCCCCACGTGAGGGAATGTTTGATCATATCCTCTACATGTGACAATGACAGGTGGCTTCACTATATTGGCTAGATCGTCACACACATGCTCATGGCATGCTTGGGGGTACATTACACCCCCAAGCACTATAAATATATGTCTTCCTCTACCTTGTAAAAGGGTCCTCAATTACAAACCCTAGATGAAGCTCTATCAAAATAAACAGTAGAGAGAAAGTGAGTGTATTGTATCACAAGGCCATTAAAGCCCTTATTATATAGTGAAGATCACTCACAGCACAGTGGATGTAATCCTAGATAGGCTGAACCACATGCATCATTGTATTCATTCCTCTTCTAATCACCTCCTTCTACATATATTTATATTGATCCATTAATCCCAATGTTTTTCTTTGTTTGATCTCTATTACCTCTTATCTATTGGTGTTGATTTCAGCATAATCATTTATTATATGAGAGAAAATGGAGTTAGGGTACACTCCCTCGAACTGTCGGTGTTCATATAGAACATAAAAGCTTCCAGATTGATAATTCTTCATTCAAATATATATCAAATACTCTCTAAGAATTTGGCATATGAGGAATAAATGTCATAAAATATCAAATCAAAAATTGTATTGGACGAGGATGAGAAGTTATCAAAATGCCAATTGCACCCTTAAACATTTTGGTTACCTAGAGCAAATGGAATTAATAGGCCAACAATCTTTATCATGATAAAGTTCAAACCTTTGAATGAGATATTACTTTTTATTCAGTTTTAAATCCATATGTGTTACCTAGGTTGGGTTCATGTACCCAAACCTGCAAAAAAACTTAGCCGGATTGGAAATTTTAAAATTACACATGAATTCTACGTTGCTTGAAATCATTCCTACATGAAAAATTTAACCAAACATGTAAAAGATAATTCTAACGATGAACCAATGATTCACAAACCAAAATATGAGAGAAATTGAATGCAATAAAGGAACTATACTTGTATTTAAGAAAAACCTCGAATTTAATGCCAAAAGATGAATAATTGTTGAATAAGATGAATCATCAAGTTCTTACCTTCATGAATCTCTTAAAACTATGTAACAACTCTTTTCAAATGTCTAGTGATACAATAAGATATAACCCTCACGTTTTATTTAGTGTTTGAACCATGCACAACTCTAATTTTTATAATAAAGAATAGAAAATCCATCGTGCCAAACCGGTCCGATTTTGTCTTCTTGAATGTGAAAAATCACTCCATTTCATACAGAATGACGGATCAGTTCAGAATCTGTTTCACCAGTTCGGTTCCCACATTCCACTGATGGGGGCCGGTTCGATTCAATGTCCATCGGTTCAGTTCACTGGAATTTTTCTTTCTTTTCTCTTTCTTAATTTTTTTCTCAACTTTGAAGCTTCATAACTTTTCAACCGAGACTCAGACTTGGATACTGTTTCTTCCTACGTGCTTGTGGACTCGAGGTATTCAACTTTTCTTGGATTTAGTGTCCGAATCCCTAGTGTAAAATTACTTTTTTTCCCTTGACTTTTCTTCTTTTATTTCTTTTTTGATTTTGAGTTTTCTCTTTTCTTCACTTGTATAAAATACTTGCAAAATGTAAGAGAAATACAAAAAACTCGATATAATATATAAAATAGATCAGTAGCAATGATATGTGATAAATCAACTTAATTTATATCGTACAAGATGATAAAATCCTCTAAATTACAATGATAAATATGAAGAATTTATGCCTAATCAATATCTTCTCATGAAAAGAAAGCCATGGTAATATTTAATTTCAAAAGAAAATTGAGAGGTTAAAGTTCACCTGCACGAAAACTGTATTTACTAGTGCGCAGCGTATAGAGGGGACTCCTATTTACTCGTATGGGATTAGGAAAATTTATTAGTCTAATTACCTTATAAATCATAGAGTTGATGTTACGCAACCATACATGTTCCATTGTATACTATTTTTCTTGTTAGAATGATGGGATGGGGAAATAGGGATTATATTTCGCATTCATAATCTTGATCGTGCATTGTCGTTAGCGACACTATCAGAAAGGGAAGAATAAATATTCATCCATTGTGGATAGAATTTCGTAAACAGGGAATTCACCCGGATTGCAATGTGTAACAATATATACACATTAAATGTGTACCAAAATTGAAGAACAAAAGATTTCGAGTTCGTGTTGTGGACATTTATAAGGCAGTCATAGATACTCTTCCACCCTGTTGTCGAGTTAATCCTTTCACCAATTTTTAAAAAATAATTCCACGTGGATGAAAATTAGACACATCGAGCGGGTGTTAAAAGGTAATATCCACATATATGTATTTATGTATATATAAATATTAAACGTGATCCTTATAAATTCTTTGGTAAATTTGTTTTTTATTTATTTGTAGGAAATACCGAGGAGGAATAGAGATACTCAACCAAAGAAAGACACTCCTACTCCATCTCAATTCTCTCATAATCCACTATATCAATTCTCGACACCAACCGAATCTCAATACTCTACTCAGTCATAGGTTAATTATACTCCATCTACATAGTCTCTAAGTCATCAAAATTTACAAATGTTATCTATTTATCCCAAACATAAGACAAAAAGAAAATCGGGTTCACTATTAGCAAGAATCCTATCGATGACAAAAATACCGTCAAATTTTTTAAATCCCGCTATTTGAATCTCGAAAAGATTATTGGGGGAATTGGGGAAGCACATAACTAGAATAGTGTTGATCATTCCATAAAGTATGACCTATGGGATCATGTTTTTAAACAATCTATATTCTAAACGGGTTCGGAGATAATAGTTATTTCCCAAAAAGGTGAGAAATTTAAAACCTATGGGAAAAAACTCCAAAATCATTACTTCCCCGTGGGGACATAAAGTTGTGAAATATTAGTGTGTACAGATAAAATCCCACACAATATTAAACTACTCATGAGCCAATGTAACAACTTCCTAGAGAGAGGCCAGGGGGAAACTTAAATAGAGAGAAAACGTGGAAAAAAGTTGATGTCCACAATATTGGGTCAAAATCATATAATGATTTAAAACATGAATGGGTGGAGAGGACCAAGGGTCCTCCAAAAGAAGGGACGCATCCTAATCGGGTCAACATATACTAGGATTCCCGACAAGATAAAAACACCAAAAAATTCTTAGACAAATTATCTCATACTCTGGTTGGTTTGAATTTAATGATATATACACGCTATAATAATGTAATTTTGAAATTATTGTCAAAAATATATTATTATATTACAAAAGACGATAGATGTCATGAGGATCAGTCAGTCGGAGTGCAGCTAGCATGGCATTGAGTCATATTCCCTATCAAAGGTACTTGGTAAGGATAAAAAGGTGAGGAAAAGAGGAGTGAGACACAAGATCCTGAGGGAAAAATTTCTCCACATTACATTTGGTATGAAAGAGATCAGTTCGGTCAAAAGTCATATGTCTATTCAGAAGGCAGAAATAGGGAATGTGAAAGATCAAGTGTTAGGTCTTAAGATGGACATGAAATCGGTTAACAAAACCTTGGGACAACTAGTGTAGGGTGGCAATGGGGCGGGGAGGGGTGGGGTCAGGGGAGCACCTGTTGTGACTCCCAAGTATGATGGGAAGACTGACCCTGTCCTTCATATAGAACAATATCAAGCTGCTGCCGACATCTATGCTATCCCAGACGAGATGAGGTGCAGGGCATTCTCGGGAACTCTTACCGGATCTGCTCAGATATGGTATAATAATCTTCCTCGGGGTAAGATTTCAACTTTTCTTCAACTGGCCGAGTTATTCATTGGGAATTTTTGTTTTGGAGCAAAGCCAGTTAAGCGAGTAGCACATTTGTTAAGTGTTAGACAAAAGGCTGGTGAGAGTATCAGAGATTATATAACTCGTTTTAATAACGAGAAAATCGAAGTCATTGATTATGAGGAAAAGACAGCTATTACTGCTTTGATGAGTGGACTACTGCCGAACAAGTTGTACTACACTTTGGCCAAAGATCCACCTCGAACCATGTCGGACCTGATGGGAAAAGCGTCCAAGATTATGAATGTCGAGGAGGCTATGGCAGCGAAAAAGAACATGGACGCCAAAGAAACCAAGGTGGAAGGTGATAAAGCTAAGAAGAAAGAACATAATAACAATGGCGGTGACAAACAATCCAAAAATAGGTCGGTATGGGACGTAATGAAGAAATTCGATAATTATACTCCTTTGAGGACGGACATCAACCACGTCCTGGAAGAAATTAAGAACAGCGAGGAGTTAAACTGGCCAAAGAAAATAAAGGCAGACCCTGACACGAGGAATAGGGAAAAATATTGCGAGTTCCACAAGGATCATGGCCATATGACTAAAAATTGCATAGCTCTTCAAAATGAGATTGAAACACTCATCCGACGAGGAAAGCTAGAAAAGTATGTTGATCGGGGAGGCGAAAGAAGAAACAACGACCGAACTAGAGAGAGATCTAGATCTCCTCGTCGAGCAGAGGAGAACAAGAAGAGAAACCATGAAGTTGATCCGAAGGATGACCCCGATCTTCCCAAGAAACCAAGGCAGCCAGAACGAGAGGTATTTTCAATACGTTTTGGGTCATTTGATTGTAATGTTATTACAGGAGGATATGCAGGAGGAGGACACCTTACTGCAGGAAGAAAATCTTACCTCGGGGAGGCTCAAGCTTGCTCGTACATTCAGTGAATAAATCTAGCTGAGGAAGATCGCCCGAGAAAGGTGAACAAGGAGAAGTTGGTCATCGGTTTTTCAAAAAATGACCTTGCAGGTGTGTTATATCCTCACGATGACCCATTGGTGATCAAGATGAGAATGAAGGAGGTAATGATTTCAAGAGTGCTGGTCGACAATGGTAGCTCGGCAGACATAATGTTCTACTCGTGTTTCGATAGTTTAAACCTAAAGCTATCTCAACTGGAGCCTTACCACAGACCCCTTATCGGTTTTACTGGAGAGAAAGTATTTCCACTTGGGACGATCAAGTTGGATATATTCATTGGTACGTGGCCTGCTTGTCGGACAGAAGGAATATGTTTCTTCATGATGGACAAGAATGTCCAATCATCGTATAATATCATCATGGGAAGAGTAGGATTGAAGAAATTCGAGGCTGTGCATCTATAGTGCATCAGTACCTAAAATTTCCAACAAACTTTGGAGTAGGAGTTGTGAAAGGTGATCAAAAAGTAGCTCGGGAATTCTATTATTCATTCACCGAGCAAGAAGAACTGGAAGAATCAAAGAAAAAGGCCACTACCTATCAAGTGGATGAAGGTGCAGAAATTAAAACATTGGATCCTCGAGATGAGTCGCAACTCGTGAAGGGACAAGTTATGGAAGCTACAGAAAACATCATTATGGACGACGAACACCCTGAGCGAACTACTCAAACAGGTTCATCGTTGGAAGACTTATTAAAACAAGAATTAATAACTTTCCTTAGAAGCAGAAGACAAACTTTTGCGTGGAGTCATGAAGATATGCCCGGGATAGACCCAAATTTCTTATGTCATGAGGTCAATGTGAATAAGGAGATCAAGCCTGTGAAGCAGAGAAGAAGAGTATTCAGTCCCGAGAAGAATCAAGCTATACAGGAGGAAGTCGAGAAGCTACAGAAAGCTTGTTTCATTGAAGATGTAAAATATCCAGATTGGTTAGCTAATGTGGTGATGGTAAAGAAGAAGAACAATAAGTGGAGGATGTGTGTAGACTTCACCGACCTCAACAAAGCATGCCCAAAGGATCACTTTCCATTGCCCCAAATTGATCAACTAGTAGATGCTACCTCGGGACACAAGTTACTGATCTTCATGGATGCTTATTCTGCTTACAATCAGATTAAAATGAAACCTGAAGACAGGGAGAGTACTTCTTTTATTACCCCTAGGGGAACTTATTGTTATAATGTTATGCCTTTTGGTTTGAAAAATGCAGGTGCGACATATCAGAGGCGGATGAACAAGGTCTTTGTTGAACAAATCAGTGACAATATGGAAGTCTATGTTGACGATATGCTGACAAAAAGCAAGAAAGTTACCGATCATCTAGTTGACTTAAGTCAGACTTTTGATCAACTAGATAAATATCAAATGAAGTTGAACCCGACTGTTGATGTAAAAAACTAGATCGCTCTAATTATTCAATCACAGATAAATAAATAAGACAAAGATTTTTAAAGTGGTTCGGCTAGGAATAAAGCCTACGTCCACTGTTATGTTATTGCTGAGTGTTTGTGGAATTCTTGATTACAAGTTCTCTCAAGAAATTCCGGTCCCCTTGAATGGGATTGATACAAGGTATTTATAGCCTCAAGGCTGTTGATGAAAGGTCTACTACATTAAATGATATACATATGAATGGGTAATATATTTAATGCGGCGTGTGCGTCAAGAATCTAATGAATAGTTGAACAGTTGTCCGTCTGATAATTGATGATACGGCCGAGGTGCAGTTCGGACCGCCTTAGTTGCTCGTCGATCAAAAGTTCCTCGGAGTACTTAGAGTATCTCGGGATGAAAGAGTTCCTCGGATGGAGTTCCTCGGCATGATAGAGCTCCTCGGTGTATTCTCGTTGCTCGGTACCAACCATGGTTGTTCAGTAAATGATCTTCCTCGCTGTTATTGTGCCACGTAGATCGACACGTGTCTTCATACTATTCGTCCACGTCAGCATATTAATTTTGGTATCAACAGAAGCCCCCAATGTTTCATATTTTGAACTTTGAAGAGTATGGAACATTCTTTCTTGGTATGTGGCAATATTAAATGTACTTCCCGGGTTTTAGGAACATTGTATTCAAATTTTCCTTCTTATTTCGCAGTTTCCGCCTTTTTGATAAGCGCTTTGATATTCGTGCAAATTTTGTCCTTTTAGCCGCCGGAAGTTTAATAATTTCTTTTTGGTAATCATTTCTTTCGCCGCTTCCCAATGTAAAGTATTTAAACTTCTTTGGTAACCATACCGTTGTCTACGTTTTTCATTCTCTGCATTCAAGCTTTCTCTTCTCTTCTTCTCTTGTGCGTTCATCTTTGTTTCCGTTCGCTGTCAACACATCTCTTTTCTTTCTGTAAGCTCTTCTTCCTTTCTTCTGCATCTCTTTTATTCAATATGGTTTATATTGTTGAATCTGCTGAGAAATTTCGTTCTGACTTTTCCATTCCTTCTTGGGTAACTCTAGAGGTTCTTTCTGAGCCTTTAGATTACTTTCGATTGGCTGAGGGACATTGGTTCCCCAGTCTTTTCATTGCTGAATGTGGTTTTTCTTTTCCCCCAAATCCATTATGTCTTGAGTTTTGTCAATATTTTGACCTTGTTCCTGCAAAAATAGCCCCCAATTCATGGAGAATAATTAACGGGGTGCATAAGTTAAATCTAACTCATGGGACTCGTATAGGGATCCCAGAAATAATGTACTGCTATAAATGGGCCACTTTAGATAATATTTATTATTTAAAAACTAGGTTTTTAAATAGAGCCCTTGTAGTTAACCTCCCTGATTCAAATAGAGATTATTTTGAGCATGGGTTGGTCATAAAAAATTGGCAACACGCGCCTTTATCTGGGAATGAAGTATACAACGGTCCCAGATGCCCCCCATACGGCAATGGGATAGGTTTATTTTTCATTTTTATTTTACTTATGAAATTGCGTATTCATCATGTTTGACAAAATGTGTGACTGAGATTTATGTATTTATTTGCAGTTGATAGTAAAAGAAAAACTCCAAAAGAGTCGGAAGTGAATATCAAGCATTTAAAACTTATCTGGAATTTGCATAAGACGATTGCAGACGAGCACATTAGATCTGCATCATATTTGCTGCAGTATAAGAGCTACACAACCTCTTATACTGCTCGCCCTGTTGAACCAGCCTCAACACCAGAAAGTTCATCTTCAGATTCTCATATTCCCCTATCTCATAGAATGGGCAAGAAAAGAGCTCCTCCTGCTCTATTTGGTGACACTTCCTCTGCTGTTGGAGCCCAGAAAGGCAAAATTGATGTCCCAGAGGGGACTAAAAAAGTAGATACTGGTTCCTTCAAAATTGCCGAGAAGCCCCCAGTGGCCCCGAGCAAGAAAAATGCTCCTGCTGATGTAATTGCCATCTCTCCGACCAAGACTTCTTCCTTGGTTGATGCTGCTGACCGTCCTTTGAAGAGATTGAGGAAATCATCCTCGGTTAATCTTGCTGGAACTGCGTCTTCTCTACCCGCTGGTGGTAGTAGTATTTCAAAAATCATTCTTCCGAGCTCTTCAACGAGCTCAGTTATACCCGAGGTTCTCGGGGTTGATGAAAAGATTCCTAGGGATACACTGACATCCCTTGCTGCTCGCCATCTTTCTTCAGTAAATTTCTCATACCTTTAGTCTTTCTTTTCTTTTTCCTGAAATCTTGTATTTGTGTTAACTCTATTGTTTTTCTTACCTTTCAGCTGGTTAACTGTTTCAATACCATTGTGAAGAAAGATCAAGCTATTAAAGCTTCCACTTCCTCGTCCGATGTTGACGATGCTTTGTTGGGTTTAACCCAATCTGTCAAGGAATCTCACCAACAGTACATCGAGGAGAAAACTGTTTGGGAGACAAAATTGGCTGTGGCTGAGGCTGATAAGATGAAGATGGCCGAAACCTCCAAGAATTTGGAGGAGAAAATTAAAGATCTGGAAGTTAAACATCAGGAATCTGATGATAAATTGAAGAAGGCAGAAGAAGAAATATCTACTTTGCGAGATATTAAAGTTAAGAAAGAGGAACTGGAGGTGAAGCTTTCCTCGGAGAAATCGAGGAGAAAAGTTGCTATCAAGAAACATTTCAGTGTTGGTTGGGAGAAAGGATGGGAGAGAGGGATAGCTGCAATGACGTCCCAAGTCCAATATGGGGAGTTGAAATACTTCTATGATGGTTGGGTAGCTGCTCTGCAAGAGCTAAAAGTCCAAGATAATTCTGAGCTATTCCAAAGGCATCTCCCTGGTCCTCCTCCACCAATTGAGGAAGAAGAAGAAGATGAACCTGCATCAGATGAATCTTCCATAGCTGTGGATGTCCCAATCTCTGCTTCTCAACCCTCTATCATTGAGGACATTTCTTCTATGCCTCCTCCTGCTGAGAGGATTTCTGCCGACCAAGCTGTTGTTATCACCGAGCAACCGAGCTCCTCGTCCCAGCCTCCCGAGAAAGTCTTGGGAGACAAGGAAAAGGTGTGAAGTTGTTCGGTATCATTCTTATCTTTTATTATTTGTAATCGAACACTGTAATCCTTTTATGATCTAATAAAATACTTCTTTACTCATCGTCGTTATTGATGATTCTTTGTTGATTGTTGTCTTTTTCTTGTCTTTAGTTTGTTGCTAGAATGGAACTAATCTCTTCTCATGATACCGAGCTGATGCAGCAATGTCACCAATACTATAGGGCTGGTCATACGGACCTTAGTTCTTCTGAAATTGCTGACATTCTTGGTCATGATGCTTCAGAGCAGGCAACTGAGGCTTATCGGTATTTGAAAAGTTTACTCGACCGAGCTGTAGCTAACAATATCGCTTATTATGAATTGATTGAAGAGTTGCATTGTTCTTTAAAGGATCTTCAAAATCAACATAACGAATCAATGGCTTTGTTGCATGAAGATTATGAAAATAGATACCAGCAGCTTTCTTCAGAAACAGGCCACAAGAAAATCATTGCTGGGTATGACATCAGGGAGAGGACTTTAAAAGGTGAAATTGAAGCCTGCAGACAAATCGCTGAGATCCTGGAGCAAGAAAATAACAATTTGCAGAAAAAATTAGTTCAGTATGAATCTGCTGCTTCATCCTCTACTGCATTAATACCAGTCACTGATGAAGGGTTCTCATTCTTAGAAGTCGAAAACGCCAAACTGAGGCAGGAGCTGGAGGATTTAAGAAGATCTTCCATTTCTGGAACTGCTCGGGGACGAGGAAGGAGTTCTCGGGGGCGAGGAAGAATCATCGAGGAGCAAAATTCTCCAATTGCTTCTCGGAGCCGATCAAGAGTTCTTAGCCGTAATGTTGAAGAATCTCGTACCCAATCTACTCTGGAAACTCAAGCATTCCAACTGAATGTTAAGGATCGTGCTCTATCTGATTTGTCTAAGAAAAATTTATCTTTAGAGGATCAATTGACTGCGATGAAATCTGATCTGAATAATAAAGATGCTCTTATCAAGAACTTTCTCGAGCAAGTAGATAGATTAACTTTCCAATTCCATAAACAACCTCGGGAGTTCTGGAATGCGGGTTATAATGAAGCTCTTTACCATTTGGATGATCGCCTTGAAAATGCTAACAACGAAGGTTATAAGCAGGGATGGTTGAACGCCCTGGGTGTATTAAAATTGGAACAAGGTCATTATTTATGGGATTATCATGCTCCTGGATTGCTAGACTTGCCTGTTCCTCCCTATAAATTGGATATGGCATGGATTCCTGCTCGCTCCATTCCTCGGAGTTTAATCTCTAAATATCTTGGTGATTATAACCTTCATTCTCAAGTTGAAGTATCTCGTCCTGAGCACCTGTTGGATACTCCTACAATAATGAATGTCAGAATGCTGAAGGACATGAACTTTATTAACTCTCCTCTGTGTCTAGAGGATCCTCCTGCTGGCGATGAACCTGTCTCAAAGGACAAAGGAAAGAAACCAATAGAGTAGGAATCTTTAATGTAATAGTTAGCACATTCATGTAACATGTAATACATTTTTATCTTAATGAAAGAGTTTCATTTTCTGTTTTGCCAATAGCTATTTTTCTGTTTGCAAATTATATGGTTCATCAACCAAATTAGAATTTATAATAAGCATAATTGTTAAAAATTGTTTCCAACCAACCAAGGTGGATAAATAATGTTTGTCGACCAACCATAGTTGATGGGTTTCTATCCCTGACCAACCATACTTGGTTCAATTTTCAAATATAAACATGTGTCCGACCAACTAAGGTCAATACTTTTATCCTCGTCGACCAACCATACTTGGTACAGTTTTCAATATTTTGTTCTTTAAAGAACTTTTTGTAATAATGTTACCTCCCGACAAACATAAGTTGTAATGCGAGAGTATATAAAGTCTTACCAACCGTAGTTGATCATGCTGGTCTACACCTCCTAATCAAAGGAGTAGTAGGGTTCTTTCGAACTTTTTGGCTCCTTGGAGCATATCCTCCTAACCAAAGGAGGTTGGCTACTTATAGCACTTTTGCTCCGTAGAGCGCTCCGGAGAGCTTATCCTCCTAACCAAAGGAGGTTGGCTACTTATAGCACTTTTGCTCCGTAGAGCGCTCCGGAGAGCTTATCCTCCTAACCAAAGGAGGTTGGCTACTTATAGCACTTTTGCTCCGTAGAGCGCTCCGGAGAGCTTATCCTCCTAACCAAAGGAGGTTGGCTACTTATAGCACTTTTGCTCCGTAGAGCGCTCCGGAGAGCTTGACTCCGTAGAGCATGACTCCGTAGAGCATGACTCCATAGAGCAGTCTTCTTCTTTGACTCCGTAGAGCATGTCTTCTTCTTATCAAGTAATGTAGTGTTCAACACTAGTATTCCCCGAAAAACTTTCAACAGAAAGAAAATGGTGAACCATCCTCGTTTTATTCATAATGAAGGAAATGCTTTACATTTTACATTACTGATAATACTTTCGCAGGTGTTCAGCATTCCATGCATTCTGAAATTCTTCTCCTTCTAGAGTTGCTATTCTGTAGGTTCCAGGTCGAACAACCTCTGTAACTCGGTAAGGTCCATGCCAATTTGCTTCCAGTTTATTCTGTTTCTGAATGACTTTCTTCAGCACATAATCACCTTCCTTCAAATCGCATTTCTTCACCCTTTTGTTGTAGAACAGAGCTGTTCGTTGTTGATAAGCAGCATTCCTAATGGCTGCCTCTTCTCTTACTTCTTCGAGCATGTCCAAATCCATTCTTCTCATCAAATCACTGATCGGAGAGTTGAAATTCAGCACTCTATGCGTTGGGAGACCCAACTCGGCCGGTATCACAGCCTCACTTCCAAATGCTAGCATATATGGTGATTCTCCAGTTGCTGCTCGGGGAGTTGTTCGGTAGGCCCATAATACTGATTGGAGCTCATTAATCCAATTTGCTTTAGCTTCACTTAGCCTCTTTTTCAACCCATTCAGTAATGTTCTGTTCGTCACTTCAGTCTGTCCATTGCTTTGGGGATGTCCTGGTGCTGAATGAAACTTCAAGACGTTCGACTGATGACAAAAGGCAGCAAATTCTTCATTATCAAATTGTGTTCCATGATCTGTGATGAAAGCATGAGGGAGACCATATCGACAAATGATATTCTTCCATATAAACTGGTATACCTTCTCGTACGTCATATTGATAAGAGGCTCAGCTTCCACCCACTTAGTAAAATAGTCCACTGCAACTACGAGATACTTGAATCTTCCTCGGGTGATCGGCAGTGGTCCAACCAAATCAATTCCCCACATGGCAAATGGCCAAGGGGAAGTTATTGGTGTGAGCAATGCTTGTGGAGTTCGTCGGATGGAGGAAAAACGTTGGCATTTGTCACATTTCTTGGCATAGGCTATACAATCAGCCCTCATTGTCGGCCAGTAATATCCCTGTGTCATCACTCTTTGTAAAAGTGTTCGACCTGCTACATGAGCTCCACAAGATCCTTCATGGATTTCTTCAATCAATTCTTTCACCTCAGTGGGATGTACACATCTCTGCAAACCTGCCATAATTCCTCGTCTATACAAAATACCATTAGTTAATACATACCGGGCAGCTTTATACTTCAGTTTCTTGGCAGCGAGTTTGTCCTCTGGCAATTCGCCCTCTTCAACATATTTCCTGATTGGATCCATCCAAGATGGTCCTAAATCAAGAGTAATCACATTCGTTGTCAGATCTTCATCTATGCTCCGACCTTCTAATACTTCAATCGGTATGGTTCTTCGCATCTCGGTACGAGTAGCTGATGCTAGTCGGGCCAGTGCATCTGCTTGTACATTCTCCATCCTCGGTATTCTCACCAATTGAATGGCATCAAATTCTGTCAACAATTTCATCACCTTTGCATGATATTTGATCATTAAGTCTCCTTTAATCGCATATATTCCCATCATCTGATTCACAATTAATTGAGAATCACTGAATACCATCACCTGTTGTGCTTCCATAGTCTTTGCTAGATTAAGACCTGCTATCATGGCCTCATACTCCGCTTCATTGTTAGAGGCTTTGAATTGGAATCGCAAAGCATATTCCATGTCAATCTCGTCTGGGGTGATCAAAACAATTCCTGCCCCACAACCAGCTGTGCATGATGATCCATCTACATATAATCTCCATGTAGGTATTTCGTCTTCAAATTTCTTATCTGTCAGAATTCCTCGATAAAATATCTGCTGTTTTCTTCCATCATCCCCCGGTATCTTTCGCTCCTCGTCAGTCATCTGCTCGTACTCTTTTACCAACCGTGGCTGGTCTGAATTTGAATATAATGATTTCTCTACATCCACAAGTCCTTTTACCAACCTTGGTTGGTTTGGACCTATTTCTGCTGATCCTGTATCGTCCACAGGTAGGTCAGCAAATGTTTCTGTTGATCCTGTATCGTCCACAGGTAACTCAGCAGGCATCTTTTGCTCCTCGGGGGTATCAGGGTATGTGAACTCTGCTATAAAATCTGCTACAGCCTGCCCCTTCAATGATAATCTGGGCTCATACACAATATCGTATTCACCAAGTTCTACTGCCCAGTACATCAGTCTCCCTGATTTTTCTGGCTTATGGAAGGCTTGTCTCAATGGCATATCAGTATAAACAATGATGGTATGGGCTTGGAAATATGGCCTCATTCTTCTGCTTGCCTCAATTAGTGCCAATGCCAATTTTTCTAGCTTTGGGTACCTGATTTCTGCACCTCGGAAAGCCTTACTTGTGTAATAAATTGGCTTCTGGATTCCATTCTCCAATCTGATCAACGCTGAACTGACTGCGTTCTCTGATACTGCCAAATACAAATACAACTTTTCTCCTGTTATTGGTCTGGACAACAGTGGAGGTGTTCCCAAATATTTCTTCAAGTCTTGAAAAGCTTTTTCACATTCCTCATTCCACTCAAAGGTTTTTCGAAGTGTTTTGAAGAATGGTATGCATTTATCAGTTGCTCGAGATACAAATCTGTTGAGCGCTGCAACTCGTCCGGTAAGACTCTGCACTTCTTTCTTCGTCGTCGGAGATCGCAGCCCTAGAAGAGCTTTGATCTTATCTGGATTTGCCTCAATACCTCGCTGATTGACGATGTATCCGAGGAACATTCCTTCTTGTACTCCAAAGGTGCACTTCGTCGGGTTAAGCTTCATTTGGTATTTATCCAATTGATCAAAAGTTTGACTCAAGTCAATCAAATGATCAGTAGCTTTCTTGCTTTTAGTGAGCATGTCATCGACATATACCTCCATGTTGCGGCTGATTTGTTCGGTAAAAACCTTGTTCATCAACCGCTGATATGTTGCACCTGCATTTTTTAAACCAAAAGGCATAACATTATAACAATAAGTTCCCCTAGGGGTAATAAAAGAAGTACTTTCCCTGTCTTCAGGTTTCATTTTGATCTGGTTGTAGCCAGAGTACGCATCCATGAAGCTGAGTAGCTCGTGTCCCGAGGTAGCATCCACCAGTTGATCAATTCTGGGCAGTGGAAAATGATCCTTGGGGCATGCTTTATTGAGATCGGTGAAATCGACACACATTCTCCATTTGTTGTTTTTCTTCTTTACCATCACCACATTAGCCAACCAATCTGGATATTTTACATCTTCAATGAATTGGGCTTTCTGGAGTTTCTCGACTTCCTCCTGTATGGCCTGATTCTTCTCGGGACTAAACACCCTTCTTCTCTGCTTTACAGGTTTAATCTCCTTATTCACATTGAGTTCATGACATAAGAAGTTTGGATCTATTCCTGGCATGTCTTCATGACTCCAAGCAAAAGTATTTTTCCTATTCTTCAAGAAAGCTATCAACTCCTCTTTTATCGACATATCCAACGATGAACCTATCTGGGTTATTCGTTCAGGATGTTCGTCGTCCAAAATAACGTTTTCTGTAGATTCCATCACCTGTCCTTTTACAAGTTGAGACTCATCCCTGGGATCAAGAGTTTCAATTTCTGTACCTTCTTCCACCTGGTAAGTTGTAGTCTTTTTCATCGATCCTTCTAGTTCTTCTTGCTCGGCCGACGAATAATAGCATTCCCGAGCTACTTTTTGATCACCTTTCACCACTCCAACTCCAAAATTTGTTGGGAATTTCAAACATTGATGTACTGTAGAAGGAACGGCTTCGAACTTCTTCAATCCAACTCTTCCCATGATGATGTTGTAGGCTGACTGCACATTCTTATCCATCACAAAGAATCGTATTCTTTCTGTTCGACAAACAGGCCAGGTTCCAATGAATATATCCAACTTGATCGTCCCAAGTGGAAAAACTTTCTCGCCAGCAAAACCCAGAAGGGGTCTGTGATAAGGTTCTAATTGGGATAATTTCAAATTCAGGCTATCAAAGCATGAATAGTACATGATGTCTGCCGAACTACCATTATCTACCAACACCCTTGAAATGATCACGTCCTTCATTCTCATTTTAATCACCAAAGGATCATCATGAGGGTAAAGAACACCTGCCAGGTCATTTTTTGAAAAACCAATTACTAGCTTCTCTTTGTTTACCTTCCTCGGACGATCATCCTCGGCCAGGTTTATTCGCTGAATATATGAGCAAGCTTGAGCCTCTCCGAGATAAGCTTTTCTTTCTGCAGTAAGGTCTCCTCCTCCTGCATCTCCCCCTGTAATAACGTTACAATGAAATGATCCAAAACGTATGGAAAATACCTCTCGTTCAGGTTTTCTTGGCTTCTTGGGAAGATCGGGGTCATCATCTGGATCCTCTTCATGGTCCTTCCTCTTATTCTCCTCTGCACGACGAGGAGATCTAGATCTCTTTCTAATTCTGTCCTCATTTGTCCTCTCACCTCTGCGATCTACATACTTTGATAATTTTCCTCTTCGAATGAGTGTTTCAATCTCGTTCTGAAGGGCTATACAATTTTTGGTCATATGGCCATGATCTTTGTGAAACTCGCAATATTTGGTCTTATTCCTCATGTCTGGATCTGACTTCAGTTTCTCTGGCCATTTGATTTCCTCGTTATTCCTGATTTCTTCTAAAACATGATTAATACCCATTCTCAATGGAGTATAATTATCATACTTCTTTAGGGCTTCCAACTTTATCCTGTTATTCCTGGAATATTTGTCACCACCATTGCCTTTCTGATCTTTCTTCTTAGAATTGTCGACCTCCACTTTAACTTCTTTATCCATATTCTTCTTCGCAGTCATAGCCTCCTCGGCATTCATGATTTTGGCCGCCTTTGCCATCAATTCCGACATATTTTTAGGCGGATCTTTGGCCAGAGTATAGTATAGCTTGTTAGGCAGCAAACCACTCATCAAAGCAGTGATTGCTGTCTTTTCTTCATAATCTATGACTTCCAACTTTTCGTTATTGAAACGAGTTATGTAATCTCTAGTACTTTCACCTGATTTCTGTCTAACACTTAGCAAGTGTGCTACTCGCTTTACCGGCTTTGCTCCAAAACAAAAATTACCAATAAACAGCTCGGCTAACTGAACAAAAGTTGAAATCTTACCCCGAGGAAGATTATTGTACCATATCTGTGCAGATCCGGTAAGAGTTCCCGAGAATGCTCTACACCTCATCTCGTCGGGGACAGCATAAATATCTGCAGCAGCTTGGTACTGTTCTATATGAAGTACAGGATCTGTCTTACCATCGTACTTGGGGGTCACTACAGGTGCTTTGAATTTCGACGGTGTAGGGAAATCCACAATGGCTTGCACAAAAGGTGTCCCTTGAACAAAAGTTCTCTGTAAGGGGTTCCTCGCCTTAGCCATTTCTCCCAGTCTATCCTCCAATCGTTGAATGGAACCTTTCCATGCTTCATTCCCTTCCTCGGGCCGCCTAGTCCGAGCAACTGATTGTCCTGACGTAGCTTCCTGAGATTTATCTCGACGAGTAATTGGTCGTGATTGTGCAGATCTTTCTCTCGAACCTGGTGGTGGTCGAAAACTTCCTGATGGAGCCCTAGGTGGACTCATGTTCCTCCTTGGTCCTAACCGACTGAAAGGAGACACCCTGCTTAATCTTTCTAAAGCGCTAGTTCTCTCAGGAGAAAGAGAGATATGTTGATCTGTATCCGTAGCCCGTATTGATGAAGTTCGCCCAGGTTGGTAAGAAGAATCATTGGATTCTCCATTGCGATATGACCCAGTACGTCTGGATCGTGATGGCCCATGACCAGTCCTTTGCCCTGAATAAGTAGGTACACCGCCTTGAAGAGTTTGAAGGAGTTGCCTCATAGATTCTTGCATGGCGGTTTGTCCTTGAGCCAGATTCGTCATAATTCCGGCCAGATCTGGAGATACAGATGGATTTGGAAGATTTCCAGTATTTCCAGCATTTCGATTACTGGATTCTGGATTATCTGCCATTGGTGACAAATGAGTTTTATGAAAAACGATAACAATAGTCGTTTCCCACAGACGGCGCCAATCTGTTGATGTAAAAAACTAGATCGCTCTAATTATTCAATCACAGATAAATAAATAAGACAAAGATTTTTAAAGTGGTTCGGCTAGGAATAAAGCCTACGTCCACTGTTATGTTATTGCTGAGTGTTTGTGGAATTCTTGATTACAAGTTCTCTCAAGAAATTCCGGTCCCCTTGAATGGGATTGATACAAGGTATTTATAGCCTCAAGGCTGTTGATGAAAGGTCTACTACATTAAATGATATACATATGAATGGGTAATATATTTAATGCGGCGTGTGCGTCAAGAATCTAATGAATAGTTGAACAGTTGTCCGTCTGATAATTGATGATACGGCCGAGGTGCAGTTCGGACCGCCTTAGTTGCTCGTCGATCAAAAGTTCCTCGGAGTACTTAGAGTATCTCGGGATGAAAGAGTTCCTCGGATGGAGTTCCTCGGCATGATAGAGCTCCTCGGTGTATTCTCGTTGCTCGGTACCAACCATGGTTGTTCAGTAAATGATCTTCCTCGCTGTTATTGTGCCACGTAGATCGACACGTGTCTTCATACTATTCGTCCACGTCAGCATATTAATTTTGGTATCAACACCGACGAAGTGCATCTTTGGAGTACGAGAAGGCATGTTCCTCGGGTACATTGTCAATCAACGAGGCATTGAAGCAAATCCTGAAAAGATCAAAGCTCTATTAGGGCTGCGATCTCCAATGACGAAGAGGGAAGTACAGAGTCTCACAGGACGAGTAGCGGCACTCAACAGATTTATGTCGTGAGCAACTGATAGATGTCTCCCATTCTTCAAGACACTCAGAAAGACTTTGAGTGGAATGATGAATGCAAGAAGGCTTTTCAAGACTTGAAGAGATACTTGGGAGCACCTCCATTGTTGTTCAGGCCAGTGATGGGAGAAAAATTGTATTTGTACCTTGCAGTATCCGAGAATGCAGTTAGCTCGGTATTGATCAGAGTGGATAATGGAGTATAAAAAATAATTTACTACACAAGTAAGGCCTTCCGAGGAGACGAGATCAGATATCCATGGCTGGAGAAATTGGCACTGGCACTGATTGAGGCGAGTAGAAGAATGAGGCCATACTTCCAAGCTCATACTATAATAGTATACACCGATATGCCATTGAGGCAAGCCCTTCATAATCCAGAAAAATCAGGGAGATTGATGTACTGGGCAATAAAGCTCGGTGAATATGATATAATTTATGAACCCAGATCATCGCTAAAAGGGAAGCCTGTAGCAGACTTTATAGCAGAGTTCACCTATCCTGATACCCCCAAGGAGCAAAAGTTGCTCGCTGATAAACCTGTGGATGTTACAGGACCAACAAACACAAGCCCAGACCAATTTCGATTGGTAAAAGGGCATGTGGATATTACAGGATGTGACGCAGAGATAGTTGTGAGAACTCCGGACGAGGAACAAGAGTTGCTCGCTGATCAATCTGTGGATGTTACAGGATCGACAAACATAACTTCCCCTTGGCCATTTGCCATGTGGGGAATTGATTTGGTAGGGCCACTGCCAACGACCCGAGGAAGGTTCAAGTACCTCGTCGTCGCAGTGGATTATTTTACTAAGTGGGTAGAAGCTGATCCACTCATTGATATGACATATGAGAAGGTGTACCAATTTGTTTGGAAGAACATCATTTACCGATATGGTCTCCCTAATGCCTTCATCACAGACCATGGAACACAATTTGATAACGAGGAGTTTGCCACCTATTGTCATCAATCAAATATTTTAAAGGTCCACTCAACACCAGGCCATCCTCAAATCAGAACGAAACTTCTCAAGAGACTCAACAAGGTAAACCATGGTAAATAAAGAAATGAATAATAAGGAAGAAGATATTACAGAAAAAGACTGAAGCTATTGACAACGAACGACGGAAGAGATGAACGCACAAGAGAGTAGAAGACAATGAAAAACTCGAAGATAAAAATTTGAAAAGGTAGAAGACGATGGGAGTGTCTGTGAAGTTTAAATACCTTGCCTTGGGAAATGGTGAAGTAATGATTACAAAAAAGGATGATTACGTTACCGACGGCTAAAAGGGCATTAAATATTGGCGCGGGAATCAAAGTGAACAACAGCGGCTAAAAAGACAAAAAGCGACGCGGGAATCGAAGCACGCAGAAAAGTCCAAAAAAGCATGATTCTACGAATTGGGAAGTAGAAATAAATACAAGGGAAATGCTCCTAAAAATCAGGAAGACTATTTAAAGCTACCATATTCCGAGAAAGAATGTTCCATACTCAAAGCAATGGACAAACGAAAGTGACAAACAGAACGTTGCTGAACGGTTTGAAGAAAAGATTGGATGATGCGAAAGCAAACTGGATCAACGAGTTACAATTAGTACTCTGGGCTTACTGAATTACCCCCCGAGTAGCAACTGGAGAATCACCATACATGCTGGCGTTTGGAAGTGAAGCTGTCATACCTGCCGAGTTGGGTCTCCCAACACATAGGGTGCTAAATTTCAATCCCCCTGTCAGCGATTTAATGAGAAGGATGGATTTAAACATGCTTGAGGAAGTTAGAGAAGAAGCAGCCATTAGAAATGCTGCTTACCAGTAGCGAACAGCTTTGTTTTACAACAAGAGGGTGAAGAAGTGTGACCTGAAAGAAGGAGACTATGTGCTGAAGAAAGTAATTCAAAAGCATAACAAACTGGAGGCAAACTGGCATGGACCATACCGAGTTACAGAAGTTATTCGACCAGGAACTTATCGAATAGCAACTTTAGAAGGCGAGGAGTTTAAAAATGCCTGGAATGCAGAGCACCTGCGCAAGTATTATCAGTGATGTATATGTAACACAGTTCCATCAGTATGAATAAAATTAAAATATTCTGCAAGTCTCTCTGTTTATTGAAAAATTTTCGGGGAATACTAGTGCTACGCACTACTCGGCAAAGCTCGGCAGACTACTCAACGAAATATTCCAAACTGTACCAAGAATGGTTGGTCGGGGATAAAAACCCACTAACTGTAGTTGGTCGACGAGGAGAAATATATTCCAAACTGTACCAAGTATGGTTGGTCGGGGATAAAAACTCACTAACTGTAGTTGGTCGACGAGGAGATATATTCCAAAAAATGCCAACCTGTTTGGCTAGGAAACGAAATATTCCAAACTGTACCAAGTATGGTTGGTCGGGGATAAAAACACACTAACTGTAGCTGGTCGACGAGGAGAAATATTCCTAAAAATGTCGACCTGTTTGGCTAGGAATGAAATATTCCAAACTGTACCAAGTATGGTTGGTCGGGGATAAAAACCCACTAACTGTAGTTGGTCGACGAGTAGAAATATTCCTAAAAATGCCAACCTGTTTGGCTAGGAAACGAAGAATTCCAAACTGTACCAAGTATGGTTGGTCGGGGATAAAAACCCACTAACTGTAGTTGGTCGACGAGGAGAAATATTCCTAAAAATGCCCACCTGTTTGGCTAGGAAACGAAATATTCCAAACTGTACCAAGTATGGTTGGTCGGGGATAAAAACCCACTAACTGTAGTTGGTTGACGAGGAGAATTTATCGACCTTGGTTGGTCGGACACATTTTATGAAAAAGAAAAAAAATTATCAAGTATGATTAGTCGGGCATAAACTCTCACTAACCGTAGTTGGTCGACAAGCATAATTTAACAACCTTCATTGGTTGATACTCGTGACTTTATTATTAAGTGATCGAGCAATATTATTGAAACTTGAAACTTTTTAATTATTACTGAATTGCTTGACGAATATCACAATATTGTTATTTTTAACAGATATGCATAAATGTAAAGTATTGATATTTACAAGACAATAGCAATTAAGATTTACAAACAAAATGAAAGTCTTTCATTAAATTCAAAATAAATTACATTGATAATGAAATTACAGTTACATCGACATGTATACTAACTGTTACATCAAAAATTCCTATTCTACTGGTCTCTTCCACTCTGCTTTTGACACAGGTTCCTCACCAGCATGCGGATCATTTAAAGACAGAGGAGAATTGATGAAGTTGAGATCCTTCAGCATCCTGACATTCATCACGGATGGTCGATCTAAAAAATGCTCGGGACGAGATACCTCAATTTGAGAATGTAAACTATAGTCACCGAGATACTTCGAAATTTAGCTCTGAGGAATGGCCCGAGCAGGGATCCATTCCATCTCCAAATTGTATGGTGGCACAGGCAAGTCGAGCAACCCGGGATCATGGTAGTCCCATAGATAATGGCCTTATTCGAGCTTCAACACACTTAAAGCATTCAGCCAGCCTTGCTTGTAGCCCTCATTGTTAGCATTCTGGATACGATCATCCAAGTGGAATAGTGCTTCGTTGTATCCAGCCATCCAGAACTCCCTGGACTGTGTGTGGAATTGATATGTTAGCCTTTCTAGCTACTCGTGGAGACTCCTAATGAAAAGTTCTTTATTCTCCAGGACTGACTTCTACGCAGAGAGCTGTTTTTCCAAGTCCCTAATTTTCTTTGACATATCAGACAAAGCCTGGTTCTTCGCCATTAATTTGAAAGCTTGGTTCTCTAATGCGAACGGAGTTCTCTGTTCCTCGACAAGGACCCGAGATGCTCTTCCTCGTCCCCGAGGAGCTCTTACTCGTCCCCGAGAAGGGGTAGAAGTGCCAGAACTCCTCAAAGTCTCCAATTCGTCCCTTAACTTGGCGTTCTCAACCTCTAAGAATGAAAATCCCTCGTCAGTCACTGGGATTAGGGCTGTTGAAGAAGAAGCTGCAGACTTCAACTGAGCTAGCTCTTTCTGTAAATTGTTGTTCTCTTGCTCCAGCAGCTCGGCAATCTGTCTACATTCCTTAACCTCGCCCCTCAGGGTTCGCTCCCTGATATCGTACCCAGCAAAGTGCTTCTCGTGGCCCTTCTCGGTAATAATCTGCTATTACTTCTTCTCATACCCCTCATGCAACAAAGCAGTGGATTCCTTGTATTAAAGCTGAAGGTCTTCGAGGGTGATTTGAAGATCCTCGATCATTTCATAATAGGCAACGTTATTAGCTACAGCTCGATCAAGTAGACACTTCAGGTACTGATATGCTTCGACTTCCTGTTCTGAAGCATCATGACCAAGGATGTCAGTAACTTGTGCAGCACTCAGGTCTGTGTGACCAGCCTTAAAGTACTCATTACATTGCTGCAACAACTTTGTATCATGGGCAGATAGCAGTTCCATCCTGGCCAGAAACTAGCAGAGAAAGAAAGAGAAATCATCAATAAGAAAAATAAGCAGAGTGTGAATAGAAAATAGACAACAGTATGCAATAAAATTCAAGTTTTATTAGATCATACAATTCAGAGATACAAGTTCTGGATTACATTTGACAAAAGAAGAAAAATATAAAGATAAGCCCAAACAACACTACACCTTTTCCTTATCTCCCAAAACCTTCTCGGGAGGTTGGGAAGAGGAAGCAGGTTGCTCGAAGGGAATTGTGGGTTGTTCGGAGAGCACCAGATGTTGCTCGGAAGAAGAAACGACTTGCTCGACAACAGACTGGATGGCTGGTGGGTGATCTCCCATCACCATTGAAGACTCCTCAGAGGTAGCTTCGTCCTCTTCTAATTCTTCTTGAGTAGGAGGGGGACAAGGGATATGTCTCTGGAAGAGCTCGGATGACTCGTCGACCTTCATTTCCTGAAGGGCAGCAACCCATCCATCCCTAAAATACTTTAGACTTCCATAGTCCACTTGAGATACCATGGCAGCACACCCCTTGTTCCACCCCTTGTCCCAGCCAGAGCTGAAGGACTTCTTCACAGCAGCTTTCCTCTTAGCCTTCTGCAAGGCAAGCTTCTCGGACAGTAAGTTCTCAGCAGCCTTCAATTTATTTTTTGCCTCCTCCTTCTGCCGACCTACTTCCTGGAGCTGGTCCAACCTCTCCTCAGCAACTTTGAGCTTATTCTCAAGCTCCCCTTCATCTCTAAGCTTCTGTTCAAGCTCTTTATTTACCTTCTCCAAGGCAATCTTTTTCTTCTCCAACTCCTTGGAGGCATCAACCGCTCGAGCTTTTTCTTGCTCGGAGGAGGCAAGCTTTATCTCCCAGATAGCCTTATCAGTGGCATACTGATGGTGAGAGTCTTCCAAAGACTTGATAGCCTCTTCCATAGCTCCCTCCGCACTGGACGAGGAGCAAGAAACCTTAATCGCTTCATCCTTCTTCAGGATTATGTTGAAGCAGCTCGTCAACTGTTAACAGAAAAAGAAAGCAGGTTAGAAATTGAAGCAATAAAGGAAATATGAAAAGATTAAAGTAAAAAGACTTACTGAAGCAAGGTGAGGAGCAGCTAAAGAAGTAACCATGTCCCGAGTAAGGTTATCTTCAGTACCTTGGACCTCGGGAATGGTCAAGGACTTTACCGAGCTCATGGCAGAGCTCGGGGGAACAAAAGTACGAACTCTAGTCCCAGCAGTTGGGGGTTGAGTAATGGTGTCAGCCAAATGTACCGAGGAGCTTTTCTTCAGCCTCCTCGGGGGAACATTTACGGATTCAACCAAGGATGAATCCTTAGTTGGTGATATCACAATCACCTCTCCAGGAGCAGTAGAGCTGCTCGGAGCCACTGCGGGCTTCTCGGCGACTTTAGCAGGAGCAGCTGGAGGAGCTGCATCAGTCTTCTTTATCCCCTCCCATGGGACATCAATCCTAATCCTCTTTACCTCCCCAGAACCAGAGGCAGTTTTCTCAAACAGAGCAGCAGTTCTTCTCTTCTTCATCCTTTTGCTCAAAGGAATATGAGATTCAGGCGAAGAACTTGCAGAGGCTGGTACTGGCTCTGCCTCACTATTCACAGGACGAGCAGTGAAGGAGGTGGTGTAGCTCTTGTACTGGAGCAAATACGAAGCCGACCTAATGTGCTCGTATGCAACACTTTGATGAAGACTCCAGATAAGTTTCAAATGCCTTATGTTGACATCTGCTTCTTTTGGGCACTTTCTTTTGTTATCAACTGCAAATAAACAAACATTGTTATCAGTGGCGCATTTTATCAAACACAAAAGAAACATGAATTTAAAATAAATAAAATAAAATAAAAATAACCTATCCCATTGCCATAAGGAGGGCATCTGGGTCCCTGTAAACCTCATCTCCAGTCAATGGAGGATGTTGCCAATTTTTTATGACAACCCCATGTTCAAAATAATCCCTGTTGGCATCAGGGAGATTGACTACTAAGGCTCGATTTAAAAATCTAGTTTTTAAATAATAAATATTTTCATTGACTGCCCATCTATAGCAGAGCATGATTTCTAGGATTCCTATACGAGTTCCATGCACTTGATTTAACCTATTCACCCCATTAACTATTCTCCATGTGTTGGGGGCTATTCGTGCAGGAACAACATCGAAATACTGACAGAATTCCATACACAAGGAATTAGGTGGAAAAGAAAATCCACATTCAGCAAAAAAGAGACTGGGGAACCAATGTCCCACATCCAAATTGAAATAATCAGAAGGCTTAGAAAGTTTTTCCAAAACAACCCAAGAGGGGATGGAGAAATCAGAACGAAACCTCTCAAGAGACTCAACAAGGTAAACCATGGTGAATAAAGAAATGAATAATAAGGAAAAAGATATTACAGAAAAAGACTGAAGCTATTGACAACGAACGACGGAAGAGATGAACGCACAAGAGAGTAGAAGACAATGAAAAACTAGAAGATAAAAATTTGAAAAGGTAGAAGACGATGGGAGTGTCTGTGAAGTTTAAATATCTTGCCTTGGGAAATGGTGAAGTAATGATTACAAAAAAGGATGATTACGTTACCGGCGGCTAAAAGGGCATTAAATATTGGCGCAGGAATCAAAGTGAACAACAGCGGCTAAAAAGACGAAAAGTGACGCGGGAATCGAAGCACGCAAAAAAGTCCAAAAAAGCATGATTCTACGAATTGGGAAGTAGAAATAAATACAAGGGAAATGCTCCTAAAAATCAGGAAGACTATTTAAAGCTACCATATTCCGAGAAAGAATGTTCCATACTCCTCAAATTTTGAACTATGAAACATTGGGGGCTTCTGTTGATACCAAATTTAATCTGCTAACGTGGACCAATCATATGAAGACATGTGGCTATCTACATGGCAACTATAAACACTTTTGAGGAACCCACACGCTCCGAGGAACAAGACTATAGCGAGGAAGACTAGTTCCCCGAGGAACACTACTTACCCGAGGAACTCACATGCTCCAAGGAAAATTGCCTCTCTGAGGAACTCTTGAGCACCGAGAAGCTTAGGCTGTCCCAGCAACTCAGGCGGTCCGTGCTGCACCTCGAACAAATCATTAATAGCTGGATAACCAACAGTTCAACTGATTCATTAAATGCTTATCATTTGGACGCGCACGCAAAGAGGGCATTAAATGTATTACCCTTTCATATGCATATCATTTAATGTATTATCCTTTCACATTACAGCCTCAGGGCTATAAATACATTGTACAATCCTCATTGTAAGGGGACCCCTAGGCTGGAATTTCTTGAGATAACTTGTAATCAAGAATTCCCATACAAACAGCAATACCAAAACAGTGGACGTAGGCCATTCTTATAAGGCTGAACCACTTTGAAATTCTTTGTCTCATTTATTTATCTGTGATTGAATTATTAGAGTGATCTAATTTTTTACATCAACATGAATATTTAAATTTCAATTTCGATTTCAATTTCGATTTCAATTTCGATTTTGATTTCGATTTCATTTTCATTTTCGATTTCATTTTATATTTATTCGCAAATAACATTGTATTTGTTGGACAGGAACAATTCAGTCTGGATCCAAAGCTACACGATTCCGTCTAGGAGTAGTTGAGGGAGCAACACAAGACGTGGAAGAAAAATATGCAGACCCCGTACTTTGGGAAGACACGAGAGTCCATTATCCGAATGCGTGAATTCGACTAGCTGAAGAAGCCAATCTAATTGGCACAATGATAAAAGTTCTTTGACAATGAGATCGGGGAGCTATAATTGGCATCTCGCCAATCGGGGAGGGAAATCGGGCAAAAAAGACGGACGTGCACTACTCCGGTCGGACGTCTTACGCCTAGGTGGAGCATAGGATGATGGAAAGATTTAATTTTTCTATAACTACAGAAATATAATATTCTGCATTATTTTACTTTGCGGGGCCGATTCTACCTTTACTTTATTTTATTTCAAGGGACAAGGAGTAGCCCTGGGGCTAGGCCACATAGGCTCGATACTTAGGTGGCTTTTCGGACGAAGAAGGGGAAGGATAATGAGGTGCCCCCAAGCGTCGCGGCCACTATTATAAGTAATCCGACAGTTTGCTTTTTATTAATAACATTATAATTTTTTTATTTACTTATTTTACTAATCATGTGTTTTTTGTCATTTCAGGCAAAGCTTAAAGAAGTGCATGAGTTGCAATCTGATGCCGAAAAGGCATCTTTGTCCACTGACACACTCAACCAAGTTATTGGCACTAATCGCAAGGGGGGGACAAGGGGGGTGAACTTGCGGGTGGAAAAATCTAGGATCATCGGATTGGAGATGAGCAACACCGGGTTGGCTCAAACGGTGGACTCACATGACGCGAAGCTGTCCCGTTTAGAGGCAACGGTCCAAGATATGTTCTCATTCATAAAGCGTTCATTGGACAAAAACCGTAATGGGAAAGGGAAGGAGAAGGAGAAGGTGGTGGAGGACGAGGTTGCAAGAGGACGAGGATGTGGACCTCGCTGCTTCATCATCAACACGTGCGGACTTTGATGATCCGCTTCCCTATTTGGCTCCCTTCGACAGATCGATGTCGACACTTGGTTGGCCGAGCGTGTTTATACTGGACATATTTGATGGCCAGCGGAGAGGACGGGGGTTGAGGGACTCGAATATCGTCTAGGGTGCACTAGTTCATGGACGTGAGCTTCAAGATATCGAGTCCAAGGTGCTTGTCACGCATGTGATAACCGAGAAGGAGAACTCCCCATTGTGGTTGTGAGAATAATGCGGCACGATGTATATTAGTGGGTATGTCAATGTGTATATCATGTGGCCTACTCACCTCCTCAAAGTTAACCTTACACAAGACATGTAGTGACATTATTTGAATTGAATTGTTTTAAAATTGCTACATTTGAATTATATTTGGAATATATCGTGATGCATATTGTCTCTATTTTGAATGTATATTTATATTATCTCTATTTTATTTGGATATATGATGCTTGAACAGGTACAACGTTGCTATAATAGGTACAAATATACTGTTGGGCAGTGGCCAAACTGCCTAGCAGATTTTTTTTCAATTTTTACCAGAATTGTCACGGTCATTGACCATGACAAATTTTTAACCATTGTCACGGGCTTGTCACGTTTGTCAAGGACGGTGTAACGAACTTGTCACGATCAATGACCGTGACAAAAAAACTTGTCACCCCAGGAATTATCACAGTCATTAACCTTGACATGTTGAACTTGTCAAGGTCAATGACCGTGACAATTCAGCAGAATTGGTGTAGTGATATATATATATATATATATATGTGTGTGTGTGTGTGTGTGTGTGTGTGTGTGTGTGTGTGTGTATGTTTATGTCTATGCGCATATGCAAAAATGCAACCCTAAACATTTGTATATTTCTGTAATTTCATGGATTTAACATGTTATTTCATAATATTAAGGGAAAATGTTATTTCATAATTGTTAGGACAAAATGTTAGGGTAAAACTTATTATTTCATAATGTTAGGGAAAAATGAAAAATCTAAAAATGTAATTTTTAAAAATTTAGGGCAAAATATAAATGTTGGGAATATGATTACCCATAAATTGTTAGGGAATATGTTAGTACTGAAAATATGAAATACCTGTAAATTCTTTAATAATCATTATTTCAATTGTTATGCATTAATTGTATATGGTTTTGTATGTTAATAATATGAATTATCCATAATTTATGTTAAAATGAGCTGATGTGATGAACAAGACAATCGCAATGTTTACTTCTGATTGAGTAATATTTTAATATTTTCCTTCTCATTCAATATGCGCGTGCAATTGGAAAATAAATATTAAAGCTCAGATGCTTTTAGCTTCTTTCTTTATTAATGCTCCAACACTTAGGAAATATTTTGTGAAAAATAACCTAATATCCTAAGTGAATAATTATGGAATAAAAACATAGTCTTTACCAAATTCGTCTTGCAGAAGCTTCTTTGATGAAAGAACTTTGATATTCGGATCTGTCTTGATGCTTGAATGATCTTGAATAATTCTTCGACGGCTGTAGCGGTATACAACTTACTCTAATGTAAACAGTACTTTATAAAATATGTCCTTACAAATCTCTTCCCATGTCTATGCCAGTACAAAATAAAAAAAATCTGAATTATCAAATCAAAATGCCTATACAAGTCTAATGCCCTATCATGAACCCAAAAAATGCAAGTCTTCAAATATTTTTCATAAATCTTCATCAATCTTCAAATATCAAAGCTTTTCTCATCAGGGTTTGCAATCCAATAATCTTTAACTTTGTACCTACACACATGAAAAAAGAAAATACCTTCATAACGCATCGAGTTTGAAATGATATAAGAATAAATCAATCAATATAATCAAATCTCCCCCATAATGAAAACTCCCCCATAATTCATTCTCCCCATTTTTATTTGTCCTAAATATACAAGGAAAAGAATAAACAAACACAACATGCAGTGTCACGACAAGAAAAACAAATATGGATCAAACTACATGCATGTAAAGGAAATGCACAAAAGATCCAAAAACTATTTTTGATTTTTTCAAACAAAAATAATTTACAAAAATCACACCATGAATAACATTAAGACAACCAAATCATGGATATGGAATGAATGGGTGTGAACAAATTCAATATGTACTAAATCTCAATCAAGCATATGTGCACGATGCATAAGTGTACTCCTATCGAATGAACATCAAAAATATCCTTAGGTGTAAAATTATTGAATTTAGATGATATTAACTAAATCAAATCAACAAATCAAAGCCTAAGTGATTTTCACACCAATAACGTCCAAAACTATTTAGTGTCGTTTCGAGAATTTTTCAAAGGATGTGCAAACCCATTGATTACTTTCCAACCAAACTCCCTCATATATAATAAAGCAATTTTTATACCTAATGAGGTACTAAATTCTCAACTTAAAGAAAACCCATTGGCCCAATTTTTTTGGCATATATCATCTTTTTATTACCTTAATTTTTTTGTGTGGGCTCTTTTCAAAGGGACGCTTTCGTGAAAAGTTAATTTTACACTCCCGTAGCCCTTTCCCGTGTCACTCATCATTTTTTAAATTCAAACAAATTCCTCACGGCAATAGTTTTTACATGCAGTACTTTTATTACTCTCGTATTATTGAACTTGGTTCATTTTAAGGATAGGATTGAGATGAAAACACTCGACCAACATGTGATAGATAGTATAATTGTGACAACCCGAATATAATTATGATTAATTATATGTAAATCATGCCTAGCTTGTGTGATATGATTAGTGTGTTATTAATATATGTGATGTTAATTTATTATGTTTAGTCTAATCCTACCTCCAAAAAGCATGAAATGTCGAATTAGTTACAAATACAAAATTTGAAGGTTTCGATAGGAATGTCCATGTTTAAGGCTAGTTTTGACCTTTATGACATAACAATTGACTTGAGGTGAAAACTACATAATTGTAGACAAGTGAGTTATGGTTGTAACACAACAAACAGTGAATGAAACGGAGGTTCGAGTGAGAAGTTATACCAAAATTACGAAACAAGGGCAAAGTAGTCCATCCGTTAAGTAGTATTTTGTCTTAATATGGCAACAAATGTTTTATTCTCATTGGTTGGGAAGGGTGGTGGCTTTGGCCGACCTCAAACCCTTAGAATTACCTCTTTATTCAGCCAAAATGCAGCCATGAGAGATTTTAAGCCTAAGGAAAGAGAAGTTGGAAGTTAGGAAGAAAAAGTGAGGAGAAAATTGAAGAAAATTCATAGAAAATTACGAAAAAGCCCCTAAGGTAATTCCAACCATGAATCTTGCTATTTTTTCTTTCATTTATGATATATATGATATAAATCCTTGATTTTTTATTGAACTTTCATGTTTGGTTGCATATGTATGGATATATGCATGTTTAAGTTAAGTTGAATGTACAAAACCCTAAGATTGCTTTGTTTAGAAACTTTGTTTATTCAAACTTCCATATATTTTTGTATAGTTACTGGAATCGATTGCTTCCAATTGGATATTAACCTGGACTCATATATGTATGACATATCCGAAAATCATGTGAAAATACCAACAAATGAGTCCTTGGTGAGGGTTTGAAGTTCGGGTAAGAAATCTACCCTAAGGGTGAAAATATGCCCGCCATGTGTTCGATGTTTTGCTTAACATAGAAAACGAACCTTAAAAATTATGAAACTTTAATATTATATTTTTCAATGTGTTTAATGATGTTGGGTGAAATATCATAGAAATTTATGATGTAGAAAAATCATGAAAATTCCTGGAAGTTGAATGAACGATAAAAGAGCCTATAGGGCAGATTTGCTATGTAGTGAAGAAATAGGCTTATTTTGCTCTAGGAAACTCGGAATGATGTGCCGTATTTTGTTTTGGAAACATGATATAATAAGGATTGGATTACCAAGAATAATTAAAAAGGGTTTGGGCTGTAATTTGAATATGTTAGATATCAGAACCTGAGTCTAGATGGGACTTCATTTTAATGAATGATTTGAATTGAATAATATGATGCTTATGAATTGAGTTATGATTGAAGTTATTCTTTGGACTATTAATATTCTTATGATGATACTAATATTGTGAGAATGATAGGAAGGGAAGGAGAGCTGATTGAACAAGTACAGGATAAAGGCAAGGGAAAATCCAGTTAAACTGTCAAGGTGAGTGTACTTATGATTTGTTTCATATATAAATATGAATATAGCTCTAAGAGCGGATTTGTTTGAATACTTCGGTATTCAGGATTTGTTTGGATATTAAAATATCCAGGATTGGTTGGGTCTTATGATCCAGGATTGGAATTGGACAAAGATCCAATGATTTGTTGGAACTTATGTTCCAGGATTTGTTATTGCCAATGGGCAGGATTGTTCGGATTTTATATCCACTTATTCTATATAGAATTGTTATTACATTGTAGGGAAGGAGTACCTCACTAAGCTTAATGCTTACAGTTATATTTTAACAATTTCAGGTTTCTATGCTGCCAACTAGAATACCATATGACCGGTAACTTTGAGAGTTGCACCGTTGGAAGGAGCCGGGGTTTAAATGTGGGGATTTTATCATTGTCACACTGAAGATTTTAATTTACTCACACATTGTATATTTTGCGTTAGTATGGATTGAGTTGATGATTGTGAAATTTTATCGTAGTTAATCATAGTATTGTATGTCCGCTTAAATTATGACTCTGATATTGATTTCGTTATGGCACAATAATAATATTATGTTGATTATGCGCATTATACAGTAAAATATGGATAGATGAATTATATTTCCAATGGGCTCTAGATTATGATTTAATTATTCTAATAATAAATGATTAGTATGGATATTGGGTTTGGGGTGTGACAATTAGTGGTATCAGAGCGTCTAGGTTATTAATTCTGGACGTGTGTGACGATTAGATGGCAGTTATTGATTGATTTGATATTATTGAATTGTTTATATACTAACAAATAGTTTAGTACTGTAAATTGTTTATATTGGTTGTTAGAATTTTATTGTATTACAGATAATTCCAGATGGAACCTGGTAATGGACAACCTAGAGAAGAGGGAGTCGCTTCTCGTACAGAGAATACTGAAGTGGAGCAAAGTGTTGCTGGAAGGGCTAGAGAGCAAGAGCAGCCTACAGAGATGCAAATAATGGCGCAGGCAATGATGAGGATGGCAGAGCAACAAGAAAGAAATATGGCGCAAATGGCAGAACAACAGGCTAGATATCTAGAATCCAAGACTGTGGCCAGGATTGAGAAAGAGTCAAGGAAGGAAATGAAAGATTCCATGCATGAGAAGTTTTTGAAGTTGAATCCTCCAGAATATTCAGGGTCAGTTGAACCTACGGAAGCTGAGATGTGGGTCAGGGATCTAGAAACTATCTTTGCAGTTATGAAGGTTCCAGATAACCAGAAAGTGAATCTAGCTGTGTTTAAGCTCAAAGGAGAGGCGAAATATTGGTGGGAAGCCAGCAACCATTTGGTGCCCAGGATGGAAGGTACTGATGTTATTACTTGGGCTGAATTTATTAAAGCTTTGTATGTTAAGTATTTCCCTAAGGTCTATAGGAGGGAGAAGCTGAGGGAGTTTATAAATTTGACCCAAGGGAACATGTCTGTGAGGGAGTATGATGCTAAATTTACTGCTTTGTCTAGATTTGCTACTAAGTATGTGCAGGAGGAAGAAGATAAATGTAGTAAGTTTCAAGATGGACTGATTTTGCCTATTCAAAATAGAGTAGCCACTTATGAGTTAGAAGATTATGCTTCTCTGGTAAACAAAGCCATGATAGCAGAAAGGCAAATGAACCAAGGGGTGGCGAGCAGAGAGAGTTTTAAGAAAAGTAGATTCGACGCATCTCAGTATAGGGGAGGTGAGAGTGGAAGTGTTAAGGTGGAACCTCATAAATTTCAGAGAGGTGGTGGAGATAGTGGTAGAGGTCAGGGGAGGTTTGGTAGAGATACCAGGGGTGGAGGATCTTTTGGTTCAGCCAGAAAGTCAGGGAGAGGTGAGGCCCCAATAGGAGGTGTTACATGTTTCTTTTGTAAAGAGGAAGGACATTATAAATCTGAGTGTCCTAAGCTTAAGGGATTGGAATGCTACCATTGTCATCAAGTGGGGCATATTAAGAAGAATTGTCCGCAATTGGCACAGACTCCAGCAGCACATAGTGAAGTAGCAAGCAGAATGTTATCTCCAGGCAGTACAGTGAAGAGTGTGGGTAGAGGACAAGCTAGTGGTTCCAAGCCAGGTGGACGAGTCTTTACGATGAAAGAAGCTCAGATTACGCCAGATGTGGTGACAGGTACACTTTCTGTTAGTGATAGAAGTGCTTATGTTTTGGTTGATCCTGGTTCCACACATTCTTTTGTGTCCTATGCTTTTGCCATATACTTGAATATACCGTGTGCTCGTTTAGATGTGGGGTTGGGTATTTATATGCCTATGGGGGATATGGTTGTAACTGAATATGTTTTTCATGATTGTGTTTTGACTGTGGGGTCTAGAGATACAGTTATAGATCTACTTCCATTGGATATTTCTGATTTTGATATAATTCTGGGAATGGATTGGCTATCCAAATATCATGCATCCATGGATTGTTTCCGTAAGGAAGTTGTTTTTAATATGCCTGGTGAGCCTGAATTTAAATTTGTGGGGGAAAGGAAAATTGTTCCCAGTTGCATCATTTCTGCTATTCAGACGAGGAAATTATTGAGTAAGGGTTGTGCGGGTTTTATTGCATATGTTCTTGACACTAGGAAGGGGGCTTTACAATTAGTCGATGTTCCAATTGTACGGGATTTTCCTGAAGTGTTTCCTAGTGAGTTGCCAGGGTTACCTCCAGAAAGAGAAGTTGAATTTAGTATTGAATTAGCACCAGGGACAACCCCTATTTCTATGGCACCGTATAGAATGGCACCTGCTGAGTTGAAAGAACTCAAGATTCAATTGCAAGATTTACTTGATAGGGGGTTCATACAACCTAGTGTATCTCCATGGGGTGCGCCAGTTTTATTTGTGAAAAAGAAAGATGGTACCATGCATTTGTGTATTGATTATAGGCAACTGAATAAAGCTACAATTAAGAACAAGTATCCTTTACCTCGTATAGATGATTTGTTTGATCAGTTGCAGGGTGCTAAAGTGTTTTCAAAGATAGACTTGCGATCGGGTTATCATCAGGTGAGGGTGAAGGAAAGTGATATTTCTAAAACCGCTTTCCGTACTCGGTATGGTCATTTTGAATTTCTTGTGATGCCTTTTGGGGTGACTAATGCTCCAGCTGTATTTATGGATCTTATGAACCGGGTACTGCATCCTTTTGTTGATTCATTTGTGATAGTTTTTATTGATGATATTCTGATTTATTCCCATGATATGGTTGAACATGAAAAGCATCTCACAACTATTTTGAATCTGTTGAAAGATAAGAAGTTGTATGCCAAGTTTAGCAAGTGTGAATTTTGGCTATCACAAGTTGCATTTTTAGGCCATGTTATTTCTGGAGATGGTATATGTGTTGATCCTAAAAAGGTAGAGGCTATTGTGAAATGGGAGAGACCTGATAATGTGACTGAGGTGAGGAGTTTTCTGGGTTTAGTTGGGTATTATAGAAGGTTTATTAAGGGATTTTCTTCGATTGCCTTACCAATGACTAAACTGACTCGGAAAGATGTTAAGTTTGAATGGAATTCTGATTGCAAAAATAGTTTTGATGAATTGAAAAAGAGGTTGGTAACCGCACCTGTTCTTACTATTCCGCATGGTGGAGATGGTTTTGTTGTTTATACCGATGCTTCACATCAGGGGTTGGGTTGTGTTTTTATGCAGCATGGTAAAGTTATTGCCTATGCTTCTAGGCAGTTGCGTACACATGAACGTAATTATCCTACACATGATTTGGAACTTGCTGCTATTGTGTTTGCTTTGAAATTATGGCGTCATTATCTATATGGTGAGGTATGTGAAATTTTTACTGACCATCAAATCCTTAAGTATTTGTTTACTCAGAAGGAGTTGAATTTGAGGCAGAGGCGGTGGATGGAGTTAATTAAAGATTATGATTGTACAATTCACTACCACCCAGGAAAGGCAAATGTAGTTGCAGACGCTTTGAGTAGAAAGGCTTCAGGCAGGTTATCGTGTATTCGATGTGCTAGAGTTGCTCATATTATGGAGTTGAGATTGATGGGAGTGGAATTGCAGCTAGCAGATGGGGACAGATTCTTTGCTCATGTAAGTGTGAGGCCTTTGTTAGCTACCCGTATTCATGATTTGCAAAGTCAAGATCCTTTCCTTGAGAAGAAACGACAAGATCTCCGAGATGGTAAGTCTGAAGATTTTTGTATTGTGAATGATGACACTTTATTGTATAAGCATCGGTTGTGTGTGCCTAATGTGTGTGGATTGAAAGAGGAAATTTTAGATGAGGCTCATAATTCCATTTATACTATGCATCCTGGTAGCACTAAAATGTATAGGGATTTAAAGGAGCATTATTGGTGGAATAATATGAAGAAGGAAATAGCTGATTTTGTTGCGAGGTGCCTTATATGTCAGCAAGTGAAAGTGGAGCATCAGAAACCTACTGGTCTGCTTCAGCCATTGCCGATACCAGAATGGAAATGGGATCATGTAACGATGGATTTTGTGGTTGGGCTTCCTCGATCTCAGAAGGGGTCAGATTCGATTTGGGTAGTGGTGGATAGATTGACAAAGTCCGCTCACTTTCTAGCAGTCAAGACTACGTATACAGTTGATAGGTATGCTAGATTGTATGTTAATGAAATTATTCGATTGCATGGAGCACCGGTATCTATTGTTTCAGATAGGGACCCTACTTTTACATCCAGATTTTGGGATAGCTTGCAGTATGCTATGGGTACTAACTTGAAGTTTAGTACGGCTTTTCACCCCCAGACAGATGGGCAGTCTGAAAGGACAATACAGATTTTGGAAGATATGCTTAGAGCTTGTGTGCTTGATTTCAAAGGTAATTGGGATGAATATTTGCCTTTGATAGAATTTGCATATAACAATAGTTTTCAGTCTACTATTGGTATGGCTCCATATGAAGCCTTGTATGGTAGACGATGTCGTACACCGATATGTTGGGGTGAAGTTGGTGAAAGGAAGATAGAGGGTCCAGAATTAATTGAAGTCACCACTGAAAAAGTGAAGATTATTCAAGATAGAATGAGAATAGCTCAAAGCAGACAGAAAAGTTATGCGGATAAACGACGAAAAGATTTGGAATTCCAGAAAGGGGATTATGTGTTTCTTCGGATATCTCCATGGAAAGGAGTTATGAGGTTTGGAAAGAAAGGGAAATTAAGTCCACGCTACATTGGACCTTATGAAATCCTTGAGAAAGTCGGGATGGTTGCCTACAAGTTAGCGTTACCACCAGAATTATCTCGGTTACATGATGTTTTCCATGTTTCTATGTTGAGGAAGTATGTAGCAGACCCTTCACATGTATTGGTGGAACAACCTATTGAGTTGAAGGAAGATTTGAGCTACGTGGAAGAACCGCTTGCTATCGTTGATAGGAAAGAACAAATATTAAGATCAAAGGTGATCCCACTTGTGAAAGTTGTGTGGAGAAGGAATTCCATGGAAGAAGCTACATGGGAGAGTGAGGATAGCATGAAAATGCGTTATCCCTATTTGTTTGATTCGGACAACCAAGGTATGTCAATTTCGAGGACGAAATTTCCTAACAGGGGGAGAATTGTGACAACCCGAATATAATTATGATTAATTATATGTAAATCATGCCTAGCTTGTGTGATATGATTAGTGTGTTATTAATATATGTGATGTTAATTTATTATGTTTAGTCTAATCCTACCTCCAAAAAGCATGAAATGTCGAATTAGTTACAAATACAAAATTTGAAGGTTTCGATAGGAATGTCCATGTTTAAGGCTAGTTTTGACCTTTATGAAATAACAATTGACTTGAGGTGAAAACTACATAATTGTAGACAAGTGAGTTATGGTTGTAACACAACAAACGGTGAATGAAACGGAGGTTCGAGTGAGAAGTTATACCAAAATTACGAAACAAGGGCAAAGTAGTCCATCCGTTAAGTAGTATTTTGTCTTAATATGGCAACAAATGTTTTATTCTCATTGGTTGGGAAGGGTGGTGGCTTTGGCCGACCTCAAACCCTTAGAATTACCTATTTATTCAGCCAAAATGCAGCCATGAGAGATTTTAAGCCTAAGGAAAGAGAAGTTGGAAGTTAGGAAGAAAAAGTGAGGAGAAAATTGAAGAAAATTCATAGAAAATTACGAAAAAGCCCCTAAGGTAATTCCAACCATGAATCTTGCTATTTTTTCTTTCATTTATGATATATATGATATAAATCCTTGATTTTTTATTGAACTTTCATGTTTGGTTGCATATGTATGGATATATGCAAGTTTAAGTTAAGTTGAATGTACAAAACCCTAAGATTGCTTTGTTTAGAAACTTTGTTTATTCAAACTTCCATATATTTTTGTATAGTTACTGGAATCGATTTCTTCCAATTGGATATTAACCTGGACTCATATATGTATGACATATCCGAAAATCATGTGAAAATACCAACAAATGAGTCCTTGGTGAGGGTTTGAAGTTCGGGTAAGAAATCTGCCCTAAGGGTGAAAATATGCCCGCCATGTGTTCGATGTTTTGCTTAACATAGAAAACGAACCTTAAAAATTATGAAACTTTAATCTTATATTTTTCATTGTGTTTACTGATGTTGGGTGAAATATCATAGAAATTTATGATGTAGAAAAATCATGAAAATTCCTGGAAGTTGAATGAACGATAAAAGAGCCTATAGGGCAGATTTGCTATGTAGTGAAGAAATAGGCTTATTTTGCTCTAGGAAACTCGGAATGATGTGCCGTATTTTGTTTTGGAAACATGATATAATAAGAATTGGATTACCAAGAATAATTAAAAAGGGTTTGGGCTGTAATTTGAATATGTTAGATATCAGAACCTGAGTCTAGATGGGACTTCATTTTAATGAATGATTTGAATTGAATAATATGATGCTTATGAATTGAGTTATGATTGAAGTTATTCTTTGGACTATTAATATTCTTATGATGATACTAATATTGTGAGAATGATAGGAAGGGAAGGAGAGCTGATTGAACAAGTACAGGATAAAGGCAAGGGAAAATCCAGTTAAACTGTCAAGGTGAGTGTACTTATGATTTGTTTCATATATAAATATGAATATAGCTCTAAGAGCGGATTTGTTTGAATACTTCGGTATTCAGGATTTGTTTGGATATTAAAATATCCAGGATTGGTTGGGTCTTATGATCCAGGATTGGAATTGGACAAAGATCCAATGATTTGTTGGAACTTATGTTCCAGGATTTGTTATTGCTAATGGGCAGGATTGTTCGGATTTTATATCCACTTATTCTATATAGAATTGTTATTACATTGTAGGGAAGGAGTACCTCACTAAGCTTAATGCTTACAGTTATATTTTAACAATTTCAGGTTTCTATGCTGCCAACTAGAATACCATATGACCGGTAACTTTGAGAGTTGCACCGTTGGAAGGAGCCGGGGTTTAAATGTGGGGATTTTATCATTGTCACACTGAAGATTTTAATTTACTCACACATTGTATATTTTGCGTTAGTATGGATTGAGTTGATGATTGTGAAATTTTATCGTAGTTAATCATAGTATTGTATGTCCGCTTAAATTATGACTCTGATATTGATTTCGTTATGGCACAATAATAATATTATGTTGATTATGCGCATTATACAGTAAAATATGGATAGATGAATTATATTTCCAATGGGCTCTAGATTATGATTTAATTATTCTAATAATAAATGATTAGTATGGATATTGGGTTTGGGGTGTGACAATAATAATCAAACAAATCCGTGCATGTGTGCAATAAAGGAAATAATGAGTCAAACAGGTAGAAAGTATCAACTAATAACATCTCAATGACTCCAAACATTGTAAAGCACATTAATGACATGATATACTGTCTCAAAACACTATCAAATAGTCACGTAGATATGGAATGATGTTGTGACTCGATCATCCTAAATGTCCATTCATATAAGGTGTAAACGGAATACAAAAATCTTTTTGTCTTTTCAATTTTTTAAAAGAAAAATCCATATATACAAACATGGTATATACTATCAATAGGCATAATATTGTCATGAGCATCATCCTATGCTAGCAAATAGTAAATCACACAACGAATCGTCAATCTAAGCAGGTGTGATTAAACGAATAATACAGTATTAGAAATTAACACTGTTCTAAAAAACCCGCCTAAGCTCCTCCTAGGCACGCCTAGGCTTAAGGCTTGGGAGAAACACCTCGCCTTACGCTTTTCACGCCTTATTCTTGGTAAAACCCTTACGACGCACTTTTTCTAAAAATAACAATGCCTTAGTGAAACTATGTCGCCTTTTAAAGAATTTGTTTACAAACCGGACCATTATCTTATCCAAAATAATCAGATAGTATTTTAATTTGCATATATTCAGACATATTTTTATGATATGTGCAATTTTTGTATTTTAATAGCCTTGTTATGGTTAAAAAATATTAAAATATATTAAGAAGGCCTAAACGCCTTTTTACGCCAAGGCCCGCCTAGGCTTCTAAGGCTTAAGGCTTGGCCTCCACGCCTCAATCACGCACCGCATTTTTTAGAATCTTGGAAATTAAACATAAATTCCAAAAGTAACTGTATATAAACTGACAGAGGCAACCCAATAGTACCAAACAACATCAAGCTAAACTAGTGTATTGTAAATAGAAAATTTCCTGTGGTCGCTCGAACGAAGTGCCCTCCTGTCGCTCGAACGACAAAGGCTTCTCAGAAGAAGAAGCTTCGCGCGACATCAGATGTCGCTCAAACGAAAACTTATCTCGTTTGAACGAGAAAACCAAATTTTCACTAATTTCCTATAATGTTAAAAAGTGTTGCCCAGTGAAAAATTTTCTAGAAAATAATGCTTGCAAGGTGCTGACAGATCCAAAACAGTGCAAAAATAGTAGCTAAACAAAAAAAAACAAAGTAAGTTACTGCAAACTGAGTCATAACACTAGTAAGAGTATATCATGGAGAACAACTAGCGTATGACAAATAGCAACTTAGTCAACTAAACGATCTTACATGGGGTCAATCACGTGCAAGCAAACGACAGTCGTGAACAATTAGACCATAAGCCTCTAAATATGATTTCCTAACCCCAATAGATTTGTAACAACAAGGGGGGATTGAGGAATCGAATTTATTCTGTTATTAGGTATCGGTAAAATTTTCTAACAGAAATGCCTAAGATGGCCTTGCCTACCCCAATGTGTGCAAGTGTAAACTGGGCGGTGAATGTTACCTAAAGGTGGCCCTCTCCTCAAATTCCTAGGTGGCACTCTTCTAATGATCCTAAGTGTCTCTCGCTTGACAACCCTAGATGTATCTCGCTTAACAACACTAGGAGGCTCTTTCACGCGTGTGGGGTTGACTTTGGGAATGGGTGTGGCACTCTCATCGAAACCTATACCACCCCTATCCTCCTTAATTTGGGCAGTCCCTAAAATTTTATATAATTTTTTTGACCGAGACTCCAAATTAAATTTTACCTTGCTTGATTCTCTCAAACTCTTCTCAAGCTCACCTATCCTCGACTCGAGTAAACGTCTAGAATCTTTAAACTCTAAAAATTCCTTTTTCATAACCTCCATCACCCCACGAAGACTATCTCTCTCTCCCTTGACTTATCCTAGCTTCTCTTTCAAAATTTTCTCACGTGCCCTAAGTTCTTCAACTAAAACATCATTATCAATTTTTAAGGCACGCCCGTTTAACTGAGATTTCAATTTCAAATATTCTTTCTTCATTTTCAAAGCTTCAGCATAAAGTTCATTGAAAGCCATTTGCAATTTACGCTCATCTACACTTTCATCCTCACTCTGCTCACCCTCACTATCATCACTAATCACACGGGAGGGAAAAACATCTTCTTCTGAATCACTGTCACTAAGGGTAGAAACATGAGATGTCGGTTTTTTCAAAGCTTCCTTAAATTTGTACGACACTCATCAACGTGTGACCAACACCCTCACCTTAACACCTCTTTGAATCATTTTTAATGGAAGATTTAAAACAAGATTTCGTGTGAATTTTTCAATTAGACTTTTCAAAAAGTTGACATAAAAAATCATCAAAAGCATCAAAAGCCATTTTTAAGAAAAATAGGATCAAACACAATAACTTAGTGCAACAGGCTTTGACACAAAAGTGCATGCAAAAAATGAGGATCGCGAGATAAATTAGCATAACCCGCTCTGATAACAATTTGTAGAAAGGTATACACTCGCTTCTTAAATAAAAAATCTCTAATACCAGTTTATAGAAAAGTGCTCTATAGAGGAATAATGCGACTTCTCAAATAAATCCAATTTTAATTTAACCCAAATTTTAGTTTAACCCTAACATATGCATCTAGGTGATTTGATAACTTAAAATCAATAAGCATTCAAAGGAAACCAATTTTAGGAAAAATCCCCTAAGGGAAAAACCTTTTATTTCACTATAATTTGTAAATCACGACTTACACGGATTACAATGAAATAGATTTTTGACACACAAATACACGGAGGTGTCGATCAGTGTTATCATCAATAGATCCACACGCATCGAACCTATAAGAACCGCAGTCCTATCTTCAGCCCAGGAATACCGCAGCACTCCCTAATGGCACGTAGTCAATCATCCCAATACCTCCCTCAAGTGGTACCTAGATCAGCAGTAGGTTACCCTCCATATAAGAGCAAACTTGAACAAGATGTATGTTCTTGGGTTCCAAAATAATTCACCACAACATATGGGATTTTTGTGAATTGAAAACAAATTAGAAGCCAAAAGTGTTATGATGATTTCTCGGTGTTTGTAGAATGAAAAACGATAAGGACTTCTTGTGAAAAACGGAGTTAAAGAGTCCTTTGAATATAAGACTTAATGTGATTGGTCACTCAAACGAGATAACATGTCATTTGAACGAGATGCGGTGGCATTTGAACGACAACTTGAACTTTTCATGACATGCGATGTCATTTGAACGACGTACGATGCCGTTCGAATGAGATGGATAAAATTCAATATTTTTCTTTTTCTCTTTAAATGCACAAGTTGACAACTCCAAAAATTATATTTTTGACGAAAAATATATAAAGCTCTGCTCCAACACTTAGAAAATATTTTGTGAAAAATAACCCAATATCCTACGTGAATAATTATGGAATAAAAACATAGTCTTTACCAAATTCATCTTGCAAAAGCTTTTTTGAAGAATAACTTTGATATTCGGATCCGTCTTGATGCATGAATGATCTTGAATAATTCTTTAACAGTTGTAGGGGTATACGACATACTCTAATGTAAATAGGACTTTCTAAAATGTGTCCTTACATCGTACATGCTCGATCATATACTACATTCCTTTCCATAATGATGAAATGAGGCAATAAAGAATATATTTTGCATTCATAACCGCGAGTGTGCATTGACTTTAGTAACACTAATAAATTAGGCAAAAAAAATATTTATCCATTGTGGATACAATTTCTTAAGTAGAGAATTCACCCATATTACGACGTCTCACAACATATGCACAGTAAATATGAGCTTTCCAAAAACTTGAAGATGAAAGTATTTCAAGTTTTTGTCACGAACATTTATACGAAAATCACATATACATTTCCACACAGTTGGCCACGTGCCTCTTTTCACAAATACTTAAAAAATAATATCATGTGGATGGAAATCCGACACATCGAGCATGTTTTAAAATATATAATAGAGGTAAATACATATAAACATATATATAGATATGTATATACGTATATATATACAGTCTTAAATATAATCTTCATACATTCTTTGCCAATTTTTATTCATTTATTTCTAGGAAATGTCGAGCGGGATTAGAGACAATCAACCAAATAAAGACACTGCTCCTCCATCTCAATTCTCTCCAAATCCATAACATAAATTCTTGACACTTGTGGATTCCTAATATTATACTCAATCGCAAGTTCATTATAATCCATCTACACTGTCTTCGAATTATCAACTTCGTATAAACGTGTTAATACAACTCTCGTACCTCCCATTACAGATGAATTGCAAGTACAAGATAAGAAGCACATGGATTCCCCACTACCAAGAATCCTACTAGTGACAAAAATGTCGTCTAGATTTTTAAAGCCCATTATTTGACGCTCGAAAAATTAATATTGACATCGAGGGTCAGAAAGCTGGAAGAAGTTGGTTGTGCCATAAAGAATGATTTGTGGGATCAACTATGCAAAAAATTTACATTCTCGCCTGGTAGGCACTAGTTATTTCCCGAGTAGGTGAGCAATTAAAAACCTATTAGAAAAACCTTTGAAAGCATTACTTCTCAGAGAGGACATCGAGTTTTTACATTTTGGCATTGAATGATAAAATTTTGCAAAATGTTGAAATACTAGTTATCTAACAGAAGGACTTCTTTAAGAAAGAGGTTATGGAGGAAAAACTTGCCAAGAGGAAAAAATAGAGAGAACGGGTCAAAGAAAATTGATGTCTACAAACTTTGGTCCAAATCATATGATGATTTGAAGTATGAATGCGTGGAGATGACTAATGGGAATTTGAAAGATGTGACTAACCTCAATCGGGTCAACTTGTACTTGAATACCCGATGGGATATATAGACCAACAAATTCATAGACAAGATCACTCAAACTCTAATGAGTTTGAATTTAATGATCATATAATTATGCTACAGGAAACGACAGAAGGCATGGGGACATTTCATTCGGAGTACATCCCTTATAGCATTTACTCATATTCATATCGAAGGTACATGGGAATAACCAAACTACTATAGACCCCACATGTATTGATGAGCTCACTTTGGTGAGGAATCACATGTCAAAGAAGGCGAAAGAAAATAGGAATATGAAAAAGGAAATGTTAGGTTTTAAGAAGGACAAGACCTCAAATTAAAATACCTTGGGATGGCTAGTGAATAAAATCAATGGATGATGAAAAGTACTTAGTAAAAAAAGTGGATCTCAATTCATGCCTCGAGGTTCCCTTTTCCTATGCCCTAATGTTCCCCCTTCCTGTATGCCTCTTTTAATATTTCCCTCTCGGCCACTTGCTTCATCCTCTTTAGGAGCATCAACGTAGTCCAAGCACGATGACTATGTCGAGTAGTATTTTATGCATAACTTGGTAAATACCAGGTTCGTTGGGTAGTGCACGGTTATTTTTACGATTTCGGGAAGAAGTGTGCATAGTTACTATTTTTGAAAAGGTGAGGCTAAGATATTGGCGGATGAAGTTTACACGGTTTGTGAACAAAAGGGTGTGCATGTTGACCACTTGGGTAAGGAGGCTCCATTTATCGATTATGAGAGGACATGTATAGCATGGACAATTAATTTGCTGGTGAATATTGTACAATAAACAATGTTTTCTTTTCAAGTATTGGGACAAGTTTATAATTATTTTAATTTCACGGGACATGTAATGACATCTTAATTTGTTTTAATTTAAATTTAGGAAAATTACAATAAACCCCCTAAATGATAAAAATTTTGCAAATAGCCCCCTAAACTAAAAAACCAACAAAGAGACCCCTAAACTATAGAATTTTGACACATAACTCATTTTCATTGAAAATGAGTTGATAAAAACATGATTTAATGCATAACAATTGTAAAAAAAAAATCATATTTTTTAGGTGTCAAAATTCAATAGTTTAGGGGACTTTTTTATTAGGTTATTCTAGACTAGAGGCTATCTAAAAAATCGCTAAATTTCAGGGGGCTTACTATAATTTACTCTTTTAATTTTTAGGGTTTTAATGACATATTAACTGGTTTGATTTTATTTTAAATTGATTGAATGATGTTACTTGAATTATTAATAGCGAGTTCTTGTATGCAATATGGCTTACGTTTTGACCTATTTATATAGGTGAATTGAATTTTAAAGAACTCTTTAGTGGATTTCCTATAATTAAAAGAGTGGATGGGAGAGAGTATTAGAGTTTTAGATTATCATGTCGAGGGCATTCCTGAATTTTTTAAATATGCAGATAAAAATCTTAATAGTGACAAGATCCCGTGTCCATACACTCGTTGTATGAACGACAAATTTAAGTCCGTGGAAGACGTTGAATTGTATTTTCTAAGGTGGGGTATATAGCATGCCTATAATATTTGGACATTCCATGGGGAAAAGAATGTACCATATGTTCTGGAAGAATTATCAATACCTGACCGGGTCCCAGAACTCGATTGGGTAGAAGTGGGGAACGATGCACCAATTCATTATACTTTGGCTGACCTAATTGATGAGGCTTATGGATTTTTCCACCATTAAAACACCAGCCTATGTGTGTCCATCCCGAGGGCCTTTTGGGGATTCGGGGGTTTATATGCTGAGGTGGATCCCTCCTTCCTTCCCCTTTATTCAACATACGCATGGGATTGTATCCTTTATCGAGGCGATTGACCGTTGTCGATGTGGGGTGATATGTAGATAGAGAGTCTCTAGCCTATTTTACACAAAATAAGCAAAAGAAATATTTTCTCCTCAAGATAACGGCATCAAGGACAATACTGATGCTTGCAAAACCATGTAGTTCAAGGGTACGGGGACTAAGTTACAAAATGGGAAGGTGTTAGGCACCCATCTCGCCCTTTCGGTCTCTCATAAGCATGTGTTAATCTTCTCCTGTTGAACTACGTGATGTATGTGCTTATGTGCATAATATAAATGGATGACTTAATTGCTCGTCTCGTGTCATTTATAAAGGTGGTGCAAGGTCATCCTTAGGAGTATTCCTAAAATAGTAATTAAAAGTATTATGTAAGTGTTTGTCTATTCGAAGATTGTCATAGAAGAGTGATTGCATATATCAGACAAAACACAAGCAAGCAAGTATGTATATATATATATATATATATATATATATATATATATGTGTGTGTGTGTGTGTGTGTGTGTGTGTGTTAATAACAAAGTAACTAATGTATGTCAGAGGACTCGAGTCTATGGGTTTACAAAAGATGCCTACGTAGCTAGGGAACATCAAATTCCACGTAGTTTAAAGATAACAGGTGGTGAGTTTTAACCCGTAAATTCAACCGGGGACTTTATTTATATGTGTGTGTGTAGAAAATGGTGTTTTAGTGTGAGAAAATGTGATGAGAAATCCCCGTTTCGAATTTACAAGTAAACCCTTTTTTTCTTGTTTTTGGATTTTTCTTATGAAAATAAAGTATGTATAAATACTAATAGTAAAAATTTTGAAATTAAGATATATATGTAATGAAGTAAAGTACTAAAGTGAAAATGATGTAATTAATGCAAAAATAAGAGAATTTAAAAACAAAGGGAAATAATTAGACCTCCTTATAAAAACTTGACATTGATCTTAATTGTAGATGCACTAATCTCGAGATGAGATGATTAGGGTTTTAGGAGATGGGTCAGAATTTACTCAAAAGAGTATGAAAAGGATGGAAGGAATGTGGAAAATGGGCTTTTAAGGAATGAATAACTCTCAATTCGAGAAAATTCTCTCTAAATTACTGAGAATGATGTTAAGGGGTGCCTTTCAAAATGAGTTCATGTCCTCTATTTACAGGGCCAAGGGGGAACCAATCGGCATGGTACTAGACCTCCCTATCGGCATATAATCATACACACACTACCGAAAGGCAGGGTCCTAGGATTGCCATTTGGCAATTAGAGGTAAGTTTTTTAAAAAACTTGCCAGAAAATGCGAAGCAAAACTCAGAATTGCACACAGGGAAGACAGTTGTAAAGGTTATTCAGAGCCCTTTGAGAATCTATTGAGACACTCCAGGGTTTAGGATTTAATCGAAGTCAAACGGGGCTCGATAGTACCCGTTGGTCATTGGAAAGGAAATTCGTGGAGGAAAATGATCATTCGTCTGAATTGTAAGGTCGATTCACACACAGGATGGATTATTAAAAAGGGTATTTAGTTCCCTTTGAGATTTCATTAAGATTATTTAGATTCATAGAGTCTACCTAAGTCAGATGGGGATCGAAAGCACCCGGTGACCCTTCGGAGTAAAATGGGTCATTCATCCCCGTAAGGCTGATTTGTGTAGGGGTAGATCATTAGGAAAGGAATTCATATCCCTTCAAAGATTCATTCATCTTTATTCAAGATAAAAGGTTGACAGGATTTAAACGGAGACCAAAAGCACTCGGTGGCCTCTATATTAGTTTTTATAGCAAAACGGACCATTCGTCTGAATTATAGATCGATTCGTGTATAAGGCCGACCATTGGAAATGGGATTCAAAGCCCTTCAAAGATTTATTGATCTTTTGTACAGAAGATAAAGTTGGTCGGAGACAGATAGGGATTAAGAGCTCCTAGTGGCCTCTAGATCGGTACTCAGAGTATGACCTAGGTTTTGCCGTGAGTGATAGAGACCTAAGGAGGTGCTTAGGGGGTCCTGGGATGGGGTGTCTACACTATAGATTCAGATAATGTTCATTGTGACCAAGTTAATGAATACGTTGATAATGAATTACTCAAAGATAGGAAATATACGCGGTTGAAAGTCGATTAAGCTAGACCTTTGTATAAAAATTACGACGAAGATCACCTAGTAAAGTATTCAATGATCAGTTTAAATAATTTGAAGAGTCAGTATAGTTTTTGGGGAAATAACATGACCAAAATTCTTAAGTGGGATAAATATATTCTTTCAAATGAGAACACATTACCAGATAATTATCCGACCATAAAGAAGAACTTGAAGGGTTTGGGCTTGAAGTAAAAATATATTCATGCATGCAAGTTGATTGCATATTATACTACAATGAACATGAACTAAGAGATAAGTATATTTTATGCCATGAGATAATATATATGATTTGTGAGACTGGAAATAAAAAAAACTCGCTAAATTTAATAGGTGCTTGCAAGTTCCATAAAAGCTATTGAAGTATTTTTTCCTCGGGCCATGGTTAAAAATATCTTCACTGTATTGTGGATAGAAGAGGTCCTGATGTAGAATTCTCGAGTCAATGTGGTTCGAAATCTCATACGTAATACCATTGAATCAATCATAAGGAAACTTTTAAATGCAAGATTCCCTGAATTTGCGAAGGAATCGCGTAATGTCAGCCTTAGATTATCAATTGAGGGGTATAACCCTTTTGGCAATTTAAACACTAATAAGATTTATTAGTTAATTCTCTTGTAGTCTTTAGGTCTCCTCCAACACTGTGTATAAGAAAAGAGTTCATATTATTATCGTTGTTGATATCTGAGCCGAAGGCTCCCAGTGACAATATTGATAGTTTTTTAGCCCCATTAATTGAAGAACTAAAAGAGTTATGGGATGAAGGCATGAGGGCATGAGGGAGTTTGATGTTTATAAGGGTGAAGAGTTCACACATAAAGCAATGGTGTTATGGAATATGCACGGCTTTCCTGTCTATGGAACCTTATCTGGTTACAATGCTTATGGTTATTATGGATGTCCCATTAGCGGAGAGGAATTTGATTCCACTTGGCTACAGTATAGTGGTAAGATATGTTATGCTGGTCATTGTAGATTTCTACCAAATAACCACCCTTTCAAAACGACAAGTCTAAGTTTTTACATATTGGTGACGAGCATGGGACGTACCCTATTTGGCTTTCTGGTTATCAAATTTAGGAGAAGGCAAAGTATGCGACTTTGGGAAAGTTTTTAGGCCAGAAGAGAAAATCTAAGGAGGATCCAAAAGATCTTAATAAAATGAAGGCAAAGTCTAAAAGATCAATGACATTTGGCATTTTGTATTGGAAAGATCATCATGTAAGGCATTTAATCGAAGTGATGCACATGGAGAAGAATTTTATAGAACATCTGATAGAAACATGTCTTGGTGGATCTCATTCAAAAGATGGAGAGAAGGCGTACCACGATCTAAAGGAGATGAAAAAACATTATAGTTAAAAATTGATACTATAACATAAAGAAATTTGATTCCCCAGGGTGCTTTCACTTTCACTACTCGTGAAAGAAAAATCCTCGTAGACACGTTGTTCAACTTGAATACTCCAGTAAATTATACTAATAATTTGTGAAGGGTTATAAACTATCAAATAAGTGATCTGAAACAGTCTAAGTCTCATGACTAACACATCATTCAATTACTCCCGTTGTTGTTTAGGCATTGCTTTTTTAATCCAAACATCTCTGTAAGGCAATTATGTAGATTAGTTCATGATTCACTTTACTATGAGTAAAAGTCATAAACAAAAATCACTTTGTGGATATGAATGCAACTTTAGTCGAGGAGACTTGTGTCTTAGAGAAATATTTTCCTCATTTGTTCTTTGACCTCAGCGTCCACCATCTTGTGCATCAATGTGATGAGGCGTTATTACGTCTTAGATGGTTTATTGGAGGGTCAATCGTTAAAAGATACATTACAAAAAAAGATCATCGTTATACGCTCGGGAACATATGTTGGAACAAGGGCTTAGGAGGTTCAATCCTCATGGCGAAAGAGTAGTAAAGAAATTTAAGTAGTTTGAGGATTATTTGTCATGGTCCAAAACCATGGCAATTTTGTATTTTTGGAATAGTGTAAGGCGGGTTATGTTGCCAAACTATAAGATTTGGGGAAATGAATAAACCTTATGTTTCGAAAGAATTATCAAAATCTGATCAGACACAAGTGGTTAATGATTTTCCAGCACATCTCGCTTTGAACGACCTAATTGATAATGCTTACGTAGTTCACCACCATAAAACCACTAACATATAGATTCAGATAACGTACATCATGACTAAGTTGATACTGATTGCCTGAAAGTTGGGATACATGCGATTAAAATTCGATACGATAGATTTTTATATAGAAATTGTGTCGAAGATCACTCGATATTGTATGAGATGCTCAGTTTTCATAATTTGAAGAGTCAATATGGGTTGTGGCACACTACCGTAACTATAATTCTTAAGTGGGATAAAACATTCCCCCAAATGAGAACACGATAACAGATAATTTTTCGATCATGAAGAAGAGCATGAATTGTTTTCGATTGAAGTAAAAATCTATTTGTATATGCAAGTATTATTGCATATTGTATCGCAATGATTACAAAATAAAGTATGTGTCCTATAAGAAATGAAACAAGATTTATGGTTTGTGAGAGTGGAAATGAAAAATCCACTAAATCTCATAAGTTCTCTCAAGTTCCACATTATTGAAGTATATTTCCCGCATGACATGGTTAAAAAGAGTGTTCATTGTACTGTGGATATTAGAGATTGCGACATGGAGCGATCGAGATGAGATGGGTGGGAATATCATTAATAATCCCATTGATTCAATATGTAAGGACACAAGTCTCCAATTGAGTCTTATTTAGTGTTGGATCAATTCCGGACAAAAATATTTGAATCATAGGATAGTGTTCTTGTGTATCCTTTAAGCATATCACATGTTAAAGTTGAAGACATTGCAGCCTTTGTTTCAAGAAAATATCATTGGCAAGTTTCAGTACCTCGTTTCATGTCATCAACTTCATATTTCAAGTTTCTAAAGGTATAAATGTTTTTTATATATTTGTGGGAGACTTGGAATAAGTTTAATAGGTGTAACTTTATTTAAAATAAAGTTTCTAGGCTTAAAATTGAAAAAAAATGATCTTCTGTCATTTCGTTCGAAATTGTCATTCAAACGAGAATTTCGTTCGAACGAGTTTGCCAACTACTTTTCCCTTTTGGCCACTGGAACATCGTTAGATGGTCGTTCGAATGAAAATGTCGTTCGAACGAGATTTTTGGGGGGGAAATATTTTTACAGTTTTTGGCAGTTTTCTCCATCTTCCCACTACTTTTGTTCCCACTATCTTTTGCCAGTTTTAATATGTGCAGGAACCAACTTTTTCATATTAACTTTTTCATCTTCTACAACCTCTAAGAGAGAGAGTTTTGAGAGCTTAAGTCCTCCATGAAAAATTTCAAGTTTTGAGTGTTTGGTTTTCAAGAAAATCATTCTTAAACACTTTTATTTACACCCATATTAGTTTATTCCGAGTACCACATATAAATATCTTGTTTGGAGCATTTCGAATTGGGTTAGTTCTCATCCCATAAAATAATTGTTTTGGTTCTTCTCTATTCCAAAAAGGAGAAAAGTTTGTTGCGTCTTTCCCACTCGGAGAAAGGCTTCGGGTGCAGGTTGACGGTTGTCTAAAACCTTCATTGGTGGATTCCAAGGTTCTGGTGGATTCTGGGATTGTCGACTAGGCAGAGGTTGTTACAAGAAGACGTGTCAGCGGCTTGAAGAGAGTTGATTCGAGTTGAGTAAGTCATTTGTCTTGTACTTATAAAAATACTATACTTAGTGGACTTAACGCTAGGGTCGTCCAAGGTTTTTCCCATTTGGATTTTCCTCACAGGGTTGTGAATATTTTATCTTGCAAACCCCATGTTAGATGCATACTTAGGTAAAAAGATAAAATTTGGTTTATTTCACAATCTTTATTAAAATGGATCTTTTTTAATTATTTGGGTAAGTTTATTTTAAGTTAATTTATTCAAGTTGCCACTAAATTTATTGGATAATTTTCTTGCTTAAATTATTTAAACTTGATAATTAAATTGATGTGGTTTGAGTGAATTTAAAGTGTGTGTGTGTGTGTGTTTACTTTAATTCACTTTGTAGTGTTTAATTTTAATTTGTTAAAATTTTTATTCACCATAATTTTCCAACTTTTAAAGAAAAGAAAATTAAATAAATTTTGGAAAATTAAATTTTATTAGTAACCATCTTTATTCCGCATCTTAAAAGGAAATTATATTTGAATCTGAATATTGAAAGATATTTAAAATTGGGGGTCCTTCAGATTGGTATCAGAGTCGGAGCACTAATTTGTTGCGTTAAGGTCCTTTTATATTTTTTTGTTAAAAATGGAATTTTCTCTAATTTCTAAATTTCCTATTTTCGATGGTTCTAATTACGCGTATTGGAAAGCGCGTATGAAATTGGCAATAAAATCTATTGACGAGAGGGTTTGGTTGTCAGTTGTTAATGGGTGGTCTCCACATACATAAATGGTAGAACATGAGCATGTTCCCAAACCCGCATATAGATGGAGTGAGAATCAATTTAAACTTGCAAATTTTAATTCCCAAGGTTTAAATGCCTTGTTTAGAGCAGTCATACCGGATGAATTCCCACGCATTATGACGTGTGAAACTACTAAAGAAGCTTGGGATATTTTATAACTCACTCATGAGGAAACTAGTGTCATAAAAGCTTCTAAACTTCAAAACCTCACCACTCAATTTGAAACCATCAAAACGAATGAAAAAGAAACATTTTATGAATTTTATACTAGACTTTTCGATATAGTTAATTCATCTTTTAATTTGGGAGAGAAAATACTCGACGACCCCAAGATATTTATCCCCAAAGTGATCGTTTTAAACTCTTTACCCACCTTGAACTCTACCAAACTTGAGGAACTAGTAGGAGATTTACAAACTTATGAACTAGATATATTTCCCTCCAAAAATGAAAGGAAAATTAATAAGGGAATTGCTTTGAAAGCCTGAAAGGAGGAAAAACAAGTGATGGATAATGAGAATGATAGTGACTCGGAGGACATGGCCATTTTTTCTAGGAAGTTTCGTAAATTTCTTAAATTTAATAAATATAATTTTAAAAATGATTTTAAGAAATTTGAAAATTCTAAGCATGACAAAGCCGAAAAGATCCCTAAAACTTTTAATGAAAATTTAAATATGGACGAGTCAAATAGATGTTATGGTTATAAAGGCTATGTCCATAGGGTTTTTGAGTGCCCTGCTAAACAAAGGAGAGAGGGTAAGCAAATCAACTTCCTAGAATGCAACACTTAGTGATAGTGATAAGGAAGAGGGACCCAATTCCCCCATTGAGCACAACTTTACCGCGTTCATTGCTAGTTATGTAAGTGATAGTGAGAAATCATCCAATGATAACATCTTAATACATAACACTTCCGAGGCCCTTGTTTGTGAAGTTATAAAAGAAGATGGTAGTGAGAGTGGAGAAGTAAGAGAGGGTGAAAAAGAAGAAGAGGTTAACGTTAGTGAACTTCAATTTGCATTTGAAGAACTATATGAAGAATCTATTAAATTAAAAAGAGAAAATTTAAAGTTAGAGGCTAGTTTTAGAGAGCGTGCCAAGGTCCTTGATGAGAGTGCATTAGTTAATGGCCTTAGGACATGAGAGAGAGATCTTCGAGAGAAGCTTGAGTATATAGAAGGAGAGAGAGATAGCCTTAAGGGCTTAATGGAATCCTTGAAAAAAGAGCTTCTCACATTTGGAGAGCGCAATGGTTTATTAGAGTCTCACATTTTAGATTTATAAAATAAATTAAAAGAATCTAGTAAAGTCAAATTTGATTTGGAGTGTCGTTCGGAGAAATTAGATAAAATATTAGGAATGATTTAAATAAAAAATTACACATGTGGTTTAGGCTTCGATACTTGCCATGAGTCTACTCATAAAGCCAAAACTAATGTTTTAGGAGAATCTTCTAGGAACAACGTTATAGATCATTCCTTAGGTAAGTCTTTTTTGCCGAGTCTATAAGTGCTCACATTGTGGACGAAAAGGTCATCTTAGGAAATTTTGTTTTGATTTTAAACAAGGTACTAGAAAATCCCACCGTAAGGCAACCGAGGTAGCCAAGATTCCTATATCCTGAGATCATTCATCATTAGTTTGGGTTAGGAGATCCGACTTGGTAGCTTTACGAGATAGGATTTTCTATTCTCATTTACTTTCACACGATACCTCCTTTGCAAAATCTAAAGGTTGAATGTGTTAGTTGTTTGCATACTTTAGCTTTTGTGCTACATGCTATATTATCATGCTAATTGTATGCTTGTTTATCATTTTCTATTCATTGCTTTATCGCATATCTCATGCTAGAATTATGATTTTTGTTTATCTTTTGTATTATAGTTCTTTCATTTTAGTTTGCATTAAATGAAAAATACAAATGATTTTTGTGTCTTTTGAGTAAATATTTTTATTTGTTTGGTTAAAAATTTTAAAAACTCAAAAAGATTTTTTTGTGTGTATTTTGGTTTTACACCTTTTGTGGCATATGTTTGTGTTTGAATCCATTTTTTTCGCTTCCATGTGGCTAGAACTTTTGGTTAGTATTTTAATCCTTAAAATGTTCTTTATCATGCTTACATGGAGTAGTTTAAGTTTGACTTGCTTAATGGATACACTTTTATATGCCTTTTCACACATGCACGAGTTCTTTTAAACTTTTAACGTCACATGTATATTTGAGCTTTGTGATGTGTTCTCCTACCAATATAGTCATCTACGTATTATGTGACCTATGAGGACAAGTGCATTTTAAAATCTGTTGCACGTGAAATTTGTGTGAGATATAAAAATGATATATATAAATGTTCTCGAGGAAGGGCTCCGAAAGGAAATATTATCCTTTACGAGTAAGCCACCATTTGGAATGGTCCAAAGGCCTAAAAAGAATATGCCATTAATAGAAAATATTTAACTGGGGCCTATACTTGTTTAGATTGATATTGTCATTCAAAATTAAATATGCTTATTTTGAGGGAGTTTAGATGGTATATCAACAGTTTGCACAATGTCCGTTTATCATAGTTTCTCTTTCATTATCATGACTCTATTGGTTTGTAGAATCATCATTATGCTAGGCTTGTATGCATTGTGTCTGTTTATTCATAGAGTTCAATTTATCTTGTCACATAAGTCTAAATCTTAAGTTGATAAAGTTTTACAATCAAATTAGAACTCCGTGAACATGTTTAAGTGATTGAGTTTTAATTCATTGGTATCTTGTTCACACCCCTTCACTTTCGTTTCCATATGACACATTTATGCCATAAGAGTGTGGAAAACTCATACTAAAATATTTTGTGTCATTTGTGTGTTTATATCTATATATGTGTGCTTGTTCATCTTTTTGTATCTATTGTGTATACGTCTATGATATTTTGTTTGTTTAAGCCTTAGCCAAATTAGCAGTCCATTTATACTTTCTACTTTATAATTGGTATCTATTGTGTTGCATATCTAGTTTGATATCACATGCTTAGTCTCTTATATTAGCCAAATTGATATCATTTTTGTCGCATCATAGTTGGTATCCATTAATATCTTGAAGAGTGTGCTTTTGTTCAAACAAAGAAATTATTTAATTAAACTCGGTTTTTCAATTAAATCTTAAAACATGCATCTAGATTTGATTGAAATCAATATGATCATGCAAGAACAGTCAATCACAAACAAAACACACAAATGAAGAAAAATCCCCCAAAGGGGCAAAACCTTTTATTTTCACTGTAATTTGTAAAGAACGGTTTACACGGATTACAATGAAAACAAGAGTGACATATGAAATACCCTCAGGTGTCGGTTCCGATGTCGTCATCTAGAATCTTCCACAAGAACTCCCGATGGGCAGCAATGGAAAAGAAACGGCTTCTCCACAAGTTACTCCAGATGAGTAAAAACGATCCTCTTGAAGGTTGTGATTGAAATCAATATGAAGAGTGCACTTTTGTTCAAACGAATAAATTATTTAATTAAACACAGTTTTTCAATTAAATCCTAAAGCATGCATCTAGGTGTGATTGAAATCAATATGATCATGAAAGAACAGTCAATCACAAACAAAACACACAAATGAGGAAAAATCCCCCAAAGGGGCAAAACCTTTTATTTTCACTATAATTTGTAAATAATGATTTACACGGATTACAATGAAAATAAGAGTGACATACGAAATACCCTCAGGTGTCGATTTCGATGTCGTCGGCTGGAATCTCCCGTAAGAACTCCAGATGGGCAGCAATAGAAAAGATACGGCTTCTCCCCAAGTTAGCCTAGATGAGTAAAAACGATCCTCTTGAAGGTTTAAAGATTCACATACATATACGGGAGTGGTTATACGAATAAAGAAGGCATGAAACCTTAAAACATGAAGCCTGTTTTCTGGGCTGTAAAACGCAGAAATCGTGTGCGAAAATGACTTAGAAAATGTGTAGAATGAACCCAAATATTTATACGAAAATTGAGGCAGTGGCGGCACTCGAACGACATCACGCGACATCCTAATGTCGCTTGAACGACAGAGAGATATCATTCGAACGAGTTCGTGCGAGATCCTCATGTCGCTCGAACGACAGAGTTATGTCGTTAGAACAAGCTCGTCGACCGAGGCAAGTCCACTTCTACACTTAGAACGATTTATGCTTTTGTTAAAAATGAATCAAACTTCGAAAAAATATTTTCTGCAAAATTCCCAAATATTTTTGCAAACATAAAAAACTCCAATAAATAATTTTATAAATAACGCAAAGTGGAGTAGTGGGAACGATTGAGCAGCACGTCGTATATAGCATGATGCAAGTGTGAAGATGGTAGATGCATGGTTTCGGATCAAGACCGTCGTGGAAGATCATGTTAACGTGCTGAATGTAGCGGTATCAGACATACATACTGTGATCTAGCACAAATAGAAAATTTCTAGATTCTACCCCGAATATTAATAAAATTATGTCCTTACATATCTATTTTGGATTAGTTACTTTTATTGTTGCCCATATGCTTTCATGTTATTATCTCCTTATGCACATTCATGATTTACTTGCTTTTTCCATATTTATCGCTTAATTCTATTGGGGAGAAATGAGAATTTTATTAATTCTATCACCTTTATCTATTCCTGAACAAAAAGGGGGAGAATGATAGGGGGAGAAATGCTATCTAATCCTATTATAATCGTATCTTAGTTTAGGAGATTTAACTTAGGGGGAGTCGCGACCTTCTTAAGTTGATCAGAGTTGATAAACGAAGAATTAATTTAGGGGGAGTATTTATTTTACATGCATTTAATATTCTTAATTGTAACACCCCGTAATTCTGCTTAATTCTAAATTACGCAAGTAGAGTAATTTAATGTGATTAAATATGTTTGATTTAAATTACGTGAGTAGAGTAATTTAAATAGATATTATATTAATAAAGAAGAATATGTGTTATAAAAAATTTACTAAGGTGAGTAGAAATTTTCAATACTGTTATGTACGGTCTAGTGACTATATGGACGTACCGGATGTAACTCGACAAAATTAAGAATGAGAGTAGAAAAATATTTACGAGACTCGAATGATAATTTAGAGTCTACGGTTGATTCCGAAAGGGTCAAAATAGTGTACCCGGGGGTACTAGTTGAGTGCCGGGTCATTTTCGGGCTAAACCAGGACCATTCGGGGGCATTTTGGTCTCTTTACAATTAGGGGAAAGAAGACCTACGAATTTTTGTAACCCTAAATCTGATTATAAGAGAGGTGGCTAGGGTTAGGCAATTCGAGTTACACCATAGCCATTAGAGAAGAGAGAGAGAGGCAAATTCCTTAGGCAAGAAGGAAGGAGGGATCATCTTAGGAGGATTTCACCACAAGGATTGTTGAGAAAGAAGATTGAAGTATCAATATCATCAATCATCATCAACAACCACGAATTCAGACCCTACAAATCTTAAGGCAAGTGGTTATTTGCAAAAAATAATTGAGTTATAATACCCATGTTTAAGCTTGAGGAAGAACATGATTTTTATGATATTCTTGGGAATAAACAGTTGATAATAATCCATGATTGATTAGGATTTGCATGTAGGACGTTTTTGAATTACCAAGTAGGTTTATATCATAGAAAATCTGATGAGAAATTCGTATGAAAATCTGGTATTTTGATGAAAAATATAAAGAATGCAGTTTTAGGGTTCTTGAATATTATGGATATTTTCAGTGAATTTAGCCAAGATTTATAATGATTTTGTTGTTTTAAATCGTTAGTAATCATCCCAGAACATGTAGGAATGATTAGAAATTGTTGGTTGTGAATTTGATAGCTTATCATGAAAGTTAGAGATGTAAAAATGGTGAAGCCCGTAGGAAGAAGATGAACTGAGTCTGTCACTGCTTGATCGATCGATCGACCCTGGAGTATCAATCGATCTAAGCAGTCGATCGATCGACCATCTTCCTTCGATCGATCGACCCTGTCTGAACTATAGAAAGTTGTGTAGAAATTTCTTTAATTACCGTTACTTAATGGGAACCTTAGAATTGATATTTTTCCTATGAGGGGACTTGGAAATTACCAGTAGGTGTACCATTAGATTCCTCCACTAAAGATTGGGTAGGAATGTTGGAGAAATGGAATGATGGTAGAACGATTGACTTAGCCGTAAGTTGAAATGGTTAATTTAATTACAGGAAGAGTGAGACTTAATTCCGGAAAGAAAATACCAGTAGGTTAAAGTTAAATTAACTACTGAATTAAGGGAGGGGTAACTAGGACCCTTAGAGTTTCGCGAATACTCGAATAAATACAATAGTGAGATATGTTGTAAATAAATAAGTACGGAAAATATGAGAAAAATATATTACGTACGGGTATGATTTACTAGGTCGGGTGTGTACCTACTAAATTTATATAAATAGTTTGGGTTAAGAGAATATTACCTAAATTAATTATGTTAGGGTCGATGTGACATTACGAACTAACATAAGACTATTATAAATTTGGGGTCGATGTCTAATGCCGAACCAAACTTTGAACTGGTGCCGCGATGAAAGAGTCCCGAACCAGAATATGTGTTTATATTTATATTTATAGATAGTTGGGGTCGATGAACCATTCCGAACCAACTTTCACTTGGAGTCGACGAATTATTCCGAGCCAAGGGTCCTTTGTGTGTAATAATAGGATATATTAGTGGTAACTAATCTTATATACATTGTTGTGGGATAAAATGTTTTATGTGCTAAAAATACAAATTGAGAATAGTAGACAATGAAATGACAAGTAAATGTCTTAGTAATAATTTATAGCACGATGCAATTATTACAAGAATGAGGTAATGAACAGTAAATGATTTAACTACGGTTATGGGTAATATAACTAGGTAGACCAAGTTTCCTCGATAGTTACATACTATGTAAGAGAGGTGAGGAGGTTCAAGGGAGTGTGCGAAACCTTAATATGTGTAATCAATAACTTAATTGTGATAACAGCATGCAAAATATTTTCAAATGTTTTGAGTACTAACTCTTGCTATGTAAAATTTTAAAAACCTTTTAGGTGCCCAGCCACAAGGACACCCAGCTTGATTCATGTCAGAGATTTGGGAGCTGCAGCCAGTGTGGAGGTTGCAGGGATTGTTTAGACGCTTCCTCTTTTTCAGTTCTAGTGCAGGATCTCAGTTTTATTATTCCTTGTTGGAACATGTCGTTCCACCTTTACTATTACAGTTTATTCTAGTTATGGATTTGTAGTTGTCTTTTTGGGCCGTGGTTTACGGCAAGACTTTACTGCTTTCAGATTACTTTTGCATACTGCGTATTCATGTTTAGTTTTGGTAATGTGTGGTTTGGATTATTTATTGTTTAAGAAAGATAAAATTTGGCACCCGTTTTAATTTTATTTAGGTGGTTAGTAATTTTAAAAGGCGTTCGGCAGTGATGCTAAGAATGAACCATTAAGAAACCTGTTTATATTAAAATAAGGCTTGATCACCCAAGGTTTAATTAGGCGGGGTGTCACATTAATATTTGTTATGCGTTTGATAGCTTGTTTAAGTGTGCATGAATTTTTCTAAGTGGGAACTTTCATCGGCAAAGTTATTTTCCTAAGTGGTCCGTGAGTCAAACTTCTTAATTTTATTTTGGGCGGGAAGTTTTTGAGTCTAGTAGTGCTTGACGGCCCTTTAGAATTTTATTTTGGTTTTTGTCCCGAACTATCCAAAGGGGGAGATTTGTAAGGACATAAGTCTCCAATTAAGTCTTATTTAGTGTTGGCTCAATTACGAACAAAAACATTTGAATCATAGGATAGTGTTCTTATGTATCCTTCAAGCCTATGACATTTTAAAGTTGAAGACGTTGCGGCCTTTGTTTCAAGAGAATATCATTGCCAAGTTTTAATGCCTCGTTTCATGTCATCAACATCATATTTTAGGTCTCCAAAGGTATGAATGCTTTTATATATTTGTAGGAGACTTGGAATAATTTGAATGGGTGTAACTTTATTTAAAATAAAGTTTTGGGGCTTAAAATTGAAAAAAACTTATCTTCTGTCATTTCATTTGAAATTGTCGTTCGAACGAGAATTTCGTTTGAACGAGTTTGCCAACGAATTTTAACATCGTTAGATGGTCGTTCGTACGAGAATGTCGTTCGAACGAAAATCTTGTTCGAACCAGAATTTTGGAGAGAAAATATTTTGGCAGTTTTCTCCATCTTCTCACTACTTTTGTTCCCACTATCTTTTGTCAGTTTTAATATATGTGGGAACTAACTTTTTCATCTTCTACAACCTCTAAGAGATATTTTTTAGATCTTAATTCCTCCATGAAAAAGTTCAAGTTTTGAGTGTTTATTTTTCAAGAAAATCATTCTTAAACACTTTTATTACACCCATCTTAGTTTATTCCAAGTACCACATATATATATATATATATATCTTGTTTGCATCGTTTTTCATCGGGTTAATTATCATCCCATAAAAGAATTTTTTTGGTTCTTCTCCATTCTAAAAAGGAGAAAAATTTGTTGCGGCGTTCCCACTCTGAGAAAGGCTTCAGGTGCGGGTTGACGGTTGTCCAAAAAGCTTCATTTGTGGATTCCAAGCTTTCGGTGGATTCCGGGATTGTCGACTAGGTGGAGGTTGGTACAAGAAGACCCAACAGGGGCTTGAAGGGAGTCGAGTGGAGTTGAGTAAGTCATTTGTCTTGTACTTGTAAAAATACCGTACTTAGTGGGCTTAAGGCTAGGGTCGTCCGAGGTTTTTCCCATTTTGATTTTCCTCGTACATCGCGGCGTAGTGGTTGTGAATTTATTTTGTCATGCAAAATACACCTTAGATGCATGCTTAGGTAAAAAGATAAAATTTGGTTTAATTCACAATCTTGATTAAATTGGTTCTTGTTTAATTATTTGGGTAAGTTTATTTTAAGTTAATTTAATTCAAGTTGCCACTAAATTAATAGGATAATTTTTTTTGCTTAAATTGTTTAAACTTGATAATTAAATTAATGTGGTTTGCGTGAATTTAAAGTGTGTGTGTGTATGTGTGTGTGTGTGTGTGTGTGTGTTTTTACTATAATTCACTTTGTAGTGTTTAATTTTAATTTGTTAAAAATTTTATTCACCATAATTTTCCATCTTTTAAAGAAAAGAAAATTAAATAAATTTTGGAAAATTAAATTTTATTAGTAACCATCTTTAATCCGCATCTTAAAAGGAAATTATATTTGATTCTGAATATTGAAAGATATTTAAAATTGGGGGTCCTTCACAATCATATGGCAACTTTCAAATTCACGACACCAAAAATTTGCAAAGGAGTAATGCAATGTCCGTCTTGGATCATCAAGTGGCGGGTCTAACCCTTTAGTCAATTTAAGAACTAATCAGAGTCATTGGTCAGTTCTCTTAGCGCCTTTAATTCTCCACCACCACCACCCACCCCACCCCCCCTAAAAAACTATGCATGAGAAAAAAGTTCACTTTAATGTCGTTGTTGATGCTTACGCCGAAGGATCTTGGCGGTGATATTAATATTTTCTTAGACTCGTTAATTGAAGAATATAAACTGTTATGGGATGAAGGCATAAGGGCATTTGACGTTCATAAAGGTAAACGGTTCACATTTAAAGCAATGTTGTTGTTGGAGATCCATGGCTTTCCTACCTATGGGACCTTGTCTGGTTACAATGGTTGTCGTTATTATGGATGTCCCATTTGTGCAGAGGAAATTGAATCCACTTGGATAAAGCATAGTGGTAATATATGTTAAGCCAATTATTATAGATTTCTTCCGAACAATCACAGTTTTAGGAACGATAACTCTAACTTTTTACCAACTGGTCACAAGTGTCAGATGTAAACTATTCGGCTTTGTGGTTATTAAATTGAGGAGAAGTCAAAGGTTGTAACTTTGAGGAATAATTTTTTAATCAAAAACCTCCATCTTGTAAGGCAGAAGTGAAAATCTATGGAGCATCCTAAAGATCTTAGTAAATTGAAGCCATGGTCTAGACAGTCAATGTTATTTGGCTTGTCGTACTGGAGTGAGCATCGTTTAAGGAATGCAATTAATGTGTTGGATAATAATAAGAATATTATAGAACATATCGTAGGAACATGTCTGTACGGATCTCAATCGAAAAATGGAGAAAAGACTTTCCCCGATCTAAAAGAGATAAAAATAAAAATAAAATGTGGTTAAAAATTGATCCTACAATAGGAAGAAATTTCATTCCCTAGGGTGCTTTCACTTTTACTAATGGTGAGAAAAAGATCCTCGTAAACATGTTCAACTTTAAGATTCCAATAAATTATTCTTGTAATTTGTGGAGGGTTTTAAAATATCAAACAAATGATTCAAAATAGACCAAAGTCTTACTTATGGCACTCCATTATTCAAGTAATCCCTTTATTATTTAGGCATTACTCTTCTAAGTACAAAGATCACCACAAAGAAATTATGCAGATTAGTTTGTGCCTCACCTTACTGTGTGCAAAAGTTATAAACATAAAGCACATTAGGACTGCGAAAGCAACTTTAGCCTAGAAAACTTGTGTCTTAGAGAAATATTTTCCTCCATCGTTCTTTGACATTAGTGTCCGCCTGATTGTGCATCTATGCGATGAGGATTTATTGTGTGGACCTATTAAGTATTGTTGGATGTACCCTTTCAAGCACTTGACAAAAATTTTTAAAGATTAGGTTAAGAATACACGATATATTAGAGTGTTAATTACGAAAGAATACATAACAAAATAATTGTTGTTATATGTTAGGGAACATATGCTAGAACTAGGCCTTAGGAGGTTCAATCCCCGTGGTGAATGAGTGGTTAGGGAATTTCATGAGTTTGAGGATGAATTACCTTTTGGTAACCCCAAAAAGGTGAGACTCACAAATCTACAATTTGAGCAGGCAACTCGTTATGTCTTTGAAACACGAGAAGAAGTTGAAGATTAGAGAGAGTATGTACCTACAAATTATGTCTTTTTATTTAAGTATGTGCATTCTCTATATGACCATATAAATTTCATAAACAAATATAGGAAGTATAAGAGAGAACTTTTCCAAAATTAGAAGTGAAAAGGTTCAATGGACGCGATAGATGATTTTAGGGCATGGGTATCAAAGAGGTAACTGTCACATCATTTGTTGTGGTTACTTATGCATGCATTGTAAAACATACCCAAATCCAAATTGATTAATAAATTTAACTTTTAAAAAGATTTGATGTCTCTTCAAGGCTTGCACACCTGGCCAAAGGTCGATTTTCATGTGAAAGAGTTAAAAAAATTATACTCTAATGGTTTTGATTTCATTGCATACCCATGCGAGGAAAAATTATTAACGCAAAACAACAAAATTTAAAATTATGATTTAACTTCTTGTGTGGTTAGAAAAAGAGATAAAAATCCAAAGGATAAGGTGTTGACCTATTATGGGATTTTTCAACAAATCCTAGAACTGGATTACATATATTTCAAAGTAATTATCTTCTATTGTGATTGGGTTAAGGGGGAGGGCACTATTAACGGTTTAAAAGTTGATCCAAATACAAAACTTATCATGGCAGATTTATTTAAGATGAATAGTAAATATCGCATGGTCGAAAACTTTTTATTTGTGAATTTCAAAATTAGAAGAAGGTATTCTAAAAAAGTGCATAAACGATTACAATTGGTATGTTGTTTTACATGCACAGAAGGGTTTAACCACTTAAGCAGAAGTATTAAAGACGCCTGTGTAGTTTTATTTTGCTCTTGATGATAACCCTAATTTGAAGTTGCTTTTACTTAATTTAGACGAAGATTGAGTTTTGATACATTATTTTATTACTAATAGTTATTATAAATTTTAACTACGATTGAGTGTTGATACCTCAGCTTATGTTCATATGTGATTTGGTTCTCAATTATCGCGAAGTTGATATTTTTTCTTAAGTTGGTTCTTACTTTAACGGTACAAATATACAAATTAGAGAATTTAATTATTATGTTGATAAAATAAGTATTGATCAAACTCAAGGAATTCACCTAAATGATAATTATTGAAGTTATTGGTTAATGTTGATTAATGTTCAAATTTTTTGCAACAAAAAGAAATAAGAAAAGCTTAGCAGACATGTAAAACTATCTTATAGAAAATATATATGAAACTAAAGCTATATTCGTATGACTACCCTTAAATATTTTCTTTCAAATGTAACATGTCAACTCATTCAGTGTTTTAAGCTTAACAAGGCTATGTCATAGCCTTGTTATGAAGCTAAGAACCCCAAATTCGTCGGATTGGTTATATTTTGAAGGAAAACTTCAAGGGTACTAACAAAATCTAGTTTTAGTTTTGTGTATAATTTTCATAATGTAGCTTTATTTATCATCTTAGCATTTCTTCCTTCTTTTTATTGAAGAAAGTTTTAACATTATTCAACATTCACCAATAGCTTCAGTAATTGCCATTCCAGTGAATTCCTTGAGTTTGAACAATACTTATTTTCTCAACAAAGCAATCACATTCCCCTATTTGAATTCCTTGGGTTTAAGTCAATATCGAGTTAACAAGATAAACTTATAAAAATAACGATTCGAGTTTGATAATTATGATACAACTGATATGATAGCATGACACAAAATCATAAATTAAAGGGTTTAATCCTATTGGTTTTGAGTCAAATCGGGTTAAAATAACAAACTTGGTTTAGTAATTATGATGCAACTGACACGATAACACGACACGAGATTATACGTTAATTGGTTTAGTCTCATTACATTTTTGTCAATATCGGGTTAACATGATAAACTTGTTAAAATAATGGTTTGAGTTTGGTAATTATGATACAACTGACAAGACAACATATTAAGACCATAACTCCTTGTTGATACATTATGTTCAATATATTTTGTAATGTCTTTTATGTTTACTAGTCCCATAAATGTTATTTTGTATATTTTGGTATTTTTATTCCATTTGTAGCTTATTTATTTTACTTTTATCACTAATCCTACTATTTTATTATCATATATACAATCACATCTATTTTTATAAATCAAAAAACTAAAAAATGGGGCTTTTACCATAATTTTCAATTTATAGATTTCTCTACACTTTCACCATATTTCACGCCCTTTTCATAAATCAAAAGAGATACCATAGATCCAGATTATTGGTTATACCCCAACCTGATTTATCTTATGAACTATATGGACTTTGATGCCATGTTTGGCTATATAGGCATCCAGAAGTCATTCTGGGATTTACGCCCTTTCTTACCAATTTCCTTTAGTATATCTTGATATATTATAATTGGATTGATGTAGTTAGCATCTTCTACTCATATAGTTAGTTCTCTTTCATTTATTACTCTTTTAGCGGTCCCATGCATGCGTACTCACTTTTCTGTAGTGAGATTACAATTTCGAGGTATCGCTCACATTTTATCCATCTTTTCTTATTTCTTTACTCGCTTCTTAGTGATCCTGTTCATGTGTACTTACTCTCTCTTAGTGAAATTACGTCTTTGGGATATTCATCCATATTTTCTCTCCATAAGAGGTTTCATTCCCAACCTTTCCATGATATGGATAACATCATTCTACTTCTTGCACGCATGCACATGCTGGTACATCTATACACTATGCCTGATGAACTTGTTAATAAGATAAAGGTTCAGGTTTGGTAATTACGATACAACTGACACGATAACACCACACAAAATTATAAGTTAATGAATTTAGTCCTATTGAGTTTCGGTCAATATCGTGTTAACATTATAAACTTGTTAAGACAATGGTTCGAGTTTGATAGCTATTCTACAACTGACAAGGTAACACATTAAGGCCATAACTCTTTGCTTATATTACGTTCAACACATTTCGTAAAATCTTTAACTTTGGGTAAGGTAAATTTTATTATTTGGATCATATTATATTAACATTTGAAACATTTGTGCTATTTGTAGCTCTAGTATAGTGGATGCTGATATCAATGATAATGAGACTGCATATATTTTGGTAATACCAAGGAATGCTTTGGGGATTTTAATTTATTATTTTTGGTTACACGTAATTAATTCGATAGGTTGATAATTTTAATATTATTTCGTTTGGATTGATGTATTATTAAGTTTTATAACAAAATTGTATGACATGTGTTGAAATAATGTACATAAATTATTTTGGAAGCAAACAATTCAAAATTATATTTTTAAATAAATTTATTATTGGTCACGGTCAAGAATCGTGACCATAATCGTAACAATTTTTAATCGGTAAAAAGGGGGGATCAAGCATTTTGGACAATTAATATATGGTCACAGTAGGGAGTCATGGTTCATGACTGTTAAAAATCAATTAAAGTTTACAACAGGGGGTTATGACCATGAACCGTGACCATAGGATATATTTTCACAGTAGGGGGTCACGGTTCATAACTATGACCAGTTAAAAAGTGGTTACGATTGGGGTCATGGTTCATGATCGTGACCATTAGTCATGGCTATTGACCACGGTCATATCCCAACCTCAAGTTATGGAATACTATCATGATTTTTAGATTTGGTTAAGGTTTTGGATCGTGACCCCCAAAATGATCACTCTTAAAAGTGTCACAGCCCAGGATCGTGATCAATGTAGGTTGTCACAGTTCAAAACAATGACAATTTTTGCTATTTGACGGTGGATCACTAACGATTGTAGGGTACACTTAAGCCCTTACCCGTTCCCAAGTGGAAATAGGATATCATCTAGATATACTTCATCGTACATTACCATTAATGCCCAGTCATCACGAATCCATTTGGGTTCTAGTGGGCCGCCTGACAAAGCTTGCACATCTTTTGCCTATCTCTACAGATTTCACAACAGATTTCATTATGTAATTTATTCAAATTTTGGGACAAAATTCTGTTATAAGGGGGAAGTATGTAACGCCCTATATTTTTAATGATTTTAATTAGGGGATTAATTGAATTTAAAATGGGAATTAATCTGGCATCAAAATAGAAATTAATTAGCGAGTCAAGGATTAATATTTGTTGATGTGAATTATATTGAATATTACTTAGAGAATAAAGTAATATATGATTATGAATTTATTTAAAATTGTCGCAAGTGAGAAATACGATAGTTATGATAATTAAATCGAGACGCGCATGTTAGTCTCGTATCGGGACTATATTTAATGAGATAAAAAGTAATTAATTTACGTTATTAATATGATCATTTCGAGTGCGCCATTAAATTCGGAAGGTTTGAGATAGTAAAAAAAGTCTACCTAGGAGTTTAGTTAGGGCCTCGAGGCACTTTTAGGCCAAACTGACACCCTGGAGGGGTATTTTGGTCATTTATAATTTTGGAGTTATTATACCTACGAAATTTGGAGAGTTAATATATCTGATAAGAAAAGGGAGTTAGGGTTAGAACGTGAGAAACTTTAGAGAGGCCATAGGAGGAAGAAGAGAGGAGACCCGAAGGCCAAATCATATCATTCTTGCACCAAAACAACCATCGTTGCGTAGATCGGGAGGAGAGAAGAACATCCATACCTTTAATCTTCAACGGATCAGACCTACATATATATGAAAGTATTTAAACTTGAAAATTATGGGCATATGACATATCCATGTCAGATTAGGATGATTTTTATATGAACACCATGTTTTGGAATAATTTGGAGATGATAAAATTATGTTCTTAAATAAGTCTTGCATGTAGACTTGATTCTTATATGTTGGGAAATGAAATAAAATTATAGGAAATTATAATGGTGTAATAAATCTGGACTTGTTGGTGTATAAACATGGAAGAACATAAATTTAGGGTTTTATTATTAATTAAGAAATAATTGATTCTTAGGAGAAGTTGTTAATGTTTTGATGATGTACTTATGTTAGGAATTATCCTTGTAGGGGTGTTTAATCTTTGGGAACCCTAGATTTAAGTTTGGAGAAGAACTATGTGTTTTGGGAGAATTAAAATAGTGGGAAAATGCAATTTTTGGACGTAGGAGACGAACTGGGTTAATCTCGTTCGAACGACCTGGGGAAGCCGTTCGAATGAGTTTATTGACTAGATTACTAACGAGTTATCGACCGAGAATTCAGAGTAAAGTTTGTTCAAGTTTTATTCAGATGACCTCATTTGAACAAAAATTCTAACGAGATTTCAGAAGTCAAGTTCGTTCGAAGTTTTGTTCGAACAACATTTTGGGCACTTCTAACGAGATTTCCAAATGGAGAATTTTTTCCGATTTAGTTTCAAATGTTGTGACCTAGTTACTTCAAGAGATAAGGAATTACATACGGTTATTATTACTAAAAATTAGCAGTGGAAGATTTTAGGTTAATCACAATGAAAGATTCTTAGGGTTGTGAATCATATTTTATAGGTTACTATAGAGAGAGAATTTGTAAGTTAAATACTGTCGTGAGTATTAGAGAAAAGTATACTAGGTATGAATTCATATGTGGGTTATGTGTATACCTACTGATTTTAAAAGGTTGTGTGAATACCTGTAGTATGATTTATTATTTGAATGACATCCCTTTGTTTCTTACTACTGAGGGAGATTTTCGCGTCGTGGGCAGTTTTATCCTGATGAGACCATTGGGGGGATTTTAGACTTGTACCTAAAGCATATGACCTTGGATACGTGTTATCTGAGTGTATGATGGTTTTGACGGCTGAATAAGAACGTAGATATGTGCGTAACCCATTTAGCTATAGACTTTGTTCGCCTCCAAAGTCTATTGTGACACCCCGACTAATTAAATACCGGGTAGCTACTCCTTTATTAAATTAATACAAAATGCCAAGTTGATTCAGTTAATAGCATCACTGTCGAAAATATTTTAATGATTACTAACCACCTAGTATTTAAAAAGTACGTTGTCAAATTTTAAATTAAATCTAATTAACATGCAATAAAAGAATTATGAAAGAATAACATAACCAATCACCCTAATGAAGCAATAGAATAACCAATAAATAATAATAAGTCTGGAGGAAATACTCCTCACAACAATCCCACAACTGAAATAAATAGAACAGTGTACCCTTAATTAAATACATGCCAAAATCTGAATAACTGAATTATGAAATGTCTTCAAATAGAAATGGGCGACATGCCCTACAAATGATGAAACTGAATATGGAGTCAGAACTAGAAAAGAGGCATCTACTGTCAAGGCCCTGTAACTTCCACAACAGCTACAGCTCGTCACCTGAATAGAATTCCTATGCATGGTGTCCTTGTGGCTGGGCACCTAAAAAGGTTTTTACAAAAATAGATTTGAAAGCAAACGGGTCAGAGCCCGAAAGTGGAGAGTATCTTAAAAATAGCAAGTGCTTTAATAACATTAAAACAATGAATGCAAAATACATGTTAGGACGTGCTCTCACATGAAATACTCGCCTCTCGACTAATTGTGCACTCCTAACGTACCGTACCCGTACACGTGATATCCATATCTAACTAAACCGACATAAGTTCTAACCTTTCTACTCGATTCATAATATAAATTCCCAACGTCATCACTTAAATAGGTAGCCTTACTTAAACTCGGATTCTCAATTATTAGCAAAACATTTCACAGCAGGTTATCCCTTTTTATCTTTATCAAGACGTTACTACAATTATACTCGCAATTAAACATAACAATTCCTTTTCATTTAACCGTATATTATTCACATCATAAATATACAATATAAGCACCCCGAGGCTAAGCTGTGGTGCACACATACTCTGCTATCCATCCTGGTACATCATGTACATAAGGATTACAAATTCCGAATCTCTCAGGAATTGTTAGAATAAGCACAACACACAAAAATGGAGGCGAACATAATTCAACATATCCATGGGTCACGTACATACCTACGCTCCATAGTCAGCTGACTTATTAACTCACAAATAAGTCATTCTCTTGAACTATATCCTCGAGGTACCAATCTAAATTTGGGCACATAAAGATTAGATGGCCCTAAGCGAACGTAAACCTCCCGTGATAGCAAGTATGGTAGGTATGTCATACACATAAAATCATATACATATACTAAGCATGCACACATCTTAGTAATTACCATAATTTATTAGTGGTATATTTCTCATTCTTATACCAATACACGTGTCCCCGGTTTATATATACACATCATCCATTATCCTCACGTCGTAATTAGTTATTCGCGTCCTAACCCACAATTACCATTTGGTTCAAATCATTCTTCTATATTTTACTCCTCAATATATCCCGAATATCCCAACTATATCAATTAGTCATCAAGGTAATGTTATCTCTACAATTAAACAAGGTTACGGGACACTAGAAATCAAACCAGGCCAAAAAGGCCAATCTGTCAACTCGTTAGAAGTCTCGTTCGAACGAGAGTTTGTTCGAACGAAGTGGGCATCTAACGAGATCTCGTTCGAACGAAAGGCATCGAATGAACATCCCACTCGTTAGAAGTCAAACTGTCAACTCGTTAGAAGCTCGTTCGAACGACCTGGGCAGGTCTTCTAACGAGGTGACAGTTCGAGCCCAGAATTCTCCTACTACGTTTTTCCCAATTTTCCTCACCTCTAATCTCATCTAAAAGTCGTCCCAATAGTATTTTAAGGTTTCTAATCATCACTAAACATTCATAGGTCATAACTCAACATTTATATAGGGTCAAACCCTTCTAAACATCATCTAATTATCATAACTCCCCAATTTTTCCCAAATCTTATGAACATGAACCCTAGAAATTTAAAGTCATCAATTTCCATAAATAAGTCCATTTTTGTAACATAAAAATTAGTAATTCTTTTAGTCTAATCACCCAATAACAATTCTACATGCAAACCTATATCAATATCTGAATTTATAACTCCAATTTCATGGGTTTTTATAAATCTCCCAATACAATGCATATATATCAATTTTCTAAGCACGGAAGAAGCATTCGCTTGAAATTAACGAAATTAAACCACTTGCCTTAGATAGTTCTCTGAATTTGGTGTTGGTGAATGGGTTGATTCTCCCCTTTCTCTATGGATTTCCTCCCAAGGTTGAAGATGGTGGTTTTCTCTTTGGGAACCTCTTCTAACTTCTCTCCCACTTCTTCATGTAACCCCCGCAGCACTCAAATTAGTTAAGTGCTGGTAATGGCCTAGTGGGTTACAAAATAACCTAATATTAAGTCCCAAAATTCGTTGGTTATTATTCCCAAAATTTCAAAATTACCAACGTACCCTTTTAAGTTGCCGGTATGGCCCAAAAATGCCCTGGGACCCAAACTAAACCCTCGGCTAGTGTTTTCTGACTATTTCGACCCTTTCGGACACGTTGGCGCATTCAAAATGACCATATGGTTGATAGAAATAAAATTCACTTTTTAATTCAAATAATTACATTCCTGATGCGACTGTCACGTGCGTCCCAACTAAATTTTCTAAATTGTCGTATTTCAGCCTCGCGACAATTTCAATATTTTCAATATTCATATATTTCCATATATACACATTATAATCAAATACCAACTCACATCTCGTTAGTATTTTATCCGTATTAATTCTCAATTAATGCACATTTTATTTAATTAATCCCATAAATAAATATCGATAAAAATGCGGGGTATAACATACTTCCCCCCTAATAACAGAATTTCGTCCCGAAATTCAGAACTAGAAAGTACCTCGTAAAATAACTCTGGATAACGTTCGCGCATCTCATCATCGCGCTCCCATGTGGACTCCTTGACATTTTGATGTCGCCACTGAACACGCACTAATGAAACTATCTTTGACCGCAGTTTCCTCTCACTTCGGTCCAAAATAGCAATCGGCCCCTCCTCGTAGGAGCTATCAGGCTGGAGATCGATATCCTCCAAAGCAATGTGAGAATGAGCCAAATCGTCTCTAAGATATTTCCTTAGTGAGGAAATATGAAACACATCATGAATCCTGTGCAAATGCTTCGGTAACCCAAGTCTATATGCAACAGACCCAATCCGCTCGATGATAGGAAATGGTCCCACGTATCTCGGTGCCAACTTCACCTTCTTCCCGAATCGCATAATCCCCTTCATAGGAGATACCCTGAGTAAAACATGGTCCCCCACTTGGAACTCCAGGAAGAATCTCTTCGCATCAGCGTAGCTCTTCTGTCGATCCTAAGCTACCCGAATGCGACTCCGTATCAATTCTATCCTCGCCGAAGTATCCTGAATCACTTCCGGCCCAAGTAGTTTGTTGTCCCCCACCTCCAACTAACATGCTAGGGAACGACAAGGTCTACCGTATAATGCCTCAAATGGAGCCATGTCAATGGTGAACTGGTAGGAGTTGTTGTAAGCAAATTCCACCACTGGAAGATACTGCTCCCATCCACCCTCAAAATCAATGATGCACATACTCAACATGTCCTCCAACATCTGGTTTGTACGCTCGGTTTGCCCGTAGGTCTGCGGGTGATACGTCGTACTCAACCGCAACTTCGTGCCCATGGCCTCCTGAAAACTCTCCCAAAACCATGAAACAATTATCTTATCTCTGTCAGATATGATATTTAGGGGAACACCGTGAAGTCTCACTATTTCTGCAATAAAAAGCTGAGCATACTGTCCCGTAGTGTAGTCTGTCCTTACGGGTAGAAAATTAGCGACTTTGGTCAACCTGTCCACAATTACCCAAATGGAGTCATGACCCCTCTGTGACGTAGGTAACCCCGTGATAAAGTCCATGGATATGCTCTCCCACATCCACATCGGGACCTCTAACGGCTGTAGAAGTCCTGTCGGTCTCTGATGATCCACTTTTACCAGCTGACAAGTGGCGCATTTAGAAACAAACACAGCGATATCTTTCTTCATCCCGCTCCACCAATACTGTCGTCTTATATCTCGGTACATTTTGTCCCCATCGGGATGTACCACGAATCGTGAGCCGTGCGAATCTGCCATCACCTCGTGTCGCAATTCCTCCCCTTCCGGGACTACCAGTCTCCCATTAAAGCGTAGTCCCCCGTCTGAACTAACGGTATAGGACTCGGCTCCCTCTGTTAGTAATCGAACTATCTGCTCCTGACAGAACGAGTCATTTGCCTGTGCCCTTACCACCTTCGCGACCATCTGCGGTGTAACAGTCATCACAGACATGAACGATCGGGCCACTGCATCCTGGTGTCCCAACTCCTTCCACTTTTCCTTTCACACCTCTGCCACCTCATCTACTGGCCTACGGCTCAACGCATCTGCTACCACATTAGCCTTCCCCGGGTGATATTGGATATCGAACTGATAATCCTTCACAAACTCAAGCCACCTTTGCTGCCGCATATTCCACTCCTTCTGCATGAATAGGTACTGTAGGGACTTGTAGTCTGTGAACAATCGAAACTTCTCCCCCAAAAGGTAATGTCTCCAAATCTGAAGGGCAAATACAACTGCCGCTAACTCCAAATCATAAGTGGGGTAATTCTTCTCGTGAGGCTTAAGCTTACGGGAAGCATAAGCTATGGCCTGACTCTCCTGCTGCAATACACCTCCAAGTCCTTGTAAGGATGCATCGGTGTAAACTAGATACTCAACTCCCGGTCTCGGCAATGCTAACACGGGTGCTGAGGTCAACTTATCCTTCAACTCATCGAATACCAACTGACAGGCATCACTCCAAATGAATGGCACACCCTTACGAGTCAGATGTGTCAAAGGGCCCGCTATCTTTGAAAAACCCCGAATGAACCTCCTATAGTATCCTGCTAGGCCCAAGAAACTATGGATATCAGTCGGTGCCGTGGGCTGTCCCCACTCCCTCACCGCGGATACCTTCCCCGGATCAACAGATATCCCCGGTCGGAAATAATATGCCCCAAAAACTGAACCTCCTTCAGCCAAAACCCGCACTTCTCATACTTTGCATACAGCTCGTTCTGGCGTAGCGTCTGCAAAACTTGCCTCAAATGCTCGGCGTACTCCTCCTCTGTCTGGGAGTAAACCAGAATATCATCAATGAAGACAATGACGAACTGATCTAGGAACTCTCTGAACACCCTATTCATCAAGTCCATAAACACGGCTGGAGCATTGGTCAAACCAAAAGGCATAACCCGAAACTCGTAGGAACCATATCTCGTTAAGAAAGTTGTCTTCGAGACGTCCTCCTCCCTGATACGCAACTGATGGTATCCCGATCGCAAATCAATCTTTGAGAAGAAATAAGCTCCCCTAAGCTGGTCGAATAAGTCATCGATTCGAGGCAACGGATACTTATTCCGTATCGTGACCTTATTCAACTCCCGGTAATCCACACACAACCTCAACGATCCATCCCTCTTCTTAATGAATAACACAGGGGCACCCCACGGCAAAGTACTCCTCCGAATAAACCCCTGACCCAATAACTGCTCAATATGATCCCGTAATTCTCTCATCTCAGCTGGAGCCATACGGTAAGGTGCGCGGGCAATAGGCCGAGTGCCCGGCGTCAAATCGATCACAAAATCTATCTCTCTACTCGGAGCTAATCCAGGTATATCCTGAAATACATCGACAAACTCTCGAACAACCGGAATCGAATCAAGTGATATCACCACTTCCTTATAGGTCTCCTCCTCTATATAGTACAAATGAGTGGACGATCCTCCCTTAGGACGAGGCATCACCACTAAAAACATCTCCTGCCCGGGAATGGCAAAGATAATACTCCTACTAAAACAGTCAATCATGGCTCGGTACGCAACTAGCCAATCCATACCAATAATGGCATCATACTCGGTCATCTCTAACACTAACATATCCGCGGGTAAAGTAAACCTCCCGATCTCTATACCCACGCCTCTACATACAAGGGAAATCACAGAACCCCTACTCAACGGTGAATCTACACAAGTAACCGCACTCTCGGCGGTGTCTAACAACCCAATGGTGCGTGCAAATCTCACAGCAATGAAACAATGTGTAGCCCCCGTGTTAAATAAAATGCGCCCCATAGTCCCCTGAATAGAGAACATACCCTCAATGGTCGGTGGATCCTGTGGGGCTGCAGCCTGCTGAAGCTGATATACTCTCCCATACTGAAGCTGCCCCTGCTGAACTGGGACCGCTGGAATGGGTGGTAATGCTGCCATATGTGGCGATGCCGGGAGGGAGGCGGGAAACATTGGCCTCTACAGCTCGTGTCGAGCACCCTACTGCTGCTGCTGTGGGGCCTGCCCCTATCAGGACAATCCTGTCATTTGTGGCCAATCTTACCACAAATGAAACACTTCCCCTGGAAATTTCCCCCCCCCCCCCCCCCCCCGCTGCCCCTGCTGACCACGGCCCTGGTGACCATTACCATTTCTGCCCTGGCCTTTCAGGCCCTGCTAAAACTGCTATTGACCATTCTGCCCCTGCTAGCCCTGATGGCCGTTCAGACCCTGATGGCCCTGCCTAAAACCTCCCTATCCGTGTCTGAAATTCCCCGATCTGAACCTCTTATGATCCCCCTGCTGGGAACCCTGGTCACCCTACCTCTTCCCCTGAGTAGTTTGTGCCCCACTGGCACCATTTCCTCCAGTCCTGCCCTGATGGTTGGACTCTCCCGATCTCTTGCTCTCAGCCATGTGAAAGTGGTGATCCTGGCAGTGTAACAGTGCAGCGTTAACCACGTGAGAATAAGTGGCCAACGAGAGGTTCCCCAACAAATGCTGACGGATCCTCAATGTCAATCCATCGGTAAACTTCTGAATCTTCTTCTCTTCTGTCGGTATCTCATCCGGGATAATATTTAGCAAATTAGTGAATTCGGCCTCATACTCGGCCACAGTCCTTCCCTCCTGTCTGAGATTCATTAGCTTCCTCCTCATTTCCGTGTGAACGGCTGACGAAAAATACTTGCGGTCGAACCGCACCCAAAACTCCTATATCGTGAGAGTATCTCTCTCCTCCCCGGTGGTAATAGACTCCCACCACTGCAGTGCAGATCCCACTATCTTGAAAGTAGCTAGTACCTACTTCTGAACATCGGTGCACTCATACATCCTCAAGTGCCTCTGAATGTCTTTCCTCCACTGACTTGAAACCACAACATCTGAGCTACCTGCGAACTCCGGCGGGTGCGCTTTCTGAAAAGAAACACGTACACGTTCCCAAGCAGACGGGAATGCATGTGCCTGAACTGGCGCGGCTACTGGAGCCTGGGGTGGTGCCTGTTGTACAACTGCTAGAGCGGCATTTATCGTTTGGGCTACAATGGCTGCAACCTCAGCGGCACTCATGGTGCCCTGTACTGGTGCTGGCTGGGGCTATGGCTGTGCATCCCTAGGAACCCGTGGTGCATGTCGTGGAGGCATCTGAAATAAGAGTAAGGTCTATAAGTTCGCAGTTATAAACCCAAAATAGCTGAAGAGCGAAGCATACATAAAATAATACAACAGTCATAAAATATAGGGCTCTATATCAAAGAAAGCTAAGCAAAAACATAACAAGCCGTACAGATCCTAAAGGACACTAGAACCTGATGCTCTGATACCACCTGTGACACCCCCACTAATTAAATACCGGGTAGCTACTCCTTTATTAAATTAATACAAAATTCCAAGTTGATTCAGTTAATAGCATCACTGTCGAAAAACATTTTAATGATTACCATTTACCTAGTATTTAAAAAGTACGTTGTCAAATTTTAAATTAAATCTGATTAACATGCAATAAAAGAATTATGAAAGAATAACATAACCAATCACTGTCGAAAAACATATTAATGATTACAACTTTACCTAGTATTTAAAAAGTACGTTGTCAAATTTTAAATTAAATCTAATTAACATGCAATAAAAGAATTATGAAAGAATAACATAACCAATCACCCTAAAGAAGCAATAGAATAACCAACAAATAATAATAAGTCTGGAGGAAATACTCCTCACAACAATCCCACAACTGAAATAAATAGAACAGTGTACCCTTAATTAAATACATGCCAAAATTTGAATAATTGAATTATGAAATGTCTCTAAATAGAAATGGGCGACATGCCCTACAAATGATGAAACTGAATATGGAGTCAGAACTAGAAAAGAGGCATCTACTGTCAAGGCCCTGTAACTTCCACAACAGCTACAGCTCGTCACCTGAATAGAATTCCTATGCATGGTGTCCTTGTGGCTGGGCACCTAAAAAGGTTTTTACAAAAATAGATTTGAAAGCAAACGGGTCAGAGCCCAAAAGTGGAGAGTATTTTAAAAACAGCAAGTTCTTTAATAACATTAAAACAATGAATGCAAAATACATGTTAGGACGTGCTCTCACATGAAATACTCGCCTCTCGACTAATTGTGCACTCCTAACGTACCGTACCCATACACGTGATATCCATATCTAACTAAACCGACATAAGTTCTAACCTTTCTACTCGATTCATAATATAAATTCCCAACGTCATCACTTAAATAGGTAGCCTTACTTAAACTCGGATTCTCAATTATTAGCAAAACATTTCACAGCAGGTTATCCCTTTTTATCTTTATCAAGACGTTACTACAATTATACTCGCAATTAAACATAACAATTCGTTTTCATTTAACCGTATATTATTCACATCATAAATATACAATATAAGCACCCCGAGGCTAAGCTGTGGTGCACACATACTCTGCTATCCATCCCGGTACATCATGTACATAAGGATTACAAATTCCGAATCTCTCAGGATATGTTAGAATAAGCACAACACACAAAAATGGAGGCGAACATAATTCAACATATCCATGGGTCACGTACATACCTACACTCCATAGCCAGCTGACTTATTAACTCACAAATAAGTCATTCTCTTGAACTATGTCCTCGAGGTACCAATCTAAATCCGGGCACACAAAGATTAGATGGCCCAAAGCGAACGTAAACCTCCCGTGATAGCAAGTATGGTAGGTATGTCATACACATAAAATCATATACATATACTAAGCATGCACACATCTTAGTAAGTACCATAATTTATTAGTGGTATACTTCTCATTCTTATACCAATACACGTGTCCCCGGTTTATATATACACATCATCCATTATCCTCACGTTGTAATTAGTTATTCGCGTCCTAACCCACAATTACCATTTGGTTCAAATCATTCTTCTATATTTTACTCCTCAATATATCCCGAATATCCCAACTATATCAATTAGTCATCAAGGTAATGTTATCTCTACAATTAAACAAGGTTACGGGACACTAGAAATCAAACCAGGCCAAAAAGGCCAATCTGTCAACTCGTTAGAAGTCTCGTTCGAATGAGGTCGTTCGAACGAGAGTTTGTTCGAACGAAGTGGGCATCTAACGAGATCTCATTCGAACGAAAGGCATCGAACGAACATCCCTCTCGTTAGAAGTCAAACTGTCAACTCATTAGAATCTCGTTCGAACGAGCTCATTCGAACGAGCTCGTTTGAACGACCTGGGCAGGTCTTCTAACGAGGTGACAGTTCGAGCCCAGAATTCTCCTACTACGTTTTTCCCAATTTTCTTCACCTCTAATCTCATCTAAAAGTCGTCCCAATAGTATTTTAAGGTTTCTAATCATCACTAAACATTCGTAGGTCATAACTCAACATTTATATAGGGTCAAATCCTTCTAAACATCATCTAATTATCATAACTCCCCAATTTTTCCCAAATCTTATGAACATGAACCCTAGAAATTTAAAGTCATCAATTTGCATAAATAACTCCATTTTTGTAACATAAAAATTAGTAATTCTTTTAGTCTAATCACCCAATAACAATTCTACATGCAAACCTATATCAATATCTGAATTTATAACTCCAATTTCATGGGTTTTTATAAATCTCCCAATACAATGCATATATATCAATTTTCTAAGCATGGAAGAAGCATTCGCTTGAAATTAACGAAATTAAACCACTTGCCTTAGATAGTTCTCTGAATTTGGTGTTGGTGAATGGGTTGATTCTCCCCTTTCTCTATGGATTTCCTCCTAAGGTTGAAGATGATTTATGTAATACCCCGTATTTTTATGGACTTTAAATTTGAGGATTTATTAATTGAAATTGTGTTATTAATTTAATATTAATCCGAAAATTTATTTTAAATGTTTACTAGCGTGACAAGAGTTAGTAATTATTGAAATTGTTTAATATTACTAGATGAGTAAAGTAATAAATAAGATTGATGTTATGAAAATTTTCACGAGTGAATGAAATGGCAATTATGGAAATTTAAGTCGGGATGCACCTGTGTCGTGTCAGGACTAAATTATTACTATATAAAGTGAATAAATTATAAGTTGCTCGTATGGTCATTTTGAGTGCGCCAATGTGTTTGAAAGGGTCGAGATAGTCAGAAAAATGTACCCGGGTGTTTAGTTTGGGTCTAGGGGCATTTTTAGGCTTATTTGACATCCCGGGAGGGTATTATAGACATCTTGCATTTTTGAGTAATTAAACCCACGAATTTAATTAGGTTAAATCAACCATTTGGAGTTGTCTCTTAGGATTAGCAAACTCAAAACCTTAGAACGGCCATAAGAGAAGAAGGTAGGAAGCTTTCCAAGCAGTCCAAGGCCAAGAACTCATCCGGTTGCACCGCCACCACCACCAAAACGTAGATCACGCGACGGGGAACGCAACCATACCATTTCATCCACGAAATCAGAACCTTGAATTTCAGGAAAGTATCTATCTTTCTTTGTTTTTGGTTAATGCTTCACCCATGTTAGTTTAGGATTGCCAAGATCATGTTTGATGAAAGAAATTGTTAATTTAGAAACTTTAAATCGCATGTTTAGAGAGATTCAAAATATTCTGGATATACCCATCACATGTAGAGGATTACCCACGAATTTCTATGAGTTTAGAAACAAGAAATCTGGGAAATAATTAGAGGAATGGATAATTCTTCCAAAATTAGGGTTCTTGAAGATTATGTCGATTTTACCCCCATTAATTCGATATAGTTGATGTATTTATACATGTTTCACGTAGGAAATCTTGTATATATGTATATAGAACTTGTAGTATCGTTATTTGAGAATTTTAGACTTGTTACTGATGTTTTTGGAGAAATTGAAAGATGAAACCCGTAGGTTTAATTTGCAGTTTCTGGGCAAGAACTGCTTGATCGATCGATCGACCCAATAGCATCGATCGATCGACCCCCTGTCATCGATCGATCGACTGCTCCTGGAAAACTGCATATTTCTCATCCATTGGTTTAATTCGATTAAGATGTATGGGAACCCTTGATTGTTGTGGTTGGAGTGTAATGGGATATAGAGAAGACCAGTAGGGCCAAGGTAGACCCCGTTGAGTAACATTTTAGTGTAGGATGGGATTTTGGGTTAACGAGGAATTATTCATGTGTATAACAAATCATGTGTATATTTAATAAAAATATCGATACTCATAAGAGAGTTAGACTAGAACGTAAGTGAGTGAATGAGTACTGAAATTATACGTAGAATGCTTCGAGAGAGGAGAAGTGAGTAGGAAGTGCATTATAAATGAGAATAAAAATGACAAGTCCGTTATGCGTAATAATCGAGTAAAGAAATGTTAATAACGAATAATTATGATTATGGGTCATGAGCACACCTAATTTAGGAATATGAATATTTATATAAATATGACTGTGTGATTGTGCATATATTATATATCTGTGTAAAAATCATACCCGAGCTACTTGTTATCACGGGGGTTTTCGCGCCGGGACAGGCCTATCTCGATTGGACCTTTATAGGGGATAACGACTTGTACCCTAGAAGATAGTATCCTTGATTACAGGCTATGTGAGTGATAGTCAGATGGTCCTAAGAGACGTGAGGGTATGTACTGACCTCTTAGGACCGAGAACTATGCTTCGCCTTCATTTGTATGTGTTTTGTGTTAATACAGTTCGAGAGTGATTCCGAACTAGTATTTCCCTTAGTATGAGCGATATGGGGACTTGATAGCAGAGTATGCCAGCACCATAGATTGTATGTGGGGTGCAGATAGTAAATATATATATTATATGAGTGATTGGTATATATATCTACTTATATATGGAAACTTTGCACCATAGATTTTATGTGGGGTGCTGTTAGTATATATATTATAGGTGTAACTAATATATATACGTATATCTATATTAGAACTTTCTACTGTGCGTAATAGTAGTTAAGTAATGAATAAATTCTTCAACTTCACTATAAGTATTCAGAAACTTTACAATGGTACAGAGTTATTCTAAATAACGTAATAAATCTTGAAGAGATTGATTTTCTAAAGTGAATATCATAACCTTATTTTCAAGTGATAAAATCTTATGAAGAATAAGTTAGAGAGAATTATGAGATTAATTAGTACGGTAGGAGTGCACACTAGATGAGAGGTGAGAATTCTCAAGAGAGTGTCGCATACTAACATGGTTGTTGCATTATCAGGTAAGCATTTTAAATACTTGCTAAACTATATTTTTTAAACTGTTTTACAATCGGGCTCTGACCCGTTTTCTGTTATCTCTTCTCTCTTGTATATATTTGTATATATTACAGGTGCCCAGCCACAAGGGCATCATGCATAGGTTCTTTGGATTGTACGCGTTGTAGCTTATGTGGGAGTTGCGGGCCTTTGTTTTAGACGACCTCTTCATTGATTCGGTTCTTGTTATAGTTCTTCATAGTTAGGGCATGTGTCGCCCATTTCCCATTCGGTGTAGATTTGTCAGTGATGTATGTTCATTTATTTTCAGTATTCGGTACTCTTTGGGTATTAACTCTTGTCAGGATGATTTCATTTGTAGTTTAAATTTGGTTTGGTTAATCTAGATGGATTAATTCTTTTGTGTTGATTGCTATCCGTAGCACTTATGTGATTCTTAAACTATTGGTTATTTAAAAGGTTTTCAAATTGGAATTTAATAAAGATGGAAACAAAGTTTTAAATTGTTTTGACACTTAACTTAATTAGTTAGGGTGTTTAAATTTGAAAATATTATTTTGCGACAGTGAAGCTAAGAATGAACCAACTGTTCACCTTGATTTTAATTTAATAAAGGATTGATCGACCGGTATTTAATTAGGCAGGGTGTCACGATTTAGAGATATGTTAGGGGTGCACAATATTTGAGAGGTGAGAATTTCAAGTGAGATTCGAAAAGCTAACATGTATATGGTATTTTCTTTTCAGCATTTTAAATACTTGCTAAATGTTTTCAAACCATTTTACACTCGGGCTCTGACCCGATTCTTGAAAATTTATTTCTCCTATGTATATTATTATAGGCGTCCAGCTACAGGGACGTCCAGCTTAGGAGTTCTCTGAAGATTAACGCGTGTAGATATTGGGAAAGTTGTAGGTCCTCATTATTAGACGTCTCCACTGTCTATCCATTATGATTCTATTGCAATTATATTAGTCAGGGTATGTCGCCAACTCTTAGTTTAGCTATCTCAGAGATTGTACTCTTTCATTACATTTATTGGATTTAATTTTATTCAGATATTATTGTTTTGGATTTTAGGCTTGTGTGTTTTATCCAATCTTGTTTTATTATTCAGTGATTCCTTATTCTTCGTGTGGATTAAATATGGTGTATTATTTAATCTAAATTATTTCGTGTTGGTATAAAAGGTTGTAAAAGTTTTTGTCACTTGCTTTATTAATTATTAGGTGATTAATAAGGTAAATATTTTTCGACAGTGATGCTAAGAATGAACCAACTGGATACTTTGATTTAATTTAATAAAAGACTGATGACCCGGTATTTAATTGAGCGGGGTGTCACAGGTGGTATCAGAGCATCAGGTTCTAGAGTCTTTAGGATTTGTGCGACTTATTATGCTTTCAGTGTAGCGTTCTTTGAGGTAGAGCCCTAATATTAGGATTGTTGCAACCATGATTATATGTTTACGTCTTTAGCTATTTTGAGATTTTTGAAATGAGGACTTATATAATTTCTTTCTCATTTCAGATGCCTCCCAAACGTGCACCATGGGCCACCAGGAATACCAAGTCTGAGCATCAGTCAGCTCTGGCCCAGGGCACAATGAATGCTGTCAAGGTAGCCGCCATAGTTTCATAGGAGGTTAATGCAACATTAGCAGTGGTACAATAGGCTCCACCTTAGGCGCAAGCAGTAGCACCTACCCTGGCACATGTGTTCCCTTGTTCTTTCGAAACGAGTTAGAGATGCCTCTCAAAAGTCACATCCTCCAGAGTTTTGGGGGAATTATGACGTTGTTGTGGCTATCCAATGGAAGAAGGATATCCAGAGGAACCTCAGGATATACGAGTGCACAGAGATACAGTGGAAGATACTAGCTACGTTTAAGATAGTAAGAGCAGTGTTACAATGGTGGGAGTCCACTACCATCGCGGAGGAGCGAGATAGCATGACCATATAGCACTTTTGGGTGCGATTTAATCATAAATACTTCCCTTCTGTCGTTCAGACTGAGATGAGGCAAAAAATGTTGGATCTCACCTAGGAGGGGAAGACCATTGCTGAGTATGAGGAGGAGTTTATTAGGCTGACAAATCTAGTGCTAGGAGAGGTATCTACTGAAGAGAATAGAATTCAGTTGTTCACTGATGGGCTTACTTGGAAGATCAGGCAGCATCTTTTGGGTAATCTTTCCCTGAAGAGTTACACAGATGTGCTAAATGTTGCGTTGTTACATTGCCAGTACCACCGCTTCCATATAAAAGGGAGCAAGAGAGCAACAGAGTCTAACCAACAGAGCGGGATCGGGGGAGGCAGTGTTAGTGGAGCACAATCAGCTCAGGGACAATCCATAAAGGGTGAGCAGAGTTTCGAGTGGGGAGATTCTGCGAAGCATTTCAGATCTGGAAGTTTCAAACACCAGGGCCATCAGCAGCAGCAGGGCAAGCAGGTCCAACAGGTACAATAAGGCCATCAGGGCCAAGGGAGGGGTGGCAACGGCCAACAGGGCCGAGGTCAGCAGGGTCAGAGAGGAGGAAACTTCATTATTCGGTGTTTTTCTTATGGAAAGATTGGCCACAAGAAACTATATTACCCCAATAAGGGAAAGTTCTCGCAGCATCAGGGTGCTCATCAGGAGCCCCGGATGCCTATATTTCTTGAAGCCCTTCCAGTACCACCTCAAATGCCAGCGTTACCTGCTATTCCTATAGTTCCACCTTAGCAGGGTCAGTTTCAGTATGGGCATGTATATAACGTCCACTAGGCAGGAGTTCCCCAGGCACCGCTCGTAGTTGACGGTATGTTTTCTATCCAGGGGATTATGGGGAATATTTTGTTTGACATGGGGGCTTCACACTCTTTTATTTCCACTATATCTGCACAAGTCGCAAGGCTATTAGACACAGCCAATAGTACCGCTACCTGTGTGGACTCGCCGATGGGAAATGGCACACTTATTTTCTTTATCTATCGGGGTGTTTGTGTAGAGATTGGGAGACTTGTTTTATCGATATGCTTATGTTAGATATATCAAAGTATGGCACCATTATTGGCATGGATTGTCTAGTCATATATAGGTCCATAATTGATTTCTATAGTAGGAACATTGTGTTTACCATACCGGGTCACGAGATATTTTTGGTGGCGATGCCTCGTCAAGAGGGAGGCTCCTCCATCCACTTATATTATATAAAGGAGGAGACCTCTAAGGAGGTGGTTATTCCCTTAAATTGCATTGTCATTGTATGTGAGTTCGTTGATGTGTTCCAGGAGATAACGGGTTTATCGCCTAGCAGGGAGATAGAGTTTGTGATAAACTTAGCTTTGGGCACTCGGTCAATAGCCCGTGTGCCGTATCGTATGGATCTTGTGGAGATGAGGATGTTACATGATCAGATCAAGAAGCTTTTAGGATAGAGATTTATCCATAGGAGTACCTCGCCTTGGGGTGCTCCAGTTCTATTTGTGAAGAAGAGATATGGATCCTTGAGATTGTGTATCGACTAACGGGAGTTAAATAAATTCACTGATTCGTCACTTTTATTGTATTTTATACCCCGTTAATTTGTACATTCTAGCATTCCCGTGCATGTATTTCCCGGTTCTTATACTCATTTATTGACTAACCCCTAAATTCATCATATATACTTTGTCTGTGTCTTTATTGAGCTTTTATAGGTCTCGGGAATGCATTTTGGGAAGTTTAGTTTTGATCCGGAAAGTTCCGTTGACACTTGCACAGTCGGGGGCATTTTAGTAATTTCAGCACTCGGGCTTTGTTCCCGATTTCTTCACGGAAGTTGTAGACCTTCTTCTCCTCTTCGCGTGGCCTCCGACGGTGCGTGAATCCGATCTCGAACGCAAAAGTTACGGAAGTTTCGGTGAAGCATGGAACAATTAATGCCTATATAGGCAACTCTTCTTTTTGCAGAAGGCCCGAATCGATTCGCCATTACCACCGAATCGATTCGGTCACTTGCAGGGGCTTTTCTCTACACTTCCGAATCGATTCGGATTTGGCACCGAATCGATTCGGCCCTGCATTTTCAGCTTTCTTCTTATTACTAGTTTGCCATTTTTGGTGGAATTTTGGGGATTTATCCCTTGTTTTTCCTCTTTGGTAAGGAGATTTACTTTTGTTGGATATTTAGTAAGATAGAAAAACACTCTCTTCTCTCTCCTAGGTCAAGCTCATTTATGGCTTTCACCAACTTGTAAGGCTTTGATTGCTTGTTGAATAGTTGTGATTAATGCAAGATAAGTTCAATTACTCCATCTCTTCTTGTTCCACTAGCTTTAAATTGCATTGAATTCCATCCTTTGTATTGATTTGAGTTTTAACTAGATAACTAATTCAAGTATGTTGTTAACTAGCATGTGTAGTTTAGTTTTAATTATGAGTAGCTAGACTTGTGATTGGGGATCAATATCCCACCTTGGATGCTTGAACTTAATATCTAGGGTTTGGTTTTTAATTGTTCTAATGGAACTTCATGTGTTGGTTTTGGAGTATCATAGTTTCTTAACTTCCCTTGTCATGCAAGGGCTAGTGTTTGAAGCTTTACTACAAACTCAACCCATCTAGCAATAATTAATTAAACCCTAATCCTCCATTGTTGAGTTCATTCTCTACATGGTTGATGTTCGGACTTAATTAGTTATGCTCGATTAGAATTAATTTAATCAAGCCCTATAATCCCCTTCCTTGTGAATCCGAGGTGGGAGAATGATCCTCAATCCCCTTAATTTCTTGAACTCAAGCTTACCTTAGTTCTTTTCATTAGTTCCGTCATTAGTTGTTAATCATCTGTTCATTAATAGTATGTTAGTTTAGAGGTTACATCTCAATCACCTTTCCAAACCACAAATCATCTTTTACACTTTAACATTTTGTGACGTTTAGAGAATCTCTTTGCCCCAATCTAGTTCTCTTAGGAGCGTTCAATCCCTGTGGATCACGATTCCGTACTTACCGGATTCTACTTGTTGCGATTAGATTTGCACTTGAATCACAAGCCATATTTTGGGCGCTGCAAGTTTTTGGCGCCGTTGCCGGGGATTGGCAACTAACTTAGGGTTTAGAAATTCTCTTTACACTAATCGTTCCCTGTGGTCACCGTGACAACACGGTTTCTAGAATAATCAATCCAAAAGCACTTGTAAATGCAAGACGAGCGTAGTAGCAATTTAAATCCTGTTTGCGAACCCTCGTCTAGTGAGCCCTCGGACTATTGGAGACCTTTACCATCGGTTTCTCGTTCTAGTTCGATCTCATCTTCTTCGTACACTTGGGCTCACTCTGAACCCACAACAATGGCCGATAATGTAAGTGAACATGGTAGTCAGGGGATTGCACCCGAACCCCCTTATAGGACTATGCGTGATTACTTACAACCGGAGAGGACCACCTCTCCGTCATGCATCATCTTTCCATACAATGCCGCGCAATTCCATTTCCGAAATGGAATGATCCAATTACTTCCAACTTTCCACGGCATGGAAAGTGAACAACCTTATCTTCACGTGAGAGAGTTTGAGGAGGTGTGCGCTACTTTTAGCGACCAAAATTGCCCTCTAGACGTCACACGACTCAAACTCTTCCCATTTTCCTTAAAGGACAAAGCCAAAACTTGGCTTTGGTCCTTGGCTCCTAATTCCATTGGGAGTTGGCGCGAAATGCAAGCGCAATTTTTGAAGAAATTCTTTCCTACTCATCGCACCAACTCCCTAAAGGGTCAAATCCAAACCTTCGCTCAAGCCGAAGGCGAATCATTTGAGAGATGTTGGGAGAGGTTTAACGAGGTGCTTCATAAGTGCCCACATCATGGGTTCGAAAAGTGGAGATTAATCTCCTTTTTCCACAATGGCCTCACCCTCAATGCAAAACAAATGGTGGAGACTATGTGCTCCGGCGAGTTTTTCGGTTTGGATCCGGATGATGCGTGGGCACATTTTAAATATTGTGCCGAGACCACCCAAGCTTGGGACACTTCGGACCCTAGCAAAACCAATGCCCGGTCATCCAATCCACCTTCATCCATCCATGGCATATATCACCTTGCCGAAGGAGATGATATGTCATTAAGAGTAGCCCAACTTTCCAAGCGTATCGAGGCAATGGATGCCAAATCTCGGGAACCTTCCCATCCTTCTCCCTCACATGTAGAGGAGTCTTGTGCCATTTGCGACGTTGACGATCACTCAACGAGGGATTGTCCAACAATCCTGGCATATAAAGTGATGCTTCACGATCAAGCCAACGCGATGGCCACTTACAAGAAACAATACATGACTCCTTTAGGTGAGGGCTATAATCCTTCGTGGAGAAACCATCCGGGTTTCTCTTATGGGCAGCCCCAACATTCTCAAAATCCACCTCCCCCGCCCTATCAAAATCATCCCCCACCTCATAATTTTCAGCAACCATATAATCAAGCTCCTCCACCCCAAGCTCAAATGCAAGGTCCCCCACAGGGACCACCTCCTCCGGTAATACCATTATATGCTCACCCGAACAAGAGGAGCCTCGAAGAGACTCTTCAATCTTTCATAACCTCTCAACAAGCCACGAATTCTAGGCTTGAAAAGGAAATCTCCAAGTTGACCTCGGCTTTAAGTATCCAAGAGAAGGGAAAATTCCCTTCTCAACCTCAAAAGGCTTTGGGGAAAAATAGTGTCAATGACACTTCGAATCCCCCTCCCGATAGTGCTAAGGCCGTGACCGTTCTTAGGAGCGGGAAAGTGGTTGATAAGCCCACCCCTCCTAGTGTCCCAACCGTCGTTAAGGAGGTTTTTCCCGACCCATTAGAGGTCGAAGATGCCTCCTTGAGACAGAGAGAGGGGAAAGCCCCGGTAGAGTCGGATGTGGTTTCGAAACTTCCTAGTCCCGTGCCTTACCCTCAAAGGCTCTTGTCGAAAAAGGGGAATGTTAGTAATTCTGACATACTAGAGATGTTCAAACAGGTAAAAATTAACATCCCTCTTTTAGATGCTATCAAGCAAGTCCCCGCTTATGCTAAGTTCTTAAAGGACTTACTAACTGTTAAGCGGAAATTGTATGTAAGGAAGAAAGCTTTCTTGGCCGAAAATATTAGCTCAATAATTCAATATGAATTACCACCTAAATATAAAGATCCCGGATGTCCCACCATTTCATGTGTGATAGGGGACTTTAAAATTGAGCAGGCTTTGCTAGACCTAGGAGCGAGTGTAAATTTGTTACCTTATCATGTCTATGAACAGCTCGGTCTAGGGGACCTTAAGCCCACAAAGATTACCCTCCAATTAGCGGATCGCTCCGTTAAGGTTCCGAGGGATGTAGTGGAAGATGTCATCATACAGGTTGACAAATTCTATTTTCCTGTGGACTTTGTGGTGCTTGATACCCATCCTACTTCTACTAGCGGTAGAACTACCCCCATTATCCTCGGTCGTCCATTCCTTGCCACTTCCAATGCATTGATTAATACTAGGAATGGCCAAATGAACCTGACATTTGGGAATATGACCTCGGAAATGAACATCTTTAATGTTTCGAACCAAGTGGGGGATTGTGATGATGAAGTCCATGAGGTGGACTTTCTAGAAGAGGTGGTGCAAGAGCATTTTGATGCTACCTATTTATCGGACCCCTTGGAGGGATGTCTTGTGAACCCGATTTACTCGGAGAATAGCTATTCTCCCTATGATGAAGAGGTCAAGTTCATGAGCTTGTTGTTAGATGAGGACGAGAGTGTAGATGATATTAATTGGTGTAGTGTTTTTGAGGACTTACCCCCTCGTGATTCGTATGAGGTTCCCTCGGATGTGCGATTCCCCAAACTTGAATTAAAGTAATTGCCTTCCGAGTTGAAATATGCTTATTTAGGCGAAAATGAGATATATCCTGTTGTTGTCTCATCAAGCCTCGAGGCGGGGGATGAACAAAGGTTAATAGAATTGTTAAGAAAATACAAGGGTGCGTTCGGGTGGACAATTACAGATTTGAAGGGAATTAGTCCCTTGATTTGCACTCACAAAATTAACCTTGAAGAGGATGCAAAACCCTCTCGTGAAATGCAACGGAGATTGAATCCGTTGATGAAAGAAGTTGTGAGAGCAGAAGTAATTAAGCTTTTAGATGCGGATATCATATATCCGATCTCCGATAGCAAATGGGTCAGTCCAATCCATGTTGTTCCTAAGAAATCAGGAGTTACCGTTGTGGAAAACATAAAAGGGGAATTGATCACTAAACGCACCACCACTGGGTGGCGTGTATGCATAGACTACAGAAAACTTAATACAATGACATTAAAGGATCATTTTCCCCTTCCATTCATTGACCAAATGTTGGAACGCGTATCCGGTCATCCGTACTATTGTTTTCTCGACGGGTACTCGGGGTACAACCAAATCGAACTTGATCTCAAGGATCAAGACAAAACTACTTTCACATGCCCTTTTGGGACATTTGCTTACAAAAGAATTTATTTCGGGTTGTGTAATGCGCCTGCTACGTTCCAAAGGTGCATGTTGAGCATGTTTAGTGATATGGTAGAGCGTGGTCTAGAGGTGTTCATGGACGACTTCAGCGTCTTTGGCAACTCCTATGACCATTGTCTTTCTATGTTAGAAAAGGTTTTGTCTAGGTGTGTAGAGAAAAAGCTCGTGTTAAACTGGGAGAAGTGCCATTTTATGGTCACTAAGGGTATTGTTTTAGGCCACATCGTCTCCTCTGATGGTATTGAGGTAGATAAGGCAAAGGTTGAAGTCATTGCCAACTTACCCGCTCCTAGGTCTCTGAAAGATGTAAGGTCTTTCCTTGGGCATGCAGGATTCTATCGCCGTTTCATCAAGGACTTTAGCTCGATTGCTAGGCCCTTGTGTAATCTCCTCTCCAAGGAAACTCCTTTCGAATGGAGCGATGAGTGTCAAGCAGCTTTTGAGACTTTGAAAAGTATGCTTACCACCGCTCCCATAATCCAAGCTCCTGATTGGACCCTACCCTTTGAATTAATGTGTGACGCTAGCGACTTCGCGGTTGGGGCGGTTTTAGGTCAGAGAAGTGACAAGAAGCCCCATGTCATTTACTATGCGAGTAGAACTCTTAACGGTGCTCAATTGAACTATTCTACCACCGAGAAAGAGTTATTAGCGGTCGTCTATGCGTTAGATAAGTTCCGGGCATACCTCGTGGGATCGCCCATAGTTTGTTTTACGGATCATGCGGCGCTCAAATACCTTCTATCTAAGAAGGACGCCAAGCCGCGTTTGATTAGGTGGGTGCTCTTACTCCAAGAGTTTAATTTGACTATTAAAGATAAAAAGGGAGTAGAGAATGTTGTCGCGGATCACTTGTCGCGTTTAACATTTGAGGCACCCAAAGATCAACTCCCCATCGCTGAATTCTTCCCGGATGAACAGCTGTTCTCCACTTCCTCTCTGCCGTGGTTCGCTAATATAGTGAACTACCTCGTGACGGGTTCGGTTCCATCTGATTGGACCCCTCAAGAGAAGAGGAAATTCTTTATTTGGATGAGGAGATTCTTTTTCGATGATCCGTATTTATTCAAATATTGTCCCGACCAGATCATCCGGAGATGTGTCCCGGATGATGAGTATGAGAGCGTGATTCGTTTCTCCCACACGGAGGCGTGTGGTGGCCACTTTTCTTCCAAGAAAGCCGCCGTAAAAATCTTACAATGCGGGCTTTACTAGCCCACACTTTTTAAGGATGCACACGAATTCTGCGTTTCGTGTGATTGTTGCCAAAGATTAGGTGCTATAACACGTCGCAACATGATGCCAATGTCCCCCATTCTAGAACTTGAAGTCTTTGACTGTTGGGGAATTGACTTCATGGGCCCATTCCCACCGTCTTATGGTAACCTTTACATCCTAGTGGCCGTAGATTATGTTTCAAAGTGGGTCGAGGCCATTGCGTCCAAAACCAATGACCATCGGGTGGTGTTGAAGTTCCTAAAGGAACACATGCTTTCGCGTTTCGGAACTCCGAAGGCGATTATAAGCGATAACGGGACGCATTTCTGTAATTCCCCGTTTGCTACTCTTATGCGAAAGTATGGTGTAACACACAAAGTTGCAACTACCTACCACCCACAAACCAATGGCCAAGCTGAATTGGCCAATCGAGAGATCAAGCATATCCTAGAGAAGACGGTCAATCCCGACCGCAAGGATTGGTCTCTTCGACTTCCTGACGCTTTGTGGGCATATCGTACGGCCTACAAGACCTCTTTGGGAATGTTGCCCTTTAGACTTGTGTACGGCAAGCCATGCCACTTACCGGTAGAAATCGAGCACAAGGCCTATTGGGCGATTAAGAATTTCAATTTCGATCTAGACAAGGCCGGAAAGAAGAGAATGCTCCAACTCAATGAGTTGGATGAACTCCGGAGTGATTCGTACGAGAGTGCGAGAATCTATAAGCAAAGGGTGAAAGAGAGGCACGATAAGCGCATATCCCGTAAAACATTTCACCCTAGCCAAAAGGTTCTCTTATACGACTCTAGGTTGCATTTATTCCCGGGTAAGCTAAGATCTCGATGGACGGGTCCGTTTGTCGTTAAGACCGTCCATCATCACGGTGCAATTGAGATTGAGAACCTGTCGGATGGGAAGTTATTCAAGGTCAATGGTCAGCGCCTCAAGCCTTTCCTAGAACCATTTGACCCGAGTTCGGACACGATTCCATTGTCCGACCCCGTTTACGGGGCTCCATAGGACGTCGGAATTGTGTATTTTTGTGCCGAGCATCCCCCGGCATGTGCGGGGTGCAAACTTTTTGTCCCGGCCCCTTTGTACTTATGTAATATTAAAATTGGGGTCCAAAAATACCTCCTTATGCAGCCCAATAAAACCACCAACCAAAAAATTAGGATTCAGCAAAGCAGAAACTGATCTCCAGAAGCCGAATCGATTCGGCTTTCCAACCGAATCGATTCGCCCCACTCCAGTAGCCAAGTTTGATTTTGCGAATCGATTCGCAATCCCACCGAATCGATTCGGTTATTTGAAAGTAGCAGGTCCCTCATTAGCGAATCGATTCGGACTTCCCACCGAATCGATTCGGTCACTTCCAGTGCTCAAGTTCGAGAATCGCGAATCGATTCGGACTTCTCACCGAATCGATTCGGGTCACCTGACACTTAAAAATCCCATATTCTGTTTTATCCCACATTCTATTTCTTTCTCCTCTCTTGCCTGCGAACCTACCCTCTCCCAAATCAAATCCTCTCCTCCATTCTCAATCTTCCCAATGGCTTCATCATCAAAGGCAACTTCATCCAAGGTATTAATTCAACCTTATTCATTCAATTTCATTCCTGATTTAGTGTATATGTTATGGAAAATAGGGTAAACTGAGTTGTCACCATTTTCACATGCCATATGCATAAAGCTCATTTCTTTTCCTCTGATGGTGATAAGAAACCAACACATACTACTTGATTAAGTTGCTGTGATGTTTAAGTAGTATGTGTTGGGGGTTTTCCACATAAAAATGTCAATTACACGCTATTTTCCATACACTGCACACTAGGTGCTCGATGAAATGCCTATGTGGAGAAAATGTGCCATAATGCTTCATTTTCGCTCATTTTCTCGCGCAATGGTGTTGAATTACCCTTGTTTGAGTGCGGTGTGCATCGGTAACGTTAATTCGACCAATTTTTCCCGATGCACACCCACTGATTCCTTTTCGAGCCTATTTCACGCCAAATTGATTTTGTGCATTACACTAATTGTGTATGTATCGAATTGATTTTTCTTGTAGGTTCCTTCGGTCATCAGGCCCTCCTCCAACTTAATTGCGGGTCGGGGAGGCTTCGAGTCCTTCCAGTCTAAACAAGAAAAGGATTGGTTCGTTGCGAAATTCCCTTCGGGTCGCCCTATAGCTATTGAGCGGCCTGTGCATCTTGAGGACTTTCCTGCCTCGGTCCGTCGCTACTTTCAGAAGTTCAATTGGGAGGCACACCTTGCTAGGGCGGGGGAGGTGAATGATGAGCATGTACGTCGGTTTTATGCATCGCTCGTCCCAACTGGGGACCGCACGTTCGAGGCTTACGTACGGGGTAAGCGAATTCCTCTCTCTAAGCCTCTCTTGGCATTGCACCTCACCGGGGCCGAAAACCCCGAGGATTTCGATTACCCGTGCGCTGACGAGGGGAGACTGACCAACGAAACCCTGATTGCGCGTCTGGCGCCAGGGCATATTTGGGCTGGGGAAACTTTCCCCACATCTGCTATGCCCGATAACCACCGCCTCATCCACATGGTAGCCGTTAATTCCATCACGCCTACCCAAACAAAGGCGGTCCTTCGCTCTTCGCAAGCCCACTTCCTCTACCATCTACTGGATGCGAATTCAATTATAAACCTTCCCGCGTTGGTGCTACAGCGGATGCTCAAGGCCGCATACTGTGAAAAGGGGACCACTACCCTTCCTTACGCGCGGTTGGTTTCCCGCATATGTAGGGATGCTCACTGTGAGGTAGCGGGTACGGACTATTTTCCTCGCCTTCCCAAGTTGCTTGACGAAAAGGCAATTGAAAAGAGTCTTGGGAAGGATCATTGGGAGAGGAGAAAGAAGAGGATGTTAGATGCTCCTGCGGATGCTCCTGCTGTTCCTGTTGCCCCGGATGCTCCTATGTCGTACATGCCTCAGCCCATGCCTCAGCCTGTGCCTCATCCAGTCCCACCGCCTGCCCCATCTACTGTAGACCCCATTGCATATCTAGGGGTGCGGATGGATGAGCTTCAGGCTGACTTCTCCGAGTTTCGGGGCGCCTACATATCGGACTTTGCATCATTCCGGACCGACTTTTCTGCCTATCGGGGAGCGTACGAGCGCGATATATCGATGATCGCTCGGGCGCAGATGGATTTGTTCTCACACTTGCGAGGGGGAGAGGCTTCTGTGCCTCAGTACCTCTTTGACCCATACGCCCCTCGCGATCCTCCCGCGCCCGAGTCCCCGCGCCGCCACCCGGACGACATGTAGGTTGTTGTGATCCTGTTTTTGCTGATTATTTTTGGGTGGTTCTTTATTTAGATTGTTGGGTTTGTACTTAGGTAGTTGTGTTAGTATGGGGAGGAGAGAGTGCAATTTCTTGTATTTTCTAATTTTGGTTTCATTGTTCCCCATGTACACAACTCTTATATATTAATGAAATGACTCAGTTTTGGTTTCATTTTTCTTCTTGTATATATCTATGTTGTATATATTATTGTTTATGGTACTAACTTGTAACAGGCATGCCGTTGCGCGCTTCTCGAGTTACTCCTTACGGGGTGACTATTTTCATACCCTTTTTCCCTTTTTATCCCTACTAACATTGGGGACAATGTTTCATTCAAGTTAGGGGGTATGGTATACCATTGTGATGCCGGTTATCATATTAGTATTTATTTATTTATTTAAAAAAAAAATTAAAAATTAAAAAAAAAATTAAAAAATTAAAAAATTAAAAATTTTTTCTTTTTCTTTCTCATATCTACTATGATTACTTATATGATCGGCATATCCTGTTGTATAGCTATGAAGCATGCTTTGAGTCATTGATTTATTATCCTTTAGCCCGTTATTGTTTGCATTGTGAATAGCATCATAAAATTAAACTGTGAAGCTTTGAGCATATACACAAATAATTATTTATGATTTGGTTTAAAAGCGTTTCAAATTCGTTATTCTAAGGCGCATGCTATACCCTTACAAAAGTGAAAATTGAGACTTGTCATCATTTGTGAGCGTATACACCTACTCTATCTCTTTCTTGTCAATGAACTCGTTGACGATCTCATTTTCTTTTCATTTGATTGCATACTAACTGATTTATCACTTGAGCATGATTTTCAATGGTGTTGAGTCCCGCGAATCACATGAAACCATAGGAAATGATTATAGGCCCTTGTTGTTAAACCCACATGACCTTGTCCTTTCCCTTAAATGTTTCCCCTAGTCAACCCCCTTGAGCCTTATTATTCCTTTCGTTTGAACCCCAAATCCCTTGTCCAACTCCAGATTGGAGTCCTAAACCCTTATTTACTTCCCCCCCCCCCCCCCCCCCCCGTACCTTGATTAGGGATTGTTCCCGGGATTGAATGTTGTTGTTTATATGGATTACAATCAAGAAAGAAAAGAGAAAATCAAAGAAAAAGAAAAGAAAAGAGAAAATCAAAGAAAAAGAAAAGAAAAGAGAAAATCAAAGAAAAAAAAAAGAAAGGATAAATATCGAATAAAATGGGACCTTGTTGTTTCCCATTTCCCCTTGTGCATGAATATCAAAGTCTCACTCTCATGAATACATTGCTTGTGGAATTTGATTTCGATTCCTAAGTTGCCCATTAAATCCATTATCCCGCGCGATATTCCCGAATCTCCTTTGATCCTACACACATCCCGTTCTTTTCCAAACCCTAACCTAGCCTAAATTCTATACCCCTAAAAAGTCCTATTTGATCTTAGGGTGATGTGATTCAAAGGTCGAACATTAGCGATAATCTGTTTAAATGCTCTTCTCTTGGTTAATATGCGATATCCTTTCATGAGATTGTATTTTTCACTTTTATATTGCGTTCTTCATTGATGACATGTGTGTGGCCTAGTTTCCCTTTACAATTACTCTTAATGCCCGCATGTCCCGTGTGTGTTACATCCCATTTCTAAGTGTTTCATTTGTTGAGTGTAACAACCGGAGAGAACTTGAGTATGCATGCCTTAGTTTATATATGGATTTTGAAAGTTTTGCCAAATTTAGATTACCACATGTGTCCGCTTATTTCGCTTTCCCATGGTTTCGATTTTTAGTTGAAGTTATTTGTTTAATGCCGATAATTGCCGTCTTTTGTGTGAGCTTCATTCACTTTGTTGATAAATTGTGTTTCTTTGATATTTGTTGAGCTACGCATTGGATTTTGCAGTATCATAGTACGAGTTGATTTTATGTTTGTGGGTGTCATCCCTGGAAACCCTCACGAGACCTCACTCGTCCCCTAGGGCCACCTAGGGGTTTAACGGCTTATTGCATACGCTAAATGCAATCGTTCGCCTACGAAAGTGGCATCTTTCCTTCGTTGTACATATTTCTTATATTTTGGTTGCGGTGTTGGACCTTGTTTCTTCATACTTCATTGCTCGGGACTAGCAATGTATAAGTTAGGGGGTGTGATTCGTCACTTTTATTGTATTTTATACCCCGTTAATTTGTACATTCTAGCATTCTCGTGCATGTATTTCCCGGTTCTTATACTCATTTATTGACTAACCCCTAAATTCATCATATATACTTTGTTTGTGTCTTTATTGAGCTTTTATAGGTCTCGGGAATGCATTTTGGGAAGTTTGGTTTTGATCCGGAAAGTTCCATTGACACTTGCACAGTCGAGGGCATTTTAGTAATTTCAGCACTCGGGCTTTGTTCCCGATTTCTTCACGGAAGTTGTAGACCTTCTTCTCCTCTTCGCGTGGCCTCCGACGGTGCGTGAATCCGATCTCGAACGCAAAAGTTACGGAAGTTTCGGTGAAGCATGGAACAATTAATGCCCATATAGGCAACTCTTCTTTTTGCAGAAGGCCCGAATCGATTCGCCATTACCACCGAATCGATTCGGTCACTTGCAGGGGCTTTTCTCTACACTTCCGAATCGATTCGGATTTGGCACCGAATCGATTCGGCCCTGCATTTTCAGCTTTCTTCTTATTACTAGTTTGCCATTTTTGGTGGAATTTTGGGGATTTATCCCTTGTTTTTCCTCTTTGGTAGGGAGATTTACTTTTGTTGGATATTTAGTAAGATAGAAAAACACTCTCTTCTCTCTCCTAGGTCAAGCTCATTTATGGCTTTGATTGCTTGTTGAATAGTTGTGATTAATGCAAGATAAGTTCAATTTCTCCATCTCTTCTTGTTCCACTAGCTTTAAATTGCATTGAATTCCATCCTTTGTATTGATTTGAGTTTTAACTAGATAACTAATTCAAGTATGTTGTTAACTAGCATGTGTAGTTTAGTTTTAATTATGAGTAGCTAGACTTGTGATTGGGGATCAATATCCCACCTTGGATGCTTGAACTTAATATCTAGGGTTTGGTTTTTAATTGTTCTAATGGAACTTCATGTGTTGGTTTTGGAGTATCATAGTTTCTTAACTTCCCTTGTCATGCAAGGGCTAGTGTTTGAAGCTTTACTACAAACTCAACCCATCTAGCAATAATTAATTAAACCCTAATCCTCCATTGTTGAGTTCATTCTCTACATGGTTGATGTTCGGACTTAATTAGTTATGCTCGATTAGAATTAATTTAATCAAGCCCTATAATCCCCTTCCTTGTGAATCCGAGGTGGGAGAATGATCCTCAATCCCCTTAATTTCTTGAACTCAAGCTTACCTTAGTTCTTTTCATTAGTTCCGTCATTAGTTGTTAATCATCTGTTCATTAATAGTATGTTAGTTTAGAGGTTACATCTCAATCACCTTTCCAAACCACAAATCATCTTTTACACTTTAACATTTTGTGACGTTTAGAGAATCTCTTTGCCCCAATCTAGTTCTCTTAGGAGCGTTCAATCCCTGTGGATCACGATTCCGTACTTACCGGATTCTACTTGTTGCGATTAGATTTGCACTTGAATCACAAGCCATATTTTGGGCGCACCATTCACGATACATAATAAATATTCGTTGCCCTGAATAGATGACTTTTTTGACTAGTTGAAAGGTGTTGCCTACTTCTCGAACATTGACTTGAGGTCAGGGTACCATTAGTTAAGGATCAGAGAGCATGATGTATCTAAGATTGCATTTTTGACGAGGTACGAATCTTACGAGTTTCGAGTTATGCCATTCGGACTAACCAATGCTCCAGCTTTGTTCATGGACTTAATGAATAGGGTGTTCAAGGAGTTCCTAGAGTAGTTTGTCATTGTCTTCATAGATGACATCTTGATTTATTCCCAAACTGAGGAGGAGCATATCGAGCATCTATGTCAGATTTTGCAGACACTATGTGAGCATCAGTTGTATGCTATATATTAGAAGTGTGGATTCTAGAAGAAGGAGGTACAGTTTTTGGGGCATATCGTTTTTTATAGGGGGATATTTATTGATCCTAGAAAGGTATCAGCAGTGAAGGAGTGGGGACAACCCACGACACCAATAGAAATACACAGTTTCTTGGGGTTTGCGAGTACTACAAACGGTTTATTTGGGGATTCTCAAAGATTACAGGTCCGTTGACCAACTCGACTTGTAAAGGGGTACCATTCACGTGGGATGATACTTGTTAGTGGGCATTTGATGAGCAAAACGACAAGTTGATGTTAGCACCAGGCCAGGAGTGGAGTATCTCATTTATACTAATGCATCCCTACAGGGACTGGAAGGTGTACTTCAGTAGAAAGATCAGGCTATAGCTTATGCTTCCCGAAAGCTTCAGTACAAGTCACTGCAGTATTTGTTCACTCAGAGATAGTTTAATATGCACCAGCACAGATGGCTTGAATTTTTGAAGGATTATCAGTTTGATATCCAATACCACTAAGGGAAGGCTAATGTGGTAGCAGACCGTTGAGCTATAGGCCAGTAAGTGAGGTATCCGAGGCTTGGAAGGCGAAGTGGAAGGAGTTGGGACATCAGGATTCAGTTGCCCGATCGTTCATGTCAGTTATGACCGTTACACTCGAGATTGTCATGAGGGTGGTACAAGTGCAGTCAGCAGATCTGTTTTGTCAGGAGCAAATTAGACAGCTCTTAGTTGGGGGAGCAGAGTCATACTCAGTGAGTTCATATAGAGGCGTGCGCTTTAATGGAAGACTAGTTTTTTTGGAGGGGGAGGACTTACGACACGCAGTGATGTCAGAGTCACATGGTTCCCATTTTACGGTACATCATAGTGGGAATAAGATGTACCAAAATACGAGGCAACAGTATTGGTGGAGTGGGATGAAGAAAGACATTGCCCAGTTTGTCTCAAAGTATAACACCTTCCAGCTTGTAAAGGTGGACCACCAGAGGCCAGCAGGGTTGCTACAGCTGTTAGAGATACCTATGTATAAATGGGAGAACATTTCCATGGATTCAAATACTGGGTTGCCTACTTCGAAGAGGGCTCACGATTTCGTGTGGGTTATAGTGGATCAGTTGACCAAGGTAGCTCACTTTTTGCCGGTTCAAGCTGATTATACTTCGGGATAGTATGACCAGATCTTTATTACTTAGATTGTGAGATTACATAGAGTACCTTTAGATATCGTGTTTGACAGGGACAAAATTTTCGTGTCTCAATTTTAGGAGAGCTTTAGGGAAGCTATGGGTACTGAGTTGCGATTGAGTACCTCATATCACCCGCAGAAAGATGGGAAAACAAATAGGACTAATCATAAGTTAGAGGATATATTGTGGATGTGTATCCTTGATTTTGGGGGAGGTTGGGAGCGACATCTTTCACTAGTGGAGTTCGCATACAATAACTCCTATTAGTTTACTAGTGGCATGGGTCCATTCGAGGCGTTATACGGTAGATTTTGTCATTTTCCTGCTTGTCGGCTGGAGGTGGGGGACAAACAAGCTACTCAGACCGGAGTTGATTCAGGATACTTCGTCCAGGATTGAGATGATTCGGAGTCACATACAGGTAGTGCAAGATAGACAGAAAAGTTACTTCGATGCCAAGAGGTTCTTCCTAGAGTTCAGTGTGGGGGACCAGGTGTTGATACATGTATCTCCTATGAAGGGTATAATAAGATTCTGGAAGAAAGGTAAATTAGTGCCATGGTACATTAGGTCATTTCCAATCATCGAGCGGAATGGGCCAGTTACTTATAGACTTGGGTTATCGGAGCACTTGTATAGGATTCATGATGTGTTCCATATATCTTCGTTGAGGAGGTATCTCCGTGATGAGTTAGCTTACACTCATATTACAATAGAGGAGATTGATTTACAAACGGATGCTTCCTACGAGGAGTGGCTAGTCGCTATCTCATATCATAGGAAGATGAGATTGAGATCGAAGGTAGTCCCGCTAGTACGTGTTCAGCAGGGGCATCATAATACTGATGAGTCTACTTGGGAGCATGAGGATGAGATGCATGATAAGTATCCAGACTTGTTTACTCCGGGTATAATTTAATTTTTGAATTTCGGGATGAAATTTCGTTATAAGGGGGGAAGTATGTAACACCCCGTATTTTTAATGATTTTAATTATGGGATTAATTTAATTTAAAATGGGAATTAATCCGGAATCAAAATAGATATTAATTAGCGAGTCAAGGACTAATATATGTTGATGTGAATTATATTGAATATTACTTAGAGAATAAAGTAATATATGATTATGAATTTATTTAAAATTATCGCAAGTGAGAAATACGACTGTTGATACCAAAAAGTACCCACTTACGTGGACCAATTGCAAATAGACATATGTCATCCACTATGGAAATAATCCTAGTCATCAAGTTATAACCACCGACCAAGGCCTGGAATGATGACCATCATACTGGAATGTCGACCAATACCAAGAACCCCGACCAACAGTAAGGAGGCCGACCAATAGTATCAGCAAAATGCCAACAGCTAGAAATATTATGGACATTTTGTACTGATGTAAATGCCTAATTTATAAAGTCATTTCATCCTTTAACATTCCATCTCTTTGTCTCTCTACTGGTCTATAAATATGTTGTAATCTTTTCGTCAAGGGTAAGTGATTGAAAGGCAAACACAAGGCAATAACAAGAATAATGGACGTAGGCTTTTCTCTATAAGCCGAACCACTTTAAAAATATTTTTGTCTCTTTTTTTTACTTATAAATATTATCTGTGATTAAATAATTAGACTTAGTCTTATTTTTTACATCAACAGATTGGCGCCGTCTGTGGGAACGTATTTCTAAACATTTTCACTCATTCATTTACCCAATATGACCGATATTCCAAAATCAAGCACCAAGAATGATGGCATTCATCCTGTTCCATCTACTCCACCAATAAATAATGATCTAATTGCAATCCTGGATAGACTTGCTAGTAAACAGGAGGCTATGCAAGATACCATTAGGCAGTTAGCCCAAACATTACAGGTTGGATCTCTCGCCTTGTCCACTCGTAGAAATATGCCACCACCACCTCCAAGAAATAGTAGGCATAGCCAATCTCGAACTACTAGAGATACGTCCTACTATCCAGGAGTGAATTTTCACTTAGAATTGCATGACTATATAATGAACAATCTTTTACTCCTGAAAGATTGAGTACTTTAGAAAGGTTAAGCCGAGCACCTCCCTTTGATCGTTTGGGACCCAGAGGGAATAAAAATGTTCCTAGAGCATTATCGAGGAATACTCAATGACCAACCGAACAACGTGAGGGTTCATCCCAATCCAGATCAGATGCCCAACGATCAATCCGTGCCGATCAGACCTTATAGGAGGAGAGTTCAACACAAACAGTTGGTCATAACAACCGAGCTGGAACACATCATAATGATGCTGGTAATAATGCATGGAAAGGCTCTATTCAACTATTGGAAGATAGGTTAGGAGAAATGGAGAAGGTATGCAAGCTATTATGGAATTTCCTACTTCTTTAAAGTTTAAAGATCCTGTTTTTACTCCCAAGTATGATGGGAAAAAATATTATGTTCTTTATATAGAGCAGTACCAAGCATTAGTTGATATTTATGTTGTTCCTAATGAAATGATATGTAGGGCATTTTTAGGTACAATTATAGGTCCAGCTCAGATTTGGTATGATAGCCTTCGTCGGGAATGAATTTTTAGTTTCAACCATCTCACGGAGCTATTTATTGGTAACATCTGCTTTGGAGCCAAACTGGTGAAAAGAGTAGCTCGTCTGCTAAGTGTAAGGTAAAGGGTAGGAGAAAGTCCTAAAGATTATATTAATCGTTTCAACAACGAGAAGTATGAAGTCATTGATTACGAGGAAAAAATAGCTATCACAACCCTCATGAATGGACTACTTCCCGATAAGCTTTACTACACACTCACTAAAGATCCTCCGAAGACAATGACAGAATTGATGGTTAAAGCAATCAAGATAATGAATGTCGAGGAAGCCATGGCAGCCAAACAAAATTCAGGTATAAAATCAAAAGATAAAATCAAGAAAAATTGGTAAAAAAGTAAAAGAAGTAGAAGGAATCAAAGAAAAAAGTGAATACCGATAGGCTCAAAAAATACAACAATTACACTCCATTAACGATGGGTATCCACTATATTTTGGAAAAATAAAGCATAACAAAGAGGTAAGTTGGCCTGAGAAGTTGAGAGCACCTGTTGGAAAAAGGGATAGGTCCAAATATTGTGAATTTCATCGGGACTATGGGCATACGATGGATCACTATATTGCTCTATAGAATGAGATTGAGACCCTTATCCGAAGAGGAAAGATAGATAAATTTGTTTATCAACATGATAACAATGGAGCCCGATGAAGGTCAAAATCTCTATGTAAACCTAGGGATGAGAAAAAGAGAACTTATGAAGATGATCAAGAATATGACCACAACCTGCCCAAAAGGCCCAGGCAATCAAAATGTGAGTTATTCATGCTAGTTTGGGATCTTTTGATTACCAGATAATTACAGGTGGAGACACGGGAGGTGGAGATCATACTGCTGAAAGGAAAGCTTACCTCAATGAGGCTCAAGCTTGCTCCTATATTAAAATGATCAATCTGGAGAGGAGGACAGGTCGAGGAAAGTTAACAAAGAAAAGTTGGTGATTGGGTTTTCCAAAATAACCTTTCAGGGGTACTTTATCCTCATGATGATCCCTTGGTAGTCAAGGTCAAAATGCAAGATATAATTATTTCCAGGGTGTTAATTGATAATGGCAGCTCGGCATACATCATGTTTTATCCATGCTTTGACAGTCTGGACTTAAAGCTTAGCCAATTGGAACCTTACCATAGGCCCCTTATAGGCTTTTTTGGTGAAAAAGTAATTCCCTTGGGCACAATCAAGCTGGAAATGTTGAAAGGCACTTGGCCAGGAAGTCGAACATATAAGATACGTTTCTTTGTAATGTACAAGAATGTTTATTCTACCTACAATATGATCATGGGAAGGGTAGGACTTAAGAAATTCGAAGCTATGCCATCTACAGTCCATCAATGCTTAAAGTTCCTGACCAACTTTGGCGTAGGTGTGGTCAAAGGTGATCAAAAATTAGCTCGAGAATGTTATTACTCCTCTGTCGAGGAAGAAAATATGGAAGAAATAAAGAAGAATACCACCACTTACCAAGTGGATACTGAGCCCAATAGAGACTCTAAGATGGAAACTTTAGATCCAAGGGAGGAGACAGAGTTGGTATAAGGTTAAATAATAGAAGCAACAGAGAATATCATCTTAGACGATGATAGGACAGAACGAATTACACAGGTGGGATCAATACTAGATCATGTTCTTAAATAGGAGCTAGTGACGTTCCCGAGACAGAGAAAGCATATGTTCTCTTGGAGTCATGAGGACATGACTGGGATTGATCCCAATATCCTCTATCATGAGCCTCATTCATTAAGATGTGAAATATCCAGATTGGTTGGGCAACGTTGTTATGGTAAAAAAAGAAAAACAACAAATGGAGAATGTGTGTGAACTTCACAAATTTGAATAAAGCCTGCCTAAAGGACCACTTTCCTTTGCCCAGGATTGATCAACTTGTCAACGCTATGTCAGGGCCTGAACTATTGATTTTTATGGATGCATATTCTAGTTATAACCAAATTAAGATAAAGCCCTGAGATGGGGAAATCACTTCTTTCATTACTCCCCGAGGAACATATTGCTATAATGTTATGACATTTGGTTTGAAAAATATAGGTGCTACTTACTAGAGGTTGGTGAATAAAGTCTTTGAGGAACAAATGGGCAAAAATATGGAGGTATATGTAGATGGCATGCTAACAAAGAGCAAAAAAGCATCTGATCACATTGCTGACTTTAGCCAACCCTTTGATCAACTAGAGAAACACCAAATGAAGTTGAATCCGACCAAGTGCAGATTCGGTGTCCAAGAAAGCATGTTCCTCAGGTACATAGTGAATCAGAGGAGAATTGAGGCTAACCCTGATAAAATTAAGGCATTGATTGAAATGCATTCTTTGACCTACAAAAAGGATGTACAAAGGCTCACTGGACAAGTAGCAGCATTGAAAAAATTTGTATCTCGAGCTACAGATAAGTGTTCACCATTCTTTAAAGTGTCGAAGAAGAGTTTTGAATGGAATGATGAATGTGAGAAAGATTTTTTAGAGTTAAAAAAGTATTAGGGATCACTCTCATCACTTTCCTAACTAGTGTTATGAGAAAAATTATATTTATACTTAGTCATCTCTGAGTTAGCTGTAAGTTTTACCTTGATATGAGAAGATAATGGAGTTCAAAAGCCTGACTACCACACGTACAAATACTTTCGAGGAGAAGAAATTGGATATCCACGCTTGGAGAAGTTAGCTTTGGCATTAATTAAGGCATCCAAACGGATACTTCCAAGCACATACTATTATGGTGTTACTAATATGCCTCTTCGGCAAGCTTTACATAAACTGAAGAAGTCTAGGAGGTTAATGTATTGGGTAGTAGAATTGGGAGAGTACAATATTGTATATGAGCTAAGGTCCTCATTAAAGGGCCAAACTGTGGCAAACTTTATGTAATACCCCGTGATTTTAATGACTTTTAAAATGGGTTATATTTTAAATTAATGGATTAATTGAATTTTTTTATTATAAATTAATTCATTTGGGTTTTATCCAAATTGTGGATATTAAAATGAATGATTATGAATATTACTTAAAGATGTTTAGGTAATATATGAATGTGATGCTATTGATATTGCTGTGAATTCTTAATTCAGTAATTTTAATTTTTAGTCGGACGCGGTATGGGACGTGTCGGGACTAATTTGTTAAATTAAAAAGGAAACTTATTTTCTATCAACCTTATAGTCATTTTGACTGCGTCGTTGCATCCTAAAGGATTGAAATAGTCAGAAAGGTCTATTTGGATGTTGGTTTTGGGTCTCGGGTCATTTGGAAATGAAAGGACAACTAAAAGGGCATTTTGGTCATTTTTACAAGGAGGATGAATAGTGATTTCAGATTTTGTCTTACTATAAGTATTTGGAGATTAGTTGAACGTGGGTTCATTCATCTCTTCTACACAAAATTGAAAGGTCATCTTCTTAGAGAGAGTGAAAGGTTGCTTGGGAGAAGAAAGTTTACTTGGGAAGGAGAAGAACTAAGAACCAAAGATCACCACCACCAACCACCACCGGAAGTTGGCCGAAGAAAGGGAGAACCACCTGTGTTATTCAACCCCAAAGGATCAGACCTTCATTAGAGGCAAGTGTTTGATAATTGCAATTTAAGTTTGTATATTGTCCATGTTAGGATAGTTATGAAAAGATGAGATTTTTCATGTTTGAAAGATAAAGATAGAGTTATTAATGGATTTATGGAAATTGAAAATATATAGGAATCAAACTCATGTTGTAGGTAGATAGTTATCCACGAAATAATCATCACTTTGTTGAAGAAATTATGAGAATAATTGGTTTGCTCTTGAAGATATTATGTTTATAATTTTCTGGAAAAACGGGATGAATATATGCTTTTAATTCAAACTCTTGATGATTCTAGGATGTTTAGAGCATTAGAAATTATTCACATATGTTGTTATATCATGTAGTAAGGTTTATAAGTCATTTGGGTAGCTTATATGAAGGTTTGCATGATCAAAAGTGATGAAACTTGTAGTAGAAGAAATGCAGAAAACTGGGATGTTATCTGGGCGATCGATCGATCGACCCCTTGTCTTCGATCGATTGACCTCCCCAGAATTCCTAAAGTTGTTTCTTTTTAATGTTTGTTCTTATCCCAAACCTTTTGTATATATTTGGTGATTATTAATTGGATATTATGGAACTTAAGGAAGATCAGTAAGCCCTAGATAAGAATCGAATTAATTTGATTGGGATTTAATTGATTAAGAATAATGTTAATTTAATTGAAAGAAATTTCGGTTGCTAGATTCATGTGTTGGATTCTAATTGATATGCATGAGGATTAAGGATAGGTACAGTAGGGGATATTGTATATAAAACCTGGGTATCCTTAAGTTTACAAGAGAGTTTAATCCTATGTGATAGAGGATGTGTTTATAAGAGATTTGAAACTATCGGTTTTAACCCTAATTAAAGGAGAGTTTAATTCGTAGTAATTCGGGAGATAAGATGATACGGACCAGTAGGATATTAGTGAATTCTTACTGAATAAATACATTGAGGAAAACCTATTTGAACCTTGAGTAATGAGTGAGGATCGGGGATAATTAAATTAAAGACGTAAAGTCATAATATTTTAATACTTAGGATTGAAAGAGAGATAATGCTACGTATGGGAATTATCTTAGGGTAATGTGAGTTCCTTGTTGATATTATATAGGTAGATGATAATGCCTATTTGATTGATGATTTATGTGTATGACATACCTATCTTACTTGCTATCGATGGGGAGGTTTGCGCGTGAGGGCAGTCATATCCTGATGAATCCATGGGATCTTTGATTTGTCGCTCAAGAACATAGGTCTATGAAAGACTTATCGGGGAGTTGATAAGTCCACTGACTATGGGAACGTTGATATGTGCGTGGCCCGTGGGTATGAGAACTATGTTCTCCTCCCATTTGTATGTTGTTGTTTGTGGTTCGGGGAATCTTTATCGAACCTTTAGTCCCCTATTCGGCGACCAGCGATATTGGAACATGATAGCAGAGTAATGCATGCACCGCAGCTGTGACTCGGGGTTCCGTATTATATATGTATATATATATAATGAATTAAATGTATGTGTATATAGTGGTTAAATCATCTACTGTGTGATGATTTTAGATAACGGTGAATTGAGAAAAGAATTGAAATATGTTAATGAATATTTATTGATGAGATTAATTCATATTAATGAGAAACAATTCATAAAAATGAAAAATGTATATGAATGATTATATGACGTATGGTATGGGACATATGGAGTTATGATATGGGATGGAATCATATTATGGAAATTTGTAAAGAGGAACCATTAACTAGGGGTTAATAGGAAACGTTAAGTGTGCACTCTAGATGAGAGGTGAGAATAGCAAGTGAGAGTTGGATACTAACATATACATAATAAATGCTTTGTTGCACTTGTTAAATACTTGCTGTTTTAAAAATCATTTTCACATCGGGTTCTGACCCGTTTCCTTACATATTTTCTTTTCTATTGTACCTTCTATATCAGGTGTCTAGCAGTAGGGACGACAACCTTAGTGGATTATGACGAGCTATGGAGCTATGGAGTATTGCTTAGATGCCTATATTTATTTGATTCACAGTATTCTCTTAGTTAGGGCATGTCGCCCAAAGGAATTCAGTTATCTCTTTTCTATCTGAGTCAAATACTCTTGTATTCGTGTCATTTTAATACATTTACTATTGTTAGGATTACTGTATTGGATAATTATTTGGGAATGTTTATTCCAATTGCATTTAAATTCGTTTGTGTTATCTGTTCGGTTATTAGTGTTATAGAATAATATGTGTTGTGTTATTCGTAAACTAAAAGTGAATTTTATTGAAATTAAAATTTGGAAAGTTTTTAGCACCAACTTAATTGGGTATTGGGTGAGTTGTAAATGTTTTCGACAGTGATGCTAATAATGAGCCAACTGTATATTCTGTTTTAATTTGGTATGGGACTGGCCACCCGGTATTTAATTAGGCGGGGTGTTACAGGTGGTATCAAAGCATCACGTTCTAGTGTCCTTTAGGATCTGTACGGCTTATTGTGTTTTCAGCTTAGCGTTCTTTGATGTACAGCCCTATGGGGAGGATTATTGCTTTTCTATTTATGCCTACGTACTTCAGTTATTTTGTTATATCAAATACTGATAGTATACTCTCATTTCAGATGCCTCCTCGACGTGCACCTCAACCCGCCTCAGCTCAGGGTATGATGACTGCGGCCGAACTTACTGTAATTATCGCACAGGCAGTCAATACAGCTCTAGCTGCTGTTCAGCAGGCTCCAGCACCGGCACCAATTGTGCCACCCGCGAAAGGGCAAGTGTTTACTACTGCATGGGAACGAGCGACTGATGCCTTTCAGAAGTCGTACCCACCTGAGTTTCAGGGAGGATCAAATGTCGTGACTGGTAGCCAATGGAAGAAAGATATCCAAAGGCACTTGAGAATGCTCGAATGTACTGAGGTTCAACGTCAAATACTAGCCACATTTAAGCTAGTAGGGGCAGCTTTGCAATGGTGTGAGGCTACGACCACTAGCTAAGAGAGAGACACAATGACTATCCAAGACTTTTGGATACGGTTTGATCGAAAGTACTTTCCTTCCGCCATCCAGACAGAGATGAGGCGGAAACTACTTGATTGGAAACAGGGAGAGAAAATAGTGGCAGAATACGAGGAAGAATTTACGCGACTAACTAATTTGGTACCAGCAGAGGTACCCACTGAGGAGAGGAGAATTCTAATGTTCACTGATGGGTTGAACTATAAGCTTCACCAGCATTTATTGGGAAATCTTTCACTACGTACTTATACAGATATTCTTAATGCTGCAATGCTTCACTGCCAGGATAACCGCTTACATGCTCAGGGTGTCAAGCGGGGGTTTGGGTCAAGCCTGCAAGGCAAGACTAATGGGGGTAGTTCTAGTGGTACTCAGCCAGGACAGAGTCATCAGCATCAGGGTTAGTAGGGTTCCCAGACAGGGGACTATGCTAAACATTTGTGATATGGAGATTCTCGATTTGAGGATAGAAGTAGTGGGCAAGGACAGCAGGGCCATCAGGACTAGAGGCAGGCTCAGTAGGGCCAAGGGAAATGAGGTAATGGCCAGCAGGGTCGGGGTCAACAGGGATAAAATGGTGGGAAGTTTGTAGGAAAATGTTTCATGTGCGGAAAGTATGGCCACAAACGACAAGATTGTCCCCATAAAGACAAACTCCCTTAGCAACAAAATGCTCGACAGGAGACACAGACACCAGTGTTTCCACCATCTGCTCTTCCAGCTCCAGCTCCGGTGCTAGCACTACCTCCCATTCCAGCAACACCCGTGCAACAGGGTCAGTATGGGCGTGTATATAACTTCCATCAGGTAGCGATTCAACAACCACCACCCGCGAATGAGGGTATGTTTTCTATCTAAGTAATTATTAGGCGTATATTGATTTTTGTAGCGATTATTATTATATGGACAAAAGGGTTGCTAAACTTAGCCTATAGCATTGTTATTTACGTAGACTCGCTGAGGGGTTGTGGGGCACCTATATTTTTCATGTCATCACGTGGGCCTGATTTTTTATCACGGAATTACTTACTTTGGGGATGTCCGATCATGATGCGACCATCGGCGTGGATTGAATTGTGGTATATGAGAGCGTATGTACTACTACTAGCCAGCATCTTGTCAAGAGAGTAGATGAGTAAAATTTATTTTTAATCGATAAAACCTATAGAGAGGTTATATACTATTGACTAAGGACCTGAGGAGTTTCGATGACCGACTACTTTAGGTAGTAGTGTATCGGGGGGGTTCCTTGTTTGGATTTTGCTTGCGAGACACCCCACGCATGAAACTAATAACCGTTGGAAGTCGAAATAAGATAGGTCTTTAGGATATGAGTTTATAACCTTTGCGATTAATATTATAATGGAAGTTGTACGATAGGGTGTATGGGCGCCCTGGATGGTTGGATTGTAGTATTTTTCATAATTGTGATATAGTAAGTAGTTATGACTTCAGGATTTATTTGTTTAATAAGTGAGGATCATTTTTTTCCAAACTTTGTTACAAGGATGGTATAGGGAAGATTGGGTAAAGTTTAAATTCGATTCAGTTAAAACTATATGGTGAGACTTGGTGTAACATCAATGGGGATTTTCGTTAATATACTATATGGGCGGTACGACATAGATTATTTGCGATGTGAGATTTATACTCGGATTTGACCTTACCAGTATGATTTATCTTTCCGAATTTTGGGACAAAATTCTGTTATAAGGGGGGAAGTATGTAATACCCGTGATATTAATGATTTTTAAAATGGGTTATATTTTAAATTAATGGATTGATTGGATTTTATTATAAATTAATTCATTTGGGTTTTATCCGAATTTTGGATATTAAAATGAATGATTATGAATATAACTTAAAGATATTTAGGTAATATATGAATGTGATGATATTGATATTGCCGTGAATTGTTAATTCAGTAATTTGAATTTTTAGTCGGACACGGTATGGGACGTGTCGGGACTAATTTGTTAAATTAAAAAGGAAACTTATTTTCTATCAACCTTATAGTCATTTTGACTGCGTCGTCGCATCCTAAAGGGTTGAAATAGTCAGAAAAGTCTATTTGGATGTTGGTTTTGGGTCTCGGGTCATTTAAAAATGAAAGGACAACCAAAAGGGCATTTTGGTCATTTTTACAAGGGGGATGAATAGTGATATCAGATTTTGTCTTATTATAAGTATTTGGAGATTAGTTGAACGTGGGTTCATTCATCTCTTCTACACAAAATTGAAAGGTCATCTTCTTAGAGAGAGTGAAAGGTTGCTTGGGAGAAAAAAGTTTACTTGGGAAGGAGAAGAACTAAGAACCAAAGGTCACCACCACCAACCACCACTGGAAGTTGGCCGAAGGAAGGGAGAACCACCTGTGTTATTCAACCCCAAAGGATCAGACCTTCATTAGAGGCAAGTGTTTAATAATTGCAATTTAAGTTTGTATATTGTCCATGTTAGGATAGTTATGAAAAGATGAGATTTTTCATGTTTGAAAGATAAAGATAGAGTTATTAATGGATTTCTGGAAATTGAAAATATATAGGAATCAAACTCATGTTGTAGGTAGATAGTAATACACGAAATAATCATCACTTTATTGAATAAATTATAAGAATCATTGGTTTGTTCTTGAAGATATCATGTTTATAATTTTCTGGAAAAACAGGATGAATATATGCTTTTAATTCAAGCTCTTGATGATTGTAGGATGTTTAGAGCATTAAAAATCATTCACATATGATGCTATATTATGTAGTAAGGTTTATAAGTCATTTGGGTAGTTTATATGAAGGTTTGCATGATTAAAAGTGATGAAACCCGTAGTAGAAGAAATGCAGAAAACTGGGTTGTTATCTAGACGATCGATCAATCGACCCCCTACCTTCGATCGATCAACCTCCCCAGAATTCCTAAAGTTGTTTCTTTTTAATGTTTGTTCTTATCCCAAACCTTTTGTAGATCTTTGGTGATTATTAATTGGATATTATGGGACTTAAGGAAGATCAGTAAGCCCTAGATAAGAATCGAATTAATTTTATTGGGATTTAATTGATTAAGAATGATGTTAATTTAATTGAAAGAAATTTCGGTTGCTAAATTCATGTGTTGGATTCTAATTGGTATGCGTGAGGATTAAGGATAGGTCCAGTAGGGGAGATTGTATATAAAACCTGGGTAGCCTTAAGTTTACAAGAGAGTTTAATCCTATGTGATAGAGGATGTGCTTATAAGAGATTTGAAACTATCGGTTTTAACCCTAATTAAGGGAGAGTTTAATTCTTAGTAATTCGGGAGATAAGATGATACGGATGAGTACGATATTAGTGAATTCTTACTGAATAAATACATTGAGGAAAACCTATTTGAACCTTGAGTAATGAGTGAGGCTCGGGGATAATTAAATTAAAGACGTAAAGTCATAATATTTTAATACGTAGGATTGAAAGAGAGATAATGCTACGTATGGGAATTATCTTAGGGTAATGTGAGTACCTTGTTGATATTATATAGGTAGATGATGATGCCTATTTGATTGATGATTTATGTGTATGACATACCTTGCTTACTTGCTATCGATGGGGAGGTTTGTGCGTGAGGGCAGTCATATCCTGATGAATCCATGGGATCTTTGATTTGTCGCTCAAGAACGTAGGTCTATGAAAGACTTATCGGGGAGTTTATAAGTCCGCTGACTATGGGAACGTAGGTATGTGCGTGGCCCGTGGGTATGAGAACTATGTTCACCTCCAATTTGTATGTTGTTGTTTGTGGTTCGAGGAATCTTTACCGAACCTTTAGTCCCCTATTCGGCGACCAGCGATATTGGGCCATGATAGCAGAGTAATGCATGCACAGCAGCTGTGACTCGGGGTGCCGTATTATATATGTATATATATATATATATATATATATATATAATGAATTAAATATATGTGTATATAGTGGTTAAATCATCTACTGTGTGATAATTGTAGATAACGGTGAATTGAGAAAAGAATTAAAATATTTTAATGAATATTTATTGAAGAGATTAATTCATATTAATGAGAAATGATTCATATAAATGAAAAACATATATGAATGATTATATGACGTATGGTATGGGACATACGGGGTTATGATATGGGATGGAATCATATTATGAAAATTTGTGAAGAGAAACCATTAACTATGAGGTTAATAGGAAACATTAAGTGTGCACTCTAGATGAGAGGTGAGAATAACAAGTGAGAGTTGGATACTAAATTGTACATAATAAATGCTTTATTGCACTTGCTAAATACTTGCTATTTTAAAAATCTTTTTCACATCGGGCTCTGACCCGTTTCCTTGCATATTTTCTTTTCTATTGTACCTTCTATATCAGTTGTCCAGCAGCAGGGATGTCAACCTTAGTGGATTATGATGAGCTATGGAGCTATGGAGTATTGCTTAGACGCCTATCTTCATTTGATTCAAAGTATTCTCTTAGTTAGGGCATGTCTCCCAAAGGAATTCAGTTATCTCTTTTCTATCTGAGTCAAATACTGTTGTATTCGTTTCGTTTTAATACATTTACTATTGTTGGGATTACTGTATTGGATAATTATTTGGGAATGTTTATTCCAATTGCATTTAAATTCTTTTGTGTTATCTGTTCGGTTATTAGTGTTGTAGAATAATATCTGTTGTGTTATTTGTAAACTAAAAGTGAATTTTATTGAAATTAAAATTTGGAAAGTTTTTAACACCAGCTTAATTAGGTATTGGGTGAGTTGTAAATGTTTTCGATAATGATGCTAAGAATGAGCCAACTGTATATTCTGTTTTAATTTGGTATGGGACTGGCCACCCGGTATTTAATTAGGCGGGGTGTTACACTTCATTGCTGAATTCACTTATTCAGTGGTTCTCGAGCAACCAAAAATTCAGGCAGAACAAACCCTAACAATGAAAGGCCAACAGAAGTCATCCTTGACCAACAGCCCAAGCAAACTCCATTAGGGACAACCGCAAAAGAAGTTGCTTCCGACCTACCTCAAACGTCAACCATCATGAAATAGATGGCCAAAAGATATTAGGAGGTGTAAAAACCCCATTCTAGCCCCCCCCCTAACCTCTCTTTATGTCCTTAACACCTCCCTTCATAACTACAAACCAAAGTCATACTCCGAGTACTGACCTAGAGGCCATCGGGCACTCCCAGGCTCCATTTGACCAAAAGTCAAACTCTTCAGCTTGATAGAGACTAAATAAATCCTCGAAGGGCACTGAAACCCCTTTCCAACGGTCCACTCCGTGCGCGATTCTGACTTATGGTGCGGACGAACGACTCATTTTTCCCCGAAACTTGATCAGGAGGTCACCAAACGCTCTCGGGCTCCATCTGACTAAATTCAACTCTTCAGCTCGATTGAGACTGAATGAATATTCAAAGGGCACTGAAACCCCTTTCCAACGGTCTACCCCATGCGCGATTCTGACTTACGGTACGGATGAACAATCCATTTTACTTTGAAAGGCCATCGAACGCTCCCAAGCCCCGATTGACCAAAGTTAACTCCTCGAACTGAGTCAAACTCTTTGTAATGTCGAAGTACATCTCATAACCTTTCCAACGATCCGCCCCTTACACGATTCGGACTTACCATGCGGATGAACGATCCATTTGCGTCTGATAATCCCCCATCCAAAGGACCGATGAGCGCGTCTAAGCCACATTTGACCGGAAGTTAACTCCCGGACCCGAGAGTAGTCGAAAGGAATTTCTAAGGTCTCTAAAATACCTTTCCATCGGTTGATTAAGTGCGAAAAGTAGCGTGTGTAAAGACGCTAATCGTTGTTTTCGTTTCGCCAACTCAATACAAAAACCTAAGTTACTACTACACTTGCGAGGCAAGCACAGCGATAAATCGGGTATCGAAAATCCACAGAGACGAGTTGCTAGAATTCAAGTGATTTAATACTTCGAAATAAAAGTGTAAAAGATGATTACAAACTAAAAGGAAAAAGATGAATACAAGGAAATGTTAATCTAGGCAATGTATTGAAACTAGATTATGAAAGCGAGTAAAAACTATAGGTTGTGTCAAATATCCCTCACTCTAGTTAATTAATATAAAATGGTTACATGGGTCGACGAGTTATTACAAATGCGTCTCGTTTCGACTATTAATTAAATCAAGGGTTGTTACGCCCTAAATCGTCATACAAGCCTAATAAGATTTTGGCGTCAACAAATATCCCGAAAATTACGCGTGAATGGTCGTAAGCACGGGACATACATGATATGCCCCGTCAAATCTCCTAGGCGTAAAAACTAGGATAATGCACTCGAAATAGTCCCATAAACTCCATCACCAAAGCAAAGCAACGCATCAACCCGAGTGAGTTCCATTCAAACACAACCTAATTTAAATTAGCTAGAAAGCATCTTAAAACGCGGTAAATGGAAAGCGGGAAATAAACGCGATAAATCTATACTACAAAGCGTGTAAATCAAAGCATGTAAACTAACTAGGAAAGCATGGAAATTACACTAGAAGGCAAGAATAAATGGAAATACAACTTATATTAAATGGTAGGGACGATGAATAGTGTAACTTACAACCCAATAGTGTGTCAAACAGAGAAAAATCAAAGCCAAACTCTTCAAAAACCCCAAACCTTAACTACCACTCTCTACAATCTCTTCTAACTAAGTATATTTCTGATATTTACAACAAAAAAGGGTATTTATAGTAAGTGGGAAAAAATAAAAGAAAAAGGAAAGAAGAAGGAAAGAGCCCAAAATTTCTGGCACTACCGGTCGACTGGTCGCAGGGGCGCGATCGACCGGTCCCTTAAGCCAAAGTGCACTTTCTCCTTCCCACGGAAAAATTATAAATCGCGGTCGACCGGTCCCATGGACGCGGTCGATCGGTACTCTATTTTCAGGCTGCATTTGGTGTGAAACCCCACCTAATAAAATACCTGGTGATCAGTCCTATACCAAATTAAAATAGGAATCCCAGTTGGATCATCCTTAGCATCACTGTAGAAAACTTGTTAAAACTTACTAACCACCTAGTATTCCAAAAGTTGGTGCCAATTTTAACTTTTTAATTAACAAAACAGTACATGCGGAATTAAATATAAACCATTCATACAACTGAATGAAAATAAACTGAATCATTAATTACTCAACTTGCCGAATAAAACACCGGCCATCAAAGAAATAATTCAATACAAATATGCAACACCGGAATAAAATAAGTCTGAAACCTGAACTGAAAGTCTGGGTGACATGCCCTAACTAAAACTGAAACTGATACAAGATTCTTACTCTAGGAATGAATGAATGATGCGTCTAATCCAAACTCCTGCTAGCATCCACATATGTCGCAGCTCCGTGTCCCTAGAATAGAATATCAATCCTGGCGTCCCTGTGGATGGACACGTAAAAGGTTTTGAAAATAGTTTTATAGAAAGGGTTAGAACCCAAAACATTTTGAAAATGTTTAGCAAGTGAATTAACTGCAGTAATTTAAAATGCATGAATGCGCTTCATATTTAAGTTAGTGTCGCACTCCCTTGTGGACATTCTCACCCCTCCACTATTGTGCACACCTACCGGTTACCTTAACCCCACCTAGTTGTACTACCACGTCCAACTAGTCCTGGTATAACCTTCATTTGCCATACTAATCTAACCCGAGTATAATGATTCTTGAATTATAAGTTATCTCACAATTAACTTAATTAATTCCTCTTAAATAGTATTATATAACCGTGTCACAAGTTATATAAAGTAAATACATCACACATTATATTATTACCCGTATATAATATTTTCTACCATTATATACGTACCTTTACTACAACATCCACACATATAACATACATATATCCATCCCTTCGAGTATATCCTCGCCGGATTATTCCCTCTAAAATGCTATCTCACTAGGTGTGCTCACGAAACCTAGTTTTCCCAAATTGGAATCGCTCACCAACTTGGCCCAAAATGTAAACGTAGTGGAGGCAGTCATATTCCTTTCCTAAAAGTGAGATAAATCCCTCACCCATATATACCGGACGCTATGACCTGGGGATATACTCGCCCTAGTCCTCAAGCTAGGGGATTCACCCACATCGCGCAACCTCCCTTAATAGCATTAGAGTTTATAAATTGAATAAATATCTAATCGCTGATATTAATATCACACACAATATATAAACTTATATATATATATATACTATCAATACACCATATATATGTATATTATAAACCCCGGCTTTACCGTGTACTAAAAATCCCGTACACCGCCTGTAGTTTCTTGAGTCTGTGGCCCGACTCAACGTAATTAATTTTCTCACTTAATAATTTATCATCTTCCCGAGTCTATGGTCCGCTCTAATATATTTAATTCACACCTCAATTTATAAAATACTTTCCCCGAGTCTATGGTCCGACTCTAATTAAATTAATTAACACACTTATTAATTTAATACCTTTCCGAGTCTATCGTCCGACTCTAATTAAATTAATTAACAATCCTATTAATTTAATAACTCCCTGAGTCTACAATCCGACTCTAATTAAATTAATTATCACATTTATTAATTTAATCCTTCCCGAGTCTACAATCCGACTCTAATTAAATTAATTATCACATTTATTAATTTAATCCTCCCCGAGTCTACAATCTGAATCTAATTAAATTAACTGTCACATTTATTAATTTAATCCTCCCCGAGCCTACAATCCGACTCTAATTAAATTAATTATCACATTTATTAATTTAATAACTTGGTGTCACCCAACCATTATCCCCGGAATCACTTACTTGGCCCGTAACTTAATATTTCCCGAGTCTATGTTCCGACTTCAAATTAATTACTCTCTCTCAATAATTAATTTAATACTCTGGTGTCACTTAACCAACATACCCGGACTCGCTCACTTGGTCCATTTTACATTTAATAATTTCGTTCCACATATTCGCCCACACTATCTCATGCATTCATCTCCATAATTTCCCCAATTATATTTACCTATAATTATTAGCATACCCGGACTCGCCCACTTGGTCCGTAATTAAATTGAATATGTTTCACCCAAAATTTCCACTTTAAGTCTCAACTCATAACTTAGGTTGCACATTCATAATAGCTATCTTTTGAGCTCCTAGCTATTAATATTTATATAATTTTTCACCAAATAAAATTATACCCAAAATTAAAAATACAACAAGGTTAACCCACAACCCGACCTGGCCAAGAATTCAGACCGTCGATCGATCGATGGCCCCCGATCGATCGATCATACATGGGCAGCTCTCCTTCCCCACTGAATTCCACCATTAACGAAATCCAATGTTTGTAAACCTTAATTTAAGCCTCTAATCACATCACCCCATCACATAAACATGGTTAATTCATATCCCACACATCACAGGGATCTTAAGATACACAATTTTCCCTACTTACTTTCATAATTTCCTGAAATGGGTTTTGCATTAAAGTTTGTCAACTTTGTTCTACCAACCAAATTCCAAATCCAAATCCCACCAGTTTATATAAATCTCACCAGTTTATATTCCGAATTTTCATGCAAATCAGATATCTATACTCAGAGATATATAACACAATAATTTTTACTTTGAATCTCATTCAATAGTCCCATGAACAAAAACCCCATTTTTGTACCCATTTATCCCGAAAACGAATTTGGGTTTACACATCACTATGATATGAATTGATTATCATCAATTTAGAAATCATAACAGTTAACCACTTGCCTGGAATCGTTCGTAGGGTCTGATTCCGTTGGTGTAGAGATTGGTTGACGAAGAACACCCCAAATTAACTCTTTAATTTGGCTCCAAAAGCTCCCAACTGCTCTTGATTCGCTTTCCCCCAATTTTCCTCTCAAGCCCTAGGCTTAGAGTTGTGTTGGCTGTTGTTCCCTAATTTCTCCATTAGGTTAAAAACATCCAATCCCGTTTTTGGCCATGTGGGCCTAATTAAAGAGGCCCAACTCACCCCGTTTGGGCCCGGCTATGCCCAAAAATATTATGAGACCCAATTACTACCCCCGGGTACTCTTTTCTGACTATTTCGACCCATCCGGACGCAACCGCGCACTCAGAATTGCCATCCAAAATACTTTTTGATATTTCCAAATTTCGTCCTCAAAATGCGACACACGAGATTTCGAACCATTTAAACTTAAAGTCGCCAATTATAATTAATTCGGCTCACTCAATTAAATTCTCCAACTCATGAATTTAAGTTTCTCCAAATTTAAATATTTTTATAACTCCCAAAAATAGTTAAATATTTAATCCTCAAAATTACGGGGTGTTGCATTTGATCATCACAAGGAAAAAAAGTTTCATTACGAAATCAGGCATATCTTCTTCGTCCGAACTCCAAACGACGCACTATTTACGGCCACGCGATGCCAACTCAATGAAATACACATCCGTGGAATTTCCATGAGCCGAATAAGAAATATGAATTGACTAAAATGCCCTTAAAGTAGCGTCCAGCGACAGAACTTCTCCAAAATTCTACCGAACCTCACTTTTAGCGTTCCAATACCTACAAAAGCACAATTAACCCCTGCAAAACATGTATATATCCAAATCCAAGGTTGTCTGGTTAATGAGCATAAATATAGGTATTTAGGACCATAAAATCGCTAGAATACATAAAGATAACGGGCAAAAATATGCAATATTTGATACGAATCACATCGGTTCACCCCGTGCGCGATTCGGATTAACGGTTTGCATTTTATGACCATTTTTTTTAAGGAACCTAAAAGAGACTGCCAAACGGCAGGTTACAAATCCTGCCTATCGACAGGGTGCCTAAAAATGCCTATTGATTGGCAGGACTAGGCCTATGCCAATCGGCAATTCCCCGGGCCTATAAAAAGGAGGGACTGACTCATTGCAAAGGGAACCAAGATCTGAAATCCATCACTCCTAGCGAACTCAGAAAACCTCTCTCGAAGTCAGCGTGATTTCCACATCCAAATCCTTTCCATCCTTCACTTTTCATCATCTTTTTCAACAAACTGGGTGAATTAACTAACTTTCATCATCATCCAAGTGCAAGGGCTGCTCTCCAACATTCAAGATCTTCAAGAAGGTCCAACTTTCTCAACTATCTCTTCAAATTCTCCTAAATTCGCATTAACTTATTTTATTACTTAGCACTTTTATTCTCTCCATCTCACATATCCTAATATACTTTTTATTTGGTATTATTTTACATCTCTTATTTTCATATAAAGAAAACCCAAAAAAATAAGAAAAGAGGGTTTGCTCATAAATTTCAAACAGGAATTCTCACACTTTTCTCATAACTAAAACACCTTTTTACACACACCCACGCATACGAGAAGTCCCCGATTGGATTTATGGGATAAACCCTACCCCTCATTTTGTACACGAACTACGTGGACTTTGATGCCTCTATAGGTTACGTAGGCATCTCGGAGTAAAACCAGAGATTCGAGTCCTACTTTTCTCCCACTTTCTATTTTTTTAATTTTTTAATTTAATTCTCATAGATTTTATATATTTACATATACATATATTTGTTCTTAATGGCGTATTATTCCATATGCATTACCGTTCCATTATAATGATCAACGCTAGGATAATCGCGTAAATCCTATTTTCTAATATTACTTTTAGGAACATTCCTATAGATGACTCGCATTATCTCTTCCACGATACAAGTCGATGATTCCTATCTCCACTACATATACACATGCACACATATCATGGGGAAATAGAGGAAAATAACAACAACCCATGAGAGACCGCAAGGGCAAAATGGGTACCTAACACCTTTCCATTTCGTAACTTAGGCTCCGAACCTTTTTCGAATCAATTTTGGTTTCGTATGTATTAGTATGTCTTTGGATGTTGTCCTTAGGGATGGCTCTACCTTCTTTTGTCTGTTTCGAGTAAAATAGACTAGCAACTCCATCTCTCTATATTTTTCACCTCACACATCATCGACGACGATCGAAGCGCTCCCGAGAGGGATGTGCGGGACCAAAATCCTCTCACCGCGTGAGATGAATCCTTCTCTCTCTCTCTCTGCAAGGATCGGGGATGGCTACAGTGGCGACTCCGTTGGGGGAATTTTTATATGAGGGCTAGACTCTATTTACATAAGTGTTTTATTTTCTTATATACTCCCCTACTTTGCATGTTCCCCCTTTTCATGTGTACCTCATGCTTATGCTTCTCCTCACACACTTGTAGAAGATTCTCCATGTACACTTCGCACCACATGCACCTAGGATCACATATATCCACATGTTGCACGCATCACCCATCCATACCTTGTATACCCTTGGTACTTGGACTTTGCTCCCTGTTTGGCATGATCAAGAAAGACACTGTAATACCCCGTATTTTTGGCGATATTTATTTTTGGGATTAATTAATTAAATGAGAATTAATTGGGAATTAATCCGGATAAAATACTAGCGAGATGTGAGTTGTTATTTGACTATATTGAGTATATATGATGATATATGAATATTGAATTATGAAAATTGTCGTGAGATTGATATACGGTAATTTGGACATTTTATTGGGACGCGTGAGACAGTCGCGTCAAGATATAATTATTTTAATTATAAAAGTGAAATTGAATTCTATTAACCGTATGGTCGTTTTGAGTGCGCCAACGCGTCCGGAAGGGTCGAGATAGTCAAAAAACACTAACCGGGGGTTTAATTTGGGTCCCGGGGTATTTTTAGGCCATACCGGCAACATATAGGGGTAGTTTGATAATTTTGCATTTTTGAGAATTAAAAGTGACAAAAATTAGTAAATTATATCTGATGTGGATTTGACCCACTAAACCACTAACCAACTCATTTTAACCTAATAGGCTACGTAGGTTATTAGAATTAGGTTTCTAATTTTTCCCAAAACAAACCCTAGCCACCATAGCGATTGGAGAAGAAAGCTTAGAGAGGGAGAGAAAGAGGAGAATTCTGCAGAGAGAGAGAGAAGGCAATTCAGCCTTCAAGATTCATCCTCAAATCCAGAGAAAGATTAGAGGCAAGTGGTTTAATTACAATTGATTTAATGCTATGCTTTTCCATGTTTAGGAATTATCGAAATTGATCTTGGAAGATGATATAGACCTATGAATTGGGAGTTAAAAACTATGAATTATGTTAGGGACTGCATGTAGTAACAATCTGGACGAATTATGAATTCAAAATTATGACCTTTGATGATTTAAAAATGGATTTAAGAAGAGGTTTATGAATGTTCTGGAAAGAATTAGAAAACTAGGGTTCTTGATGAAGATTGATCCATATATAGCCCTTGGTTGATGAATTATTGGTTTTAGAACGTTATTAATGTTATAGGATGGTTGTATGATGATACCATAATGTTATATTATAGATTCATTCATTAAAACTATGTTTTGGGATGATTTGAAAACTGCAAAACGAAGCAGTCCGTAGCCATACTTGGTGCATTCGATCGATCGACGTTCATCAGTCGATCGATCGACCACCATCAATCAATCGAAGGAAAAGGTCGATCGATCGACCTTCCCAGAATGAGTAAAGTTTTTCCCCTATTTAAATTTTAATGGTAGTAACCCTTGGGAAATGTTATTGGAAACCTTATGAATACCCTTAAACTTAAGGAAGACCAGTAGGCATGATTATGAAACTTGGACCTTAATTAGAATTCAATTTGAGGAATTATTCCAAATTAATGAAATTCGATAAGTGAGATAATATTTGGGATAAAAGTGTAAATTTGAATAATTTGATGAAATGAGGTTTGGGCAGAAGTAAAGACCTTAGGAATAAAGATGTTATATGTGGGAATAATAGGAACTTAATAATCTATTTGAGATAGGTTTTAAGTATAAGAAACTACGATGTGAGACGTGTCGACAGTTTAATTTTTATATTATCGGGAGACTTAAAATATATAATTTGGAATAATGGTATAAGGATGTAGAGTATACATTTATTAATATTGTGATATCTAAGATGTGTGAATGCTTAGCATATAATTTTATGTGCATGACATACCTACCATACTTACTATCACGGGAGGTTTACGTTCGCTTAGGGCCTTCTTATCCTTGTGTTGCCCGGATTTAGATTGGTTACCTCGATGAACATAGGTCAGAGAAGGACTTATTGGGATGTTAATAAGTTTGCTGATCGTGGGAGCGTAGGTATGTGCGTGACCCATGTGATGTGACTGTGTTCGCCTCCATTGTTTGTGATGTTGTTATCTGAGAACGATTCCTGAGAGATTCGGAATGCGTGATCCTTATGTACGTGATGTACCGGGATAGATAGCAGAGTATGTGTGCACCACAGCTTAGTCTCGGGGTGCGTGTATTGTATATTTATGATGCGAATAATATACGGTTATATGAAAAGGAATCTGCTATGTTAAATTATGTGTATAGTTATTGTAACGTGATGAAAAGATAAAAGGGGATAGATATCAATAAATGGTTTTATTACTAATTGGGAATCCGAGAATTAAAGTAGAACTCTCTATTTAATTGTTAAGGTTGGAACTAAAATGTGAACCGAGTAGAAGTGTTAGAAATCCTTTTGAACTAGATAGTTAGGGGAAAACACATGAATGGGTACAGGAACGTTAGGAGTGAACAGTTAGACGAGAGGTGAGTATCTCATGTGAGAGTACGTCCTAACATGTATTTTGCATTTATTGTTATAATTGTTATTAAAGCACTTGTTGTTCTCAAAATACTCTCCACTTTTGGGCTATGACCCGTTTGCTTTCAAATCTATTTTTTTTGTAAAAACCATTTTAGGTGCCCAGACACAAGGACACCACGCTTAGGATCCTCATACAGGTGACGAGCTGTAGCTGTTTGTGGAAGTTACAGGGATTTGCTTTTAGACCCTTCTATCATTTGGATTCCATGTTCAGTATTCCTCAGTTGTAGGGCATGTTGCCCAAATTCTATTAGAGACATTTCCATTTCAGTTTTTCAGACTTTGGCATGTATTAATTCAGTATTCAGTATTTCGTTACTTATTTCAGTTGTGGGATTTGTTGTGAGGAGTTTTTCCTCCGGATTTATTTATATCATGTGATGGTTATTCTATTATTTCGTTATGGTGAATGGTGATATTGTTCTTGCTTTAAATCTTTTACAGCATGTTAATCTTACTTTAATTAAAATTTGACAACTTACTTTTTAAATACTAGGTGGTTGGTAATAATAAAATGATTTCGACAGTGATGCTATTAACTGAGCCAACTTGGCATTTTGATTTAATTTGATAAAGGAGTAGCTACCCGGTATTTAATTAGTCGGGGTGTCACAGACACTCTCATCATAAGATACTAATAAGTGAATTACGCATGATTCACACGACATCACCAAAGAGCATTGTTATTTACTAAATTTTGTCTAGTAACTGGAGGGTCACTTCGTGATGGGCGCTAGTCTGGAAGGTGCAGTTAGCCTAAGCGATATGAGTCTCACCTTCCATTGGCCAAGTACCTTCGGTGTATATTGAACGGTTCCCCCGCATCGTACCGCTTGACCAAAGTCATGACGGGAGGTATATCACAAGGAACTCGTTCACATACGTCGAGTATATCGAATTCTCTCTCACATGTACCGTCCCCACGACGTATATAGCGAGGCAATTCACGTACACTCAGGTATATCAAATGGCTTGTCCACACGTACCGATTTCCCTAAAAAGCAAGACATATATCGTAGAAGTCATGCCAAAGGGGGGAACTCTTTCCAATTCACCCAACTAACTGCATACCCACATATAGGTGTCAAGCCTAGTACACACATGTTAGATTGTCGGTTTCGACCCGAAACTCTGTCGAAATTTTAGGTCGTCCTGTCGCCCAAATTTTTGCGCATTTTTAAAATGGGACCCTGTCCGTTAGCCTGGTTACAAGTCCACACATAGCTTTGAATATGTTACAAACCCAACTTTTCCAGGCTTGGGTCTCGTCCGGCATTTTATTTTGCATTTAGGAGAATTTAATACAAGTGAGAACATAATAATTATAATAATCATACTGAGACCCGTCTCCCAAAAATATTTCTCCCTTCTTTATCAAAAAAATCCAAAAATATTTCTCCCTTCTTTATCAAAAAAATCCAAAAACATTTCTCCCTTAATTATCAAAAATCCAAAAATATTTTGTTCTTCAATTTAAAAAAAATGTCAAAAATATTTTCATTCTTTTTTTTTCAAAAATAAATCCCATTTTATGCCTTCTCAGGTCGATTGCACGCCCTTGGAATGGCTCCTTATCGGCTTCGGTCTGCAGTCAATTCACCCCGGAATTCTGTTTGTTCCCTTGATACTTCTTCTGAGTTCGTAATCCATCTGCTTTTCATGGAGAACACAGATTAAGTACTAGTTGTGCAGCCAGATCTTATGACAGTCTTAGCTCAGCTCGTGTCCAAGATAGACAACCTCCTAAGGTCCAAGAGATGCAACGAAACCAAGTTTCTATTCCTCGAGATCCCTAGACCCCCTTTCCCTCATGCTATGGGTCCTCCCGAGCCTATTTGGGTTCCCGAAGAGTTTCAGCACGCTCCACATTCCCCTCCAACTAATGGGCCGCCACCTGCCCAGATCTTATGCTAAACCTTGCCCAGCCTGAGGCTAACTTGTCTATGATCATTGATCCAAAAGAGGAAGAGTTGAACAAGGTCAAAGAAGATCTCAAGATGCTAACTAAGAAGTTTGACCAAGCCAGAATCTCTATAAATTACATGGACTATACCCACATGTCTCCTTATCCTAAGGCGAGGTTACCCGAGAAGTTTAAGATGCCAAATATCGAGAAATTCGAAGGAAGTGGACCCCCGATTATTCATATTCGCAGTTATCACCATTCTATGACTCTCCTAGAGGCTTCTGAAGAAGTGATGGCCCAATTATTTCAGCAAACTTTGAAGGATAGCGCCCTCCGATGGTTTTTGTATCTCGAAGAGTCCAGAATTCGTAGTTGGGAGGATGTCGCCCGAGAATTCATGTCGCAATACAAATATAATGAAGAGCTTGAGGTCACCCGTTGTGATTTAGAACTTCTCAAATAAAATTCTGGGGAATCAGTCAGTAACTTCATAGCCCGATGGAGGGAAAAAGTAGCCACCATGACCAATCGGCCATCCGATGAAGAACAAGTCAACATAGTGAAGTAGAAATTCTTACCCCATATTCGAGCAACAATGGAAGGACAATACTATCCCCACCTTCGAGATCTTAGAGAAGCAAGAGTAGAAATCGAAAAAGGTCTTGCTAAAACAGAAGTTGAACCAAAGAAAGTGTCCGGACAATTCACTCCGAGAAAATTTGATAAACCTGTCATTGCTTCAGTCTCAACTATCAACAACATCTCTCTCAACCAACCATCTCGTGGGCACCAAAAATCTGCCATGTTCAAGTCCAAAATGAATACACTGAGCTCCATGTTCCCCTCTCCAAAATTTATCAAGCCCTGTTAAGCCGAAACCTTATTAAACTCCTCTATCCCCGTCCATTGCCAAATCCACTTCCAAGAAACTTCAAGGCAGATGTCCATTACGCCTTTTACCAAGCTGTTAGCCATACCATCAACCAATGCTTTCCCCTTTGAAACATAATCCAAGGTCTAATTGACCGGGGTACCATTGCCCCACCATCCAATCCTAAGCCAAACACTGCTCACAACCCACTCCTAAATCATGCCAATGTCATCTTCTTAGAAGAGAACCCAAAATTTGATCCCTCCACTCAAATAACACCCATATACTCTCCCAAACCACTCCAAACTTGCCCATATTTCCTCCTACACCCTTTTAGCCTTGCTGATCAGGCACTGTCACTCCTTACCAGAGCATGCATCGCTGTCCGTATCCGTTCTGAAAATGAAAGTATGGAATTATCAGAAGTATTAAACCAACTCCTAGAGTTTGGGATGAAATTGCCTTCGCAAATGATCATTGATTTCTAGAGATTCACTACGCTATTCTTAGAAGCGCAGAAATGGGCCCGAGGGTCAGACAGTTGGGTAGTACCGACCGATGAAGTCAGTCTAGATGACGTTATCCAGATCATGGAATAATTATTCAGGAAAACCAATAATATTTGTAGTATGATCGAGTTACTCGATACTCTGAAGCTACAAGGGAGCATGGTCCCTTCACCCTTATATCTCCTCGCGTGATGGGAAGACCTATACGAAGAAGCCATTGAAGTTGTGGAGTGCATCGAATTTATGTGAAGAGATAAAATTATTGCCACCAGATGGGGGAAGAATTTAAAGATTCAAATGAAGAGCAAGCTTTCAATAAAACTGGCCCGGTAGCCGACATGCATTGGATGATATCAATTAAATAACTCCTTGCATAAATAAATAAGGTGGAAAAATAACTCGAGATTGATGAGGAAATAAGGTTCTTGTTATTCCCTTCTTCAGTAAATCACATGACCAGATCAGGAAGGCATTACCAGATCCTAAGCTTACCACCAGCCAATGAAAAAGGGAAGGGCATCGAAAACCTTCCTATGCCATAGATGACCCTCGAGGAAAGTAAGATCCTCGATCAACTGAAGAAAACTCAAGCTAACACCACTTTATGGGGGATTTTCATGTCTTCCTAGCTACATAGAAATAATTTGATCAAGTTGCTCACTGGACCCACAGTTCCTCCTTCTACCATACCAGAATAAGCGGTAAATTTAGTTGGATACTTGACCTCTACCAGAATGCTATCCTTTTCCGAAGAAGAAATCCCCAGAATCGGGTCAAACCACAATCATGCACTCAACATATCCATCGAAGTTATGGGGAAGATCGTACCACTCTCTCTTATCGATAATGGATCTCCCTTGAATGCCTGGCCATTAAGAACCTTCAAATTCTTATGACTGAAGGAAAGTGACCTTGCTCTAAACTCCGCTAATGTACGTGCCTATAATAATACCCGTCGGGAAGTGATGGGATCCATAAAACTCATAATAGGGGCTAGCCCTATAAACCCTGTCATTGAATTCCAAGTTATTGATATTTAACCTATTTCTTGAACGACCTTGGCTCCACAGTATCAAGGGTGTGCCTTCCTCACTCCATCAAAAATTGAAGTTTTTTTTATCGACGGACGAGTCATCACCATTTTAGGTGACGACAACAATGTCGAGGGTGCAAGTACCAGCAATCCAATCCTTGAAATACAGCTAGGGTCAAATGATATGCTCCTATCAGGATTTCGAGTTGAGACACTTCTACTCCCGGCAAGGGACGATTTTAAAGAAATGGTTTTTCCAGAATATGACCCTCATGGCAACGTCAATGTGATTCAGATGTTCAGAAACATGCACTTCATGCCCGTACTTGGGCTAGGATAAAGATAACAAGGGATAATTGAGCCCATTAAACTGCAAAAAGCTTTCACTCCTTGTGGTTTGGGGTATCAACCGTCAAAATAAGAGCTCAGAATGATCCGCCAATCTCGACCAAAGAGAAGATTAGACTGCATCCAGACTATCCCAGGTGACTCCTTGAATGGACGATTCATTAAAGAAGGCGAAGACTTCCCCTTTTGTGGATTTTCGGAACCATGGTATGACCATACAGATAAGAAGATAAAACCTGGAATGGAGATCTTTTTCCAAGATAGCTACCCATGGGCCGAAAGTTCCCAACACCATGTACAACCTCTCATCAAAGATACCGAAAAGACTGAGGAAAGTGACTCCAAGGATTCGTTTAACTTACAGACACTGGGGCTGACACTCTGCGTGGTTCATTTAAGCACTACATTACTGGATCCATTCCACCTGATTAAAGCTGCTGATACACCTCCCCTCAACTAGCATGCTGTGCCAGTTCTACTTGTTGAAATCCCTCCTAACCCCAATGTTCACCCTATCTCTTCTTCGATTGGCCATCATTGCTCTAATGTAATTGAGACCTTCTTTAATAAGGTTCTCAATGCTGTTTTTCCTATTAATGAAATAAATAAAGATTTTGAGTATCTTGTTGTGCCTTACATTAACTTTTTAGATTCTAATCAAACTTTTGATGATGATGATTTTTCAAATGAACAATTCTTAACCGATCAAAATAAGGTTAATAACAAATAACATAATCGCGTTCAAGTTAATGAAGAAGAAACTATTGTTGTTAACCTCGGTTCTAGTAGCTAATTGCGCGAGATTAGGATAGGGGCTACCCTCGACAAGCATGAGCATGCACAACTCGAAGAATTATTAAAGGAATTAGTATATGTCTTCACGTGGTCCAATGATGATATGCTTGGGATTGATCCTAAAATAGCTCACAATGAGATCCCCACTCTCCCAGACTACAAGTCGATCAAATAAAGATTGAGAAAGCTCCGCTACGAATGGTCGCTCAAAGCCAAAGAAGAAATGGTCAAAAAAGTTGAACGTAGGCTTCATTCGGGTGATCGAATATCCCACATGGCTAGCCAACATAGTGCTTGTGCCGAAATCAGGAGGAAAAGTTTGGATGTGTGTAGACTACTGGGACTTGAACAAAGCCTCTCCAAAGGATGATTATTTATCACCCAATATCGACATGATAGTGGACAACACATCCAGTCATGCTTTCAAGTCATTCGTCGATGGGTTTACCGGATACAACCAAATCAAAATGCACCCAGATCACCAAGAAAAAACTACGTTCATCACACCGTGGGGAACCTTTTGCTACACTGTTATGCCATTTGGTCTCAAGAAAGCTGGGGTTACCTACCAGAGGGTTACCACAACTATCCTGCACGATCTGATTCATAAAGAAGTCGAGGTATATGTGAATGATATGATTATCAAATCTAAAACTAGATAAGGTCATGTTCCCTCTCTCCAAAAGTTCTTCGAACGACTGCGACGTATCAGATGAGACTCAATCCACATAAATGTGTCTTCGGCGTTACAAAGGGAAGACTCTTGGGATTCATGATTAGTGAGAAGGGGATAGAAGCAGATCCTGCCAAGTTGAAAGCCATACTTGAGATGACACCTCCCCGAACGGAGAAACAAGTCCGTGGTTTCCTTGGGAACTTGCAATACATTAGCCGGTTCATCAGTCAACTAACTTCCATCTGCGAATCTATTTTCAAACTCCTCTGAAAGGATTCAACCAAGGTTTGTAACGAGGCCTACCAATTATTTGTATGATTTTAACAGGTTGTGTGAATACCTATAGTATGATTTATTATTTGTATGACATACCTATGTTGCTTGCTATCGCGGGAGGTTTTCGTGTCATGGACGGTCTTATCGGGATGAGCCCATTGGGGGTATTTTAAACTTGTAAACAGAACGTATGACCTTAGATACGTGCTATCGGAATGTATGATGGTTTCGACGGTTGAATGGGAACGTAGGTATGTGCATAACCCATTTGGCTAGGAACTATGTTCGGCTCCAAAGTTTATGTGATTAGTATTTATGGTTCGAGAGAGATACCGAGCTAATTGTCCTTCATTAGTACGAGATGTACTAGGACTTGATACCAGAGTATGCATGCACAAAGAGCTGAGTCTATGGGTGCAGTATTAGTATATATATATTAGTATATATATATATATATATATATATATATATATATACCCTTGTGTTATGTTCTACTGTGCATACCTGGTAGATAATAAAGATAAAGGAATCTGAATTAATGTAAGTTGTGAACACTTAATTATTAAATAAGAAATTACCACTTGAGTTGGAGAGTTATAGAATCATATAATAATGTGTTATACGGGTGTATACATTGCGGGATGGCTTAGAAGGCTTTTGACTACAAACCTGTTAGGTGTGTGAACGTTAACTAGAATGATTTAGAGATACGTTAGGCATGCTCAATAGTTGAGAAGTGAGAATTTCAAGTGAGAGTCGAAAAGCTTACACGTATATGGTATTTGATTTTCAGCATTTTATATACTTGCTAAATATTTTCAAACCATTTTTACACTCTGGCTCTACCCGCTTCTTGAAAATCTTTTTTTCCTATGTATATTATTGTAGGTGTTCAGCCACACGGATGTCCAGCTTAGGAGTTCTCTAAAGATTGATGCGCTGCAGCTATTGTGGAAGTTGCAGGTCCTCGTTATTAGACGCCTCCACTTTTTATCCATTCTGATTCTATTGCAGTTATATCAGTCAGGGCATGTCACCCACTCTTAGTTTAGCTATCTCATATATTGTAATCTTTCATTACAGGTGTTGGATTTAGTTTTATTCAGGTATTATTATTTTGGATTTTAGGCTAGTGTGTTTTATCCAGTCTCATTTTATTATTCAGTTATTCGTTATTCTTCGTATGGATTGAATGTGATTTATTGTTTAATCTAAATTGTTGCATGTTGGTATAAAAGGAAATAAAAGTTTTTGTCACTAGCTTAATTAATTATTAGGTGATTAATAAGGTAAATATTTTTCGACAGTGATGTTAAGAATGAACCAACTCGATACTTTGATTTAATTTAATAAAGGATTAATCACCCGATATTTAATTGGGCGGGTTGTCACACTATAATATCTTAATAGTTCTCAGGGAGATCAAACAAGAGATATATCAAATGTAAACCTTAATTCTACCTTGTAGGGTATTATACTTTTTTATTGTATATTTGTAGTTCAATTTATATGCATCATCAATAGATCTTAGGATTAGTGTCTTATATATATATATATATATATATATAGAGAGAGAGAGAGAGAGAGAGAGAGGGAGGGTGGAGGTCAAGATTCACAGGAGATGAGAAAGAGTATGGAGTATAGTAATTATTTTTTTTTATTGAGGGGAATGTATTAGGATTTTATGTTTTAGTTTATTATTTTTTAGGGTACATATGTAGTTTAACCTAATAAAATGATGATATAAACACCATTTTAAATAAGAACTATCAACTCTTCAGATTACCAATGTTTCATAAAAAATAAGGCCCAAACCCCAAATATAAAAAAACTCGCAATATTGTTTCCAAACCATGAAAAATTTTAGGGAACAAAGTCTATGAAACCCTTTAATATATTTCGATTACGATTTACCAAAACCACACACACTGAAACTCGTAGTATGATATATTTTTCATATAAATCATGTTTAGTCACTGTTTTTAAAGAATTTCACTCTAGGTTTGATAAAAGATAATATACCAAGTTTTTCTTCATTTATTATTTTTTTCATAATATTACCGAATGGTTTTTAGTAATTCAAAAAATTCCAACTTATTATTATTTTTTGGCAAAAAGTTGTGTATTATATATCCCAAAAGAGAAGAAAATTAAAAAAAGTTTAGTACTATCTCGATTTTTCAAGAGCTGACTTTGATCTAATTGTATAAGGTTTCCAAACAAAGCACATACTGTGGGGTGTGAATTAATGTTTAGTATTTTTATTTATAAAAAAATCTTAAAATTTTATGGTACAAAATTGCAGTAAAGGCAAGACTAATAATAGTAAGGGTCAATTGGCGAAAACTCCCTTGATATTTTTTTAAAATAATTTTTTTCAAACCTTTTTATTTTGTTCTAAAAGGTCATTAACCATACAAAACACTCACAAATAGCATTTCTTCTCTTATCCTAAACTTTAAGAAAAAAATGTTATAAAATAGATAAAGGGCTTTTGACATAAAAAAATTAAGGTAGACTATGTGCAAAATGTATTTAGATTTTAAGTACTAAACTTCTGAGGGAAAATTTTGTGGAAAAACTTTGTTTTCCCAAAATCTTTGATTGATCATGCATTAGAAATTCAAGAAAACTATAACTAAAAAATAATATAGGGTTAATATCACCATACATTTTCAAAACTTATAGGTGATCTGATACATAAGCTAATATTTGAAGAAGACGTTGAGAAGAATCTGGTCTTCCAGTATATGATCTTATGAAGTATGAACAGTGTGTAGTTACTACTTAAGACTAATACTTAAAGCACTTGAGAAGGCTATTCTCTTTCTTCTTTCCTTTTCTTTATTCTATAAGTCTATTTTACCTCACCTTGCCTTTAATCTCTCTTTTTCCTTTCTCTCTATTTTTCCTTAATCTCAAACTTAACTTATTTAATAATCTACAGAATTATAAAATAATTCACTAATCAGGTTTACTGGTAAAATCAAAACTTATAATTTTTCCAAGGGTGTATCATAATATAGGATATCTCTTAGACGTGTAATCCTCTGGATTATGATTTCAGACATGTCCATAAAATGATTACCCAACTTGCGGAGATTTAGAACTAATAAATTGAATCGCACCCATAACAATTAAAGAAATAATTATAAGTACATTACAATCCATATAATCCTCGTGATTGAGAATCTATGCACCCTTTGTAAACGTTTTGAGATTGTCCAGGTCTAATATAGTCAGCACCTAAACTTGAATCTTGCTCGTCGTCCTGTTTAATACATTCTTGATGTACCGGTACGATACTCTTTGAACTATCAGATAAGTTTTTTAACCATCGGACAGTTTTTCGTAGTCAATATAAACTATTAAGATCGCACTTGTAGCTTCACCAAAACGATGTTAACTCTTTATCTAGGTTGTGAACTGTTCAATTGATCTAAAATTGGGATTTCAATATTTTGCGATCGGACCGAACTCAACTCAACAGAATTCCTACTAAGTCCAACTGATTGACATTAATACAATATATTTAAGACCTATATAAAATATTCTCACAAATATAATTTCTATTTAAAAATGAACCTGACACACCTTCATTAATAAATAAACGCCATGCATGGCTTTAAGAATAATATCATAATAATAACATTAATTTATTCCTAAAAGTAATTGTTTTATATTAAGCTTTAGAAAAAAATGAGACCCCAATTTTGTTTTCCAGAAAGTTTTGCATGCATATAAATTGTTTTGAAACCTCTTATACATCTTTGTCATTAAATGGTGAAAACCAACTATAATTTCATTAATGTGGTATGAATGTTCCACCATATTTAAAAAAAAATATCACCCAAAATGGTGGTTTTGGTAATGAGCCACCCAGCTACAGATACGTTTAGTTATTTTTCATTTTAAAATGGGAAAAGGGTCATTTAAGTGACCCAAAATATAGCTTAATAGTTAATATATGGCAATAATGAATTCTGCAAAAAAAATTGATTGTGATCCTAAATAAGAAAAACTTTGAAGAAGAACTACCAAACACCATAATGAAAATAACCCATAATCTATTACGATGATCTAAATACGCAAGTGAATTAATAAATTGTGAATTTAGAAAGACATGTTGTCAAAATCCTTAAGAAATACTATAAAATTACCATTTAAAGTATATAACTACAAAAAAGATGTAAAAATGGTCATATCAACATACACACAAACACACACATATATTTCAACTACTATATAAAGTCAGTACTTATAAAGTTCAGTCATTACAATTTAAAAGTTACCTTAATTACACATTTTTTCCCTAATAATTAAGTGGTGGGAAATAATGTAAATTAGCCGAATACACACTCCCACACTTTATGCAATTTTTTCTCCCACAAAATACTTTTATCATGATTCACGTCTCTTTAACTTCCAACATACTAGAGATGGGTAAAAGACTCTTAAACCCGATGATATTCTTTAATTGAACGATCATAACTTTCTACAAGTTCCAAAACTACACTTAGGAAGCAATTACATATATTTTTCTGACAGTTAAGTAACGGTAATGACGTGAATTATGTGAATACCGCGATCTATCACAAAAAAAATTTCCCGTAATTCATGTTTACTTAACTTCCTACAAATGATGGGCCAAGAAAAGCACTTCCCACGACCAATGAAGTTCGTTCAATGAATGATAACAACTTTCGATAACTTGTTCCAAAATGTACACACACATTTTTAACTAATAATTAAGTAATAAGCAATAATGAATACGCGTCCTCGACCTCGTGTAACTTTTCTTGTGAAATAAATTTATCATTATACTCTAACAAGCAATGTGTCGAAACAAAAACACTTCCCGCAATTGATGAAACCGTAAAGTGAAAAATTATATCTTTCAATAACTAGTCGTTTTCCCAATGTTTTCAAATCAAAAGATTATGAAAGTTCTCTTTAAAGTTAAAACTACACACGTAACACGTGTGAACCTTGCTAGTCGTTTAAAATTTGCATACCTACACATAGGTACATATACATGTAGTAGATCTTAAGAGCATTCATAGTGGGGATGCTCTTATCAGGTATCTTTGCAAATCAAAAAGGTCAGTATACCTTTCGTTGCAATGAGGAGCTATAGTGGTGAAAGGTAAAAGGTGGTTAAGTTTGAGATTCAAAGTTCCTACGAACTATATTAGTTCGTAAGAACCCAAATAAATAATAAAAATGAGTATTTATATTTTCTACGAACTTTAAAAGTTTATAGAAATTCCTATGATCAAATGAAGTTCATAAGAATCTTTACAAATTCAGTTACCCTTCAGCAAAACTAGAGCACCTCTACCTTTTTTCATGCTAAATTTGTTAACTTTCGTCCACCATTGCAAACCTTTCAATTTATAACTTTAATCGTCCGTGTGTCCTTTAGTTCCACCATTGTGGATGCTCTAAAAACACTTGGACCAAAATGAACAAACGAGTCAAGTGAACATTAATATATAAATAATATTATTAAAAAAAGTTAAGAAAAATATTATACTTATTTACAATTAATCTAATTTTTTTATTTTTATTCAAAGTACTTTTTAATATGGAGTAATTTTTCGATATAGAGTATAATTTGATCGATAGTATTAAAAGGGGCAAAATTAGAAAAGGGTATAGGAATGAAATGAAGCACATACATGCAAAAGAAAACAAAATAGAATGGATGATGGGCGGGGGGTGAAGGTGTGGTGGTGATGATGGGGTGCTTGGGTTGGAACCAATCCAAACCATGATTGCGAATCTTCGGACGGCCGAGCCCCTTCCATCATTTGAAACGCTAAATGGAATTGTCGTGAATGCCCCTCACTGCCAAACTCATAATTCACATGACGCCATCCCCTAAAAACTCATCATCATAATCATAGTAGAGAAGAAAAAGAGAGAAATAAGAAGAAAGAACATTAAATCCTTGCCTATAGAAGCCGCCTTCCATGCTTACACATGCATGATTGTTGTGCCAGGGAGAGAGCGAGAAAGAGATGGCATGAATGTCTCCCACCCCCTCCCCACCCCCACCCCCACCCCCCACAACCTTCTCTCTCCTACTTTTTCACCCCTATATAAATTCACTGCTTCTTTCCTTCACTTTGTCCCTCACTTCTTTCCAAGTCTTCTCTTCTTTTTTTACTTCTGCTTCTTACACAAACCCAACCCTTCCTCGGCAAAAGCTTCTTCTTCTAACCAACCTATCAAAAGGTGATCTTTTTTGAAAAGATAAAAAGAGGCCCCCACCTCTCTCTCTCTCTCTCTCTCTCTCTCTCGTTTCTTATTCTTGTTGCTGTTTTCTTTCACAAACAAAGGCCAGACAGGGCCTTCTACATATTTTTTTAGTGAACTTGGGCTGTTTGGTTTTTTATTCCTCTTCTAAAATAAAAATATTCTACAACACACATACACACACAACTTGTACACAACATATACTCTCTCTCTCTCTCTCTCTCTCTCTTCTTCATCGATTTTGTCGCATTGTTCATCGATTTTGTCGTATATAATGCTGGATGTATACATATTTTATTTCTATAGAAAAAAAATGTTGCCTCTTTTTTTAACCTTCTTGGATTCTCCAACATAATTTTTTTCAACCTGCTTTTCTAAATGTGAGATGACATCTACATTGCTCTCTTTCAAGTTTCAACTTTCGGTTTTCTGTTCCATTATGTTCAATAAAAGACGAGCAAATCTCTTCTCACACAAGTTAAAACGGAATATAAATGAATACACACGTAGAAACATCACATGAATGTGTACAGTTTTAAACGTCGTATATGTCGTATCTAATGTGTCTTCTTAGTTTCTTACTGTTCATCTTTATTCTTATCTTCTTCGCTAGGATAACAGAAAGAGACCAATTTTAAATGAGTGCAGATTTGGAGATACAAAGATTCCATCACTTTAGCTCCTTTACTCATCAAACAACTTTGTTTTATTTAGTACCCCAACCCATAAATCCTAGGAATGCATGAATTCCCTCTGTTTTTCTCCTCTTCATTTCAACTATAATAATTTAGCGCACACAACCTTTTGTTGAAAATTTGCAGCACGACCCAAAAGAAAACAATACAGAAAAATTATCTCAATCTGTTTTGTAGATTTGGAATTCAATTCTGTGGGTATACTCTGTTTTCCATATTGTTTGGAAATCAGCTTTTGTGGTGTTTTTAGGATTTGATCCTCTTGTTTGTTTAATATAATTTCTGGTATGGGGAAGAGAAATAAAGAATATTATTTGAGATGTCTTTTTGTATTCTGATACAGTTTTGTTTTGTTTGATATTTGACAGAGATGGAAAGGCTAAACTCAAAGCTGTACTTGCAAAACGTTTACATCATGCAAGAAAATGAGAAACTGAGGAAGAAAGCACAGCTTCTGAACCAAGAAAATCAACAACTTCTAAGTGAGCTGAAGCAGAGACTGACAATGGCCAAAAACAAAAATTCCAATAATGACCTTCCAGACCTCAACCTCTCCTCCACCTCCAACAACCCAAATGCTTCCTCCTCCCGCAACCCATAAGGACATCGTTTATGGCCCCACCTTAGGACAGTCACCATTCTGCTCTCTTTTTTTTCTTTTTTTTTTTGGGTAATACAAATAGGAGTCAAAATAGTAGGGGGTGGAGTCTGCAATTTCAGTGAAATATAGGACAATAGGTAGAAGTATCTCTCTAATTGGCTGTCCACCAGGTCCAGGGGTTGGTTAATTGTTACCTTTTCTAAATGTGTTTCATTTTCTTTTTACCATAAATATTTTTTTTTTGGGTGGGGGTAAAATGATGTATTTCTGAGCTAAAAGCTGTATCAGACTATATCAGCTAGAAAGGAAATATATCTTTAGTATTTAGTTGTTTATTTCCTAACTTGAATTCTGATTCGAATTAACTCTACAAATTTGCAATGTTGGAAATAAAACTTTGAATTCTATGAAATGAACAGAACCGAAACAACAGGGGGTAAAAGTTAATGGTGCCCCAGTTTTTAAATTTTAGTCTGTTTGCAATGAGTAATACTAACACCCCTGTCTGCTATTAGCAGAAAGAACAATCAAGTATATTCTTCTCATAAAGAATGAAACATGAGTCAGCAGTGATGTTGATACTCTCTCTCCCAACATTGGTATTTTTCCCCCTTTTTCTTAATTTTAAGACACTTGGAATAACTCAGTTAGTTCACATTTAAGTAACATATCTATGCGTAGAGGAATTAATCAGAATCAAAGTACCAAATCTATGACTAAACTATTTACATATATATTGTTGACTATTTTCTCTCACTTGTAATGTTAGCTCATTAAATCTGTTGTACTAAAGAAGAAACAGGTACATAAACCGTATAGGGGGCGTTAAATTGTGGCCTTGAATGTTAATCATTGCAGTCACCAAATTTCGAGTGAAAGCTTGCTCTTAAAGAAATTGAGGGAGAAAAAAGATGAGTAATGATACACACACAGAAAATTTATTTCAAAATTATTAAAATTGTGCTTTTAAGAATTTGTTTTAAGAATTTGTGCCATGATGGATCCATGTCATAATACAATACCCTTAAAATATATTCCATAATTTTTCATAATTTTTCGGTACTCAATTTTGGTGCATACATCATTTTCCAAAAAAGATAGTATTGCTAGGCAACAACTCTCTGAATTACTTCCACCGCCAACTTAAAGACAGTTTGGTTGGGGGATTTTTGTAAAAACAATATTTTTTTAAAGCAGTTTTATATATATAAATAGAAAGTTAAATGTATAAATAATGAAGTTTTACAATTTTTAGGTTAAAAAACAAAATAAATTTGTATAAAATTAGAAATTAAAGTTGTAGTTTATATAAAATTCTAGTTAATAAAAAAAAATTGTCTCCAAAGCTTCTATCTCCAAGCTCTTAGCATTTAGGTTTTAGATTTTTTTTATGGAAACTTTATAAATTTAGAACCGATTGTAATATGTATTTTGAAAATAGGATAATAAATATTTTATATATAATTTTAGTTCTTATTTTTTAATAAAGTCGCTGATGCAAATCTTTATTTATAAAACGCTAATTAATCACAGTATGTCACGTGTCTCTTTAATTTGAAAAGAGGGACAAAAAATAGAAAAGAAATATTTATTGTTCAATATTCATAATCAATATTATTTAAATCTTAAAAACACGTAATTTATGTTTTTATTTAGACAAAAACAAACCATTTTAGTCATTTGCAAATTGCAAGTTACACCGGTTATTTTTGGGTTAAAAGGCATTTATATTTTCGGGTCACTAATTTTTCGTAAGACTTCATTTTCACTTTCAGTGATGACTTTTTTGGTTGAAAGTAAAAATAAATCCCAATGAGAAATACAAAAACAAATGAATTAGTGCATTTCAACGAGTAAATGTCCCTTAAAATTATGTGTCTACCTTGCTAAATACAATGTTAAATCTACAAAAGTTCTAGCTCGGGTGAAGATAAATAAATAATTTCTAACTATTTACTAGCTTTGATTGCTCTAGAAATAACCAAACACTTGGAATGGCTCAAAACGACTATTTGGTTTAATTGATCTTTATCATTAATAATAGGGCGAGGCTATTTTAACGTTCTTAACATCCTCTCACCCTTTTCAAATATTTGAAATATAAAGACAAAAATACTTTTTTCATTTAATTAAAAATATAATATAATTTTAAAACATAACATTATTTTAGGTAAGATAAAATTTGAACTTTGAGATAAAATATAACTTTATTATTATTATTGTGGTGATAATAAATCTCAACACAAATTATAAGTAAATGTGATCACCAGAAAAAGTAAAGAACATAAATTAGAATAGCTCCATCCGTATAGCCCTAGAAAATGAAAAATGACAATTCAATAAAAAAAAAATTGTATAATTTTCATTTCCTCATTATTGTTTGTTGTTTGTTGCTTGTCACTGACCGGTTGGTTCATCAAAAGAAAATCATTCCACTAAGCTCACTCATGGGGATCATTTAAAGCAGAACATAAAAGTTAATCCAAAATGCATTTCATTTCAATGGAACCCAATCGATATTTGATTTTTCCAATCATGGATAAACAAACCAAATTTTCTTCATTTATCTTCGGAGGTGAATTCCATATGAATTTTTTAGTGTTTACAACTACATACCATATGCGCCGGGTCAGGGGTATAATACATACATGTGAACTTCGGAGGGGGGGCACCTCCACGTTGGCACATAATCCCTAGGATATCTCCTGAGAGATTTTAGGGGTTGAATGCGTCGTTGCTGACTTAATCATTTGTGAGACTTTGGAGTTTGGGTCAGACTCCCCCTATTCTTGATAGCGCTTAGTCAGGCTACTTCTCTGGGCCAAGACAAATGGACGAGGTACTCACAATTGCCCCTAAAAATTTTGGGCCACAATTTGAGCTCAATAATTTTAAATAATAGCTCTGATAGCATTTTTATGAATTGCAAGAGGCTTAGAGGAGTGAAACGTCGTTCCCAAATAGATTTGGACGGCAGATTCACTTCGTTCTCCGTGCGTCATCAAAGCTAGTTCTGACGTCGCTTCAAAAATCTTCGTACTCTCAAGATCTCTCCAGTTTCTCGTTGTGTTTTCTCACTTCCAGGTCTCTCCTTTCGTCTTTGAGCTTTTTGTTGTCTTTCCTTCTTCCTTGCTTGTGGCCTTGCGCCGTCTTAAGCTGATTTTCACTTCGTAAGTTTTCCAAACTTCTTTTCTGTTGAATTTTTTTCTTTATCACTGCTAGGGCTTTTTCTTCTGATGGCAAGAATAGGTAATAGGTCAATATCTAAGTTTAGGGAGTTTTACAACATCCCTAACTGGGTGGACATTGAATGTGCCCCTGTCCCTCGCAATGTTCGAGACATTGAGGACGGGCATTGGATTCATGTTCTTCTATTGTCCCAGGGGGGTGTGACATTTCCCCCAAATCGCTTGATTTTGCATTTCTTTAGTTATTTCTATATAGTTCCTGCCTAATATTCTCCGAACGTTTGGAAAATTTTGAATGGTGTACATAGGATCAATCAACTCTATGGCACCAATTTAGGTCTTGATGAAATTTGTTATTGCTATACCTTCTCTCGAACAAGCTCTGGTCTCCTCTATCTGAAAGCTAGGAGTCCTAACAGGGTGTTGGTAGTCAATCTACCTGATTGCCACAAGAACTATTGGCAAGAAGGGTTTATTGCCAGGAACTAGCAGTTCCCTCCTCAAACTAAGGGAGCGAGGTATATGGGACATATGATTCCCTTTTACGGGGAGTACATAGGTAGACATATCCCTTGTTCTACTCATTGATTTTCTGTTAGTGTACTGTATTTCTTATGATTTTCTTTTTTCCTTTTTCAGCGAAGACAAAGAACTTGGAACCTGCACTTCGAGAAATTCGAGCTGCTGAGCTAATCAAAGCTTGGAAGATTAGGGAATACTTGGCTGACGACGAGCATCCGCGATCAGCTGCATTTATTTTAGAGTACAAGAACATTGGGTCCAACTTCATCGCCCGACCTGTTGATAGTATTCCTCACCTTAATATCATAGAAGAGGTTGCAACTGAACCAATCTAGTTAGACGAAGAAGAGAGCAGCTGTGGTGAAGACAACGTGGGGGCTGACAGAGGTGGAGTTGAAGGTGACTCTAGCAAAGAGAGTTCAAGTGGTGAAGGATCCTCTAGTTCGGATGAGGGTTTAAAGAGTTCGAAGGATTTGGATAGCTCCAGAGAAGAGACTATGGCCCCTCCTAGGGAAAATTTGATCCAGGATGATGATGAGGACAATGTGGCACTTGATCGTAGGTTAAAGAAGCAGAAGTCTGGAGTGGGGATACTGCCACTAGCTCCTAGACTGTAGCTCATGAGCAGGAGAGGAAGAAGAAAAAGGAGGCGTTTGTGTGTGTGTGTGTGTGTGAGAGAGAGAGAAAGAGAGAGAGGGGGGATGAAGGAAGAAGAGAGGAAAAAAGAGGAAGAAGAAAGAGAGAGATGAAGAAAGGAGGAGAGAAGAAGTGAGGACCAAGACGGGGCAGTCTCTAGTGCCCGTGTCTTCCCTGGCAGAAGGGGCTTCTGTTGATCATTCCCTCAGATGGGTCTGGTGGTACTCGAGAGAGCAGTCTTGCCAGCTGATCGCCAGAGGTCGTCAAGTATAAGGACCGACTAGTTAGCCCTAAAGGCAAGTCATGGACTAACCTTTGTAAGTCTGTTCTTACTTCTCTACTCTTGCATTTCTTCCCAATACCTTCTTTGCTAAATATTATCTTTTTCTCTGCAGTTTCTATCTGATTTCACCATCCTCTATCACAGTCGCGATGAGTTGGCGAAGAAAAATGCTGAGTTAGAGGCGAGCCTGAAGGCTGCCAGTGCTGCTCAGAAGTCTTCCGATCTTGCCTTGGCAAAAGCTAACAAAGCAAAAGAGGCAACATACAATGAGCTGGAGTAGTTGAGGCATCTTACAACTTGGTATGTACGAGCAAGTTAGCGGTGGTTGAGGAGAACAAAGAGCTTACCGAGAAGACAAAGAAGCTGGAATCTGAGGTTGACATCCTCAAGAAGAGCTCGTATAATTCTAGGTGGCTCGCAGCATACGAGGATACTGAGGTTCAGATTGGCTACATCAGTCGTCTCAACTTCAAGAAGGGTTGGGCTAGGGATTTGCTCGTTGTCGAGGTGGATGTTGATTCCCCCCTCTTTGACGAGCACAACCCTGGCCCCAATCCTGGTGTGGATGAGGTGCCCTCTCCTTATGCCAATGAAGGTGCCCCAGCTGTCTCGGCCACTATTGCTGATGCTCCCCTTGATCAGGGAATGATGACTGCTCCATCTGAGGGAGGTGAACCTGGGGCTACTGCGAATAAGGGGAATCAACCAGCATCTTCAGAACAGACTGAGGTCGCCAGCTAGTCTTCTTAAGGAACCTTTATATTTTTTGTATCTCTGTTTCTTCTCGTTGATGTACTCGAACTATTTTTATTTTAATGAAATGAAGTTTTGTTCCTCTTCATATACTGATTTATTTATTCTTGATACTCGTATGATTTGTAGCTTATCGATATTAAGGAATATATTCCTGCTACCTCTCACCTTAGAAAAATTCTTAGTCCAGATTTGAGCAACCGAGTTCGTCGTGCCTTTGTAAAAATCTGCAAGTCTCTTAGATCGAGGAATCAAGACTATAAAGACCAATCAGAGCTTGTTACCAAGCTGAAAGATAGGCTTGAGGAGATGGAGGAGGTCGGCGCTTCTATTCAAGAAGAAATGGATGCTCTGAAGGCTAAGCTTCTAGATGCTTCTGAGATCAATCAAGTTGGAGAGGTCCTTCAACAGGAGAATGATGCTCTAAGGAGGTAAGTCTCGTGACTTAGGGAGAATGTGCCGAGCATTACCCCTCAATTTTTACGTGGTTACTCTTCATCGACCGGGCAACGAGCTGGTACTGATGATATGGGTTCAGCTATGTAGATTGTCGAACTGCGAGGTGATGTTCGCAGGGCGTATGTGATAGTTGCTAGTCTTTAAAGAGATGTCACCATACTGAGGCACCTGTTCAAGAAAGGTCCTTTGGAGGTATGGGCTGATGGCTACGACTAGGGTTGGACTAATGCTCCAACGAAGTTGAAGGAGGTTGAGGAGTTAGCTTTTATAAGAAGGTGGTTGAGTGCTCTTAAGGAGTTACAAGTCCTTAGGAACTCTGTTATGTGGTATCGTCATGAGATCTCTCCCTCAACTTTGATGTCGAACCCATTCAGAAGGTATGATCGATGGGCTCCCATAGATTAGATCCTAAGACAGCTCGTGGAACTAAATTCAGATGAAGTCGAGGAAGAATTAACTCCTCACCCAGATGATGGCCGAAGAGCGCGAGCAGCTGACTACCTGGCTCAGCGACCTAGTTCTCATTCGGGTTTAAATTACTCAGCATATGTAACTCTTTGTATATTTAATGATGTAATAAAATAGTTATATTGTGGGCGATTTGTCGACTAACCTTGTGTTGTGTTATTTTTTACTTCATTGATCTCTTGTTCAGTTATCTTGGGCTCTTCTAGCCGACAAGATTTGATTTAGGCAGACTTGGTTATTGAGTGAGTATCCCCCCAGTCCAGTATACTTTTAGTGTGCCATTTTGCCTTACTTTACCTTTTAGGTTGTGTCATCACACTTCCTTAGGCCTAAATGAGGCAATGGCGAGGATACACCTAGTATTGGATGTTCTATCCAAGCAGGATTTCTGAGCCAAATAATGTTGGCGACCAAGCTGGGTTGGTCATGTTGCCTAAGGGTCCCCTGTAGGGCTTTATATATTGCCAAGGGTAAGCTAGGAGGTCAATTGTGTTTGTTGACGAATGCCTGAGGAGGGCCATTACACATTGACCCTGCTTTAATAAGTTTCTTGCAATTTTAGTTTTGTATGTTAAGAGGGGAGCCTGTGACGTAGAAAGGGTGCATGAATTATAATGTAGTTGAGAAAAATCAACACTCCATAAAATTCCACTGCCAAAAAAATCTCATTAATCATAAATGAATTGAAAATTCAACACTGAGTTCAAAAAGAAAAAAGAGAACTAGAAGTAAAATTTCTTCAAATTGGTTGCATTCCAAGCTCTAGGTATCTCCCTACCCTCCAGCATTTCTAAGTGATAGGCTCCTTGTAGGTCTTCTTTTATCACCTTGAATGGACCCTCCCAGTTTGGTCCTAGATTTCCATCCGATGGTTTTATCGCGCTGCCAAGAACTTTCCTCAGGACGTAATCCCCAACCTGGAATGCTCTTAGATTGACCTTTTTGTTGTAGTGCTTTGCTAGCTGTTACTGGTAGGCTGCTAGTTTCACTAGAGCCAACACCATTCGTTCTTCGGCTAGGTCAAGTTCAGCGAGCAATGCTGCATTATTCTGGCCTTGGTTGACCAGAGTGGACCTCAGGATAGGGAGGCCAGCTTCCAAGGGGATAATAGCCTCCATCCCATACGTCAGTACGAATGGCGTCTCTCCAGTTGCTCGTCATGGGGTGGTGCGGTAAGCCCATGGGATGTGGGGTAGTTCGTTTACCCATGATCCCTTGGATCTCTCCAAACACTTTTTTAATCCATTAATCACTATTTTATTGGAAGCCTCAGCCTATCCGTTGCTCTGAGGGTATGCCATAGAGCTAAAGTGGTGCCTGATCCCGTGGTCGTTGCAGAAACCCTGGAAGAGACTGGGTTCTGTTGTCAGTGATTATAGTCTCGGGGATCCAAAAACGAGTGATAATGTTCCTCCATATGAATCTTATCATGTACGCATCTCTAATATTTTCCAGTGGCTTTGTTTCTGTCCATTTGGTGAAGTAGTCTGTTGCGACCAACAGATACTTGCGATTACCGGCCGCGGTAAGTAGAGGGCACATGATGTCCATACCCCATTGGGCGAAAGGCCTTGGGATAGTAAGTGACTTCAAGTCGCTAGCCGGCTTGTAAACCATAGGTGCATGAAGTTGGTACTTTTTGCATTTTCGAGCATAGATTTCAGCGTCTTTCAGTATGTACGGCCACCAGTAGCCTTCTTTCATTGCTCGAAAAGTTAGCGACCTGCCCCCAATGTGACTCCAATAGATTCTCTCATGGAGTTCATGTAGGACTTACTCGACGTCCTTTGGATGAACGCATTTGAGGTAAGGGCTAGTGAAAGATCTCTTGTACAACTTGCCTTTTGAAGATAAGTGAAAGCGAGAAACTTTGATTCTTATCTGATGAGTGGCCTTCTTATCTACTGGTAGCGCACCATCCTTCAAATAATCCCTTAAAGGGTCCATCTAACTGGGTGTTGTTTCAATCTGGAGAACATACCTCGCACTCGACAGCTCGTCGATCTGGTTGATACTTGGCTGGGTAAGGAAATCAATCTGAATTTTCCTCTTTAAGTCGGAGTTGATCGCTGAGCTTAAGGATGCTAGGGCATCTGCATGGTTTTTCTGTCCTCTGGGAAACTGTTGGACGCTGACTTGGTTAAAGTTGTCCATTAATTCTTTCGCAGTGGTGAGATAGGCTGCCATCCTCTCATCTGTAGCGTTGAAATCACCACTTATCTGGTTGGAGACCAACTGTTAGGCGCCGAACACTTGGATTCTCTTTGCTCCAAGCGTTCGCTCTTTTTATAGGCCCGCGATCAGTGCTTTATATTCTACTTCGTTGTTGGAGGCTTCAAATCCAAGCCTTATTCCTTGCTCGAGTATTAAGCCTTCGGGAGTGATTAACACAATGCCTACTCCTGCCCTTTTAGAATTGGAGGCTCCGTCAACGAATAGTCTCCAGACGCCTAATGCCAGGGGAACTTCATTTTGATGAATAGTTTGGGGTTGGTCGCAAGGATGCTCTCCTATAAACTCTGCGATGAAATCAGTGAGGACCTGCCCTTTGATGGCATTCCTCGACTGGAACTGAATGTCAAATCGCCCAAGCTCGATCGACCACTTTGATAGTCTTTCGAAAAGGTCTACTTTTCTCAGGACTTCTCTAAGAGGGTGGGATGTAAGTATGATAATGGAGTGGGCTTCGAAGTAGTGTTTCAATTTCCTTGAGGCTACTACTAGCGCAAAGGCGAGTTTCTCTAGAGGTAGGTATCGTTGTTCGGCATCCAAAAGAGTCTTGCTCGCGTAATAGACTGGGTGTTAGATCCCTGTTTTCTTGCATACTAGTGCAAAACTTACAACATGACTGGATACTATAAGGTAAAGGTATTGAGAATCATTCTCTTGAGGGATCACGATCAAGGGAGGTTTGTTGAGGTAAGCTTTGATCCCCTTTAATGCCCTTGATCAATCATCGTTCCACTCTACATCTTTGCTCTTCTTCAACAACTGGAAGAACAGTTGGCACCTTTCAAATGACTTTGAGATGAACCGAATTAGGGTGGAGAGCATCCTTGTGAGCTTCTGCACGTCTCATAACGTACGGGGGGGGGGGGGGGGGGGGTGTACCCTGTTAATGGAATCGATTTGGTCTAGGTTGGCCTTAATACCTCCATTACAGACCAAGTACCCAAGGAATTTTCCAGACTGCACACCGAAGGATCATTTACTTGCATAGAGCTTCATTCGTTACTTCCTGAGGATTTCAAAGGTCCTTGATAGGTCAGAGAGGTGGTCTTCTCTGAGCCTTCTCTTGACGAGCATGTCATCGATGTAGACTTCCATAGTGCTTCCTATCTGGTCTTTGAACATCTTGGTGACCAATCGCTGGTAAGTTGGTCCTGCGTTTTTTATTCCAAAGGGCATAACCTTGTAGCAATATAACTCAACTGTGGTTATAAATGTTGTTTTGTCTTGATCTGGTTCGAACAGAGGGATCTGGTGATACCCGGAGTATGCGTTTAGGGAGATCATCCTTTTGTGTGCTACAGTGGCATCCACCAAATCATCTATCTTTGGGAGGGGGAAGCTGTCTTTAGGGCACGCCTTGTTGAGATCAATGAAATCGATGCAGACCCTCCACTTTTCGTTGCTCTTAGGGATAACCACTGGGTTGAATAGCCATTTGGGTAACTGGACTTCCCGTATGGATCCTGCGTCCAGCAGTTTTTCAACTTCCTTCTCCACTGCCTTGGCTTTTTTCGGAGAAATCTAACGAGCTTTTTGTGCTATTAGTTTGAAAGCTGGATCGACGTGAAGTCGATGACAAGTGATGTTAGGATCAATCCCGAGTAGCTCGTAAGAATCCCATGCAAATACATCTAGGTTACTTCGGAGTAGGGTGGCCGATTCCCTCTTTTCGTGGTCAGTGAGTGAGGTTCCAATCAAGAACTTTCTTTCACTTGAACTGCTACTGGATGTGACTTCATCTAGGTCCTCGATGACTATTTCAGAGGGGAGGAGCCTGGTCTCCTCCACTCCTGGTCTCCCATATCTTAGTTGCTATTTGGAGGGTATTAACCTCTCCTGCTCGTTGTTCTTGCTTCTAGCTTCCTCAACCTTCATCTCTGGCTTGGGGCAGATGGATGCTATAAAGCATTTTCTCACCATCGCTTGATCTCCGTGGATATCCACCACTCCTCGTTAAATCACACATTTGAGCTTATGATGGTAGGTAGAGGAAACGACCTTCATCACGTTAAGCCATCCTCTATCGAGGATCGTTTGGTAGGGCGAATCAATATCGACAACGGGGAATTCGATCATTTTCGAGATGTTTCCTGCCCTTACTGGCAAGACAATCTTTCTCAATGGGATGGTTATTTTTCCAACGATGCCAACTAGAGGAACGGTGGCGTCCTTTAGGTCGGCAACACTTAATTGGTACATTACTTCGAAAGAGCTACCTTGGTCGACGAGCAACCTATCAACATCATAGTTAGTTATCTTGAGTGTAATGATCAATGCATCATGATGTAGGGTTATTACTCCCACTATGTCCTCATCTGTGAACACAATGTGCTTAACGTAGTCGACATCCTCTTCTCGTCGACGCTTCCCTGCTTACATTTTGGATAGATTGATTTAAAAAGCTTGCATTACTGCTGTAAGCTTTTTGACTTCCATCCAAGCCATGTTTCCTTGAATATGTTTGAGGTCAGACTCTCCATGAATTACTGCAAACTCATGGCCAACGTCTTCCTCTAGCACGTTGTCTGGCCTTTGATCTCTGTTGGCAGCTACCTTCTCTGCCTTCTTTTCCACAAATTCGCTCAGGTGTCCAGCTTGAGCTAACTCTTCAAGGTAAGACTTGAGGTCTTTGCATTGCTCGATTTTATGCATGCCATCTTTGTGGAAAGCACATCTCAGTGCGTTGTTCCTCTTTGAAAGGTCTCCACCCATTTTCCTGGGCCACTTTATGAATGGTTCGTCCTTGATCTTCGCAAGAATCTTATAGATCGATTCTCTGAAAATGATGTTTACTACTTGAAATGCCTTCGAGACATCACTCTTATTCCCATTCTTGGGGCCTCTTTTACCCCCATTCTTACTCCCTTTCTTTTGACTCTCAGTTTTATTGCTTCCCTTGCCGGAAAACTTGGCCCGACCATTTTCCCCTGCATTGGGATGGGTCACATCTTCAACTTTGGCATATTTTTCAATACGAGCCATCAGGTCATCGATAGTTGTGGCCTCCTTCTTAGTGAGGGACTGGTGTAAGAGGCAGGAACTGGATAAGCCAATCTTAAAGGATACAACGGCGACCTTTTCTGAGCAGTCCCTGACCTCATTGAACAACTCACAATACCTCTTCGCGTAGTCCCTGAGACTCTCCTGGGGATTTTTCTTTATAGTCAACAAAGCATCCATCCTTTTCGGATAGGAGCTGCTGGTAATATAGCGATTCGTGAAGAGCTCTACCAGGGACTCAAAGTTCCTGATAGATCTGTGGGGGAGTTTCTCGAACCACTTTTGAGCCACGTCGTACAGACTCGATGGGAAAATTCAGCAGAACAGTGCATCTTTGTGGCTCCAAAGGGTCATGGCATGTGTGTACTGTCTAACATGGTCGATGGGGTTAGTCTTACCATCGTAGATCTTGAATCTGGGCATGGAGAACTTTTTAGGGGCTTCTTTTTCCTCCATTTCCCTTGAAAAGGGGGATTTCATCTAGGTCCTGAGAGCTCGCCTAGCTAGCCCTCTGGTCGATCTGGCACCCCGATGTTCTGGGTGTTGGTCCATCTCTCTTCGAATGAAATTTCGTATGTTGTCGATCCCTCGAGCTGAGCTCCTGTAATGACGAGCTGATTATTATTGTTCGGACTAGTCGTTATCTGACCTGTGTCCCTCAATTCTTTGAGATCCACATCTTGGGATCCTTCCTCGGCTGTGAGATCTACTCGCCTGAGGGCTAGGAGTTCGATAATGACGTTGCCTTATATTGCGATGGATTTCTCTCTCCATCTTTTCCAGTCTCCTTTTAAGACAGACGTTATGTACTTCCTTCTTACGAGCGGCTTCCTCCTGCTCTTGGAGCCTTTCCTCATAAGCACCGATCATCCTGGATACTTGCGTGGACCTAGCAGGTCCCTGGCTTTCTTCGGAGGCTTGCTGCTCTGGGCGAGGCCTTGGGTTTGAGCGTCGAACTTCAGATCTAACCCTAAGAGGGATAGGTTTCTCTTAAATATCCCCTGCTCATTGCTATTGTGACCAGACATTCTAGGTTCTTGTTAGTGAAGGCTTTCTTAAAAGAAGAAAAACCTCTTCCCACAAACGGCGCCAATTGTGGTGACAGTAAATCTCAACACAAATTATAAGCAAATGTGATCACCAGAAAAAGTAAAGAATGTAAATTAGAATAGTTTCAATCATACACGACACAAGATATACGTGGTTTGGCAAATTGCCTACGTCCACGGTGGTGCTCTCTGTTTGTATTTTTTTTTCTCCATGGGAGTGTTTACAATTACATACCCTTTGCCCCGGGCTAGGGGTATAATATATACATGTGAACTTCGGAGAGTGGGGGTGTGCGGCACCTCTACGTTGGCCCATAATCCCTAGGATATCTCTTGAGAGATTTTAGGATTGAATGGGTCGCTGCTGACTTAGTCATTTGTGAGACGTTGGAGTTTGGATCGGACTCCCCATATTCTTGATAGGGCTTAGTCGGGCTACTTCTTTGGGCCAAGACAAATGGACGAGGTACCCATAATTATTTTTTTACATTAACATACAACTAATTTTTTAATTGGACTATAGTATATTTTATGAATTTATTAGACTTTCCTACATATTTTGTCGTTAAATATGAACCTTTGGTGACGAAAAAAATGATATTTTGTGACATTTAAACAATTTTTAACCCAAAAAATCTTATAATGAATAAAAAACATTTTTTTAACAAAAACATTTCTGAAAAAAAATTAACAATTTTTAGCAAAATAAAAATAGTTTATAACAAAAAAACAGTTTTTTAAAAACAATATCTTTAAACATTTTTGTTAAAAATTGTTAGGTTTTATTAGAAATTATTTTTTATTACTGTTTTTTCTTATAAAGAGTTCTTATTTTGTTAAAAAAATATTTTTTCATTAAAACTGTTTTTATTTTGTTAAAAATAATTTTATTCTGTTTAAAAGCTATTTTTTTAAATATAAGCTTTTTAGAGTTAAAAATTGTTTAAATGTCACCAAATATCATTTTTCGCGGAGAAATTTCATATTTAGTGACGAAATATATAGTGAAGACCAAGAAATTCATGAAATGTACTATAGTTTAATTAAAAAAAATAGTAATATGTTAAAGTTAAAGAATTAAAATAATAATAATAATAATTAAATTTTATCTTAAACTGTATATTTTATTTCATCTAAAATGATGTTATGTTTTAAAATTATATTATATTTTAAAGAAATGAAAAAGGATATTTTTTTTCTTTGTATTTTAAATATTTGAAAAGGGTATGGGAAGGATGTTATGGGTGTGGAAATAGCCACACCCTTAATAATATTCTCCATTAAAGCTCTCTATTCATCAACAATTTACGATAACCTTTTATTTGAAATCAAATATAATACTCAAGCTTATAAGACCACTCACAATGGGACGGGTTAAAAAGATGAAATTGTTGACATTTACCTTCACGTCCAACAATGAGAACCCACCCCAGGTGCTAAATAGTTTAGCGCCTAGTGCCCATCATTTATGGTTATACTATTAACACTCATCTATTTTTTTTATTATACTATTGGGCGCTATACTCTTTTAGTGCCAAAACTACTGGGACGCTAAATATTTTAGCGTCCAAGGTCATTTGTCTCAATTACAGTGTGTACTCAGGATGGAAACTTGTATGTAGCTTACACATTTGAACACAATAAAATACATCTTTATTGACCCATTATGAAAAGAAAAAATGCAGATGTTAATCTTTAGATTGCCCATTGTGGGTGCTCTACACATTAAAGGCACAGGGTGGGCATGTAACTTATATTTGTTTAATTGTCGAAACAATTAATATTTTTTAACTGAACCACTCATATTTGATTTTATAGACTTAATCCCTCAACTTATTAAAATGAAGTAAGTTGTACTGCAATTCCGATAGTGTAAATTGTTTGCATAAAAAATTGGTGATATGCATTGCATATGAGGATATTTTTTAGAATATTTACAAAATTAAAGAATTGTAGGGAAAAAAATCTGAAATTACTAAAATATGGAAAATGCATAAAAACATTTCTAAAACGTTGGATATTCCAGAAAAAAGTTATTTCAAAATCTAGAAATTAGTGATATATATTTAGAAACTCGTAAAATTGCACAAGAGCACTTAAGAGAATTCTAGATATTCCAAACAAAAATATTTACATAATTTGGAAATTACTAGAAAAAAATATTTAAAAAATCTAGAAATTACATTAAAGTACTTTAAATTTAAAAAAAATACAATTTAAAGTTACTCGAAAACTCCCCAAATCCATCACATATATTACAAAAAAAAATCAATAATTTGCAATCTCAATCAAAGTTATGAAATTTAATTACCCTGCAAGATTGGGGGGGGGGGGGGTAATTCAGTTGAGGACGGTATTCGGATAAAGTAGAGACTTGTTTGGATCGTATGGTGGTAATTCATTGAATGGAGATTATTAAGAAATCGGATGTGAGGAGGGAAGACAATGGAGGAGAGTGATGGGTGGCGGTGATGAATGAGGAAGGGTCTTTTGATCGAATAAAGGTAGAGAAAGATAATGACAGAGAGTGAGGGGAAGGGTGTTATGATTCAGAGAGAGAGAGAGAGAGAGAGAGAGAGAGAAAGAGAGAAACAAAAGTTGGGGAGATAGTGTGTAATTTTGTCTTAGCAAAAATATCCCCATGTTCCACATACATGTGAGGCACATTATAGTTTTTTGTCCAAAAATTTAAAACGTTAGGATTTGTGGGTAAATTGATGAGGTTTTAAAAGTTAAAGAGGTTTAGTCTAGAAAATTGGAATGTAGGTAGTGAAGTGATAATGGGAAGGCAAAGTTCAAAGGGTCAAATTATAATTAACACAAAAATAATTGTATTATAATTATATACTTTTATTTACGATCGCGGCTTCACGTGATATAAGGTGAAAGCATACTCACACTTAGGGGTGGAAATTTAAAAACACGATAGTACGTTGAAAAATGGGAAAATCAACCTAAACTTAACATTGTACATCTTGTTTGATTTGTAACTTTTTGACAAGAGGATGTGCCGTGGCATCTTCATATTAAAACTACAACTCATGTCATTCAAGATTTATGTTAGCCTGAAAGTTGATGGAAAAATTATAAATTCATTGTAATAAGAAAATAAATCATGCATTCATAATAATAATAATAATAATAATAATAATAATAATAATAATAAAAAAATAAAAAAAAAACAACAACAACAACAACAACAACAATAATAATAATAATAATAATAAGAGGAGTAAGAGAAACTTTGCAAACCAATATTTTTTTATCATGTTTCGGCATTGCGTACATCCGCAATACTAAAAAAACTTCACTATCTTCTTGCTTACTAAAGTGAAGAAATCATCTCACAAGGATATCACACCTTATAAACGCAACCAACAAGACGTCCTTCTCTTGATAAAAAAAATAAGACCAAAGTAAAAGACTTATTCCTTGTATTTGCGTGCAGAGTCACTATTGTACTTAAATATACAATGAAGTTCAACCGTAAATCAAAAGTAACTAAATGAAATACAAGAGCATTAGCAAACTTTTGCTATGATGAAATAGATCTCTCTCTGTCTCTCTCTCAATCTAAGGGATAAAATACTTCTTAGATTGAAGAACTGTAACGCCCGTGGACCTTCCCTTTTAGGCTGATGCATTATTTCCTTAACCTCGCATGGTGATAGGTTAAACGATTTTAGATTGGGTAATCTTATTAGGTTGTGGCCTCTAAAAGAGGGCTGGGGCCCCTATAGTTTGCTTAGTATCATTCCTCACCCATCACAAATAATCTAATATAATAAGCATGATTACAATAATAGCTAATAAACAATCCTCTACACATTCATTAGAATTGTTAACGTCCAAAAGTGGAGGAACAAATAATAAGTAAAACAATCCAGGGTGAAATAATGACTATAGAGAATGGGGATGAGACACAGAGAAAACACAATGATTTTACGTGGTTTGACCCTTTAAGGAAACCTACGTCCACAGTGTTGCAGGTTTATTATTTCTCTTACTGACAAAGTTACAATTAGGGTTCCCCATACAACTTGTGGCTTGAGAAGATATCAGTGGAAGTCCCTATCTTTCGTGTGCTAATGCCCTATTTATAGGTGATTTATGGATATTTACAAGAGGACATGTGGATTGCCCTTATAAGTCAGGCAGTTACACCTGAAGATACATGTTATCATAATATCAAGTCAAAGTGACTTGGATCACGGACTGGCCTTATTGATAAGCACGTGGATATTCAAATTGTAACAGACACGTTATTATAATCCCATACAATTAATAGGCGATATTTTGTGTGTAAGCACCCACAAGAACATACGATGTTTCCAATCTTGTTTAAACAGGTCGATCGAGCATATTGATACTGAGACGACCTCACTTTGGAGTAAAGCCGAGCACATTTATTAATTCTTTTTCCACTTGGATTTCATTCACCTTTGGAATTATATGGGTATAACAGTTAGCCCCCAAAACCTCTTGCACAAACTCTAAAACTTGAGGTAGGGTGAGCGGAGGAGGTATTATAGGATGCTCGTATTGAACCATTTGTGGTTGGCTTACTTTGGTCGGCTTAAGGTCAGTAGCTTTCCTTAAAACATTTCAAGGACACGTGTTTGGCAACTGAAGACTCTTCTTTGTAATGATGGCGACTGGACATGCGTACTAATACTATGCACCGCCTTATCATTTCTAACATTTGGTCTGTTGTGTTTTTTCAACCTTTTATCCAAGAGTATAAATACACGTCGCTTCTTTTAATTTTGTCGCTTAGGGTATTTGCACAGATCTAAATAGAGATAAATATTCAATCATTGCATCAATCGTTCTTGATAGCTCAATCCTTTTGCCTCCAAGAATATTAGAGTGGTTCCTTCTCTGCTTTTCGTAGCTTAACCCGCCATTAATTTACTTCATCAGGTATGCCTTCATTGCTTTAGCTAGCGTTTCTTCGTTCTTATAATTTGTTGGTTCGTTTCTTGGTATTACCTAAAGATTGCAACATTAGATGACCATTGAGTTGGTTGTCTTAGCTTCAGCAGAGAGAAAATAGGAGGACGTACGAGCATTCCCCAACACGTTCAAAGAATTTATAAGTTCATTTGGGTCTTGAGTCAGAGCATCCTGGTATTATAGAAAGGAGGTTTCCCTATTTTTTTGTAAGTGATTAGACCAGGGGAAGAGCCTGGTCACCCTCTTTATACCCCTAAAACTCCCTCTAGTTGTGGTTCTTCTGTTAACCCTGGTGTTCCTTATATTTCTTCCCCTATTTTAGAAACTTCTGATCTTGTCCCTATTATTCCCCCTTTCATTGAGGGTGATTGTATGAACACTATTTCTATGGACCCATCAATCTCGATTCTCTTTTTGAGGAGCCCGCTACTGATAGGGCTGAAGATATTAGATCGAAAAGTGTGGGTCCCATGCTGAGACTTCAAACAAAGAGGAAGAGGACCCTGTTGGGTCATCTAATAATTATAATCCTATTAAAACTGATGCCCGTTAATATCAATGTACTGTAATTGAAGAGGAACTTAGGGTGATGAGAGAGATATTCGCCCTTCCCATAGCTATCTAAACTAGAATGCCCAGCGTGTCAGAGAGATGTTACTCTGTAAAGGATGCTGAGGAGATTTACCTCTCATCGTGGGCTCTCCAAGTGGGTTTGAGGCTACCTCTTCATCCCATCATCCATTCCATTTTGAGTGGTTATGGCGTGACTCTGACCCAGCAGCCTCCCAATGCTTATATAACCATACAGGGGGATATGATGTTTTGTAAACTTAGAACGGGATTCGATTTGACGGGGGATATCTTCATATATGTGTACAGTTTAAAGGACAATGGTAAAGCCCTGGTATATTACTACTTTTCTGCTCGAAAGCCCCAATATAGGATGGTTATTGTAGTCCAGTCTAGTAATTATAGCTAGAAGGGCCAATACATGTTCATAAAAGGAGACTGGGAATTTAGATCCCATGAGCGAGACAGCTCGTGTAGGGTTCCCAGGGAGTGGAATATCCCTAACAACATAAATAAATCCTTTCTTAATCATTTGATATCTCTTTTCTTCATTCAGGTCATCTTATCATTCTAACATTATTGTTATGTCTTGCGTATTTCAGTTAAGCGAGCCCCCAGACTGCCCAAGTCTTTGACTGACCTGGTTGTGTCATATTGTGAAAATACTCCTCATAAATTTAAGTATTTGTTTACTATTGAAAATTTTATAGTTGTTTGGTACCATACTCCAACTGGTGGTAGGATTCCCTTAGAGTTTGAGGTGCCTCAAGAAGGTTGGGTAGCACAGGAAACCTATCTTGACACAGGTGATGAGTTTATAAGTGGGAAAAGTAATTTTAAAGCAGGTAAATTATACTGGTGATTCACTTACTATCCTCTTACTCTTTATATCTATATGTTGATATCTAAGTTTATCATTTTGTCAGGTGTAGAAGAGCATCCATCCGAAGAAACCTTGGGCATGGATCCTCATCATATCAACTATAAGGCGATAGTTGAGGCTCGCAAAAAAAGAGCTGGTGTCGGCCAAAAACAGACAAATGCCTAATATGTTAGTGCTTCTAAGGCAGTCGACCAGGCTGCTCATCATGAGGAAGCTGTAGCTGCCGCTAAGGATAAGGGGAAGCACCTATGGATCCTTCAGTAGGAGATGAGAGGTCCCGGGAGGATGAGGAATACAAGTGACCTTTGCACATTGAGAGGACTTGGTTGTACTTCAGAGCTAGGTCACGCTTCAGGCCCATGTCATACTTTTCGTTATGGGAAGGTCCCTGAGTTTAAATCTAATCCTAAGCATAAGGTTACTTACAGAGACTTGAAGTCCGACCAAGACTCTATCTTTTATCATGCGAAGAATGCCTTGGATCTGCTTGGTTATTGGAGCCATGTGAAGGATTTCGAATTTTTGCATTATTCTGATCTAGATTCCCTGTGGACTTTGGCTCGGCATCGATTGTCTGTGGTATACATCTCTTACCCTTTTTTATTATAATTTTTTTTATTCCTGACCATCGTAGCTTGATTATGTTCTCCTATTTGTCTTCCAGACGTCTATGGATTGTAATGTTTTATGAGAGAAATCCTTGGTGAACCATATAATCTATAATGAGATTGTCGAAGAAAATAAAACATTGAAGGCTAAATACGATAAGGTTTTTGCTGAACCGATGGAGAAGGATTATCAATTTATGGTGAGGACGGAAGGCTTGAGCAAGATGGAGGGTGAGAATGTTACTCTTAAGGAAAAATCTGACACTAACGATGCCAAGATTCAGAGCTTGAATGTTGCTCTTACTGCTAAGAGAGAGAAGTTTGAAAAAGAGAAGTCTGCCCTTGCTACGAACTTACAAGATACTTAGGATGCCCTTACTTCTATCGGTACCGCAGTTGTTAAAGCTTTCTCAAGTCTTCGGTTATATTTAACACCGAATACCTTAGCTACTTTTTGGATGGGTAGGAGGAGTTGAAGAAGCGGGTGACAACTCATTACCCTGACATTGCCCAGACGGTGAACAAATGGCAAGGAGATGATGAAGAAGTTGCTACTTTAGCTGGTGACGAAGGTGATCATCCTCCAGTTGATGTCTCTGAGCCATGTCATGTTTGATGAATTTTTACAGCTCTTTTTCTGATGTTATCTCGTTTTTGCTTAAGAACAGCTTTGTATTTTTGGACACCTCATATATGAAACTATTCTAATTGCATTCTTGATTCTTTGTTTAAAGATGGCTTGTCAATCAGTTTGGTTATATCTTGTGGTTGTATGTTTGTTGAAAATAATATTTGGTGCCTTTCTATTCACAGCCTATGAGGTCGTACAGACTTCTTAAGTTGAACACCTTGTATGCAAACCTATGATAATAAGTTTGTGCAAGTATAACTGTTCGCGACCTATGAAGTCGTACAACCTTTTAGCCGACCACCTTGTTCGCGACCTGTGAGGCCGTATAATGTACGTGGTCAACCACCTCGTTCACAACCTATGGGGTTGTACAAGGGTTTGGTGAACTCTTGAGAATACGTTTCTATAAGTCTAATTATTCGTGACCTATGAGGTCGTATAGTCTTTTAGTCGACCATCTAATTCACGACCTGTGAGGTCGTACAAGGAATGTGGACGACCAACTCGTTCGCGACCTATGGGGTCGTACAAGGGTTTGTCGAACTTGTGATAATAAGTTTATACAACTCTAAGTATTCACGACCAATTAGGTCGTACAGTCTGATCTGGTATTTTTGTTTTGATGCTATAATTTTTGGCAGAACAATTAAGACATGTTCACTTCATCTTATGCCAGAAAAGAAGTCGATGAAATGAGAGATAAAAACATCGTTTTACTAATTGTCACAGTGCGAGCTACATAATAGTAATGAGTAACAAACTACTGGTAATATTTCCTAAGATGCTCCGAATTCCAGGGGTTTTTGAATTATTTGCCCTCCAAAGTTTCAATGGGGTAAGTCATTGGCCTCACGACGCTACTTACTCGGTAATGCCCATGCCAGTTGGGATAGAGATTATTATTCATTTGCATTACTTTCTTGAGGACGTATTACCCCTCCTTCAAGATGCTCGACTTCACCCGACGATTATAGTAGCGTGCAACCCTTTGCTGGTAGGCCGCCACGCGCAATGATGCATTCTCTCTGACCTCTTCTAATAGATCAAGATCCAGTATTCTTGCCAAATCACTTCTTGGAGAATAAAAATTAAGGACTTTGTGGATAAGGAGACCTGTTTTAGTAGGGACGATCGCTTTTATGCTGAAGGCGAGTATATACGGTATTTCTTTGGTAGCTATTCGTGGAGTGGTCCTATATGCCCAGAGCTAACTATGGAGTTCGTTGATCCAGTTCCCCTTTGTGTCATCCAGTCTCTTCGTGATCCCGTCCAAGATTATTTTATTGGCGACCTCTATTTTTCCATTGCATTGTGGATGCCCAGGTGTAGAGTGTAGTTTTTGAATATTGGACCTAGTGCAGTAGTATTTAAAGTCCTAGTTGTCAAACTGCATGCTGTAGTCTGTGATGAATGCTAAGGGCATACCGTAGCGGCATATGATCATTTTCCAGATGAACTAGAATACCTTTTCGTAAGTCATCTCTACTAAGGGTTCGGCCTTCACCCACTTTGTGAAGTAGTCCACTGCTACCACGAGGTACTTGTACCGTCCTTTCGTCCTCGGTAACGATTCGACCGGGTCTATTCCCTATATAGCGAATGGCCATGGTGATATAATCATAGTTAATGGGGCTCCTGGGAATGGTGGATCTTTGTGAACCTTTGGCACTTATCACATTTTCTCGCGTAGTATGCATAGTCGGCTTTCATGGTTGGCCAGTAATATCCTTAGGTCGCTATATGGTTAGACCATTGATCTTTCGACAGAATGGGATCCATAATACCGTTCGTGCACTTTCTTAATGATCTTGGTGACTTCCATTGGGTGAACACACTTCAATAGTGAGATGGTGTACCCTCGCCTGTATAGTATTCCTACTTCCATAACATACTGAGCTGCCTTAAACCTCCACTTTATAGTCTCGTTCGGTTCTACTGGGATCTTGCCATCTTCAATGTATGATTGTATGGGGTCCATCCATAATGATCCTGGAATTATTTCCATAATTTTGTGAGGATCTTCCTTAATGCTCATATATGCCATCACTTCAATTCGTATTGTCCTTCTTAAAGATGTCCTCATCGCTGAGGCCAACCTAGCCAGGGTATCTGCTCGGATGTTCTTTAAGCTGGGGATTCTTAATATTTTCACCTCCATGAATCCTTCCAACCTTTGTCGTATAATGGCCAGGTATTTTGCTATAGACTCCTCCCTAGCTTCGTAAACTCCCAAAATCTAATTATTGGCTAGCTGGGAGTCGCTATGTGTTGAGATATGGTCGGCTCCCATGGATGAAGATAAACTTAGTCCCGTAATTAGGGACTCGTACTCTGCTTAGTTATTGGAGGCTTTAAATTAGAAACGCAGCACATATTCTACGTCTATCTCGTCAGGCATGGTTATAATAATGCATGTGCCACTTATCGTCGAACAAGACGAAATCTACTTCTTCCATTTTGCCAAACCTGAAAAGTTTGTGATGAGACTCATCATATTGTCCCTTTGATTATTTGAAGGAACTCTCTCCCTTGGGAGTCTGCTCGGTGCTGCTAGGATCTATGGTATCCTCTGCCTGTAATTATCCATTACTGGGAACTGATCTCTCTCCCAAGGGAGCCTTCTCGGATGGTTTCTCCTCGTAGGTGAACTCGATGATGAAATTCGCCAACACCTGCCCTTTTATAGCAGTCCTTGGTTCGTATTATATATCATACGCACCCAGTTCAATTGCCTAGGCCATGAGCCGATCGGACTTTTCTAGTTATGTAGGACTTGTCGGAGAGGCAAATCTTTATAGATCACAATATTGTGGGCTTGAAAGTATGGCTTCATCCTTCACGAAGCTTCTGTTAATGCCAACACCAATTTCTCCATTCGGGGGTATCGAACTTCGGCCCCTGGTATGCTTTGCTGGTATAATAAACTGGTTTTTTAACCCCTTCCTCTTATCTCACCAGCGCCAAACTAACAGCTAATTTAGAGTTTTTTGCCAACAACTGGTTGTGATAAGAGAGGTGGGGATCCAAAGTAACGCTTAAATTCTATGAACGCGTTTTCACATTCTTTATTCCATTCGAATGACTTTCGCAACACCTTTAATAAAGGCAAGCACTTATCAGTGGCTTTAGAGACGAACTTGTCCAGTGAAGCCACTCACCCTGTTAGCCTTTGCACGTCCTTCTGCGTCTTGGGAGACTTCATATTGAGCAGAGCCTAGATCTTGTCTAGGTTAGCTTCAATATCGCGTTGGTTGATGATAATGCCTAGAAACATGCCCTCCTTTACTCTAAACACGCATTTAGAGAGATTCAACTTCATCTGGTACTTCTCCAATTTGTCCAAGGTGTGCTCGAGGTCTTTGATGTGGTCGGAGACCTCCTTGCTCTTAGTAAGCATGTCGTTCATGTTAACTCCAATTTTGTCTTCAAAAACTTTGTTCATCGGTCTCTGGTAAGTGGCTCATTCATTTTTAAGACCAAACGGCCTAACATTATAATAATAGGTACCTCAGTGGGTTATAAAGAATGTTTTTTCTCTATCGGAGGGCTTCATCTTGATCTGGTTGTAACCGGATTAAGCGTCTATGAAATCGAGGAGTTTATGACTCGCATTAGCATCAACCAATTGGTCAATTCGTGGTAGGAGGAAGTAATCTTTTGGGCAGGCCTTGTTCAGGTCAGTAAAATAGATGCACAACCTCTATTAGTCATTTTTCTTGCCAGTACACCCAAATGGTCAAATTGGCACCCTTCAAGCGGCCAGTCTTGTCACGATTAATGACCGTGATAAGGCCGTGACAAATATTTGTCACGGTCAATGACCGTGACAAGATCGTGACATATACGGTTGTCACGATCTTATCACGATCAATGACCATGACAAACCTCATAAACTTGTCACAATCCAGGACCCTGACAGGTCCGTAACAATTCTGTCAGTAAAAAAACCCTTCCCTCTTCTTTTTTCCCACAGATTTATATTCCCTCCATTTCTCTCTCTCTCTCTCTAAGCAACTGCACTCTCTCTCTTTCTACGATTTTGGTACATTTTCTCTCTCTATTTATCTTCCATTTGTATATATGTGTGTGTATATGTGCGTGTGTGTATACATGTGTGTGTAAATGTGTGTGTGTGTGGTGGATTGAGGGGGGAGGGATGGGGGTGGGGTGGGTGTATATGTGCGCATGTGTCTGTATATGTGTGTGTGTGTGTGTATATTTGCGTGTGTGTGTATATGTGCGTGTGTGTGCGCGCATGTGTGTGGTGGGCAGTGACAGGTGGGGGGGGGGGAGAGGTAGGGCTGGGGAGGCTATTTGTGCGTGTGTGTGTGTGTGTGTGTGTGAGCGCTTGTGGGGGGGGGAATGGGGCGGGGGTGTTGCTTTTTAATTTTTTTAATCAAATTTTGATTGGTTCCTTAGATATTGCCCCTCATATGCAAGTAGTGCCCCTTGTAAAAGAATCGATTGATTAAATATTGATTGGTTATTAATTTTTTTAGTAAATTAATAATTAGTATCCCTTTCGTATGCAAGTAGGATTGCCCTTTATTGTAAATTAGTAAATTAATAATTGTATACTTTAATTGTTAGTTTAATTGATGAAATGAATTAATTGAGTAGATGAATTAGAAGGAGTAGGGGATACACATTTATTGTTGCTATTGTGGTTGGATTATAGTGGATCGATGTTCGGTTGGTTAATTTTAGAAGTGGCATGACCACTAGATTATTGTCCATATGGGGGTGGGATTTTTTAACTTTTTTTTAAAATTATTTTGTATCACGAACAATATATATATAGTATGATAATTAAATGAAACATACTTGAAATTATATATAGTGCGCATAGATACTAGACTTCTAGTTCTTATGTGTACGTATTCAATAGCCCTTAGACCCATTCGAGAGTCATTACCCCTGTAATGAGATCTCTCAAATTGTCCCATTTGGACAGTTTGGGACTACATAACTTCTATATAATAATATTCTTAGTTGCTTAAAGTAGTTACTTTTGGAGGAAGTTCTGCAGTCGTATCCTAATGTTCTCTGGGTACATACTAGATTGACAAGTGTGACTATTACTTCAATTGATCAATTGAAGTAATACTCACACTTAGCAATCTACGTCGTATACTTGGAGAACTACGGGGATTTCCTGTCGAATTTTTCTCAAATCGTAACAATGTGCATGAGCTGTTAAGTATATTACAGAAATATGCGGTCTTGAATGGGATAGGACCACTCGCCCTTTAGTGGTCTTGAACCTTTTGTAATTCATAATTTAGGTGTTAAACAGTAATAATTCATTTGGATTTGTAGTAATTGTACATATTTGCATGTCTTCTTCTAATTCATTTGGATTTGTAGTAATTGTACATATTTGCATGTCTTCTTCTAATTCATTTGGATTTGTACTAATAACAATATTTTTTTACAGAAAATGTCTCCTTCAGGTATTAAGTCAAGGATGATGATGTTGATTATGATGATGTCGTCTGGGCTCGATGGTAGCGGAGGCGACGAGGGCTCCTCGGCCCCTAGGCTCCCCAAATGGGGCAAATTGGGGATGGCAGTCAAGAACAAGACGGGGCTATTAGCGAGATCCCTCGAGCTGGTAAAGACTATCATCGGCCCACGGTACACTAGTTGGAGGGAGGTGCCAAATGAGCTCAAGTTAGCTATTTAGGTGGCACTACAGGTAATGTATTTATCTATATATTTATATGAATATTTCAACTTCAATTTCAATTTTGATTTCAATTTTAATTTCATTTAATATTTATATTTATATTTATATTTATTCACAACTAACATTGTATTTGTTGGACAGTAACAATTCAGCCTGGACCCAAAACTACGCGATTCCGTCTTGGAGTAGTTGAGGGAGCAACACAAGACGTGGAAGAAAAATATGCGGACCCGGTACTTTGGGAAGACTCGAGACTCCGTTATTCGAATACGTGACTCCGTCCCGCCGAAGGAGCTGATCTCATTGGCACAATGGCAATAGTTTATTGACAATGAGATCGGGGAGTGACAATTGGCATCTCGCCAATCGGGGAGGGAAAATCGGGCGAAAAATACGGACGTGCACAACTCTGGCCGGACGTTTGATGCCGAGGTGGAGCATAGGATGATGGTAATATTTAATTTTTCTATAATTACAGAAATATGTTATTCTGCATTATTTTACTTTGCGGGGCCGATACTAATTTGGATTATTTTATTTCAGGGGACGGGGAGTGGTCCTAGGGTATGCCACATAGGATCCATACTTATGTGTCTATTCAGACGAAGAAGGGGAAGGATAAGGAGGTGTCCCTCCCCGATTGTTGCGTCCACGATTGTGAGTAATCCGACAGTTTACTTTTTGTTAATTACGTTATAATTTGTTTATTTACTTATTTAACTAATCATATGCTTTTTGTCGTTTCAGGCAAAGCTTAAGAAAGTGAATGGGTCGCAGTCGGATGCCGACAAGGCATCTTTGTCCACAGAAGCACTCAGCCAAGTGCTTGGTGCTGATTGCGAGGGGAGGAAAAGGGGGGTGAGCTCGCGGGTGGCCAAATCAAGGATCATCAGATTAGAGATGAGCAACACCGGGTTGGCTTGAACGGTAGACTGGCATAATGCGAAGCTGTCCCATTTGGAGGCATTCGTTGGGAGAAAACTGTAAGGGAAAAGGGAAGGAGAAGGTGGTGGTGGAAGAGGAGGTGCAGGAGGACGACGATTTGGACCTCATTGCTTCATCACCGACACATGCGGACTCTGATGATCCAGTCCCATATTTGGCTCCCTTAGACCGACCGATGCTGACACTTGGTTGGCCGAGCATGTTTATACAGGACATATTTAATGGCCAGAGGATAGGGCGGGGGTTAAGGGACCCGAATACCATCCAGGGTATGCCATTTCATGGACGTTTTCTTCAAGACATCTGTGACACCCCGCGTAATTAAATACCGGGCGATCACTCCTTTATTAAATTAAAATCAAGGTGAACAGTTGGTTCATTCTTAGCATCACTGTCGTAAAAATAACTTTTTTCCAAATTAACACCCTAATTAATTAAGCTAAGTGTCAAAACCATTTTTAACCTTTCTAACCAAATTATATTTTTAAAGAAAAACTTATTTATTTAATTATTAACCACATTTTCAATAAGTAAGAACCATACCACAATTATCCTGGAACATAATCCAATTGATTTAAACATTCAACATCCAAAATCCCAACATTTAAAACTTAATGTAAAACATACATGCTGAATAAATCCCAAAGTAACAGTACTAGAAATAACTTAAATACAAATGTCCCAACATAACAGATAAATAGTGGAAAGGGCGACACATGCCCCAATAACTGAGAATCATAGAAGTGGAATCAAGTAAATGAAATCGTCTAAGCAAGTGGTCTGCAATTCCCACCTAAGCTGCAGCACGTTCCTTCCAAGGGATCCTAAGTAAGACGCCCCTGTGTCTGGGCACCTGTAGTACATACATATATATACAAGAGAGAGAGAGAGAGAGAAAAAAAAACGGGTCAGAGCCTGATAGTGTATATGATTTAAAAATTTGTTTAGCAAGTATTTAAATTGATAGAGGCCAATGCAACAACATATTAGTGCGACACTCTCTTGAGAAATTCTCACCTCTCTTCTAATGTGCACACCTATCGCACTAACCCTCCCAATGGTTTATCTCATCATATATCACGCTATCTTTCCCCAATGATTTAACTTATCTTAGGTTATTCGCAGGATTCAAAATTTAACGATTCAATTATTTGAAAAGAATATTTCAATTAGTGACCAAAGTTCTCATTCTAACTTTATTAATCAATAAAGTTTTCCAGTGTCATATTATACTTTCTCAAAATAAGTATTTACAATTTGAGTCATCAACCATGTCCTACATATCAAATCACAGTAGGCAGTTCCAGATTTCAGAATTTCATATATATATTAACTACTCGTAAAATATATATATCATAACAGCACCCCAAATAAAAACTATGGTGCGGGCATACTCTACTATCCAAACCCCGTATCACTCGTATTAAGGGGAATACAAATTCGAAATCACTCTCGAATTGTATTAACACATACACAAACAATATTGAGGCGAAGCATAGATTCCAAGTCTCTAAGAGGATGGCACATACCTGCGTCTCTTAGGACCGTCTGAACTATCCATTCGATAGCCTGTACCAAGGATATCTACCTCCTAGGGTACGAATCAATATCCCCCATAAGGCACATAGGATAAGACCGTCCCAACGCGGTAACCTCGGGATAGCAAGTAGCGTGGGTATGATTTTCACACATAGATAGTATATGCATACACAATCATATAACTATACTAATATTACCATATCAATATTAGGTATATCTCAAATCCCATAGTTACGACATTTATCCTTATTTTCACATTATTAGTATCGCGTATAAGGGTTCGTCCCTAACCTTAATTCGAAGGATTCTTCCAACTTATTACGTAACTCTCATGGACTCTATCCTCTCAAGTATAAAATTCAGTAGGTGTCCTTTTTATGTTCCAACGTAACTCTCTTATGCATCTCCCCCTTTTATACATAAATTCATCGACCCTTAAGTAATTATCCCCAAAAATACGATTCTCATCTCATGTTAAAAGTCCCAAAATTATTCATATGTCCTACTGATCTTCCCTATCTCCCAAAACACTTTATTAAGGATGTCCAAGGATTATTTCTCATTAAATTGAATTTAACTAATTTAAAAAGGGAAATAGAAGTCTGCCAGGAGGGGTCGATCGATCGAGGTCTGGGGCTCGATCGAGAGAACCTTCGATCGATCGAAGCTCTGGGCTCGATCGATCGATCAAGCATGTATTGCGGTTTCTGCAGTTTTGCAGTTATGGGTTCTAACACATATCTTCATCCAAATTCAAGTTTTACATTCCCAAACGTCCAAAGATTCATACTACTAACATTATATCATCATACTAGGTATTTTCAACGTAAAGCATGTGGATTTCTATCACTAAACATGGATTAATAGCCCAAAAATTTATATAATTATCAAGAACCCTAGGAATCTCTTAAACATGGTTCAAATCTGATTTTTCCCAGAATTTGCTTATTATAAACATCATAATTTCGTGGTTAAGTCCTCTACATGACAAGGGTTTCCAGAATTTTTCATTTAAACCATAACTACATGGATTTTCCTATCTCATATTGGGTTTTTCTTCCATACAATTCATCCTAATCATCCCTAAACTAATATTAAAGATGCATCAACGAAATAAGAAAGATAAACACTTGCCTGGGATTTTTGGTGTTCTGATTTGCAGATGATTTTGGTGTGGTTGCGTTCCCCGTCGCGCGATCTACGCGTTGGTAGTGGTGGCGGTGCAAACGGATGGATTTTTAGCCTTGTATTGCCTTGGAAGCTCTCTCCTTCCCTCTCCTATGGCCGTCACTTGTCTTTGGTTGTTCTAACCCTAGAAGACAACCGTAGACATCTGATATATCCCTTGAATTTTCGTGGGTTTAATTCCCCAAAAATGTAAAATGTCTAAAATGCCCTCCCGGGGTACTCATTAAGCCTATAAACGCCCCGAGACCCAAATCAAACCTCTGGGTATACTTTTCTGACTATCTCGACCCTTCCGGACGCGTTGGCGCACTCAAAACGACCATATGAACGACTTATAAAATATTCACTCTTATTTTTCACTATTTAGTCCCGACACGACACGGGCGCGTCCCGACTGAAATTTCCAAAATTGTCATTTTATTCACTCGTGACATTCAATATAACCAATATTATATATTACTTTGCTCATTAGTAATATTCGACAAATTTCCCATAATTACTAACTCTCGTCACGTTAATAATTATAACATAATTAATTTCCGGATTTTATTAAATAATTAATTCACATTAAATTTAATAAATCCCCAAATTAATATAGCATAAAAATACGGGGTATTACATACTTCCCCCCTAATAACGGAATTTCGTCCCGAAATTCGAAAAATAAGGCATACCTGGTAAGAATAATTCTGGATATCTCTCGCGCATATCTGCCTCGCGCTCCCAAGTGGATTCCTCCAAATTATGATGCTCCCACTGGACCCGTACAAGTGGAACTATCTTCGACCGTAATCTCCTCTCACTATAGTCTAGGATAGCTACCGGTCTCTCCTCGTAAGAGCTGTCAGGCTGTAAGTCTATCTCATCTATCGCGATGTGAGTATGGGCCATATCATCCCGAAGATACCGTCTCAACTACGAGATGTGGAATACATCGTGAATGCGATGCAAATGTTCTGGCAGTCCCAATCTGTATGCTACCGGCCCAATCCTCTCGATGATGGGAAATGGTCCCACGTACCTCGGGGCCAATTTCCCTTTCTTCTCGAACCTCATCACTCCTTTCATAGGAGATACACGCAGTAACACTTGGTCCCCCACATTAAACTCCCGGAAGAACCGTTTCGCATCGGCGTAGCTCTTCTGCCTGTCCTGGGCTACTCGAATGCGACTCCTGATCATCTCAATCCTCGCGGAGGTTTCCTGAATCACCTCCGGTCCAAGCAACTTGTTATCCCCCACCTCGAGCCAACATGTTGGGGAACGACAAGGCCTGCCATACAGAGCCTCAAATGGGGCCATGCCAATCGTGAACTGATAAGAGTTATTATAATAAAACTCTACCAGTGGAAGATGTGGCTCCCAACCTCCCCCAAAATCAAGAACACACATGCGTAGCATATCCTCCAACATCTGATTAGTACGCTCTGTCTGTCCATCAGTCTGTGGGTGATAAGCTAAACTCAACCTCAACTCAGTACCCATAGACTCCTGAAAGCTTTCCCAGAAACGTGACACGAAAATCTTGTCTCTATCTGACACAATATTCAGGGGCACCCCATGTAATCTGACAATCTCAGCAATGAACAACTGAGCATACTGACCTGTGGTATAGTCTGTTCGCACCGGCAGAAAATGAGCCACCTTGGTCAAACAGTCTACAATCACCCAGATAGAGTCGTGGCCCCGCTGTGATGTAGGCAACCATGTAATAAAATCCATGGAAATACTCTCCCACTTCCATGCGGGTACTTCCAATGGCTAAAGCAATCCTTACGGTTTCTGATGGTCCACCTTTACCAGCTGGCAGGTAGAACACTTGGACACGAACTCAGCAATGTCCTTCTTCATCCCACTCCACCAGTATTGCCTCCTCATATCCTGGTACATCTTATCTCCTCTAGGATGTACTGCAAATCGGGACCCGTGAGACTGGGTCATCATTGCATGACGTAATTCTGCTCCTTCTAGAACCACCAATCTCCCATTAAACCTCAAACCCCCATCAGAACTAACAGAGTAGGACTCAGCACCCTCAGTTAAAAGTCGTACAATCTGCTCCTGAAAAAACGGGGTCTGTGGTCTGTGCCTGTATTACCCTTGTAACAATCTCGGGTGTGACTGTCATAACAGATATGAAGGAACGGGCTACTGCGTCCTGGTGGCCTAACTCCTTCCACTTTGCTTTCCAAACGCCCGCTACCTCGTCTACTGGTCTACGGCTCAACGCATCAACAACTACGTTGGCCTTCCCCGTATGATACTGTATGTCAAACTGATAGTCCTTCACAAACTCTAACCATCTGCGCTGTCGCATATTCAGCTCTCGCTGAGTGAATAGGTACAGCAGTGACTTGTGGTCTGTGAACAAGCGGAATTTCTCCCCCAATAAGTAGTGCCTCTATATCCTCAATGCAAAAACGACCGCTGCTAACTCCAGATCATGGGTGGGGTAATTCTTCTCATGCGGCTTAAGCTTGTGGGAGGCAAAAGCTATAGCCTTCTCCTCCTGCTGAAGTACTCCCCCAAGTCCCCGTAAAGAGGCATCGGTGTAAACCAGGTACTCCACACCCGGCTTCGGTAAAGAAAGAACTGGTGCTGAGTAAGCTTGTCTTTCAGCTCATCGAAAGCCAAATGACAAGCATCATCCCAAACATATGGTACCCCTTTGCAAGTCAGGTTCGTCAATGGGCCCGCTATTTTGGAGAATCCCCGAATGAATCTCCTGTAGTATCCGGCTAACCCCAAAAAACTACGCACTTCCGTCTGTGTCGTAGGCTGTCCCCACTCCCTCACCGCTGACACTTTACTCGGGTCAACTGCAATGCCCTGCTCAGAAACAACATGGCCCGAGAACTGTACTTTTCGCAACCAGAATCCGCACTTCTCGTACTTAGCATACAACTGATGCTCTCGTAGAGTCTGAAGAACCTGCCTCAAATGCTCGGCGTGCTCCTCCTCGGAGTGTGGATATATCAAAATGTCATCTATAAAGACGATGACAAACTGATCCAAGAACTCTCTGAATACTCGGTTCATTAAGTCCATGAATACGGCCGGAGCATTTGTGAGACCAAATGGCATCACTCTGAACTCGTAAGACCCATATCTCGTCAAGAAGGCAGTTTTTGAAACATCCTGCTCTCTAATACGTAGCTGATGGTACCCCGACCTCAGATTTATCTTCGAAAAGAAAGTTGTTCGCCTCAGCTAGTCGAACAGATCATCGATTCGAGGCAACGGATACTTATTCCGTATCGTGACCTTGTTCAACTCCCGGAAGTCCACACACAACCTCAGTGAACCATCTCTCTTCTTCACAAACAGAACTGGAGCGCCCCAAGGTGAGGTACTCCCGCGAATGAAGCCCTGACCTAACAGCTGCTCTATCTGATCTCATAACTCTCGCATCTTCGCCGGAGCCATACGATATGGAGCGCGTGCTATAGGTCTAGTATCTGGCAATAAATCTATAACAAAGTCTATCTCTCGACTGGGGGGTAGGCCTGGTATTTCCTGAAACACATCGGAATACTCACGAATAACTGGAATCGAGTCTAACGGAATCACAACCTCCTTAGAGGTATCCTCCTCTATATAATACAAATGAGCGGTCGAACCTCCCTCTGGGCGAGGCATCGCCACTATGAACATCTCTTGCCCCGGAATGGCAAAAACAATGCTTCCACCGAAGCAATCAATCATGGCTCTATAAGCTGCGAGCCAATCCAAACCGATAATAACATCATGCTCATGCATATCTAAGACTAACATGTCCGCAGGTAATACCAAACTACCAATCTCTACCCCCACTCCCCGACATATAAAGAAGATGAGCGACCCACTCCCCAGTGGTGAGTCTACACACGTCACTGTGCTCTCTGCTGTGGATAACAACCCTAAGGCCTTCGCAAAATGCGTAGCTATAAAACAATGCGTCGTCCCAGTATCAAACAAAAACCGACCCATAGTACCATGGATAGGAAACATACCCTCAATCGCGGGTGGTGCCTGTGGAGCTGCTGCCTGGTGGACGTTATAGACACGTTCGTACTGTAACTGCCTCTGCTGCGCTGGAGTTGCTAGAACGGCTGGTAGGGCTGGCACCTGGGCTGGAGCTGGGAGGGCAGCCGAAAAAAGTGGTCTCTGTGGCTCATTACGGGCACCCTGCTGCTGTGGGGCCCTATCTCCCTCCGGACAATACTGGCGCCTATGGCCGTGTCTACCACACCCAAAACATCGGTCTTTGAAGTTGCCTCCCCTCTGACCCTGTTGACCACGGCCCTGCTGGCCGTTACCTCCCCGCCACTGGCCCTGCTGGCCCTAATGAACACGCTGTTGGCCCTGCTGCTGACCCTGCTATCGGTGCTGGCCTTGTTGGCCCTGATGATTAGGCTGGCCCTGCTAACCCTGCCTATAACCTCCGAATCCCAGCCTGGAATCACCTGAACGGAATCGCTTAGCAGGGTCCCCCTGATGGGAACTCTGCTCGTGCTGACGAGTCTGTCCATGAGATGGTGCCCCATTAGCACTATTACCCCCGGTCCTGCCCTGCTGGCTGGACTCTCCTGCTCTCTTGCTTCCCTGCAGATGGAAGCGGTGATCCTGGCAATATAGTAACGCGGCATTGAGTACATCAGTTAAAGTACTCAGAGATAGATTCCCTATAAGATGCTGACGGATCCTCCAAGCTAACCCGTCCACAAACAACATAATCTTCTTGCCCTCAGTGGGTGCCTCATCTGGCACGATGGTGAGAAGTCTCGTGAACTCCTCCTCATACTCAGCTATGGTAGAATTCTCCTGTTTTAAATTCAGTAATATTCGCCTCATCTCAGTCTGCACGGCGGGTGGAAAATACTTGCGGTCAAACCGCTCCCAAAACAACTGAATAGGGATCGTGTCCCTCTCCTCCAATGTGGTAGTGGACTCCCACTGCAAAGTGGCCCCCACCAGCTTAAAGGAAGCCAACAACTGTTTTTGCACATCGGTGCACTCATACATACGAAGATGCCGCTGGATGTCTTTCTTCCATTGGCTGACTGTGACGATATCTGAGCTACCAGAGAACTCAGGGGGATGCGCCTTCTGAAAAGCAACCCAAACCCTCTCCCATCCAGATGGAAGCTGTGCCGGTACTGGCGCCACTGCCTGAATCTGGGGTGGAGCCTGCTGAACCACCACTAGAGCGGCATTCACCGCATGAGCAACAATGGCGGCTACTTCATTAGCATTCATAGTGCCTTGTGCCGGAGTTGCTGGCTGCTCGACCTGGGCACGCCTATCCTTCGGTGCACGTCTCGGAGGCATCTGAAACGTGAAGAAGTTTATTAGTCTACAGTCATTAACAAATCTCAAATAGCTGAAGACGTAAACTAGAAAGCAAGAATACATCCATCCTAAAATAGGGCTCTATTGCAAAAACGTTAAGCTGAAAGCGAAATAAGCCATACAGATCCTATGGACACTAGAACCTGATGCTCTGATACCACCTGTGACACCCCGCCTAATTAAATACCGGACGATCACTCCTTTATTAAATTAAAATCAAGGTGAACAGTTGGTTCATTCTTAGCATCAATGTCGTAAAAATAACTTTTTCCAAATTAACACCCTAATTAATTAAGCTAAGTGTCAAAACCATTTTTAACCTTTCTAACCAAATTATATTTTTAAAGAAAAACTTATTTATTTAATTATTAACCACATTTTCAATAAGTAAGAACCATACCACAATTATCCTGGAACATAATCCAATTGATTTAAACATTCAACATCCAAAATCCCAACATTTAAAACTTAATGTAAAACATACATGCTGAATAAATCCCAAAGTAACAGTACTAGAAATAACTTAAATACAAATGTCCCAACAGAACAGATAAATAGTGGAAAGGGCGACACATGCCCCAATAACTGAGAATCATAGAAGTGGAATCAAGTAAATGAAATCGTCTAAGAAAGTGGCCTGCAACTCCCACCTAAGCTGCAGCACGTTCCTTCCAAGGGATCCTAAGTAAGACGCCCCTGTGGCTGGGCACCTGTAGTACATACATATATATACAAGAGAGAGAGAGAGAGAGAGAGAGAGAAAAAAAAACGGGTCAGAGCCCGATAGTGTATATGATTTAAAAATTTGTTTAGCAAGTATTTAAATTGATAGAGGCCAATGCAACAACATATTAGTGCGACACTCTCTTGAGAAATTCTCACCTCTCTTCTAATGTGCACACCTATCGCACTAACCCTCCCAATGGTTTATCTCATCATATATCACGCTATCTTTCCCCAATGATTTAACTTATCTTAGGTTATTCGCAGGATTCAAAATTTAACGATTCAATTGTTTGAAAAGAATATTTCAATTAGTGACCAAAGTTCTCATTCTAACTTTATTAATCAATAAAGTTTTCCAGTGTCATATTATACTTTCTCAAAATAAGTATTTACAATTTGAGTCATCAACCATGTCCTACATATCAAATCACAGTAGGTAGTTCCAGATTTCAGAATTTCATATATATATTAACTACTCGTAAAATATATATATCATAACAGCACCCCAAATAAAAACTATGGTGCGGGCATACTCTACTATCCAAACCCCGTATCACTCGTATTAAGGGGAATACAAATTCGGAATCACTCTCGAATTGTATTAATACATACACAAACAATAGTGAGGCGAAGCATAGATTCCAAGTCTCTAAGAGGATGGCACATACCTGCGTCTCTTAGAACCGTCTGAACTATCCATTCGATAGCCTGTACCAAGGATATCTACCTCCTAGGGTACGAATCAATATCCCCCATAAGGCACACAGGATAAGACCGTCCCAACGCGGTAACCTCGGGATAGCAAGTAGCGTGGGTATGATTTTCACACATAGATAGTATATGCATACACAATCATATAACTATACTAATATTACCATATCAATATTAGGTATATCTCAAATCCCATAGTTATGACATTTATCCTTATTTTCACATTATTAGTATCGCGTATAAGGGTTCGTCTCTAACCTTAATTCGAAGGATTCTTCCAACTTATTACGTAACTCTCATGGACTCTATCCTCCCAAGTATAAAATTCAGTAGGTGTCTTTTTTATGTTCCAACGTAACTCTCTTATGCATCTCCCCCTTTTATACATAAATTCATCGACCCTTAAGTAATTATCCCCAAAAATACGATTCTCATCTCATATTAAAAGTCCCAAAATTATTCATATGTCCTACTGATCTTCCCTATCTCCCAAAACACTTTATTAAGGATGTCCAAGGATTATTTCTCATTAAATTGAATTTAACTAATTTAAAAAGGGAAATAGGAGTCTGCCAGGAGGGGTCGATCGATCGAGGTCTGGGGCTCGATCGAGCGAACCTTCGATCGATCGAAGCTCTAAGCTCGATCGATCGATCAAGCAGGTATTGCGGTTTCTGCAGTTTTGCAGTTACGGGTTCTAACACATATCTTCATCCAAATTCAAGTTTTACATTCCCAAACGTCCAAAGATTCATACTACTAACATTATATCATCATACTAGGTATTTCCAACGTAAAGCATGTGGATTTCTATCACTAAACATGGATTAATAGCCCAAAAATTTATATAATTATCAAGAACCCTAGGAATCTCTTAAACATGGTTCAAATCTGATTTTTCCCAGAATTTGCTTATTATAAACATCATAATTTCGTGGTTAAGTCCTCTACATGACAAGGGTTTCCAGAATTTTTCATTTAAACCATAACTACATGGATTTTCCTATCTCAAATTGGGTTTTTCTTCCATACAATTCATCATAATCATCCCTAAACTAATATGAAAGATGCATCAACGAAATAAGCAAGATAAACACTTGCCTGGGATTTTTGGTGTTCTGATTTGCAGAGGATTTTGGTGTGATTGCGTTCCCCGTCGCACGATCTACGCGTTGGTAGTGGTGGCGGTGCAAACGGATGGATTTTTAGCCTTGTATTGCCTTGGAAGCTCTCTCCTTCCCTCTCCTATGGCCGTCACTTGTCTTTGGTTGTTCTAACCCTAGAAGACAACCTTAGACATCTGATATATCCCTTGAATTTTCGTTGGTTTAATTCCCCAAAAATATAAAATGTCTAAAATGCCCTCTCGGGGTACTCATTAAGCCTATAAACGCCCCGAGACCCAAATCAAACCTCCGGGTATACTTTTCTGACTATCTCGACCCTTCCGGACATGTTGGCGCACTCAAAACGATCATACGAACGACTTATTAAATATTCACTCTTATTTTTCACTATTTAGTCCCGACGCGACACGGACGTGTCCCCACTCAAATTTCCAAAATTATCATTTTATTCACTCGTGACATTCAATATAACCAATATTATATATTACTTTTCTCATTAGTAATATTCGACAAATTTCCCATAATTACTAACTCTCGTCACGTTAATAATTATAACATAATTAATTTCCGAATTTTATTAAATAATTAATTCACATTAAATTTAATAAATCCCCATATTAATATAGCATAAAAATACGGGGTATTACAACATCGAGGCCAAGGTGACGCATGTGATACTCGGGAAGGAGAACTCCCCATTGTGGTTGCGCAAACAATGCGGCACGATGCATATTGCTGAGTGTATTAATTCGTACATCGTGTGGCCTACTCACCTCCTCAGACCTACCCCAGACATATAGTGACATTATTTGAATTGAATTGTTTTAAGTCTTACATTTGAATTATATTTGGATTATATAGTTTTTTGAATGTATATTTGCATTATCTTTATTTTATTTAGATATATGATGTTTGAATAGGTACAACGTTGCTATAACAGGTACAAATATACTGCTGGGCAGTGGAAGTGGCCATACTGCCCAGTATATTTTTTTTCAATTCTGCTCAGAATTGTCACGGTCATTGACTGTGACAAGCCCGTGACAAATGATAATTGTCATGGACTTGTCATGGTCAATGATCGTGACAATTTTTTCTAAAATGTCACGGGTTTATCACGCTTATTAACCGTGACAAGTCTAATGAACTTATCACGATCAATGACCGTGACAACAAATGTTATCACCCCCAGACTTGTCACGGTCATTGACCTTGACAAGTTGGACTTGTCACGATCAATGACCGTCATAATTCGGCAGATTTGGTGTAGTGCGCGCACTATGACCACGTTAGTTAACCACTCCAGGTACCTAACTTCGTCGATGAAGTTAGCTTTCTGCAGTTTGAGCACTTCTTCCTGAACGACAAGGTTCTTGTCAGCATAAAAAACCCTATGTTTCTGCTTAACTGGCTTGGCCCCTTCCATCACATTCAATTTGTGGCATATGAAGTCAGGATCTATTCCAGGCGTGTCTTCGTCGCTCAACGCGAACACATTCTTGCGTTGCTACAGAAAGTTTATGAGTTCTTACTTCAAAAGCAGTCTAAAGATGACTCGATTTGAATTGTTTATAGCGGGATGCCCATTGACCAGTTTTCCTTCATCTCGGGGATCAATAGTTTCGATGTGATAAGTGGTCATCAGCATCTTATGTTCTTCCTAGTTGGCTAAAATAAAATAGCATTCACGCGTTACCTATTGATTACCTTTGATAGCACCTACTCCGAAGTGGGTTGGAAATTTCAAGCACTGATGTATAATGGATGGGACAGCTTCAAACTTTTTAAGGCCGATCCACCCTAAGATCACATTGTAGGATAAAAGTACATTCTTATCAAGGATAAAGAAGCGTATTGTCTCCATTCGATTGATTAGCCAAGTGCCGACCACAACTTCTAGCTCTACCGTCCTCGAGCGTACACCCTTTTATCCTGAAAACTCGATTAGAGGCTGATGATAAGGTGTTAGCTCTATGTCCTGGAGCTTCAACTTCTTGTAAAAACTGTAGAACATCACATCTGCAGAGTTTCCTTTGTCCACTAGGATCCTGGCCACCCGAACTTCTTGAATGACAATTATAACGACCAGAGGATCGTCATGGGGGTACAATACCCCAGACATGTCGTCTTTTAAGAAGCCGACGATTATCTTGTCCTTGTTAACCTTACAGGGTCATTTATTTAAACATGTTGTTAGGTTTACCTGTGTATGCTCGTAAAATTAGGCCTTATTCAGATAGGCCTTCCTTTATATGGGGTCTTCTCCCCCACTGGCTCCCCCTCCGATGATGAAATAACAGTCAAAGGATATCATGATGAAGTTGCATATAGGTTCTTTGGGGTTTTGAGGGAATCTGGGTCGTCATCCAAGTTTTCGTCCCTCTCCCTTTTCTTACCTTCCATCCTCCGACAGGGCGATTCTGACTGCCTCCTGACTTTGTTATCTTCAGGATTTGATCGATCGCTTCCATCCATGTACTTGGATAGCTTGCCCCTCCTGATTAATCCTTCGATCTCATTCTTCAGAGATATATAATGGTCTGTATTATGACTTTGGTCCTTATGGAATTCGTAATACTTGCTTCTATCCCTCTTATTTGACGGAATTTTAATTTTCCTGGTCATCGGAGGTCTTTCTCTCCCATATTTCCTCTAGGATGTGGTGGACGCTAACTGTGAGGGGCGTATACTCGTCGTACTTCCTTGGTTTGTCATCCTTTTTATCTTTTTTCTCATGTTTGTCATTGTTCTTGTCGGCCGATGGATTTGAACCGTCAAATTCTTTGGCTGCTATCGCCTCTTCTGTATTCATAATTTTCAATGCTTTGGACAATAATTTAGTCATGGTTTCGGGCATCTCCTTGGCTAACACCGAGAACAGCTTTCCTGGTCGTAATCCACTCATTAGAGCCGTAATAGTGGTTGGATCATTGTAATCCACCACTTTCAGCTTCTTGGTATTAAACTGGGTAATATAATCATGGGTTCTCTCATCTTCTCTCTGGAGAACACCGAGTAGATGGGCAACTTGTTTCCTTGGTTTTGCACTAAAGAAGAAATTACTAACAAACAGGTCAGCCAACAGCTGAAATTTTTTATCTGCCCCCTATGCAGACTGTTGTACCAAATTTGGGTAGAGCTGATAATGGTGCTGAAGAATGATCGGTATCTCATTTCTTCTGGGATGGAATAAATTTTCGTAATTTCTTAGTATTGTTCGATGTGCAAAATAGGATATGTTTTCCCATCTTATTTTTGTGTGACAATCGATGGCTTGAAATTTACTGGAGTGGAGTACGCCACGACAAAGGAGACAAAGGGGGATCCCTTTGTGAAATCCCTCTGAAGGGGGTTCTTCGACTTGGCCATCTCTCTCAGGCAGTGTTCTAGGCGTTAGATGGAGCTTTTTCATGGCTGGTTATCGCCTTCAACTGGTTTTTCTGCTCCTCCTCGGCTTTCAGCCAAGCTCTCTTCCTGGGAAATCTGCTCAGCTTTAGTCGATGCCTGGGCAAAGTGACGGGAACCTCTAGTAGCGGACCTGCCTGATGCACTCCTCCAAGAGTAGTCGCGTTAGGCCACTATTGCTTGCTAGTGGTTTTAACGTAGTCCTAGCCGATCAAATATTGAGCCCCTGTTCAATCTTTCAAGCACGCTGGGAATCTCCTCTGAATATGATTGGTCATCAAAGTGGTTGGGCGACTGAATGGAGTAGGTAGAACCAGGGCGATACGTCTTATCCTGTTATGACTCGGTCCGCCGAGAGGAACTGGTGTTTGTTTCCATAGGATCCCAAGTATAGCATCATGGGATTGTCCATCGCCTGCCTACGGTACTTTTGATGTCGCCACTTATGAGATGATGGGGGGAGTCGTCTTTTGCTGCTTCTTGATATCCCGGATCCAGGGATCACGCTATTCTTATTGGGTTACATTGGTCTTGTATGGAGGGTGTGTATCAATTACCTGACACTTTCCTGCATCGCTTCTTGCCCTTTAAACAGGCTCATCAGTATGTTGTGTAAATCACTCGCCCCAGTAGGGGTAGGTTGTGTTTGAAGTTTTGCCATACGGCTGCTCTCAATATTAGCCACCATTCTTAAATTGTCTCAGCTAAGTATTTGAATGAATGGATTTGGATAAGAGTCGCAGGGGCTTGTTACGAATTTACCACAGATGGCGCTAATTCATTAACGACCAAAAGTTGAGGTAACAAATAATAAGTAAAATAATCCAAGGGAAATAATGACTATAGAGAATGGGGATAAGAGACGAAGAAAACACAATGATTTTACGTGGTTCGGCCCTTTAAGAAAACCAACGGACACGATGCTTCGGGTTTATTATTGTACTTATTGACAAAGTTACAATTAGGTTTCCTAATACAACTCGTGGCTTGAGAAGATATCAGTGGAAGTCCCTCTCTTTTGTGGGCTAATGCCCTATTTATAAGTTATTTATGGATATTTACAAGAGGATAGGTGGATTGTCCTTATAAGTCGGGCAGTTACACCTAAAGATACATTTTTATCATAATATCAAGTCAAAGCGCCTTGGATCACGGACTGGCCTTATTGATAAGTGCATCGATATTCAATTTGTAACAGACACGTTATTATAATCCCATGTGATTAATAGGGGGCGTATTGTGTGTAAGCATCCACAGGAACATACGATGTGTCCAATTTTTTTTAAATAGGCCAGCCAAGCAGATTGATACTGAGACGACCTCACTTTAGAGTAGAGCCGAGCATATTTATTAATTCTTTTTCCACTTGGAGCTAATTCACCTTTGGAATTATATGCGTATAACAAGAATAATAACTATGTTTGATACAATGTAAACTAGTGCTTTCAACCTCAATGGCCTAACAATTTTGGCCTTCAAGCTTAATTAATTACATAATGAAATGGAAACTGTAAAAATTGCTCTAGCTCTAGCTCTAAATTGCTTTGATGTTGAGACTCTTTCTTGACTAGACTTGATTGAAACAATTATGATTTCTTACTTTAAGTGATTCTCACTTTGTTTTGGATAAAATGCAGTTATACTAAAAGGCATAAGAGTGAAGATAGTGAAGTTTATAATATTTGTACTCTAAATTGTTACCATAAAAAATATTTTATGTAATATTTTTGAAATATCTTTCAGTTCATAATCTCTCCCTTTCTGACGATGACAATTACATTAATGATTTTTTAAGAAATATTTTTACTCTCCTTGGCATTGATCTCTCCCCATTTGTCATTATCAAAAAGGAAGGGAAGAGTGTAAATTGGTCAAATGTAGCTAAAACTCACGAGTGTTAGCTAATATAAATGATCCATAAGAATAATGAGGATGGTTTAGCCATTATTTAATGAACAAGACTACGAATAAAATACACACTTATGAGATAGACCATTTGAGTTTTATGATATCTTGAAGTTGAGCCATTCAAAGCTCTCATTAAATGGAACAAAATTTATCTTCGGTGAGTGATTTTGTAGTGATGTACACAAGTCATTTTTCGGTAGAGATAAAATAAAATTTCGCATCCCCATTTTGGATATGATATTGTTAAAAGTGGTGCAAGAATTTCAATATGTTTTTCAAGAATTTTAGACCATATATTTGGTAATATAAATAAAATTTGTGTTGTTTCATAAAATGGGTATTTTGTTATTTGATGTATAATGTTTGGGCACAACAATCACCAGCGATGATATATTCAACTTATGCCCTAAAAAATTCAATTAAGTGTTGTTCTTACTTGCCCATGACACAAGTGAATGCCCGAGAAAATGACATGCTCCACTAGTGCTTTTTCGGCTTAATTTCCATCCAGACCAATCGGTATTCGAGTAACTTGTGATATTAAAAGTTGTGTCTTTGAGATATTATATACCCAAATAAATTGTTTCCATGGGATAACGAAAAATATGTTTCACGGTAACTAAGTGGGATTCTTATTGTTTGGATTAAAAATGAGCACATATAAAAACACTATACATGATATAGGAGTGACTTGGTGTTACATATAATGACAACCAATCATATCTCAATATATTTTTTTTCAACAACTTTCCCATGTTCATCAGATTAAAGTTTGATAATTGTGCTCATAGGTGTGCTAAGAAGTTCAGAGTTTAATAATTAAAATATTTTAATAAAATAATGAATATATTATGATTGATTGATGAAAATTATATTTGTGGTTTGTTTTACTGCAGAGAAAGGAAAAAATTAAGTTTGCCCATTAAACTCATTTCAAATTCACTTTGCATGCAAAAGGAAAACTCGTTACACATTTATTTGTTGCTCCAATGACGATATCAACAAAATATATTTTTACTAATAAAATATCTTTGTTTTTTATTTTGATAAGAATGGTGTCGACTCATTTGTAAAAACACTGATTTTCCACATATAAGGTGGTTAGCCTTATACCCCGAAAATAGGGAGCGTCGAATAATTTATATTATTATAAACTTTGATGAAACTAATAAGTAGGGGTGTAAGTGGATATTCGAAAATTCGAATCCGTCTTATATCCAAGTTCAAATTTTGCGAATATTTATCCAAAAAATATATATAGATACGGATATGGATAGGGTGTTAAAATATTTGGAAAAATGGATACAGATATAAATAGTATGTGTATCCGATACGGATAATTCGTATCCGAGGCGGAGTATCCATAGTTGTGAACATTTCGGATATACGTATCCGTATTGTATTTAATAATAAATCATTAATATTAGTTATACATAATTATTATTTATAATATTTATTATATGTAATGTAAAATATAAACATATAATACAAAAATGATAATCATCAATTTTCACTCATTTAAAAAAAATAAAGAAATGATACTTTTTAAAAAATCAAAAGATAATGAATGGCTTGAAAAGGAAAGGAAAAGAAAACAATAGAAAAAAACAAAAAGTGGACAAAACATTTGACCTAAAACCTTTCTCTTTCATTTTATCCCTTTTCCCCTTCTCGCTTATTTTACACACACGCCCTCTTCTCCAAAACCTTCCCTATACTAGTAATTTAGTAAGCTCCTCCCCCCCCCCCCCCCTCCCACACACACATACACACTCGCACCTACAACAACATAGTCACACACACACACAATAACACAACAACACACACAGACGTAAACAACAACAAATACACACATAGACGTATACAACAACAACACACACACACACAGATGCACACAACAGCATAAGCACACAGACACGCACATCAACTATTAGGGAAAAATTGTTTATTCTGATTTCTAAGTTGTTAATAATGAAATGGTAGATCAATTTGTTGATTCTAAGTTGTTAACTCTAAACAGTTAGATCTTAATATTATTTAAACAGATACATATATTATTCGAATCTGGGGAATTCGAGAGGATACGAATATGGATAGTTATTTAAACTATTCGAGCTGATACGGATAGTTTTTGTTGTTGTATCAAAGTTTTTGTTTTGCAGGAATTGTGCGTTGAAAAAAATCCCTAATTACGGTAATATCTTTCATATCTGTCCCACCTTTTTCAATTTTCATCTTTTATATTGAGGACAATGTAGAAATTAGGTTTGGGGGTATTGAGGTCATTTTTCTCCGCTTTGAAAGAAAAAAAAATTCAAAAAGATTTTCAATATAATTGAGTTTTGAAACGATTTCTTAATATAGAAGTAATTCATGGATCTCTCAACTTATGAAATTTTTACACATTAGCCATATAATATGATCGAAAATGGATATTGAGGCAAAAGTTATATGCTTAATGAATAAATGTGGAGATTTTAGCGCGATGAGATTTTTGTGTCATTCACCGTTTTCGAGCGATTTAAATCAATCCGAATTAAAATAACTCAAACTTTTCTTCAATGATAAATTCGTTGATGATCTCAAATTCATTGTTTTGTTCGATTATTGAAAACAAAAAGTCAAAATGTGAATCTTAAAGCACTAGAAGTCTTAGTAAGTCGTCTTGAGACACGAATCAACTTAACGAAACTTGAGAAATGAGATTAGGCCATCGTTTGAAAGCCCAAATATAAGCCTAAACTCCAACCTTTTTATAATATTCCGTTTCAAGTCCATTTGAGCCAAAAAGAAAATAAGCCTTTTGTTGAAAATTCGTTATTCTACCCAACTCCAACTGGGAGTTTACAGCCTATAAAAACAAGCCATACCTATTTTCTGAGAATACTAGGGTAAAATTATGGTAGGAAAAAGGCCAAAAGAAAATGAGGTTGCAAGAATGGGGGCATGAAAAGAAAAAAAAGGGGGGGGGGGGGGGGGGGAGAAAGAAAGAAAGAAAAAAGAAATGTGAGTTTGAAAAGAAAAAATGAAAGAGAAAAGACAAATGGAGGTTAGAAGAAAAAGTTCTTAAAGTCAAAATATCGAAAAATCTCTATATTCTCAGAAATTTTTGAACTCCAAAGCCATTCCTTCTAGCTAAAATCCGAGCCTAGAATATAACTAAAGAAAGCCCTAATCGATCTTAAGTGAAGTTAGTTAAAGTGTGGAGAGAAGATGAATGGGATCTATGGTGTGATTCAGTGTTTTCAAAAAGTAATGAGATCATATTCATCTATTATAAAAAGGTTGTTTTCCATCATGTATATGTGAAATTTGTTCATTTAAATTTATTCTTTTATTCACATAATTGTGAGTGTATTCCGTGAGATTTTAAAATCAAGACGAAATTTCGGATAAGAAATGTAATGATCAAATCTTTTGAAATGGACGGCTATATTTGCTATGCACACACCACGATAAGATGAGATTGAAAAATGAAGTTCTACTATATTTAAGAAGTTTGCATTCAAACTTGGTTATATTACTTTTGTGTCTTTTGTATTGAGTCAAATTTTTGAATTTTGTGGTTTAACGACTTGTTGTACATGCTAAGTTCAATCGTGATTCCTATGAAAGTGAGTTAGATTATAATTTTTAGTTTTGCTCGAGGACTAGCAAAGTTTAGGTTTGAGGGTATTTGATGAGTGCATTATTTTGGATATTTTATACCCAAATTTATACTTTTTTTAGTCCCATTTTAGTGTATTTAATAAGTTCTTGGGACTATTTTATTAAAACGATGAAAAAATGTGAAAATGATTGCATTCATATTGAAAATGGCAATTTTAAGTCAAAAATGGGCACTTCGATAATTTTATAATATTCTTGTGCTAATTTGTGAAAAAAGTTGCCTAGTGAAATTTTTGCAGGAATGATGGAATTTGGTGAAAATTGATGAAAAATTCAAAAAAGGCTCGAAAAAGCGAATATTTACGGTCGTTCGAAAAAAAGCTGGACGAAACTCGGCATGCGTGTTCAGCAAGAAAAAATAAGAGTTTTCGAGGGTGGGAAAATTTCATCCCTTATCAGGATCCAAAGATTAAAGAGATGGAGAGATAGCTACCAACACCATTCGACCAATCAGAAAGAGTCCCACCACAACGCAAATACCTCACCACTTGTCCTATAAAAGCACCCTTGAGCTAATAATTTTGTAGACAATTAGAGAGGAATTTCGGGGAGCAACTTTGAGTGGTTGTAATCAATTTGAGGGCCGAGTGAGATTGTTGTGAGAGAACTATTTGTAAGTTTGGTTTATTAATGAAGATCTCTACTCATTCTTGCAATTTCTCTTTCATTATGGTAGCTTGATTCTTATATTAGGAGTAGGGTGAAGTTTATCATAGTTAGCTAATATTGTCACGTTAATTTTATCATTGTTTATTCCCTACTTGTTTTAATTGTTACTAAAGATTCGGTATTCATTTTAAAACGACACGAGAGTGTGTTTTAGAACCTTCAAGATTATTTTGTCAAATCAAGTTTTGAGATTTAAAAATAGTAATTTTTAATGTATTATGCTTGCGCTTTGGTTGTTTTGATAGTACATGCTTAAATACATTTGCGAATTTTAAAACTTGTATTTTCTAAAGTAATAGGGATTTTTGCCATCTATTAGAGACGATAAAAATATTTTGATCATAACCGTCATATTTTTTGAATTAAACACGGCGAGAGTCGGTTTAATTTGAGTTATAAAAAGGGAATGGCAACATTAAATTAGTGTGCAATATTAGTTACGTGATAAATGGACCCCGAATCCTAATTGTTTACAAATATCTTGTGTTACCCTCATTTATCGTAGTTGCTTTTATTTACTGTAGTTCAAAATCATTCTCTATCTCATTTAGTCTAGTTGGACAGTCACAATTAATTTGAATAAAAAATTAACAAATCTCTGTGGGTTCGACCTGTACTTACACTCGCTATTCTATAATAGGCCGTGCACTTGTGGTATTTTATAAAATTGACAATAAGTTGTTGGCGCCGTTGCCGGAGATTTGTTCGATTTTTTTTTTTTAAATTGTGACTTACGGACTAGTTTTTATTACTTTTTGCATTTTTGTTAGTAAAAATTCATCAAAAAAAAGTAGAAATTTTTGAAAAAAAAAATTCGAGAACCATATTTCTATTTTTCTTGGTAAAAAAAATATCCAAAAATTTATTTTTTTTCCCCAGCAGTAATTCTGTTTTTTTTTTTTAAATAAAAAAAATAAAAAATGCTTCATAACCGTGCTTTGTTTTTTTTGTGTGTGTTAAATACACCACTAGTGTGTGTGTCATGTTAATTTTTTCTTTTCTTTTCTTTAATTTTTTTTATGTGTCGCGCTTTACGTTTGGTGTAGTTTTTTTTCTTTTCTTTTCTTTTCAGAAGCACATTCAAAAACAAGAAAAAAAAAAGTGAAGAAAAATTTAGAAAAGTGTTCAACGGTGCGCGAACGTGAAGAAAAAAAAATTGTGCAATCTTGCCATGCGCAAGAGGAACTCTCGGGGACAACTGAAACATAGGTGGCGTTTTCCTCCGATCGACGTCAACTTAAACTTCGACCCGACGTAAACAAGTGACCTTAAAAAGTCCACGCCGGAGGTACGTTTTTGTGTGCTCCTATACGATTTAATTTTGCACTTAATTTTGCACGTTGCATAAATTTACTTAAGGGCAAAACCCGTGTGAAAAATAAGGTGGGGATTTCATCACCCTTCCTTGGCCCGAAAATCACGAATTAACTCAGCATTTGCATATCCCGAGCCATCATATTTAATTTAAAATCAAGTAGACATTGGCCTTAGGATATCACATAGCTCATAGAAAACCACTTAACGAGGCTAAAATTAAAAGCTACTTCAACACGAACTTATCAAATCGATCCCGTCTCACCTTGTCTAGGATTGATGGTTTTTAATGTGTCTTCGTACCAACCACCTACCTGGAGGAAAAATCAGGATTTGAGGCGATAACCGTATTTGGTCGTCTTTTAAATTCTTCATTTTCAAAGAGTAGGAGTTGTCTAATTAGGGAGATTAAGTTGGAGACCCCTGTGTCGTCGATTAATCTCGGGAAAACTAGATTTTAAAATTGAAATTCCCCTCACATAAATTAGTTAATTCAATTTGTTGTGTTAGCTAGGAATTACGTGGTTTGAGTTAATTTTTTTTTTAATTTTCTTCACATAAAAAAAATCGAGTGATCTGAGTGTATGCGAAGTTGGTTTCGAAAGCATACCGGTCGTTTGTCGAGTATGTAGTCTAGCATTCCCGATACTTACGTAGGTAGATTTTTTATATTCACCGAGATGGGAGACGAGTTAGCACCACGTGCCCTTAATGATTACATTTATCCGACTAGGTCTAGTCAGCCTTCATGCATACTTCCCCCCGATCACAATGCAAACAATTTACAATTCCATTCGAGAACAATCCAATTATTGCCCGTGTTTCGGGGTACTGAAAAAGAGGATCCCTACCTTCACGTGCATGAATTCGAGGAGATATGTGGGACCATTAAGTACCAACAACTCTCCGATGAGATTGTTAAGCTTAAATTGTTCCCATTCTCGTTGAAAGACAAAGTTAAGAGTTGGTTTAACTCGTTAAAACCCAAATCCATCACCACTTGGAACCAAATGAGTGTCACCTTCCTATAACAATTCTTTCCTAAAAAAAAGACGGCGTCGATACGTCACGCCATCAACACATTTAGCCAAAAGGAGGAAGAAGCATTGTGGATGTATTTTGAGCGATTCAAGTACTTTCTACTGCAATGTCCGTACCATGGGATTGAGATGGGACGTCAAGTTCAAATTTTATATGAGGGGTTCGATTGTAACACCCGAAGTATGCTCGAGTCACTATGTAATGGTGATTTTACCGAGAAGAGTGAGGTCGATGCGTGGGTATTTCTAGAAGCCATAGTCAAAAAGCCCCAGCGATGGGCACCCAATAGAGAATCTAGATCCACCACCTCCAATGAGGGTTTCGCTCACCGAGTCGAACAAAGTTATGATTTAAACGCCAAAGTGGACACATTGGCTAGACGCTTAGAAGCTTTAGAGACGAGCAAAGAGGGCAATCGAAGCGCACCTGCGGTACTTTACCCCAATTCAATCCAGCCCCTCCAAAATGAGGCTAATCAATGCGGTTTTGATCATGATCAAATTGGCCCATCCAAAATGACGGAGTTTCGCAAGGGATTATAAGTAAATATAGCATCATAAGTTAGCTAAAAGGAGTTATCATAACCTTCAGTAATGCGTATTAACTAAAATAATCATGTTCTTTATAAATCCAATTTTAACCAAATAAATTGCAGATTCACTCCATAATCCACACTATAAGCACGTGAAACATATATTCATATAAATTTTCCACTAGGTTAACAAATCCAACCTTGAATCAAAGTATTAAATGTAATTCTCCATAAGCAACATAATGATTCAGACCTAATCATGACATTCAACCTAACTAAGATTTATGACCATATCATTAAATAATAAATAAATTACAGTCAATAAAGCTAAAAAAGATAGGTATTTCTTTTTTGGATTCCTTGTTTCTCTCTCCTTGATGAAATCCCTTTCTCTCAATTCTTCTCCCCCGGATCTAATGTTTTGGTTGTCTCCAATGCTATGATAATTAAATAAATTAATAACCTTATTTAATATCCTGTTTCTTAAGTCCCCTATGGTCAAAACATAGATCCCCACAATGAGGCCAAAATAATAACTTCGTGCTCCCAATTAGCCCAAAGGGTTAACCAACCCAACTTAACATGTTTTCAACACTATTTCAGGCCCCTAGATTCCTCTCAAACCCGATCCAATGGTACACATCCTAAAATATAAAAGTTCCCAAAGAAAATTTATCTATAATCATAAACATGCACTTATTCAAATTAAACTCCGATTATATAAAATTACGGGGTATTACATTTTCTCCCTAATAACAGAATTCCATCCTCGGAATTCTTTTCATGCCCAATTTGAAGAATCCTTGTACATATCTCGCATGCCTCTCTCTCTCGCCCATGTAGCTTGCATCGAGCTGATATTCCATATCACCCAAATTGATAAGCTAATGCATTATGTCATCTCTAGGAAACTTCCATTCACTAGCTCCACTATTTGGCTCTACCTATCCACATAGCTCTTTTAATTACTCTCAGCAATCCTTATCCTGCTTCCAATAATGGACACCTTTTTTGAGGTGTCCTTAACATTGATCCAAGTGACTTTTTCTCCCCTACCACACATCGCACAAACGGGAGCACGACAAAGCCACCCATACAATACCTCGAAAGGTGACATGCCAAAATATTATTGATATTTTCATGATAAACAAACTCCCGGTGATAAATAATGCTCTCATCTTGTAAAAACGACGACGGTCCCTTTATGTGTGTCCTTTAGGTGAAAACAATTTTTCTTTTCAAAAACCTTTTTTCAATTTATTAAGCATCAATTTTGTGAAATAAACTAATTAAGCCAACTTTATCTTATTAACCATAACACGCGTCTAGTGTTATTAAGAAAGATAAATTAAATAATGCTCACAAAACACACTGATGTACGAGGAAATCACAACGGAAAAAAATCTTAGGCGGCCAAGGCCAGACAATTACTATAATACGGTTTTACAAAGGAATATTTCAATCTTACAAAATGACTCGATCCACACAAGCCTTGACCCCCTCGTCTTCTCTTCGACCGCTCCTCCACAAGGCAACACAGGAGTCCACCTACGCCAGGTCTACAACACACGAGTCCACGCGTGCCTCGGTATCGGCAGATACAGCCAGCAACCATCAATCAGTAAGTACGGAATCCACCGCACTAAACAGTTTCTTCGAATAATGAAGAATGAAATTGTGGTGTAAACACGAGATCTCTATAACATATGGCGTGTAAACTTGGATCTTGTAAACACAATAGATGTTTTTAACTTCGGAAACCTTTAATAAACAAGTGCAGAAGACGTATGGGTTATGTGAAATTTTGTATGTTCTTCACACTTTTTTCTAAGCAAAAGACGCCTTAAATGATAAACTTGAGGCAGCGCGTCATTAGATAGATATTGGCATGCCGTTAGAACGAACAAGGCATCTCGTTAGAACGAGAAAGCCATGTCGTTTGAACAACAACCACATGTCGTTTGAACGACTGTTAAAGTCATTTGATCCATCGAAACTAAATGAGATATTTCATACGATTCTAAACACAATATATCTCGAAAAACTTATTTTAAAAATATTTTAAGATCATATTTAAGTAAAATAACATCCTTAGAAAATATTTACCAAGTATCCATAAACCAATATGCATCCATACCTAAGAGAATCTTGAAAACCCAAATTGAAGGCGTAAAACGTGCACCAAAACTATAGCATGATCTCTCTTTATAGCTTAGCTGCTACGTCTTCAACACAACGTAGATTAAATGGGAATCGTGACAAGTAAAATCTATCAATGACTCAAAATGGTTTTTGTTCGAAATAATGCCAATACATACAAATTGACACTACTTGGAAATTTGTCCTTACAAATCTCCCCCTTTGGCTATTCCGGGAAAAAACCAAAAAAGTGAAATGCCTAAGCTAGGTCGTCAAGCTGTATGAACAAAACATACATCACACACACAAGTATAGAAATTTTAACGATTCTACAAATAATAGCATCATGACACGACTTTTTAACAAAAGACTTGTATGTGCAAAACCGTTGTATTATCCAACCAAACTTTCTCATATTTGATATTTCTTTTTCTTTTGAGGTTCTAATTTCTCTTTTAAGAGATTTCCTATTGACCTTATTTTTTGCATATGTTTCTTTTCTCGGGCTCTTTTAAACGGTGGCCTTCACGACGAGTTCACATGCCTCTCGTAGTCATTTCCCGTGCACACTCATTATTTTTTCAATATGAAATATAAATCCTCACGAGCAAAGGTTCTTACATGCATAACTCCTCCTAAATCTAATATGCGCGTAGATGACAAATTTAGAGGGGAACGTCTCACCAAACTCAAATATGCATGAGAAGCTAAACATTCATTAAAGCTCGTACATGTGTGCAATGGCATATGCATAGTCGAATCTAAATTTAAGTCAACTTTGAAACAACCCCATTAAAATAAAAGTTGAGATCAATCTTTGTATCCAAAATCATGACCAAGTGTACTAGCCACGTGGAAAGATATAATGATGGGGGTTCAAGCACATCAATATGCCACATCAAGTGTAAACTCACGACACAAAAATAAACTGAAAATCTTTTTGTGATTTTCAAAAATATTTTTGACTAAAAAAAACAAAATCTTTTTGTATTTTTAAAAAATATATTAAAAACAAAATCTTTTTGCCTTTTTCAAATATAAGACTCAAATAAAAGGAAAAAATATAATACAAAGAGATAAACATGTCATATCACTGGCATATATATATATATATATATATCATGAAGCAAACTAGCGTATGACAAGCATGTTAACATAATCATTCGTAAGAAATATCATGAGAAGTTTCATGTGCAAGAAAACGAGAGTCGCGAAGTTTAATTCCTAAAGCCTCTAAGTTCGATTTCCTAACCCAAGTAGGTGTGTAATGACGCATGGGGGTTTGGGAACCGAAACGAATTTATTCCTAAACTTCCTAGTAGCATTTCTAAGGTCATAACCCTTACTACTGCAATGAGTGTAAGTGTAAACACGGCGAGGAATGTTACCTAAATGTGGTCCTCTCCTAACGCTCCTAGTTGGCTCTCTCACACGATTGATGTTGGCTTTGGTAATGGGAGAAATACGATCATCGAAGCCTATACCACACCTCTCATCCTTGATTTGAACGGTGCCTAAAATCCTATCCAACTTAGCCTCCAAATCAAACTTCACCTTACTCGAATCTCTCAATGTCTCACTAATTCTAGACTCGAGCAAATACCTAAACTCCTCAAACTCTAGAATCTCCTTCTTCATATCCTCCATCAAACCACAAAGACTATCTCTCCTACCCTCAACGTACTCTAGTTTCTCCTGAAGAGTATTCTCCCGTGCCTTAAGATCCTCAATCAATGCATCGTTATTTTCTATGGCACGTTCTTTCAACTTAGCATGCAACTTCAAGTTTTACTTCTTCACCTTCACTATTTCTTTATATAATTCACGGAAGGAAACTTGCAACTCACTTTCTTCTCCGTCCTCATCCTCACTCGCTTCACCCTCACTCACTTGGGACTCACAAACTATGGCCTCGGAAATGTCATTCACATGAGTATCTTCATGAGAAGATTTATCATCATCTCTTACATGACAAACCATGAACGCATTGTAGTTACGCTCAATGGGTGTATCCTCTCCCTCTTCCGGTTCACTATCACTAAAGGTGGTGTTATATGCAATCGGTTTCTTGCCCTCCTTCTTAAGTCTAGTGGGGCATTATGCTACCATATGGCCATAACCCTCATAATCAAAACACATATCCGACACATCCCTCTTATCAGTCTCACTTAGATTCTTAGGGGCGTGATCATCCTTGTTGTTCTTGAATTTCTCAAGTCTTTTGGCATCTTTCGATTGCTTTTAGAACTTAAGAAACTTTTGAACTTTTTTTGCCAAGAAGGCTATATCTTCGAAATCGGTGTCGGATTCATCATCCTCCGACACTTTTTACCTCCTTCCGGGCATTCAAAGCGATGCCATTTTCTTTCTTTGACACTTGCTTGGAGGTAAACATATCAAGCTTATAAGTTTGTAGGTCACCTACAATCTCTACTAGTTTTGTTGAGTCAATTAAACCCATGGAGTTCAAAACGGTCACCTTTTGATCAAATCTACTAGGCAACGACCTTAAGATTTTCTTTATGAATCGTTTGTCGGTATTTTCTCTCCCAAGTTAAATGACGAGTTGATAATATGGGACAATCTAGTGTAAAACTCATCAAACATCTCATTCTCTAACATCTTAATCGTCTAAAATTGGGTAGTGAGATTTTTAAGTTTAGACGCCCTAACCATGCTAGTTCCCTCGTGAGTAAGTGCAAGGACATCCCATTACTCTTTTAATGTTTCACACATCATAATACGATTATACTGTTCTGATGTGACAGATGAAGAAATAACATTCTAACCTTTGGAATTGTATTGTGCAAGTCTATATTCGGCTTCGATCTATGACTCAACAGATTTTAAACGTGTGGCCTCACCCTCTCTCGTGACTAGTTGCGTCCAGCCTTTTTCTACCACTAACCAAACACGCTCGTCTATGGCCTTAAGTGCACTCTTTATACTCATCTTCCAATAAGCATGATTAGACCCGTCAAAAATCAGTGTTCTAAAACCCTCATAAATACCAAAATTCATACCTAAAGGCAAGTGGGATCACTCACACAGTAAATTAGTGTTACTACCTTTGATACCAATTTGTAAAAATGACGACGGTTCCTCTATGTGTGTCCTTTAGGTGAAAATAATTTTTCTTTTCAAAAATCTTTTTCCAATTTTATTAAGCACCAATTTTGTGAACTAAACTAATTAAGTCAATTTTATCTTTTTAACCCTAAATATGCATCTAGTGTGATTAAGCAAGATAAAGTAAAGAATCCTCACAAAACATGCTGATGTACAAGGAAATCACAACGGAACAAATCTGGGACGGCCTAGGCCAGACAATCACTATGATACGGTCTTAGAAAGGAAGATTTCAGTCTACACAACTACTCAATCTCCACAAGCCTTGATGCCTCTTCTTATCTTCGTTCGCCCCTCCACAAAGCAACACAGGAGTCCACCTGCGCCAGGTCCACAATACACGAGTCCATGTGTGCCTCAGTATCTACCAATACAGCCAGCAAGTACGGAGTCCACCGCACTAAAAAGGTTCTTCGAATTGTAAACACGAGATCTCTATAACATATAATATGTAAAGTCGGATCTTGTAAACATAAAGGATGTTTTTAACTTTGGAAACCTTTGATAAATAAGTGCAGAAAACGTATGGTTTCTGTGAAATTTTGTATATTTTGCACTTTGCTTTTATGAGCAAAATATGCCTTAAATAATAAACTTGAGGCAACACGTCGTTAGAATGATATTGGCATGTCGTTATAACGAATAAGGCATCTCGTTAGAACGAGAAGGCCATGTCATTTGAACGACCTCCACATGTCGTTTAAACGTCTGTTAAAGTCGTTTGATCCATCGAAACTAAAGGAGACATTTCATACGACTCTAAAAACAATACATCTCAGAAAAACTTATAATAAAATCATATTTAAGTAAAATCACATCCTTAGAAAATATTTACCGAATATCCATAAATCAATATGCATCCATACCTGAGAGAATCTCGAAAAACCAAATTGAAGACGTGAAACGTGTACCAAAACTATAACATGATCATCTTTGAAGCTTGTTCGCTACGTCTTCAACACAACTTCATAGACTAAATGGGACTCGTGACAAGTAAAGTCTATCAATGACTCAAAGTTGTTTTTGTTCGAAATAATGTCAATACATACAAATTAACATTAGTTGGAAATTTATCCTTACACATCTTATCTTGGAGCCTAACACGCAAGCTCGTAGCATGTTTTCCTAAAATTTGATTCACATCCAGTCTATGCATCACTTTGCGACTGATATAAAGAGCTCAAACATGAATCAATACCCATAGCCTACCGAAACTCTTCCAAAAGTTTGATATAAATGTCTCTTCCTTGTTGAATACAATGTCGAGTGGTACATAACGTATTCTCACTATCTTGGTCATGGGGTCGCTCTCTCATTTCCACACTGGAGCCTCAAGAGGTTGTAAAGCACTTGGTGATTTCTGGTGATCTGCATTCACCCTATGGTAAGTGGGCACTTTGGAACATAAACAACACTATATACCTCTCCATGCCTTCCTCCGAAATATATTACTAATCTAGGATTGTGTGCCTCCCTCAAAACGGCTCACGAAAAACACTATTAATTTCCATGTCACCTTTATCCAACCATATCTATCAAGGTATTAACAACAGTTATCCTAGGCCAATATGTCACAACACCACATCATCACCTAACTTCCGACCAGAACTAGACTCCATATGTGGAACGAGAAAATCCAAATAAGAAACATCCCAATATAATTTTGTCTAATCCAGTTGGGCATCAAAGTCTAATAGGTACTGGACTTACAACCTTAAGGATACAAGTCCTTCACGCAAGGATATTACCTTACCATAACTACCATTTCTATAGACCACCACTAAAGTTGGTGCGCATTTAGAATTCCCCTTTTAACTCTATCCCTAAACATACCAACTAACTTAGGAAAGTCACCCAAGACCAATGCAATCACTCATGTCGATATTATCCCTCTTACCTTTCGAAAAATCATCCATGTTGTGGAAAATAAACCATGCCAAACCTGTCCGTCCTACCTTTGTCAAATAAATGATTATGTGGCAATCAACCATGTTAAACTTAACCTACCTACCTTAGGCAAATAAACCATGCCATCCTAAGCATACTTCTCGAGTAACTCCCATCACTTTTTATGGAGGGCGGTAACGGAGTCCACTTCTTTACGGCCTTGTTGTGGTGATTAAATGAGAAGTGAAATGTTATGTCAGTTCTCTGAATGAGGTGAACGAACTATGGATTATCTTATCAAACCATTTAAGGTAGATCTAACCTAACATTGATGGAAAATGCGATAAATAAGGGCATCATGCATGGTGACACCAAAAGGACATCGTCTACTTATAATGACGAATATAACGAGAATGGTCAATATTATCACCATATGTGGTGGTCCTGACAATAGAGAATTTTCATAGCGGATCATACATCTCGATCTTTTGGATGAATGGTAATGTTGAGCCATGACCAAGATCTTTCCTGGAAAGATCCTTTGGCATGTGAAAGCAATTTGGATGAAATCAGCCATCTAACTCCTTTTTTATGACATCACACATCCTTTTAACTTGAAAATCTTCTCGAAGGAGGAGGCAACCCTTGGGACATCAAGGCGACTATCATGGAATCGTTCAACTGGTTGATCTCCTATATTGTCAAATCAGTGAACATAAGTTTGAATATCCTAACACCGGATGAGACAATATCCATATAGGGTCGTAGATCTATACACTACACCAAAAATCAGAAATGGTCATAGATAATGGGTCACGGTCACCACCCGTGATCACGGGGTCACGATCCAAACCCATGATCCAAAATAATTAGTCATAACCAAATAAGTGACTAGTCTTACGAGTGACATAATTAAGGGGCTGGTCACGGTTAGGAATCAAAACCAACTGGGTCACGGTCAACACCCATGATCCGACTGTGACCCAATATGGCGCCAAATGTCCCATGTTTATAGTCACACTGTTGGTCACGATCACGACTACAATCTATAACCTACGAAGAACAGATACCATGACCAATTTTATTTTAGCATTAATATTCCCTCCATGTTAGTCACGAAGGTGGTCACGATCATCAATCGTGACATGCCTGTGGCAATTTTCAATGAACGTAGGTTAGGATTTAGAGCCGTGACCATGAATTCCATTTTAAAATGGCCAATTTATCATGATCACAATCTGGAACCGTAACCAACTCTCGAATTTCAATTGGTCACCTTTTAAGTCATGGTCGATAACCGTGACCGATTATGCCGTGACCCATTTTAAGGTATAAATCAAATTGAAACCCTTTATTTTATTTTACCCTTGGTAAACACAACTCTCTCTCTCTCTCTCTCTCTCTCTTTCTCTCTCTCTCTCTCGATGACTTTTCTTCCTTTTTCTGACCACTTCTCTCTTACTCCGACGACTTCTCTCTCTCCACACAAAGGTACAATCGAAACCTAAATTTCATTTTCATTTTCGTGTGTGTGTTCTGCGTTTATGTGTATGTTAGTTTGTGTGTTCTCTGTGTGTGTTTTATGTACATAAAATTTTTGTGTTAGAATTTAATGTATATGAAATTCTATATGACTATTTAACCATAGGAAATTAGGGATAATTTGATCATTTTTCAAAAGTTTAGGAGGTTGTAATGTAGAAATAGAAGTAGGAGTGGTGAAGTGAAAATAAGAATAAAGTTCGAGAGAGTTGACTATAATTAACACTTGAAAAAATAAGTAAATTCATAATTTACTTGGTCAAACAAATATATGGAAGAATTAGTTCTTAAAACGCAACATTTACGTACAATATTTTGAAAAATCAAGTACATTCATGAATTTTACATGTTAAACAAATATATGGAATTGCTAAATTATTGATAAATTAATAATTTATTAATTTATCAATTAACTAATATTTGCTTAATGAAAGCTATTAATTTATAGAGGTTATATTGGATACGAAAATACACTTCAAAAAAAAAATAGAAAGTTCATTAACTATGATGGCCCAAAACCTTCTTCAACCATCCCAATTTTGATTACGTTTGCAAGCACTCCATCCTGATTTTGACCCTCCTTAAATTATCACCCCGTTCCTCCCTCATATTAGGGAACAGGAGAACTAACTAATCTTATCTCGTCATCCTTTCTAATTAAGATTTGATTTCTTAACCCATTAAAACTCAGCTTTTTATTTGTCGTTTTAAATTTCATTTTGAATTGAGTTCTGATTTAGAATAAATTGAGTTGCTTAATATCCTATTGTGAAATTGTTTGTGGCATTGATAATATATTTATATTAATAAAAAATTACATCATCATCATTTTAGAACTTCTACACATTATCCTCACTAGAAGTACTTGGAGAATGTGTTGTAGTCTACAATTTGTAGATCAATTTGATACATTCTTTTGAAAATGAATTTTTTCGGTAAAAACATGTTGGGTAATGATCGTTTAAACATTAGCCCTTATGTTCATGACTAAAATGTTTAAGTAAAAATTTCTCAACTGACATTGTCTACAAAGTTTTGGGCACTCCCCTCCTGCAATTTGACACTATAGATGCAGGAGAGGTTCTACTTTAAGCACTAACAAAATCAAATTATAGGTTTCTCATCTAGGATGGCATATTAATTTATTTCAGCTATTAAAAAGCACATGTACAGTTAATATTTAAAACTACTTAAATTTTAGTAGAATATTCTACTTCAAAAGTAAAGATTGACTGTCATTTGAAAACTAGTATTGCATATACGATTTTTTTTTTTTTTTGTAAATATTAGAATGCAGACCTAAACTAGTCTAAAAACATAACACTAAACACAGAGTAAGGTAAAATTTGATCCCTTGCCCTAATTTTGCCCACAATCAATCATCCAACTAATATATGCGGGACCAACAATAGCAAGTATGGTAAATGCAATATCGTGGAAGTTCAGTTCCACAAAAAAGGAAAATAGAGAGGAAACATGCCCCTGCAACAGGTATGGAATAAATAAATAAAATTCACCAAAAGAGAAAGAAGACAAAAGAGAAAAAATGGCTTTTCAATCAGATTCTGTCCCAGAAGGTGAGTGATGGGAGGATCTTATCAGAGGTAACGTCATCAAAGATTTAAGCAGATAAGAAGTCAATGAAGGTTCATTTAGTTTGAAAAAAAGGTGGGAACCCACAATATCAACTCATGGATATGACATGGTCTCATGTCATATGCCAGGTTGACCCATCAAAACTAATTATCACATAAAATCCAATGAACACAAATGTCTTTTCACTTATGAGTATAAATCCCCCTACCACTCCTTTTTAGTTTTAGACCTCACTTGTAAACCAGCAAATTTATGTCACCACCTCAATTAAGTCAAATTTGAAGCTAAAAGAGGACATAGGCTATGATGACTCTTATTAACTGAGAAGACTCGAATAGAAAGGGTCAGAAAATAGAAGGTGAATACTTGTATATCTTACAGAAAAGATGGCCATTTTGCCACCAGATTATAGCATGATTCTCTTTTGGCTCACTCCATTATATTCAATCTTTGAGACATACTCACCTTGCTTCATACAATATCTCCTCCTGCGTATCTGCCTCATCAGAACAATATCCAAGACATCATATGCCCCCCCTACCTCTCTCTATTTATAAAAGTAAAAATAATTATTACTTATTTGAAAATATATACAGACCTCAATGATCCTTTGATTTAGTGACAAGAAGTTTGATCGTCTGAGTGTGAACAATACTATTATACAGATGATTTACATAGCAAAACTATGAATAAATGAAACATTAGTGGGTGCGCAGTCCAGCTAATAATAATAATAATTAAATATAATGGTTGGAGGGGAAAAAATATGGTTAGGCCCTTTGGAACAATACAATTAAATTATAATTAGCATATTATCGCATTGACCAGATGACTTAATACCGAAATCCTGAACCAAACTGTCTCCAAAAAGGAACTTCCTGAACCAAATAATTGAATTGTTGATTTTTTAAAAATAATTTAACCCCGCTTCCAGCAACAAAAGTACATTTATAGAATCACAAAAGTGGATAATTCACATATAAATCGTACTTCTCTTTTACATTTTGTAGCAAGGCAATCAATTTCTTTGCAAGAACTCGTAGGTTTAGTTAGCTCCAACTACAATATCTATGCCAGCACTTACAGTTATCTATTCTTTCATTATACAAATATGGGCAAGTGAGTGGGAAAAGAAGCCACAAGAAACCCAACATCCCAACTATAAATGCCACACTTACCACCCCTGAAAGAACAATTTAAAGAGCATGAGATTATCTCCAAGGATATAAACGCAGGAAAATAAAATGTTGAAGGATGAAAATGAAAAATCACAAGCAACAGATAGGGGGGGAAAAGAGCAAATTCACCGAGTAGCGGACACGAATGCCATGGGCAGAAATGCATATATGAAATTTGTTTCACTTTATTTTACAATGCCTCCCCTCACATTTTTAAAAATTCATTTGTAGTCACTCTTATGTTTTTGTTTTTAGTTGTTGGTTCTATTGTAACAACTATGGACAAGTGTCATTCTCTGTGGGAAAAAAGAGGGACGCTGAAAATGGAACTAAATCCGATAAAACTATTACACTAATAACAGTGGGAGAAATTTAACCCAAAGTTTAGCATCATGACCTTTTACAATTCCAAAAAACAAAAAAAAAAAGTAAGAAAAATGTCAGAAGTATCTGTGAATCACTGACCACACTGAGAAGGCAAGATTTTCTTTCTTTATTTGTATCAAAAACAAAAAAATCATTAAATGAAGAAGGAAGGGGGGGGGGGGAAGATAAGGGGCAACTAAGAGCCCATTTGATTCTGTATTCAGAAAACTCAATTAAAACGTTGTTTTTAAATACAATTTTAAAATTCATTTTTTTGTGTTTATAATTATTGATGTGCGTTTGGTAAACTTATTTTTAAATACAGTTTTTTGAAAATTTGACAAAATTGGCAAACATGTATATTTATATATATAAACATAACACATATATATATAATGATATTGCATGTATAATTCACTATAAAATTATATACATACATGAATTGATAATATTTTTTAATACATATGTAATATATGTATATTTTATATTATTCCATACATCAATAATACATATATAAAACTATATATAAGTATCATGTATCTATTGATAATATTATTATTCCATATACATATATATTTTTTATTTATAAGAATTACACACATAGTAATGTATTATGTATATATAATATATATTAACTTATTAAGGTATAAATGCATTAAAATATTAAGAATGATAATTTATGAGTTGAAATTAAAAAACATAAGTTATAAAACACCCTCAACCTGTTTTCGAAAAAACTTGATTATAACACAGAAATATTATAATTATTATAATTCAGTGTTTGAAAACAGGTTGCTAAACGCATATTTTTATCAAAATTGTATTTAAACACAGAAAACAGATTTATAGTTGCAAACCAAACAAGGCCTAAAAAATAATAATAATAAATGTTGTGTTCCTTATAGGATTTTTTTCATTGATCAACATTCCTTTTGTTCCCAACCTACACAAACAACAAACAGTTCACAAAAATACAAATAACATCGAAAAATATCGAAGGCACTTTTGAACAACAAGGGCAACTTCGACAAATGTATACACTCAACTCCCCACTATAATACCCCGATATTTTAAAGGATTAAATAATTAATAATTAATTAGTTAATTAGGAGCAACCCGGTTAAATTTTAGAATTAAAACGGAGAAATTATAATTCACATTGAGAAAATAAGTTAAATAATAGCAATTTGTAATTTTATAGTTCAATTTAGAAACGGGGAAATTAGAATCCACATTGAGAAAATAATTTAAATGGTAGTAATTTGTAATTTTTATAGTTTAATTGAGAAACGGAGAAATTAAAATTCACATTGAGAAAATAAGTTAAAAAGTAGTAATTTGTAATTTTATAGTTCAATTGAGAAACTGATAAAAAAGCTATGGACTAAAGTTGAGTCTATACAAGTTTGTGGTTGAATTTGTAATTTTGAGAAGCTAATAGTGATTCTCTAGACCATTGGGTAAATTGTAAAAAGGCCTAGGGGCGTTATTGTACTTGTGCGTTGCTTCGGAACAAAGTAGGGTTGCAACTTATTGGGTTAGCCAGAATTTAACAACCGCACTAAAATTTAAATCCGCGCCAAGGGAGGTCGTGCCCGCTGTTGTTTAAGCCGCAACCGTGGCGGCAAGCACCGCGACCGTGGCCTTCCCTAAAGCCTAATTGCGGGCTTTACGGGTTGGGCCAACATTTAACACTTCCCTTATGTTCTTTATAACCTCATTTTCCCCTCTCTCTCTTTATTTTTTAGTAGCCTCTTTCACAAGAAAATCCTAAAACAACCAAATTTCTCTCTCAAACAAACCCATTTCCCCAAATCAAACTCAAGAAGATTTTTAAAGATCCAATCAAGTTTTGAAAGGGATTTTAATTGTTTAATCAAATCAATCATCGAGGCTTTTTTATGTGAATCAAGAATCCCGAGGGCATTTTCGTCATTTTTAGTATTTTTAGTATTTTTATTTAATTTTTGTTATTTCCTTTTATTTTATTATATCGCCATATTTTCTTTTTGTTTAGTATTTAGAGGTGGGATGTGAATCAAGAAGCCCAAGGGCATTTCGTCATTTTTAGGATTTTTAGTATTTTTATTTTATTTTTGTTATTTTCTTTTATTTTGTTATGTTATTGTATTTTCTTTTTGTTTAGTATTTAGAGGTGGGAGTAGCAAACGCTCTTAGGGGTATACTTGTAATTAGATCTTTTGCTTAGAGCCTAAGCTACCTTCCCACTATAAATCTCATTTTGTAGTCTCATTTGAGGCATTCTATAAGTTTGAGATTTATTAGAGAAAGTTGCGACGTGAGATATCTTCATCTTATTTCCCATTCGGTGTCATTAAGTCGAAAAAAAGAAATAAAAGGAAATAACAAAAATAAAATATAAATACTAAAAATCCAAAAAATGACTTGATTCACATCACTTTTGAATCAAGTTTTTAAGGAGACTTTCAAGTGGATTTCAAGGCACGTTTTCAAGTGGATTCAAATCGAGTTTTCAAGGATTTTCTCATTCAAATCAAATCAAATCAAACTAATTTATTCATGAATTGAGGCTAGTTACATTCTACTCTTCTTCTTTTATGTGTGTATATGCTAAATTTCACCTAAACCTAACTGAATGGTAAAATTCAATTAGAAATTCTTAGGAAATTGTGACTCTCTAATATATTGTTACAACTTTAGTGAACTTCATATACTCATATGAATGATATTAAGTTTTGAGCCCAAATAAAGTTAGGAATTGAATATTGGCCCTTAATTTATGAATTAACATTTGGGATCTTAAGCATTTAGTCCCACTTTTAAAAATTCGCGTGTAACCACTCCCGTGTTTTTGTTTTTTAGTTGTCGATCCTACTGTAACAACTATCGGACAAGTGTCAATCTCTGCGGAAATGAAGAAGGGTGGTTACAGAGCGGTTATGAGCGGTTTTGGGTAGTTATGTGACTTCTTACAATTTTAAAAATACACGGGATAAGAGCCTAACAAATCTTTTGAGATGGGACTAAAACCAAAATAACTATTAACATTTTAGGGTTTATAACCTCAAATTAAGAATTTATTAATTGGAACTAGATGGGGAGTAATATGAATTTGTTTTACACTTAAATAAATTCCGAAATTTGCATATGTTTATTAGTGTTGTGCATTATGTTCAAATGATGGCACTTTTGGTAATGAACACCCAAATAATGAAATTTTAGTATGTGGACTTTATTTATGAAGTAGGAAAGTTGGAACTCATCTTTTATTGATTTTATTTTGCATTGGAACTCTTGATTTATAAATGAGACCCTTATGTTAAATGATGACCTTGGAATGGTAATCACATGTTCCTCTTTAAGAGAGAATTTATTATGAGCCTTTACATATAATATTATTGTTGTGGATAACGAATCAATCATGTAGACGAGATAGGAGGAGTACGGGATAAACTTGTGTTGGGTGTTGGATTTATGGTTGTGTTGGTTGGTTGTGGATTTTGGGTACTTAAGACATTTATTCTCGTACTTAAACTTGACGTAAACTACACGTCGATGGCTAAAAGAAATACACCAAAACGAGAGAGAATAAAAAAAAATTATATTCAAAATGGAGAGTGTCCTCAAATGAAAGCTACATGGGTATTTACAGGGTAGGAGTAGCTTAATCTCCACGCTAAGGCCCTAATTATAAAAATGTCATTGCTACTCCTTACCTTTAAATAATAAAGCAAAATAAAAGAAAATACATATGAAAATAAAAATGACAAATAATCCCTAAAGAGGGCCTATTTCCGTTACTCTCCACGGTTTCGAAAAGCTCGTCCTCGAGCGTAGGAGATGAACAATAAGAAAACAAGGCACCCATCAAAGAGCTCCTCACTAGGAAGAAGAGCCATCCTCTGAAACGCCCCTTGTACCGGCTTGCAAGAAGTCCATAGAGAATAAGAACACAACCCAAACATCGACAACCAACAAAATCTCGTTCCCAGAATTCCGTGATGAGCGTCCTTAGCACTAAGCCGCGAAAAACATCCACTAAGCGCATATCAAATGTCACCAAAAATGGATCCACAAACTCACCACCAATCACATCACCTCCAATTACATCACCTTCAATCACCATCTCAACCCCAAAGGAGATAACCGTCGATCTAACCTCATCAAAATCATCATCTCCATTCCCAAAGATTAGGAAGAAATCTCTCGATTCAAATGTTTCCGGGCTCACGAAAATGCGTGCGAGTTACCCAAACATCCTCAACAAAAATGTCAAAAAACACTCCAATACACAATCCAATGTCGTCATTTCTATCTTTCTTGCCACCCACCGGCTTGGGAGGGAAGTTTTTATCATTGATTTGATCCGATTGGATGATTGAGGGAGGAAGAATGATTGGGTGGAGCAACCAATCTTGGACTAGCACTCGGTAATCTTGAATTGAGCCTCGGGAGGTAATCGAGGGGGAAACGTAACTTTTTTTGTGTGGGGGCTGAAAATGGTTTGAGTGGGAGCCCACGGGTTGAGGGTTTGGAGCGGAAGTTGAGTGGGGTAGGTTTAGGGTTTCATTTGGGGCCAAAATGTGCCGGGAAATCACGTCGGGGTTGTCTGGGTGTGAAAAAACAGGTTGGAGTTGTCCGTTTTGGGCAGTCGCAACAGCTACGACAAGGGCGTGGGGCGGGGGAAGGGTTTTCGTCGGTGTGGGTAGTGAAGGGTAGCCGAAATAGGGTAGGGACGCGGAGGGAGTCAAATGGGATGGAGGGGGTCCTGTCGGAGGCGGAACTGTCACCCTGCCAATGTTCGACAGGTGGCTGCCTCGGCAGGGGTGTCCAACCCATTCTAGGGCAAAACTCGGTGGCAATAGGGTTCGAAGCAGAGGGTTTGGCACGGTAGAAGTTGTGGGTTGAGATTTCTAGGGTTAGGCTAGGGTTTTGGAAATGGGGTTGAAAGAGGGCATAGATTTGTTGTTGTGATTGTACCCCCTATCACGTTCGTTTTTGAATCCCCTCGTATAGTCATTCGGATCTCCTTGGAGCCATTGATTGTAGCGTACGATTTTGATAATAGAAATACACCGATACACCAAACACCAATGTAAAGCGATACCCACTCTGATGCCAATTTGATGTAAACTACACATCATTGGCTAAAAGAAATACACCAAAACCTAACTTTAGAGAGAGAATCAAAAGATTTCTTATATTCAAAATGGAAAGTGTCCTCAAATGAAGACTACATGGGTATTTAAAGGGTAAGAATAGTTTAGGCTCCAAGTTAAGGCCCTAATTACAAAAATGTCGTTACTACTTCTTACCTCTGAATAATAAAGCAAAAGAAAAGAAAATACAATAACAAAAGAAAAGAAAATAAAAATGACAAATAATCCCTAAAGAGGGTCTATTTCCATAAAAACCTTTCATAATAAACCTTTAATTTAATTGTCTTAACAACTACCATATCTAAACAGATGCGTATCGGAAGGGTTCCTTGTTTGGATTTCACTTCGGTGAGACGTCCCACGCATGAAGTTTAGAGACGAGTAGAAATGATGACTCTAAAACCTTAAAAACAATATACATTTACGTTAATGCATCGATCGGCAATGCTAGGTAGTAGTGTATCGGGGAGTTTCTTGTTTGGATTTCGCTTTGCGAGACATCCCACGCATGAAACTTAGCGCAACATTGATAGTGGGGAGATGTTTGGTCACTAACACATAGTTTTGGTACTTTGGCTATTATGCATTTCGGTAGTTATAACTGTAAGTTGAAAGCTGTATTACAACTTAAGGCTAGTGGAGCCGAGTAACCTTTGTGCAGTTATGCATGGGTATTGGGTGTATGGGCGCCCTGGACAATTAATTAAATTTTAACATAATTCGCGATTATAAGAGGTAGAAATATGTGTAGCGATCTCACAAACACGTGAGTAAGGAAGTATTCGAGGATTGCAGTACTAGACTCATCTTAATTTCGAAGGCGAAATTCCTTCGTAAGGGAAAAGTATGTAACACCCCGTATTTTTTAGAATAAATAATTTACCTAATTTGGAGAATTAGAATTTAAACTAAATTGATGATTTGGAGAAACTATTTAATTTGGAGAATTTATTTAAATTGGAAGATTCAATTTATTTGAAGAATTAAGATTTAAATTAATTCAGGTTATTTCTTTTAAGCATACATGTGTCGTAAATTGAGGTAGAAATTTGAGATTTTAGTTAAGTAACTCGGATGATGATTCTGAGTATATGGTTGAGTCCGGAAGGGTTGAGATAGTCAAAATAAAATACTCGGGTGTAGTAATTGGGTCTTGGGGCGTTTTTTGACATAATCGAGCACACACGAGAGTGTTTGGGCCATTTTAATTAAGTCCATTAGTCTAAAAACGGGATTAGCCCAATAAAAGCTAATTAAGGGAGTTGAGGGCAGCCATAACTCAAAGGGAGAAAACCTAAATCTGGAGAGGAAGTTTGGGAGAGCAAATTGGGAATCTTTTGGGAGCCAAACTAAAGGAAGAGGAGTGTGTTCTTCGTCAAACATTCGTCTACAACAAAGGAAATCAGACCTACGAAATTATCCAAGCAAGTAGTTAAACTTGCTTTCATTTAAATTGCGATATTGTGATTCATATCATGGTGGGGGTAAACCATATTCATTTTTGGACGAGTTATTATAGCAAAATTCGTTTTTGGAGGGTATCATATGTTAAATCTGGGTTTTGGGGATTTAAGCATTAAGGGTGAAATTGATGTCTAATTGATGTGAGAATAATATCATGAGGCTAGAATATGATTTAGAATCGAAAACCTGTAGAAATTGTTGTTGAATTCGGATTATTGAATTGAATTGAGAATTGTGATTTAAGGGATATTGAGAAAAATCTCAATTTATGAATCCCAGAATTTTAATGAAAATCACTGAGGATTAATGTCATATATTAGTGTTTGAACATGTTTATAGATGAAATAAATATGGGAGATAAAGTAATCGAGGTCTAGATTGAAGTTGGAAAGCTTCGGAGTTTAAAAATGGTGGAAAAAACACTCGGGGAAGATGACTGATATCTGGTCGATCGATCGATCGACCCAATTTGTCGATCGATCGACCCCTTCAGTTATTGTAAAACATGAGATTGTAGATCTTTTCGTCACGGTCGCGTGGGCGCCGACCTCGTATTTTTGTGATTTTTTTTGGATTTGATATGATTTTTCTACGATAGGGTGCGCGAGACCGACATCTTTAGGAAGTAATAAATTCGGGATATTTGGAGATGTCCGTAGATGAGTGAAGGACTTTGAAAAAATATAAAGGAACATTATTTTATCCTTGGATTAGATAGGGATGAATTCGGGGTATGGATTTAGGAGTATTTATAATGAACGACACTCGATAATATATGTAAAAAATATACAAACGTATTCGAATGGGAATTTTTGATGAATTTAGCATACGAGTTGGTATCTTAAGGTGGAATTTAATTGATAGAAATTAAATGGAACCTAATACTTAGAGTCTTATGGGATGAGTATTAAGGACTATTAAATTTAATAAGGGTGTTAAACTTATTAACCGAATTTGGTGAAATGAGTTCTAAAAGGTTAAAATACGGACCAATAAAGGGAGTCCGGACATTTTGGTTGAGTGATACCACTTGGATAAAAATTAATTGAGGTGATAGTAATTAAATTAAGGGTCGAGGTTTTGACTCTAATATTTATTAGGCTAGTGCTACGGGAGTTAGGCACATATAGAGATATATAATAAATTATCGAATAGTGAATTTAACGAGAGGTGTTAACCTTAATAGTGGATTTTTGTATAACAAATTCTAAAGGGTGAAGATACGGACCATATGAGTGAGTCGAAGTATTGTAGTTGGGTGACACTACCTTAATAAATTAATTAATGTGAAATTGATTAGATTAATCGGTGTAATTTGAAATGTAACGAATTCGGAGGATGAGTTAACCTATGACTTAGATCAGTAGGATATGAGTGAATTACCTACTGCAATATTTTAAAGGATAATTGCCACACTTCGACTAATGAGGGATACTCGGGAATATACGATGAGACGTATAATTGAAATTAAATAATACGTAGGATAATTGGGAGATATATATGCTATGTATGGAATATATGATATAGGTTGTGTGTATACCTATACTGATTTGTATGATTTATGATGTGTATGACATACCTACCATACTTGCTATCACGGGAGGTTGAAGGAAGAGGACAATCTTGTCTTGTGTGCCTTCGAGTGGGATTTAGATTTGGTACCTCAAGAACATAGGACTGTGAAGACTTATTTGTGAGTTGATAAGTCAGACTATGGGAGCGTAGGTATGTGCGTGACCCATGGGTATGTGGACTATGTTCGCCTCCAATATGTGTTATTTGTATTAATACGGTTCCAGAGTGATTCGGAATCTGTAGTCCTTTATACAGTGCGTGATGTACTGGGACTTGATAGCAAAGTATGGATGCACCGCATGTCCCAGCCTAGGGGTGCTATATTGTATATATATAATTAGTGTGATAAATATATATACTTGTGACTTATTCTACTACGTGTGCTTCGTAAATGATGTACCAGGACATTATAGCCTAGTATACTCACAACGCAACTCAGCTTAGGGATGCAGTGTTAGTATATACATATATATATATATATATATATATATATATATATATAACAGAGTGATATATGTATACGTGTGATTTTATTCTACTGAGTGGGTTTAGTAGAAGAGGAAGATAGTGACATTAAAAATAACTATATTATGGGGAGAAATAAGCATATGCTGAGAAATTTATAATGGATAAAATGCATGAAAATTCGGTAACATATTGTATGGGTAATACGGGTGGGTACAATGAGTTAGTATGTGGAAGGAGACTTGCTATGGCTAGTTAGGTGGGGTAGCTTAACTAGGAAAGGTAGAAGGTAAGCGTTAAGTGTGTACATTAGATAAGGGGTGAACTATGTCTCAAGAGAGTGCGACACTAGCTTAAATATGAAAAGTGTGCATGCATATTTAATTATTGCAATTTAACTGCTTGCTAAATATTTTCAAAATGTTTTACTTGGGCTCTGACCCGTGTCAAAATCTTTTCCAAAACATTTTAGGTGTCCAGCCACAGAAACACCCAGTTTGAGAATTCTATCCACAAATGCGCAGCTCATGTGGAAGTTATAGGACTTCGTTATAGACGCTTCGTTCATTTACTCCTAGTGTAGGAACTTTTCAGTACTCATTTGGGGATGTCGCCCTCAGATTTTGTATTTAATTTACTTATCGGACTTTGTGTATCCAGGTTATTGTTTCAGTTACTGTTGTATTTATTGTTGAACTGAGAGTTGATCCGGTTACCTTAATTTATGTTATTCATCCGTGTGGGATTCAATTATTAGTTGTGTTCATGGTTTTATTATTACTTATTTTTCCGCATGTTGTTAATTAATGAAAGATAAAATTTGGCACCAGTCTAATTAAATTACTAGGTGGTTAGTAACTTTAAAAAGTTTTCGACAGTGATGCTAATAATGAGCCATATGAGACCAATGTTTTATTTTGATCATGCGCTGGCCACCCGGTATTTTAGTGTAATACCCCGTATTTTTATAGCTTTTAAATTATGGGATTTATTAAATTTAATTGAGATAAATTAATTTAATTTTAATCCGGAATGTTGCTTTAAATATTTACTAGCGTGACGAGAGTTAGTAATTATTGGAAATTTGTTATCTGTTGAATATTACTGGATGAGTATAGTAATATATGAGATTTATTGTTATAATATTGTCACGTGTGAATAAAATGACAATTATGGAAATTTAAGTCGGGACGCGCCTGTGTCGTGTCGGGACTAAATGTTGATTAATAAGTGAATATTTTATAAGTTGTTCGTATGGTCGTTTTGAGTGCGCCAACGTGTCCGGAAGGGTCGAGATAGTCAGAAAAGTGTACCCGGGGGTTTAGTTTGGGTCTCGGGGCGTTTTTAGGCCCAATTAGTACCCCGGGAGGGCGTTTTGGACATTTCGCAATTATGAGTAATTAAACCTACGAAAATTAAAAGGGCTATATAAGATATCTAGGTTGTCTTCTAGGGTTAGAACAATCAAAGACAAATGACGGCCATTGGAGAGGAAGAGGAGAAGCTCTCCAAGGAGTTCTAGGCCAAGAACACCTCCGATTGCACCGCCGTCACCACCAACGCGTAGATCGCGAGACGGGGAACGAAACCACACCAATTTCGGCACCAAACCAGATTTCTAAAAATTCCAGGCAAGTGTTTATCTTGCTTATTTCGTTGATGCATCTTTCATATTGGTTTAGAAATGATTAGGATGAATTGTATGGAAGAAAAACCCAATTTGAGATAGGAAATTGCATGTAGTGATGACTTAAATGATATTTTAAAAACCCTTTGTCATGTAAAGGATTAAGAGTTTGATTAAGAAAAGAGTTCTAATTAGATACAAACACTAAAAAAAATTATTCCGGATGATCGGTCCATTGCAATCGCTTGAAATTTTAGTATGTTGTAGCGAACGGCGAGACAGGACTACTGACAAAAATTCAGCTTGATCGAACAGTCGGATTTCAAAAAATATTATTTTTACTAGAGAGTTTTATATTTTGAGGACTCTTAGAGAGTTTTATATTTTGAGGACTCTTCTAAATAAAAATAAAAAAAAAAATCAATTAAAACTCCATTTTAATTCCGATTTCGAAACCATTTGAAATTCTCATCTTTGAAAATAAAATTCAAAATCCTTTAATGTAAGGCGAAATCTATATTTTTGGGATATCTTACATGAGGGACAATGTAAGTATATGTTAAAGAGAGAGAGACACGTAAGAGAGTTACTTTGGGACAAATGTGTATACCTACTGAATTTTATACTTGGGAGGATAGAATCCGTGAGCGTGATGTAGTAAGTGGAAAAGTTCCTCAAATTAAAATAAGATGTGAATGGTTATACGTAATAACTAAATAATGAGAAATAAATACGAATGTCATAATTATGGGAATTGAGAATATACCCATTATTGATATGGTAATATTAGTATAGTTATATGATTGTGTATGCATATACTATCTATGTGTGAAAATCATGCCCACGCTACTTGCTATCCCTGAGGTTGCCGCGCTGGGACGATCTTATCCTGTGTTGCCTTATGGGGGATATTGACTCGTACCCTAGAAGATAGATATCCTTGGTACAGGCTAGTGATGTGATAGTTCAGACGGTCCTAAGAGACGCAGGCATGTGCCATCCTCTTAGAGACTTGGAATCTATGCTTCGCCTCATTTTGTTTGTGTATAAGTATCCTTGGTACAGGCTATCGCAGTGATAGTTCAGACGGTCCTAAGGGACTTGGAACCTATAGTTTGTGTATGTGTTAATACAATTCGAGAGTGATTCCGAATTTGTATTCCCCTTAATGTGAGTGATATGGGGTTTGGATAGTAGAGTATGCCCGCACCATAAGTTATTATGTGGGGTGCTGTTTTGATATATATATTCTCGAGTAGTTAATATATATATATATATATATATATATATATGAAATTATGAAATCTGGAACTGCCAACTGTGATTTGATATGTAGGACATGGTTGATGACTCAAATTGTAAATACTTGTTTTGAGAAAGTATAATATGAAACTGGAAAGCTTTATTGATTAATAAAGGCAAAATGAGAACTTTGGTTACTAATTGAAATATTCTTTTCAAACAATTGAATCGTGAAATTTGGTATCTTACGAGTAATATAAGATAAGTTAAACCATTGGGAAGATTAGTGAGATAAATGATAAGACAACCCGTTGGGGAGGTTAGTGCGATAGGTGTGCACATTAGAAGAGAGGTGAGAATTTCTCAAGAGAGTGTCGCACTAATATGTTGTTGCATTGGCCTGTATCAATTTAAATACTTGCTAAACGTATTTTAAATCAAACACACTTTCGGGCTCTGACCCGTTTTCCTCTCTCTCACTCTTGTATATATATGTATGTATTACAGGTGCCCAGCCACAGGGGCGTCTTGCTTAGGATCTCTTGGAAGGAACGCGCTGCAGCTTAAGTGGGAGTTGCAGGTCTCTTGATTAGACGACTTCGTTCATTCAGACCCACTCTTAGTACTTTCATTTAGATGGGCATGTGTAGCCCTTCCCATTATTTCATTGTTATTGGGCATTTGTATTTCAGTTATTTCCAGCACTATTACTATGGGATTTATTCAGTGGGTGTGTTTACTTTAGATTTCGCATGTTGACATGCGATTGACGAATGTTTTATATTAATTGGATTATGTTGCAGAATTTAATATAGTGTGATTCTTACTTATTGAATGTTAATAAAAGAAATGATTTTTCTTTAAATAAAATTTGGAAAGTATGTATGAAAAATGGTTTTGACACTTAGCTTAATTATTTAGGGTGTTAAATTGGAAAATATATTTTTTATCGACAGTGATGCTGAGAATGAACCAACTGTTTACCTTGATTTAATTTAATAAAGGAGTGATCGCCCGGTATTTAATTAGGCGGGGTGTCACATTTAGTAGGCAGGGTGACAGTGGGTAGTTTTTAAGCGGTTCGTGCAAGTTAAAAAAAAGGTTACATTTATTAGACAGGCGTGAGGCACGTGAATTTTTCTAAAGTTACAAACTCAAAAAGATGAGAAAATTACTCTCAACTTTTGGACGCTTCGCACCAATCCGGCTACATATGTATATATAGTAAGACTCTACCATAGTTATCAAAATCATCCGATTCACGAGTCGAATCATCCAATTCGATTTGATTCAATACAATTCATAGGTAAAACGATTCGAATCAGTAAGAGAATAGTAAATGGTTAAAGAATCGATCGATTCGGGTGAGAATCGTCTGATTCAAGTTGGAATCGAGAATTAGTGTAAAAAATGATTCACGAATTGGGGTTTTTAGGGGTTTTTAAAACTCACGTGCTTCTGCTTTTAACCCTCACGAGATACAAGAAATGGGTTTTTAAGCTCACCTAAGTTTCGAAGCCTGTTTTTGCAAATCAAACTGCAAATCGAAGACAAAAACAAAACCTTTAAAAAAACACTTATGAACTGAAATCGAAACCCGTTTTTGTAAATCGAAGGCCATTTTTGCTAATCGAAGCCTTGTTCTTGCAAATCGAAGGGTGTTCTAGCTTATTGAAGCCCTGTACTCCAAATACGGTATGTTCTTTTGCTGTTTTATTTTTTTTATTTTTTGGTTATCAAACCTTTTTGTTTGTTAAAAAACTTTGATCAAGGCTTTTTTTTTTGTTATAAAACCTTTTGTTGTTTTAAATCAATATATTTTACTGTTTTAAATCAATAGTAAGGCTGTTTTAAATTAATATAAGGCTGTTCTAAATTAATGGTGTTTTATAGATTTTCTTAGTATTTGTTTTATTGTTTTAAATTAATATGTTTTACTGTTTTAAAATAATATATTTTAATATTTGTAGGCTGTTTTAAATTAATTTGTTTTAACTGTTTTAAATTAATATATTTGTTTTATTGTAACTTTTTTAGGCTGTTTCAAATTAATAGTTTTAATCTTAGTTTAACTGTTTAACTGTTTTAAATTAATATTTTTAATATTTGTAGGCTGTTTTAAATTAATTTGCTTTACAGTTTAACTGTTCTAAATTAATATGTATGCTGTTTTAAATTAATAGTGTTAATGTGTTAAATTATTGTTTGAGTTTTAAATTAATAATGTTAATGTGTTAAATTATTGTTTGAGTTGTTTATGAAATGAATGAAGAAGAATGATCATTGATGATGACTTTTTATGATTTATTTTTGTTTGTTACATTAGCTTAAAATGAATAAGAACATGTACTACGTTTAATTTTTGTGATATGTTTTGGTATATTATCACGTGCTACGTTTAGTTTTTTTGTCATATCGTGCTTAATTACCAATTCTATAGTGTTGAATCCATTTAGGTATGTTTTACTACATTATTAGCATTTGGATATGATTCGACCGATTCGATTCATGATTCGCAAATCGGAGGGTAAACGATTCACGATTTGACAACTATGGATTCTACATATCACTATACACACTACATAACACCACGTATCTTATATACATATATATATATATATATATATACATACATACATATATATATATATATATATATATATATATATATATATATACACAAAACTCCATAAGCCTACCTGCTATACCCACAAACCCCCTACCACCTAAACCCATTAAACCCAACTTATACCCATACCCGGACACACCAACCCAGCAAACCACCTGCTACGACCTGAACCTACCTGAAAACCCAACACCAAACGCTGCTGCCCATTCCGGCCAGCCATACTTCCAACCAGCAGCGAATTCGGCGAGACGCACTGACCTAATAACCTCCACCACCTGATCTCCTTTAACCCACAACCTTTTGTTACCTTTTTTTTCTGGCTGAAAACATTCTCCACCACCTGTTTGTCTCATTCTTTTGTTGCTTTTGAATCCTTGCATATATGTATGTATGGTTATGTATTCAGCTATACATCACGTATATATAAAAGTATAAATGTACTTCAAATGCATTATATATATATATATATATATATATATATATAAAACAAAGCAGAGCATTGTGAATGTAAACTTCGTAACCCCTGTTATTGCATCCTACACCTATAAAAACTTCAACCTATGTAACTGAATTCCAAACCTTACAACTCTCAAAAATAAGTAACATTCAAAGAAAAACCTTTATAAGCTTGTCAATAAGATTAAGAACTCTATGTTTTCAAACCCATAACGTGACACATGCACATACACCTGTTTTCACGTATAATTTTTTCCTCATATGACTGCATACAGGTCTTCGATGATAGCATAATTGAGAATGCAGAAGAAAGGTTCTACGGTTCAAGTGAATATGGTCAACTAAACTAAAATTCAAGTCTTCAAGATATTGTTTTCTTCACCTGTCATTTTTCATAATCTCTCTTTTTGTTTGACTAAGAAAGAATGGGCAGAAAATATATATATATATATATATATATATATATATATATGTGTGTGTGTGTGTGTGTGTGTGTGTGTGTGTGTGTGTGTTTCCAACTAAACAATAAAACAACACATATACACCACACAGATACATAAATCATAAAACTAAACACAAAAAATTAAACCACGTATATATAGGCTTTGTTAAACATACAAAAACCGCACATATAAAAACTGTTTCCAAAAAAATTAACCATGCGCATGTATAAAAACTATGTCCACAAAACCACATAATAGTGGGTATAGGTTTCTTTCTTATTTTTATGCTGTCCACACTGAAAGAAAAATTCTGCATGGTTTAGAAACAAACACAGATGTTGAAATACCTGGTATGAATCCTTTTTTAATGATATATTTCGAAAGATTAGTAAAGTGGGGACAGGTTTCTTTCTATTTTTTTATGCGGTCCACAGTGAGAAAAATTATGCACGGTTTAGAAACGAAAACAGGCATGTTGAAATACCTGGACGTGTTTTGAAACTTCCAAATCAGAGGATTGCAGTGTCTAAGGTGGCAGGTGAGTTATGGAGGGGGAGAGGGAGAGTTAGAAGAGGCATTGGAGAGGTCTAAGATGGAGATAAAGAGTTTAGTATGAGGAAAAAACGTATATGAATAAGTAGTGGGAAGTTGACGGGATTTGTGGGAATAGTTGTTGTCAGTTGTTGGAGGAAATGGGAGGGAAAAAGCTTTAGCGGGTTTTGATGGAGTTTAAACAATTGTTTGGAAGTTTATTTTTTTTACACATGTATTTTTTAATTTTTAAAAACATGAAAGCTGAGAATTTAGGAGCGTGCCGAGTCAAAGTACATATGTATATATAATAAGATATATGCAAGTATATCCACACGCAACAAACAATCAAAAACTATGCTCACAGTCACAGCTATATATATATACAACACACCTCCCTAAACTCATCTCTCACCCTCCTCATATATATATATATATATATATAAATTAAAATCATACTCATTTTCACCAAAAGTATAAAACAACCCTTGTCAGCTATCAATCAAAAATATACACACGGGGAACTGTAAAAAATAAGACCATTTGTACACCAAAAGAGGCCAACACATATACATGTCCGACTGTTTGTGTACACATCTACCCCACGCCTATTCAAAGTTTTTAAATCCCTACCCTCACAACTTTAAAAAGCCACTCCATTACTACATTCCATTTTCTCATCTTTTTTTCTTGAGGTTTAGAGAGGTGTGTTGTATATACATGCATGCATATCTGTGAGTATATATATTTATGTATGTGTATATATGAGAGAGAGAGAGAGAGTTGGGTCTAGAGAATTGTGTTGTATAGTTGTATAGTTGTGTTGTACACACACACACACACACACATATATATATATATATAGCTGAGAGGAAGTGAGAGAGAGAGGATAAGGTCAAACGGAGCAAAGAGAGGTGCTGAGAGGAAGAATAAAAATAACATAGGAAAAGTCACGTGTAAAAATTCAGCCAGCATTCCGTTTGGTTTTGAGACGGAATGGTAATGGTGGCTTACATTGCAACGTTAACATTACAACTTTTCAAACTTCAGGTCTAAAATTGAAAATTACCCCAAACTTCAGGGTTAAATTTACATTTTTTCCAAAAAATAAATAATTAAAAAATTAAAAAAAACAGCCATCGCCATCCCAAAAATCCCGCAGCCCCCCCCACCCACCCACCCGGTCCCATCTTCCATCTACCCCCGCAGCCCCCACCACGACCCCCCCCCCCCCACCCACCCGGTCCCATCTTCCATCTACCCCCACTCCAGCCATAGACATGACCTGAAAATAACGATTGTTGCAAAATAATAAACCCAGCTGGGTTTATTTCTCTCTCTGTCTCTCTTCACACACAAAGCAGGGGGGTGTTTCTCCTCCGGCAATTGATCATCGCCGGTGACGGTTCTCTCTCCTTCGCTCACTCTTTTCTCTTCTCAGGTTCCCTTTTTCTCTCCTTTCCCTCTTTGTTTCCCCTCTCCCTGTCCCGGTTCTCTATCTTAGCCGAAGAGGTCACCGGAGCTCTTTGCATGTGGTAACAAAACAGGGGGGCTGGGAGGTGGGTTTCCAATCGTTTGGAGGTGATGTTTGATGCCATCTACCCCAGCTGGGTTTTTTTGGGGGGGTGGAGGTGTGGGCTGCAAAGGAGGGGGTGGTGGCTGGGCAGTGGGCAGTGGGCAGTGGGAGGTGGCTGCCTGGATTTTGGATGGGGGTGGCTGGGTTCTTGGGGGTGGTTTTGAAGAATGGTTTTTGTTTTGTTTTGTTTTGTTTTGTTTTGTTTTAATTTGTTTCTTCTAATTTCTTTTTAAATCTTTTTTTCGAAGGTACCATTAAGTATAGCAATTCTTTAACGGAAAAGGTACCAATCTCAAAGTCAATTAGTAAAAGGTACCAAACTAAAAAATGGATAATTATGGATGTATTTAAGTAAAAAAAAACAACTTAAATTTAATTGTAAGTTTTTTTAAACATTCAATTATCAATAATGTAAGGACATTTACACTCTCTTAGGTTTTATTTTTTGTGGCCTCAATTCCAATATAAACTTTTTTTGTAGTCGTGTCTTTGTTCGAGTCTATCGAGTTGTAATGTTAAATCAAGTGAAGACAAAAAAAAAATTATCGTGACGGAGATTATCGAACCGGACCGCACACATTCATTCCATATCATAGATTTGGTAAAGGTAGTCATTTTCTTACGTAAATGACACCAAATGAATAATAAGAGAAAGATATCTCACATTTCTCAACCCACAATCAATAACTCACCAACATATCGAAATCCCCAAATGAGGCTACAAATGTGGTGTTTATAGGTGGGAAGTGGCTTGTGCTCTAAGCTATTGATCTAATTACAATTAATGCCACTTGTCCTTCTCACCTCTAAATACCAAATAAACAAACCAAAGGAAAATACAACCAATTAACCAAATAAAAGGAAATAACAAAAAATACTATAAAATCCTACAAATGACGAAAATATCCTCCAATTCTTTATTCACATCATTCTCCACTCCTTCGAAAAAGCTCGTCCTCGAGCTTTGAAAGTTGAGAATGCACAAAATCGTCAAAACATGGGGCCGAGAAGGCAAAAAATGCATGAGGTCTCAAAATAATTTCGTCAAATATATGGGATTGTCCCAAATGTGTCTTCAAAATTGGAGAATCACTTGAAAAGCGCCAAAAAAGTGTGGAAGAGAGGCAACACTTTTGGGACCAAAAGTAATTTCTGAAAATTTGAGGAAGATGTCATTCTACAATTCTTGCGTCAAGATCCATCATCTTCCTCTTACTTCTCATGTGAATCATCAAAAGTATATTCCTCCGGGTCAAAAACCACTTTCTTGGTGCCAAACCCTAGTTCTTGAATTTGTTGGAAGGTTCCACCTATGACAAAAGATAGATGCGCTAGCATGGGAGGGGTTTGGGACGAAATGGGTTGAAACCCTAGAGCTTATTGGCCGCAAGCATGTCCAGAGTGGATTCCGGTCAAGAGGAGGTGTGTGTAGGCTCTAGAGTTTGTCTCTAGTGGTTCTTGGTCGCTTGGGGGACAAAACCCTAGCGGATTCAGGCAAAAAAAATGGTCGTCGGACACCGGGGTGGTTGTCCGACGTGACTAGAAGACCGGCGAGTATTACACGATTGATTTTAAGGCACGGTCGGGCGCAGGCCTTGCCGCGGAGGAGCCGACAGTTGCCAAGGGGTTAGTACACCTTCAGGAATGAGTATTCTGTGTTCGGCCAGGCTATTTGGTGTCTGAAATGGTCCAAATATGTGACCAGTGGACGGCCACCTATGCTGCTGCCTTCGGCCGCCTCGGGGCAGGTGGTGGATGGGCTAGGGTTTGTTAAGGACACTCTTTTTGGGGGGTAAAAGGGTGGAAATGGTTGCGGAAGTATAGGTAGAGGAGTTTGGGGGCTAGGGTGAGTGTTTCTTGAGTTAGGGTTTGGGTGTAGGGTGGAGGTGGAAAGGAGACGAGCCTCAAGATCCTCAAGTCACATCAAGAGGTGGTCCAAGACTCCCACGAATCGATCATAATGAGTTTCAACGCGAGCATATCTCCTCTTAAAACCCATTTGTCATTTACGATTTTTGTGTTTTTACACAACAACAATAGGTGATACCAAGTGACGTAAATGACGCTAAATGGACAATAAGAGGAAGATATCTCACACTTCTCAACCCACAATCAATAACTCTCCAAAATATAGAATGCCTCAAATGAGGCTACAAATGGAGTATTTATAGGTGGGAAGTAGCTTGGGATCTAAGCTATTGATCTAATTACAATATTACCCTTAATGCCACTTGTCCTTCCCACTTCTAAATACCAAACAAACAAACCAAAGGAAAATACAACCAATTAACCAAATAAAAGAAAAATATCCTCCAATTCTACTTTCACATCATTTTCAAAATTTTAATTCCTTGTAGTGTACATTATTGCTATGAAATGACAGGGCAGGACTTTGATACAATCAAATAAGGAAAAGACTTTTAAAAATGTTTTTAACAAAATTTCATCAAAGGTCGAAAAATCAGTTACCTCGTTCGAACGAGTTCACCCTCGAAGATGGTTTCAAACGATGGCCTAATTTTCAAGGCAGTGGACCTCAACCGAAACAAACTTCAAATGAGGTTCCCTCAGCCGACGTTGGTTTTAAACGAGCGCACGTTGTCTTCAAAAATTGACCATCGATCGAAAAAAAATTCAAACGAGAACCCCCCGTTTGAAAGCTCTTGCTCGAATGAGGGCTCCCTGGTTCGAACGAGGTCCTTCGTCTTGGAAAGGGTGTTTGATTGAATCTCTTTAATTGCTAAACTATTTAAACACCTTTAAACGCGTCTTCAAAAGCATGAAGTCCAGTTATTCTAAAATCCTAAATTGATTTTGTAAGTCTCTGTTTTATATGTGATATCCTCTCAACTCCATGCAATCAAAGTAGACTCGGTTTACAAATTCCCTAATATTTTCTACTTTCAAGAAGATAGCACATTAGATTACATGTGGAATAATCGTGACCAACCGAGATCGGTGGATACCGAGGCCTTGGAAGTTGTGCAACTTGTTCCTGGACTAGAGCGACTATTGCTAGTACTGGCAAAGGCAAAGGAGCGGGAATGTAAGGGAACAGCATCGTGACGGATATCATTGTCGTAAATGCAAGTCATGTCTAAGTCCTTGTTAAGTCCTGTAGGTGGACTTATAAGTGGGTTGGGGCGATAATTGTGTGCTTGTGTGATTAGCTTATTGCTTCCATTGTTAATCATCATCTGCATGTAATTTGGACAAAATGGATTTAAATTGTTGTACGTGTTAATTAATTAATTGGAATTGGACCCTTAGGCACATACCTATTTCAAAATGGTATCGATTTTGGTTTTGAATATGAATCCGGGGGTATGTCTGTTAAGTATCAGTCAGTCACACATCCGCCTATTTTTTATGGTAGTAATCATGCGTACTGGAAGGCGCGTATGACCTTTTTCCTTAAGTCCCAAGATGAGAGGGTGTGTTTGGTCATAGTTAAAGGGTAAAGACATCCCAACAATTTTGTTATGAAATACTGTTGTCCCTATACCTGAGGAGTTATGGTTTGAGAATGAACATAGGGTAGCTAACTACAACTCTAGGGGGTTTAATGCCATTTTCTGTGGTGTCACCCAATAAGAGTTTCGTCGGATTTCTACACATGCTGCATCCAAGGAGGCGTGGGACATACTTTTGCTCACAGGTATCGATACCATTTGAATCTCGAAGCTCCAACATCTCGTCACCAGGTTTGAGTTGTTTATGATGCAAGAAAAATAGACGTTCGATGAGTTTTACGCAAAACTCTCCGACATCATGAACTCTCACTTTTATTTTAGTGAGGAAATTCCCAACTCTAACGTCGTTAGGAAAATCCCGAGGTCACTGCCACCTAAGTTATTTCCCTACGTCTCAACCCTAAACGACGTAGGTGGAATTGATAACATGAAGGTAGAAGAGCTTATAGGATCCATCCAAACCTTCGAGTTAGAGAACGGTCCGCTGTCCAAGAAAGAGAAGAGCATTATGTTGAAGGCATAGAAAAGTGCTCCTTCGATCTCGGATGACGATTCTGATGTGAATGATGTTGAGATTGTCGTGTTGATCAAGCAATTCAAGAAGTTTCTCAAATCCACTCAAAAGTTTATCTAATAAAAAGGAGAGAACAATAAAGTCGGGGTAGAAAAATTTTATGTTAGACGTGATCGTAAGTCTTAAGGAGAAGAGAGATCAGATGATGACTCTGGGTGGGAGTTGCTTTGAATGCCAAGCTATTAGGCATTTGGCACATGAGTGTTCTACTAGGCTAAAGAGAGGAAATTACGAGAAGAAGGCTATGAAGGCCACTCTTAGCGATTGGTCCTCAAAACTCCATTGTGCAGAAAAGGTCGAGAAGGATGGTGTTAAGTCTCATAGCCGATGGAGACAAACGATAGAGGAAAGGAGTCTTAGACAAGACTAAAGAACAACTACAAGTTAAGTTCAATGAATTCCTTGGGTTAAGTCAAGGTATGGAGAAGGTGAATGACAAGCTTATTGAGCAGCGTGGTTTGTATACGAGTGAGCTATGTGCTTTGAGGGAGAGAAGTACAAATGATTAGTGAGAACAATCGAGAAGTTACTTTCATTTATAAGTTTAAAAGGAAAAGAAAGAGATTGAGCTCTTTTATGAAAAGGTTAGTACCTTGAAGATGGTTCTCCTTAAGTCGTCGCATGCACGTGAGGGGTTATAGGCACAATACGAGAAGCTCAATAAAGACTTTCAAGAATCTAAAAAGGTTAAAGTTCACCTCAGAGTGCGTTCCGAGGCGATGCTTCTTGAACCATCTCAATCCTCGAAGGACAAAACTTGTCTCGGCTATGATGGTGTGCGAGAGTCTTAAGCCAAAGAAAAAGACAAACTTTGTCGAAGGGTCGACAAACACACCTCCTCGCCCTCCTTCGAGAATTGCTCCTAAGCCGAAAAAGGTGGATCCTCTACAGCCGTACTTTTGCACCCATTGTAAGAGGAAGGGACACTTTAGAGACTATTGCCACCGGCTTGTACAAATTGGGTATTCTCGTCCACGTTTGAACAGATATTTCTACAAACTCAAAGAACTTGTTGAGTAGATAGTTCGAACAACCCAACTGCTTATGGGAGAATTCAAAAGGATAACCGGTTCCCTTCCTCAAGGTAAAAAAAAAAGAAATAGGAAGAAAAAAGTTGTTAGTAGTGGATGAGGGAGGGTGTCGTCTCACACTTCCGAGTGAGTCTTTTGTATCACCTCTAGATTAGGATTTCGTCTCACATTTATTTCGTGTTATCCTTCCTATAATGTATCATAGGTTTTTGTTTTTGGTTTTGGTTTTATGATTTTCGAAAAATACAAAAAGATTTTTGTTTTGAAAATTTTTAAGAAAAAGTAAAAAAAAATTGTTCTCCTTAGAAAAAAATCATAAAAAAGCCAAAAAGTTTGTTTCCATGTGATTTTTGTGGCCCTTGTGTATCCGGTGATAGAGGATGTAAGAACAACATCGTGTAACCTATTTCTCTTTTCTAGGCTTCTAGATTTTGGAGGATAGTGTGAGTTTATTATAGATTTCACTTGGCCATTATCTGTGGAGTTCTCATAGAAACAACATATTGCAATCATGTCATATCGCGCACACATTGACACATGTTGAAATAGGGTGTATCATCGATCTCGATCCGAAAAGCTTTCATGCCACGCGTTCTCACTCAATCGGGTCATATTTTCTTCGCTAGACTTTTGAAGTGTGCTTGTAAGAACCATTGATTGTGGGTTAAATTAAAAAAATTATGAGAGGCATTTGTAAGAGATGCTTAAAGAGGGAGATTGCTACCATTGGCAAAGGTTTAAAACAAAATATTTGTGCAATTGGGAGAAATAAAATTCAAATATTTATGTAAGGTCAAACTCTCAAAAGAAAAGAAAATGCAAAATCAAAAAGCATACATTGAGGGTGGTATAAGTCGAAGATCAATAGGTTAGCACACTTTCGTTTATTATGTGATTTTATGGATATGTATTAATATTTGTATTGGATATTTATCACATGTATGATACAATTGTGGATTTTATATACTCATTTTTTTACATTGTTATAAGTCCCTACGTAAGCCTTCTTGAGTTACATGCTTATTTTTTGATAATTGCTAGGATAGTGATATCACTGGTCATGTTTAGATATGAATATGATTTTCTAAATTAATGTGTGTTACCATGTTCGCATTTCCATGCGCTTATGTCACTTATCTCATTGAGCATATACTTTATTTGATAATTCTTAAATGCTTGATTGGATTGAATTGTGATTCTTTTTTCTTCCTTTGTTTATCCGAGACCAAAAGAGGGAGAACTTTTTGGATAAAGGGGAGTACATATTTACGGGGACTAACCTAGTGATTGATTTGCCATTTTTTCATTAATATCGATTTATATACATATCTTGTATCTTTAGCACTTCACGAGGTATGTGTTTAAGTATCTAAGACATACCAAGCTCGTGTGTGGATTTGTCGTGGATTGAAAAAGTCATACGTCAGTATCGAGCTTTGCGGGGATTGGGATAGGTAGTTTGATGTAAGGACATGTTTCACCCTCACTTATGTTTTATTATATGATAGCTTAATTCCGGAACAAACCTTTGTGTCGTAGTGTCTTTGTATCGAGTCTATCGAGTTGAAACATTAAATCAAGTGAAGACGGAGAGACAAATCACCGTGACAGAGATTATCAAACTTGATCGGACACATCCATTCCATATCATAGATTTGGTAAGGATAATGATTTTCAATGCTTTGTATTTCCTTGTAGTGTACTTTATTAGTAAGAAATGGCATGAGTGGACTTTGATAATATTAAATATGAAAAAAAGTTTTAAAAAAGTTTTTAAACAAAATTTCATCAAGGGTCAGAAATCAGTGACCTCGTTCGAACGAGATCACCATCGATTGAAGATGGTTTCAAACGAGGACCTAATTTTCAAGGCAGCGGACCTCGAATGAAACAAACATCAAACAAGGTTCCCTCGATCAAAGTTAGTTTCAAACGAGGGTACACTATCTTCAAAAGTTGACCCTCGATCGAAAAAAATTCAAACGAGAACCCCTCGTTTGAAAGCTCTCGTTGGAGAAAGAGGTCTTTTGTCTTGGAAAGCATGTTTAATTGAATCTCTTTACTATTAAACTATTTAAACACCTTTAAACGCGTTTTCCAAAGTACAGAGTCCAGTTTTTCTAAAACCCTAATTTGATTTTGCAAGAATCCTTTTTGTTTGTGGGGTCCTGTCAACTCCAAGCAATCAAAGTAGACTTTAGGTTTACAACTCCCCTAAGATCTTCTACTTTCAAGAAAATAGCACGTTGAATAACGCGTGGAATGGTTGTCGCCAACCAAGATTGGTGGACACCGAGGCCTTGGAGGTTGTGCAGCTAGTTCCTGGACTTGAGCGGCTCCTTGTGTGTTTGTGTGATTGCTTTATAGTTTCCACTGTTAATCATCACTTGCATATAATTTAATCTAAATAATTTTATTTGATAAAGTTAAATTTTAGTTCACATTAAAAAGAATTTAATTTGCTTGACGTGGTAATAAATTTATTGGATTGGACCTTTTAGACACATACCTAATTCAAATCACCAAAATCATGCACAACGCCTGTGTGCAGCAATATAAAGTCGTGTATAGATTCATTTGGCTGAGACATCTATTCACATACCTGTCCTCCGCGAAAACATCACAGGCAATCCCATAAAATTGCAAAATATATGGGCAAGAAGTGGAGCAATGAGATGCCCTGCAATTAGCAAATACTACATGCATCACTAAAGCACACAAAATATCAAGAAGCAAACACTACATGCATCACTAAAGCACAACATATCAAAACTAAACTAAATCCTGCCACATTTGAAAAGGAATAGAGGTCATATAAATTGCACACAAGGCTCCCACACCGAGTGAAAAAAGATTTTTTTTTCTTCATTTAATTACCATGCATGCAAGGATATAATTTTACCACATAAAATATGTAGGTAAATATGAAACTATGTCAATGAACATGGTTCAAAGTTGCACTATCTGTCTATGACTTTAACACCAATTTTCAACTTGGACTTGGTATCAATATTGACATCAAGCGATATGCAACTATACGTTAGTTAGGGAGCCCAATTTTTTTTTAAATATATAGAAACTTTAAAAACTAAAAAAAACAATGTGGATCAATTAGATAAGTATAACATCATCATTTAATATGCATAACATTGTCTAATTGATTTTATTGATGTGTTACTCTTATCAGCTTTAATATAAATAATAATTCAACAATAAGCAAGCAAAACATTCTACCGACACATACAACTTTATAACAAGAGTTACATATAATTTTAATAGATACAAATACGTTGCTATCATCAATTTTAATTCCCTGATGCAATATTGATCATGATAAGGATATGATTAAGGGCAATTCCCACGAGTAGGGTAAGGGTGAAAATATGAACTATAGTCCAACTCTGAGGGTTGAAAAGACTAATATTGTTCATAAATATAAAAATAATACATATTATTAATTATGTAATGATACTTGATTAATATTTCTGGGTAAATGAAAATACATTTTAAAAAAAGGGTCAATTAATGTTTAGTCCCCAACATTAAAACATATTTTGTAAAAAAGACACCTATTTTTAGTTTAAACCATTTAATCCCTCAAACGCCCATTTACCCAATACTCTCTTATTTTTAAGGGTCCGCGCGCAAAAAAAGGAAAAAAAAAACACCCCGGAGCTCCGGCAAAGCGCTGTCGTTGCTCCGGCAGGGGGGCGGAGGGAGGTGGGTAAATCGATTTGTGTTGTTTTGAGTGTTTTTATGCGGTGAGGGACTTTTGAAATAAAATAAAAAGGCTTGGATTAAACATTTATTAAAAAATGTACGAGGGACTATTCGTCGATTGACCCTCTAAAAACTTATAAATAAACAAAAGTACATTTGCAGTTAGATAAGTAATTAAACAATTTATAAGAATATAAAAGTAAATAATGATACATTTTACGGATAAATATATGAGACATTTTAGGATATTTTGTGAGTAAATAATTAAGTGTTTTAATGCATTTTTTTAATTTTTAATATATTTAATACATTTTATATAATTAATAATATATTGTTTGGGTAATACATTTTTAAATTGCTATACCAAAAAAATTATTTGTTAATGAGACAGATCAAGTTGTTAACCTATTGTAGAGAAAGGCTCCTGTGCGGGAGACCAAATGCGGGACTCCCATGCGGAATGATTTTTAAAAATTCAAAAAAAAAAGTTTTTTTTCTTCTGTATGGGTTCTAAACATATCAAGGCAACCCTGTAAAAAAAAATCTACTCAAAATGATATTTTTTGGTATTTTAAAAAAATAGGTCAATATTTGACAGTTTTTAAGCTGCTAAAAACTGTCAAATATGGACCCATTTTTTTTAAAATACCAAAAAATATCATTTTGAGTTGATTCTTTTTACAGGGGTGCCCTGAAATGTTTAAAACCCATACAACAAAAATCAAGGAAAAAAAACATTTTTTTTTAGTTTTAAAATAAATCCCGCACGGGAGTCCAGCACAGGAGCCCCTCTCACCTATTATAATACTTTAATTCAATAATGATACTTTACATAAATACATATCAAGACTTTTAATAACTAACACATACGATGAATATTTAACCCATTCATAACCATAGTTGTCAAAATCGTCCGATTCGCGAGTCGAATCGTACGATTCGATTCGATTCGGGGGTAAAACGATTCGAATCGGGAAAAGAATCGTATTTGTCTATAGAATCGTACGAATCAGAAGTGAATAACCCGATTCCAACACGAATCGGAATCGTGAATCGGGTTTAAAAACGATTCTGTAAATTGGTTATTTTACCTCACCGTAACTCCAGTTTAACCCAAAACCAAAAAAAAAAAAAAAAAAAAACGTTGTAACCCAAAACAAAACAAACCGAAGCAAACAAACCCTAAAACTAAGGCCGTTTTCAACCCATACATCAAATCGAAGGCCGTTTTCGGCAAAACGAAGTCCGGTACGCTTAATCGATGGCCGTTTTGATGTTTTAGTGTTTTCATTTGCTTTTTTTTTTTTAGGTTATAAAACCTTAACGTTTTGATTTTTTCTTAGTTTTTTGTTTTTTTTGTTATAAAACCATACGTTTTTATGTTTTTTTTTAGTTATTTTGCTGTTTTTGTTTAGTAAAACCATACGTTTTCTTTTTTTTTAGTTATAAAACCATACGATTAGTTTTTTAGTTATAAAACCATATATAAAACATGTTTTTAGTTATAAACCTGTTTTTTTGTTAGTTATAAAACTTATAAAACCTGTTTTGTTGTTAGTTATAAAACCATATGTTTTAGTTATAAAACCATATTTTTTTTTAGTTATAAAACCTGTTTTAGTTATAAATCCATATATAAAACCTGTTTTCTTTTACTTATAAAACCATATGTTTTAGTTATAAAACCATATGTTTTTTTAGTTATAAAACCATATATAAAACTTGTTTTTAGTCATATAACCATATATCAAACCTGTTTTTTTTAGTTATAAAACCATATGTTTTTTTAGTTATAATTGTTGTACTTGTAAAAACCATATGTATTTGCTTAAATTTTTTAGTTATTGTTTGAGTTGTTTATTAAATAAATTGATATTGATTTGTAGGTTGTTTGATTTTTAAAAAATCAAGATGGTAAAGTCAAAGGGCAAGAAAGAAACCGATCCAACTTGGGCTCATTGCACTAAGGTGAATGAGAACAATAGAAAATTGAAATGTAACTATTGTGGAGCAATAAAATGGGGAGGAGTTTTCCGAATGAAACAACATTTTGCCGGGACTCATAGTGATACAAGTATTTGGGTCCCCACACCTCGAAAACCATCATACACTCTTCACAAGCCCAAAACAAGTGCGCCCAAACACTATCGCAATTGCCGCCAGCCAAAATCCTAAGGAGGGATATCTATGGAGCAGGCGCAATGTGTTGAGAGAGAGAGAGAAAGGGGGTTCGCAATCGCAATGAGGAAGGAAGAGAGATAGCAAGATCTAATTAGTAAAGAGAAATTGACTTCAAATTAGTTTTAAAAGCATAAATCATGTGGGGGTCCACAATCTTCTGATCGTATGGTGCGTATTGTAATACCCCGTATTTTTAAGGCTTTTAATTATGTAATTTAATAAATTAAATTGCCTTGAATTATGAGATTTTTAATAAATTAAATTGCCTTGAATTATGAGATTTATTAAAATTAATTTGGGTTAATTAATTGGAAATTAATCCGGATTTAAATGCTAGCGAGACGAGAGTTAGTATTTGATTATTATTATGTTGTTGAATATTACTGAGTGATTATGATAATATGTGATTATGGAATTCATTAAAATTGTCGTGAGTTAAAAATACGGCAGTTTCGGTAATTAAGTTGGGGCGCGCGTGTCAGTCGTGTCAGGACCCAATTTAATGGATTTAAAAGTATTTTATGTTTATGTAATCCGTATGAGCATTTTGTGTGCACCAACGTGTTCGGAAGGGTCGAGATAGGCAGAAAACACTAGCCGGGAGTTTAGTTTGGGTCCCGGGGCATTTTTAGGCCTAACCGGCAACCCGGGAGGGTATTTTAGTCATTCCTATTTTTGGGTGAATAGTGGCCCACGAATTTTAGATAATTATTATCAGTCATTAGGTTAGAGCCTTAGGGTTTTCCATCACCAAGTTTCACAGACGGCCATTAGAGATGAAGTAGAGGGAGTTACCAAAGGAGAACCACCATCTTTGGACTTTTTGCACCACCGTCACCACCATCGGATAGATCGGAACATGGTTCAAAGTCTCGGTATCGGTCCCGGTATCGGCCACTCGATTTTCAATTCGGTCGCGGTATCGGTCACGGTATCGGGCGATACGCAAAGATACACTATTTAGAAAGCGCAAAAAATTCCAAAAAAAATCTAAAAAAATTTTAAAAAATACGATTAACAATGTGGACCAATCAGATAAGTTTAAAACTATCCATTAATATGCATAACATTGTACAATTGATTATATTGACGTGATGCGAACTTGCCAGATTCAATGTTCCATAATGAATCAATTTTTTTTTCACGGAGGATACAAATATTATGTTTTTACAAAGAAAAACAATAGTTACTTTTTTAGTAAGAGGATATTTTTTTTACAAAGAGGATACAACAATTATATTCTTAGTATTACTTTTAGTAAGAGGATACAAATGTGTTTTTTAAGTATGTTATATTTTTCTAAAAATTATAGAAATGTTTCTTTTTTAGTATTGTTATTTTTTTACAAAGATTATACAAATAGCGATTTTGACAAAACACTATATTTTTTTTACAATCGTTTTTTACAAAAAGGATGCAAATGTTATTTTCTTACAAAAAATGATGCAAATGTTATTTTTTTATAAAAGGAATGTAAATGTTATTTTTTTTTTTGTTGGGTTGCAAATGTTTTTTTTTTAAATTACTGGAAATGTTATTTTTTTACAAAGAGGATACAAATATTTTTTTGCTTGTGTTGCAAATGTTATTTTTACACAAGGGATGCAGATATTATTTTTACAAATGTTTAGAGGATACAAATATTTTTTTTAGAATTATTACAGTTGTATATTTGTTTGTAAAAGAATAACATTTACGTTTTTTTTATAAATAATAACATATTAAAATATAACATTGGGAACATTATTATAAAAAATAATAACAAATAACATTTAGATCATTTGCATTCTTTAGAAAAAAAAAATGGCACATATACAACGCACTACCACACACACAACACACTAAATTAAAAAAACAATTAGCATTTCGTACCCCCCCCCCAAAAAAAAAAAACACGCTTACCAACTCAACACTGGAGAGAGAGAGAGAGAGAAAGAGAGAGAGAGAGAGAGAGAGATTGATTCTTATTAACTTACACCATCTGGGCCGATTCCATCGCGATATCGCCGATATGGGCCGATTATACCGCTATATCACCGATACTACAGAGAAATTATCAATATAGGGTCGATTCACATCAATAATTGAAAACTCAACTCGTAACTCGGAATCGGATCGGTGGGCACCGATACCTAGTCAACTCGGCCGTATCGTCGCGGTATCGGCCTTGACTTTGAACCATGGATCGGAATGAGAGGAGCAATTCTATACCATCTACTTCATCGGATCAAAATCTTCATTACCAGGCAAGTGATATAACTTGCAATAATTTAGCGCATATATCATCCATGTCAGGATAGAATTGGAGGTTAGGATAAAATTGCAGATTAACCTTGAAAAATGAAAACTGAATGGATTTGAAGAATTTAAATCATAATCTGGGTAGGTCTTGCATGTAGTTTAATGTTGATGATAATAATAGCCACGAAATTATGATTTATGGGTGGAGAATTATGAAATTGTATTGAATTTTAAAGTGTTCTTGAAGAAATAGAAGAACTGGGGTTCTTATATGAAAATTGGGTGTTTTGGTCCAAGAAACTCATAATCCTTACGGGTTTAATGATTCTAATACGTTAGAGACGATGTTGTTAGGTTAATAGGATGATTAGTGAACTTTCTTGGGAGTTTGGGACGTTTTAAGGAAGAATTAAAGGTGTAAAAAGGATGAAACCCGTAACTATTTAAGAAATCTGGGCTGATACCTGCTTGATCGATCGATCGACTCAAGAATGTCGATCGATCGACGATCGATCGATCGAGCCCTTTTCTTCGATTGATCGACCCCTTCTGATTTTTGGCAATTATTTTCCTTTGAGGGTAAATGGAAATTTCAAGGCCGAGGATAATTCTTAGGGTGATTAATTTGATATTGTGGGACTTAGTTAAGGTCAGTAACGACTTAGTTATTGCCCGGAGAATGTTATAACTTATGGGATCGAGCGTTATAATTTCGAGCGGCTACCGAGTTAGAACGGTTTGAATCTTTCGATTTGGGACTGAAAGTGGAATGAAAGATAATTTAGGGGTATGAACAGTAGTAGAGTGATTTTATAATTGCTGAGATAACATTAGAAATTAATAGGAGACCTAGTAACCTTTTGGGATAGGTTTAGGTAATCAAATTGATACGACGAGAGAATTATCTAGTTAAATGTGTACTTCGTTTGATGTCGGGTTAAACTTATTATGTACGAGACTTACTAGATGGAATGTGTGAATACTCATATTGTAATATGATTACTTAGGTTGTGTGAATGCCTAGTGTATGGATTTCTTATGTGTACGACATACCTACCATACTTGCTATCACGGGAGGTTAACTTTTTTATGGAAAAGGACCCTCTTATCCTTGTGTGCCTTCGGGGTGATTTAGACTGGTACCTTAAGGACATAGGACTGTGAATGACTTATTTGTGAGTTGATAAGTCAGCTGACCATGGGAGCGTAGGTATGTACGTGACCCATGAATATGTGAACTATGTTCGCCTCCAATATGTGTGATTTTGCTTATTGAAACGGCTCTCGAGAGATTCGGAACTCGTAGTCCTTATGTACGTGATGTACCGGGATTCGATAGCAGAGTATGCGAGCACCGCAGCTTAGCCTGGGGGTGCCATATATGTATTTATGTACTGAGAGTGTTATACTTATGTACTTGTGACTGGTTCATTGTTTCTTAGTAAATGTGAATAACTAAAATATTTGAAAGGGTTAAGAATGAGAATTTAATTAACACTTGAGATATGTAATTTAATGAATGCGAATATGGGTTATGAACATATCTTATTTGGATATTAAGAGTAGACATCCTATGGAATAATGCGAAAGAGGAAGTGGTACAGACTAGTTAGTTAGCGACATAACTAGGATGGGTTAAGGGCATACGTTAGGCGTGCACGTTAGTTAAGAGGTGAGAAACTCATGTGAGAGTACGCAACTAACATGTTTATAATATGTGTTGTTCAATTGTAATTTAAACACTTGCTAAAGTTTTAAACTGTTTTCACCTCGAGCTCTGACCCATTTTCCTCCAAATCTATTTTGTTTTGTAAAAACATTTTTTAGTGCTCAGCCACAGGGACGCCAAGCATAGGAGTTCCATTCTGATGACGTGCTATAGCTGCTGTGGAAGCTACAGGATCTTGGAATTAGACGCCTTCATATTTATCTTTGGTTCCTTCAGAGTCATTTGTATCAGTTAGGGCATGTCGCCCATTCTTATTTAGAGGTTGTAGCTACAGACTATCATTATTTCGGTTATTGGTTTATTTATTCAGACTCTTATATTGGGACTTTATTTACTCTGGCATTGTTATTATTGGAGTGTTTACTCCAGACTCGGTTAATTTCATTTCGTTGGTTATTCATATGATATTGTTTATGCGATTGATGGTTAATGATTTAATTCTTGGTTTTTGTTAACTAAATTAATAAAATTTGGCATCTCTCTTTTTAAATATTAGGTGGCTAGTAATTAATTAAATGTTTTCGACAGTGATGCTAAGACTAAACCAACTTGATATTCTGTATTAATTTAATAAAGGAGTAGCTACCCGGTATTTAATTAGTCGAGGTGTCACACGTATCTCCCTCCTTTTATGCCAAGTCCCCAATCTTTCTCTTCGACTTGGTTAAACTCGGACCAACTCAGTTCAACTCGTTATGACTCACCCAAGTTAGGATTTTATGAGTCACATCGCACGATATCTAGCCGATTTAGTATTTTTTTTTTTTTGTCTATTCTTTGATACGGGTAACAATTTCAGAACGTTGGGCCTCGATAAAGAGTTGACTCGAACAAAATTTTGAACCATGATGATGAACAATTGTCACCCAGTTGAAATCAAAATTAAAATTTAGTCACCCAATTAAAATAGGGAACTAAAGATTCACCCAGCCCTACTCCAATTGAAATTAAAATTTAGTCACACAATTAAACTAGGGAACTAAATATTCGAGAAAAAAAAATCCTAAAAGGATGTGGTTTCTTATATGCCACCTCTAAACAATCATCTTAAGTTCATTTGGTTTTTGGTTTCTTTTTCTTAAATGTTGTGTTCGTTATGTTGTTGGATCAAGATATCTTTCTCAAAGTTACACATGATATTTTGATTTGTGACAATATATTGATCTCTCTAATTAACTTGAGTATGAGATGTAGATGATCAAGACACAAAGTACAATCCCATGTTGACAATCAAAGATCAAGAAGAAATGGAAGAAAGGAGCTCAAGCATGAAGAAAAGAATACTTGAGAGTTTAGGATTTCATTGTATACAATTTTCTAAAGTCCATATCTAATATAGTCCAATGATCATGCAGCAAGCTGAATAAGAGTCGAGTAAGAGGTTACATAGAGGTTTTAAACTCTGATGCTAAATGTAGTGGCATTGGTTCATTGGCACAACAGACGTGTAACGGCATGTAGAAGTTGGTAACATTACCAAGCTCCTTCAAACATCGGAAGCCCCTACCAAGACGTCTGAGGGAAGTGTTGAAAGACGTCTAAAGAGTGGCCATGTGGCTATTAGAGCTCCCATAGGATGATTTTGATTTAAACTATACAAACAAACATCTCATCAGTTTTACTTGAAGCGTCCAAAAGCTTCAAATACTTCTTCATTACAAAGCATCCAGAAGTTTAGTCAAGGATTCAATTAAGTATTCATATTCAAAGTTTCAAATCATCAAAATTGGAATGATTTCAACTCAATTTTGCTGATTTCAATCTACTATTCATCGTCTTTGTAAACACAAGCTATAGATTGTTCAAACCTTAAAGTTTGGGTGCTTTAGACCTTAATAGCATTGTAACAAGTAAGGACTTGGTTTAACTTACTTCGGAAGAACTTTGTAAGGGTTCGTGAAGAATAATGTATAGCTAGACTAGTGAGCTACAGTGGACATAAGCAAGGTTTGCCGAACTACTTTAAATTTCAGTTTGCAATCTCTTGCTCTCATCTCCTCTATTATACTTTCAATTTAGGAATTGCTCTAAATGTCGTATTGCTCTGTAATGGCTCCCTACATTGAGACACTGACGCAGTTGTTGGTCAAAGTCAAAATAAGGATAATGACCAAAGTCATAGCGTTGGTGCAGTTCTACAAAGACGACGTATCGGTATCCGTTACCCCACAAATACATTCGGATAAATGTTTGATACTTCGTTGAACGATTATTAAATGAATAGATTTTCAATTTGGATGCTTTGGGAATACTCTCGGATTCTTCTCACATATACTTAGATACTCTAAAATACATATGCAGTACACTTGCACGTAAACACAAACATTTGATATCAAATTATATTATTTATGGGAAACAGAAAATTTTAGTAGTAATATTATAAACGAAGGTACAACTTAAGTGGATTAGTAACACACCAGCAATGCAAAAAAGAAAACTTGAGGAAAGGTAAAATAAGCAAACTCCATATAGCTTAGGACCAAATAAAATTTAAACAATAGCTACACTCCAAACATCGAAAGAATGCTACACAGAAGCCACCAGTGTGAGTTGTGGGCCACGAGCCAAGTAAAACCTAAAATATGATAGGAATCCCAACTGTCCATTTCACTTTGAAAGGCGGAAAAGGAGGCAAGGAAGTGTCCCCAAACAAGAAATGAAAGAAATAACCACAAGAGAAGCCATCACCACTCAAAGACCGTCTCCTTCAATCACATCGAAATATAACTAAATATTGCATTACAACAAAAATAAGCTAAGTAGATGATACTAAAAAGCAGTGTTCTAAAAGGCGCGCCTAGGCCTAGGTTTGAGGCTCGAGAGAAACGTCCCGCCTTAAGCCTTTTACGCCTTACTTTTGGTAAAAGGCTTAAGGGACACTTTTTTAAAACAAAAACGCTTTAGTGAAATGATTCGCTTTTTAAGGACTTTTTTAAAAAAAAGGGACCGATATCTCATTCAAAACAATCAAAAGACAAATGATATCCCAAACCTCTCTGCCTCTCGTCCAAATAAACGCGCGTTTTTCTTTTTCTTTTTTTTTTTTTTGTCACGCCCCGCGTTTTTTAGAACCTTGCCAAAAAGTGAAGAATTGATAGACGCACATTTATTACCATATTTGACACGAAACCGAGTTCTTTCTTTTTTCTTTTTCTTTTTTTTGATGTCTTGGGTATCCTAGTCCTCTTAGAGAACCTAATTGATCCCGAGGGTACATTTAGAACTTTCAATCTGCACGCACCAGGAAATTATTATGTGAGGTGGGCCCAAGAGGATTCGAACTCTTGACCTCCAGGTTTTGAGGTAAGAGGTCATGCCACTACCTCCTTGGGGTCAAATCAAAAATCCTCAAAAACGATTACAAACATCCTTTAAAAAGGCCATTACCGCATTACTAATTCTAATAAAAGAAACAAAGATGATAACAAGAATTACCAAAAGAAAATCTCATCCCTAAAAGATCTTCTAAAATCTCTCAATGGCCTAACAGAACTTACTTATCACCCTAGTTTTCCCAAACCAGCAAAACATTAAAATTAAAAATCCTCTTTGGACCCGCTCCATCCACGCGACACGTGTCATTTCCAATATAGAAGGCTTGGGCAGCAACCCATAAGCTTCAGACCCTAAAAGAGTCGGAACCCAAATGATTGGATGGGCTAAAATAAGTACAGTCCTTTTTGCTGGCAAATAATACCCAGACTGGTTCAAGCTCAAATTCCCTGAAGTTCTATCCCAACTTCAGGCCCAAGAGCAAAACGTCTCTTCATAATATCTCCTTTCATTACATAACCTATGAACCCATACGTCCATCCTTGTCGCACAGAAGGTTCGAGAGAAGTAAACTCCTATAATATAAAAAACTAGTTTTTGGAAAGGTAGAAGTAGTCTCCTATAATGAAGTTCACTCCTATTGTTTTCACTAGCCACCCGCAAATTGCCTAATACAGTATTGATAACTTCATGACAGCGATTCGCTAATTTAGTGATATATATTTCATATAATAATATCAAAAGGGCTAAGCTTGCAAGATTCAAATGCTTACAAGAGGAGGGCCAATGGGCTTATTTATAGGCTAATTCTACTAGACTCCTATTAAGGTAATGACCCTAACAAGGAAGAGAGAATCAGTCAAGTATCTTAATTGATATTTTAGCTACAAGGAAATAAACAAAATGATATTCTGGAAAAATAACTTAAGATATCTCCTTAATAAGTATCCCCAAATAACATTACTTAAAGATTATAAAATATATTTTCCACCAATGTCCGGATATTCCATGGGAAACCAACACACTAACCGTACACACCATTATTAATCTCACATATGAGGCGGAAAAGGACCTTTAAATACTAAAAAAATTATTGTGCTACTCTTATTACTAATCCTACTTCCACTATGAATAATAATGCCAACAGATAAAGGTATCCTACTAACCATTTAACTACTAATAAAATCTAATGTAACAATAAAAACAGAAGCTTCTTCCGTAATTGTTCCATGTGTCAGTTTCATTAATTGTAAAAGAAGGGGCTACAAGAAGTACTAAACAGGACTCTATCTGGCTATCCCTCTGAACTTCTCTGTTGGTTACGCATTCCTTTATTACAGACCTTTCATATTTTCCCTTTAGTACACCATCCCTTTCTCGATATTGACCACTCCCACTCTCTCTCTTCCACACCTATTCATCTACTCTATTTCTTCTTATTCTTCTATGTGCAGCCCTCTCTTCATCTCCCTCAAATTCCTCTCCCTCCGGTTCAAGTAACTCTCTTCATCTCCCTCAAATTCCTCATATTCCTTCCTTTCTTCTTTGCTTATTTATATTCTTTATGCGTCTCAAATTGATTTGCCAAAGATAAGGCCTAAAAAAATACTTGGTAATGAAGATTTGTTGTGTCTTCAATGAATTAGTTTTAGGTCTTCAGCTGGAGAGGATTATCAATGTTTCCGATCTGAAAGCTTTGGATTGTGTCCAACATTTTTTTTTTTCAGAAAAGGGAGGAGAGATAACTTGGCGATGAGCGATTGCTGAGATTGATGAGAAAAGGTTTACCGTTTCGCCCTTTTTTTAGTCACATTATTTGCTTGAAGAATCTAATCAGTTGATTCTTAAAGATTACTAAAAATCAATGTACTCCTGTAGACTGATTCTTTGTCGGCTAATATTATAGTGTGTGCGCATGTGTGCGCAATGGGCTTCTTAGAAGTTATGGCTTTTTTATTGCTAATTGAAAAAAATGAATGACGAGGCATTCTGTTTTGGTGTATTGCAACTACCAATAAAGTAAATGTTGGATAAATTAACATGTGTTTGGATAAAATCATATACAAAAATGATATATTTAGAGTAAATATGTATGTATTTTGAGTAAATATGATATATTTGATAAATAAATATGTATATATAAACACCCGTCTAAGGGGGCGGAAACCCATATACACGATGTATACAAGAGGAGAAGATACAAAAAACACCTAGAACAGCCCTCTGGGACAAAATAGAGTCCCAGGCCAACAAAAAGTCCTAATCCCTCCGAACAAACGCCTCCAAAAAATGTATTACCACAAAACTTTCGCTGTAAGCGTCTAATTCAAAAGAATATTTTATTCATATCATTGTTGTTTATGTTTACTTTGTAATAAAGCAGTTTTTCGTTTTTAGTTTCATGACTTGGTCACATATCAAATAATGCCTAAATAATGTTTTCAACCATCATTGAAGTTATAAGAAACATATATTCACACGATATTATGTTCATACAGTGAGTGATGATAATTAGTGTCAATGTTCGTGTCTTCATTGATATTCAAACTATTTGAAATTTATTTTGGGAAACATTTTATTTGTTTATATTGCACAATCAACTCTTCAGATATCAATATGGCTTTGGAGATAGAAATAAATTTAATGGTTGAGTATTTCCTTCAATTTTTTTATGTTAGGTTGGATAGTTTTTAAAAGAATTGGGTAAATATAATATTTTATATGCTGGAATATAATATAATATTTTAAAAGAATTGTGTAAATATAATATATAGTATAACAAATTTGTAAAATACACTACATATATAAATTGCAAGAAGCCCTGGCATCGCACGGGTCTAAAAACTAGTAAATAATAAACCTATGCCTAACCCTAATGACAACCTGAAAAAAATACATAAATATAAAATAACTAATACTGTGGGCTCGGTTTTGCCTTACGCACCTGCATCAGATTTCTAGTACTTATGATGACAAACATTTTAAGTTAAATTGAAAAAGAATTGTGTCAAAACTTTAAATTAACTGATAACAAAAAGGTCAAAGACATTCAACAAAGGACTGTAAATTGGAAGCATCACCCACCTGTTCGAACGAAGATAAACGTTGCATACGACCCAAAGACGACAGTGTAGCATAGCTGAAAACCTAACAAATACAACGAATATACACCATTGGTCAAAGACAAATTGATACGGAACTGCTTCATAAGTCAGTATTCTATAAAAGATAAGATTCTTCAGCATTAAATGTGTACGAAAGTAAAAAATGTAACACACTGAGAAAGATGGTAAAGAACATAGATGAAAACCTGCTCTACCAACTAACACTAAAATTTCAGATACTGCATCCATCCAGTGCAAAGAGTAAAAAAGAAGAATATACCTACAACCATGGAAGCTTTGAGTAAGCTATAGTTTTGCTGGGTATAGAGCTCAAATAAATGGTTCAAGTGAGCTGCAAGAAGACAATATGTATAGTTTCTCTATTTAGTATCTTATGGAATGTATAAAACTAAAACAAAGCTGCCTTATATTTGTAAGAGACGCAACAACAAGATATATTTGACATTCCAAAAAGGAAAAAAACTGATTCTTAATGTTCATCAAAAATAAAAATACTTTTTTCTATTTACTGCAGGTGTCGTACCTAAAAATTAAGGGCAGATAAATGCAAGGAATATATTGAAGTCATGTTCATAGAAATTCGAGTAAATCATTTCAATATGTCATAAATCACGCTGCAGTAAGTTTGCTTCAACAAAGACCTCCATGCCATTACTAAGTTTGCTCATTGACCAGGGAGCTGGGAGGGTGGACTGGATACATACCTAATCTTCGCATTAAATGCACAAGATGACTGGCATCGTATTTGAACCCATGATCTCATAGTCGTTGGCACTTGGTAGATGGACACTAAAACCCTCCCCATCTCCTACTATTATGCATAAATATAATATTGGAGTTTGCTCAATAAGAGGCGCATTCAAACTTGTTCACTCAAAGAACTAACAGTGCGAGAGAGAAAGAGAGAGAGAGAGAGAACAACAAAAGCAAACCCAAACCCAAGCTCAACTTGGACCAGGCCTTCAACATAGAGCAGTGACAACCTAGTATTATTGATATGAATGAAGAATTAGGGGTTATTTTTAGTATTTTTAGGATTTTATTGTATTTTTGTTATTTTTTAGTCTTTCTTTTATTTTTAGTATTTCATTGTATTTTCCTTTTTTGTTAGTATTTAGAAGAAGGAAGGTTATTGGCTCCTAGGGACATAATTGTAATTAGATTCTTAACTTAGAGGTCAAGCAACCTCCTTTCTATAAATACTCGTATATAGGCATTCTTCCATTTTGAGATATTGAGATTTGAGATAGTTTAGAGAGATTTTTCTTTTCTTGCTCCCATTTGACGTCATTTACGTCAATTGGTATCAGATCCTAGTTTGCTCCACCGGTTGTTATTGTTGTTGTTGTTGTAAAACAAAAACTCATAAACAACGTCAAGGTGGGTTCAAGAAAAGATGAACACCTCCGCGAAAAACCCTTACAATCAAATCTTGGAGGCCCTCAACCAATTGACAGCCCGGATAGATGAACTCGATGCGCGTATTCCTCCACCAACCACCTCGCACCATAACCCTCTCCTCGAAATTTCGACCTACCCCCGCCACCACCTCCAAAGACACCTCGAGTCACCCACCACCATTAACCCTAGCCCCCAAAACCCCTCTACCTACGCTTCCGCAACCCATTTCACACCTCTACCCCAAAAAAATCAAAACCACAACCTATTTCCCCCACCACCACATCAAGAAACACCCCACCGCCTCAAACCGCTGGCCGAACAACCCATAATCCATCCAAAGACAGTCGCACCTACCCAATTCAGCCCCGCCCACCGTCGTTCATTACTTCCAAATCCCACCCGACCCAAAACATATCCATCCCGAGGCCCCCCACCCTCTAGACCACCGGCAATGAACCCCATCCCCCCGTCTACAATCTCCGAAGCTGGACAGCCATCGAGCGCCTTCAACCTGGCCGAAACACCCCACCCGTGGGGACAAACGTGCCGCCTGGCCCTGGACGACCTCAAGGACTGCCGAACAGCATTTCCGAATACATTCCAGCCCCTCCGATCCATATTCTGAGTCACGCAAGTCAGATCTAGCTCTTGGTCCCTCTTGACAAGGCCACCGACTTGAGCCGAAACCAACGAAGGTCATACGACCCCACCGAGGGTTGTCCAAATCAGTTGGGAGCCATCAAACCCCTTCCGGCACAAAATACTCCAATCCGGATGCAATCCACCCCTCTCACGCTTCAAGCCCCACCATTCAAGAACATGTGTTCCTTTACCTCGACCCATCCAAGATCCGCCCGAAAGTATCCACGACCCATTCTCCCATAAATTCAATGCAATTTTAGTCCATTGTGACCCAATCCTATCAAGAACAAATGCAAGAACCAGGGTTTGAAACCAAAACCTTGGTTTTTGATCTGGGTGGTAGATATTTTTGATGTTGGACATGACTGACATGACGAAGAAGATGAAGATTGATGCAATAATTGAAGAATCTTCCTCCAATTTTCAGAAATTACGTTTTGGCCCCTCAAGTTTTGCCTCTTCTGCAATTTTGGGGCTTTTTGCATTCGACCTCAATTTTAAAGTTCGAGAACGAACTTTTACGAAGGCAAAGAGAATGATGTGAATGAAGAATTAGGGGTTATTTTTAGTATTTTTCGGATATTATTGTATTTTGGTTATTTTTCGGTCTTTATTTTATTTTTAGTATTTCATTGTATTTTCCTTTTTTGTTAGTATTTAGAAAAAGGAAGGTTATTGGCTCTCCTGAGGACATAATTGTAATTAAATTCTTAGCTTAGAGGTCAAGCAACCTCCTTCCGATAAATACTCATATGTAGCCTCATAGTTGTCAAAATCGTCCGATTCGCGATTCAAATCGGACGATTCGATTCGATTCACTACCAAAACGATTCGAATCAACCTTCGAATCGCAAATGTCTAAAGAATCGGACCGAATCGGCGATTCATGATTCGAATCTTCCGATTCGGGTCCGATTCGGTCCGATTCACTTTTTTTTTTTTTTTTTTTTTTTTTACATTAAATTAATATATAGGCTCTTTATGATATATATATATATATATATATATATATATATATATATATATATATATATATATATATATATATTTGTTTTATGTAGGGTGTTTTAAATTAATATGTAGGCTGTTTTATGAAATATTTTTGTTTTTTACATTTTTAAGCTTAAAATGGATGAGAACATGTACTACGGTTAATTTTTGTGATATATTTTGGTATATTATCATGTGCTATGATTAGTTTTTTGTCATATTACGCTTAATTACCAATTCTATAGTGTTAAATTCCATTTACATATGTTTTACTACGTTTTTATCGTTTGGTTCCGATTCGACCGATACGATTCACGATTCGATTCACGATTCGCGATTCGGGGGGTAAACGATTCACGATACGATTCGCGATTTGACAACTATGTGTAGCTTCATTTGAGGCATTCTTTCATTTTGAGATATTGAGATTTGAGAGACTTTAGAGAGATTTATCTTTTCTTACTCCCATTTGACGTCATTTACGTCAATTATTCTGGAACTTCCATGCATAAATAACAACTTTGAGATCTCATACTGGCAGCCTTCGTAATGAAATATATCAAAAAATAAAAGAAAACTGGCATTTTTTTCAAACTTTTGTTCTGACATGGTCTAGCCATTTTGTCTCCCACTGACCTTTTTGCATTAAAAATAAGGTCGATATTTGACTTAACCCTGGGTTTTTTAATAAATTAGACAAAACAACAAAAACGCGGACGGCATTAAACTTCCTTTTGAACTTTTATTCAATGACCAAATGCCCTCATCTTCTTCCTTTCCCCATCTCAAGAGAAACTGGCGAGTTGCGGGCCAGTGGGCCCCCCTCGTGGGGATCCCTTTTATTTTTAGCACACATTTATTTTTTAATATTTAGTATTTTAGTACATATCTAGTAATTGGTTATTTCCATGTTTATCTAGGTAGTAGGCAGCCCCCTAACTTAACTAGGATACTTGTCCAACGAGTCGTAAGAAGTCTATAAATAAAGCTCCAGGGCTCCCCCTTGTACTTACTCTTGCAATTAATGATATTTGGAGTATTCTGGGAATTGGAGAGATTTGTTATTTGTGTTCTACCCCTGCGTTTCACATCAAATTCGTATCAGTGCCAGGTTTGCTTTTGATAATCAAACCCAGTGTGTATCTTATCCGTGTATGTGTAATCCAAAACCCGAGGATGCCTCCCAAAGCAACTAAACAATCCAAAGCCCAAGAATCTGCCCTCGAAAGCATTCAACAAATGTTATCTAACGTGGTGGCTCAAGTCCAAAGTATTCAGCAACAGCAGAGTCACGCTAAAGAAAAAATTGAATGGATGGAAGCTGGCGGCTTGTGGCTAGCCAGACAGCACCATGGTCAACCCCCACCATCACGGCGAGGCCACAACCAGCAGGGGAGGTCCGACAGGGGAAGGGGCGGCAGCGATGGCCTCCACACACCTCGAGAGGAAGCAACAACGGTGGTAGTGGGTCAATGGAGGGCGGGGCGCAATCGCAGCCCCTCCGCTACCACGCCAAGGGTTGCCCGACCTACTGGAGATGGAACCCAACCCCGTAAGGTCCGCCGGAGGGATTTTTGATGAGATTTTTGAAGCGACCCGAACAGAATTGGCACGAAAACCAATTTAAACAACACACATGGGTTTCGAGATTCCATGAAGGAGTCTCTTGATGTGTTTGATGCTACGATGGAAACTTGAGAACAAGCCCAGGTGGAGAAGGCATTGGGTAAACAACTGTTGCACCCGAAGGAGGTGATCCTCATTGAGGGTTTGTCCCAAAAAAAAAATCACAAGCGTCGGGGAAAAGCTAGTTTTATTCATTCAGCCTCACAATCAGTGTCGTGGGGATATAAGGAGTCCAAGAAGGACGTGTTACAATGGATCCAAGGAATTTAGGTCGGCCCGTTTTAGTTAAAGATGGATGGGGAGGAAACCGATGAAGAGGATGGCATTCCCCTCACCCGTCGCTCATTGTACACCGATGAGAGGTCGGTCAAACAAAAGGAGACTTACCATGACAATTTACACCACGTTGTAAGGTATGGTGGTAAACCCCTCTACGTTCCCCCCAACGAATGTGTCATGGGTGCAGAAATAAAGAGCATATGAACAATAATTATCCTTTCAAGGTAGCAAGAGAAAAAGAGAGAACCACGGGACCGAAAAATCAGTCCCCTAAACAACCACATTGGGCAGCCCCAAGGGGCTAAGACGGGTCATAACGAGGGCCCCAAAGATGTGTTAAAGGGTGGAGGATTGACGGAAGACAGACTTAATACCTTGATTAATTTATTATGTAAGGCTATGCATGGCAATGTTCGGATAGATGTGAACATGTTTGATGGGAAGATGGATCTGGATTGGCTAAAGCGTGTGGAGTATTTCTTTGATCCAAAGGAATACCGGGATTATCAGTGCGTTAAGTACGTGGCTGCGAAGTTAGAGAATTATGCATTAGTGTGGTGGGATCAGTTGGTGCACGATAGGGCAATACGTAACTTGGACTCGATTACTTTCTGGGAGTACATGAAAGCAAAGATGGTAGTTGCCTTCATCCCCAAGACTTATGAGAGAGACTTGTTTTTTGTGAAAGAGTATTCAAAGCAGTTTCAGTTGCTATTCACCCGTGCTAGGCTGAGAGAGAGCAAAGAACAGCAGATTGGACGTTACATTCAGGGACTCCAGCTTAAGTACCAGACAGAGCTTGGGCTGCGCCAAATCAATTCTTTGAGCCAAGCTATTGAATAAGCATGGAAAGTGAAGGAATTTTTCAAGACAAGGGCAGCTATGGCAAGAGGGGGGGGCAACCACCGAGCCTAGAGAACCTTCCACCACTCCAGTTACTACTAATTCAGGAGTCAACTTCAAGTGCTATGACTGTGGAGCATTTGGGCATCAAGCATTGGACTATCCCGAGAAAAGAAAGAAGCCGATGTTGGTTTCAGAGTGTAAAGAAGAGCCTGAGATTGATCAGCCACCGAAGCATGCTGAGGTTCTTATAGCACACATTCACGTGCCGCCAGAGACAAACGGCATACCACTTTAGCGCTCGAAGCGAGCTTTTCTTAACAAGGGGGAGTGGCCTGTCGCGGCCCAGTGGGTTCCCCTCGTTGGGATCCCTTTTACTTTTTAGCACACAATTATTTTTAATTATTTAGTATTTTAGTAAAAATCTATTAGTTGGTTATTTCCATGTTTATCTAGGTATTGAGTAGTCTCCTAGCTTAACTAAGGATACTTGTCCAACAAGTCGTAGGAAGTCTATAAATAAAGCCCTAGGGCTCCCCTTTATACTTACTTTTGCAATTAATGATAGTTAGTTTTCTGACAATTAAAGTGATTTGTTATTTGTGTTCTTCCGCTGCGTTTCACATCAGAAACCCTATATCTAACAGCCTAACCCAACCCATCTCTCTCTCTCTCTCTCTCTCTCTCTCCGCATATAAATTTCTAACTAAGGCCAAGAATAATTAAACGCAAGAAATGGGGAGGCGAAATGTATCTGACAATGTTTTATGAAGCACGGACACGGGTGTCGTGTCCGACACGACACGAACACGCCGACACGGCAAAGCTAAAAAAAATAGGACACGAAATGTCGGGGATATGGATACAGGTAGATATTTTTTATAAAATTCCATATATAATTCAATCTCTTTACACTAAAAAAAATTAGTACTCAAACTAATTATCTAAACTAACAAGGCCAAATATTTCAAAAAAAATATTTAAACCACATGTCAAGAGTTATACATGCACATAAAGTCTTACATCACAACTAACTCTATTTCTAGTAACGTAATAAGTGGCAATCAATATACAAAAAGAACCTATTTTAAACAAAAACTTAATAATAACTTCAATGGGCTAAGAAAGTGCTTCAATGCTCTCCATTCCTCACCATCTCCGACAGGACCAGAAGCTTTATCATCAATTGTCTGTGGAGTGTCCTAGAAGTGTCCGACTTTTTTAAATGCAAAATTAGTCCACACGCCACGTGGCGTGTCGGCGGAGTGTCATACAAATGTCGTGTCTGCGGGAATGTCCGACCAGGTACGTCACTTCTAACGAAGTGTCCGTGCTTCATAAAACTTGGGTTTTGCAATGAATGAACTTTTGACTTTGTAGGGATCTTGTAGAGCACTGGACAGTCTTATGTTTATTCCACTGTTTCCAGTGAAAGAAGTTGTGTTGTACACAATAGTGCGGTGGGTTGTAATTGAGGGATTTGTTCAAGTCATTTGCAGTACAAGTTCACTGAACCTTCCTGCAATCATCAAAGGGGGCAAGGATTTGGCATTTAGCAAACTGATGGCCTTGCTGCAAGCACACCGCCAGAGTACAGTGCTATGGTGGGTGCGCTTAGACGACTTCATTGTTCCCCAAATTTGGAGGATATTTGCAGAAACTTTCAGAGAGAATAAACTTTGTTTATGTCATTATCCTTTGATCACCTCAAAGCTCTATGTAGGAACAAAGTGATCTCTCTCTCTCTCTAAATCAGTAAATTTTCCAGATTGTTGTTGAGAGAGAGAGAGAGAGAGAGAGAGATGGGGTGCATGGGGAGGGGAGGTTTTGATTTGGGTTGTAAAGTAAGATATAGGGTTTGTAGATTTAGGCTTTCATTTGAGATGGGCAAAGGAAGAAGACGAGGGCGTCTTGGTCATTAAAGATAATCAAAAGGATGTCTGACGCCGTACCCATTTTTGGTGTTAATGTCTAATTTCTTAAAAAAACTGAAATTAAGTAAAATATAATATTATCAAACTGGGGATAAGTCAAACGACCCGTTAAAAAAACATATTCTGGATTTAGAGCAACAAGAACTAGTCTATGTAGCTCACTAAAAACAACTCTTTAGCAACAACTTTCACGAGTACCCAAGTGGACATGAGCCCTCTGACAAACATACAAGTTGCAGCCAAGCAGAGTCTAAACAAAGTTCCTTTGGCTAGTTTCAAGCGCAAAAAAAACTTTAAACACCCTCAAATTTAGTAGGGCATGATCGAACAGCAAAAACTCAAATATTGGTTTTACTCATTTGCAGCCATACTTGTAATTAAAATTGCAACTTGACGAACTACCTAGATCAAAAAAAAATATCAATTTCTTCAGAAAATGAATCTGATTTACTTACCCAAGCTGAAGAAAACAGGGCAGAGAAATATAACAGTGTAGGTCGTGAATCCCCCACAGAGAAGCAAAGGTATCATACAAGCTCTAAATACCAATTCTTCTGTCAGTGGTGCCTGTTCAATGAGTAATATCAAGGATTTTGAAACAGAAAATTTTCTCAACAGTTCCATCCTACTACCAACAAAATTACAATTGACCAACATCAATCAGGCATGAAATTGGAAAATTAAATCACTTAAAGAGTCCTGTAAATGATTAGTTTCAGGACAAATGCAAACATACACGTCCGGGTCCATTTTATTATTTAGACAGCAACAACTTATATAAACTATCTATATAATAAGATAGGGATGCATTTGAATTCCATTTCTATCTAAGCACAATAACGACCTAGATTTAGACACCACCCAATTATGAAACCAATGGCTAAAGATCAATTAGGCCAATTTCATTTTGCCGCCCAAACAAGCCCCTTTACTTTAATCTGAACATTTATTCTCTCAATCTCCCAAGCAATCTTTACCACCCACACAACCCTCACCTCTGTGTGTGCGCGTTTCTAACTATTTCTATAATTTTTAAATCTAACAATTTTGTTTTGCAGATCTCACTACATAAGATGAACTCAAGGTTATATCTGTTTGAATTTTATATAATCACTTTCAAATCGAGGTTTTTGAAACCACAATACAGTGTTTAATTATAGTGTTGTAGATTTCACTTTGGAGATCGTGAAATCAGGTATACTCTGTATAATCATGAATCATGCTAGTCTTACCGAAACCCTGGTACCGAATCTACCGAATTCATGCTTTGTGGGTGTGGGTTGCAACGGAGCGGATAACGTGAAAATAAAAGAACTACCCTTAAATTCACAAGGCACACTTAAAAGAGAAGAAAACTCAAAGTTTATTTTTGAAGATGAGATGATTTGAAATACTTACAAGCTAGCTCTTATATAATGAGCTACAAAAGACAATTATTAAAATTCTAAACCATTTACTACAGGGGAAACACACGTTTGGTATCTTAGGGGGCATAAAAGTTAACAACTTATTAATATAATGACATAAAAGGGAATCCTAAGTAAAAGGGAAACACACTTTGGACAGTTTTAGGGAAAGAAGGAACAAAAGGAATACAAGGGATATGGAATCCAAAGGGGATCCTAGGGGCTACTGGATACTGTACGTATGATCAGTACATATGGGACTGTTCATGTATACAATTATTGTTCACGTATAGGCTGATTTTACCTTTTCAGCTTCCCCGACTTGCGGCGATCCTATGTAACCATATAATATTGTGTCAGTTGTTCTACATCAGTCTCTCCTGCCTGAAAAGAACTCGTCCCTGAGTTACTTGAATTTGGGAGATAATACTCATGTATGTCCGTCACATTGAAGGTGGACATGTCAACAAGTAAATCATTGATTTGCTGCAGAATTTGATATGGCCCATATTTCTTAGCCTTCAGTTTGTTGTGTCCCCACAGGAAACCTCTCTTTCCTGAAATACACCATAAAAAAGGCGCCTTCTTCAAAAAAATTCTTGCTCTGCTTCTTGTCAGCGACAGCTTTGTACTTGGCGTAAACCTCCTCTAGGTGCTTCTTGATACCTTTTAAATGGCTTCAACGTGCTCGACTATTTTCTCAGCAGCAACATTCTTCCCTGGTAATTTTGATAATGATACCAAATCCAAAGCCACATTTGAAGGCCAATAATATACAACATCAAACAGATATTTTTCGGTGGACCGGACAACCATGCCATTGTAAGCAAACTCTGCCTGGGCAAGGGCAAGATCCCACCGCTTTGGTTTCTCTCCTAAAATACAGCGAATCAGATTTCTAAGGGTCCTGTTTACCACCTCCGTTTGGCCATCAGTTTGGGGGTGATTGGTGCTACTAAAGTTAAGAGATGTGTTGAATCTCTTCCACAAAGTTTGTCAAAAGTGGGTCAATGTGGAACACCATGTAAACGAGCCACCTCCTTAAAGAATAGATTGGCCATCTAGACTGCATCGTTTGTCTTCTTGTACGAAATAAAATGGGTCATCTTGGAAAATCGATCAACCACCACAAGTACCATCTGACAATGGATCAACTCTCTTAGCTCCTTCGGACCCAAATCAATGAGTTTATGACAAAGGGCATCACATTCGTGAGTGGGTTCAATGTCCACCCCCTTCCGGTGGGTTCCGAATTTTTTGGTAATTCTTTTGATTACCGAATTAAGGAATTCAAGACAAATTCAACATCGGGCAGTCGGGTGCCCGTCGTTCCGATTACATATCCCTTCAATATCCCGACATCGATGATTTGATCTCGAAGTCCCCACTCTATACCAATTCCAAGGCAATCCCTATGTTGTCCCTTAGAGAATCGAAATTGTTGTGCTTGTGGCAAGAGAGGGCATCTCAATGTTGATTGCCCCACCCAAGTCCCAATTCATCCAAACATGACTCAAAATCAAGGTAATTTTCAGCAGCCTCGCGTTCATCTTGGAAATCAAAATCCATGTGCATTAGGCCCTTATAAGGAACCTTGAGAATATGGAGATGATGGGGAAGAAAGTGCTTCACACGGAGGGGGGGATTCAAGTCAATTAAAGCTTGTATTGAAACTCCCACAGAAGACTATGCAAGGAGATTTGTGGGTCGATATTCCTACTTTGATGGAAAAAAGAATGCGCACACTTTTGTTCATTGGATGGATACAATGAAAAATGTGTTTGATCTCAAGAACTATGTCGGCCACAAGTGTGTCCAACCATAGTGATAAAGCTACAAGGCCTTGCCATAGTATGGTGGAATGATCTCGTTATAGAAAGAACCCTTTATGATCAACGCCCAATCCATACATGGCCCGAGATGAAGAAGATATAATGGCTGAATTTTTGTCATCCTCATACGAGCGAGATTCTTTTGCCCACATCCAAGCCTTTACGCCAATCTTACTCTAACGCATGGTTCAAAGTCTCGGTCTCGGTCTCGGTCTCGGTCTCAGTCCCCATATCGAATACTCGATTTTCAACTCAGTCACGGTATGGGGCAATCCATTGTTTAAAGAGCTCAAAAAATTTCGAAAAAAATATAGGAAATTTTAAAAAAATAAGATTAACAATTTGGACCAATCAGATAAGTTTAAAACTATCATTTAATATGCATAGCATTGTACAATTGATTATACTGACGCGTTGCGGACTTGTCAGATTCAATATTGCATAACAAATTAATGTTTTTATTCCCAAAGGATAGAAATATTGTTTTTTTTACAAAGAGGAAACAAATGTTATTTTTTTAATAAGAATATAAAAATGTTATTTTTTTAGTATGTTATATTTTTCCAAAGAGGATACAAATGTTCCTTATTTCGTATGTTATTTTTTTACAAAGAGGATACAAATATTATTTTTGACAAAACACTACACTTTTTTCAGAACTATTTTTAAAAAAAAATACAACCAATTTAATAGAACTTTTTACAAAACACTTTTTTCTTACCAAAACAGCTGCCCTTTTTTAGGAAATTTCCACAACAAAATGTTACAAACTCTTAAATATTTGTACAAAATTAACGATGGCTAAAAGTGTGTGGACACAACTAAGGGTTAGAAGTGTGGCTTTTAAGCTGTCAAAAAGAGAGAAAAAAAAAACGTGTGGCTTTTAACATGACTTGCTGTCCACAAACAAGGGTTTTGCCGTCCAAACAAAAAAAAAAAGGCTTTTGTCGTAAAAAAAAAACACTTCATAGCAAAATACCTCACCAACTGAAAAGAGAGGAGAAGAAATCTAACGACCGACATTTACGAAGAGAGTTCCGGCGACGGTTTTGAAAGAGACAGCTACAGTTAGATGATTTGTGGTTTTGAAAGATATGTCACTTTTTGTTTTATTGTAAAAAACACTTATCTTGGCCGTATTTTTCTGACTCGTCTGATATATCGGTGAGAGATCTCGGGATCGACGAGATCTCAGCTATATTTAACGATATAATAAGATACTGTATTTTTTTTATTCGCCTCTCGGAATCGAATCGTCGGCTTGCGATTCAGTGTCAACTCGGCCGATACCCATGCTCTAGCATGAGCAGTAAAGAGACGATCCGCTTATTGTGCTAGAGAAAGACCGGAGGGGTATCCATAGTTTGCAAGCACTGATCAAGCATGAGTTAGCCTTGAGAGAAATTCCGACTTCACAAAAAGTCGTAGAGTATATGCTATGCGAGTGGAGGCCCATCTCAAACACGGAGAAAAATCGCACCCAAACCTAGTGACAATTCAGCCCCTTTTTGCCCAATCAAGTGCTATGAATGTGGCCAATTAGGTCATAAGATGACGAATTGCCCTACGCGGAAGAAGACGATTTTGCTAGCTATCGAGGACAACGGAGCCGAGGAGGCTACCAAAGAGCCAGGGGAGATCCATAATGTCCTTGTCGTCACAATTTGCCATTGGCAAGATTCATTCTTTGATTGTTAATAAAATTTCAAACTTTGTTTGGTGTACATTTCTCTTTTCTTTGGATCCAATTGGTGGTGCTTGCATCATGTTGACTCTTCAATCATAAATCAGACTTAAAAAGGTTATGCTTAGTCATTGAATAGCTATAAATGGAGCTGCAAAAATTTGGATTTGATTGTAGTTCCTGTAAAAAAAAATCTTGTTTTTAAAGGATTTAACTGTATTTATTGGCTACAATAAGATTGTGCAATGAGAAGATTCGGAATGGAGATTGAATAAGTGGTAAATATTGACACATCATTGCATCACATATAGGCAAACATTGTAATGACTTCTCCTATTTAGGTTGCAGGGTTTTTTTTATACATTTTGTACATAAGGGCAAAGGTGTAATGCACTCTTTTCGAAACATGGCTTGATTTTTGTTGTTTACAAGTTTATGTAATTTGTTTAAAAAAGGAATTCAATCATCATAGGCAAGTTACATAATTGTGTAACTTTAATTGTACATCTGTTTAAATTCTTCAACTCCCATTCACTTCCTTTTACTTCAATGGAGAGATGACCCCTTCGCATTATTTGATTTTGATTATTGGAAAAATCATGAAATGGCCATGGTGGTGGAGTGTAGGGTGTGTTGTAAGAAAAGGGTTACATCTATTATTATAGTTGCATTGCTTAACTCTATCATAATAATTTCATTCCAATAATGGTGCTAATATTGACTGGGAGAATTTATTGCAAACAAGGTTTTAAAAAACGTGGGACGTGATCAAGACGTGGAGACCAAACCTTAAGCCTTAGCAGCCTAGGCGGGCCTTATGCGTACAAAGGTGTGAAAAGGCGTTTAAGCCTTTTTTAATATATTTTAACATTTTTAACTATAACAAATACTAAAATGGTACATACCTTAAAATATGTCCGAATATTTGCAAACTAAAATACTATTTTTTTTAAATACTAAAAAAAAATAAAAACACAAAAAAAGCTAGAAAAACATGCGTTTTTTCACCCCTTACCAAGGAAAAATGTGCGTTTTTTCACGCCTTACCCCAAAAAACGTTGATCATCGTTGACCTATCCTTAATTCACGCCTTTGGCCAAAACTTGGCGTTTGTAAAAAAAACCACACCTAAGCGCGTTTTTTAATACACAGATTGCAAATATGGGTGAATACATTTGTGGATTATGATGAGTACTAAAACTTTTTTGGGTGGCTGATCAATTTTAGCAAGGTTTGTGTCATTGTATTAATTAATGTGATATTTCTTCATATATTTTGTGAGCATAAAATAAATTGCATTAGCCATTTTGAGAAGAAAAAAATTGGAGCCTCAATTTTTGAAAATTTTTGAAAGAATCAAATGCATGTTATGGGCACGAGTATGTGGTCCAAATCAAAGATAGTGTCATCGGCATGGGTATAATGTATACGCTTGTTCAATGTTACCAGGAACGTGGTTCGCATTGGTACATGGTACGGCGGGTACAAGTACAGTACATTTTCCGGTACGCGGTACTTTGGGGGTATATTTAGCTAGAACGCTATTCTGGGTTGTAATTCGTTCGAAACTTGTTTTCGGTTCGTAGTGTCTATTGAATAAAGGTCATATATGGAGAGTGCGATACAACAACAATAAAATACTAAAATTATATAAAGGGTTAGTTTTATGTTTTCCCCCACTTTTATAATTGGTTGTGTTACATCCATTTTTTTTATAAAAAAGTTATTTTCCACCCCTACTCCCTAATTACCTAAGTCAAATTGTTCCTTTTAACACTTGATATTATTACTGTTTTTAGCCATAAAAATCATTTTGATTTTTGATACATATTAAATTTTTGTATACACCTTTTTTGCATATTCTTTAATTTTAAAGTTCAAAATTCTCATTTGAAAATCATGAGCTGTCTTTTTTGTTTTTGTTTTTGTATTAATGATACTTTTTTATTTATTTTATTTAAATAAGTTCTTTTTTATTTTATTTTATTTTATATTTTTACTGCTCAGAATAAATATATGATTAATTAATAAGGTTTATTGTTCTTTTTTTATATTTTTGAATAGACCAAGACATAAAAGTCACCTTTTTATTTTGTTGCCAAGTTCCAGACATATGGGATAGTTTCAAAAACTCTTCTCTCAAATATCCAGAGGGTAATAGTCCAAAATAGTCTTGAGTGACTGTCAAACAATAAACCCATCTATTTCTCATGTTTTTTATATCTAAAAACCAAACTCTGTCTTTTGTTTACCGAGTACAATTATCTAGGGTTTTTTATGGATCCAAATGGAAGGTCTTTCCCTTTCACCATCGATGAAGAATCAACCACTCTTTTCTGTCTTCTATTGAAGACGACAAAAATCAAATCAAGTTATGTCTGAAATCCATCGATGATACTACAATACGACTCCCGACGTCATTTGATGTCCGATGACGAAACAAACATTATTTGCAATAAGATTTTCCATTTCTTTACCTATCCATGTTATTATTTACGTAAATCGCTATTTTCCCTCTAGAACATCGTTAAAAGAATGGGTATTTGGGGTCGCCATTTTTCCCGATCTGGGTCGCGAACGCACTGCGATTGGGGCCGGGCAATCTGGTTCATGGGACGGAGGGGGGATGAGCGAATTAGGTAACTCTGCGCTACTTGGCTTACAAAGTGCGATGTATGGGTTTGTAAGTCATATTGATATTTTTCTCCTGCTCTTTCTTGTTATAGCTGTACTTGCTTGCGTGAACAACTTCTACTGGAAGTGGTTGTTTATATTAATAAGACAAAAGTAGTCTCCTATAAAAAAAAATGTTTTTCGCAAGGTAGAAGTAATCTCCTATAATGAAGTTCGCTCTTAGGACTTTCACTAACCACCAGCAAATTTACCTAATACGGTGTTAATAACTTCATGACAAGTGATTCACTAGTTTAGTAATTTATATTATATATCACAGTGAAAATTTTCTAAAGCACACAACTACAATTGATCATCAGTACCATCATCGAACAAAAACTGTTTGTAAGTGAAATTTCACATGTCAATAATTAATGGCCCATTTGTAATTGAGATGTGTATCACATGCATTATTGCATATGAATGGACACGAGATGCTATTGTAAGTGACGACAAGCAGGCAAATCAGAATCCTCAGCCCAGAGTTCAAAGAGTAGGACTGTAACATTTTATTCGACTGCTGTATGTTTAGGCCAATAACTCTAATATGCTTGCACGCATGCCACAAATGCAACTCTATTTGTAACAAGCGAAGTTCTGAAAATGATAAAAGCTTGGTTAAATCTTTAAAGCTATTCCTGTCAGTATGAAAAAGGCAGGTTTGAGTTTGAAAGTAACCATTGTTCAAATGTAAAAAGATTCCTAACCCTTCCCTGTTAGCACTTTAGAAATGTTCTTGTAAGGTACATCCATTTCATTGGGAGCTAGACCATTCTCAAAACCTACCTGTATGAGGTAGAAGCCTGAGTAATACTTCAGGGCAGGGTGGGGGCAGTTTAGGTAAGACTGGAAAGGGGAGACCAGCAAAGACTGTACTGTTGTAGATAAGGTGAGAAGATTTGAAGGTGAGGAGGTTAGAGGAGGTCATATGCCAAAGGTTCTAGTTAAATGGGGAGTTTTATGTAGAGATGGTAATCGAAGTAATTTATGGGATTTCAAAGAAGAGAGTTGAAATTAATAATGCTAAATTCGCGTGACTCTGAGAAACCCAATCAGCAAGGGTGCCAAAGATGGGATATAAAATCTGCAATAATCCAGTTTGAGGATAGAACAGAGGCTGATAGGACTTTGGGGGAACATGCTAGTTTCTGGGCGGCTCTTTCGATGGTAAAAACAAGGAAGCTTTGGATTTGTTTCGTAAAATAGACTTTTCTTGGTCTTCTTCAGCAACAGCCAAAATTCAAATGAAGAACAGCTCCAAGTTGCGAGGGAACCAAAGGAGTTGGAATGTGCTATTAATTATGCTAGTCTTTTTGTGTTCTGATATGGTCTTTAGGAGTTTTTTGTTAGGCCAGGTTTTTTCTGTTTGTGGGTTGTCATTTGTTAGTCTCTTATTGATTCTTGGTGTGAATAGGGTTCCGCCCCTTTTGCAGGTACCAGTATAGAACATGTTACCGACCAAAAAAAGGTGGTGAGAACCCTACAAAATTACTGTATATATGCATGTATTTTGAACAATTAAGACGCGTTCCAAACTCTTATTCTCTTCTCTCTTCCTGTTTTTGTTGGTGGTGGTGGAATGGGGGAAATTCAAGACATGATATAAAGCAGATGAAAGGACAATAATGATTTGACATGATATTTCATGAGCATCATATTCGAAAGCCTTGGCTGCAGTCAATGATAGAAATTTAAGGAACTATGGCACGCATTTAATACAAATTTAATGAACTCTGTCACACATTTAAATGCTGTAAAACTGCAGATGAATTACCGTGACGCAAGTTATTTGTAGCTACCATTGTGGGGATAAAAAATTGCTTCAATAAATAGAACAGTTATGGTCTAGTCAACAAGCTATACATAAAACTTGAGAAGTCTTTCATTCTTTGCTTTTGATGGACAAGTAGGTGGCAATCAGAAGAGGACTAAACCAAAGAAAAACTGTCCCTTATGTGTGTGTATGTGTGTGTGTGTGTGTGTGTGTGTGTGAGAGAGAGAGAGAGAGAGAGAGAGAGAGCAAACAAGCAAACTTATTCGCTACCCTAAAGACAAACATGTTAACATAAAAACAAAATGAGAGTTGGATGAGCATAACAGAAAGTTATATATGTATATATATATATACCAACCACAAAATAATTACGCCAAGCCAAAACATTTGAAGCCATAGAGGATATCCAGCTGAAGAACGCATTCTTTATAATCGCATATGATAGGTCCCCTCCATGATCCCGGTGCTCATTCCACGAATCCAGCAGCATCAAAGACTTTACGACAAAGGTTCCAACATACATTAGAGAAGTCAAAGAAAGAGGAAAGACCACAGCTTGCCACTGTTTCATACATAAAATTGCATTTCAGCATTTAAGTTTAGCAACCAGTCACCCTTTCTATATGCAAATCCTAAAAAGATATAAAATGATAAAAATAAAATTAAAAAAAGCATACAACATTCGGTTATTTTAAAAGTTAAAAAAATACTTTCAAATCAACTACTCACAATATGGTCCAGCCGGATGCCATATACACCAAATAAGGATGATGTCTCCCACCTTCTTATCTAGCACAGTCAAGTTGAAAAAGGGATATAAGATCAGTATTCAAGATTAAATTTTCAAAATTGAAGATGACTAAGGTATGTCCAGCCACCATGTAGACGGCAGGAAAAAATAAGGGGCATAAGCAGATGAGTGGTACCAAATATATACAGATCCAAAGCATGAAGGACATTTACTTTACATAGTAAACATCTAATCGTAAAAAAGTTATGAAAAAGACAGTTAATCCAATTAACTATCCAGAATGGTTGCTTGTGAATAACTATCAATTGAATAGATATATCAGAAACATAACAAGGAGAAGATATCTATTGATATCAGAACACGTATCTAGATGGAAATTTAAAATGATAAAAGAAACAAAGGAATATGATATTCAAAACGGAGTTTTAATATTGTTGGAGAGACGATAATGCATGACTATAATATTGCGAATAAGATGTATATTTGTGATTTCTACGGTACGAATTTGCATTTTATTGGGTATATGAAGAACGCTGACTACTGTTGATGACAGAGTATAGACCATGCACATCCATGGTTCAAAGTCAAGGCCGATACCGCGACGAGAAGGCCGAGTTGACTAGACATCGGTACCCACCAATCCGATTCCGAGTTGAGTTTTCGATTATTTGTGTGAATCGACCCTATATCGGCAATTTCTCGATAGTATCAGTTGATATCGGTGATATTATGATAGAATCGGCCCATATTGGCAATATCACGGTAGTATCGACCCATATCTGTGATATATCGACCGAGATGGTATAAGTTACTAAGCATCGATATCTTTATCTTAATTTCTAACTCACTAGATTGAGCTTCGATTTTGCATCCATTTCACGATCGGGGCAATCACTTTCAAATCGGAACAGGGTATATGATGTTTCGTAGTCACAAATCGGATTTTTTGGTTGAATCTCTCATTTCTTTTCGTGTAGTGTTGTATTTACTTAATTTGTATCAACATGTATCATTATTCATCTATCCTTAAAAAGTGTATGATTATTTACATTATATATATCCTTAATTAATAATAGATACTATTATAACATTCACGAAAAATATATTACTAAATATATATTGATTTAGACAATATTATGCATACTAAATGATGATTCAGTATAAACAATTAAACAACGTTATGCATACTAAATGATGATTTTGTACCTGTCTAATTGAGCCATATTATTATTCTTATATTTCTATATTTTTTTCAAATTTTTTTGGGTTCTCTAAATAGTATAATTGCGTATCGCCCGAGACCGAGACCGAGTCAAAAATTAAGCGTCCGAGTCAGAGACCGATACCGCGACTTTGAACCATGTGCACATCTCAGCAATCAATCTAACTAAGAAATAATCAAATATGAAAAGATGCAAAGAACAAAAGCAACTACGTGGTTCAGCTCTTTGAACAGGATTATGTCCACAGTGGTGAGCATGGTTCAAAGACTCGGCTGAGTCAACACGGTATCGGCCGAGTTGACTTGGAATCGCAGCTAGCCGATCCGATTACGAGTCACGATTCAAAAAAAACAAAAATCAAGTGGATGCGGTAAGAATCGGCGTAATAGCGCCCGTTTGAAGAGATACAAAAATAATTGAAGGAATCTTACCTGTTGCAGCTGATTTGGTCGTATGTGTCACGGACTAAAGTTAGGGTTAAAAAAGGCTATAAAACTTGTTGAATATCTTTTCTTTTCAAACCAAACACGTTTCGTCTGCAGCTTTTGTAGATTTCTGCTGGAAACCCCTCTATTTCTCCTCCGATTTGAGCCGGAATCACCATTAAGCTGCCCACTTTTGTCGGCCGGAGGTGTTTTTTTGGTAAGAATGGAAACCCTCTCAACTTGAGAGTCTTACGCCTTCTGTTTTGTTTTTTTCATATGAAGACTTGTGTTTGGCTTTTGTTATTTTGAGTCTTACGAAGACTTATGTTTGGTTTTTGTTTTGTTATACATCTATGTTTTCGTTAAAAATGTACATTTTTATTCCTTATGTACAATTTTTGTTACTTATGTAAAAAAATGTATATTTTTATAAAAAAATGTATATTTTTATAAAAAAATGTACAAATTTGTAAAAATGTTCTTTTGTTCTTGTCTTAAAAAGACATTTATGTAAAAAAAGTAAAAAAATATGTTATAATTTGTGCAAAATGTTTAATATTGTAAGTTTTTGTTAAAAAAAAAAAATTGTAAAGTTCTTTTTTCAAAAATGTTATCTTTTCAAAAATTGTAACGTTATTTTTTCAAAAATGTACATTTTTATACATTTTTGTAAAAATGTTCTTTTGTTCTCGTCTTAAAAAGACATTTATGTAAAAAAAATGTTATAATTTGTGCAAAATGTTTAATATTGTACGTTTTTGTTAAAAAAAAAATTGTAAAGTTATTTTTTCAAAAATGTTATCTTTTCAAAAATTGTAACGTTATTTTTTCAAAAATGTACATTTTTATACATTTTTGTAAAAATGTTCTTTTGTTCTCGTCTTAAAAAGACATTTATGTAAAAAAAATGTTATAATTTGTGCAAAATGTTTAATATTGTACGTTTTTGTTAAAAAAAATTGTACCGTTATTTTTTCAAAAATGTTATTTTTTCAAAAATTGTAACGTTATTTTTTCAAAAATGTACATTTTTATAAAAAATGTACATTTTTGTAAAAATGTTCTTTTGTTCTCGTCTTAAAAAGACATTTATGTAAAAAATGTAAAAAAATGTTATAATTTGTGCAAAATGTTTAATATTGTACGTTTTTGTTAAAAAAAAAAATTGTAACGTTATTTTTTCAAAAATGGATCATCTAGCCATCCTAACCATCATGTAATACCCCGTATTTTGGCTATATTTATTTTTGGGATTAATTAATTAAATGCGTATTAATTGGAAATTAATCCGGGCAAAAAAAAAATACTAACGAGATACGAGTTGGTATTTGATTATGTGCATATATGATTATATATGAATTTGGAATTATGAAATTTGTCGTGAGATTAATATACGGCAATTTGAGAATTTTGTTGAGACGCGTGTGACCGCCGCGTCATGGTATATTATGTTAATTATAAAAGTGATTTTTATTTCTATTATCCGTATGGTCGTTTTGAGTGCGCCAACGCGTCCGGAAGGGTCGAGATAGTCAGAAAACACTAGTCGGGGGTGTAGTTTGGGTCCCGGGGTATTTTTAGGCCATACCGGCAACTTAAAGGGTATTTTGGTAATTTTACATTTTGAGGAATTAAAAGTGACGAAAATTGGGAGTTTTAATCTGATGTGGATTTAACCCACTAACCAACCCATATTAACCCTTTAAGCTACGGACGCTATCATTAGGTTTACAACTTTCCCAAAGAAAACCCTAGCCACCTTGAGCCACCATTGGAGAAGAAGCTTGGAGAAGAGAAGAAATTCTGCAGAAATCTTCATCAAACCATCATCCAAACTCAGAGACAATCAAGGCAAGTGTTTTGATTATATTTAAATTCGTAGAATGTTCCTTCCATGTTAGAAAATTGCAGAATATCAATTGTTCTTGAAAGATAATGAAAACCCATGTATTTTGAAGCTTAGAACTTGAAATCTTGAGGAGAATTGCATGTAGAATGATAGGTAGATGAGTATTCCCATAATATTTATGATTGGAAGAAATTAAAACGGATTTATATTGGATTAATTCATGATTCAAAAAGTTATGGTTCATGTTCTTGATAAAATTGGGAAAAAGTGTAGAGATGTGTAAATTTGGTTGATGTTAGGATGGATTAATCCTTCAAAACGTGTTAGGATGTGATTATAATATGTTTAGGATTGTTTAGAGACCTTAAAACGATTGTTGGGACTTAGTTTAGAAGAGATTTGAGGAGTAAAAATGGTGAAAAACGAGTTTTAGGAAAATCTGGGACGAATCTGGTAGGTCGTTAGAAGCCCCTGCCCAGGAGCTTCTAACGAATTGACCAGTCGCTTCTAACGAGGGGCAGTTTCGTTCGATATCTCGTTCGAACGAGATATCGTTAGAAGGTACAGTTCGTTCGAACGAACTGGAATCTCGTTCGAACAGTCTCGTTCGAACGAGACTTCTAACGAGTTGACAGAGGAATCTCGTTCGAACAGTCTCGTTCGAACGAGACTTCTAATGAGTTGACAGTTTGGGCCTTTTTGGACTGTTTTGATTTTTGGAGTCCCGTAAACTTGTTCGAGGATATAGATAACATTCCGATGATGATGTAGTGATAGAATTGGGACTTTTGGGTATTTATGAGAAGGAAATTATATACGAGGGTTATATTAAATGGACGGTTTGGGCTGAGACGTGAGTGTCTACTACGACGTGAGTAAATTATGACGCGTATGATTATAAACCGGAATAGTATAAATTGCGATAATTATAAGTTAGTACGAGAAAGCGATATGTACTACGATTAAACTACGGGATTACTAAGACGTGTGTTTACTTAGTATTGGTATATGAATTGTGTGTATGACATACCTACCATACTTGCTATCACGGGAGGTTTGCGTTCGCTTAGGGCCCTCTAATCCTTGTGTTGCCCGGATTTAGACTGGTTACCTTGATGAACATAGGTCATAGAAAAACTTATTGGGATATTAATAAGTCCGCTGATCGTAGGAGCGTAGGTATGTGCGTGACCTATGTGATGTGACTGTGTTCGCCTCCATTGTTTGTGATGTTATCTGTGAACTATTCCTGAGAGATTCGGAATATGTAATCCTTATGTACGTGATGTACCGGGATGGATAGCAGAGTATGTGTGCACCGCAGCTTAGTTCTCGGGGTGCTTATATTGTATATTTATGATGTGAATAATATACACTTAATTAATGGGAACCTTCATGTTAATGCTATGAATATAATTACGGTATTGTTTCGAGAAATATAACGAGTTAACTGATAGTGTTATATATTGCATATTGAGCATCTGGGTTTACGTTAAACCCCTACTTAATTACGAGCGTTATAATGTTAATAGAACCGAGTAATAAGGGTGGGACCTATGGCAGTCTAGCTAGATAGAATAGCTCTTAGCTAGTGGTTTGTATCGTTATAGATGGGTACTTACGTTAGGAGTGCACAGTTAGACAAGAGGTGAGAATATCATGTGAGTGTACGTCCTAACATGTACTTTGCATTTAATGTTTTAAATGTTTTTAAAGCACTTGCAGGTTTTTAAAATATAACTCCACATTCGGGCTCTGACCCGTTTGCTTTTCAAATCTATTTTTCTTTGTAAAACCATTTTAGGTGCCCAGCCACAAGGACACCATGCATAGGATACTCATTCTGGTGACGAGCTGTAGCTGTTTGTGGAAGCTACAGGGATTTGCTTGTAGACGCTTCGATCGCTTGGATTCCAGATTCATTATCTATCAGTTGTAGGGCATGTTGCCCATTTCTATTAGAGTTACATTTCCATTACAGTTTTCAGACTTTGGCATGTATTGATTTAGTATTCAGTTTACTTTTCAGTTGTGGGATTGTAGTGAGGAGTTTTTCCTCCAGACTTTATTTTACGTTATGTGATGGTTATTCTTTTTACTTCAGTATGGTGAATGGTGTTATTATTCTTTATTACACTTGTTGCATGTTAATCAGACTTAAATTAAAATTTGGCACTTACTTTTTAAATACTAGGTGGTTAGTAATCATTAAAATGTTTTCGACAGTGATGCTATTAACTGGACCAACTTGGCATTTTAATTTACTTTAATAAAGGAGTAGCTACCCGGTATTTAATTAGTCGGGGTGTCACACATCTGAGAAGCAATATGGGTCATATTTCTTTCCTTACCCAACTTAGAGTTATTTTTTTAGTACAATTTAAAATTCAAATACATTTAGTTAATATTCTCTTATTTTTAGTACAAAAAAATACAATTTAGTAAAAAAAAAATACAAAAATGTTAAAAAATCGTTAAAAATATTACAAAAAAATGTTACAAAAAATATTAAATGTTACAAAAATGTTATAAAACTGTGAAATGTTATAAAAATATTTTTTAAAGAAAATGTTATAAAAATCTTATTAATTAAAATGTTATAAAAAAAGTTACAAAAAATATTGGATGTTTTAACTCTATTTTTTTAATGTTATTTTGTAGAATGGCTCCAAAATTAGTTATTGGATGGGAACATGGCACTGCCATTGGTGGAGATGAGAGGAAGGTTGCTTGCAATTATTGTGGCAAGGTTTGTAGTGGTGGTGTAACAAGACTAAAAGAACACTTAGCAGGTGTACAAGGGAATGTCGAACCTTGTCGTCATGTACCTCGGGAGATAGCAACTAATATTAAAAAATTCTAGCAGGTGGTATGAAGCAACGGGCCCTTGAGAAGAGGAAGAAGGAGAAACAAGTAGAGAATTTGCGAGAGCAAACCCAATACTATCATGAAGATGATGCCAGTGAAGATAGTGATGACGGTAATGAAGATGATATCACCCGTTTAGAATTAGCACAGTTGAAAGCTGCTATGAAAGAAAATCGGAGAATGGCTGGAGAACAACATAGGCATTCAGTTTCCGGGGCAAGACCATCCACATCTGGGCTTAAGCGACCACACGTGTCACGATCGTGGTCATTGAGACAGGGGGTTGAATTGCCTGATCAAGGAATTGACCCTTCTATGTTTAGGTCGAGGAAGTCTAGTCAGAAAACTGTCAAATCCATGTTCTCTACAGATGGAGTCAAGAAGGTTGGGAAGGCCATTAGCAAGTTCTTTCACTTTAATGCCATCCCGTTTCATGCTGCTGATAGTGGACCTGCCTATCAACATATGATTGATACGATTGCTACGACGGGTCTAGGGATTAAAGGCCCTAGTGGTTATCAGATTGGAGGTGTTTACTTGGATGAGGAGGTAGAAGAGGTGGATGCATACATGGCAACTCTAAAGGAGAAATGGCCCGAGTATGGTTGTACAATCATGTGTGACGGGTGGAGTACAAGGACGAAGAAGCCTATCATAAACTTCATGGTATACTGTGATCGTAATATGATATTTCACACTTCTGTTGACACAACTAACAAAATCAAGTCGGCGGATTATATTTTTTCCCTTATGGATAAAGTTGTGGAGGAAATTGGTGAGGCTCACATTGTACATATTGTCACTGATAACGAGCCAAATTTTAAGGCGGCTGGCGCGTTATTGATGGCGAATAGGAGACACTTATTTTGGTCACCTTGTGCAGCACACTGTCTTGACTTGATGCTCGAGGAAATTGGAAATATGAAGTCAATCAAGTCGGTATTGAATGATGCCAAATCAATTACCTCGTTCATATATAACAGTCAAAAAGTTGTTAATTTAATGAAGGAGTATACCAGAGGTAGGGAGTTGCTAAGACCAGGCATTACGAGATTTGCTACCGAGTTTATTGCCCTTGAGAGTCTCATTCGCTATCAGTCTGAGTTGAAGCGAATGTGTACCACGAATGAATGGCGTGAATTCAACCGTGAGAAGACCCGAAGGAGTGCGGCCACTAAAGTGTCGGATTTAATTCTGGCAGATCGATTCTGGCAACGGGCTGCCGAAGTTGCCAAGATTATGGAGCCCTTAGTATTGCTTTTGAAGATAGTAGATCAAGATAAAAAGCCTACACTCTCTATCATTTACGAAGGGGTAGATAAAGCAAAACTAGCAATCCAGGCGAGTGTTAAAAACTGGAAGAAGTATTGGCAGGTGATCGATGGAAGATGGGAGAGACAATTGCACCGACACTTGCATGCCGCGGGATATTTCTTAAATCCGGTGTTTCAATATTCATCCAATTTTTCAAACCATCCCGAAATAAGAGCCGGACTAAAAGAGGTCATCAAAAGGCTAGAGCCAGACGTACAAAAACAAGCCTTGGCAATAAATGAGGTATCACATTTGTTTCCATTGAGTTATATTTATTTCATATATGTATTGTTTCTAAATTGATTTGTTTGCCTTTTAGGTTACATTCTTTACGGATAGGAGAGGGGAGTTTGGCTCATATCTCCAAGCAAGCAGTCAAATCTTCTCTTCCAGCTGAGTGGTGGAAAAATTACGGTGAGGATACACCCAATCTTAGGCGCATTGCTATCAAAGTACTGAGTCAAACATGCTCATCCTCGGGTTGTGAGAGGAATTGGAGCACATGGTCTCTCATCCATACAAAACTTCGCAACCGATTGGCAATAAAAAAATTATATAAATTGGTGTATATGCATTACAATCAGAGACTTAAAGTTAGGAATCTGATGTACATGCGAGAGACCGAAGATTTCTACAATCCAATAGACTTGAATTTAATATTTGAGGAGGATGACATATTGGATGAGTGGACCCGAGAGAATGATGAAGGGGTCTTACCGACCGATGACTTAGACTGGTTGGATGAAGGTATTCAACAAAGCGAAGGGGAAGGACGACGGGGGGGTCACAATCAACCGGCACCAGTCAGTGTTCTTTCCAGTTCTGATGATGATCATGGTGGTGCTGATAGTTGGCAAGATATTCCTGGTACTTATGGTAATTATGTAGACGACGACGACGACGATGATGATGATGATGATGATGATGATGATGATGATGATGATGATGATGATCAAGGTGGTGGCAAGGGAGATGTTAATAGAGGAACAGCGAGTGGTAGCCGACAAAGGAGTGGAGTTGGTGGTAGCCACCAAAGGGGTGGTTCTTACAATACTGGTACACAACATGATGGTGGTATGACATGGGCACAATGAGATGAAAACTACTATGCCACGCAAACACAGATCATGGTTATCGCCCGGGAATCAGTGAACAACGAAGGCATTTAGACAATTTAACGAGATTCCCTAGTAGTGACGAGCATTCAAGCGGATATGATCAGCAACGTCTTGATGATCAACTACGGGCAATGGGTTTAATGACAGATCATGCATACCACGGTGGAAGACATAGTATCTCTGGGAGTGGGAGTGGCACAGATAATTATGGTCCGGCACAACTTCCAAGATCTACTAGTACTAGTACAGGTGGTTACTATGATCGTTATAAAGACCATTATGGATCTACTAGTAGCGGCACAACAGGTGGTGATTATTATGGATATAATCAAGGGACACAATATGGTGGGTCTTCAACTGATAGTTCTGGGTATAGAGGTTTTGGATATTATCATCACGGTAATCAACCAGGAGATCGTCAACCACAATTTCCAAATTATGGGTCATCTAGCCAATCATCCCAGTCATCAGAGCAGCAATATGGTTCATATTTCTTTCCTTACCCAACTGAAAGAAATCACCCCTATCCAAATCCGTATGATCGATACCGCAACTAGATAGGGAGATGAAAATGATGAAACATTGTAATCATTCCTATTTATCTTCCATACAAACTTTTTATCTAAGCTTATGTGACATTAGATTGTTTTCAATATTATTATTGGTTTACTATGCAATATTGAATCTGACAACTCTGTCGCGGTTCAGTATAACCAGTTCTACAATGCAATGCATATTGAATGATGGGTTTAAATGTACATCATTGGTCCACTTTGTTAATCTTATTTTTTTAAAATTTTCTATATTTTTTTCGGAATTTTTTGCGCTCTCTAAATAGCATATCTTTGCGTATCGCCCGATACCGCGACCGATACCGCGACCGAGTTGAAAATCGGGTGTCCGATACCGAGACTTTGAACCATGGTGGTGAGCACTATTCACTATCACTGAATCATTGCAGCAGGTACAGCTGTGGGTTTAGATCTCCCCATTTTCCTCTCAAGCAACTCTCTCATAATACAATATATCTCCCTTAGTAATGATAATGAAACCCCTCTAGCGTTCACACTATATAATTATGGATGTCATGGAGTGATGCCCAAGCCTGGTATGCTCTACTCACGTGAGGCGTTAGAAGTGCACGAACTAATGGAGAGAGAGATAATAATGAATCTATTAGTCCACATCTAAAGAAATCTCCTAGATCTGGTAGTGATATAGCTGGACGGTTGTACCCATGGAGAGAATAAGTCACGATCCGTGTTACGAGCCCAGGTCACCTATACGAATCCAAGGTCATCCTGGATGGACTATTATATATTTTATTTTTTGCTAGGAAACAAAAATTTCATTATAGAATTTCATTAAGGATGAAAACAGAGTTCAAACGTGGACAGCATGTCCACTAAAAAAAGGAAACACAAAACCAGCACTATACAAATACACATAAAGAAGCACCCAAACAGCTGGGACTGTCAAAACATCTACAACAAAATCTAGACATAAACGAATAGCCCCAAAAAAAAACTTACAAAATATATAAATCAACAAATATCCCAATAAATAATCATTGCATGAATAATTCAGCATTGAGATAGACTACTAGAGTCCATGTTCTGCTATTGACACAGGTAGAACCGAGGTCACCTAAGGGTGACCACTTTGAGCCTTAGCAAGCTTCTCCTGGGCTCAGGTCTCCTACATGGACGATACTGGCATGCAGATTAGGGTACTTTTGAGGTTTCAACCTCACATGTCCTACTGTGTCTTCCTGTAGAGGGGGCTTGAAGGTAATCCTGAGATTAGGGATAATTCCCTGATTAGCAACAGTGTTTGGGGATTAAAGCAACCGAGGCAGCTCAAGCGAGGCAACTCAGCGAGGCAACTCAAGCGTGACAACTCATACTTCAGCTTGTTGTGTTAGTCATATTGTATCTTTGGTTACATTTACTATAAGCTATAACGGTTGTAATGATGTAACGAGAATAATAAAGAGTTTTAGTGTGAAGTCAAACGGTACTTGCGAGAGACCAGGCTTGGCAGGGCCTGGGAGAGCTGTCATGCTCTATCGAATGACCTCACCGTGGGAACTTTAGAGGGACTTGGTTTGGAGGATTGTGAAGTAAGGCACCGTTGGGGCTTGTCCTGACCATCTTAGATACACCTGGTAAAACACCGAAGGACCCTGACCGCGGAACCTCAAGCGGAGCAGCTTGGAGTTCCATCGGGCATTGAGTTATGGACCAAACAGCCCTCTACTTAATGTCACATCTACTGTGGGTGATGCCACTAGCCATCTAAACAATGTCAGACATGCACTTGAGTAAACCACCGTGGTATTTGGGGCTGTCAGGAAGTTGGTAAGCCACCTCTGCGACAATAGTCCCCTGACACACGGTGGTTAGGCAAAAAGGCATGTCTTGGCATTTAATGTTTATGACGTGGAGACAGCTAGTGCATCAGGTATTTAGTGTTGTGACATAAAGTATGAGGGATGTCTTTTCATAGTTTTAATGACTGAGTTGCTTCGGGGGTGGTGTGGGGGGCTATTTAAGGACCCCAACCACCTTTGAGGAAGAGAGAGACTTTTGGAGAGTTCAGAAGTTATTACGAGAGAGAATACACACCAGAGAGAGTTATTGCAAACCAGAGAGTTCACTCACTCGCCATTGTCATTTATTACGAAGCTTTTAATACTTGACAGGGATTCCTGAGGGTGTTTTGTCTGTTTCTACCTGCCCACCAAGGTGTCTCTAGGGTGCTTACTTCTCTCTCCCTCTAGCTAAGCCACTTCTAAAGTTCATTATTATTCCCTGAGTTATACACGAGAGATTCTGTGAGTTTAAGCTGAGTTTACCTTCATTGGGTTCATGTTTATATGTTCTGTCATTGATCCTAAGCTTTGACCAACTGACCTATCAGTGCCATACTCAATAGGGGTTACGCCTCCATATATAATCTAAAGTACCCTCCTACATTTGGCGACTCTGCTGGGGAGGCATCCTTCTAGATAAGGAGTATGGCGCAAGATAATGCTACTCGAAGACTCAATTTCGATGACATTCAGCATAATGAAGAACAGGCTGCGAGGGAGCAGGAGGCCCTAAGAGATGGGGCTCCTCGAGTAGAGGCGCCGCTGGCTCCAACAACGATAGGCGTCCCAGGGGCTACACAACCTTCCACGAGCGCGGGGTTGGGACCTGCCCAGATGGCGCTCCTCATGAGCAAATTTTATGAGTTTTTGCAAACCCCAGTAGCTTCAACTATGCTGGGAGGATTGGAGGCCAACGCTTTCGTAACACCAGGAGTGGCCCCAGGGGCCCCACCAGGGGCAGGTATTACAGGAGCGGTCCCAGCAAGTGTACCCTCTGTTGTGAACCCAACTATGGGCGGCTCAGGAGTTTCAACGGCACTACCAATAACGTTCGCTCCGGTTGCAACGAGCGCTCAACCTTCGGCCCCGTTGCAGGTGGCCCCAGTAGCCTCGCCCTTGGAAGAGATGAGAAAAGAGATGCAGAAGGAGATGCTGAAGTTCATGCAGTCTTCCTCGCAGGCTGTGGGCGAGGTGGCAGCGGTTTACGACGACTTCCGAACACCTTACCCCCAGGAGTACAACGACGAACCCTACCCGAAGGACTATATTCCTCCTACCTTTGAAAAATACTTAGGGAAGGATGGGAACCCGAAGGAACACATTAAGCGTTTCGTTGAACACTTGGGAGCGCACTGCAATGACAAAAAGCTTAGGCTGAGGGAGTTCTCCAAATCCCTGACTGATAAAGCATACACTTGGTACTCTCACCTGCCTCCCAATAGTGTCTCCACGTGGGAGGAGATGCATGTATTGTTTGTCCGAAAGTTCTTCTTGGCAGAAGATGAGTTCACCCTAACCCAACTGGGCAGGGAGAGGCAAAGGCCAGGAGAAGAGGTAGTGGCCTATATTCGGAGGTTTAGGGAAAGGTCCCTCGATGTGAGGGAAGAAGCTAAGGAGGCCAGGTTACTACAGATTTGTGCTGAGGGATTACTTCCTGAGTATATCTGTCACCTGATCAATGAGACACGCGAGGGAGCATTTTCAGCATTCTTAAAATCCGCAAGAAATATATCCTTGGTGGTGCGACCTAGCCCGATAGTAGCTCCCATGGTGTTCAGACAGCCGATACAGCCCATCGGGGGAAGGTCTCAGGCCCCACGGGTGGGATATATCGAGAGGGAAGATGGGGGCAAGGCCCAGAGGAAGGACAACAAAAGAAAGTTCGGAAGAGATAGAGAAGACCCGCCACCGTTACCTTGTACGGTGGAGGAAGATGTGAGTAGCTATAACGCAATGGTCCAAGGCGGAACGGTTTACGAACCAAAAGGTGTCCCGGCGGAAGAGCCCGACGCGGCAACTAGGGCCAATCCCAAATATTGTCAGGTTCATCGAAAGGTCCAGCATCCAACAGAAAGCTGCTTCACGCTGCGAAGAATCATCGACAAGTATATGAAGGCGGGAACATTACAAATCCCCCCGCAGAACGTTAACAATAACCCACTCCCGGCACATGGGGCCAATGTTGTAACGGCCTACGATAAGGAGGCAGAATGAGAGGGGGGAGGGGCAACAATGGAGTTCGATAAGGCACTGGAGCATTGCACTAGGGGAATGGCTAACATAGTTCTGGCTTATGATGAAGCAAGTGCTAGGGACGTAGAAGACGCCTACAGCGTTGAGGGCGAGGAAACGGACCCAGTCGTAGAGTATAGCGCAGTTTCAAAATCTCCAAAGTTCACTTGGTTCTTCGACCAAGTGGGAATCCCAAAAGAGAGCAGAATGGAGATAACTCAGACGATCTTGGATATTGCAAGAAGAAATGCAGTCCCCTCGCTAAGGTGGAGGGGACCCATGGCTAGGCTGGTAAAGAAGTTCCTATCAGAGGTAACGTTCAGCGATGCGGATAGAGCTGTAAGGTTCCCCCACAATAGGCCTCTGTATGTAACCGCCAGTGTTAACGGGGTTACCTTTGCCAGGACTCTTCTGGACGAGGGTGCTTCCATCAACATTATGCCGATCAACTCCTTCCACGCGGCTAATATTCCGGAAGAAAGGTTGGTTGCCATGCCCTTGGTAATCTCGGGCTACGATAATCAATCTTCCAAATCCATCGGGTATGTAAACGTGGGAATAGTGATGGGAAATCTGAGTTCCCATATCAAGTTCCATGTAATAGAAAGCGCAACTTCCTATCATTTATTAATAGGGAGAGTATGGATGCATAACCAAGGGTTAGTTCCCTCAACGTACCATCAATGTGCTAAGGCGAATATCAAGGGGACAGAAGTAACCATTAGGGCAACTAAAAGGCCTTTCGCTATCGAAGAAGCACACTTGGTGGATGCAGCCTTCTATACAGAGCTCGAAGAGGACGTGCGGGTCCTAACAAGGAGAATGGAGGGAGCATGGGTCCCCTCGATTAGAGAAAGAATGGGACCTTTAAATGAGAGTGGCGAAGGGAAGAGGATCGAGGAAGCATATCGGGCGGTCCCTCGACCCCAGAACATCTCGAAGCAGCTCAAAGAAAAGATGAGACTCAGGACAGACCCAGGCGAGCACGAGGCCCAACGACAAAGCGTGTTAAGTCGTTTTTCAGGGGAAAGGATCGCTGAGGCTTCCAGAGAAAGGAAGAGAAAAGCCGTAGCAACAGCTACCAGCAGGCAATGCAAGAAGATTGTTACTGAAGAGGGAAAAGTGGTGTACCGCTTGTAATGGTGTGAACGGGCGGCCGAAAAAGCTAACAATGAGGTTGACCCGATATATGAGTGTTTTTTAGTAGATCAACGGGGGCAGTGTATGGTGATAGACAACTCCAACATACAAGAGTTCGTGGAAGATGTCGCCGAAGAACCAGACTACATGACGGACCAACCAAGGCCCCAGGCACAAGAGTTGGAGCAGCTAAACTTGGCAAGAGAAGGAGAAGATCCAAGGCCTATCTTTATCTCGAAAGATCTTGGTAAGGAGAAACGAGAAGCCTTGGTTGACCTGATTCGGGAATTCATAGATGTTTTCGCATGGAAGTACACTGAAATGGAAGGGCTGGATGAGGAAGTGAGCTGCCACAAGTTGAACGTGATCCCTTCGGCTATTCCAGTAAAGCAGGCAACAAGAACTTACAAGCCTGAAATAAATTTAAAGATTAAAGAAGAGGTCCAACGCTTATTAGCAGCAGGATTTATCAAGCCTATACAACATCCCCTCTGGCTATCTAGCATTGTGCCAGTAGGGAAGAAAGACAAAAATCAAATAAGGATCTGCGTGGATTTCAGAGACTTGAATAGGGCTTGCCCCAAGGATGAGTTTCCTCTACCCTCCATCGACAGTTTGATAGACGCCACGGCTGGTCATGAGATGTATAGCTTCATGGATGGATATGTGGGATACAACCAGATCAAGATGGACCCCTCTGACGCAGAGAAAACAGCATTCAGAACGCCGTTGGGCAACTTCATGTACAAGGAAATGCCGTTTGGACTCAAGAACGCCGGGGCTACGTACCAAAGAACAATGATGGCCATTTTTCACGACTTCTTCCACAAATTTGTGGAATTATACGTAGACGACTTGGTCATCAAAACAAAGGAGGAGTCCCATCTGAACGACTTAAGGAAGGTGCTTGCTCGGTGCAGGAGGTACAAGTTAAGGATGAACCCGTTAAAGTGTGTCTTCGGAGTAACAAGTGGTAAGTTCTTAGGCTTCGTGGTTAACCGACAAGGGGTACAGATGGACCAGGATAAACAGCGGGCAATCTTGGAGATGACATGTCCAAAAACGGCGAAGGAGCTGAAAAGCTTTCTCGGTAAAGTCTCCTACCTCAGGAGATTTGTGCCTGGATTGGCCGAAATAACACACCCACTGATGCAGCTGCTGCGAAGGAACACGAAATTCAGATGGGAAGAGGTTCACCAGAAGTCCCTGGTTGGGTTGAAGAAGCTGCTCGTATCACCACAAATCATGGTTCCTCCCCAGGCGGGAGCTCCGTTGCAGCTATACCTCACATCCACCACGAGGTCCGTTAGAGCTCTGCTAGCACAAGAAGTAGACGGGCAAGAACGGTCAGTTTACTACCTCAGCAGAATTATACATGGGCCAGAAATTAGATATACTAGCTTCGAAAGGCATTGTTTAGCCCTGGTCTTTGTAGCACAAAAACTTAGGCACTATATGCTGTCTTTTACCATTCATATTGTAACTAGATGTGACCCAATTAGGTATTTGCTCGCAAAGACTATATTGATTGGTAGGGCAGCTAGATGGTTCCTCATTCTCTCTGAATATGACTTAAAATGCGTGGTCCCTCGCACAATCAAAAGCCAGGCGTATGCTGACTTATTGGATATCTTCCCTTCCGGAACCTTTGAGCCACCTAGGGATGACATTCCAGGAGATGATCTGCAGGCCAATTACCTGGATGCAACCGAGGAGGAATGGACGATGCAGTTCGACGGATCTTCGGCAGAAAAGAAGGGAGGAGCAGGGGTTGTTCTTTCAAAAGGGATGGAAGAGATTTGCCTTTCCTACAAACTAGATTTCCCTTGCTCTAATAACGAAGCAGAGTACGAGGCGTTGGTACTAGGGTATCTAGAGGCTCTTCGGAGGGGAATCCGTTCACTCTGCATTAAGGGTGACTCGAACTTGGTAATTCAGCAGGTAAACGGAGAATTTGCGTTGAAACACATGAGCCTGACGCCTTATAGAGCAATCATTCAAAGGCTCCTCAACCAGTTCCATCGGACCAAGATCAGGAGACATCCCAGAACGATGAACCGCCATCCCGACGCCTATGCCACTATTGCCCAGAAGATGATAATGAAAACCAATGAGACTACAGTTGTGATCCAACGAAGAACAGCCCCTTCGGTAGTACAGTCAATACTACCAATGGAGGAAGAAGTGGGTTGGAGAAGGGATATTAAGAAACAACTGGAGTCTGGTGAGGGGGCGATGGGGCTAAGGGAGTTGGCCCAATATTTTACGTGCCAGGGAAATCTCTATTTCAGAAATACAGGAGGATGGTTGTCAAGATGCGTCAGCCCAGAGGAGGCCGAGCAAATATTGAGGAAAACGCATGAGGAGCACTGCGAAACGACTGAGATACCTCTATATAGGAGAATTCAAAGGGAGGGGTATTTCTGGCCTAGAATGAAGCAAGATGCGGCAAAGTTACAACGGAAATGCAACAAGTGTCAGATATTCTTCGAAGCAGCTGAGTGCCATTTTATTGAAGCTCAAACGGACTGGAGGCAGCCCTACATCGACTTCATTCAGGGGGGGTTGTCCCAACGGAGAAAATAGATGCAAGGGGTCTGAGACGAAGGGCTCCCAGGTTCTATGTCCAGGAAGGGCAACTTTATCGAAAGGGGTACTTTAACAGGCCCTTGCGATGTGTCACGAAGGAAGAAGCAGTGGAGGTCCTCAAACAAGCGCACGATCCAGCACATATAGGAGGAGCCAAGCTGTATGATCAGTTGATGACATTGGGGTATTATTGGCCAACAATTGAGAAAGACTCTGCGGAGTTTGTTCGAAAATGCAAGGCTTGCCAACTTCATGGGAATATGATCCATGCCCCATCGGCAGACTTGCACTCTCTATCAACGCCCTATCCATTTCATACTTGGGCGTTCGACCTAGTAGGGGCAATCCACCCCTCTTCGAGAGGCAAGATATGGATACTAGTAGCAACAAAATGTTTCACAAAATGGGCAGAGGCAATACCACTCAAACGGGCAACGGCTGGGGTGGTGAGCAACTTCATCAGAGAATACATCATTTGCCGTTTTGGGATCCCAAAAAGTAATTCTCTCGGATAATGGGACCCCCTTCGTCAATTCTGAAGTAACAATGCTCACGGACAAGTACTCCATTGTTCATCACACTTCAACGGTGGCATACCCAAAGGGAAATGGCCAGGCCAAAGCAACTAACAAAACCCTGATTAATATTTTGGCCAAAATGATGGAAGATTTTCCGGGGGCATGGGATGACAAGATACCAGCTGTCTTGTGGGCCTATCGAACAACCAAGCGAAAACCCACAGGATACACGCCGTTCTCTCTTGTTTATGGCGCTGAGGCAATCCTCCCAGTAGAATTGGAAGTTCCCTCTGCTCGTTACGCCTTGAGAAGTAGCATGCTCCCTCATAGTAGACATGTACAGCTGGAAGCGTTGGATGAGCACAGAGATAACTCGATGCAACACTTTCAAATATATACGAAACAACTCTGCAGGGCATATGACAACTTGGTGAGACCAAGGAAGTTCGTGGAAGGAGACCTCGTATTGAAAGCGGCAGTGAAGCACATCAGGGGACTTCCTCTACCAAAGTTCGCAGCCAACTGGGAGGGACCTTTCGTTGTGAAGGAAGCTCGTGACTCAGGTTATTGCTTAATTTCGAAGTTAGAAGAAGACAAGCCATTCAAGATTAACAATAAGTGGCTGAAGGTTTATCATGTGTAAACAACCAAGTTTGAACTAATGTTATGACTAGCTATCGTTATAAATATACAAGTTTTCGGTGACATTTTTTAGCATAATGGAAGAATTGCAGAAATACAAAACTCTATAGCATACAACAACAGTCACAACATACGAAGGGATTGAAAAGTATATGTTCTTCATTCATAAACAATAGAGCATTACAAAATTTCTTTTGGGAGCTATTGCCCAAGAATTACATAGATAAAAGCAGTAAAGGATCTGTCTACAAGAAGTAACTAGTCTAAAAGAAAAGATAAATCTGAGGAAGAGAAAAAATCTCCAGGCAGGCCCGAAGAAGCTGCTGTGAAAGACCGTTGGGCGTTAATAGAAACCTCCAGCCTCGTTTGCACTTGCGTACGTTCGATCAGGAGTCTCTCACGCTTCAGTTTGGCCAGGCACAAAGCTTATTCGGCATCCTTCACCTCTTGATCCACTGCTTCCAAAAGAGGTGCCAATGCGACCAACCTAGCTTCCTCAGCTTGCTGGCCCTCTGGTGCTTTCGTAACACTTCCCTCTGGCCGATCAGTTGCTGGTTCTTCAAGGTCTTCAGATACGTTATAAGCCAGTCAAAACGGAAACCATCACGTCCCAACTCCTTCAGAAAACCCAGAAATTGGTTAAGAAGGGATCTGGTAACACTTGCAGTGGGGGTGCTGGCAATTTCAGCAACAACAATCGCCATGCCTTGCAGTCTGTGACTCATCACATGAATATTGGAGCGCAGGCAATCTGGTGTGAAGGTCTCAGGGTGGCGATTCACCAGTTGCTCGATCACCAAGCGATGGTTGACAGGCATTTGAGGAGACTGTCGAAGCACCATTAGGCAGAACGCATGAGGAGCCAGGTCGGGAAGAGGCACTTCGCACCCAGATTCGCTCTCGGCTGCAGCACCAGTCGTAGAACCTTGATCATCATGAATAGAATTTTTCGAAACATCAGGTTCTCGGAAGGGCGAGCCTACAGGTGAGAGAACTGGGGGCGAATTTTCCCGAGCAACCTGAAAAGAAGTAGCCCACATGATGAAATTATGACAAAAAAAACTTAACAAGTGTTTTCGTTGTTAAGTCACCGTTATAAGGTGGAGTTTATGAAAAACTTAACAAGTGTTTTCGTTGTTAACTCACCGTTACAAGGTGAAGTTTATGAAAAACTTAACAAGTGTTTTCGTTGTTAAGTCACCGTTATAAGGTGGAGTTTATGGAAAACTTAACAAGTGTTTTCGTTGTTAAGTCACCGTCATAAGGTGGAGTTTATGGAAAACTTAACAAGTGTTTTCGTTGTTAAGTAACCGTTATAAGGTGAAGTTTATGAAAAACTTAACAAGTGTTTTCATTGTTAAGTCACCGTTACAAGGTGGAGTTTATGAAAAACTTAACAAGTGTTTTCGTTGATATAACGGTGAAGTTTATGGAAAACTTAACAAGTGTTTTCGTTGTTTAGTCACCGTTATAAGTCGGAGTTTATGAAAAAAAACTTAATAAGTGTTTCCATTGTTAAGTCATCGTTATAAGGGAAAGTTTAAGAAAAATCTTATGAAAAATCATAAGATGGAGATTACGAAAAATCCTAAAAAAAGTTAGCAAGAAAAATATACCTTAGTCACAACGGGGGCATATGAGACAGCCACAGGGACAGGAACCGTTGGGGGAGAGATTACTGCCCGAGAAGCCATAACGGGGTCCCTGGACACAGAAGCCTCCACGCTTGGCAAGACTCTTGGCAAAACTCTATCACCCGTATAGGGCACAAGGGCCAGCATACGGGGTTCATCATGCGAAGATACTGAGCCCTCAAACAAAGCCACATCAGGAGGGGGCGTAAACGCACCAACCTGGTCCCTCACTGCAGGAGTTGGTGCAAGATCAGGAGAAAACTGTGCACAAAGCCAAGTGTTAGAAAAGAAGAATGGGCACAGAAAATATGAAGAAATACATACTCCTGAGTGTTACTTACCTCAGTTATGATACTAAAAAGAGGAATGGCAGTCAGAGGTCTCATCAGCGTTGTCGGAAGAAGAATGCTTGCCAACAACGAAGATGTTTCAACCTGGGGTACCTGAAATATATCAGAATTCAGCAAGCCAAATAAGAAAGGAGTGGGACCGAAAAGACTACAACAAATATACTATAAAGGAAATCATACCTCGGGCTCACTCTCCAGAACAAGAACAACGGGGAGAGGAACCTCAGGCGAGGCATTGTAGATCAGAAGGGGCCGAGGGTGTTATCTCGGATTGTGTTATTTCGGGTGGTGTTACCCCTTCAGGCGAGGAATCACCTCCCCCAACAACCTCCCTTACACGTTGACTGCCAACACGTCGAGAATAGGTAAGCCCCGTCATGGGGGAACGGGGAGGAGTCACATCGGTATGAGGTGCACCAAAGCGTCCCCCCACAAAAGGGCTTATGGGAGGGCTAGAGGGGTCTGGTCTTTCTATTTCAGCTCCCTGCACCACAGTTGCCAAAAAAAAAAAAGAGAAGGAAAATATATGTATAAGTAAAGACAGTCCTCCTTAAGCAAAAGGGAAATAATAACTAAATCAGGCATACATACCTCCGATTCAGAAGGAGAACGAGAAGACACGACCACGGGCGAAGAAGGAGGAGTAACAGCAACAGAAGGGGCAGGAGTGGATTGCACCTCAGGAGTCCGTTTCTTCTGGGACTTGGTGCTAGAGTCTTCTTCCTTGATCCTGCTGCGCCAGTACTGCCCCCTCGAGGAACCCTGGAGCTCTTCCTCCTTCTGGCCGTTGGCTCTGAAGGATCCACCACCACTGTGGGGAAAGCAACGGAGGAGGGAACAACAACTGCATGCCGTTGATACTCGGCATTTATTCGGTCTAGATCTGCTTGGGCCTCCCTCCTTACACGCTCAGCCATCTCAGCAGGCATGGGAGGTGGAACGGAGGCTATGGGAAGAGCCGCCACAGGAGTTTGGGGCTTCTGGGACTTCGACTTGGATGACCCACTCTTGGCCGTTTTTGCCCTCTTGGCAGGCGGTGGAGAAGCCCCCTCGTGGGTAGTAGCTGCAGTAGAGGGGGCAGCCTTCTTTGGAACAGCAGGAGTCCTCGGTCTTGGCGTTGCAACTGGAGCCATGGGGCAAAGTGGGGGAAGCTCGGTAGGAGGTGCTTTGTGAGTTGAACTTGGGGGGAATTCTATCCCAAGCACAGAGTTTCCTTTTAGCCCCAACACTAGGGCAGAGAATGAAGAAACGGGAGGATACGCCGGCTCTCCCTCAATGAACTTAGCAATTTCAGCTAGTTATTTTGGCCAATACTTGGTGGCAAACAAAGGGGTCACATCCCCTCGTCTAGTAATACTGGGAATGGTGACACGCCCAGCCATTGTTGAACATATCCCCCACGCAGCAGTCGAAGAAAACAAGGAGCATGCCTCGCCAAAGGAAACTTTGGGGTTTGACGATTGAAAAATTGGACGTGGCACCCCCTGGTCAAACCCAAACTGACGGCTGCATCGGTTGGGGTTATAATGCTCGCTCGTGTATCCCCACTCGGTGTAGGAGGGCAGATATCCAGGAGAAAGCAGAAGAACCACGGCAAGCGAGGGATCCTCAATGTCGGGAGAAGGGTCCTGTATCACTCTGGCATCATGATGGAAAAATTTACAAGTATGAAAAAAGGCCTCTTCTTGATAGGGCCTCATAACGAAACTCTCAAAACGATCAATCACAGCAATCAACTCCTTTCGGCTTTGTCTCTTATGATAAATGAAGGACCGAGGAGGCAAAATTGTTTCAGCCGAAGGAGGACTGTTGGGCTTGGCCGCTACGGCAGGAAAGCGGAAGTAGAGAAAGCTGGTCAGAAGAACGCTGTTGGCAAAATTGGCCAAGTTATAACGGCCAATAGAGCGTTCCATGTCAAATAAAGCCCTATCCAACCAGGCAATTGCAGCCAGGGGAAGCTTTATGCCTCGGGCTAAGCGAAGGGACGGGTGGATAAGGTCCCTTCGGGGCTAGTCGTTGGGCTTGCCCGTCAAAAGGAAACGGGAAAGAATCACAAGAATGTAAGCGGGAAGCTCCAACGGCGTACCTTGACCAGGGGCAGTTGATGAGGAACTGCCTTCACCAGCACCCTTGAAGAAATAATTGATCAAAGGAGAGAAAGTAGCTTTGTTGGAAGAACCGATGCAGCTTCGGCATATGCGATCTAACTCCAAACGATCTGCAGTCTCTCGAGCGTCAAGAGCCTCATCGGTGTAAGGCTCATGGCCTGTTGCATCGAGGCCCAGGAGCTCGCACACGTCCTCCAGAGTTATAGTAAACTCACCCCAGGCAGCAATGAACATATGAGTATCCACGTTCCAGCGAGAGACCAGGACAGGCAGGGCAGCGTTGTTCTTTGATAGAGTAAACTCACCAAACCATCTAGCCCGTTGAAGGCCGATCTTAGCAAGGACATCAACATAAGAACTCCATGTGAGAGTTCCAGGCAGCAAAGTGCGCGGGGGATCCCCCGGGTGCTTCGAAATCAATATGGGACCATGGGAAGTCCCCTCGCTCCAAGCGAAATCTGAGAGTTCCTTCTGGGGGCAGAAATCCCCACTTAGACACTTCTTCGTCCTCATCACCTAACAAGAGGGCGTCAAACTTGGAGGAAAAACAGACAGCCTTACAGGCAACAGCAAAGCCATCATCCTCCCCAAAAATGGGAGAGCGACGGTAAAATCTCAGCTGTTCCTGGCGAGCAGCACCCAGGGCGGAGGCAGCAGTGGTGGTGGCAGACGGAACACTGGTGGCGGAAACGGTGGGGTTGCTTGAAGACGCCATGACAAACAATGAAGCTGTAACAGAGAAAGCTTCGAGAGAAAAGGGATTGAGAGCAAGAATGGAGACGGACGATCACAAGTGGTGGTATAGCAGATGAAGAATAAAGCTCTTGCAACAATGGAGTCTCTCTCTCTCTTTCTAAAAAAGAAACGACAGTCTGATGAAGAAGATAATAACGAAATAAGGAAAAAAACAAAGGAGAAGGTTCAAAGTATTTTGAATATGGCTGTTGAAAATTTCGAGTTTGGCGTTTAGATTTCCCCACCCTCGCACGTGCACGGCCGCCTGTAATCATTTCACATGAACACGTGGCACTTCGGGAAGCGCTTTGACAGTTGAAAAGACAGAGCCACGTCATTAATGAAATGACGCATAGAGAACAGGAAGCGTTACCTTCTTCAACAAGCTTGAGTTTTTAGCGCCAATTTTTTGTCAGACTTATCTAACAAAGCCCCAACGAAGAAGATGTCCCAACGGTTTCGCATAAAGGGAAAAGGCCTGAATTTACACAAAGAAAAATCCATCAATTTGAGTCATTTTCGTGCAGACATTTCTTGTCCCAACAAATTTCTCCACGATGGGGCAAATGTAGAGGGGGCTTGAAGGTAATCCTGAGATTAGGGATAATTCCCTGATTAGCAACAGTGTTTGGGGATTAAAGCAACCGAGGCAGCTCAAGCGTGGCAACTCAGCGAGGCAACTCAAGCGTGACAACTCATACTTCAGCTTGTTGTGTTAGTCATATTGTATCTTTGGTTACATTTACTGTAAGCTATAACGGTTGTAATGATGTAACGAGAATAATAAAGAGTTTTAGTGTGAAGTCAAACGGTACTTGCGAGAGAGCAGGCTTGGCAGGGCCTGGGAGAGCTGTCATGCTCTATCGAATGACCTCACCGTGGGAACTTTAGAGGGACTTGGTTTGGAGGATTGTGAAGTAAGGCACCGTTGGGGCTTGTCCTGACCATCTTAGATACACCTGGTAAAACACCGAAGGACCCTGACCGTGGAACCTCAAGCGGAGCAGCTTGGAGTTCCATCGGGCATTGAGTTATGGACCAAACAGCCCTCTACTTAATGTCACATCTACTGTGGGTGATGCCACTAGCCATCTAAATAATGTCAGACATTCACTTGAGTAAACCACCGTGGTATTTGGGGCTGTCAGGCAGTTGGTAAGCCACCTCTGCGACAATAGTCCCCTGACACACGGTGGTTAGGCAAAAAGGCATGTCTTGGCATTTAATGTTTATGACGTGGAGACAGCTAGTGCATCAGGTATTTAGTGTTGTGACATAAAGTATGAGGGATGTCTTTTCATAGTTTTAATGACTGAGTTGCCTCGGGGGTGGTGTGGGGGGCTATTTAAGGACCCCAACCACCTTTGAGGAAGAGAGAGACTTTTGGAGAGTTCAGAAGTTATTACGAGAGAGAATACACACCAGAGAGAGTTATTGCAAACCAGAGAGTTCACTCACTCGCCATTGTCATTTATTACGAAGCTTTTAATACTTTGACAGGGATTCCTGAGGGTGTTTTGTCTGTTTCTACCTGCCCACCAAGGTGTATCTAGGGTGCTTACTTCTCTCTCCCTCTAGCTAAGCCACTTCTAAAGTTCATTATTATTCCCTGAGTTATACACGAGAGATTCTGTGAGTTTAAGCTGAGTTTACCTTCATTGGGTTCATGTTTATATGTTCTGTCATTGATCCTAAGCTTTGACCAACTGACCTATCAGTGCCATACTCAATAGGGGTTACGCCTCCATATATAATCTAAAGTACCCTCCTACACTTCCGATGTAAGAAGTGTCATCTAAGAGGTGTTAGACCACCTAGGGGGCTTATGTGGACTGCCATGTGGCCGTAGCCATCATCCAAAATCCTATATAACAATTAGCACCCATTCTTTGGACAATGAGTCATCTAAGGATAGGACATAGAATAAGACTTTGAACTTGATGTACAAAGATCCTCGAGGGTTCCCCACAGGTCTTTGTATATGTAAAAGTTGTTAGGGGTGCCCTTAAGTGATCCCTTGATAGGGCGTCTCATCACTTGCATCGGGCACGTGGTTGGGATTGCTGGACTTTCCCATCATTACTGCAGTCCCTGATTAGCACCCACATATGCCCCACACACATTTTTGCAGTAACCTAGGCACCTAAACGACGGCAGCTACCGCTTATTTAAAACATCATTTCTTTCTCAAGGCCACTTTTGCCCCCACATTCTCTGCGTCTTCTCCAAAGCTCTGCAACTACTTCGTTCCTGCCTTTTTCTCCGTCATTAACGACTTCTAAAGACACCCTTACGGCAACTTTTCACGATCACGAGTTTCTCCTGGTTAGACACCTTAGCTAGGTACGTCGTTATATTCATGTTCTTTTTCATTTGATTTTTCTTCGGTTTCGGCCATTCCTTGAGATTTTCTAAGTGCTCTCTCTTTATGCTAACACCCCAAAGTCGACTTTCCAATCATTTAGTTGCCTTCTTGATACGTTTTCAGACAAAATATTTGTTATTTTAGGCTGAGACTGCAATTTTTGCCTCTACTTTGTCCGCAAATCCCCTAAATTTAGGATTTCACAGATCTTATATGATGTTGATGAACAGTAAGAAAAAAGGATACTTTTTACAGAGAATTTGAGAATTGCGCAAGACCATGGCAGAGCAGCCTGAAGTGTTATGTCCTATCACCTCTAGCCGTGTCCATTCCCTCTGATCAGCAGGAGACCCTATTGTTTTATCATCGGACTCCTCATCAACTTCGGCCTCGGCGCCACTGTGTCGTATACAATATTCTATGACGCCGCGGACATCAACCCAAGAAGTTGGGACCTCTCATCGTCTAAACCTTCTCAATGAGGTCGATGGCTTTAGCTATGTTTGAGGTTAAAGCCTGCAAGCCAGTCAAGATCTCTACCAAGACCCCGCCAATGCTTCTATGGTAACCTTGAGGTCTTAAAGGCCAATAAATAGCCTAGAGTCGTTATTGTCGGTGCTCTTGAGCACATCAAGTGTACCTACCAATCCCTCAAAAATACGTTTATTCGGAACCTACGTTTGATCACGCTTTTGATGATAAGATATTTATTTTCAATTCCAATAACCTCGACCTTATCCCCCCCCCCCCTAAGTAACCTCAAATGGCTGAAGAACTTTGTTGGGTGTCATGGTGCCGTGGCGCGAACTCTTACCTTTGTTGAGTTCATTTGACAATTTATATCTAACTTTGAGTTTTTTGGTCTAACAATCACCCCGGAGAAAAAAAAAGGGACGAGACTTTCTTCTCCATAAATTCGAAGGCGTTCGAGGAGCTTTTAACACTTAACAACTTAGCCACGTATGGTTACGTTGATGTCTTGCTCGTATGAAGATGATGATTAATGTAAACTTGTAACTTTTAATTAGATTTTATTCGCAACCGAAGTTGTTCGCCCCTCTGCGGCCACTTGGGAAATGGCTCTTAAGGCAGTAAGGCGTGCGAACTCTAGCGCCCTCCGGGTAAGGAAATTCAAAAGGAGGTTGCGGCCAAAAAGAGGGTCGACAATGGCGTCTCTAACACGGCCGAGATCCTAGCGACATTTGCCATTGGGAAAGGCCGGTTTGACGTCAAAAAAAGCCCACTAAGAGGACGAAGGACCGGTTACCCTTGCCGACGTCATCACAATTGTCATGCCTTTAGTGGCCGATGTGCACCCATGGATTAAAAAGTTCGATCTTCTAAGCAGGGGTGGAGTGCGGGGGCATTTCCCGTCCTTTGCTAACCACAAACTTTCGGTTGTGTTGAGCTGAGGAAGGACAAGTATTATATTTGGTGGCATTCGCATGTCGTCGCTAACCTTTAGCAAGTACTAATTGTAGCGAGATCTTCACTATTGTTGGACATGTCTTGCTCACTTAGCTTATGCTTTAATGAGACATTGGTTTCTACTTGCAACAGTCTTCCACGATAGGATAAAGATTGAAGACTGCTCATGATAGAATTAGGGTGGCCAAAGAGGGAGGCCTCCAAGGCTAGGAAGGAGGTCGGTCTTGGAACTATAAGGACTCCAATGAAAATGTTGATCCCATCCTTAAGGCCTTCGAGAACAAGTGTACTGATTTAAAGAACGTATAATTAAGTTGGAGGCCAAAGTAAACCGTATGAAATGTGATGAAAGGAAACAGCAATAACAATCGGGGTGAACATTAGTGGTTCCTCAACTCCAAGGGGCTGGAAGTAGTTATCTTACGCACAATGGTTATTCTTTTGTAAAAGACTTGATGTGTATTACAACCAATATGGGAAAAGGATATCCAACAGGGATTTCTTTGTGCATATCTCTGCATTTGGTGGTGGCTTTTGTTAGCTGTATAGTTTATTTATTTGTTTTATTCGCTAATTTCAACGGACTATCAATCCACCCCCTTTTTACACTCCTCTCTTATTGTAGTTATATATATTTATATGTAAGTGTGTGATGTAAGTTCAACGAAAATATTACACACTAAAAAAGAAATAATCATCTGTAACTCTCACCCATTCTCATTATCTCAATAAAATTAATTAATGACAAATGATGGGCAAAATATTACAAGAGGTATTTATCGGCCCATCCATACTTGCTAGGCAAAATAAGTATGATGTCATTGGCTTAGTGGTCCAATCATGACATCCCCGTTTCTAACTAACCTATTGTAGGATATTCCAAAGGAATACTTATTTGTTCAAATATTAAAAGGACCATAAAAATGAACAATAATTACAAATTAAAGTATCCACTGCCCTCAGCTTGACCCCATGTGCATACCCGTACACGCTATTCTCCCCGAGTAGGAGAAAGCTCAGCCCCGAGCTTCAGGGGTAAATCAGGGCCGTCCACACCAAATGAACAGATACTTGGCAAATATTTTTTTTGTTCTTATTTGAGAACCCAAAAAAGATTTCTTCAAATTTTGGGAACCCGTGAATTGATTTGTTCATTAATTGAGAATGGAGACCGGCCCAAATTTTTCCACACCTATAAAATAAATTTTTAGACCATTAACACCCAACCCAAATGGTGTGTATCTAAAAATTGGGCCAAAATCTGACAAAGCCCAGTTCGGTTGCCCTATCAATCCAATAGCTTTGAGGCCCTTCTAACTTCAGCCCCAACTATACAAAAAGGGCAACAAAAGTTCCCTTCCCAACGAAGCAAAAGTACGTATCCTTTAAAGTTAAGGGCCACCAGTAGCTTCGTCCAAATTACACCCATGGCCCAAGTCAAGCTTATGATTCAAAAAAAAAATTAGGGTCTTCACAAACCATAGTGCAAACCCACCATCTTTCACGATCCGATTCCCGCACATGTGTGTGTGTGTGTGTGTGTGTATGTTTCCTTTTGTGTTTATGTTCAAAACGGCTTGCGGCCAATTGAGGGGGGAACTAAGAGGCCGAGGACAATGACAAAGCTTGATTCTCCTCTTTTCTTAATCTTTCTTTTATGTATCCCCATTTGGGCATAAAACTTTATAATATGAATTTTTATGGAACGAAGATCTTTGTTCTTCTATGATGCATTTTTCCTTGCCTTCGTTCTTTGGAATTTTAATGAATTTTATTTTCGATCACAAAAAATATAATATGTTAGTGCTTTGGTGAAGTAAAAACTTAAGCAAGCAGAAGACATCGGTTTCTTTGGTTATCAAGCTCAATCAAAATATGACCGAGGTGCCCAAGACCAATGTTTAAAAAGGCGAAAGGCGAGGCGAGGCGTAAGCCTCGAGGTGCTTGAGGCGTAAGCCTCACCGAAAAGAAAAAAAAAAGAGCAAAATAATATTTAAAAAATACTAATAAAACCATAAAAATAAAATAACAAAGAAATATAAAATAAAACTACAAAAAAAACATCCTTGAGGGCTTTCTCATATAGTTTGACATTTTTTTGTTCCCCCCAATATAACTTTTTAGAAAAAGAAAATCAATTTGAACATATTGGTTATTTTAAATATGACAATAAATTAATCAATGCACAATCGTATTGGCAAAATCATTTTTTTAGCTTCATTCATATATTGGTTCTTTTATAATATGACAATAAATTAATCAATGCAACTTAACAAGCAAATTTATTAAAAAAAACATTGATTTTCAAGCTAAGATTAAAAAAATAGCAACTTTATTAAAAAAATAATAAAACATATTAACCTAAGTTTATTAAAAAAAACAGCAACCTTTAAAATATATTAGTTAAATAAAACATATTAATATAAGTTGAAAACCAAAAAATTGAAACCTTTTAAAAAAAAGTCATATTGAAGTTAATTTTGTACATTTATTTCAAACAAACTATATATTTGTAACAAAATATAGTCTCAACCAAATTTATACACTTATTTCAAACAAATTAGTAAAGAAAAACAAAATTAAGTGCAACTTTAAAACTAAACTAAAATAAAAAAAGAATAAGAGTTAGTAGATTAAAACAACATTTTTTTAAGTTAGGTGCAATTTTAGAAAAATGAAGAATTTTAACCTTTAAAAAAACAGACCTTGTGATGAAAGATTTTTTTTTTTTTTTTTTTTTTTTTCGCGCCTCAGCAAAAAGGCGTGAGGTGAGGCGTGAGGCGCATCGAGGCGTAAGCTTCGAGGCACATTGAGGCGTAAGCCTCTATTTTATGGCCTGAGGCTTAAGCCTCGAGGCGTTTTTCCCTCGCCTCGCCTCGGGCGCTTTTTTAAACATTGCCCAAGACTATATAAATATTGAGTGTAATGGCATTGTATTTTTCAAACTTTCATGCAAACTCCCCCCCCCCCCCACCCATCCACCCTCCCTCACCCCCCAAGCCTACTATTTGGAAGAAGGGACTTTGTCCTAGGAAAACAAGGACAATGATGCTTCATGAATGAGATTTCAAGTTTGGTTGAAGGTATTTTTCTTGATAGAACGAAGATGACTTCTAATGTTTGCCACTTAGTCTCTAGGCTTTATTTATAAGAACAACTCTTAGCTAAAACTTATTAGGTCGGACCCTTGGGGATAACACTTCATCCCTAACAGTAACAGCGATATAAGTTTTCTCTAAGAAAACAGAGGTATTAGAAGTGTTAATCACAAAGATTTGCACTAAAACAAGAGAGCCTTTTTTCATTTGATACCAGTTGAGCCATGATGGTTTTACCTAAATTAATGAGACATTTTGATGTGAATTTGAGTGCGGAAGCGTAAAAAATAAAGAGATTAACTACACAACAACAACATGGGAAATTTAGGAGGTTTTATTATTTCTCTCTCTAATCTCTTAATCTCAAAATGTCAAAAAAGTGATACAATGAGGGCCTCCTTAGCTATTTATACTAAGGAGCTAAAAAAAAGGGCTAAAAGACAACTATAGCCTTATGCTCCTGCATCACTCTCCCCCCCCCCCCCCGAGGAGAATCCATATATGCGGTCTACTGGCGAAAGAAGTCGGATTTAACATGCTGTAAGGTCGCCTCAGTAATCCAAGAGTCCTCGACCGCCGGACGACCAACCCAACGGATCAAATAGCGTGTGTGATCACCCGAGGCATAGGAGACGAAAGCGGAGTCAAGTATGCCCTCTATACGATCGACATGAGAGCAGACGGGCTGATCCGGCAAAGGCAGAAGAGGAATGGGAGGAAGGTGGGTACCTCGAAAAGGAGACAGGTCCGCCACATTAAAGGTGCAATGCATACGAAACTCGGGAGGGAGATCAATTTCATATGCATTCGTGCCACAACCCCGAACAATAGGAAACGGTCCAAAACGGCGCATAAGAAGTTTGTTGCCTTTGCCGGCACGCCGTTGCTTCTGGAGGTACACCATGACCAAGTCACCAGGCTAGTAGGAAACGAAACGGCGATGCACATCCGCCGCTTCTTTATAAGAAGCGTAAATGGACTGGAGGCGAGAATGGACATCTGCCTGTATGGAAGTCAAATGGGCTACAAACTCCTCAGCAGAAAGGCATGTAGGGACTGTCGGTGGGAGCTCGACAAGGTCAATAGGCATGGTGGGAGACTGGCCTAACACAATCTGGAAAGAAGAGAAACCGGTAAAACGATTGACGGCGTTGTTGAAAGCAAACTCGGCTTGAGCAATCACTAGATCCCACCTACGGGGGTGCTCAGTTGTCAAACAACGCAAAAGATCGCCCACACTCCGGTTGACTACCTCTGTCTGCCATCAGTCTATGGATGAAAGGCAGTAAAAAACTGTAGCTCCGTCTGTAATAGACGCCAGAGAGTCCGCAAAAAATGGCCGGTAAAACGGACATCTCGGTCGGAAGTAATGCTACGGGGAACGCCGTGCAAACGAACAACCTCACGAAAATATAAGGTCGCTACATGAGAAGTGTCTGTCGTGCGAGAACAGGGAATGAAATGCAAATGCGACGTCTTGGAAAATCTGTCAACGATCACCATAATAGAATCATGCCCACTGGATGTACGGGGAAGGCCCACTATGAAATCCATCGAAACGTCTTGCCACGACCGCTCAGGTATCGGTAGGGGAGTGTACAATCCCGCATTGGAGTGCTGGCCCTTGGCCGTCTGACAAGTATAACAACGTCGGATGAAGGCATTAGTATCCCGTCTCATGGTGGGCCAATAAAATCGGTCTCGTTACAGGGCATGGGTGCGGGCCCGTCCCAAATGTCCTGCTAAACCACCGCCATGAACCTCCGAAATAATCTTCTCTCGCAAGGAGGAAGAAGGAATGCACAAAGTTGTCCCTCGGTGCAAAAACCCATCCTGTAATAAGTACTCGCCTGATGCACCATGGCTCTACTGGCAGGCGGCATAAATGGGCCCCAACTGTGCTTCGGTCGGATAGAGGTCGCGAATCTTGTCGAACCCAAAAACCTGACTCCACAAGGTCACTAATGCATGAGCATGTCGGCTAAGTGCATCCGCTACCATGTTCTCCTTACCAGGCTTGTACTGAAGGTGGAAGGTATACCGCTGTAAATAGGTTGTTCACTTGGCGTGCCGATCACTAACACACCGCTGACTATGAAGGTGGAAGGTATACCGCTGTAAATAGGTTGTTCACTTGGCGTGCCGATCACTAACACACCGCTGACTATGGAGGAATCGCAGGACCTTATGGTCCGACTTGATCACAAACTCCTTATGTAGGAGGTAGGGTGACCAAAACTTTATGGCTTTCACAACCGCATAGAATTCCAAGTCATAGGTAGAGTAGTGTAGTGCCGCTCCTGACAATTTCTGACTAAAAAACGCAATAGGCTTCCCATTCTGGCTCAAGACAACGCCCGCCTCTGTCTTGTCTTGCAAGCATCGTAAGACAGCTCAAACAACTGGTCAAAGTCAAGTAAGGATAAGATAGGGGCGGTCGTCATCAACTCCTTGATACGTGTGAAGGCCCTATCAGCCTCCTCAGTCCATCTGAACTCAGCGGTCGACGAAGTGCCCATCAAATCTGTGAGAGGAGCCATGACCGTGCTGAACACTGCTATGAAACGCCAGTAGAATCCCGCAAGACCATGAAAGCTGCGAAGCTGCGTCACTGAGGTGGGAGTGGGCCAATCCACAATCGCCTGAATCTTGGCGTAATCCACACGAATGCCATCTCCTGACACCACATATCCCAAAAAGGTCACGGATGGAACCATAAAGGCACACTTTTTCAACGTAAGGAAAAAGCGTTCGGCCCGTAAGATCTCCAAAACCTGAGTCACATGCCGCAAGTGTTCCTCCTTAGACCAACTATAAATCAATATATCATCAAAATACATCACAACGAACTTGCCCAAGAATGGGCGTAAAATCTGAGTTATCTCCTGCATGAACGTGGATGGGACATTGGATATACCAAAAGACATCACAGTCCACTCATAAAGTCCATCCTTGGTCTTGAAAGCTGTCTTCCATTTGTCACCTAGCCTCGTACGTATTTGGTGATACCCACTCTTCAAATCCAACTTGGAGAATATCGTCGCTCCATGGAGTTGGTCCAACACATCCTCGAACCAGGGAATTGGGAACCGATACTTCACCGTGATTTTATTAATTGCACGGCTATCCACACACATACGCCACCTCCCGTCCTTCTTGGGTGCTAGAAGTGCGGGAACCGCACATGGAGACATGCTCTCGCATATGTACCCTTTATCACACAATTCGATAACCTGTCTCTGTAGCTCCACATGCTCGGTAAGGGACATGCGGTACTGGGGAAGGTTGAGGAGTTGCGCCCCAGGAATAAAGTCCATCGCGTGATGAATGTCCCGCAGGGGAGGAAGCTCGTCGGGGGCGTGCACACATCACTATAACACTCCAGTAAACGCTGAACACACGGCGGAACGGATGCCTCCGGAGTGGTGATGGGGCTAATAAGAGCATAACACATCCCTGATTCCGCGGTTTCTGTGGCTAACTCCTCATGTGAAACAAGTAGGGCCGAGTGTCGAATCATCGACAACGGTCGCATGGGGCGAAGAAGAAAGCTCTGCCCTCCGTGTGTAAAAGAGTAAGTGTTGGCTCGTCCATCGTAGATACTACTATGGTCAAACTGACATCGCCTCCCCAACAGCAAATGGCATACCCTCATGTCAACCACGGTGCAAAGAACCTCGTCATGATAATCCCCAATAGGAAAAGCTACGCGACACTGTCGGTTACGGGAAAGTGTGGTTTCATTACCCAACCACCCTATGCGGCATGGTTTAGTCAATGACTCCATAGGAAGCTTCAATTTATCCACCATCTCTTGGACAATCAAGTTATCACTGACTCCTCCATCTACAATTACCGTGCACAACCTACCTTCGCGATCCGAGTAAAAAAAATGCTCGTTCGAATCCACGAGTCATCGCTAGAGGGGTTGATTGAGGATCGACGGATGTTGTAATCATCACGGTATGCATGTAAGTAGTAGAGATATCCGCAAGCTTTGCTTGATTGCGGCAAAAGGAATCACGTTGGCGGCAAAGGGATTGGGCAGTGGGTAATGAGACAGAGGTAGGAATGGGAAGAATACCCAAAGAGGGACTACCCTTCTATACGGAATTGATTTTTCCCGGAGGTGTGAATGTTAGGGTTTCTTGGGATTGGTAAAAATAGGGTTTAGGGTTGATTTTTTGTGGTGGAAATTGGTTAGGGTTTGTAATTGAATGAATCATGGGACAAATTTTTGTTTTCTTTATCTGAACCCTTGGTCAGCATTGTCAGCTTCCTTATCTGGGCCGGAAGGGCATGTCGCAAGAGCTGGCAATTTTTGACCCGATAACCCGTTTACGGTAATAACCCAAAATGACCCGAACATGACCCGATTAGCTTGTATAGATTTAAGAGTACCCAAAACATATACTAAAATAAAAATCAATGCGACCCGAAAATGACACGATTAAACTGAATTGCCACCCCCGCGAACCACCAGGGGCCGGAGTATGATTTTCGACTTGCTGTGGCTGTACCGGATCAGTTAGGGTGCAATCGGTTATTGGGATTTGACTGCCGGTTGGTTTGGGTACAGTCGGGGCAGTATGGGTGATTTCTGGCTTACGGTGGGTATGATGGAGTTTTCCGGTGGGTTAACTGTCTGATCGGGTTTGCAATGGGGGTTCCGGCCACGATTTTCGGTCATGGCTGGAAGAGGGGTCATTTGATTAGGGCTAGGTCGAAAATCATCTGGATGATCCCAATTGGAGTCCCAATCCTCGATAAACATGGTTGATTCCAAGAACAAACCTCGCTCTGATACCAATTTGATGTGAATTTGGGTGCAGAAGCGTAAAAAATAAAGAGATTAACTACACAACAACAACATGGGAAATTTTGGATGTTCTATTATTTCTCCCTCTAATCTCTTAATCTCAAAATGTCAAAAAAGTGATACAATGAGGGCCTCCTTAGCTATTTATACTAAGGAGCTAAAAAAATGGCTAAAAGACAACTATAGCCATCACATTTGGTCTTTGATCTCAAAATTACCTAATTGTGCTTAGTGGTGGGGAATATATGGTCGTAGAGAATTGTGAAAGATATGTATGCACTGGTGGCATAAGATACAATAATGGGATAGTCGTGTACAACCAAGATGGTAGTGGTAGTCATCATCATTGACGATGATCAGTAAGAATAGCGGTGTCCCTAATTATGTGGACTGGTCGATCAGTGGTCGATTACGACTGGGGTAATAGTGTTGGTGAGTTCCAAAAATGAAGATTGTGATAAGTTAATTACATTATGATTATGATGACGACTAAAAACATAAAAGATCAATAAAAAGGAAGAGAAAATAAAAGAGGGGAAGAAGAATGGGATTTTTATTCCTAATTCACTGGACATCATAATATGCACAAAAAATCTTCATCCATCTGAAAGTATAAGAAATTATAAGTTGTTTTCCATTCTGAGTGGCCCCAAATTAAGAGCATTAATTTCAAATATAGACTAAACATTAACCTACAATTACAAATTTATCCTTCATCACATGGGATTGAATAACATAGAAAAACTTTATCAAAATACGAAGAGTCCAAATTGACCATTCAGTCAAAAACGTCTTTGTTTCTAAAGTTCTCTCTCTATCCGCCCGATGGTTGACTACGAACGAGGTAATAGTGTTGGTGAGTTCCATAAATGAAGATTGTGATAGTTAACTACATTGTGATTATAGTGATTATTAAAAACATAAAAGACAATAAAAAACAGGGGAAGATAAAATAAGGGAAGAAGAATGGGATTCTTTCCCCCAATTGGGACATCCAAATAAATGCACAAAAAATGCTCCATCCATCCAAAATCAAGAGTTCGTTCCCTTTATGAGTGGTCCCAGATCTAGTCTTTAATTCCATATATAGACTAAATAATAACCTAAAATTCCAAATTTACCGTTCTGCACATAAGACTGAATAATTTGGTAAAACTGAATCAAAATACGTAAGAGTCTCCCAATTGACCATTTGGTCTAAAAACGAATCTATATAATAACGTATTTGTTTCTAAGGTTCTATCTCCTAAAACTCTCCTCCTTCCCTCTCAGCTTCCCTCTCAACTGCAGCTCAATTAATAAGGTGCCCGTAGGCACTTCCTTATTCTACTATTTGATAACGCGCCTGCTCAATGCTCCCTCATTGTGCTATAGTATAGATTATCCAAGACAAGTTACGTCTCAACTCTTAAGAAAAAACACCCTTATTGAGCATACCCTTCTAAACTAAGTAAACATAAAAATGCACTTTCTTATTCTTCTTTTCTTAGTCATGTTTTTTTTTTTTTGGTCTTCAAATATAAAATGGAAAAATTGTACCACAAAATCATGAAAGGTTTGTTTAAAACCCGATGTAACAAACTTTTATATAAAATAATTTTTTTACGCAATAATAATGACCTAGTTATTATTCACTCACTATAACATAATATAAATTATAACTTCATATTACAATAAAAATGTTTTTGTGCGTAAATATAACTTTATCCCCTTGCACTGACAATAAATCATTTATAACATGAACTTCTTAATAAAATATAACTTTGCTTATATGTAGTGTAATTTAATTGCGTAAAACTGCATTCTGTTTTGCAGCCATCCAGTCTTTTGGTTAGGCTGTGTAGATTAGAACAATATTGTGCCTACTTTGGTCGAGTACAACTCCCTTGCTATATACGCAGCCCTAAAGTAATCTGTGTACATCACTAAATACTTAGTTTTTTTCTTCAATTATTAGCTACATGAAAAGTTACTCTATTTTAGCAAATTCTAACAATGAAGGCCATTTTAGGAGTGTTGATGTCTAAAAATGGAATGGGTCCAAATTTATAATCACAAATAAATAAGGATAATCAAGCAAGGCAAACATACAACAAACAAGGTTTTAAAGTGGTTCAACTATAAGAAAAGCCTACGTCCATTATTGGTATTATTTCTGGTGATTACAATAGCTCAAAATGATGTATGTTTGTGCTTGAATGAATCGTCCCTTTGAGCTAAGGGAGATCAAGTATTTATAGTGGTTAGGAACATAAAAGATGGAATGCCTTTATATATTTAGGCATTTACATTTGTATACAATAAATAAGATTGTTGCTATTCTTGATGGTTCATATTCTTGAGGTTGGTCGGCATACTGGCCGACTAAGTACCTCTGAAGCCGACCAAGAAAGCTAGGGTAGCCATGTAGGAGGACAGGTGTTTGTTTCTTGTTGGTCCACGTAGATGAATAATTTTTACATACAATAAGGAGTATAACCTGGTCCCCAAAAATCCACAGCTTGGTATAAGTTTAACCTTTAATGTGTTATTCAAATTATTTGATTACGGTACGTTCTAGGTCTTTGTATGATTAGATGAAAATGTATTCAGGCTTGTTTAATTTTGAGTAATACTATGGTGGTTAGTGCCGTAGACATGGGTTCATATCTAGTCTATTTAAATAAATCGTAGTCTATATTGCTTGTAATATGTAATTTAAAAGGTAAAGACTGTAGCTTTACTGTAATTCAGCATTGTAGGGAAAAAAATGGTGAAGTCCTCTATCTCTCAATGGTCCATCTAATTGTGAGTTCAAATTTAAGAAAGATGCAAAGAGCCCCTTACTGACAATATACCTGATGATTTGAAGAAATTTCACCAGCACTAAATCATGAAATCAGCAATATTAACCCAATATCAACCCTTGCTTATACTTAATCTTAATCACGTGAATAGAAACAAACAGAAAGATGGGGAAAATTAGCTTACTGGGAGAATTAGCGTGCACAAGGTGATGGAGACGATGGAGGAAACACCGGCGCATATGAAACGGCGCATCATGAAGCTTTTGAATGAAGAGGGTGGTGGGAGGCGAAGAATTAGCGTGGGAAAGTAGAGAATTGCAACGTAAAACGCACTCATGGCTGTGCATGCTACCACTGCCACTGATTTGGACACAGCCCCTTCTTCGTCCATTACTCCCCCAACTTGCAGATTTTCAGATCCGGCCACACATATTTATGTTTTAATCTAATATATGCAAGTGTATGTGTACTATGTGAAGTCTGCTGCCAATACTGCTAGTATATCATTACACCGGTCGGTTGACCGACACAATATTGCAAAAGCTGAGAAAACATAGAAAATGAAGAATATTAGAAATTGTCAACAAACACACGAACTAACAATTGTCTTTCAACATGTTTACCAAGAACTGATCCAGTAATGACACTCCTTTGGGTCAACAGAGGTGGAAGCCTCGATATACAATTCCATAGTTTATACATAGAAACTAATTCAGAGGCTTTCTACAAATTGTGAGGGTTGTGAAAGCATTCATCATTTTGATAGCTTTACAACATTCAATATCAAATCCCAATGTTTGTGTCTAACATGATCAGTGATGTAAACTTGGGAATAAACTTCTTCATGGTTTTAATTAAGAACAAAATTTGGGGTAATTCAAATCAGACACTTTGTCTAAAAATTAAAGCACTTGTTTAAATACATTGCAATTCTTGTTGGCAATTACTGATAGCGTCAAGTGAAACCTTTTAGCCTCAAAAACTGTAAATAACCAATTGCATATAAGAATATGACACCGAATAGATAAAGAACTCAATGCAAATTACAGCACATGTTACTGGATTATTTTTCAATTGGGCAATACAATGGATACTAAGAGATCGTAATTAGAGTTTCCACTACTCAAAAGCATCAAACATGAATTAGCATCCAAAAAATAATCAGAACCAAAGGCGAGAGTGCATCGAGTTGATTTGACTACTACAACAACTCAAAAGGATAAAAAAATCGTTAATCTTATTTTTTTACGTACCTAAACAATAAGTGAGAAATAGGAGTGAAATATTTACACATGTATTGCCGATACAGAGCATTAAAATCAGATTTTATTTTCTTCAAAAATATAAAATTCTTAGAGAATCCACAAGCATTGCAGCGAAACTTCATATTTCATCTCCGGCACAACTTAAATATCACCTTAAATCAATAAAGTCCAGCTTGAATATTATACAACTAAAAATGTATACAAAAGTCCCATGCAAATAGAAGAAATCAAAATCATAGATAATAACTCAAAATAACATTTCTTCATTGGAGTAACTCCCTTGCCATTAAAATCAACAAAACCTTCTATATAACATCTAACATTAAAGTATCAAAATCATACAACAATCAGATCTTGAAATTTGTCTACATTATCAAAGATTCCAATAGTATATAATTATATAAGTGGCTTCAATATTATCCAAAGTTTAAAGCACGTGAAAGCATTTGAATACTTTACGCATTATATACACTGACTACAACTGAAACAAGTGAACAAGGCAAATTGCAAATCTGAACTATGTGATATAAAACAAAAGATTAAACGAAGCCCTAAGTGATGGAGGGAGTTCGGAAATAGAAAGATCAAGGTCGGTCCAGTACCTCGATCGGTGGAACCAATTGAATAAACAAACTAACCCTCCGGCACTTCGCTTTAAGTTAAAATCTAATTATTTTTCTTTAATGTTTGATTAAAAAACTACTTAAAATTTATTTAAAAGTTTTAATAATATAAATAGATAATAATCGATATCATTTATAAATATGTTGTGCATAATATTTTATAGTTAATGAGTAGAATGTGAAATAAGGGATGACAATTTTGACAAAGACATAGTAAAATGTTGCAAATTTGATCCAAAATTCGTGTGATGTAATGTTAATTGAGGTTTGCATTTTATTTTTATTTGAAATTAAAAAATTCAATTGGTAAAACACTCGACATGCAAATTACTATATACATGATTTAAGTTTCCATCACGACACACACATTTAATTCAGTATATGCATCTTTATATTAAAAAAATGACTTATTTTACTATAGTACAACCATGACCCCGATCCAAAACAAATTGAAACCAAAAAATTGTTCATAGTTGAATCATTCAAAAGCCCATTATAGATGAATAGATAAAAAATCGTTAAAAAATAATCGAATCAAAACCCTTAAAATTTAAAGCAAACTCATTATATACACATACGGAGTTGCTCATCAGAGGTTATATTTATAATTTGTCATAGTCTACATTAACTAACCCTTTAATAGAAAATACACCAATGTAGAAAAATAAATGCTCTAACAATATGTTAAGAAATGATTTTTTTTTCTCTCGTTGATTTTCTTTTTAAACTACTGTGATGTAATTAAACACGCTCATTATCTTTCTTATTTTATGAAACTTTTCACATGTTTGTACATTACATGTGTACTTTATATTACAAAATTTAGGCATTAGTTTTAATTGATCATTGGTGAAAAACTTATAGATAGGTGTAATTTTTACATAATAACAAATTTACACGTAAAATTTATATATAAAGACAAAGTTATTTATAAAATCTCCACTTTAACAAAGACCAAAGAATACCAAATTTACTAAATTTGGGGTAAAATATAGACAAAATAAAAAGGAATCTATAGCTGTAACTACAAAGAATACCCAAACTTATAGTTTTAGGAGGATTTTGAGAATTATCAACGTGATTACTGAAAACATTGGAATAAGACATGCTAACCCCCAAAATAGCTCAAGATGGCAAAATCCATAAATTAATATGCAGCCAATAGATTCAAGTATCGAATAATACAAATATAAAAAAAATAATACGAAATACTAAATCAATTAAATAATAAAACAAACAACTCCCCGAAAATGACGTCATTTTGATAGGTAGGGGAAAGTAAGCATCCGTATAGATACGCCAGTTATTATTTTCAGCTCCCACCGCTATGTAAAAAAACCAAACTATTACTACACTCTTTACGGGAGTCTATCTGTTAGTCCGGGTATTGAATCCACATGGAATGTTGTTAGATTTTAATTGATTTATAATTTCAGGAATAAAAGCGTGAAATATGAAAGTTATAACAAAAGATAAATCTAGGTGTTGATACCAAATTTAATCTACTGACTTGGATCAATCATACGAAGACACGTGGCTATCTACATGGCAACAACATGCACTTTCGAGATAATCACACGCTCCGAGGAACCATGTTACTCCGAGAAACTCATACCCTCCGAGGAACAGACCTCTCCGAGGAACTCTTGAATATCAGAAAGCTTAGGCGGTCCGAGCTACTCAGGCGGTCCGAGCTGCATCTTGAACAAAGCATTAATTGATGAATAACCAACAGTTCAACTGGTTCATTAAATGCTTATCATTTAGACGCACACGCTTAAGAGGCATTAAATGTATTACCCTTTCATATGTATATCATTTAATGTATCACCCTTTCATATGACAGCCTCAAGGCTATAAATACGTTGTACAATCCTCATTGTAGGGGGCGGATCCTGAGTCCAAACTTTGGGATCCAGAACGGAATTTTTTGTAATCGAAAATTCCCAAACACTCAGCAATAAAATAATAGTGGACGTAGGCCATTCTTATAAAGCTGAACCACTTTAAAATCTTTTGTCTCATTTATTTATCTGTGATTGAATTATTAGAGAGATCTAATTTTTTACATCAACAGATTGGCGCCGTCTGTGGGAAACGACTGGTAAAATCGTTTTCTCATAAAAAATAATCCATTACCAATGGCTGATATACCTGAATCCAGTAATCGAAACACTAGAACCCCTCCAAATCCATCTACTCCACCAATTATTCCAGATCTGACCGGAATGATGGCGAATCTGGCTCAGGGCCAGACCGTCATGCAAGAAACGATGCGACAACTCATCCAAACCCTCCATGGCGGTGCGCCAACCCATTCCGGATCACGAAGCATTCTAAGAAATATCCGTGCGCCTTCTGTGCGTACTAGGCGTACTAATTCGTATTGCAATGAGGAATCTGAAGATTTTTCTTATCAACCTGGACGAACTTCGTCAGTACGAGCCACAGATACTGAACAACGTGTCACCCTCTCCCCAGAAAGGGCCAGTGCATTGGAAAGATTAAGTAGGGCCTCTCCTTTTGATCGATTAGGCCCTAGGAGGAACAAGAGTCCTCTTAATGCAGCCTCGAGGATTTTTCGATGACCATCAGATTTAAGGGAAGGATCTGCCCAGTCGCGACCAGTTGCTCGTCAAGATGGATCCGATGACCGACCAGCTGCTCGTCAAGATAAATCCCAGGAAGCCACTTCAACGCGATCAGTTGCTCGAACCAATAGGCTCGAGGAAGGAAATGATGCTTGGAAAGGATCTATTCAGAGGCTGGAGGATAGATTAGGGGAAATGGCTAAGGTCAAGAACCCTCTACAACGAACCTTTGTTCGGGGAACACCTTTTGTTCAGGACATTGTTGATTTCCCAACACCATCGAAGTTCAAAGCACCTGTTGTGACTCCCAAGTATGATGGGAAGACTGACCCCGTCCTTCATGTAGAACAATATCAAGCTGCTACCGACATCTATGTTGTCCCAGACGAGATGAGATGCAGGACATTCTCGGGAACTCTTATCGGATCTGCTCAGATATAGTATAATAATCTTCCTCGGAGTAAGATTTTAACTTTCCTTCAACTGGACGAGTTATTCATTGGGAATTTCTGCTTCGGAGCAAAGCCAGTTAAACGAGTAGCACATTTGTTAAGTGTTAGATAAAAAGCTGGTGACAGTATTAGAGACTATATAACTCGTTTTAATAACGAGAAGCTCGAAGTCATTGATTATGAGGAGAAGACAGCGATTACTGCTTTGATGAGTGGACTGCTGCCGAACAAGTTGTACTACACTTTGGCTAAAGATCCACCTCGAACCATGTCGGACCTGATGGGAAAAACATCCAAGATTATGAATGTCGAGGAGGCTATGTCTGCGAAGAAGAATATGGATGCCAAAGAAACCAAGGTGGAAGGTGATAAAGCTAAGAAGAAAGAGCATAAGAACAATGGTGGTGACAAACATTCCAAAAGTAGGTCGTCATGGTAGGTCTTGAAGAAATTTGATAATTACACGCCTTTGAAGGCAAATATCAACCACGTCCTGGAAGAAATTAAGAACAGCGAGGAGTTAAACTGGCCAAAGAAAATGAAGTCAGACCCTGACACGAGGAATAGGGAGAAATATTGCTAGTTCCATAAGGATCATGGCCATATGACCAAAAATTACATAGCTCTTCAGAACGAGATTGAAACACTCATCCGACGAGGAAAGCTAGCAAAGTATGTTGATCGGGGAGGCGAAAGAATAAACAACGACCGAACTAGAGAGAGGTCTAGATCTCCTCGTCGAGCAGAGGAGAAAAAGAAGAGAAACCATGAAGATGATCCAGATGATGACCCCGATCTTCCCAAGAAACCAAGGCAGCCAGAACGAGAGGTATTTTCAATACGCTTTGGGTCATTTGATTGTAATGTTATTACAGGAGGAGAAGCAGGAGGAGGAGACCTTACTGCAGAAAGAAAAGCTTACCTCGGAGAGGCTCAAGCTTGCTCGTACATTCAGCGAATAAATTTAGCTGAGGAAGATCGCCCGAGAAAGGTGAACAAAGAAAAATTGGTTATTGGGTTTTCAAAGAATGATCTTGCAGGAGTTCTGTATCCTCATAACGACCCACTAGTGATCAAAATGAGAATGAAGGAGGTAATGATTTCAAGAGTGCTGGTCGATAACGGTAGCTCGGCAGACATCATGTTCTACTCGTGTTTCGATAGTTTAAATTTAAAGTTATCTCAATTGGAGCCTTACCACAGACCCCCATCGGTTTTGCTGGCAAGAAAGTATTTCCACTTGGGACGATCAAGTTGGATATATTCATTGGTACATGGCCTGCTTATCGAAAAGAAAGAATACGATTCTTTGTGACGGATAAGAATGTCCAGTCATCGTACAATATCATCATGGGAAGGGTAGGATTGAAGAAGTTCGAGGCTGTACTATCTACAGTGCATCAGTGTCTAAAATTTCCAACAAACTTTGGAGTAGGAGTTGTGAAAGGTGATCAGAAAGTAGCTCGGAAATGCTATTATTCATCCGCCGAGCAAGAAGAACTGGAAGAATCAAAGAAAAAGACTACTACCTATCAAGTGGATGAAGGTGCAGAAATTGAAACATCGGATCCTTGAGATGAGTCGCAACTCGTGAAGGGTCAAGTGGTGGAAGCTACTGAAAACATCATTTTGGACGACGAGCACCCTGAGCGAACTACTCAAATAGGTTCATCGTTGGAAGCCTCATTAAAACAAGAATTGATAACTTTCCTTAGAAGCAGAAGACAAACTTTTGCATGGAGTCATGAAGATATGCCTGGGATAGACCCAAACTTCTTATGTCACGAGCTCAATATGAATAAGGAGATCAAACCTGTGAAACAGAGAAGAAGAGTATTCAGTCCCGAGAAAAATCAAGCCATACAGGAGGAAGTCGAGAAGCTCCAGAAAGCTTGCTTTATTGAAGATGTTAAATATCCAGATTGGTTAGCCAATGCGGTGATGGTAAAGAAGAAAAACAACAAATAGAGGATGTGTGTGGAATTCACCGACCTCAATAAAGCATGCCCAAAGGATCACTTTCCATTGCCCCGAATTGATCAACTGGTGGACGCTACCTCGGGACACGAGTTGCTGAGCTTCATGGATGCTTATTCTGGCTACAATCAAATTAAAATGAAACCTGAAGATAGGGAAAGTACTTCTTTTATTACCCCTAGGGGAACTTATTGTTATTATGTTATGCCTTTTGGTTTAAAAAATGCAGGTGCGACATATCAGAGGCTGATGAACAAGGTCTTTGCTGAACAAATCGGTGATAATATGGAAGTCTATGTTGACGACATGCTGACAAAAAGCAAGAAAGTTGTCGATCATCTAGTTGACTTAAGCCAGACTTTTGATCAACTAGATAAATATCAAATGAAGTTGAACCCGAAGAAGTGCATCTTTGGAGTACGAGAAGGCATGTTTATCGGGTACATTGTCAATCAACGAGGCATTGAAGCAAATCTTGAAAAGATCAAAGCTCTAATAGGGCTGCGATCTCCAACAACGAAGAAGGAAGTACAGAGTCTTACTGGATGAGTAGCTGCACTCAATAGATTTGTGTCACGAGCAACTGATAGATGTCTCCCATTCTTCAAGACACTCAGAAAGACTTTTGAGTGGAATGATGAATGTGAGAAAACTTTTCGAGACTTGAAGAAATACTTGGGAGCACCCCCACTGTTGTCCAGGCCGGTGATGGGAGAAAAATTGTATTTATACCTTACAGTATCCGAGAATGCAGTTAGCTCGGCGTTGATCAGAGTGGAGAATGGAGTACAAAAGCCAATTTACTACACAAGTAAGGCCTTCCGAGGAGCAGATATCAGATATCCAAGGCTGGAGAAATTGGCACTGACACTAATTGAGGCGAGTAGGAGAATGAGGCCATATTTCCAGGCTCATACCATAGTAGTATATACCGATATGCCATTGAGACAAGCCCTTCACAAGCCAGAAAAATCAGGGAGATTGATGTACTGGGTAATAGAGCTCAGAGAATATGATATAATTTATGAACCCAGGTCATCACTAAAAGGTCAAGCTGTAGCAGATTTCATAGCGGAGTTCACCTATCCTGATACCCCCGAGGAGCAAGAGTTGCTCGCTGGTCAACCTGTGGATGTTACAGGATCAACAAACACAAGCCCAGACCAATTTCGATTGGTAAAAGGGCGTGTGGATGTTGCAGGATGTGATGCAGAGATAGTTGGGAGAACTCCGGACGAGGAACAAGAGTTGCTCGCTGATCAACCTGTGGATGTTACAGGATCAACAAACACTGGCTCAGACCAACTCCGATTGGTAAAAGGGCAAGTGGATGTTACAGGATCATTAAATTCGAACCCAGACCAACTCCGGTTGGTAAAAGGGCAAGAAGAAATGATCGACGAGAAGTGAGAAAAATCTGGGGAGGATGAAAAGAAACGACAAATATTTCACCGAGGAACTCTGACTGATTCGACATTTGAAGACGAGTTACCTATATGGAGGCTATATGTAGATGGCTCATCTTGCAATACAGGATGTGGCGCGGGGATAGTTTTGAGCACTCCAAACGAGGTCGACATGGAATACGCTTTGCGTTTCCAATTCAAAGCTTCCAACAATGAGGTTGAATATGAGGCCATGATTGCAGGATTTAATTTGACAAAAGTTATGGAGGCGCAACAAGTTATGATCTTCAGTGACTCTCAACTGATTGTAAACCAAATGATGGGGGTATATGCAGTTAGAGGAGAATTAATGATCAGATATCATGAAAAGGCAAAGGAGCTGGTGTCAGAATTTACCGTTATTCAGCTGGTCAGAATACCAAGAATGGAGAATGCAAGAGCAGATGCCCTGGCTCGACTAGCATCAGCTACTCGCACCGAGCTACGACGAACAATCCCAATTAAAGTGTTGGATGGTCGGAGTATAGAGGAAGATCTGACGACGAACTTTATCACCCTTGATTTAGGTCCATCTTGGATGGATCCCATCAGGGCGTATATCGAGGAGGGAGAATTGCCAATTGACAAGCTCGCAGCCAAGAAATTAAAGTTTAAAGCTGCTCGGTATGTACTAACTAATGGTGTTTTATATAGACGAGGAATTATGGCAGGTTTGTAGAGATGTGTACATCCCACCGAGGTGAAAGATTTGATTAAAGAGATCCATGAAGGGTCTTGTGGAGCACATGTAGCAGGTTGGACTCTTTTACAAAGGGTGATGACACAAGGATACTACTGGCCGACGATGAGGGTTGATTGTATAACTTATGCCAAGAAATGTGACAAGTGCCAGCGTTCTCCTCCATACGAAGAACTCCACAAGAATTGTTGACACCCATAACTTCCCCTTGGCCATTTTCCATGTGGGGAATTGATTTGGTTGGACCACTGCCAACGACCCGAGGAAGGTTCAAGTACCTCGTCGTCGCAGTGGATTATTTTACTAAGTGGGTAGAAGTTGAGCCACTCATTGATATGACGTACGAGAAGGTGTACCAATTTGTTTGGAAGAACATTATTTGTCGATATGGTCTCCCTCATGCCTTCATCACAGACCATGGGACACAATTTGATAACGAGGAGTTTACCGCCTATTGTCATCAGTCAAACATTTTGAAGGTTCATTCAGCACCAGGCCATCCTCAAAGCAATGGACAAACTGAAGTGACAAACAGAACGCTGTTGAACGATTTGAAGAAACGATTGGACGATGCAAACGCAAACTGGATCAACGAGCTACAATCAGTACTTTGGGCTTACCAAACTACTCCCCGAGTAGCAACTGGAGAATCACCATACATGCTGGCGTTTGGAAGTGAAACTGTCATACCTGCAGAGTTGGGCCTCCCAACACACAGTGTACTGAATTTCAATTCCCCTGTCAGCGACTTAATGAGAAGACTGGATTTAGACATGCTCGAAGAAGTTAGAGAAGAATAAGCCATTAGAATTGCCGCTTACCAACAGCGAACAACTTTGTTTTACAACAAGAGAGTGAATAAGTGCGACCTGAAAGAAGGAGACTATGTGCTGAAGAAAGTAATTCAAAAACATAATAAACTGGAGGCAAACCGGCATGGACCATACCGAGTTACAGAAGTTGTTCGACCAGGAACTTATCGAATAGCCACTTTAAAAGGCGAGGAGTTTAAGAATGCATGGAATGCAGAGCATCTGCACAAGTATTATCAGTGATGTATATGTAATGCAATTTCCATCAGTATGAATAAAATGAAAATATTCTGCAAGTCTCTCTGTTTATTGAAAAATTTTTGGGGAATATAAGTGCTATGCACTACTCGCCACTCGGCAGACTACTCAATAAAATATTCCAAACTGTACCAACTTAGTTGGTCGACGAGGAGAAAATATTCCAAACTGTACCAACTTAGTTGGTCGACAAGGAGAATTTATTGACCTTGGTTGGTCAGACACATTTTATGAAAAAGACAAAAATTTACCAAGTATGGTTAGTCGGGGATAAACTCTCACTAACTATAATTGGTTGACGAGCACAATTTAACAACCTTGGTTGGTTGGAAAATTTTAAACATTTTTATATTCATTACTTTATTATTAAGTTATCGAGCAACATTACTGATACTTGTAACTTTTTTATTACTAAGTTGGTCGATGAACAACACAATATTATTATCTTTTTAACAGATATGCATAAGTGTAAAGTGTTGATATTTACAAGACAATAGCAATTAAGATTTGCAAACAGAAATGAAAGTTTTTCATTAAATTCGAAATAAATTACAAGTTACATTACATTGATATGTATACTAACTGTTACATTAAAAATTCCTATTCTATTGGTTTTTCCCCTTCAGCTTTCGATACAGGTTCCTCGCCAGCAGGCGGATCATTTAAAGACTGAGGAGAATTGATGAAGTTCAAATCCTTCAGCATCCCGACGTTCATCACAGAAGGTCGATCTAAAAGATGCTCGGGACGAGATACTTCGATTTGAGAGTGTAAACTGTAGTCACCGAGATACTTCACAATCAAGCTCCGAGGAATGGCACGAGCTGGGATCCATTCCATATCCAAATTATACGATGGCACAGGCAAGTCGAGCAACCTGGGATCATGGTAGTCCCACAGATAGTGTCCTTGTTCGAGCTTCAGCACACCTAAGGCGTTCAACCAGCCTTGCTTGTAGCCCTCATTGTTGGCATTCTGGATACGGTCGTCCAAGTAAAATAATGCTTCGTTGTATCCAGCCATCCAAAACTCCCTGGGTTATTTGTAGAATTGATATGTTAGCCTTTTTAGCTTCTCGTGAAGACTCTTGATGAAAAGATCATTAGTCTCCAACACTGATTTCTTTGCAGAGAGTTGTTTTTCTAGGTCTCTAATTTTCTTTGACATGTCAGACAAAGCTTGGTTCTTAGCCATTAATTGGAAGGCTTGGTTCTCTAAGGCAGATGTTGTCTTTTGTTCCTCCACAAGCACCCGAACTGCTCTTCCTCGTCCCCGAGGAGATGTGGAAGGGCCCGACCTTTTCAAAGTGTCCAACTCTTGCCTCAATTTGGCATTCTCAACCTCTAAAAATGAAAATCCCTCGTCAGTCACTGGGATTATAGCTGTTGAACAAGAGGCTGCAGACTTTAACTGTGCTAGCTCTTTTTGCAAATTGTTATTCTCTTGCTCCAACAGCTCGACAATCTGTCTACATGCTTCAACTTCACCCCTTAAGGTTCTCTCCCTGACATCGTACCCAGCAAGGAACTTCCCGTAGCCCTTCTCGGCAGAAAGCTGCTGATACCTCTTTTCATACCCCTCATGCAACAGGGCAGTTGATTTCTTGTACTGATTCTGAAGGTCTTCGAGGGTACACTGGAGATCCTCGATCATTTCATAGTAGGCCACATTATTAGCTACCGCTCGATCAAGCAGACACTTCAAGTACTGATATGCTTCAACTGCCTGTTCTGAAGCATCATGACCAAGGATGTCGGCAACTTCTGATGCACTCAGGTCTGTGTGACCAGCCTTATAATATTCATTACATTGCTGCATCAACTTTGTATCATTGGCAGATAGCAGATCCATCCTGGCCAGAAACTAGCAGAGAAAGAAAAAATAATCATAAAAAAAAAAGATCAAGACAGAATACAAATAGAAAAGAGACAACTGTATGGAAGAAAACTCAAATTTTATTAGATCATAGTGCAGAGTTACAAAGATCTCGGTTACATTTGACAAAAAAGAAAGAGAAAACTGAACAACACTACACCTTTTCCTTATCTCCCAAAACCTTCTCGGGAGGTTGGGAAGAGGAGGCAGGTTACTCGGAGAGAACTGTGACTTGTTCGGAGAGCACCAGTTGTTGCTCGAAAGAAGAAACTACTTGCTTGGCCGCAGGCTGGCTGGTTAGGGCATGTTCTCCCACTACCATTGAAGACTCCTCAGAGGTAGCTTCGTCCTCTTCTAATTCTTTTGGAGTGGGATGGGGACCAGGGATGTGTCTCTGGAAAAGCTCGGATGACTCGTCGACCTTCAATTCCTGAAGGGCAGCAACCCATCCGTCCCTGAAATACTTTACACTGCCATAATCCACTTGAGAGACCATGGCAGCACATCCCTTATCCCAACCTTTGTCCCAGCCAGAGCTGAAGGACTTCTTCACGGAAGCTTTCCTTTTGGCCTTCTCCAAGGCAAGCTTCTCGGACAGCAAAACATCAGCAGCTTTCAGTTTTTGTTCAGCTTCCTCCTTCTGCCGAGTTATTTCCTGAAGTTGGACCAACCTCTCCTCAGCAGCCTTAAGTTTATTTTCAAATTCCCCAGCAGTCTTGAGCTTCACATCGAGCTCTTTATTAGCCTTCTCCAAGGCATTCACTTTCCTCTCCAAATCCCTGGAGGCCTCAGCAACCCGAGTTTTCTCCTGCTCGGAGGAAGCAAGTTTATTCTCCCAGACTGCCTTATCAGTATCGTACCTCTGGCGAGATTCCTCCAAGGACTTGGTAGCTTCTTCCAGAGCTCCCTCCACACTGGACGAGGAGCAAGAAGCTTTGATTGCTTCATCCTTCTTAAGGATTATGCTGAAGCAGCTCGTCAACTGTAAACAGAAAAAGAAAGTAAAGTCAGAAACAAATATGAGAAATAACAAAGGAAAATACGAAAAGTTCAAAGTAAAGGTACTTACTGAAGCAAGATGACGAGCAGCCAAAAAAGTAACCATATCCCGAGTAAAGTTATCTTCATTACCTTGCACCTCGGGAATGGTCAAGGACTTTACCGAGCTCATGTCAGAGCCCGGGGGAACAAATGTGGGAACCCCAGTCTCAGTAGCATGGGGCTCAATGGCGGTGTCAGCCAAATTGACCGAGGAGCTCTTCTTCAGCCTCCTCGGGGGAACAGGTACAACCAAGGAAGAATCCTTGGTCGGTGATATCACAATCACCTTTTCAGGAGTAGCAGAGCTGCTCGGAGCCACTGCGGGCTTATCAGCAACCTTCTCGGAGACTTTAGCAGTAGCAACTGGAGGAGCTGCATCAGTCTTCTTTGTCCCCTCCCTTGGGACGTCAATCCTAATCCTTTTTACCTCCCCAGAGCCGAAGGCAGTTTTCTCAAACAGAGCAGGAGTCTTTCTCTTCTTCATCCTTTCGCTCAACGGAACGTGAGATTCTGGCGAAGAACTTGCAGAGGGTGGTACTAGCTCTGCTTCACTGATCACTGGACGAGCAGTGAAAGAAGTTGTATAGCTCTTGTATTGGAGCAGATAGGAGGCTGATCGAATGTGCTCGTCAGCAACCCTTTGATGTAGACCCCAGATAAGTCCCAAATGCCTTAGATTGACATATGTTTCTTTTGGGAACTTTCTCTTGCTATCAACTGCAAATAAACAAAAATTGTTATCAGTGACACATTTTATCAAACACAAAACAAACACGATTTCAAAATAAATAAAATAAAATAAAAATAACCTATCCCATTGCCGTAAGGAGGGCATCTGGGACCCTGGTAAACCTCATCTCCGGTTAAAGGAGGGTGTTGCCAATTTTTTACAACAACCCCATGTTCAAAATAATCCCAGTTGGCATCAGGGAGATTGACTACTAAGGCTCTATTTATAAACCTAGTTTTTAAATAATAAATATTATCATTAACTGCCCATCTATAGCAGTACATGATTTCTGGAATTCCTATATGAGTTCCATGCACTTGATTTAATTTATGCACCCCATTAACTATTCTCCATGTGTTGGGGGCTATTCGTGCAGGAACAACATCAAAGTACTGACAAAAATCTAAACACAGAGGATTTGGTGGAAAAGAAAATCCACACTCAGCAAAAAAGAGACTGGGGAACCAATGTCCCTCAGCCAAATTGAAATAATTAGAAGGCTCAGAAAGCTCTTCCAAGACAACCCAAGAGGGAATGGAAAAATCATATCGAAATTTGTCAAGAGACTCAACTGGGTAAACCATGATGATGAATTAAAAGAAATGAAGAAGAAGAAAGAAGATCTTACAGAAAAAAGACTGAAGCTCTTGACAATGAACGACGGAAGAGATGAACGCACAAGAGAGTAGAAGACAATGAAAAACTCGAAGATGAAAATTTGAAAAGATAGAAGACTATAGGAGTCTCTGTGAAGTTTAAATACCTTGCCTTGGGAACTGGCGAAATAACGATTACAAAAAGGATGATTACGTTACCGGCGGCTAAAAAGCATTAAATATTGACGCGGGAATCAAAGCGAACAACAGCTGCTAAAAAGGCGAAAAGTGACGCGGGAACCGAAGGGAGCAGAAAAGTCCAAAAAGCATGATTCTATGAATTGAGATGGAGAAATAAATACAAGGGAGATGATCCTAAAAATCAGGAAGAACTATTTAAAGCTACCGTATTCCGAGAAAGAATGTTCCATATTCCTCAAATTTTGAACTACGAAACATTGGGGGATTCTGTTGATTCCAAATTTAATCTACTGACTTGGATCAATCATATGAAGACACGTGGCTATCTACATGGCAACAACATGCACTTCCGAGATAATCACACGCTCTGAGGAACCATGTTACTCCGAGGAACTCATACCCTCCGAGGAACAGACCTCTCCGAGGAACTCATACGCTCCGAGGAACAGACCTCTCCGAGGAACTCTTGAATATCAGAAAGCTTAGGCTGTCCGAGCTACTCAGGCGGTCTGAGCTGCATCTCGAACAAAGCATTAATTGATGAATAACCAACATTTCAACTGGTTCATTAAATGCTTATCATTTAGACGCACACGCTTAAGAGGCATTAAATGTATTACCCTTTTATATGTATATCATTTAATGTATCACCATTTCATATGACAACCTCAAGGCTATAAATACGTTGTACAATCCTCATTGTAGGGGGCGGATCCCGAGTCCAAACTTTGGGATCCAGAACGGAATTTCTTGTAATCGAAAATTCCCAAGCACTCAACAATAAAATAATAGTGGACGTAGGCCATTCTTATAAGGCTGAACCACTTTAAAATCTTTTATCTCATTTATTTATCTGTGATTGAATTATTAGAGTGATCTAATTTTTTACATCAACACTAGGCATGTATTTAAACTAAGATTAACAAAACGAGTAAAAACTAAGATTGAGAATAATATCCCTCACCTCAGTTTAATAAGTTTAAATGGTTACATGGAAAGGCAAAGTTATCAAGATTAAATCTCATTTTCACAATTAATTAAATCTATAGTTGTCACCACTTAAATTGTCATAAAAGCTTAATATGATTTTGATGTCAACAAATATCTGCAAGACGGTCGTAAATACGGTGCATACATGGTATACGCCGTTAAATCTCCTAGGCATAAAATCAAGAACTACCTAACCCATTTAAACTCATAAAAAAAACTATCACCAAAGAAGTCTAAACTAAGTTACCTACAAAACATAGTAAATGACATGAATTAAAGGAAAGTAAGTAAATAAAGCAGGCAACAATGCAATAATGGCAAAAGAAAGCTTTAATTAAGGAAGAAGAAGGTGAATATTAATTTACACATAAAAGAAATGGCGAACTCTAAGAGAGAGAAGGAGAAGCTCCCAAAATCCTCTCAAATCCTAACAAACTACTCAAAACTTGATAAAAACTAAGTCCCTAAAAAATAAAACCAACTTACAAATATATAATAAGTTGGTAAATAAGAAAATGGAAAAAAAAAGATAATAAAAAGAACAAACCCGCCCAGCATCTCAAGGGACCAGTCAATCGGGGCTAAGGGACCAATCGATCGTGAGTCTGGACTGAAGCCCACTCCTTTCCTTTTTAGGCATAAATGGAATGGCGGATTGATCGGGGCTTGGGTCCGGTCGACCAATACTCTATTTTCTAGGGTAATTGGTCCTTCAAAAAGGGGAAAAACATGTATTACGAAAATGACTTTAGCTTTATCGTTCGAACTCATATTGAGGTGCAGTTTGCATCCACATGAAGCTAACTCAATGAAATACACTTTCATGGAGATCCACTAGCTATACCATGAAGTATGAAAAGACTAAAATCCCCTTAAAGTTATAACAAATTATGGAACTTCCTTAAAATGCAACTAACCAGCACACTAAGCATTCCAATACCTACAAAATCTCAATTATACCTTGCAAAGCATTTATACATACATAATAGAGGTTGTACGATTAAAGAGCTTAAAATAGGAATTAAAAAATAAAAAAGTGATAGAATGCATAAGAATAACGGGACCAAATGTGAAATATTCGTGACGTATCAACCAGCCTATCGTAATTTAGTGTCTTTATGAGTCTTTGCCAGATTTTGAGAGATAGAGATCACTTAAGAAAGTTAAAATCCCGAAGTGATGAGGAAATGTTTTTAGGTTATTCATCGTTGAGTAGGTCTTATAGGGTGTTTAACCTTACAAGCTCTAAGGTTATGGAGTAAATAAACGTTACGATTAGAGACGACGAGCCGCCGAAGTTTATTGACCCTGACCTCGAGCGTGAGAATGATGCACCACTGGTGACGATCCCATTGTTTTTCATACCACCATGGTGGACCCCACTCTTTATTTAGAATATACACCCTATTGAGTTTGAAAGAGTCATGACCTTTTCGCTATACTTGGTGATCCCACACTAGTTGTCAAGACTCACACTCATATGGTTAGCTTATTTTGCTATACCTCATTTGTAGAGCCCAAGAACATAAAAGAAGAACTCAGGGATGAGAATTGGATATCCTCTAAGCAAGATGAGTTGCTTCAGTTTTGCAATAATGATGTCTATGAGTTAGCCCTCACAACCTAGCGGGACTAATGTGATTGGTACCAATTGAATTTACAAGAATAAGATAGTTGATAATGGTACCATAGTTCACAATAAGGTTAGGTTGGTCGCCCAAGGATACACACAAATTGATGGTGTAGGGTTTAATGAGACATTTGCTCATGTTTCTAGGCTTGAGTATATCCACTTATTGCTTGCCATAGCATGTCATCTATGCTTCAAGTTATATCAAATGGATATCAAGAGTGCCTTTGTTAATGAAATTCTACAAGAGCACGTGTACATGGAATAATAACAGGGGTTCAAAGACCTAAATCACCCAGAACACGTCTTTATCTTAAGAAGACCTTGTATGGTTTGAAGCAAGCACCCCGTGCTTAGTATGAAAGGCTCATTTTTTATCTCTTAGCTCTTGATTTCAATATAGTAGGAGTGGATAAGACGTTGTTTATCAGGAGAGAGAGTGGTGTTATATTGGTTGCCCAAGTCTATGTGGACGATATAGTATTTGGATCCACATGTTCCCAGCATGCTCACACATTTAAGGAGGAGATGAAGAGTGAGTTTGAAACGAGTGTGGTTAGTGAGCTTACATTCTTCTTAAGTCTTTGAGTGCGCCAACTTAAGGATGGGATATTCATATCTCAATCCAAATATGCTAGAAACCTAATGAAGAATTTTGGTTTAGACTCAGTTAAGCACTCACTCACCCCTATAAGTACATCGACTAAGCTTAGTAAAGATAATTTAGGAAAGTATGTAGAGTTAATCCTTTATAGGAGCATGATAAGTAGTATTCTCTACTTAATCGCTAGTCATCCCAATATTACCTTTAGCATTGGAGTGTATGCGTGATACCAAGCTTTCCCGAAAGAGTGTCACTTTCTTGCACTTAAATGTATCATCAAATACGAGAGTGGCACTCTTTCCTAAGGTATTTAGTATTCATTTGATATTAATGACCGTTTATCATCCTATTCGGATGCCGATTGGGTCAAGAATATTGATGGTTGTAGGAGCACCTCGGGTGAGTATTTTTACTTTGGGGGTGCTCTCTTCTCTTGGTTGAGCGAGAAGTAAAAATCCATATATTTGTACACGACATAGGCCGAGTATGTAGTTGTCGGGAATTATTGCACATAACTCTTATGGATGAAGTAAATGTTGGAAGATTATGGGATTTTCTAAGGAACAATGACCATTTCATGTGATGATACGAGTGCAATTCATATATCCCGTAATCCGATCCAACATTCCTGCACGAAGCACATTAGGATACGTGAGCATTTTATCCGTGCTCTTGCTGAGGAGAAGATCGTGTCCTTTAGCTTTATGAGCAGCGAACGCCAATTAGTCGATATTTTTAAGAAACCTTTAGATGTACTTAGATTCGAGAATCTTAGGAAGTCTTTGGGTATTTGTTCCGTTAATTGAGTTCGAGTACTTTATCTAGTATAGGATGTTTACCATATTCATATCTTTTATCCCTATTGTTAGATTGTATTTCTATTATATTATTATGATTATACTTGTTTATGCTTTTCATTTTTTTTTTATATTTTGAAAAATTAAAAAAAAAATTGATCTTTAAGTAAAAGTTTCAAAAAGATAATATTTTTGATAAAATTTTTGAAAAAGACAAAAAGATTTTTGTATTTTCATTTTTCATCGCATGTGGATGTGCATTTAAGATATTCAGATCACCCTTACATTCCATCAATTCATGTGACTTTTTCATGGTATTTTGAGACATAACTTCGTTTTCTTTAACATGCTTGATAATGTGGGGATAAAATTTCATTGTTCATTGATGATTACTTTCTCTATGGTAGATTCTTTGTCATCTTTATTTCACGCGTGCATGGACTTTTTGAACATTGTGCCTGCTTATCATATGTCAAATACATTGTTCTCATCTCAATAGTGTTTGATAATGAACCAAATGTACTAGAGATAAGTTGCAATTGTAAGAACCATTGCCGAATTTCATTTCTCAAAAAATTTGCTATATCTTAAGCAATAGAAAGGGGTTACGAAATAGCAAAATTCTCTTTGCGTTAAAAGCCATCATTTTCAAAAAGAGCCTAAAAGATTAATGGAACACAAAAAACAGAAGTTCCAAGGCCATTTTATTTAATTGATGCTAATTACACATGTGTATTATGATATCTTAAAAAACTTGAGAGTGAATTATTATATATGTGAGATTTTAAGGGTGTTATAAAGTAAAATATCAATGAGTTTGCACAATGGAATCTCTCGAAAAGCATTAAATAGTCTGGTGTTATTGATTTGAGAAGCATTTAAATTCATATCATGTTGCATAAGTCGAGTCAATTTTATTTAAGTTCAACATTCTTATACCTAATTTTGAAATTAAGTTCTTTCTTTAGAAGTATCTCTTGACTTCATTCGCCTATGTTATTAATTCTTATGTTGATTTGCTCGTAGAAAATGTTCATGTAATTACATTCCGCTTTCATAATTCGGATATTTTCTTGTTATCCCACGGTGTTATGTATTTTATGCCTATATGTATTATTTATACTCATGCTTGTTATACTTGAAAATTTTGAAAAATTTCAAAAATAGTTGATATGCCTTTCGGAATTCTCATCGCATGTGCTTAATTGATTATCTTTATGATGTTATTTCTATTGGATTCAGTGATGTTTATTATTCGTGCTTAGTTTCTTACCCTTTGTCTATTACAGACAAAAAGGCGGAGAACAAATTGGGGGGGGGGTATTTTCTTTAAACTCGTACGTATAGGTCTCTTATATTTTAATGATAATCTTATGGACTACACAAAATGATGAATTTCAATTGAAGATAAAGTCTCGAATGTCATTCCGTTTTTGGTTCTGGAGGACATGAGTAGAACATTATCAAAGGGGTTTTATGGTAATTTGAATTTGAATTTTTGTTTTGTACCAGAATAGCCAAAAGAGGAATTTGTAAGAGCAATAAGATTTTATTATTGCTCATAGTTTAGAATATTTGGCATATCCTATTACAAATTGAACGCTACATCCACATATGCTTCCATGATCGTTTGAAAGAAATGTTAGTGACCGAGCATCATATGCAAATTTCAAGCCGTTGGAATCGTCACAAACACTTTATAGGGGTATACGGATTTGAGGTTTTGATTATATCTCAGTCATATATATTATGGGATGTTTTAATTTTACTCTACGCATTTTTTCATAAAAGGATTTTGAAAATATTTATTTTTTATTTTTTGATCTTGTTAGAACGATATGTGGCTCTCGTTAGAACGAACTCCTTTGCTTGTTAGAACAAAGTGTCAATGTCGTTAGAACGAAGTGCTGAATTTGTTAGAACATATTTCTAATGAGCATATAACAAAGTGGTCTATGTTTGACATAACAAAATTCGTTGGAAGGTCATTCGAATTAACTGGGCTTTTCATTCGAACGAGATTGGACCTCGTTAGAATGAAACTTGGTTTTCATTCGAATGAATGTAAGCACATTTTTGTCCATTATCAATTTGTATGTCGTACGCCGTTACACCGTTGAAGAAATTCAAGATCGTATCTACATCAACGGATCTGAATATCAAAGCGTCTTCAACATCATAACCTCTGCAAGAATGAACTTCGTAAAGTTTTGTTTTTATGTCCCTTAAAGTTTCATACTTAGTATTGGGAAATTTTTATGAAATGTTTTTTATAAAAATAAGAAGTAAGTTTTTTCAAGCAAAATGAGGTTTTTAAAATAATTTTATTTTTCTGGAAAATCGGAACGGTCCGCCCATATTTTAAAAAAACCGATCCGCCCCCGGACCGGTCCGCCTACCTACCGGACCGATCCTCTTTGCACTAGTATACCACAGACCGATTGCAAACCGAATAAGTCTATTTTAAAAAAGAACCGATTCGAGGTCTGACCGATCCGCCTCCAAGCCGGACCGGTCCACCTGGGATAAAATCGTACAGTTCCGTGAGTGTTTTTACCACCGGCTCATATTTCTTATATATATACCTATTTCGGTGATGTATTTTCCATGTCTTTGAGAAAAAGTTTCTAAAAGTTCAAACACAACAAGGCTTTGTTTTTTTTATGTGCCAAACATCTTTTTGATTCACACACAAAAATCCCAATTACTTTTGTGAATCTTTTGGAACCCTAGAACACAAGATTTGCTATTGTTCAACCTTTGTGGAGAGATCTTTGCAACCGAGGGCTGCGTGTCATTGCTGAGGGAGTATCTACAAAGAGTTATGGCTACGTGTCATTGAGGAGAGTTGCGGTTCTTTCTTTGTTGTTTGGGCTGCGAGTCCTTGGAGGGTGCTGCGTGTATTATCTTGCTGAGTTCAAGACTGCGTGTCTTTGTGGGTTGACTGCGCGTTGATCCATTGCAGATTTCTCTATGTAATTGTAAGTTGCGATTTACATATTCATAGTGAAATAAAGGTTTTACCCTAAAGTTTTTTTTTTTCCTGAAATCTGTGTCTCAGCATATTTTTGTGTCACATATTTTATTTATTTATGGGTTGACACACGCACCTTAGATGCATGTTTAGGGACTCTAATTAAATAAGGGGTACTTGAAAACTTGCAAATTTAATTTAATCAATTATCACACAGTCGCACTTTTCAATGAAGTCCTATTATTGTTCGAAAGAGTTCGCCACCCCAAATTTTTTTTTCTATAAAAATTATTCTTTTGGACTACTTTACATAGAACGTTTGGTGAATAACAATTGTTATACCTGTACCAAAAGTTTCCTTTCTTTTATTTCATTGAAAAAAATTTCTTTTACAAATCATACATCCCTGAATATGATTTGTTGAGTTTTTTCAAACCCAATTTCCATACACTCATCAAGCCCTTATGGAGGTTTCTCTATAGCTGATTGTGGAGTTGCGACTCTACTGAAGAAGAAAGGATTTCCTATCCTAAGGATGATAGGTGGATATCGAGGGAGGAGCTGCTTGCTATGGGTGGTGCTGGATTGCATCATTTTCTGTGAAAGATTTGAAGACCATGTGCATTATATATAGTGTAGCTCTAAGTATTTTGTAAGTCATCGAGTTCGTTAAGGTCTTTTATAGTGCTGAAATATTGTTTTATCGTGAAAGTGATTTTTCCTCAAAACATCTTCTTCGTGTGTTTGTTTGGTTTGATAGAATTAATTTGGACTTTATCTTGCACGCACACCTAATTATAATCAAGATAGCCTTGAGTTTTCAATAATTGATATTTAATGAACTTTTTATTTATTTATTTATTAATCTCAGACTTAACTTATTTGATATTCTTCCAGATTATACAATAATCCACTAATCAGGTTTATTGGTAGAATTAAAACTTATGAGCCTATTAAGGGGTATCACAATCCAAGATATTTTTTGGACATGAATTCCTACGAATTATGATATGTGACTTACTTACACAATGATTTCCTAACTTACAGAGATTTATATCCAATATAATTAAATCTCACCTATAATAATCAAAGAAAAACACATGAAAGCATTCCAATCCTCATTACCCTCATAATTAAGAACTTATGCATGCATTACAAACATGTGAGATTATAGAAGTATATTCTAGTCAGAACATAAACTTGAATCTCAGTCGTGGTTCTGCTTAATACATTCTTAATATACCTGACACAATCCTCTTTGAACTATTAGACAATTCCTTAGCCATGAGATATGTTCATATAGTTTAAGATAAACTACTAGGATTGCACTCACAACTTTACTAATAGGATATCAGCTTCCTATTTAGGTTGTGAACTGTTCACTTGTCCTAAACTGGAGTTCTAATCTCCTACGATTAGGCCGAACCCAACTCACCAGATTTCCTACTAATTCCAACTGACCAACATTGCACACAACATATTTAAGAAAAAAATATAATGCATTATGTAATACCCCGCTATTTTTTGCAGTAATAAATTAATTACTAAATTGATTAATTTCTTCTGATGAGTTATTATTTCAATGTAATATGTGATATTTCACTTGTTATATTCTTATATGTTGTTATGAATTCGTATATATGATTGTGTATATGTTACATACATTCACACTTCTTGGAAATTGGTATAATATAAGGCGATTCAGTAATTAAATATTTTAAGTGACTTAGTATTGTGAGAGACTATGAAATGGTCAGGGACTAGGTGTTGGGGGTTTCTTTGTTTGGATTATTCCCTAAGTATTGGGTGCCATCGATTATAAAGTGATTTCTTTTAATGCCGAGTCACACGTAGATAATTAATAATTAAGTTTTAACTTAATTAACTCGTGCCAACTTAAAAATTAATTTAATGAGATATTTAAACTATCTATAAATGTTTTATTTAGAGTTGACTTTCGAGATGCTTAGAAAGTTCATTTTTGACTCAAAATAGTGGAATTTAAGTTTATTATATTAACATCTGTCTTGGTTTAAGTTTCGGTCCATTTGGAGTTCGATTTGGGCTCATTGGGTTGAGGATTATATTGGGACTATACTTAATTTCGTGGGAAGCAATCTTATTAGGTTAAATAGAAAAAACTAAAACACGCATTTGTCCTTTGAGAAAACCCTGAAGATCTTGAGAGAAGAGGCACCAAGGATTGAAGAGGATTTGGAGGTTTTTAGGATTTTAATTCATCAATCGATCTAAGGCAAGTGTATTGTGACACCCCGACTAATTAAATACCGGTTAGCTACTCTTTTATTCAAACTAATTCAAAATGTCAAGTTGGTTCAGTTCGTAGCATCACTGTCGAAAACACCTTAACAATTTCTAGCCACCTAATATTTAAAAAGTGAGTTGTCAATTTTAATTAAATCCGATTAACATACAATAAGTAGATTATGAAATGCTAACATAAACACCAAAACATAGTTACAATAGAATAACTATAAGATAATAATGAATCTGGAGGAATACTCCCCACAACAATCCGAATACTGAAATAAACAAATGCCAAGTCTGAATCACTAAATTAATTACAACCCAAAATCTGAAATAACTGAATAGATAAAATGTCTCTAAAAGAAATGGGGCGACATGCCCAACAAATGAGAAAATTTGATAATATAGAGTCAAGATTGGAAGTGGAGGCGTCTACTGTCAAGGTCATGTAACTTCCACAGCAGCTACAGCACGGCATCGGAATAGAACTCCTATGCATGGTGTCCTTGTGGCTGGGCACCGAAAAGGTTTTACAAAAAAATATATTTAGAAGCAAACGGGTCAGAGCCCGATTGTGAAAATAGTTTAAAAATAGCAAGTGTTTTAATGACATTAAACAATGAATGCACAATACATGTTAGGACGTGCTCTCACATGAATTACTCACCTCTCGACTATCTGTGCACTCCTAACGTATCCGTACCCATTTTAGTTATTTCCATATCTAACTAGTCCAATACAAAAATCTAACATTACTATACGATTCAAGATTTAATTCCTTCATCTTCATTTAAATATAGAGCTTTACATTTATCCTCGGTTTCCCATGTTAGTAATACTACTTACTAAAGATCTTCCATCTTATCTTTACATAACGTTACTAATAGTTATACTCACATATATACATGACAGTTCATTTCAATTGACAGAATATTATTCTCATCATAATTATACAATACTAGCACCTCGAGACTAAGCTGCGGTGCACACATACTCTGCTATCCAATCCCGGTACATCGCGTGCATAAGGATCACGCATTCCGAATCTCTCAGGAATCGTTTTCAAGTAACAACAATCACAAATAATGGAGGCGAACATAGTTCACATCACATGGGTCACGCACATACCTACGCTCCCATGATCAGCAGACTTATTAACTTCTCAATAAGTGCTTCTCTGACCTATGTCCTCGAGGTACCAATCTAAATCCCCCCGTAGGCACACAAAGATTAGATGGTCCTGATCGAACGCCGACCTTCCATGATAGCAAGTATGGTAGGTATGTTATATGCTGATAACCATATATACTAAGCATTCACACATCTTAGATATCTCCAAATATTAAAAGAGTTATAATTCTCGTTCTTATACCATCATTTAATGTTATACGCTTATAAGTCCCCGAATTTATATACATTTAAGTTGTCAACTCTTCTCACGTCGTAATTAGGTACTCGTTTCCCAAATCCAAAATTGTCATCCAGTTTATTACAAGATTCTAAGTTTTACTCCTCAACGTACCCCAATCTCACTATCATACCCCCTAGTTAATAAGTGAAGGTTATTTCTCCATTAATTAAGTCTACGGGACATTTGAAATAAAATCAGGCCTAAAAGGCCATTCTGTCAACTCGTTAGAAATCTCGTTTGAACAAGGTCGTTCGAACGAGTGTCGTTTGAATGAAAGGCTTCGAACGAACTACCAACTCGTTAGAAAGGATACTGTCATCTCGTTAGAAGGTCATTCGAACGACCTGGGCAGGTCTTCTAACAAGATGGCAGAACACGCCCAGAAATTTGCAAATTCGTTTTTCTTCCTTTTTCTCTTTCCTAAATCCATCCTATGATCGTACAAACTAAGTTTTAATGTATTTAACCTACACTAAGTCCTCCTAGATCACTCTTTAACATATATATGAGGTCAATACCTCCTAAATCAGCATGTAATCATCATAATTCCCAAATCTTGTCCCCAAACCCCATAAACATGAACACATAATTTAATGTCTACAATTATTCCTTATAAATCCGTTTTAAAATCATCAAAAGATATATTTTGGATATGAGATCCATCCATAACCATTCTACATGCAATTACTACCTAATATTATGAGTTCTATCTCCAATTTCATGAGTTTTCATCAAACTTCCAATACGAGACATATATTCAATTCTAAACATGGAGAAAACATTCGCTTAAAATTATGTAATTAAACCACTTGCCTTAGATGTTCTGATTTGATGTTGAAGGATGAAGGTTGATTCTCCTCTTTCTCTTTACAGATTTCTCCCAAAGATGGTGATGGTGGCTAGGGGTTTCTTTTGGAACCTCTTAGGACTCTCCCTTAACTCCCGTAGCCCACTACTTGATAAATGCTGATAATGGACTTAATGGATTCATTACTAATATATTATTTAACCCTAAAATTCGTGGGTTTTAATTCCCCTATTTTTAAAATTATCAAACTACCCTTTTGGGTTGCCGGTATGGCCTAAAAATGCCCCGGGACCAAAACTAAACCCTCAGCTAGTGTTTTTTGACTATTTCGACCCTTCTGGACACGTTGGCGCATTCAAAATGACCATTCGATTGATAAAAATATAATTCACTTTTTTATTAAAATAATTTCATTCCCGCTGTACAGATCCGAAGGACACTAGAACCTGATGCTCTGATATCACCTGTGACACCCCGACTAATTAAATACCGGTTAGCTACTCCTTTATTCAAATTAATTCAAAATGTCAAGTTGGTTCAGTTCGTAACATCACTGTAGAAAACACCTTAACAATTTCTAGCCACCTAATATTTAAAAAGTGAGTTATCAATTTTAATTATATCCGATTAACATGCAATAAGTAGATTATGAAATGCTAACATAACCACCACAACATAGTCATAATAGAATAACTATAAGATAATAATGAATCTGGAGGAATACTCCCCACAATAATCCGAATACTGAAATAAACAAATGCCAAGTCTGCATAACTAAATTAATTACAACCTAAAATCTGAAATAACTGAATAGATAAAATGTCTCTAAAAGAAATGGGGCGACACGCCCAACAAATGAGAAAATCTGATAATATAGAGTCAAGATTGGAAGTGGAGGCATCTACTGTCAAGGTCCTGTAACTTCCACAGCAGCTACAGCACGGCATCGGAATAGAACTCCTATGCATAGTGTCCTTGTGGCTGGGCACCTAAAAGGTTTTACAAAAAAATAGATTTAGAAGCAAACGGGTCAGAGTCCGATTGTGAAAACAGTTTAAAAATAGTAAGTGTTTTAATGACATTAAACAATGAATGCAAAATACATGTTAGGATGTGCTCTCACATGAAATACTCACCTCTCAACTATCTGTGCACTCCTAACGTATCCATACCCATTTTAGTTATTCCCATATCTAACTAGTCCAATACAAAAATCTAACATTACTATACGATTCAAGATTTAATTCCGGCATCTTCATTTAAATAGAAAGCTTTACATTTATCCTCGGTTTCCCATGTTAGTAATACTACTTACTAAAGATCTTCCATCTTATCTTTACATAACGTTACTAATAGTTATACTCACATATATACATGATAGTTCATTTCAATTGACAGAATATTATTCTCATCACAATTATACAATACTAGCACCCCGAGACTGAGTTGCGGTGCACACATACTCTGCTATCCAATCCCGGTACATCGCGTACATAAGGATCACGCATTCGGAATCTCTCAGGAATCATTTTCAAGTAACAATAATCACAAATAATAGAGGCGAACATAGTTCACATCACATGGGTCACGCACATACCTACGCTCCCATGATCAACAGATTTATTAACTTCTCAATAAGTCCTTCTCTTACCTATGTCCTCGAGGTACCAATCTAAATCCCCCGTAGGCACACAAAGATTAGATGGTCCTGATCGAACGCCGACCTCCCATGATAATAAGTATGGTAGGTATGGTATACACAAATAACCACATATACTAAGCATTCACACATCTTAGATATCTCCAAATATTAAAAGAGTTATAATTCTCGTTCTTATGCCATGATTTAATGTTATACGCTTATAAGTGTCCGAATTTATATACATTTAAGTTGTCAACTCTTCTCACGTCGTAATTAGGTACTCGTTTTCCAAATCCATAATTGTCATCCGGTTTACTACAAGATTCTAAGTTTTACTCCTCAACGTACCCCAATCTCACTATCATACCCCCTAGTTAATAAGGGAAGGTTATTTCTCCATTAATTAAGTCTACGGGACATTTGAAATAAAATCAGGCCTAAAAGACCATTCTGTCAACTCGTTAGATATCTCGTTTGAACGAGGTCGTTCGAACGAAAGGCTTCGAACGAAGTACCAACTCGTTAGAAGGGATACTGTCATCTCGTTAGAAGGTCGTTCGAACGAGATCGTTCGAACGACTTGGGCAGGTCTTCTAACGAGATGGCAGAACATGCCCAGAAATTTGCAAATCCATTTTTCTTCCTTTTCCTCTTTCCTAAATCCATCCTATGATCATCCAAACTAAGTTTTAATGTATTTAACCTACACTAAGTCCTCCTAGGTCACTCTTTAACATATATATGGGGTCAATACCTCCTAAATCAACATGTAATCATCATAATTCCCAAATCTTATCCCCAAACCCCATAAACATGAACACATAATTTAATGTCTACAATTATTCCTTATAAATCCGTTTTAAAAGCATCAAAAGATATATTTTGAATATGAGATTCATCCATAACCACTCTACATGCAATTCCTATCTAACATTATGAGTTCTATCTCCAATTTCATGGGTTTTCATCAAACTTCGAATACGAGACATATATTCAATCATAAGCATGGAGGAAACATTCGCTTGAAATTATGTAATTAAACCACTTGCCTTAGATGTTCTGATTTGATGTTGAAGGATGAAGGTTGATTCTCCTCTTCTCTCTACAGATTTCTCCCAAAGATGGTGATGGTGGCTAGGGGTTTCTTTTGGAACCTCTTAGGACTCTCCCTTAACTCCCGTAGCCCACTACTTGATAAATTCTGATAATGGACTTAATGGGTTCATTACTAATATATTATTTAACCCTAAAATTCATGGGTTTTAATTCCCTTATTTTTAAATTACCAAACTACCCTTTTGGGTTGCCGGTATGGCCTAAAAATGCCCCGGGACCAAATTAAACGTCCGACTAGTGTTTTCTGACTATTTCGACCCTTCCGGACACGTTGGCGCACTCAAAATGACCATTCGATTGATAAAAATATAATTTACTTTTTAATTCAAATAATTTCATTCTTGACGCGACTGACACGCGCGTCCCAACTAAATTTTCAAATTGTCGTATTTCATTCTCGCGACAACTTTAATATTTTCAATACTCATGTATTACCATACATACTCAGAAATATTAAATTTTAACATCATAATCAAATACCAACTCACATCTCGCTAGTATTTATATCCGGATTAATTCCCAATTAATTCTCATTTAATTCAATTAATCCTTTAAATAAAAATCAATAAAATTATGGGGTATTACATGTACATCATTTAAGAATTTAATTGAGATTCTGTTTTGATAGTAGTAGTCATCGAGATATGAGATTAAAACTTTATAATCCTATTTTAATCATCTAAAAACCTAATTTTAGTAATTGGTTTAATTGTTAAATTAGGCCATAATATCATGATAATTATTTTGGACAGTTTGATGATAAATCCTATGAATTGATCTTTTAATTTAATGGAATTTGGTATTTTCTAAATCATTGTAATGATTATTATAAAACCCATCATGTTTAATCCATAATTGAATCAAATTTGATATGATTTGTTATGAACCTAGGTTTCTAAAACTCATAATATGAAATTAATGCTTGAATCCTTGTTTAAATGACATAAAATTTGTAGTTATAGGTTGGATTTTGATATAAAAGTGTTTAAATATCATAATAAGGTTTTCTTGAGATGTTAGGACCTTAAGGAGGATCATTCATGGAGGACTAGGGTTTGAGGAAGAAGAAAATAACTTTTTATAACTTTAGACTAGTAGCACCGTGTGCACGGTTATGTAGCCCTGTGCGTACAAAAGCTTGCGCGCGACATAGAATAGCCCCGTGCACATGATTCGGGTAGGGAACCTAATGTTAGTTTTCATATGTGAATGTTTAGTAAGGCTTTATGGAAAAACCTTAGGATATTATTATTAAGTTTTTTCTTTTGAATGAGTTGGGGTTCACCTCAGAAAAATTTATAGTTTAAAGATTAGTTCTTAATTAATCAAGGATAATTAATCAAGATTATAGACATTTTAATAATTCATGAGTTGATGGGATTTATAAGTAATTGATTGAGGACCTTAAGTATAAGGATGATTATTAGGATATTTATGAGAATAAGAGATGCTTAGTTATTGTATAGATCATACGATAGTTTAGAATGCTTTTATAACCTACCAAGTAAAGTAGTAATTATTTTATAATGATTCATATGAATGGTAGGTGTGAGATGGAACCTAGACTTCAAATCCCTAGGAGTTTGGGCTAGTTTTATATGATAGCTATTATAGTTAATATGTTTATTAACTTATAATAATAAGAGACTTTATGTGTGATGAAAGTTCTATATGATATAAGACTGAAGGGTTCTAATATGGAAAAGGGTGAAACACAAACAAACAAACTATTTTTAAAATTTTCAATTTTAAAGTTCAATTAAAAAACTTACCCAAATCAAACTTAGCGCAAATTCTAAACAAGTTGTGATTAAACAAATTAACCAACTTTATCTTAACCTAAACATGCATCTAGGTGAGTGCAAGATAAAATAAAGTAAATCAAACCATAACTCCTGATGTACGAGGAAAACCCAAATGGAAAAAACCTTCGACGGCCCAACCATTCAAATTCACTATGATAAAGGATTTATAAAAGTTAACAAATGACTTACACAATGAGTCGATGCCCTCGAAAGCTTTGATGTGTCTTCGATCTTCAACTTCTCCTCCATAGTGACAACGTAGGAATCCATCCACACAACTGACCTAAACGTGTGAGTCCACACACGCCTTGATACCCACTAAATAACTTAGTAATGATCACACGCGAAGTCCATCGTATGCAAACACATCAGCATATATGGAGTCCATCGTAATGAAACAATTCTAAAAAATATGAAGAATAAATATTGGTGCTTACAAACTAGATCTAAAAGCATAATAAGGTTATTCTTGGATCTAAAATGGTTTGGGTGTAAATACAGGGTTTGGATAAAATCGAAGAGCTTTTTGGTAGAGTTTAGGAACTCAAAACGATTTTTTTTTTCATAATTAAATGTTGCTCTGCACTCCTATTTATAGGAGGATAGTTGAAAATGAGATAAGGATCAAAAGCAGTTTGGAAAATCTAAAATTCTTACTGGTCAATGCTTTGGTGAACCAAAGGTTAAAGGGATTAAGTCTATTTGGTTTAAATAGAGATGAGGGGGTGGAGAGGACCTATTTCTTTTCACTTCCATTAGATTTTTACACTCATAAGCCTTCTCCTCCATTACCAACCCTAGTTCATATATTCCTAAAATTTAAACCTTCATTCTTAGCAATATTGAACCTATTTACATGCTTGTAAAATCCATTGCAATCCTTGTCCAAGAAAGAATTTGGGTTAAAGAGTTGTTATTGGAGCTTTCAAAAGGAATTGGAGCATTCTTGGAATTTTAGGAGCATTCAAGTCATCATTACCAGTTTATCCTCTTCAAATTCAAAGTGGGGTTTTCCTCACTATGTTTTTAAGTTTAAAACCTAAGCTATATGTTTGGATGTATGCTAGAATGTTGATAATTTTGTAAAGTTATTTTCTGGTATATTTATCTAAAGTTTTCTTATGGACAATGCAAGTTAAAAAAAAAAGACTAAACTTGAAAGGGTTTTTGAGGAAGAAGTATCATTTTAATCTTGGAATATGATGAATATGAACATAAAATATGATTTCATGTTAATATCATGTTTAGTCTCATTTCTATGAGATTTCTAGGTTAAAATCCATCTTTGTGTGCGTAGAATCTTATATTATATTAGTAGAGGACATATAAACATGATAACTGAAGAATACAATGAGTTTCAAGATGAAATGAGGAAGTTGATAATTTCAGCCCCTAAATATGTTGTAAAGTATTGATAAAATGAGGAAAGATGTTGTTTAAGACAACATATGAGTATAATTCTAAAATGGGCATTTTGGTAAAAATGGCCTTTAAAATGCTAAATGCATTTCTTGTTAAGAAATATGAAGAAATGGAACTTTCTTGAAGTAAAATGATGAAGTATGTTGGTTTGAACATAAAATGATAATTTATGATGTTATAATGATATATATGTGTTTTTCACAAAGTATCGACAAAATGATAATTTTAGTAAAATAGAGGGTCCTTGTGGTTGGACTTCCTCATTTGACCTTATCGGTCATTCTTGTGGAAAATTAATGAAATGAATAAAGCGGCATGAAAGCGATGTGAAATATACATGTGAACTACAAGAATGATAAGAATGGTGAAATAATGTGGACAATTGATAATTTATTAAAACACATTAATATGGACTTGGATGCAATCGAAAAAGAATTAAGAAGAACCCGGAGTCATGGGGTAAAAGACTCAAAATCACTGGCAAGAGCATATAGTTGCGTAGGCGGTGGTGTAGATCTTGTTAAAGTATGAGATTATTTGGTAAATTTCGAGAATAAGATGATGCTAATAACGGAATGATGGAAATAGAAATGAATAAGGTTGTATTTAGACAATGTAAGAATTATAACCGAATAGAAATAGTGAAAATGGAGACGAGTGAATAAATATGATCAAACGATCTCTAATTATGTGGAAAGTTGGTGTAAATAGGTTAAGCGTAGGTATAAGCACATAGCTCGGATTGCATTGTATGGTAGTTGCATATATGCTCATAAAATATACAGTTTTCGGAATCGCTAAAATAGACGTTTTATGTATAATATTTTTGTATAAAATTTATTGCTTAGTATTTCTCACCTTGTTGAGTGCTTTGCTCACCCTATTTTTTATTTTAGACTCCACACCCATAGGTACCTCTGGTAGGGATGTTGGTAAAGCCTTAGAGGGTATGAATCACCGTTAAATCTCTACCATGCCACTTTAAAAATACTATGTATAGGACATTTGAATTTATATCATTTTTAAACAATCTTTTATTTGGGCCTTGGGCCATGTGTTGTAGTGAAACTTGAGTTTTATGAGTTATTTCCTTATTATTAGCATTGTTGGATTTAATTAAATGTTCCTAAATAAATCTTGTTAATTAACTTAATCGCTTAAAGCGACAACCTATTTATTAAATTAAAATCGGTCAAATTGCATTCTATTCCTTATAAACGGTGCAAATTAAAGGATTTTCTTAACAATAAAATTGGAATTTCCCCCTCCCCCCCTTAACACCTTGGCTCGGATGTGGGTTGACCCAACGATAGTCCAAATCTAGGTCAGGCATTTCATGCACACTTAACCATACCTTCAAATGCAAAGATAATATAACAAAATTGATATCTTCATAAGAATAAAACTTTCCCTACGTCTAACGATCCCCAACTTGGTAAGATGTCTCCCCCTAATATAAAGATCCCCAACTTTCTCCATTTTTTTGCTCATGAACAGACAAAGAAATAATGCATAATAAATCATTTTCACCCCCATGAAGCATATCTCCCCCCAAACGTGAGAACATATGATACCAATTCAAATTAAGGAAGATAGAATAATATCATGCAATGGCGTAAAGTGCAATAAATATAATATGTCACCACAAGCATAAATAATCCAAATAATGATAAATCAATACCAATATTGATGTAATAAATAATACCAACTTGAATACATAATGAATCATTAATACTTATGTAAACAATAAACAAGAGATACCAATATGATCATATATCACTCCAGTTTGATTCAAAAATAAATAACATGGCAAACATGGATTAAATTAAAATGCAAAGACTCAAAACAAACGACACCATATATATAAATTTGCAAAATATATCAATGATACATAAGTGTGTGTCTGTGTACACACACACACACACACACACACACACACACACATATATATATATAGAGAGAGAGATATATACATGTAAAAGGTATGCACTCACTTTTAATAAAGCTCTGATACCAATTTGTAAACTACGTGACTGTGTGATAATTGATTAAATTAATTCGCAAATTTTTATGTTGTCACACTTATATAATTAGAGTCAATTTGAACTAAAATAATTCAACCCCTAAACATGCATCTATGTGTGTGCACGTGTCAATCCATAAATAAATAAAGCATGTGACACAAAGTTAAGGAAGAAACCCCTTTCGGGTAAAACCTTTTATTTCTAGAACCTTGAAGATTTACAAGACCGTTGACTTATATACAACCTGATAATCGCCCACAAGTGTAACACACGGTGTCTTCGTCAAACCTTCAAAGCAATGGCTAGAAATATCGTCGGCTGGAATCTCCCACAAGAACTCTAGGTGGTCAGCAATGAAGAAGAAAACGACTTCTCCACAAGTTGTGAACTTTATAAGGACTCCCTCTACAATAGCACGCAGCTGTCGGTTATAGAGTTTTCCCCACAAAGAATAAATCAAAGAAAAATATGTTCTTGGGTTACACAAAATAATTCACACAAAATTAATTAGGATTTTTGTGAATTGTAAACAAAACAAACATTTGAACCCTTAAATTGTTGGAGAAAAACTTTATGCCAAAAGATATTTTTCTAATTGATTTTGGGCAGATAAACAAAACAAAAGTTTTCAAAGGATAAAACTCTTTAAGGTTGAAAACTGTTCTCTATGTTTTTCAAGGCTGGCAGAACCCCTTTTTATACAAATTTTGATTTGGTCAAAGGATAAGCATGAGGTCAGCGTGTCAGTCGAAAAGTAACCTCACTAGAACGAGAAGCCCATCTTGCTCGAACGAGATCCTCGTGTCGCTTGAACGACTACACGCGACATCTAAATGCCGTTCGAACGAGATGGTGATATCACTTGAACGACCTTGGCGTCGAAACCCAGGTACGCTTCCTGCCTTATAAATTTTTTCAAATCTTTTCAAAAATCAATGTTTTCTAAAGCAATAAAGAAACCTTTTTATAAAAAACATTTATAAAAACATTTTTATATAAAAGCTTTTTAAAACTCCTTTTAAAAATATCCCACCACTCTTAATATGAAATGTATATGAAACTTTGAAACATTATCTTACTAAAGTTCATATTGTTGGGATTGAATGTTGAAGACAACTTGTAATTCGAATCCGTCTTTTGTAGATACAATCTTCTCAATTCTTCGACGACTTGTAGCGGTATACGACATAATTAATTGTGACGGACTTATTAAAAATACGTCCTTACAAATCTCTCCTTATGTCTATGCCGGTACATATATAAAAACATCTGAATCATCAAATACCAAATTACCTATACAAATCTACCCTCCCATGAATCCCAAAACTGAAAAGGTTAAATTTGCAAGTTCTCAAATTTTTCTTCAACTTCAAAACTCTCAAAGATTTTCTCATCAGGGTGTGCAACATCATGATCTTCAATCTTTGTACCTACGCACATGGAATGAAGCAAAAACCTTCGTGACGTATCAAGTTTGAAATGATATAGGAATAAAGCATTAATAAATCAAATCTCCCCCATAATGCAAAAAGTTCCCCAAAACATGATAATTCTTTCTCTCCCTTTTTATGATGTCCCCAAATAGACAGATAAGAAAAAACAATCAAAACATGGACTGTCACGATAAAATGCATAGCAAATATGGATCGAACTAGGCACATGCAAAGGTATGTCCCCAAAACATCCACAAATAATTTTTGGATTTTTCAATTTTTTTAATGCAAAAATAGGATACAAAAAAACCACACCATGAATTTAAACTCAAACAACCAAGTCATGGAAACGTAATGAATGGGTGTGAATACATTCGATAGGTAAATAAACTCAATCAATCATATGTGCACGATGCATATGTGTACTCATAACGAATGAGCATCAAAAGTATCCTTAGGTGTAAAAATTTGTTGAATTTAGATGACATCGTCTAATGCAAATCAACAAATCAAAGACGAAGTTATTTCCACACCAATAACTTTCGAAACTATTTAGCGCTTTTTCAAGATTTTCAAGGACGTGCAAACCCGTTGTAAAATCTCCAACCAAACTCCATCATATATATTTTCTTTTAGAGGTGTTAAACTAAATTCTCAAACTTTGGAGAATTGGTGCAAAAATCTAAATGGCCCATAATTGGCATGAATTTCTTTTTCTTGCCTTTAAATTTTTTCAGGCTCTTTTAAACCTCTTTGGATCCTGGATAATAAAATTCCTCAATTTTTTAGGTCCAATTTAAACCGCGGCTTAATCGCAAAGGATAAAAAATAATCTTTCGTAGCCCTTCACCGTTTTCAAACAAAGCACACAAACTCACAAACGGCTCTTACATGCATAACTTTCTTATCAAGTTTTATCGCGCTTGGTTCGTTTTAAGGACATGATTGAAGTGAAAACACCCAACCAACATGTGATAAAACAAGCACAATAATCAAACCAATCCGTGCATATGTGCAATAAAGGAAATTATGAGTCAAACATGTAGGAAGTAACACTTAATTACATCTCAATGCGTCCAAACATTATAAAGCACATGGATGAATTGACCTATTGTCTCAAAACACTATCAAATAGTCACATGAAAAAAATGGAATGATGTTGTGACTCAGTCATCCTAAGTATCCATCCATAAAAGGTGCAAACTAAATACAAAATCTTTTTGGATTTTTCAAAATTTTTATCAAAATAAAATCTTTTTGTATTTTTTCAAAAAAAATCACAAACAAAAATCTAATACAAAAAGTACATGTCAACACACTAGTAAATATATATCATGAAACCACAACTACTATATGATAAACATGCAAACATAATCATCTATGTGATATGACAAGAGAAGAATCATGTGCAAGCAAATGGGAATCAACTTGTCTAAAATCTAGTGCCTCTAAAAGAGATTTCCTAACCCAAATAGATGTGAAACGTCGTGTAGGGGATTTAGGAACCAAGGGAACACTAGACATAAACTTTCTAGGACATTTTTCAAGATCAAAATAAAAATGCCTAAGGTGACATTTCCTACCACATTATGAACAAGTGTAAACGAGTGGAACGACACCTATGGGTTGACATTTTCTAAGATCTTTGAAATTGGTTGACCCTCTAAAACAAACTATGGCTTTGGCTTTAACACTCGACGAATGAGAACAAAACGATCCATTACCATCATTATCAAACCTACTTGAATCGTTTAAATTATTTTTCAACTTCAAAATATTTGATTCAAGCAAAGAATTAGACTCTTCCAATTTAAGGGACGTTTTTTTTTCAAATTTTCAATAATTTCTAAAAGGGTATCTCTCTCTCCTTCATTTACAACAAACTTTTCCCTAAGAGTCTCTTCACGTACCACAAACTCATTGATTAAAGTATTTTTGTCATCTTTGGTACAAACACAAACCATCGAATTTTTAAGGTCCTCAACTTCTTTTTTTAAAAATAGGACCCTATCATCACTCTCCTTCTTGGACAATTTTAAAACAACAAAGTCATGGTCCAAGGAAACAAATTTTTCACGATAAAAATCTAGTTGAATTTGAACCGTTTGTAAAAGATCCATCGCAGATTTAAAATGAGAATTTTTTTTTTCCAAAAAATCAATTATTTTAGCAAACATCAAATTCAAACGATTTATATCATCAAAACACTGACTCGTGTCATCAAAAGGGGGCATCCGATTAGATAAGTGCTCCATCGGGAAAAAAATGTGATTTTTCACAAAAATGATTTTTCAAAAAAATCAGTATCACACAAATTTTACGAAAAATAGGAATACGCAATAAATTAGCGCAACCGACTCTGATACCAATTTGTAAAAGGTATGCACTCGCTTTTAATAAAGCTCTGATACCAATTTGTAAAATACATGACTATGTGATAATTGATTAAATTAATTCGCAAATTTCTATGTTATCACACTTATATAATTAGAGTAAATTTGAACCAAAATAATTCAGCCCCTAAACATACATCTATGTGTGTGCGCGTGTCAATCCATAAATAAATAAAGCATGTGACACAAAGTTAAGGAAAAAAAACCTTCCGGGTAAAACCTTTTATTTCTAGAACCTTGAAGAATTTACAAGACCATTGACTTACATACAACCTGATAATCGTCCACAAGTGTAACACACGGTGTCTTCGTCAAACCTTCAAAGCAACGGCTAGAAATATCATCAACTGGAATCTCTCGTAATAACTCCAGATGGTCAACAATGAAGAAGAAAATGACTTCTCCACAAATTGTGAACTTTATAAGGACTCCGTCCACAATAGCACGCAGCTGTAAGTTGTAGAGTTTTCCCCGCAAAGAATAAACCAAAGCAAAATATGTTCTTGGGTTCCACAAAGCAACTCACACAAAAGTAATTGAGATTTTTGTGAATTGTAAATAAAATAAATATGTGAACCCTTAAATTGTTGGAGAAAAACTTTCTGTTAAAAGATATTTTTCTAATGGATTTTGGGCAGATAAACAAAATAAAAATTTTCAAAGGATAAAACTCTTTAAGGTTGAAAATTGTTCTCCACGTTTTCTAAGGCTGGCAAAACCCCTTTTTATACAAATTTTGAGTTGGTCAAAGGATAAGCATGAGGTCAGCGTGTCAGCCGAAAAGTAACCTCGCTCGAACGAAAAGTCCATATCGCTCGAACGAGATCCACACGTCGCTTGAACAACTACGCGTGACATCTCAATGTCGTTCGAACGAGATGGTGATCTTTCTTGAACGAACTTGGCGTCGAAACCCATGCACGCTTGCTGACTTAGAAATTTTTTCATATCTTTTCAAATATCAATGTTTTCTAAAACAGTAAAGAAATCTTTTTATGAAAAACATTTTTATATAAAATCTTTTTAAAACTCCTTTTAAAAATATCCCAACACTCTTAATATGAAATGTTTATGAAACTTTAAAACATTATCTTACCAAAGTTCATATTGTTGGGCTTGAACGTTGAAGACAACTTATAATTCGAATCTGAGAACGTATGCGCTTGCGTTCAAATGATAAAATTATATATTAAACACCTTTTAACTCAAACAAACCCTAAACATGCAACAATATGTGAATGAATAAGATAATGAACTAAGCAAGAACATTCAAACACATGCTTGTGAGGAAAAATCCCCCAAAGGGGAAAAACCATTTATTTTCATTATAATATTATAACTGTACAATTTCGGATTACAATGAAAATACAAGTGACTAAGAATTACCCTCAGGTGTCGAATTCTGTAGTCGGCGGCTGGAAATGTCCCTTTCCAGGAGGGCTGCAATGAAGAAGAAGAACGGTATTCTACATAATGGTATGAACAGCAAAAGTGCGTTCCTGGGTTGCAAAGTGATTCACAAGTGTTTGGAAATTTGTGTGAATAAAAAACATAGAGTCTTGGTACTCAATACGTGAAGACTTAGAGTTTTTTTTACTCTGAAAATCGTGTATGGAAGTCTTGGAAAACCACTTCCCGTAGTGGGTTTATAAAGGAATAACATGGGCTAAAAAATCTCTGCATGATCTGTTTGAGATTATCCCAGGCGGACCGGTCCGAGTCTGAGGCGGATCAATTCGGGTAAGCGGATCGGTTCTTTTTATTTTAGGCTTCTTCGGTTTGCTTGCGGTTCGAGGTGTACTGGCTTTCAGCAGGCGGACCGGTCCGGGTCTGAGGCGGACCGATCCGCAGGCGGATGGGTTCTTTTATTCTGGGCTGATCGGTCCGGCCTGTCAGACTTTGATTCCTCTTCTTCTTTTGATATTCGGATCCGTTGATGACTGTATGAATCTTGAATTTCTTCAACGGTGTAACGGCGTGCAACATAACAAATTGATAATGGACAAAAATGTCCTTACAGAATCCGTTTTTTGTAGATACAATCTTCTCAATTCTTCGACGACTTGTAGCGGTATACGACATAATTAATTGTGACGGACTTATTAAAAATATGTCCTTACAATACACCCCATCCTAGGAACCCCCAAAGCACCTCCTTAGGTTCCTCGCACTCCCTCGTTCACCTTAAACCATTAGTCATACTCCGATACTAATCTGGAGTCCACCGAGCACTTTTGGACCCCTTTTAACTCCGATAAACCTTCTCGCCCGAGCAAAAGTTCAATAAATTTTCTAAAGGCTCTGAATTCCCTTTAAAATGGTGTGTCTCATGCACAAATCGGACTTACAGTTCGGACGAACAATCTATTTTACCCCAAAAACTGATCTAAAGGCCACCGGGTGATCTAGGGCACCATTTGACTCCGATCAACTCTCCATATTGAATGAAGCTCAATGAATATTTTAAGGGCTCTGAATCCCATTTCCAACGATTTATCCCATGTGCGAATCAGCCTTACCATTCGAACGAACGACCTATTTTACTCCAAAGAGTTATGGATTGTTTTTAGGCCTTGTTTGACCTTGGTCAACTCTTCGAACCGAATAAAATTGAATGAAATCTCAAAGGGCATTAAATTTCATTTCTAAGGTCCGTCTCGTGCACAAATTGGCCTTACGATTTGGACGAACGGTCCATTTTACTCTAAAAACCTTATGTTTAGAGACCATCAGGCGCTTTCGAGTCCTGTTACACTTCGGTCAACTCCCAGACCCAGGAGTGGCTTAACGGATTATTAAAGGGATTTGAACCCTCTTTACAAAGGTCCACCTCGTGATCGATTCAGACTTATGATTTGCATTTTATGCTCATTTTTTCCAAAAACCTGTCTTAGACTGCCTGTAGGCACCCCATGGACCCAGCCTATCGGCAGTGTGCCAGATGTACTATGCCGATAGGAATCCCCTTTGGACCTATAGATAGAGGCCATGGGCTCACTTTAGAAAGGAACCCCTGGGCACCCGTCTCAGCAAGTCAGAGAACATTCTCTCGAATTCTGAGTTGTTCCCTTCCTTAAAAAAACCCATTTTCCCACATTCCCTTTCGTCAACTTCTTACCTTACCTTGTAATTCCCCTAGCTCTCCATACCACTTTTATACCATTGCAAGAGAATCACATCTACATCTCAAAGCCAACATTCAACACTCATAAAGAGGTCCAATTATCCATCCCTTTCTCTAATTCTTCCATTTTAGTATTAATCATCACATCATATCCATTTAACTTAACTTTTGATTAGTAGTATTTGTACATAATCTATTTTCATATAAAAAACCTAAAGAGAAGAAAAATATGGTTCATCCATAAATTCCAAAAGAATGATTTTCATTTCACACTTTCAATCTTAAAAACACATTTTTTCTATACACACGCATAAGAGAAATCCCCCATTTGGATTTATAAATTGAGCCCCACCCTATGCTATCTTCGAACTACGTGGACTTTGATGCCCCTTGGGCTATGTAGGCATCTTGGACCAATCCCAAGATTCTAGTCCTCCTTTATGCATGTTTATATGTTTCTTTCATATATATATATATATATATATATATATATATATATATATATATATATATATATATATATATATAGAGAGAGAGAGAGAGAGAGAGAGCCAGGCTATAGTACATCATGCTCTATACATCACCCGTGCATCACACCTAATTCTAGTCCCTAAAAACTTTTTTTTTCAAATTTTATATTTTTTCCTTGAAATTAACCTTCAAATCAACCCATATGCATAAAATTAGGTTAAAATACATTTTTTAGCTATTTTTAAAAAATCCACAAAAAACTGCTAAAAATACCTTATTTATAAGGGTCTACGCCAACAGTTTTTTGTGGATTTTTTAAAAATAGCTACAAAATGTATTTTGACCTAATTTTTTTGCATATGGGTTGATTGGGAGGTTCATTTCAAGAAAAAAATATAAAATTTGAAAAAAAAGTTTTCTAGGGCCTAGAATTAGGTGTGATGTACGGTGTGATGTATAGTGCATGATGTAGGTGAGCCTTCCTCTCTCTCTCTCTCTCTCTCTCTCTATATATATATATATATATATATATATATATATATATATATATACACGCTTGTGTTTCGTTCGATACACACATTCGCTCTTCCATACCGACTCAAGACTCGACAAGCAGTCATATTATATTTTGAATTATAATTTTTAGGAACACTCCTACGGATGAGTTCACTCTTATCTTTCCATGACTTAGGTCAAATGATTCCATTCTCCACCGTTTATATTATATGCATGTGCATACACATCATGGAGTCTATAAGGGAAAGATTAATATTTTCCATGAGATACCGAAAGGGCGGGATGGGTTACTAACACCTTTTCATTCCATAACTTAGTCCCCGGAACTTCGAACTACTTGGTTTCACACGCATCATTATTGTCCTTGATATCGTTCTCTCGAGGTTGCAACATTCTTTTGCCCGTTTTGAGTAAATAGACTGACGACTCTATCTCTTTATATTATCCTCCACAATGACGATGGTCGAGTGTCCCGATAAATGGCACACCCTACGCACTCACTGGATGGAATCCGAAACCTCGGGATGGACATAGTGGAGAATTAACTGGGGATGTTATTTTAAGAGTTTCTACATGGGTGTTATTTTTTCCTACATGTGCTCATATGCTCCCACCTGTATGTGTCATTTACTCCTCTACTTAATTTTTGTATATCTACCTCATTCTTACATCTTCCATGCCCCCTTTTTATGTATATATCATTTTTCACTCACTTAAACACTTCACACACTTGTATATATTTTCCATATCCACTTCACACACTTACACTTGAATATAGTTTCATTCTACTCACATATTCCACACACCACTTTGATTATCCATGCTTATCTTCACTAGCATAAACCCACACTTCTCTCACTTGTATATATCTCCATGCTCACATACACATCTCACACGCCACTTGTAGTCGATTCATTATTAGGCTCACTAGTACAAACATGACCGGGCGGAAAAAGTGTGCGCGTGTAAAGTGCACAATCGCTGTGTGTTTCGCCGCCGCGATACAAAAGAACCTAAGCTACTACTACACTTGACAAGCAAGCACAGCGATAAGTTGGGTATCGTAAGAAATCCACAGGGAGTGATTGAATTTTAGATGTTAATTGTTTAATTACTTCAGGAATAAAAGTGTAAAATAAATAAAAGAAAAGGTGATGTGTGGTTATGGTGACAAAAGAAAAGAGAAGTTAATGCTAAAATAAAGTAAAGCGAGGATCGGGATCGCATCCACGCATTCACGGGCTAAACAACTACTAATTAGAATTTCGGTTCGAAAACATTTAATCGAGCATTTACAATTAAGCATAAACATCACGCAAGAAGGAATTTAACCCAAAGTTGCGAGATAAAACATTTAACTGAAAAATGATCACACGCGGATTAAATTCGGATAATCGCTATAAACACTAACGTTGCATGACAAAGAAAGTTAAACGCATAATAATCCGACTTTAATACGCGCGGTTTCAATTAAATGCAATTTTACACGAAACCTTAAATTTCGAGGTTCGAACCCGAAAATGGCGGAAACGCAATCCCGACCCTATTTATCTAGGGACGCATAATGAATTAACTAAATTAAACTAATTAACTAAGAAAGAAATAAATCAAAGCAAGAAAACTTAATTAGAAAGCATGAAAACTATCTAGAAAGCAAGGAAAGAATGAAAACAAGCTATATTAATGGAGAGGGAAGATGAATAGTTAATCTTACAACCAATAAGTGTGTCAATCCAAGAGAGGAAAAAGAAGAACCAAGCAAAAACCCTCCAACCCTAACTAAACTAAGCTAAAATCGTATAAGGGCTGGTCTCCTATTACAAAGCCAAAATTTGGCTTATATAGTAAGTTAGAATAAAAGAAAAGAAGAAAGAAAAGAAAAGAAAAATATCTGCAGAAAACAGGGGATCGATCGATCGACCCCTTTGGTCGATCGATCGATCAAGGGAAAATATCGACAATCCTGAAAGGTCGATCGATCGACCAGAAACGTCGATCGATCGATCAAGCAGGGCAGAATAATGCAGCAGCAGCCCCTGCTTCTTTTCTTCTTCTCTTCTCCTCTTTTGCTTTCTTGTATTTCCTCCACAAGAAATGCCGTAACTTCTTCGTTATGCATCGAAATCGAGCACTGTTCGCGGCCACGCGAAGCTAGCGAGGAGGGCTACAACTTCTGTGAGATGTCGGGCCAGGTACCCAAGCTGTGAAAAGACTAAAATGCCCACAAACGTGCAATAGTGTACGAAACTTCGCCGGAATGCAACCAAACTTCATACTAAGCATCCAAACACCTACAAAAGCTCAATTAACCCCTGCAAAACATGTTAACATAGAAATCCGAGGGTTGTCTAGTTAACGAGCATAAATATAGGGATTAAGATACCCGAGGGGCCTAATAACGCATATGTTAACGGGTGAAAAAATACAATATTTGCGTCGCATCACACCCCCTAACTTACACATTGCTAGTCCCTAGCAATGAAATAGGAAACAACAAGAACTACAAGAAAACCAAAAGCAGGAGAAAAACAAAAATATGGTAGAAAAGCAATAAAAAGATAAGGCCACTTTCGCGGGCGATTCGATTGCATTTAGCGTATGCAATAAGCCGTTAAACCCCTAGGTCACCCTAGTGGACGAGTGTCGTCTCGTGAGGGTTTTCAGAGATGGTACCCACAAACATCACATGGTTTCCTCAAAATATGCCCAACCCAACATGCAACAAGCCCAACAATGGAGAAAAGGATTTCATACGCATTATTAGCAAAGTGAATGAATTCACACAAAAGTCCAAATCATTAACATTATAGAATGCACCTCATAGAATTGAAACCTTAAAAGTGGGAGGGGAGAAAGCACATGCATAGTGTGATTTGGTGAAAAACTTATATAAACTGGATACTAATCAAAGCAAGCATACATTCAATCCTCACAGGCATTACGCTCAACAAATGAATTCACTATGAAAAGGGAGGTAATACACGGGACATGCGGGCATAAAGAGTAAATGTAATTGGAAACTAGGCCGCGCACTTGTCACAAATGAGGAACGCTATATATAAAATGAAAAATTGTAATCTCAATGAAAGGATACCGCACACTAAAAGAGGCGAAATGCATTTTCACAGATTATCACAACTATTATGACTTCTGAATTACATCAACCTAAGATCACATAGGACTTTAATAGGGTTATGATGTAGGTATGGCTAGGGTGCTAAACGAACGAATGTATGTACGGATTCAAAGTGTTCGGAGATGAAAACTCGGGATAATGGAAAAATGCGGGCAATATCAAAAATTGGAAAACAAGTTCCAAAACAAGCATTAGATATATCATCGGAGAGAGTAGTCAAAGCTTATTGAACACTATACACAACATTTACAACTTTCTCTTTCTTTTCTTTTCTTCTTTTTCTCATTTTCTCTTTTGTTTTCTTTTGATTTTTGCTTTCTCTTTTTCTTCACTTTTTCACTACTTTCTTTCCTTGCTTATCAAACTCTCATATGCCTAAATTACAACCACAATACAACAACAACATTCAATCCCAAGTAACATTCCAAACAAAGGTATGGAAAGTGTATGTATGGGCTAAAACTCAAATGTAGAGTTGGTTATGGGATTTGGGTTATGAAATGAAGGGCTATATTTAGGCTCAAAGGGGTTAACGAGGGTAAACATATATGGGTGAGGTCAAGGCTAATATGGGTGATATATCAAAGAGGGCCTATGATCATTTCAAAAAGTTTACGCAATTCTCGAATCAAAACAATATATGAAAATCATGATCAAGTAACACATTTCAAGCATGAACTCAATTAATGAACGGTCAAATGAAAGATTAGTGAGATTACCAACGAATTCAACATTTTCAATGAGAAAAGAATAGTGTATAACACTCACAAACGACGAAAGGTACAAAGCTTACTCGGTGTAAGTATATACAATGCAACAAAAGATTACCGAGTTATAAAAATCTTAAACCAAATCAATAGATCCAGGAAAGTGCATATGCTCATGGGATAAAGTTTAATTCATGAAGTTATTCACAATATCAATGATTTGAGGACTAAAGTCTAATAACTTCTAAAATCGAGAACATGCATCATTGAGTTGTCTATTGGATCGGGCAATTATTGAAATTTATCACTGGAAACAAGGCAAAATGCCCAACAAAGGAGAAAAAAGAAAGAAAATATTTTTGAAATTTTATAAATTTTTCACAAAAAGGCATACTTAGTAACTAAATGTGAGCAAATCCATGGACTACACATGAAATGGATAGAATATCCTACACCCTCTAACTTAAATGTTGCATTGTCCTCAATGCGCATTAAGAACACAACACAAAGAGAGTAAAAGCATGATATTACCCAAAATTGGAGCGATCTCCATAAGCACGAGTCCAAAGGAATCTACAAAACAAGTTAGTACCGAGCATAGCAAAAACAAATAACAAAAAGTTAACTAATTACACTAGACTAAAATAAAAGGAAAGAAAAATAGGAAAGAAAGAAAATTAAAAAGCTAACTATTTACAACCTACTATTTAGGCTTCACACTAACTGTACACTAGAAGTCTAAATAGTTGAGGGTCCACCCAAAAAGGGATTTGACTTTGAAAGATCAACGGTGGACCCTCCAAAGCGAACATGCCTCCCGGAAGATATGAATTCCGTTTGAACAACGGAAGGCATGTGGGTGGTGAAAAAAATGAACCATCGCCAATTTGAAATTTTGGGCGGACGATGGGGGATTTGGATAACAAGGGGGAAAGGTACACTAGAGATCCAAGAAAAATCGATTCATCTCCCAAAGGTTTTTCAAATGGAATGGGAGATGGTGCACACATGAGGATAACATCCATCGAAAACAAGTCCGGTAAAGAGTCCTCATCGGCAAAAAGTGTAGAAGTTTTAAAAGTTTCTACCGACTCATAGGAATCAACCGGTAATTCTAATGGTTCAATGACGGAAAACGTATATGGTGATGAAACAAATTCAATCTCAATCGACTCATCGTCGGAAGGAGATTGAATTTCCGAGGAGAAAGATGCACACTCGATGAGAAATTCTTTGAAAAATTGAGATGAAACACAAGTTTCCACCTCCTCGTTGTTTTGTGCATAAGAATTCATCTCATCGCAAAGTGCACCAAGTCTCATTCCAGCATTATTTAGGCTTTCCAAACCTTGGGAGTAAAGAAGCAAAGTCTCTTCCAAAGTAGGCTTCCTCGGCTCAAGAGCCTCAGACTCCTCATTTGGTTGAAACTCATCTTCGAAAGTAATGAAATAAGAATCGTCATTGGATTCGAATAATGAATCCAACTCAAGCTCCCAATAACGATTTTCATTCCGATAAATGTTTTCAAGTCTTTCATTTTCAAGAATATCTTGAAAATGGAAAACTTGAAAACTATCCCCAAAGTATGAATCATTAGAATACCCGTAATAACTATAATAGTAGGACATCATTACCTCGTTGTTTGAAAGATGGAGAATCCAAGAAATAAAGTGAGCAACCGCGAATCATAGTTTCTTAGCGCTCAAAGTATGCAATCCTGCAAAAAAGGTTAAAACAAAGAATACAAATACAAAAGGAAAAATACTACGAAATAATAAAACAATTACTATCTAAAACACACTCCTCGGCAACGGCGCCATTTTGTGACCGGGCGGAAAAAGTGTGCGCGTGTAAAGTGCACAATCGTTGTGTGTTTCGCCGCCGCGATACAAAAGAACCTAAGCTACTACTACACTTGACAAGAAAGCACAGCGGTAAGTTGGGCATCGTAAGAAATCCACAGGGAGTGATTGAATTTTAGATGTTAATTGTTTAATTACTTCAGGAATAAAAGTGTAAAATAAATAAAAGAAAAGGTGGTGTGTGGTTATGGTAACAAAAGAAAAGAGAAGTTAATGCTAAAATAAAGTAAAGCGAGGATCGGGATCGCATCCACGCATTCACGGGCTAAACAACTACTAATTAGAATTTCGGTTCGAAAACATTTAATCAAGCATTTACAATTAAGCATAAACATCACGCAAGAAGGAATTTAACCCAAAGTTGCGAGATAAAACATTTAACTGAAAAATGATCACACACGGATTAAATTCGGATAATCGCTATAAACACTAACGTTGCATGACAAAGAAAGTTAAACGCATAATAATCCGACTTTAATACGCGCGGTTTCAATTAAATGCAATTTTACATGAAACCCTAAATTTCGAGGTCCGAACCCGAAAATGGCGGAAACGCAATCCCGACCCTATTTATCTAGGGACGCATAATGAATTAACTAAATTAAACTAATTAACTAAGAAAGCAATAAATCAAAGCAAGAAAACCTAATTAGAAAGCATGAAAACTATCTAGAAAGCAAGGAAAGAATGAAAACAAGCTATATTAATGGAGAGGGAAGATGAATAGTTAATCTTACAACCAATAAGTGTGTCAATCCAAGAGAGGAAGAAGAAGAACTAAGCAAAAACCCTCCAACCCTAACTAAACTAAGCTAAAATCGTATAAGGGCTGGTCTCCTATTACAAAGCCAAAATTTGGCTTATATAGTAAGTTAGAATAAAAGAAAAGAAGAAAGAAAAGAAAAGAAAAATATCTGCAGAAAACAGGGGATCGATCGATCGACCCCTTTGGTCGATCGATCGATCAAGGGAAAATATCGACAATCCTGAAAGGTCGATCGATCGACCAGAAACGTCGATCGATCGATCAAGCAGGGCAGAATAATGCAGCAGCAGCCCCTGCTTCTTTTCTTCTTCTTCTCTTCTCCTCTTTTGCTTTCTTGTATTTCCTCCGCAAGAAACGCCGTAACTTCTTCGTTATGCATCGGAATCGAGCACCGTTCGCGGCCACGCGAAGCTAGCGAGGAGGGCTACAACTTCCGTGAGATGTCGGGCCAGGTACCCAAGCTGTGAAAAGACTAAAATGCCCACGAACGTGCAATAGTGTACGGAACTTCCCCGGAATGCAACCGAACTTCATACTAAGCATCCAAACACCTACAAAAGCTCAATTAACCCATGCAAAACATGTTAACATAGAAATCCGAGGGTTGTCTGGTTAACGAGAATAAATATAGGGATTAAGATACCCGAGGGGGCTAATAACGCGTGAAAAAATGCAATATTTGCGTCGCATCAAAACACTCGGTTATATATATATTCACATGTCACTCACTCACATGTATATATCCCCATGATTAGTATAGTCTTCATGCTCCATGCTAGATTTACTTTTCACGATACTTGTATATTCTCCCTCATTAGTGTAGTACTCCCTTTACTTAGCATGCGAATAAAAAACATCTCTCTATAATATGTTAATTAAGACTCATACATTTTTGCTCGCTAATTCACTAGAGCATGGCAATATTGACCAAAATTTTATCCCGTACTAGGGGGTCACTTTATGATGGGTGGCTTCACTGGGGTGCGGTTAACCTAAGAGATATAACTCTCACCTTCCACTGGCCTAGTACATTCGACGTATATCGAACGATTACCCTCGTATCGTACCGCTTGACCAAAGTCACGATGGGGGGTATATAGTAGGGAACTCATTCACGTACGTCGACTATATTGAATTCACTTTCACACATACCGTCCCCACAAGGTATCGTGAGGAAATTCACTTACACTCAGGTATATCAAATGACTTGTTCACACGTAATGATGATTGATTGCCACTATAGGTAAGAGGTTTATCGCAGAAGTATTTCCAAAGGAGGGAACCCTTCCACTAACCCAACAAGTGCATAAACCTCATATAGGCGTCAACTGCAGGGAACTCATAATTAGTTTGTAGTAAACTCTGACAAAATTTCGGGTAGGCATACCGCTCGAATTTTTGTGCTATTTTGCCTTTTTTAAAATAGAACCCTGTCTATGAGCCTGAAAATAAGTCAAACTGTATCTTATATTTTTAAACCCCATTTTCCTAGGCTCGGGTTCTGTCCGGTATTTTTCCTGCATTTAGGCTAACCTAATACAAGTTAAAACCTAATAATAATAATAATAATAAAAATAATAATAATAATAATAATAATAATAATAATAATAATAATAATAATAATAATAATAATAATAATAATAATCATGATGAGATTCCTCTCATTATTCCTCCTTCTCAAAAATCAAAATACCAAAACATTTGTTTCCTCTTTTCCTCAAAAATACCAAAACCTTTTTCCCTCTTTCCTTCTAAAATAAATTAGAATCGTTTTCCCTCTCAGGTCGATCACATACCCAACTTTGGCCTGGCTCCATATTAGCTTCGGTCTTTCCTTAAACCACTCCAAAGCTCCGTCGCTTCTTCTGCTGCTTCAATCGAATTTGGGATCTATTTCCATGATCTCTACATAGAGAGCACCAACTAAGAACCAAATGTTTAACCAGATCTGATGGTCGTCCTAGCCCAACTGATTGCCAAGATTAGTAACCTTCAAACCGATATCCAAGAAATGCAGCGACACCGTTCTCTGATCCTCGAAGAACCCAAGGTCATCTTCCCTCGTGCTATGGGTCCACCTGTCTCGAGACTGTTTGGATCCCAGAAGAATACTAGTATGTCCCGTGCACTCCTCTTACAAATAGGTCACCACCTGCTCAGCTCTCAATTCCAAACCTCGCCTAGCTAATGGCTAATTTTCTAGTACCCATGATCCCAAAGAAGACGAACTAAAAAAGGTCAAGGAAGACCTCAGACTGATGTCAAAGAAGTTGAACCAAGTTAAGATATTCGGGAACTACATAGACTATACCCATATGTCTCCTTATCCTAAATCCAGATTGATAGAGAAATTCAAGATGTCAGACATCGAGAAGTTCAAGGGCATCAGGGCCCCAGTTGTGTACCTTTAAAGCTATCATCAAGCCATGACCCTTCTTGGTGCCTCCTAAGAGATAATAGTTGTTAATGTAAAAAATTAGATTATATCTAATTATTTAATCACAGATAAATAAAATGAGACAAAGAACTTTTAAAGTGGTTCAGCCTTATAAGAATGGCCTACGTCCACTGTTTCTGTTATTGCTGACTGTTTGGGAATTTTCGATTACAAGTTTTCTCAAGAAATTCCGGTCCCCTTATAATGAGGGTAATACAATGTATTTATAGCCCTAAGGCTGTAATGTGAAAGGGTAATATATTAAATGCCCCTTAAGCGTATACATCTGTATGATAATAAGCATTTAATGCGCAGTCGAACTGTTGGGTTATTATCCTGCTATTAATGCTTTATTCGAGATGCAACTCGGACCGCCTAAGTTCCTCGGTACTCAAAAGTTTCTCGGATAATTCTTGTAGGTCGGAGCGTCTGAGTTGATCGGGGAAGCAGAGCTCCTAGTTGCAGTATGGTTCCTCAGAGTCGAGGTGTTGTTCGTAAGTGTTTATTGTTTCTCTGTAGATTGCCACGTGTCTTCACCCAATTGAGCCATGTCAGCAGACTAAATTTGGTATCAACAGAAGCCCCCAATGTTTCATAGTTCAAAATTTGAGGAGTGTGGAACATTCTTTCTCGATATATGGCGGTTTTAAATGGTTATCCTGAAATTTAGGAGTGTTTCCTTTGTATTTATTTTTCCTTTCAAATTTGTAGAATCAAGCTTTTTTGAATTTTTATAACCGCCTCGATCTCCGTGCACTTTTTGTCCTTCTAGCCGCCGGTAGCGTAATCGTTTCTTTTTGTAATTATTAACTTTACCGTTTCCCAAGATAAGGTATTTAAGCGTCACAGACAATCCCATCGTCTTCTACTTTTTCAAATTTGTATCTTCGAGTTTTCCATCGTCTCTTTCTCTCCTGTGCATTCATCTCTTCCATCGTTCGTTGTCAACAGATCCACTCTTTTTCTGTAAGATCTTCTTCTTCCTTCTTCTTCATTTCCTTTATTCATCATGGTTTACCTTGTTGACTATCTTGATAAATTTCGTTCTGATTTTTCTATTCCTTCATGGGTTGTTCTGGAGGAACTTTCTGAACCTTCCGATTATTTTCGTTTGGCTGAGGGACATTGGTTCCCCAGTCTCTTCGTTGCTAAGTGTGGCTTTTCTTTTCCGCCAAATCCTTTATGTCTGGAATTCTGTCAATATTTTGAAGTTGTTCCTGCGAGAATAGCCCCCAATACATGGAGAATAGTTAATGGGGTTCATAGACTAAATCAAATTCATGGAACTCGCATAGGAATTGAATAAATCATGTTTTGTTATAGATGGGCTGTTGGTGATAATACTTTTTATTTAAAAATTAGATTTTTAAATAGGGCTTTAGTGGTCAATCTCCCAGATGCCAATAGGGACTATTTTGAGCACGGGGTTGTTATAAAAAATTGGCAACACGCTCCTTTATCCGGAGATGAAGTGTAGCAGGGTCCCAGATGCCCTCCCTATGGCAACGGGATAGGTTATTTTTATTTCATTTTATTTATTTTAAGATTATGCTTCCTTTATGTTTGATAAAATGTGCCACTGATATTTTAATTTTGATTTATTTGCAGTTGACAACAAAAGAAAGTGTCCAAAAGAGGAAGACGTTAATAGAAGGCACTTAAAACTTATCTGGAGTTTGCATCAGACTGTTACCGACGAGCATATTAGGTCAGATTCATATCTGCTTCAGTACAAGAGTTACACAACTTCTTTTACTGCTCGTCCGGTGATAAGCGACGCAGAACCCATACCAACCTCTATAAGTTCTTCACCTGAGTCACACATTCCTTTGAGTGAAAGGATGAAGAAAAGAAGACCTCCCACCCTTTTCGAGAAACCTGCCTCTGGTGCTGGAGAGGCAAAAAGAAGTAAACATGATGTCCCAAAAGGGACAAAGAAAATTGATGCAACCCCTCCGGCTGCCCCTGTGAAGGTTGTCGAAAAGCCTCCAGTGACCCCGAGCAAGACTGATGTTCCAAAGGAAGTGATTGTCATATCACTGACCAAGAGTTCTTCCTTGGTTGAAACTATTCCTATTACTCCGAGGAGGCTGAAGAAGAGCTCCTTGGTCAATTTGGCTGACACCGTCTCTCAGCCCCCGACTAGTGTAGTTTCCACTTTTGTTCCCCCGAGCTCTGCTATGAGCTCGGTGAAGACTTGGATCATTCTCGAGATCCAAGGTATTGAAGAAAACCTTTCTCGGGACACTGTTACTACACTAGCAGCTCGTCACATTGCTTCTGTAAGTCCCATAGTCTTAAATTTTCATTCTTTCCTTTTCGTATCTGTGTACCGATTTGCTTTTGTTTTCTTTTCACAGTTGGTGAGCTGTTTTAACACAATTTTGAAGAAAGATGAAGATATTAAAGATTCAATCTCCTCGTCTGGTGTAGAGGAAGCTTTGATGGGTTTGGGGCAGTCTCTGAAAGATTCTCGCCAGAAATATGCTGATGATAAGGTAACTTGGGAGAATAAGCTTGTTTCGACCGAGAAAGAAAAAGCTCAGGTTATTGAGGTCTCCAAGGAGTTGGAGAAAAAATTAAATAGTCTGGAGGAGAAGAATAAAGAGCTTTAAGGGAAGCTCAATAATGTTGAGGAGTTCAAAGATAAACTCAAGTTTGCTGAGGAGGAGTTAGGTTGACTTCGGGAAGTAAGTCATCAGAAGGAGGAGGTTGAGAATAAATTGAAAGCTGCTGATAACCTTCTTTTAGAGAAGCTTTCCTCTGAGAAGACAAAGAGGAAGTTGACTGTGAAGAAATCTTTTAGCGCTGGCTGGGATAAGGGGTGGAACAAAGGTTTGGCTGCCATGATGTCGCAAGTCGAATATGGCAGCCTAAAATACTTTAGAGATGGGTGGATCGCAGCTCTTTAGGAGATGAAGGTTGATAAAACTTCTGAACTCTTCCAGCGACACATCCCTGGTCCCCCTCCAACTCCTGAAGACGAAGAAGAGGACGAAGATACCTCTGAGAAGTCTTCCATGGTGATGGGAGATCAAGTTTCTCGTCCCCCAACCATCCAGCCTACTAACGAGGAACTTCAGCAACTCGTTACTTCATCCGAGCAACCACCAGCGCTCCCCGAGCAACTCTCTGTTCCCTCCGAGCAACCTACCTCCTCGTCCCAGCCTCCCGAGAAAGTTTTGAGAGACAAGGAAAAGGTGTAGAGTTGTTCGGGTTTCTTTCTTTTTTATTTTTCTTTGTCAAATGTAACCCTGAACATGTAACTCTGAACTTTATGATATAATAAAATTTGAACTTTTGTTTATGCATACTGTTGTTTCTCCTCTTCATGCTCTGTTGGTACTCTTATTTATTATTGTTTTTTCTTCCTCTACTAGTTTCTGGCCAGGATGGAATTATTGTCTCCTCATGATACAAAGCTGTTACAGCAATGCAATGAATATTTTAAGGCTGGTCACACAGATCTGAGTGTAGCACAAATTGTCGACATCCTCGGCCAAGATGCTTCGGAACAGGCAATTGAAGCCTACCAATATTTGGAGTGTCTGCTTGATCGTGCAGTGGACAATAATGTAGCTTATTATGATATGATTGAGTATTTCCAACGCACTCTTGAAGAACTTCAGCAACAATATAAGGAATCCACTTCCCTTTTGCACGAGGGGTACGAGAAGAAGTATCAGCAAATCTGTGCTGATAAGGGATATGATAAACAGTTTACTGCTTACGATGTGCGGGAGAGAAAGTTGAAGGCTGAGGTCGAGGAGCATAGACAGATAACTGAGTTATTAGAACAAGAAAATAATAACCTGCAAAGAGAGGTGTCTCAGTTGAAGTCTGCAGCTTCCACCTCAAATGCTTTGATCCCAGTGACTGACGAGGGATTCTCGTTCTTGGAGGTCGAGAATGCCAACCTGAGGGATGAGTTGGAAACCTTAAAAAGAGCTGGCCCTTCTACATCTTCTCGTGGACGAGCAAGAGCTGCTTGGATTCCTGTCGAGGAACAGAGGACTCAATCTGCTCTAGAGAACCAGGCCTTCCAGCTGATGGCGAAGAACCAGGCATTGGCTGAGATGTCTAAGAAAATCAGGGACCTGGAAGAGCAGCTTTCTGCGCAGAAATCTATCTTGGAGAATAAAGAACTCTTCATCAAAAATCTTCATGAGCAGCTGGAAAGATTGACATATCAATTTCATAACCAGCCCAGGGACTTCTGGATGGCTGGCTACAATAAGGCTCTCTATCACTTGGACGATCGTATCTAGAATGCAAATAATGAGGGCTTCAAATAGGGATGGATGAATGCCTTAGGTGTGCTGCAACTCGAACAGGGTCATTACCTATGGGATTACCATAATCCTGGGCTGCTCGACCTACCCGTGCCACCATTCAATCTTGATATGAGTTGGATCCCTGCTCGGGCCATCCCTCGGTGTCTGATTTCCAAATACCTCGGCGACTACAATCTTCATTCCAATGTTGAGATATCTCGTCCCGAGCATCTACTAGATCGACCATCCATGATGAATATCAGGATGCTAAAATATCTTAACTTTATAAATCATCCTCTTGCTTTAAATGATCCACCAGCTGGCGAGGAACCTGTTTCAAAAGCAGAGGGGAAGAAACCAATAGAATAGGAATATGGATGTAATAAATTTATATTTCATTTCTGATGTATTTTGTTCTACATTTAATGAAATAATTTTATTTGCAAATCTTGACTGCCATTGTCTTGTAACACTTTACATCTGTGTATGTGTATCTGTTAAAAATATAACGACATTATGTTATATGTCGATCAACTTTTTGTCGAGTAATTTAATTTGTGGTAGTCACTTGGCAAAAATGATGTTTTGTTTCTCGACCAACTTAGTAGTAATTTAAAAAGTTACGAGTATCAAAAATTTTGCTCGATCACTTTCTAGTATTCATAAAATGTTTCCGACCAACCAAGGTCGGTAAATTTCCTTTTCGACCGACTACAGTTAGTGGATTTTTACTCTACGAGGAGCTTTGGCACTTTCTGGAATAATTGTACCTCCCGACCAACCTTAGTTGGCTTTTTGTGAATATATTTACTTCCTGACCAACCTTAGTTGGCAATTTTAGGAATACTTTTACTTCCCGAGGAATACATTTACTTCCTAACCAACATAAGTTGGCATTTTTAGGAATACATTTCCTAACCAACATAAGTTGGCATGTTTAGGAATAGTTTTACTTTCCGTAGGAATACATTTACTTCCTAACCAACATAAGTTGGCATTTTTAGGAATACATTTCCTAACCAACCAAGTTGGCATTTTTAGGAATAGTTTTACTTCCCGTAGGAATAAATTTACTTCCTAACCAACATAAGTTGGCATTTTTAGGAATAATTTTACTTCCCGTAGGAATACATTTACTTCCTAACCAACATAAGTTGGCATTTTTAGGAATACATTTCCTAACCAACCAAGTTGGCATTTTTAGGAATAGTTTTACTTCCCGTAGGAATACATTTACTTCCTAACCAACATAAGTTGGCATTTTTAGGAATACATTTCCTAACCAACCAAGTTGACATTTTTAGGAATAGTTTTACTTCCCGTAGGAATACATTTACTTCCTAACCAACATAAGTTGGCATTTTTAGGAATACATTTCCTAACCAACCAAGTTGGCATTTTTAGGAATAGTTTTGAGTAGTCCGAGATCTGCTGAGTAGTGTGTAGCATTAGTATTCCCCAAAAAAATTCCAATAAAGGGAAAGAACTGGGCAAAACATTGTCACTTTATTCATACTAATGAAACTGCATTACGTGAGAGTTCACATTACTGATAATATTTGAGCAGGTGCTCTGCATTCCATGCATTCTTAAACTCCTCCCCTTCTAAAGTTTCTATTCTGTATGTCCCTGGTTGAACAACTTCTTTAACTCGATAAGGTCCATGCCAGTTTGCTTCCAGTTTGTTGTGCTTTTGAATCACCTTCTTTAGCACATAGTCTCCTTCTTTCAAGTCACACTTCTTCACTCTCTTGTTGTAGAACAAAGCTGTTCGATGCTGGTGTGCAACATTCCTGATGGCTGCTTCTTCTCTAACTTCCTCGAGCATGTCTAAATCCAATCTTCTCATTAAGTCGCTGACAGGGGAATTGAAATTTAGCACCCTGTGTGTTGGGAGGCCCAACTCGGCAGGTATAACAGCTTCACTTCCAAACGCCAACATATATGGTGATTCTCCAGTTGCTACTCGGGGAGTAGTTCGATAAGCCCATAGTACTGATTGTATCTCGTTAATCCAATTTTCTTTCGCATCATCCAATCTTTTCTTCAAGCCATTTAGCAATATTCTGTTCATCACTTCAGTTTGTCCGTTGCTTTGAGGATGGCCTGGTGCTGAGTGGATCTTTAAAATATTTGACTGATGACAATAGGCAGCGAACTCTTCGTTGTCAAATTATGTTCCATGGTCTATGATGAAGGCATGAGGAAGACCATATCGACAAATGATGTTCTTTTAAATAAATTGGTACACCTTGTCGTACGTCATATCAATAAGAGGCTCAGCTTCAACCCATTTAGTAAAATAATCCACAGCGACCACGAGATACTTAAATCGTCCCCTTGTCATCGGCAGTGGCCCGACCAAATCTATTCCCCATATGGTAAATGGCCAAGGGGAAGTAATGGGTGTCAATAATGCTTGGGGAGTTCTTCGGATGGAGGAGAAGCGCTGACACTTGTCACATTTCTTAGCATAGTCTATGTAATCATCCCTCATCGTCGGCCAGTAGTATCCTTGCGTCATCACCCTTTGTAAAAGAGTCCGACCTGCTACATGGGCTCCGTAAGACCCTTCATGGACCTCTTTAGTTAAATCTTTCACCTCGGTGGGATGCACACATCTCTACAAACCTGCTATAACTCCTCGTCGGTATAGAATACCGTTGGTCAATACATAACGAGCAGCCTTAAACTTCAGTTTCTTGGCTGCAAGTTTGCCAGTTGGTAATTCCCCTTTCTCAATATATGCCCTGATGGGATCCATCCATGATGATCCTAAATCGAGGGTAATGAAGTTCATCGTTAGATCTTCATCTATACTCTGACCAGCTAAAACTTCAATTGGGATTATTCTTCGTAGCTCGGTACGAGTAACTGTTGCTAATCGAGCTAGGGCGTCTGATCTCGTATTCTCCATTCTTGGTATTCTGACCAGCTGAATAGCAGCAAATTCCGACAGCAGTTCCTTTGCTTTTGCATGATATCTGATCATTAATTCTCCTTTGGCAGCATATACTCCCATGATTTGATTTATGACCAATTGCGAATCTCTGAAGACAATAACTTGTTCTGCCCCCATGGTTTTCGCCAAACTAAGACCTGCAATCATGGCTTCATATTCAGCCTCATTATTCGAAGCTTTGAATTGGAAACGTAGGGCGTATTCCATGTCGACCTCATCCGGACTGTTCAAAACTATCCCTGCGCCACATCCTGTAGTACAAGATGAACCATCCACATACAGATTCCATATAGATAACTGGTCTTCAAATTTCTGATCTGACAGAGTTCCTCGGTGGAAAATTTGTTGCTTCTTATCACCATCTCCTGATATTTCTTGTTGTTCATCGATCATCTTTTCTTGCCCTTTTACCAACCTAAGCTGGTCTGGGCTTGAATTTGATGATCCTGTAACATCTACTTGCCCTTTTACCAAGCTATGTTGGTCTGGGATTGCATTTGATGATCCTGTAACATCCACAGGTTGATCAGCGAGCAACTTTTTCTCCTCGGGGGTATCAGGGTAGGTGAACTCTGCTATAAAGTCTGCTACAGCTTGCCCTTTTAGCGATGATCTCGGTTCATAGACTATATCATATTCACCGACTTCTATTGCTCGGCGTATCAATCTTCCTGACTTTTCTGGTTTATGACGGGCTTGCCTCAATGGCATATCAGTATATACTACTATGGTATGAGCCTGAAAGTATGGCTTTATTCTTCTACTTGCCTCGATCAATGCTAGTGCTAATTTTTTCAGCCTTGGATATCTGATCTCTTCTCCTCCGAAGGCCTTACTTTTGTAGTAGATTGGTTTTTGTACTCCATTCTCTACTCTTATCAATGCCGAACTGACTGCATTCTCGGACACTGCCAGATACAAGTATAATTTTTCTCCCATCACTGGCCTGGATAACAGTGGAGGTGTTCCCAAATATTTCTTCAAGTCTTGGAAGGCCTTTTCACATTCATCATTCCACTCAAAAGTTTTTCGGAGCGTCTTGAAGAATGGAAGGCATCGATCAGTTGCTCGCGATACAAATCCGTTGAGTGCTGCCACTCGTCCTGTAAGACTTTGTACTTCTTTCTTCGTCGTTGGGGATCGCAGTCCTAACAGAGCTTTGATCTTTTCAGGGTTAGCTTCAATGCCTCGCTGATTGATAATGTACCCGAGAAATATGCCTTCTCGCACTCCAAATATGCACTTCGTCGGGTTCAACTTCATTTGATATCTATCAAGTTGATCAAAGGTCCGGCTTAAGTAAACTAGATGATCAACAGCTTTCTTGCTCTTCGTCAGCATATCGTCAACATAGACTTCCATATTGCAACTGATTTGTTCTGCAAACACTTTGTTCATCAGCCGCTGATATGTTGCACCTGCATTTTTCAAACCAAAAGGCATGATATTATAACAATAAGTTCCCCTAGGGGTAATGAAAGAAGTACTCTCCCTGTCTTCAGGTTTCATTTTAATCTGATTGTAACCAGAATAAGCATCCATGAAGCTCAGCAGCTCGTATCCCGAGGTAGCATCCACTAGTTGATCAATTCGGGGCAGCAGAAAATGATCTTTTGGGCATGCCTTATTAAGGTCAGTGAAGTCTACACACATCCTCCATTTGTTGTTCTTCTTCTTCACCATTACCACATTTGCTAACCAGTCTGGATATATAACATCTTCAATAAAGCAAGCTTTCTGGAGCTTCTCGACTTCCTCCTGTATAGCTTGATTCTTCTCGGGATTGAATACTCTTCTTCTCTGCTTCACAGGCTTGATCTCCTTATTCACATTGAGTTCGTGACATAAGAAATTTGGGTCTATCCCAGGCATATCCTCATATGACTCCACGCAAAAGTTTGCTTTCTGCTTCTTAGGAAAGTTATCAATTCATGTTTTAGTGAGGCTTCCAATGACGAACCTACTTGAGTAGTTCGTTCAGAGCGCTCGTCGTCCAGGATGATGATTTCAGTAGCTTCCACCACTTGACCCTTCACGAGTTGCGATTCATCTCTAGGATCCAATATTTCAATTTCTGCACCTTCATCCACTTGATAGGTGATGGTTTTTTTCCTTGATTCCTCCATTTCCTCTTGCTCGACGGATGAATAATAGCATTCCCGAGCTACTTTCTGATCACCTTTCACAACTCCTACTCCAAAATTTGTTGGAAATTTTAGGCATTGATGTACCGTAGATGGTACAGCCTCAAAATTCTTCAATCCTACTCTTCCCATGATGATATTGTATGATGATTGAACATTCTTATCCATCATAAATAAGCGTATTCTTTTTGTTCGACAAGCAGGACACGTACCAATGAACATGTCCAATTTGATCGTCCCAAGTGGAAATACTTTCTCGCCAGCGAAACTGAGGAGGGGTCTATGATAAGGCTCTAGTTGAGATAGCTTTATATTTAAACTGTCAAAGCACGAGTAGAACATGATGTCTGCCGAGCTACCATTATCTACCAGTACTCTTGAAATCATTACCTCCTTCATCCTCATTTTGATCACCAATGGGTCATCATGAGGATATAGAACACCTGCGAGGTCGTTCTTTGAGAAACCAATGACCAATTTCTCTTTGTTCACTTTTCTCGGGCGATCCTCCTCAGCTAGATTTATTTGTTGAATGTATGAGCAAGCTTGATCCTCACAGAGGTAAGCTTTTCTCTCGGAAGTACGGTCTCCTCCTCCTACATCTCCACCTGTAATAACATTACAGTCAAATGACCCAAAACGTATTGAAAATACCTCACGTTCTGGCTGCCTTAGTATCTTTGGAAGATCGGGGTTGTCTTCTGGATCAACTTCATGGTCTCTCTTCTTATTCTCCTCTGCTCGACGAGGAGATCTAGACCTCTCTCTTGCTCGGTCGTTGTTTCTTCTATCATTCCCCCGATCAACATACTTTGCCAGTTTTCATCGTCTGATGAGTGTTTCGATCTCATTCTGAAGAGCTATGTAATTTTTAGTCATATGGCCATGATCTTTGTGAAACTCGCAATATTTTGCCTTATTTCTCCTTTCGGGGTCTGCCTTCATTTTCTCTGGCCAATTTAATTCCTCGTTGTTCTTGATTTCTTCTAGAATATGGTTGATGTCTTTCTTCAAAGGAGTATAATTATCAAATTTCCTCAATACTTCCCAAGACGACCTTGTTTTTTAGTGTTTGTCATTATCATTGTTCTTATGCTCCTTCTTCTTAGCTTTATCACCTTCCACCATGGTTTCTTTGGCATCCATATTATTTTTTGCAGCCATAGCCTCATCGGCATTCATAATCTTGGTTGCCTTTCCCATCAGATCTGACATGGTTCTAGGCGGATCTTTAGCTAAAGTGTAGTACAACTTATTAGGCAGTAATCCACTCATCAAGGCGGTAATTGTTATCTTTTTCTCATAGTCAATGACTTCGAGCTTCTCGTTATTAAAATGAGTTATATAATCTCTGGTACTTTCACCATTTTTTTGTCTAACACTTAACAAATGCGCTACTCATTTAACAGGCTTTGCTCCAAAATAGAAATTCCCAATGAATAACTCGGCCAGTTGAAAGAAAGTGGAGATCTTACCCCGAGGAAGATTATTATACCATATTTGAGCAGATCCGGTAAGAGTTCTCTAGAATGCTCTGCATCTCATCTCATCTGGAACATCATAGATGTCAGCTGCAACTTGGTATTGTTCTATATGAAGGACATGGTCAGTCTTTCCATCATATTTGGGGGTCACAACAGGTGCTTTAAACTTTGATGGTGTTGGAAAATCTACAATGGCCTGGACAAAAGGTGTTCCTCGAATAAAAGTTCGTTGTAGAGGGTTCTTGGCTTTAGCCATTTCCCCTAATCTATCCTCCAGCCTCTGAATAGAGCCTTTCCATGCATCATTTCCTTCCTCGGGCCTGTTGGTTCGAGCAACTGATCGAGTTGATGTGGCTTCCTGGGATCTATCTTGACGAGCAGCTGGTCGCGACTGGGCAGATCCTTCCCTTAAATCTGATAGTCGTCGAAAACTCCTCAATGCGACTTTAGGAGGACTTATACTCCATCTAGGTCCTAATCGATCAAAATGTGATACCTTGCTTAACCTCTCTAGTGCACTAGTCCTTTCTGGAGAGAGTGTGATACGTTGTTCAGTATCCGTGGCCCGTACTGACGAAGTTCGTCCAGGTTGATAAGAAAAATCTTCAGATTCCTCAGTACGATATGAATCAGTATGCCTAGTACGTGAAGAAGGTAAATGGGTATTTCTTTGAATACTTCGCAGTCCTGAATGGGTTGGTACACCGCCATAGAGGATTTGTAGGAGTTGTCGCATCGTTTCTGGCATGACTGTCTGGCCTTGGGCCAGATTTATCATTATTCCAGCCAGATCTGGAATATTAGGCGGAGCAGATGGATTTGGAGGGCTTCCAGCGTTCCGATGGCTGGGTTCTGGAATATCAGCCATTTGTGATGAGTTGTTTTTGATGAAAAATGATATTACCCGTAGTTCCCACAGACGGCGCCAATCTGTTGATGTAAAAAATTAGATTATATCTAATCATTTAATCACAGATAAATAAAATGAGATAAAGAACTTTTAAAGTGGTTCAGCCTTATAAGAATGGCCTACGTCCACTGTTTCTGTTATTGCTGACTGTTTGGGAATTCTCGATTACAAGTTTTCTCAAGAAATTCCGGTCCCCTTACAATGAGGGTAATACAATGTATTTATAGCCCTAAGGCGTAATGTGAAAGGGTAATATATTAAATGCCCCTTCAGCGTATACATCTGTATGATAATAAGCATTTAATGCGCAGTCGAACTGTTAGGTTATCCTGCTATTAATGCTTTGTTCGAGATGCAGCTCGGACCGCCTGAGCTGTTCAGACCGCCTAAGTTCCTCGGTACTCAAAAGTTCCTCGGAGAATTCTTGTAGGTCGGAGCGTCTGAGTTGATCGGGGAAGCAGAGGTCCTCGTTGTAGTATGGTTCCTCGGAGTCGAGGTGTTGTTCGTAAGTGTTTATTGTTGCTATGTAGATTGCCACGTGTCTTCACCCAATTGAGCCATGTCAGCAGACTAAATTTGGTATCAACAATAGCCCAGATATTTTAGTAGATCTTAGAATAAAGCACCATCCGATAGTTCTCATCTCTTGAAGAATCCATAATCCATAGTTAAGAAGATGTGGCCCGAGAAATCTTATCTCAGTACAAGGACAACGAAGCGTTAAAGGTCACGTACCGATACCTAGAGCTGCTTAAGCAGAACCCCAGGGAATTAGTCAATAACTTCATTAAAAGGTGGAGAGAGAAAGTTGTCACTCTGTCCAATAAACCTTCCGAGGAGGAACAAGTGAGCATTATAAAGAAAAAATTCTTACCCCATATCCGAGCATTTATGGGTGGGCAGTACTAATCATATTTTTGAGCCCTCCTAGAGGCTTATCACCAAAGTGGAGTCTGAGCTGAAGAAGCTGATAGGATCGTTTATACTGAATAAGTATGAAAAGTCCGTTAATGCCTGAGTCTCAACTGTCAATAACATATCATAATCTTTAACTTCTTAGCCACTCAAAAGTTATCCCAACCTCGTCAGAAAGGAGTCAATCGTTCTCCATGCTCCTTATCTAAAGTTTACCAGGCTCCGCCAACTATAGTTATCATAAAACCTTTGGAGCCTAGACCGTTACCAAACCCACTCCCTAAAAACTTCAATCTTGATGCCCATTATGACTTTCACCAAGTCGCAGGTCACACCACCAACTAATGTTTCCATCTCAGAAATGGGATCCAAGGCCTAATAGACCAGGGTATCATCGCCTCGCCAGCTAATCCCAAGCCCAACTCGACTCACAACCCTCTTCAAACACATAGAGCTGGAACAAATGCCATATTCCTGGAAAGTAACCCTAATTTCCACCCTTCTACACATATTGTGCCTATCAAAACACCCACCATCTCCATAGTCTCACTTAAACCTCTCAAGGTTTGCTAGTGCTTTCTCATGCACCCTACATATCTTGTTGATTAAGCTTTGTTGCTCCTCACAAGGGCCTGTGTTTCCATTTGCACCTGCTTTGAGGGGGGAGGCATGGAACTACCTGCTGTGTTAGACAAACTCTAAGTGTTTGGGTTGAAATTGCCCGTCGAGATGTTCATCGATTATCAGGAATTCAGTGGCCTATTTATGGAAGCTCAAAAGTGGGCTCTAGAATCAGATGAATGGGTAGTACCCATTGAAGAAGTTAGTCTAGATGACATTATACATATCATGACTGATATGTTTCGCCAGATGAAGGAAATCTGTAGTATCTCTGAGTTGCTCACTACTTTGAAACTTCAAGGACGATTGGTCCTTTTAATTATAAACTTCCCCACTAAGTGGGAAGATTTATGTAATGAATTCGTTGAGGCCATCGAGTTCACCGATTACTCTTGGCAGGAAGACTTCATCACCGCCGGATGGGGGGATGACTTTGATAGAAGAAGTCAATTTAGTTGTTAATTTGTGTGGAATGTTGTCTTTCGAAGATTTTTTAGGAGAAATCAACAAAGTACCCATTAAGCCCAAGATAGATGAAGCCACAGGGTTCTTATTCTTCTCTGCCTTGGTGAACCACGTGACTAAATTAGGACGGTACTATAAAGATCTAGTTCCCCATACAACCGAAGTAAATAAAGGAAAAAGAGTGGCCGAAGAGCTCCCAATGCCGAAAATGACCATTAAGGAAATCAAAGTCCCCAATCAGCTAATATAACACTACAGGGACTCTTCATGTCCTCCCAACTGCATCGGAATGCCTTGATAAAACTCCTCACTAGACCCATAGTTTCTCCCTCTACTACTCCCGAAGAAGCCGTAAATATGGTTGGATCCTTAACCTCTACCAGAATCCTCTATTTTTCCAAAGAAGAAATCCTAAAATTTAGCTTTGATCATGACTATGCTCTCAACATCTCTGTCGAAGTCTTGAGGAACATAGTACCACCATCACTTGTCGATAATGTATCTACTCTTAATATATGTCCACTTAGAACCTTCAACTGCTTAGGATTGAAAGTCAGTGATCTCACTCTTACATCTACCACCAGAATGGGTTCCATAAAACTCACACTAAGGACTGGCCCTATCAATCCTCGGACGAAATTCCAAGTCATCAACATACCTTCTTGCTTCAGCCTACTCCTTTGTCGTATTTGTCTCCACATTATTCGAGTAATATCATAGTCTCTCCATCAGAAAGTAAAGTTATTTGCCAAAGGTCAAATTATCACCTTTTAGGAGACGACGACCGTTCAAATAGTGCTAATACTAGCAATCCAGTGTTGGAGATTCAATATGGGACCAATGATATGCTCCTCTCCGATTTCAGAATTGACCCACCCCCTGTCCCACCAAAAGGCAACTTCAAAGACTGATTCAACCCAAAACACAGTCTTTACGGCACCGTCAATGTAATTCAGATATTCAAGAACATGCACTTTATGACTGGAATGAGGCTAGGACGATGTCAACAAGGACTCCTTGAGCCCATAACATTAAAAAAAATACTTTCCTCCACGTGGACAGGGATACTAACTTCCACCTACTGAACTTAAAGTGATCCATCGATCGCGGCTGAATAGATGCTTAGATAATGAAAAGACATGTTAGGAGAATCTTTGAACGAAAGATTTATCAAGGAGGGTGAAGACTTACCCTTATGTAGATTCTTGAAATCGTGGTACGGATACATTGATAAGAAGATGGAATCGAAGCTGGAGATTTTCTTTCTAGACAACCACATTTGGGATGAAGACTCAAAATATGAAGTGAAGCCTTTAACTGAGCAAAACAAGGCAATTATTGCGAACTTTGACATAAGTAACTCTGAAGAATCCTTTGACCCGCAAATACTGGGGTTGAGTCTCTGCATTATCCATCAAGATGTTGTGCCATCGGACCCGTCCATCGAGATCATAACTACCGATATCCCTCTCCTAAACTAACGTGCTATCCAAGCCCTGCATGTTCAAGCCCATCCAAACCCTATTGTCTATCATATCCATGTAATCTCTGTACTTATTTCTATTTCTCCTTTTCCTGATGTAAATATAATTGAGACCTCTTTTGACGAGGTTCTCAATGATATTTTCCCTAAAAATAAAATGAATGAGGATTTTGAGTATCATGTTATGCCTTACATTAATTGTATTGATTCTAATCAAATTCTTGATGATGATGATTTGCAAATGAACAATTCTTAATTGATCTCAATAAGGAAAAATAAACAACATAACCACGTTCAAATTAGTGATGATGAGACTGTTGTTATTAATCTAGATTCTAGTATCCATCAACGCGAGATTATGATAAGGTATACCCTTAACGATCATGAGTTTGCACAATTTGAAGAGATGCTAAAAGAGTTCGTAGATGTCTTAGCATGGTCCTACGATGACATGCCTGGCATTGACCTAGAAATATCTTAGCATGAGACCTCAATATTCCCAAAATGTAAACAAGTTAAACAGAAGTTGAGGAAACTCTGAATGGAATGGCCACTTAAAGTCAAAGAAGAGGTGGTCAAACATTTGAACGTGGGTTTTATTCGCGTAGTCGAATACCCTACATAGCTTACCAACATCATCTCTGTGCCAAAGTCTATAGGAAAGGTCCGCATGTGCATCGACCATCAGGATTTTAACAAAACATCCTCGAAAGATGATTGCACATTTCCAAATATCGACATGATCATGGATACACGGCCATTCATGCCCTCAAATCTTTCGTCGATGTATTTGTCGATTACAACCCGATTAAGATGCACCCTGACCACTAAGAGAAAACTACCTTCATCACCCCATGGGGAACTTTATGCTACACCGTCATGCTATTTGGGCTCAAGAATGTTGGGGCTACTTACCAAAGGGTTGTTACAATGATCCTACACGACCTTATTCACAAAGAAGTCGAAGTCTATGTTGGTAACATGATCATTAAGTTTAGAACTCGAGAAGGTCATACTCCCCACCTTCGAAAGTTCTTTGAGCGATTGCAATAGTACTAGATGCGGTTAAATCTATAAATGTGTGTTTTTGGCATCACCGAAGGAAAACTCTTGAGGGTCATAGTCGGAATTGAAGCGGACCCCCAACAAATTAAAAGATATATTTAAGATTCCACCACCACGAATGGAGAAGGAAGTCCGATGATTCCTGGGTAAGTTGCAATACATCAGTCGGTTCATCAATCGACCTCCATCTGTGAACCCATTTTAAACTTCTCCGAAAGGATTCAATTAAAGTATGGAATGAGGCCTGCTAAGAAGTATTTAACCGAATCAAACGATACCTCACCCGACCTATTGTACTCATGCCTCAGCAGCTAGGTCTCCCCCTCTTATACTTAACTGTCACTGATACTGCAATAGGGACTTTGTTGGCTTAATACATTGAAGAATCTCGTAAGGAAGGAGCCATCTACTACGCTAGTCAAAAACTGGTCGAGTATGAAGGTAATTACACTACTTTAGAGAAAACACCTGTCACCTTAATTTAGGCCACACAGAAGTTACAACACTACATGCTTACTTTTTCTATCAAACTAGTATCCGGAATGGATCCTATTAAAGACCTTCTAGAAAAACTCGCTCTGTCAAGACGAATGGCCCGTTGGTTAATGTTGCTATCCAAGTTTGACATTGTGTATGTCATGTAGACAACCATAAAGGGGATGGCCATTTACGACTACCTCGCCGATTATCCCATGGAAGGAACCGGTGTTTAGGTCTTTGAATTCCCCTATAAAGATATTCTCTGCACGTCTCAAAAGGATCTCAAATGGAAGAAGTTATTTAATAGAGATGCTAATAAGAAAGGACACGACATTAGGATGCTCGTGATCGCCCCCTAATACTCCCACACACCCATTTCCATAAAGATAGACTTCTCTTGCACCAATAACATGATTGAATATGAGTCATGCACTATAGGCCTCAAGATCACCCTCAAGAAAGGTATCAAGCACCTAGACGATTATGAGTAATCTGCCCTCATTTTCGGACAAATCCTCAGAAAATAAAAAGTCAAAAATGAGAAGCTCCTACCCTTCCACCCTAGAAGATCTTGCCTCCTAGTTCAAAGATCTTGCCCTCATTATCTTCTTCACTCCAATAACTGCCTAGCTGATGCCCTTGCAATCCTGGACTCCATGGTCGACATGCCTGAGGGAATAACAATGGCCCATTTTCTAATTCAGAAACAGGCTATGCCCACCCATTGCTATAATATTGAGCTCATTATCGAATAAGACCTCGAAATGGACAAATTATGGTACTATCATATTTGACACCTTCTCAAACATGATAGATATCCCCGATATGCAGATAAGAAAGATACCTTGTGATCCTTCACAAATTGGTTGTCTAGTACATCATTTATGACAAAGCTTTTTTCAATAGAAACTTCGATGGAATTGATATTGAAGGAATTATGTAAAAGATCCACAACAGGGGAATGTAGGCCCTATATGAATGGTCACATGCTTACCAAGAAGATCATCCATCAAGGGTACTATTAGACTAGGATGGTTCAAGATTGCACTGCCTATGTTCGAAGATGTCTCAAATGCCAATAGTTTTCCACTCTCCAAACTTACTTCCTCGAGCATTATACACCATGACCTCTCCCTAGCCTTTCTCCACCTGGGGCATTGATATTAGAGAAAAATTCACTCCCAAAGCTTTAAACAGTCATAAGTTCATCCTGGTCGCCATTGATTACTTCACTAAATGGGCCAAAGCCGAGTCATACACAGGGCTAAGTGCTAAGAAAGTGGCCAAGTTTTTCAGAAAGAACATAATTTTCTTATACGGGGTTCCCCATGAGTTAGTATTGGATAATGGGCTCCACTTCGAAGCTGAGATCACATAACTGATTGAAGAGTATGGGATTTAGAGACACAAATCTTCTCTTTACTGACCCCAAACCAATGGTGTCGTCGAAGCCACTAAGAAAGCCTAAAGACCATTATCAGTAAGATGACCGAAAGTTACAGAGATTGGGACAATCGGATCCCGTACGCCCTCTAGGCATACCACACCTCTATCAGAACACCTATTGGGCTACCCTTATTCTTTAGTATATGGCATAGAAGAAGTTCTCCCTGTTGAGATAGAATTACCTTCCCCAGATGCCATGCTCTAGATCAAAGTTATTAAAGAAGATTGGCATCAGAGCCTCTATGACGAACTCTTAATTTTGGATGAAAAGAGACTTAAGTCTCTATACACATACAGGGGTACCATCACCGGATAACACGATTATTTAATAATAAAGTCAAGGATCGCGGTGTCCAGATTGAGACCTGACTCTCAAAGAAATCATAGAACCCATCTAAGACCCCAGAGGGAAGTCCAAACCGAATTGGAGTGGCCCCTACATCATTATTAAAACCCTGTCAGGTGGTGCCGCTATGCTCATAAACCTCAAAGGAGAAGAGATGACGTGTCCATTCAATCCGGATCGTCCTAAGAAATTCTACCCTTAATCTGAGTTCTCTACGAACTACGATTCTTCACATCCCCTTTCTATTTAAAAAAAATCTTCATTTCCCCTACCCAGAACTACGTGGGACCTGATCCTTTTCAAATAATTATTTTTGAAATGAAGCTATTAAATTTTCAAAACCACACTCGGAGGTACATAGGAAGCCCCTACGACACACACGGGCGCGATCTTTTCTTTTTTATAAAGTGCTATTCTTTTCTAACCCTGAAGAATAGCGGTTCATCTCATCATTTACATGAACAAAAGGATTATGTATGCCTTAGCGATCGATATAAATAATTTAAATGCAAAATTCATCAAAAGACACAATAAAATATGTCAAAATAATTTTTATTTCAAATTAAGGAATACAACTGTTACATGAAATATCGGTCGAGGGAGTCAAATAGACCACCCCATTTTTTTATAATGAAATCAACCTACATTTTCCCAACAACCTAACCAATCCAAATAAACAGCTTCACAGAAGACCCTAAAAGATGCCAAATACCAACCAAAATTACCTAAAACATAAATTTCCCTGGCTTCAGAGATGCTACCCCAGCTACACAGATGTTTCCTCAACTACCAGACGACCTTGCCTCATCATCATTTCTTACTCTTGAAGGTCCCCAACTCTCCCACTCCTAATTAATGCGCGGTGTATGTTCCATGAAGTGATACCCCTTGAGAAGTTTGGCCAAAACTACAATATCCTCCTCCATAGTGTTAAAAGCCACAAGCCACCTTTAACCAGTCTCCACTTCTAAGATCTTCCCAACTACCTGCTTACACAATCACTTCAGATAATTTTATACACATACAATTCCCCTCCTATAGATTATGACAGACGGGTAGATGACCGACGATGCTACCACAAGGGTTCTAATATTGTCCGTAAAGATTCAGTCAGGTCCTCCACTGGAAAGAAGTTAGCTATGCGAGGAGGCACTATTTGTTCCCACTCCACTTAGAGCAGGAGCCGCCAAGGAAAATAATAGGAAGTCTGGTGAAGGCCGACTAATCGTACATACTAGTAATTTCCCATTTGCAAAATAGGATACAAGTCTCCCCACTATGATACCGATCAATAAAAACACCAGGCCCCGTGCTCCATGAACTTGTTAACTTAATTCTGTACTGAAGGGTCGAAATTGAAGAAAGGTCGGACAAAGAAATTAGGCACACCCAATAGGGTGTACTCAGGAGAGGTCTCCAGGTAAAACCAATTTACAAGCCGCATAAACAGTATCACCGGTCCCCTCTCAGAAAATTATAGGTTCCCTCCTTCCAAGCATTAAGACCGTTCAGGGTCTCCGACAGCACCACCACCACGGGACTACAGTGGAAAGACATCCACATCACTATTATGGCCACCTAGTGATCGACCTTCAAGTATCATGTGACCAATAATATCTTCTCAGTCAGGCCCAAAGCAACAACTCCGGCAAATCTAGCATTTGCAAAGTCCCTCTAACGCACCGAGTGCATAATCGCAGGAAGAGAAATAATCCCTCTATCAACCAATGGTCGAGCCATTGAAGGGGAAATATGAAGCAACTCAGGCAAAGATACCCGAGGAGAACGGGAAAGATTATGCGTATCCACCATAATACTAAGTTTAATCCTCAACATTGTCAAAAATTTCTCATAGGTAGGACAAGCCTCATTAAGGACGAATTGAAAGGCATGATCCTCAAGGTACCAGAATTATACCGTCATTTCCAGCAAATTCCAGTCTATGGTCCGATTACGCCATAATAAAATTTGACGCAAGCTGAAAGTTTCGTAGTCGATGTTATGAAGACACATAGCCTTTAAACCTTAGAGGTAAGAAGAGAATTTTTCAAGCAGTGTAAGAGGCATTTGAGAAAAGAGAAGGAGGACAACAAAAGGAATAATATTGGTGGTGAAAAGAACACATCCCATAACTCTCCTTTTATACCAAAAACCCTTGCAAAAAATAAACCACCCAAAATTTCATTTAACTCTCCGCCCTACTAAGTACCGCATGAGGGGAGGAAAGTGCAATCAAAGCCTAGGAGTGATTTGACTTAACCCCTATATCGATAGGTGGGTCAAGGGGTATGCCAATCGACAACCCCCCTATTTTAGAAAAATTCCATTTTTTCTCTTTTGCCCAAAATCAATTTCCAAAAATCCTTACTTTGAAAAGTTATCCCCGGGTCATTCCCTTTTACTACTCCTTTTTTTTCCTCAAAATCATTTTCATTATCATCTTTGTCTTTGCATAAATAAAACAATCTGAGAAGAAAATTGAAAGTGTATATAGATTAAGCCACTAAATCAAGAAAAATAATAAAAAGTAATGCATTTTATATATATCCTTTCTCTGGAAACATTACATATTTATTGGTAAAATAAAACAACCAAAAGGCAAAAAGGAGAAAATACAACTGGACTTCGCTCGAACCCTTAAGCCATAACCTCCCCTTCAAACCCTCAGCCCTCGTGGCACACATGCTTCCCTCTACAACAGGCAGTGGACCCTATGCTCCTAGAACCTAAACTCTCCTCAATAGTAGCCGACGGTACTATGTAGGCAATGGATGACTTCTTCACATAGGTAGCTATGGAGGCCATCCAATCTTTAATGTCCCGCAGCCAGTTGGTCGGCACCCGTACATATGGAAAGTAGGAAACAACAAAAGATGATTCATTCATTAAAAAGCAAGGAAGAATAAACCATGTAAAAGAAAAAGAGAGAACAATACCTCAGTCCTGAGAGCCTCATTAGTGAGTCCCGTCAACCTAACTGCCGATGCATGAGGACGGTGTGGCACGCTTAATAACTATCCGCTATTGAATTAAAAATTATAAGAAGGGGGGGTGACCTGAATAAGTGGAGCCTCCTCCGACGCTACCCTCGCACCACCTCTCGTGCTGTGGGTAGATCCCACCGGTAAACTAGTACCCCTCCCTGAATTAGTGGTGGGTCGAGGCATATTATTCGCGTCATAAATATAAGAGGGCATTAACTAGCTCATCACGAAGCCCGAATAATCGTAACTCTCCACTGTATCCATGTAGTGCGTGTAAGGCTCACCTGTTATCACTGTTGCCCTGGCATCATCAAACATCTCTCTTACCCGCCTCATATACATAAGGGCATTGATGGTGGGATTATAATTTCCTCCTCCACTATCTGCCTCACCACTCTCTCCCCCAGGTACCAGATGTACCTAAACTCTTACGCCATCAGCTCTGAAATTTAAGTGTGCATGTCAGTAATCCCCGTGTCCAGTGAAGACACCCTCCAGGGGTAGAAGGTAACCTCCGTCCATAATGAAGAATAATTATCTACTCAATAAATAAAGATGCCAAGAACAACTCAGAAAGGACGAAAGTTAACCTCACCACTGTTCAAGTCGTTCAAGACCATCCGTACGTCCTTCAGGGACAATGGTTTGACTGTTAGTTGGACTTCTACCACTGAAACATCCAATAAAGTCCCCAAATCATCATCCTTCAGGGTCAATAATCCCGTGTTATGCCCAATTACCTTGTAGAACCACGTCTGCAAGAAGATAAAAATCAACAAAGAGAATACAAAAGGACTGGAAGAAAATAATGGAAAAAGAAATAAACCTAAGATTACCTCCAGAAGATATGTAGCCCCTGTAAAGGTCTACTGGCTGCACCAGCTGAATGCATCCAGTGAAGCGTAAAGGGATACCAAGGTAAATATCCCCCGAGTTATACATAGGCACATCCGACAAAGTCCTCAAACACGAAAAAAACTAAAGATAAATGATGTCGCCGCTCTTCGCCACCAAGAACGCCCAAGCAAAAGCAAAATAAATAAATGGGTTGTCTGCCTCATCTACCACCCGTCCGTCACATCCACCCTTAACCTCAATAGCATCTCGCTCATCATAAAAATTTGAATAAAATCCCCCAACAAGATTCTACTTACATATCCCAAAGCTGTCTGCACCGCCTTTGATGTAACCCTCAAAGTGTGGCCCACCATAATCTAGAACCCCTCACAATACCGCCCCAACAACTATTGCACATTAATGAGAGTAACAATAATCTCCTAGAATCCCAAATGGAACGTGTGGGTAGTATCCTACCATCTCTCCCCAAGAGCACATAACTTTGTAGTGGAACATGGCGTCTCATTCATTACCTCTGCCAATGAGCCGAGCTTGACTTATGATACCATTCAGCGTATAATAAAAGTGACCTTATCCCAACCCTTCTTCAACCCAGTCATCTCCTGAGACCGAATGCTCGAAGGAGCTATGTCAGTCTACAAAAAACCAAAATAAAACCCTTTATTAGCACAAGAAGAGAAAATATAAAAATGAAACCAAAAGTCACAATACTTATATAGACATTAGGGGTTTTCACCCTTGTCGGATGATGGTGCGCACTCATGTAATAAAATTCTTTCATCAATAACTATCTCGGATGAGTCAAAGGCATTCTCATTGCCTACTGTAAGGGGCACCATATATCGCCACTCTAGGCCAACCCAATCATCAATCGCCAGTCACCCATTGTTATAAACATCACCTGAAGTTCCTGCCATTTGGAGTCTTAAAGAAAGAAGGACTTAAAAATAACTCTTAGAGAGAGAAAGTAAGAGATTCAATCACTTGAAGGTGTAAAAAATAAAGAGGGGTCACCCCCACCCAAGCTGCCTTTTCCTCTTATCGAAGAAGCCCTGGAGTCCATTCCCTATGCCAATTGGAACCTCCCCAAGATTGCCTATCGGAAATCCCCTCCAAATTTTGTCCCGAAAATGCCCATTTTTTTTTAAAATGCTCAAAAAATTCACAAATATGCTTGTTGATGAAAAAATTAGATTATCTCTAATTAATCAATCACAGATAAAAATAAACAAGATAAAAGATTTTTAAAGTGGTTTAGCCTTAAAGGAATGGCCTACGTCCACTGTTTTTGTTATTGCTGATTGCTTGGGAATTCTCGATTACAGGTTTTTACCAAGAAATTTTGAGTCCCCTTACAATGAGGATGATACAATGTATTTATAGCCCTCAGGCTGTAAATGTGAAAGGGTAATACATAGCTGTCCAATAGGCGTATACATCTGTATGATAATAATGAGCATTTAATGCACAGTCGATTTGTTGATTATCCGGACATTAATGCTCTGTACGAGATGCAGCTCGGACCGCCTAAGTAGCTCGGTCTTCATGAGTTGCTCGGTACAGTAAAGTTCCTCGTAGAGCACCTGTTGCTCGGAGTGTTTGAGTTGGTCGGGGAGGTTGAGTTCCTCGAAGTTAAGGTTTTATTCATAAATGTTTGTAAGTGCCATGTAGATTGACACGTGTCTCCACTTAACGGATCCACGTCAGCAGACTAAATTTGGTATCAACAGAAGCCCCCAATGTTTCACAGTTCGAGGTTGAGGGGTGTGGAACATTCTTCTCAAAATATGGCGGGATTAAATAGTCATCCTGAATTTTAGGAGTGTTTTCCTTCTATTTAATTTTCCTTTCGAATTCATAGAATCAGACTTCTTGAATTTTTCCCACTGCTTTGGTCTCCGTGCCTTTTTTGTCCTTTTAACCGCCGATAGCGCAAACGTCTTTCTTTATAATCATTATTTTTACCCCTTCCCAAGGTAAGGTATTTAAGCGTTGCAGAAAATCCTATCGTCTATTACTTTTTCAAATCTGTATCTTTGATCTCTTTATTTCTTCTCCATCTTGTGCGTTCATTCCTTCCATCGTTCGTTATCAACTGATCTACCCTTCTTCTGTAAGATCTTCTTTCTTCTCTTTTATTTTCTTTGTTCATCACGGTTTACCTTATTGAGTCGCTTGATAAATTTCGTTCGGATTTTTCTATTCCATCCTGGGTCATTTTGGAAGAACTTTCTGGTCCTCCTGATTATTTTCGTTTGGCTGAGGGACATTGGTTCCCCAGTCTCTTTGTAGCCGAATGTGGCTTTTCTTTTCCTCCAAATCCCCTGTGTTTGGAATTCTGTCAATATTTTGACGTGGTACCTGTAAAAGTAGCCCCTAATACATGGAGAATAGTTAATGGAGTCCATAGGTTAAATCAGATTCATGGAACCCGTTTAGGAATTCCAGAGATTATGTTTTGCTATAGATGGGCTGTCAGTGATAGTACTTTTTATTTGAAAACTAGGTTTTTAAATAGAGCTTTAGTTATCAATCTCCCAGATGCCAACAGGGATTACTTCGAGCATGGGGTTGTTATGAAAATTGGCAACATGCTTCATTAACTGAAAATGACGTATGTCAGGGTCCCAGATGCCCTCCCTATGGCAATGGGATAGGTTGTTTTTATTTTATTTAGTTTTTGAAATCATGTTTTCTTTATATTTGATAAAATGCGTCACTGATATTTTGATTTTTTTTAATTTGCAGTTGACAGTAAAAGAAGGTCTCCAAAGGAGACAAAAGTTAATTTAAAACATCTGAAACTTATCTGGGGTTTGCATCAAACTGTCGCTTACGAACATATCAGATCAGCCTCGTACTTGTTACAGTACAAGAGTCACACCTCATCTTTCACTGTTTGTCCAGTGATAAGTAACATAGAACCAACACCAGTTACTGAAAGTTCTTCTCCTGAATTGCATATTCCTCTTAGTGACAGAATGAAGAAAAGAAGAGCTCCTGCCCTCTTCGATAAGTCTGCCTCTACTGCTGGAGAGGTAAAGAAAAGTAAGCAGGATGTCCCAGAAGAAGGGACAAGACAAATTGATGCACCTCCTCCTGCTGCTACTAAGAAGGTTGTCGTGATGCCCCCTGTGGCTCCAAGCAAGATTGCAGCTGTTTCCCCTCCTAGCGAGGTTATAGTTATATCACCGACCAAGATGACATCCTTGGTCGAAAATGTTCCTGCTCCCACAAGGAAGTTAAAGAAAAGCTCCTCGGATAAAGTGGTTGAATCCATTTCTCAACCTCTAATTGCTGGAAGGGGTGTTCCCACTTTCGTTGCTCCGAGCTCTGCCATGAGCTCTGTGAAGTCTTGGATTATCCCTGAAATCTAAGGTCTTGAAGACATTCTTTCCTGAGATAGGGTTACCACCTTAGCAGCTCAACATATTGCCTCAGTAAGTATTACTAATATAAATTTTCACTTTTCAATATTATGTACTTGCACTGACTTACAATTATTTTATTTTTCCAGTTGGTAACTTGTTTCAACACCATTTTGAAAAAGGATGAAGATATTAAAGCTTCGAGCTCCTCCTCAGGTGTGGAGGAAGCTCTTGTAGGTCTGGCACAGTTATTAAAGGATTCTCGTTAGAAGTATGAGGAAGATAAAACTGCTTGGTAAGAGTAATTAAAAGCCACCGAGTAAGAGAGAGATAAAGATGTTGAAGTCTCCAAGGGTTTGGAGGAGAAGATAAAAGGCTTGGAAAGTAAGAGTAAAGAGCTCGAGGAGAAACTCCAAAATGTTGGAGAGCTTGAGGCCAAATTCAAAGCTACTGAAGAGGAGTTAGGCAAACTCCATGAAACGGATCACCAGAGGGAAGAGGCACAAAGGAAATTAAAAGCTGCCGAGGCACTTATGATCGAGAGGGTTTCCTCAGGGAAGATGAAGAGGAAACTTGCTATTAAAAAGTCCTTCAGTACTGGCTGGGACAAGGGTTGGAATAACGGTTTGGCTGCCATGATCTCACAAATGGAGTATGGCAGCCTTAAATATTTTAGGGATGGTTGGGTGGCTGCTCTAAGAGAGATGAATGTCGATGAGAATTCAGACCTATTTTAGCGACACATTCCTGCCCCCCTCCTTCTCCCGGGGAAAAAGAAAAAGACGAAGCTGCTTCCGAGGAATCCTCTATGGTGATCGGAGATCATATTTCTCATCCCCCGGTTGTCCAGACCTCCTGCGAGGAACTTTAACCAACCATCATTTCAATCGAGCAATTTTTGACACCCTTCGAGTAACCTTCTATGCCATTCGAGCAACCTACCTCTTCGTCCCAGCCTCCTGAGAAAGTTTTAGGAGACAAGGAGAAGGTGTATAGTTGTTCGAACTTTTTCTCTTTGCTTTTTTGTTAAATGTAACTCTGGGCTATGTACTTCTTTTATGATGTAATAAAATTTGAATTTTTTGGTTGTGCAACTTAACTTCCTTTTTCTTGCTCTGCTTTTATTCTTCTTGCTCTGTCTGCATTTTAGTGATTCTTTCTATCTCCTTTCTTTAATAGTTTATGGCTAGAATGGAACTCTTATCAGCCCATGATACAGAACTGATGAAAAAATGTAACGACTACTTCAAGGCTGGCCATGCTGACTTGAATAAAACTCAAATTATCGATATCCTTGGTCTAGATGCTTTAGAGCGAGCAGTTGAAGCCTACCAGTATTTAAAATGTCTGCTCGACCGTGCAGTTGCTAATAATGTGGCATACTATGAGATGATTGAAGATCTCCAGGGTACCCTCGAGTAACTTCGACAATAGTACAAGGAGTCTACTATCCTTCTGCATCAGGGATATGAGAAGAAATATCAGCAACTAAGTGCTGATAAGGGATATGATAAGTTATTTGCTTCTTATGATATAAAGGAGAGGACTTTGAAGACCGAGGTTGAAGAGCATAGGCAAATCGCCAAATTATTAGAGCAGGAAAATAATAATTTGCGAGGAGAGATATTTCAGCTGGAATCTGCAGCCTCTGCCTCGGGAGCCTTGGTTTTTGTCAACGATGAAGGTTTTTCTTTTTTGGAGGTCGAAAATGCCAATCTGAGAGACGAATTGGAAACCTTGAAGAGAACTGGTCCTTCTACCTCTGCTCACGGTCGAGAAAGAGCTTCTCAGTGACGAGCAAGGGCTGCTCGGGTTACTGTTGAAGAATAAAGAACTCAATCAGTTTTGGAGAATCAGGCCTTCCAGTTAATGGCGAAGAATCAAGCATTAACTGAGATGTCCAAGAAGATTCTGAATCTGGACGAGCAGCTCTCTGCACAAAAGTCTGCCTTGGAGAGTAAAGAACTTTTAACGAAGAATCTCCACGAGCAACTGGAGAGGTTAACCTATCAATTCCACAAGCAGCCCAGAGAGTTATGGATGGCTGGTTATAATGAAGCCCTCTACCATCTAGATGATCGGATCCAAAATGCAAATAATGAATGTTACAAGCAAGGATGGCTGAATGCCTTGGGTGTGCTGCAGTTGGACCAGGGTTACTATTTATGGGATTACTATGACCCTGGGTTGCTCGAGTTGCCAGTGACACCTTTCAAACTGGATATGAGCTGGATTCCTGCTCGAGCCATTCCTCGATGCCTGATTTCAATGTATCTCGGTGACTACAGTCTTCATTCTAATTTCGAGATATCTCGCCCCGAACACCTACTTGAACGAACCTCAGTAATGAATGTCAGGATGCTCAAAGATCTAAATTTCATCAATTCTCCCTATGCCTTGGACGATCCTCCCGCTGGTGAAGAACCTGTTTCAAAGGCAGAAGGGAAAAACCAATAGAATAGGATTCTTGATGTAACAATTTTTCTATATAATATGTATTTCGTTTTTCAATGTGTTTTGTTCTGGTTTTAATGAAAAACTTTTAGTTTTCTTTGCAATCTTAATTGTCATTGTCTTTGGAAATATTTTGTAAGACATTCTAATGAATGTGCATGTCTATCTGTTGAGAAGATAAAGATATTTTGTGCTATTTTAAATTGTCGACCAACTAGAGTTGGTGAAAATTTATTGTTGACTATCTGAATTGATTATCTGATGACCAAGGAGAGTTGGTGATATTTTATTTCTCGACCAACTATGGTGGTAGTTTAAAATGTCATAAGTATCAAGAAATTTATCACTTTTTAATTTTAAGCCCTGAAATGACTTTCATTTGTTTACCCAACTGTTTCCGACCAACAGGAGTTGGTGGTTTTTGTTCCCGACCAACCTTAGTTGGTAGATTTTTATTCCCGACCAACTTTAGCTGGTGGATTTTCTTCCCAACCAACCGTAGTTGGTGTTTCTGGGAAATGTTTCATTCCCGACCAACTATAGTTGGTGGATTTTCTTATTCCCGACCAGCATTAGCTGGTGGATTTTCTTCCCAACCAACCGTAGTTGGTGTTTCTGGGAAATTTTTATTCCCGACCAGCCATAGTTGGTGGATTTTCTTATTCCCGACTAGCATTAGCTGGTGGATTTTCTTCCCAACCAACCGTAGTTGGTGTTTCTGGGAAATTTTTATTTCTGACCAGCCTTAGCTGGTGGATTTTTTTCCCAACCAATCGTAGTTGATGTTTTTGGGAAATTTTTATTCCCGACAAGCCTTAGCCAGTGGATTTTCTTCCCAACCAACCGTAGTTGGTGTTTCTGGAAAGTTTTTATTCCCGACCAGCCTTAGCTGGTGGATTTTCTTCTCAAACCGTAGTTGGTGTTTCTGGGCTTGATGCGTAGTGTGTAGCACTAGTACTCCGAAAAAAATTCAACAAAAAGGAGAGAATTTGGCGAAATATCCAAAACTTTATTCATATCGAAGAAAACTGCATTACATAAAGATTAAATTACTGATAATATTTGCGCAGATGCTCTGCGTTCCATGTATTTTTAAACTCCTCTCCTTCTAAGGTTTCAATTCTATACGTCCCTGATCGAACAACTTCTGCTACTCTGTAGGGCCCATGCCAGTTAGCTTCCAGTTTGTTGTGCTATTGAATTACTTTCTTTAGCACATAGTCTCCTTCTTTCAGGTCGCATTTCTTAACTCTCTTGTTGTAGAACATAGCTGTCCGTTGCTAGTATGCAGCGTTTCTGATTGTTGCTTCTTCTCTAACTTCCTAGAGCATATCCAAATCTAATCTTCTCATCAAGTCACTGATATGAGAGTTAAAATTCAGCACTCTGTGTATGGGGAGACCCAGCTCGGCAGGTATAACAGCTTCACTTCCAAATGCCAGCATATATGGAGATTCTCCTGTGGATGCTCGTGGAGTAGTACGATAAGCCCATTGTATAGAATGCAGCTCATTGATCCAATTTGCCTTTGCATCATTTAATCTTTTCTTCAAGCCATTCAGCAGTGTTCTGTTTGTCACTTCAGTTTGTCCATTGCTTTGAGGATGGGTTTTCAATATGTTCGACTGATGACAATACGCAGCAAACTCCTCGTTGTCGAATTGGGTTTCATGGTCTGTGATGAATGCATAAGGAAGACCATATATACAAATAATGTTCTTCTATATAAATTGATACACTTTCTCATATGTCATATCGATAAGGGGATCGACTTCCACCCACTTAGTAAAGTAATCCACTGCGACGATGAGATATTTAAACCTTCCTCTGGTCGTTGGAAGTGGCCCGACCAAGTCAATTCCCCACATGGTAAATGGTCAAGGGTAAGTAATGGGTGTCAACAATGCTTGGGGAGTTCTTCGGATAGTGGAGAATCATTGACATTTGTCACATTTTTTTGCATAGGCTATGCAATCAGCCCTCATGGTCGGCCAATAGTATCCCTGCGTCATTATCCTTTGCAGAAGTGTCCGACCTGCTACATGGGCTCCACAAGACCCTTCATGGACTTCTTCGATCAAGTTTTTCACCTCGGTGGGATGTACACATCTCTGTAAGCCAACTATAATTCCTCGTCTATATAGAACACCATTGGTCAACGCATAACGAGCAACTTTAAACTTTAGTTTCTTAGCTGCGAGTTTATCAGTTGGTAAATACCCTTCTTCAATATATGCCCTGATGGGATCCATCCAAGATGGTCCTAAATCAAGGGTAATAAAGCTCATCATCAAATCTTCATCTATGCTCTGACTATCCAAGACTTCTATTCGGATTATTCTTCGTAGCTCGGTGCGTGTGGCTGAAGCTAACCGAGCTAAGGCATCTGCTCTGGCATTCTCCAATCTTGGTGTTCTAATTAACTGCACTGAGTTAAATCTTGATACAATCTCCATTGCTTTCGCATGATACTTGATCATCAATTCTCTTTTTATTGCGTACACCCCCAACATTTGATTTACGATCAACTGTGAGTCACTGAATACAATAACCTGCTCTGCCCCCATAATTTTTGCTAAATTAAGACCTGCAATCATAGCTTCATATTCAGCCTCATTATTAGAAGCCTTGAATTGGAAGCGCAGAACATACTCCACATCGACCTCATCCGGACTGTTCAAAATAATCCCTGCCCCACAGCCTGTAGTACAAGATGAGCCATCCACATATAGATTCCATATAGGTACCTCGTCTTTAAATTTTTGATCGGACAGAGTTCCTCGGTGGAATATTTGCTGCTTCCTTTTATCCTCCTCTAGCACTTCTTGCTGCTCGTCGACCATCTTCTCTTTCTCGCCGACCGCCTTAAGTTGATCGAGGATTAAATTTGATGATCCTGTAACATCCATAGGTTGGTCGGTGTGCAGCTTTTTCTCCTCGGAGGTATCAAGATAGGTGAACTCTGCTATAAAATCTACTACTGCTTGCCATTTTAGCGAAGATCTAGGCTCATAAACTATGTCATAGTCACCAAGTTATACTGCCCGGTACATCAATCTCCCTGATTTTTTTGGTTTATGAAGAGCTTGCCTCAATGGCATATCAGTATACACAACTATGGTATGAGCTTGGAAGTACGGCCTCATTCTCCTACTCGCCTCGATCAATGCTAGTGCCAACTTTTCCAGTCTTGGATATTTGATCTCTGCTCCTCGGAAGGCTTTGCTAGTGTAATAGATTGGTTTTTGCACTCCATCCTCCATTCTTATCAATGCCGAGCTAACTGCATTCTCTGATACTGCCAAATATAAGTACAATCTTTTCCCCATCACTGGACTGGATAACAGTGGAGGTGCTCCCAGATATTTTTTTAATTCTTGAAAAGCCTTCTCACATTCGTCATTCCATTCAAATGTTTTTCGAAGTGTTTTGAAGAATGGGAGGCATCTATCTGTTGCTCGTGATACAAATCTATTAAGTGCTGCAACTCGCCCAGTGAGACTTTGTACTTCCTTATTCGTCGTTGGATATCGTAGTCCCAATAGAGCCTTGATCCTCTCTGGGTTTGCTTTAATTCCTCGTTGGTTAACAATATACCCGAGGAACATGCCTTCTCGCACTCCGAATATGCACTTGGTGGTATTCAGCTTCATTTGATATTTATCTAGTTGATCAAAGGTCTGACCTAAGTCAATTAGATGGTCAACAACTTTCTTGCTTTTCGTCAGCATATCAACATAAACTTCCATATTGCAACTGATTTGTTCTGCAAACACCTAGTTCATCAGCCGCTGATATGTTGCACCTACATTTTTCAAACCAAAAGGCATAACATTATAACAATAAGTTCCCCTAGGGGTAATGAAAGAGGTACTCTCCCTGTCTTCAGGTTTCATTTTAATCTGGTTGTAACCAGAATAAGCATCCATGAAGCTCAACAACTCGTGTCCCGAGGTAGCATCCACTAATTGATCAATTCGGGGTAAAGGAAAATGATCCTTTGGGCATGCCTTGTTAAGGTCGGTAAAGTCTACACACATCCTCCACTGATTGTTTTTCTTCTTCACCATTACTACATTTGCCAACCAGTCTGGATATTTGACATCGTCAATAAAGCAAGCTTTCTGGAGATTCTCGACCTCCTCTTGTATGGCTTGGTTCTTCTCGGGACTGAATACTCTTCTTCTCTGCTTCACTGGCTTGCTCTCCTTATTCACATTGAGCTCGTGACATAAGAAATTTGGGTCTATTCCTGGCATATCCTCGTGACTCCAAGCAAAAGTTTGTTTTCTGCTTTTTAGGAAAACTATAAATTCTTGTTTTAGTGAGGCATCTAATGACGAACCTATTTGAGTTGTTCGTTCCGGGTGCTCGTCGTCCAAAATTATATTTTCAGTAGCTTCCACCACCTGACCTTTCACGAGCTGCGACTCGTCTCTAGGATCCAATATTTCAATCTCTGCACCTTTGTCCACTTGATAGGTAGTAGTCTTTTTCCTAGATTCTTCCAGTTCTTCTTGTTCGGCAGATGAGTAGTAACATTCTCGAGCTACTTTTTGGTCACCCTTCACAACTCCCACTCCAAAGTTAGTTGGAAATTTTAGGCATTGATGTACAGTAGATGGTACTGCTTCGAACTTCTTCAATCATACCCTTCCCATGATGATATTGTAAGCTGACTGAACATTCTTATCCATCACAAAGAAACGTACTCTTTCTGTTCGACAAGCAGGATATGTACCGATGAACATATCCAACTTGATAGTCCCAAGTGGAAAAACTTTCTCGCCAGAAAACCCGAGGAGGGGCCTGTGATAAGGTTCCAACTGAGACAACTTTAGATTTAAACTATCGAAGCATGAGTATAACATGATATACGCCGAGCTACCATTATCCTCCAGTACTCTTGAGATTATTACTTACTTCATCCTCATTTTGATCACCAGTGGATCATCATGAGGATATAGTACACCTGCGAGGTCGTTCTTGGAGAAATCGATGACCAGTTTTTCTTTATTCACCTTCCTCGGGCGATCATCTTCAGCTAGATTTATTCGCTTAATGTATGAACAAGCTTGAGCCTCATTGAGGTAAGCTTTCCTTTTCATAGTAAGGTTACCACCTCCTGCATCTCCACCTGTAATAACATTACAATCAAATGATCCAAAACGATTTGAAAATACCTCACGCTCTGGTTGTCTTGATCTCTTGGGGAGATCGGGGTCGTCTTCTGGATCATCTTCATGATATCTTTTATTGTTTTCTTCTGCTCGATGAGGAGATCTAGACCTCTGTGTTGCTCGGTCGTTGCTTTTTCTTTCATTTCTTCGATCAACGTACTTGGCCAGCTTTCCTCGTCTGATGAGTGATTCGATTTCATTCTGGAGAGCTATGCAATTTTCGGTCGTGTGACCATGGTCTTTATGGAACTCTCAATATTTGGCCTTATTCCTCTTATCAGGATCTGACTTTATTTTCTCAGGCCAATTTAGTTCCTCGCTGTTCTTGATCTCTTTCAGAACATGGTTTATGTCTACTTATAAAGGAGTATAATTTTCAAATTTCTTCAATATTTCCCATGATGGCCTTGCTTTTGACTGCTTATCACCACCATTGTTCTTATGTTATTTCTTTTTAGCCTTATTAACCTCCACCTTGGTCTCTTTGGTGTTCATATTCTTCTTCGCAGCCATATCCTCCTCGGCATTCATGATCTTGGCCGCTTTTGCTATTAGTTCTGACATGGTTCTGGGTGGATCTTTGGCCAAAGGGCAACAGTCCACTCATCAAAGCAGTAATTGCTGTCTTTTCCTCATAATCAATAACTTCGAGCTTCTCATTATTGAAACGAGTTATGTAATCCCTGGTACTCTCACCTGTTTTTTGTCTAACACTTAACAAATGTGCCACTCGTTTAACTAGTTTTGCTCCAAAACAGAAATTTCCAATGAAGAGCTTGTCCAGTTGAAAGAAGGTTGAAATCTTCCCCCGAGGAAGATTATTATACCATATTTGTGCAGATCCAGTAAGAGTTCCCGAAAATGCCCTGCATCTCATCTCGTCTGGCACGGCATAGATGTCGGTAATAGCTTGGTATTGTTCTATATGAAGGACAAGGTTAGTTTTTCCATCATATTTAGGGGTCAAAACAGGTTCTTTGAACTTCGATGGTGTGGGAAAGTCCACAATTACCTGTATAAAAGGTGTTCCTTAGACAAAAGTTCTTTGTAGAGGATTCTTGGCCTTAGCCATTTCTCCTAGTCTATCCTCCAACCTTTGAATAGAGCCTTTCCATGCATCCTTTCCCTCCTCGGGCCTATTGGTTCCAGCAATTGATCGTGTTGAAGTCGCTTCCTGGGATCTGTCATGTCAAGCAACTGGTTATGATTGGGAATAACCCTCTCTTAGATCAGATGGTCGTCGAAAGTTTCTCGACATAGCCTTAGGAGGACTTTTATTCTTCCTAGGGCCCAATCGATCAAAAGGAGAGACCCTACTTAATCTCTCCAGTGCACTAGTCCTTTCTGGAGAGAGAGTGATGTGTTGTTCAGTATCTGTGGCTCGTACTGACGAAGTTCGACCCGGTTGATAAGAAAAATCACCAGATCTCTCAGTACGATATGAATCGCTATGCCTAATACGCGAAGAAAGTAAACGGATATTTCTTTGAACACTTTGTTGTCCTGAATGGGTCGGCGCTCCACCCTGGATAGTTTGCATGAGTCGTCGCATAGTCTCTTGCATGGCCGTCTGGCCTGGAGCCAAATTGGCCATAATTCCAGCCAGATCTTGGATATTTGGAGGAGCGGATGGATTCGGGGGGTTTCCAGCGTTTTGATTACTGGATTCAGGATTATCAGCCATTGGTGATAAATTATTTTGGTGAAAAACGATAATTACAGTCACTTCCCACAGACGGCGCCAATCTGTTGATGTAAAAAATTAGATTATCTCTAATTAATCAATCACAGATAAAAATAAACAAGATTAAGATTTTTAAAGTGGTTCAGCCTTAAAGGAATGGCCTACGTCCACTGTTTTGTTATTGCTGACTGTTTGAGAATTCTCGATTACAGGTTTTTACCAAGAAATTTTGAGTCCCCTTACAATGAGGATGATACAATGTATTTATAGCCCTCAGGCTATAAATGTGAAAGGGTAATACATAGCTGTCCAATAGGCGTATACATCTGTATGATAATAATGAGCATTTAATGCGCAGTCGATTTGTTAATTATCCGGACATTAATGCTCTGTACAAGATGCATCTCGGACCGCCTAAGTTGCTCTGTCTTCATGAGTTGCTCGGTATAGTAAAGTTCCTCGGAGAGCACCTGTTGCTCGGAGTGTCTGAGTTGGTCGGGGAGGTTGAGTTCCTCGAAGTCAAGGTTTTATTCAGAAATGTTTGTAAGTGCCATGTAGATTGACACGTGTCTCCACTTAACTGATCCACGTTAGCAGACTAAATTTGGTATCAACAATGATTGAAAATATAGATTCTTATTTTCTTTTAAGAAATTCATTTTGGAGCACTAAACCCCTTTACAACTTTTAAAATCCCCATCAAGAATACCCTTACACTCTCATTGTTAGCATATTCCCCAACGGAACTAATGATGTAATTCCCCAATAGGAACCACAAACCCACACATTCCCCAACGGAATTTCAAGACAACACATTCCCCACTGAAACCCAAAGTATGATGGCACCAAAAATCATTTACACCTTACTTCACGGGGTTAGTCCCCACAAATTATAACTTAAGATTCTCAAGATTGATCTCGATGCGCATAATTGGCCGTTCCGACCTTAGGTCACCAAAATTAATCTTCACCCACACAATTGGCCGTCCCAACCTTAGTTCCTCAAAATTAAACTCAGCCCACTAATCGGTCAGGTCCTCAGAATTAATCTCGGCCTATAGAATTGGTCATCACAACTCATGGTCCTCAGAATTAACCTTGACCCGTAGAATTGGTCGTTTTAACTCAAGGTCCTCAGAATTAATATCGATTCGCATAATTATTCGTCATAACTTTAGGTCCTCATAATTAACCACGGCCAGTAAAATTGATTGTCATAATTTAAAGTCCTCAGATATAACCTCGGCTCGCAGAATTAGTCATCACAACCTTAGTGCCTCAGAATTGACCTCGACCCGTAAAATTGGTCATCCCAACTTTAGGTTCGTCCTCAAAATTAACCTCGAATTTTTGAATCAATTCTTATAATCCTTAGGTCCTCATAATTGACCTCTACCCGCTTAATCGGTCATACCCATCCTTTAAGTTCCCTAAATTGACCTAGAGCCTCTGAATCGATCATCCTCATCCTCTAGGTCCACAGAATTTACTTCAATCCTCTTTTCCAACATCAATGTGGTGTTTATCGTTCGACGACATTCACTTATTCTAAGCTCACCTTTCGAGGAGACACACTATCCTAGGACCCCCCTAAGCATCTACTTAGGTCTCTAGAACTCACTCATTCACCTTGAATAATAAGTCATATTTTGAGTACTGATCTGGATGCCACTGGAAACTCACAGGTCTCATTTAACTCTGGTCAACTTTCTCACCTGAGCGAAAGCTCAATGAATCTTCTAACGTATCTGAATTCTTTTTTCAACGGTCCGTTTTACCTCAAAAATTGACATGAAGGCCATCGGGCTCTCCCAAGCCATGTTTGACCCCGATCAATTCTCTAGCTTGAGTGAAGCTCAATGAATCATTGAATGACTCTGAATCTCCTTTCCAATGGTCCATACGATGCGCGAATCAGTTTTACGATTCGAACGAATGACCCAATTTACTCCAAAGAGTCATGAGGCACTTCCGGTTCTCGTTTGACTTGGTCAAATCTCTAAACCAAACGAAGATGAATAAAATATCGAAGGTGACTGAATTCCCTTTCCAATACTCCACACTCTGTGTGAATCAACCTTACAGTCCGGACGAACGATCTATTTTCCTCCGAAAACCTCTTGTCTATAGACCATCGCATGCTTTCGATCCCCGTTTGGCTTTGGTCAACTTTTGGAATTGGGAGTGGCTCAATGGATTCTTAAAGTTCTCTAAATCTTCTTTCCAACGGTCTGACGATTTGCATTTTATGACCATTTTTTCGAAAAACCTGTTTTGGATTGCCTATAGGCACCCTAAGGACCCTGCTTATCGTCAGTGTGCCTAAGGTGCTATACCGATAGGCAGGTCTAGGACCATGGAAATAGGCACCCCCTTGACCCTATAAATAGAGGCCATGACCTCACTTTGAAAAGCAATCCATAAACCCCCCCTAGCAAGTTAGAAAACATTCTCTCGAATACAGACCTATTCCCTTTCATAAAAAAAGCCATTTTCCTACATTTCTTTCCACCACTTTCTTACCTCACTTGGTAATTCCCACCATCTCTCCATAACACTTTCATACCATTGCAATATCAGCATATCTACATCTCAAGGCCAACATCAAGCACTCATAAGGAGGTCCAATTCTCCATCCGTTTCTCCAATTCTTCCATTTTAGTATTAATCATCTTATTTCTACTTTTCTACTTTTTTTTATTACATCATAAACATTAACATCAACCTTTTATTAGTAGTGTTTGCACATAATCTATTTTCATAAAAAAACCCAAAAGAAGAAAAATAGAGTTTATCCATAAATTTCAAAAGAGGGATTTCCATTTCACACTCACTCTTTAAAGCACATTTTGTAACAACCCGAATATTTAAATGAGTATTTTTAAATTAATTTTGGAAAATTAGAGAAAAATAAAATTTTGGATTTAATCATTTTTATTGGTTAAATATGTTGGTTATGATTTTAGAAGAATAAAACTTCAAGCGGAATTGAAATTGAATTTAAAATGGATTTTTAATTAAGTTTTTAATTATTTTTACCTTATAGGCATTTTTTGGGGGAACTGTCACTAGACTTGTAGGGTCGATCGATCGATCCTGGGAGTCGATCGATCGACTATGCCCAGATTTGAGTCGATATATTTTTTTTAAGAGTTGGAGGCTTTACAAATTCCTATCTTTTTCTCTTATAAAAATAAGTCGTGGGTGGACGTTTAAACCACTTTTTCACAAACACAAAAATACAGAATACATATTATATTTCCTCTCCCTCTATATACAAACCCTAGCCCCTATTTTATTCATGTTCAACCTTAGATTTGGAGGTCTATTTGGGGTTATCTCGTGTTTGGGCTAGAACGCGATTTGATTATTTTCGTGAGAGGAACGTGATGGTGCGATCAGATTTAGAGGCTGAAATTTTTTGTCGATTCATGTGGTGATTTTGAGGTACAAGACTTACACAGTATGCTATTAAATTCTCTCTCGAGTATTCCGTTTGTTTTCTGTGTCAATTGCACTCATGTTGAATTATGATATTCATCGGAATCCTGAAAAATTATTGGAATCTATTATTTGATTCATTGAGATATATTATATTATTGATTTGAGCATAGTGTCATGAGATTTTAGTATTGCACGGAGAATGGGCACCCTCCAATAGTCTAAAAACCGTTACATGTTTTGAGATGCCTAGGGGAGGCGAGGTGAGGCCTGGTGACCCATTGATGTGTTGTTGAGAAATTAATATTGATATAATGCTTGAGTATTGCATTTGATTTGTATATGCGCATTCGTATTGTTGCGCTTTATTCATCGTGCTAATTATTTTTTAGCATCTATTTCTGTCATATTGTGTACTTCTCCGTATTTTCTTTTAGTTGGCACCCTAGCATGGATTGGGACGCTATGGACTATTTTGGAGAAATATTTTTTAGCATGGCTTGGAAGATTTATTTTTTTTATGTATAAATTAGTGGTGTAATTTTTGTTGGAGAATTGTGTATTTGAGAGACGTTATTGTAATCATTATTGTGGAAATAGAAGGATTGTGAATTTGTTGCATTTAAATTCTGGACATTTAGATGCTCTATACTTATTGTTGATGGATTTAGTTTAGTTTTATCACAGTATCACGCTGCGTGTCTCTTTTCGGGCGCGTGGGGTGTGACACATTTTCTCTCTCTACACACACACACATAAGAGTAATCCCTTATTTGAATTTATGGATTGAACACCACCCTATGCTATATTCGAACTACGTGAACTATGTGCCTCATGGGTTACGTAGGCGCCTTGGGAAAATTTCGAGATTTGAGTCCTCTTTTATGCATGTTTATATATATATATAACACTTGTGTTTTATCCGATACACACATTCGCTCTTACATATCGACTCGTGACTCAGCAAAAACTCATATTATATTTTGAATAATTATTTTTGGGAACACTGCTACGGATGAGTTCAATCCAACTCTTTCCATGAAGCGGATCGAATGATTATATTCTTCACCATTTATATTACACATGTGCACACACATCACGGATTCTAAAAGGAAAAGACTAACATTTGCCCACGAGAGACCGAAAAGACGGATCGAAACGATAGGATAGTGCCTGGTACCTTTCTATTATGTAACTTAGTTTTTAGACCTTTGATCTACTTGGTTTTTCAAGCATAAATATTGGCCTTGATGTCCTTCTGTTGAGGCGTTACATTCTTGTGTTTTGTCCTATACACACATTCGCTCTTCCATAGCGACTCGTGACTCAGCAAACAATCATATTATATTTTGAATAATTATTTTTAGGAACACTCCTACGGATGAGTTCAATCCGTCTCTTTCCATGAAGCGGATCAAATGATTACATTCTTCCACATTTATATTATACACATGTGCACACACATCATAGAGTCTAAAATGAAAAGATTAATATTTGCCCATGAGAGATCGAAAAGACGGACCGAAAGGACAGGATGGTGCCTAACACCTTTCTATTATGTAACTTAGTTTTTAGACCTTCGATTTACTTGGTTTCACAATCATCAGTATTGGCCTTAATGTCGTTCTCTTGAGGCAGCAACATTCTTTTTTCCGTTTTGAGCAAAATACGCTGGCGACTCTATATCTTTACATTATCCCCCACAATTACGATGGCCAAGCGCCCCGAGAAAAGGTACACCCCGCGCGCACGTTGGAGGGAATTCGAAATCCCGAGATGGCCATAACATATATATATATATATATATATATATATATATATATATATATATATATATATATATATATATATATATATCATCACAAACATGAGACATAACTCGTAAGATTTACACACTAGTATAGTATCGATGTATCTAAACATATGAGATGGAATGAAAGGGTATGAACTAAAAGCAAATGAATTATGACCCAATCACTCAAAAAATGTCCAAAGAGTTTTATACGATTGCATTAACTTTAACAAACAAAGATTTAGACTCATTGTGATAGATAAAGTGAACTCATAAAGGAAAAATAAACACAATGCACACTAGCCTAGAAAATATTGATGATTTTCACATTAATAGCATCAAACATGAAATAACTAGGACTATTTATGCAGACCTATTAATCTTCAACTTATAATACCCTCAAAATTATAGATATATAATAAGTCTAATTTATATTTAGAAGATACCAATTCAATAGAAGAATGAATGAAATAAAATTTTGGCCTTGGCTATATTTTCTTTTCTTTTGCCTATTAATTTTTTAGGCTCTTGACAGAGGTGGCCTTTCACGCAAGGAAGATTTCTCCCTTTGTAGTCATTTCCTGTCCACACTCATATTTTTAATAAAAATGAAAAATCACGGGCAATAGTTCTTACATGCACAAATTCCCCAGTTAAATATATATGTATAATGACAAGATTGTTAGGAGATTATATCACTTAGCTCATATAATATATGAAGTTAAAAGCTAAACGAGCTTGTGGTGAGGATATGAAAAGTGAATCCCTTAGGCATGTCATTTTCAAACTACTCCATGCAAGCACAATTTAGAACAACCTATGCATAGAAAATCATAATCAAATATCCTAGCCACATGAAAACATGAAATGAAGTGAATTCAAATACATCAGTATGCCACACAAAATATGTAAAACCAAACTACACATAAACAAAAAATCTTTCCATATTTTTTAATAAGATCCAATAAATAATAAATTAAAATACAATAAAAGACTCAAACAACACACAACTAACAAACACACATATTATGAAATACAAAATCTAGTGCATGTAAACAAGCGAACACAATCAACCATTAAATATAGCATAAGAAGTATCATGTGCAAGCATTCGAGAATCAACAAGTCTAACATGTAAAGCCTCCAAATCTAATTTTTAACCCACGTAGGTATGACATAACTCTCTAGGGTTTTGAGAACCTCGGTGACTCTAGACATAGACTTCCTAGGACTATTTCTAAGATTAAAGCGAAAATGCCTAAGGTGACATTTACTACCGCAATATGTACATGTGTAGACATGAGGATTATTATCCTTGGGTTAACCTTTTCTAATGTTCCTAGCAACAATTGACTCTCTTAAAATCATGGTTTTGGCTTTAGTAACAAAAGCATTTGGAATATCGAAAACAGTCCCGCATGTGTCATCTTTGATTCAGATGGTGCTTAATATCTCATCCAACTTTTCTGACCTAAATTCTAAATCAAATTTTACACGACTCAAGTCTTTCAATCTATCCTCTAACTCCACTATTATAGACTCGAGTAAACAATGAGACTCATTAAAAACTAGGGAATCCTTATTTAAAATCTCCATTAATTTTTGAAGGCTATCTCTCTCCCCCTAAAAAAATGCGAGCTTTTTCCTAAGAGTCTTATCATGTTCCCTAGATCCTCAATCAACACACTCTCATCATTACCTAAGGCACGTTGTTTCAACCTAGCTTCCAACTTCAAGTTAGTCTTTTTTAATTTCATTGTTTCCACATATAACTCACAGAGTGCAACTTGAATTTACTCTCTTCATCCTCCTCCTCATCTTCTTCTTCTCCATTCTATTCACCATTACTCACTTAGGAATAAAAAATAATGGCATCGAAAGTGTCATGCTCAGAATTATCTTCATGTGAAGATTTTTCATCAAAGCTTGCATGACTAGCCATGAATGTTGTGTAGTTGCACTACATGGATGAATCGGGTTCCTTTTCTAGAACACTATTACTAAGGGTGACATTGTACACATTCAGTTTCTTTTCCTCCTTCCTTAGTATAGTGGGACACTCAGCTACCACCTAGCTATAACCTCCACACTAAAGCATCTATTCGACTCATCCCTCTTATAATTATCATTACAATTTTTTTGGAATTGATGGGCCTTGTTATACTTATTTTTCTCAAACTTCTTTACGTATTTCGATTGTTTTTAAAACTTAAGAATTTTTCTAAACTTCCTTACAAATGTGGCTATATCGTTAGAATCGATGTTTCCTTATTTCAAGATTTTAAATCAAATGCCTTATCATTCTTTATCTTGTTGGAGGAAAACATGTCGAGCTCATAAGTTTGAAGATCACCTACAAGCTCTCCGAGTTTCGTAGATTCCAATGTACCTAAGGAATTCAAGACTGTCACTTTTGTATTAAATATTTTAGGCAAGGACCTTAAGATTTTCTTTACTACATGGGTTTCGAGTATTTTATCTCCCAAGTTAAAAGACGATTTCATGATATCTGACTGTCTAACATAGAACTCATCGAAGGTTTCACTCTCCTCCATCCTAATGGTTTCAAATTGAGTGGTCAGCTTTTAGAGTTTGGAAGCCTTAACAGTACTAGTACCTTCAAGGGTGAGTTGAATTATGTAATAAGCCTCTTTATATGTTTTACATGTCATAATATGATGGAATGCCTTCGACGTGACCACACAAAATAGAGTATTCAACTCAGTGAATTATAATTGGACGATTTAAGATCATCCTCACTCCAGATTTTAATGGGTTTGGGAATCATATAATCACCAACTAATGATGTGGGTGGGGACCAACCATTAACTACCGCTTCCCATACTGTCTCATCTAATGATTTGAGTGTTGATTTCATATGCGCTTTCCTGTACACATAGTTAGACTCATCAAACAAAGGTGGTCTAGAAAATGATTAACCCCTCCATATAAGAACCTTTAAAAATCATTCCTAAACAGGAACCTAACATGGTAACTTAGCGTTCTAGCTCTGATACCAATTTGAAAGTGCTATATGCTATAGGCTCAAAGGGTTTTAATATAACAAAGGGTGCAAAACAAGAAAACCATTTATTTTTAAAATTTTAATTTTAAAGTTCATTTAAACAAGTCACCCAAATCAAAACTAACACTAATTTTAAATAAGTTGTGATTAAACAGATTAACCAATTTTATCTTAATCTAAACATACATCTAGGTGAGTGCATGATAAATTAAAGTAGATCAAATCACAACTCCCAATGTATGAGGAAAACCCAAATGGAAAAAATCTCGAACGACCCAACCACGCAAATTCACTATGATAAATGATTTACAAAAGTCGACAGATGATTTGCACAACAACTCGACGCCCTTGCAAACCTTGACGTGTCTTCGATCTTCAAAATATCCTCCACAATGATAATGTAAGAATCCACCCACACAACGATCATAACATGTGAGTCCACACATGCCTCGGTATCCACCGAACAACTTAGCAATCGTCGCACTCAAAGTCCATCATATGAAACACATCAGTATATACCGAGTCCATCGTAATGAAATAATTCTCACAAAGACGTGGTATATACCGAGTCCATCGTAATGAAATAATTCTCACAAAGACGTGGAGAATAAATTTTAGTACTCACAAACTAGATCTCAAAGCATAATAAGTTGATTCTTGGATTTAAAATGGGGTGGGTGAAAAATAAGGTTTGGGTAAAATCAAAGAGTTTTTTGGCAGAGTTTGGAAACTCAAAACATAAGAATTTCTCTCACAATAAAATGATGCTCCGCACTCCTATTTATAGGAGGTTTGTTGAAAATGAGATAATGATCAAAACTAGTTTAAAAAATCTTAAATTATTTAAAAATTCACCAGCTCGTTTGAACGAGGTACATCTCATTTGAACGAAGGCATGCATTTTGTTCGAACACCTTTCAAATGACATTTCCAATGAGATTCCAGATGAAGCCAAGAATTGCCAAAATTGATCTCATTCGAAGTTCTTTCGAAGTTGTTCTAACGAGGTATATGTTCTGGTTCAATTCTAACGATCTCACAAAAAGATATGTTTCTTTTAAAAAATATTAAAAGAAATAAAAACATTTAAAAACAATTTTATAAAAATCCTAATACTGAGTTATTATATATCCAAGGATTAAAATATGTACGCATCTATACATGAGAGATGACTTGAGGATACAATATAGTGTTGAGATTGCATAAAGTTTTGTGTATGGATCCACACGATTTGCTCATAGTATTAACCTACTTAGGATTAGTGGACTTTCTACAGGTCGACATGGCAGTCAGTGGCTCAGATTGTAAATAGAGGGATGATGACTTGAGGACACGATATATTTTTAGAAATAGAGGATAAACTTAGCATACGATGTTGCTTTGCCACGGTGAGTTGATTAGAGTGAGGCTCTAGCGAGTACTCAAAGGTGAAATACCTAGGGCAATTCTAGGTTCATCAGAGTGGCATAACAGAAGGTGTAAGCCAGGCACACAGTGTTAACTTGATAAGAATATTACTCCTTGGAGTGAGAAAATAATATAGTATGGTTATTGGAGTATTCATGCGAGTTGTGTGGTCAGGATAGCTTGAAAATTTGTGGGACGCAGGATGTGGAGTCCTAAGGTGGAATTGAACTTGGTGGTAGATAATATGATTGATTCTATTATGGTTCACATTGGGTGAGTGCCTATCAGTAAAGAGTATTTTCCCTTAGAGGTGCTGGTATGCCTTGGGTGCTAGAGTAGGTGGTGCTTCAAGTGAGTGAAGACTCAGAGTCGATTATGTGATGTTCATGGTTAACTAGGTGGTGAGTGTTAAATCATGTCATATGTTGATTATTTGGTGACATACCCCGTATGAAGGCACGCAAGGTGACCTTAGTGTTGAGAACTTTGATGATTTTGTCTTCTAAGATTTCTATGGCTTAGAATAAAAGTTAGTGAACCCCATAAGCCTAAGGATTAATTGATCGAGAATTTTAGGGAAGAAATTCCTCAATGAGGGAAGTTTGTAATATCCTTCTCTAATATTTCATTTACATCTTTGTGTAAATTATACTGAAGTGGGATTAATGATAATTATAGAAAAATTATGGGTCAAAATTAAAGAAAAATAAAACAAATGAAAAAATGGGTCATTCTAATGACATCCCTATGTCGTTATAAGCAATATGGACATGTTGCGTGAAGGTTGCACGATATAGGGATTCAAATGAGATGTTTCTACATTACAGTGGTAGGTCGTGTGAAAGTCGCACGAAGCCAAAGTTCGAACGAGGTAGAGACGTCGCTCGAATGAGATAGACATGTCGTTCGAATGACGTATCTCAAAATTATTTAGATCAGTTTGCCCTTGTGCACTGTCACGATTTTGACCATTAGATCGTGGAGCTGTTAAGCTTTGGTGAGCCCAGATTGGGAAAAATGGGAATTTAAGATTTTGGGGTGTTTTATTAAGGCTTGTTTGACCATTTGTCGGGGAAAAAATGTAAGAAGAAAGAAAAAGGAAGAAGGGTGGTCTTCCACCATTATTGGGTTGTTCTCCCTCCTCTTCCCACCACAAACTACCACTTCTCCACCATTCTACCACTACAAATCACCATTTTCTTAGTGTATTCCACCATGTTTGAACCATTTATATCCATTTACACCATTTTTTAAGAAGAGCTACAAAATTTAGAGGTGTTGTTAGAAGTTTTTGGAGAAGATGAAGATGAAACTTTCATGGAGTTTGAAGTGAATTTTGAAGGAGTTTTGTTTGGAAGCTTGATAAGAGCACATTTGGAGCATTTTTGGAGGATGCATTTGGTAATCCCTTGAGGACATCTTTGAAGGTGGGGGTTGCTCCTCCCACACCAACATTTCTACCACCACTGGAGTCTTTATAGGTGGGAAAACCTTACTCTTAATAATAAGACCTTATTTTGCATTATTTGTAGTCTTGTAATTAGATTACATGAGTAGGGTGAATTTGGTTAAATGATGAAATCATGCGTGGTGAATAATATTTTTATGGAACAAAAATATTGGCGAAATGTTATTTTCTTGAAAATGAAGAATGAATAAATATTTCAAGGTTTTGAAATATTAAAAGTTGGTATTTTGTGAAAATGGTGTATTTTCAGAAAGGTTGATGTTAAACATTTTATGAAATAAAATGTTTGAAGATGATGATTTATTTTGTTGAATATTGGTGAAATAATGTTTTAAAGTTTCTTGCAAAAATGAAGATTTTATGAAAAATGGACATTTGTTGAGTTTGAAGAAATTAAATGTCTTTTATGCTCTGAAATGATATTTTTACAAGTATGATGAATTTCTAAAATGAAAAATGTGTTTAATCCATTTGATGGATTTTAAGGTTTAAAATTTATCTTCTCATGCATGTAAGCTCGTAGTATTTGGATAATGAATGTATAAACAAGTTTAAGTAGAAATTCTAGTCTTCAAGTGTGTGAAAATAGGATTAAAGGTATAACGAGTATAAGATTGTAAGACTACATGGGTTGATAAAATGTAATAGTATTTTTCTATAAAATTAGTCTTTAAGTGTAATTAGATTTTTTGAATAAAGAAAGTAAAGAAATGACTAATTTGGAAAATGGTTAATAAAAGGTTTAATAAGTGTTAATGGTTACACATTGGAAAGTTAGTGTGTATAACTTAATAATGTTATAAAAGATTAACGCTTATGTAATTGGAACGAAAATGATGAGGTAAATGTGTTTCCAATTAAGAAGAATTGTAATCCAAGGTTAAAAGGGTGTTAAGATGTTAAAACACTTAAGAGGTTATTGCGGGTAACTTAATAGTGTTTTAGAAAAATTAACACTTGTGAAAAAGGAGTAAAAATTGAGTTTGGAAATAAATGGGTAAAATGGTAATTTTACTTATAGTGGAACATTTTATAAAATAAAAATACTGAAAAGGGTGTTACACAAAGTGGTCCTAAATGAATATGATTTTTGAAATAAAATCAAGGTTAAAATGTAAAGGACATGAAATGGTAAATTTCTCAGTGTAACGCGGGTTGGGGTATAACCACGAGTTTTGGCTTCGGCCGGGTAAAAGGAAAAGAAGGAATAATATGAATATTTATAAAATGTTAAAACACATGTAAATGAACTCGGATGACACCAAAAAAATTAAGGAGGGCCCGAAGCCCTAGGTTTAAAGACCCAAAAATAACAGGTCGATCATATGGTGCGCATAACCGGCGGTGTGGAGCCTGTTGAAGTATGCGGTTATTGAGAGATTTCAAGAAAAGATAAAGGAATAAGGATCATATCAAGAAATGGGTTGTGTAGTAAAACATGTTAATACAACCTAACTTGAATGAATTAATAAGTGTTCTGGTAAAGGTGAAATGGACAAGTAAATATGTAAATCTATCAATGTCTATAAAGTAAGGAAAAAGACAAAGTAAGTAGGTAAATATGTGGTTAAGCAAACTAAGTGGATAAACCCATAATGAACACAAGAATGTGTTGTAAAAGGTTTTCAAAGGCTAAATAAGTATTTTACTAACACTTGAAAGGGTGATTTTCAATGAAAACACTAATGTGGATTGGTTAAAATAAAAAGGGTAGTTTCGATAAAGAAATGGCTTTCAGTTAAACCAAGTATTGTTGTTTCAAGTGTTTAATCAGGTGTGTTAAATAGAGTGAGAAATGCTAATATGAGGAAAATGAAGTCTTTTATAAGATTGAGGTAAATTAATCTGGATAAATACGATTTTTGAAATTAAACTGTTTCATGCATTAAGTACGCGTATATATATATCAAGGTTCTAAAAAATGCGGGGCGTGATCGAGGCGTGGAGGCCAAGCCTTAAGCCTTAGAAGCCTAGGCGGGCCTTGGCGTCAAAAGGCGTTAAAAGGCGTTTAGGCCTTCTTAATATATTTTAATATTTTTTAACCATAACAGGGCTATTAAAAAACTAAAATTGTACATATCATAAAAAGATGTCTGAATATTTGCAAATTAAAGTACTATTTGATTATTTTGGGTGAGATAATGGTCTGGTTTGTAAAAAAATTCTTTAAAAGGCGATATCATTTCACTAAAGCATTGTTGTTTTTAGAAAAAAGTGCGCCTTAAGGGTTTTACCAAGAATAAGACGTGAAAAGCTTAAGGCGAGGCGTTTCTCCCAAGCCTCAAGCCTAGGCGTGCCTAGGCGGGTTTTTTAGAATAGTGATATATATATATATATATATATATATATATATATATATATATATATATATATATATATATATATATATATATTTATATACAAGATAGTTGCATGTGCACAGGCATAACGTGTTAGAGTCTTCTTTGTGACGTTCGATTTTCCACTGAGCATTTGGCTCACTCCCACGCTTTATTACGGTAGGTTGGGGGCGATTTCCTATTTTGAGAGCATTATACAGGTAAGTACTTTCTTTTATATTACTTTAGTATCTCTATATGCTTGGACTTCGCGGTTCTCCCCATTGGACTCTCACGTAGTTTTATTTAAAACTGGAATCGCATGCTAAACAAGTGAAACGATAATTAAAATAAAACTGAACTAGCAATATTAAATGGTACTGTTTCATTGCACTTCACACCTAACGTTTGGATCGGACCGGATTGACTACGGGTGACCCACAAATCCGGGTCGGGGCATTACAAAAACATACCACGATGATATATATCTTCTAACTTGGATGCTACGTCTTCAAGAAACCATTTCATAAGCTTGAAAGGTCAAAAATCCAAGTCTTAACTTATGACTCAAAGGGTTTTATCCAATATGAAATAACCGTAAATTTTGATCTTGTTTGCCATTATTTTTTTGCACCTGAAGAGGATACTTATGGAGCCAAGAGAGACTACAAGGAGAGTTGGTATTGCATGTATTTGGTTATGGTAAGCTCTTTTTTTTTATTTTAATCTGATTTGGATTCCTCTTCAGGTATCTAATTTTGATTACTCTCTAATGCCTTTAAAGTATATATATACTATACCTTTAATACGATAGTATTAGAGGTTAATGAGGAGGATTTAATGTTAGCTTGGCTCTACAATTTCCAAGACATGTACTAAATTTTGTAAACAGATGCCCCTCTCACTTATTTCTCTTTCTATAATTTAATCGTGCCTTTTCGATTCCCCCACATTTCTCTTCTCTTTCTTTAATTTCATCCGACGTTTTTGATTTCTCCAACAAACCATCCATTTCGTATCTTCTTAGCTTCAGTGAAACAAATCAATAATCAAGGGTTCCCATTCAGCTAGGTTGTTCGTGTAAGAATGATTTGGGTACTGCCCACCAGCACTGTGCCAAGGCTTGGTTCAAGATTAGAGGCAACAAGTAAGTACCCAAACTAATTTTGTATGTTCCCTTATCTTTGAATCTTAATGATTGTTTCTTCTATGTTGAAGTGGGATCATAGATTCCATGAGTAATTGTTTATGGAAATGGAATCCTTTGTGGGAGGTTTTTAAATCAGTTGGAGGCTTATGTGGGATTTTTTGGGGGTTTATGACAAAAATGATAATGGTTTAAAGTTACGATGGGTAAGATTAAGGTGTTGAAATGGGTGAGGTTGGAAGTAGGTACATGGGAGTACGATGGGTAAGATTAAGGTAACGAAATGGCAAAGTCCTTGAACCAATACCTTTGCCATTTGGAGAAGGAGTGTTTGGTTTGACCAGTTTTATTGATAGCCACATACTTAGTGCACTCACCCAAAGCTAAATTCAACTCCCTTACCATCTTCTCCTCAACCTCATCCTCAAACCCTGAGTAAGAATATGCTCTCCCAAATAGGGAAGAGCGAGCAGCTCGCAAATGTCCTCCATAGTGATAGTAAATTCCCCCAACCAGTGACAAAAGTATGAGAATCTCTACTCCAACGAGAGGCCAATAAAGTAAAGGCAATGGAATGTTTGGAAATTGAGCAATATTTGAGGCTATTGATAGAAATTGCAAGGCCCAACCCCTCGATGATAGCCTTGTGCGAGGGGGTGGTCACGACATAGTCCACCCAAAGGCCCCACTCGTTTGGGGCACCTCCACAAACTTTGACCTCAATATTAGAGTGGGGGAAATCACCCCTATATACTTGTACTCTAAGGATTGAATCAGGTAAGACAATATGACGATAATAAGACTCACCCAAACCCACACGGGACTGCTCATTTATTTTTTCCATGAACTCTTGCTCGAAATTTTCCAGAGAAGACATGAAAGTATCTTCCTCACCAAAGTAAGGGGCCAGATGATAGATGCCAAAATACCTCTTCGTGCGAGCAACCAATTATTCCCTTTGAGACTTAGAGTAGGCTATGGACTAGGGACCCTCGCTCGCGAGAATATCAATAGATGCCCCACTCAAAACAGAGGTAGTTGGTTTTAGGATGACATAAGTGACGGTGGTGGCTCCAGTGGCCAAAACCGTCGAGACAGTGACAAAAATAGGCACCACATCCACTAGCACCTCCCTAGTGGTGGTGGCGATATGGAAGTAGGGTTTTGAGAATAGAAGGAACCCATTTGTGGTGGTAAATAAAGGAGGAAGACGATGGTGGAAAGCCTATGTATTTTTTTCTCTCCCTCTGTAAAAACTCAAGTTTGAAAACAAATGCCACGGTAAAAACAAAAAGGTTTTTAAAAGGTCCTTTCATACCACATGAAGTCACACGTGCTCTTGCCCATAAAAGAGGGAGCAAATTATTTCCCTAATGATGGGATGCCTATTCTCCATTCAACACGTGTCACCTTGAGACCCTCAATGTGGACTGATGTAACAAACCTATTAAATGCCAACAGTGCCATGATGAGATTGAATTAGATTATTTGTATTCCAAGACATAGTGAATCATTGCGTATAAAAACTGTTAGTCTACCCAACACATTTTTTTTATACGAGGGGACTAATATAGATGGGTTCTCACCCATTTGCCTAGATAAACGGGCGAGCAGGCCCATACAGCGAGGGGAGCTCATCACGAGCAGCCCCCTCCAAAAGGTGCTCTCGCAAAGGCAAAACTCAGTTGGACAAGGAGGGTCACCACGAGGCTCCCCTTATTCCAAAACTCAAGTTCACAGAAATGAAGGAAGAGGGCCCACCACAAGGAGCCCCTCGTCCCCAAGGCTCAAGACATAAGAGAAGGGAATAAAGGTGAGGAGGGCCCCAACGAAGAGCCCTTCGTCCCAAGATTAAAAACTACAGATAATTGGTTTGGACGAGGAGGGATCACCATGAGCAACCCCTCGTTCCAAAAGACACTTTGTGAAAAGATATTGGGCAAGGAGGTCCATCTAGAGTGGCCCCTTTGCCCCAGGTGACCCATTACAAAAGACACTTTGTGAGTAGGTCCATTAATAAGGGCCTCCTTCCCATTATTTGTTACCCAAAAAATATTAAACTACTACTACTATATCACTTCTTTGTACATGTAGCCTAGTTGAGCAAGCAGAGCTTAAAGAGGCCGATCTCTCAGGAGTTTTGGCTTGGTGGCTAAGGAGAAAGGCTTGTTGAGCAAGCTCAACCACTTAGCACTTTCAGATTGAGAGAATACTAGTAGATATACCCTAGGGGTTACCCAAATTCTTACACAGTTCACACCCAATTATAATTGAATGAACAACCAAGAGGTTGCTCACAAGAAATGAATTTGTTTATAAAATGATTTTAGAGAAGGGGGTCCTCAAGGCCCCACTCAAGTTTGAATGATTTTAGAGAAGGGGATCCTTAAGGCCCCTCTCAATTTTAATGGTTTTAGAGGAGGTGGTCCTCGAGGCCCCTCTTAAGTTTAAAAAGTTTGTACCACAAGTTACCGTTTTAAAAGATATTTACCAAATCTAATATGTTGTCTCTATTAGGAGACACATTTGCCTTTTGACTTTGGTTTATATCAGGTGTCGTCTGTTAAAGAGGATGGACGATTGCAGACCTAGTAGGGAGAAAAACTACATTACAGACCATGTCCCTATAAGTTTTTCCTCTTAATTTTGGTGCCCGAAAGGCCCAAACCAGCACCCTGTTCACCTATAAATAGGACCATTGGTGAGGTCAAATCACAAATCAGAAACTCAAGCTATACCGTTACTCTGTGAAAATCACATCAGACCACTAGTATTGTCTCCCTGTTCTCTCTTTAAGCGCCGAGTGTCTGTTTCTTCACTCCCACCTTGACACCCATCTTTCTCAGGAGATTCTTTTGAGAAAAGTTACTATAATTGTTGTGAAGTTCATCTTCTTGCAGGAGACGGTTCTTGCCTTGGTTCCATTTTTATCAAAAAAGGAAGGTTTTACCAAGTGCTACTCTAGAAACTCTTAAAGACATTGGAGGCAGAGTTCATTGAAGTGAGTCACACCTCACCCGTTTCAGTATTTCATCAGCACCAATCTACCCTCCTACATCTTTCATCCAAACAATTCTAAGATTTTTCCCCCCATCTTATTGCAATAAGAATTTTTAATTTTTTTGCAGTTCATATATTATAAGTCTCCTATTTGATGAAATGTCTTATTAAAGGTAAAACTCATTTGTAGTTTGGTTAAGTCTTTTTTTTATTATGTTCTTTGTAAAATGATTTGTTATGATTATTGAAGTGTATCTTTGTAATTAGGTAGGATATGTGTAAATTTTATTTCATTAACTACAAATAACTCTGTGGGGAAGGATGAGTTGATTCCAATGGGTTGTTACCATTGAAGAATTAATTGAATGCTCTACAGTTACCAGTTTTTTTGGGGGGATGAAAGAAAGATAATAAAGTAAAAATTCCACTTTGAGTCATAAGGTAATTTTTCATCTTACCTATTTTATTGTGTTGCAAGTATTTTGGTTATAATTTTATTATTTATTGTATAATCCATTTTATTGTGTTTTTATTATTTCGTTGTCAATCACTAGCTTTTTAAACATTTGCGGGTTTTTGCATTATTCAACTGTGAGTGATTTCGTTTTAGTTTGGATGGATGTCGTGGTTGGATTATAGTAAAATAAATCATTTTTTTTTAACTACAGATGTATTGATTGAATTACATAAGTGCGACTTGATGGAAACATAAATCACATTTATAGTAATTTTTTTTATGTGTATTTTACCGATTGATCAATTATTATCTATTTATATTATTAAAACTATTTTAAATAATTTTAAGTAGTTTTTTTTATAAAACGCTCGCGCATTGCGCGGGTTCCATGCTAGTATTTATAGAATTTCTAAGTCTATTTCAGAATTTCCATTAATTGTTTATGTAATTAATTACGCAAACACCCTTTAATAAATGCTTCATGAAAATCGACTTGGGTCAAATCCATTCCAATTTTTTCAAAGCCAATTATTTTTTTTAATTAAGCAATCTCAAATTCGTCAAATCCATTCCAAACTTCCTAATTAAATTTTTTTATTAAGCAATCTCGAATTCTAACATAATGCAGTTGAGGTAGATAAGTTTTTTATTTTTAATAAAATGATCAATTAGTAGCATAACCCTCGGCCCCTGTAGAGAAAGTTCAGAATTCTTCTTGTATTAAATTAATGTAAGTTGTGTTAGGATTAAGTCCTCACCTGCACATTTAGGCCTGAGGCTAGAGACTAGGTTAAAGAATATTAAACCTAGTCTTATATTATTATGTTTGTTGACCTTTGGCCCCCTATATTTCCGAAAAAGTTTCGAGGTTGTTGAATTTGGCTACAACCAACCAAATGTATACAACCAGATGTATAATTATTTCAACGCCCCTTCTGGGAGTGTGGGTATAAAGAAGTCCTGGATTTGGCCTCTTCATGGTTTTGAATATATGTCTATATTTGGGATAATTTTGGGATGATTTGTAATATCTTCTGTTCTGTTGAGGTAGATAGCCCAACTTTTCCATGCTTTGTTTAGTGGCTTAGGTGGACAAAGTTTTGATGTTTATCCTCGAAACTAGAATTTAAAATTTTCATCTGTTATTTTTTTTTTAAAAACTTGGATTCACCCGATAGTTATTACATGGAATTTGTGTTCTAGTGAATTTTGACATTTACAACAAAAATGTCTACATAGTATCCTACTAATGGTTTTTTTTTTTGTTGGTCACGTAGGATTATCCATCACGAGCATAATTGTACGTATTTTAAACTATTCCTCCCATTTCGAACAAGACTTGTGAAATAGAGATTACTCTTTACGGTTTGTGACCTCACGTTTATGTTGGTGGGTGAATCGAACTCATGACATTCGCGATGCAAACCCCTTAATCATGAGTAATCAACTAATCAACCAACTCCTTGCGGTCAAACTAGCAACAATGCTATATGAACATACCACAAAATTAGTTTTGACATATTAAAATGTGACAATGATTTAAATACTCACTTAAAAAGTATAAGCTACAATACAAATATGAGTACATCAATTTGTCACCAAAATCACAACATTTTGTCACCACTTTGGTCTTGAGGGGTTTAATTTTTGGAAGCTTTTCACTTTAGTCCCTGATCAATAATATTTTTTTACTATGGCAGACTAATAAAATTTTCGACGCTAAGGTCTCTTACCTCTTAATGTGTACTGTATATGTTTAAATATACACAAATCTAATACATATAGATTTTGAAAAATCATATATACATTATAAAATTTCCCTTATAAATTAAAAAATAAATTGCGTATATATTACAAAATTTCATATATACATTGCAAAATTTTATGTATACAATACGAAAAAAATTAAATATACATTACTCACACGGACCGCAATAAAGCGACTTTACTTACCAGGGAATAAATAAAAAAATCATTAATGTTTTTCCCTTTGATCAATTATGGGAACATTTTTGTATACATAGCATTTAAATTTAGCCACTCTTGACTTTCCATTTATAGAAGCTAATAAAAGTAAAAATGCTAAAATAAACATTATACAAATTTAGTTTTTTGGCATGACTTGGACGAGTCCCTTTCACACATTTTGTCTTAAACCTATCGGAATATGTTTGATATGTTAATTTTACATGACAAATTATGATTTTATTCTTTATTTTTCAATTTTTATGTACGTTTGATAACACTTACTTGTCTTAAAAAGGTTGGATGAAATAAAATTATTTTTCCATGAGAACCAATAACTTATGGCATGGGCCTTAAAGTGAAATTGTATTCTAAAACAAATTAAATTGAAAAACAGTCATTTTGCCCATTCCCTCTCGTTATATAATGTATCAGCAATACATTAGACTAAATATTGACTAAACAAAAGCATTACTAATTTGGAAATTCTAGTTGGAGCGTTGTAGATTTGTTGAAGATCGTTCTACTTACCACCTTCCTAACATACCAACTACCCTCTCACCGGCCATATACATACACATCAGCACAACACACAAATAGACACACACACACACACACATCCATATCAGTTATCTAGAGCTAGAATGGCTCTAGCTGTCAACAACACTGAAGAAAATGCGGGAATTAGTAATGGTCTAATAATAGATGTGAAACAAGAAGAAGAAGAAGAAGAAGAAGAAGAAGAAGAGCTTTTCGAGATCAATTTGGATATGGCAAACAGCTTCCCTCCACCGCATTACTGGGAAAGCTATTTCACAGCAACCACTAACGCCCTTCTTGCCAACTGTCTCATACCAATAGAAGATCTTTCCAGCGCTGTTCCAATGGTGTCCAAATCAGATTCACGTACCCTCCTTATTATGGCAGACCCCCTCTTTGGATTGGAACACAAGGAAATGAATGAATAGTTAAAAAGTTTGGGGTTTATTTGGTGCTTATTTCATTCTCTGCTTTACCGTTCCATTTGTATGGTATTGGTATTAATTTAATTTAATTTAATTTAATTGGTGTGTACTAGGGAAAAAATTGATATGGGAGGGAAGACGATGAAAACGGGGATTGTTTGATATGCCTATTTTAAATTACGAGTAAGCATAAATTATTACTAACTAAGAATACCTATAATTACTTTATTTTTGTGAAACGTAAATTTTACTAATTATAACAGTAAAAGAGTGCAACTGGCTTAAATGGGGACCAAACATAATAAATTGCAACTTGTAAGGAATTCAATAGAAATCAGCTCAAAACATACCATTTAATCATATTTCTTACAATTCAATATTTACAAAGTTACCTTGGAAAGATTACAAAGTACTGCAAAAGTATAAATAGACTAATGATAAAATATTGGTATGGGAGTTAGTAAGGGTGGTAAACTGACGGATACGGATCGAATACCTTGTTTTTCATATCCGTATCCGTTATCTGGATTCACTATTCGTATCCGTATCGGTATCCGTACGGATAGTTAAAACAACTATCCATATCCGTATCCGCTCGGATACCTCGGATTCGGATAATATCCGTATCCGTTTACATTGTTTAACTATCGCAAAAAATAACTATTAAACAATCCAGTCCAATGAAATCCAATCCAATCCAAATAAATATATAACAAAACTACTACCTCCTAACATCAACAATTATGGGTTCCATAATAATAGTAGCATTTCATAATGATAATATGGCTTAAAGCCATCCATACTATACAACCATATAAGCTTAAAGCCATAAAAAAAAAATAACAGTAGCATGTCATAACATTAGATATAAATTGTGACACCCCGACTAATTAAATACCGGGTAGCTACTCCTTTATTAAATTAATTCAAAATGCCAAGTTGGTCCAGTTAATAGCATCACTGTCGAAAACATTTTAATGATTACTAATCACCTAGTATTTAAAAAGTAAGTTGTCAAATTTTAATTTAAGTCTGATTAACATGCAACAAGTGTAATGAAGAATAATAACACCATAAAGAAGTAAATAGAATAACCATCACATAATGTAAGTAAAGTCTGGAGAAAAACTCCTCACTACAAATCCCACAACTGAAATAAGCAATGAAAATACTGAATACTAAATCAATACATGACAAAGTCTGAAAAACTGAAATGGAAAAATGTCTCTAATAGAAATGGGCAACATGCCCTACAACTGATAGATAACGAATTTGGAATCCAAATGATAGAAGCGTCTACAAGCAAATCCCTGTAGCTTCCACAAACAGCTACAGCTCGTCACCTGAATGAGTATCCTATGCATGGTGTCCTTGTGGCTGGGTACCTAAAATGGTTTTACAGAAAAAAATAGATTTGAAAGCAAACGGGTCAGAGCCCGAATGTGAAGATATTTTAAAAACCTGCAAGTGCTTTAAAAACATTTAAAACATTAAATGCAAAGTACATGTTAGGACGTGCACTCACATGATATTCTCACCTCTCGTCTAACTGTGCACTCGTAACTTAAGTACCCATCTACAACGACACAAACCACTAGCTAAGTGACATCATATCTAGCTAGACTGTCATAGGTCCTACCCTTATTACTCGGTTCTATTAACATTATAACGCTCGTAATTAAATAGGGGTTTAACGTAAACTCAGATGCTCAATATGCAATATATTTCACTATCAGCTAACCCGTTATGTTTTTCTCGAAACAATACCGTAATTATATTCACAACATTAACATGAAGGTTCCCATTAATTAAGTGTATATTATTCACATCATAAATATACAATACAAGCACCCCGAGAACTAAGCTGCGGTGCACACATACTCTGCTATCCATCCCGGTACATCACGTACATAAGGATTACATATATCGATTCTCTCAGGAATAGTTCACATATAACAACATCACAAATAATGGAGGCGAACACAGTCACATCACATGGGTCACGCACATACCTACGCTCCCACGATCAGCGGACTTATTAATATCCCAATAAGTCTTTCTATGACCTATGTTCATCAAGGTAACCAGTCTAAATCCGGGCAACACAAGGATTAGAGGGCCCTAAGCGAACGCAAATCTCCCGTGATAGCAAGTATGGTAGGTATGTCATACACACAATTCATATACCAATACTAAGTAAACACACGTCTTAGTAATCCCGTAGTTTAATCGTAGTACTATTCTCATTCTAGTACCAATATATAATTTACACACTTTATACGATTCCGGTTTATAATCATACGCGCCATAATCTATTCTCACGTCGTAGTAGACACTCACGTTTCAACCCAACTATCCCTTTAATTTAAATCGCTCATATATAATTTACTCCTCAAAATAACACAAACGTCCCAAACCTATCAATACATCATCAAAGAAAGGTTATCTATATCCTCGAACGAGATTACGGGACTCCCAAAATCAAAACAGGCCAAAAAGGCCTAAACTGCCAGCTCGTTAGAAGTCTCGTTCGAACGAGGCCGTTCGAACGAGATTCCAGTTCGTTCGAACGAACTGTACCTTCTAACGACATCTCGTTCGAACGAATGTATCAAACGAAATACAGTTCGTTCGAACGAAGGTATCGAATGAAGTCTCCCCTCGTTAGAAGCGACTGGTCAACTCGTTAGAAGCTCGTTCGAACGACCTGGGAAGGTCTTCTAACGAGGGACCAGTTTCGGCCCAGAATTTCTTAGTTACGTTTTTCATCAATTTTTACTCCTCAAATCTCCTCTAAACTTCGTCCCAACAATGTTTAAAGGTCTCTAATCACTCCTAAACATAACAAGGTTATAAACTAACGTATTTTACTGAGTTAATTCATCCCAATCATCATTAAATCATCAAGTCTCATCACTTTCCCCCAATTATTCAAGAACACAAACCCTAAGATTTTAATTCATGAATTAACCCAATAAAAATCCGTTTTAATTCCACCCAATCACTAATATTCTCAGTATAATCATCTACCTATCATTCTACATGCAATTCTCCTCAAGATTTCAAGTTCTAAGTTCCAAAATACATGGGTTTTCATATTACACCAAGAACAAATCAATTTTATTAAATTCCTATACATGGAAAGAGCATTCTCTGAAATTAAATGATATTAAACCACTTGCCTCGATTGTCTTTGAATTTGGTGTTGATTTTGTAAAGGTTTTCTGCAGAATTCCTTCTCCTTCTCTCCCTCTCTAAGCTTTCTTCTCCAAAGTGGCTATGGTGCCTAGGGTTTTCTTTGGGAAAGTTGGAAACCTAAATGATAACCTCCGTAGCTTATTGGGTCATTAAGGGTTGGTTAGTTGGTTTAGTGGGTCTATTCCCAATCAGATTTACTTCTCTAATTTTCGTCATTTTTAATTCCTAAAAATACGAAATTACCAAAATACCCTTTATATTGCCGGTATGGCCTAAAAATACCCCGGAACCTAAACTACACCCCGGCTAGTGTTTTCTGACTATCTCGACCCTTCCGGACGCGTTGGCGCACTCAAAACGACCATACGGTTTATAAAATTTAAATTCACTTTTATAAATAAAATAATTATATCCTGACGCGACTGTCACACGCGTCCCAATAAAATGACCAAATTGCCGTATATCAATCTCACGACAAATTTCATAATTCAATATTCATATAACATCATATATACTCAATATAGTCAAATACCAACTCACAACTCGCTAGTATTTTTAACCCGGATTAAGTTCCAATTAATACGCATTTAATTAATTAATCCCAAAAATAAATATAGCCAAAAATACGGGGTATTACATACTTCCCCCCTAATAACTGAATTTCGTCCCGAAATTCGAAACTAGAAAGTACCTGCTAAAAACAACTCTGGATAACGTTCGCGCATCTCATCCTCGCGCTCCCATGTGGACTCCTCGACATTGTGATGTCGCCACTGAACACGCACTAACGAGACTATCTTTGACCGCAGTTTCCTCTCGCTTCGGTCCAAAATAGCAATCGGCCCCTCCTCGTAGGAGCTATCCGGCTGGAGATCGATGTCCTCCACAGCGATGTGAGAATGAGCCAAATTATCTCTAAGGTATTTCCTTAGCGAGGAAATATGAAACACATCATGAATCCGATGCAATTGTTCCGGTAACCCAAGTCTATACGCAACCGGTCCGATCCTCTCAATAATAGGAAACGGCCCCACATACCTCAGTGCCAACTTCCCCTTCTTCCCGAAACGCATAATCCCCTTCATAGGAGATACTCTGAGCAAAACCTGGTCCCCCACTTGGAACTCCCTGAAAAATCTCTTCGCATCAGCATAACTCTTCTGCCTGTCTTGAGCTACCCGAATGCGACTCCGAATCAACTCAATCCTTGCCGAAGTATCCTGAATCACTTCCGGCCCAAGTAGTTTGTTGTCCCCCACCTCTAACCAACATGCTGGGGAACGACAAGGCCTACCGTACAATACTTCAAACGGAGCCATGCCAATAGTGAACTGATAGGAGTTGTTGTAAGCAAACTCCACCAGTGGAAGGTACTGCTCCCATCCACCCCCAAAGTCAATAATGCACATGCGTAGTATGTCTTCCAACATCTGATTTGTGCGCTCTGTCTGCCCATCGTTCTGCGGATGATAAGCCGTACTCAACCGCAATTCCGTGCCCATGGCCTCCTGGAAACTCTCCCAAAACCGCGAAACAAATATCTTGTCTCTGTCAGACACGATATTTAGGGGCACACCGTGAAGTCTCACAACCTCTGAAATGAAGAGCTGGGCATACTGTCCCGTAGTGTAGTCAGTCCTTATGGGTAAAAAGTGAGCGACTTTGGACAACCTGTCCACAATTACCCAAACGGAGTCGTGACCCCTCTGCGACGTAGGCAACCCCGTGATAAAGTCCATGGATATGCTCTCCCACATCCACACCGGGACCTCCAACGGCTGTAGCAGTCCTGCCGATCTCTGATGATCCGCTTTTACAAGCTGACAAGTGGCACATTTCGAAACAAACTCAGCGATATCTCTCTTCATACCGCTCCACCAATACTGGCGTCTCATGTCTTGGTACATTTTGTCCCCACCGGGATGTACCGCGAACCGTGAGACGTGCGACTCTGCCATCACCTCGTGTCGCAATTTCTACCCTTCCGGAACTACCAATCTCCCATTGAAGCGTAATCCCCCGTCTGAGCTAACGGTATAGGACTGGACTCCCTCTGCTAGTAATCGAACTATCTACTCCTGACAGAACGAGTCATTAGCCTGTGCCCGTACTACCTTCGTGACAATCTGCGGTGTAACGATCATCACAGACATGAAAGATCGGGCCACTGCATCCTGGTGTTCCAACTCCTTCCACTTTGCCTTCCACACCTCTGCCACCTCATCTGCTGGCCTACGGCTCAACGCGTCTGCAACCACGTTAGCCTTACCCGGGTGATACTGGATATCGAACTGGTAGTCTTTCACAAACTCAAGCCACCTACGCTGCCGCATATTCAACTCTTTCTGCGTGAACAGGTACTGTAGGGACTTGTGGTCCGTGAACAGTTGGAACTTCTCCCCCAAAAGATAGTGCCTCCAAATCCGTAGGGCAAATACCACTGCCGCCAACTCCAAATCATGCGTGGGGTAATTCTTCTCATGAGTCTTAAGCTTACGGGAAGCATAAGCTATGACCTGTCTCTCCTGCTGCAATACACCTCCAAGTCCTTGCAAAGACGCGTCGGTGTAAACCAAATACTCAACTCCCGGTCTCGGCAATGCTAACACAGGTGCTGAGGTCAATTTGTCCTTCAATTCATCGAATGCCAACTGACAGGCATCACTCCAGATGTATGGCACACCCTTACGAGTCAGATGTGTCAAATGACCTGCTATCTCCGAGAAACCCCGAAGAAACCTCCTGTAGTATCCTGCTAGGCCCAAGAAACTACGAATCTCAGTCGGTGTCGTGGGCTGTCCCCACTCCCTCACCGCGGATACCTTCCCCGGATCAACAGATATCCCCCGGTCGGAAATAATGTGTCCCAAAAATTGGACCTCCTTCAACCAAAACCCGCACTTCTCATATTTTGCATACAACTCGTTCTGACGCAGCGTCTGCAAAACCTGCCTCAAATGCTCGGCGTGCTCCTCCTCTGTCTGGGAGTAAACCAGAATATCATCGATGAAGACAATGACAAACTGATCTAGGAAATCCCTGAACACTCTGATCATCAAGTCCGTAAACACAGTTGGAGCGTTGGTCAAACCAAACGGCATAACCCGAAACTCGTAAGATCCATATCTCGATAAGAACGCAGTCTTCGAGACATCCTCCTCCCTGATACGCAACTGATGGTAACCCGATCTCAAGTCAATCTTCGAGAAGAAAGAAGCTCCTCTCAACTGATCGAATAAGTCATCGATTCGAGGCAACGGATACTTATTCCGTATCGTGACCTTATTCAACTCCGGGTAGTCCACACACAATCTCAGTGAACCATCCCTCTTTTTCACAAACAAAACTGGAGCGCCCCAAGGTGATGTACTCCTGCGAATAAAGCCCTGACCTAACAGTTGCTCTATCTGATCTCGTAGCTCTCGCATTTCTGTCGGAGCCATACGGTACGGTGCGCGTGCTATAGGCCTCGTATCTGACAATAGGTCTATAACAAAATCTATCTCTCGACTGGGGGGTAGGCCTGGTATCTCCTGAAACACATCCGAATACTCCCTGACTACTGGGATAGAATCTAAAGGAATCACTACCTCCTTAGAGGTATCCTCCTCAATGTAATACAGATGAGCGGTCGATCCTCCCTCTAGGCGAGGCATTGCCACTACAAACATCTCTTGCCCCGGAATGGCAAAAACAATGCTCCCGCTGAAGCAATCAATCATGTCCCTATAAGCTACGAGCCAATCCATACCGATAATCACATCGTGAACATGCATATCTAATACCAACATGTCTGCAGGTAATACCAAACCACCAATCTCTACCCCCACTCCCCGGCATATAAAGAAAATAAGTGACCCACTCCCCAATGGTGAGTCGACACACGTCACTGTGCTCTCTGCCATATCTAACAATCCTAAAGCTTTCGCGAAATGTGTAGCTATAAAACAATGTGTAGCCCCCGTATCAAATAATACCCGACCCATAGTGCCATGGATAGGAAACGTACCCTCAATCGCGGGCGGTGCCTGAGGAACTACAGCCTGGTGAACGTTATAGACACGTCCATACTGTAGCTGCCCCTGCTGAAATGGGACTGCTGGAATGGGTGGTAATGCTGCCATCTGTGTCGGTGCAGGGAGAGCGGCGGGAAACATAGGCCTCTGTGGCTCCTGGCGAGCACCCTGCTGCTGCTGCTGTGGGGCCCTGCCCCTATCAGGACAATCCTGTCGCTTATGGCCAGTCTTGCCACAAACAAAACACTTCCCTGGGAAGTTCCCTCCTCTCTGCCCCTGCTGTCCCCGGCCCTGGTGGCCGTTACCGTTCCTCCCTTGGCCCTGCTGGCCCTGGTGAAACTGCTGCCCATTCTGCCCCTGTTGTCCCTGATGGCCGTTTGGACCCTGATGGCCCTGACGGAAACCTCCTTGTCCCTTTCGGTAGTTCCCTGATCGGAACCTCTTCTGATCCCCCTGCTGGGTACCCTGCTCACCCTGTCTCTGCCCCTGAACAGATTGTGCCCCATCGGCACCATGTCCTCCTGTCCTGCCCTGATGGCTAGACTCTCCCGACCTCTTGCCCTCAGCCATATGAAAGCGGTGGTCCTGGCAGTGTAACAAAGCAGCGTTAACCACATCAGAATACGTGGCCAACGAAAGGTTCCCTAATAGATGCTGACGGATCCTCCATGTCAACCCGTCCGTGAACTTCTCAATCTTCTTCTTCTCTGTTGGTATCTCATCTGGAATGATATTCAACAGGTTTGTGAACTCGGCCTCATACTCGGCCACGGTCTTACCTTCTTGCCTCAGACTCATCAATTTCCTCCTCATTTCCGTATGAACTGCGGACGGAAAGTACTTGCGGTCAAACCGCACCCAAAAGTCCTGAATAGTGAGAGTATCCCTCTCCTCCATGGTGGTAATAGACTCCCACCACTGTAGCGCAGATCCAACTAGCTTGAAAGTAGCTAGCACCTGCTTCTGAACGTCCGTGCACTCATACATCCTTAAGTGCCTCTGCATATCCTTCCTCCACTGGCTCGAGACTACCACATCTGAGCTACCTGTAAACTCTGGCGGATGCGCTTTCTGAAAAGCGTCACGTACACGCTCCCAAGCAGACGAGAATGCATTTGCCTGTACTGGCGCAGCAACCGGCGCCTGAGGTGGTGCCTACTGAACAACGGCAATTGTGGCATTTACCGCTTGGGCTACTATAGCTGCAACCTCAGCGGCGTTCATCATGCCCTGAACTGGAGCGGGCTAGGGTTCGGGCGTTGCATCCCTGGGAACTCGTCGTGCACGTCGTGGAGGCATCTGAAATAAGAATGAAGTTTATAAGTTCGCAGTTATAAACTTAAAATAACTGAAGAACGAAGCATACACAAAAGAGTACAACAATCCTAAAATATAGGGCTCTATATCAAAGAAAGCTTAGCGGAAACATAATAAGCCGTCAGATCCTAAAGGAAACTAGAACCTGATGCTCTGATACCACCTGTGACACCCCGACTAATTAAATACCGGGTAGCTACTCCTTTATTAAATTAATTCAAAATGCCAAGTTGGTCCAGTTAATAGCATCACTGTCGAAAACATTTTAATGATTACTAACCACCTAGTATTTAAAAAGTAAGTTGCCAAATTTTAATTTAAGTCTGATTAACATGCAATAAGTGTAATGAAGAATAATAACACCATACACCATAAAGAAGTAAATAGAATAACCATCACATAATGTAAGTAAAGTCTGGAGGAAAACTCCTCACTACAAATCCCACAACTGAAATAAGCAATGAAAATACTGAATACTAAATCAATACATGACAAAGTCTGAAAAACTGAAATGGAAAGATGTCTCTAATAGAAATGGGCAACATGCCCTACAACTGATAGATAACGAATTTGGAATCCAAATGATAGAAGCGTCTACAAGCAAATCCCTGTAGCTTCCACAAACAGCTACAGCTCGTCACCTGAATGAGTATAATATGCATGGTGTCCTTGTGGCTGGGCACCTAAAATGGTTTTACAGAAAAAATAGATTTGAAAGCAAACGGGTCAGAGCCCGAATGTGGAGATATTTTAAAAACCTGCAAGTGCTTTAAAAACATTTAAAACATTAAATGCAAAGTACATGTTAGGACGTGCACTCACATGATATTCTCACCTCTCGTCTAACTGTGCACTCCTAACGTAAGTACCCATCTACAACGACACAAACCACTAGCTAAGTGACATCATATCTAGCTAGACTGTCATAGGTCCTACCCTTATTACTCGGTTCTATTAACATTATAACGCTCGTAATTAAATAGGGGTTTAACGTAAACTCAGATGCTCAATATGCAATATATTTCACTATCAGCTAACCCGTTATGTTTTTCTCGAAACAATACCGTAATTATATTCACAACATTAACATGAAGGTTCCCATTAATTAAGTGTATATTATTCACATCATAAATATACAATACAAGCACCCCGAGAACTAAGTTGCGGTGCACACATACTCTGCTATCCATCCCGGTACATCACGTACATAAGGATTACATATTCCGATTCTCCCAGGAATAGTTCACATATAACAACATCACAAATAATGGAGGCGAACACAGTCACATCACATGGGTCACGCACATACCTACGCTCCCACGATCAGCGGACTTATTAATATCCCAATAAGTCTTTCTATGACCTATGTTCATCAAGGTAACCAGTCTAAATCCGGGCAACACAAGGATTAGAGGGCCCTAAGCGAACGCAAACCTCCCGTGATAGCAAGTATGGTAGGTATGTCATACACACAATTCATATACCAATATTAAGTAAACACACGTCTTAGTAATACCGTAGTTTAATCGTAGTACTATTCTCATTCTAGTACCAATATATAATTTACACACTTTATACGATTCCGATTTATAATCATACGCGCCATAATCTATTCTCACGTCGTAGTAGACACTCACGTCTCAACCCAACTATCCCTTTAATTTAAATCGATCATATATAATTTACTCCTCAAAATAACACAAACGTCCCAAACCTATCAATACATCATCAAAGGAAGGTTATCTATATCCTCGAACGAGATTACGGGACTCCCAAAATCAAAACAGGCCAAAAAGGCCTAAACTGCCAGCTCGTTAGAAGTCTCGTTCGAACGAGGCTGTTCGAACGAGATTCCAGTTCGTTCGAACGAACTGTACCTTCTAACGACATCTCGTTCGAACGAATGTATCAAACGAAATACAGTTCGTTCGAACGAAGGTATAGAATGAAGTCTCCCCTCGTTAGAAGCGACTGGTCAACTCGTTAGAAGCTCGTTCGAACGAGCTCGTTCGAACGACCTGGGAAGGTCTTCTAACGAGGGACCAGTTTCGGCCCAGAATTTCTTAGTTATGTTTTTCATCAATTTTTACTCCTCAAATCTCCTCTAAACTTCGTCCCAACAATGTTTACAGGTCTCTAATCACTCCTAAACACAACAAGGTTATAAACTAACGTATTTTACTGAGTTAATTCATTCCAATCATCATTAAATCATCAAGTCTCATCACTTTCCCCCAATTATTCAAGAACACAAACCCTAAGATTTTAATTCATGAATTAACCCAATAAAAATCCGTTTTAATTCCACCCAATCACTAATATTCTCAGTATAATCATCTACCTATCATTCTACATGCAATTCTCCTCAAGATTTCAAGTTCTAAGTTCCAAAATACATGGGTTTTCATATTACACCAAGAACAAATCAATTTTATTAAATTCCTATACATGGAAAGAGCATTCTCTGAAATTAAATGATATTAAACCACTTGCCTCGATTGTCTCTGAATTTGGTGTTGATTTTGTAAAGGTTTTCTGCAGAATTCCTTCTCCTTCTCTCCCTCTCTAAGCTTTCTTCTCCAAAGTGGCTATGGTGCCTAGGGTTTTCTTTGGGAAAGTTGGAAACCTAAATGATAACCTCCGTAGCTTATTGGGTCATTAAGGGTTGGTTAGTGGGTTAATGGGGGTCTATTCCCAATCAGATTTACTTCTCTAATTTTCTTCATTTTTAATTCCTAAAAATACGAAATTACCAAAATACCCTTTATATTGCCGGTATGGCCTAAAATACCCCGGAACCCAAACTACACCCCGGCTAGTGTTTTCTGACTATCTCGACCCTTCCGGACGCGTTGGCGCACTCAAAACGACCATACGGTTTATAGAATTTAAATTCACTTTTATAAATAAAATAATTATATCCTGACGCGACTATCACACGCGTCCCAATAAAATGACCAAATTGCCGTATATCAATCTCACGACAAATTTCATAATTCAATATTCATATAACATCATATATACTCAATATAGTCAAATACCAACTCACAACTCGCTAGTATTTTTAACCCGGATTAAGTTCCAATTAATACGCATTTAATTAATTAATCCCAAAAATAAATATAGCCAAAAATACGGGGTATTACATACTTCCCCCCTAATAACTGAATTTCGTCCCGAAATTCGAAACTAGAAAGTACCTGCTAAAAACAACTCTGGATAACGTTCGCGCATCTCATCCTCGCGCTCCCATGTGGACTCCTCGACATTGTGATGTCGCCACTGAACACGCACTAACGAGACTATCTTTGACCGCAGTTTCCTCTCGCTTCGGTCCAAAATAGCAATCGGCCCCTCCTCGTAGGAGCTATCCGGCTGGAGATCGATGTCCTCCACAGCGATGTGAGAATGAGCCAAATTATCTCTAAGGTATTTCCTTAGCGAGGAAATATGAAACACATCATGAATCCGATGCAATTGTTCCGGTAACCCAAGTCTATACGCAACCGGTCCGATCCTCTCAATAATAGGAAACGGCCCCACATACCTCAGTGCCAACTTCCCCTTCTTCCCGAAACGCATAATCCCCTTCATAGGAGATACTCTGAGCAAAACCTGGTCCCCCACTTGGAACTCCCTGAAAAATCTCTTCGCATCAGCATAACTCTTCTGCCTGTCTTGAGCTACCCGAATGCGACTCCGAATCAACTCAATCCTTGCCGAAGTATCCTGAATCACTTCCGGCCCAAGTAGTTTGTTGTCCCCCACCTCTAACCAACATGCTGGGGAACGACAAGGCCTACCGTACAATACTTCAAACGGAGCCATGCCAATAGTGAACTGATAGGAGTTGTTGTAAGCAAACTCCACCAGTGGAAGGTACTGCTCCCATCCACCCCCAAAGTCAATAATGCACATGCGTAGTATGTCTTCCAACATCAGATTTGTACGCTCTGTCTGCCCATCGTTCTGCGGATGATAAGCCGTACTCAACCGCAATTCCGTGCCCATGGCCTCCTGGAAACTCTCCCAAAACCGCGAAACAAATATCTTGTCTCTGTCAGACACGATATTTAGGGGCACACCGTGAAGTCTCACAACCTCTGAAATGAAGAGCTGGGCATACTGTCCCGTAGTGTAGTCAGTCCTTATGGGTAAAAAGTGAGCGACTTTGGACAACCTGTCCACAATTACCCAAACGGAGTCGTGACCCCTCTGCGACGTAGGCAACCCCGTGATAAAGTCCATGGATATGCTCTCCCACATCCACACCGGGACCTCCAACGGCTGTAGCAGTCCTGCCGATCTCTGATGATCCGCTTTTACAAGCTGACAAGTGGCACATTTCGAAACAAACTCAGCGATATCTCTCTTCATACCGCTCCACCAATACTGGCGTCTCATGTCTTGGTACATTTTGTCCCCACCGGGATGTACCGCGAACCGTGAGACGTGCGACTCTGCCATCACCTCGTGTCGCAATTTCTACCCTTCCGGAACTACCAATCTCCCATTGAAGCGTAATCCCCCGTCTGAGCTAACGGTATAGGACTGGACTCCCTCTGCTAGTAATCGAACTATCTACTCCTGACAGAACGAGTCATTAGCCTGTGCCCGTACTACCTTCGTGACAATCTGCGGTGTAACGATCATCACAGACATGAAAGATCGGGCCACTGCATCCTGGTGTTCCAACTCCTTCCACTTTGCCTTCCACACCTCTGCCACCTCATCTGCTGGCCTACGGCTCAACGCGTCTGCAACCACGTTAGCCTTACCCGGGTGATACTGGATATCGAACTGGTAGTCTTTCACAAACTCAAGCCACCTACGCTGCCGCATATTCAACTCTTTCTGCGTGAACAGGTACTGTAGGGACTTGTGGTCCGTGAACAGTTGGAACTTCTCCCCCAAAAGATAGTGCCTCCAAATCCGTAGGGCAAATACCACTGCCGCCAACTCCAAATCATGCGTGGGGTAATTCTTCTCATGAGTCTTAAGCTTACGGGAAGCATAAGCTATGACCTGTCTCTCCTGCTGCAATACACCTCCAAGTCCTTGCAAAGACGCGTCGGTGTAAACCAAATACTCAACTCCCGGTCTCGGCAATGCTAACACAGGTGCTGAGGTCAATTTGTCCTTCAATTCATCGAATGCCAACTGACAGGCATCACTCCAGATGTATGGCACACCCTTACGAGTCAGATGTGTCAAATGACCTGCTATCTCCGAGAAACCCCGAAGAAACCTCCTGTAGTATCCTGCTAGGCCCAAGAAACTACGAATCTCAGTCGGTGTCGTGGGCTGTCCCCACTCCCTCACCGCGGATACCTTCCCCGGATCAACAGATATCCCCCGGTCGGAAATAATGTGTCCCAAAAATTGGACCTCCTTCAACCAAAACCCGCACTTCTCATATTTTGCATACAACTCGTTCTGACGCAGCGTCTGCAAAACCTGCCTCAAATGCTCGGCGTGCTCCTCCTCTGTCTGGGAGTAAACCAGAATATCATCGATGAAGACAATGACAAACTGATCTAGGAAATCCCTGAACACTCTGATCATCAAGTCCGTAAACACAGTTGGAGCGTTGGTCAAACCAAACGGCATAACCCGAAACTCGTAAGATCCATATCTCGATAAGAACGCAGTCTTCGAGACATCCTCCTCCCTGATACGCAACTGATGGTAACCCGATCTCAAGTCAATCTTCGAGAAGAAAGAAGCTCCTCTCAACTGATCGAATAAGTCATCGATTCGAGGCAACGGATACTTATTCCGTATCGTGACCTTATTCAACTCCGGGTAGTCCACACACAATCTCAGTGAACCATCCCTCTTTTTCACAAACAAAACTGGAGCGCCCCAAGGTGATGTACTCCTGCGAATAAAGCCCTGACCTAACAGTTGCTCTATCTGATCTCGTAGCTCTCGCATTTCTGTCGGAGCCATACGGTACGGTGCGCGTGCTATAGGCCTCGTATCTGACAATAGGTCTATAACAAAATCTATCTCTCGACTGGGGGGTAGGCCTGGTATCTCCTGAAACACATCCGAATACTCCCTGACTACTGGGATAGAATCTAAAGGAATCACTACCTCCTTAGAGGTATCCTCCTCAATGTAATACAGATGAGCGGTCGATCCTCCCTCTAGGCGAGGCATTGCCACTACAAACATCTCTTGCCCCGGAATGGCAAAAACAATGCTCCCGCTGAAGCAATCAATCATGTCCCTATAAGCTACGAGCCAATCCATACCGATAATCACATCGTGAACATGCATATCTAATACCAACATGTCTGCAGGTAATACCAAACCACCAATCTCTACCCCCACTCCCCGGCATATAAAGAAAATAAGTGACCCACTCCCCAATGGTGAGTCGACACACGTCACTGTGCTCTCTGCCATATCTAACAATCCTAAAGCTTTCGCGAAATGTGTAGCTATAAAACAATGTGTAGCCCCCGTATCAAATAATACCCGACCCATAGTGCCATGGATAGGAAACGTACCCTCAATCGCGGGCGGTGCCTGAGGAACTACAGCCTGGTGAACGTTATAGACACGTCCATACTGTAGCTGCCCCTGCTGAAATGGGACTGCTGGAATGGGTGGTAATGCTGCCATCTGTGTCGGTGCAGGGAGAGCGGCGGGAAACATAGGCCTCTGTGGCTCCTGGCGAGCACCCTGCTGCTGCTGCTGTGGGGCCCTGCCCCTATCAGGACAATCCTGTCGCTTATGGCCAGTCTTGCCACAAACAAAACACTTCCCTGGGAAGTTCCCTCCTCTCTGCCCCTGCTGTCCCCGGCCCTGGTGGCCGTTACCGTTCCTCCCTTGGCCCTGCTGGCCCTGGTGAAACTGCTGCCCATTCTGCCCCTGTTGTCCCTGATGGCCGTTTGGACCCTGATGGCCCTGACGGAAACCTCCTTGTCCCTTTCGGTAGTTCCCTGATCGGAACCTCTTCTGATCCCCCTGCTGGGTACCCTGCTCACCCTGTCTCTGCCCCTGAACAGATTGTGCCCCATCGGCACCATGTCCTCCTGTCCTGCCCTGATGGCTAGACTCTCCCGACCTCTTGCCCTCAGCCATATGAAAGCGGTGGTCCTGGCAGTGTAACAAAGCAGCGTTAACCACATCAGAATACGTGGCCAACGAAAGGTTCCCTAATAGATGCTGACGGATCCTCCATGTCAACCCGTCCGTGAACTTCTCAATCTTCTTCTTCTCTGTTGGTATCTCATCTGGAATGATATTCAACAGGTTTGTGAACTCGGCCTCATACTCGGCCACGGTCTTACCTTCTTGCCTCAGACTCATCAATTTCCTCCTCATTTCCGTATGAACTGCGGACGGAAAGTACTTGCGGTCAAACCGCACCCAAAAGTCCTGAATAGTGAGAGTATCCCTCTCCTCCATGGTGGTAATAGACTCCCACCACTGTAGCGCAGATCCAACTAGCTTGAAAGTAGCTAGCACCTGCTTCTGAACGTCCGTGCACTCATACATCCTTAAGTGCCTCTGCATATCCTTCCTCCACTGGCTCGAGACTACCACATCTGAGCTACCTGTAAACTCTGGCGGATGCGCTTTCTGAAAAGCGTCACGTACACGCTCCCAAGCAGACGAGAATGCATTTGCCTGTACTGGCGCAGCAACCGGCGCCTGAGGTGGTGCCTACTGAACAACGGCAATTGTGGCATTTACCGCTTGGGCTACTATAGCTGCAACCTCAGCGGCGTTCATCATGCCCTGAACTGGAGCGGGCTAGGGTTCGGGCGTTGCATCCCTGGGAACTCGTCGTGCACGTCGTGGAGGCATCTGAAATAAGAATGAAGTTTATAAGTTCGCAGTTATAAACTTAAAATAACTGAAGAACGAAGCATACACAAAAGAGTACAACAATCCTAAAATATAGGGCTCTATATCAAAGAAAGCTTAGCGGAAACATAATAAGCCGTCAGATCCTAAAGGAAACTAGAACCTGATGCTCTGATACCACCTGTGACACCCCGACTAATTAAATACCGGGTAGCTACTCCTTTATTAAATTAATTCAAAATGCCAAGTTGGTCCAGTTAATAGCATCACTGTCGAAAACATTTTAATGATTACTAACCACCTAGTATTTAAAAAGTAAGTTGCCAAATTTTAATTTAAGTCTGATTAACATGCAATAAGTGTAATGAAGAATAATAACACCATACACCATAAAGAAGTAAATAGAATAACCATCACATAATGTAAGTAAAGTCTGGAGGAAAACTCCTCACTACAAATCCCACAACTGAAATAAGCAATGAAAATACTGAATACTAAATCAATACATGACAAAGTCTGAAAAACTGAAATGGAAAGATGTCTCTAATAGAAATGGGCAACATGCCCTACAACTGATAGATAACGAATTTGGAATCCAAATGATAGAAGCGTCTACAAGCAAATCCCTGTAGCTTCCACAAACAGCTACAGCTCGTCACCTGAATGAGTATAATATGCATGGTGTCCTTGTGGCTGGGCACCTAAAATGGTTTTACAGAAAAAATAGATTTGAAAGCAAACGGGTCAGAGCCCGAATGTGGAGATATTTTAAAAACCTGCAAGTGCTTTAAAAACATTTAAAACATTAAATGCAAAGTACATGTTAGGACGTGCACTCACATGATATTCTCACCTCTCGTCTAACTGTGCACTCCTAACGTAAGTACCCATCTACAACGACACAAACCACTAGCTAAGTGACATCATATCTAGCTAGACTGTCATAGGTCCTACCCTTATTACTCGGTTCTATTAACATTATAACGCTCGTAATTAAATAGGGGTTTAACGTAAACTCAGATGCTCAATATGCAATATATTTCACTATCAGCTAACCCGTTATGTTTTTCTCGAAACAATACCGTAATTATATTCACAACATTAACATGAAGGTTCCCATTAATTAAGTGTATATTATTCACATCATAAATATACAATACAAGCACCCCGAGAACTAAGTTGCGGTGCACACATACTCTGCTATCCATCCCGGTACATCACGTACATAAGGATTACATATTCCGATTCTCCCAGGAATAGTTCACATATAACAACATCACAAATAATGGAGGCGAACACAGTCACATCACATGGGTCACGCACATACCTACGCTCCCACGATCAGCGGACTTATTAATATCCCAATAAGTCTTTCTATGACCTATGTTCATCAAGGTAACCAGTCTAAATCCGGGCAACACAAGGATTAGAGGGCCCTAAGCGAACGCAAACCTCCCGTGATAGCAAGTATGGTAGGTATGTCATACACACAATTCATATACCAATATTAAGTAAACACACGTCTTAGTAATACCGTAGTTTAATCGTAGTACTATTCTCATTCTAGTACCAATATATAATTTACACACTTTATACGATTCCGATTTATAATCATACGCGCCATAATCTATTCTCACGTCGTAGTAGACACTCACGTCTCAACCCAACTATCCCTTTAATTTAAATCGATCATATATAATTTACTCCTCAAAATAACACAAACGTCCCAAACCTATCAATACATCATCAAAGGAAGGTTATCTATATCCTCGAACGAGATTACGGGACTCCCAAAATCAAAACAGGCCAAAAAGGCCTAAACTGCCAGCTCGTTAGAAGTCTCGTTCGAACGAGGCTGTTCGAACGAGATTCCAGTTCGTTCGAACGAACTGTACCTTCTAACGACATCTCGTTCGAACGAATGTATCAAACGAAATACAGTTCGTTCGAACGAAGGTATAGAATGAAGTCTCCCCTCGTTAGAAGCGACTGGTCAACTCGTTAGAAGCTCGTTCGAACGAGCTCGTTCGAACGACCTGGGAAGGTCTTCTAACGAGGGACCAGTTTCGGCCCAGAATTTCTTAGTTATGTTTTTCATCAATTTTTACTCCTCAAATCTCCTCTAAACTTCGTCCCAACAATGTTTACAGGTCTCTAATCACTCCTAAACACAACAAGGTTATAAACTAACGTATTTTACTGAGTTAATTCATTCCAATCATCATTAAATCATCAAGTCTCATCACTTTCCCCCAATTATTCAAGAACACAAACCCTAAGATTTTAATTCATGAATTAACCCAATAAAAATCCGTTTTAATTCCACCCAATCACTAATATTCTCAGTATAATCATCTACCTATCATTCTACATGCAATTCTCCTCAAGATTTCAAGTTCTAAGTTCCAAAATACATGGGTTTTCATATTACACCAAGAACAAATCAATTTTATTAAATTCCTATACATGGAAAGAGCATTCTCTGAAATTAAATGATATTAAACCACTTGCCTCGATTGTCTCTGAATTTGGTGTTGATTTTGTAAAGGTTTTCTGCAGAATTCCTTCTCCTTCTCTCCCTCTCTAAGCTTTCTTCTCCAAAGTGGCTATGGTGCCTAGGGTTTTCTTTGGGAAAGTTGGAAACCTAAATGATAACCTCCGTAGCTTATTGGGTCATTAAGGGTTGGTTAGTGGGTTAATGGGGGTCTATTCCCAATCAGATTTACTTCTCTAATTTTCTTCATTTTTAATTCCTAAAAATACGAAATTACCAAAATACCCTTTATATTGCCGGTATGGCCTAAAATACCCCGGAACCCAAACTACACCCCGGCTAGTGTTTTCTGACTATCTCGACCCTTCCGGACGCGTTGGCGCACTCAAAACGACCATACGGTTTATAGAATTTAAATTCACTTTTATAAATAAAATAATTATATCCTGACGCGACTATCACACGCGTCCCAATAAAATGACCAAATTGCCGTATATCAATCTCACGACAAATTTCATAATTCAATATTCATATAACATCATATATACTCAATATAGTCAAATACCAACTCACAACTCGCTAGTATTTTTAACCCGGATTAAGTTCCAATTAATACGCATTTAATTAATTAATCCCAAAAATAAATATAGCCAAAAATACGGGGTATTACATACTTCCCCCCTAATAACTGAATTTCGTCCCGAAATTCGAAACTAGAAAGTACCTGCTAAAAACAACTCTGGATAACGTTCGCGCATCTCATCCTCGCGCTCCCATGTGGACTCCTCGACATTGTGATGTCGCCACTGAACACGCACTAACGAGACTATCTTTGACCGCAGTTTCCTCTCGCTTCGGTCCAAAATAGCAATCGGCCCCTCCTCGTAGGAGCTATCCGGCTGGAGATCGATGTCCTCCACAGCGATGTGAGAATGAGCCAAATTATCTCTAAGGTATTTCCTTAGCGAGGAAATATGAAACACATCATGAATCCGATGCAATTGTTTCGGTAACCCAAGTCTATACGCAACCGGTCCGATCCTCTCAATAATAGGAAACGGCCCCACATACCTCAGTGCCAACTTCCCCTTCTTCCCGAAACGCATAATCCCCTTCATAGGAGATACTCTGAGCAAAACCTGGTCCCCCACTTGGAACTCCCTGAAAAATCTCTTCGCATCAGCATAACTCTTCTGCCTGTCTTGAGCTACCCGAATGCGACTCCGAATCAACTCAATCCTTGCCGAAGTATCCTGAATCACTTCCGGCCCAAGTAGTTTGTTGTCCCCCACCTCTAACCAACATGCTGGGGAACGACAAGGCCTACCGTACAATACTTCAAACGGAGCCATGCCAATAGTGAACTGATAGGAGTTGTTGTAAGCAAACTCCACCAGTGGAAGGTACTGCTCCCATCCACCCCCAAAGTCAATAATGCACATGCGTAGTATGTCTTCCAACATCAGATTTGTACGCTCTGTCTGCCCATCGTTCTGCGGATGATAAGCCGTACTCAACCGCAATTCCGTGCCCATGGCCTCCTGGAAACTCTCCCAAAACCGCGAAACAAATATCTTGTCTCTGTCAGACACGATATTTAGGGGCACACCGTGAAGTCTCACAACCTCTGAAATGAAGAGCTGGGCATACTGTCCCGTAGTGTAGTCAGTCCTTATGGGTAAAAAGTGAGCGACTTTGGACAACCTGTCCACAATTACCCAAACGGAGTCGTGACCCCTCTGCGACGTAGGCAACCCCGTGATAAAGTCCATGGATATGCTCTCCCACATCCACACCGGGACCTCCAACGGCTGTAGCAGTCCTGCCGATCTCTGATGATCCGCTTTTACAAGCTGACAAGTGGCACATTTCGAAACAAACTCAGCGATATCTCTCTTCATACCGCTCCACCAATACTGGAGTCTCATGTCTTGGTACATTTTGTCCCCACCGGGATGTACCGCGAACCGTGAGACGTGCGACTCTGCCATCACCTCGTGTCGCAATTTCTACCCTTCCGGAACTACCAATCTCCCATTGAAGCGTAATCCCCCGTCTGAGCTAACGGTATAGGACTGGACTCCCTCTGCTAGTAATCGAACTATCTACTCCTGACAGAACGAGTCATTAGCCTGTGCCCGTACTACCTTCGTGACAATCTGCGGTGTAACGATCATCACAGACATGAAAGATCGGGCCACTGCATCCTGGTGTTCCAACTCCTTCCACTTTGCCTTCCACACCTCTGCCACCTCATCTGCTGGCCTACGGCTCAACGCGTCTGCAACCACGTTAGCCTTACCCGGGTGATACTGGATATCGAACTGGTAGTCTTTCACAAACTCAAGCCACCTACGCTGCCGCATATTCAACTCTTTCTGCGTGAACAGGTACTGTAGGGACTTGTGGTCCGTGAACAGTTGGAACTTCTCCCCCAAAAGATAGTGCCTCCAAATCCGTAGGGCAAATACCACTGCCGCCAACTCCAAATCATGCGTGGGGTAATTCTTCTCATGAGTCTTAAGCTTACGGGAAGCATAAGCTATGACCTGTCTCTCCTGCTGCAATACACCTCCAAGTCCTTGCAAAGACGCGTCGGTGTAAACCAAATACTCAACTCCCGGTCTCGGCAATGCTAACACAGGTGCTGAGGTCAATTTGTCCTTCAATTCATCGAATGCCAACTGACAGGCATCACTCCAGATGTATGGCACACCCTTACGAGTCAGATGTGTCAAATGACCTGCTATCTCCGAGAAACCCCGAAGAAACCTCCTGTAGTATCCTGCTAGGCCCAAGAAACTACGAATCTCAGTCGGTGTCGTGGGCTGTCCCCACTCCCTCACCGCGGATACCTTCCCCGGATCAACAGATATCCCCCGGTCGGAAATAATGTGTCCCAAAAATTGGACCTCCTTCAACCAAAACCCGCACTTCTCATATTTTGCATACAACTCGTTCTGACGCAGCGTCTGCAAAACCTGCCTCAAATGCTCGGCGTGCTCCTCCTCTGTCTGGGAGTAAACCAGAATATCATCGATGAAGACAATGACAAACTGATCTAGGAAATCCCTGAACACTCTGATCATCAAGTCCGTAAACACAGTTGGAGCGTTGGTCAAACCAAACGGCATAACCCGAAACTCGTAAGATCCATATCTCGATAAGAACGCAGTCTTCGAGACATCCTCCTCCCTGATACGCAACTGATGGTAACCCGATCTCAAGTCAATCTTCGAGAAGAAAGAAGCTCCTCTCAACTGATCGAATAAGTCATCGATTCGAGGCAACGGATACTTATTCCGTATCGTGACCTTATTCAACTCCGGGTAGTCCACACACAATCTCAGTGAACCATCCCTCTTTTTCACAAACAAAACTGGAGCGCCCCAAGGTGATGTACTCCTGCGAATAAAGCCCTGACCTAACAGTTGCTCTATCTGATCTCGTAGCTCTCGCATTTCTGCCGGAGCCATACGGTACGGTGCGCGTGCTATAGGCCTCGTATCTGACAATAGGTCTATAACAAAATCTATCTCTCGACTGGGGGGTAGGCCTGGTATCTCCTGAAACACATCCGAATACTCCCTGACTACTGGGATAGAATCTAAAGGAATCACTACCTCCTTAGAGGTATCCTCCTCAATGTAATACAGATGAGCGGTCGATCCTCCCTCTAGGCGAGGCATCGCCACTACAAACATCTCTTGCCCCGGAATGGCAAAAACAATGCTCCCGCTGAAGCAATCAATCATGTCCCTATAAGCTACGAGCCAATCCATACCGATAATCACATCGTGAACATGCATATCTAATACCAACATGTCTGCAGGTAATACCAAACCACCAATCTCTACCCCCACTCCCCGGCATATAAAGAAAATAAGTGACCCACTCCCCAATGGTGAGTCGACACACGTCACTGTGCTCTCTGCCATAGCTAACAATCCTAAAGCTTTCGCGAAATGTGTAGCTATAAAACAATGTGTAGCCCCCGTATCAAATAATACCCGACCCATAGTGCCATGGATAGGAAACGTACCCTCAATCGCGGGCGGTGCCTGAGGAACTACAGCCTGGTGAACGTTATAGACACGTCCATACTGTAGCTGCCCCTGCTGAAATGGGACTGCTGGAATGGGTGGTAATGCTGCCATCTGTGTCGGTGCGGGGAGAGCGGCGAGAAACATAGGCCTCTGTGGCTCCTGGCGAGCACTCTGCTGCTGCTGCTGTGGGGCCCTGCCCCTATCAGGACAATCCTGTCGCTTATGGCCAGTCTTTCCACAAATAAAACACTTCCCTGGGAAGTTCCCTCCTCTCTGCCCCTGTTGTCCCCGGCCCTGGTGGCCGTTACCGTTCCTCCCTTGGCCCTGCTGGCCCTGGTGAAACTGCTGCCCATTCTGCCCCTGTTGGCCCTGATGGCCGTTTGGACCCTGATGGCCCTGACGGAAACCTCCTTGTCCCTGTCTGTAGTTCCCTGATAGGAACCTCTTCTGATCCCCCTACTGGGTACCCTGCTCACCCTGTCTCTGCCCCTGAACAGATTGTGCCCCATCGGCACCATGTCCTCCTGTCCTGCCCTGATGGCTAGACTCTCCCGACCTCTTGCCCTCAGCCATATAAAAGCGGTGGTCCTGGCAGTGTAACAAAGCAGCGTTAACCACATCAGAATACGTGGCCAACGAAAGTTTCCCTAATAGATGCTGACGGATCCTCCATGTCAACCCGTCCGTGAACTTCTCAATCTTCTTCTTCTCTGTTGGTATCTCATCTGGAATGATATTCAATAGGTTTGTGAACTCGGCCTCATACTCGGCCACGGTCTTACCTTCTTGCCTCAGACTCATCAATTTCCTCCTCATTTCCGTATGAACTGCGGACGGAAAGTACTTGCGGTCAAACCGCACCCAAAAGTCCTGAATAGTGAGAGTATCCCTCTCCTCCATGGTGGTAATAGACTCCCACCACTGTAGCGCAGATCCAACTAGCTTGAAAGTAGCTAGAACCTGCTTCTGAACGTCCGTGCACTCATACATCCTTAAGTGCCTCTGCATATCCTTCCTCCACTGGTTCGAGACTACCACATCTGAGCTACCTGCAAACTCTGGCGGATGCGCTTTCTGAAAAGCGTCACGTACACGCTCCCAAGCAGACGAGAATGCATTTGCCTGTACTGGCGCAGCAACCGGCGCCTGAGGTGGTGCCTACTGAACAACGGCAATTGTGGCATTTACCGCTTGGGCTACTATAGCTGCAACCTCAGCGGCGTTCATCATGCCCTGAACTGGAGCGGGCTGGGGTTCGGGCGTTGCATCCCTGGGAACTCGTCGTGCACGTCGTGGAGGCATCTGAAATAAGAATGAAGTTTATAAGTTCGCAGTTATAAACTTAAAATAACTGAAGAACGAAGCATACACAAAAGAGTACAACAGTCCTAAAATATAGGGCTCTATATCAAAGAAAGCTTAGCGGAAACATAATAAGCCGTCATATCCTAAAGGAAACTAGAACCTGATGCTCTGATACCACCTGTGACACCCCGACTAATTAAATACCGGGTAGCTATTCCTTTATTAAATTAATTCAAAATGCCAAGTTGGTCCAGTTAATAGCATCACTGTCGAAAAACATTTTAATAATTACTAACCACCTAGTATTTAAAAAGTAAGTTGCCAAATTTTAATTTAAGTCTGATTAACATGCAATAAGTGTAATGAAGAATAATAACACCATACACCATAAAGAAGTAAATAGAATAACCATCACATAATGTAAGTAAAGTCTGGAGGAAAACTCCTCACTACAAATCCCACAACTGAAATAAGCAATGAAAATACTGAATACTAAATCAATACATGACAAAGTCTGAAAAACTGAAATGGAAAGATGTCTCTAATAGAAATGGGCAACATGCCCTACAACTGATAGATAACGAATTTGGAATCCAAATGATAGAAGCGTCTACAAGCAAATCCCTGTAGCTTCCACAAACAGCTACAGCTCGTCACCTGAATGAGTATCCTATGCATGGTGTCCTTGTGGCTGGGCACCTAAAATGGTTTTACAGAAAAAATAGATTTGAAAGCAAACGGGTCAGAGCCCGAATGTGGAGATATTTTAAAAACCTGCAAGTGCTTTAAAAACATTTAAAACATTAAATGCAAAGTACATGTTAGGACGTGCACTCACATGATATTCTCACCTCTCGTCTAACTGTGCACTCCTAACGTAAGTACCCATCTACAACGACACAAACCACTAGCTAAGTGACATCATATCTAGCTAGACTGTCATAGGTCCTACCCTTATTACTCGGTTCTATTAACATTATAACGCTCGTAATTAAATAGGGGTTTAACGTAAACTCAGATGCTCAATATGCAATATATTTCACTATCAGCTAACCCGTTATGTTTTTCTCGAAACAATACCATAATTATATTCACAACATTAACATGAAGGTTCCCATTAATTAAGTGTATATTATTCACATCATAAATATACAATACAAGCACCCCGAGAACTAAGTTGCGGTGCACACATACTCTGCTATCCATCCCGGTACATCACGTACATAAGGATTACATATTCCGATTCTCCCAGGAATAGTTCACATATAACAACATCACAAATAATGGAGGCGAACACAGTCACATCACATGGGTCACGCACATACCTACTCTCCCACGATCAGCGGACTTATTAATATCCCAATAAGTCTTTCTATGACCTATGTTCATCAAGGTAACCAGTCTAAATCCGGGCAACATAAGGATTAGAGGGCCCTAAGCGAACGCAAACCTCCCGTGATAGCAAGTATGGTAGGTATGTCATACACACAATTCATATACCAATACTAAGTAAACACACGTCTTAGTAATACCGTAGTTTAATCGTAGTACTATTCTCATTCTAGTACCAATATATAATTTACACACTTTATACGATTCCGGTTTATAATCATACGCGCCATAATCTATTCTCACGTCGTAGTAGACACTCACGTCTCAACCCAACTATCCCTTTAATTTAAATCGCTCATATATAATTTACTCCTCAAAATAACACAAACGTCCCAAACCTATCAATACATCATCAAAGGAAGGTTATCTATATCCTCGAACGAGATTACGGGACTCCCAAAATCAAAACAGGCCAAAAAGGCCTAAACTGCCAGCTCGTTAGAAGTCTCGTTCGAACGAGGCTGTTCGAACGAGATTCCAGTTCGTTCGAACGAACTGTACCTTCTAACGACATCTCGTTCGAACGAATGTATCAAACGAAATACAGTTCGTTCGAACGAAGGTATAGAATGAAGTCTCCCCTCGTTAGAAGCGACTGGTCAACTCGTTAGAAGCTCGTTCGAACGAGCTCGTTCGAACGACCTGGGAAGGTCTTCTAACGAGGGACCAGTTTCGGCCCAGAATTTCTTAGTTATGTTTTTCATCAATTTTTACTCCTCAAATCTCCTCTAAACTTCGTCCCAACAATGTTTAGAGGTCTCTAATCACTCCTAAACACAACAAGGTTATAAACTAACGTATTTTACTGAGTTAATTCATCCCAATCATCATTAAATCATCAAGTCTCATCACTTTCCCCCAATTATTCAAGAACACAAACCCTAAGATTTTAATTCATGAATTAACCCAATAAAAATCCGTTTTAATTCCACCCAATCACTAATATTCTCAGTATAATCATCTACCTATCATTCTACATGCAATTCTCCTCAAGATTTCAAGTTCTAAGTTCCAAAATACATGGGTTTTCATATTACACCAAGAACAAATCAATTTTATTAAATTCCTATACATGGAAAGAGCATTCTCTGAAATTAAATGATATTAAACCACTTGCCTCGATTGTCTCTGAATTTGGTGTTGATTTTGTAAAGGTTTTCTGCAGAATTCCTTCTCCTTCTCTCCCTCTCTAAGCTTTCTTCTCCAAAGTGGCTATGGTGCCTAGGGTTTTCTTTGGGAAAGTTGGAAACCTAAATGATAACCTCCGTAGCTTATTGGGTCATTAAGGGTTGGTTAGTGGGTTTAGTGGGTCTATTCCCAATCAGATTTACTTCTCTAATTTTCTTCATTTTTAATTCCTAAAAATACGAAATTACCAAAATACCCTTTATATTGCCGGTATGGCCTAAAAATACCCCGGAACCCAAACTACACCCCCGGCTAGTGTTTTCTGACTATATCGACCCTTCCGGACGCGTTGGCGCACTCAAAACGACCATACGGTTTATAGAATTTAAATTCACTTTTATAAATAAAATAATTATATCCTGATGCGACTGTCACACGCGTCCCAATAAAATGACCAAATTGCCGTATATCAATCTCACGACAAATTTCATAATTCAATATTCATATAACATCATATATACTCAATATAGTCAAATACCAACTCACAACTCGCTAGTATTTTTAACCCGGATTAATTTTCAATTAATACGCATTTAATTAATTAATCCCAAAAATAAATATAGCCAAAAATATGGGGTATTACATAAATATGCACCTTTTAGATTAAATCAAATTTATTGAGAATGATAACCTCATGAACGTTTTAGTATTCAAAACATACTGATATTTTTATTTTGATAAATACATTTTTATTTTGTATATAATATACCTATTGTTAACTTCATTTCTCATCACAATCAAAATCATCTATTTACTTTGTTGTTTATCTCCTACATTTATTTATAATTAAGAAAATTAATGAACAACCACATGAACAATATATAAATACAGTTATATATTTGTACTTTTAGTTTGTATGTACCTGTTGTTGCTAACTTACTGTTACAAGAGGAGGGGATGCATAGCGGAGGAGTTGATGCGCAGCGGAGGGGTTGATGAGAAGCGGTAGCGGAGTTGATGAGAAGCGGTGGCGGGGTTGATGAGCAGCGGCGGACTGATGTGGCGAAGGGTGAGGTGGTGGAATGAGGGTTTTTTGTGGAGAGAAATGAGGGTTTCTTTTATCTTGTTTTGTACGAAAGAGAAATGAAATGAAATGAAATTAGCTTTTTTATTTTTATTTTGAATGGAGTATATATTCTTTAGTGGGTGTATGTAGTGTGTGATAAGGTGTATTGTAACTTTAGTGTAACTCCATGATAATATACTCAATAAAATAATAATGCATGACATTTTATAATATACCCAATAAAATAATAACTTTATGGTGTTTTTATTTTGAGTGGAGTATGTGTTTGTTTTGTTTTAGGGAATAAACGATTAAAGGTTTTTTAATATTATTTTATTAGTAATACTAATACTAATATTACCAGTAATATTTTAAACATATGTTTTACGGATAAGGATATCCGGTAAAATGGATACTCCGCATCGGATATGGATTATCCGTGTCGGATACTAGTACTATTCGTATCCATTTTCTTGGATATTTTTATAGAGTATCCATATTCGTATCCGTTTTCATTTTTTTCGATAAATATCTGGAAATCCAGATTCGGATTCAGATATCGGACGGATGCGAATTTTCGAATATCCGTTTTGCATCCCTAGAAGTCAGGAAAAAAGATAAGGATGTCAAGTTGTTTCGCTCCATAACATTATAAAAATAAGTTTTAAAACATCACTCAAAAGATCTTTATATATATACATGATGAGGGGTATTTTTATATGGTTCGGTGTCGAATGGTTGTAAGTCGAACCGATTGGAGATCTTACATTCATGGAAGCAGTACTTCACCGATCAGGTTGGTAGCCGATCGCATAACCCTCCAGGCCGAATGCCTTGTCTTCGTTAGTCGAATTATCTATCCTCATCAAGCAATTGATCGCTGAGTAATTTGAACCCATATAACTCTGTCTACAATCCGTTGCCTGGAACGACTAATACATACCCTATTAATGCGGTCAGAAATATCGAAAGATGAGAAATGTGGGGAACATATGAAGCCGTTAGAGGCAAACACGCGTCTTTATCAGATTCAAATGCTCCCAATGTGCATGCTATGAATTAGGAAAAACGCTATAAGGGTTGAGTATATAAAACCTCTTATAGTAAGAAATGATGTTATATCAACTAGCTCTAACACTCTGTAGTTCTAAATAATTTCTAAATCAATAAAAGACCTCCCCCGCCCCTTCACCATATGAACGTAGGCCGAGCCCCACCGAATCACATATATCGTGTGTCTTATCTCCCTATCATTCTCTTCACTCATCAAGCATCATAAACTATCATTTTATCTTCATTGTGTTGTGTGCATGAAAGTTGAATTTCTCCCTTAACATAACTATCGTCGTCTGTGGGAACGACACGTTCTAGAGTCATAAACAAGAATCAGGTAACGCAGGCTATAAACGGCCTCAAAGAACAATAATAAGCCCTCCAAGCACAACTCGCCAAGATCTTGAGTTGTCTGCAGCCTGACCCGCTTTAGGCGTTGGGACAACAAGTGGATCAGGACCCTCAAATGGAACATAACTAAGAAAATGAGCTCCCCCTACCTCATCCGCCTCCATAAAAGCTTTTATCCACCACTCACTGGGTATCGGTGGCTAGACAGGACGATGCTCCGTCAGTCATTGCCAAGGTCAGAGACGCCCTGTAGAGAGGTGATGGATTGCACGATGGCTTCCAATTTTAAACTCCTAATGATGGACTTATGTGATGGGACATCAGACCAAAGGGACCACTTGAATCACTATGAGGCCCATATCGATTTCCTCGCCAGTCCGGACCAAATCAGTTGCCAAGCATTTGCCACAAAGATGCAATGTTCAAATGAGGACTTAGTTTAATATACTCTTCCCCAAATCCATTACTATTTTAGAGAGCTCTCAGAATAGTTCAACAGGTATTTCATTGGGAGCAGAGTCCATAGGAAGACTACCGACCATTTGTTCAATGTCGTCCAAACCAAGGATGAAAACCTCATAAATTATGTGAATAGGTTTAACGATAAGCTCCTCCACATCGACAGATCGGATGAAATGATAGCCGTTTTGGTCTTCTTGAGTGGATTGTACGATAGTAGCACTACCTATTCATTGTCAAAGAAGTCACCCACCAACATGACCGATATGATGAAGAAAGTGGAGAAGCATATCCATGCGGAGGATACCACTAGTACTCGACAACCCACTTTTTGGGCGAGATATTTTGGGGAAAGAAAAATAACGAGCGACTAACATATAAGGAGATTTTCTACAAGGGGAAACTAACAGGTTATGCAGATCCAGAGCGAGCAGCTCACGCCTCTAAATATAATCATAGGCCGAGTGTTCAACGTCATAGCCGACCCGAAGATATTGAGATGGACCATCTAAAAAATGCGAGTGCCCCAGGGTTTGTATGGAAACACCCCCACTTTTTAATTTTCACCATTTTTATAAACGTTGCACCAATTCAAAAAAACCACAGTGTTGTTTGAAATAATTTTACCAATTTTAGTCTTGATCTAAGCATGCATCTAGGTGAGTGTAAGTAAGATTAAAATAAGTAAATCACAATATTGCGATGTACGAGAAAAAATCATTATGGAAAAAACATCGGATGGCCCAGCCACATAAGTCCACTATGGTATAGGTATTTACAAGAGCAAATTAGACTTACTCATAGACTCGATGCCTTCAAGCCTTGATGCACTTCCTCGTTCCTTGTATCCTTATTTGGAGCCATTATCGGACTCCTTTCAATAGCCACAAATGCAGGCGCTTTCCCACGTCTCGGTATTCCACCAATCTTACTTGTCTCGTGATCAGTTCAGTCATCGCACAACACAAACGCGATGTCCATTGCTGGAAGTTCTCATAAAAGATAGAGAAAAACACTTTGATGCATGATAGCTCGTCTTTGTGTATATGTTGTTGTAGAGTAAAGACGATCAATTAAAAATCCATTTTTATACCTACAAACACACTAAAATTGTATATTGGCAAGTAAGGTGTCAATCCGTGCTTTCTAATATGGACAAGAGCAAAAATGATGACGATGTATGTTTTTTTTAAATAATTTTGAAGGGATTTTTATACTAGCATTATGAACTAAAATTAAAACTACACTAATAAATAAAGAAAATGATAAAGTGAGCTAAATATGAGGAGAAAATAATTATGAGATAATTCAAGGGATTAAACTTCACCACTTAACCTATTTACTTTCATTAATTAGTTTATCTATTTGAAATGCCCCCAAACATATATAAATTCACAAATCAACTCTCGTTGAAAATGTAAAGTTACATATATTCCTTTTAGAAGATTAATATTTAAATTTCACATCCTCACAAAAATTAGATTTAAACATTTTCTAACAAATCACCCGCTAGGGAAAATTTACTAAAAGCATTTAAATCATAAAAAAAATAAGCTTAGAGTTGAGAAATTCAAACTACAATATCATTCAAAAACTGCCTATCTCTTGTTTAATTAATGAATAAATATTATAATTTGAATTTATGATTTTCTGTCGAAAATAATACAACCTCTTTCGAGGCGTAATATAAATTGTAAAATTTTAATATTAATATTCAAAGGGGCATAATAAATGAACAAACCAAAAATAAAAATAATTAAGTTAAGGGTTTCATCTCACCCCTCTCATTTTGGCATTATTACATAAGATTAAACGGGGATAAATTTTAGTGTGTGACTTTTATTTTAGGATAATTGCAGATGCTTGGGATGTGGGGTAAAGGATTTTTGCCGGATTGGGTAAGATTTTTTTGGATTTTTGCAGGGAATCAGGTAAGGCACTAGGTGGGTTCAAAATAGGAGACATAGGTCTTTGGGTTAGTGTAGGAGTCGAAATGGGTGGTAGCAGGTTTGCGTTAATGGGTCGATGGTTTGGCCGGGCGAAATGGGTCGGGGATAGGATTGGATTTCGGGTTTTGGATTTGAGAAGATCCGAGTTTTGAAATCGGGTTGAGGTGATTTAGGTCACTGGGTTAGAAGCAGTTTGGGTCGGGCAGGTGGGGTATAAGCTGCCAGGGTGTGGTTTATGGGTTTCGGATATGGGGTTCCGAGTTGCATTTTTTGGGTTTGATGTTGCTGGTTTGAATTTAGAACAGGGGGTCGGAGGTCGCTGGCCGGAGTTTGGGCAGCTCCGGGTTATGGAGCTCGGGCAACAAATAGTGGGTTTAGGAGGTGACGGTGATTTGGGTTATGGAGGTCTTGGTTATGGTGGTTAGGAGAGAGAGAAGGAAGGGAGATAGAAGATGGGTGAGGTAAGATTGGGTGTAGTGGGGTATATGGGTGTAAGGTGTGAGTGGGTTTGTGTGTGTTTAATTTGTACCTAATAAAAATAAAATTATGACTTAACTAAAACTAATAAATTTATAAAAATTAAAAACTTGACCTAAGAAAAAGTATTTATAAGTCTAATATAAAAATAAAAATAAAATTACCTAATACTCAACTAAAATATAAAATAAATAAAATAATGCTAAAATGAAATCTACTAAAATTTAAAAACTAAAAACTAAAAATCCTAACCTGTTACTAAAATTATTCAAAATAATATAAAAATAATAAAACTAACATAATAAAATTAAAAAATAAATAAAATAATAATAAAACTAAACTAAAAACTAAAAACAAGTAATATAAAAATAATAAAACGCACACCTATTACATTTACATAAAAAATATAAAAATAGACGACGCACAATACAGACTGTAATATATACAACTATACGCATAAATAAATCCTAAAAATATACACGACCAAAATAAAATATAAAATAAATTCTAAAAATTATATATGACACAAATAAAAATCTAAAAAATCTAAAAAGTACGAACTAAACACACACGAGGGTCGGGGCTGGTATGGACTCGGTTTAGGCTTAGGTTCGGGCTTGGATAATTGGTAGGGGACTGGGTTAGGCTCTTTTATCCGCATCACTACCACTTTTTATGTTCTTGACCACTTATTTGTAGCAATTGCCTCGAATTAAGATTGTTTGACACTGCAAATGCTTATTGACCTACAAAACCAACAAATACCAACATAAGTCCGATTTTACCAAGAACTAGCAAGTAAAAAATGTATATTTGGGGTATAAACATAACATTTTGGGTGCTTATCACACCACCCCCAAACTGAACATTGCTAGTCATCGAGCAAAAATAGAAAGAAAGAATAAAGATAAGAAACCAAAAGTGTGCCACTTTCGTGGGTACAAGCAATTGCACTTAGCATGTGCAACAAGCTGTTAAACCTCTAAGTTTCCCTAAAGGAAAAGTGTTGTCTCGTGAGGGTTTACAGGGAATATACCCACAAAATTCTTTATTTGAAAAAGGAAGTTAATCTCATCTTTAGACAGAGAAATATCAGACAATCTATCATTTAAGGAATACGAGTTTGAACTATGAAGTATATTAAAGTAAACTCACTTAATGCCCAAGGCAAATCCTTTCGAGAACTCAATGTTCATAGTGTGAATCACTTAAAACGGTTTTAAGTATCATAAGAGTTATATATAGATCACCTTTTAAAATCAATGCTTTGACTTCCAATTCTCACCGGATATAACTCTTTAAGTGTATCTCTCTTGCGTCTGAGGATGTGAGTAAATTTAAACAAGTTCAAACGTCTCACACACATATAAGAAAGAATGGATATAAGAATGAATTTGATCTCATAAAGGGTGTTGATACCAAATTTAGTTTGCTGACGTGGATCAATTATGTGGAGACACGTGTCAATCTACATGGCACCCGCAAACATTTTTTAAACAACACATTGACTCCGAGGAGATCAATCTCCCCGACCAACTCAGGCGCTCCGAGAAATAAGTTTTCTCCGAGGAACTTCATTGTATCGAGCAACTCATGAATGCCGAGCTACTTAGGCGATCCGAGCTGCATAGCGTACAGAGCACTCATATCAGGATAATCAAGAGGATGACTGCGCATTAAATGCTTATTATTATCATACAGATGTATATGTCTACTAAAAAACAGCGCATTGTCCTTTCATTTGTACAGCCTCAAGGCTATAAATTCTTTGTAACCTCCCCATCAAAGGGGACTCGGAATTTCTTGGTAAAACCCATTATGAAGAATTCCAAACAAACAGTCAGCAATAACAAAAACAGTGGACGTAGGCCATTCTTTCAAGGCCAAACCACTTTAAAAATCTTTTGTCTTATTTATTTTATTTGTGATTGATTAATTAGAGATAATCTAATTTTTTACATCAACAGATTGGCGCCGTCTGTGAGAAACGACTGTAATTATCATTTTTCACCAAAACCATTTATCATCAATGGCTGATCATCCAGAATCCAGTAATCGAAACGCTGGGATTCCTTCAAATCCATCTACTCCCCCAAATGTCCAAGATCTGGCTGTAATAATGGCTAATTTGGCCCAGGGCTAGACGACCATGCAAGAGACTATGCGACAACTCATGCAAACTATCCAAAGCGGAGCGCCGATCCAGTCAGGACAACGAAGCGTTCAGAGAAATACCCGGTTACCTTCTAGGCGAACATTATTCTCAGAGGAATCTTTATCCAGACGCACCGATTCATATCGTACTGAGAGATCTCATGATCCTTCTTATCAGCCTGGACGGACTTCCTCGGTACGAGCTACAGACACTCAATAAAACATCACTCTATCTCCAGAAAGGACAAGTGCTCTTGAAAGGTTGAGTAGAGTCTCTCCTTTTGATCGTTTGGGTCCTTGGAGGAATAGAAGTCCCCCTAGGATTGTGCCGAAGAACTCTCAACGACCATCTGATTTAAAGGAAGGCTCTGCCCAATCACAACCAACTGCTCGTCATGAAAGATCCCAAGAGGCAAATTCAATACGATCAGTTTCCCGAACCAATAAGATCGAGGAAAGAAATGATGCATGGAAGGGATCACTTCAAAGGTTGGAGGATAGATTAGGGGAGATGGCCAAATCCAAGAATCCTCTACAAATGACTTTTTTCCGAGGAACACCATTTGTACAAGAGATTGTGGACTTTCCCACACCATTAAAATTTAAAGCTCCTGTGGTGACACCTAAATATGATGGAAAAACTGATCCTGTTCTCCACATAGAACAATACCAAGCTGCTGCTGATATCTATGCAGTTCCAGATGAGATGAGATGCAGGGCATTTTCAGGAAGTCTTACCGGATCTTCTCAAATATGGTATAACAATCTTCCTCGGGGGAAGATTGCGACTTTCTTTCGACTGGACGAGATCTTTATTAGAAATTTCTATTTTGGAGCAAAACCTGTTAAACGAGTAGCACACTTGTTAAGTGTTAGACAAAAGGCAGGTGAAAGCACCGGGGATTATATTACTCGTTTCAATAATGAGAAACTGGAAGTAATTGACTATGAGGAGAAATCTGCGATTACTACTTTGATGAGTGGACTGTTGCCCAATAAATTGTACTACACTTTGGCCAAAGATCTGCCCAGGACCATGCCAGAATTAATGGCAAAAGTAGCCAAAATCATGAATGCCGAGGAGGCTATGGCTGCGAAGAAAAACATGGACACTAAGGAGACCAAAGTTGAGGCCAATAAGGTTGAAAAGAAGGAGCAGAAGAACAACGATGGAAACAAGCAATCAAAAGCAAAACAAGCATTGGAACAATTGAAGAAATTTGGAAATTATACTCCTTTGAAAGTAGATATAAACCACATTCTAGAGGAGATCAAGAACAGCGAGGAGCTAAACTGCCCCGAAAAAATGAAGACAGATCCTGACAAAAGGAATAAATCCAAATATTACGAGTTCCATAAGGACCATGGTCACACGACCAAAAACTGTATAACTCTCCAGAACGAAATTAAAGCACTCATTAGACGAGGAACATTGAATAAATATGTTGATCGTCAAAATGGTGGTCGAACCAGAGAACGAGGAAGGCAGAGGTCTAAATCTCCTCTTCAAACAAAAGAAGACAAGAAAAGAGATCATGAAGATGACCCAGAAGACGACCCTGACCTCCCCAAACGACCAAGACAGCCAGAACGTGAGGTATTTTTAATTCGTTTTGGATCATTTGATTGAAATATTATTACAGGTGGAGATGCAAGAGGTGGAAACCTTATTGCAGAGAGGAAAGCTTACCTCAATGAGGCTCAAGCTTGTTCATACATTCAACGTATAAATCTAGCTGAAGATGATCGCCCGAGGAAGGTGAACAAAGATAAATTGGTCATCGGTTTCTCTAAGAACGACCTCGCAGGTGTGCTATATCCTCATGATGATCAATTGGTGATCAAAATGAGAATGAAGGAGGTAATGATCTCAAGAGTACTGGTGGATAATGGCAGCTCGACGGACATCATGTTCTACTCATGCTTTGACAGCTTAAATCTGAAATTGTCTCAGTTGGAGCCTTATCACAGGCCCCTCCTCGATTTTATCGGCGAGAAAGTTTTTCCACTTGGGACGATCAAGTTGGATATGTTCATCAGTACATGGCCTGCTTGTCGAACAGAAAGAGTGCTCTTTTTCGTGATGGATAGGAATGTCCAATCAACTTACAATATCATCATGGGAAGGGTAGGTTTGAAGAAGTTCAAAGCAGTGCCATCTACTGTACATCAATGCCTAAAATTTCCAACCAATTTTGGAGTAGGAATTGTGAAGGGTGACCAAAAAGTAGCTCGAGAATGCTACTATTCATCTGTCGAGCAGGAAGAACTGGAGGAATCTATGAAAAAGACTACTACCTATCATGTTGATGAAGGTGCAGAGATTGAAACATTAGATCCTAAAGACGATTCGCAGTTCATAAAAGGCCAGGTGGTGGAAGCAACTGAAAATGTCATTCTGGACGATGAACACCCGGAACGAACAACTCAAATCGGTTCATCGTTGGATGCCTCACTAAAGAAGGAATTGATAGCCTTCCTAGAAAGAAGAAAATAAACTTTCGCATGGAGCCACGAAGACATGCCGGGGATAGACCCAGCCTTCCCATGTCACGAGCTCAATGTGAAGAAGGAAATCAAGCCAGTAAAGCAACGATGAAGAGTGTTCAGCCCTGAAAATAACCAAGCTATACAAGAAGAGGTCGAGAGAATTCAGAAAGCCTGCTTTATTGAAGATGTCAAATATCCTGATTGGTTAGCTAATGTGGTGATGGTAAAAAAGAAGAATACCAAGTGGAGGATGTGTGTAGACTTCACCGACCTCAACAAAGCATGCCCAAAGGATCATTTTCCCTTACCCTGAATTGATCAATTAGTGGATGCTACCTCGGGACATGAGCTGCTGAACTTCATGAATGCTTATTCTGGTTACAACCAGATTAAAATGAAACCTGAAGACAGGGAGAGTACCTCTTTTATCACCCATAAGGGAACTTATTGTTATAATGTTATGCCTTTTGGATTAAAAAATGCAGGTGCAACATATCAACGGCTAATGAACAAGGTGTTTACAGAGCAAATCAGTTATAATATGGAAGTTTATGTTGATGATATGCTGACAAAGAGCAAGAAAGCTGCTGATCATCTAATTGACTTAGGTCAGACCTTTGATCAATTATATAAATATCAAATGAAGTTGAACCCTACCAAATGTACATTCGGAGTACGAGAAGGCATGTTTCTTGGGTATATTGTCAATCAACGAGGTATTGAAGCGAACCCTAAAAATATCAAGGCTCTATTGGGGTTACGATCTCCAACGACGAAGAAGGAAGTGCAGAGTCTCACAGGGCGAGTTGCAACATTTAATAGATTTGTGTCACGAGCAACTGATAGATGTCTCCCATTCTTCAAAACACTCCGAAAAACGTTTGAATGGAATGATGAATGCGAGAAGGCCTTTCAAAAGTTGAAGAAATACCTGGGAACACCTCCACTGTTGTCCAGACCAGTGATGGGAGAAAGATTGTACTTGTATCCGGCAGTTTTGGAGAATGCAGTTAGCTCGGCATTGATAAGAATGGAGGATGGAGTGCAAAAACCAATTTATTACACTAGTAAGGCCTTCCGAGGAGCAGAGATCAGATACCCAAGACTGGAAAAATTAGCACTTGCGTTGATCGAAGGGAGCAGAAGAATGAGGCCGTACTTCCAAGCTCATACCATAGTCGTGTATACCGATATGTCGTTGAGGCAAGCTTTTCATAAACCAGAAAAATCAGGGAGATTGATGTACTGGGCAGTAGAACTTAGTGAATATGACATAGTTTATGAGCCTAGATCATTGCTTAAAGGACAGGCAGTGGCAGATTTTATCGCAGAGTTCACCTATCCTGACACCTCCAAAGAGCAAAAATTAAATACCGCCCAGCCTATGGATATTACAAGATCATCAAATTTAAACCCCGACCAACTTAAGTAAGATGACGAAAAAGAAGTTCTAGAGGAGGATATAAAAAAGAAACAAACATTCCACCGAGGAACTTTATCCGATCAAAAATTTGAGGATGAAGTACCTATATGGAATCTATATGTAGATGGCTCATCTTGCACTACAGGCTGTGGGGCAAGGATTGTTTTAAACAACCCGGATGAGATCGATGTGGAGTATGCTCTGCGCTTTTAATTCAAGGCTTCTAATAATGAGGATGAATATGGAGCTATGATTACAGGTCTTAGTTTGGCAAAAACCATGGGGGCAGAGCATGTTATTGTATTCAGCGACTCACAGTTGATCGTAAATCAAATGCTGGGGGTGTACGCAACAAAAGAAGAATTGATGATCAAGTATCATGCGAAAGAAATGGAGATTGTATCGAGCTTTAACGCACTGCAGTTAATTAGAACACCAAGATTAGAGAATGCAAGAGAAGATGCCTTAGCTCGGTTAGCCTCAGCCACACGCACCGAGCTACGAAGAATAATTCCGATAGAAATTTTGGCTAGCAGGAGCATTGACAAAGATATGATGATGAGATTCATTATCCTTTATTTAGGACCATCTTGGATGGATCCCATCAGGGCCTATATTGAGGAGGGGACATTACCAACTGATAAACTCGCAGCCAAGAAGCTAAAGTTTAAAGCTGCTCGTTATGTATTGACTAATGGCATTTTATACAGACGAGGAATTATAGCAGGTTTGCAAAGATGTGTCCACCCCTCCGAGGTAAAAAAATTTGATTGAAGAAGTCCATGAAGGGTCTTGTGGAGCCCATGTAGCAGGTCGGACACTCTTGCAAAGAATGACAACGCAAGGGTATTACTGGCCGACGATGAGAGCTGATTGTGTAGCTTATGCCAAGAAATGTGATAAATGTCAACGTTTCTCTTCCATTCGAAGAACTCCCCAAGCATTGCTAACACCCATCACATCTCCTTGGCCATTAGCCATTAGCCATTTAGGGAATAGACTTGGTCGGGCCGCTTCCAACAACCCGAGGAAGATTTAATTACCTTGTAGTCGCTGTGGATTATTTTACTAAATGGGTAGAAGCTGAGCCTCTTATTGATATGACGTATGACAAGGTGTATCAATTTATTTGGAAGAATATTATTTATAGATATGGTCTTCCCCATGCATTCATAACATACCATGGAACTCAATTCGACAACGAGGAGTTCGCTGCTTATTGTCATCAGTCAAACATATTGAAGACCCACGCTGCACCAGGCCATCCTCAGAGCAATGGACAAATTGAGGTAACGAACAGAACTCTACTGAATGGTTTCAAGAAAATACTGGATGATGCGAAGGAAAATTGGATCAACGAGCTACATTCTATGCTGTGGGCTTATCATACTACACCGCGAGAGTGAAGCTATTATACCTGCCGAGTTGGGTCTCTCCACACATAGGGTACTAAATTTCAATTCTCCTATCAGTGACTTGATGAGGCGATTAGATCTAGACATGCTCGAAGAAGTTAGAGAAGAAGCAGCGATTAGGAATGCCGCATATCAACAACGAACAACTTTATTTTACAACAAGAGGGTAAAGAAGTGCGATCTGAAGGAAGGAGATTATGTGATAAAGAAAGTAATTCAAAATCACAACAAACTGGAAGCTAACTGGCATGGACCCTACAGAGTAACAGAGGTTGTTCGACCAGGAACATACAGGATTGAAACCTTGGAGGGAGAAGAATTTAAGAATGCATGGAATGTAGAGCATCTACGCAAATATTATCAGTAGTTGGGGATTCCTATGTAAATGAAGTTTTCTTCAGTATGAATAAAGTGTTGAATGTTTTACCCAGTTCTCCCTTTTTGTTGAAATTTTTTCGGAGTATTAGTGCTACACACTATGCATCAAGTTCAAAAACAATCTCCTCCAACTCAAATCTCCTCCAACTCCGGTTGGTCGGGAACAAATATCCTCCAACTACGGTTGGTCGGCAAATCAATCTCCTCCAACTACGGTTGGTCGGAAAATAAATCTCCTTTAACTCCGGTTGGTTGGGAAATAAATCTCTTCCGACTCCGGTTGGTCGGGAATAAAATCCAACTGCGGTTGGTAGATAAAATCCAACCATGATTGGTCGATAAATCTCTTCCAACTCCGGTTGGTCGGGAACAAAATTCAACTCCGGTTGGCAGATAAAATCCAACTCCGGTTGGTAAATAAAATCCAACTCCGGTTGGTCGATAAAATCCAACTACGGTTGGTCGCTAAGTCTCTTCCAACTCCAGTTGGTCGGGAAATAAATCTCTTCCGACTCCGATTGGTCGGGAATAAATCTCCACCAACTTCGGTTGGTCGGCAAATCAATTTACCATCAACTTCGGTTGGTTAAATTAAGCAGGATCACGGGATGTAAGTCGTTTCATTGCTTGGAAAAAGAGTGATAAGTCACTATAATCAAAAAGTAAAACAGAATGGCATATCAAAATACCACCAACTCTAAGTGGTACTCTAAGTTGGTCGGGAAGCTAAATATCACCAACTCCTGTTGGTCGTCAAATAATTATCACCAACTCCGATTGGTCAACAAAGATTTTTCACCTACTTCGGTTGGTCGGCAATTTAAAATAACACAGGACATTTTTTACAGATGTACATACACATTCATCAGTAACTAAAAGAGATATTTTAGGAAATATTTCCAAGACAATGACAATCAAGATTGTAGAGAAAACTAAAAGTTTCTTCATCAAAATTAGAACAAATTACATAAAGTATAAAATACATATTCCATGAGATATCATTACATTAAAGACCCTACTCTATTGGTTTCTTTTCCTCTGCCTTTGACACAGGTTCTAATCCAACAGGAGGATCGTCTAAGGCATAAGGAGAGTTTATGAAATTCACATCTTGGAGCATTAGAACATTCATCACTGATGGCCTATCCAACAAATGCTCTGGATGAGATATGCCAAAATTAGAATGGAGGCTGTAATTGCCGAGGTACTTTGAGATCAGGCACTGAGGAATTGTCCGAGAAGGAATCCAACTCATGTCGAGCTTAAAAGGAGGAACTGGCAACTCAAGCAACCCAGGATCATAATAATCTTATAAGTAGTGACCCCACTCCAATTTCAGCACACCCAGTGCATTCAGCCATCCTTGCTTGTACCCCTCGTTGTTTGACTGCTGGATCCAATCATCTAGATGGTAGAGAGTTTCATTATAATCCGCCATCCAAAACTCTCTGGGCTGTTTATGGAACTGGTAGGTCAACCTCTCTAGCTGCTCATGAAGGTTCTTCACCAGATTTGTTTTATTTTCAAAGGCAGATCTTTGTGTAGAAAGTTGCTCATCGAGGTTCAGAATCTTCTTGGACATCTCTGCTAATGCTTGATTGTTCGCCATCAACTGGAATGCCTGATTCTCCAAGGCTGATTGAGTTCTTTGCTCTTCAATTAAAATCCGAGCAGCTCTTGCTCATCCCCGAGAAGAAGATCTTCCTCGTACCCGAGTAGACGAGGAGGGTCCAACCCTTTTTAAAGTCTCCAATTCATCTCACAAGTTGGCATTCTCTACCTCCAAGAAAGAGAAACCTTCATCATTGACAGGTACCAAGGCTCCCGAGGAAGATGCTGCAGATTGTAGTTGGGCTATCTCTTCTCGCAAAACATTATTTTCCTGCTCCAACAGTTTATCTATTTGCCTATGCTCCTCAACCTCAAGTTTCAGAGTGCTCTCTTTCTTCTCATAAGCAGCGATAAACTTATCATATCCTTTGTCAGCGTTTAGTTCCTGATATTTTTTCTCATACCCCTGATGCAAAAGGGTACAGGACTCTTTATATTGTTGTTGAAGTTCTTCGATGGTACCCTGGAGATCTTCAATCATCTCGTAATATGCCACATTATTAGCAACTGCACGGTCGAGCAAGCACTTTAGATACTGGTAGGCTTCGACTGCTCGTTCAGAAGTATCTGGACCAAGGATGTCGATGATTTGAGCTTCATTCAGATCTGCATGACTAGATTTGAAGTAGTCATTACATTTTTTCATCAATTCAGTGTCATGAGCTGATAATAGCTCCATCCTGGCCATAAACTAGCAAAGAGAAGCCATAAACAGAATCAATAACAATAAAGACAAGGTAAGAAGAAGAAAGTCAATATGAACAACCAAAAATTCGAATTTTTATTCATCAAAAGGTAAATACAAAGCTCCAAGTTACATTCGAAAGAAATAACAAAATTAAAGCCCGAGCAACTTTACACCTTCTCCTTGTGTTTTGCAACTTCCTCGGAAAGCTGGGATGAGGAAGTTGGTTGCTCGAAAGATAATGGCGGCTGCTCGGCTGAAGTACTGGTGGGCTGGATTTGCTCGTAGAAAGTTTGAACAACTGGAACAGGAGGAATCTGATCTCCAATCATCAGGGAGGATTCCTCAGAGGCAGCTTCGTCCTTTTCTTCTTCCCCGGGAGAGGGAGGAGGGACATGAACGTGTTGCTGGAACAATTCTGAATTCTCAGCAACTTTCATCTCTTTTAAAGCAGCAACCCATCCATACCTGAAGTACTTAAGACTGGCATACTCCATTTGCGATGTCATAGCGGCCAGGCCCTTATTCCAACCTTTATCCCAACCAGCGCTAAAGGATTTTTTGACAACCTTTTTCCTCTTTTCTTTCTCCGAGGAGGTCCTTTTCCTAAGGTGCTCCTCGAAAGCCTTCAGCTTTCCTTCCACCTCTTCCTTCACGAAGTTTACCAACTTCCTCTTCAGTAGTCTTGAGCTTACTTTCAAGCTCCTAAGCATTCTTGAGCTTCTTCTCAAGCTCTTTATTTTTGTTCTCAGAATCTTTCAACTTTTTCTCCAACCCCTTGGAGGCCTCCACAACTTTCTCTCTCTCTTGCTCAATGGACTTGAGTTGCTTCTCCCAAGCCACTTTATCCTCTTCATATTTTTTACGAGAGTCCTTTAAGGACTGAGTTAGACCAACAAAAGCTTCCTCCACACCTCCCGAGGATATCGAAGCTTTAATAGCCTCATCCTTCTTCAAAATGCTGTTAAAACATGTTACCAACTGAAGAAAGAAATAATTTTGAGTCAATACAAGGACATAGCAGTGAAAAATGAAAACTTAGACTAGTAATACTTACTGAGGAAATATGTTGAGCAACCAATGCAGTGACCCTTTCACGAGGAAGATTGTCTTCAATACCTTGGATCTTTGGGATAATCCAAGATTTCACCGAGCCCATGGTAGAGCTCGGAGGAATAAAAGTGGGAATACCACCTTTAGCAGTTAAAGGCTGAGAGATAGGTTCAGCCAGTTTATCCGAAGAACTTTTTGTTTGATTTCTTCGGAGGAGCAGGAATACTTTCAACCAAAGAAGTCTTGGTTGGTGATATGACAATGACCTCACTAGGAGGACAAATAACTACAGTTTTACTCGGAGCCACAGGGGGTACATCAATGTTTCTCGTTCCCTCCTCTGGAACATCCTGCTTTTGTTTCTTTGCCTCCACATTGCCAGAGTCTGATTTGTCAAAGAAGGCAGGAGCTTTTCTTCTCTTTATTATGTTACTGAGGGGAATATTCGATTCAGGGAAGGAACCTTCAGAAGCTGGTACTTGGTCGATGTCAACCACCACTGGACGAGCAGTAAAGGATGAAGTATAGCTCTTGTACTGCAACAAATAAGGCTGATCTAATATGCTCGTCAGCAACGGTTTGGTGTAAACTCCAAATAAGTTTCAAATGCCTTAAATTAACATCAGCTTCTTTGGGAGACTTTATTTTGCCGTCAACTGCCAATAATAAAAAATTAAATGTCAATGACACATTTTATCAAACATAAAGAAAACATAATTTCAAAAATAAAATAAAAATAAAAACAACCTATCCCATTGCCATAAGGAGGACATCTAGGACCTTGATATACATCGTCTCCATTTAATGGAGGATGTTGCCAATTTTTCATTATCACTCCATGTTCAAAATAATCCCTGTTGGCATCAGGAAGATTGATAACTAACGCCCTATTCAAAAACCTAGTTTTTAAATAAAAAGTACTATCACTAACGACCCATCTGTAACAGTACATTATCTCTGGAATCCCTAAACGGGTTCCATGAAGTTGATTTAACCTATGAATTCCATTGACTATTCTCCAAGTATTTGGCACTATTTTTGCAGGAACAACATCAAAATACTGACAAAACTCCAAACATAAAGGATTTGGAGAAAAGAAAAGCCACATTCGACCACAAAGAGACTGGGGAACCAATGTCCCTCAGCCAATATAACCCATGAAGGAATTGAAAAGTCCAAGCGAAATTTATCAAGCGACTCAACAAGGTAAACCATGATGAACAAAAAAAATAAAAGAGAAGGAAGAAGATCTTACAGGAAAATGTGTGAATCAGTTGACAACGAACAATGGAAGAAACGAGCGCACAAGATAGAAAAGAAGTGAAGAATTCTAAGATACAGATTTGAAAAAGTAAAAGACGATCAAATTTTCTATAGCGCTTAAATACTTTACCTCAGGAATGGATAAAAACAATGATTACCAGGACGGACGATTGCGTATCCGACGGCTAAAAAGAAGAAAAGGGCGCAAAAAATGAAGTGGTTATGGAAATTCAAAATACTTTAAAAGCCTGATACTATGAACTCAAAAAAGGAGTTATATACAATGAAAGATTGTCTAAAATCCATAAAAACTGAAAGTCTGGGCAGCAGAATGTTCCATACTTTTCTTCAACATCAAACTACGAAACATTGGGGGCTTCTGTTGATACCAAATTTAGTCTGCTGACGTGGATCAATTATGTGGAGACATGTGTCAATCTACATGGCACTCACAAATATTTTTTGAACAACACATTAACTCCGAGGAGCTCAATCTCCCCAACCAACTCAGGCGCTCCAAGCAATAAGTGTTCTCCGAGGAACTTCATTGTACCGAGCAACTCATGAATGTCGAGCTACTTAGGCGGTCCGAGCAGCTTAGGCGGTCCGAGATGCATAGCGTACAGAGCACTCATATCAGGATAATCAAGAGGACGACTGCGCATTAAATGTTTATTATTACCATACAGATGTACATGTCTACTAAAAAATAGCGCATTGTCCTTTCATTTGTACAGCCTCAAGGCTAAAAATACTTTGTAACCTCCCCATCAAAGGGGACTCAGAATTTCTTGGTAAAACCCATTATCAAGAATTCCAAACAAACAGTCAGCAATAACAAAAACAGTGGACGTAGGCCATTCTTTCAAGGCCGAACCACTTTAAAAATCTTTTGTCTTATTTATTTTATCTGTGATTGATTAATTAGAGATAATCTAATTTTTTACATCAACAAAGGGAATGCAAATCACTAAATCTAGAATGTCGAGTTATTCACCACATAGAATTTGCATTCGCCCAAACACTTCACCGAGGGTAAATGGATGTTAAGGGATGAGAGGGAGTGATATAGGTGATATGGGTGATATGATGTTTTTTAGGATTTTGAGAAGAGTGGAAAACTTTAACAATTAATGTCTCCATTTCACAAAATTTGATCGCATGTTTTTCTTTTTTTGATATATCGCATTTTTTTTCTTTTCTTCTTCTTCTTTTTTTTCTTTTTTTTTTTGTTTTGTTGCGATGTTTTTTCTGTGATACAATTCGTCTTTTAGAGCACGAATGAAGACATTTTACATATATAATTTAAGACACTCTTTTTCTCAAGAACCAATGGTGATGATGGAATAATGATATATGGATGGTATGAATGATGTAGTAATATAGAAAATAGATGGTGGGACACGGAAAATAGGGTAAATGATTAGTGTTCGGAACAAACTAGAAGACACGTGTTTCTTATAACTAGAAAGAGATGTCATCCTCAGTGATTATGATAAAATTTGAAGAATAATGAGATCATGCAACGACTTTAAGTACGGTATCCAAAGGAAGTTGAGTCAACTTGTGACTCGGAGATTGCATAAAAACTCTAAAAAATGATGAAAAGCTCAAATCTCACGGGTTTTAAGTTTCCACAAATGATTTTAAGGTTTTCTTGAGAATTGTAGTACTCTTAAATTCTATACCGTAGTGACTTAATACGTACGCAAGAAGTGTTGAGTCTAGGAATTCATGGTGCAATATGCCTTATGACTTAAGCTTATAAATTTTGAAAATCGACTTCAGGCTCAACATAGAGTATTATGGACTTTTAATGGTGGATGATAGATAAATCACGTCGAACATAAGAAAAACGTGTAAAAAGTGAAAAATATAACTTGTTTATGATAATTTTTTTCAAAATAGGTACGATTTTGAGAAATACCCCACCCCCAAACAAAGAAGAACATCGTCCTCGATGTTTACAAACATATTTTGAACTTTTTAAAGCACATGGAATGAAAGAATATACCGAAATTAACCTATAATGAAGGTGCACTGCACGTATCCAACATGAAATCTGAATAAGTGATGAGACAAAAATGTGTACAAGTCTATAAATATGGTAAAGCATTAGGTGGTGAGTGGCACCACCCTCAAACAGGATAAGACTCGTACTCATAAAAAGGAAATGACGTACTTCCTCCCGGTAGCGCTAAGTTTAACGTCTTCATATAGACGTAAGCGTACTCACCCATAAATATATGAACTATGATAACATAGGGTGGCAAAAGGTGTGGGTGACTATAGTCACCCCCAAACAAGACTGAAAAATCAGTTTTGTTTGGACATAGGCTACTCGAGTCAATGCACTTGTATGGAAAAGTGCATCACACGATGTAAAGCATCAGTGGACCATGGGTGGGTGGGAAGGAAGGGATTTGAAACCATGGAAAGGTGGATAATGAAGAAGCACCGATCACGGGCCTTATTGAGCTTAAAGGTGAGGGAGGCAAGGGCCTATAAGCGTGATGCTCAATTTGGTGAGGAAGGTAGAAAGGTGTAGCAATTTGGATGTGACAGGGATCATGGGTATCATGTGACCGTTATATAAATGGGCGATGATAATGGTCAGGTCGTGACACATCAAAGAGCCGGCGATCATAATAATCACCACAACAAACAAGTGGTGAACATGAAGGAACAAGCTCGGTGGCACGTAAGTGGAGAGTAGAACCATAAATACTCCCATGGATAGTGGGGTGGATGAAGAACTCATGATATGGATCGTAGAGTTCAAAGATGGAAGGTGGGTGCAAGTAAGGACCTAAAGAGATATTTGGCAATGGGAGAGGTACGACAACTAGGTCCAAATATGGTGAAGGGTTGGGTGGGGCAATGGGTGGGTTGGGAGGGACAATGGGTGGAGGAATATGATCTAACTCGAGAGTAGGGGATACACACTCATGTTGTGGGAAGGAATGATCCTCAAGGTTCTCCTAAAGAGGGAGTGTGTTATTAAGTGATGGCGAGATCAACTTATCCACTAATGTGTCACCATCCATAATAGTGAAAGGGTTTAACGAGGCATTAAGATCTGAGATATAAGAATCAACATCAATGTCAGACGCAATGTGAGAGAAACATCGCTGGAGAGGATCCATACCAAGGGAGGTGGGAACCATCTCCGATTCAATCTCAGTGCATTGGGGCGGCACTTGTAGCCGGAGCTAACCTAGAAGGAATGGACGTCTCAAGGACACACTCAATGGGTGTAACAAGTATAAACTCGGGCGTATTTTTGGATTCAATAGGAATGCGAACCTCAAATGTGGGTTCTTTTGTACATGGAAGGGATGGTCGAATCTCGGCGTTTCTTTTGGATTATTAGGGTATGGATCAGCCTCACATTCTATAGATAATTTAACTCAATTGTCAACTTGGGGCCCGAACCACGAGGTGGTCTCAACTTTGAGATTCACAGGGTGGTAGAATTGATCACACTCAAAATTCGTGTCATAAGATGACTCATCTTCACTCCATATGGGTGCAACAATGGGTTGACTTGAGGGAAACTCCGACTCGCTCGCACACTCAAATTCAGTTAAGCATTGTTCAAGCCGTTGAACGACTTCGTTTTGAAATTTAATAGCTTGCTCTTTCTCGAGGATGAAATTTTGCAAGAGGCTTTCAAGAGCGGGTGTGGATGATAGTGGTTAAGTGATCATCGGTGCGGCGGTGGTTGAGGTGGACACAACTCACTATTATCATGGCTATATAGATAATACTCGTACGAAGTGTGTGGAGTGGGATCAAGTTCATCATAGACGAGAGGATGAACTTCATGAGAGAAACAGTTGATAATCATGGATAGCATAGCGGGGAACTGATCGAGATAGGGTTAACTAGGTTGCTATGACGACTGTTGAAACTCGTGAGGATCCGCAACATCGAGTTGGGGCTCATATTGCGTGGGAGGGTGATCAATCCTCCACGAATGCTCTGTTTGCTCACTCCACTCGGCATTAGATATGTCATGATAATAAGCCGGAGTGGGTTCTGAAATAGTGTCATATGGATACACAATTTCCATGGTGGGTTCACATGGATAATGAAGGTACGGGCACTCATGGGACATGTGGTTGGCGTGGGAACAATATGTACACTGTGAATACGAGAAATGGCTAACGTAGTCCCTTAAAGGATGTTCGTCGGCCATGACGAGAGGAGTATTTTTTTGGGGGTTTTAAATTTTTTTGAAAAGGAAAGGAAAATACTTTTGGTATTTTTTAATAGAAGAAAAAAGATGATTTGTTTTTGAATTTTTGAGAAATAAGGAAAATAAAAAAATGTTGTTGGATTTTTTTTAAACAAGAAAAAGGATGATTTTTTTTTTTTGAATTTCTAAAAAATAAGGATAATAAAAAATGTTTTTGGATTTAAAAAAAAATAAGAAAAAGGATGAAAAATATTTTTGAAAAGGGATAAAAGTGGACTCAGTATGAAACACACACTGACGGAGGACACAAAACCGACTACCAAAGGATTTGAATTAGACATGTACATGAAAAGAAAAATACAAACTAGCACGTAACCAATTTTTATCTTCAATTAAGTGATAGGGTAGTCAAACTCCTTTGAAATCAAGCACACACGTTCTGAGCATATCCTCCAACATTTGGTCGACTCTTTCCGTCTGCCCATCTGTTTGAGGGTGATAGGAGGTACTCAACTTCAATTAAGTTCTCATAGCTTCTTGGAAACTTCGCCAAAAATAGGAAACAAAAATTTTGTCTCGATTCGAGACTATATTAACGGGCACCTCGTGGAGTCTAACAACCTCTGCAATAAATAGCCGGCCATAACGAGCAGTATTATAGTTTGTACGTACCGGTAAGAAATGTACCAACTTAGTTAAGCGATCGATAATAACCCAAATGTAATCATTACCGCTTTGTGACGTTGGCAACCCCGTGATAAAATCCATTAAGATGCTTTCCCACTTCCATACCGTTATTTCCAAGGGTTGTAACAATCCCGTCGGCCGTTGATGATCTACTTTCACCAGTTGACAAGTAGTACATTGGGAAATAAATTCAGAAATGTCCCGTTTCATACCCACCCACCAATATTGATGACGCATGTCTTGGTACATTTTTTCCCCACCAGGATGTACTGCAAATTTGGACCCATGAGATTCTGTCATTACGACCCGTCTCAAATCCCCTTTATTCAGGACAACAAGTCTTCCTTGGAAACGTAACCCACCCTCAGAACTTATAGAGTAGGATTTCGCTCCCTCGGTTAACAATTAGTGTATGCGGTCCTGACAACTTTTATCCTTTCCCTGAGCTTCCACAACCCGTGCCACTACAGTAGACGTAACAATCAACACCGACATAAACTCCCTAGCAACATCGTCCTCTTGGCTAAGTTCCTTCCATTTAGCCTTCCATATCGTGGCTAACTCCCCCTCGGGTTTTCGACTCAACGCATCCGCCACTACATTAGCCTTGCCCGGGTGATAATGAATATCAAATTGGTAGTCCTTCACAAACTTTAACCATCGACGTTGCCGCATATTCAAATCCTTCTGCGAAAACAAATATTGCAACGATTCCCCAGGAGGTAATGTCTTTAAATCTTCAAGGAAAAAACCACTGCAGTAAGTTCCAAATCATGAACCGGATAATTCTTCTCATAGGATTTTATCTTGCGAGAAGCATAAGCAATAAACCAATGCTCTTATTGTAACACACTTCCAAACCCTTGCAGAGATGCGTCAGTATAGACCAAATATTCCAACCCCGACCTCGGTAACGCAAGGACTGGAGCAAAAGTTAACTTATCATTCAGCTCATCAAAATCTAGCTGAAAAGAATCATCCTCAATAAACCTCACTCCTTTCTTAGTTAAATTTATTAAAGGGCTAACAATCTTGGAAAAACCCTTGATAAATATGCGGTAATAGCCAGCCAAATCCAAAAAACTACGAATCTCGGTAGGTGTCATGGGCTGACCCCACTCCCTCACCGCAACCACTTTACTCAGGTCTATTGAAATACCCTCAATGAAAAAAATGTGGCCCAAAAACTACACTTCCTATAGCCAAAAACCACACTTCTCGAACTTGGCATACAATTGATGGTCCCTCAGCATCTGCAGGACCAACCGTAAATGCTTAGCATGGTTGGCTTCAGTTTGAGAATACACTAGGATGTCATCAATAAACACGATAACAAACTGGTCCAGGAAGTCTCTAAACACTCTATTCATGAGGTCCATAAACATGGCAGGGGCATTGGTTAGTCCGAAAGGCATAACCAAAAATTCGTAGGACCCATATCTAGTCAAGAACGCAGTTTTGGACACATCCTACTCTCGTATCCGCAGCTGGTGATACCCCGTCCTCAAATTTATTTTGGAGAAGTACGATGCTCCCCTTAATTGATCAAACAGATCATCGATCCGAGGTGGTGGGTATTTGTTCATGATGGTAACTTTATTCAACTCTCGGTAGTCAACACATAACCGGAGAGAACCATCTCTCTTCTTTACAAATAATACAGGGGCTCCCCATGGCGACGTACTACGCTTAATAAACCCCTGTTCAAATAACTTTTGAATCTAATCTCTTAACTCCCTCATCTCAAAAGGAGCCATACGGTACGGGGCTCTAGCAATAGGTCGAATTCCCGGTGCTAAATCGATCACAAACTCAATCTCCCTACTTGGAGGTAAACCCGATATTTCCCAAAAAACATCTTCGAAATCTCTAACAATTGGAATGGAATCTAAGTAAACGACTACATCCCGAGAAGTCTCCTCCGCAATACAATACAAATAAGTGCTAGAACCTCCCTCAGAACGAGGCATAGCCACTAAAAACATCTCTTGCCCCGGAATGACAAAGACTATACTCTTCCCATAATAATTTACTATCGCATGATACTTCACTAGCCAATCCATACCCAGGATAACATCATACCCGACTATATGAAGGACGAGTAAATTGGCCTCAAAACACAAATTACTAAGATTTATTTCTACGTATTTACAAACAAAGAAAATAAGTGAACCATCACCCATAGAAGATTCAACACTAGTGAAAGTACTCTCCGCAAATTTAATTAGCTCCGTCGATTGAGCAAAACTCTGAGAAATAAATGAGTGTGTCGCACCCGTATCAAACAATACATGACCTATATGACCATGAATGGGAAACGTACCCTCGATATCTGGCGGCGCGGGTGGGGCTGGAGGAAGCATAGCATCCTTTATGTGGTAAACACGCCCATACTATAGTTGTCCCTGTTGTGGAGGGGCGACTGGATTAGGCACCGGTGGCGGTAGTTGTGTCTGCTGATGCTGTGGAACTCTAGGAAACTGTCCCCCAATCAACTGCGGACACGCGTTCCTATAATCACCCGGCTCCCCAGATTAAAAATGACCAGCCATATTTTCCTGATTACGGCCCCTATTATTTTTGAATTGCCCAAAGCCTTGGCCCGATTGGCCTCGACCCCCATTATTACCCCGACCAGCCTGCTGCTGTTGCTGGGCAACCTGTTCGTGCCTAAAATTACTGCCACTAAAATTAAATCCTCCGAAACGTTGCCTTTTGGACAAATCCCCTTGTTGGGCATCCCTTTCCTTTTGCTTACCTCCCGATAATTAGGACGAGGGTAGTGCTCCTCCTCCTGCACCGTTGCCTCCTGGCTTTCTTGCTTGCCCCACAACTGAAACTTTCTTACTACCTTGAACATGCAACCGATGATCTTAACAATGGAGTAACGCGGCATTCATCACATCCTCGAAAGTTTGTAAAGATGGATTGCCCAACAAATGTTATCGTATCCTCCAATGTAAGCCTCTAATGAACTTGGACATTCTCCTTTCCTCGAGAGTTACCTCATCCGACACAAAACTGGCCAGGCGAGTGAATTCCTCCTAATACTCTGCTACTGAACGTTCACCTTGAACTACATCTTGTAGTTTTCTCCTCATCTCCCTTTGGAGTACCGGAGGGAAATATTTTCGATCAAATAAAGCCCAAAAGTCAGTTATAGTCACGGTATCTCTTTGCTCTGGCATGGTCATCGACTCCCACCAGTGTAATGCTGCGCCAACTAGTTTAAAAGTAGCAAGGTTTTGCTTTCGTTCCTCACTACAGTCTATCAAGTGAAGATGATGTTGCATATCCTTTTTCCACTGATTAGCTACGATCATGTCGGAACCACCCTAAAATTATGGGGGATGACTCTTTAAAAAGGATTCCCCGACTCTTTCCCATGGAGAAGGTCTCGCAAGGGCTTGTACCTCCTGAGCTCGTGGTTGTTGGGCATGGGGAAATTGCTGAACCATTGCAGTCATCACAACATTGACTGCCTGGGCCACAATGTTGGATACTTCGGCGCATTTATATCCCTTGCAGTGGCGGTGAAGGACCTACATCATCTTTTTTAACTCTATTTCTTCTCGCAGGACGACCTCTCTTAGGCGGCATCTGAGACGAATAAACAACTGAATTAGAATACTATGTAGAATAATTTAACGTAGCAGAAGGTCGCAATCATAGACAATCAAAACAGTCCTAACAATAAAGCTCTATATCAAAGAACGCTATGGTAGAGCATGACAAGTCCTCAGAGATCCTAAAGACTCTAGAACCTGATGCTCTGATACCATTTGTGACACCCCGCTTATCAAAATAAGAGGTGGCCAGCCTGATACTCCAATCAACATTACTTCCATCTTTATCCCGAATAGGCACTTTATCCCTTCCCTTAATTTCCAATCAACAAAATCAAAAAGAGTGATTCTACACCCCACGTCATAGCCATTATTCCAACCCTGGTTGAAAAATAATTGCCCACGTCGTCCCTTTTTTTATTCAACATGTGGCCCTTACCATGGGCTCTTCTCCACTTCAATGTAACATTGATTGGAATCCCAAGCTTAATACCACTCTTTACTCCTAGCGGTACTGGGAAACTACATCCACTGAAATTAATAGTCGCAGTAGCAAAATAAGGAAATGCCACAAAAAGTAAGCGACCTCCAATGCGGTCCTCATCCCCGACAAAATATTACAGTTCCTAGTACTTCCATCTAATGACGCCTTCACAACGATCTCCCTTGGCGTCCTTCTTCAACCGACATACGAATCTCACCCGAATACGCAAAAGATTCTATGGGTCCTATCTCATGGCAGATAAATAAAATCTCACAAGAGAAATCAACGATCTTAATCCTAAGGCTCTATATCAAATCAAAATGCAATGCTGAAAACATAAGGCGTCCACACATATTCCTAAGGACTCTAGAACCTGATGCTCTGATACCATCTGTGACAACCCGCTCACCAAAATAAGGGGTGGCCAACCCAATACTCCAATATAACAGGAATCAAGGATGGAATCTTTCTCAGCATCACAACAAAATATGGAGTATCCAGGATAACCACCCAAAATTTCAGAAAACGGGTTGCCAAAATTTTTGTTTTAAGGTTAAAGAAAGAATTTAAACAACCCAATACTGAAAAGAAAGTGGGAACCCCAAGATTTTATATATACTATAATAACAACGAGTATACATAAAAAGGACCGAATATGCTATCGGTCCACAGACTATTATGTTGAACAATTTCAATAAATTATATAATACATTACATTAAACAATTACAAAGGCTTGGGCCTCACGCCCGAATAAAAGACTTGATCTTAACTAGAGTGCAAAAATGATAGCGGCTATACATTATAACCCATAATACCCGCAAAGCATCACGGCTCGTAAATATCACGGGAATAGGAAGGTCAGAAGGAGTACCTGAGCGGATAAAAGATGCAAGCACAACAAGATTCATATGATTACCATATGAATAAAGAGTATGACAGTTATGAATGATAATCATGGGTAAATAATGAGAATCTAACTACACAATTTTATGTATAAGCTAAGACAATTTAATAAATCATGAATCTAATTTAATTATGTAGGAGAATAAGAATAATTAACATTTAAATTAAAAGCTGACATCAAAACCTTCTTCCATTTTATAGTCCATTCCTTAATAGGAAAATATAGTCAAAATTTTAAGCTCTTTATGGCTTTTATCTCAATTACATGCCCTTCCTGGCATTCCATTCCTTAGCAGGAATATTATCATCAACCAATGCTCTTTGTGGCATTTCATTGTGCTCTTTATGGCACTTCATCATGCTCTTTATGGCATATCTCATACATCAAGTCCCACTTGATTTTGAATAGTTATATTTATATACATATAATGATTCTAAGACTTCCCCTCCGAGTTTTCCCACTGGGCGCGACCCTAAATGACCATCATCTTCCAGGGCCTATCTATACAAGACAACCTGGGCACCTATAACGCAAGACGTCGATAAGCGGCCATATGCCTGCGGGAGAGTAAAGACCACACCCGGAATCTCCTCACCAGCGCATAAAACATAACATATCGCTCATATGGCCTAGGACTATATCCACCCTGCATTCACTAGCCATGGGGCATCACCATACGCGCGAACTTCCCTTATGATGTCATTTAGAGAGGTGTGTTTAAGTAAATTAGCATTTACCATATTTATGATTAAGTAAATTATCATTTACCATCATCATTACCATTTCCATTTCATTTTCAATTACAATTTACGTTGTATGTTTCTTTTTATTCGAAACCATAATCATTTACATTTTATAAATAATTCACCTTATTATCCGGAGCCATGCGATAAATTATATCGTTACTACAACCTCAAAGGAGTAAATAAACTCTTAATTATCTCCAAACATTTCAGGGTATTACTTTACAACCCCAAGACTAGCATACCTCAAGGGAATGAATAGACTTTCAATTTTATTCTCCCAACATTCGTTTATGGGGTTATTATGAACCATCAAGATTAATGTAGCTCCATGGAGCATCTATAATCTCCCGAACATAACACTACGACTCCTAGTTTCATAGTAATCAACTAGAAGAAAGAATGCCCTAACATCAATTGGAATATCCCCGGAAAACCCCCACATAGCCCATCTCTAGTGTAGGGTAAATATCTAACTCATCTAGGACTCCAGGACTCTTAGTTAACTTCATTAAAGAAGGTTCTTAGGTCCTAAACTTAAAGAAAAAGAGTTGGAATTAAACTAAGAAAATCACTCAAAAGTGCAGGGCTTCCGAATCGATTCGACCTGGCCGAATCGATTTGGGTTCAGGAAAGCGAATCGATTCGGACTAGCCGAATCGATTCGGTCAGGGGAAATGACCTTCTGCATAAATGTCGAATCGATTCAGACGAGCCGAATCGATTCGGTCGACTCAGACCTGGAAACTGTCTCAAGGCGAATCGATTCGGCCAGGCCGAATCGATTCTGCAGATTTGCCAAGTTTTGTTTTAAGGGTTATGAACCCTAATTTTTCTAAACCTCAAATCTCTTCCATTTTAAACACAACCCACAATATTTATCTACCCAATAATCATCCTACATGATTTATAACCATGAAAATCCACAATTTTATCATCAAAACCAAAATCTAGGTTTAAATACCATAATTTCCATTTTTGATCCCCAAAATCACATATTTTCAAGTAGAAAACTTGCCTTGATGTAGGAAATCTCAGATTTCTTTGTGTAGTAGCAACAATCCATCTTCAATCTCCATTTTCTCTCTTCTTTCTCCACTTTTCTCTTCTTCTCTCTTTCTCTCTTTTCTCTCTCCATGTTTAAGACATGTAATAGGGAAATTAGGGGATTTAAAAGGCTAAAATCGGGGCTTAACATAAGTCTCCCAACTTAAGTGGTTAATACTACATTAAAATAACTCGCAAATACACGTTTAAGCTAAAACCAGGTAAAAGTGCCCGAAATACAAAAACACAATATGGCACTTATTTTAACTGTCTCGCATATTCCGGGACTAACTACGCCCTCTAAAATGGCATCCGGAAATTTTATGAACCATTTCAAGTTCCAGTTTCCTTTAAACCATAATGTTATTTAAAACACATGACACCATAAAACACACAACTGGATGATATTTACTTTCTCACGCAGTAAATACGCAAGAACCCAGTAAATGTTAATCTTCAACTCATTAGATTAATATTTACTCCAGTTTAAACATTTTATATAATTACCTTATGTGGTAAATTAATATAAAATTAGCCTCCTAAAAGTGAGGGTTGTTACAAAAAGCTCCTCTAATCAAAATCCTCAAATACCTACAAAATATAACAATATCAAGTGTAGAGGTAAGTAAGGGTATCAATCCACATCAAGGGGGTAAAGCTAAAATAAGCGAAGCCATATGTAAATTCATTTTCATTTTATTATTATATTTCTATTATGATTTTACTTTTTATATTTTTATGGATTTTTTAAGGGATTTTTTTAACTAACTAACTATACTAATTTGTGTAACTACTAATTAAGAAGTAAAAGCTAATTTAAGAAAAATGAGATAAACAAATTTGTGATAAAAAGTAAACTAACAAAATTGGACAAATGAGGGCTTCAAAATTTCGTCCCATAAATGGGAGATTAGCCCTCAATAATCATCATCCAAAAAATATAAGATAAACAAATGAAGTATGAGATGATAAAAATAAAAATAATAAGAGAGGAATATATCAAACCCATTTAAGCCTTGAATTGAAATGAAAACTTCAATTACATCAACAATCTCTCAATTACAATCCCTCACTCATGTATTTATTGAATCTAAACTAAAAATTACAAAATGAAAATAAAAGGATAGTGGATGAATTCATAATGGACAATTAAATAATAAAAGAGATTTGCTAAAAATGCAAATCCTAACATTATAAAATTGTATATTAGAACTCACCCAAAGAAATAAATTCTAGATCATTAATTTATATTGAGATAATTGCTAAAAATACAAAATCTCAACATAAAGCAATGGATTAGAATTTATCTCCCATAAGGGATGAATTCAACTACTTCAATTTATTTTGAAATAATTGATAAAAATGCAAAAATTCATAATAGAGGGGTGGGGTTGAATTTATACTAGAGATAAATTTCACTACACACCTCTATATTGAGGTATTTGCTAAAAATGCAAATACTCAAAATAGAGGGGTGGAGAGAATTTTATCACATAAAACTTAAAACTAATTTTGAGATCCCTTTGAAAATGGCCCAAGTCTTCAATTTATATGTTGCACACGAAGGTTAGGGGTAAATTGGGTAGAACAAAGTTGCACATGGGGTGAGTGAGGTGATAAATCTTATTTGGTCATGGGTTTTGAAAGGTGCAAGTGAAGTGGTTTGTTTTGGGGTATTTTAGGAATAAAGGGTAAATAGGGATAAGACACATGTGGGTTTTAATGTTGAAGTTGGCTTCTTTGGTTTGTTGGAGACTTGGCTTGGGAACTTGGCAACTCACGGATTTGGCTTTGCATTAGGAGAAATGGGTTTTGGATCTTTGAGTTGGGTTTTGGCAGGTGAATGACGAGAGAAGCTTTGGAGAAGTTCAAATGGGAAGTGGGTTTGGATGTGGGTCGACCTTACTGGGCTAAGGGTTGACGGGTATGGAGCTGCCCGATCGGAGTTCTTGGGTTGATTTCGGGTCGCGCCATGGTCGCAGGCGGGATATAGGGGTTGCTGCTCCGGGTAGGTCCGATTTGGATTTGGTATGGATTTCGGTTTGATAGGTTGAGGGTTGGGGTATGGCTAGAGGTCGCGCCGGACATGCGTTATGGCACCGACGACGGGTTGGGGACTGCGATCCCGGCGGGTTCAGGTCGCCGAAAGCAGGTAATGGGGGTAGTGGGTTTATAGGGTTTATAGGGTGGTGGTTTTTGGTTATTAATGGTGGATGAGGAGAGAGTGTCTGGGTGATTGGTTATGGAGTTTTGGTGAGAGGAGAGAGAAAGTAAATGGATGGGAGGTTGAAGATGAGTTGGCTGGTGATTGTGTGTAGTAAGGGTGTATGGGATATAGTGGGGATGAGGGGTTGTTTGTGTGTATAAATGTGTATAATAGTAGGGTGTGAATAGGTCTATATGTGTGTGTTTAATTTGTACCCTAATAAAATAAAACTAACTAATAAAAATAAAACTACTAAAACTAAAAATCTAAAAATTAAATTCCTACTCTAAAAATAAAAATAAAGACTCAATTAAAAATGAAACTAAAAAGAAATAAAAATAAAAATCTATTAAAACTAAAACTAAAATCCTAAACAGAAAATGTAAAATCTAATCAAACTAAAAAATAAATGAGTTCCTACAAAACTAGTCCTACTAAAATAAAATAAAATAAAAAACTAAAAACTAAAAACTAAAAATCAGAATAAAACATCATTAAATAAAAAGAAATAAAAAATAAATCCTAAAAAATTAAAAACGATTGAAACTAAAAATTAAAAATATAAAAAATACGAAAGGGAACAAATCAAACACACACGGATCGGGGTAATAGTTTGGGCTAGGTTTGAGCTCGGGTTTAGGCTAGGGTTACGGGACAAGGGTTTTTAGCCCCATTCAACGCGCATTTGCCTTGATATATAGCTTTTGACACCGCAAACGGACGTTTGACCTACAAGATAAACATTTAAGCACATAAGACCCATTTTGCCGAGAATTAGCAACTAAAGTACGTATATTCGGGGTATAAAATGTACAGTTTTGGGTGCTTATCACACCACCCCCAAACAGAGCGTTGCTAGTCCTCGAGCAATAAGATAGAGAGAACGATAAAGATAAGTAACCAAAATTGTACCATTTTCGCGGGCACTTGCGATTGCACTTAGCATGTGCAACAAGCCTTTAAACCTATAGGTTGCCTTACAGGACGAGTTGTGTCTCGTGAGGGTTTGCAGGGAATATACCCACAAAATTTTTATTTGCAAAAATTTATTGAAAGACACTCAATTTCTTATTAGACGTAGAAAAATCGCACAATCCATCATGAGAGAAATGATTTCTGGAATACAAGCTAGAATTGCATAAATTTTAGCTAAGTAAATACTCAAGGCACATCCTTCCTAGAACTCAACGTGTGTAGTGTGAATCAGTTAAAACGGCCGAGTATCATAAGAGTAGTTCCTATATTGCCTCTTCGGAATCAATGCTTCAACTTCAATTCTCACTGGATATAACTCTCTCAATCGAACTCTCGAGATATGGGTTAGTGTATCGCTCTTGTGTGTGAGGAGGTGAGTAAATGTAAGCAAGTTCAAACGTCTCACACACATATAAGAAAGAACGACCATTAAGAAAGAAAAGTGATCTCATGAAAGAATGCTAATCACTATAGTGAGAACGTCGAGTTATTCACCACGTTGACTTTCATTTGCCCGAACACCTAGGGAAAAATATGGATGATAGTGGGTGAGGGGGAAATGAAATGAGAATGGTGGGATATGAGGTTGGATGGTGATGTATAATAGGATGGGTGTGTGAAATGATGGATGTATGATGGATGAGCGAGAAAAGTGTAATATGAAGAACAAATGTCTTTATTTCACAACAAATTACTAAATACTAATTCTCTTTCTTTTCTTTTCTTGCTATTTTTCTTTTCTCTCTTTGTTTTCTTTCCTTTTTTTTTCTTTTTTATTTTTCTCTCACTTTTCAACACTGAAGACATTTAACATTTGGAATCAACACTCTTTTATTTGAAAATGAAATATGATATAGATATGATAGGTGATGGTGTGGGATATATGAGAATATGGAAGAGCATGGGAATATAATGGGTGAAGTTAATGGTAAATGGTATGAAAAAGGGGTGAGTTTATGGATGAAAGTTTGGTGATCGAGACAAACTTAAAGACACATGTTTCTTACAACTCGAAAAAGATGTCATCCTCAGTGATTAAGCCAAAAATAGAAGAATAATGAGATCATACAACAATTAAGTGCGGACCTAAATGAAGTTGAATCAACTTGTGACTCGGAGATTGCGTAAAACTATCTGAAATGGTGACAGGAAAAAAATCTCACAAGCTAAAGTCTCTACTAGGGATCCTTAAGGCTTTCTTTAGAATTGTAGTACTCTTCAACTCTAAATCGTAGTGACATGATAAGTGTGCAAATTTTGTTGAGTCTATAAATTCATGGTTCAACATGCCTTGTTACGTATTACATGAGCTATTTATAAAAAGATAAATCCTCTAGCTTGATTCGTAGACTTAAAAGATGGATGATTGAAAATTCACATCAATGAGTGAGATGAAAGAAACTGCACAGAATTTTAAAAATCAGGTTTAAAAATCAAAATTTTTCAAAAGAGGTACGATTTTGATAAAATTCCCATCCCCAAACAAAAAGGAACATCGTTCTCGATGTTAGATAAAATGATTTTTAAAATTGAGAGCATAAGGTAAGAAAGATAGTACCAGAATCAACCGCTAATGAAGTGGACATATATCGCCATAATAAATCTGAATAAGAAGTGAGAAAAAAATGCGTACAAGTCTATAAGCATGATAAAGCATAGGATGATGTGAAACACCACCCCCAAACAGGATGAGACTAGTACAAGACACCTAGGCTGCCTCCCGGTAGCGCTAAGTTTAATGTCGTTAGCCAGACCGATGGAATCTCACCCTAAAGATATGATCTATGAAAGCACGGGGCGATAGAAAAATTGGGGGATGAGAATCACCCCCAAATAAGACTGAACCGTCAGTCTTATTGGATAATTTGACAAAGGTGAGGGTGAAGAAACTTCGATCACGACCTTATTTTTTATTTTCAAGATGTTCTTTTTTTTTTGTGGTTTTTGAATAATTTGAAAAAGAAAGGAAATATTTTTGTGATTTTTAGAGAAGGAAAGGAAGAAATATTTTTGGAAGAAAATAGTGGGAAAAAAATAGTTTTGGATTTTTTTATAAAAATGAAAGAAAGTATTTTTGTGCTCCTTTTTTTTTTTTGTAAAAATAAAGGAAGAAAATATTTTTGGATTTTTTGGAAGAAAAGGTGGGGAAAAAATAGTTTTGGATTTTTTATGAAAATGAAAGAAAGTATTTTTGGGTTCATTTCTTTTTTTTTTTGTAAAAATAAAGGAAGAAAATATTTTTGGATTTTTTGGAAGAAAAGGTGGGGAGAAATATGGATTTTTTGAATGGATGAACTAACTAAAATTCGACTACCGAAAAATTAAATTGGACACACACACGTCAAGAAGAATTCCTAACTAGAACATAGCCAATTTTTATCTACAAAATTTAGTGAAAGGGGTAGTCAAATTTTAATTAAGTCCGCGACGATAAAAAAAACCACGAAATAATCTGAGTGATCGCCTTTGCAAAAATATTCTCCTATTGAGCTACCTAGTTGTTTAATTTTAAATTTAGTGATGACTAGGGTAGCACACAATTGATAAGCGAGTGAGTCGGGTAATGAAATTCCTTCTCATGAGTGACCGAGTGTAGGTCTTAGTCAATTAATTCATCACACCATTCGAAAATAAATGCGAGAATAAAATCAAGTAAGAGCACACAAAGCACACAAAAGAATTGACTCGCTAACAGGAGAGGCGCGAGGGTGTAAGAAATGTACCTCCCACGGTTTTTAGGCTGTGGGGTGCCGAAAAATTTGAGTCGACCGGGGGAGATTACGCCTATCTCAGTCGGCCCCGGGAGTCCTACCGACCGAAGGTAGAGAGGCTTCTAAATCCTCGCCATTGGACACCCTCTCTCTACCTTGTCCGGTTTCCCTATCACGCTTGTCTTCGATTTACAATTTTTTAAAATAAAAAATAAAATAAAGGTGTCTCTATGCACCGCAATACAAGCAATGATAAAAATTCTAATACAAGCCTTCTAAAAATATAAAAATGGTACAAAAAAACTATATAGTCAAAAGATAATTGAACTACAAGTTGAAATCTGCTCCGAGAGCTTCACACTCCCAAGAATGACAACGACGCCATTTGATAAAGAGGAAATTGATGTCTCTATTATGTATTTGTCATTGTGTGCGATTCCTCTATCCATCAAAAATCTTCACAAACCTATAAAAGTATAACAAAATTAGAATATAGCAGTAAGTGAGGTATCAATCCACATCTAAGGGTGAAACACAAAATTGGAGAGGACATATATAGATTCATTTGCGTTTTATTATTATATTTCTATTATGATTTTACTTTTCATATTTTTTATGGATTTTTCAAGAGATTTTGTTAACTAACTAACTATACTAATTTTTATAACTACTAATTAAGAAGTAAAAGCTAATTTAAGAAAAGTGAGATAAACAAATTTGTGCTAAAAAGTAAACTAACAAAATTGAACTCATGAGGGCTTCAAAATTTCATCCCATAAATGGGAGATTAGCCCTCAATAATCATCATCCAAAAAATATAAGATAAACAAATGAAGCATGAGATGATAAAAATAAAAGTAATAAGAGAGGAATATATCAAACCCATTTAAGCCTTGAATTGAAATGAAAACTTCAATTACATTAATAATCTCTCAATTACAATCCCTCACTCATGTATTTATTGAATCTAAACTAAAAATTACATAATAAAAAAAAAGGATATTGGACGAATTCATAATGGACAATTAAATAATAAAAGAGATTTGCTAAAAATGCAAATCCTAACATTATAAAATTATACATTAGAACTCACCCAAAGAAATAAATTCTAGATCATTAATTTATATTGAGATAATTGCTAAAAATGCAAAATCTCAACATAAAGCAATGGATTAGAATTTATCTCCCATAAGGGATGAATTCAACTACTTCAATTTATTTTGAAATAATTGATAAAAATGCAAAAATTCATAATAGAGGGGTGGGGTTGAATTTATACTAGAGATAAATTTCACTACACACCTCTATATTGAGGTATTTGCTAAAAATGCAAATACTCAAAATAGAGGGGTGGAGAGAATTTTATCACATAAAACTTAAAACTAATTTTGAGATCCCTTTGAAAATGGCCCAAGTCTTCAATTTATATGTTGCACATGAAGGTTAGGGGTAAATTGGGTAGAACAAAGTTGCACATGGGGTGAGTGAGGTGATAAATCTTATTTGGTCATGGGTTTTGAAAGGTGCAAGTGAAGTGGTTTGTTTTGGGGTATTTTAGGAATAAAGGGTAAATAGGGATAAGACACATGTGGGTTTTAATGTTGAAGTTGGCTTCTTTGGTTTGTTGGAGACTTGGCTTGGGAACTTGGCAACTCACGGATTTGGCTTTGCATTAGGAGAAATGGGTTTTGGATCTTTGAGTTGGGTTTTGGCAGGTGAATGACGAGAGAAGCTTTGGAGAAGTTCAAATGGGAAGTGGGTTTGGATGTGGGTCGACCTTACTGGGCTAAGGGTTGACGGGTATGGAGCTGCCCGATCGGAGTTCTTGGGTTGATTTCGGGTCGCGCCATGGTCGCAGGCGGGATATAGGGGTTGCTGCTCCGGGTAGGTCCGATTTGGATTTGGTATGGATTTCGGTTTGATAGGTTGAGGGTTGGGGTATGGCTAGAGGTCGCGCCGGACATGCGTTATGGCACCGACGACGGGTTGGGGACTGCGATCCCGGCGGGTTCAGGTCGCCGAAAGTAGGTAATGGGGGTAGTGGGTTTATAGGGTGGTGGTTTTTGGTTATTAATGGTGGATGAGGAGAGAGTGTGTGGGTGATTGGTTATGGAGTTTTGGTGAGAGGAGAGAGAAAGTAAATGGATGGGAGGTTGAAGATGAGTTGGCTGGTGATTGTGTGCAGTAAGGGTGTATGGGATATAATGGGGATGAGGGGTTGTTTGTGTATATAAATGTGTATAATAGTAGGGTGTGAATGGGTCTATATGTGTGTGTTTAATTTGTATTCTAATAAAATAAAACTAACGATTAAAAATAAAACTACTAAAACTAAAAATCTAAAAATTAAATTCCTACTGTAAAAATAAAAATAAAGACTCAATTAAAAATGAAACTAAAAAGAAATAAAAATAAAAATCTATTAAAACTAAAACTAAAATCCTTAAACGAAAATGTAAAATCTAATAAAACTAAAAAAAAATGATTTCCTACATAACTAATCCTACTAAAATAATCTAAAAACTAAAAATCAAAATAAAACATCATTAAATAAAAAGAAATAAAAAATAAATCCTAAAAAATAAAGACGATTGAAACTAAAAATTAAAAATATAAAATATACGAAAGGGAACAAATCAAACACACACGACTCGGGGTAATGGTTTGGGCTAGGTTTAGGCTCGGGTTTAGGCTAGGGTTATGGGACAAGGGTTTTTAGCTCCATTCAACCAGCATTTGCCTTGATATTTAGCTTTTGACACCGCAAACGAACGTTTGACCTACAAAATAAATATTTAAGCACATAAGACCCATTTTGCCGAGAATTATCAACTAAAGTACGTCTATTCGGGGTATAAATTGTACAGTTTTGGGTGCTTATCATAGAACAATTTAACTTGGTAGAAGGTCGCAATCATAGACAATCAAAACATTTCTAAAAATAAAGCTCTATATTAAAGAACGCTACGGTAAAGAGTGACAAGTCCTCAGAGATCCTAAAGACTCTAGAACCTGATGCTCTGATACCATCTGTGACACCCCGCTTATCAAAATAAGAGGTGGCCATCCCAATACTCCAATAATTACAGGAATCATAGATGGTCCATTCTTAGCATCACAATAATACAATGAATATACGAGATAACCACCAAATATTTTAGAAAACGGATTGTCAAAATTTATTTGTAAGTTAAAGAAAAACATTTATACAATCCAATTGAAAAAAAGGTGGATGCAAATAAAGATAGATATTAAGTCGGAAACTATATACAACACAATAACCGAATAAACTATCGGTTAACAGACATATACATCAGAGTTACACAACGTATTACAGTAAAATATTTCATAATAATGTACAATTACAAAAACTTGGGCAACACGCCAGATTGTGTAACCGATCATAACTAGAATATGAAAGATGGAAGCATCTATATCAAAATATCCCGTAACATCCGTAAGGTGTTACAACTCCAAGACACTAGGATAGAAAAGTCAATACGGGCGTCCTTGCGACGGAGCACCTGGGCGAATATAAGATTCATGCAAAAAAAAGAGACATAAACGGGCCAGGGCCCGGTTTGATATAATCAACATGTGAATAAAATTCATGATAGTATGGGCAACTTAATTATCATGAATGAGCTAATTACGATCATCAAGAGTAATGATAAAGAATCTAACTTCTCAATTTAAAATCGCAACCTAACGCAAATATAATGACAATGATGACAATTTAAACATGCCGGAGAATATTGATAATACACTACTTAAAGAGATTCCATTTTTTTTACACAATTTCATTTCACCGTTCCTTCTCTCAATAGGAAATGTATTCTAAGCAATTTATTTCATAAAGTGATTTGCCATCAATAATATCCCACTTCATTATGAATAGTTATATTTCATAACATATAACTATTCTAAGACCGTCCTTCCGAGTTTCCCCACTGGACGCGCCCCAAAATGGCTATCATCTTGTAGGACCTATCACTAAGACAACCTGGGCATCCTAACTCGCGTGACGTCGTGAAGTGGCCATATACCTTCGACAGTGAGTCATAGACACAATCAAAATTACCTCACTTTGAAAAATAATCACACAATATATAACAACCGGTCCTATGGTCGAGGACTATATTCACCCTACATTCACTAGCCAGAGGACTTCACCTCATACACATAACTTCCCCTATGATAGCATTTAGAGAGGTGTGTATATACAAATTTTCATTCATAATTTATTTACTTTATCAAGTATACATTACATTATATCCAGAGTCATAAGCGTTTAATGTCATCATTATAAACTTTAATGTTTAATTAACTCCAAAATAAATTCCCATGAATTAACATACCTTCTGTAACCCATTATGTAATGATATTCTTCCCTTTAATCCTAGAAGTCCACAGTAACTCATTCTAATTCTCCCTAGGTCTAAACTATTTCATTCTATAAGAAAATAATTTATCTTCCTCTAAATTAACTAATCAAATTATCCCCAACTTAAACCCCAACTCTCCTTCTAACTTAGGTTTCTAAACACACCATTGCTAGACTCTAATACTCTAGTTTTACTTCAATTAAAAAGGTTCCTAAGTCCTTATCTTAAAAGAAAGAAGCTAGAAATAAATAGGATTTTAAGAGTGAAAAACAGGGGACCGGCCGACCGGTCATAGGACCGCGGTCGATCGCATCTCATGGGTTTTGCGTAGGAAAAAATGCAGAAAGTTCAACTCGGAAGTCCCGGTCGACCGGTCTGGGACCGCGGTCGACCGCGCTCTAAATTTATGCTTATATAAGAAAGCGGTAGGCTCTCCCTTAAAGTCCCGGTCGATCGGTCCTGGGACCACGATCGACCGCGCTTAGCAGACCCAAGAATCTCTCTTCTTCTACAATACTGAAACCCAAAACCTAAACTCCTTATTCTTACATCACTTTCATTATCATCAACCTACAACATAACTACAACATTTCTACACCACAACAAACCCACATAACCAACTTAAATCATTCAAACAACAAGATCCAAGGGTTAAACATCTATATATATCTCAAAACCTAACATTTTCTCAATTCTTCCAAATACACAACTATTATTACAATTTATCCACATGAAATCATATATTTGCAAGTAAAAACTTGCCTTAGGGTTGTAGTCTCGGATTTCCTTCCAGTAGTAACAAATCCAAAGCCCAAATCTTAATTTTTCTTCCTTTTTCTATCTTCTCTTCACACTTCTCTTTCTCTCTCTTTCTCTTTAGGGTTTGGAATGTGTAAGGGAGAAATAAAAGGGGTTTGGAAGACTTTAAACGTGCCTTAGCCTTAGTTTCCATCTTTTAATTTTTAATACACCATTAGAATAACTCATAATTACATAATTAAGTTATAACCTGTCAAAAGTGACTGAAACCCAAAAATACAATATGGCACTTATTTTGACTATCTCGAATATTTCGGGACTAACCGCGCCCTCTAAATTGGCTTCCGGAATATTATAAAATCATTTCACGTTCCAACTTCATTTAAACTATAAATGTCGTTTAAGGCGCAACGACACCATGAATCATAACATAATGCTATTTGCATTCACATAACAGCAAATATGCACAATTTAGTAAATATTATCTTTTACTCACTTAGATATTATTTACTCCATCCTCCAATATTTTATATAATTTTCTCTCATGGAAAATTAATATAAAATGAATTACCCAAAAGTAAGGGTTATTACAATAGGATAGGGGTGTGCATGTGGTTATGGTGTAGGAGGGTATTTTAGGTGACACACACAAGTGCATGTGTGTTGTGAGGTGTGAGGGTGTTTTGGGTAAGGGAATAAAAATATGATTTGTTAAAAGGGATTGGGGGTATTTATGGAAAAAGGGTTTAAAAGGCATTTTAAACATGTGGTGTAATTGACTTTGGTCTTTGTCTTTGGTTTATTTGGTTTGGTAATTGGCAGGAGGTTCACGATTTTCAGCTTAGGGGTATGGAAAATGGGTTCATGGCTTTGAAGAAGGAAATGGGTAAAGGCTTGGAACTGGGTGTGAGATCGGGCCGGGATTAGAGTATGAGACGAAGTGGGTCGGATAGGTGTGGGGTTTAGTTCGGGTTAGAGCTAGCCGAAGGTGGATTCGTGAATCGGGTTTAACAAACCCGGGCTATAGTTGGAGATGGGTTTCGGGTTAGCTCGGTTTGGATGGGGGTGAGTCTGACCGGTTTAGACGAGTTTGGTTTTGGAGGGGCTGACGCTATCGGGTTGAGGCCCCGGGTTTATATCGATTTGGAGCTGCATTTTTTTTGTTGGGGTTGCGGGTCTTGCCGGAGATGGCGGTTTAGGATTTGGGTGGCTAAGGCTGGTGGGTCACTGGTTAGGTCCGGATTTAATGGTGGTAGTTTGATTGGTGGGTGAGGGGTGTGTGTTAATGGTGGGTTTGGAGGATAGAGTGGTGGGAGGTTGAAGATGGGCTTTGGTGGGATTGTGTGGGTGAGGGTGTAGGGAATAGTGTGAGGGTGAGGAAGAGTTGTTTGTGTGTATGTGTCGTGTAGTATGTTTGTGTGTGTGTGTTTAATTTTACCTAAAAAAAACAAATAATACTAAAAAAAACTAATAAAACTAAAAATCTAAAAATAAAATCATATTCTAAATATAAAATAAAGACTAAATTAATAAAATAAATGAAAGAAAAATAAATGAAAATAAAAATAAAAATCTATTAAAACTAAAACTAAAATCCAAAAAAAAATGTGAAATATAATAAAACTAAAAATAAGTGAAATCCTAAAAAAAACTAATCCTAATAAAATAAAACTAAAAATAAAAAGAAATAGTAAATGGAAAATAATCCTAAAAATTCTAAATAAATCTAAAATAAATCCTAAAAATAAAACGACATAAAATAAAAATCTAAAAAGGTTAAAAAGGCACAAACTAAACACACACGGGCTCGGGTGAAGCTTTGGGCTAAGTTTAGGCTCCGTTTTGGTACATGACAAGGTTCAGGTTACGGGATTAAGTCACTTTTGTCGTGCATTTGCCCTGAATTATCACTTTAAACTTCGCAAACGCTTATTGAGATACAAAACAAACAAATACTATCATAAGTTCGAAATTGCCGAGAATTGACAACTAAAATGCGTCTATTCGGGGTATAAAATGTACTTTTGGGTGCTTATCACACAACCCCCAAACAGAGCGTTGCTAGTCCTCGAGGAATAAGATAGAGAGAAAGAGAAAGATAAGAAACTAAAAGTGTACCACTTTCGCGGGCACTTGCAATTGCACTTAGAATGTGCGACAAGCCTTTAAACCTATAGGTTGACCTATAGGACGAGTTTTGTCTCGTGAGGGTTTGCAGGGAATATACCCACAAAATTCTTTATTTAAAATGACTTATTTAAAGGTAGTCAATCTTCCATCACATGAGAAATATTTTGGGAAATACAAGCTAGAATTGTAAAAGACGTAGCTAAGTAAATACATAAGGCACATTCTTCATAGAACTCAATGTGTGTGTGTGAATCAGTCAAAATGGGTTGAGTATCATAAGTGTAATTCCTAGATTGCCTTTTAGGAAACAACGCTTCAACTTCAAAATCTCACTGGATATATCTCTCTAAAAAAAACTCTCGAGATATGGGTTAGTGTATCGCTCTTGTATGTGAGGAGGTGATTAAATGTAAGCAAGTTCAAACGTCTCACACACACATAAGAAAGAACGAACATTAAGAAAGAAAATGATCTTATGAAATAATGCTAATCATTATAGTGAGAACGTCGAGTTATTCACCATGTTGACTTTCATTTGCCCGAACACGTAGGGAAAAATATGGATGTATATGGGTGAGGGGGAATTGAAATGAGGTAGGATGAGATGAGATGAGGTAAGGATGGATGGTATAATGGATGCATGGTGTATGTTTGAGAAGATTTTATTACACTTTAGGCACTAATGTCTTTATTTCTAGACTGTAACTTTCTCTTTTTCTTCTTTTCCAAATACTCATCAATATGCGAGATAAATCTGTTCAAAATACAAATAACCCCAACATAGGTTTGTATTTAATTTTTGTCCATCTGAATTGGCTTTAGGAAAGATATCCGCTAAAAATGCAAACACTCTCTATGACAATCTTCTCCTTTTTTACTTTCTTTTTTTTTTCTTTTCCAAATACGCATTAATGTATGAGATAAATCTGCTAAAAATACAAATAACCCCAACATAGACTTGTATAAAATTTTTTCCATCTGAATCGAACTTGGGGAGAGATATTCACTAAAAATGCAAATACTCTCTTTGACGGACCTTCTCCTTTTACTTTCAACACTCTTCCCTTTTTCAATATGGTGGGTGGAAAATGGAATTGATATGGAAATGGGTGGTATGATATATGGTGATGATATGGAAAATGGAAGGTGTATGGATGTATGATAAAATGGAATTTGGTTAGTGTATGGGTGAAGGTGTGGTGATCGGGACAAACTTCATGACACGTGTTTCTTACAACTCGAAAGTGATGTCATTCTCAGTGATCAAGCCAAAAATTTAGTGAAGAATAATGAGATCATACAACGATTTAAAGTGCGGACCCAAATGAAGTTGAATCAACTCGTGACTTGGAGATTGCGTAAAACACTCTAAAAGGTGAAAGGCACAAATCTCACAAGCTAAGGTCTCTACTAGTGATCTTTAAGGTTCTCTTCGGAATTGTAGTACTCCTTAACTCTAAACCATAGTGATGTGATAAGTGCGTATATTTTGTTGAGTCTAGAAATTCATGTTGCAAAATTCCTTGTTATGTATTATATAAGCTATTTAGAAAAAATATTCTCTAGCATGATTCCTAGACTTTGAAAGACGGATGATTGAAAATTCACATCAATGATTGAGGTGAAAGAAACTACACGAAATATTAAAAATCAGGTTTAAAAATTAAAAAATATCAAAAGAGGCACTATTTTGATAAAATTCCCTGCCCCCAAACAAAAAGGAAGATAGTTCTCGATGTTAAGTAAAATGATTTTTAAAATTGAGAGCATAAGGTAGGAACGAGATTATCATAATCAACCTCTAATGAAATGGAAAGATGAAGCCAAAATGAAACCTGAATAAGTAATAAAAAAAATGTGTATAAGTCTGTAAACATGGGAAGCATAGGGTGATGTGAAACACCACCCCCAAACAGGATGAGACTCTTACAAGAAACAACGGGCTGCCTCCCGGTAGCGCTAAGTTTAATGTCTACAGCTAGACCGATGGAGTTTCACCCTAAAGATAAGATCTATGAAAGCACGGGGCGGTAGAAAAATTGGGTGATGAGAATCACCCCCAAACAAGACTGAACCGTCAGTCTTGTTGGATAAATTGACAAAGGTGAGGGTGAAGAAACACGATCACAAGCCTTATTTTATTCTATTTTTTTCAAGAAAATAGTTTCTTTTTTTGTGATTTTTTAATTTTTTGTAAAAATAAAGGAAGAATATATTTTTGAATTTTTGTGGGGAAAAAGAAGGAAAAAATATATTTTTGGATTTTTTAGAAAATGAAATAAGGAAAATGTTTTTTGAATTTTTAAGAAAAATAAAGGAAGAATATATTTTTGGAATTTTTTTTTGGGAAGAAAAGATGGGGAAAAATATTTATGGATTTTTTTTTGATATTTCGAAAAAGAAAGAAAATATTTTTGTGATTTTTGAAGAATAAAGGAAAAGATGTTTTTGGATTTTTTTTTTTGAAAAATAGTTGAAAAAATATTTTGGGATTTTTTATAAAAATAAAGGAAAAACTTTTTTTGGATTTTTTTAGAAAATGAAATAAAGAAAATGTTATTAAATTTATTTATTTATTTATTTTAAATAATGGAAGAAAATATTTTTGGATTTTTTTGGAAGAAAAGAGTGGAAAAAAAATAGGTGGACTCTTTGAATTGGACGAACTAACTAAAACCGACTACCGAAAATTTGAATTGGACACACACACAAGGCATGGATAAATCCTAACGAGCATGTAGCCAATTTTTATCTTGAAATTAGTGAAAGGGGTTGTCAAATTTTAATAAATCCGTGGGCGATAAAAAATTACAGAATTTATCTTAGTGATCGCGTTTGCAAAAATATTCTCCTATTGGACTACCTAGTTGATTAATTTTTAAATTTAATGATGGCTTGGGTAGCACATAATGGTAAGGGAGTGAGTCGGGTGATGAAATCCCTTCTCGTGAGTGACCGGGTGTAGGTCTTAGTAATTTAATTCATCACACCATTTGAAAAATAAATGCGAGAATAAAATCACACAAGAGCATGTAATCACACACAAGAATTAACTCGCTAACAAGAGAGGCACAAGGGTTTAGAAAATGTACCTCCCACGGTTTTTACACCGTGGGGTGCTAAAAAATTTGAGTCGGCGGGGGGGGGGGGGGGGGGGGGGGGGGAGGGAGATTACGCCTATCTCAGTCGACCCCGGTAGTCCTACCGACCCAAGGTAGAGAGACTTCTTTTCCTTGCCTTGGACGCCATCTCTCTACCTTGTCCGATTTCCCTATCACGCTTGTCTTCTTTTTATTACAAATTTAAAATGAAAAATATGATGTCTCTAGGCACCGCAATACAATCCAAGAATAAAAATCCTAATACAAGCCTTCTAAAAAAGTGAAAAATGGTACGAAAAAAATAAAAATAAACGGAATACAAATGAATCAGAATAGAAATCCTCGCAAGTACTTCAAGATCCAAATAATGGCAATGGTGCCATTTGATAAATAGAAAAAATGGCGTCTTTATTGTATTTTTGTCGTTGTGCAATTCCTCTTTCCATCAAAAATCTTCACAAACCTATAAAAGTAGAACAAAACTAGAATATAGCGGTAAGTGAGGTATCAATCCAAATTTAAGGGTGAAACACAAAATAAGCGAAGCCATATGTGTAAATTCATTTGCATTTTATTATTATTTTTCTATTTTTGCTATTTATATTTTTTATGGATTTTTCAAGGGATTTTTTTAACTAACTAAATATACTAACTTTTATAACTACTAATTAAGAAGTAAAAGCTAATTTAAGAAAAGTGAGATTAACAAAATTGTCCTAATAAGTAAACTAACAAAATTGGACTCATGAGGGCTTCAAAATTTCATCCCATAAATGGGAGATTATACCTCAATAATCATCATCCAAAAATATAAGATAAACAAATGAAAGCATGTGATGATTAAAATAAAAGTAATCCAGAGGAGGAGATCAAACCCATTTAAGCCTTGAATCGAAATGGAATCTTCAATTATACATAAAAAATCTCTCAATCATAATCCCTCACTAATGTATTTATTGAATCTAAAATACAAAATAAAAATAATAATAAAAAAAGATAATGGATGAATTCATAATGGACAATTAAATAATAAAAGAGATTTGCTAAAAATACAAATCCTAATATTATAAAATTGTACATTATAGATCATCCAAAGAAATAAATTCTAAGCCATTACTTTATATTGAGATAATTGCTAAAAATGAAAAATCTCAACATAAAGGAATGGATTGGAATTTACCTTCCATAAGGGATGAATTCAACTACATCAATCTATTTTGAAATAATTGCTAAAAATAAAAAAATTAATTATAGAGGGGTGGGGTTGAATTTATCCTAGAGATAAATTTCACTACACACCTCTATATTGAGATATTTGCTAAAAATGCAAATACTCAACATAGAGGGATGGAGAAAATTTTATCACACAAAGCTTAAAAAACAAATTTGAGATCTCTCTTAAATGGGTCTTCTTCTTCTTTAAATAGTATGCATGAAGCTAAGGGTAAGTTGGGTAAATAGGATAGGGGTGTACATGTGCTTATGGTACAGGAGGGTATTTTAGGTGACACACACAAGTGCATGGGTGTTGTGAGGTGTGAGGGTGTTTTGGGTGAGGGAATAAAATCTGATTTGTTAAAAGGGATTGGGGGTATTTATGTAAAAAGGGTTTAAAACGGGTTTTAAACATGTGGTGTAATTGACTTTGGTCTTTGGCTTTAGTTTATTTGGTTTAGTAATTGGCAGGATGTTCACGATTTTCAGCTAAGGGGTATGGAAAATGGGTTCATGGCTTTGAAGAAGGAATGGGTAAAGGCTTGGAACTGGGTGTGAGATCGGGTCAGGGTTAGAGTATGAGACAAAGTGGGTCGGATAGGTGTGGGGTTTAGTTTGGGTTGGAGCTAGCCGAAGGTGGATTCGTGAATCGGGTTTAACAAACTCGGGCTATAGCCGGAGATGAGTTTCGGGTTAGCTCGATTTGGACAGGGGTGAGTCCGGCCAATTTAGACGAGTTTGGTTTTGGAGGGGCTGGCGCTGCGGGGTTGAGGCCTTGGGTTTATACCGGTTTGGAGTTGCATTTTTTTTGTTTGGGTTGCGGGTCTTGTTGGAGATGGCGAGTTAGGATTTGGGCGTCTAAGGCTGGTGGGTCACTGGTTAGGTCCAGATTTAATGGTGTGGTTTGATTGGTGGGTGAGAGGGGTGTGTTAATGGTGGGATTGGAGAGAGAGAGAGAGTGGTGGGAGGTTAAAGATGGGTTTTGGTGGGATTGTGTGAGTGAGGGTGTAGGGGATAGTGTGAGGATGATGAAGAGGTGTTTGTGTGTATGTGTTGTGTAGGATGTTTTTGTGTGTGTGTTTAATTGTACCTAAAAAACAAATAACGCTAAAAAAACTAATAAAAATAAAAATCTAAAAATAAAATCCTATTCTAAAAATAAAATAAAGACTAAATTAATAAAATAAATGAAAGAAAAATAAATGAAAATAAAAATAAAAATCTATTAAAACTAAAATCCTAAAAAAATGTAAAATATAATAAAACTAAAAATAAACGAAATCTAAAAAAAAACTAATCCTAATAAAATAAAACTAAAAATAAAAAGAAATTTATAAAAAGAAATAGGAAATAGGAAATAAGAAATAAATTCTAAAAATTCTAAATAAATCTAAAATAAATCCTAAAAATAAAACGACACAAAATAAAGATCTAAAAAGGTTAAAAAGGCACAAACTAAACACACACGGGCTCGGGTGAAGGTTTCGGTTAAGTTTAGGCTCGGTTTTGGTACAGGACAAGGTTCAGGTTACGGGATTAAGCCACTTGTGTCGCGCATTTGCCCTGAATTATCACTTTAAACTCCGCAAACGCTTATTGAGCTTGAAAACAAACACATACTAGCATAAGTTCAAAATTGCCGAGAATTAGCAACTAAAATGCGTCTATTCGGGGTATAAAATGTACGCTTTTGGGTGCTTATCACTAAGCATGGTTATCGTTTCAAACTAAGTAGTTAAATTTTGCATTTTAGATGCCTTGACGACATGTGTGCCCTTTTGTGTAAGCTACTGGATCTCCCATACCTCTTTTGACGTGGTACACGTCATGATACGTCAGAACTAGTCGAGTGCGGCAGATTCGAAAATTGCACTAAAGCCACGTGAATTATATGTGCTCCATTTAAATTCATCCTCAGTCCAATTAGATACGAGTTTAAGCTTGGTAATATTTTCTTCTGTGACAGTGGGATGAGTCCACCCTCTTTCACAAATTAACCAGACACGTTCATTTATAACCTTTAAAGTAGATTTCATACGGGCTTTCCAATAAGCATAGTTTGTCCCGTCAAAAACTGGCCTTTGATTATATAAGTTTCCCATTGAACTTAAGCTTTTCCAAAAATTATTTTTTTCTTTCAAAAAATTGATATCCAGAAAAATTTTGCAAAATTATATGGTATAATTGTGTAGTTGGCTTTGATACCAACTTGAGAGTGCGCTTTCGTTCAATGTCTAAACTTATTTAATTAAATTTCAATTTTATCTCCAATTTTAATCAAACCCTAAACATGCATCTAAAGTGATTGAAAGCAATATAATCTATCTAGCATGCAATTCAAATAATCACAATCAAATATTCAGGAAAAATCCCCGAAAGGGGCAAAACCATTTATTTCACTATATCTTATAAACCTCGACTTCCATATATGTGACACCCCGCCTAATTAAATACCGGGCGATAAATCCTTTATTAAATTAAAATCAAGGTGAACAGTTGATTCATTCTTAGCATCACTGTCGTAAATTAAATTTTTTCCAATTTAAACACCCTGATTAATTAAGCTAAGTGTCAAAACTATTTAAAACCTTATTTCCATTTTATTAAACACAATTATAAAACCTTTAACCATTAACATTTTAAAAGTCACACGTTAAGTATAAGAATAAAAATGAACATTCAAGAGTTTAACCATCAATAACAAATCCCAATTCTAAAACACTAAAGGAAAACATCCAGACAGTAATAAATCCCGAAGTAAAGATACTAAAAGTAAAAGAATTACAATCTATGACAAAACCAACTAAACAATGGAAAAAGGGCGACACATGCCCCACTGGATAAAACTGAACTAGAAGTGGAGTCAACAATGAAGTCGTCTAAGCAATGGCCTGCAACTCCCACAAAAGCTACAGCATGTTCCATCCAAAGAATCCTAAGCATGACGCCCCTATGGCTGGGCACCTGTAATACATATATATATATACACAAGACAGCAGAGGTAACAACAAACGGGTCAGAGCCCGATTGTAAAATAATTTTAAAATAGTTTAGCAAGTATTTAAAATGCTTACCGACTAATGCAACAGTCATATTAGTATGCGACACTCTCTTGAGAACTCTCACCTCTCATCTAGTGTGCACGTCTACCGTACTAATGAATTTCCTATATCTCTCTAACTTATTCTCCATAAGTCTTAACACGTGAAACTAAGGTTATGATATTCACTTTAGAAAATCTATCTCTTCAAGATTTCTTACGTTATTTAGAAAATTCCGTATTGTTATAACGTTTCCGAATACTTATAGTGAAGTTGAAGAATTTATACATTACGTAACTACTATTTTACCCAGTAGAAAGTTCTCATATAGATATGCGTATATATATTAATTACACATATAATATATATACAAACGGCACCCCACATAAAATCTATGGTGCAAAGTTTCCATAAATAAGTATATATATACCAATCACTCATATAATACATATATACTAACGGCACCCCACATAAAAACTATGGTAATGGCATACTCTGCCATCAAGTCCCCGTAACACTCGTACTAAGGGAATACTAGTTCGGAATCACTCTCGAACTGTATTTACACAAAACACATACAAATGGAGGCGAAGAATAGTTCCAAGTCCTAAGAGGTCAGCACATACCCACACGTCTCTTAGGACCGTCTGACTATCAATAAGATAGCCTGTACCTAGGAATCCTATGTTCTAGGGTACAAGTTAATATCCCCCATAAAGGTCCCATCAAGATAAGACTGTCCCGGCGCGGAAACTCCCGTGATAGCAAGTAGCTCGGGTACGATTTTTTTACACAGAAATAATATATGCACAATCACACCGTCATATATAAATATGTATTCTCATCCACATTATTAAATTAGGTGCGCTCACGACCCATAATTATAATTATCCGTTATTACACATTCTACTTGATTATTTCATATAACGGGCTCGTTCATTTTATTCTCGTAATTAAGTCATTATAAACTCACTTCTCGTCTCTCGAAGTATTATCTTTAATTAAGTACAATTTCAGTAGGCCCTCACTTACCTTCTACTCCAACTTCCTAGACATTTCGATTATTAAATCAACGCACGTATGATTTTCTAAGTATGAATATCTCCCCGTTTACCCTTTATTTCGCTTCACATTAAAGTGGTCCTTTTTATGTTCCATTATGTTCTAGCAACCCTAATCAAGGTTTACTACGCATAAAATCGGATTAAGCTAACATGAGAAAAAATTCAATTTTCCAGGAGGGGTCGATCGATCGATGAAAGGGGGTCGATCGATCGATGCTCTGGGCTCGATCGATCGATCATGCAGTTATGACGAAACTGCAGAAAACCTAGCTATGGAGTTCTTACCCAAAACTCATCCAAATCATCATGTTTCAGTCCCAAACTCCCAATAACTCATACTACAAGTGTTGTATACTCATATAAAACATTTCCTACGTAAAACATGCGAGTTTTCATCAACTATAAGAAGATAAAAGGGGTAAAATCTATTTAATTTCAAGAACCCTAATATTTTTCTTTAACTTAGTTTCTTCCATTCTTTTTCCAGATTTTCTATCATTAACACCATGAAAATTCATGGTTCAACCTCTACGTGTGAAATGGATTTCCAAAATATGATTTTTACCTCTACAACATGAAATTTTTGTCTCCAATTAATGTATTCTTTCAAGAACACTAATTCTAATCAAGCCTAGACTAATATAAAAGAGCATTAACTTGATTAAAGCAAGGTAGATACTTGCCTGAAATTTTAGAGTTATGATTTGTGAAGGAATTTGGTGTGGTCGAGATCCTCGTTGCGCGATCTACCATTTGGCGGCGACGGCGGTGCAACCGGAGGAGTTCTTGGCCTAGAACTCCTTGGAAACCTTATCCTATTCCTCTCCAATGGCCGTCATTAGTTTTTGGTTAAGCTAACCCTAGAAGACAACACTTACCATCTGATATAACCCTAGCAAATTCGTGGGTTTAATTACCTAAAATTATGAAATGTCCAAAACGCCATCCCGGGGTACTAAATAGGCCTAAAAACCCCCCGAGACCCAAACTAAACTCTCGGGTACACTTTTCTGACTATCTCGACCCTTTCGGACACTTTGGTGCACTCGAAATGACCATACGGGCAACTCATAATTTATTCACTTTTATTAATGAACATTTAGTCCCGACACGAGACGGGCGCGCCCCGACTTAAATTTCCAAAATTGTCATTTTATTCACACGTGACAATTTTTATAAAATAAATCTCATATATTACTATACTCATCCAGTAACATTCAATAAATTTCCTATAATTACTAACTCTCGTCACGCTAGTAAATATTTAAAATAACTTTTCGAATTAAAATTAAATTAACTTATCTCAATTAAATTTAATAAATCCATAAATTTAAAAGCCATAAAAATACGGGGTATTACATACTTCTCCCCTAATAATGGAATTTCGTCCCGAAATTCAGAAAATAAGGCCTACCTGGTAGAACAATTCTGGATATCTTTTAAGCACGCAAACTATCTACATAGTAAGGCGCTTAATCACTATAGCCCCCGCCTCACAGCAAGCTTGATTAACATTCTCATTGGAGAGAATTCACATGGTGCTCCTAACCGACAACATTCTCATAGGTCACGCCTATACATTATAAATTTCCATTATCTCACTATCATTAGGAGGCCGCACCTCACTACATGACAACTACTCGGATTTATTAGTATACAAAACTCCCATTCTTAGAAAAACCATACGAACATCTGACCACTCTTGTTCGCCTAAAACAGTCGTGGAATTCCACCATAGCTATCGGGTTATTCTCGACAGATCCAAAATTTTAATTATCCACTCACCTCTAAACATACGGAAGGATAATAGTCAAGGTTCTTCCATACTAAAACCTTAATAAGCACCTCGTACGCGACAAACAGGTACGAGTGCTTCTACAGAGCATTCCTGAAATCACCGTACCAAGATTCCAAAATTTCCTTCACGTGGCTCCACTAATATTTAATCACCGTGCGCCTATTCCTTGTCTAAGGGTGATACATCCCACTCGAAATGAAACCTTATCTCCGCTGGTTCCTGAAATCCCATATTAAAGGTGGGATTCACAAATCTCATCCCGGTTCAAAAATTAATACTGTGCCGTACCATGTACTGGCGCGATCCTTCCTTTCAAAGGAAGTCTGGGTCATACTAGTTAATATTGTAAACCACCCCAAAGGAATATCAATCACTTCCTTCTCGGGCGACTTAATTCACATATTCAGATGAACCCTTGATCTTGTTTTGAGGATGGTAACCCATCCAAGAACTTTACTGACTTTACCGACCTCTCCCAATTACAGGAATTGTCGATAAACACAAAATTCTCTGCTTAATTTTCCTCTTCCAACCGAACCCTACCTATGGGTGGTGCATGTAGAGACTACTCACTACGTCCTGCTAAACATCGATTTTTCCTTGAAATGTCTCATATTAAGTGACACGTAATACTTCCCTTCCTTCCTTGGTGTATGCCGAAAGTTCCGACCCGTGCTTTTTCCTCCACGATGCGCACTTCTGGGTCTTTTATACCATACTAACATCATCACTCTTTGTATGCGCAAGTCGCTCTCACACTTGACTAATAACAACTCCGCTCCGAGTGTTCTTTATAAATTTAAATTCTACTCTATTCAAGGATTACTCCTTCTTAAATGGCTTCCCATAGCCTTCCAATCAAATTAGGGTGTGCTATTCTATTTGCACACTTATGTATGGATTATCGCCCCTCATGTGACGTTTAATCCACTCTATCACTTCCACTTCATTATACTAGTCCCATAAACATATATTTCACACGTCTATTAGCACGTCCCTTCAACTCGGACGATTTCAACATCAGCTAACCAAGATGCCCACATTTTGTAACACCCCGACCACCCTGGGAGAGCGAATGGCGTGCTACTATCGAATAACTAAATCAATTCCATAAATCACAAGGTATAGAGCATCTAATTCCCACAATAAAACAAGAGAAACAACTAATCTCAAATCTCTTCAAATAAGTACAATAATTTTCCCAAATAGGTACAACAACCAAAATAAATCATTAACGCTCTATTCATCAAAATAAATACAAGTCATCTCTTTTGTATAATAAAAACTCTGCCAGATAATCCATGCTAAAAATTATCCCAACTCTTTATTTACCTTGTGTTCTGAACGCGGTTACAACACTTGGGTACTCTCAATCATCCTAAAAATTGAAGTTTTTAAATCCTCCTTATCATCGTTCCACCCCTCAGCTCGTGGGGATAACTTTCAATGCTTTCTTACCACATAACCGGCTCCACTGGCCTTAAATCATGATCCAACTTCTAACTTGTAGATATAATTACCTATCCCTAGTACGACCGAGGTACCGAACTCACGGACTAATGACCAAACATCTCCCTAATTCCAACCTTACGCTAAGTTTCATGCGTGGAATGTCTTGCAAAGCGAAATCCAAACAAGGAACCCCCCCGATACACTACTACCTAGCATTGTCGGTTATCAAAATCCGTTAAGTCCTCCGTCCATATCATATACCCCTTTATTCCGTCTCTTGACGGAAAAATTACATTTCCTCCTGTAATTACACTTAACAAAGAACATTTCACCAATTGCACTATCGTTCAGTATTGTTTGGTGGTAATTGCATTCCATAAACCTCGAATACATACAATCGGAATTCTCAAAATCCCTTTTCCTAATAATAGGGGTATAACTCTTAACTCCCACATCTCTAAAGGATAGATATAACAATGCACTCTTCCTATCACCAATCATAATGACAAAGTCCATACATACATCGGTATCAAATATCTCAAGCCCACTATCCCCTCCGATGTCTCTAGGATAGATAATATAAGTGCGAGTCCGACCTTCTTGCAGGTGAAGTCTCGCCAAAATAAAAACATGCTGCACTAATGCAACCACTTCGATAGCCTTGCAATGATTGCCCACTATCGTACTAACCATTTCTATAATGTTGTAACAAAGATAATATCATACTCGCATATCGCATCACTACAACGAGTAATCCTCGATAAAGTACATAACACTGTTAATATACTCATTCATCCTCCGCGGATAGCACTAAAGAAAAATCCCGTTACACTAGGGAAAAATATTCACATAATAATAACGTTTATAATTATACGCATTAAACTTATCTCACATGCTAATCTAGCAATGAACAAAATATAGGGGCTCGCTCGTGCCACGTAAACACGCTTCATCCTCTGAGGATACAACTTATACTTCCACCTTGGAAATCGTCTTTACTGAACAAATGGTTTTCGGACGTAACACGTCTGCCCAAACCAAAACAAAACAACTTTAATCGTTGTCTTTTACTAGGCACCATATTCTTGTCCCTTTACTCACTTCGGAAAATATTATCGCGTGCGATCTCACTCCCCACAAAATACCTCAACACATAATCTACTTATCATCTGTCCTACTAACCATGTTAGGATCGTCCTTCTATAGGGCTTTAGTAGACTCGATTCCTGTTGGCTACCCCGATTATTCCCTTAGCCTTTTAGGCCCTAAAAAACATGTCTCTATCTATAATAGTCCTTACTGAATTTACCATCACTTGGTAAGAATTTAACTATCCGAATCATTTAAGAGGGTCCCCTGATGTGCATCCACACCCTTTTTGTGGTGCTACACCACCACCGTTGTATTCAGTCTTATTCTCGACTAAATCCTTCGATTCTTTTAGCTTACCACACAAAGGAGCATTACCATCTTTATTGACAAAATACGACATTGTCAACCTCTGATTCAGCCGTCCATAAGAATTTCCTCTTTGAGTGTTATCAACTATTATTACTAGTCTATCTCCCACTTGGAGTCGTTTCCTCCACTAATATCTACATCTCCCGATACAAAATTTCGCTAACGGTTAAGATTCATATTCACAAATGGACCTCTGTCACGTCCTCCTGTGATGAGTTCAGGACAACGTTCACTTATATTCCTGAACATATGATGAAGGAACATACGGTCAACACTGTAACTAAGGTTCTCCTATAGACATAGCATTCCACTTCTAAATTGATGGTTGACTCCCATCATTATAACTTCGATCCGACAACGAAGAAATTTTTCTCTAAATTTTCACTTTCAGTTAGCCACACTCCGTCCTATATCTAAACCTTTGGATACTTTACCTCCTTTGGTAAACACATACAATTCCCGCATTTCTAGAATTCTCACTGACAGTTCTCTACACGTTTTGTAACACGTTGGGTGAGTTTACTCTCGCACCTCATTCGACTATAGCATCATTTGGAAATCATGGCTGCGCCTTAGTTACCTTTCTAGTCTTGGCTTGTCGTGCCATAATGGAGGTGACCCCGACTACGATCATCATCCTCGAATATATTTTACAACCTCAACTGATCCCTGCCTCCTGATGTCTGCTTAATGGTCCTCTTCTGACATCCGTCATCGCTCGGCACACGCAGACATCCGAACGCAATTGAATTCACCAAGATACATACGTTATAGCAGGAGAACGAAATCTCATCAAAGAAATCGACAATCCTAAACATAGGGCTCTATATCAAACAAAGCAACGCTGAAAGAATAATAAGCCGTACAGATCCCAAGGACACTAGAACCTGATGCTCTGATACCACCTGTGACACCCTGCCTAATTAAATACCGGACGATCAATCCTTTATTAAATTAAAATCAAGGTGAACAGTTGGTTCATTCTTAGCATCACTGTCGCAAATTAAAATTTTTCCAATTTAAACACCCTGATTAATTAATCTAAGTGTCAAAATCATTTAAAACCTTATTTCCATTTTATTAAACCCAATTATAAAACCTTTAACCATTAACATTTTAAGAGTCACACATTAAGTATAAGAATAAAAATGAACATTCAAGAGTTTAACCATCAATAACAAATCCCATTTTTAAAACACTAAAGGAAAAACATCCTGACAGTAATAAATCCCGAAGTAAAGATACTGAAAGTAAAAGAATTACAATCTCTGACAAAACCAACTAAACAATGGAAAAAGGGCGACACATGCCCCACTGGATAAAACTGAACTAGAAGTGGAGTCAACAATGAAGTCGTCTAAGCAATGGCCTGCAACTCCCACAAAAGCTACAGCACGTTCCATCCAAAGAATCCTAAGCATGACGCCCCTATGGCTGGGCACCTGTAATACATATATATATATATATACACAAGAGAGCATAGGTAACAACAAACGGGTCAGAGCCCGATTGTAAAACATTTTTAAAATAGTTTAGCAAGTATTTAAAAAGCTTACCGGCTAATGCAACAGTCATATCAGTATGCGACACCCTCTTGAGAACTCTCACCTCTCATCTAGTGTGCATGTCTACCGTACTAATGAATCTCCTATATCTCTCTAACTTATTCTCCATAAGTCTTAACACGTGAAACTAAGGTTATGATACTCACTTTAGAAAATCTATCTCTTCAAGATTTCTTACGTTATTTAGAAAAATTTCGTATTGTTATAACGTTTTCGAATACTTATAGTGAAGTTGAAGAATTTATACATCACGTAACTACTATTTTACCCAGTAGAAAGTTCTCATATAGATATGCGTATATATATTAATTACACATATAATATATATACAAACGACACCCCACATAAAATCTATGGTGCAAAGTTTCCATAAATAAGTATATTTATACCAATCACTCATATAATACATATATACTAACGGCACCCGACATAAAAACTACGGTAATGGCATACTCTGCTATCAAGTCCCCGTATCACTCGTACTAATGGAATACTAGTTCGAAATCACTCTCAAACTGTATTTACACAAAACACATACAAATGGAGGCGAAGCATAGTTCCAAGTCCTAAGAGGTCAGCACATACCCACACGTCTCCTAGGACCGTCTGACTATCAATTAGATAGCCTGTACCTAGGAATCCTATGTTCTAGGGTACAAGTCAATATCCCCGATAAAGGTCCCATCGAGATAAGACTGTCCCGACGCGAAAACCCCCGTGATAGCAAGTAGCTCAGGTACCATTTTTTTACGCAGAAATAATAAATGCACAATCACACCGTCATATATAAATATGTATTCTCATCCACATTATTAAATTAGGTGCGCTCATGACCTATAATTATAATTATCCGTTATTACACATTCTACTTGATTATTTCATATAATAGACTCGTTCATTTTATTCTCGTAATTAAGTCATTCTAAACTCACTTCTCGTCTCTCGAAGTATTATCTTTAATTAAGTACAATTTCAGTAGGCCCTCACTTACCTTATACTCCAACTTCCTAGACATTTCGATTATTAAATTAACGCACGTATGATTTTCTAAGTATGAATATCTCCCCGTTTACCCTTTATTTCGCTTCACATTAAAGTCCCACTTAACGGGGTTTATCTGACCCTACTGGTCCTTTTTATGTTCCATTATGTTCTAGCAACCCTAATCAAAGTTTACTACGCAAAAATTGGATTAAGCTAACACGAGCAAAAATTCAATTTTCCAGGAGGGGTCGATCGATCGATCGATGATCTGGGCTCGATCGATCGATCAAGCAATTATGACGAAACTGCAGAAAACCGAGCTACGAAATTCTTACCCCAAACTCATCCAAATCATCATGTTTCAGTCCCAAACTCCCAACAACTCATACTACAAGTGTTGTATACTCATATAAACCACATCCTACGTAAATTATGCGAGTTTTTATCAACTATAAGAAGATAAAAGGGGTAAAATCTATATAATTTCAAGAACCCTAATATTTTTCTTTAACTTAGTTTCTTCCATTCTTTTTCCAGATTTTCTATCATTAACACCATGAAAATTCGGGGTTCAACCTCTACATGTGAAATGGATTTCCAAAATATGATCTTTACCTCTACAACATGAAATTTTTGTCTCCAATTAATGTATTCTTTCAAGAACACTAATTCTAATCAACCCTAGACTAATATAAAAGAGCATTAAATTGATTAAAGAAAGATAGATACTTGCTTGAAATTTCAGAGTTTTAATTTGTGAAGGAATTTGGTGTGGTCGAGATCCTCGTTGCGCGATCTACCATTTGGCGGTGACGACGGTGCAACCGAAGGAGTTCTTGGCCTAGAACTCCTTGGAAAGCTTCTCCTCTTCCTCTCTAATGGCCGTCATTAGTTTTTGGTTAAGCTAACCCTAGAATACAACACTTACCATCTGATATAACCCTAGCAAATTCGTGGATTTAACTACCCAAAATTACGAAATGTCCAAAACGCCCTCCTGGGGTACTAAATAGGCCTAAAACCCCCCTGAGACCCAAACTAAACTCCCGGATACACTTTTCTGATTATATCGACCCTTTCGAATACTTTGACGCACTCGAAATGACCATACAGGCAACTCATAATTTATTCACTTTTATTAATCAACATTTAGTCCCGACACGACATGGGCGCGTCCCGACTTAAATTTCCAAAATTGTCATTTTATTCACACGTGACAATTTTTATAAAATAAATCTCATATATTACTATAGTCATCCAGTAAAATTCAACAAATTTCCAATAATTACTAACTCTCGTCACGCTAGTAAATATTTAAAACAACTTTTTGGATTGAAATTAAATTAATTTATCTCAATTAAATTTAATAAATCCCTAAATTTAAAAGCCATAAAAATACGGGGTATTACAATATACAGAGAGAAATATATCGTGTTTGACAGACGAATAACCACAGGCCTTGGTTCGTTGTCTTCAGCAAAAGTTCCCTCTTGAACTCCAAGAATCAGTAAGAGATCCCTCGAGAGCTCCCATAGTCAACAATGGAGACAACTTTTCTTCTCCACCAGATTTACTCCAAGATTGGTTAATACGAGTAAATGAGTTTAATAATGATTCACGTATATGATTTGGGATGTTTGAATGAATCAAAATAGGTTTTAACTTAAAAGTGTGATGTCTAAAATCGCCGCAATTCTGCAATAAACAGAGTTGTAAAAGACTTACCAAAAACCTAATTTATAGTAGGCCAAAAAATCAAAGGCGATGCAATGTCATTCGAACGACATCTGGTATGTCGTTTGAACGACATTAGATACCTCAAGTAACAACCATAGAAATGATTTATTAAAAACCAAAACAGTACGTGGTCGTTTGATGCATTGAAGAAATTAGGTATCTCGCGACCTAAGAAACAACATGAGATGTCGTTTGATCAATTCGTTAAAATGACATATGAATTTCGTTTGAACGACACTATCATGTCGTTTGAACGATGTAAACAAAAAAAATTATTTTTAAATAGCCAGCCTTGTTTTCATAAAATATGAAAATTTATGAAAATCATATAAAAATCTCCCAAATTTGTACGTGAATATTATTAACTCCACTGAAACATTATACCTTTAATGAAGTGGAGTTAGTGGAGACCAGTTGAAGATGCACGGCACACGTTGAAGATGATGGGTGCATGTTGATGATGCGTGATGCTAAAGATTCAGATGATGAATGTCAAAGTTGAACGTGTGACGACGTGCCAAGTGTATCGCTATACGACATAATTACGATGATCTAGGATAGCTAAGAAATTCCTAGATTCTAAACGGACGTTTATAAAATCATTTCCTTACACCTATAGGCAATTTTTATCACACTGTCATGCCATTCAATTGAAAAAATACAGGGAAACCTACCAAAGAATAATGATGGCAGTTTTTCATGAACTCTTTCATGACATCTTGGAATTTTATGCAAATGACTTGGTTATCAAATCTAAGAAGTAAGATTAACACTTGGATGATTTGAGGAGAGCTTTCAACATATGTAGGAAATATAAGCTAAATATGAACCCACTCAAGTGCGCCTTTAGCGTAATGAGTGATAATTTTTTAGGATTTATAGTGGATCGATAAGGGGTTCAAATGAACCAAAATAAGAAAAAAAATCCGTCCTTCATATGCCATATCTAAAGAAACAAAGGGAGATGAAAAGTTTTAATGGAATATTTTCTTACCTAAAAATATTTCATCCTAGGTATATTTGAGATTACCTAGCCACTGATGAAGCTTCTGCGAAAGACTACTAAGTTTTTATGGGAGGAACCACACCAGGATGCCTTTGACAAAATCAGAAGATTCCCCACTTATCCTTAAATGATGATCCTACCAAATCCTGAAATACCTTTGCTACTCTACTTTACCTCCACTACAAAGTCAATCGGTGTACCGTTGGCATATCTAGTGGATGTATAAGCGAAACCTGTCTACTATCTAAGTAGAATTATTCATGGTACTGAGTAAGGTGTACCAGTAAACATAGGCATTTTTTGGCATTAGTTTTTGTAGATCCAAAGTGAAGACACTACATGCTATCTTTCACTATCCACATAATGACTAGGTATGATCCAATCAAGTTCCTATTGGCATGAACGGTTTTAATTAGGAGAGAAACAAGGTGGTTGCGCATTCTCTCTAAGTATGATCTAAATTATGTGATCCCTCACGCAATTAAGATCGAAGATTATGAATACCTTTTAGAAATCTTCCCCTCAAAACTATTTGAGCCACCTCATGAAGATATACTAGGTGATGATTTACAAGCCAATGTTTGTGATGCTAATCTTGAAGAGTGGTCCATGGAGTTTAATGGTTCATATACTACAAGCAAAGGAAAAGAATGATTTATATTGTCCATATGGATGGAGGAGATTATTCAATCTTTTAATTTGTACTTTCATTATTTAAATAATGAGGCAGAGTATGAAGTAATGATATTCGGCTGCTCAAAGCCTTACGAAGAGGCATTCGTACCCTTTGCATCAAAGGAGACTCCAACCTTTTGGTTAAATAAATGAACGGTGAATATGTATTGAAGCACCTCAATCAACCACCTTACTGAACAACTATCGTATGGTTGATAGAGTAATTCTATGAGTTTAATGTGGAGATACACCCAAGAATGATGAAGTGTCATGCAGATGCCTATGATATAATTTCACAAAAGTGTCAATAGATGGTGAGTCTACAACAATGGCATCATTTGTGCTCCAACTCTTCCCTAGTGATGATGATTTTGATTGGAGGAGAGAGATAATAAAGAAATTGGAAACAAGGGATGGAAAGATGAAGCTTACAGAGTTAGCACCCTAGTGCCCCAGTTCGCCTAAATAGCACAACGTATGCAGACTTGAATCGCGAACTATTGAATTCGATTCGAATTTGAGACAAAGTCACGAATTTGAAAAGTTAAAATCGCTAATTGATAAAGTCAAAGTTGTAAAATGTAAATTTTAAACTGATTTCACTATTAGAAGGCAAAGAGTCTTCTAATGAAATGATAAAAATAAAAACTCACGTGTCTCATATTTAAAGTGTCTAAGTGCACTGTTTTTGTATTGGTCAACCGATGTGGGACTGGGTTTTCAAAACTCCCTTGATCTATATTTAGTCATGCTCTCTCACATGTTGGATAGAGCGTTTCATTTTTACCCTTTGGACTTGTAACATCAAATTATATTATAGCACTCCATCTTTATATACTTATATATACAAATTTAATTTATATATTAAAAGTATACCCATCTAAATAAAGTCTTTTAATAATTATTTGCACATTAGATAGTTTTTTAGCTTAAATTAAAAATGCAGATTGACTTTTATAATTATTTGTACATTAGATAGTTTTTAATAAAAATTACAAATACGGATTATACATTAGATAATATTTAATACAAATACAAATTTACATTTAGATAGTTTTAATAAAGATTTTGTATATTTATGTTTTTAATTGAAATTTTATAATAAAGTATACACATTGACTTTATATTTTATTTAATATTTAGTCCAAGTATTTTTATTTAAATTAAACAAATGAAATAATAGATTATTCTATATATATATATATAATAATTATATATCAAAAATATAAATTGTTGTATGTTAAATATATAGACGCATCGGTGGAGCTCATAAATCTCAATAATTTGAAAATCAACGCATTGACGCACTCGTATTCGCACCCGCTCCCGCACCTGCATTAGGGCACGTAGGTTAGCCCAATACTTACTTATTCAAAGAAAATTGTTCTTCAAAAATACTAGGGGCACATTATCTAGATGTACGGGTCTATGGGACACCTGAGAATGGTTGAAGGAACTCATGATGAGCATTGTGAAACCACTAATATTCCCCTCTATCGAAGAATTCAAAGGGAGGAGTATTTTTTACCAATAATGACGCAAGACGCAACATCAATACAAAGATAATGAGCTAAGTGTCAGGCTTTCTTCCAACAAATTGAATGTAATTTCGTGGAAGATCAAACGGACTGAAGATGGCCCTAAATTGATTTCATTAGAGATCAAGTTATCCCAAATGAAAAAGCAGGTGTTATAGCAATAAGAATAAGGCCCCAATATTTCACTTATTGGGAGATAAGCTCTTTTGTAGGGGATATTTCAATAGGCCATTGACATTCATCACTAAAGAGGAAGCATATGAAGTCCTTAAGAAATCTCATGACCCTTCTCATAATGGAGGAACCAAGTTGTATGATCAACTCATGACACTTGGTTATTATCAATCAAAAATGGAAAGGTATTCATTTGAGTTTGTTCGTAAATGCAAGGCTTGCCAACTTCATGGTATCCCCATTCATGCTCCGTTAGTAGAACTATATTCAATGGCAACACCCTATCCTTTTCATTCTGGGGCATTTGACCGTAAGCGGAAAATCAATCCTTCCTCAAAGGGAAAAATATGAATTTTAGTGGCAACTTAGTGCATTACCAAGTGGGTAGAGGCAATATCGTTGAAAAGGGAAACAACATGTGTTGTAGCACTGTTCATTAGAAAAAATATATCATTTATCAGTTTAGTATTCTCAAAGTTATTCTATCTGAAAATGGAACTCCATTTATCAATAGGGAAGTTGCAATGCTAACGGACAAATATTTGATGAAGCACTATACTTCAATAGTGGCTTACCCAAAAGGCAATGGTCGAGCTGAGGCCACAAATAAGACCTTGGTCAATATTTTGGTCAAGAAGATGAAGGAATTTTTGGTGCATAGGATATCAAGATACCAATGGTTCTTTGGGAGTACCGAATAACCAATAGGAAATCAATGGGCTACACACCATTTTCCTTAGTCTATAGAGCTGAAATTCTTTTAGTTGAACTTAAAATACCATTTTTAGATATGTCTTGTGAAGAAGCATACTTCCTCAGAGTAGGCATGTTAAACTAGACTATATGAACATAAAGATAATGCAAGAACACACTTCGATATCTATACAAAATAACTCTCGAGAACCTATGAAAATTTGGTAAAATGAAGAAAATTAATAGAAGGCGACCTGGTTTCGAAAGTTGTTGTTAACCACCTTAGAGGACTCTATTTTCTAAAATTTATACCCAAATAGGAGGGACTGCATGTTTTTGAGGAGGCACATGACTCAGGTTATTATTCGATCACAAAGATTGCGGACGATAAACCATTCAGTGTTAACAACAAATAATTGAAGATTTATTATTTATGAGGAGAACATTTAATTTTTGTACTTAGAATTTGCAAAGAATAACATGTAAATTTTAGGGTACATTTTATTATAAATAGATGTGTTGAAGAAAAGCAATGTAATTCAAGTGAAAGTAGATGATTTCACGAAAAACCTTATTTATATTTCGATTGATAATATGTACATACAAAATGAGACTATTGCCTAGAAATACATATCAATAAAGAAGAAAATTCTAGCCTAAGAAGGAACACAAATTTTGGGTAGTAAATAAGGCTTCCTCAATTGAAACAGCTAGGTCAGAAGAAACATTCCTTTGGAAGTCAGACGTAGTTAAGATGTTAGATTCAACTTCTGACTTTTCCTTAAGGTAGCCTCGTGTGTTCTCTTACCTTGGACGAAAGCTTCTTTTGCAGCCTTTATAACTTGGGAATTATCTTCAATCTTGGGTGCAAGCTCCCTCAACCTTCATTCTTCAGTCTTTAAGTACTTCGCATTCTTCAGATATTAATCATGCTAAGTCATCATGTGCGGATCCTTGATATATTTTAGAATGTTGATGATCAACAAGAAATTGAACACATACTTCCTTATGTCTTTGAGGGAGCCCAAATATCGATTGATGGTGGAACTTTCAAGTGAGGAAGAATATGTGTTCATCACTTCACCTACCACGATAGCTACACCTTGCCATAATCAAACCATGATCTCTCAGACAGTCAAAAGTAAATTCCTCTAGGTGGGAATCCAGCAGTTGATCTAGCATAGCGCGAAGAGGGTCTTGAATAAAGGCGTTATTTTGAACAATCTGCCTACAATACTCAGTTTGTGCAATATTTAGAATAAAGGCCCCACAGGAAAACTCACTCTCGTCCATATTCACACTGGTTATTTAGCCATGATCACTTTATCTAGATGACTTAGCTTCATTTGGTTCAGCATCAACGTGACCAACTTCCATATTTTGCATAAGCATATCAAGAATAGGATGTGCCACCCATAGTGCTTCGGGAGGATCATTTTCTATAAAAGGCTATAGAATAAAGAGAAGAAAAGAGTTAGTCAAAAGTTCAAAGTTTTTTTCATCGAGAACATAAAACTAAAACTACAAATCTTAGCAAATATTGAGTCAAGTCACTATGTAGGTGTACTTTTTTAGAGAAATCATACCCAAGTAGTGTACATCACCAAGTAGGTAAAATAATCTAACTTTTTTAGAACATTACTCAAGAAGATATATTAAATCACCATGCAGGTGAGGTTTTTTTTAAGTTATACCCAGATAGGGTATAACACCAAGAAAAACCATTCATACACAAAAAGCATTATGAGAAAAAAATAATTTGCATAAAAAGACAAGTGTAGAATTCTACCTCATCAAAAGTTGCAACAATGGCAAAGGTTATACGAATCATCATATTCCCAAACTCATCTTGAGACTTAGATATTGGATCATCCTCAAGAACCAAAATAATAGGCTCCACTAAAGGAGGACCAATCTCCATTGAAGAAGGATCAAGCTCTATTAAAAGAGGATCAAACATAGCTTAAAGAGTTGACTGATCCCTTTCCTCACAAATGGGAAGCTGAAATAACACAACAAAGGAAACTCAAGACAAAGGTGTATATGAGAAAGCAAAGTAAAACATAAAAAAAATTACAAAGAAAATACCTCATCATTGTTTAGACAAATGTGAGCAAAGACATCCAGAGACACCACCGAAGCTAGTACCACCACTAGGAAGTCTAAAAATATAACTGGCCTCAAAAGGATACAAGAAAGGACTTCCTCATTAATAGGCCTTATAAGTGCTAGTACATTAACAATGGGAGCAATGTGAAAAATCTCACTATTTCCCTATATACAAAATGAAACAAAAGTCTTGAGAATCACAATGGCTAAAGATAAATAAGTAATTAAGTCAAATTTCAAGTAGAGGTACCTCAACAGATTAAGAATATGGTATAACGAATGATGGTGACTCGAGATAAATTGGGGTAATACTTAGATTTATAATTTTTTATAGTTTCACTTAAGTCCCCCAAAACCTTTTAACCAATGGAAATTATCTAACTAATGAAGAAGCACGTCTAAAAGGAGCACGTCTTGAAGAAGCTCGCCTAGTTATTAAAAACGGGGCCAAATAGGAAACCAAGGTGATATATTCTTCAACAACTGAACTCAAAGGACCTTCCCTAGGAGGAGTGTCATCTGGAATAAACACAACTTCCACAGACTGGGGAGGCACCCTATAGAAAAAATAAAAATATTAGAGAAAAAATAATAACAGGTCACCACTTGAAAAATATGGAAAAAATAGTTACCTATTGAGTCTCAGGAAAAGGCACATATGGACCAACTGGGGTGAAAATAATCACCATATCATCATTTGGGCTGCCTTCCAGAGTTTTATTTAAAGAAGCTAATGGCGTGGGAGTTGGAATCATGCGCTTTCTAGTATGTTTTTTCTCCAGCATTTTGTTTAAACTGATGAGAAACATAAGTTGGAGGTACCTGTTCCATACGATCAACCTTCCTCTTAGAATATTGAGGAGAAATAAATTCATCAGTTGGGTAAAGTCTCTTAAAACCATCTAAGTCATCATTTACAATGATAGGCCTAGATTCCATTGTAAAAAGAACATCAAACATTAAATTAACTACCTTGTCTGCCATAATTGGATTTGGTGGAGGAATAGACTCCGGAGGAAAACCACCAACATTGGAGGAACCTTTTGTGCACTTAAACGTCTTTAGGGCTTTAGAGGAAACTCCCCCTTATATGTACCTACAGCAGAGGAAGCTTTCCTTTTCATTTTATTAGCAGTTGAGTCACATTTTTCTTCCCTTTATTTGGATCAGGATCGACCTTGCAGTTGGGATCAAAGGAAGAAACTCCTTAGGGTAAATTCTCTTTATGATGATTAGAGGAAATTCCACACCTACAATAGAAAGGTTATGCAATCCAAGTTCGAGAGATCCAAAATTCTCCACAACAGGGTATATCAGTTTAGATTGTACAATGTTATTGAAGACTTTGAGTTTCATCAGCCAATGATGGAAATACCAACCTAAAGAGACATATCTTATCATATCCTCAATAGGAAGGATCAAACTTTATGCTCACCACATCAAATAACCATTTTTTCCATTTGAAGTAAAGGTTGGAAGATAAAAATGATTCATCCACCCTATTGGATCCACAGATAGGCCTTGGTATACCGTGGTCATAACTAAATTATCTAATACATCAATGAGGATTGTATGCCTTATTCTTGATATAACATTATCTATGAGTTAGAAGATGACTAGGTGTGATGAAAATAACCATGATTAATAAGCGATCCACTTCAAGATCTTTATCCCATGAAGAAGATGCATTAATGATGCTTTTCATTCGAAGATAGACAAAGTTTTACACTTGGTCACTCTAACAAATGGATGACCCATAAAGCAGTCGTAATCATTAATCAAATATTAAAAAAAGATTTCTTGATCTACTTTATATTCCAATGCATCATGTGTGTATGTCACAGAGGAATGAGGCTAATGGTCTGAGATTTGGGGGGAAAATAAGGGAACCTAGCATAGGGGACCCCATTAAAAGTATAGTATTGGCAAACTTAGAAAAATCATAATTATAAATAGAGCATACCATATCAAGGTAACATCTATTTAACTAAGTGTACAATGAACCGAGATTAGTAGAAGTAAGGGGATATTGACTCCATAAAAAAACCTAACAAAAAATTCATCCAAGCTCCCATGTGGTTGATCGTTGGTATTGTTAGGGAGGACAAAGAGAGAAAGCAAGCCAAGGATGTAGGCAGATAACTCTAAAGGTTATCCATAACTAGGGGAAAAAGGTATATTTGGAACAATTTCTTGGTCCATTTTCTTTTGAGTGAGCTTCACGTGGGGATTTTATTAGTACTATATATACTTGCTAAAGTTGCTCATAGTACCTTCACCAATGGACTCATGAACAAGCTTGTCCAACTTGATTTGTTCCTTTTTTTCAGCATCATTGAGTGGTGTGTTATCGTAGCAAAAGGCATCATATGGATCTAACCCAACAGCTCGCACACATCTTTAAGGGTAATAGTGAATTCAACCATAGATGAAATAAAAGTGTGAGAAACCACACTCCGGTGTGAGATCAATAGTTATAGGGCAAGATTGTTCTTGAATAAGGTAAAATATCTGAAAAAAGATGCATGACCTATACCAACCTTAGCAGTTTAACCTTATATATATATATATATATATATATATATATATATATATATATATATAACTTGACCAGGATGAAAATCCATCAGAGGAACCACTTTCTCCCTTGAACTCAATATGGTAGTGAGGAAAGTCTACTTGATACATCTTAAACCTTAAAATGATAAAGGAAGAAAAATAGCACCTTAGGTGTTATCCAAAGGTTCTTTTGCCATCAACAGGAGTTCATCAATAGCTTCAATAACCTTCGAAAATAAGTTGGTCATCTAAAAAAAATTAGCGCCATTTCCAAAAAAAATGAGCAGAGTGGTAGAAACTGTATAAAGGTCGATGATCTACCAACTCAGCTACAATATCTTTGCTGAAAGCCTTACCGAACTTTCTTGAAGAGGTAGTCATTTAATTGGGAAGGTTCTTAATGATGGAAAAGCTTTGAAACGGCATAGGAAGAACGCTAAAAGAAAATTACTAGCAAAACCAAGATTAAAAGAGATTTTAAGGCAAGTTTAAAGCCACAATAGGTACTTTCTCTCTCTAAAAGATGAAAATCTCTGAATTCTCTAATGGTAAGAAGGTTTGAAACGAAGAGGCAAAGGTTATCTAAAGTGTTGAGAAAAACATCCGTTAAGGCTTTTTAATGGTTCATTACCCAAAAAAACTTTGAAATTTTTGGGCAAAATGATTATTATCTGATCCAAGATAGTGCAGAGTTTACCCCAAGTCATCATGTGTCAAAATGGAATAGATTTAGCAGGTCATGGGACTTTAACATTAAATGTTAAAGATATACAAATATTTGGTATACACATGTAGAATCAAGATGTTTAAATTTAGGATATATTGGTAAAAGGTGTTTTGATTAATGATGACTCAAATGAAGGTGTTTTATATAAAAACTTCTTTTTTTCATAATAACGTTGTCTACGAGGGGGAATGTAGGAGGGTCTTAAAGATAATCCTCTTCACTTAGACATAAACCCCTCCATTAAGATATTGATGAAAGATCAAAATAAGGTGGAGCTTAATCAAGAACTAACGAAGCCTTCCAAAAGAAGCTAGTTGATCCACCATTTATTTTGTCTCTTTTTAGCAATTATGATTTATATTATAATATTTATGAGGTCACTCAGTACCAACGATGGACCAAGTTTGGCAGGAAACTCACTTTCCTTTAAGGAAATTGGTTTGGAGGAAACTCATTTAAAGAGACTTTGAGGAAATTGGTTTAGAGGATAAAGAGCTAGTCATCATTAAGCCATTGAACTTAACCATTTTAAATGCACTGTTTAAAACACCCAATTGATCCCGAATGAGCATTATGTGAGAAACCATAGCTAAACTTATTATCAACCACAAATATTTTTGGTGCCATATAAAAGATTTATGGGATTTAATATCGTACTTAACACTGGTTAAATCACACTTACCTTAGTACAATGATGGTTTTGTGAGAAGTTGTCCATAAAGGTACTGACACATTGTTATGACGATTGAAAAAATAGTTGATCACTTATGAATTTAAATCACCATTTAATGATAAAAACATGTAATGCCCCCGAGGTTCATTGAGACCAACCTCATCCTATAAATACCCCACTTATCCTTTTATAAGCCATCATACCTTTTAGCCATAAGTTCACTTTGAGATATCAAGTTATTAAAAACATGAAACCATAGAACATACTCTCCACTATTAATACACTTTTCTAATTTCTCACCAAAAACACAAGCCTTTATTAAGATATAAACACTATTCGCCCACATTTTGTTTTTTAGTAGCCTATCATTGGTGTATTTAGAGTTCTTGCTTCTCTCTCCCTTTAACTCGCATCCATCAAAGGCTCATTTTCCTCTTATATATATTATTGTTGGGTATTGGTATTAAGAAAAGCTTATTGACCTAAAACTTTGATTAGTTCATCTTATAGATGTTGGAACTTCCCAATCGTAGGAGGGATAGGGCCGACAATATCCATACCCCATTGGGAAAACGGACAAGTCTCACTTATAGGCACAAATAATTGATGGGTACAACTATTGATGTTAGCATGCCTCTAACAAGCGTCGCACTTTTTGGCATATGCATGGGCATTTTAGGCATGAGATGTTGTGTGATAATGTTTTTAGCAACGGGCCTTCCAGGAATATGACTTCCATATGATCCATTATGTTATTCCTTCGAAACATATTCTACTTTAGTTAGATGGAAGCATATTAATAAAAGGGCAAGATAAAAACCTCTTTTATATAACACTTCTCCAAAAATAGTAAATTTAGCAGCTCTGAACCTAACCTTCTTCGCCACCTTTTTGTATTCTTGTAGTCATCCATTCTAAACATATTCAATGATATAATCCTTGCAATAAGGTTCGGGGTTGAGATTTAAAACTTCTATCTCTGGGTCTTCATGCTTGATGTTTAGCTCGAACAAGATTTTTATCAGCACTACTCTATTAAGTTCTATCCTGGTAACTGAAGCAAGATGATATAAGACATCGGGTTGGACATTCTCTATTTTTGGGATTTTTTTCACATTTTCCTTCATACGACAAGATATTAGAGTCTTCATCTTAACCAAATACATGTCCATATTTTCATCCTTATCCTCCTACTCATAGAGTTTTGTCTCACGACTAGTTATGAGTCATTATGTACTTGGAGTTATCATATTCCAATTGATGAGGCAATGCCTAATACTTTCAAGAAATCTTCGTACTCTATCTCATTATTAGAAGCTGAGAAATTAAATCATAGTGAATACTTAATGTGTATCGTACCGGGCCTTAAAGGATAAGTACCTCCTCACTTTTAGCTTCAAAAGAAGAGACATCTATATATAGATTCCAAATTGGGATTTATGGGTTAAAAGTTTCCTAATATCCCTCTTCTTGACATTCAACTAGTGTCAATATTCCTCCTTACCTTTAATGATTTCTTTTCCCTTAGTTGCTTCCATTGGGTCTGTGTATATATTAGACAAGGTTTATTAACCAAGATTTGAGTGGGAACTATATATGCCGAGTCTAAAGCTTTGGTTGGAGATTAAAATATTGAGGCTGAAGTTTTGAATGGGGTTTCCAATGTTGAGACCAAATCTACATCTTTTTTAGTAATAGATGGGTCTTCCTATATGAACTCACTAACAAACCTACTAATGTCGGGACCTTAGTTATTATTCGTGGATGGTATTCTATGTCATAAGAAAAAGAGGAAGAGGAGAGATGTTTTGAGTGTGAGGGCAAAAGGCACAAAGCGTTTGAATATCCCACTATCCTATTGATAAAGGGAAAGAAAGTTTCTATGCCAGCTACTCTTAGCGATAGTGATGAAGAGGTGAATGATTTTGGGGATGAGTCATCACATGTTATGTGTGTCGCCTTTATGGTAAGTCACGCGATTACACCTAGTTTGTCCCACGACGATGAGGACACTTGTGTACGTGACAACCCTGATGATGATTTGAGTGTTTCGAGTGAGTGTGAAAGTGAAAGTGAGGGTGAAAGTGAACTCCAAAAAGCGTTTAGAGTTTTGTACGTCGAGACCTCAAAGACGAAGAGGTTGAATAAGGAGTTAGATATAAGGTGGTAGATTTGGAGAGAGCGAGATAATTTTTAAGGGGATTTAAGGTGTTGGCGAGTCAACTCGAGAAGGTGACGGTTTATTTGAGTGAGCAGTTGATCGTCATAGGTCGAGAAAATAGTGAACTTGAAGCCCGTGTGGTACAACTAGAGAGAGATCTCGAACGAGCTCGGTAGGTAAAGATCATTATAGAGGATACATTTAAGAAGGTAGGAAAGATGATCCTCGGTCCCGCTTTGGGTAATGTTGAGAGATTAGGAATAGGTCATGACGGTGCGTCTACTTCCCAAGTTTCACTCGAGCCGATTCCCGAATTTGTGATACACCCATATGGCTCTCAACCCAAACCATATAGGCGTCTATTACCCAATAGGAGAGCGCGTCCTAGACATTTTGTTAGAGGTTTTACTAGGCCCATGTATGTTTGTTCCCATTGTAAGAAGAGCCTTAGAGAATTCTATTTTACGTTGGGTAGCGTGTCACATAGAGTTTTACCACATGTTTCCACGCACACACCCACACATGATACTTTTCCTACTCCGGGAGATTACATAAGCGAGTTTGCACATATTTGGAGAGCAAGTTAAGTTTTTAGTCAAAACTTCACACGATTTGATGGATTTTTTTCATAGGATGTCACCACTTTTGAAAACTCCTTCGCACCTATTGGTTGAGGTTGAGAGTTGTTCGCTTGCATAGGATGATTTTTAATGATGATATTTTTTCCTATTTCTAGTGTGTACCACTTTTGTATTTATTTTTTATTTTGATATATTTTTTGAAAAACCCAAAAAGATTTTTGTTTTTGAAACATTTTGGAAAAATAAAAAAAGATTTTTTTTTGAAAAAAAAAATTATTTTGATAAACTTTTTAGAAAAAGATAAAAAGATTTTTTTATTTTTTTTATACTGTTTATGGATGGTCATTTAGGATGACCAAGTCACAACATCATTCCATATCCAAGTAAAATAGAGAAATATTAGTAAAAGGATGGCACAAAAAAAAGAAGGGCCTCTTATGCAAAAAATATATAGTACGTTTGGGGTCACCTCTGCAGGACTCACAACAGGAACTCCAAATGAAGAGGTCTCACTAGTACAAACCTGCGAATGAAGAAAAAGATAAGTGTTAGAAAATCACTTGCATAATGACGAAAGATAAGTAGACAAGTCTTAAAGTTAATCTAAAGTAAATACCGGGAGAAGCACTATGATAATGTTTTCGCCTGAGCCTGCAGCAGAATGGGCCTCAACAGTTATAGCGGCCACTAGAAGTGGTCGGCGATGTAATGCCGTGAACCATAATAATTGATGCAATAGTGGTATCCTATTCATTAACAAGTATGTTAGAAGTGAGTGCAGTCAAAGAGAGAATGATTCCAAGAGATCAATACCTGAAAAGATCCAATAGCCAGAGAAATAGTCTCACTGAAGTAACAATGAAAACTGGCTACATAAGGGGATGAATATGGGGTATGTTATCCATAAGCACCCAACAAAACTGGCTACATAAGGGGATGAATCTGGGGGATAGATATCCTACAGGAGGGTAATAGCCCTGAAATAGGAACCCCAGTTGGCAAAACTATCCTTCAAGTACAAGAGGGGCCAAGTGAAAGGGAACCCTACAAAAGAACAGGACAGATGCAATAAAGACAACGTAAGTTTACCCATGCCTGTGAATTCAGACGAAAAAAATGTTGAAAGAAAGAAAATGCCAAGAATACCTATAGACATGAAGTAGCAGAGGGTCCAGCTGCAGATACATCTATTGCAGAAGAAGTACGAAGTTGAACAGTGCATCCAAGGGAAAATATCCTCTTCAATGATAAAAAAATGCTATAAAAACAGAATAAATTTAAGAGGTGATAAATCAAAAGACTTCAGAATACCGACTATTACCTTAACAGAATGAGAAGACATAGAAGAGGCCCTTGTAGTGGTGGGGTACACAGAGGAAAGCTGTAGAGTCAATGCTTGGAAGTTACATCAGTAAGACATTATAAAAGCAAAGGAACAAAGACAATTGATAGAAATTAACAAGACAAACCTCTCTAGCCAGACCCGGAGAATAAACAAGAATATAATTCCACTCCCTTGGAAAGGGTGCCCGGACCAAAGGAAAAACACGTGATGTGGTGGTCCTCACCCTTGAGGTCGCCCCAACAGAAGAAGCTTGTGCACAGTAATAAAGGTTAAAGTTAGTAAAAAATGAAAAGAAAATTTAAGAAATATGAAATAAAGAGCTAGAAAATAAAGAAATGGAAAAGGAACAACTTATAATATTTGGGCGAGTGTTCTTCCCACACGGTAGTTGCCTAGTCGTGGGGCTTGAAGTGTAAGGAGAGTATATCATGTCATCATCCTCACCATCAGACTCCCTTAAAGATGGTAGCAAAGTCCAAGATTTAGGACCACATTCATCATGAAGATCAATGACACCCATGTCATTTGAAGTGGAAGTGATGTCATCATAGGAAGGAGTGCTTCTGTAATCAACCAGTTCCTCTTTAAGTGAGAAAGAAAAGGAACCAACTAGTGAAACCTCATGACTAGTAGTTTCACGAAGTAAAGATAAGTTAACTAGAGAACCTTAAGCAACAGGGATGGATAAAATTGATGGCTCGTGAGTAGATAAGCCCAAGGCTTCATAGCCTCGCTCGCTAACGGTCCTCCACCCTAAGATCATTAGTTTCAGATCCTTGATCTAGAGCAGGAGAAGGAGCATAAGCTTTAGCACTAACCTTATTTTTTTCTTTCGCTCTCTATTCCTCACAGGTGAAGGAGGGGAGAGAGGAGCAGCAGTAGGACAAGGAATAAAATTTGACACATCTGTGTTAGGGTGCTTCCTTTTGGAAGTAGATGGTATTTTGGCCTTTCCTTTCCCTTTATACTTAATAAGTTGTGGCTCAGGGTGTTTAGTGTAAATAGATTTGTCAAGAAGAGGCATCGCCAGGACTGGGGTGACCTGCTCAAGGGGGTCTTCACAATAGTGTTGCGATGTCAAAACCCTTTATGGGTCCTTTTACCCAGGTACTTGTCATTATTGGGGACTCTAGTAGGGATGATTTCATGAGGAACGTCCTTTCTACAGTTCTGAATGAGGCCTGCCTGCCTCTGTCATAAAGTGAACTGGGAGTGAGTAAAGGAAGGAAGATAGTCGCGAAAGGACACAAATAGACTACCCAAATGCTTAGCCCTATGGAGCATACCCTCGAAGTAAAATTTGTATAAGTTTCAAAGTATAATATTGAGGGGTAAGTGCTAGAAGGATATGAGGGGGAATGAATGCCCTGATCATACCCAAACTACCTCCTAACTCTCTCTGAGTGGTAAAATTCAACACCTTGACCGAGCTCATTCAAGGAATGAAGGGTATCGGGAAGTAGCATAGCCATTACATTAATATGGGGACAAGTAGCCATAGACTTTACATCAAAGGGCCAGTCAAAACTGCCCCCATCCCTTGAGAAATACCCCCAAGTAAAAATAAGACTCGGTCTCTTGCAGTACGGGTGGAATCAAAACTCATCAACATTATCTATCAGAAAACCCAAGGAGTGATTTGGGGACTTTTTATGCCATCTTATGATACGAGCAGCCTCATTATATCATGCTCTTGATTTTGGGGAAAATTTAAGGAATCACTCGAAAAGAAAGGCCATCAATATGACTGAGTTAGTAAAATTAGTGACACCATGGTGGCCATAAGATGGCTCGACATCAACATGGGCACCATCTAGCCAAGTGTAAGTGGATCCCAAAGTCAAATATGCGAGGGGAATACCCGTCCCTTGAGCAAGCCTCACTGCCAATCTGAATAATAATTCACAAGGAAAGTCATCTAGCCTCACAAGGAATACGAATCTACTCAAGAAGGTAACAAAAAACCTTCCAAGTGTGGGGGAGAATTAATCTTTGGGCCTCTTGACTCCTGGCCACCCTGCTTGAATTTCCCCCCTTGGCCAGTTGCTCAAAATATTTGAAACAATATCTTTTCCATTTGGCAAAGGAATTCTTTGTAGTTCTAATCTAATTAATAGCCACATATATAGAGCATTCACTAAAATTTGAGTAAAGCTCTTGCATCATCTCATCCTCGAGAAAAAATTTGTGGCCATTAGTAAAAATATGACCTCCAAAGTAAGGCAAGGCCAACAGCTCGCAAATGACCTCCAAAGTTATAGTAAATTCACCCTATCCAGTTAAAAAGGAGTGTGAATCTCTGCACCAGTGAGGGTCTAAGAGATTAAAACTTTAGGCATGCTTGGCAATTGTGCATATTTCCAAATAATCAAGGGTTTTAGTGAGACCAAGCTTCTCGACAATAACTTTGTGTGAGAGTGAGCTAAGATGTGGTTCGCCTAGATTTCCCACTCTTCTGGGGCACCTCCGCAAACATTGAGATTGTAATTAGAATGTGAAAAATCACCCATGTCTACCCTAACTCTAAGAATGTTATCAGGAAGAATGATTGGAAGGACAACAGACTCACCTAGACCCATTTGGTGTCGCTCGACAATCTTTGAAACAAATTCCTTCTCAAAGTTCCCGAGGGAGGACATGACGTTATCCTTTTGCCCAAAGTCAAGGGTAAGACAGTATAGTCCAAAATCCCTTTTCAAGTGATCGGAGAAGTACTCCTTCTAAGATTTTGAGTAAGTGGTTGTGAACGAGGGGCCCCGATTAAGAGAACTCTAGAAGATGAACCGCCTATGGCGATGGAGACAGCGACAGGAATCGTCGTGGTCACATCAGTGGCCAAAACCATCGAAATAGTGATGGAAATGGGAAAAGATCCCACTATCAACTCACTAGTGTTGGTGGTGACGGCAGAGGTGGTGTTTTTCGAAGAGAATTCCATGGGTTTTGAGCTTAAAAGATTGAAAGTAAAAAAAATGGCTATGGAGTTCGCCAGTTTCTCTCTCTAAGGCTCTAAAAAGTTTTTAAGATGGTAAAGGTAAAATGAATTCAAAATTAAAAAGAGACATTTATACAAAAAAAATACAAACATGTTTAGGCGACTAAAAGACAGACAAATGATTGCCCAAATGATGGTATACCGGTTCTCAAATGGACATGCATCTCCTCGAGACCATAAATCGAAGCTGAAGTGATAAGACCATTAATGGACCAAGATCAATTATGAAGGGTCTAGTGAACGTTTCAAATTCAAAGAAGAAAAAAAGATTTCGGCCAAAGTTTATTGGTCTACCCAACACAAAAGACTTGGAACGAGGGGACTAATGTAGAGCGTTACTTACTTGATGAATGAATCTTAGAAGACTTGGGCGAGGGGGTCCATTTACATTGGCCCCACTACCCAAGATTGACAAACCATAGAGGAAAGGCCCAGGGCAAGGGGACCCACCTTGAGTGTCCCCTCTGACCAAGATTGATATTGATGAAGAAAGTCCTAATGTGAGGGGACTAGCCTTGACTGGACCCTCTACCCAAGATTGATATTATTGAAGAGAGGCCCAGGGCGAGGGGACTTACCTTGAGTGGCCCATCTGCCCAAGATTGATATTACTGAAGAAAGGCCCAGGGCGAGGGGACTCACTTTAATAGACCCTCTGACCAAGATTGATATTGCTAAAGAGAAGCCTGTAGAGGCAAAAATCCCGAGCTAAAAGCTCTTATACTAATTTGTAAAGGAAAATAATACAAGGGTGGTTCCAAACACAGAAAAGTTCAATATTTTTATGTTTTTAAAAATATAAAGATTGAACTAATATTACCCAATTAAACTTAGCACCGATTAAACCTTTCTTGTGACAACCGATTCACCAAATTTAATATTTTAACCCTAAATAAGCATCTAGGTCATAGCAGATAAATTATATAAATCAAACACACAAGAACACGCCGATGTAGGAGGAAACCACAAAGGAAAAAAAATCGAACAAGACAGCTAGACAATCATTATGATATGTTTTTACAAAGAATAGACAGTAGACATGCACAACAACTCGATCCTCCACAAGTTTTGATGCTCTTCTATCTTCAACCTCTCCTCCACAGTGCAATGCAGGAGTCCACCTACGCCAAGTCCACAACACACAAGTCCACGTGTGCCTCAATATCAACCGATACATCTCGACAACCATCTACGAATAGGAACACAGAGTCCATCGCTTATTCACCACAAATCAGCACGTACGGAGTCCATCGCAGGAAAACAGGTTCTTATTATGATGGAAGAAACAAACAAGGTTCCCAAACAAGATCTCAAAGTATATGAGTTATGAATCTTGGATCTTCTAAACAAAAGGGTGAAACTTTCGGAGTTGGAACTTTTGAAATAGGTCTACTTTATATTTTCATCAAAAGTTCGTCTCTCAAAATAAACACAAAGTGTGAAAAACGTTTTACATTAAAACTAAGGCGGCGCATCGTTCGAATGATTTCCTGGTGTTGTTCAAACGAGATAGAGATCTCATTTAAACTAGATAACATCTTGCTACCAACGACCTTAGCAAAAACAAACCAGTAAGATTCGTTTGAAGCCTCATTTAAAATATGGATCGAACAACCTCAACATGTCGTTTGAATGATAGGGACATGTCCTTTGAACAACTGAAATGAAACATATTTATTTTTAAAAACTCCGCCTACAAGTTTCTCAGAAAACATATTATCAAAAAAATTAAGTTCCAATATGTTTTAAAAATAGAACACCCTTATGAAATATTCTAAGGACTCATAAAACAATATACATTCGTACCTGCGAGATCCTCGGCACATGTGAAGACAAACATATCATTTTAAACACGACTTAGAATATGCACTCTTCGAAGCTTTGCCACTACATCTTCATCAAATAATGTCATAGTCTCATGGGATCACAAACTCAAAGTCTATCCTATGACTCAAATGTTTTGTCCAGAATTAAGCCAAATACAAACAAATTAACTCGATTGGAAATTTTTCCTTACAAATCTCTCCCTTCAACTATTTCGGGACAAAACTAAAATAAAAATACTATGGGCCGTCAAGCTCTCTAAAAAGACTCATTCCCCAATCCCAAAACGAAAAAAGTACAGTCGCCCGACAGACATATAATCACGAGTAGCATTCCTTTGCTTGAAAACATTGCTTCTTTGATGTAAACCTGTAATCCCGCACACTTCAATACACCTTCAAATGCAAAGAGAATATAATACGTATAAATTCGTAAATGAATAAACATCTAACAATGTCTAAAATAATCTCAACCTAGGTAAGATATCTCCCCCTAAGATAAAGATATCCTAATCTGATTTAAGGAAATGTACAATTTCTCCCCCCTTTTGTTCAGGAATAGGCAAAGTAGGATTGCATAAACAAATACTCCCCAAAACCGAATCTTCCCCTAAATATGTGATCATAAGATACCAAAACTAATCAAAGGGAAACGGAAATAAATCATGCAATGGTGTAAAGTGTAATAAGAATGCAACAAGGAAAACCAAGCACGGATCATCCAAAAGATCATGAATGTGATAATTAGAGACTAAATGAAAACCGTAAAGACTCAAAACATAATTCTGTATATAAGATATGCAAAATATATCCAGCAAAATCTAGCACACATATATATAGGTGTATAAAAAACCACAAAACGTGGCGTAAAGCACATAAGCTTTACACACTAGCATAAAATCGATGTGTCCAAACATGTGGGATAGAATGAATGGGTGTGAAATAGAAATAAAAGAATAATAACCCAGATACTCAAATATGTTCAAGAAGTCTTAATTATCCACAACTTTATCAAACTAAGCTTTAGCCTCAATTGACAAATAAAGTTGAACTTAATGAACAAAACAAACATAATTCACACAAGCCTAGAATATTGATGATTCTACAAACCAATATCGTCATGACAAAATAGGCTTAACTAGGATTCATTGTCATTGTAGCAACCCGTTGATATTTATGTCCAAACTCCCTCAAAATATAATTCTTTTCTTTTCTTTTCAATGAACATATCAAACTAAACTATATGGCCCCTTTTTGGCATATTTTCTTTTTGTTGCCTTAATTTTTTCTGGGGCTCTTTTCAAATGGTAGCTTTCACGACGAGTTCATTATACTCTCGCAGCCCTTTTCCGTGCACACTCATCATTTTTTCAATAATAAACAAATTCTCACTGGCAATGGTTCTTACATACACAAATCTTCCATAGTCAAATAAACATGTAGATGATAAAATTGATAGGATAACATCTCACCAAGCTAAAATATACATCATGAAGTCAAAATCCAATAAGCTATTGCATGTGCGTGTGGAGGCATAAACAAAGTCGAATCCATAAAGCAAGTTAAGTTTGAAACAACTCCATAAACATGGTTAATATCAATCCAAGTATCTAAAGTCATACCAAATGTCCAAGCCACATGGAAATGCGTAATGAATTGGATTAAAATACACCAATATGCCACACTAAATATGTAAAATTAAAAGACACAAAGAACCGAAAATCTTTTTGACTTTTTCAAAAAACAAAATATTTTTGTATTTTTAAAAAAATATATAAAACCAAAAATCTTTTTGTATTTTTTTAATATGACTCAACAAAAGATTAATATATTAAAAAAATTATACACCTCATAACACTAGCAAACATATATCATGAATCATAACTAACGTATGACAAACAAAATCATACAAGCAATCATACATAAGAAATAACATGTGAAGCACCATGTGAAAGCATGTGAGAATCGAACAATCAAATATTTAGTATCTCCAAAATAGATTTCCTAACCCAAATAGGTGTGTACCTAACTCTAGGGGTTACATTATACCATAATGGTTATTTTGCAACTAATAGATTATTTAATTTGTAAGTGTTTATAACACTTACAAAATTTATACGGGTTTTGAACCCTTACAAACTTTGTAAGTGTTCAAAACCATTGTAAAATTTGTAATTTTATTATTTTCAAAGATAAAAGGGTAACATATTCCCTAAAAGTGAAAACAATATTTTCCCTCCTTCGTCCCAAAGCGCATCCTCTAAACTAAAATCGTAGAGCTTCCTTCAAATCGAAATCGCAATCCAAAATTGCAAACCAAAACCGTAGAGCTGCATTCAAATTGGAATCATATACCAAAATTGCAAACTCCTTTGATTCAGGTATAACTCTCGATTCAGGTAAAACCTAGGGCATAATCAAAATTTAAAACCTAGTGATCTCTTATTTTTTTACTCTCAGATTAACTCTCTGATTGTTTTCAAATGAAACCTAATCATTATATGTTTTTTCAATCTACATATATAACTCTCTGATTATACTTATATAGGTATAACTCTATTTATCTTTCTATTTCTCTTTCTCTCTCTCTGTGTGTGTGTGTGTGTGTGTGTGTGTGTGTGTGTGTGTGTGTGTGTGTGTGTGTGTGTGTGTGTGTGAACATGTAGTTATGTGTGTGTAAATGTAAATATGTAGTCATGTGTGTATAATCATCTATAAATGTTATAGGTACAAGAAAGAAAAGGAATATTGATGTGAATGATATGTCCCTTTTGTGATTCCTTTGATATTAGTCTCTTGGGTCATCGAGAAATGGATTTAGGTCATTGTTTGAAGTTTGATTATTAGGTTTATGGTATTTAAATAAACTTAAATGTGGAAAATATACTAAAAAACCCCAACACAGATGAATATATAAACAATGAGCATACTATAAAGACCAACAAGTTAGACTATTCTTCTGTGAGTTACGTCTGACCTATTGTTGTTTGCTTATTGGGTTTATAAATATTTTTCCCTCATTTACCATTAATTACACATGTCATATTTAGTGCCTTAAATTGATGTATAATAATTCTATTTACATATCCAGTATCACTTGGGTTTATTTCACCCTTATTTAAATTGGTATTTCAGTCTATATATTATCCATATGTTTGCATGTGTAGTTCCACAATGTTGCAAACAAATAAAATATAAAAGTTTGATATGGATATGGTAAACTGTAAGATTACATCATTGTTATCTACAATGTTGATCATATCAGTAGGTTGAGTGGGAATGCAGTTTTTTATACGTCGTATAAATGTGGTGTTAAGGGTAGGCTGATTTAAGTCACATTGGTGAATGAGTTGGCTAATTTTTTAATACTAGAGCAACTAAAAAATTAATGTAACTAAAATTATAAAATATTGTTAAGAAGAGCAAGCCTTTTGGATTTTGTGTTATAGTTATCCTTATTCCAATTATCACATTAAATGAGCATATCATAAGTTTTAACTTTGACATCTTGGAATTGTGCTGAAATTTTAGGAAAAACTATGAAAACCTTTCTCAGATCGTTACTTTTAGTGTATTTGAGTGAAATTGTGTCATGTTTTGGAACGTACATATCAATACACAAATCGCTAGACTACAAGCTACTAGTGTTTTCTGGTAATTATGAATTCACTTTATTTAAAAAAATGAATGAACATATCAATATGCAAATCATCAGTTGTTAATATAGAAATGTATTGAATTTTTAAATATTTCATTTCACTAAAGAATGCTTTATTCAATAATCTCGTAGGCATGATACTCTATATTTGCATTATGGGAAAAATAATTAAAATATTTCTATATTGAAGGAAACATAGACTTTATTTTTGGAAATAACATTGTGTTGTTGGAGCATTGTCATATCCTTTGCAACTCAACTAGATTTAAAACCTTCTCAAGAGATGACTGACTATGTATTTTTGAGGTGTGACTATCTTTTCTTCTTTTTAACCTAAATTACCATATATTGTTGTTCATAAGTCCTGATAGTATGGGTTATCTCTTCCTTTCGAGGTAATTGAAATTAGTGCATGTAAATTCAATTGTGGTTCAGTTCATGGTTTTTATTGATATTCTATACAATGTAGTCTGACTGTTTGTCCAATCATCTATGCATTAGGAATTTGGATCAATGGCGAGCATGGATTTTGCAACTTGACTAAATTTGGAATTTGACTCTCAATATATCCCAAGTTTTTTAGTCACTTATAACTCTCTTTGATATGAGGTAACATCCTCTATCTTCTGCTTTGTGTGTATGTAGTTGTACACTGCATGTGTGTATTTATGAAGTATATATCTATTGCTCATTATCTTAGTTCCATTAATTCTCGATGCAACTTTACATTCTCTCTTTATTATGATTAATTATTTGATGTCCTAATTTGTTAGATTTAGAAATTATACATTCGTAAACTACTTGCATGAAAGTGAAGATACTCTAGTGTTTGAATTTCATGCCATCAATTTCATTTCACTTTATATATTTCTTTAAGAATCTAAATATTCAAAATCTTAAGATCAAATTAGATGAGTTCGAGGCTTGTTGAAGGTGCCTCTTTTATAACCAACTGATTTATCGAGAGTTATGACTCGTATCAATTTCGTGTATTTAGAAACACTAAGTCCCCAATTTATAATGGTTAAAAGGGACTTTTTATTGTTTAGTATACAAAGTGGGAAAGTTTTCAATACCTCTAGAATTCCAAATAAATCACTTGATCATTGAGGGGTGGAGGGGTCGGGAATTTTGAAAAGTGACCTTGCCACTCTTTTAGTCTGGGAAACAATAATAATTGGGGCATGCATATCATCTGTTCGCCATCCTTTTTGGTGGTTCGATAATTAGTCCTTATTCACTAATCTTAATTTTGATCTAAATATCATAATTACTTCCTACTAGCCTAGAGTTAGATGTTTCTTCTAGTTTATTTGGCTCACATGAAAGCAAGGCATCAAGAAAAAAAGTCTTAGTATGAGTAATTTCATCTACATAAGACCTCAAGAAGGTTCGAGGCTTGTTTCTTTAATGCATAGACGTAAATGTGGTTGCGAGTAATTTTAATTAGGTAGCAGGGGTAGGGTTTAATGAATATGGGGGATCTGAACAAGGTGTGGGAAATCAAAGCCCTCAAGAAGGTTGGAGAGGACGAGGCTAGGAACATTCTCGACAGAGTTGCCAAACAGGTTCAACCCATCATGAATAAACACAAATGGAAGTTTAAACTTCTCTTTGAATTCTGGTAACTTTTTTTTTACCAACCGCTGTAACATTGTTATTGACACTCATATTCTGTCATTGGATACATCACACACATTCTTTATATTTAATGGAAGGAATAATTTATTTCGATTTGATATATCAATTTTGCATTATTATATTTCTATATGATTTTCACCAACATAATAATTTTTCAGTCCAAAAAATCCATCTCTTCTAGGGTTGAACATAGAAGGTGGCATGCATGTAAAGCTTAGGATTCGAAGGCCAAATAGGGATTGGGATTTCTTCCCTTTCGATCAAATTCTTGATATGATCCTTCATGAGCTCTGCCATAATGCCCATGGTCCTCATAATGCTAATTTCTACACGATTTGGGATGACATCCGAAAGTTAGCTTTTTAAATCTACTTTAATGCTTGTTTTACTTGAAAAAAATCTTTCTTGTTGTTTTCCTTAATCACTATTATAAGGACAGAAATTTCCAATTGAGTCTTAATGTAGTGTTGGCTCAATTTCGGAAAAAACATTTGAGCATTAGGATAGTATTCATGAGTATCCTCTTAGCCTGTGACGTTTGAAGTTTAAGTTGAAGACGTAGTGGCCAGTATTTCAAATTGAAGATATCAAAGTGTCGGGTTTACATAGTGCTTAGTTTTGCGTCCTCAACGGTTCATATTTCAAGTCTCCAAAAGGTATGAATGCAAATTATATTTATATGTAGGAGACTTGGAATAATTTTTAATGGATGTAATTTTTACTTAAAATAAATTACATAAATTCTTTAGGCTTAAAATGAAAAAAGCTATTTTGATATTTCATTCGAGCTTTGTGAGATGCTCTCCTACCAATCTAGTCATCTACATATCTTGTGACCTAGGAGGATTTGTGCTTGTTAATTCCGTTGCACGTGAGATTTGTGTGATAAAAAATAATATATGAATGTGCATGGGGAAGGGCTCCGAAAGGAAATATTATCCTTTACAAGTAAGACACTGTTTGGTATGGACCTAAAAGAAATACGTGGTCCAAAGGCCTAAAAGAAAAATATGGCATTAAAAATAAAATATTTGCCAAGTCCTATTCTATTGAGTTTTGTATATTCATTCAAAAGTATTATATGCATATTTTGAGGGAGTTTGGATGGAATATCAACGGTTTTACACAATGACTTTGTATCCTAGTTTCACTATCTTGTCATGACTCTATTAGTTTGTAGAATCATTAATATGGTAGGCTAATATGCGTTATTCTTGTTTGTTCATAGAGTTCACTTTATCTTGTCACATAAGGCTAAATCTTTGTTGATAAAGTTTTGCAATCAAATGAAAACTCCACGAACATATTTAAGTGATTGGGTTTTAATTCATTGGTATCTTGCTCATACTCCTTCATTTTCATTTCCATATGACACATTAATTCCATAAGAGTGTGGAAAACTTATACTATCTTATTTTGTGTCATTTGTGTGTGTATAGCTATAAATGTGTGCTTGTGCATATTTTATATCCATTGTGTATACATATATGATATTTTGTTTGTTTTAGTTTTTTCCTTGCGATCTAGTCCTTTCATGATCTTAATTCATAATTGGTATCTATATTGTTGCGAATTTTGTTTGATATCACATGCTTAGTATCTTATTTCTCAAATTGGTATCATTTTACTCGCATCATAGTTGGTATCCATTAATATTTGTATGGATTAGTATTGTTTATTGTTGCTCATATGCCTAAATGTCCTTAACACTTTATGCACCAATATGTTTACTTGTTTTTCCATTTTCATATCCCATATGTAGTTTTTAGGGGGAGAAATGGTACTTGGTTAATTTGGGGGAGAAATGAATTTTTCATTAATTCTATCACCTTTGTCTGTTCCTGAACAAAAAGGGGGAGAATCATAGAGGAGAAATGGTATATAATCCTATTGTAATCGTATTTTAGTTTGGGAGATTTATCTTAGGGGGAGAAGTCTTTCTAAGTAGGTCATTTATTTGATAAAGGGGAGAATTAATGTAATTATTTTAATTGCATTTAATATTTTGATATTCCCTCTGCGTTTAGTGTTTTACTTAAGTGTGCAGGATTTTTAGCGGCATCTTTATATCAGCAAAGATAGTCAACCTTGGGTTAAGCCAAGTATTGTATTTTTAGTTTGGGTGGGATGTTTTTGAGTCTAGTTGAGCTTGACGGCCCTTTAGGATTTTATTTTAGTTTTTGTCTCGGAATAGCCAAAGGGGGAGATTTGTAAGGACACAAATTTCCAATTGAGTCTTAATGTAGTGTTGGCTCAATTGAGGACAAAAATATTTGAGTCATATGATAGTATTCATGAGTATCCTCTAAGCCTCTGACGTTTGAATTTTTAGTTGAAGATGTAGCGGCCAATATTTCAATGTGAAAATATCAAAGTGCCGGGTTTACATAGTGCCTAGTTTTGCGTCCTCAATGGTTCATATTTCAAGTCTCCAAAAGGTATGAATGCACATTATATATATATATATATATATATATATATATAGGAGACTTGGAATAATTTTTAATGGGTGTAATTTTTATTTAAAATAAATTTCAGAAATTCTTTGGGCTTAAAAGGAAAAATGTTATTATGACATTTCGTTCGAAATTATCATTCGAACGAGAATGTCGTTCAAACGAGAATGTCATTCAAACGAGTTTGCCAACGAGTTTTCCCTATTCAGTGATGGTTTGTCATTAGAAGTCTCGTTCTAATGAGTTCGTTCGAACAAAATCTTCCAATGAGAATTTTTAACTATCATGGCTCAGAAATCTCATTTGAACGACCTTGAAATGTCATTCGAACGAGATTTCTGGTGGGAAACGGTTTTGGCAGTTTTCTGCATATTCCCATTACTTTGTCCCCACTCCTCTTAAGATATTTTAACCAATTATGGGACAAAATTTTTCTAAGACTTTTGAACACACTTTGAGAGCTTTTAAGAGATAATTCTTCCAACCAAAAGTCCATGTTTTCATGTGTTAACATTAAAAGTAAATTCCTATAAAACACATGTTGTTACACCTATAGTTTCATTTGTCTAGTCTAAGTATCTCTACATACATATATTTTTCTTTGAGTTGTTTGGCATCGGGTTCTACTCTACCCATCGAAGAGTTGTTTGGGTTCATTCTCTACCCCAAGAAGGAGATAAGTTTGCCGCGACGTTCTCATACGGTGAAAAGCATCGTGTATTGTTGACGGGTTCCAAAAGCTTCATTGGAGGAGTCCAAGGTTCCGGTGGAGTCCGGGATTATCGACTAAGCAGAGGTTGGTACAAGAAGACGCGTCAGGGGCTTGAATGGAGTCGAGTCAAGTTGTGTAAGTCATCTGTCTTGTACTTGTAAAAATGTAGTACTTAGTGGACTTAAGTCTAGTGGCCATCCGAGGTTTTTACCATTTGAGTTTTTCTCATACATCGCGGCGTAGGGGTTTGTGTTTATTTTATCTTTTGCAAAATCATTAGATGCATGCTTAGGTTAAAAGATAAAATTGGTTTAAACAGCTACATATATTTAATTTGGTGCTTAATTTAACGTTTGGGTGATATTTGAAGTAATTTAATTCAAGTCATTAATTTAATTTGATAAAAATTTAGTTTGGCCTAATTTGCTAAAATAAATTGATTTGGGTAGGCAAAATTTTTAGGACTTGTGCTAAATTAAATTTTTTGGCTAAAAGTATAAAATCACAAATTTGTTTTATAGTGAAATTTCAATTTTGAGAAAATGAAAATTTGGTTTAGTCTAATTTTAATTTGTGTAGATTTAAGTTTTTGAGTTTTAATTTGTAGGTTGTTTTAGTTGAACCATCCAAGTCCGCATCTTAAAGGAAATTTAATATTGAATTAAAAAGAAAGATTTTTAAAATTGGGGGTCCTACGTTCCAACAAGTGGTATCATAGCTTTAAGTAATAAAACTCACATTTTCAAATTGGTATCAGATCCGGAGCGCTAATTTATTGTGTTAAGGTCCTTTTAGAATTTTTTTGGTTAAAATGAAATTTTTCCCATTTTCAAAATTTCCTATTTTCGATGGTTCTAATTACGTGTATTGGAAAGCGCATATGAAATCGGCACTAAAGTCCATATACGATAGGGTTTGGTAAAAAATGTGCATGTTCCCAAATCCATAGATAGATGGAGTGAGAACGAATTTAAACAAATCAACTTTAATTCTCGAGGCTTAAATGCTTTGTTTAGTATGGTTACACTAGGCGAATTACGTTGTATCATGACTTGTGAAACCATTAAGGAAGCTTGGGATATATTACAACTCACTCACGAGGAACTAGTGTCGTTAAGGCTTCTAAACTCCAAAACCACACCACTTAATTTGAAACCATCAAAATGCTTGAAAATGAAACCTTTGATGAATTTTATGCTAGACTTTCCGATATAGTTAATTCATCTTTTAATTTGGGTGAGAAAATACCCGACGACCGTGTAGTAAAGAAAATTTTAAGGTACCTACTCGATAGGTTTATCCCTAAAGTGACCGTTTTAACTTCTTTACGCACCTTGCACCTTACCAAACTTGAGGAGTTAGTAGGTGGTTTGCAAACCTATGAACTAGATATGTTCCCCTCCAAAAATGAAAAGAAAATATATAAGGGCATCGCTTTGAAAGCCCGAAAGGAGGAAAAACAAGCTGTGGTTGATGAGAGTGATAGTGACTCGGAGGACATGGCTATGTTTGCCAGAAAATTTCAAAAATTTCTTAAATATAATAAAGATAAGTTTAAAAATGATTATAAGAAATTTGAAAAATCTAAGCATGACAAAGCCGAGAAGATCCCTAAAACTTATAATGTAAATCTTAATAGGGACGAGTCAAATAGGTTCAATGGTCGTGAGGGTTATGGCCATAGGGCGAGAGAGTGCCCCACTAAACTAAGGAGAGAAAGCAAACAACCAATTTCCTGTAATGCCACCCTTAGTGATGAAAGCGAAAAGGAAGAGGGACCCGATTCCCCTATTGAGCACAACTTTATCGTGTTCATGGCTAGTCATGTGAGCACCGATAATGAATCTTTCCATGAAGATATTCATGTAAATGATGTAATACCCCGTTATTTTGAGGGTTATTTATGAACATTATACAAGATTTTAATAATATTATTATTTTATTAAGGGGTATTGAAGTTATATATATATATATTTTTTTAAATGAATCGAATATTTAAATTCAAATTTAATTGGCTTTTGAACATTTTGTAATGGTTTAAATATGTAAAGTTAATAATTTTAAATTAAAGGGCAATATAGTAATATGCATTTTCTTAGTCTCCAAGCTAGGGTTTGAGAGAGGGGTTATATAAGGAATATTATGGGTGATTATAAGGAAAGGGATATGAAAAAGAGAGGCAAAAAACGAGTGGAATGAGAAGAGCCAATTTGGAATGTTTAGATCTTCTTTTTAAGTGCAATCGAATGAGATTTGAGAAAAATACAAAACACATACCTGACTCAATTTTTCATGTAGAATCCAAATCTGAAGTCGGATCAGCGATTCGAATAATTTTTGGAGTTGATTTTTCTGAGTTTTTAAAATAAGACTATTTGGGGTTATCTCTTGTTGGGACTAGATCGTGATTTGGTTATTTTCGCAAGAGGAACTTGATGTTGCGATCAGATTTTGAGGATGAATTTATGTGATGATTCATGCAATGATTTGAGGTATGGGGTTTTACACAATATGCACCTAAATCTCGCGAGTGTTTATTCCGTTGATTTCTTGTTAATTGAACTCATATTCGAATTGTTAAATTCATTGAAATCTGGAAAAATAATTGTTGAATTATTTTGATTCATGTGGTATTATTCATATTGTTGTTGATCATGTTGTCATGAGATTTTAATATGGCACGGATGTTGGGCACCCGTCAAAATTCCTGCTTCCCGGGCTATGTCTTGATAAAGCATATGCAGATGGGGTGAGGCCTGGTGACCGGTTAATGTGTTATTGAGAAATTTATTAATAAATGCTTTGAGATTTGCATTTGATTTTTATATTCGTACTCATGTTGTTACGCTTTATTCATCGCTAACATACATTTGTTGAGCATCTTTCTTGTCGTATTGTGTACTTCCCCATATTTTCTTTAGTTGGTAAGTTAGCGTGGATTGGAACGCTATGGACCAATTATGATGATTTTTAGCGTGGATTATTTGGGAAGAATTTTTAATACAAGTTGGAAGATTGTATTTAATTATTTTGATGTATAGAGCATTGGAGATTTACTTTAGTTGTATTTATTCGAGAGAATATTGTTGTATTAATTTGAAGAGTTTGAGATTAGTGGTTTCTCTTATTTTGTGGGATTTTATTTAGATGCTTTATACCTTGTTATTAGCGGATTTGGTTAGTTTTATCGATAGTGGCGCTCCGTTCGCTCTCCCCGGGCGGGCAGGGTGTTACAAATGACTCTTCCGAGGCCTTTGTTTGTGAATCCCCAAAAGATGATGGTTGTGAGAGTGGAGAAGAGAGAGAGAGTGAAAGTGATGAAGAGGTTGAAGAGAGTGAACTTCAAATTGCATTTATAGAATTATATGATGAATAAATTAAATTAAAAGGAGAAAATTTGACGTTAGAAGCTAATTTAAGAGAGCATGCTAAGGTCGTTGATGAGAGTGCATTGGTTGAAGACCTTAGGACACATGAGGCTGCTCTTCGAAAGAAGCTTGAATATATAGAAGGCGAGAGAGATAACCTTAGGGTTTAATGGAGTCAATGAAAAAGGAGCTTCTCGTGTTTAAAGAGAGAAATATTTTATTAGAGTCTAAAATTTTAAAGTTAAAAGAAAAATTAAAAGACTCTAGTGAAGTGAAATTTGATTTGGAGTGTAGGTCCGCTAAATTAGATAAAATTTTAGAAACCGTTCAAGTAAAAAATGACACTTGTGGTTTAGGCTTTGATACTTCTAATGATTCTTCTCATGAAGCCAAAACCATTATTTTGATAGAATTACATAGGAAAGCTTCTAGAGGTCAATCCTTAGGTACCACTTTTCGACATGTTTTTACTTGCTCACATTGTGGTTGAAAAGGTCATCTTAGAAATTTTTGTTTTGATCTTAAAAGAATTTCTAGGAAATCCAAAAGTAAGGTAACTCAGGTAGCCAAGATTCCTAAATCTCGAGATTATAACTCTTCGTTAGTTTGGGTTAGGCGATCCGATTTGGTAGCTTCACAAAATAGAATTTTTTATTCTCATTTACTGTCACACGATACCTCCCTTGCTAAATCTAAAGGTTGAATGTGTTAGTTGTTTGCATACTCTAGCTTTTTGTGCTTACATCATATATCCTTTCTAATTGTAAGCATGTTTATTATTTTCTAGTCATTGCTTTATCTCATATCTCATGCTAGAATTATGATTTTTATTTATCTTTTGTATTATAGGTCTTTCATTTTAGTTTGCATTAAATAAAAAATACAAAAAGATTTTAGTTTATCATTTATGTTTTATCTTATGAGTTATGTAGACGTAATGAAAAATACAAATGATTTAAGGAAATGTCTTTATTTTTTGTTAAAATTTTGAAAAACTCAAAAAGATTTTTTTTGTGTGTATTTTTGTTTTACACACATTTTGTGGCATATGTTTGTGTTTGAACCCTTCATACCGCTACCATGTGGCTAGAACTTTTGGTTAAAATTTTAATCCTTAAAATGTTCTTTATCATGGTTACACGGAGTAGTTTAAGTTTGACTTGCTTAATGGATTCACTTTTATATGCCTTTTCACACACATGCACGAGCTCTTTTGAAATTTTAACTCCACATGTATATTTAAACTTTGTGAGGTGTTCTCCTACCGATTTAGTCATCTACATATCTTGTGACCTAGGAGGATTTGTGCTTGTTAATTCCGTTGCACGTGAGATTTGTGTGATAAAAAAATAATATATGAATGTGCACAGGGAAGGGATCCGAAAGGAAATATTATCCTTTGCGAGTAAGCCACCGCTTGGTATGGACCTAAAAGAAATACGTGGTCCAAAGGCCTAAAAAAAAATATGGCATTAAAAACAAAATATTTGCCAAGGCCTATTCTATTGAGTTTGGTATATTCATTCAAAAGTATTATATGCATATTTTGAGGGAGTTTGGCTGGAATATCAACGATTTTGCACAATGACTTTGTATCCTAGTTACACTATCTTATCATGACTCTATTAGTTTGTAGAATCATCAATATGGTAGGCTTGTAAGCGTTGTTCTTGTTTGTTCATAGAGTTAACTTTATCTTGTCACATAAGGATAAATCTTTGTTGATAAATTTTTGCAATCAAATAAAAACTCCGTGAACATGTTTAAGTGATTGGGTTTTAATTCATTTGTATCTTTCTCACACTCCTTCACTTTCGTTTTCATATGACACATTTATTCCATAGGAGTGTGGAAAACTTATACGATCTTATTTTTTGTCATTTGTGTGCGTATATCTATATATGTGTGCTTGTGCATATTTTATATCTATTGTGTATTCATATATGATATTTTATTTGTTTTAGTTTTTGCCTTGCTATCTAGTCCTTTCATGATCTTAATTCATAATTGGTATCTATCTTGTTGCGACTTTTTTTTGATATCACATGCTTAGTATCTTATTTCTCAAATTGGTATCATTTTGTTCGCATCATAGTTGGTATCCATTAATATGTGTATGGATTAGTTATTGTTTATTGTTGCTCGTATGCCTAAACATCCTTAACACTTTATGCACCAATATGTTTACTTGTTTTTCCATTTTCATATCCCTTATGTAGTTTTTAGGAGGAGAAATGGTACTTGGTTAATTTGGCGGAGAAATGTATTTTTCATTAATTCTATCACCTTTCTCTATTCCTGTACAAAAAGGGGGAGAATCATAGGGCAGAAATGGTATATAATCTTATTGTAATTGTATCTTAGTTTGGGAGATTTATCTTAGGGAGAGACGTCTTTCTAAGTTGGTCATTTATTTGATAAAGGGGAGAATTAATGTAATTATTTTAATTGCATTTAATATTTTGGTATTCCCTATGCGTTTAGTGTTTTATTTAAGTGTGCAGGATTTTTAGCGGCATCTTTATATCGGCAAAGATAGTCATCCTTGGGTCGAGTCAAGTATTGTATTTTTAGTTTGGGTGGGATGTTTTTGAGTCTAGTTGAGCTTGATGGCCCTTTAGGATTTTGTTTTGGTTTTTGTCTCGGAATAGCCAAAGGGGGAGATTTGTAAGGACACAAATTTCCAATTGAGTCTTAATGTAGTGTTGGCTCAATTGAGGAAAAAAATATTTGAGTCATATGATAGTATTCATGAGTATCCTCCAAGCCTCTGACGTTTGAATTTTAAGTTGAAGTCGTAGCGGCCAATATTTCAAAGTGAAAATATCAAAGTGTTGAGTTTACATAATACCTAGTTCTGCGTCCTCAACGGTTCGTATTTCCAGTCTCCAAAAGTTATGAATGCACAATATATATAAATGTAGGAGACTTGGAATTATTTTTAGTGGGTGTAATTTTTATTTAAAATAAATTTCAGAAATTCTTTGGGCTTAAAATGAATGATTGGATTTATTGTGGTTAAATCATCTATCTACGGTGATAATTGTAGATAACGGTGAATAGAGAAAGATAATTGAATTAAGTTAATGAATGTTTATTGAAAAACTTAATTCATATTAATGAAATGATTCATGTTAATGAGAAACGATGAGAAATGTAAATGAATAATAATGTGACGTATGGTATGGGACATACAGGGATTATGATATGGGAATGTAATTATAATATGTAGACTAGAAAAGAGGAACCATTAACTAGGAGGTTAATAGGAAACGTTAAGTGTGCACTCTAGTTGAGAGGTGAGAATATCAAGTGAGAGTTGGATCTAACATGTACATAATAAATGCTTTATTTCACTTATTAAATACTTGCTATTTTAAAAATCATTTACACATTCGGGCTCTGACCCGTTTCCTTGCATATTTTCTTTTCTATTGTATCTTCTATATCAGGTGTCCAGCAACAGGGACGCCAACCTTAGCGGATTATGACTAGCTATGGATTTATGGAGTTTTGCTTAGACGCCTATCATCTTTTTGATTCACAGTATTCTCTTAGTAGGGCATGTCGCCCAAAGGATTCAGTTATCTCTTTTCTATCGGAGTCAAATACTATTGTATTCGTGTCTTTTTAATACATTTGATATTGTTGGGATTATTGTAATGGATTTATATTATTTGGGAATGTTTATTCCAATTGCATTTAAATTCTTTTGTGTTATCTATTTGGTTATCAGTGTTGTAGAATAAAATGTGTGGTGTTATTCTTAGACTAAAAATGGATTTTGTTGAATTAAAAATTTGGAAAGTTTTTAACATCAGCTTAATTGGGTATTGGGTGAGTTGTAAATGTTTTTCGACAGTGATGCTAAGAATGAGCCAACTGTATATTTTGTTTTAATTTGGCATGGGACTGGCCACCCGATATTTAATTAGGCGGGGTGTTACAGGTATCTCTTTTCTAAATCAAAATTAGTAAGTTTACTATCAGAATTTCAATTCTAACCTTGGTCGTAAAACACTTATTTCTTTTATTAACATCTTTATAAATAACAAACAATCTGGGGAACTACTATGGTTGTAAAATCATGAGCTTATGAAATAGAAAAGAATTATTGACTATTCGATGTAGTTAAGACTTATATATGGAAGTTTCCTTATGATTTCAATTACAGAAAGAAACTGTATCGAGTATATTAATGTAAAGTTTCCTCAATACCAAAACATCGTGTCTATAGGATTTGACTGTTCCATTAAGTCAATATTTTGACATCTGATAATTTCGAATAGTTCAACTAGAATTGTTAATTAGTGCCTATGTTCGCATGATATGGATAAGTTTCATAGTTGGTATGGTATCTAATTTTGTAGAATTCATCACATGGAATTTATGATAGATATATATTGATTACTAGTTTTTCAAAGCACGCCGAACTATTCTAGATATACTATGAACTTTCGGGCTAATTTGTCGATCAAATAGCTATAAGTGGTTCACTTAAGATAATGTGAGTATAGTTATACAACTATAGTGAATATGTTTCTATTCCTGGTATCGTTTAACATAATGATGCTACTGTTTGAAGTACATGAAATCCAAGTACTAATGTTTATAAAATAATAGCAATAAGGGTTAAATTTTCCTAGAAATGATTTTTGTACTTCAGGTAGGATAACATCATATCATAATGATGTTCAATCTAAACTTACATATGATGAAACATGATCTATGTGTCATAGAAACAAGGATACTATCCTCTTTTTTCCAACATTCGAGGTAACTTGCTTCTATATACATCATTCGGTAACCTTACTATAAATCCTAATAATAAACGAATGACAAATTTGATAAGTTTGTCTACTATCATACATAAAATTACATCCTTGGTATGTACGGAGTAGTTTACTGTAAGGACATTTTTGTCCATTATCAATTTGTATGTCGTACGCCGTTACACCGTTGAAGAAACTCAAGATCACATCTACATCAACGGATCCGAATATCAAAGTGTCTTCAACATCATAGCCTCTGCGAGAATGAACTTGGTAAAAAATTTTTTACGTTCCTTAAAGTTCATATTTAGTATTAGGAAATTTTTATAAAATGTTTTTTTTTATAAAAATAAGAAGTAAGTTTTTTCAAGCAAAATGAGGCTTTTAAAAGTTTTTTATTTTTCTGGGAAGCCGGACCGATCCACCTCTATACTGGACCGATCCGCCTCCGGACAGGTCCGCCCTCTACTCGAACCGATCCGCCTTGCTGAAGATACAGTAGACCACGGACTGGTAGCGAACCGATAAAGCCATATTTTAAAAGAACCAATCCGAGGTCGGACCGATCCGCCTTCAAGACGGACCGGTCCGCCTGGGATAAACTCGATCAGTTCTGTGAGTTTTTTATGCACCAACTTATTTTTCCTATATATATATACACCTTTTTGGGTGGTATATTTTTCAAGTCTTTGAGAAAACGTTTCTAAGAGTACAAACACAACAAGACTTCAATTTTTGATGTGCCAAACATCTTTTTGATTCACACACAAAAATCCCAATTACTTTTGTGAATCTTTTGGAACCCTAGAACACAAACTTTGTTGTTGTTCATCTTTGTGGAGAGATCTTTGCAATCGAGGGGTGCGTGTCATTGCTGAGGGAGTCTCTACAAAGTGTTATGGCTGCGTGTCATTGAGGAGAGCTGCGGTTCTTCCTTTGTTGTTTGGGTTGCGAGTCCTTAGAGGGTGCTGCGTGTATTCTCTTGCTGAGTTCAAGACTGCGTGTCTTTATGGGTTGGCTATGTGTTGATCCATTGCAGATTTCTCTATGTAATTGTAAGTTGCGACTTGTATATTCATAGTGAAATAAAGGTTTTACCCGAAAGGTTTTTTTTCCTGAAATCTGTGTCTCGGCATATTTTTGTGTCACATGCTTTATTTATTTATGGGTTGACACACGCACCTTAGATGCATGTTTAGGGTCTCTAATTAAATAAGGGGTTCTTGGAAACTTGCGAATCTAGTTTAATCAATTATCACACAGTTCGCACTTCTCATTTACAAATAAAATCCATAGAGATGTGATCCTATTTCCATTCCGGGATCAAAAGAAATTTGGAGAAATTCCTTAGATGTATGTAATCTATTTTAAAATTTAAAAAACTTATTTCGCTATCGCCTGTTAATCATCGAGTCTAACTTTCACTTTGATATTGTAGCACAAGGAGATATGTGAGTGATTATTCTAAGTTTATCTGTATCAAGGTTGGGTAAGAAATACTAGTTGGTTAATATAAAGATTACGAGGTAGTGTAAATCATATGGTTATCGACAATAGTCTATGAAATTACGTCGTTAAATCTTTTGATAGGTTTCAACTTAAAGTACTGACTATAGCGTCTACTTTTTCGAGATGGTTTATCTAATCAGTAATCCTCAAAATTCTATTCATGCTTCTACTTTAAATTCAACTTTCCTTGCGTGAAAATTTACCTTAAGAATTTATCATCTAAACTCACGTAGGGGTTTCTTATCATATAATAAAAGACTTTCGGGTTTCCTATATTTATGAAGAAGATACCATAAAGAGTAAATAGTAATTTCTCTTAACTTAAATGGTTATAATATACTGCTCGAAATTCTAGAGGTCATAGGGTACTATATTCCGAATAAATTTTTCGAGAAACAACGTAATATACTTTTGAATCTAATAACTATCTAATCCAAAATATTCCTTATTAGATCTAAGAACATTTACTGAGGGGGATTGTAAAAGTATAATAACTATATAGAATTAGGAACTAGCTAACGGTATAAAGTAACGAGAGTCAAAAGTTTTAAAAGAAGTTTACTCTCAAAACTTAGGTTGTCGGTGTAGTCATAAAGTTGATATGTATTGGGTTTATAATATATCGGCTCAACTAGAACAGATGTAACACCCGGAGGGTAAATCTAACGGATGTGTTATAGAACTAATGAATTTGATAACATTAAAGGATCCAACATATCTTGGTTATCTTATGTCCTTCTCATGTCTGTTGTATCTTCCCAATAGTTTCTTAGGTCATTAAATAAGGGAACAGACGAATATTCAGAGGCAAAGGGTTTCTGATAATCGGGGAATGATATAAATGTCTTGTTGACTAAGGTCAACAATAATTTATTCTAGATAAAACTCTGGCGATATCAGGTAGGTATAACAATAATTCATCGGAAATACTATTCAAGAATTTATAGGATTATGCTATCTTGAATTAAAATATCAGGTTCACAAGTTTAGGATTGCAGATGGTTTCTAAAATGGGATAACCTACAATTATCTTCTCTAGAGGCTTAGGGTAAATAGCAATACAAATAACAAATCAATCCAAAACTTTTGGACATAATAAATCCAAATAATTGGAGATAACCAATCTAGATAACTGGAGATATAGTAATGTGGTCAAGCCGAAACTCTGAAGAGATACATAAATAAAACTAGGTACTCGATAATCTGAGTCCTACAGGTAAATAATACCGCCATGGGTATAACAGTAGTTCATTTCTTGGTTATATTATTTGCTATTTAAGAAATAGATTCAATAAAATCAAGTTAAATTGAACATATTGTTCCAAGATTAACATAGGGGTTTAAAATTCACATCAAGCGTAACATATTCTGAATTTCACAGAGGAGTTCATAAAGTATCGATTGTCTAGGTTTTAAAGTAAAGATTCTTTGAAAAGATGGTTTATAAAACCATTACACCCATGGTGTCAAAATCATATAAAGATTTAAGATAAACTTCCATCTGATCATAACTATTATAGTTATTTATGGATAAGAAATTATGTTTCGCTATAAATTTCATATTCTTTTGTGGAAATATTAAATTTTCATCGATATCTTTAGTTACTATAACTTCAAAAAATAGTTGATAATGGTTACGAGGTATATGGTAGTAGTTTATTTATAATAATTCAATGTCAAGGTTACATAACACTTGGGAAAAATGTTGTTTATGGAATATAATTCAATAAGTGATACCGTTACGTTCTAAAGAGTAGAAAGATTCAACTTAACCTTTCTAATACTTCTACTTCTTATAAAGACATTTTTCTAATTCTCATCAAAGATTCATTTATAATTTCTCCAATATAATCTTATTCAAGTGCCATCTAACATAAGCAATCTAGTCCCGTAATCTAATGGGAATAATATATAGTATAATGATGAGTGCATTATTTTGTATCATTTATACCCAAATCTAGGACTTGTTAGTCTCGTTATATCATTAATAAAGAGCTTTTAGAGTTATTTTTGCTATTTTATAGAAAAATACAAATTTAAGAATAAATGGGGTTAATAATGCAATTTTGGGAACTTCAAGCTCACATCTTATATTGCTAATTTCTTGTGCAAGTTTGTTTTTGAGTATTAACAGGTTTAAAAAGAAAGCGGTGAAGTCCGGACGCAAATTGAGCATGAAAAGGTCACTTACGCACCTTCAGGGGCAAAATTGTAAATTAAAATGGCTGATTTCGGACTCGGACCAACCATGGAAATTGAAGGCCTTGAATCAAGGGACGCCTGGGCTCAAACGGCGTATCAATCGGAGTTGAAATGAAGAAGTTATGGCCGTGCAAAGTTTGACTTCAAAAGAAAGTCAAAGTTAAAGCCTCGGGTCAATGGCCAAAGTCAATCCTGAGACCTGGACACTACTGAAATATTTTTGGCACCGAAATGAGGGTCACGTCGGTTCAAACGGAAAGTCAATCGGACTCCGAATGAAGAAGTTATGGTGATTTGGGCTATTGTGCAAATTATGAGATTTGGGTTGTAATAAGTTGTTAAATATAATTGGGTGTATATTTATATTAGAAAGAGCTGTTAGGTGAGTTGGTTAGGACAAGAAGAGTTATGCGCGAGGTCAAGGGTTCGACCCTTGCTTCTCCCTTATATTTTTTGGCGAAAATCCACTTGCCACTTGCCCACTAAACCCATTACCAAAACCAACCCAACCTTTTCCCCTTTCCTTTTTCTTTCTTCTGCCGAAAGACACCCAAAAACCCACCTTCCCACTTAAATTTTCCACAAACCCACCTACCCACTACTCCCCCTACATGCTCACACAAAACTCCTACAAATACCCTTTACCTACATCACCCAAAAAAAACAACCCAAAAAAAAGTGACGAGAGAGTGAGAAAAAAAAAGACACACTTTGAGAGAGAGAAAAAAAATTGTGTAGAGATTATTTTAGAGGCACACTTTGGAGGAGCATATTGTGTATTGTAATTCAAGTATTGGACCCGAAATTTTGTAAGTTGACATTTATTAATGAAAATTATTTTTTCAGCTTGCAGTATTTGTGTGTCAATTATGTCGTGTGAGTAGTTTAATTACTAGGACTTAGGTGATGTTTGTCATGAATAATTAAACCACGCATGTTAATTTAATTTCGTACATATTCCGACGTGTTCTAATTTGAAATAAAAAATTCGGTATTCGCTTAAAATTACACGAGAGTGTATTTTTAAACCTCAACGAATTAATTATAAATTCATGCTTTAAAAAATTTAAAGTTGTCATTTTTGATGGGTTATGCTTGAACTTAGATGTTTTCATACCTCATGCTTAAATACACGTTAAAAATTTGAAACATGATATTTTCGAGGGAATAGGGATTTATGATGTCTAATTTAAGAGATGTTAAAATATTTTGAGCGCATGTATTGTTTTATTCTCCAAAATGTACGCGACGAGAGTCGGTATATTTTGTGTTATAAATTCGGAAGTACGAAATTAAATTAATGTGTTAATTTAATTAAAATTGACAAACGGAATCGACGTCCTAGATTCTTCCACATTTAATATTATCTCTTGTACTTGTTCGTTTATTCCGTCTTTATTTTTATTGTTACATAATTTATGTCACGCATTTATTTATTTATTTTGTTCCATCACTCAATCACATTAACACACTCATATGTCTAGTTGTACAATCGATATTTTATAAAAGTTGACGAAATCTCTGTGGGTTCGACCCGTACTTACACACGCTATATTTCAGTAGCTCGTGCACTTGCAGTAATTTTAACTTTTAAAATTTGACAACAAGTTTTTGTAATACCCCCAAACCTAAACTTTGATAGTCCTCGAGCAAAAATTGAAATCTAACTCACTTTCGTAGGAATCACGGTTGCACTTAGCATGTGCAACAAGCCGTTAAACCTCTAGGTTTCCCTAGTGGACGAGTTTTGTCTCGTGAGGGTTTGCAGTGAATATACCCACAAAATTCAAAAACTTGACTCTATTTACAAGAGACTCAAAAGTAATATAACCAAGTTTGAATGCAAACTTCATAAATATAGCAGAATTTCACTTTTCAATCTCAACTTATCGTGTGTGTGTGCATGGCCAATATAACCGTCCATTTCAAAAGATTTGATCGTTACATTTCTTATCCGAAAGTTTGTTTTGATTTCAAAGTCTCACAGAATGCACTCACAATCGAACACTCGGAAATGGGTTATTTTCTCTCGGTATATGTGAATAAAAGAGTAAATTTATATGAACAAATTTCACATTTACATGATCAAGAACGAACTTTTTATAATGGATGAATATGATCTCATGAACGGAAAATCGATTACTTTTTGAAAACATTGAATCACACCATAGATCCTATTCATCTTCTCTCTACACTTTAACTAACTTCACTTGAGATCGATTAGGACTTTCTTTGGTTTTATTGTAGGCTTGAATTTTGGCTAGAAAGAATGGCTTTTGGAGTTCAAAATTTCTGAGAATATAGAGGTTTTTCGGTATTTTGACTTTTAGGTACTTTTTCTCACCTCCATTTTTCTTTTCAAACTCACATTTTTTTTTCTTTTCTTTCTTTTCCTTTTTTTTTCTTTTCACACATCATTCTTGCAACCTCATTTTCTTTTGGCCTTTTTCCAACCGTAATTTTACCCTAGTATTCTCAGAAAATGGGCATGGCTTCTTTTTATGGGTTTTAAACTCCTAGTTGGAGTTGGGTAGGATAGTGGGCTTTCAACAAAAGACTTATCTTCTTTTTGGCTCAAATGGGATTGCAATGTAATAATGTAAAAAATGTTGGAGTTTGAGCTTAATTTTGGGCTTTCAAACGAGGGCCTAATCTCATTTCTCAAGTTTCATTAAGTTGATTTGTGTCTCAAGACGACTTACTAAGACTTCTAGTGCGTAAGATTCTGATTTTGACCTTTTGTTTTCAGTAATCGAACAAAACAATGAATTTGAGATCATCAACGAATTTATCACTGAAGTAATGTTTGAGTTATTTTAACTCGGATTGATTTAAATCTCTCGAAAACGACGAATGGCACAATATCTCACCGGGCTAAAATCTCCACATGTATTCTTTAAGCATATTAACTTTCGCCTCAATATCCATTTTCGATCATATTATATGGCTAAGTGTAAAATATTATAAGTTGAGAGATTTGTGAATTAATTCTATGTTAAGAAATTATTTCAAAACTCACTTATATTGAAAATATTTTTGGATTTTTAATTTTTTTTTTAGCAAAGAAAAATGACCTCAATACCCCCAAACCTAATTTCTACATTGTCCTCAATGTACAAGACAAAAATTGAAAAGGCGAGAAAGATATGAAAGATATTACCGTAATGAGGGACTTTCTCCAACACATGTTTCCTGGAAGAAAAATAATTACAAAAAGAGTAAAAAAAAAAAGGCGAAAAAAAAAAGAGGAGAAAAGAGAAAAATCCGAAAAAGCAAGCAACCGTGGGAAAAGCGCTAACGTTACTTGTGCAATCTTGCCACGCGCACAAGGTACTCTCGGAGACGACTGAAACGGAGGTGACATTTCCCTCCGATCGACGTCAAATAAAACTTCGGCCCGACGTAAACAAGTGACCGTAAAAAGTCCACGCCGGAGGTAAGTCTTGTGTGCTCCTACATGAAACTATTTTTGCATATTTCAATAAGCACGTGCATAAGTTGACTTCAGGGCGAAACCCAATTTTAAGATAAGGCGGGGATTTAATCACCCCTCCTTGGCCCACAGATCATTAAGTTACCCGTGCATCTGCATAACCCAAGCCATAATTTTAATTTAGTACAATGCGAAAAATGATAACTAAAGGTTAATAGAAAAGTGTAATAACTTTCAAAGATGAAAATTTTCAGAATTCCAAATGAAGTAAATCATTTCGAGAAGAGGGTCAATGAGCAGTTTAGACAACACGATGGTGCTTTATGTAAAGACTTATGGAGTATATTGTATACCATCCCTTCTTAAGATAATTTTCTTAGTATATCTTTAAATCCTTAATAATATCTTTGAGAATCCAAAATCCTTAATGATTTTATCCCAATAAAATCCGAGTATCGTCCTCAATCATAATTTCAAAATTATACTTCTACACTACACCAAAATGGGAGATTTGTGTGTGTTGTTAGCAGTCACAAATGACCTTTATAACGGTTATTTACCGTCATAATTTAGGGGGTGACAAAAGAAAATTTGTAACTCCTAACAGCAGTCACAAATTTTTATAACCCTTATGGGGGTTATGACTGGTGACCCCAATTTGTAACTGCTGTTTGTAACTGCTATCAATAGTTACGGATATAATATTCGTAACTGCTGTCGGCAGTTACAAATATTGAATTTGTGACTACTAACATCAGTTATAAATATTATATTCCAAACTGCTAACGGTGGTTACAAAATTGGCAGTAGTGATAAATTTGTGACTGCTATTAACTGTTATAAATGTTGAATTTGTTAAATATGTCACTGCTTAGACCAGTTACAAATATCTTTATATTTTAAAAAAAGTAGTAGAATAAAAAAGTGAACTAAAATAGAATAAATGAAATGCCATAAACATGTAACAAATCTAAAAAAATTAATGTCGGCATTATACAAGTCTAAAAAAATTCGACAAATTTCATTTATATTTCAGACAATTCGACTATCATGTACATGTAAAATTTGCTTAAACTTAATTTAACATCAAATAAACCCGTCCCGGGCACCAAATACAAAATGAACATCTAATAAAAAATAACTAAAAATGGAAGTGTTGGGAGCCACAACTGCATCCTTATCAACCGTAGGAGCTTTGTCAAAAAAGTTCATGAGCGTCTAGTGCTTAATATATCCCTACAAAAAAAATAGAGTTCGAATAGTAAATTTATAGATTAAAATTACTCAACCAAACATTTCCAAGCCTAAAATAACATGAATTTGCATAATGTTACCAAAAATTAAAAGAGGCACACTTGCAGAGTTCTCCTTGGCACAGAGTCATGTACACTACATCAACTTTATTTTGATTTTGTTCGTGTAGATTTGAGTTTAAACTATGTACATTTAATCTAATAACTAACAAATTCTATTAATAAAGAGAAACTATGACCTCTATAAATACAATACAACACTATATCATTGAAATGTTTAGTGAAAACTCACAGTTTTTAGTCATCATCGATTTCGAGCATCTCCTGACACCCTGTGGTATGCGAGGAGAATTGGGTCATCATGCTAGGCCGACACAAATATCTCGGCCTAGAATGTCGACTTGCTAGGCCTACATAAATGTATAAAATGAGTGGGAATAACCCTTTTGTGACACCCTGACTAATTAAATACCGGGTAGCTACTCCTTTATTAAATTAATTCAAAATGCCAAGTTGGTCCAGTTAATAGCATCACTGTCGAAAACATTTTAATGATTACTAACCACCTAGTATTTAAAAAGTAAGTGCCAAATTTTAATTTAAGTCTGATTAACATGCAACAAGTGTAATAAAGAATAATAACACCATTCACCATAATGAAGTAAAAAGAATAACCATCACATAACGTAAAATAAAGTCTGGAGGAAAAACTCCTCACTACAAATCCCACAACTGGAAAGTAAACTGAATACTAAATCAATACATGCCAAAGTCTGAAAACTGTAATGGAAATGTAACTCTAATAGAAATGGGCAACATGCCCTACAACTGATAGATAAAGAATCTGGAATCCAAGTGAAAGAAGCGTCTACAAGCAAATCCCTGTAGCTTCCACAAACAGCTACAGCTCGTCACCTGAATGAGTATCCTATGCATGGTGTCCTTGTGGCTGGGCACCTAAAATGGTTTTACAAAGAAAAATAGATTTGAAAAGCAAACGGGTCAGAGCCCGAATGTGGAGTTATATTTTAAAAACCTGCAAGTGCTTTAAAAACATTTAAAACATTAAATGCAAAGTACATGTTAGGACGTGCACTCACATGATATTCTCACCTCTCGTCTAACTTTGCACTCCTAACGTAAGTACCCATCTACAATGATACAAACCACTAGCTAAGTGACATCATCACTAGCTAGACTATCATAGGTCCTACCCATATTACTCGGTTCGATTAACATTATAACGCTCGTAAATAAGTAGGGGTTTAACGTAAACTCAGATGCTCAATATGAAATATATATCACTATCAGTTAACTCGTTATATTTCTCGAAACAATACCGTAATTATATTCACAACATTAACATGAAGGTTCCCCTTAATTAAGTGTATTTTATTCACATCATAAATATACAATATAAGCACCCCGAGAACTAAGCTGCGGTGCACACATACTCTGCTATCCATCCCGGTACATCACGTACATAAGGATTACATATTCCGAATCTCTCAGGAATAGTTCACAGATAACAACATCACAAACAATGGAGGCGAACACAGTCACATCACATGGGTCACGCACATACCTACGCTCCCACGATCAGCGGACTTATTAATATCCCAATAAGTCTTTCTATGACCTATGTTCATCAAGGTAACCAGTCTAAATCCGGGCAACACAAGGATTAGAGGGCCCTAAGCGGACGCAAACCTTTCGTGATAGCAAGTATGGTAGGTATGTCATACACACAATTCATATACTAATACTAAGTAAACACACATCTTAGTAATCCCGTAGTTTAATCGTAGTACATATCGCTTTCTCGTACTAACTTATAATTATCGCAATTTATACTATTCCGGCTTATCATCATACGCGCCATAATCTATTCTCACGTCGTAGTAGACACTCACGTCTCAACCCAAACCGTCCATTTAGTATAACTCTCGTATATAATTTCCTTCTCATATATACCCAAAAGTCCCAATTCTATCACTACATCATCGGAATGTTATCTATAACCTCGAATGAGTTTACGGGACTCCAAAAATCAAAACAGTCCAAAAAGGCCCAAACTGTCAACTCGTTAGAAGTCTCGTTCGAACGAGACTGTTCGAACGAGATTCCAGTTCGTTCGAACGAACTGTACCTTCTAACGATATCTCGTTCGAACGAGATATCGAACGAAACTGCCCCTCGTTAGAAGCGACTGGTCAACTCGTTAGAAGCTCGTTCGAACGAGCTCGTTCGAACGACCTGGGTTGGTTTCTAACGAGCGACCAGCTGCGAGCCCAGAATTTCCAAAATCATTTTTCACCCAATTTCTACTTCTCAAATCTCCTCTAAACTTCGTCCCAACTATCTTTTAAGGTCTCTAATCAATCCTAAACATATATAGTCACATCCTAACATGTTTTTAAGGGATCAATCCATCCTAACATCAATCAAATTTACAAATCTCTACACTTTTTCCCAATTTTATCAAGAACATGAACCCTAACTTTATGAGTCATGAATTAATCCAATATAACTCCGTTTTAATTTCTTCCAATCACAAATAACATGAGAATACTCATCTACCTATCATTCTACATGCAATTCTCCTCAAGATTTCAAGTTCTAAGCTTCAAAATACATGGGTTTTCATCATCTTTCAAGAACAATTGATATTCTTTAATTTTCTAACATGGAAGGAACATTCTACGAATTTAAATATAGTTAAAACACTTGCCTTGATTGTCTCGGAGTTTGGATGATGGTTTGATGAAGATTTCTGCAGAATTTCTTCTCTTCTCCAAGCTTCTTCTCCAATGGTGGCTTAAGGTGGCTAGGGTTTTCTTTGGGAAAGTTGTAAACCTAATGATAACCTCCGTAGCTTAAAGGGTTAATATGGGTTGGTTATTGGGCTTAGTGGGTCAATTCCCAATCAGATTAAAACTCCCAATTTTTGTCACTTTTAATTCCTCAAAATGTAAAATTACCAAAATACCCTTTATGATGCCGGTATGGCCTAAAAATACCCCGGAATCCAAACTACACCCCCGGCTAGTGTTTTCTGACTATCTCGATCCTTCCGTACGCGTTGGCGCACTCAAAATGACCATACGGATAATAGAAATAAAAATCACTTTTATAATTAACATAATATACCATGATGCGGCGGTCTCACGCGTCTCAACAAAATTTCTAAAATGCCGTATATATATTTCACGACAAATTTCATAATTCCAAATTCATATATAATCATATATGCACATAATCAAATACCAACTCGCATCTCGTTAGTATTTATAATCCGGATTAATTTCCAATTAATACGCATTTAATTAATTAATCCCAAAAATAAATATAGCCAAAAGTACGGGGTATTACACCTTTTATTTAAAATATATCTCTCATTCCTTATTAATATATATCTAAAGAGTCAAATATAATATGACTTTACTTCATAAATTTTACACAAGTCGGATATTTGAAAATTATTTATTTTTCCACGTCTTCTACTCATTTTTTCTTGTATAATTGTTCCACCTTTGTACCTTCTTTTTATTAACGATAGATATTCCAATAAAAAAATATCCTAATACACCTGTTAACCCAACTTTACATTATCCAGATGTCACCCGATATTTATAAATCTTATTCACAATTATGCAGGAAACTATTATATATAAGAGTAATTCTAATGACTTTCTTAAACACACACCTTTCTCCAAATTTGCCTTTGACTCCAGAGCAGAAGTTGAGTTACCCTTTCCATATCCAAGACAAAGTTCATGCAGGCTCTTTATAGTAGAATCTACATCATTGCCACATTCTTCTAATGCTCTCTCAAGAAGCTGAAGGGTATAATATTAATATAAAAGAATGAAGTTAGCAAGTTGATTTACATTCACCAATATTTTTCCGCACATCCAATTAAGCAATAAGCTTTTTTATCAATAAATCATAATATTCTGATAATACTAATTTATCAATTCAATCATTTTTTTGGTTAATTTGTACAACATTTTCATTGGTAAAATACCCTATAGAAACAAGCAGCTTAACAGATAGAATTAAAGTTCGTTAAGAAAAAGAATGAAAGAGAAGACTATTAAGATCTAAGAGAAATAAAAGAATATTTACCTACATATCCATGAGAGGGAAAACAACTATAAGGGTAGGGTCATTATGCTAGGACGACACAGATAACTCGGCCTAGCATGTCGACTTGCTAGGCCATACATAAATGTATAAAATTTATGGCTTTACTTCGTATTTAAATTCACATTCTTTCAACTTAAAAGGTAGAGAAGAAAGAAGATATATCGGTTATTCACATTTAAAATCCAATTTCTTATTCTAAACTAAAAAACTCTTATAAAAATGTCAAATGGTCATCTTTAACGAAAGTGCTTGAGCTGTGATTTCATGGAAAACCATGTTCTTCTTTTCAGTACTGGCAGTTTCAAGTTTTTATTGAATAAAATGACTTCCATACTGATCAGCGCTACTTAGATAAGGTTTGGAAAAATTAACTAATCTATGAAGAGTTTGTAAAAGAGAAAGGCAAAGAGTATCAAACATTAACATGTACCCGAACTAAAAAACATGGCCTGCAAATTCTGACAGCTCAAAACACATTGTTTTATTGCTTTTAAACATGTCTAGTAAAGAGGATCTAAAACTTTCATCCCTATTACCACCAACATCAGAGTGCCATGATCCCATTACACTGCTAACTAAATTCCTTATCCCGTAAGGAAAATGCAGTCTCCGATCACCATGCCTAACATGACTGCCTGACCCATTGAGGGAATTTGAAAAAAGAGGACTGCCTTATCCCGGAAGAAAAATGCAATCTCTGATGACCAGTTCCATCTCTTCCACCACATACATGTAATCCAACTTTGTATCCACTGCATCAAGTACTCTACCCCTTTGAACACATTCGATCACCGAATCAACAATTGTAATATGACCTCGTTCTAGGTCACTAATAATTGAACTTATCCTAATATCCACCTCAAGGAGTAAAACACCATATGCATAAACATCAGAGCTCGTAGAGGGGTTACAAGTCTGAGTCAACTCAGGTGCTATATATCCTATTGTACCCACAACACTAGTAGTTTGTGAATTTGCACCGTGGTCATATAGCCTTGCAAGACCAAAATATCTAAGCCTACCATTCATATCAACATCTATTAGCACATTACTTGACTTCACATCTCTATGGATCACCAGCTGCTCCCACTCCTCATGCAAATACAATATACCTATTGCGATGCCTTTGAGGATATAAAATCTCTATTCCCATCTCAATAAAAACCCATTTCTGGGATTGACAAGAAGAGAATGAAGGCTCCCATTTGGAATATAATCATAGACTAATAGGAGATCATTATTTTTCTTACACCACCCTTGAAGGTTCATCAGGTGCTTATGCTTTAATAGCCCTAAGCTTTCAATCTCTGCAGCGAATTCTCTTATTGCTTGTGCATTGCTATTTGATATGATCTTTTTAACTACAATATCATCCCCACTTGCTGGTAAAACACATTTGCATACCTCACCAAACCCTCTAACCCCAAGCAACTCGTTTTCACTAAACCCATGTTTTGTTGTGTAAAGATCTTTGTATTGAAATCAATGAGGACAATCCTTCTCCCAGCTGTCTTAAGTTTCAAATTTCATTTTTCGTCTATATACTGAAAATGAGCTCATATTTGTCATCAAATATGGAGAGTTCATGTTGAATTTAGAAATATAATTATGTTCTAAAAAAGAGACTTCAGATTATGTGTACATGAAAGGCTTGAACAATTACAAGGCCAACGTAGAGAATGTGTGGTATTTACAAAAAAATGATATGGGCAGGTTGACTATTTGACTCCAGTTGCATCCTTTGCAACATTTAATGTGATATGGACAGGCTATGTAGCATACAATTGAAGGACCTCTGAAGAAGTGGGGGAAGAAGAGACGGGTGATTAGGAGAAATTTATGTATGTGGCATCACCTCTTCCATCTTTTATTTTCATTTTCTTGTTTTATTAGTATAGTTCTATATATATTTGAGGACTAATTGTGTCCGCATATCATCATATTTTTGTATATTATCCTTAAATTTATTTCTTATCAGGGAAGACAAATTATGTTGTATACAAGATTGGTGTTGGAGATCATCGAGGAGGCAATCGAGATCTTCGTCTTCGATGTCATGGAAACGTCTCCTTATCTATGTTTTCCAATTCGGTATCATTGGGTATTATGTCTCTCACAATTCAATCAAACATTCGGGATTCAATCCCATTGAATCCATGGATTTCCTCGTGAATCAAGAGATCACATTATCCTTTAGATTCAAAATCAAACATTTTTATCATTCCACTACATCCCGCACAATTCATGATTCTAAACAAAACATGCCACAATTTTAACAATATCAAAAAAACTTCAACTACATCAAAAAACTATGGGAGCTATTTGGAAAACCAAAACTTAAAAAGTTTCAAAGCCTGTAGATTATGCAGTCATTTCCAATGAAGCAGATCTTATAATCATATAAGATATTCTCAACGAAATATTTCATGCGACACTCAGGTCATCTAGTTATGAAACAGATGTTAAGATGGTTCCTAAAAGTAATATTGTAAACAATATTGAGAGGATTAACTAATGTGAAATCAGTACAGATGAAGCCATGGTAGTGGATCTTTGTAATTGATCTCCAAGAGCCAATGACCTTCCTGAGTATGACACGTATTTGGCTTTTCAAAAGCAATACATGACATACTAGGAAGAAAATTATCAAATTTCCATTATAACACAAGAAGATTTAGAATTTTTTGCCTCCTCTTTTGATAGAAAATGGATATAATACAAAGAATGCAAAAATCCTGCTAACAATAAACCTCCCACCCATCTTGCCCAACTAAGAAATCCTCAAGTCTAAAAAACTCATCCAAAGTTTCAAGATACTATCTTTAAAAGATTCACAAGATCATAAATAAAGAAATGCTCAAATTCTATCTCCTCTGTAGTCAATAATCTCATTTATTTTGGGGAATACAAAGAGTATTTCCTCTGCAGTCAATGATCTCATCCACTGGTTTGTCAGACTTAGGCTACTCAGATTTTAAATTAATTTAATATAACTTTAGAACTGATGATGATTATATTTGGGAAAGCCTAGTGGAAAAAGAAATATATCCTGAAATGGTTGAAAGAAGGGGATCTAAATACTAATTTTTTTAATTACATAGTCAAAGATAAAAAGAAAAGGTTTCACATCCACAAAATCAAAAACTTTGACCAAATTTGGGTGGTTAACCAGAAATAAATCCATGAACAATTCATCAACTATTTAAAAAGGGCTAAATCAGGTCTTGGTTCATAAACTCTTATGGTGATTTTCACAATGCTCTTTCTATATCCACTAACACATCTGATAGCCTTCAAGCATAAGTCTTGGTTCTTCTTTCTGGAGTAAAATTGTGCATGCCTAAAGGGCTAAATCAGGTCCTTATTGAATCAAACAACAAGGCCATTGTAAATATAGTTAAGGGAATTTGGAAACCTCCTTAGATTATTTAGTGAACTATTTCATAAATTCAATGCATCATTGATAAATTCAAGTTCAAAATAAGTCATATATGGAGACAATCAAACATTGTAGCTGGTGGTTTGGCAGATCAAGCTTCAAAGTCCCAAATTTCATAATTTTGATCGTATTCCCAATATCATAAAAGGTCTTGAAAAGTTATGATTTTATTCTATTATATCTATTTATTTTGTGTAATGTAGATATTTATAAACTGCCAAATTTATTCTTTCATTAATTTTCTAATGGGGATGTTTATAAATCCCTATATTTCAATTTTATCAAATTATCATTTGTGTTTGTAAGAGACACTAGAGAGGCACTTTCTCTAGTTAATTTTTAATAATATTAGAGGGGGTATTGTCCCTCTTCTCTAAAAAGTGCCTAAAGCCTACGCTAAGGTTTAGATGTGCCTAGACTATAGGGATCTCAATATGTAATCCGCCAAAGATCATTTCCCCTACTCCATCTCAAGAGTTTTCAAGTACCAATCTCCAACTTTTGCGCACGGCGTGAAGGAGAATATAATCTTTTAAACAAGTAACCTTTTCTTCTACAACCTATGATTGAACTTTTTGCCGTGAAAATTCTGTCATGGACTCTAATTCTTAGCAATAGTAGGGCATGTTTAAGAAACTCTGTACTAGATGACAGTTATTTAATAATGCCTCAATTTGATTATAAGTATAGTACCTTAACGTTACAATTAACTAAATGCTCCAAGTGGAAATATTGGTAGCACTTGAAGCGACTGATTTTGCATTTAGTTGCGTTTTTTTCCATTTCGAGCTTGAAGGGGATTGCTATAATGTCATTTCCAGTCCCCTCAAAGAGGGGGAAGATTGGTCTGAAAATGAATTATTCACAGACCTAATAAAAAAAAAATGTCAAAATGGAGCATAAAATCCCATTTCACATCTCTAGCATCTCACATAATCGTTCAAAAAAGGGTAAAAACATCCTATGGATAACCAAACTAATAAAACTATCATCGTAAAAAATTTTAGGATTCAAGATCTCCTCGACCTAATGATAATTTAGCTAAATTATTTTGGTTATCTTGAAATCTATAGAATATCTAAACCTTAGTCATAGCAATCTCATTGCTCATATACCTTCCTCTATTGGTCAATTGAGGACTCTTAGTCATCTGGACCTTAATTCAAATCAAATCAATATAGGTACAAATCATCTTTCAACATTTTCAGACCCGCTTCCCTAAGTTGGAAATTAAATTGGTAATCAGATTGTCTTACTAAGATTTCTAATTTCATTTAGAAACTACCGAACAAAGGTATTCCACTAGAAGCTGAGTTACAATAGTTAGGCATCTTGATGGCCACAATGTGCAGAGCTTGTGAAGCTTATGAAAACACTATAGAGCATGTGTTCATTCAATGCAATATACCTAAAGAAGTATGGAACTACTTTAGCAACAAAGTTAGGGTGCAAATCAACTATTCCTCTTGCAAATCCATTCTGCTTTCATGGTGGTTCAAAATGCCTAGAAAAGATCATCAACAATTCATATACAACATCCTGCCCTCATTTTTTATAAGTTAAGGAAATATAGAAACAACAAACCGGAACAGGTCTGATACAAAATCTACAAGTAGGTCTGAAGCAGTTGAGCCTAGGTGAGCCTGGATCCTAGGTGCAACTATGCCTGGAATTGCCTCTATCAGAGCCGTTTCAATGTTTTTAATTTTCACCATAAAGATCCCATTTTTAACCCCAACATGAACGTTTACTAGTCAATTTGGGAAACCATGAGTCCTATGAGGACACGGACATTTCCTACAAGTTACTTTTGTACATCTAACGATTTGCATACCTCTTTTTGGGTCACTCGGTTGCTTTTTGAGTTTTCACCCTTAAATCCCATTTTAAGCCCAAAACGACCATATACTAATCAATTTTGAAAATTGATATTCTAATTTAGACAGACCATTTTCTCTAAATTTCTTTGGTATCATCTTGATTATGCGTGCCTCTTTACGGGACACTTCATTATTGTTTTTTCTTTTCACACCCTAATGCCCCCTTTTAACCCCAAAACGAACATTTACTAGTCAATTTCGAGAATCAGGAGTCTGATTAGGACACTCACACTTCTTGTAAGTTACTTTTGTACCTCTTAGGGCATTTGTTGGTTTGTCTAGGCCATTCGATTTTTATTTTCAATTTCACCCTTAAATTCCATTTTAACCCCAAAGTAAATGCTTACTAGTCAATTTCAAAAACCAGGAACCCGATGAGACATGCAACTTCCTACAAGTTACTTTGTAATGCTTAGGGGGTATGTACTTTTATCCGGGCCACATGATTGTTTTTTTAAGTTTCCCCGACCTAAGTTCCGTTTTTAATTCCAAAACAAATGTCAACTAGACAATTTTGGAAAACCGGGAGTCCGATGACGATCACTTCCCTTAAATTACTTTCATATTGAATAGTAAACTCACATAAAAAGTGTAGACAATCAATAATTCTAACTTGGATGGAATGCACTACTTACGAAGGATGTGAATTAATAAACACAAACGAATATATCAATAATTCTAACTAAAATTCACACAAACAAGTATACAAATATTTTCATATATTAATCTTCAAACTATAAAACAACAACCAATTGACAATTCGGGTTTTCAATTGGATCAACCTCAACCTCCTATCACCACTAAAAATCAATTGAGTACAAAGACTAATGATATTAGTTAATGACCAAGAGTTAAAATTAACTTTATCCATATCAATTCGACGATACTATAACTTGAATGTCCGAGACTAGATTAACTCAGTCGACCAGATCATTTAATTTGTCTTCCTGCCAAAAAACACGAATGAATAATGATAATCCAAGAATAATATTTTTAGAATGAAATATTTCCCTTCTACGTTTGAAAAAAGAAACATAGTTGAGAAACAATGTCATATTAGACGCAACACATACACACACACACTTAAATAATATTTAGAATCAGTCATACGTTTATTGTATGGCGTGATTCATGTTAATATATTAGCTAGTGTCCCAAACGCATGCCAACATTGTATTGTAAGAGCTTGAATAACTCCCCATCTCCACGAATTAAGCTAAATTTCAATTCCTTTATTTATCTCTCACCACACTCATCTAATTCTACTTGTACAATAGCTATAAATGTTAATCACTTCACTATCAAGTATCAACTAATAAGTAAATTGAGTAAAATTTCGAATTTACTTTAGAGCTGAAATAGTTATCACAAACATTAATCAAGTAGCCACTGGTTGAAAACCCAAACCCTATTATTTTGGCAGTAAATGTGTATGTGTAAGTTCCTAAGAACCGAAAACCCTAGAAAAACAACCTAAATCGAAAATTTATAAAAAAAAAATCGCAGACCTAAAACTTATTTCCAATAATAAAATAGTACAAGCAAACCTAAATCGAAAATTTATATGCAATAAAAAAATGCACATAAACATTCAATTATTACCCTCAAAATTCATATGCAATAAAAAAAATGCACATACACACATTTAAATAAATAAAAAAATGCACATAGCAGGTACTATTTTGGTCGCTTAGAGTGACGAGGGAGGGAGAGAGAGGAAGATTTGTTATCCAACTTCAAAGTTTGGTCGATAGAGGGAGCACGAGATTGTAGAGGGATTGAAGAGGGAGCGGGAGAATGAAGACCACATAGGAGAGAAAAGAGGGAAATTAAAGCAAACCAAAATTTTGCCAACACCAAAATTTGTGAGTGCCTGCAGCGGTCACAAATCTGTGACTGCTCATAGCAGTCACAAATTAAGCCTTAAGCCACCGCTAATAGCAATCACAAATTTAAAATTTGTGACTTCTTATAGCAATTACAATTTTGTGACTTCTCATAAGAGTCATAACTTACGCTTAGTGATACATTTGTTAATCTTTATGGCAGTTATAAATTTGTGACTCCTTATAGCAGTCACAAATTAATTATATGGTAAGATTTGTGACTGTCATTAGCGGTGACAAACTAATTGACACAAATTTTTCATTACCCATATATTTTATGACTCCTAATGGAAATTACAAATAATGTTGTGACTCCTAATGGCATTGATAAAGTTTGTCACTCCCATTAGCAGTTACAAGAAGGCAGTAATAAAAATAGTATTTTGGTGTAGTGCTAGAATATTTCTTATAATCGTCTCAACCTTGAAATCATACTTCCATACTTTAAACTATTTCCCCTAGGAAACATCCTACTATCTCATATTCTCATCAAGTAACTTGAAGATCAATATTCCTGATGCATATCTAAGCATCGCATCCTTACTATCCTTTTAACTTTATGGAACTTTTCTAATCTCAATCCTAAATTTAGTCCCGCATAGGTTTACTTAAGCTTGGCTCTGATATCGCCTTGTTACACCCTAATTTCTCGGGGGCGGATGTTTCCTTCAGATAATACTAATTCAATATTGATCCATGCATATTATGCTAATTAAGAATTTATAAAAGCTAAACTGTCTTACACTGTAGTTTAAAAGGCTTATTCTTCTAGGATTTCTTTGCATATCTCAAACTGTTGCAGTATAATTCCTGAATACTTGTCATGTCCTATTGGTACCTGGGCAAAATAACTGGAAGGAAACGAATCATCAAAATTTCTGAATAGGCTCTACCAGTTCTATAACAAGTATAAATATAAAGAGAGTTTGGAATGTGTATAGAATTTAGTGGTTATCAAATTAATAAAGAAAACAGAAGCAATTGTTTTTTCATAATAACCCTTAAGTAAAATCAAGGAGTGTGAATTGATAATTCAATATTTACCAGTCCATTAAGGGTCATATAAAAAAATTAGTGTTGTAGTAAATGTAATGGAAAAATGGTTCCTGGTAATAAATATCAAAATGTTGGAATTCATAATTCTATATTGATTAATCCATTTATGAAATACGATAAATTACTAGTTTAGTTGAATCATGTTTGAAGAAATTCCAGGATCTTTGAACTAATAATCCCATTCTTACTAGTTCATTAAAGGTTTAAAGGTAATTAATCCATTAGTTTAACATTATCATAATCAATCAATCAACCCAAAACTTTTGGGGGAAAGTAACATGCTAGGAACACTAGCTAAGTGGAACTTATATATATGTAAAAATAATGAAGGATATCAATCTTCTGAGACCAATAAGCCAAGTAGAAAGTTTTGTGGGACAACACGTCAATATACTTCCTAGTTAATACTAATGCTTGTGCAAGGGCAAACTGAAGTAATAAGGTACATGATCTAAGTTATTAGGTGAGAAGAGTTAAAATTGATTCTAAAATTAAAAACTGGTGATAATTTAAATACCAATGATGGTTAACAAAATATGTAGTATGGCAGTATAATAGCATGCACAATACTCAGAGTCAATGTGGCTATCACAGAGTGATATCAATAGCAATATTTCAAATACGCGAAGTATAATACAGAAAAGGTAGGAAAAACCTACTTGTGATTTATGAGCTTTACGTTGTCTTTCAGAGATCTTTCATTGTTGCATTTTGGTTTCCATAGTCATTTGTACTCGAGGGTTTCAATGAGAGTAGGTATATCGGTGTGTTGAGAAGAATGGGTTGGCATGATATCGTACATAATTCGGTAAATATGAATAAAACCTATTCTATATGAATCTCGTATATAATTCGAATTACGATCTCCCATTTACGGGTCGAATAAATATATTACGTTGACTGATAACTGCTAACTTATATGAATTCAAGTTATATAGACGGGTTTATACGTAATATGTTCGAAATGGTTGGAAAGATAGAGCTATAAATTGTTTTATGTGTAATATTGAATTTACACAATTTTAGTAATGACATTACTAAAATAATAATTCTCTTTGTTGATGAAAAATAAATAGCATGTATCTTTGTATTGAAATAATAAGAGTTTTCAGAAAATAATCGTTAAAAGAATCAAACGATTAAATTTGTTTAAATACAATTTCAATTTCAATAAATAAAATTTTTATATTCAAATAAAATATTATCATGATCTAATATTACTTTGATCCGTCAAAAGTTAATATTTATGGTCTCATTTATATGACTCGAATATATTAATACGATAATATATTATTCGTAACAAAAAAATAAGTTTAGAAAAAAGTTGAAAACTCCCTCCTATTTGGATAATAATGCAGTGATTGTGCCACTTCCAAAATTAACCAACACAATAAATTAAGCGACTCAACACCTTCATAATCACAATATGACTCGTAATACAGTCTCGTGGTATAACGATGACATAACCCCAAGTCGTTTGGTATTATAACTCGTTAAAATATATTTTTAACATAAAAATGACATTGGGTCAAATACCCATTTTTCAGGAAAAAAATACGATTGCTCGTACGTGTTCGGGAGTTTGTGTTTATGGTATTCTCTATGTAATCGACTATAAATAGGGACTCAAAATAAGAAAAAATATCCCAATTGATATTTCCAAATCCAAATACGAAATTGGCAATAACCCCAAAATCAAATTGAGTCGGAACCAGGTCGTGTCGAAAAATCATCCAACGAGGCTGAGTTGGAACTGGTATTTGGGAATATGTGTGTGTGAGCGCGCGCGCGCCCATATATATATATATATATATATATAAAGAAAAAATAAATAGAAAAAAAAAATAAAAAAAATCGTGGAAGGTCGGTGAACCAAAATCGAACCAAAAATGAGTTCAGAGGTCACCGGACATGGCTGGCAGGTCAGAGCTCAATTTCACACGCACACGCTCAGGTCTACACACATACATACACGTGTGTGTATATATATAACAAAATCAGAATCTTTGAGCTTCTCTAATGGTGGCTAAAAAAGGGAAAAGGGTAAACCGATTTTGGGCCCGAGGTTTCGTTCAGTGGTGGAGGAGGAAAGCCACGTTAGGTAGCGATTTGGGTAGAGGTTCGGTGCTCCTGATCGACGCTGGTGGTTTGTTTTTGGTTGAAAAGTGGAGAAGGATCCGAAGTGAGTTCGTGGTGGATGTTTTAACGATTTTGAATAGAGTTCTGTTTCTTTATCGTGGGTTTTGGGATTTTGAACAGGGATTTGAGGGTTTTCTTCATGGGTTTGTGGTAGAAGAACAGAGTTTGGAGAGGCTTGTTCTTCGTGGGTTTTTTGAACAGAGCTTTGGCTCCTTGATTGTTGAAATAATAAGAGCAGGGCTTCAGCTCTTAAATTTCTTCATATATATATATATATAGAGAGAGAGAGAGAGAGTAAGCTCATTTGTTTCAAATAAGAATGAGGTGCAATTTTCTCTTTAGGTACTAATGTCTATTTATAGTGTTCTAAACTGCACAGGTCAATTGAATAATTAGTCAATTGAGTGTCGTGGTACTCAATTATAATTTTTATAATTCTTGAATTTTCATCCAACTATAAATTAGTATTAGAGTGCATAGGACATGTTTTTGTATTTTTTTTTCGCATTGACAATACTTTTGGATTAGGCAAATTTATTCACACTATAATTTAAATAGTAATATGTTTTAAATTCGTTCAAATCTCGGTTTTATATGATTTTTTTTATTTTAAACGAGAGAATAGACGTGTCGATCCTATTTTCATGTTACAGACAATATGTACGGGACGTAAATGTCGCAAAATTTATTAATAGTCCATAAAATACTTTTTTGACACAAAAATCATTCAATTAAAATAAAAATAAAAGTTAGTTTATGAAAAATGACAAAAAGATTTTGTTTTTATATAATTATTGAAAAACACAAAAATATTTTTGTAGTTGACACCTTTTATGGATGGTCATTTAGGATGACCAAAGTCACAACATCATTTCCATATCCCACGTGACATTTTGATAGTGGTTTAAGACACTACATCATTTCATCCTTGTTCTTTATGATGTATTTGAGTCATTGAGATTCGATTAGTGATATCTTTTACATGTTTAGCTTCTTATGTCCTTTAATGAACACATGCACGGATTTATTTTGAACATTGCACTTGTCTCTGACATTCTGGTTTAGGTGTTTTCATCTCAATTTTGCCTATAAAATGAACCAAATGCGATAAAATGAGAATAATAAAAGTAGTTCATGAAGGAACCGTTGACTGTGAGGAATTTGTTAGGAATAAAAATTTGAGTGACCACGGGAAAGGGCTGTGAAAGAATAATAATCTTGTCGTGAAAGCCACTATTTGAAAAGAGCCCTAGAAAAAATTAAGGCATTAAAAGAACATATTTTCCAAAAATGGGCCAACAAGAAATCTCTAAAAGAGATATTAGTACCTCATTAGATAAAGAAAAAGTGTTATTATATCTGAGGGAGTTTGGATGGAAATAAAACAACGGGTTTGCATGTCTTTGAAAATCTCAAAAAAAAAATATTAGATAGTTTTTGGCGTTATTGGTGTGAAAATCATTTTAAACTTTGATTTGCCGATTAGATTGAGTCAATTTCATATAAATTCACCTTTTTACATCTAAGGACGATTTTGAGTTCATTCGTTAAGAGTATCCACAATTCATCGTGCACATATGTTATGAATGTTTGCATTTTACTTTCCTATCAAATTTGTTCATACCCCTACATTTACTCTATCATCGACTTGGTTATCTTACTGTTCTTTCATGGTGTGATTCTTTGTTGTATATTTTTGTAAGAAAAAATTTGAAAAATTGAAAAAGATAAGTTTATTACTTTGTGATACTCTCCGTATACATTGCTACATTTCTTTTTTATTTGTCTATTTGTGAACATCATAAAAAGGGGAGAACGAATTATGAGGGAGTAGATTTGTTGTTTGTTTGATTTAATGATTTGTTAATGCCTACTCGTTGTTGACTTTATGCTTATCATTATATTTTAAACTTCTGCGCGTCACATGTATTTGTTTCTTGTCTCATGTGTGTAGGTACAAATTGAGGTTCATTCTTTTGGCACACCTTGATGATGACAAAGAACCGTTAGAGAATTGAAGCTTTGAAGATGTTGAGGATTTTTGAAGACAAGAACTTTGATATTTCCGTTTATGGATTTTTGGGGATATTAGATTGTATGTCTTAGTTTTTTTGGATGCATAATTTGATTTTTTATGAATATACCAGCATAGACATGGGGGGGAGATTTGTTAGGGCATGATTTTATAAATGTTCGTCTAGAATCTAGGAATTTCTGTGTTATCCTAGATAATCGTTATTATGTCATATACCGATACATTTGGCACGTATTCACATGTTCAACCTTGACGTCCATCATCCGAATTTTTAGCATCACGCATAATCAACACGCATCCATTATCTTCAACATGCATTATGCATCTTCAACCGGTCTCCACTTACTCCACTTTGTTAAAGGTATAATGTTTAATTGGAGTTAATAATATTCACGTACATATTTGGGAGACTTTAAATTGTTTTTATAACTATTCGTATTTTATGAAAACAAGGCTGGATATTTAAAAACAATTTTTTTGTTTATGTCTTTCAAACGACATGACAATGTCGTTCAAATGACATTCATATGTCGTTCTAACGACCTGATTAAACGACATCTTATGTCGTTTCTTAGGTTGCTAGATACCTCTTTTCTTCAATGCATCAAATGACCACATACTAATTTGGTTTTTAATACATCATTTTTATGATCGTTACTTGAGGTATCTAACGACATCTAATGTCGTTCAAACAACATACCAGATGTCGTTCGAATGACATTTCCCCGCTTTTGATTTTTTGCCTGTTATAAATACCTGCTCTAAATCAGGTTTTTGTATGTCTTTTGCAACTCCATTTTCTGCAGAACTGCTATGATTTTAGACTTCATACTTTTAGGTTAAAACCTATTTTGATTCACCGAAACATCCCAAATCATATATGTGAATTATTATTAAACCCATTTACTCATATTACCGACTCTTGGAGTAAATCTGGTGGAGAAGAAAGGTTGTCTCCATTGCTGAATATTAGAGCACTTGGGGGATTTATTGTCGATTCTTGGAGTTCTTGAGGGAACTCTTCCTGAAGACAACAAACTGAGGCCTGCGGGTATGCGTCTATCAAACAAGTTGTATTTCTCTATGTATATGTAAGTCGAGGTTTACAATATATAGTGAAATAATGGTTTTGCCCTTTTTTGGAGATTTTTTTCGAATCTGTGTTTGTGATTGTTTGGACTGCATGCTAGATAGATTTTATTGCTTTCAATCACTTTAGATGCATGTTTAGGGGTTGATTAAAACTAAAGATAAAATAATAATTTAATTAAATAAGTTTAGATAATGAACGGAAGCACACTCTTAAGAAGTGTAATGAAAGTTGTTTTCCTTGCATTAGATGGATCTATCTGGATCTGGTTGTAGCTTACATAACCATCGATAAAACTATACATTTTATGGCTAGTTGTTGAATCAATCAAGCTGTCAATTGATGGCAGGTTGAACAATTCTTTTTGGCATGCCCTATTAAGATCTCGAAAGTCAACACAAATGTGTATTTATGTTTTATCTTTCGTTCCACTTGAATAATTCTAGAAAGCCAGATTGGAAGTTGAATCGACTTGATAAATCTAGCTACCACTAATGATTCCACCTTAAGTTTTTTCTTTAGATCCATCTCAGGTTTTGTATGTTCTGGTTGCTTACTTGATTGGTATTGCTAATGGCATGACATTTAAATTGTGAAAACTCACATCTTGATCTAACTTAGGAATTTCAGTGTTTATCCATACAAATACATCATTATATTCCTCGATGATCTTGATCCACTCCAGTTTATTTGATTCATCTAGGTATTTTGAGATACAGATTGGCTTTAGTTCTTCCTCACCTTTTGCCAAATCAATCTGTTTAAACTCTTATACCGAGGACTTGGAAAGATCTCTCGTGCATTCTAGCTCTTATTTTATCTCTTCAACGGATTCCTGGATGAATGATAAGACATTTCCCTTGATTAGCCATAAGAAAACACTTATACTCCGAGTAAGCTTCCTCTATAAAATCAGCTGCTAGCTCACACCTCCAGACACGATAAACCACTATTCCATCACTTAGAAAAACCTTTTTGCATTTTTGCTAAGGAGGTGGGAGTGCCTTTATGTGTTTGGATCTCTCAATTTGCTCAGTATTGGGTCTTGTAATCCATGCACTCTAGAGTTTAACTTGTAATACCCTCAATTTTATTTTAATTTAAATTGAATTATTTCAGTGTCAAAATGACATTTTTTTATTTCTAGTCAATAGATAATATAATAATTTTTAATTATTGTGTAGACATTTTTGTTACACATTTCAAATGTTATATTTAAAGTAAATTTTATGTCAAATTTACATTAAATACGCCAAGATCCAAATTTAGGTTGTTATTGAAATAAAAAATAAAACTTAGAGGGTATAAAGTATAAGTTTCTATAAAAAATTGAGTTTAAAGGACAAAAGTTGGAAAAAAATATCAAAAATATCTTAAGTTAATTTTTTATCTTATATAGTTAAAAAATTTAAATTAAAGATTATGAAATATCTTAGCTCCTTTGTCTTATTTGTTTTTTTAAAAAAGAATAAACAAAAAGAAAAGTTTAGCTGCCTATAGTTAAAAGGAAAAAAAATACAAGACAAAATTGTTAGCCTACTTAACCCCCTGCTATAAAACCAACAATTGTTGTTGGTTTGAAAGTTTAAAAGAAACCAAACCAAAAGACCGCTCATCTATTATGTAAAACTCCAATAGGTATGATAATTTCTAAACTATGTAACAACCCAGGTTTTTGAGCTACTATTTTATATTATTTTGCCCGATAGGCTAATTTTATAAAATAGGGGATGTTGGAGTAAATATTATTTCCCGTGATATTATGGGATAATATTTACTATGTTTTGTCTATTTACCATTATGAGAAGGTAAATAGCATTATATTGTGTATTATTGCGTCGTTATATGTTAAACGACGGTTATGACCTATATATACATTGGAGTATAATTAATGAAATAAAATGAAATTGGAACACAAAAATAGTTCACTTTATTCCGAATGCCAAAATAGGGGGTGCGGTTGTTTTTAGAATAGTCGAGATAGTCGAAATAAGTGCCAAGTTGTATTTTTGAGTTTTGGGCACTTTTGGGGTGTTATGACTCAATTATGTGGATACGAGTCATTTTAATGGTGAATTAGCAATTAAAAGAGGGGAATTGTATTTTATGACCCGTATAAGACCCCCACCCCTTTTTCTTTCTTCATTTTTGTTAGAAGCCAAAGGAGAGAGAGAGAGAAGAGAGAGCTTGGGAGAAATGGAGAAAAAGAGAGAGAAATTGAAGATTTGGGCCGGATTTCGTTGCTACCGGAGGCGAATTCGAGACTACGAACTCGAGGCAAGTTTCTTACTTGCTAGATGTTGATTTAATGTGATAAATTGCATGTATAGTTAGGTTTTTGGAGATTTAAACCATAAATGGGTTTTTGTGGATTTTTGGTGTTTAATCCCTTAATCTTGTGTTTTTATTTGATTTAAGGTAAAAATATTAGTTAGTAATTGTGTAGAAATGATTTGGGAACAATTGCTGTTGTTGATGTTGGAAGAAACCAAAGGTTTGGGGTTTTTGGGATTTTAGGGTTTATTCAACCCGTAGCCCAAACTGGGCCATTCTGCAGGGCCGAATCGATTCGGCCCTAGGGGCGAATCGATTCGGATAAGGGGAAGGATACAAGTCTGGGAAAACCGAATCGATTTGGGTTGGGGCTGAATCGATTCGGATATTGCAGGAAGTCAGTTTTTACTCACCGAATCGATTCGGCTTTTTGGCGAATCGATTCGCAGGGGCGAATCGATTCGGTTGCCCTGTTTTTGTGGGATTTTTTCCTAGTTTTATTTTTAGCCCTTTTTCTTTTAGGTCCAAGGTTTAGGGAGCTTCCTTTGGGAAGTAAACAGTCATAGAGGGTTGTTTTGGGTAGACTAATGTCCTAGGATAAAATGGGATAATTGGGCTTACCTCGAGGGCTAGTTTGTATAGGTTAATATCCGACTGATTTAGGAAGTTAACCTAAAAATAACTTGGAGATAAAATGGTAAATGTTGAGAATTTTGGGAGATACTCCTTGAGGTAGACTCACTTTGATGTTTATGAAATTGTATGAACTTTTGGAGACTAGTTTGAGGATAATGGCACTTCGGGTCTTAGGTAATTAATAAAAATATGACTTAATGAGAATGAAATGTATATTCTAGAATGTGGTACTAATAAATAAGTACAAATGATTTTGAGAATGTAAAAATGGATGTTTTCAAATGAAAAGGAAAAATGATTTTCATAAATGTTACAATATGGATACACACCTCTCTAAATCGCTATCATAAGGGAAGTTGTGCGCGTGTGGTGAAGCCCCCTGGCTAATGAATGCAGGGTGGATATATCCTTAGGCCATGTGGGCGTTTATTGTATTTTTACTGCACTGGTTAGGTAATTTCGGGTGTGGTCATGACTATCCCGCAGGCATATGGCCGCTTCCCGATGTTTTGTAGGTTCCTAGGTTGTCTTATTTGAAAGGACCTGGAAGATGATAGCCATTTAGGGGCGCGTCCAGTGGGGAAACCCGGAGGGACAGTCTTAGATATGTTAAAGCAATTCATGATAATGAATTGGCTTTAAATACATTTCCCTGATGGGATAAGGGAGATGGGTTATATGGTTTGGCTTCGGATACATTTCCCGGATGGAAGAAGGGAGATGGAAGCATATGGTATTAAAAATCATTTTTATGATAATAAAAAGGGCTTTTTGTATACACTTCCTGGATGGAAGAAGGGAAGTGGGATTTTATGAAAAAGTAAAGCATTTTTCTGATAGTAAAACTTGCTTTAAATCATGTATTTCTCCTGGATGGATGAAAGGAAATAAAATTTGGTAAAGAAGGCTGTGGAAATGAGATTAATTGGTAAACATTTGATAAAATGAATTTACCATACATGCATATTCCTAAAGAAAGAAATAGTAATAGTTCCCCTAGGTTGTGGATGGATTTATTTTATGTCTCCGTGAGTAGCTGTAAATGACCTCCCATGCATATGCATTTATGTATAAATTTATTACGTGCTGAGGGTCTAATGGATCTCAACGATCAATCTTGCCTAAGTAGTAGTGTATCGGGGGGGGGGGGGTTCCTTGTTTGGATTTCTCTTGGCGAGACACCCCACGCACGAATATGGCATAGTGTTGATACTGGGGATAAGTTAGCCCTTAGTACTTGGGTTCACTAGAGCGTCTCATGATATTGCACTAGGTTGTGCTTTTAGATTGAGAGGTGAGAATTATCATTGTTAATTGAGAGAGAATTACGCACTTAACTATCATGCATTTTAGTCACATGGGAATCATATCAAACTAGGCCCTAACCCGTCTATATTTTTCTGTTTCTGCATATACTCCTTTCTGTGCAGGTGCTCTACCGCATGGACACCCGTATTTACATTTCCATTCCGGTTGTCATGGAGCTACGACATATTGCAGATGTTGTAGGTTATTTGTGTTAGACGCTTTTTTCCATTGTACTCTAGTTATGTTCAGTTATTTATTCGGGCGTGTTGCCCAAGTGTTGCACTCATTTATTATATTGTAATATTTAATGTGTAATACTCAGTGTAACTACTTGTATTGGTCTGTTCACCGACAACTTATTCGGTGATTGTTTATTATATTGTCATTCTTTATTCATTGATTTTTGACATCCACCGTTTTTGCAATGGGATTGTCTAAGTGTTTTTCTTTTACTTACTAATTTTTTTTTTAATTTTGACAGTCCGTTTTCTAAAATGGTTGGTGATTATCTCGTACTATTATTTTAATCGACAGTGATGCTGAGAATGTACCATCTGTGATTCCTGTGATTATTAGAGTATTGGGCTGACCACCTATTATTTTAGTAGGCGGGTTGTCACAGATGGTATCAAAGAATTAGGTTTTAGAGTCCTTAGGAATCTGTACGGACGTACTTTACTTTCAGCGTTTCTTTTGATTTGATATAGATCCTTAGGATTAAGATCGTTGATTTCTCTGGTGAGATTTCGTTATCCTGCTATGATATGAGAACCCCAAAAATCTTTTGTACGCTCGTGTGAGACTCATAAGTCGTCAGATGAAGGGCATCAAGGGAGGCCGTTGTGAAGGAAGCATGAGACGGGATTACTAAGAGCTGTGAGCTGTGGTCAGGGATGAGGACCGCTTTAGAGGTCGCTCCCTTTGTAGCATTATCTTATATTGCTATCATGACTACTAAGTATAGTAGATATAGTTTTCCAAGTGACACTGCCAGTAGAGGGTGGTACTAAGTTTGTATTTCCTAGTGACGTTAGTTTCAAGTTGAAGTTGAGGTGTCCTTGACGAGGACCACATGTTGAAGTTCGATCGGATTGGAGGAAGTGTAATCTCATTCGGTGGTAGTATAAGGCTCGAGAGTTTTGGCTTAGAGAGGGGTATAGAAGTGCCCAGGTGAGAAGATAGGAGGAAATTCTTTCACCCATAGGAGTAAAGTTGTAGTGGCGAAAATGGTAGTCGCCATAATTTGGCGGAACGAAAGGTTTTTCCCATAGAGAAACCCGTTAGATATTTTCAACAGCGATTTTCTCTGGGATGCCAGGAGTGATGAGAAAGTAGATCCTCAAATATTCACGCGAGGTTCGGTCAGAGGCCGACCGTGAATAAAGAGTTACAGGGTTAAGGAAACCTTGTATCGAAGTGGGTAGACACAAGGAAGAGAGAGCCCTTCAGTTGAAATGATAGGCTCACAAGTAAGTGTTGCTAACACCTCTTGAGAAGTAGTGTTCGTGAGACCCCATCGGTGGACATCCACCCGGGGAAGACTCATTGAACTAAGGCCTGGGAGGCTAGTAGAATGTTCTCTTTGCTAAAGAAGTTAAGGGAACTATGCGAGTAATAGCCAGAGTAGCTAGAGATGGAAGTAGATTGGTACGAATGAGACTAGAATAATGTGTCTAGGAACCATTAGTAGTGGCCGAGGAAATTGGCAAGTATGTTAGTGGGAATTTCCACCGTAGTTGAGGGTGGAGCATTTCCTTTTGATAAGATGGAGCAATATGGTATTAACCTTAGATTCGGGTGTATATCGAGCTTGTGGTACTATGGATATTATTATAGTGAGTATACCCATATGACTTCCATGGAAGGAAGGTTCTATATTTTTCCCTTCACTCGTTATGGGGTGAGTGATGATATGTGTGGTATGTGCTACTTGTATTATATGTATTATACGAGTAGAGATATTCTTAGTTTGGTTGGTGCAATAGCAAGCGAATAAATCGCGAGGCTATCCTCTTTCTAGTTCTAGAGAAGAGCTAGTTGTTCTATAGTATCTCTCCTGGATACAGGTTGAGACTTTATAGAGGTGGATTGAGGTAGGTAAGATATTTTCATTACTTATTTTGTTTGCCTTATTTGTTTTGTTTAATTGTTTGTTTGCCTTGCTTGTGTATGATGTTGCCTTATCTCCAGGACCAACCAAGTTAAGTAGTAATGCATTGTGGGTATTCGTGTGTTAAACAATTGTATTTTATTGTAATCCGTGTAAGTTGCGATTTACAAATTATAGTGAAATAAAAGGTTTTTCCCTGATGGAATTTTTCCTGAACAGTGTCGCATATTTTATTTATGTTGGTTTCACACATGCACACACATAGCTAGTTGATTTTGAGGGTTGAATTAATTTAACTCATAAATTGATTCTAATTAAATAAGTTTGTGATTGGAATTTGTGCATCTATTCGAATCAGTATCGCACATAAGTGTTTACAAATTTGTGCATCTATACAAAATGACATGATCTTTCGTTCGAGCGATATTGAGTTTCGTTTGAACGATTTGTCTGGTTTTCAGCATTTATCTATTTTATTGGTACTGCTGGGTTGATTCTAATCAGTGTTCAAGAAAATAAAAAAAGATTTTCATTTGTTTTGATAAAATTTTTGAAAAATCTAAAAAGAGTTTTGTATTTTGTTTACACCATATATGAATGAACATTTAGGATGACCGAGCCACAACATCATTCCATACCCGTGTGACTATTTGATAGTGTTTTGAGACAATATGTTGTGTCATTCACGTGCTTTACAAAGTTTGGAGTCTTTGAGATGATATATAGTGTTGCTACCTATATGTTTGACTCATTCGTCCTTTATTGCACACATGGGTGGATTTGTTTGACTTTTGTGCTTGTCCATCACATGTTGGTTGAATGTTTCCATATCAATTTTGTCTATACAATGAACCAAATGCGATAAAACTTGATAAGAAAGTAGTGCATGATATAAACCGTTTGTGAGTTTGTGTGATTTATTTTGGAAAACAGAAAAGGGGTGCAAAAGGTATTTCATTTTTTCGTTTACCATAAAGACACCGTTTAAAAAGGACCTAAAAAAGTGAGGAATTGAAAATTATCCGGGGTCCAATGAGGTTTAAAAGAGCCCCAAAAAATTAAAAGGAAATAAAAAGAAAATTATGCCAAAAAGAGGACAATAGGTTTTGGTTTCATTACCTCATAAGAAAAATAAAAAGCATTATCTTTTAATGAAGGAGTTTGGATGAGATTTAAAACGGTTTGCACGTCCTTGAAAGTCATGAAAAAGCATTACATAGTTTTGGACATTATTAGTGTGGAAATCATTTATACTTTGACTTGTTGATATCACTAAGACGATGTCATATAAATTCATCAATTGTATACCTAAGGAATATTTTGATGGTCATTCGTTAGGAGTATACTTATCCATCGTGCACACATGTCATGATCGCGTCGATTTTCCTATCGAATTTGTTCACACACATTCATTCCGTTTCAATGATTTGGTTATTTTAGTGTAAATTCATGGTGTGTGATTTTTGTAACATCATTTTTGCATTTTTGTATGAAAAATTTGAAAAAACAAAAATAGTTTGTTTGTCTTATTTACCGTGAAACCCCGATTTGATTTTTTTGGTTTATTCTTTTCCATGTCTATTTTGGAAAAATAAAAAGGGGGAGAACTAATTATGACAATATGGGGAAGAATTGATTATGCTTTCATGTTTATGATTATATCATTTCAAACTCAATACGTCACGAGATATTTGCTTTGTCTCATGTGTGTAGGTATAATTAAAGATCATTATGTTGCACACCCTGATGAGAAAAGCTCAAAATAATAAACATTTGAATGTTAAAGCAACGTTTGAAGACTTGATAATTTATCTTTTGATAGTTTGTCTTTCCACTTTTGAGTTTATGGTAGGGTAGATTTGTATAGGTCATTTTTGAGATTGATAATTCGGATATTTTTTTATTTTGTACTGGCATAGACACAGAGGAGATTTGCAAGGACATAGTCCGTAACAATTAAGTATGTCATATACCGCTACAACCGTCAAAGATGTTCAAGATCAAATACTCAACAAGGCGGTCCGAATGTCAAGCTTCATCAACAATCAAGCCTCCGCAAAATGAATTTGGTAAAGTTGTGTTTTTAATTCCTTAATAATTCACTTAGGATATTGGGATATTTTCACAAAATATTTTCTAAGTGTTGGAGCGGAGCTTTAAATGTTTTTCATCAAAAATATATTTTTCAGAGTGTTTGAGGTGGTGCATTTAGTGAAAGGATAAACAAGAAAAAATATTATTTTATCGGTCTTGTTCGAATGGCACCGTATATCGTTCAAATGACATCATATGTCGCGCGATACTTCAAACGACAACGTGTCTCGCTCGAATGACCCACCGCCTTAATTTGTTTATAAAAGGGTATTTTCAACTCCGTTTTCCATAAGAAGTCTGTACGTTTTTCATTCTGCAAAATAGTACAATATCAGCAAAACCTTTAGACTTCTTCTTTAAGGGTTTAATATCTCTTGTTTTTCAATTCACAAAAGTCCCAATTGTTCATGTGAATTGTTTTGGAGTTTCAGAACACACTTTACTGGTGTTCATACTTTTGTGGAGAAGATTTCAACATCATATGGCTGCGTGTCATTGAGGTTTGCTGCATGTGAATCTTAACTGAAGATAGGACTGCAGTTCTTGTGGATTGCTGCGCGTAACTCATTGCTGACGACACCGACCAACGCCTGTGGGTATCCGTGTATGAAATAACTGTATTTCATTGTCATCTGTGTAAGTTGCAATTTACAAATTATATTGAAATAAAACGTTTTGCCCTGAGGGGATTTTTCCTGAACTTTGTGTCGCATATTTTATTTATGTTGGTTTGACACATGCACGCACATAGCTAGTTGATTTTGAGGGCTGAATTAATTTAACTCATAAATTGACTCTAATTATATAAGTTTGTGATTGGAATTTGTGCATCTATTCGAATCAGTATCGCACATAAGTATTTACAAGACAACACCTTAAGCCCCAACCGGGTCGGAAGAGTTAACAATATTGTTGCTACCATAGAGCAATATGATCTTCAGCTAACCCCACCTTTTTCAAATTAATCAAATATCGTTGCTTATTCGAACCTAGAAAAAAGGAAATCTTATAATAACCACTCCCATATTCCTTTCGGATCCAACAACAAATCAAAATTAAGACTCGAGAATTATCACGAGATAGGGAAACAAATCTTAGATTTAAAGATAGATTGCATATACCCAATGAATTTCTCCAAACTCTTTTGATCCCGAAATGGAAATTAGATCACATTACCTTGGACTTTATTAGTTAACTACCTTGTACGTATCAAGGATACAATTTTGTACAAGAATGATATTAGACTGACTTACCAAGTCCTCCATTCGATCCAAATCAAAATTATACATAGTTATAAAAGTTTAGTATTTGGATTCGTATTATAATTATTTATCTAAACAACCTATTCCTTGTACATAAAGTTTATGTTACATCGAATATTGGAATAAGGACTTGATTTTTAGATTGTACAAGCCATTCAAAAGGAATAAATTTAAATAGAACATCGTTATGACCTAATGTTGTCCTACATTAAATAAATAAATCATTTGCAAGTAAGGTTCTAAGCATTATTACCTATGACTTCAGTATTTGGATTCAGTGCACTTGAAATAATAATATCATTTTTTTGAACAATATCGATGATATTAACCTCTTTCACATAGTTGAATAACTATACTTAAATTCCTTTTAGTTAACCCCATCTATCTATCTGGATATGTCTAGAGTAGCACTGATGTACTTTAAAGAACCAGTTAACTTTATATGTCTATGGAAGATTCCATGAGATAAATTCTACAATATTATACGCCATACTTATTGTGATCCTTAATAAGACCATGAAAATTCGAGAACCAATCGAACCAATAAGCTTATTGGAAAAACCCAAAGCTATCCGACATTACCTTTTGTCCTCATAAACTAGAAATCTTATGTATGTATTTTTGCTGGTATTTCAGAAGAAAGTAAATGTCGTATCAAAATACCAGATATAACTTTTTTCATTGTTTGAAAATTCTCAATAAATCTTTTTGCGAAATTATCAACTACATTGAATAGTCGATATATTTTCCCAATTTAACTAATACATGACTTCATGACCATCAGGCGACCATTTAGTAGTTCCTTAGATTGTCCACTCTATATGGAAGTGCTAATAGGAGAAATAAGCATTAAGTATCATACCACAAGGATAAATAGGAAAATTCTGATAATACACTCAATAATTTTAGATAGAATATGGATTTCTTTTCATAAGCATCTTAGGTAATCTGGAAAAACTGAATTACAATTCAGTTATTATCAACTTTATGTTCATCAAATTTAGGAAACCAATATTTGATGATTTAGGTATAAACTGCTGACTCACCTTCCTCAAACACACTTATACTTCTGATATTTCCTAGTGTAAACGTTTATGAAATACTGTTACTACGAGACTAAGGTACAAACTATGGTATCACCTTACCAATACCAATCTCTTTATAGTACGAGTTAATTATGTGTGAAACGTATTTTAACAATCAGATTATACATAAACCTTCCTTATGCAAAACTCAATGACAATACACGATAAACACAAAACTTGTAAAAATGCCGATTAATTAGATGAAATCCCAGTTGTTTTTAATCCTGGCTATATTAAGTATTTCTTATACAATGATGTTATATAACCTGCAAACTTCAAAAGAATGACGAGAGAAAAATTATCAAAGTTATATAATAAATTTACAACCTCGAACAAATGAGTTATCCTTTTTACGATATACCGTAGATGATGTGAGTACCACAGTATTTGAAACTCTAAAAATGTAGGAAATTTTGAAGATGAATTGTTTTAAGGCGGGTAGATTGTAATATCTTCAATTTTATTTTAATTTTAATTGAATTATTTATGTGTCAGAATGATAATTTTTTATTTCTAGACAATAGATAAAATAATAATTTTTAATTACCGCGTAGACATTTTGTTATATTTAAAGTAAATTTTATGTCAAATTTACTTTAAATATTCCAAGATCCAAATTTAGGTTGTTGTTAAAATTAAAAAACAAAACTTATAGGGTATAAAGTATAAGTTTCTAAAAAAATTAAGTTTAAGGGACAAAAGTTGGGAAAAAAAAATAAAATATCAAAAATATCTTAAGTTACTTTTTTGTCTTATATGGTTAAAAAAATATAAATAAAAGATTATAAAATAACTTAGCTCCTTTCTCTTATTCGTTTTTTTAAAAAAAAGAATAAACAAAAGAAAATTTTAGTTGCCTATAGTTTAAAGAAAAAAATAAATAAAAAATAAAGTCCTAAATTGTTAGCCGACTTAACCCCCGCTATAAAACCAACAATTGTTGTTGGTTTGAAAGTTTTAAAGATACCAAACCAAATGATCGCTCATCCATTATGTAAAACTCCAACAGGTATGACAATTTCTAAACTACTCTTCTTCTTTCCTTAACTCCATATATATATATATACACGCGTGCGCACACACACACACATGTGTATGTGTTAATATACACCTATATTTGTGTAAGTTAAAAAGAAAATAGGTGTGTATGTTAGTTTTAAAAGCAATATAATATGTGTTGTGTCTATTATATATGGGTATGTATATAATTATGGGTACGCAAGTGTCACGATGAAATAAATACCCACGACACTAATAACAGGTTATTACATGGAATAACGTTAGTGATACATATATGTTGTCAAAAACTTAAAACTAATAGTCTTTTAAAAGCAACGGTGACTATAAGTCGACATGTTAGAATGCCACCATTTTAATCTTTGAAAAAAGATATCTTTTAAACCATTGATCAGAAAAATACACGGAATGCACCGTTGTGATCGTGTTGTCGAATATAATTTTTTGATATATTTTTTTTAAATTTGACTCTATTTTTTGCAACGTCATATTAGGACCGGTGTGTCAGTTAAAGGACTCAAATAACCGTTAAAATAGTATATTATGATATTTTCCAAGACAATTATCTGACATGTTATAAAAACTAGACGCAGATTTTTTACTCGAATCGTATACGAGTTATACATAACTACGAGTTCGTTAACTGAATACTCACAACAGTGTAATTACGAAAAGCAACATGTAGAATGAAATATTTATTTTTAAATTATTTGTAGTAATGCTTGAATTAAAAATTAAAGTTAAATATGACAAAGCACAATGAATCGGATAAGCTGCTCTACGCAATACACTGGTAGGTTTTATATCATTATAATTGTAAACTTTAGCGTTTATTATTTGTTATTGATATCACTCTGTGATAGCCAATTTAATCTCAAGTATGTGTAGAAATTACCATACTCATATGTATCATATTCTCACAATTTGTTTTAATTGTGGATATTTGAATTTGAATCATATGGATCAGTTTAACTTCTCACCTAATAACTGATGTCATGTTCCCTATTGAATTAGTTCACCCCGCACTTATGTGAAATTATTATATTACAAGCATCAATATTAACTAGGGAGTAGACTGTCGTGTTGTTCTATGAAACTTTTCTGCTTGGACTATGGTCTCAGATATTTGAGAGCCTGGATTATTGCTACATATGTATGAGTTCTACTTTGATTGTGTGCCTAGTCGGTTACTTTTCCCCAAAGTTTTTGAATTGATTTTATTTGGTTCTACTGATGCTTTACCTATTTCTATACCCCTTAATGAGTTGGTAAGTATGGGATATCAGTTCAAAGATCCTTTATTTTATTTATATGATCCTTAATAAGGTGGTAAGTATGGGATTATTAGTTCAACCTCCTTAATGTTTAATGTTATTATAAAAAAAAAATTTCGTTCGCTTCATTTTGTAAACACTAAATTCCATATACATTCAAAACTCTCTTTATATTTATACTTGCTATATAACTAGTAGAACCTACTCAGCAACTTTGCTGATTCATTTCCTTCCAGTTGTTTTGCACATTTACTAATAGGCAATGATACATACTTAAGGAATTATATTGTAGCAGTTTGAGATATGCAGAGAAATTATTAAACAAAAAGCCTTTTGAACCATAGTGTAAGCCAGTCAAGCTTTATAAATTTTTAGTTAGTTTAGTATGCAATGCTCAATTATGATTTTGTATTATATTAAGATAACATTCGCCCTTGAGAAATCAGGGTGTGAGATAACTACTTTCTCAATCGGTTCAATTCTTGGCGTCATTCTATCTCTTAGATAACCACTTACTCAGTTTCCTCCAACTCTTACTCTTGTACCACCATAGGTCCCAACAAGTTTTTGATGGTAGGCAACCTAAAACCTTCAATACGTTATGCCAAAACGCATATATTTTTACTAAACTATGTGTAAAAGGTTGCGTCCACCAAATGTGATTCAAAACATTTTTTTATTCCTTCTCTTTCCTTCTCCATCAGTTTGTGCTTCTTCACCCCCTTTGTGTAGTAAACTCGTGGTGCCTAGCCTCCTCTATTTACCTGGTATGTCTGCTATTTCCACATGACTTTGGAAGCGAACAACCATAGAGATGTTGTGAGTAACCTTAGTGAAAGCTTTGTATCCGCCCTTTCCAGTTTCATTATCAGATGATAAATGTACTCTGAATGAAATCGCTCACCATATATCTCTAGCATATTGATTTTTGTTTCATCTTACCAATAGATTTATATCTAAATCTTCGAATGTACATCATGACTTATCTACCTGGTCTTTGCCTTTCATGAGAAATTTGGGCTAAGGTGAACTAATCCCCTTCCATAATGTTTTTTTTACAGAAACTAGATTTGCACGTCTTTCCACGTAGCCACACTCCTTGGGACTAGGTGAAAATTCCAAGTATAAGATTTTTTTGCCCAAAACTTGGAGAATGTATACTCCGTACTTTTATGGATATTTAAAATACATGACTGGGTGTAATTTAATAATTTGAGAATTTAAAATAAATGATGGACTAATTTTATTTTATGTCGCACGTGAATAAACGCAACAGGTGATGTTATTTTATGTGGAAAACACGTGTGGAGATATGTTGGGTTTAAGACGTGAATTTTTGATAAGTGACTCGGATGGAGATTTTGAGCGCGCTGTTGTTCTTAGAAGGGCCGATATAGTCAGAATAGAGTACCCCGGGGTAGTGTTTGGTTTTTGGGGACTTTTCGGATCAGTAGGGACTCACATTGGTGTATATGAGTCAATTTTGGGTTTATTAAGGGGTAAACACTCATTTTCTCTCTTATAATCCACGAGAGAAAGATAAATGAAAGAAAGAAAGAAGGAAATGAAGAAGAGATGAAGAAAAAGGAGAGGAAGAGGATATTTCCAGCCAAGCTCCTGTGGATTCCGTCACGAGATCGTCGGATTTATCCAACCAAGCAAGTGTTTAACTTGCTTTAATGATTTAAGAGTGTTTATTTTCCATATTATAGTTGGTGAAGAAAACTAGAAGATTTTGGGTTTGGGATTCTTGCACAAAAATGGAGTTTTGGGAGAGTATTTCACATGATTTTGTTGAGATAATAATCCCACATGAAATCTAAGTTAAAATCCATGTTAATTGCGTAAATTATGGTGAGAAATTGGAAGAAATGAAAGTTAGGGTTTAATTAAGAAAATGGTGATTTTCTTGGTTTAAATGGATGAATCCCATGAATTAATTGTTGTGTTGGGTATATTTAACTGTGTAGATGTTATTAATGATGTTGGGTAATGTTGGAATCCATAGAATTTCGATTGGATGAGCGTTGGAATGGATTTTTGGAGTTGGAGAAGATGAACTCCCGAACTGACAGTACCGGACCGATTCATTTTAGGGTTTACCGAATCAGTTCATTTATCTGAGCTCCGAATCGGTTTGGTTTTCTTGGTCACCGGATCGGTTCGTTTATCAGCGGAACGGTTCATTTTTCTGGTCATCGATTCGGTCCGGTTATAACAATCTAGATTTGAGAGTTTTTCTTAGACTAAAAGGATTGGAGAAGAATTCCTTTTTAGAGATAGATATTAGGGGATCCTAAATAGAGTGCGAGGACCTCGAAAAGAGTAAATGGGTGAGATATATAGGTCTTAGGTTAGTGGGAAAGATCTGGGGTTTAAATTTAGGAATGTATGGGACAAACAACATTAGAGGAATTATTCGGAGGGTTCGTATATATATATATATATATATATATATATATATATATATATATATATATATATATATATATATATATATATATATGAGTAAATCCTAAGGTGCGAGTAGGATGATACAAGAATACTAGCTAGACGTGTTATGCTACTATTCAGAGGTAAGATATGTGAGAATTATATCATAAGTGAGTGAATACTTATACGATTAAAATAAGTTGTGTGTATACTTATAAATTATTACGAATTGGTATATTTGGGATTATAGACTATTGGTAAGTGAGATAGGTAGAAATAGACGGATTTGATGATATATATATATATATATATATATATATATATATATATATATATATATATATATATATATATATATATATATATATAGAGAGAGAGAGAGAGAGAGAGAGAGAGAGAGAGAATATATGTATGATGTGATTTTAAATATATCTGTGTGTGAATGATATATTTATGTTAAGCATACCCCTCTAGTGCTATCATGGGAAGTTACGCAATGTGGGTGAGGCCTTGGCTTGATGAGCAGGAGCTTATAGTCCTCAGGTCATAGCGTCCAGTATTAACCGTGTGTGAGGTTCAGGGATAAGACATCTTGGGTATGATTCGTCTTATTTCCAGTGAGGAACTATGGCCACTTCCCCTATGTTTATGATTTGGTTTATATCAAGTTGGTGTGAGAACTCGACCACTGGTACTCAGGATGATGTGTGAGTAATTCCTTGGAAGACGATAGCATTGAGAGACTGCATCCATTGAGTTATAACTCTGAGGGATAATTTTTATACTTATATAGTGTGTGATATATAAGTATGGATATACTTGATGTGTATAGTATATCATATATATATATGGGATGTGAAAACATATATATACATGGACTATGATAAATAATGTGGTATATATACACTGGATATATATATATATATATATATATATATATATATATGGACTAAATGAAGAAAAGAAATGTGAGTTAATTTCTGGACTATCCGGGAGTATAAAATCCCGAATGAAATATATGCGATGTACGTGTATAAGATGAGAATATTATATACGAGGCTAATAACACTAAGATGTGAATAGTGTAAATAACTAGTGAGAGTTATAAATTATGAGCGGACTAATTATAAGTGAGAGATTATAATGCGTAAGCTTGGACGAATGCTTAGAATATGATACGCGGGACATGAGATAGTGTATAGGGTTTTAGAAGTTCGGTGTGGTACTATTTAGGCTGGGTAGCTAACTAGGGTGTTTTAAAATACATTTGTTAGGTGTGCACTGTTAGATGAGAGGTGAGGGGTATCTCATGTGAGTGCGACACCAGTTGAAATATGGATAGTATCATAATGTAAATATTAAAGTATGTTAAGCACTTGCTAAAATATTTTTCAAAACCCGGGCTCGACCCGTATCTATTTTTATTTTCTTTCCCTTTTTGTTACACTTTTTAGGTGTCCAGACATAGGGACACCTGGATGACTATTCTTTCGAGTCAGACGCTGCTGCCACAGCTGTGGATGTGGGCAATAGATTGTATAAACGCTTCTCTCCTTGTGATCTAGATAGGAGGTACTGAGAGTATATTCGGGCATGTTGCCCAATTGATGTCATTTACTTTATTTCCAGCGATTTTATTTTACGCCAACTCGATTTGGTAGTAATAAATGTTTACTGAGAGTTATCGGTTATGAAATTATTTATTCCATTTATTGATTATATTCCTGCGTGATTGGTTTTAATTGTGCATTAAGTCTAAAAAGATTAGAAAGTTTAAGATTTGACGCCATGCCTAATAGGTTATTAGTAATTAATTCATTTTTTAACAGTGATGCTGATAATGAAACCATTTGGGATTCCTGTTTAATTTTTATATAGGATTGATCTCCCGGTATTTTATTAGGCGAGGTGTCACAGAGAACTCCCTCATATGCTGATTTTAATTATTGCAATGGGCTCCCAAGTGTTCAAATAAGCATTTAATGTGGTTATTTGGATTTCCTCTTTTCCCACTGAACTTCTCAAATATTGGGGGACATACCCTTTAGGGTATCATTCATTGTTGTACTTGGATAAAGAGTTCAAAAATAATCATATATGGAAACCAATTCACTAGGAGATTATGAGGACAATTCCATCATCTTCATAATCTCTTTCTTGACCTCCTCAATAGTCAAAGTTGGTGAGGTAGCTATCTCAGCTCCCTTGGCTTTTGATGGAGTTACACTAGGTGAGGTGTTGACAATAACACTTGCTTTAACAATTGGTGGTGTAGCAGTGGTGGCAAGATTAGCTGCAAAAATACCAATATGTCTTGTAGGTTGAATGTAAATCCTTACTAAAGAAGTTACAAGTGGTGCTATTTGAGTAGCGAAAGAACTAGGATCCCACGTGGACCAAATCCCATCATTCCAGGATGAGATTATATGATCTCCATAAACTTAGCCCTGATGTTAGTCATCTAGTTTAGTCCATCATAGTATTCGTGGAAGCTTGTCCAGTGAAAACACCTCATGTGACAGTAGTGTTTTGAGTTAGCCCAGCTGGGGGAGTATCATGTTCTCCCCCAGGCTAATTGTCATAAAAAAGAGTATGGTTAATGTTCTCATTCACCATTTTAAAGAGAATACATCCCCATAGGAGTCACCAAATGTAAGAGATTAGTTTGTTCTGGGGTGTTTATAAATAACAGAGGCGTAACCCATTTTTATGGTTATGAAACATTAATAAATGTACTCCAAATATTAAGATATAAACTCTAGTATATATCAAAATGGAAAGAAATAAATATAGACTATTTAGACAATAAATGATTATTTGATGGATGTGAGTTAAAGGGAGAGAGAATCATGAACTTTAAATATACCAATGGTAGGCATGTAAACACGAAAATGTTGGTGGAATAGTGCTTGGATCTCAATAAGTGCTCAAGTTATTGGTGACAAATTAGACAAGCATATTAATGGTGGAGAGTATATTCTCTAGTTTTAAGGTTTTAACAACATGATATCTCAAAGTGATCATATGGATCAAAGATCTGATGGCTTATCAAAGGATAAGTGGTGTATTTATAGGCCGAGGTTGATATGGATGAACCTCAAGGGAATTAAATATTGGGTTATACTACCATAATGGACATATCATTAGCATCAAATTCTAGTTAAATTCTTGAGTGACCAACCATTTTATCAGTTGGCACGGCAGTGTGTCAGCACCTTTACTGCCAACTGCTCATGAAATCGTCATTATACCGAGGTAAGTTTGATTTGACATATTTTAGGTATAATATGACGTGATGCAAATCTTCTATAGAAAGATACAATTTTTTATAACAAAACTTTTTGTGGCTGAGGATATGTTTACTAGTGGTTTCTCAACTAATGCTCATTCAGGCGAAGTTCGGTGTATTACCTGGTTTATCTAAAAAGGATAAGTTCAATGCCTTAATAATGCCTCTCTCTATCCTCCAAACCAATTCTCTCAAAGGTTACCTAATGAAGTTTCCTCGGTAGAGCATGAAAGCTCTCCCAGGTCCTTCCACACCTGGTCCATTGTTTATACCGAGTAACCTCACAAATATTACAATACAATTCATAATTGTATAAAAATAGACAAAATACATAGTGGATCAACTATCTTCTCCTATAAGGATTCATTAGTCTTTGATTTAGCTCCACTTTGTCTTGATCTTACATTAATCTCTTAATGTGAGGGTTAATCTCTAAGTGAGGAGGATTATCTTTAATCCCCTCCTACACTCATAATTACTCGAATGTTAAGGTCTTGTATGCAAAGTTGAAGTGGTACATAATATGATTGTTCACGTTAATTATACAATACCTACTTAGTCCATTCAATTTATCGCTAATCAATTTTAAGAAAATTCTTATTTATTCCTTGATCTTAGGCGTAACCTATTTGATACTCTTTCGAATTATAAAATAATCCACTGATCATGATTATTAGAAGAACCAAAATTCCTAAGTCTATCAAGGGGGTATCACAATCCAAGATTTTCCTTAGATGTAGAATCCTCTGAACTATGATCTTAAACCTACTCACAAAATGATTGCCAAAATTTAGCGATTTAGATCTAATTAGACTTAATTGCACCTATAACAATCAAGTAAATAATTGTGCACGCATTCTAATACTCATAACCCCCTGGGATGGAGAATCTATACACCATTTGTAAACCTGTGAGATTGTGCAAGTTTAATATAGTCATCACCTAGACTTGAATCTCACCCATAGTCGTATTCATTACAATACCAAATTTACCGATCACATGCCACTTTGAACTATCAGACAATTTCCTATAGTTTAAGATATACTACTAGGATTTAACTCGTAGTTTTATCGATAGGATCTTAACTCTTCATCTAGGTTGTGAGTTGTTAATTATACTAGAAGAAATTTTTTGAAGTCTCATGATTAGGACGAATCCAACTCACCGGAACTATTACTAAGTCCAATTGACGAAAATTGCATACTGTATATTTAAGAATAAGTATAAGTCATTATAAAAAAAAATGATTCTCATTTCAAGTAAACCTCACACAGCTTTATTAAAAAATAAAGGACATACATAATTTACAGAATAAAACCCCAACAATCTCCCACTTATCCTTAAATCATCTAACACCTATTCCCTCTACCCCATTATGAAAGGCCTTAGGTGATAAGATCTTTATAAAAAGGATGCGCCATGTTGTCCTGTGATGCAATCTTAGTCATAATAACGCCGTCTCTCTGCATGATCTCTCGTCTTAATTGATATTTGCGCTCAATGTGCTTTTCCTTTTTACGAGTCCTTAGTTATTTCTAGTTGTCAATTGCACTACTATTGTCACAATAAAGTGTAATAAACGATACTCAAATCAATTAGAAATTCTAAAGACAAACCGCCTCATTTGCTACCTACGAAGCTGCAACATATTTGTCTTCCATAGTTGAATCAACAATGCATGATTTCTTGATACTCCACCAACTTATGGATTCATATCCAAGGGTAAGTACATATCCTGAGTTTCACTCCCTTGAATCTCTAATCAACTAAAAAATTGAGTTCGTGTACCCAATGGGTACATGGATGTCGACTGAGTAAACTAACATATAATATCTAGTCCTTTCCAGGTACTTGAGAATATGATTTACTACAGTCCAGTGCCCTTCAGTTGGGTTAGACTGGAATTTGTTGACCACAGTAATGTCAAAGCGGGTTTTTATTCTAGTACACAACATTGCATACATGACACTGCCCACCACCGAAGCATAAGGTATATTCCTTATCATCTCTATCTTGTTAGGTGTCTTAAGAAACTAATACTTAGATAAAGAGATTCCATAATTGAAATAAAGGAACCCTTTCTTGGATTGCATGATAAACGTTTTGAGAACATCATTGATAAAAATGTCTTGGGATAAACCGAGCATCCTATTTTCTGATAAGGCATAAGCTTGATACTAAGGATGTGACTAGATTCTCCTAAGTCCTTCATATAGAATTAACTAGAAAACCACACTCTTATACTAGATAATACACCCATAATGTTCTCGATTAGGATAATATCATGCACATATAGAATTGGAAATACCACCACATTTCTGTCTTGCTTTTTATACACACAAGTTTTATTTATGTTTTGATAAAAAAAATAAGATTTGATTATCTGATCAAATTGCATGTTCCAACACACTAATGCTTGCTTAATTTTATATATGGATCTCCTAAGCTTGCACACATTGCTTTCCTGGACATTTTATATGAAACCCTCGAGTTGCATCCTATAGATGCACTCTTTGTGACTACCACACAAGAATGCAATCTTGGCATCCATTATATAAATCTCGAGATCGAGATGAGCCGTAATTTATAAAATAATTTAGAACATGAATAACAATGAGAAGGTTTCCTCATTATAAATCCCCTCTTTTTGAGTAAGCCCTTACTCTATAATCCTTGACTTGATGGTTTTCACATTCCCATGTACCCCTTTTTTCTTCTTGGAGATCCACTTATATCCGATGGGTTGTATTCCCTTTGACAAGTCTACAAACTCCAAAACTTGATTTATATACATTGAATCAAGGATGGTAGTAATGGCCTTTAGACAAAATTCGGAGTCCTTGTCTTGGGGGGCCTCATTATAGTTCCTAGGATCCGGTTCGTATTCCCTTGGGATCTCACTAAAAGTTTTCATCCAAATACACCAACCTATCATGCTAATGCCCGAATTTCCCACTATGACATGGCTCCACTTGTGGTACAGTATAAATAACATGTATATCCTAATATTTTTAATACTCTCGCTATCATTGGGCAATGTACAATTGGTATTAGGTTGTATTTCGTCCTTTACGGGTTGTTCAAAAGCAATTACTTAGTCTTTCCATTTTAGCTCTTGCAGGATAATATTTCTCTTAGGTTTGCAATTTGTCATATAATCGTCCCCTTAGTACCAGGAATTCACACTAACCAACACCCTCTTGTCCTCAAGATTATTAAATATACCCATTTAGTTCCTTTAGGGTGGTAACCTACAAAGCAACATACTTTTATCCTTAATTCCAACTTGAAAATTTTCTTCCTCAACATGTGTCCTATGAAACCCAAGACCTTATAATACGGTTTTATCCCCATCCACAGTTCTGTGGCCATTATTAAGACAAACTTAAAAGGAACTAACTTCAGTAAATAAGTCATTACCTCTAATACATAATCCCCCAAAGAGTCTGATAGATCAGAATAACTCAACGTGGATCTAACCATGACCAAAAAAGTCTTATTCCTTCTTTTCGCTACACCATTTTACTATGAATTTCAAGACACTGAACTGATAATTAAGATGTAATCCCCAAATATGATAAGTGATTCCTAAACTCTCGTAAGAGGTACTCACCTCCATGATCAGATCATAGAGTTTAAATTAATTTACCATGCCTATGCTACCCTTCACCCTTGTACACTTTGAACTTATCAAAGTCATTATACTTGTGATGCATAAGGTAAACATATCTAAATATCGAGTAATCATCAATTAAAGTGATGAAGTACTCGTTGCCACCTCTTTCTCCAATTTTCATAGGGCTATACAAATCATAATAAAACAATTCCAACACTTATTTTGCTTTATAGACTTTCTTAATGAAGGTCCTCTTGGTCATTTAAACATCCAAACATGATTCACATACTAGAAGTGCTTCCACTTCTAATGAATTCAATTGTCCTTTTGAAACCCATATTTTAATTATTTTTAGAATAATATGATCTAAGTGTAAGTGTCAAAGATATGTTTGGTTCAACATATAATGTTTCTTTCTCTTTAGGTTATTTCCATTTTAATTACTCATTTAAATATATAGTAGTAATAATGAGACATTCTTAATAACATAGAGATCATTTTTCAATGTGCTAGAATATATAAAAGATTTTCCATTTTTTTTTATAAAAACATCTTTAATAAAATAAGCCATATATCCATTCATAACTAACTTAGAAAAGTAAATTAATTTTCCTTTAATATTTGGGACATAAAATAAACTACAAATATTAAATTTTTTCCTTCACCAAAATTTAAAACTAAATTTCCTACAACTAAAATCGATGTCTTGTTGTGATCCCCCATGAAATCATTAAGCTCCCGGGTTACCTAGAACCCTATATAGAATTATAAACATTATTAGTGGCTCCCAAATCTACACACGAGGTACCGATAGATTTCACCACAAAACATGTCTCAATGATGAAGGAGAAATTATTTTTTCCATTCTTCTTTGACAAGTAGACCCCACTGCTTCTTCTTTGTTTTCTAGATATAACAATTGCCTTTTGGTTGTTTCCCACTTCTACCATAGGTTGTCCTTGGGACTTTAAGTTTTCTTCTTCTAAACCATTCGGGATATAAGAAGATGTTCCTTTCTCAATAACCTAGTAACACTCATTTGTTTTATTCTATTATCCACAACATATAATTCTTTAAGTAGATGCACCAATGAATAATCAAATTTGTTCATGCAATAATTTAGGTCAAACTTCTTAAAGGACCCCAGGATCGATTTCAAATCCAAGGAACTCAAGTTCCCCTAAGGTGGACGTCATTTTTAAAATATGGTCCCGAACAAGTGTACCATTAACTGTCTTTGTGTTGACCATCCTTGCCATATCATCCATTCTTACAACACGGTTCTAATCCTAAAACATATATATGAGGTTCAGAATCATGTCGTAAGGGTTGGACATTTTCTAATGCTAGTGTTAAACTTACTGGTTAGAGAGGTCAATATGTAGAAATGATCCATTTGATAAGCTTTTTTCCACTCATAATAAGTTAAGACATCCTCTTAAGATGCCTCCTCATTAGGCTCGATAGTGCATAGTTCAGTTAAAGCAAAATTATAATCCTTGGAAGTTAAGATAATGACTAAGTTTCTTTTCCAATCTATAAATTTCATGCTAATTAATTTGCTATCCTTTAATATGGATCCCATTTTAAAATTGAAGAACCATAATTTATAAAATAAATTAATTTCAAAATAAATATGTGAGAATTAACTTCGACTGAATATTAATTTAGCATACCTCTATCACTAATTAGAACTAATCGCGTTGAGCATCCTGTAGATACCCCATTCTATTTCCCTCTAAATACCTCTTTAGGTCCCTAACACCTCTACTCCCATCATAAGACCCTAGGCCATACTCCAAAACTTTCTTTAGAGGCCACTGGGTGCTCCTGATCCCCGTTTGACTTTGGTATACTCTCATAAGGCTCTGAATCCCCTTCTAACATTCCTTATCGTGCGCGAATCGACCTCACAGTTTGCATGTATTCACCTTTTTACTCTGAACCCTCATCTATAGGCCACCAGCTGCTCCTGATACCCGTTTGACCTTTTCCCATTCTCTAAATAGATAAAATCTCATTCCAATCTCATAGGGCTATAAATCAAGTTTCCAACATCCTTACCACGCACAAGTCGGCCTCACGGTTCACATGTACTCACCTTTTTACTCGGAACCTTGATCCAGAGGCCATTGATGCTCCCAATCCCCGTTTCACGTTGGTCAACTATCCAACTCCAGTGAAGCTCATTGCAATATCATAGGGTTTCGAATTATTTTTCCAATAGTCCATATCGTGTGCGAATCGGCCACATAGTTTGCGCATACACATCTTATACTCTGAGAACCCCCGTTTAGAGGCCATCAGACACTTTCGAGTCCTATTTGATTTTAGTAAACTCTCTAACCTAGGAGTGTCCAAGTATATTTTCACATGGACCTGAATATTCTTTCCAACGGTCATAGCCATGCATAATTTGGACTTACAGTTTGCATTTTGTGCCTATTTTTTCAAAAAAGTCATTTTCGGACTGCCTATAGGTAGGGCTATACTTTACTTCACCAGAAAGCCTGGGTTATGCTGATACGAAGTCCAGGGCCTATACTGATCGGCACCCCCATGAACCCTAAATTTAACTATTTAAAGAGATCATGATCTCATTCCTAAGGACCTCCTTTCACTAATCAGACCATTCTTGCCTCGAAATTAGTTTACCATCATTCCACAAAATCCAAATTTCCAACATTCATTTGAACTTTCTTACCTCACTTTCATATCACCTTTTGCCACTTACCTTACCCCCACTTCAACATCATTCCACCACCTTAAAATCAGCATACACTTCTTTATAAGTCAGTAGTTAAACCTTCTAGAAGGTCTACTCTCACTCTTTTCTAATTCATTTAATTAGTATGGTTTATTTAATTTTCTTCCCTCTTTGATTTTAGTCTTATTTCATTATCTCACATAAACTAATATCATTTTTTATTACTAGTATTCACATACTATATTTTCATAAAATCAAAAAAGACAAAAAATAGGGTTTACTTATAAACTCCAAAAGTAGGATTTCCTCACTTTTTCTACATTTTTACAGTTGCACACATTTTGTTCTAAAACAATCAAAGAGGAGTCCTAAATTTGGGTTTATGGGTTAAACCCCACTCTTGTTATATGTCAAACTACGTGGACTTTGATGCCTATTAGGGCTACATAGGCGTCCCGAGTCAATATTGGGATTTGAGTCCTATTTTTTTCATTGCGTTACTTTGTTTATATCTCATATTTATTATTATTGTGCATATTATCATGCCTACGTATTAGTGTTCCCACTTGATATTCGTATTCACTTTCTCATAGTGAATCGTGATTTCGATGGACAGGAACATCATATTTTTTATTATTCTCTTTTTTTTCATATACTCCTTAGGTTTACTACTCTCCATCCTTTGCATGATGCGAGTAGGGTGATTCATTTTACTCATTTATTTTCACACCATGCACATTGTAAACATGGGTCACATCGTGCAGAAAAAGGAGAACATTATTATAGCCCATGAGAGATCGAAAGGGCAAAATGGGTGCCTAATACCTTCCCATTTTATAACATAGTCCTTGGACCTTCTACTTGTTTGATTTCGTATGCATCAGTTTGTCTTGTAATGCCGTTCTTCCAGGGACGACTACATTCTTTTTCCAGTTTTGAGAAAAATAGATTGCGAATCCATATTCTACATTTTCCTCCCCTTTGACGACAGGCGATTTATATCAGTGGCAGCTCGCGAAGATTGCACGAGTGGGGTGAAAAAAGGATTCCTATCCTCCAATTCCACATGCTGAGAGAGCTTTTCCTATTTTCTCTTTCTCCATTTTGGGGCCAACCCATTCTGGAGTAATCCTCAGATGTCCACAGTGGAGACTCCACTAGGTACTTACTTTTTAGAGGACTAGACTCTACTTCACATGAGTTTTGCTTCCTTTTCTCTCCCTTCTCTCTATTTTTTTTACATGCGTACATATTCCTACACTTGTATATTCTTCTTACTCTCATACTTACATGTTGTATATATGCCTTTTTCACATCATAATGTTTTTATCCCTCTCTACTATGCTTGTTTTTCTTCATCACATGTATATACCATCTTTTTATCACATGCTTTATGCTTTACACACTTGTATATAGTCACTATGTCTCACTCCGCTTACTCTCACTTACAAGTGATCCACATCACTCGTAGATATCCATGCTTAGCCTCACTGGAACACACTCTCATTCACATATGATTCACATTCCTTGTAGATATCCAAGCTTAGTTTCACTAGCACACACGTCCATATTTCTCCCACTTATATATATCCACATAATTGCTTCACTCACACATATTGACATGTAACTCTCATTTTGCATGTATTTTTGTGTATATTCATATGTCTCATATTTTTTATATATCACGATGTTTTGTATAGGCTCCATGTTTTATGTATATATTCTTCAATTTTACTCCTCTTGCTACTTGAATATTCTATGCTCTCCCTCATAGTAGTAGTTTTTTTTCTCTCGCTTAGCATACATAAAACTCCAAATAAAATGCTAATTAAGACTTAAGCATTCTTGCACACTACATCATTTGAGCACTGAAATATTGACCAAAATTTTGTCCCGTACTGGGGGGGGGGGGGGGGTCACTTCGTGATAGGCGCCGGTCCTGCAAGGTACGATTAAACTAAGCAATATGATTCCAACCTTATATTGGCTTAGTACTTTTGACGTATATCGAACGGTTCCCCTCATCGTACCGCTTGACTAAACTCATGATTGGAGGTATATAGAAGAGAACTCGTTATCGTACGTCGAGTATATCGAATTCACTCTCACACTTACCATCTCCACAAGGTATATCATGAGGCAATTTACATACAATCAGGTATATTAAATGGATTTTCCACATGTACTGATGAATAATTTCCCTTATATGCAACAGGTATATCGTGAAAGTCTTACCAAGGGGGAACCTCTCCACTAACCCACCAATGCATCAACCTTATAAAGGCATCTTCTATAGGACACTCATACCTAGACTGTCGGTTTCAATGCGAAATTCTGTCAAAATTTCTAGTCATCTTACCACTCAAGTTTTCATGCTATTTTTCTCATTTTTAAAATAGGACCCTATCCGTGAGTCTGGGAACAAGTCAAACCGTGTCTTGCATTATATACCCTATCTTTTCCCCAGAACCGGGTCTTGTCCAGCATTATTCTATCACCCTAGGCAAAATATCATACAAGTGGAACTAATAATAACAACTGTGCCGAGTATTTTCCTTTTCCCCCTTCCAAAAACACTAAAAATATTTTCTCCCTTTTGTTAAAAAATGAAAAAAAAACATATATACTAAAAATATTCCTTTTTCCTTAAAAATAAATGCAAAAATCACTTTTTCCTCTGAAGTCCAATCGTAATACCTTAATATTGGTTTAGCTCTCTTTTGGATCAGTCCTTCCATTAAGGCACCCCGAAGATCCACTTCTTCCTCTACTACTTCTACATAATTCGAACAATCCCTCTGAAGGTTGTTCATAGAGAAGAAGGACCAAACTACAAATGACCATCCAGATCTGATGGAAATCCTTGCTCAACTTAGAGATAAGATCAACAATAGGCAGAAGTTCAGGAAACCCAATGATATTTTGTTCGAACTTACGAGCCCTAAATCCTCTTTCCCCGTGCTATGGGTTCGTAAGATCCAGATACAATATGGGTCTCGAAGGAGTACCAATATGTCTCACGTGCCCCACCTTCCAGTGGGTCGCTGCCAACTCAGTTATCGATACCAAATCTAACCCAACTAGGGGTAATTTTCTAGTGCCTGTTGATCCCAAGGAAGAAAAATTAAACAATGTCAAATAAGAGCTCATGTTGATGTCTAAAAGGTTCAACCAAGTTAAAATATCATGGAACTATGAGTTGGACCCACTTGTCTCCCTATCTTAAAGTCTGACTACTAGATAAGTTCAAAATTTCGAACATCGAGAAGCTTGGAGGCAATGGAACTCCAATTGTGCACCTACATAGCTACCATCGTGCATGAATATCCTCAGGGAATCAGAGGTGATCATAGCCTAGATGTTCCAAAAGACTCTCAAAGAAGGTGCCCTCCGATTGTTCTGTCCCTCGAAGAATCTAGAATCCATAGTTGAGAAGAAGTAGCCCAGGTATTCATAACTCAGTACAAGTATAACTAAGAAGTGCAAGTTACCCATCGAGACTTGGAACTACTCAAGTGAAATCCGGGTGAATTAGTTAGTTGATTTATTGGAAGGTGAAGAGAGAAAGCAGCTAATATGAAAAATCTACTGTCATAAGAAGAAAAGGTAAGCATTCTAAAGAAGACCTTCTTAACTTATATCAGAACTTCAATGGGTGGCTAGTGTTACCCTCATTTTATATCTCTCTAGGAGGCAGGGGAAGAAATTAAAGAAGATGTTGCAGTCATAATGCCGAATCTGAGTTGAGAATGTTGAGTGGGAAGTTCACACCTCAAAATCATGATAAGCCTTCCAACACCTCACTCTCAACCATCAACAACATCTCCAAACCTGCTAACTCATGTAGACATGAATGTCGTCCCAATCCAATTAGAAAAGAATATACCAAAATTCATCCCCCTTGTGAAAAGTGTGTCAAGCCTTTTTTGCCCGAAACCTCATCAAACCCCAAATCACCGATCATTGTGAGATCCCATTCCCCAAAATTTCAGGCATGATGCCCATTGCGACTTTCACCAAATCTACGATCACATCACTGATTAGCATTTCCACTTAAAGAATGTTATCCAAAGTATCATAGACAAGGGGATCATTGTCCCAATAGACAATCCAAATCCCAATATCTATTGGAATACTCTCCCAGCACACCAAAACGCGGTGAATTCTATCCTTTAAGAAGAAAACTCAAAATTTTACCCTTCCATTAGAATCAACACCACCTAAGTACCCAGTCCACCGACCATCTCACCCAAACCCATAAAAGTATGTCTTTCCTTTCTCCTACATCATAATAATCCCAACAACTAAGCTTTATCTATCACTACCAGAGTCTATATAACCGTTTGTACCCATTCAGAAGGAGGAGACATGGAATTTCTTAGAGTCTTATATTACCTTTAAGAATTTGGTCTTAAATTTCCCTTGAAAATAACCCTCACAGAAGAAAATTGTGAAAAGATCAACATCATATTCATGGAAGTCTAGAAGTGGGCTCAACAATTCGATGAATGGTTCGTACCCGCAAAAGAGTTTAGTTTAGATGACATTGTGTAGGTTATGTCCTATATGTTTATCAAGAAGCGAGGAATATGTACCGTATCCGAGTTGCTCATGGTTTTGAAACTCCAAGGGCGTTTAGTACCTTCCTACCAACACTTTCGTGGCGAATGAAAATCTTTGTATGAGGAGGATATAGAGGTTGTGGAGTGCATACACTTCTTATGGAAAGATCACATTATTTCAATTGGATATGGTGACAACTTTGATAACTAAATTAATGAACCAGAGGGTTGAGACTTCCCCTTTTGTGGATTCCCCAAACCATGGTATGATCCTATAGAGAAAAATATTAAACAAAGGATGAAGATCTTGTTTGAAGATTAGGTCGTTTAGAATGAAGATCGAAAGCATGATGTGGAGACTCTAACTGACAATGATAAGGAAAATATCGAGAATCTTGAGGGCAGTGGCACCGATGAATCGTTAGACCTGCATACACTAGGGATAGGTCTCTGCATGATCCACCTAGGAGACGTGCCATCTAACCCGTCCAAAAAGATCACCACTGTTGATGCACCACTCCTCAACTGGTATACCATCCCTATCAACCTGTCCAAGATAATCTAAACCCTATTGTTTATCCCATCCAGGAAACACTTGAATATATCACTTTTTCTTCTTTTTCTGATGTAATTATGAACGAGGCCTCCTTTGATAATATCCTCGCCATCGTGTTTCCTAAATTTTTTTTAATAAAATGAATGATGATTTTGAGTATCTTACTGTGACTTACATTGATTGACTTGATTCTAATCAAACAATTGATGAAGATGATTTAATACATGAGCAATTCTTAACTTCTCTCAATAAGGAAAAAAATAAACAACATAGTCGCGCTCAGTCTAATGACGATGAGACTATTATTATCAATCTTAGTTCTAGTTGCCATTCGTTCGAGATTAGGCTAGGGTCCACCCTCAACAAGCATGAGCGATCGCAATTTGAAGAGCTGCCGAAGGAATTTGTAGATATCCTCGAATGGTCCTACGATGAAATGCCTAACATTGAACCAAAAATACCATAACTCGAGATTCCTACCTTCCTGGAAAGAAAACCTGTCCAGCAAAAATTGAGGAAACTTCGAACAAAGTGGTCTCTCAAAGTTAAAGACGAAATGGTGAAACAATTGTACGCAAGATTTATTCGCATGGCCGAGTATCCAACATGGCTCGCAAATATTTTCCCTATGTCAAATTTAGGAGGAAAATTCCTCATGTGCATCGATTATTAGGATTTGAAAAAAGCATCTTCAAAGGATAATTATCATATGCTTAACATCGACATGACCATCGATAACACTGCTACTCATGCCCTCAAGTCATTTGTCGACGGTTTTGCTGCATATAATCAGATCAAGATAAATATTGACCATTAGGAAAATACTGCCTTCATAAGCCCGTGGGGAAACTGTGAAACCCCGACTAATTAATCTCGGGTGATCAGTCCTAAATCAAGTTAGAAAAGGTTTCTCAGTTGGTCCGTTCTTAGCATCACTGTCGTCTTTTTAAATTACTAATCACCTAAGTGAGAAAAGTAGACTGGTGCCAATTTTTATCTTTCAATTAATTAAATAAAACTCGTGCGGAGCATACAATAATACATAATCACAATTAATTAAAATAACCATCCACAATTAAAACACTTAACCGAATAAACCATCGGTCCAAATATCCAATACAAGTAAATATCAGAAAATATCTCAACAAGTCTACTACTGATAAATGAACTGTGAGCGACAAGCTCAAATAACTACTAGAGAGTCTCTACAAGAATGGAAGAAAGAGGCGTCTAGCAAAACCCCGCAACATCCACATGTGCTGCAGTAAGGATACCTGGAATAGGGTCAAGCTTGGCGCCCTTGTGGTTGGACACCTAAAAGGTTTTTAAAAGAATTTTATAGCAAGGGTTAGTACCCAAAAACATTTGAAAACATTTAACAAATGATTAACTTGCAGTAATAAATAAATATGCATGCTCTTCATATTTTAGTTAGTGTCGCACTCTCTTGAGGACTTCCTCACCCCTCCTCTAATGTGCACTACTAACGCTTCAAATTAATTTATTAGGCCCTACGCTCCTGACCCAATGCTTATTTTAACCCATGAATTTTACCTACTCTAACTGAGTATGCCTTAATTCATGATTTTCAAGTTATTATAAACGTCAACTTAATTGAATCATTACTCCTTTAAATTTCATATAACATTCACGCCTGTTATGCACATAATACATTTTTTCACTATGTATTAATTATCCCCTATATAATTATTTACCTAATTATATATTTAATCATATTACAGTATTCACAAACATACTGAAATAACATTTAATACAAACTTTCGACCGAGTAAGAATACTCACAAAATATAAATTTTCCTAAGTGCTATCCCAGTAGGTGTATTCACGTAACCTAGTTATCCAAGTTAGATTCGCTCACAAACTTAGTTTAACATACGAATTGGAGGCGGTCATATTCCTTCCCTGAAAGTGACATACCCCTTACCCATACAACGGATGCTATGACCTGGGATTTATACTCGCCCTACTCCTCAAGCTAGGGGATTCATCCACTGTGCGCAACCTCCCCCTATAGCACTAGAGTACATATTAATAATATTCAATCACTAATATTAATGCACATACACTATATATATATACTACCACACTCCGTATATATATATATATATAAAATGTCCCGGCTACCCTATGTACAAAACCCGTAACATAAGTCCATTTAATTCATTAAGAGTTTTATGGCCCAACTCTAATTATTAATTAATTCTCACATTAATTAATTAAGTCACCTTTGGTGTCGCTCCCACCGTAAAATTAAACTTACTCTCGTGGTCCGAAATAACCTCACCCGAGTCTAAATTCCCGACTCCCGAATTTTCTTCATTACGTGACACCAAAAATTCCTCAAATCCAAATTAACTTTACTCATGATTAATTAGGTTTAAACTCATGTAATAATTTCCCCATAATTAATTACATAAATATTTATTATATAAATTTTCTTTTATATACATAACTGGGCAGAATTGCCGAAATCTGCCGACCTTCGATCGATCGACCCCAGACCTTCGATCGATCGATCGAGCAGGTCTTCGTCTTCTTCGCGAAAACAGAATCAGCCATAGACAAAAAATCTCAAACCCTAATTCCTTCTACCAGTAACCTCAAGCCCTCTTAGCATTAATACATGTTAGAAACCTTATTAGGGACCTCCAGAATGTCCACCAACATCATAAATTCGTCCATGAACTACGATTTATGGATTTGGGGAAATATCCATCTTTAATTCCTTACACATTTACATCCCAAATCCCTACACCAAATTCGTTTCTATTTATCCAGATATCATCCTACCAGATATGTATCAATTTATAAAATCAGATTTCTACAAGAATTTTCATTTAAATTCGTAAATCAGATTATTATTTTTCAAAACCTCATGTTTATGCCATGAACACCCAAAATGAATTTTTATCAAACACATCACATGAATATGAATTTCAAAAACAGATTTAATACTATTGCAAGTTATCCACTTGCCTTAGGTTTCGTAGTGTCTGATTCGAAGATGAATTCCAATGTTGAAGATGATCCTTGTTGGTTCTCTAGTGATCCCAAAATTGCCTTTAACTGCTATTAGGGTTCCTTAATCCACTTACCCTTTTTCTAAAACTCTATCAGCCGTTTTATCATTCCTCCAAATTCCTTAATTTAGCTAATCCCGTTTTTTGCCTAATGGGCCAAGCCCAAGTGACCCAAATGCCCCCGTGTGGGCCCGGCTATGTCTAAAAACGTCCCGTGACCCGTTTACTACCCCCGGGTATATTTTTCCGACTATCTCGGCCCATCCGGACTCAACCGTAAACTCAGAATTTGCATACGAAATAATTTATAAAAATGTTTATCCCTCCACCCCTTTAGTTTATACCGACTCCCGGTTGAGATAAGTGCATACCCTGTCATTAATACTCGAAATGACTTAAATAAATAATTACTATTCACTTAGTAAATAACTTCCCATAAATATTAACCCTTTATTCCTCGATTAATATTTAAATAAAATTTTCCTTAATTAATTCAATTGAATTACGACTCACAAGTAATTTTCAATTCCCTAATTAATTAAATATTTAATGAATGAAAATGCGGGGTGTTACATACTCCCCCCCTTACAAAGGAATTTCATCCCCGAAATTATGTCATACCTGTGATGAAAAGCTCTGGATATTGCTCCCGCATATCCTCCTCCCGCTCCCAGGTAGACTCATCAATGTTGTGATGACCCCACTGTACTCTAACTAGTGGAACAACCTTGGATCATAATTTCCGCTCGCTACGGTCTAGGATAGTCTTCGGCCTCTCTTCATATGAGATGTCTGGATGTAAATCAATTTCTTCGAGTGGGATGTGCCAGAAGGCCCTCTCACTCCTGCAATATTTCTTCAGTGATGCTACATTGAACACGTCGTGTATCCGCTGAAGATGCTCCGGTAATCCCAGCCTGTAGGCTACAGGCCCCACCCTCTCGATAATAGGGAAAGGTCCCACGTACCTCGGTGTTAGCTTACCCTTCTTGCCGAACCTCATCACCCCTTTCATGGGGGACACCCTGACCAATACCTGATCCCCAACCTCTAGCTCCACGTGTCTTCGTGAAGCATCAGTGTAACTTTTCTGCCTATCCTGAGCTATCCGAATCCTCCCTCGGATCAGCTCTATCTTGGAAGATGTCTCCTGAACAATCTCCGGCCCCAACAGTTTCTTGTCCCCCACCTCTAACCAACAAGCGGGTGAACGACAAGGTCTCCCGTATAATGCCTCGAATGGTGCCATGCCGATCGTGAATTGGTAAGAGTTATTATACGCAAACTCTACCAGAGAAAGATATTTCTCCCAACCTCCCCCAAAGTCTAGTATACACATTCTGAGCATATCTTCCAACATCTGATTGATTCTCTCGGTCTGCCCGTCAGTCTGTGGGTGATAGGCTGTACTCAAACGTAACTCCGTGCCCATGGCCTCCTAAAAACTCTGCCAAAAGTGGGCCACAAAGATCTTGTCCCTATCCGACACAATATTAATCGGTACCCCGTGCAGTTTAACAATCTCTGCTATGAATAGCTGTGCATAACGCATCGTCTCAAAGTCTGTGCGAACCGGTAGGAAGTGTGCCACTTTGGTAAACCAATCCACAACAACCCATATGGAATCGTGACCCTTCTGTGATTTTGGTAACCCTATAATGAAGTCCATAGAGATGCTCTCCCACTTCCACACAGGAATTTCAAGTGGCTGTAGCATCCCTGATGGTTTCTGATGGTCAACTTTCACAAGGTGACACGTGGCACATTTCGAAACAAACTCTGCTATGTCCCGTTTCATCCCTGCCCACCAATACTGCCTCCTCATATTTTGATACATTTTATCCCCACCAGGATGTACCGCAAATTTTGACCCATGAGACTCCGTCAAAACCGCGTGCCTCAACTCCGCATCCTCTGGCACAATCAACCTCCCATTATGGCGTAAGCCTCCCTCCGAGCTGATCGAGTAACCCTCTGCTCCCTCAGCTAGTAACTAGCTCACCCTATCCCGGCAGGTCTGATCCTCTACCTGAGCCCTCACAACCTGCATAATGATCTCGGGTGTGATGGATAATGCTGGCATGCAAGCCCTGGCTACATCATCCTCGTATCGAAGTTCTCTCCACTTCGCTTTCCAGACTTCTGATATTTCCCCAGTCGGTCTCCGACTCAATGCATCTTCCACCACATTAGCCTTACCAGGATGATACTGAATATCAAACTGATAGTCTTTCACGAATTCTAGCCATCCCCTCTATCTCATATTCAAATCCTTCTGAGTGAAGAGATACTGAAGTGATTTGTGATCCGTGAATAGCGTGAACTGCTCCCCCAGGAGATAATGTCTCCATATCCTCAAAGAAAAAATGACTGCTGCTAACTCCAGGTCATGAGTGGGGTAATTCCTCTCGTGGGGCTTTAGCTTCCTGGACGCATAAGCTATAGCCCTTTCCTCCTGCTGAAGCACACCCCCAAGTCCCTGTAAGGATGCGTCAGTGTAAACCCGATACTCTAATCCTCCTTTTGGCAATGCAAGCACGGGTGCAGATGTCAACTTATCCTTTAACTCGTCGAAGGCTAATTGACAGTGATCATTCCAAGTGAAAGGTACCCCTTTTCGGGTAAGATTCATCAAAGGGCCAGCAATCTTTGAGAATCCTTTGATGAACCGTCTGTAATAACCGGCCAACCCCAGAAAATTGTGCACTTTCGTCGGTGTCGTGGGTTGTCCCCACTCCCTCATCGCCGATAATTTACTTAGATCCACCGCAATACCCTGGTCTGACACCACGTGGCCAAGGAACTGAACCTCCCGTAGCCAAAATCCACACTTACTGAATTTGGCATAGAGTTGGTGATCCCGTAATGTCTGTAACACTATATGTAGGTGTTCTGCGTGCTCCTCCTCGGTACGCGAGTAGATCAGAATGTCATCAATGAACACGATAACAAACTGATCGAGAAAATCCCTGAATACTCTGTTCATGAGGTCCATGAACACTGCTGGTGCATTGGTGAGTTCGAATGGCATCACCCTGAACTCGTAAGATCCATACCGCGACAGGAAAGCGGTCTTCGGAACATCTTCCTCTCGGATGCATAGTTGATGATATCCTGACCTTAAGTCGACCTTAGAGAAATAAGACACCCCTCTCAACTGGTCAAATAGGTCGTCAATCCTAGGCAACGGATACTTATTCCGTATCGTGGCCTTATTCAGCTCTCTATAGTCCACGCATAACCATAGTGAGCCATCTCGCTTTTTCACAAATAACACCGGTGCACCCCACGGCGAAGTACTCCGTCGTATGAAACCCTGACCCAGAAGCTGCTGAATCTACTCCCTCAGCTCACGCATCTCTGAAGGGGCCATACGGTATGGGGCCCGAGCAATTGGCCTCGTCCCTGGTGCTAAATCGATCACAAATTCAATTTCCCTGCTAGGTGGCAACCCTGGTATCTCCTGAAACACATCCTCAAAGTCTCTTACCACTGGGATTGAATCCAATGGAATAGCCACCTCCTATGAGGTTTCCTCCTCAATGTAATACAAATACGTGAGTGACCCTCCCTCGGGTAGTGGCATTGCTATCAAGAACATCTCCTGTCCTGGAATGGAGAACACGACAGTCCTCTCGTAGCAATCCACCGTCGCCTGATAACCTGCCAACCAATCCATACCCAAGATGACATCGTACCCTTCCATATCTAACACTAGTAGGTCCGCTGCTAAACTGAGTCTCCCGATCAAAATGTCTACACCCCGACAAATCGAGTGAATCGTAGCCCCGCTGCCAACTTTTGACTCTACACACATCCTAAGACCTCCCGCGGTCTCTAGTAGTCCGACCCGTTTAGCAAAATTTAATTTAATGAATGAATGTGATGCTCCCGTATCAAAGATATTACTACCCTCATAACCATGAATGAGAAACATACCCTCAACTGCTGGCGGTGCTTGCTGTGCTGGGGGCTTAGGAACATCCCAGACGTTATACACACGTCCGTAGTGCATCTGCCCCTACTGAGGTGGGGCGGGCGGGGATGGTGCCGCTGGTGGTAATTGCCCCCGTTGCCCCTGTTGGGCCTCCTGCTGTTGACCTCTGCCCCTCTGTGGGCATTCCCTCTTGAAATGTCCTGGCTGGCCACACACAAAACATCATCCCTGACCATCCCCCGGTCATTGGCCCTGTTGGCCCTGACGTGGCTGGCCCTGGCCCTGTTGGCCTCCCCCATTGTTCCCTTGGCCCTGACGGCCCTGAGGAACCGGCTGCTGCTGATTCGGGCCCGACTGCCCCTGCCTGAATCCCTGTCCTCCCTGTCGGAAACCCCCAGGCTTAAAACTTCTTAGCCTGATTCCCTTGCCGACTACCCGCCTGCTGCTGAGTACTACTTGTGTCACTACTAGTATCAGCCTTGCCCTGTTGGCTCGGCTCCCCTATTCCCTTGCTCCCCTTTGCATGGAAGAGATGTCCTGGCAGTGTATAAGTGCGGCATTAACGATGTCTGTATACGTCACTAACGCCGGATTCCCAATCAAGTGTTGCCTGATTCGCCAGGCTAAGCCGTCCATAAACCTCGATTTCTTCCGCTCCTCATCACTCACCTCATTTGGCACAAAGTTTGCCAAACGGGTGAACTCTTCCTCGTAGTCTGCCACTGATCGGTCTCCCTGAACTAAATCACTGAATTTCTTCCTCATCTCAGTCTCTACTGCTGGTGGAAAGTATTTGCGGTCGAACCGCACCCAAAACTCTGCTATCGGCATCAAGTCTCGCTCCCCGACGGTGGTAACTGACTCCCACCACTGTAAGGCTGCCCCTGATAGACGAAAGGTAGCAAGCATCTGCTTCTATACCTCGGTACACTCTAGCATGCGCAGATGGCACTGAATGTTCTTATTCCGGTCACAAGCCTCTATCACATCTGTACTACCTCGGAACTCAGGTGGGTGACCCTTCTGAAAGGTCTCCCTAACTCTCTGCCAAGACGGTGGCCCCACTGGACCCTGAACTGCTGGTACCACTAGAGGCGGTGCCTGGGGCTGTGGAAAGTGAGCTGCCATAGCTCTCATTGCTGTTTCGACCGCCTGGGCCACTATCACTGCCACTTAAGTAGTGGAAATCAACTCGGGTGGGGGTGGTGGTAGCGGTACCTGTGGCTCTTGATGAGCCTCCCTGATTCCATCCCTAGCCTCAGCCCTTTCTGCTCTCTGCCTCTTCGGTGGCATCTGAAATAGATTGAATTGTATTAGTACACAATTTATATAAAAATATACACAACAGAAATACGATATCTCACAAACGGAAAATGAATCAACAGTCCTAATAATAGGGCTCTATAACAAACGAGTATTACACTGAAACGTAGAAAGAAGCACAGATCCTAAGGACACTAGAACCTGATGCTCTGATACCATCTGTGACACCCCGACTAATTAATCCCGGGTGATCAGTCCTAAATAAAGTTAGAAAAGGTTTCTCAGTTGGTCCATTCTTAGCATCACTGTCGTCTTTTTAAATTACTAATCACCTAAGTGAGAAAAGTAGACTGGTGCCAATTTTTATCTTTCAATTAATTAAATAAAACTCGTGCGGAGCATACAATAATACATAATCACAGTTAATTAAAATAACCATCCACAATTAAAACACTTAACAGAATAAACCATCGGTCCAAATATCCAATACAAGTAAATATTAGAAAACATCTCAACAAGTCTACTACTGATAAATGAACTGTGAGCGACAAGCTCAGATAACTACTAGAGAGTCTCTACAAGAATGGAAGAAAGAGGCGTCTAGCAAAACCCCGCAACATCCACATGTGCTACAGCAAGGATACCTGGAATAGGGTCAAGCTTGGCCCCCTTGTGGTTGGACACCTAAAAGGTTTTTAAAAGAATTTTATAGCAAGGGTTAGTACCCAAAAACATTTGAAAACATTTAACAAATGATTAACTTGCAGTAATAAATAAATATGCATGCTCTTCATATTTTAGTTAGTGCCGCACTCCCTTGAGGACTTACTCACCCCTCCTCTAATGTGCACTACTAACGCTTCCAATTAATTTACTAGGTCATACGCTCCTGACCCAATGCTTATTTTAACCCTTGAATTTTACCTACTCTAACCGAGTATGCCTTAATTCATGATTTTTAAGTTATTATAAACGTCAACTTAATTGAATCATTACTCCTCTAAATTTCATATAACATTCACGCCTGTTATGCACATAATACATTTTTTCACTATGTATTAATTATCCCCTATATAATTATTTACCTAATTATATATCTAATCATATTACAGTATTCACAAACATACTGAAATAATATTTAATACAAACTTTCGACCGAGTAAGAATACTCACAAAATATAAATTTTCCCAAGTGCTATCCCACTAGGTGTATTCATGTAACCTAGTTATCCAAGTTAAATTCGCTCACTAACTTAGTTTAACATACGAATTGGAGGCGGTCATATTCCTTCCCTGAAAGTGAGATACCCCTCACCCATACAACGGACGCTATGACCTGGGATTTATACTCGCCCTACTCCTCAAGCTAGGGGATTCATCCACTGCGCGCAACCTCCCCCTATAGCACTAGAGTACATATTAATAATATTCAATCACTAATATTAATGCACATACACTATATATATATACTACCACACTCCGTATATATATACATAAAATGTCCCGGCTACCCTATGTACAAAACCCGTAACATAAGTCCATTTAATTCATTAAGAGTTTTATGGCCCAACTCTAATTATTAATTAATTCGCACATTAATTAATTAAGTCACCTTTGGTGTCGCTCCCACCGTAAAATTAAACTTACTCTCGTGGTCCGAAATAACCTCACCCGAGTCTAAATTCTCGACTCCCGAATTTTCTTCATTACGTGACACCAAAAATTCCTCAAATCCTAATTAACTTTACTCATGATTAATTCGGTTTAAACTCATGTAATAATTTCCCCATAATTAATTACATAAAGATTTATTATATAAATTTTCTTTTATATACATAACTGGGCAGAATTGCCGAAATCTGTCGACCTTCGATCGATCGACCCTAGACCTTCGATCAATCGATCGAGCAGGTCTTCGTCTTCTTCGCGAAAATAGAATCAGCCATAGACAAAAAATCTCAAACCCTAATTCCTTCTACCAGTAACCTCAAGCCCTCTTAGCATTAATACATGTTAGAAACCATATTAGGGACCTCCAGAATGTCCACCAACATCATAAATTCGTCCATTAACTACGATTTATGGATTTGGGGAAATATCCATCTTTAATTCCTTACACATTTACATCCCAAATCCCTACACCAAATTCATTTCTATTTATCCAGATATCATCCTACCAGATATGTATCAATTTATAAAATCAGATTTCTACAAGAATTTCCATTTAAATTCGTAAATCAGATTATTATTTTTCAAAACCTCATATTTATGCCATGAACACCCAAAACGAATTTTTATCAAACACATCACATGAATATGAATTTCAAAAACAGATTTAATACTATTGCAAGTTATCCACTTTCCTTAGGTTTCGTAGTGTCTGATTCGGAGATGAATTCCAAGGTTGAAGATGATCCTTGTTGGCTCTCTAGTGATCCCAAAATTGCCTTTAACTGCTATTAGGGTTCCTTAATCCACTTACCCTTTTTCTAAAACTCTATCAGCCGTTTTATCATTCGTCCAAATTCCTTAATTTCCTAATCCCGTTTTTTGCCTAATGGGCCAAGCCCAAGTGACCCAAATGCCCCCGTGTGGGTCCGTCTATGTCTAAAAACGTCCCGTGACCCATTTACTACCCCCGGGTACACTTTTTCGACTATCTCGGCCCATCCGGACTCAACCGTACACTCAGAATTGGCATCCGAATTAATTTATAAAAATGTTTATCCCCCCACCCCTTTAGTCTATACCGACTCCCGGTTGAGATAAGTGCATACTCTGTCATTAATACTCGAAATGACTTAAATAAATAATTACGATTCACTTAGTAAATAACTTCCCGTAAATATTAACCCTTTATTCCTCGATTTATATTTAAATAAAATTTTCCTTAATTAATTCAATTAAATTACGACTCACAAGTAATTTTCAATTCTCGAATTAATTAAATATTTAATGCATGAAAATGCGAGGTGTTACAGAAACTTTTGGTACACAATCATGCCATTAGGTCTCAAGAATGCCAGGGATACCTATGAAAGGGCCACTACAACCATTCTTTATGATCTTATCCATAAGGAGGTTGACGTCTATGTCGACGATATGATCATCAACTCCAAAACTTGAGAAGGTCATAATTATTCTCTAATGAAATTCTTCGACCAGGTACGACAATACCAGATGCGAATCAACCCACATAAATGCGTGATCGATGTCACAAGGGGTAAAATACTTGAATTCATCGTTAATGAAAAAAAGGATTGAGGAAGACACTAGCAAACTAAAAACAGTACTCAAGATGCCAACACCTCGGATGGAGAAATAAGTGCGTGGATTTTTGGGTAATCTCCAATACATCAATCAGTTCATTAGTCAACAAACCTATATCTGCAAGCCCATTTTCAAGAATATCCGGAATGATTCAACCAAAGTCTGGAATGAGGCATGTCAAGAATCCTTTGAATAGATTAAGTGATACCTTACCCAACCTCTGGTGCTCATGTCTTCGTAGCAAGGCCTCTCCTCCTATATCTTACCATTATCAACACCTATTTGGGACTTTGCTTGCCCAATACTTTGAAGAATCACACAAGGAGAGAACTATTTACTATGCTTATGAAAATCTAGTTGGGTATGAGGAACTATACTGCAGTAGAGAAGGCATGTGTCGCTCTAGTCTGGGTATGCAGAAGCTTCGGCACTACAATCTCGCATTCCTATCAAACTGGTGTCTAGAATGGATTAAATGTTATATCTATTAGAGAAGCCCAACTTATTTTGCTGGAAGGACTACTGGCTGATGTTATTGGCTGAATTTGACATCACATATGTCACGCTCAAGGCTATGAAAGTAAGAGGCATTTTCGATTGATTTTTCGACAGTCCCTTGGATGGAACTATGGTCTTGATCTACGAATTTCCAAATGAAGATATCCTCTGCACCTCTCATGAGGATCTCAGATGGCATATGTTCTTCGACGAAGCCATTAATATGAATGGATACAATACTGGGATAATTTTCATCTCCCTTGACGATTATCACACTCCCATTACTATTAATTTGGCTTTCACTTGCACCAAAAACATAACGGAATATAAAGCATGTACCATAAGTCTTAAGATCACCATTAAAAGAGGAATCAAGCGCATTGATGTCTATGGAGATTCAACCCTCAATGAGGGATAAATCCTCAAAATATGGAAAGTTAAAAATGAGAAGCTCCTACCCTTTCATGCTCACCTAGAAGAGATTGGCTCCTAATTTGAAGATGTCACCTTCCACTACCCTCTTCGTTCAAGGAACAGCCTAGCCGATGCACTGGTAACCCTAACCTTTATGATTAACCTGCCAGTGGGATAATAATAACGCCTTTCTAGTTCATAAATGGGAAAATATACACTCATTGCTACCACATTGAGATAGTTATAGAAGAGTATCCAAAAATGGAAGGGTTGTGGTATTATAACAGTTGATGTCTCCTTAAGCATGGTAGGCATCCTCGAGATACTGACAAGAAAGACCGTGCGACACTTCACAGGTTGGCTTCTCAGTATATTGTAACAACCCGCGTAATTTTGAGCTATTTTAATTAATTTTTGGAAAATGGAGGAAAATAAAGTTTTTGATAAAATTATTTTTATTGCTCAAATATGTTGAATATTATTTTTAAAGGCGAGAATTTCAAACGGTTTCGAAAACGGAGTTAAGACGGATTTTAAAATGATTTTTAAATGTTTTTAACTCTTGGAGTTGTTTTGACTTCCAACTCTTCATTTCTTTGCCTTATTTAAAGGAGTCTTTTGGATTCCAACTCTTCATTTCTTTGCATTATAAAAGGAAGTCATGGGCAACCCTTTTAACATACTTTTGGCACAAATTTTGGCAGCAAATATATTTTATATTCCTTTTCTTTTTATATACACATTGGCCCTTGAGATTTGTGAGTTCCAACCTTAGATTAGAGGTGTTCTTGGGGCTATTTTGTTGGAGATTCTTGGAGGAGATTTTGTAGATTTTTGTGTTGATCTTGAGGATGTGATCATTGGTTTCTCATCATGGTTTGAGGTATGGGATTTTACACAATATGCTCCTTAAATCTCGCGAGTGTCATTCTCTTTGAATTCTTGTTAATTAAACTCATATTTGAATTGATAAATTCATTGAAATCTGGAAAATAATTGTTGAAATTATTTTGATTCATGCGGTATCATTATATTGTTGATGAGCACGTTGTCATGAGATTTTAATATGGCACGGATGTTGGGCACCCGCCAAAATTCCTGTTTCCCGGGCTATGGCTTGATAAAGCATATACGGATGTGGTGAGGCCTGGTGACCCGGTTAAAGTGTTGTTGAGAAATTATATTGATAAATGCTTTGAGATTTGCATTTTGATTTGAATATTCGTACTCGTGTTGTTACGTTTTATTCGTTGCTAATCCGTATTTGTTGAGCATCTTTCTTGTCGTATTGTGTACTTTCCCATATTTTCTTTTAGTGGCAGGTTAGCGCGGATTTTGGGGCGCCATGGAGATTGATTTTAGCGAGGATTGTTTGGGAAAGATTTGTATTATTTTGATGTATAGAGCTTTGGAGATTTGTATTTTATTTTTGAGTTAGTTGTTGTATGTAATTCGAGAGACTTGTTGCAATTGAAGAGATTGAGATTAGTGGATTTATATTATTGTGGGTTTATTTAGATGCTCTATACCTTGTTATATTGTGGATTTAGTTTAGTTTTATCGCATTAGCGCTCCGTTCGCTCTCTTCGGGCGGGCGGGGTGTTACAAATGGTATCAGAGTTTAGGTATACGGCAACCCTCGGGTCTTGAGTTTTGGGTTCATTGCGTGGTTAGCAATTTTTGGAGATAGAAAATTTTAGGTGATATTCGTGATAAGTTTCGAGATTAGAGGTGAGGAATTTATTTTGGAGATTGTTGGCCTGATTTTGAGAGTTTGGCATTCGGCGAATTTCGAGGGCGAAATTCCATTGTTAGTGGAGAAGTGTAACAACCCGCGTAATTTTGAGCTATTTTAATTAATTTTTGGAAAATGGAGGAAAATAAAGTTTTTGATAAAATTATTTTTATTGCTCAAATATGTTGAATATTATTTTTAAAGGCGAGAATTTCAAACGGTTTCGAAAACGGAGTTAAGACGGATTTTAAAATGATTTTTAAATGTTTTTAACTCTTGGAGTTGTTTTGACTTCCAACTCTTCATTTATTTGCCTTATTTAAAGGAGTCTTTTGGATTCCAACTCTTCATTTATTTGCATTATAAAAGGAAGTCATGGGCAGCCCTTTTAACATACTTTTGGCACAAATTTTGGCAGCAAATATATTTTATATTCCTTTTCTTTTTATATACACATTGGCCCTTGAGATTTGTGAGTTCCAACCTTAGATTAGAGGTGTTCTTGGGGCTATTTTGTTGGAGATTCTTGGAGGAGATTTTGTAGATTTTTGTGTTGATCTTGAGGATGTGATCATTGGTTTCTCATCATGGTTTGAGGTATGGGATTTTACACAATATGCTCCTTAAATCTCGCGAGTGTCATTCTCTTTGAATTCTTGTTAATTAAACTCATATTTGAATTGATAAATTCATTGAAATCTGGAAAATAATTGTTGAAATTATTTTGATTCATGCGGTATCATTATATTGTTGATGAGCACGTTGTCATGAGATTTTAATATGGCACGGATGTTGGGCACCCGCCAAAATTCCTGTTTCCCGGGCTATGGCTTGATAAAGCATATACGGATGTGGTGAGGCCTGGTGACCCGGTTAAAGTGTTGTTGAGAAATTATATTGATAAATGCTTTGAGATTTTCATTTTGATTTGAATATTCGTACTCGTGTTGTTACGTTTTATTCGTTGCTAATCCGTATTTGTTGAGCATCTTTCTTGTCGTATTGTGTACTTTCCCATATTTTCTTTTAGTGGCAGGTTAGCGCGGATTTTGGGGCGCCATGGAGATTGATTTTAGCGAGGATTGTTTGGGAAAGATTTGTATTATTTTGATGTATAGAGCTTTGGAGATTTGTATTTTATTTTTGAGTTAGTTGTTGTATGTAATTCGAGAGACTTGTTGCAATTGAAGAGATTGAGATTAGTGGATTTATATTATTGTGGGTTTATTTAGATGCTCTATACCTTGTTATATTGTGGATTTAGTTTAGTTTTATCGCATTAGCGCTCCGTTCGCTCTCTCCGGGCGGGCGGGGTGTTACAAATGGTATCAGAGCTTAGGTATACGGCAACCCTCGGGTCTTGAGTTTTGGGTTCATTGCGTGGTTAGCAATTTTTGGAGATAGAAAATTTTAGGTGATATTCGTGATAAGTTTCGAGATTAGAGGTGAGGAATTTATTTTGGATATTGTTGGCCTGATTTTGAGAGTTTGGCATTCGGCGAATTTCGAGGGCGAAATTCCATTGTTAGTGGGGAAGTGTAACAACCCGCGTAATTTTGAGCTATTTTAATTAATTTTTTGAAAATGGAGGAAAATAAAGTTTTTGATAAAATTATTTTTATTGCTCAAATATGTTGAATATTATTTTTAAAGGCGAGAATTTCAAACGGTTTCGAAAACGGAGTTAAGACGGATTTTAAAATGATTTTTAAATGTTTTTAACTCTTGGAGTTGTTTTGACTTCCAACTCTTCATTTCTTTGCCTTATTTAAAGGAGTCTTTTGGATTCCAACTCTTCATTTCTTTGCATTATAAAAGGAAGTCATGGGCAACCCTTTTAACATACTTTTGGCACAAATTTTGGCAGCAAATATATTTTATATTCCTTTTCTTTTTATATACACATTGGCCCTTGAGATTTGTGAGTTCCAACCTTAGATTAGAGGTGTTCTTGGGGCTATTTTGTTGGAGATTCTTGGAGGAGATTTTGTAGATTTTTGTGTTGATCTTGAGGATGTGATCATTGGTTTCTCATCATGGTTTGAGGTATGGGATTTTACACAATATGCTCCTTAAATCTCGCGAGTGTCATTCTCTTTGAATTCTTGTTAATTAAACTCATATTTGAATTGATAAATTCATTGAAATCTGGAAAATAATTGTTGAAATTATTTTGATTCATGCGGTATCATTATATTGTTGATGAGCACGTTGTCATGAGATTTTAATATGGCACGGATGTTGGGCACCCGCCAAAATTCCTGTTTCCCGGGCTATGGCTTGATAAAGCATATACGGATGTGGTGAGGCCTGGTGACCCGGTTAAAGTGTTGTTGAGAAATTATATTGATAAATGCTTTGAGATTTGCATTTTGATTTGAATAATCGTACTCGTGTTGTTACGTTTTATTCGTTGCTAATCCGTATTTGTTGAGCATCTTTCTTGTCGTATTGTGTACTTTCCCATATTTTCTTTTAGTGGCAGGTTAGCGCGGATTTTGGGGCGCCATGGAGATTGATTTTAGCGAGGATTGTTTGGGAAAGATTTGTATTATTTTGATGTATAGAGCTTTGGAGATTTGTATTTTATTTTTGAGTTAGTTGTTGTATGTAATTCGAGAGACTTGCTGCAATTGAAGAGATTGAGATTAGTGGATTTATATTATTGTGGGTTTATTTAGATGCTCTATACCTTGTTATATTGTGGATTTAGTTTAGTTTTATCGCATTAGCGCTCCGTTCGCTCTCTCCGGGCGGGCGGGGTGTTACAAATGGTATCAGAGCTTAGGTATACGGCAACCCTCGGGTCTTGAGTTTTGGGTTCATTGCGTGGTTAGCAATTTTTGGAGATAGAAAATTTTAGGTGATATTCGTGATAAGTTTCGAGATTAGAGGTGAGGAATTTATTTTGGAGATTGTTGGCCTGATTTTGAGAGTTTGGCATTCGGCGAATTTCGAGGGCGAAATTCAATTGTTAGTGGGGAAGTGTAACAACCCGCGTAATTTTGAGCTATTTTAATTAATTTTTGGAAAATGGAGGAAAATAAAGTTTTTGATAAAATTATTTTTATTGCTCAAATATGTTGAATATTATTTTTAAAGGCGATAATTTCAAACGGTTTCGAAAACGGAGTTAAGACGGATTTTAAAATGATTTTAAAATGTTTTTAACTCTTGGAGTTGTTTTGACTTCCAACTCTTCATTTCTTTGCCTTATTTAAAGGAGTCTTTTAGATTCCAACTCTTCATTTCTTTGCATTATAAAAGGAAGTCATGGGCAACCCTTTTAACATACTTTTGGCACAAATTTTGGCAGCAAATATATTTTATATTCCTTTTCTTTTTATATACACATTGGCCCTTGAGATTTGTGAGTTCCAACCTTAGATTAGAGGTGTTCTTGGGGCTATTTTGTTGGAGATTCTTGGAGGAGATTTTGTAGATCTTTTGTGTTGATCTTGAGGATGTGATCATTGGTTTCTCATCATGGTTTGAGGTATGGGATTTTACACAATATGCTCCTTAAATCTCGCGAGTGTCATTCTCTTTGAATTCTTGTTAATTGAACTCATATTTGAATTGATAAATTCATTGAAATCTGGAAAATAATTGTTGAAATTATTTTGATTCATGCGGTATCATTATATTGTTGATGAGCACGTTGTCATGAGATTTTAATATGGCACGGATGTTGGGCACCCGCCAAAATTCCTGTTTCCCGGGCTATGGCTTGATAAAGCATATACGGATGTGGTGAGGCCTGGTGACCCGGTTAAAGTGTTGTTGAGAAATTATATTGATAAATGCTTTGAGATTTGCATTTTGATTTGAATATTCGTACTCGTGTTGTTACGTTTTATTCGTTGCTAATCCGTATTTGTTGAGCATCTTTCTTGTCGTATTGTGTACTTTCCCATATTTTCTTTTAGTGGCAGGTTAGCGCGGATTTTGGGGCGCCATGGAGATTGATTTTAGCGAGGATTGTTTGGGAAAGATTTGTATTATTTTGATGTATAGAGCTTTGGAGATTTGTATTTTATTTTTGAGTTAGTTGTTGTATGTAATTCGAGAGACTTGTTGCAATTGAAGAGATTGAGATTAGTGGATTTATATTATTGTGGGTTTATTTAGATGCTCTATACCTTGTTATATTGTGGATTTAGTTTAGTTTTATCGCATTAGCGCTCCGTTCGCTCTCTCCGGGCGGGCGGGGTGTTACATATATCATTTGCGATAAGACACTCTTTAAAAGAAATTTTGATGGAACCCACTTGTATTGCATAACAGGGACTTGGATTGAAGACATGATGCAACAGATCCATATTCGGGAATGCAGACACCATAAAAATGATCATATGGTTACCAAGAAGATAATTTACTGAGGATATTACTGGATAACCATGGTGAAAGACTGCGTTGTTTACGTCTGAAGATGCCTTACATGCCAAAAATTTGATAACCTTCAACGCTCGCCTCCTCGTCAGTTGTATAAAATGAATTTCCCTTAGCCCTTCTCCACTTTGGATGTAGACATCATCGGGAAAGTCACTCCCAAGGCATCAAACGAGCATGAATTCATCTTGTTCTCCATTGAGTCCTTTACAAATTGGCTCGAAGCTGAGCCATACGCGATATTGAATGTGAAGAAAGTTGTTAAATTCATCAGAAAGAACATCATCTGTTGCTACGGAGTTCCCCATGAGATGGTATTAGACAATGAGATCCATTTCAAAACTGAGTTCACAGAACTAGTTAAGGAGTATGAAATCTAAAGGTACAGGTCCTCTCCTTATCGATAAAAAACTAATGGGGATGTCGAAGCCACCAATAAAGCCTCAATACCATCATTATAATGATGCCTGAAAGCTACAGAGACTGGGCCGATCATATCCCATATGCCCTCTAGGGATACTGTACTTCCATCAGAACACCCACTGGGGCTACTCCCTACTCTCTAGTATATGGCATGTAGGCAGTCCTACTTATCGAACTTATAAATACCTTCCCTATGGGTTATGCTCGATAGTCAAGATAATGAAAAAGATTGTCAATAAAATCATCACGACGAACTTGTGCTCTTAGATGAAAGGAGTTTGAAATCCCTATATCATATACAAAGGTACCATGACCGTATTTCAACATCATTCAATAAAAGGTTAAGGACCGCGGTCTCTAATAAGGAGGTCTAGCCCTGAAGAAAATCATAGAACCCATCTGGGATCCAGGAGAAAAGTTCAAACCTAACTGGAGCGACCCCTACATTGTAAAAAAAACTTGTCGGGTGGTGACATTATGCTCACACACCTTAATGGGGAGGAGATGGCACATCCATTTAGTTTAGATCATCTTAAGAAATTTTACCCCTAGTCTGAACTTTCATCGTGCTACGACGCTTCTCGCCTCCCTGCTATTCTACAAAAATAATCTCTCCTCCCTCCCTACTTAGAACTACGTAGGACATGATTCTCTCAAAAATTACCTTTTCAAAAAAGAAGCTCACAATTTTTAAGCCCCACAATAGTATGTAGGCATCCCATAAGACACCCCTGGTAATGGTCCTTTTTCTTTCACAAAATGCTGTTGTTTTCTTCCTCTAAGAACGATAGTCTCCCTCATCATTTAAATGAACAAAAGGACTGTGTATACCTTAACCACTATTATAGACAATTAAAATAAAAGAATTCATCAAAGGCATGGCAAAATGCGTCGAAATCATCATCATCTTTTATTAAGAAATATAGTATGACAATTACAAGAAACATCAACAATAAGAATGGAAAACAAACAACACTCTTATAAACTTCACAAGTCAAACACCTCAAAACCCACATAAAGAACCCCCATATTACCAAAACCTCCCTCATGTTCAAGACCTTCCTTCAGCTACCAGATGGACCCGAATCATCATCCTTTCCTGTCCTCCGAGGACCCTAAGAATCAAGTCATGGTTACGATTCCATATCCACTCCATGGGACAGTATGCCCTAATCATATTGGACGAAACGATGACACCTTTTATCTAAAGTGTCAATCATCACAAGCCACCTTTTCCCGGTCTCCTCATCATAATTCTTCATGACCACCCGCTTCCACAACTACTTTAAATAATCCCAGAATATAAACCCAACCTCCTTGACAAAATGAGACAATTGGGTTAACGGTCGACGGTGTTGCTGTGGCCATCCCCGATCCCCGCCGCGGAGGGAAAGGATCCTTCGGGTCCCATGTGTCCCTCTCGGGAGTGCGCTTCAGCCAACGTCGTTTGAGATGTGATGTAAAAATGTAGAGAGATTCAGAGTCGCCAGTCTATTTTACTCAAAAAAGACAAAAGAAAAAGGGGAAGCCACCTCGAAGGATGGCATCGAAAGACATACTGGTGTGTGCGAAACCAAATGATTCGAGAAGGGTTCGGAGGCTTAGTTACGAAATGGGAAGGTTTTAGGCACCCATTAAGCCCTTTCGGTCTCTCATGGATATTTGATATTTTCCTTTATATTCCCCCCGTGATATGTGTGCATGTGTATATATAGAATGGAGGTAGGAATCCTCGACTTATATCATGGAAGAGATAAAGCGAGTCATCCGTAGGAAGATATAAGAATAATATTAGAAAGTAAGATTTACGCGATAACCCTTACGTTGATCGTTATAATGGAACGATAACGCATATGGGGTAAGACGTCACTAAGAATACGTATATAGAATATAAGGAAAATGGATTTAGGGAAGATAGAAAATAAGAGAAAAAGTGGGAAAAAGGACTCGAATTTAGGGTTTTACCTCGAGATGCCTACGTAGCTTATAAAGGCATCAAAGTCCACGTAGTTCGCATGAAAAACAAGGGGTGGGGTTTATCCCATAAATCCAAATGGGGATCTGTTATTTGTGAGTGTGTGTGTGTGTGTAGAAAAAGTGTTTTAGTTGCGAGAAAAGTGTGGAAAAAGTGTGAGAATCCCTACTTGGAATTTATGAGCAAACCCTCTTTTTCTTATTTTTTTTGGGTTTTTATTTATATGAAAATATGAGATGTGCAATAATACTAAATAAAAAGTATATTGAGGATGTGTGAGATAGTAAAAGTGCTAAGTAAGAAAACTAGTTATTAGGAATTTAAGAGAATTTAAGAGAGAGTTTGAGAAAGTTGGACCTTCTTGAAGATCTTGAGCTTGATCTTGAATGTTGGAGAGCTGCCCTTGCACTTGGATGATGATGGAGAGTGGTTAATTCACCAAGTTTGATGAAAAGGATGATTAAAAGTGGAAGTAAAAAAGGGATTTGGAAGTTGAAATCATGCTGCTTTCGAGAGAGGTTTTTGGGATTCGTTGAGAGAGATTTTTTATCAGATCTGGGATCCTTTTTCAAATGAGGTGAAGACATACTTTTTATAGGCTCAGGTCAGTGCCGATCGGCATAGACCCCTTCCTGCCTATCGGCACCTGCCTGCCGATAGGCAGGGTCTGGAACCTGCCAATTGGTAGTGCGCTTCAGGCTTTTTCGGAAAATTGGCCGCCAAGGTCAAACCATTGGTCGGAATTGCGCATGGGGCATACCAGTGGAAAGAAAATTCAAAGACCTTCGAAATTCCTTTGGACCTCTCCCGGGTTTAGGAGTTGACTTTGGGTCAAATATGGCTCTGAAGCGTTTGTCGGTCCATTGAACGGGGAATCGTTCGGACGTAAATGAATCGTTCATCCGCATGGTAAATCCGAATCATGTATGGGGTGGTACGTTGGAAAGGTTAGGAGATGTACTTCGACATTCCAAATAGTTTGACCTGGTTTGGATAGTTGACTGTGGTCAACCAGGCTTGAGAAGCATTCGGTGACCTCTCGGAGTCAAACGGATCGTTCGTCCGCATGGAAAGTTGGAATTGTAAACGGGACGGACCATTGGAAAGGGGATTCAGTTCCCTTAGAAGATTCATTCAGCCTCGGTTGAGCTGAAGAGTTGACTTAGGTCAAATAGAGCTCGAGAGCGCCCGGTGACCTCTAGGTCAGGTTTCGAACACAAATGGATCGTTCGTCCGCATGGTAAGTCGGAATCGCGCACGGGACGGACCGTTGGAAAGGGTATTCAGTGACCTTCGAAGATTCATTGAGTCTCAGTCGAGATGAAGAGTTTGACTTTTGGGTCAAACTGAGCCGGGGTGCCCGATGGCTTCCAAGTCAGTACTCTAGACATGACCTAGGTATAGAGTGATGATGGGAGGTACTAGGGACCTAAGGAGAGTTAGGGGGGTAACAGAATGGGGTGTCTACAGAGCCCCTCGACGGGTGAGTTTGGAACAAATGACGACCGTAGAATAGACACCACATGATGCTTTTGAGGGAGTATGACTGATTCAGAGAGTCGAGGCCGATTCTGAGGACCTAAGGAGTGTGTTGGGGATGATCAATTCTGGGGATCAAATCTGAATCTGCAGTCTTAGGGTAAAGGTTTGATAACTAAGGTCAATTCTGACCTAAAGAGCGGTGAAGATCGAGGACCGGGGTCAATTCTGACCCAAGAGTGGTGACGACCGAAGACCGGGGCCAATTCTGACCCAAGAGTGGTGACGACCGAGGTCAATTTTGACCTAACTCAGGTGACGATCTAAGATCAGGGCCAATTATAACCTAAGAGTGGTGATGGCCAAGGTCAATTCTGACCTAAGTCATGTGACGATCCAAGACCGGGGCCAATTCTGACCCAAGAGTAGATAAAGATTGGAATTCGATTCTGCTGGATCAAGAGCTTTATGATTTTGATCTGAGTTGGGGAGCCGATAGTTGGGGAAGCTTTTAGGAGAACTCACAGGGGGGAACAACCTATTTCAGTGCTGTAAAAGAATTCCGCTGGGGAAGTGATCAGGTGATCCGGAGTTTTACCGGGAGGAGTTTCACTTGTTTTTTGAGGATTCCGCTAGGTAAGAGGGGTTTTACTTGAGGGAATGCGAAGTTTTCTTGGTGAAAATGTTCAAAATCCATCTTGGGATTTTTAGGAATTTTCTGAGGATTTTTCGGGGCTTTCTTGTATTTTTTTGGAATTTCTGTACGAAATTTAAGGGGGGTGCCGATCGGCATGGTATGAGGGGTGCCATTCGGCAGTGGCACAAACTTTTAGGCTACCTTGGGAAGGTGAGGAGTCAGTGCCGATCGGTATAGTAGGGGGAGGTGTCGATCGGCATGGCGTTTGGCCTCCTATAAAAAGGGGGCGAATCCCCTCATTTTTTCACAGCTTCTTTTGCTTTCTCTCTCTCTGCGATTCTTCTGCAAATCATTCTAGCATTTCGATCTTCAAGAAATGGCCACCTTTGTAAGCACTGCAATCCACCAGGAGTGGTTGATCATTGATGACTGGGCAAATGTGGGTTGAAGGGACAGGGTGCCCCTTGCTTTGTGGAGTGAGAACTCATTTGATGCGTTTGAGCCTGTTGCGGATGAGCGGACCTTGCTGCAGGAGCCATCGCATCATTGCTCTTCGAGAGTGATCCCCGGCGATTATGTAAGTATCCTGACCCTTTGCATTTTTCTCTTTTGGTGATTTTTCTTTCTTGACTTTTTATGAGACTTTTCTTTTTGCCAGTCTGATTTTTTCATTGAAGAACATGCGTGCCAGCATGACGACGGGGCTCGAGGATGTCTGGGAGCATCTCCCACCTGTGGTGCACTGGGTGGTCTCATCATCGGGGTTTGGGCGGTTGGCATCGGCGCTGGATGAGACGCTTCGTTCGACAGCGGTCTTATGCGCTCTGGGAGAGAGGTGGTGGGACACTACCCACACCTTTCATTTCGGCTTCGGGGAGATGATTGTGACTCCCATAGACGTGTAGCAACTGCTGGGGTTGGATTACGATGGAGAGCAGATAGAGGTGGATCGCTCTTTACGGGTGAGACCGGAGGCAGTGCATGCGGCACTTGGTGATTTGAGGAGGATTTTTTTTGGAGATTCTATCCGTCTGTCCCTGCTGAAGGACGTTCTGCTGAGCAGGGTGATTGATGTGGAGGACGGGCTGCAAGTGAGGCAGATGTCCCGGTTATTTATTTTGCTGGTGTTGGGAGGTTTCATGGTGGTGTTGAGCGGCGACGTCGCCCATTTGTGGTTTCTGTCGTACTTGAGGATGTTTTCGAACATCCCTTTCTATGATTAGGGGAGTCTGACCTTGGCGACCCTTTAATCTTATTTGGATGCATTCAGCCGGTGCTTCCGGTAGACCTTTACTGGGGCCACGTACCTTCTTAAGGTATTCTTTAATTTGTGCATTTTCTTTTCATGCATTCGCATTTTCCTTTCATGCATTCGCATTTTCCTTATGCGTCTCTTTTTGTTTACGAATTCAGATGTGGTTCTATGAGGCAGTTGGGTTCAACACCCTACTGATCTCTTTGAAGGACGACATTGTTGGGGACTTCTGCCGATTGTATAGATGGCGTAAAACCAACCGTCAGTCGAAGGGATCTCTCTCCCTAGAGGCGGTGCGTCAAGTCTTGAATGACCTGACCAGTGGTAGGGTAAGACTCTTTCCATTTCAGTCTTGGTTTTTTCTGATCTTGTATTGATTTATGCTTGCTTGGAGATTTTTAGGTGAACTTTTATCCCTGGGGGACAGCCATTCAAGATGTGGGGGTGACCGAGGTGAATGCGCAGATGAGGCATTTGCTGGCTCATGAGTTTGGGCATTCCTGGTATCTCGGGGAGAGGGTGGTTCGCCAGATTTTTGAGGAGGAGGTGGTGGTTCCACCCGCACAACCTCCTACGTCTATGAGGCGGGAACGATAACTTCCAGAGGATGATAGGATCGCGACGATGATTGGTGAGTGCTACCTTCTATACACCGATACGTCCACACCGTATGACTATATGGATTTTGTGACGAGCTGGTTGATGGTGCCCAACATATATGATGCGTTGCCCTTCCTTCCTGCGGGTTCAAGTCGAGCGACAGGATCTTCCCACAGCGGCGCTGGTCCGTCGACATCTACGGCGACGAAGACCTCGGAAGTCTCTTTTTTGCGATTGCATATCCCCTCGTTCAACACCCGATGAGCTGATGGAGGGATGGTGCCTATGTTGCACCGTCCCCATGCGATGGATTCGAAGGAGATGCATTTGACAAAGAGGTCCTCCGACCTACAGTATACCTTTCTATTCCTCTCTTTCTTTCTTTTCTATTTTGGTCATTTCTGCTTTGATACTGATTTTGCCTTTTCTTACAGCAAGTCCGGGTGTCGACCACTTGGCTCAGGGACATCAGAGACTGGATATCTTTGGTGACTGCCCACATTTGGGATGCGGTTCCTATTCCTTCTTGCTTGGTGCCATCTGCCTCATCCGGAGAGGACTCTGGCTCAGGTAGTGGTGCTGCGTCATCTCGCCGTAGGGGGAAGAGAGCACATCGCAGGGCTGGAAGCTCTTGAGAGAGAGAGAGAGAATGTGGGTTCGGGTTGAGTCCTGTTTTTTTTTTCTTTTTCTTTTTATTTCCTACAAAATTGATGTAACACAGAACAAAAATATATGCAATGCAATGTTTTTTTTTTTTATTATCTCTTATTAATGATGAGTGAATGCACATGTGCATTTTACTTTGCTGCTGAGACCGTAAAACGGAATATTTTTGGAATTTTTTGAAGGAAAGTTTTTTTTAATTAAAAGGAGAAAAGGGGATTCTTGAAATTCTGTTGAGAATATCAATTTATTTTTATTGAGTTTTTTGATTTGAGAAAAGTGGAAAAAAGGAAATTTCCAAAAATGGGGGGTTGCCGATCGGCAAGCACCTTGACCTGGCTATCGGTAGTTCAGTCCAGTCCCATCAGTTGAAAACTTTGAATGGTACCCTCTTCAGCCTTTGGTACCTTGTGGGGTAGGATTCCTTCCGATTTCTGCAGGGATTATGTCCCTTGTGAGGGTTTTCAAGTATAAAAAGGGGTAAGGGTGGAGTGTTTTCATCACACCTTTGCATTCTAACCCACTTGCCCATTGTCTTTTAGCTTTGCACGATGGCTCTCCCTGGTAGCAACGAGTTTGCCAACTACCTCGAAGCCTTAGAAGCAATGTTCTCTTATAATGTCGACTATGATGCTTTCAACATGCATCGAGTCTCCCTGTGGCGCAGTCGGCCTTTTGAGTGGAACGTGTTGATGGCGGCGGTATAATTTTGGTACCCCGAAGACCATGCATTTCGCTTTGGGTTGGAAGAAGTTTGTCCTACCTACGAGGAATTTTCTTCCATGCTGGGTGTAAATCCCAGGGTTGCAGCAGCTTTGCCCGAATTTTCCCGTTCTTTCAGGGATTTGTTGGCTGGGCTTATTTGTATTTCGCCTTCGGCGGCCAAATCATTGGTTGCTGGAGGAATGATCTCCCTCCCGACCGTGCTGTAGTTCGTGCATTTGCGAGAAGTAGGTGATGCTAGCTATGCTGGAGCCGCTGTTCTAGGCTTGGTTTCAAAATTGTTGCTGGTGACTGGGGAACTGCTGGTGGACCCATAACTTACAGCCATTACCTCATGGATGTCATATCGTCGCAATCCTGCGGCGGTGATACTGGCGGAGACATTGAATGGCCTGGATGCCTGAAGAGAAGGTTGTTCTGACTTTTTGAAGGGTAGCCCTGTGATGCTGTTCATGTGGTTATCTGAAAGATTTCGTTGGTGACTCCTCCAGAGTATCCCTTGTTTGCCGTACCCAACTTCTTTTCACGCTATTTCATCACCGTTGGCCTGTATGTTGAGAACTGGGAGAATTGGCTTGTGGAGTATGGGGCTCGTGGGTTGTATTGGTCAGTGCCTTAGTGGGGACAGTTGCAGCCTGTTATGGAGCTAAGAGAGTATTCATATGAGCGGCTGGTTGGTCTCAGGCAGACCTCTTTTTATTTCCCTTGGCGGCTTTTGGGCCAATTTTGCTGGGCGCAGGTCGTGCCCCCTCGAACCTCAAATTTTTTTCTGGTAGAAGATTTGACTGAGCGCTTGCGTCTGTTGCTTGGATCTCTATGGGAAAGTCGGCGTCCGTCGACCCGTCCCTCTCAGTCTGTCGGGGAGGTTTGGCATGTCCCCAAAGATTATATGAAGTGGCTGTGGAGGAAAGTAGTCAGCAAGATGTTGGCAGTAGAGACTGGACAAAGATGGTTTGTTTTATCTAACAACATGGAAGGGGGTGTTGTGGTCTTTTCGAAGATGGTTAAGACTCATCGATCCATGGAGTGTTTACGACATTCTATTCAGGCAGGGGAAACTTGGGGACCTCAGGATGTAGATGATGAGGGTGCAGGCTCCTCTGGTGGGTGTGGGTAGGACTCTTGGGGAGTTTATTTTGTGTAACAGATGTGGGGATTTTATTTGGCTTTTATGCTTAATGGGGAAGGGAGGGAGCTATCCGTTCCTTTTTCTTACGTAATCCGTGCTGAATTTTCTTATTAATGAAATAAATAAGTTTCTGATCATCCAGCTGTGCCTCTCGATGAATTTTGCATTTTGAATTATCTATACTGATCGCTAAGGCATACATAATCCTTTTGTTCAAGTATTTTTAGAATGAACCGCCGTTGTCGGAGGTAAGAAAAGAATTGTATTTTGTGAAAAAGAAAGGGCCGCACTCATGTGAGGTGCATGATCTGCCTGCGTACCTCTGGGGTTTTCGAAAAGTTTTTTTAAAATAGTTTTTTTGTAGAGGATCAGGCCCACGTAGTTCTGGGTAGAGGGAAATGAAGAGTTTTATTTTTTTATTTTTGTTTTTATTTTTTATTTTTAGAATAGAAGGGGGATGAGAAGAGTCGTAGCGCGCCAAGATTTCGGACTTAGGGGTAGAATTTCTTGAGTCGATCTAGGTTGACCGGATGAGCCATCTCTTCCCCATCTTGGTCAGTGAGCATGGCGGCACCGCCGGATAAGATTTTTTTCACAATGTAGGGGCAGCTTCAATTGGGCTTGAATTTCCCTCTGGGGTCCCAGATGGGTTCTATTATCTTTTTGAGGGCTAAATCCCCCTCCCGGAGATCGCGGTCCTTGACTCTCTTGTTGAATGATCGCGCTATTTGGTGATGGTATCCCTGTATGTGGTAAAGAGCTTTTAATCTTCTTTCATCTAGGAGGGCTAGCTCATCAAGACGGCTTTGGCACCAGTCTTCTTCACTAACTTTGCTTTTGAGCATGACGCATAGCGAGGGTATTTCCAGCTCCATAGGCAGGACCACTTCCATGCCGTAGACCAGGGAGTAAGGGGTAGCCCCCCCCATAGAGGTTCGAATTGAGGTTCGATAGCCCCAGAGGGGGTACAGGATCCGGTCAGCCCAATTTCTACAACTTTTGGTCATCTTGCTGATGATAGCTTTGAGGTTTTTATTGGCGGCTCCAACTGCACCATTGGTCTAAGGCTGGTAGGGAGAATATTTATGTATCTGAATCCCATACTCGTTGACTACTTTTGTGACTTCTGCTTTGAAATGCAACCCGTTATCTGATACCATCTCGTGCGGGACCCCATATCGGCAGATGATATTTTTCTTGAGGAATTTTGCCACTTTCTTGGCGTTTAATATTGCGTATGACTCAGCTTCGACCCATTTAGTGAAGTAATCGATGGCAACCAGGATGAACTCATGTCCGTTTGAAGCCTTTGGTGTAACCTTCCCTATGATGTCGATACCCTAGGTGGAGAATGGACAGGGAGAGGTCATGTTGTATAATTCTCGGGGAGGCAAGTGTTGAAGATTAGAGAACTGTTGGCATTTGAGGCACCTCCGGACATAGGCGGTGCAATCCTGGATCATGGTGGTCCAGTAGTAGCCCTGTCAGATGATCTTCATGGCGAGTATGTGACCATTCATGTGGGGTCCTCACTCCCCGCTGTGGATTTTCTGCATTGTTTTCTCAATCTCAGCCCCTGCGATGCAGTGTAGATGAGTTCCATCGAAATTCCTCTTAAGTAGAGTTTTATGACAGATGATGTACTGGGCATCCAGTCTTCAGAGGTTTGTTCGGTCCTTCTTGTTGGAACCCTTGGGATACCTACCATGTTTGAGGAGGCACCAGATATCATAGTACCAGCAATCGGCTAGTTCGGGGTCTTCGGTGGAGACAAGCTTAATATGGTAGTAATGGGTCGGTTTGTCTTGCTTTTGAACTAGGAAGGGGGTCATTGTTATTCCCTTGGGCATGTCGACCATGGAGGCCAAAGTGGCGAGAGCATCGGCTAGGTAATTCTTTTCTCAGGGTAGGTAATGGAAGGTGATATCTCGGAATTGGGAGGCTAACTCTTCTAATTGGGCATGAAAGGGTTGGAGATTTTCGTCCTCGACTTTCCACTTTCTGAGCACTTAACCGATGATGAGGGCACAATCCCCGTAGACATCAAGGTATTGAATACCTTTCTTGAGGGCGACTTTGAGGCCCACTGTGCATGCCTCGTATTCCGTCATGTTATTGGTGCAAGGGAAATCTAATTTAATAGCGATGGGAGTATGGGAGTCATCTGGGGCGATCAGAAGTATCCCAATGCCATATCCCTTTTTTTTGGCAACGCCATTAAAGAACATTTTCCATCAAAGGCGGTCTTGAGTGGTACAGAGGGTATTTTCATCTGGGAATTCAAAGATCCGAACCACCGCTTCTTCTATAGGGTAATCGGCGAGGTAGTCAGAGATGGCTCTTCCTTTAACAACTTTCTGTGTGACGTACACGATATCAAAATTGGTTAGGAGCATCAACCACCGGTCCATTCGACTGGATAAGGCGGGTTTCTCAAGCAGGTATTTGATGGGATCCATTCAGGATACAAGTTTGATGGGGAAGGCGAGCATGTAGTGTCGCAACTTTTGGGTGACCCAGACAAGTACGACACATGCCTTTTCTAAAGCAGTGTAGTTGACCTCGTACCCGACCAATTTACGACTGGCATAATATATAGCCCTTTCTTTGTGGGAGTCTTCAAGATATTGGGCTGGCAAAGCCCCAGCTGCAGTGTCAGTTATGCTTAGGTATAGGAGCAAAGGGAGACCCTGCTGTGGTGGCATGAGCACTGGAGGTTGGGCCAGGTATTGTTTGATTTGGTCAAAAGCTTATTGGCAGGCCTCGTTCCAAACCTTGGTTGAATCCTTTCGGAGGAGCTTAAAGATTGGTTCACAGATAGAGGTTAGCTGGCTGATGAACCGGATGATATATTGTAATTTCCTAAGAAAACCTCAGACTTCTTTCTCTGTTCGGGGTGGTGGCATCTCAAGTATGGCCTTTAGCTTTGCATGATCTTCTTCTATCCCCTTTTCGCTAACCATGAATCCCAAGAGTTTTCCTTTTGTAATGCCGAAGACACATTGTGTGGATTAAGTTGCATCTGATACCGTCGCAGTCGTTCGAAGAACTTTCGGAGAGTGAGAACATGACGTTCTCTCGTTTTGGACTTGATAATCATATCATCCACATAAACCTCGACCTCTTTGTGAATCAAATCATGCAGGATGGTTGTGGTAGCCCTTTGGTACGTAGCCCTAACATTCTTGAGACCGAATGGCATAACGATGTAGCAAAAGGTACCCCATGGGGTGATGAATGCGGTTTTTTCTTGGTGGTCGGGGTGCATCTTGATTTGGTTATATCCGGCAAACCCATCGACGAATGACTTGAGAGCATGACTGGTTGTGTTGTCACGATCATGTCGATATTGGGTAGTGGATAATCATCCTTTGGAGAAGCTTTGTTTAAATCTCGGTAGTCCACACACATTCGGACCTTCCCCCTTGATTTTGGTAAAAGTACAATGTTGGCTAGCCATGTGGGATATTCGATCACCCGAATGAAACCCACGTTTAACTATTTGACTACCTCCTCTTTGACCTTGAGCGACCATTCGGTGCGGAGTTTTCTCAATTTTTGTTTAATCGACTTATAATCTGGGGGAGTGGGGATCTCGTGCTGAGCTATTTCAGGATCAATGCCGGACATATCATCATAGGACCATGCGAAGACATCCACGAACTCCTTCATCAATTCTTCGAGTTGTGCATGCTCATGCTCGTCAAGGGTGGCCCCTATCCTAATCTCGCGCAGTTGGCTACTAGAACCGAGATTAATAACAACAGTCTCTTCTTCATTAACTTGAACGCGATTATGTTTTTTTATTATTAACCTTATTTAGATCAGTTAAGAATTGTTCATTTGCAAAATCATCATCATCAAAAGTTTGATTATAATTCAACCAGTTAATGTAAGGCACATCAAGATACTCAAAATCTTCGTTTATTTCATTGATAGGAAAAATAACATTGAGAACCTCATCAAAGGAGGTCTCGATTATATTTGAGCAAGGATAGACAACAGAAGAAGAAATAGGGTAAACATAGGGGTTAGTGGAAATTTCAAGAGGTATAACTGGCACAGCATGCCAGTTGAGGAGGGGTGTATTGCAGCTTTAATCAGATGTGATGGATCCATTGATGTAGTGCCTGAATGAACCATACAGAGTGCCAACCCCAGTGTCTGCAAGTTGAAGGAATCTTCAGAATCACCTTCCTCAGTCTCTTTTCTATCTTTGATGAGCGGTTGCACGTGGTGTGGGAAACTTTCGGCCCATGGGTAGCTATCTTGGAAAAAGATCTCCATTCCCGGCCTCATCTTCCTATCTGTGTGGTCATACCATGGTTCTGGAAAATCGTAAAAGGGGAAGTCCTCGCATTCTTTGATGAATCGTCCATTTAAGGAGTCTCCTGAGATAGTTCAGATGCAATCTAATCTTCTCTTTGGTCGAGACTGGCAGATCATTCTGAGCTCTTGTTCTGATGGTTGATACCCCAAGCCACAAGGAGGAAAAGCTTTATTCAGTTCGATGGGCTCAAGTATCCCTTGCTGCCTTTGTCCTAGCCCCAGTCCGAGAATGAAGTACATGTTTCTGAACATCTGAATCACATTAACATTGCCATGAGGGTCATGTTCTGGAAAAACCGTTTCTTTGAAACCGTCCCCTGCTGGGAGTAGGAGTGGCTCAAATCGGAATCCTGATAGGAGCATATCATTTGACCCGTGTTGTATCTCGAGAATTGGACTGCTGGTGCTTGCACCCTCGATATTTTCGTCGTCACCTAAAATGGTGATGACTCGCACGTCGGTGAAGGACTTCAACTTCTGATGGAGCGAGGAAGACACACCCTTGATGTTGTGGAGCCAAGGGTGTCCGAGCAACAGGTTGAAACAAGATGGGATGTCGATGACTTGGAATTCAACGACAGGGTTTATAGGGCCAACCCCTATTACAAGTTTTATGGATCCCATCACCTCTCGGCGGGTATTACCGTAGGCACGCACAGCGGCAGAGGTTGGAGCGAGGTCGCTTTCTTTCAGGCCTAAACACTTTAAGGTTCTCAGAGGGTAAACATTCAAGGCGGATCCGTTATCGACAAGGGATAGTGGCACGCCCTTTCCCATAACTTCGACGGAGATGTTGAGTGCATGATTGTGATTCGTCTCAATTTTGGGGATTTCTTCTTTAGAAAATGATAGCATTCGGGTAGAGGTCATGGATCCAACCAGATTTATCACTTCTTCTGGTGTGGTAGATGGAGGAACTATGGGTCCAATGAGTAATTTGATTAAAGCATTTCTGTGCAGCTGGGAAGACATGAAAAGCCCCCATAGAGTGTTGTTAGCTTGGGTTTTCTTCAGTTGATCGAGGATCTTGCTTTCCTCGATGGTCATCTCTAGCATAGGAAGGTTTTCAATGCCCTTCCCTCTGTCATTTGCCGGTAGTGAGCTTGGAACCTGGTAATGTCTCCCTGATCTGGTCATGTGATTTACTGAAGAAGGAAAGAACATGAATCCCATTTCCTCGTCAACCTCAGGTTGTTATGCTACTCTGTTTATTTCTCCGAGGAGTTCCTCAAATGATATCATCCCACATATGTCGACTACTGGTCTAGTTCTTCCTGAAGCTTGTTCTTCGCTCGAATCTTCGAATTCTTCCCCCCATCCGGTGGTAACAATTCTGTCTTTCCCTATAAAGTCGATGCATTCCACAAATTCAACGGCAAGTTCTCCCATTCTGTGGGGATATGTGTGATTGAAGGGACCAAGTGCCCTTGTAGCTTCAAAGTGTCAAGTAACCCGGTGATACTGCAAATGCTGTTGGTTTGCCTGAATAATTCTGCCATAATCTGGACAACATCATCTAAGCTGACTTCGTCGGTTGGTACCACCCATTTATCTGAATCTTGGGCTCACTTCTGTGCTTCTAAGAATAGTGTACTGAATTTCTGGCAATCGATGACCACCTGTGAGGGTAATTTCAGCCCGAACTCTAGGAGTTGGTTTAAAACCTCTGACAATTCCATACTTCCATATTCAGAACGGGTACGAACAGCGATGCATACCCTGGTAAGGAGTGACAGTGCCTGATCAGCGAGGCTAGTAGGGTGAAGAAGGAAATATGGGTAAATTTGAAGAGGTTTAGGAGAGTATATGGGTGTGATTTGAGTTGAGGGATCAAAATCTGGGTTTTCTTCCAAGAAGATGGCATTGGTGTGATTTGGGAGTGGATTGTGAGTAGTGTTTGGCTTAGGATTGGCTTGTGGGGCGATGGTACCCCGGTCAATGAGATCTTGGATTATGTTACGAAGGTGAAAGCATTGGTCGGTGATATGGCCAGCAGTTTGGTGAAAGGCGCAATGAGCATCCGTCTTAAAGTTTCTTGGGAGTGGATTTGGCAATGGACGTGGATCCAAGGGTTTGATGAGGTTTCGGCTTAATAGGGCTTGGTAAACTTTGGAGAGGGGAGCATGGAGCTCAGTGTATTCCCTTCGGATGGGGGAAGGGAGACTTTCTGGTGCCCATGATGTGGTTGGTTTAGAGATGTTATTGATGGTTGAGACTGTAGCACTGGCAGGCTTGTCATACTTTTTAGGGGTGAACGATTTAGACACCTTCTTCGGTTCAACCTCTGTTTTAACGAGGCTTTCCTTGATATCCACTCCAGCCTCTCTGAGAGCGCGGAAGTGGGGATAGTATTGTCCTCCCATCGTTGCTCGGACATGGGGTAAGAAATTCTTCTTCACTATGTTGACCTGCTCTTCCTCGGACGACCGATTGGTCATGGTAGCTACTTGCGCCCTCCACCGGGTTATGAAGTTACTGAATGATTCTCTCGGATTCTGTTTGAGCCGCTCTAAATCACGATGTGTGACCTCAAGCTCTTCGTTGTATTTATACTACGACATGAATTCTCAGGCTACATCCTCCCAACTACGGATTCTAGATTCCTCAAGAGATAAAAACCATCGAAGGGCACTATCCTTCAAAGTTTGCTGAAATAATTGGGCCATCACCTCCTCAGAAGCCCCTAGTAGAGTCATATAATGGTGGTAACTACGAAGATGAACAATCGAGGGCCCACTCCCTCCGAACTTCTCGATATTTGGCATCTTGAACTTCTCTGGTAACCTCGCTTTAGGATAAGGAGACATGTGGGTGTAGTCCATGTAATTCCCAGAGATCCTGACTTGGTCAAACTTCTTGGTAAGCATCTTGAGATCCTCTTTGACTTTGTTTAACTCCTCCTTCTTTGGATCAGCGACCACAGGCAAGTTGGCCATAGGCTATGAAATATTTTGCATTAGAAGCTGGGCAGGCGATGACCCATTGGCAGGAGGGGCATGTGGAGCGTGTTGATATTCTTTCGAAACCCAGATAGGCTCGGGTGGATCCATAACATGAGGGAATAGGGCCTCCGACTCTTGAGGAATAGTAATCTAATTTCGTTGCATCTCTCGAACCTCGGTTTGGAGGTTCGAGCTGAGCTGGGACTGTCGTTAGATCCGGCTGCATGACCGGTACTTGATCTGTATTCTCCATGGGAAATGGATGGATTCCGGACTCGAAAGAAGTAGTAGAAGAACGGATGAAACTATGGGGTGATTTGACTGAAGACCGGAGCCAGTAGGGAGCCAAGCCAAAGGCTTGCGATCGACCTGAGAAGGCGTAGGCTGAGATTTATTTTTGAGAAAGGAAGAACTATTTTTGGATTTTTGATAAAGAAGGGAGAAATATTTTTGGATTTTTAATAAAGAATGGAGAAATATTTTTGGATATGGGACTCAGCGTGATTATTATGTTCTCACTTGTATTTAATTCTCCTAAATGCAATGCCGGACGATAACCGAGCCTGGAAAAGTGGGGTTTTTAATACATGTAAAGCTATGGCTGGACTTGTAACCAGGCTCACGGACAGAGTGCAGTTTTAAAAATGCACAAAAGTTGGGCGGCAGATCGACTAGAAATTTCGGCAGAGTTTTGAGTTGAAACCGGCAATCTAAAGTGCATGTCCTAGGTTTGACACCTATATGTAGGTATGTAGTTGTTTAGGTGAATCGACATGGGTTCCCCCCTTTGGCCTGACTTCTGCGATATACGTCTTGCTCTTACGGGAAATCAGTACGTGTGGACAAGCCATTTGATATACCTGAGTGTACGTGAATTGCCTCACCATATACCTCGTGGGGACGGTACGTGTGAGAGCGAATTCGATATACTCGACGTACGTGAACGAATTCCCTGCGATACACCTCCCGTCATGACTTTGGTCAAGCGATACGATGCGGGGGAATCGTTCGATATACGTCGAAGGTACTTGGCCAATGGAAGGTGAGAGTCATATCGCTTAGGCTAACTACGACCTGTCGGACCAGCACCCATCACGAAGTGTCCCTCCAGTTACTGGGTAAAATTCAGTCAATATCAATGCTCTTTGGTGATGTTGTGTGAATCATGCATGATTCCCTTATTATTATCTTATGATGAGAATGCCTTTCTTGATTATGCCAAACTAAGAGCAAAGTACAAGTACCCCAAAAGGTAAAACAAGTATGGATGGGTGATGCGTGCAATATGGGGATATATATGTGATCCTAGGTGCACGTGGTGAGAAGTGTACATGGAGAAATTTCTACAAGTGTGTGAACATAAGCATAAGCATGGGATACACATGGAAAAGGGGAACATGCATATATGAGGGGAAACATAAGCAAATATAGCATTCATGTAAATAGAGTCAAGCCCTCAAAATATATAAACACAAAATCCCCAGCAGAGTCGCCACTGTGGCCATCCCCGATCCCCGCCACGGAGGGAAAGGATCCTTCGGGTCCCGCGCGTCCCTCTCGGGAGCGCGCTTCGACCGGCATCGTTTGAGATATGATGTAAAAATGTAGAGAGATTCAGAGTCGCCAGTCTATTTTACTCAAAACAGACAAAAGAAAAAGGGGAAGCCACCCCTAAGGATGGCATCCAAAGACATACTGGTGCGTGCGAAACCAAATGATTCGAGAAGGGTTCGGAGGCTTAGTTACGAAATGGGAAGGTGTTAGGCACCCATTACGCCCTTTCGGTCTCTCATGGATATTTCCTATTTTCCTTCATATTTCCCCCCGTGATATGTGTGCATGTGTATAGATAGAATGGAGGTAGAAATCCTCGACTTGTATCATGGAAGAGATAAAGCGAGTCATCCGTAGGAAGATATAAGAATAATATTAGAAAGTAAGATTTACGCGATTACCCTAACGTTGATCGTTATAATGGAATGATAACGCATATGGGGTAAGACGTCACTAAGAACAAGTATATAGAATATAAGGAAAATGGATTTAGGGAAGATAGAAAATAAGAGAAAAAGTGGGAAAAAGGACTCGAATCTCGGGTTTTACCCCAAAATGCCTACGTAGCTTATAAAGGCATCAAAGTCCACATAGTTTGCATGCAAAACGAGGGGTGGGATTTATCCCATAAATCCAAATGCGGATCTCTTATTTGTGAGTGTGTGTGTGTGTGTAGAAAAAAGTGTTTTAGTTGCGAGGAAAGTGTGGAAAAAGTGTGAGAATCCCTACTTGGAATTTATGAGCAAACCCTCTTTTTCTTGTTTTTTTTGGGTTTTTATTTATATGAAAATATGAGATGTGCAATAATACTAAATAAAAAGTATATTGAGGATGTGTGAGATAATAAAAGTGCTAAGTAAGAAAACAAGTTATTGGGAATTTAAGAGAATTTAAGAGAGAGTTTGAGAAAGTTGGACCTTCTTGAAGATCTTGAGCTTGATCTTGAATGTTGGAGAGCAGCCCTTGCACTTGGATGATCATGGAGAGTGGTTAATTCACCAAGTTTGATGAAAAGGATGATGAAAAGTTGAAGTAAAAAAGAGATTTGGAAGTTGAAATCACGTTGCCTTCGAGAGAGGTTTCTGGGATTCGTTGAGAGAGATTCTTATCAGATCTGGGCTCCTTTTGCCAATGAGGTAAAGACCTCCTTTTTATAGGCTCAGGTCAGTTCCGATCGGCATAGAACCCTTCTTGCCTATTGGCACCTGCTTGCCGATAGGCAGGGTCTGGAACCTGCCAATTGGCAGTGCGCTTCAGGTTTTTTCGGAAAATTGGCCGTCGAGGGCAAACCGTTGGTCAGAATTGCGTACGGGGCATACCGTTGGAAAGGTAATTCAGAGACCTTAGAAAATCCTTTGGACCTCTCTCGGGTTCGGGAGTTTAATTTGGGTCAAATATGGGTCAGAAGCGTTTGTTGGTCCATTGGATGGGGAATCGTTCGGACGCAAACGGATCGTTCGTCCTCATGGTAAATCCGAATCATGCATGGGGTGGTCCGTTAGAAAGGTTAGGAGATGTACTTCGACATTCCAAATAGTTTGACCTAGTTTGGACAGTTGACTTTGGTCAACCAGGCTTGAGAAGCATTCGGTGACCTCTCCGAGTCAAACGGATCGTTCGTCCGCATGGAAAGTTGGAATTGTAAACGGGACGGACCGTTGGAAAGGGGATTCGGTTCCCTTAGAAGATTCATTCAGCCTCGGTTGAGATGAAGAGTTGACTTAGGTCAAACAGAGCCCGGAAGCGCCCGGTGGCCTTTAGGTCAGGTTTCGGACACAAACGGATCATTCGTCCGCATGGTAAGTCGGAATCGCGCACGGGATGGACCGTTGGAAAGGGTATTCAGTGCCCTTCGAAGATTCATTGAGTCTCAGTCGAGACGAAGAGTTTGACTTTTGGGTCAAACTGAGCCGAGGGTGCCCGATGGCTTCCAGGTCAGTACTCTGGACACGACCTAGGTTTATAGTGATGATGGGAGGTACTAGGGACCTAAGGAGAGTTAGGGGGGTAACATAATGGGATGCCTACAGTTGCGATAAAGGCCCCCAAATTATTCTTAATGACTCAATCATGTCCTCAATGGGAAAGAAGTTGGTTATACGAGGAGAAACAACCTGCCCGATCCCACTTGATGCAAAAAAAACCACGGAAAATAGATAGAAGTCTAGCGAAGGTCAACTACCCGCCCATACCAGTAATCACCCAATTGCAAGACAGGTTAAAGATTGACCCACCACGGTACATGCCAATGAAAATTCGTTGCTTCATGCTCTACAAGACAATTTAGCCAATTCTCTCTGTATGGGATAAAACTGATGAAAGATCTAGAAAAAATTGGAAACGCCCATCAAAGGGTACTCAGGAGGAGATGCCAGGCGTAGTCTTTTCTATAACCACATGAATAACTTCATAGTGCTCCCTCATAAAAAAATGTCCCGACCCTATTTCTAGGCATCAACTCCATTCAAGGTCTCTTCTAGTGTGACAATAACTAGATGATAATGATGAGAAATTCATAGAACTATCGTGGCCACATGAGGGTCAACCTTTGTGTCACTAGTCACTAAAAGAAGCCTGTCAGTCAATCCCCGGTCCACAGCACTAACAAAGCCATTATCCCTATAATCTCTTTGGCACATTGAGTTTAATAATTCCATGAGAATGATACTTCCTTCGTACACTAATGTTTAAGAATTTGAAGGAGAAATGTGGAGTAACTCGGCTAATGACACTCGAAGGGAATGGGACAAGTCCGGTACAGCTACCTCAATGCTTGGATTGAAATCCAATGTAAGGACATGTTTTATAAATATCAGGGGTAGAATCTAGGAATTTTCCAAGTATCCTAGATCACAATTAAGTATGTATGATACCGTTATATTTGGAATGTCTCCTCGACCATCCACGATGGCCTTAATCCGAATTCATGCATACATCATCTTCATACGTGCATCATGGCTCAAACAACGTACTCTTCAATCGTTCCCTATACTCCACGTTCTTATGGTATAATAATTTTTAATCGAAGTTTTTATTTATTTGCATAAATAGTTGGGAATATTTTTAAAATAATTTTTTGATGTCTGGAAGAAGATAAACACGCGAGATCTGTTTAAAAAGGTATTTTAAGACACGTCACTGAGGTCATTCGAATGACATCGCATCTCGTTCGGGCGAGATGCCATCTCGTTCGAATGACATTGTATGTCGCTCGAACGATCCACCGTCTCACCTACCTATTTAAACAGGGTTCATGATACACTTTTTCAAAAGTCTACATACCTCCGTTTCTACAAAACAGTACCTCTTTCCAGACTTCATATTTTTAAAGGTTTTCATACCTTTTTGATTCACAAATAATTCCCAATTCTTTATGTGAATCCTATAAACCCCAAAGAAGATTACACTACTCATCTGGAGTAAACTTGTGGAGAAGATGAAGCTTTTCCATTACTGACCTTCTGGAGATCTTGTGGGAACTCTAGCCGATGACATCGAAATCGACACCTGCGAGTATTTTGTATGTCAATGCTTGTATTTTCATTGTAATCCGTGTAAACCGAACTTTACAAATTACAGTGAAAATAAGATGGTTTTGCCCCGGTGGAGGATTTTTCCTCAACTGTGATTGTCTTGCATGCTTAAAATATTTCTTTATTCAATGGCTTTTGTTTGTGAGAGTTAAGACTTGTTGGGACTAAAATTAGAATTTAATTAAATAAGTTTGACATTGATTGCTAGTGCACTCTCATCCAAAATTATAGAAAACTCGTTATAAGTAGGGCATACTTTATCCAGACAACAATGAAATACATGAACTTTGGGATACCAAAATTATAGCACCGCTTGTAAGAGATTCCAATCTAGAGGACAGTTATGCCAAAAGGAGTCGGGACACAAGTTAAAGGCTTCATGTTTGACATTATAGAGGCACATAGCCTCTAAAGCCTTGAGATAAGATGCAAAGGTTTCGGTCATGGAAAGTTATATTTCGAGGAAATAAGAACATTATAAAGAGAAAAGATTGAATTTTGGTGATGGAAACTCCCCCTCCAAGCCCCTTTTTATACTAAAGGCACCCATAAGAAACAAAAGTGATGAGCATGCTGGGAGCATGTGGATCCAAAGACTATGTCGTCCACATAGACCTGGGCAACCAAAATAGCACCGTCATCTCTCCTGTCGAACAACGTCATATCTACTCCCCCTCTCTTGAAGCCACGAGCTAAGAGATAGGAAGTAAGCCTCTCGTACCAAGCACGGGGTGCTTGCTTCAAACCATACAAGGCTTTCCTCAGATAGTAGACGTGCTCAGGGTGCTGAGGGTCTTCAAACCCTTTTGGTTGTTCCACATAAACCTCCTCCTGTAGAATGCCATTCAAAAAGGCACTCTTGACATCCATCTGATACACCTTAAAGCGCAGATGACATGCGATGGCGTGCAGAAGACGGACGGACTCAAGCCTCACAACAGGAGCAAATGTCTCCCCAAAGTCTACACCCTCTATCTGTGTGTAGCCTTGAGCGACCAACCTAGCCTTATTTCTGATTATGGTACCATATTCATCCATTTTGTTCTTGAAAATCCACCGGGTACCTATCACATTAGTCTCACTAGGTTGGGGGACTAATTCCCAGACATTATTCTTTTTAAACTGAAGCAACTCATCCTACATAGCAGATATCCAGTGTTCATCCTTGAGTGATTCTTTATGGTTCTTAGGCTCGACTTTGGACGTGTAGCAAAGATGGCTAACAACGTTCTCTAGCTGAGCACGAGTCTTGACCCCTAGAGTGGGATCACCAACAATGGCAGAAGGGTCATGACTCTTGCGAACCCAAGAAGGTGTGTCCCCTAACAAAGGAGTAGGATCCACAGAGTGTGAGAGAGGAACAGGTAAATCACTGTCAGAACAATCCTCATCCTCACACTTAAGGTTAGGATTAATAACCGTCGAAGGTTCGTCATCTTGCACGGTAACGTTTATTGATTCCATAACCCTAGAGCTCTTTAGGTTAAATACCCGGTATGCTCTACTATTCGATGAATATCCTAGAAATATTCCCTCGTCGCTCCGGGAGTCGAACTTTCCTAATTGCTCTCTATCTCGTAGGATGTAGCATTTACTCCCAAAAACACGAAAATACGCCAGGTTGGGCTTCTTGCCGGTCCACAACTCATAAGGTGTCTGTAGTGTGTGTGGACGCAAATAAACCCTATTCACTGTGTGGCATGCAGTAGACACTGCCTCTGTCCAAAATCTCCTAGAAACTTTACGACCTAGAAGCATAGATCTAGCCATCTCTTGGATCGTTCTATTCTTTCTCTCAACAATCCCATTTTGCTGAGGAGTTCTCACAGCAGAAAACTCATGTTTGATCCCAAGGCTATCACAGTACAAATCCACATTTGCTTCCTTAAATTCAGTGCCGTTGTCACTACGTATTCTGTTAATAGTGACACCGTGTTGATTTTGCAGGACACGGCACTTAGTCGTTAAGAAATCTATAGCATCGGATTTCTCTCTCAGAAAACCTACAATGGAGTACCTGGAGAAATCATCTACCATCACGAGGATGTACCTCTTACCACCTAGACTCTCAGTACGAGTGGGACCCATAAGATCCATGTGAATCAACTCCAGAACACGAGAGGTGGTAATGGAATGCAACTTCCTATGAGGACTACGAATTTGTTTTCCCAACAGACAGGGTCCACAAACGGTTGAAGTTGACTTTCCAAGAGATGGTAAGCCACGTACTAGGTCCTTTTTAGATAAAAGATTAAGATCTCTAACGTTCACGTGACCTAGACGTTGGTGCCACAGATCCATAGGAGTGATCGTGGCGCTGTTGCATACAAGTGAGGATGTGGGCTCAGTCCCATAGCAATTATCCTCGGTCCTCACCCCTTGCATCAATAGTTTACCGGTTTGATTGTAGACTTTACACGCGTCCCGGTCAAACTTTACTGCAAGGTCAGTGTCGCACAGTTGGCTAATGCTGAGAAGGTTTGCTTTCAAACCTTTGACGTACAAAACATTTTCTAGCTTAGGAAAACGAGGTAACTCGATAGTACCTCGTCCTATAATGCTAGACTTACTCCCATCTCCAAAGGTGACTCTCCCATCTTGATAGTCCTCAAGAGTAGTAAAAAATGAGGCATCACCTGTCATGTGTCTGGAGCACCCACTATCAAAATACCACTGAGAGGTATTATGTGCTTTGAGAGCAACATGAACAACAAAAGCCTTTTTATCTTTCTTAGGTACCCAAGTCGAGATGACCTTTTGTTTGCCTTTGTTGTTGTTGATTTTAGCTGGAATGTGAGAAGCATTCACTAACGGCAAAGAGATCCGTCGAAATTCTTCCATTAAACTTTGAGTCATGGCAGCTAAGAACTCAACTCGCTCTCTCAGACTAGAAAACTCATCAGTATAAGGTGGTGGAGCAGTAGTACGTCGTGTCCGACCCATGCTATAACAAGTTTCCCTAAGGTGGCCTTTTCTTTTGCAATAAGTACAAAAGAGCACAGTCAAAGGCGGACCTTGGTTTGCTTTTCTTGGTCGAACTCTCCTTCGAGGTTTTTTACGGTGACCATAAGGAGTTGTAGTAAACTCAGGAACTGGGCACCATCATATCCAATTCCTTGACGATCACCAAAACCTAAAGCGGGGCCGAGGAGCATCTTTCCCATCTTCCCAGATCTGTCCTCGATTTGTACCTTGACTTCCCGTGCTTTCTCAAGATCATGAGTCAACTGGGAAACAAGGGCTTCAAGTTTCTTCCGAGTCTCCACGGAGGAATGGAGCTGACTCGTAAGACTAGCCACTTGCTTAATCAAGTCCCCTCTCTCTTTCTCTAAAACACTCTCTCTCTCTCTAAACAAATTCTCATTCTCGACACATGTAGAATCTCTCTCTCTCAGGGCGGTGCAAGTGGAGAACTCTCTTTCTCTTGCTTTCTTTAAATCTTCCTCTAAGCAGGTGATCTTAAGAACTAACACTTTGTTACGCTTTTTAGTTTTAAATGACTCGAAATATAACTCAGCATAGGCGCGTTGTATATCACTCTCGCTTTCACTTGTGACATCCTCCCCCTCACTCACATTGCTCTCACTGTCGAGGTGTCCTTGTGAAGCATCATCCTCAACGTCGTGAGGAGAACTAGGAGTGCTCACTTGGCTGGACATGAATGAAGTGAAGTTACACTCATGCGGTGACTCATCTCCAGAATCCACCGTCTCGACCTCACTGTCGTCACTAAGGGTAGCATTAAGAACAGCTTTCCCTTTCTCTCTATTCAGACGATTGGCACACTCAAAAGCTCTATGACCCCTACCATCACACTCAAAACATCTCTCACTTTCTTTCAGAGGAGGATTTTTGGAAACTTTTTCATTTTTCTTTTCAAACTTATTTTTCTCAAATTTCTTTTTATCTTTAAAATTGCCATTTTTCTTAAATTTGAGAATCCTCTTGAAATTTTTTGCGAAAAGAGCCAAATCATCTAAGTCAAAATCGCACTCAGAATCTGACGTGTCAGTCTCTCTCTTTCTAGCTGACTCTACCCTCTTTCTAGCTGACCCCTCACTCCTTCTCTCTTGGGCTTTAAGAGCAATTCCCTTATCTTTAGATTTAGCATTTTTAGGGAACATATCAATTTCATAAGTTTGCAAATCTCCTACAAGTTCTTTCAATTTTAGCGTATTTAAATTACCCATAGAATTTAGCACAGTGACTTTAGGGATAAAACGCTTAGGCAAAGAACGAAGAATCTTTTTAACAACTCTTACATTCGGAATATGTTCACCAAGATTAAAACTAGTATTCACAATGTCAGAAAGTCTAGCATAAAATTCATCAAAGCATTCAGAATCATGCATGGTGATTGTTTCAAATTGAGTTGTCAAGTTTTGCAACTTAGACTCTTTCACAGCATTAGTTCCTTCATGGGTGAGTTGTAAAACATCCCATGCCTCTTTTGACGTGGTACACGTCATTATGCGTTTGAACTCATCAGGTGTGACAGACCCAGAAATAGCACTTATACCCTTAGAATTAAAAGATGACCATTTAATTTCTTCATCAGTCCAAGAAATGTGAGGTTTCAAGTTGGTCACATTATCAACAGTCACGGTGGGAGGAGTCCATCCTCGTTCAACCAAAATCCAGACACGTTCATCAATGGCTTTTAAAGCCGACCTCATACGGGCTTTCCAATAAGCATAATTTGTCCCGTCAAAAACAGGCATTTTATAATATGACTTCTCCATTTGAACACGCACTTTTTCAAAAATCAATTTTTTCAGAAAATTGATATCTTAGAAAAATTTTGCGGAAAAAGGAATACGCGATAGATTAGCGTAACCTGCTCTGATACCAATTTGAAGAGTGTGTGCTCGCGTTCAAATGATCAAGTTATATATAAAACCCTTTTAACACAAACAAACCCTAAACATGCAACAGTATGTGATTGAATAAATTGATAATCTACACAGGAACATTCAAACACATGCAATTAAGGAAAAATCCCCCTCAGGGGCAAAACCATTTATTTTCACTATAATTTGTAAGAAAATGGCTTACAATCGGATTACAATGAAAATACAAGTTGACTAAGAATTACCCTCGGGTATCGGATTCTGTAGTCGCGGATGGAATTATCCCTTTCCAGTAGCGCTGCAATGAAGAAGAAGAACGGTCTCCTCCACAAGGGTTGAACAAACCAAAGTTGTGTTCTTGGGTTGCAAAAGGATTCACAAATATTTGGCAAGGATGTGTGAATCAAAACATGAGTCTTGGGACTCAAAAATATGAAGACTAGGTGTATTTGGACTCTCAAATTCGTCTCCTAAAGTCTTGCAAAACAACTCTCCCGAAGTTGGTATTTATAGGGAAATACATGAAGAGACCCACGATCTTAAAATGCTGAAATTCTATCCAGCGTACAGGTGCCCTGAACCGGTTCGGGTACCCATGCGAACCGGTTCGCCCCCCCAAACCGGTTTGGGTCTGGGTTCGGGAAAGTGTGCTGGAAAAAGGCTTTAAACACTTAGAAAAATTTCCAGACTTTTCAATGAACATATCTCCATTTTCAACGGGCCATAACTTGTTCACCGTAGCTCGGATTGAGGTGCCGTTTCTTCCAGTATCTTTGTTGCGGCAAGCTCTTCAACTTTCCAGTTGACCAGTCCTCCGGACGGTGGCTATAAAATTACCAATTTGCCCTTGAACATCCCTATCATGCCTTGTTTCACTGATTTGACTTCTCTTGCGTTCCACTTGCATTACGAGCCTTCAATCAAGGAACGTGAAGTCGTTGATGCAGATGAGGGACATATTAGTGGAGATAATGCATGCTTGATTCTCGAAATTCGGATAGAGGCCGTCATGTGAGATAGTGATGTGACGTGCCAAATGTAGCGGCGTACGACATAAATAAATGAAACATTTCGGACATGAGAAAAATGTCCTTACATCTAATACCTAAAAGAGTAATAATGTTTGGCATCCTTGTGGCTGGACACCTAAAATGTTTTGAAATAAATGTGATACGAGTAAGAGCCCAAATCCTTTTGAAAATATTTTGCAATTATTTTAAAATGCATATAAATATGAGTGAATTCTTCAATATTTAAATTGGTGTCGCACTCACATGAGTCATTACTCACCCCTCATCTATAGTGCGCACCTAACATTTGCATTTTAGCATCCTAGTTATGCTACCCTGCCTAATTAGTCTCCAAGTATCCTTAAGTTCATACGCTACCCTGTGTCACACATATTTTATATACTAATCTTTCTTTTTCGCTTAACAATTATAGTTCTCAATTATAATTTATTATTCCATTTCAAATAACTTTCACTAGTTATTATTTCATTATTCAAAAGTTAATATCACATAACTCATTTTCAATAACTTTCACTAGTTATTAAATCATTATTCACAAATAGTGTCTTAAGCCCGTATATAATTTATGCACATTATTGTACGTAATAATATACAACAACAAGCACACATATATCTATATCAAGACCATCTTTAAGAGTCATAGATCACTTAATGAGATATTTACAATGCGATCATGCTCCAGGGCAGACACACAACATCCAGACTATCAAGTCGGAATCTCACATCAAACTCTATAAAATTCGCAAATGTAATGGAGGCGGTCATAGTTCTGAGCTAGTGAGTCATGACCATACCATAAATCACCTCACTAGGGATCCAATCTCACATAAGGTGGGCATGCATGGCCCTATGACCCTAGGGCCGATACTATACCTATTGGGATTTGCTAGGAGAGATCTCCCATTGCGCACAACCTCCCTGATAGCACTAGAGTGGTATGTTTACACGATATATCACACACACACACACACACACACACACACACACACACACACACACACACACACACACACACATATATATATATACACTTACCTTTCTCCCACATCCCACATCCCCATTATCCCGAATTTTCATTACCAATCTGTTAATAAATTTCTAGTGTATAATTTTCCCTCAAACACTCAATTTCCTACCCCGGATATATTCCCACCCACCCTAAGGTATGTATACTATTGTTAATCATTTTTCCAGGAGTCCCAACCAATTCCCGAATATCTTAGTTTATCCCGAATTTAAATTCATTAATAAAAACTAATGAAACCCTCTAGTACTGTCCAGATTCATCCTTTTATGAAAATTCAACAATTTTCACAAATTTCCCTTCCTATACAAATCTAATTTTACCAAGAATTTCCCTTCTCCAATAGTTCTTACTATAAAACTATTTTATTTTCATATTCAATTCATACATTCATGACAACTACATGGGATTCATCATCATTTTTCCATAATTGAATAATTTACATATTAAACCAATAGTTCACAAATTCCAAACCTCATAAGAATCAATCGTTCTATATGAGTTCCTATTTCCAGATTTTAATTCATATAATTCATGTCTCAATAGTATGAAATTTGTCCCCAAACCCATTTTCATATGAATCCCATCCAAATCAATTTTCACCAACAATCATATGAATTGAATTACAAACACAAATTACTAGGCAAGTTAATTACTTACCTTAATCACTTATATAGTCTGAATTTGTGTGAATAAATCCTTTTGATGGTGATCCTATCCCATAAATCTTCCACAATCTTCTCCCAATCAATCTTCTCTTGAGTTCTTGAGTTTACTCTTTACTTTCCTCTTGAACTCTTGAATTTCTCCTCTAATTTATTTTCACTTTCTCTCTAACTCTTTGTATAACTCAACTAAACCTTTGCTATTGTGAAAAAGACTTTTCCTTTCACCCTATAAGTCTAAACCCGAAATTGACTATTCACGTGCCATTAAAATGACATAATACCCTTATTTTAGTCCCATATAGTCTAAAAAGCTCCCGATACCTAAACACAATCCCTGAGTACTTAATTCTGACTATTTTCACCCATTCGGGATCAACTATGTACGCAAAATCATCAGTCGATGTACTTGTCAACATTTTCCCATCTCAACCTAATATAATTTAGTAATACATATCCCTATTGATATATTGTTAAATTTTATCGCATTTACTAACGTACGACTTAATCGAATTAGTTACTGTAACACATTAGTAAGTACATAGTCATATAAATATTAATTCATTTCACTCTAAATTAATGTTCATTTATTTTCAAATTATTTCGTGATTAATGTAAATTCTATTAAATATCCAATTCTCCAATTAAATATATATAAAACTACAAGGTATTATATACTCCCCCCTTGAAAAGAAATTTTTCCCTAAAATTCAGGTATAACTGGGATAAAGAGCTCATGTTACTTCTCACACATATCTTCCTCCCATTACCACGTCGAAACGTCGATGTTGTGATGTCCCCACTAAACACAAAGCAAGAGCACCACCTTAGAACGCAACTTACACGCACTACGGTCTAGAAAATCAACTGGTCTCTCCTCATATGAGATAACAGGCTGCAAATCCATCTCCTCTAAGGGAATATGCCAAAATTCCATGTCACTCTTCTTATGATTCTTCAACGATGATACTTGAAATTCGTCGTCAATATTATGGAGATGTTTTGGCCAGGTGAGTCTATATTCTACTGGCCCAAACTTATCAATGATTGAAAAAGGTCCCGCATATCTCGATGCGAGCTTCCCCGTATTTTAAACTGAATTACATATTTCATAGAAGACACCCGTAGTAATACCTAGTCACCAACATCCAGTACTAAATGTCTCCTGTCTGCATCAGCATAACTCTTCTGCCTATCCTGAGCAATTCGTATGTGCCCCCAATTGAGCTCAATCTTGGCAGAAGTGTCCTAGATCATCTCAGGTCTAAGGAGCTTGTTGTCCCCCACTTCTAATCAACATGCGGGTGAATGACAAGGTCGATCGTATAATGCCTCGTAAGGTGTCATCCCAATATTAAACTGGTAGGAGTTATTATAATCAAATTTCACCCATGGAAGATACAACTCCCAATCGCCTAAAAAATTTAGTATACACATTATGAGCATATACTTTAACATCTGATTTATGTACACAATCATCCCATCAGTCTACGGGTAATAGGCCATACTTAATTGTAATTCAGTTCCCAACGCCTCCTAAAAACTCTATCAAAAATAGGATAAAATTTTTTATCCCTGTCAGACACAATGTTAATCGGTACCCCATGTAACCTCATTATCTCAACTATGAAAAGCTGGGCGTATCGCGTCGACGTATAATCTATTTATACCACCAAAAAATAAGCCACCTTGGTCATTCGTTCCACTATCACCCATATGGAATCGTGACCCATCTGTGATGTCGGTAGCCATATGATAAAATCCATTGATATTCTTTCTCACTCCCACACCAAAATTTCCATCGGTTGTAACATCCCAGATGGTGTCTGGTGGTCTATCTTTACAAACTGACATGTGGCACACTGCGAGTTGAACTTATCTATATCCCGCTTCATGCCTACCCATTAATAATATCGACGCATATATTGATACATCTTGTCCCTTCTCAAATGTAACATAAATGTCGACCCATGGCACTCTGTCATAGCAACATGTCTTAGATCTCTATCCTCGGGGACCACGAGTCTCCCATTTAATAGTAAACCTCCCTCAAAATGGATTGAGTAAGATTTCTCTCCCTCTAGTAATGACTGTTTCACCCTATCCTGGAAAAATTGATCCCCTGCCTGTGCTTTCACAACCTTCATCACAATCTCAGGTGTGACAGTCAACACTGCCATGCATGCCCTAGCAACCTGAATTATCTTGACAAAGCTCACCCCACTTAGCTTCCCATACATACGCCAACTCCATTGCAGGTCTTCGACTCAACGCTTCTGCTACTAAGTTATCCTTCCTTGGTGGTATTAAATATTGAACTAATAGTCCTTCATAAATTTCAAGCATCTATGTCGTTTCATACTAAGATCCTTCTGAGTGAATATATACTGCAGTGACTTGTGACCCGTGAACATATTAAATTTCTCCCCTAGGAGATAGTGCCTCCAAATACGTAAGATGAAAACTACTGCAACTAAATCCAAATCCTGTGTGGGATAGTTTCTCTCGTGTGGCTTGAGATTGAGATAAGCATAATTTACAGCATGGTCCTCCTGTTATATCACACCTTCAAGTCCTTGTAATGATGCATCGATAAATACTAGGTACTCCACTCTTACTCTAGGTAGTGCGAGCATAGGTTATGAGGTCAACTTGTCTTTTAACTTATTGAAAGCCAACTGCCAATAATTATCACATACAAATGACATCCCTTTTTGAGTCAAATTCATTAATGGACCCGTAATCTTTTAAAATCCCTTTATGAACTGACGATAATACCCTGCAAATCCTTAGAAACTACGGATCTCTGTCAGTGTCTTAGGTTGTCCACATTTCATCACTGTTGACACCTTACTCGAGTCCATAAATTTTCCTTTGTTAAACACCACATAACCCAAGAACCTCACTTCATGTAGATAGAATCCACACTTCGAGAACTTAGTGTATAATTGATGATACCATAATGTCTATAAAATGAGACGCAAGTGCTCGGTGTGATCATCCTCAGTCCGAGAGTATACCAAAATATCGTCAATGAATACGATAAAAATTTGGTCAAGAAAATATCTAAACACGCTATTCACGATATACATAAATACTACTAGAGCATTAGGTAGCCCAAACGGCTAACCAAAAATTCATACGACCCATATTGTGTCAGGAATGTATTCTTAGGGATATCCTGCTCTCAAATGCGCAACTGGTGGTATCCCGATCTCAAATCGATCTTGGATAAGTACGTTGCTCCCCTTAATTGTTCAAATAAGTCACCGATTCGGGGTAACATATATTTATTCCGAATTATAGCATTACTCAATTCTCGATAATTAATACACAATTGAAAAGAACCGTCTTTCTTATTCACAAATAACACTGGAGCACCCTATGGCGATGTACTCCGATGAATAAAACCCTAACCCAAGAGATGCTGAATTTGGTGAGGCCACTCTCGCATCTCTGATGGGTCCATACAATATGGTACACATGAAATCGGCCTAGTCCCCGACGTTAAATATATAACAAACTCTATCTCCCGACTCAACGACAATCCCGGTATCTCCTAAAATATGTTCGCAAACTTAATAAACATTGGGATCGAGTCTAGTGATATAAAAATCTCCAGCATGGTCTCCTCCTCAAAATAATACAAGTGAGTGATCAACCCTCCCTTTATAAGAGACATCTCCACTAAGAACATCTCCTTCCCTGGAATGGAAAACACAATGATCCTACCAAAACAATCCACCATCGCCTGATATTCTTTCAACCAGTCCATACCCAGGATAAAATCATACTCATTCATATCTAACACAAGTAAGTAGGCTGCTAAACTCAGTCTCCCGACATCTAGCCCCACTTCTCTACATACGAAGTGAATAAGTTCCATACTAACTAAATGCGAATCTCCACACATGATAAGGCTATCGACTGTCTCTAATAAACCGATCGTACGTGCAAATTTGGTATATATAAATAAATACGATGCTCCCATATCAAATATAATTCTACCCATATGACCATGGATAGGAAATGTACCCTCAACTGCAGGTGGTGTTGGCAGTGCTTGTGGTAACATCACATTACAGATATTATAAACACGTCTATACTGCTTCTATCCCTGTTACTATGGAACTGCTAGTACTGGTGCTGCAGGCACTATCTGTGACTGTTACCCTTGCTAGGCAATCTGCTGCTATACCTGACCCGACTGTGGGTAATATTTCTTCTGATGACCTGCCTCCTCATATTGGAATCATCTCCGTAAAAATTCCTCTTGCCCATGGCCCTACTGGACAAAGCAAGTCTATCCCAATTACCGGCCTTAGTGACCTCTACCCTGCTAGCTGCTCTATTATTCCATCAGACCTACTAGCCATGAGGAACATACTATTGTTGCCACGGGCCCTACTAACCCGGCTTAAATCCACTACCATTAGGCCTAAAACACCCAGAATGAAATCTATCAACAGAATTCCCCTACTGGGAATCCCGCTTCTGTTACTGCCCAGTCTGCTGAAATGGTATTCACTAACACCATTTCCTCCTGACCTTCTCGACTGGATAGTGTCCCTTGCTCTCTTTCTCCCCTTCAGATGAAAGCGATAATCCTCACGGTGTAATAACATGGCATTAAGGACTTCAGTGTATGTCTGTAATGTCGGGTTTTCTAAGAAATGCTGACTAATCTTCCAATTCAGCCCATTCATAAACTTCGCCTCTTCCTTTCCTCAGTATTCACTTCTTTTGGCACAATGTTTTCCAAGTGAGTGAATTTTCCTCATAATCATCCACTGTACGGTCAACATCCAGAATTTTCCTCAGTATTTTAGTCTGAATAGCCGAGGGAAAGCACTTGCGATCAAATTGCACCCAAAACTCTACAATATGCATTAACTCACGATCCAATGTGTATTAACTGACTCCTACCACTGTAGCTCTACACCCACAAGCTTAAACGTTGCCAACATCTGGCTCTGGGTTGCACTGCATATCCTTTTTCCACTGACAGGCAGCTACAACATCTGAACGACCCTTAAACTCTAGTGAATGTCCCTTATGGAATGATTTTCTCGCCCTTTCCAACACAAATGACCCTGAGTGGTCCTGAACGGTTGGTGCCATTGGATGTTGCTACTGAGCCATAGAGTTCATTGTGGCATTAGCCACCTGAGCAACAATGTTAGCCATTTCAGTCATTTGTGGCACCTAAGGCCCTTGCTGCGCCTTTCCCATATTTTTCCCTCTAGCGGCCCTAGTCTGTCGGGCTCCCCTAGGCAGAATCTAAAACCAAATCGAATATCTATAAGTCCACAGTTAATGAAAATTATATCAACATAAGAATGTAAATGCGTAAATGATTACAACAATCCTAATAATGGGGTTCTATATCAAATAACACTAAGTTGGAATCATAATAAGGACGAAAAAATCCTAACGACTCTAAACTATGATGCTCTAATACCATATGTGACACCCCACTTATTAAAATAACCGCTCCGGGGGGGGGGGGGGGGGGATCAACCCCTACTAAAATAAAACAAGAACCTCATTGGCTCATTCTTGGCATCATCGTTAAACTAATTAATTACTAAACACCTATTACTAAATTAAGTCACGCGTAAATATTTTAGTCTTATCAACGTGGCACAACAATACCATAGGCAAACCAAAATTTATTCCAACAACAATAAGAGTCCACAATCACGTATTAAATCTGAAATAGAAATCCCATACATGCCAAACATAACCTAGTAAACTAGAGGTATAACATCCATACAATAAATGCTAATAATGAAGTAAAATAAAATAAATCTGACTGACATGGGAAACACGCTCGAATATCAAAAGAGTCCTGTCTAGAATGTGATAATAGAATAGACTACATCAAATCTTGCAACGTCCCACAATGTTCGCACTGATGCCTGGAAGACTAATCACACTTGGCGTCCCTCTGACTGGGCACCTAAAAGGTTTTGAAAAGAAATTTGATATGGGTCAGAGCTCAAATCTTTTTGAAAATATTTTGTAAATAATTAAAATGCATAATAAATATGAGTGCATTGTTTCATATTTAAATTAGTGTCTCACTCACATGATTTATTACTCACCCATCAACTATAGTTTTATTTTAATGTCCTAATTATGCTACCATGCCTAATTAGTCTCCAAGTACCCTTAAGTTCATACGCTACCCTATGTCGCGCGTATTTTATATAATTAGTTTTCTCTTCCCCTTAACAATTATAATTCTCAATTCCATTTTAAATGACTTTCACTAGTTATTATTTCATTATTCACAAGTTAATATCACATAACTCATTTCCAGTAGCTTTCACTAGTTATTAAATCGTTATTCACAAGTAGTGTCTTAAGCCCATATATAATTTCTGCACATTTGTGTATGTAATAATATACAACAACAAGCACACATATGCCATATATAATAACCATCCCCCAGAGTCATAGCTCACTAGATGCAGTCTCTACAATGCTATCAAGCTCCAGGGCATACACATATCATCTTGGGCTATCGAGTTGGAATCTCACATCGGACTCTATAAAATTTGCAAACGTACTAGAGGCGGTCATTGTCCTGAGCCAATGAGTCATGACCATACCATAAATCACCTCACTAGGGCTCCAACCTCACATAGGGTGGGTGTATATGGCCCTATGACCCTGGGGTCGATACTACAACTGCTAGGATTTGCAAGGAGAGATCACCCATGGTGTGCGACCTCCCTAATAGCACTAGAATGGTATGTTCACATAATTATACCATATACACACGTATTTTCATTTTTCACGTGTGTGTGTGTGGGGGGGGGGGGGGGGGGGTGTAAGGTTTGTTATTTTTACGTATATTAAAAAATACGAGTGTCACACGCGTGTCCGTTGTCGCTGGCGCGGAGCAATTAAAACAAGGAATTAAAATTAATTAGGTTATTTTCTAATGTTTTATTAGGTTCATTAAAAAGTTCAGTTTTTAAGGTTCACTTTAGAACTTCTCTCTCTCTCTCTCTCTCTCTCTCTATATATATATATATATATATATATATATATATATATATATATATATATAGATGGAGAGGTTCTCTAGTGGACCAAAAGAATGGACTTTTTAATGGACCTTAACAAAAAACACATTAATTTTAATTCCTATAGTGTAATTGGTCCGCGCCAGCGGCACTCGAGACCCCACTACCCCCGCCCCACCACCACCACCACTGCCCACCCTCCCCCCCACCCACCACCATAACCATAGCAATCCTTATGGCAGCCCTTATGACAGCAGGGCTGCCATGGGGGTGGGGTGGGGGGGTCGATCGACACGCGTGTTTGGTGCTTCTGGCGAGGACCAATTACACTAGAGGAATTAAAATTAATATGTTATTATGTGTTTTTTTGTTAAGGTCCATTCTTTTGGTCCACTAGAGAACCTCTCCCTATATATATATATATACACTTGTAACTGTGCCCATCACTCGTAGCACTTAGCCTAACAATTTAGAATATTGTTTTCGTTCTCAATTATTTAATTTTTGACTTAATTAATTTATTGATTATAAATATATCAATTCTGGATACATACCTTTTTCCAACAATCCATATCCCCATTATCCTGAATTTTTATTATCAATTCGTTAATAATTTTCCCCCCAATACTCAATTTCCAACCCTGGATATATTCCAACGCATCCTAAGATATGTATACTATTGTTAACGATTTTTTATAGGAGTCCCAACCTATTCCTAAATATCTTATTTATCCTGAAATTTAATTCATTAAAAAACGCTTCTAAAGAAACAGCCTTGGCTTAACAGGGGTGTCGAACCGGTTCGCCCTTCCAGCACTGCCCAAATTAATCCTTTTATGAAATTCAACAATTTTTACCCATATCACTTTTTCTACAAATCTAATTTCACAAAGAATTTCCCTTCTCCAATTCTTCTAAATATAAACCTAATCCATTTTCATATTCAATTCATACAATCGTGACAAGAACTTGGGATTTATCATTAGTTTTCCATAATTGAATAGTTTTCATATTAACCTAATAGTTCATAAATTCTAAATCTCATCAGAATCAATCGTTCTACATGAGTTTCTATTTTCAGATTTTAATTGATATCATTCATGTTCCAATACTATGAAATTTATGTCCCCCAAACCCATTTTCATATGAATCCCACCCAAATCAATTTTCACCAACAATGATATAGATTGAATTACAAACACAAATTACTAATCAAGTTAATTACATGAATTAATCACTTGTAGAGTCTGAATTTGTGTGAACAAATCCTTTTGATGATGATCCTATCCGATAATTCTTCCACAATCTTCTCCCAATCAATATTTTCTTGGGTTCTTGAGTTTACTCTTCACTTTCCTCTTCAACTCTTGAATTTATCCTCTAATTTATTTTCACTTTCTCTCTAACTCTTTGTATAACTCAACTAAACCTTTAGGATTGTGAAAATGACTTTTCCTTTCAGCCTAATACCCTTATTTTAGTCCCATCTAGTCTAAAAATCTCCCGAGACCCAAACACAACCCCAGATACTTAATTTTGACTTTTTTGACCCATTCCGGATCAACCGTGTACGCAAAATCATCACTTGATTCACTTATCAATATTTTCCCATCTCAAACTAATATAATTTAATCATACATATATCAATTGAGATATTATTAAATTATATCGCATTTACTTACGTACGACTTAATCCAATTTTATTTACCGTGACACATTAGTAAATAAATAGTCACATAAATATTAATTCATTTCACACTAAATAATATTTATTCGTTTTAGAATTATTTAGTGATAAATGTAAATTATTTGTCACCCGCATAATTTAAATATCAAATTATCCTATGATATATATATATATATATATAACTATGGGGAATTACACTTTTTTATTTCTAGTATTCACATACTATATTGTCATTAAAAAGGACAAAAAGAAGGATTACATATAAACTCCAAAAGTAGGATTTCCTCACTTTTTCTACACTTTTACACTTGAGCATGTTTTCTTAAAAAATAATTAAAGAGGAGTCCTAAATTTGAGTTTATGGGTACCCTTGTGATATGCCGAACTATGTAGACTTTGATGCCTATTATGGTTACATAGGCGTCTTGAGTTATTATCGGGATTCGAGTCCCATTTTTTTCATTGCGTTACTTTGTTTATATCTCAAATTTAATATTATTGTGCATATTCTCACACCTACATATTATCATTCCCACCTGACAGTCGCATTCACTTTCTCATAGTGAATCATGATTCGGTGGACACTCACATCATATTTTTTAATATTCTCTTTTATTTCATGTACTCTGTAATACCCCTTATTTATGAGTAATTATTTTTATGCTAATTTACCTAGTGGGTTAATTATATAAAATAAAGGAAGTTGAAGTGAATATTATTTTAAGTGATTTAAGAGATAATATTCACTGAGTTTTGCATATTCACTGTTATATGAAGGTAAATAGAATCATATTATGCTTTGTTGTGTTGTTGTGCTTTAAGCGACAGTTATGATTTATATTCCAATTGGAACATTATTAATGAATTAATATGACATTGGAACATGAATAATGAATGATATCCCGGATGCCAGTTTAGAGGGCGCGGTTAGTCCGAAAATGGTCGAGATAGTCAAAATAAGTGCCAAGTTGTATTTTGGGTTCCGGGACACTTTTGGCTAGTTATAATTTAATTATGATGTTACGAGTCCATTTAAGTGTGTAGTAGCATTTAAATGTTAGACTTAATAGAATTGGGAATTTTAGTCTAGCTAGAGCATGTAAGCTCATTTATGTGTTCTAAACCTAGAGATAGAAGAGAGAGCTTAGGAGAAAGAGGAGAGAAAGAGAGAATTGAGGATTTGAGCTTGGAATTATTGCTACCAGAAGATAATCCGAAACTATGATCTTAAGGAAAGTTTCTAACTTGCAATTATGTATGATTTAGTGTGGATAATTTGTATTGATGGTTGTGTTTTTTGGAGATGTAAACCATTTATGGGTTTTGATGATTTTTTTTGTGTTTAAACCCTTAAACCATTTATGGGTTTTGATGATTTAGATATGATTTGAGTTGAATTTATTTGTTAATGGTGGTGTAGAAATGTTTTGGTGTTAGTATGAATTAATTGTGTTAGGATTTGAGGGAATAAAATATGGTTTTGGGTATTTAGGGTTCATATAACCCATAACCCTAACTGGGCAAATCGACCAGGGAGAATCGATTCACCCTCCTATGTGAATCGATTCGCTGAAAAGGGTGGATACAAGTCTAGGAAATTGAATCGATTCGGGTAAAGGACGAATTGATTCGGACTAAGACAAAACATTGGCTTTCTCAGTCCAATAGATTCGCTTTTAGGGCGAATTGATTCGCTATTAGTGGCGAATCGATTCGGCCCTAGGAGAATCGATTCGAAAATCCTTCTGTTTTAGGATATTTTTCTAACTTAGTGTTCAACCCTTTTCTTTTAGGTTAAGGACTAGGAACCTTCTCTTATGAAGTAATATAGAGTACTAGAGACTTATATTAGGGAGATGAATACCTTAGAATAGAAATGGGGTAATTGGGCTTATTTTGGAGGCCAATTTAATAGAAGTTAGTCTCTTTTTAATCTAGTACGCTAGCTTAGAATTAAGGGAAAATCAGGTGGTATGGTTTTGGGATTTTTTAGAGCCTAGTATGAGGAAAATTACACTTGGAACCCTTTAGTGTTGTTGTCAACTCTCGGAGACTATTATGGACATAATGAAACGTTAAGGTTTATGTCGTTAAACACATATGGTTCTAGATATAATATAATGCACATTGCAAATTGGCATATCTTGTGATTATGGCATGCATATACATACCTCTCTAAATGCTATCATAAGGGAAGTTATGAGCATGAGGTGAATTCCCTGGATAGTGAATGCAGGGAGAGTATAGTCCTCGACCATAGGACCGGTGGTTAAATTATGATGTTATTTGATTCGAAGTGAGGTAATTCCGGGTATGGTTATGACTCATTATCGAAGGTATATGGTCACTTCCCATGCGATGCGATTTAGTATGCCCAGGTGGTCTTGGTTATAGGCCCTGGATGATGATAGCTATTTAGGGGCGCATCCAGTGGGGTGACTCCCAGAAGGATGGTCTTAGAATTGTTATATATTGATTGTAACTATTCTCACGAATGTGGAATTTAATAAATGGCTAATGCATTTATAAATCAACTGCATGGGATAAGTTTATTAATGAGGAATGGAATTGTGAAGTCTTATTTTATAAAACTGCAATTTAATCTTATTAAAGTGGAATTTAGTTATTTCTTTTACATTGATGAATAGTAATCACTATAAATGGTATTACGCTAGGATGTGCACTTAGATGAGAGATGAGGACTATTCTTCTTGTGAAGAGCGATTTAACCGTGTTTATGATGTTAGCATTCATAATTGTTATGCATTTTATTCCAACGTATATCATATTGAATCGGGCCCTGACCCGTTTTTATTTCTCTGTTTTTTATGGATCCTATTTATGCTCAGGTTCTCCGTCGCAAGGACGCCCGTGTTAATATCTCATTCTCAGTGTCAGGGAGCTACAATATTTTTGCGAATGTTGTAGGATTTTTTACTATAGACGCACCTATCTGTTGTATAATCTAGTTATGATCAATCTGTACATCCGGGAGTGTTGCCCAAGTTTTGTATTTGTAGATATTGTGTTATTTAACTGTAATACTTGGTGTAACCTGTTTCTATTAGTATGTTAACCGACAACTTATTCGATTATTATTTTGTAGTTTGGTTGATAAATAATTGCATATTTCTATTTACTTATCCACCTTCTTTTGATATTGGATTGTCGAAATGGCTTTATTAAACTTGAAAATTAATTTGACATCCGTTTTCTAAAATAATTGGTGGTTATCTCGTAGTATTATTTTCACGACAGTGATGCTAAGAAGGGACCATCTATGATTCATGTATTTATTAGAGTATCGGGCTGGCAACCTCTTATTTTAATAAGTGGGGTGTCACAGTTAGTATCAGAGCATCAGGTTCTAGAGTCCTTATCATCTGTGCGGATTCATCACGTTCTACCGTAGTGTTCTTTGATATAAAGCCCTATAGTTAGGACTATTTTGTTCGTGCATGCTTGTGATCTTCTGCAAAGATAAATTGCTTTACATCATATTCTGATTCAGTTGTTTTTCGTCTCAGATGCCGCCCGACGAAAGTAAATTGAGCTGCAGAGAATGTAGAGCCCCCACCCCCGCAAGGAACGATAAATGCGGTAGAGGTGGCTAATATTGTTGCCAAGGTAGTCAACGCTGCAATGACTATTATGGTCCAACAGTTTCGCTAAGCCCAACAACCGGTTGCATCGGAGGTTCAAGCCCATGCGGGAGCGTCCGCGTGGGAGGGAGTTAGAGAATCTTTCCTAAAAGGTCACCCTTTAAAATTTCAGGGTGGCACTAATGTGATTGTCGCAAACCAGTGGAAGAAAGATATGCAACACAATCTCCGAATGGTAGAGTTTAGCGGGGAACAAAAATAGATTCTTGCCACTTTCAAACTAGTAGGTGAAACTCTACATTGGTGGAAGTCGGTGACCACTACAGAGCAAAGGGATACCATGTCTATCTCGAACTTCTGGGTTTTGTTTGATCGGAAGTATTTTCCTCCAGCAGTCCAAAAGGAGATGAGGAGGAAACTCCAAGATGTTGTTCGAGGGGAACGGTCAGTTGCAGAATATGAAGAGGAATTTACACATCTAGTGAACTGTGTCCATTCCCGATCCTCGCGGTGGGCGGGCGGAGTGAGGATCCTAGGTCCCGTGTGTCCCTCTCGAGAGCGCTTCGGCCGACGTCATTGGGTGAAGTGAAAAATGTAGAGAGATGGAGTCGCCAGTCAATTTTAATCAAAACAGACAAAAGAAAGGGAGCCATCCCGAAGAACAGCATCCAAGGACATACTGATACATACGAAACCAAAATGATTCGAAAAGGGTATGGAGGCTAAGTTACGAAATGGGAAGGTGTTAGGAACCCATTTCGCCCTTACGGTCTCTCATGGGTTTTTACTGTTTTCCTTTATTTTCCCTGTGATATGTGTGCATGTGTATATGTAGTGGAGATAGGAGTCATCGACTTGTACCATGGAAGGGTTAAAGCGAGTCATCCGTAGGAATGTAAAAATAATGATAGAAAATAGGATTTACGCGATTATCCTTACGTTGATCATTACGATGGAACGACAACGCATGTGGAATAATATGCCACTAAGAACAAATATATGTATATATAGATATATGTAATATAAGAGAGTGGAGTTTAGAATAAAAAGAAAATGAGAGAAAAAGTATAAACAAAGGACTCGAGTCTCGAGTTTTACCCCGAGACGCCTACGTAGCCTATAGAGGCATCAAAGTCCATATAGTTCGTATGCAAAAGGAGGGGTGGGGTTTATCCCATAAATCCAATCAGGGGATTCTCTTATTTGTGTGTGTGTGTGTGTCGGAAAAAAGGGTTTTAGTTATGAGAAAAGTGTAAGAAAGGTGTGATAATTCCCGTTTGGAATTTATGAGCAAACCCTCTTTTTCTTGTTTTTTGGGTTTTTACTTGTATGAAAATAAGAGATGTGCAATAATACTAAATAAAAAATATATTAGGATATGTGAGATGAGAGAATAAAAGTGCTAAGTAATAAAATAAGTTAATGAGAATTTATGGGAATTTAAGGAGAGAATTGAGAAAATTGGACCTTCTTGAAGATCTTGAGCTTGATCTTGAACGCTTGAGAGCAACCTTTGCACTTGGATGATGATGGAGGGTAGTGAATTCACCAAGTTTGATGAAAAGGATGATGGAAAGTGAAGGTTGGAAAGGGATTTGGATGTGGAAATCACGTTGACCTTGAGAGAGGTTTTCTGGATTTGTTGAGAGTGATATCTATCAGATCTGGGCCCCCCTTTGCAATCAGGGCAAGTCCTACTTTTTATAGGCCCAGGGAATTGCCGATCGGCACAGCCTTGTTCCTTCCAATCGGCAGGTGTGTTTAGGCACACTGCCGATAGGCAGGATCTGAGACCTGACGTTTCGCAATGTGTTTCAGGCCTTTTTGGAAAATTAGCCGCAAAGGGTGAACCGTTGATCCAAATCGAACATGGGGTAAACCATTGGAAAGGTAATTCAGAGACCTTCTAAAGTCCTTTGGACCACTCCCAGTTTCGGGAGTTGACTTTGGGTCAAATGTGGCTCGGAAGCACTTATCGGTCCTTTAGACGGGGGATCGTCGGATGCAAACGGATCGTTCGTCCGCATGGTAATTCCAAATCGTGCACGAGGCAGACCGTTGGAAAGTTTAGGAGATGTACTTTGACATTACAAAGAGTTTGGTCCGGTTTGGGGAGTTGACTTTTGTCAATCGGGACCTAGAAATGTTTGGTGACCTCTCGGAGTAAAACGGATCATTTATCTGTATCGTAAGTCAGAATCACGTACGGGATGGACCGTTGGAAAGTGGTTTCAGTGCCCTTTGAAGATTCATTCAGTCTCGATCGAGATGAAGAGTTGACTTAGGTAAAATGGATCTCGAGAGTTCCCAATGACTTCTAGGTCAGGTTTCGGGAGAAAATGGGTTGTTCATCTGCATGGTAAGTTAAAATTATGCACGGGACAGACCATTAGAAAGGGGATTCAGGGCCCTTCGAAGATTCATTCAGTCTCGATCGAGCTGAAGATTTAACTTTTGGTCAAATGGATCCTGGGAGTGCCTGATGGCTTTTAGGTCAGTACTCGGGGTATGACCTGGGTTTGTAGTGATGAAGGTAGGTGCTAGGAACCTAATGAGAGTTTAGGGGTAACAGAATGGGGTGTTTACATATCCCCTAGATGGGTGAGTTTGGAACAAACGATAGCTGTCAAATAGACACCGCATGATGATTTTGAGAGAGGATGATCAATTCCGAGGGTTGAGGCCGATTCTGAGGACCTAAGGGAGCGAGGATGACCGATTTAGAGGGTCGAAGCCAATTCTGAGGATCTAAAGGGGGAATAATAGGGATGACCAATTTTGCGGGCCGAAGCTAATTTTGAGGGTTTGAAGATGAGGGTGATCGATTTTGCATGTCGAAGCCAATTGTGAGGGCTTGAGGATGAGATGACCAATTCTACGGGTCGAAGCCAATTCTGCAGGCTTCAGTAGAGATGACTAATTCTGCGGGTCAAAGCCAATTCTGAGGGCTTGAAGATGAAATGACCAATTCTACGGGTCAAAACCAATTCTGAGGGCTTAAATAGAGATGACCAATTCTGCGGGTCGAAGCCAATTTTACGGGCTTAAGTAGAGATGACCAATTCTGCAGGCTTAAGTAGAGATGACCAATTCTGCGGGTCGAAGCTAATTCTGCGGGTTGAAGCATATTATGTGGGATTAAGTAGAGATGACCAATTCCGCGGGCTTAAGTAGAGATGACCAATTCTATGGGTCAAAGCCAATTCTTTGGGCTTAAGTAGAGATGACCAATTCTACGGGTTAAAGCCAATTCTGCGGGCTTAAGTAGAGATGACCAATTTTGCGGGCTTAAGGTGAGATGACCAATTCTATGGATTGAAGCCAATTCTGCGAGCTTAAATAGAGATGACCAATTTTGAGGGTCGAAGCCAATTCTACGGGCTTAAGGTGAGATGCCCAATTCTGTGGATCGAAGCCAATTTTGCGGGCTTAAGTAGAGATGACCAATTTTGTGGATTGAAGCCAATTCTGTGGGCTTAAATAGAGATGACCAATTCCGCGGGTCGAAGCCAATTTTGCGAGCTTAAGGTGAGATAACCAATTTTGCGGGCTTAAGTAGAGATGACCAATTCTGCGGGTCGAAGCCAATTCTACTGGCTTAAGGTGAGATGACCAATTTTGCGGGTCAAAGACAATTCTGCGAGCTTAAAGTGAGATGACCAAATCTGTGGGTCGAAGCCAATTCTGCGGGCTTAAGGATGAGATAACCAATTCTGCGGGTCGAAGCCAATTCTGCGGGCTTAAGGATGAGATGTTATCGGGGAACTCTGTCGGGGAAATTACCTCGTGACTTTGATTTGAGCTGGGGAGCTGAATGCTGGAGAAATCCTCGTATCTTTTGGAGATTTTGCCATGTAATAGACAATTTGATGCTGTAAATTCCAGTGGGGAAGTGATTAGGTGGTCCAAGTATTGAATGTATTGCTCGGGGAGGTCTGAGAGCTTTGGGGTATGGGAGGTGATCCCTAGAGACCCCCAGGGGTTTCGTCGGGAGGATAATCACTCGGCTTTTACGAGTTTGGCTGGGAAAATAGGGGTTTCGCTTGAGGGAGTGCAAAATTTTCTTGGTGAAAATGTTCTAAATCCTTCGTAGGATTTTTAGGAATTTTCTAAGAATTTTTCAGGGATTTCTTGTATTTTCTGGGAATTATTGTACAAAATTTTAAGGGGGTGCCGGTCAGCATGGTACAGAGGGTGCCATTCGGCAGTGGCATGGATTTTTAGACTGCCTCAGGAAGGTAAGGGGTCAGTGCCGATCGGTGGGTGGGGGGTCAATGTCAATCGGCATGACCCTTGGCATCCTATATAAAGGGGCGAATTCCCTTCATTTTTCACAGCTTCTTGCTTTCTTTCTTTCTATGATTTTCCTCTGCAAATCATTCTAGCATTTTGATCTTTAAGAAATTGACACCTTTGTGAGCACTACAGTGCATAGGGAATGGTTGAATGTCGATGACTGGGAGAACATGGAGTGGAGGGACAGGGCGCCTCTTGCTTTGGGGAGTGAGAACTCCTTTGATGCATTCGAGACGGTTGCGAATAAGTGGACCTTGTTGTGAGAGCCATCGCGTCATCATTCCTCGAGGGTGGTGAGGCCCGATGGTTATGTAAGTAACTTGACTTTTGGCATTCTCTTTTTGGTGATTTTTTTCTTTTTTTCTCAAATTTTGACAAGGTTTCTTCTTTTGAGAGTCTGAAATCTCTTTGAAGAACATGCGTGCCCCTGGTACGACGGTGCTTAAGGACGTTTGGAAGCATCTTCCACTTGTGGTGCGTTGGGTGGTATCCTCAGTGGGTTTTGGGAGGTTGGTGTCTGCGCTGGATGAGACGCCTTGTTCTACATCGGTCTTGTGCAGTTTGGGGGAGAGATGGTGGGATACTACCCACACCTTCCATTTTGGTTTTGGGGAGATGATCGTGACTCCCATAGACGTGCAGCAGCTGCTGGGGTTGGATTGTGATGGAGAGAAGATAGAGGTGGATCGCACCCTGCGGGTCAGGCCAGAGGCGTTGCGTGCGGCGCTTGGTGATGTAGGGAGGATAGTGTTTGGGGATTCTATTCGGTTGTCCTTACTGAAGGATGTTTTGCAGAGTAGGGAGGTTGATGTGGAGGATGGGCTACAGCTGAGGCAGATGGCCCAGTTATTCATATTGCTGGTGCTGGGAGGTTTCATGGTGGTGTCGAGCGGCGACGTCGTCCACTTGTGGTTCTTGCCGTATTTGAGGATGTTTTCAAACATCCCTCTCTATGATTAGGGGAGCCTGACTTTGGCGACCCTCTATTTTTCTTTGTATGTATTCAGCCGGTGCTACTGGCAAACTTTTACTGGAGCCACGTATCTCCTTGAGGTATCCTTTAATTTTGCGCATTTTTCTTTCATGCATTCGCATTTTCCTTATGCATCTCTTTTTGATTGTGAATTCCTGTCTTTGGCAGATGTGGTTCTATGAGGTGATTGAGTGCAATACCCAGCTAATCGCTTTGAAGGACGAGACTGTTAGGGACTTTTGTCGATTGTATCGATGGCGCAATGCCAATCGGCAGTCGAAGGGATCTCTTTCTTTAGAGGCAACGCGTCAGGTCTTGAATGGCCTGACCATTGGTAGGGTAAGTCTCTTTCTTTTCCAATCTTAATTTTTGTATATTCTGATTCTGCTACTGACTTATGCCTGCTTGGGGATTTTCAGGTGACTTTTTACCCGCGGGGGATAACCATTAAGGATACGGGGGCGACTGGGGTGAACGCATAGCAGCGACGCTTACTGGCACATGAGTTTGGCCACTCTTGGTTTGACAGATTGCTGAGGAGGAGGTGGTGGTGCCACCTGCACAGCCTCCTACGTCTATGAGGTGGGAGAAACTGTTACCGGAGGATACGAGGATCACAACGACGATCGGCAAGTCCTACTTTTTGTACACTGATACGATCATGCTGTATGACTATGTGGACTTTGTGATGAGCTGGTTGATGGCGCCCAACATATATGATGCCTTGCCCTTCCCTCCTACGAGTTCGAGTCGAGCGGTGGGGTCTTCCCACAGGGGCGATGACTTCGGAGGTTCCTTTTATGCAGTTGCACACTCCTTCATGAAATATTCAGTGAGCCGATGGAGGGATGGTGCCTGTGAGTCATCATCCTCATGCGATGGATTCGGAGGAGTTGGGTTTGACAGAGGAGGTCCTTCATCCTACGATATACCTTCTTCCTCTTTTTGGTTCCTTTTCTATTTTGATCCCTCTTTTGATACTGATTTTGCCTTTTACTTGCAGCAAGTTCGGGTGTCGACCACTTGGTCGAGGGACATTAGAGATTGGATGTCTTTGGTGACTGCCCACATTTGGTATGCGATCCCCATTCCTTCTTGCTTGGTGTCGTCTTCTTCGTTCGGGAGGACTCTGGCTCGGGTATTGATGGTGATTCGTCTTGCTGTAAGGGAAAGAGAGCGCGTCGCAGGGGTGGAAGCTCTTAGAGAGAGGGGTGAAGGGTAGGTTAAAGAGAGAGAATGTGGGTTCAGGCCCAGTCCCGTTATTTTTGCCTTTCTTTATTTCCTACAAAATTTGATGTAACACAGAATAAAAACATATATATGCAATGGAGTTTTTCTTTATCTTTTGTTAATGGTGAATAAATGAATGCATGTACATGCGCTTTTTACTTTGCTGCTGAGACCGTCAAAGAGATATTTTTAGGATTTTGGCGGAAAGTTTTAAAAAAGAGAAATTAGATAAGGGTGGAAGAGGATTTTTAAAATTCTGCTGAGAATATCAATTTTTTTATTTAGCTTTTGATTTTGACAAAAGAGGAAAAAGGAAAATTTCCAAAAATAGGTGGTTGCCGATCGACAAGACCCTCGTCTTGCCTATCGGCAGTCAAGTCCAGTCCCATCAATTCAAAGCTTTGATTAGTGCCCTCTTCAGCCTCTTGTACTTTGTGGGGTAGGATTTTCTCCGATTTCTGCAGGGTTCATGTCTTTTGTGAGGGTTGTCAAGTATAAAAATGGGTAAAGGGTGGAGTGTTTTCATCACAACTTCACACTCTTATTTGCTTACTATCTCCTAGTCTTGCAAGATGGCTCTCCCTGGTAGCATTGAGTTTGCTAACTAACTCTAAGCCTTAGAAGCGATGTGCTCTTATAATGTTGACTACGATGCTTTCAACATGCATTGAGTCTCTTTGTGGTGCAATCATCCCATTGAGTGGAACATGCTGACGGCAGCGGTACAATTTTGGTACCCCAAAGACCATGTATTTAGATTTGGGTTGGATGATGTTTGTCCTACCTACGAAGAATTTTCTGCCATGCTGGGGATAAATCCTAGTGTTGCTGCTGCTCTTCCTAAGTTTTTTGGTTCTCCCAGGGATTTATTGGCAGAATTTTTTCGCATTTCGCCATTAGTGGACAGACCATTAGTTATTGGGGAATGATCTCCCTTTCGACGGTGTTACAGTCCATGCATTTACAGGAGGCTCGCGATGCTGGATACGCCAGAGCCGTTGTTATGGGCTTAGTATCAAAATTGCTGTTGGTGACTGGGGAACTGTTGGTGGACCCATAACTTGCGACTATTATTTCTTGGATGTCATACCATCGCAATCATGTGGTAGTGATACTGGCGAAGACCTTGAATGGCCTGGATGCCTAGCAAGAAGGTCGTTCTGACTTCCTGAGGGATAACCCCGTGATGTTGCTCATATGGTTGTCTGAGAGACTCCGCCTGGTGACTCCTCCGGAATACCCTTTGTCGGTTGTACCCAACTTCTTTTCGCTCTATTTTATTAGCATTGGTTTGGACATTGAGAGCTGGGAGAACTGGTTTGTGGAGCACGGGTCTCTAAATCTGTGTTGGTCAGTGCCTTGTTAGGGAGAGTTGCTGCCTATTCTGGAACTAGGAGAATACCCGTATGTACGGCTCGTTGGTCTCAGGAAGACCTCTTTCAATTTCTCTTGGCGGCTTCTGTGTCAATTTGGCTGGGAGCAGTTCGTGCCACCTCGGACACTAGACTTCTTTCCAGTAGAAGATTTGACTAAGCGTCTGCGCATACGGCTTGGCTCTTTGTGGGAGAATCGACGTTCGTCGATCCATCCCTCTCAGTCTGTTGGGAGAGTTTGGCATATTCCCGGGGATTATATGAAGTGGTTGTGGAGAAGGGTGGTCAGCAAAATATTGGCAGTGGAGACTGGACAAAGGTGGCTTGTCTTATTTAATATGATGGAAGGAGGTGTTGTGGTTTTTCCAAAGCTGGTTCGGGCTTATCGGTCCATAGAGCGCCTGCGGCACTCTGTTCAGGCAGGGGAAGCTTGGGGACCCCAAGATGCAGCTGCGAATAGGACTCTTAGAAAGTTTATAATGGGGAATAAATGTGGGGATTTTATTTTAGCTTTTTAGGAAGGTAGGGGAAGGGAGTTAATATGTTCCTTTTTCCTATGTAATTTGTACTGTAATTTCTTATTAGTGAAATAAACAATTTTTTAATCATCTAGCTGTGCCTTTTGATGAGTTTTGTGTTTTTGAACTATCTATACCGATCGCTAAGGCATACATAATCCTTTTGTTCAAGTGTATGTTACAATGGATTGTCATTCTCGGAGATAAGAAAAGAATTGTATTTTGTGAAAAAGAAAGGGTCATGCTCATGTAAGGTATATGAGTTACCTACGTACCTCTGGGGTTTTTAAAAAGTTTTAATTTGTTTGAAAATGTTTTTTTAAGAATAAAAGGGAGATGAGAAGAGTCGTAGCGCGCCGAGATTTTGGACTACGGGTAGAGCTTCTTGAGACGGTCCAGGTTGACTGGATGAGACATTTCTTCTCCGTCTAAGTCGGTGAGATGTGACACCCCGACTAATTAAATACCGGGTAGCTACTCCTTTATTAAATCAATACAAAATGTCAAGTTGGTCCAGTTAATAGCATCACTGTCGAAAACATTTTTTTTAATGATTACTAACCACCTAGTATTTAAAAAGTGAGTTGTCAAATTTTAAATTAAATCTGATTAACATGCAAAAATGAAATATAGAAATGTAACACAACCATTCACGATAAAGTCCAACTAAAAATGAATCAACAAGTAAAGATAAGTCTCGAGGAAATACTCCTCACAACAATCCCAATATGAAATGAAATAGAACACGACTGCATACTGAATTAATTACAAAACCAAAGTCTGAATAACTGAAATATAAAATGAAATGTCTCTAAAAGAAATGGGCGACATGCCCTACAACTGATGAAATCTGAATATAGAGTCAAGGCAAATGAAGCGTCTAATAGCAAGGCCCTGTAACTTCCACAACAACTACATCTCGTCACCTGACTGGAAATACTATGCACGGTGTCCTTGTGGCTGGGGACCTAAAAATGGTTTTTACAAAAAGATAGATTTGAAAGCAAACGGGTCAGAGCCCGAATGTGGAGAGTATTTTAAAAACAGCAAGTGCTTTAATAACAATTAAAACAATGAATGCAAGGTACATGTTAGGACGTGCTCTCACATGAAATACTCACCTCTCGTCTAACAGTGCACTCCTAACGTTCATGTACCCATACATGTGTTATTTATCTAACTAAACCATCATAAGTTCTAACCCAACTACTCGATTCACAATATGAATTCCCAATGTTATTATTTAAATAGATAACTTTACTTGAACTCGGATTCTCAATTGTTAGCATTACAATTCGCGGCATGTTATCCCTTTTTAACTCTACAAGTAGTTACTATAAATTATTCTCGCAATTTAAACATAACAAATTCCTTTTCATTGAACCGTATATTAATCACATCATAAATATACTATACATGCACCCCGAGGCTAAGTTGTGGTGCACACATACTCTGCTATCCATCCCGGTACATCACGTACATAAGGATTACAAATTCCGAATCTCTTAGGAATTGTTAGAATAAACACCACACACAAAAATGGAGGCGAACATAATTCAACATATCCATGGTCACGTACATACCTACGCTCCATAGTCAGCTGGCTTAATAACTCACAATTAAGTCATTCCATTGAACTATGTCCTCTAGGTACCAAACTAAATCCGGGCACACAAGGATTAGAAGGCCCTAAGCGTACGTAAACCTCCCGTGATAGCAAGTATGGTAGGTATGTCATACACATAAGATTATATACTAAGCATGCACACATCTTAGATATCTCAATATTAATAAAGGTATTTTATACATCCATATACCATTATTCCAAATGTATACATTTTAAGTCTTCCGATAATATATAATGTAGACTGTCGACACATCTCACGTCGTAGATTCTTATAATTAAAACCTATCTCAAAGGGGTTATTAAGTTTCCTAATATTCCCACATATTACATCATTATTCTTAAGGGCCTTACTTCTGCCCCAAACCTCAATTCATCAACTGATTCTAAATTACTCTATTAGGATTATCTCACTTATCGATCTTCAATAGCTTTTAGAGTAAATTCCTCAAATTAAATTCTAATTAAGGTCCGAACTTTATAACCATACCTACTGGTCTTCCTTAAGTCTAAGGATATTCATAAGGTCTCCAATAATATTTTCCAAGGGTTAACATCATTAAAATTTAACTAGGGAAATTTTACTCTTTCTGGGAAGGTCGATCGATCGACCTTGACCTTTGACTGATGAATGTCGATCGATCGAACGCACCAGGTAGGCTGCGGACTGCTTCATTTTGCAGTTTTCAAATCAACCCAAAACACCATTAACAAGTATGAAACTCTAAGGTAACGTTATAATATCATCATACAACCATCCATCAATAGTGTTAACGTTCTAAAACCAATAATTCATCATTCAAGGGCTTTGTTTGGATCAAATCTTCATCAAGAATTCCAGTTTTCTATTTCTTTCAAGAACATTAATAAACTTCTTCTAAAATCCATTTTTTTTAAATCATCAATGGTCATAATTCTGAATTCATAATTCGTCCAGAATGTTTCTACATGCAGTCCCTAACATAGTTCATAGTTTTACATCTTCAAATTCATGGGTCTAATCAATCTTCCAAGATGAATATGATAATTTCCTAAACATGGAAAAGCATAGCATTAAATCAATTGGAATTAAACCACTTGCCTTAATCTTTCTCTGAATTTGAGGTTGAATCTTGAAGGTTGAATCTGTCCTCTCTCTCTCTCTGCAGAATTCTCCTCTTTCTCTCTCTCTCTACAAGTTCTTCTCAAGGTGATAATGGAGGTGGGGTTGGTTTTTGCCAAGTTTTAAAGTTTCTAACTTCTCCCGTAGCCCACTACCTAAGTTGGGGTTGGAAATGGCTTAGTGGGTTAAGACTAAGTCAGATTTTTAACTCTAATTTTCGTGGGTTTTAATTACCCAATTTCTGAAATTACCAAACTACCCTTTTGGGTTGCCGGTATGGCCTAAAAATGCCCCGGGACCCAAACTAAACTCCCGGCTAGTGTTTTCTGACTATTTCGACCCTTCCGGACTCGTTGGCGCACTCAAAATGACCATACGGGCGATAAAAATAAAATTCACTTTTTAATTCAAATAATTATATTCCTGATGCGACTGTCACGTGCGTCCCAACAAAATTTCCCAAATTGCCGTATTTCAATCTCGCGACAATTTCAATAGTTCCAATATTCATATATTGCCATATATACACATTATAATCGAATACTAACTCACATATCGTTAATATTTTATCCGGATTAATTTTCAATTAATACACATTTAATTCAATTAATCCCCAAAAATAAATATCCATAAAAATACGGGGTATTACATACTTCCCCCCTAATAACAGAATTTCGTCCCGAAATTCGGAAAAGTAAGGCACACCTAGAAAAATTAGGTATCCTCCAGTATTCAAAACAATTATTAAGAAAAGCCCAAATCAGTAAAACCCTCGTTTCACCATAAGCTTGTTTAACATACTCGATACCTTATCAGAATAATCTTCGATAAATGCACCTCGCGTTGTGCTCTTATTAAAAAACGTTCGAATAAAAATACCTTATACTTCATTGGTTATTTTATCTCAATATCATTATGAGTCCGCACCTCACTACGCATTAACTCGCGCGTTTATCAAAACATAAAACACCCATTCTGGAAGGAATCAATAACACATCTGACTACTCTTGTCCACTCTTTGAATCTCTATTCCCGACGTTGTGACCTTTACATAAGGAAAACTACTACAGCCGGTTGGTGTTGTACAACACAATTGTAAGCACCTTGTTCACTATAAAAATAGATATGGGTGCTTTTCCCCCAACTCTACCAGACACATCTCACGTCGTAGATTCTTATACTTAAAACCTATCTCAAAGGGGTTATTAAGTTTCCTAATATTCCCACATATTACTTCATTATTCTTAAGGTCCTTACTTCTTCCCCAAACCTCAATTCATCAACTTATTCAAAATTGCTCTATTAATCCTAATATTATCTCACTTATCGATCTTCAGTAGCTTTTAGAGTAAATTCCTCAAATTAAATTCTAATTAAGGTCCGAACTTTATAACCATACCTACTGGTCTTCCTTAAGTCTAAGGATATTCATAAGGTCTCCAATAATATTTTCCAAGGGTTAACATCATTAAAATTTAACTAGGAAAATTTTACTCTTTCTGGGAAGGTCGATCGATCGACCTTGACCTTCGATCGATCGATGGTGGTCGATCGATCGACTGATGAATGTCGATCGATCGAACGCACCAGGTAGGCTGCGGACTGCTTCGTTTTGCAGTTTTCAAATCAACCCAAAACACCATTAACAAGTATGAAACTCTAAGGTAACGTTATAATATCATCATACAACCATCCATCAATAGTGTTAACGTTCTAAAACCAATAATTCATCATTCAAGGGCTTTGTTTGGATCAAATCTTCATCAAGAATTCCAGTTTTCTATTTCTTTCAAGAACATTAATAAACTTCTTCTAAAATCAATTTTTTTTAAATCATCAATGGTCATAATTCTGAATTCATAATTCGTCCAGAATGTTTCTACATGCAGTCCCTAACATAGTTCATAGTTTTACATCTTCAAATTCATGGGTCTAATCAATCTTCCAAGATAAATATGATAATTTCCTAAACATGGAAAAGCATAGCATTAAATCAATTGGAATTAAACCACTTGCCTTAATCTTTCTCTGAATTTGAGGTTCAATCTTGAAGGTTGAATCTGTCCTCTCTCTCTCTCTGCAGAATTCTACTCTTTCTCTCTCTCTCTACAAGTTCTTCTTAAGGTGATAATGGAGGTGGGGTTGGTTTTTGCCAAGTTTTAAAGTTTCTAACTTCTCCCGTAGCCCACTACCTAAGTTGGGGTTGGAAATGGCTTAGTGGGTTAAGACTAAGTCAGATTTTTAACTCTAATTTTCGTGGGTTTTAATTACCCAATTTCTGAAATTACCAAACTACCCTTTTGGGTTGCCGGTATGGCCTAAAAATGCCCCGGGACCCAAACTAAACTCCCGGCTAGTGTTTTCTGACTATTTCGACCCTTCCGGACTCGTTGGCTCACTCAAAATGACCATACGGGTGATAAAAATAAAATTCACTTTTTAATTCAAATAATTATATTCCTGATGCGACTGTCACGTGCGTCCCAACAAAATTTCCCAAATTGCCGTATTTCAATCTCGCGACAATTTCAATAGTTCCAATATTCATATATTGCCATATATACACATTATAATCAAATACTAACTCACATATCGTTAATATTTTATCCGGATTAATTTTTAATTAATACACATTTAATTCAATTAATCCCCAAAAATAAATATCCATAAAAATACGGGGTATTACATACTTCCCCCCTAATAACAGAATTTCGTCCCGAAATTCGAAAAGGTAAGGCACACCTGGAAAAATTAGGTATCCTCCAGTATTCAAAACAATTATTAAGAAAAGCCCAAATCAGTAAAACCCTCGTTTCACCATAAGCTTGTTTAACATACTCGATACCTTATCAGAATAATCTTCGATAAATGCACCTCGCGTTGTGCTCTTATTAAACAACGTTCGAATAAAAATACCTTATACTTCATTGGTTATTTTATCTCAATATCATTATGAGTCCGCACCTCACTACGCATTAACTCGCGCGTTTATCAAAACATAAAACACCCATTCTGGAAGGAATCAATAACACATCTGACTACTCTTGTCCACTCTTTGAATCTCTATTCCCGACGTTGTGACCTTTACATAAGGAAAACTACTACAGCCGGTTGGTGTTGCACAACACAATTGTAAGCACCTTGTTCACTATAAAAATAGATATGGGTGCTTTTCCCCCAACTCTACCAGACACATCTCACGTCGTAGATTCTTATACTTAAAACCTATCTCAAAGGGGTTATTAAGTTTCCTAATATTCCGACATATTACATCATTATTCTTAAGGTCCTTACTTCTGCCCCAAACCTCAATTCATCAACTTATTCAAAATTGCTCTATTAATCCTAATATTATCTCACTTATCGATCTTCAGTAGCTTTTAGAGTAAATTCCTCAAATTAAATTCTAATTAAGGTCCGAACTTTATAACCATACCTACTGGTCTTCCTTAAGTCTAAGGATATTCATAAGGTCTCCAATAATATTTTCCAAGGGTTAACATCATTAAAATTTAACTAGGAAAATTTTACTCTTTCTGGGAAGGTCGATCGATCGACCTTGACCTTCGATCGATCGATGGTGGTCGATCGATCGACTGATGAATGTCGATCGATCGAACGCACCAGGTAGGCTGCGGACTGCTTCGTTTTGCAGTTTTCAAATCAACCCAAAACACCATTAACAAGCATGAAACTCTAAGGTAACGTTATAATATCATCATACAACCATCCTACAATAGTGTTAACGTTCTAAAACCAATAATTCATCATTCAAGGGCTTTGTTTGGATCAAATCTTCATCAAGAATTCCAGTTTTCTATTTCTTTCAAGAACATTAATAAACTTCTTCTAAAATCCATTTTTTTTAAATCATCAATGGTCATAATTCTGAATTCATAATTCATCCAGAATGTTTCTACATGCAGTCCCTAACATAGTTCATAGTTTTACATCTTCAAATTCATGGGTCTAATCAATCTTCCAAGATAAATTTGATAATTTCCTAAACATGGAAAAGCATAGAATTAAATCAATTGGAATTAAACCACTTGCCTTAATATTTCTCTGAATTTGAGGTTGAATCTTGAAGGTTGAATCTGTCCTCTCTCTCTCTCTGCAGAATTCTACTCTTTCTCTCTCTCTCTACAAGTTCTTCTCAAGGTGATAATGGAGGTGGGGTTGGTTTTTGCCAAGTTTTAAAGTTTCTAACTTCTCCCGTAGCCCACTACCTAAGTTGGGGTTGGAAATGGCTTAGTGGGTTAAGACTAAGTCAGATTTTTAACTCTAATTTTCGTGGGTTTTAATTACCCAATTTCTGAAATTACCAAACTACCCTTTTGGGTTGCCGGTATGGCCTAAAAATACCACGGGACCCAAACTAAACTCCCGGCTAGTGTTTTCTGACTATTTCGACCCTTCCGGACTCGTTGGCGCACTCAAAATGACCATACGGGTGATAAAAATAAATTTACTTTTTAATTCAAATAATTATATTCCTGACGCGACTGTCACGTGCGTCCCAACAAAATTTCCCAAATTGCCGTATTTCAATCTCGCAATAATTTCAATAGTTCCAATATTCATATATTGCCATATATACACATTATAATCAAATACTAACTCACATATCGTTAATATTTTATCCGGATTAATTTTCAATTAATACACATTTAATTCAATTAATCCCCAAAAATAAATATCCATAAAAATACGGGGTATTACATACTTCCCCCCTAATAACAGAATTTCATCCCGAAATTCGGAAAAGTAAGGCACACCTGGAAAAATTAGGTATCCTCCAGTATTCAAAACAATTATTAAGAAAAGCCCAAATCAGTAAAACCCTCGTTTCACCATAAGCTTGTTTAACATACTCGATACCTTATCAGAATAATCTTCGATAAATTCACCTCGCGTTGTGCTCTTATTAAACAACGTTCGAATAAAAATACCTTATACTTCATTGGTTATTTTATCTCAATATCATTATGAGTCCGCACCTCACTACGCATTAACTCGCGCGTTTATCAAAACATAAAACACCCATTCTGGAAGGAATCAATAACACATCTGACTACTCTTGTCCACTCTTTGAATCTCTATTCCCGACGTTGTGACCTTTACATAAGGAAAACTACTACAGCCGGTTGGTGTTGCACAACATAATTGTAAGCACCTTGTTCACTATAAAAATAGATATGGGTGCTTTTCCCCCAACTCTACCAGACACATCTCACGTCGTAGATTCTTATACTTAAAACCTATCTCAAAGGGGTTATTAAGTTTCCTAATATTCCCACATATTACATCATTATTCTTAAGGTCCTTACTTCTGCCCCAAACCTCAATTCATCAACTTATTCAAAATTACTCTATTAATCCTAATATTATCTCACTTATCGATCTTCAATAGCTTTTAGAGTAAATTCCTCAAATTAAATTCTAATTAAGGTCCGAACTTTATAACCAAACCTACTGGTCTTCCTTAAGTCTAAGGATATTCATAAGGTCTCCAATAATATTTTCCAAGGGTTAACATCATTGAAATTTAACTAGGGAAATTTTATTCTTTCTGGGAAGGTCGATCGATCGACCTTGATCTTCGATCGATCGATGGTGGTCGATCGATCGACTGATGAATGTCGATCGATCGAACGCACCAGGTAGGCTGCGGACTGCTTCGTTTTGTAGTTTTCAAATCAACCCAAAACACTATTAACAAGCATGAAACTCTAAGGTAACGTTATAATATCATCATACAACCATCCTACAATAGTGTTAACGTTCTAAAACCAATAATTCATCATTCAAGGGCTTTGTTTGGATAAAATCTTCATCAAGAATTCCAGTTTTCTATTTCTTTCAAGAACATTAATAAACTTCTTCTAAAATCCGTTTTTTTTAAATCATCAATGGTCATAATTCTGAATTAATAATTCGTCCAGAATGTTTCTACATGCAGTCCCTAACATAGTTCATAGTTTTACATCTTCAAATTCATGGGTCTAATCAATCTTCCAAGATAAATTTGATAATTTCCTAAACATGGAAAAGCATAGAATTAAATCAATTGGAATTAAACCACTTGCCTTAATCTTTCTCTGAATTTGAGGTTGAATCTTGAAGGTTGAATCTGTCCTCTCTCTCTCTCTGCAGAATTCTCCTCTTTCTCTCTCTCTCTCTCTACAAGTTCTTCTCAAGGTGATAATGGAGGTGGGGTTGGTTTTTGCCAAGTTTTAAAGTTTCTAACTTCTCCCGTAGCCCACTACCTAAGTTGGGGTTGGAAATGGCTTAGTGGGTTAAGACTAAGTCAGATTTTTAACTCTAATTTTCGTGGGTTTTAATTACCCAATTTCTGAAATTACCAAACTACCCTTTTGGGTTGCCGGTATGGCCTAAAAATGCCCCGGGACCCAAACTAAACTCCCGGCTAGTGTTTTCTGACTATTTCGACCCTTCCGGACTCGTTGGCGCACTCAAAATGACCATACGGGTGATAAAAATAAATTTACTTTTTAATTCAAATAATTATATTCCTGACGCGACTGTCACGTGCGTCCCAACAAAATTTCCCAAATTGCCGTATTTCAATCTCGCGACAATTTCAATAGTTCCAATATTCATATATTGCCATATATACACATTATAATCAAATACTAACTCACATCTCGTTAATATTTTATCCTGATTAATTTTCAATTAATACACATTTAATTCAATTAATCCCCAAAAATAAATATCCATAAAAATACGGGGTATTACAAACTTCCCCCCTAATAACAGAATTTCGTCCCGATATTCGGAAAAGTAAGGCACACTTGGAAAAATTAGGTATCCTCCAGTATTCAAAACAATTATTAAGAAAAGCCCAAATCAGTAAAACCCTCGTTTCACCATAAGCTTGTTTAACATACTCGATACCTTATCAGAATAATCTTCGATAAATGCACCTCGCGTTGTGCTCTTATTAAACAACGTTCGAATAAAAATACCTTATACTTCATTGGTTATTTTGTCTCAATATCAGTATGAGTCCGCACCTCACTACGCATTAACTCCCGCATTTATCAAAACATAAAACACCCATTCTGGAAGGAATCAATAACACATCTGACTACTCTTGTCCACTCTTTGAATCTCTATTCCCGACGTTGTGGCCTTTACATAAGGAAAACTACTACAACCGGTTGGTGTTGCACAACATAATTGTAAGCACCTTGTTCACTATAAAAATAGATATGGGTGCTTTTCCCCCAACTCTACCATTAGGTAATATCTGCTCCTCATGACTACAATATACCTCACTAGTTATATTCGATTTGGAATTGAAAATATCGCAATGAATTCAAGATTTCTTTCATACAATCCATCAGTCGTTATCCACCTTGCGCCTGTACCTCGGGTTATAGGTGATTCAACCCTCAGTTTGAATCGTTATTTACCACTACTTATTGTCACCCCACCGGAATTTGGGTTTCGGGGATTTCATCCCAGTTCTAAATAATACTACGTCGAACCACGTACCGGCGTGTTCACTATCTAATAATGTAAATCACCCCAAGTATATAACAATTTCTCTCCTTCTGTATAACATGTCCCACATAATCGAAGGAACTCATTACTTATCAATAAGTTGGCTACCTCTCAAGAAAATTCTCCAACTTGACCCTCCCATTCTTGGAATCGTCGTCTTGATACAAAATTTTCTGGTTGATCATCTAACCCCAACTGTTCTACTACTTACTATACCTCCTTCAATGCCGATATTCACATAAAATTTTCCCCGTTAAATGATACTTAATGATCTTATCCTCCCGACGAATACCAAAAGTTTGGACCTTTACCCTTTTCACTACTTTGTGCATATCTGGACTTATACCTGATTGACATCCTCATTCTATTTACTCTTGAGTTACCCTCAACCTTCGATTGATCAGAAATCTACTCCAAATTTCTCATAATAATTTATTCGCCTTCTTAAGAGATATCCCTTTATTAAATGGCTTTCTACTGCCTTTTCTCCAAATTTGAACGTGTTACACTGACATATATCCACTTTCACCTTTTCTTATGACGTTTAATCTCATAAGTAATAATCTCACTCGTCCATGTTCCCTCTGCCTTTGATTTACACTTTAGTAAATCAAGATGTATATGCCCCTTATAACCCAACCATACGGTTTTTAAACATTATATACGCTTCATACAAATCCCAAACTCTTTATTGTCACTGTAAATACAACGGTGCTATACCACTTGGGCGTTCTCAATCGCTTATGAATTAGAAATCCTAAATCCTCCTTATCCTCAATGCGTCCTTCAACATGCCGTGACAAAACCAACATTATTAGTACTTATATCGTAATTTACTAACAACTGGTTCTAATGGCCTTATCACATAATTTCTTCCTTGTAACTTCCCGTTATAACTACGTACTCCCATATCGATAGAGGTATTCAAATCATGAACGAAGGGCCACACTTCTCCTTACTACCAATCTTACGCTAAGTTTCATGCGTGGGGTGTCTCGCAATGCGAAATCCAAACAAGGAACCCCCCCGATACACTACTACCTAACATTGTTGGTCATCGGAATCCGTTAAGCCCTGTCCATAATATGTACCCCTACGCTCTCATTTCTCAACAGAGTTACATTCTGTCGCAATGACACTTAAACAAGGAACTCCTTTCGAATGACACTTTCTCTTGACACTGATGGTAATCACATTCCATATACACCATGTAACTACAATCGGGGTTCTCAAAATCCCGTCCCCAGACACACAACTATGAGTATAAACTCCCAAATCTCTAATGGGGAATAAAACAATGCACTCTTTTTGTTACTACTTCTCTATCGTTAATTATAAAACCAACTAACTCTTTGTTGACTAGTAAATCAATTACATACGACTCATAATAATGAAATCCCTACGCATCATGGGATTAAATATCCGAGACCAGTATACCATTTAGAATTCACAACATATTCATAAATATGTATATATACCTATATACAAAAGTACAATTGCGAGTCCGGCCCTCTCACAGATGGGACTCGCCAGAACAAAACATGCTACTCCAAGGTGGCAATCCCAATAAACTCGTAATACCAGCACACTATCGGTATAATCATATATATAAAACCATAAATAATATCATATCCTACTCGTATAATACAGCACTAAAACGAGAAATTTCATTAAAGTATAAACCGCTATCAATATACCCATTCATCCTCCGCGGATGACAATAAAAGTAACCTCCACACTTAATAGGGAAAAATGTTCTTATATATAATACAATTACTGATATACTCACCAAACTCGACTCTCAAGTGAAAATAACAATTATGACAAAGGTAATAACTCATTCATGCCACAATTGACATGCATCATCATCTGAAGATGTAACTCATACTTCTATCTTATCAATCGTCCCGGGTGCTCAAATGGTTTCTGGACTTACCACACATGTTGTCCCAAACTGAATATTTCAATAACTGTTGCCCGCGCCAGGCATAATACCTTGATCCCTACTCTCGCATCGGGAAAAATTCCATAACGCACGGGTTTCACTCCCCACAGAAATACCTCTACACATACTCCACTTATCTTTTGTTTCACAAATCATGTTAAGGTGGTCCATCTCTCGGACATTGGTAGTCTCGACTCAGACGACTATCTCTATTGTTCCCTTATTTTTGACGGCCCTAAGGAACATGCTACTAATTTTCCACCTCTCTTAATGGAATTACCATCGCTCGGTAGTAATTCCGCTATCGAATTATTTAAACGATTTCTCCATTGGGTCTTCCCATTGTGGAGCTTCTCCAACACCAGTTTTCCCCAGTCTTACTTTATATAAAGTTATCGATTCTGGTATATCCCCACCCGGGGTTGTTTACCTCCAAATTAACACTGCGACAATACCATTAGCTTTAACCGTCCAAGCAGAATTTTTCCAGAAGGACTAGCAATTCTTCTATGCAAATTCTCCCTTTAATATCCCCTTCCCCGTTTCACCTACTTCACCTGGTGTAGGGTTCACTAAACAATTTTATTTCTTCTCACAGAGTGACCTCTGTCCGGACCTCTCGTGTGAGTTCAGAACGACATTCGGTTTTCATCCTAAACATTTGATCAGGGAACTTATGGTCTAACCATTCGTGTACGCCTTCTCTCGACGTCACATTCCACTTATAAGTGTGGGGATTGTTTCTCCCCTTTGGAACTCCGTTCTCCCGAGACAAGGAAAAAAAAAAATTCCACAAATTTTTCACTCTCGATTGGCCACACTCCGACACAAGTCCCAGCCTTTGGATCCATTGCGTTCGTTTGGCTAGCACCTGCCGTCTTCGGCTTTCGAGTATTGCTACTGCTGGTTCTGTTCAATGTTACATTTAATTCTTTCTCTCCCGTTCTAACCTTGTTGGATGTGTCTAATTTGACCCCATTCCTACTATAGCCGTATCCGGAAGTCTCAAGTCGCGCCTTAGCCTTCTATATCTTCCAGGACTTCCGTGCCTTAATATCGGTGATTTCAACTACGATCATCCTTCTTTAAATAAATCAATTAACCTCAATATACGTTTACCTCCTGATGTTCACCCAACTGTCTTCGCCAGACGTACTGCATTGTTCGGCACACGAATACACCCGATCGCAAATAAGATTCACTACCATATGTATTAAAGCAGGAGAACGAAATCTCATCAAAGATATCAACAATCCTAAACATAGGGCTCTACATCAAAGAAAGCTCAGCAGAAAACATAATAAGCCGTACAGATCCTAAAGGACACTAGAACCTGATGCTCTGATACCACCTGTGACACCCCGACTAATTAAATACCGGGTAGCTACTCCTTTATTAAATCAATAAAAAATGTCAAGTTGGTCCAGTTAATAGCATCACTGTCGAAAACATTTTTTTTAATGATTACTAACCACCTAGTATTTAAAAAGTGAGTTGTCAAATTTTAAATTAAATATGATTAACATGCAAAAATGAAATATAGAAATGTAACACAACCATTCACGATAAAGTCCAACTAAAAATGAATCAACAAGTAAAGATAAGTCTCTAGGAAATACTCCTCACAACAATCCCAATATGAAATGAAATAGAACACGTCTGCATACTGAATTAATTACAAAACCAAAGTCTGAATAACTGAAATATAAAATGAAATGTCTCTAAAAGAAATGGGCGACGTGCCCTACAACTGATGAAATCTGAATATAGAGTCAAGGAAAATGAAGCGTCTAATAGCAAGGCCCTGTAACTTCCACAACAGCTACAGCTCGTCACCTGACTGGAAATACTATGCATGGTGTCCTTGTGGCTGGGCACCTAAAAATGGTTTTTACAAAAAGATAGATTTGAAAGCAAACGGGTCAGAGCCCGAATGTGGAGAGTATGTTAAAAACAACAAGTTCTTTAATAACAATTAAAACAATGAATGCAAGGTACATGTTAGGACGTGCTCTCACATGAAATACTCACCTCTCGTCTAACAGTGCACTCCTAACGTTCCTGTACCCATACATGTGTTATTTATCTAACTAAACCATCATAAGTTCTAACCCAACTACTCGATTCACAATATGAATTCCCAATGTTAGTACTTAAATAGATAGCTTTACTTGAACTCGGATTCTCAATTGTTAGCATTACAATTCGCGGCATGTTATCCCTTTTTAACTCTACATGTAGTTACTATAAATTATTCTCGCAATTTAAACATAACAAATTCCTTTTCATTGAACCGTATATTAATCACATCATAAATATACTATACAAGCACCCCGAGGCTAAGCTGTGGTGCACACATACTCTGCTATCCATCCCGGTACATCACGTACATAAGGATTACAAATTCCGAATCTCTCAGGAATTGTTAGAATAAACACCACACACAAAAATGGAGGCGAACATAATTCAACATATCCATGGTCACGTACATACCTACGCTCCATAGTCAGCTGGATTAATAACTCACAATTAAGTCATTCCCTTGAACTATGTCCTCTAGGTACCAAACTAAATCCGGGCACACAAGGATTAGAATGCCCTAAGCGTACGTAAACCTCCCGTGATAGCAAGTATGGTAGGTATGTCATACACATAAGATTATATACTAAGAATGCACACATCTTAGATATCTCAATATTAATAAAGGTATTTTCTACATCCATATACCATTATTCCAAATGTATACATTTTAAGTCTTCCGATAATATATAATGTAGACTGTCGACACATCTCACGTCGTATATTCTTATACTTAAAACCTATCTCAAAGGGGTTATTAAGTTTCCTAATATTCCCACATATTACTTCATTATTCTTAAGGTCCTTACTTCTGCCCCAAACCTCAATTCATCAACTTATTCAAAATTACTCTATTAATCCTAATATTATCTCACTTATCGATCTTCAATATATTTTAGAGTAAATTCCTCAAATTAAATTCTAATTAAGGTCCGAACTTTATAACCATACCTACTGGTCTTCCTTAAGTCTAAGGATATTCATAAGGTCTCCAATAATATTTTTCAAGGGTTAACATCATTAAAATTTAACTAGGGAAATTTTACTCTTTCTAGGAAGGTCGATCGATCGACCTTGACCTTCGATCGATCGATGGTGGTCGATCGATCGACTGATGAATGTCGATCGATCGAACGCACCAGGTAGGCTGCGGACTGCTTCGTTTTGCAGTTTTCAAATCAACCCAAAACACCATTAACAAGCATGAAACTCTAAGGTAACGTTATAATATCATCATACAACCATCCTATAATAGTGTTAACGTTCTAAAACCAATAATTCATCATTCAAGGGCTTTGTTTGGATCAAATCTTCATCAAGAATTCCAGTTTTCTATTTCTTTCAAGAACATTAATAAACTTCTTCTAAAATCCATTTTTTTTAAATGATCAATGGTCATAATTCTGAATTCATAATTCGTCCAGAATGTTTCTACATGCAGTCCCTAACATAGTTCATAGTTTTACATCTTCGAATTCATGGGTCTAATCAATCTTCCAAGATAAATTTGATAATTTCCTAAACATGGAAAAGCATAGCATTAAATCAATTGGAATTAAACCACTTGCCTTAATCTTTCTCTGAATTTGAGGTTGAATATTGAAGGTTGAATCTGTCCTCTCTCTCTCTCTCTGCAGAATTCTCCTCTTCCTCTCTCTCTCTACGAGTTCTTCTCAAGGTGATAATGGAGGTGGGGTTGGTTTTTGCCAAGTTTTAAAGTTTCTAACTTCTCCCGTAGCCCACTACCTAAGTTGGGGTTGGAAATGGCTTAGTGGGTTAAGACTAAGTCAGATTTTTAACTCTAATTTTCGTGGGTTTTAATTACCCAATTTCTGAAATTACCAAACTACCCTTTTGGGTTGCCGTTATGGCCTAAAAATGCCCCGGGACCCAAACTAAACTCCCGGCTAGTGTTTTCTGACTATTTCGACCCTTTCGTACTCGTTGGCGCACTCAAAATGACCATATGGGGGATAAAAATAAAATTCACTTTTTAATTCAAATAATTGTATTCCTGACGCGACTGTCACGTGCGTCCCAACAAAATTTCCCAAATTGCCGTATTTCAATCTCGCGACAATTTCAATAGTTCCAATATTCATATATTACCATATATACACATTATAATCAAATACTAACTCACATCTCGTTAATATTTTATCCGGATTAATTTTCAATTAATACACATTTAATTCAATTAATCCGCAAAAATAAATATCCATAAAAATACGGGGTATTACATGAGCATGGTGGCACTGCCAGACAAGATCTTCTTGAAAATGTAGGGGTCGCTACAATTGGGATTAAATTTCCCTTTGGGGTCCCAGATGGGTTCTATGATTTCTTTGAGGGCTAGGTCCCCTTGCGAACACCGCGGTCCTTGACTCCGTTATTGAATGAACACTCTATTAGACGATGGTACCCTTGTATGTCGTATAAATCTTTTAATCTCCTTTCGTCTAGGAGAGTCAACTCGTCAAGAAGGATTTGGCCCCAGTCTTCTTCACTGACCTTATTTTCAAGCATGACGCACAACAAGGGTATTTCCAGCTCCACGGGTAGGAATTCTTCCATGTCGTAAACTAGAGAGTAAGGGGTAGCCCCAGTAGAGGTTCGAATTTAAGGTTCGGTATCCCCCGAGGGCGTACGAGATCCGGTCAGCCCAATCTCAACAACTTTCGATCATCTTACTGATGATGGCTTTGAGGTTCTTATTAGCGGCTTCAACTTCACCGTTGGTCTGAGGTCGGTAGGGAGAAGATTTATGTCTTTAAATCCCATATTCATTGACCACCTCTGTGGCTTCTGCCTCGAAATGCAACCCGTTATCTGATACTAGCTCGTACATGACCCCATACCGGTAGATAATGTTTTTTTTGATGAATTTGGCCACTTTCTTGCATTCAGCACTGCGTATGACTCAACTTTGACCCATTTGGTGAAGTAATCAATAGAAACTAGGATGAACTCATGCCCGTTGGAAGCCTTTGGTGTAACTTTCCCTATGATGTCGATGCCCCAGGTGGAGAACTGCCAGGGAGAGGTCATGTTGTATTATTCACGTGGAGGTAGATGCTGAAGATTGGAGAACTATTGGCATTTAAGGCATCTTCGGACATAGACGGTGTAATCCTGGGTCATGGTGGTCCAGTAGTAGCCTTGTCTGATGATCTTTTTGGTAAGCATGCGACCGTTCATGAGGGGACCGCATTCCCCGCTGTGGATCTTCTGCATTATCTTTTTAATGTCAGCCCCTGTGATACAGTGCAGATGAGTTCCAACGAAGTTCCTTTCATGATGTATTAGGCAACCAGTCTTCGAAGGGTTGTTCGATCTTTCTTGTTAGAACCCTCGAGATACCTACCATGCTTGAGGAGGCTCCAGATATCATAGTACCAGCAATCGTCTAGATCAGGATCTTCTGTGGAGACAAGCTCAATATGGTAGCAGTGGGTTGGTTTGTCTTTTTTTTGAACAAGGAAGTGGGTCATTGTTATTTCTTCGGGCATGTCGACCATGGAGGCCAAGGTAGCAAAGGCATCGTATAGGTTATTCTTTGCTCGAGGTAGGTAATGGAAGGTGATGTCTTGGAATTAGGAGGCTAGCTCTTCTAAGTGGGCATGGAAGGGTTGGAGCTTCTCGTCCTTAACTCTCCATTTTTTGAGCACTTAACCGATGATGAGGGAGGAATCCCCCTAGACGTCTAGGCATTGAACACCTTTCTTGAGAGCAACCTTGAGGCCTACCATGCATGCCTCGTATTCAGCCATGTTATTGGTGCAAGGGAAATCCAATTTGATGGCGATGGGAGTGTGGGAGTCATCTGGGGTAATAATAAGTATCCCAGTGCCATATCCCTTTTTATTGGCAGCTCCATCAAAGAACATTTTCCACCGAAGATTGTCCTGGGCAGTGCACATGATGTTTTCATCTGGGAATTCGGAGATCCAGACATCGGCTTCATCCATGGGGTAATTAGCGAGGTAGTAAGAGACGGCTCTTCCTTTTATGGTTTTTTACGTGACGTACATGATATCAAACTCAGCTAAGAGCATCAACCATCGTGCCATTTGGTAGATAAGGTGGGTTTCTCGAGGAGACATTTTATGGGGTCCATTCGGGATACAAGTTTGATGGGGAAGGTGAGCATGTAGTGCTGCAACTTTTGGGTGACCCAGATAAGCGCGACACAAGCCTTTTCCAAAACAGTGTAGTTGACTTTGTATCCGGCCAATTTGCGACTGGTGTAATATACGTCTGTTTATTTATGGGAATCTTCAAGGTATTGGGCTAGCAAAGCCCCAGCTGCAGTGTCGATTATTGTTAGGTATAGGAGAAAAGGGAGACCAGGTTGTGGTGGCATGAGTACCGGAGGTTGGGTCAGATATTATTTGATTCGGTCAAAAGCTTCTTGGCATGCCTCATTCCAAACCTTAGTTGAATCCTTTTGGAGGAGTTTGAAGATAGGTTCGCAGATGGAGGTTAACTGGCTGATGAACCGGCTGATGTATTATAATTTTCCAAGGAAACCTCGAACTTCTTTCTCTGTTCGAGGAGGTGGCATCTTAAGTATGGCTTTCAACTTGGCAGGATCTACTTCTATCCCCTTCTCACTGGCCATGAATCCCAAGAGTTTTCCCTTTGTAATGCGGAAGATGCATTTCTGCAGATTGAGTCTCATCTGATACTGTCGCAGTCGCTCGAAGAACTTTCGGAGAGAGGGAACATGACCTTCTCTAGTTTTGGACTTGATAATCATATCATCCACATAGACCTCAACTTATTTATGAATCAGATCGTGCAAGATGGTTATGGAAGCCCTCTAGAAGGTAGCCCCAGCATTCTTAAGGCCAAATGGCATAATAATGTAACAAAAGGTTCCCCATGGGGTGCGGTCTTTTCTTGATGTATCAGGCAAACCCATCGACGAATGATTTGAGAGCATGATTGGCTGTATTGCCTACTATCATGTCGATATTGGGTAATAGATAATCATCCTTTGGAGAGGCTTTGTTCAAGTCTCGGTAGTCTACACACATCCGAACCTTCCCTACTGATTTCGACACATGCACTATGTTAGCTAGCCACGTTGGATATTTGATCACATTAATGAAGCCTACATTCAACTATTTGACCACCTCTTCTTTAACCTTGGGTGACCCTTCAGTGCGGATATTTCTTAACTTTTGTTTAACCTTCTTGTAATCTGGGAGAGTGGGAATCTCATGCTGAGCTATTTTAGGATCAATGTCGGGCATATCGTCATAGGACCATGAGAAGACATCCATGAATTCCTTTAGAAATTCTTTGAGTTGTGCACGCTCATGCTCGTCGAGGGTAGCCCCTATCCTAATCTTGCACTGTTGGCTACTAGAATCGAGGTTAATAACAATAGTCTCTTCTTTATTAACTTGAATGCGGTTATGTTGTTTATTATTAACCTTATTTAGATCAGTTAAGAATTGTTCATTTGCAAAATCATCATCATCAAAGGTTTGATTAGAATCCAAACAGTTCATATAAGGCACAACAAGATACTCAAAATCTTCGTTTATTTCATTGACAGGAAAACAACATTGAGAACCTCATCAAAGGAGGACTCGATTACATTTGAACAAAGATAGACAACATAAGAGGAAATGGAGTAAACATTGGGGTTGGGTGGGATTTCAATAGGTAGAACTGGCGCAACATGCCAGTTGAGGAGAGGTGTATCAACAGATTTAATCAGTTGGGACGGATCTAGTGATGTAGTGCCTGAGTGAACCATGCAGAGTGTTAGCCCTATTATCTGTAAGTTGAAGGAATCTTCGGAGTCACTTTCCTTAGTCTCTTTGATATCTTTGATGAGTGGTTGTACATGGTGTTGGTAACTCTCGGCCCATGGGTAGCTGTCTTGGAAAAAGATCTCCATTCCAGGCTTCATCTTCTTGTCTGTATGGTCATACCATGGTTCTGGAAAGCCACAAAAGGGGAAGTCTTCACCCTCTTTGATGAATTGTCCATTTAAGGAGTGACTTGGGATAGTCTGGATGCAGTCTAGTCCTCTCTTTGGTCGAGACTGGCGGATCATTCCGAGATCTTATTCTGATTATTGATACCCTAAACCATAAGGAGGGAAAGCTTTCTTCAGTTCAATAGGCTCGAGTATCCCTTGCTATCTTTATCCTAGCCCTAGTCCGGGCATGAAGTGCATATTTCTGAACATCTAAATCACATTGACGTTTCCATGAGGGTCGTTTTCTGGACAAACCCTTTCTTTGAAGTCGTCCCCTTCTGGGAGTAGAAGTGGTTCAACTCAAAATCCTAGGAGGAGCATATCATTTGACCCGTGCTGTATCTCAAGGATTAGACTACTGGTACTTGCACCCTCGGTATTATCATCATTGCCCAAAATAGTGATGACTCATCCATCGATGAATAATTTTAATTTCTGATGGAGTGAGGAAGACATGCCCTTGATATTGTGAAGCTAAGGTCATCCTAGAAAAAGATTGAAACAAGTTGGGATGTCAATAACTTGGAATTCAACGACAGGGTTTATAGGGCCAGCCCCTATTACAAGCTTTATGGATCCCATCACCTCTCGACGGGTATTATCGTAGGCACGTACAGCAGTAGAGGTTGGAGCGAGGTCACTTTCTTTAAGTCTTAGACATTTGAAGGTTCTTAGTGGGCAGACATTCAAAGCAGATCCATTATTGACAAGAGAGAGTGGTACAACCTTCCCCATAGCTTCGACGGAGATGTTGAGTGCATGATTGTGGTTTGACCCAATCTTGGATATTTCTTCTTCGAAAAAGGATAGTATTCGGGTAGAGGTCAAGGATTCGACCAAATTTACCGCTTCTTCTGGTGTTATAGAAGGAGGAACTTTGGGTCCAGTGAGAAACTTGATCAAAGCGTTTCTGTGCAGCTGTGAGGATATGAAAATTCCCCATAAAGTGATGTTAGCTTGAGTTTTCTTCAGTTGATCGAGGATCTTTATCTCCTCGAGGGTCATTTCTAGCATAGGAAGGTTTTCAACGCCCTTCCCATTGTTATTGGATGGTAGTGAGTTTGGGATCGGGTAATGCTTCCCTGATCTGGTCATGTGATTTACTGAAGAAAGAACATGATTCTCGTTTCCTCGTCAACCTCGGGTTGTTCTTCTACCTTGTTTATTTCTTCGAGGAGTTCCTCAAATTATATTATTCCACACATGTCGTCTATCGGGCAAGTTTTCTCTGAAGCCTGTTCTTCATTTGAGTCCTCGAACTCTTGCCCCCATCCGGTGGTAATAGTTATGTCTTTCACGGTGAAGTCGATGCATTCCAAAACTTTAACGACTTCTTCATACATGTCTCCCCATTCTGTGGGGATATGTTAGGGTGAAGGGACCAGACGCCCTTGTAGCTTCAGAGCATCAAGTAACTTATTCATATTGCAAATATCGTTAGTTCGCCTGAATATCTCTGCCATAACCTGGACAACTGATTAGGCACATATTCTTCACATTTATCCCCTTAATTTCGGTATTTTTATGATCCCGTGTAGTGTAAATATCTTGGATTTGTCTCGTATTTATGCTACTAACCCTTTTGGCAATTATTTCGTGTTTTGTGTATTTCTCATGTGTTTTACAGGTATTTCACGTAAGTTAGTGCGAAGGAGAACTCAAAACAGTGAAAGAAACCAAAAAATGGAGAGTTGAAGGGCATTTTCGTAATTTTTCAGCCTTAGCCCGGAGGTGGGGCCAACTAGAAAGTTTAAGAGCTCTAAATTACAAGAACACTGGAAAAAACGGCACCTCAATCCGAGCTACAGTGAAGAAGTTACGATATTTTGAAGTTGCACGATAATGGACCGGTCCGGTCATGCGAAATCCAGGCAATTAATTATGCATTTAAAGCAGTGCAACTCTTGGAAAACTTGTGCCACAAGCGAAATTTGATGCCAAATTCGTGCAACTTGGTGCTATAAAAGACCAAGCCCTACCTCATTTCAAGGGGAGTCAAATTCTAGAGAGTAGAATAGAATTTTAGAGAGTCTTTTTGTAAGTTTGAAGAAGAAGAATTTTTCTGGATTCAAGTTCATCTCTTTTCCCTATTGCTGAATACAAGTATCAATTTTTCATTCTCTTATTTATTCTCAATTTTATTTTCAATTCAATTATCACTTGTATTGTAATTTTTGTTTTTACAATGTTTCTTAGATCCACAATTACATGCATTGTTATGAATTTATTTTCATTTAATAAAATCATGCCTAGCTAAGTTTTTAAAGGTTGGGATGCATGAACCCATCCCAATGTAAATTACTTATGTAGAAAATAGAATTTAAATTAAAAATTTGAAAGAGTCGTGCGAGATAAATTTTACAACCATTGTAGATATTTTAATCTCTCTTGCCCTAGGTACTTGGGATGTTTAAGAATACGATGTGCGTATAATTATTTAGCACCGCTTTATATTTACCTTTGATTCGTATGGTGCGGGCTTGAACCTCATATACGTAATGCTTAGGATCTATAAAGACTGGATTCATTCAAATTTATAATTTACAATTCTATGATTCTACATGGTAAATTACTAGGGCTAGGGGATTGTATTCCAACCTACTTTCTCATTCATCTTAATTAGTTTGCTCATGCATGCATAGTTAACTTTTTTATTTTTTTCGTCTTCAACCATCATCATCTTTTTCACTTTTATTTTAGAAGTAATAAATCAATTAAATTCTATCAAACATTCCCTGTGGATTCGATACCCAGACTCGCCACTATACTCCTTAAGAGTGTAGTTACAAGTTTAGTTTTTTTTGTATTGTAGTTGGAAGCTGATAACAACGACTAGCGTATTACACGGACGCTAGGTTTTTCCACTCGATCAAAATGGTGCCGTTGCCGGGGAATGTTTTGTTATAGATTATAATTGATTTACTATTTCGAAAGATTTTTTTCTTTGGTATTTTTTTTTTGTAGCCTTGCACAATTGAGTGCCAAGAAACGTTGAATCCTCAATCGCACACCTCTGTACTCGAATTTCCATTTACATACTATTCGGTAATCATGTCTTTTCATGGTGAGTTCGGTAATTATAATGGTTCATATGGTAATCGTTTTCAAAATTTTTATTCTCAAGAGTCCGCGGCTCGAACTATTACCATTGGTGAGTCCATTCTAACTCTGGAGTATGAAAGGTTTGAAAATGAATATCGGAGAGAAATTTATATTAAATATTCTCAAAAATCCATGCCTCGACCTATTACCATGGGTGAGGCCTTTCTAAATCTTGCGTATGAAAAGCTTGAAAACGAATATCGAAAAAAAAATCATTTTGGGGAATCCAATGAAGATTTTTCTTCCGATATTTGTGAAACTATAGAAGGTTTTCAACCAAATGAGGAATCCGAGGTTCTAGAGCCAAGGGATCCTACTTTGGAAGAAAACACGTTTTTTCTAACCAAAAGAGTACTGGATTTTCTTTCCACCTAAAGCAAAAAGAATATCAATTATGGTCTTGTGAAGGAAATGGTCACACTTTGCGATGATGTGCGTTCTATTTTGGAAAACAAAGAGGAGGTTGAGACTTGTGTGTCACCTCAAATTTTTGAAGAACATCTCATTAAAAGTGAGTCTTGCTCCCTTGAAATTCAATCTCTAAGTGATGATGAATCACTTGAGATTGAGTTTATTTCATCACCATTTTCGTTCACGGTTATTGAACCATTAGAAGTACCGCTAGGTTCCTATGAGTCGGTTGAAAATTCTAAAACGTTTACACCTTTTACCGACAAAGACACTCTGCTAGAATTATTTTCTAATATGGACTGTTCCTTTTTGTGTGCCCCTCTCCCCATACTACTTGAAAAATATTTGGGAGGTGATTATTATTTTCTTGGATCTCAATTGTACTTGTCCCACCTAGCACCCAAACCCCCCATCATCCCATTAAAAATTTTAATTGGTGATGGTTCATTTTCTCCATCTCACACATGCCTTCCGTTTTTCAAACGGAATTCTTATTTTTTGGGAGGCATGCTTTATAGTGAGGGTACACTATTAATCCCTCAAAGTCAGATTGTATTTTGGGTGGACCCTCAACTTTTTCGACTTCTAGTGTATAACTTATTAGAAGTGCAAATCGTAGGTTGTACATAATTAGCTTTTTATTTTTATTTTTATTTTTTATAATTTAGAGTAATTAGTTAGAATTTTGGTTATTCTTTTTGTTATGCTTGGTTTTAACATGTTTTGTAGATTCAATGGACTCGCATGTGACACCCCGACTAATTAAATACCGGGTAGCTACTCCTTTATTAAATTAATTCAAAATGCCAAGTTGGTTCAGTTAATAGCATCACTGTCGAAACATTTTAATGATTACTAACCACCTAGTATTTAAAAAGTAAGTTGCCAAATTTTAATTTAAGTCTGATTAACATGCAACAAGTGTAATGAAGAATAATAATACCATTCACCATACTGAAGTAAAAAGAATAACCATCACATAATGTAAATAAAGTCTGGAGGAAAACTCCTCACTACAATACCACAACTGAAAAAAAACTAAACTGGATACTGAAACAATACATGCCAAAGTTCGAAAAACTGAAGTGGAAAGATGTCTCTAATAGAAATGGGCAACATGCCCTATAACTGATAGATAACGAATCTGGAATCCAAATGATAGAAGCGTCTACAAGAAAATCCCTGTAGCTTCCACAAACAGCTACAGCTCGTCATCTGAATGAGTATCCTATGCATGGTGTCCTTGTGGATGGGCACCTAAAATGGTTTTACAAGAAAAATAGTTTTGAAAGCAAACGGGTCAGAGCCCGAATGTGGAGATATTTTAAAAACCTGCAAGTGCTTTAAAAACATTTAAAACATTAAATGTAGAGTACATGTTAGGACGTGCACTCACATGATGTTCTCACCTCTCGTCTAACTGTGCACTCCTAACGTAAGTACCCGTCTAAAATGACACAACTACTAGCTAAGTGACATCATATCTAGCTAGACTTCCATAGGTTCTACCCTTATTACTCGGTTCTCATTAACATTATAACGATCTCAGTTTAAATAGGTGCTTAACGTAAATTCAGGTTCTCATACAAGAGTAATACAGCTCGTTATAAATTAACCCTCTATGTTATTCCATAGTTACACACAATACTATATGAAAGTTCCCAGTTTATTAAGCGTATATTTCCACAACATAAATATACAATATAAGCACCCCGAGCCTAAGCTGCGGTGCACACATACTCTGCTATCCATCCCGGTACATCACGTACATAAGGATCACATATTCCGAATCTCTCAGGAATAGTTCAGATAACACAAATCACAAATAGTGGAGGCGAACACAGTCACATCACATGGGTCACGCACATACCTGCGCTCCCACGATCAGCGGACTTATTAACATACCAATAAGTCTTTCTCTGACCTATGTTGATCGAGGTAACCAGTCTAAATCCGGGCAACACAAGGATTAGAGGGCCCTAAGCGAACGCAAACCTCCCGTGATAGCAAGTATGGTAGGTATGTCATACACACAATTCGTATATCAATACTAAGTAAACACACATCTTAGTAATCCCGTAGTTTAATTGTAGTACTATTCTCATTCTAGTACCAATATATAATTTATACACTTTATACGATTGCGGTTTATAATCATGCGCGCCTTAATTTATTCTCACATCGTAGTAGACACTCACGTCTCAACCCAACTATCCCTTTAATTTAAATCGCTCATATATAAGTTACTCCTCAAAATAACACAAACGTCCCAAACCTATCAATACGTCATCAAAGGAAGGTTACCTATATCCTCGAACAAGATCACGGGACTCCCAAATCAAAACAGTCCAAAAAGCCTAAACTGCCAGCTCGTTAGAAGTTTCGTTCGAACGAGGCTGTTCGAACGAGATTCCAGTTCGTTCGAACGAACTGTACCTTCTAACGACATCTCGTTCGAACGAATGTATCGAACGAAATACAGTTCGTTCGAACGAAGGTATCGAACGAAGTCTCCCCTCGTTAGAAGCGACTGGTCAACTCGTTAGAAGCTCGTTCGAACGAGCTCGTTCGAACGACCTGGGAAGGTCTTCTAACGAGGGACCAATTTCGGCCCAGAATTTCTTAGTTACGATTTTCATCAATTTTTACTCCTCAAATCTCCTCTAAACTTCGTCCCAGCAATGTTTAAAGGTCTCTAATCACTCCTAAACATAACAAGGTTATAAACTAACGTATTTTACTGAGTTAATTCATCCCAATCATCATTAAATCATCAAGTCTCATCACTTTCCCCCAATTATTCAAGAACACAAACCCTAAAATTTTAATTCATGAATTAACCAAATAAAAATCCATTTTAATTTCACCCAATCACTAATATTCTCAGTATAATCATCTACCTATCATTCTACATGCAATTCTCCTCAAGATTTCAAGTTCTAAGTTCCAAAATACATGGGTTTTCATATTACACCAAGAACAAATCAATTTTATTAAATTCCTATACATGGAAAGAGCATTCTCTGAAATTAAATGATATTAAACCACTTGCCTCGATTGTCTCTGAATTTGGTGTTGATTTTGTAATGGTTTTCTGCAGAATTCCTTCTTCTTCTCTCCCTCTTTAAGCTTTCTTCTCCAAAGGTGGCTATGGTGGCTAGGGTTTTCTTTGGGGAAAGTTGGAAACCTAAATGATAACCTCCGTAGCTTATTGGGTCATTAAGGGTTGGTTAGTGGGTTTAGTGGGTCATTTCCCAATCAGATTTACTTCTCTAATTTTCGTCATTTTTAATTCCTAAAAATACGAAATTACCAAAATACCCTTTATATTGCCGGTATGGCCTAAAAATACCCCGGAACCCAAACTACACCCCCGACTAGTGTTTTCTGACTATCTCGACCCTTCCGGACGCGTTGGCGCACTCAAAACGACCATACGGTTTATAGAATTTAAATTCACTTTTATAAATAAAATAATTATATCCTGACGCGACTGTCACACGCGTCCCAATAAAATGACCAAATTGCCGTATATAAATCTCACGACAAATTTCATAATTCAATATTCATATAACATCATATATACTCAATATAGTCAAATACCAACTCACAACTCGCTAGTATTTTACCCGGATTAATTTCCAAATAATTCACATTTAATTAATTAATCCCAAAAATAAATATAGCCAAAAGTACGGGGTATTACATCGCACTCATCAGGGATCGCTCCATTTGGGTAATATCTTTATTTTCCTCTCTTTATGTTGTGTTCTTGATTCGCATTGAGGACAATGCAACATTTAAGTTAGGGGGTGTGGGATATTCTTCGTGTTTATTGTTTAGATACATTGATTCGATCACATGTTCTTTCCAAGTGTGTTTCTTTCCAAGTGTGTTTTTTTTAGAAAATTTAAAAAAAAAAATTGAAAAATTTTGAAAAAAAGCCAAAAATATTTTTCTTCAAAATAAATAAAAATTGGAATTTAAAATTTTCAAAAATATCACCTTTATTCTATTTAAAGTCTCAAATTGTTAAATTATAATGCACTAAGCCAAAATTGACCGAAGATGGAAATTGAAAGAAAATTGACGACTTAACGAATAAGTGTGTAGATTGATCAAACCCGGTGAGATTTTGAGCCTTTCAATTTTTTATGAGTTTTTAAATCAATCCGAGTTTATGATTAACTCAAAGTTCTTTTCAGCGTTTTAATAAGTCGTTGATGATCTCAATCCTTTATTTTGATCGGTTATGGAAAATGTGTGAAATGTTGTCTCGAAATTTATGCTAAATATATCTCTAAACTTAATTAATCTCGAGATGCATATGGTAATGTGATTAGCAATTCGGACAATGAAGTAGGCCCTCATTTGTTACCCAAAAATATTAGCCATAAAAAGATGTGAAAAATTATCCCTTTGCAACCCAAGTTGAGCCTAATAAATATTTCCCTTTCGTTTGATAACCCGAAAAAACCAAATAGCCCGGAATTGTGAAAACTTGAAAATTCATCAAGTAAGTCCAAAGTGTGTAATAAAAAAAAAGGGCAAGAAAAGAAAATTAGCAAAAAAAAAAAAAGAAAAAAAAAGAAAAATAAAAAGAGAAAAATGAGCAAATGCCCGAAAAAGCAATAATGGACATCATAAGGACATTTTCCAATTCCAACATTCCCTACCATTTCCATTTTTTCCCTTTTACACCTTAACCCCAAAAAGTCCTAACTGAGTCCAAATGGCGAAATTAATTACTGCGTGGAGAGCTAAGACATGAAAAGATAAAATAAGAGATTAAAATGGTGTGAATTAGAGGTGATGTTCCCGTTTCCTAATAACTGTATTCCGATGATGAGATCTTTTCACCATATATTTCCTTCTTTTCAATTTTGTATGCATGAATTTGTGTCCATTATATTTACTCCTTATATCATGCATACCGAGAGAAAATAGCCACAATCCGAGTGATTCATTTGTGAGTACAATCCGTAAGAATTTGAATCAAAACAAATTTTCGGAAAGTAACGTAATGCTCAATCGGTGGAAATTTGAGGTTTAATTTTTGGCTTTGCACGCACACACTATGGTTTGAGACAGTTGAATATGAGTTGATGGTGATTATTTTTTCGAAAAGTTTAAATTGTACAATTTTTAAGTATTTTGATATTTATTTGAGTCAATAAAGAATTTTGTGGGTAAATTCACTGCAAACCCTCACGAGACAAAACTCGTCCTACTAGGGTAACCTAGGGGTTTAAAGGCTTGTTGCATACGCTAAATGCAATCGCTTGCCCGCGAAAAAGGTGTTCTATCCCAATAAAAGAATTTTCATGAGTGGATTTTTGGTTAGATTCATTTACATTGCTCGGGACGCGCAAAGTTCTAAGGTAGGGGGTGTGATTAGGCACATATTCTTCACATTTATCCCCTTAATTTCGGTATTTTTATGATCCCGTGTAGTGTAAATATCTTGGATTTGTCTCGTATTTATGCTACTAACCCCTTTTGGCAAGTATTTCGTGTTTTGTGTATTTCTCATGTGTTTTACAGGTATTTCACGCAAGTTAGTGCGAAGGAGAACTCAAAATAATGAAAGAAGCCAAGAAATGGAGAGTTGAAGGGCATTTTCGTAATTTTTCAGCCTTAGTCCGGAGGTGGGGCCAACTAGAAAGTTGAAGATCTCTAAATTACAAGAACACTGGAAAAAATGACACCTCAATTCGAGCTACGGTGAAGAAGTTACGGTGTTTTGAAGTTGCACGATAATGGACCGGTCCGGTCATGCGAAATCCAGGATATTAATTATGCATTTAAAGCAGTGCAACTCTTGGAAAACTTATGCCACAAGCGAAATTTGATGCCAAATTCGTGCAACTTGGTGCTATAAAAGACCAAGCCCTACCTCATTTCAAGGGGAGTCAAATTCTAGAGAGTAGAATAGAATTTTAGAGAGTCTTTTTGTAAGTTTGAAGAAGAAGAATTTTTTTGGATTCAAGTTCATCTCTTTTCCCTATTGCTGAATACAAGTATCAATTTTTCATTCTCTTATTTATTCTCAATTCTATTTTCAATTCAATTATCACTTGTATTGTAATTTTTGTTTTTACAATGTTTCTTAGATCCACAATTACATGCATTGTTATGAATTTATTTTCATTTAATAAAATCATGCCTAGCTAAGTTTTTAAAGGTTGGGATGCATGAACCCATCCCAATGTAAATTACTTATGTAGAAAATAGAATTTAAATTAAAAATTTGAAAGAGTCGTGCGAGACAAATTTTACAACCATTGTAGATCTTTTAATCTCTCTTGCCCTAGGTACTTGGGATGTTTAAGAATACGATGTGCGTATAATTATTTAGCACCGCTTTATATTTACCTTTGATTCGTATGGTGCGGGCTTGAACCTCATATACGTAATGCTTAGGATCTATAAAGACTGGATTCATTCAAATTTATAATTTACAATTCTATGATTCTACATGGTAAATTACTAGGGCTAGGGGATTGTATTCCAACCTACTTTCTCATTCATCTTAATTAGTTTGCTCATGCATGCATAGTTAACTTTTTTATTTTTTTCGTCTTCAACCATCATCATCTTTTTCACTTTAATTTTAGAAGTAATAAATCAATTAAATTCTATCAAACATTCCCTATGGATTCGATACCCAGACTCGCCACTATACTCCTTAAGAGTGTAGTTACAAGTTTAGGTTTTTTTGTATTGTAGTTGGAAGCCGATAACAACGACTAGCGTATTACACGGACGCTAGGTTTTTCCACTCGATCAACAACATCATCTAATTTGAATTCATCGGTTGGTAGTACCCAACTATCTGACTCTCGAGCCCATTTTTGTGCGTCCAAGAACAGCGTACTGAACCTTTGGCAATCAATGATCATTTGTGAGGGAAATTTCGGCCTGAACTCTAGGAGTTTGTTTAACACTTTCGATAATTCCATACTTCCATTTTTTGGAACGGGTACGAACGGCGATGCATGCTCTGTTAAGGAGTGACAATGCCTGATCAGTGAGTCTAGCAGGGTGTAGGAGGAAATATGGGCAAATTTGGAGAGGTTTACGAGAGTATATGGGTGTGATTTGAGTTGAGGGATCAAATTCTGGGTTCTCTTATAGAAAGATGGCATTGGTATGATTTGGGAGTGGGTTGTGAGTAAACTTTGGCCTAGGATTGGATGGTGGGGCGATGGTTCCCCAATCAATTAGACCTTGGATTACGTTTCGAAGGTGGAAGCATTGGTCAGTGGTATGGCCAGCAGTTTGGTGAAAAGCGCAATGAGAATCTGCCTTGAAGTTTCTTGGGAGTGGATTTGGCAATAGACAAGGGTCCAAGGGTTTGATAAAGTTTCGGTTCAACAAGGCTTGGTAAAATTTGGAGAGGGGAGCATGCAGCTTGGTGTATTCCTTTCAGACTGGGATAGGGTGGATTTTTGGTGCCCATGATGTGGTTGGTTGAGAGATATTGTTGATGGTTGAGACTACATCACTGGCAGGCTTATCATATTTTCTGGGGGTGAACTGTCCGGACACCTTCTTTGGTTAGACATCTATTTTAGCAAGACCTTCCTAGATTTATACTCCTACTTCTCTGAGAGCTCGGAAGTGGGGATAGTATTTTCCTCCCATGGTTTCTAAGACATGGGGTAAGAAGTTCTTCTTCACTATGATGACTTGTTCTTCATCGGAAGGACAATTGGTCATGATAGCTGCTTTTTCCCTCCATCGGGATATGAAGCTACTGACCGATTCCCCAGAGATCTGTTTGATCAGCTCTAAATCACAGAGGGTAACCTAAATCTCTTCATTGTATTTGTACTGTGACATGAATTCCTTGGCTACATCCTCCCAACTACGAATTCTGGACTTTTCGAGAGATAAAAACCATCAGAGGGCGCTATCCTTCAAAGTTTTTGAAACAATTGGGCCATCACTTCTTCAGAAGCCCATATTAGAGTCATAAAACAGTGATAACTGCGAAAATGAACAATCGGGGGTCCACTTCCTTCGAATTTATCGATATTTGGTATCTTTAACTTCTCGAGTAACCTCGCTTTAGGATAAGGAGACATGTGGGTGTAGTCCATATAATTCCCTGAGATTCTGACTTGGACGAACTTCTTAGTGAGCACAAGGCAATAGGGACTCGGGCTCTTAAGGAACGGGAACCTGGTTTCATTGCATTTCTTGGACCTCAGTTTGGAGGATATCAATCTTGGACATAAGCTGAGCTAGGACTGCCGCCAGATCCGACTGCACAACGGGTACTTGATCTGTGTTCTCCGTGGAAGGCGGATGGATTCCGGACTCAGAAGAAGTAACATGGGAATGGACGAAACTCCGGGATGATTTGATTGAAGATCGAAGACAATAGGGAGCTAGGCCAAGGGTTTACGATCGACCTGCGAAGGTGAAAAAAATGGGATTTATTTTTGAGAAAAAGGGATGAAATTTTTTTTCTCTTTTTTTTTTGAGATGGAAAGACAAAATATTTTTGGATTTTGATAAAGAGATGAAAAATGTTTTTGGCTTTTTGATAAAGAACGGAGAAAGTTTTTATTTTTTTTATATAGAAAGGAGAGGCGGTCTCTGAATGATTATTATAATTATTATGTTCTCATTTATATTAAATTCTCCTAAATGCAAAATAAAATGCTGGACGAGACCCGAGCCTAAAAAAGTTGGGTTTGTAATATATGCAAATTATGGTTGGACTTGTGACAAGGCTCACGGACAGGATCCCATTTTAAAAATGCTCAAAAATTTGGGTGGTAGGCCGACCCAAAATTTTGGCTGAGTTTCGGGTAGAAACCGACAATCTAACATGTGTGTCCTAGGCTTGACATATATATGCGGGTATGAAGTTGGTTTGGTGAATTGAAAAGGGTTCATCCCTTTGGCATGACTTCCACGATATACGTCTTGCTCTTGTTGGAAATCAGTACATGTGGACAAGCCATTTGCCATACCTGAGTGTACGTAAATTGCCTCACTATATACCTCGTGGGGACGGTACGTGTGAGAGAGAATTCGATATACTCGGCGTACGTAAACAAGTTCCATGCGATATACCTCCCGTTACGACATCGGCCAAGTGGTACAATGCGGGGGAACCGTTCGATATACGTCAAAGGTACTTGGCCAATGGAAGGTGAGAGTCATATCGCTTAGGCTAACTGCGCCCTGCTGGACCAACGCCCATCACGAAGTGACCCTCCAATTACTAGACAAAATTTGGTCAATCACAATGTTCTTTGGTGATGTCGTGTGAATCATGCATGATCCTCTTATTAGTATCTTATGATGATCTTGATTATGCCAAACATGGAGAAAAGTAAAAGTACCAATGGTACACCAAGTGTGGATGGGTAATGCGTGCAACATATGGATATATGTGACCCTAGGTGTACGTGGTGTGAAGTGTACATGGAGAATTTTTGTACAAGTGTGTGAATACAAGAATAAGTATGGGGTACACATGAAAAAAAGGGGACATGCAAAATGGGGGAAAATATAAATAAGCATAACATCCATGTAAATAGAGTCTATCCCTCAAAATGGTTTCCCTAGGGGAGTCGCCACTGTGGCCATCCCTGATCCTCGTAGCGGGCGGACAGAGTGAGGATCCTAGGTCCCGCGCGTCCCTCTCGGGAGCGATTCGGCCGACGTCATTGGGTGAGGTGAAAAATGTGGAGAGATGGAGTCGCCAGTCTAATTTACTCAAAACAGACAAAAGAAAGAGAGCCATCCCAAAGGACAGCATCCAAGGACATACTGATACATACAAAACCAAAATGATTCAAAAAGGGTACGGGGGCTAAGTTACGAAATGGGAAGGTGTTAGGAACCCATTCCGCCCTTACGGTCTCTCATGGGTTTTTGCTGTTTTCCTTTATTTTCCCCATGATATGTGTGCATGTGTATATGTAGTGGAGATAGGAGTCATCGACTTGTACCATGGAAGGGGTAAAGCCAGTCATCCGTAGGAATGTAAAAATAATGTTAGAAAATAGGATTTACGCGATTATCCTTACATTGATCGTTACGATGGAATGACAACGCATGTGGAATAATACGCCACTAAGAACAAATATATGTATATATAGATATATGTAATATAAGAGAGTGGAGTTTAGAGGAAAAAGAAAATGAGAGAAAAAGTAAAAACAAAGGACTCGAGTCTCGGGTTTTACCCCGAGACGCCTACGTAGCCTATAGAGGCATCAAAGTTCACGTAGTTCGTATGCAAAACGAGGGGTGGGGTTTATCCCATAAATCCAATCAGAGGATTCTCTCATTTTTGTGTGTGTGTGTGTGTGTGTGTAGAAAAGTGTTTTAGTTGTGAGAAAAGTGTAAGAAAGGTGTGAGAATTACCATTTGGAATTTGTGAGCAAACCCTCTTTTTCTTGTTTTTTGGGTTTTACTTGTATGAAAATAAGAGATGTGCAATAATACTAAATAAAAAATATATTAGGATATGTGAGATGAGAGAATAAAAGTGCTAAGTAATAAAACAAATTAATGCGAATTTAAGGAGAGAATTGAGAAAATTGGACCTTCTTGAAGATCTTGAGCTTGATCTTGAACGTTGGAGAGCAGCCCTTGCACTTGGATGATGATGGAGGGTAGTGAATTCACCAAGTTTGATGAAAAGGATGATGAAAAGTGAAGGTTGGAAAGGGATTTGGATGTGGAAATCATGCTGACCTCGAGAGAGGTTTTCTGGATTTGTTGAGAGTGATATCTATCCGATTTGGGCTCCCCTTTGTAATAAGGGCAAGGCCTCCTTTTTATAGGCCCAGGGCAATTCCGATCATCACAGCCCTGTTCCTGCCAATCGGCAGGTGTGTTTAGGCACACTACCGATAGGCAGAGTCTGAGACTTGCCGTTTGGCAGTGTCTTTCAAGCCTTTTTGGAAAATCGACCGCAGAGCATGAACCGTTGATCTGAATTGCGCAGGGGAAAACCGTTGGAAATGTAATCCATAGACCTTAAAAAGTCCTTTAGATCACTCTCAAAATCGGGAGTTGACTTTGGGTCAAATGTGGCTCGATAGCACTCATCGGTCCTTTGGACGGGGATTGTCGGACGAAAACGGATTGTTCGTCTTCATGGTAAGTCCAAAATGTGAACGGGGAGGACCGTTGGAATGGTTAGGATATTTACTTCGACATTACAAAGAGTTTGATCCTGTTCGGGGAGTTGAATTTTTTCAATCAGGCCCTGGAAGTGTTTGGTTACCTCTCAGAGTAAAACGGATCGTTCGTCCGTATCGTAAGTCAGAATCGTGCACGGGACAAACTGTTGGAAAGGGGTTTCAGTTACCTTTGAAGATTCATTTAGTATCGGTCAACATGAAGAGTTGACTTAGGTCAAATAGAGCCCGGGAGTGCCTGATGGCTTTTAAGTTATGTTTTGGGAGAAAATGAGTCATTCGTTTGCATGGTAAGTCGGAATTACACATGGGATGGACTGTTGGGAAGGGGATTCATGGCCCTTCAAAGATTCAGTCAGTCTCAGTCGAGCTAAAGACTTTGATTTTTGGTTAAATGGAGCCTAGGAGTGCCCGATGGCTTCTAGGTCAGTACTCGAGGTATGATCTGGGTTTGTAGTGATGAAGGGTGGTGCAAGGTACCTAAGGAGAGTTTAGGGGTAACAAAATGGGGTGTCTACACAAGATTTTTACCGGATGAAGTAATTCCAGAGGAAAGGGGAATTTTGAAATTTATCGGGGGTTTGAATTGGAGGATAAGGCATCACTTGTTAGGAAATCCAGCTTTGCAAACATTTGGTGATGTGATGAATGCAGGCTTTATCCATTGCCAAGATCACCGTCTTCATGTGAAAGGGATTAAGAAGAGTACGGATTCGGGTCAAGCTAGTAAGCAAGGAGGTAATGGTGCCGGTGGAGCACTACCATCACCACAACAGTCAGGAAGTAAATAGAACGAGAGGGACACCGAACAGGGGGACTCATCTAAGAAATAACATTTTGGGTGTTTTAATTTTGGCAGAGGTGGTTTTAGGCATGGTCAGGGTGCGCAACAACAACATCAGTTAGGTCAACAGGGCCAAGCATACAGAGGAAATAATGGAGGTCGAGGCCATCAGGGCCAAGGCATGGGGCAGATTCAAAATAACAATCAGGGACGTTACTCGAAATTTTTTACGAGCCACTATTTTCAATGTGGGGAACAGGGTCACTTTAAGAAAGCTTGTCCACAGTTGATCGGGGGACAGTTACCTAGGGGTCCTCAGCATCAGCAGACACATCTACATCCTCCCGCGCCTATTCCAACCGTCCCTCTACAACAGGGACAACTTCAGTACGGGCGTGTGTATCATATTCAGGATGCTTTACTTCCTCCATCCCCGCCCTCACCGCCAGCTATTGAGGGTAAGTTTCCCATTCACGGGTATGTGGGTCGAGTGTTATTTGATACGGGTGAAACACACTCATTTATTTCTGGGCTTTTTGCTCATTCGACGGGGTTGATTAAGTCTGTTGAGAGTACTTTCACTAATGTGGAATCTTCCATGGGTGTTGGTTCACTTATATTCTTTGTTTGTAAAAGGGTAGGAATAGACCTTTCTAATTTGCATTTTTAGGCCGATTTACTCGTCCTGGATATGATTGGGTATGATATTATTTTGGGTATGGATCGGTTAGTGAAATACCGAGCTATGGTAAATTGTTATGGGAGGAGTATACTCTTTGCCATCCTAGGGCAAGAAATGTTTTTTTATAGCTATGCCACTTTCAGAGGGAGGTTCGAGCACGTACTTATATTGCATTGAGGAGGAGACTTCACGTGGAATAGTCATTTCCTTAGATTCGATTCCCGTTGTTAGAGAATTTAAGGATGTCTTCCAGGATATTCTAAGTTTACCACCAAGTCATAAGATTGAGTTTGTAATTAACTTAGCACCGGGAACTCGGACGATTGTGAGAGCTCCATATCATATGGCTCCTTTGTAAATGAGGGAGTTAAGGAATCAAATTCAGCAACTGTTGGAGCAAGGCTTTATTCGGCGTAGCACGTCGCAATGGGGTGATCCTATGTTGTTTATGAAGAAGAGAGATGGTTCCCTCCGGTTATGCATTGATTATCGAGAATTGAATAAGGTCACCATCAGGAATAAATACCAGTTACCTCAGATCGATGATCTGTTTGATTAATTAAGAGGAGTGTCGTACTTCTCTAAGATAGATTTGAGGACTGGGTATCATCAACTGCGAATTCGAGAGCAGGACGTATCGAAGACTGCATTCTTGACTAGATATGGGTCCTATGAGTTTTTGGTCATGCTTTTTCGGATAACCAATGCTCTTGCCATATTTATGGACCTTATGAATAGAGTAATTCAGGACTTCTTAAACCAGTTTTTCATAGTGTTCATTGATGACATTTTAGTCTATTCTCGGACTGAAGCAGATCATGCTGAACATTTACGATTGGTCCTGCAAACACTACGGTATCACCAACTGTATGCTAAGTTCGAGAAGTGTGATTTTTGGTTGCAGGAAGTACAGTTTTTGGGGCACATTGTAACAGCTGAGGGTATTTCTGTAGGATCGAGTAAAGTTGTCGCGATGAGGGAATGGGGTCAGCCCATGACACACACTGAAATTCATAGTTTTCTGGGTTTGGCAGGTTATTATCGCTGTTTCATTAAGGGTTTTTCAAGATTGTTAGCCCTTTGATGAACTTGACCCGGAAGGGAGTGAAATTTGTTTGGGATGATTCCTATCAACTAGCTTTTGACGAGTTGAAGGACAAGTTGGCTTCTGCTTCTGTACTCGCATTTCCAAGATCGGAATGGATTATTTAGTCTTTACTGACGCGTCTCTACAAGGATTGGGAGGTATGTTATAACGGGAGCATTGCTTATGCGTCTCGCAAGCTAAAGCCCCATGAGACGAATTATCTCGTGCATGATTTGGATCTTGCTGCAGTAGTGTTCGCCTTGAAGATATGGAGACATTACCTCCTTGGGGAGATGTTTAGTCTTTTCACGAACCAAAAATAGTTGCAATATTTATTCTCGTAGAAAGATCAGAATATGCGACAACGTCGGTGGTTGGAGTTCATGAAGGACTATTAATTTGATATTCATTACCACTGAGGCAAGGAAAATGTGGTAGCAGATGCACTGAGTCAAAAACCCACGGGGGAGCTAACGAAGGTATGGAAGGCTAAATGGAAAGATGTTAGCCAGGAGGATGCTACAGCAATAGAATTTATGTCGGTGTTGACCGTTATGCCTACTATTGTGATAATAGTCGTGGAAGCGCAAGGAAGGGACAAAGATTTCCAGGACTGGGTATGCTAGTTGTTAACCGAAGGAGAGGAGTCCTACTCTATTAGTTTTGAGGATGGATTACGTTTCCACAGAAGACTTATAGTCCCGGATGAGGGAGACTTGAGACGTTTTATCATGACTGAATCACATGGTTTGAGATTTGGGGTACACCCAGGTGGAGACAAAATGTACTAAGACATGCGCTGTCAGTATTGGTGGGCGGGTATGAAAAGGGACATCTCTGAATTTGTTTCCCAATGCACCACTTGTCAATTGGTGAAGGTAGACCACCAACGACCAATGGGATTGTTACAACCGTTAGAAATATCGATATGGAAACAAAAGAGTATCTTTATGGATTTCATCATGGGATTGTCGACGTCACAAAGCGATTATGATTTTATTTGTGTTATTATCGATCGTCTGACCAAATTGACACACTCTTTACCGGTACGGATGGATTATAATACGACACGATACACCCGGCTCTTTATTACAGAGATTGTGAAACTCCATGGGTGCCTATCAATATAGTCGCAGACCGAGATAAGATTTTCATATCCCATTTTTTAGCAAAGTTTCCAAGAAGAAATGGGGACCGAATTGAAGTTGAGTACCTCTTACCACCCGCAAACTGATGGGAAAACGGAGAGAGTCAACCAAATGTTAGAGCATATGCTTTGAATGTGCGTACTTGACTTTAAAGGAGGATGGGAGCAATACATTCCCTTGGTTGAATTTGCGTATAACAATTTGTACCAATTCACAATAGGTATGGCACCGTAAAAAGCATTGTATGGACGGCCGTGTAGATCACCTTCTTGTTGGTTGGAAGTAGGAGATAATAAACTCCTTGGACCTGAAATGATCCAAGGTACCTCTTCGAAAATTGAGATTATTCGACACCACATCCTAATTGCACAAGACCATCAGAAGAGCTATGCCGATGCGAATAGAAGGCATGTAGAATTGGAAGTCGGGACAAAGTTTTAGTGTGGGTATCACCGATGAAGGGTATAATGCAATTCGAGAAGAAAGTCAAGCTTGCGCCGCGCTATGTAGGCCCTTTTCCCATAATTATAAGGGTAAAACCCAAACATATATTAACTTGATTTGCCAAAATTCCTACATCAGATTCATGACATGTTTCATATTTCATCCTTGAAGAAGTATAGAAGGTGAGAGGGAGCTCATTGGCACATTCCTTCGGACGATATCGAGTTACAACCCGATATTTCATATGAGGACAACCGGTTGCTATTTTAGATCACGAAGAGCATAGACTAAGGTGTAGGGTGGTGCCTTTGTTACGAGTCTAGTGGGGACTCCACAATGCCGAGTAATCAACTTGGGAACGAGAGGATGATATTCGAGAGAAGTATTCATACCTCTTTTTACAAGGTATGCCTGAATTTTGAGGGCAAAATTCCCTTGTAGGGGGGAAGTATGTAATACCCCTTATTTATGAGTAGTTATTTTTATGCTAATTTGTCTAGTGGGTTAATTATACAAAATAAAGGAAGTTGAAGTGATATTATTTTAAGTGATTTAAGAGATAATATTTACTGAGTTTTTCATATTTACTGTTATGTGAATGTAAATAGCATCATATTATGCTTTGTAGCGTTATTGTGCTTTAAGCGGCGGTTATGATTTATATTCCAATTGGATAATTATTAATGGATAATATGACGTTGGAACATGAATAATGAATGATATACCGGATGTCAGTTTAGAGGGCGCAGTTAGTCCGGAAATGGTCGAGATAGTCAACATAAGTGCCAAATTGTATTTTGGGTTTCGGGACACTTTTGACTAGTTATAATTTAATTATGATGTTATGAGTCATTTTAAGTGTGCAGTAGAATTTAAATGTTAGACTTAATATAATTGGGTATTTTAGTATTGCTAGAGCATTTAAGCTTATTTATGTGTTCTAAACGTAGAGAGAGAAGAGAGAGCTTAAGAGAAAGAGGCGAGAAAGAGAGAATTGAAGATTTGAGCTTGGAATTGTTGCTACCGAAAGATAATCCGAGACTAAGATCTTACGGAAAGTTTCTAACTTAAAATTATGTATGATTTAGTGTGGATAATTTGTATTTATGGTTGTGTTTTTGGATATGTAAACCATTTATGGGTTTTAATGATTTTTTTTTTGTGTTTAAACCCTTAAATATTGATTTAAATATGATTTGAGTTGAATCTATTAGTTAATGGTGGTGTAGAAATTTTTTTGTGTTAGTATGAGTTGATTATGTTAGTATTTGAGGGAAGAAAATATGGGTTTGGGTATTTAGGGTTCATATAACCCGTAGCCCCAACTGGGCAAATCGACCAGGGAGAATCGATTCACCCTCCTATACGAATCGAATCGCTGAAAAGGGTGGCTACAGGTCTGGGAAACCGAATTTATTCGGGTTAAGGCCGAATCGATTTGGACTAAGACATAAAGTTGGCTTTCTCAGCTGAATCGATTCGCTTTTAGGGAGAATCGATTCGCTATCAGGGGCAAATCAATTCTTTCCTAGGCGAATCGATTCGAAAATCCTGCTGTTTTAGGATATTTTTCTAACTTAGTGTTTAGCCCTTTTCTTTTAGGTTTAAGGCCTAGGAACCTTCTCTTATGAACTAATATAGAGTACTAGAGTCTTATATTAGGGAGATGAATACCTTATATTAGAAATACTGTTATACATTTTATTCCCACGTATATCATATTCAATCGGGCCCTGACCCGTTTATATTTCTCTTTTTTGTATGGATCCTATTTATGCTCAGGTGCTCCTACGCAAGGACGACCGTGTTAATCTCTCATTCTTAGTGTTAGGGGAGCTACATCATTTTTACGGAGTTTGTAGGGTTTTTTTCTATAAACGCGTCTATCTATTGTATAATCTAGTTATGATCAGTTTGTACATACGGGAGTTTTGCCCAAGTTTTGTATTTGTAGATATTGTGTTATTTAACTGTAATACTTGGTGTAACCTGTTTGTATTAGTCTGTTAGCCGACAGCTTATTCGGTTATCATTTTGGAGTTTGGTTGATAAACTGTTGCATATTTCTATTTACTTACCCACCTTCTTTTCAAATTGGATTGTCGAAATGGTTTTATTAAACTTGCAAATTAATTTGACATTTGTTTTATAAAATAATTGGTCGTTATCTCGTAGTATTATTTTCACGACAGTGATGCTAAGAATGGACCATCTATGATTCCTGTATTTATTGGAATATTGGGTTGGCCATCTCTTATTTTAATAAGCGGGGTGTCACATACTCCTTAAGATGACTCCTCTTCATCATTACCATGATATGAGTACGATAATTACTTTTCCTTATTTATATTCACATCAAGCACATTGTGTTAGGACATGAATTTATAAATGTTCGAGTTATAATCTAGGAAATTTTCACTTATCCTAGATCACATTTAGTATGTCTGATACAGCTACATTCGGCACGCTAACACGATCATCCACGACGGACTTGATCCGAATCCATGCATCCATCATCTTCATATATGTATCATGCAACATGAAATGTACTCTTCAACCGTTCCCACTACTCCACTCATGATAATGGTAAAATAATTTATTTGGAGTGCTTAATATTTACATAAATATTTGGGAAATTTTTATAAAATATTTTTAAAGGGCTGGAAGTTTTTACTTCGCAAAATGATTTTTTTCTAAGTGAATAGGCGAAGAAAAAATTTCGCTGACGTCGTTCGAGCGAGATTGGCTTGTCGTTCGCATGACATAGCCATCTTGTGCGAAGTCGTTTGAGCGATAACTTTTCTTCGTTCGAGAAACATTTGTGTGAATCTTTAAACCCTAGATACAGTTATAATACTCACGCTGCACGAAAAATAGAAATCTGGCACGGTTTAAAACTGTGACAGATCAAATCTGGCATGATTTTGAACTGTGCCAGAATCAAGTGTTACAAAATGGCCATTTTTTCTGGCACGGTTTAAAAGTGTGCCAAATTTGACCAAACAAGAACACTTCTGACAAACTTTTAAACCGTGCCAGAATTTGATATTTCTGACACACTTTTGGCACAATTTTGAACTATGCCAGATTGAGCACATTTTGATAAACTTTTGGCACCGTTCAAAATCGTGCCAAAATTTGATACACTTTTGGCACGGTTTTGAACCGTGCCAAATTTTTGGATAAAATAAAAAAAATTAATTATTTGAAAACAAGAAAATTCACAAATTGCAAATTTCGCACGTTGTTGATAAACTAATGTACATACAAAATTCAAAATATTACAAGTCTTTAGTAGTTCACATACCCAAAAAAAAAATTGGGCAGAGTTTCCTCTATTTTTTGGACATTCTAGAACCTGCTAATATAAAACCTGCGTAATATAAAGCCCACACGGCCACAAAATGTAACAATAAACTTACAAAATCCCGCACGACCATAAACGTTAACAATAAAACTACAAAAGCCCGCATGGCCATAACACAAAAAAATATAATCATGAATATTAACGACATTAAATAAATAAGCCCCTTGTTGCAAAACATAGACTTCTCCGTATGTTCCACGTGAATAAATGCTAATGATAAAATGTTATCCTGCAAAAAAAAAATAGGATAAAAAAAAGAGACGATATTAGTAACTAAGCAATTTATAAAAAAAACTTACTCAAGCTAAAAAATTACATATGGGAGTTACAATTATTATTATATTCTCAAATTGAAAATCTTAGGCAAGTTATGACTACCAATTATTATCGTCATATTCTTAAACCGAGAGGTCCGTGACTATGAAGTCAATTCATACGAGTTTCATTGGTCCCGTGCGAGCTGTTAGTGCCTTTTACGGGGCCGTTTGAGGGCTGATTTGAGTTCCCACCCTTCAACGGTTAGTTTGTAAGCCTAATCTATATATTTTAAAATTATCGTCATATTCTCCAATCGAGAGGCCCGTGACTATGCGGTCAGTTCCTACGAGTTATATTGGTCCCATGCGAGGTGTTAATACCTCTTACGGGGCCGTTTGGGGGTTAGTTTGGGTTTTCACCCTTCAACATCTTATTTATAAGCCTAAGCTATATATTTTCGAATTATTGTCATATTCTCAAATCGAGAGGCCCGTGACTACGCGGTCAATTCTTACGAGTTATATTGGTCCCGTGCGAGGTGTTAATGCCTCTTACAGGGTTGTTTGGGGACCGATTTGGGTTTTCACCCTTCAACGACTTATTTCTAAGCCTAAGCCCGTGACTACACGATCAGTTCCTACGAGTTACATTGGTCCCGTGGGAGGTATTAGTGCCTTTTACGGGGCCGCTTGGGGGCTGGTTTGGGTTTTCACCCTTCAACTCCTTGTTTCTAAGCCTAATCCATATATTATCAAATTATCGTTATATTTTCAAATCGAGAGGCCCGTGACTATGCGATTAGTTCCTACGAGTTACATTGGTCCCGTGCGAGGTATTATTGCCTCTTACTGGGCCGCTTGGGGGTTGGTTTGGGTTTTCACCCTTTAACAACTTGTTTCTAAGACTGATCTATATATTTTTAAATTATCATCATATTCTCAAACTGAGAGGCCTGTGACTACGCAGTCAGTTCCTACGAGTTACATTGGTCCCGTGCGAGGTGTTAGTGCCTCTTGCGGGGCCGTTTGGGGGTTGATTTGGGTTTCCACCCTTCAACATCTTATTTCTAAGCCTAATCTATATGTTTTCGAATTATCGTCATATTCTTAAATCGAGAGGCCCTTAACTACGCGTTCAGTACCTATGAGTTACATTGGTCCCATGCGAGGTGTTAGTGCCTCTTACGGGGCCGCTTGGGGGCTGGTTTGGGTTTTCACGCTTTAACGACTTGTTTCTAAGCCTAATCTATATATTTTCAAATTATCATCATATTCTCAAATCGAGAGGACTGTGACTATGAGATCAGTTCCTACGAGTTACATTGGTCTCGTGCGAGGTGTTAGTGCCTTTTACGGGGCCGTTTGGGGGCTAATTTGAGTTTCCACCCTTCAACGGCTTATTTCTAAGACCAATTTATATATTTTAAAATTATCTTCATATTCTCAAATCGAGAGGCCCATGACTATGCGATCAGTTCCTACGAGTTATATTGGTCCCGTGCGAGGTGTTAATACCTCTTACAGGGCCGTTTGGGGGCTAATTTGGGTTTTCACCCTTCAGCGGCTTGTTTCTAAGCCTAAGCGATATATTTTCGAATTATTGTCATATTCTCAAATCGAGAGGCCCGTGACTACGTATATATCAATAGAAGTTCAAATTAAAGAGGGAGAGGGAAACCATCACGTGTGTATGACCGAGTTTCGAGTGAGAGCTGAGAAAATCAGAGATGTTGCTGACCATAAAGCATCTCTTGGTATTTCTCTATATTCTATTTCTCCTTTTACAGTTCAGACAATAAAGTATGCAGGTACATAACAACATCAACAAAAAAATATGCCTAGAAAACCCATTTAGTTTCTATAGAAAACAAATAGAATTAAAGAAAGAGATATGAGAGATCAAAACAATAAAAAAAAAAACTAAAAGTAAACCCTCACCTCATTAGGATCAAAACTTGATAATTGGAATCAAATTATAGTGTGAGCCATTTGAACATGTATGCAGGACAGCTTGACAGGAACACCTTAAGCCTCGAGCCATTTGAACTTGAACTTCTATAGCCGTATCCATTGAAGTGTAAGGAGGATAAAGTCTTATCAATGCAGACCTTAGAACGATAGATATACAGTCAACAAATCTAAATAGATTTGTACTTCTCACCAAAAAGTGCATTATAGCTTTGTTCACATAATCCTCAATATTATTTCGTATAATACATTTGGTCTATACTCGCTGTTAGAAGAAATGAAGACCTTTACTTTGGGATTGTTTTAAGCTTTACTTTGGGACTTTTTTTAGCATTATTTCGGGACTGCTTGGAACTGTTTTAGGGGATTGTTTTGGGAGTAAAAATTAAAGGGAGTTAATGAATAACCCACCCCTTTTCCATTGGGAAAGAAGTGCCAAAAGAAGTCTGGACCCGGCCGACCAACAACATCTTTGATTGTATCAGTTGTAACGCGGTCGACCAACTGCAAATACTTGAAAATACACTTCAAACTATGTTTTTGAAAAATAAAGCTAACTAAGATATTGAAGTTTTTAATCTCTGGAAAACTCTGAGTGATGATCATAGTTACATGTTCTTTCTAGCTAAGGGTCCCATTTTCGCTGATCGAAAGTTCGATATCGTGACATTATAGGCCTGGAAAAAAATGGAGAAAATGTTATGCCAATTTCAAGAGTTTATTCTATCTTTGATAGCATCATGCGGTTGCTAAATACTAAACTATAACCATTATACTATGGTTGGTCAAATATAGTCCACATTTAGAAATAAAAATGGAGGAAGGTACAAGACACAAAGTTCTTATTTGGTGTAGAGTTTCCATGCTCTGCTGAAATCCAAATAGGTAAATTCACATTTAACGTTCAAATTCTTATTATCCAAACTTAAATTTGGATTGTTTGATTTATTGGTGAATTTACCATTTTTGAAATCCTGGAAAGCACCGGAACTCAAACCAAGTGAGTATTAAGAGTGCTTGTAACTTTAAACCTGCCACGTTGATGGGGATTAAAGAAAAAAGGAAAAAAAATATATTATTTAACCATGAAAGTGATTTGAATTCTATTTAATTGAAAGACCAATAAAATAGAATTGCATTATCTGTATATCACTTGGCACTGATTATAGCTATATAACTGCATATATATCTCCATATATACTTGTTATATATATATATATATATATATATATATATATATATATATATATATATATATATATGTATAATAGCTATATAGTTGTTAGAAAGATAGGTATGGGCCAAGGGAGCAAGGATACTTGTCCTCAAAAGATTGCTTAATTTTGTAACCATGGTATTTACTAGTAAGTTAAATGAATAATCCAAACATGGAAACACATATGCATATATTTTAGTCCTACACAGTTATTCATTAAAACTAGTGACTTACAAATCCTAAAACATATGCATAACCATGAAACAAGATAGAAATAAATTATAGAATATAAGTTACCCAAAATTCTCCAAAATTAGGAGTGTTGCAGTTACCCTTAATAATGGAAATTCAATCCCATGATTTTGCAACATATATGTCCTTAATGTGAAGCCCTAGACTTGCTTTATTAGTCCACAACGAGGCTTTCTCATAATGCATAAACATATAGACAAATTTTTAAGTTACAAATTAGGGCAACTCTTAGGTGGGATAGGCCCCTAAGGGTCCTCGACCAAATATCATAAGTCAAAATACAAACAATCGCTAAAGTGTTCATTTAAAAATAACCACATAGGAGTAATTAGGCATCTAACATCCATCCATAACATATAGAGAATTAAATAAATGCATCCCAATTCTCCTTCGCCAAGTACATAACTATATTAACTAATAATATTTAATTAAGTAAACATATAATTATAAAATGCCAGTGCCCTAATAATTAGCCTTAGAACAAAATGAAACTAAAAGTACTAAACAACTAGACCATAGCGTCAAAGGACTCCCCAACTCCTAACTTGAGGAATCATACAATATGAAGGTATGAGCATTCAAATCTCTCAACAAGGGATGAGAAAAATATCCTTATACAGAACCTCACAAGTAAGTATCTTTGGAAAATCATATATATAGCTTAATGGATTAATAACAACTTAATACAACACGACAATATGGGCAAAAAGATATAAAGGTAACTCAATGTAAGAGAAGTAACTTCCTAACCCTCAAACCCTAAATCTCAAATTATCTAGAATCCACGGGCAATGGGAAACTTTTAGCCCAGAAATTACATTACAATCAAGATCTCTGCCTTTCCCAAGGCTTTCTAAGTCAGACAAACCATCCACCCTATGCATCCTATCATAGTCTTTATAGGACCTTTAACCATCATATGATTATTTAAGGATATTTGGTTAGTCATGTCATAGTCTGCAACCTTCTCTCATGTCCACTTCCAGGATAAGCCATGTACGTCATGCAGTCAGCCCTCTTATCCTATTTAATCTCTGCTTAGGAGTCAAGACCCATGCTAGTCCAATATTTCATCAAATTCCAATGACTATAATAATACTGAACTAACGTGTCAGCCCTTTCCCCTGCACTAAGCTCCAAATACGAGTTTAGAGTCAAGCCCAGATGTTGTGGCCCAATAATTCAATGTCATGTCTACGACAGCCATTAGAGTACAACGAGGCACTCAATGAAACTTACTCATAACTTTATACTGCATTATCTTGCAACCTCGGTGATGGAGTTAGAAATAATTTTCAACAAACTTTAATGGGCGAATTTTTAAAATGATAGGTTTATCCTAATAATAACTTTCATTCAATCTTTCAACGGTAAAATGGAAAATATGGATCAAATGAAAGAGATAGAGTATATGAAGAGGATACATCCATACCAAAATAGATTAAGTCTACAGTTTGATTTAACAAGGTGGAATTTTTAACTTCCAAGATGACTTCGGCCACCTCTCTCTGCCCTTACTCACTCTCGTTTCTCAATGGTCGTGCCCCCTTACATCATCATCATCATCATCATCATCACCTCTCTCTCTCTCTCTCTCTCTCTAAAACTGCGTATTAATTTTAGAAACTGTAACCAACTTTCTATTTATAGGAGAAGTAGGGAACCTAGGATTTCCTAATGTTTCTTCAAATTTTCCTACTTAAGACATTTGAGAAGACCCAGAACTTGATCCCCGGGTTATATCCCGAGTGGTTCATACCATCCATCAATGTGGTGTTTTTATTCAAGTGTAAAGTACTAAGATTAAATTAAAACCTTAGCAAAAAGGTCCTATAATAATTTTCCAAGTACTCTAAGTGTAGTGGACATGAGACGTCCTACCAGGTGTTATGTTGCCTAAGGGATAACCTAGACCCGACCTCTCGGGGAAATTCATAGATTTTCTAAGGGAGTTCTTGGGTGTTACACTTGAAGAGTTGTGGGCAATTTTGTTCACATTGCATTCTCACGCTCGTAGGAAGACTTAACCTTATTATGGTGACTTTATTTCACTCTCACTAAAATACTTACCATTTAATTTTAGAATCAAATTTCAACATTTCAAGATACACACTGATTTCCCCTCTTATGATGTAACATCTTTCAACTTGATATTACTAATTTCCATATGTTGATACATTGTGCCATATCAAAAATATTTATCTAAAATTAACAATAAAATACATTCTTCCAATGACCCCCATGTTTTATGGTGGTAAAGGAACCCACAAATCGAGAAGCCAACTTCTCCTTCCTCCTATCCGCTTAAACCCTTCACAGGGGACATTTATGAAACAATAGGTCCCTAATATTAAACTCCAAATCTCTGTGACAACGATCGACATAGTTATTGTGCCTACTATATTTCGTCCCCACTATATAGTTGATTATTTCTATCTTTTCAAAAGTATCCTGATTAAAATTTGGATCCATCAATTTGTTTTACCCTACTAATACTAAACATATCGTGGATCAATAAAGTCTCATATACAATACCTCGAACAACATCATTTCCAAGAGAAAAAAAATTAAATATGTTCATATTCAATACGTTATTCTCCTTAACAGTATTGTACAAAACTTAAGGAATATTTTAAATTCACAAACAACATGCGACTTGTCTTCTTATAATTATTATTGAAAGAAAAATCCACAAGGGGGAGGTAATAATCCTAGCTACCTTTAAAGTTCAACACACATGCTCTTGACATGTCTTCCAAAATCAATCCTAAAATAAGTAAAGGAAAGCATATAATTAACATAAACTCTAAAACCAAAACTATAAAAAATAGAAACATATTCTCTTCAACAATAAGATAAAATAATGAAGTGCTCTTAAGTCATTTTAAAAGAAACATTGAAAATATGAACAAACCCTAAATTTCAAATTAGGTAGTACAAACACAAACAAGCCCTAGATGAGACTTAGCTTGAGCAAAACAGATAAAAATGATATATTTAATTGAGATTAAGTTAATTAATACAAACCCAAAATGACAGCAAAGTCCTACCACATCAAAAACCTCTGCACAAAACAGATACATGAAATCTAATCGAGACTCATCCTCTGTATAAAACAAATCTACAATAACACACAATCAAAACTTTATTTCCAACTAAAAAGGACAACAATAAATCATTAGACTTACCAAATCGAGAATAATAGCTCCCAAAAAATGAGATTAACAACAAGGTTTTGAGAATTTCATGCAAGGTTTTAGGATTGAAGGTGGGAAAATTTATGGTGAGATTTCTTTGTCGAGGGAAATAGAGAGCAAGAGAGTGAGAGACCTGAGAGTGAGAGAGCGAGAGACAAAAGATGTTTTGAGAATGTATTTTTTTAGGGTATTTATATTTTAGTAAAGTGTGTTCAATTTTGGCACACTTTTAAATAGTGCCAAATTTTGGCACGGTTTTAAAGTGTACCAGATTGTCATTAAACATTGCCAAAATTTGGTACAGTTTAAAACTGTGCCATATTTTTTATATCAAGGTGTGCCAAATTGCCATTTTTTTTGTAGTGTCATCTTGGAGTAACCTTGTGGATATGTTGATTGACCTTGCATTCTTGGTTTGATTTATTTAGTCTGTCACAATTTGGTTGCAAGTGTTAGGATTTTTTGGGATTAAAAGTTGGAATATAATTAAACAAGTTAATAATAGATTGCTGGCACACTCTCAAATTGGTATCAGATCCTATCACACAATTATATCATGTAATGTTTTCCGCAAAATTTTTCTAGATATCAATTTTGGTTTAAAAATTGATTTTTAAAAAAGCGCAATTTCAATGGAAAACTTGTATAATCGAGTGCCAATTTTTAACGGGGCAAATTACGCATATTAGAAAGCCCGTATGAGATCCCACTTAAAAGCCATTGATGAACGTGTTTGGGTTATGTGTGAAAGAGGGTGGACGCCTCCCCTTGTCACTATAGATAACGTAACTACTTTAAAATCTGTGATTTCTTGGACCGAGGAAGAATTTAAATGGTGCACATTTAAGTTATGCGGGCTTAGTGCTATTTCCAAAAATGTCACCCCCGACGATTTCCGACGCATCATGATGTCTACCACGTCTAAAGAAGCAAGGGATGTTCTTAAACTTACCCATGAGGTCACTAATGCATGTAAATAATCAAAATTGTAAAATCTAACCACACAATTTGAGACAATCACCATGCTTGAATCTGAGTGTTTTGATGAATTTAATGCACGCTTATCTGATATTGTTAACACTAGTTTCAATTTGGGTGAACATATTGATGATGCTAGAGTAGTTAAATTTTGAGATCACTGCCTGAGAGTTTTATCCCTAAAGTCACTGTGATAAATTCATTAGGAAATTTGAGTAGTTTGAAATTAGAAGAATATATAGGAAACCTCCAGACTTATGAAATTGACATGTTTCCTAATACGTTAAAATCAAAAGATAAAGGGGTAGAACTTAAATCCTAGGCTAGGAAGATTGAGGTGTCATCAAGAAAGATAGGTGAGTCATCTAAGAAAAGAGAGGAAGAGTTGTCTGATTCTGAGTTTGATTTTTACTTAGACGATTTGGCCTTATTTGCTAAAAATTTCAAGAAATTTCTCAAATTAAAGAAAAATGGTAATTTCAAAGATAACAAGAATTTTGAGAAAAATAAGTTTGAAAAGAAAAATGAAAAGGATAAAAAGGTCTCGCCTAAGAAAGACGATAAGAGTTGTTATGAGTGTGGCGGCAGAGGTCATAAGGCATTTTAGTGTCCTACTAGGTTGCGACGTCAAGGTAAATGCAATGCTGCTCTTAATGACTCCCTTAGTGATGACAATGAGGTCGAGACAGTGGATTCTGGAGATGAGTCACCGCATGAATGTAACTTCACCGCATTCATGGCTAGTTATGTGATTACTAATAGGGCACCTCATGACGATGAGGATGCTACTTCACAGGGACACCTCGACAGTGTAAGCTATGTGAGTGAGGGGGGAGATGTTGCAAGTGAGAGCGAGAATGATTTACGATGCACGTACGCTGACTTATATGCTGATTATTTTAAGACCAAAAAGAGTAACAACCCATTAGCTCTTAGAATAGTTACCTTAGAGAAAGATTTAAGAGAGACGAGAGAGAGAGTCCTCCATTACCACTGCCTTGAGAGGGAGAGAGACTATTTGTGTTGAGAGAGAGAGTTTGTGTAGAGAGAGGGTTAGTTTGGTGAGAAATAGGTATGCTTAGAAAAAGAGAAAGGGGACTTGACTAAGCAATTGGCTAGTCTTAAGAGTGAGCTACAGACCTCAATGGACACTCGAAAGAAACTGAAGCCTTTATATCCCAACTTACTCATGACCTTTAGATAGCCAGAGAAGTCAAGGTAAAGATTGAGGATATATATGGAAATATGGGAAAGATGCTCCTTGCCCCTGGTTTAGGTTTTGGTGAAAGGCAGGGAATTGGTTTTGATGGTGCCTCCACGTCCCATGTGACACCGGAACTGATTCTTGAGTTTACTATGAACCCATAAGGCCATCGCCAAAAACCCCGAAGAAGATTTTGTCCAAGAAAAGCAAACCAAGGTTGGCCAAAGCCTGTGTACTTATGTACATACTTTAAAAGAAATGGCCACCTTATGGAGTTTTTCTATATTTTGGGTCGGACACGACGTAAATTTTTTCCACCACGTGCCACTAGCAATTTTTTGAGTCTTAGAGAGACGATTGAGTTTCTAGTCGCCACTTCTCAGAGTCTAATGGAAGAGTTCCAACGGGTTTCTATGCCGTCAACGGACACTTCCAATACCCCGATGAGAGCTAACAATGACAAGGGCAAACAAAAGGTTACCTCATCTTGGGAACCTAAACTCGATGCAAAATCCCTAGTTGTTAATGTAGCTCTTAAAGAACATAACACTTCTCAGTGGTATTTCGACAGTGGGTATTCCATACACATGATAAATGATGTCTCACTTTTTACCTACCTAGAGGATCGCAAGGAAGGTAAATTCACCTTTGGAGATGGGAGAAAATCTAGCATAGTAGGACAAGGTACAGTAGAGATACCGAGATTTCCTGAGCTAGAGGATGTTTCGTATGTCAAAGGTTTGAAAGAAAACCTTCTCAGCTCTGTAGTAAAGTTTGATCGGAACCAATGCAATGTTTATGATCAAGCCGGTAAACTTCTATTGCAAGGGGTGAGAACTAAAGATAATTTCTATTGGATTGTGACCAAGTCCTCATTTGTCTACAACAGTGCCACAATCACTCCTAGGGATATATGGCATCAACCTTTAGGTCATGTAAACTTTAGATATATGGAGAAATTAGCTAAAAAGGACCTGGTACGTGGCTTGCCATTACCTTGAAATCTGACTTCCACAGTTTGTGAACCCTATCAGTTGTGAAAGAAAGTCCGTAGACCCCACAAGAAGTTAAATTCCATTACCACTTCACGAGTGCTCAAGTTGATACACATGGATATTATAGGTCCTACTTGTACTGAGAGTTTGGGTGGTAAGAGGTACATCCTTGCGATGGTAGATGATTTCTCTCGTTATTTGATTGTAGGTTTTTTAAAAGAGAAATTTGATGCTGTGGAATTTCTTACGACCAAGTGTCGTGTCTTGCAAAATCAGTACGTAGTCACTATCAATAGAATATTTAGTGACAGTGGCACTGAGTTTAAGGAAGCTAAAGTAGATATTTACTGTGATAGCCTCGGGATCAAACATGAATTTTCGGTTGTGAAGACTCCTCAGAAAAATGGGATTGTTGAGAAGAAGAATCAGACGATTCAGGAGATGGCTAGATCTATGCTTCTAGGTTGTAGAGTTGCTAGGAGATTTTGGTAAGGGGTAGTGTCTACCGCATACCATATGGTGAATAGGTTTTACCTTCATCCACACACACTTAAGGAGACCTACAAATTGTGAACTGGAAATAAGCACAACCTTTGATATTTCCGTGTCTTTGGGAGTAAATGCTACATCCTACGGGATAGAGAGAAATTGGGAAAGTTCGACTCCCATAGCTAAGAGGGAATATTGTTAGGATGTTCATCAACTAGTAAAACATATCGGGGTTTTAACCTGAGTAGCTCTAAGGTTATGGAGTCAATAAACGTCACCGTGCAAGATTACAAACCACCGATGTTTATTGATGCTAACCCTTTATGTGAGGATGACGCACTTTATTTTGATTATCCTATTATGCCTCCCACACCCAGAGTGGACCCTATTCCTGACTTAGGGGGCAATCATGCTTAGGTTCGTAAGAGTCATGATCCTTCTACTATTCTAAGAGATCCCACCCTAGTGGTCAAGACTCATGCTCAGATAGAGAACGTTGTTAGCCATATTTTCTACAAATCTAAAGTCGAGCCTGAGAACTATAAGGAAGCACTCAAAGATGAACATTATATATGTGATATACAAGATGAGCTACTTCAGTTAAGAAAGAATGATGTCTGGGAACTGGTCCCCCGACCTAGAGAGACAAATGTGATAGGTACCTAGTGGATCTTCAAGAATAAGGTGGATGAGACTGGTACTATTATTCGAAATAAGGCTAGGTTGGTCACTCAAGGCTACACACAGATAGAGGGTGTAGACTTTGACGAGACATTCGCTCCTGTTGCGAGGCTTGAGTCCATTCACTTACTACACGCCATCACATGTCATCTGCGCTTTAAGTTATATCAGATGGATGTCAAGAGTGCCTTTATGAATGACATTCTACAGGAGGAGGTTTACGTAGAACCACCAAAAGGGTTTGAAGACCCTAAGCACCCTGATCATGTCTACTATCTGAGGAAAGCCTTGTATGGTTTGATTTGATGCAAGCACCCCATGATTAGTACGAGAGGCTTAGTTCTTATCTCTTAGCCCTTGGCTTCAAAAGAGGGGGAGTAGATATGATGTTGTTCTTCAGGAGATATAACGATGCTACTTTGGTTGCCGAGGTTTATATGGATGACATAGTCTTTGGATCCACGTGCTCCCTTCATGCTCACCACTTTGAGGAGGAGATGAAGAGTGAGTTTGATATGAGAATGGTTAGTGAGCTTACTTTCTTCCTTGGTCTCCAATTTTTTCATCTTGAGGATGGGATGTTCATCTCCCAATCCAAGTATGCTAGAGACCTTGTGAAGAAATTTGGTCTTGACTCTGCTCAGCATGCACATACACCGATGGGTACCTCAACTAATCTTAGCAAGGATACGTAAGGCAAGTACATAGAGAAAACCTTGTATTGGAGTATGATAGGTAGTCTTCTCTACTTGACTGGCAGTCATCCCGACATAGCCTTTAGATTTGGAGTCTGTGGGCGATATCACTTGTCCCTGAAAGAGTCACACTTATTCGCTCTTAAACGTATTATCAAATATGTGAGTGGGAGTCTCTCACTTGGCAGTTGGTATTCCTTTGATAACAGTGACCATTTATCCGCCCATTCGGATGCCGATTCGGTTGGGGATACAGATGGATGTAGGAGTACTTCTGGTGGGTGTTTATTTTTTGGTTCTGCTCTTGTCTCTTGATTGAGAAAGAAGCAAAACTACATCTCTTTGTCCACTGCAAAGGCTGAGTATATAGCCGCCGGGAGTTATTGCACGCAACTTCTATGGATGAAGAAGATGCTGGAGGATTTTGGGATATCACAGGACACCATGACTTTTTCCTGTGATAACACGAGTGCGATACACATATCCCGTAATCCAGTCCAGCATTCGTGTACAAAGCATGTTAGGATACGCAAGCACTTTATCTGTGAGCTTGTAGAAAAAAAGGTCGTATCATTGAGTTTTGTATCTACCAACCTCCAGTTAGCCGATATATTCATGAAACCTTTAGATGCCCTTAGATTTGAGAGTCTTAGGAAGTAATTAGGAATTTGCACAGTTATCTGAGGTGTGGTCACTATGTCTAGAGTAGGATGCATTTTTCCTGTTCATATCATCTGATTTCTATCTATAGATTGTATCATTTATATCATTATTTGTTTGTTTGTTTGTTTTTTCTTTTGAAAAATAAAAAAATCCAAAAAAAAATATTTTTTTTGAAATTTTTTAGAAAAAGCCAAAAAGATTTTATTTTTATAATTTTTTTTGAAAAAAATAAAAAGAATTTTGTATTTTGTTTACAGTGTTTATGGATGGACATTTAAGATAACCAGAGTTACAACTTCATTCCATATTCCATGTAATTGTTTGATAGTGATTTGAGATACTACATCATTTCATCCATGTGCTTTACATTGTTTCGAGTCTTTGAGATGTGATTAGTGATATCTTCTACATGTTTGGCTCCTTATCTCCTTTATTGCACACATGCACGGTATTATTTGAGTATTCTACTTGTCTATCACATATTGGTTTGAGTGTTTCCATCTCAATTCTGTCTATACAATGACCAAAATGCGATAAAACTTGACAAGATAGTAGTGCATGTAGAAACCGTTTACCGTGAGGATTTAATTGCAACAAAATATGATGAATGAATAATGAAAAAAGGTCTACGAGAGTTCAAAATTAACTCGTTGTGAAATCCACCGTTTGAAAAGAGCCCGAAAAAATTAAATGGCAATAAAAAGGAAAATATGCCAAATCAAATGGGCCAATAGGTTTTAGTTTCATCACCTCCAAAGAAAAATATAATGCATAATTATTTATAAGGGATTTTGGATGGAAAGAAATGAAAAATGGGTTTTCACGTCCTTGAAAGTAATAAAAAAGAATTAAAACGTTTTGGACGTTATTGGTGTGGAAATCACTTTAAGCTTTGATTTGTTGATTTTATTGAGTCAATTTGTTTTAATTCCATAATTTTTACACCTAAGGAAGATGCTGAGTTCATTCGCTAGGAATATCCAACATTCATTGTGCTCATATGTTATGGTTGTATGTATTGATTTTCCTGTCGAATTTGTTCACATTCCTACATTTCCACTTTCACCGAGTTGGTTTTTTTGGTGTTCTTTTATGGTGTGAATTTTTGTTGTATATTTTGTAAGAATTTTTTTGAAAAGGTCAAAAAGAGAAAGTTTGATTACCTTGTGACATTATCCATTTATATTTGTTTTGTGTTCTTTATATTTGTCTATATTGGGGGACATCATAAAAAGGGGGAGAAGGAATTATGGGGGAGAATTTTGTTTGATTTTATAGTGCTTTGCATTGATACTTACTTTTGCTTATCATTATATTTCAATCTGTTGCACGTCACATGTATTGTTTCTTGTCTCATGTGTGTAGGTACTTAATTGAGGACTGCTTTTATTGCACATCCTGACGATGACAAAGAAATATGGAGGAGTTGGAGATCTGAAGATGTTGAAGTTTGTTTGAAGACATGTCATTTAGTATTTTCAGTTTTTGGGTTTAATGGAGATATTAAATTGTAAGTCATTTGATTTTAGTTTGGGTAGCATAATTCGTATTTTTTATGTATGTACCGGAATAGACATAGGGGGATATTTGTAAGGACATGATTTTATAAATGTCCGAGTTAGAATCTAGGAATTTTTTAGTCTATCCTAGATCACAGTTAGTATGCTTGATACCGCTACATTCGGAACGTCAAGACGATCATTCACAACGGCCTTGATCTGAATCCACGCATCCATTATCTTCATACATGCATCACGCAACATACTCTTCAACCGTTCCCACTACTCCACTCGTGATAATGGTAAAACAATTTATTTGGAGTTTTTACTATTTACATAGATATTTGGGAAATTTTGACAAAATATTTTTAAAGGGATGGAACATTTTTACTTCGCAAAAAGAATTTTTCCAAGTGTAGAGGAGAAGAAAAAATCTCACTGACGTCGTTCGAGCGAGATTGGCTTGTCGTTCGCGCGACATATCAATCTTGCGCTAAGTCGTTCGAGCGATGTGGCCTGACGTTCGAGCGACACCAGTACTTCGTTCGAGCGACGTGTGACTCAAATTTTGTATTTAAAGAAGTGCCATTCTACACGCTTTCAAGTCTTTTGGCACTAACGTTTCTGCAAATATTCTGCCCAAAAACAGACTTCTTTTTTTTAAGGTTTAATGCCTTTTTGATTCACAAATCCTTCCCAAATATTTGTGTGAATTTTTAAACACTAGATACAATTGTTATACTCATATTGGAGTAACATTTTGGAGAAGAGGGGTCTTTATCCACTGTTGATATTGGAGTTCTTGCGGGATCTCTTGCTGATAAACGTCGACGACGAACCGACGCCTGCGAGTATTCATGCGTCAAAATTGTATTTTGCTGCAATTGTAAGTCGTTACATATTATAGTGAAATAAATGGTTTTGCGCCTTTGGGGAATTTTTCCACATATTGTGATTGACTTTGCATGCTTGGTTTGATTTATTTAGTCTGCCAAAATTTGGTTGCAAGTGTTAGGATTGTTTGGGATTAAAAGTTGGAATTTAATTAAACAAGTTAATCATTCATTATTGGCATATTGTCACATTCTACACATGTGTCATATTCTTTAGAAAAAAGGAGAATATTATTATAGTCCCTGAGAGACCGAAAGGGCAGAATGGCTGCCTAATACCTTTCTATTCCATAAATTAGTCCCTGCACCCTCGATTCATTTGGTTTCGTATGCATCAATTTTCTGTTGTTGTCATTCCTTCGGGGACGGTTACATTCTATTTGCCCGTTTTGAGAAAAATAGGTTGGCGACTCCATTTTTTACATTTTCCTCCCCTTTGACAATGGTCAATTTATATTCACGGTAGCCCGCGAAGATCGCATGAGTGGTGAAAAAAGGATTCCCATCCTCGCATCCCCACAGACCGAGATAGATTTCCCCATTTACCTCTCTCCCTTTTTGGTCTAGTCCACACCGGAGGAATCTTTGGATTACTACACATCCTGGTTCCCTTGTGAAGTGAGATTTCTTGATCGGAGATTAAATCACCTCACCCTAAACTAGACAGATTTTCAACTTTCAAATATGTTCTCTCGACAGACTATGAATCTTCTATCCTACATAATTTAATTGTTAACGACTTTTGATCCCGCATATAATGACATTAACTCCGATTGTGATGATATCATTTATTGCATTGACGTGTTTACCATTAGTTTTTTCATTGAAATTAAATCCTCTTATGTAGAACTTCCCTTACGGAGGAACCAAATTCACCCTCATTTAATTCCAAGGAACTATCATATAAGAATTTAAAAATTGTCGTGATGCTGTGATTAATTTTCTCAAATGGGGAGGAAAGCCAAATACTTACATGAGGAATTAATCACATCGCATTTTTAGAATATTGATGGAGACTGTGGGGTTTATGTTGAAACCCCTCTCCTACTTAATATTTAAAATTTGAGGATATTTTGAAAAAAAAAATTATTTAGCTCTAAATGCTTGAATTAAATCCTTGGTAATTGCTAATTTACTTGTAAAAATTAAATTACTCAATCTCACTATTTTAATTTTCCAAAAATAAAATTATTTTTACATTAAAATAAAACTTGGAGATAATAATTTAATTTATACCTTTAAATTAATTACCCGATTAAATCCAATTTATGAAAGAGTAAATAAAAATGGATTTTCTAGAAAATCCTGGTATACGACGTTCTTAAAATTAAAGCAATGTTGTTTATAAAATTGAGTGTCCCTAATTAATTAATTAACTCACAAAATTATGTAATAATTAATTAAGATATATAAGCAAATAAAAACGCATGCAAGTAGATATAAAAAAAGGACCCAAAGTCCTTTCCCATTATAAACTAGTTATCCTTTGTGAGTAGACTCCTTGAGAACAAAGAGTCCTCGCTATGGAAGAGTCCTTAAAGGAAAATAGTCCTAAAGAAAAAAACAATTGAAGATCCATTTTTCTAGAGAAACCACCCGTGACCGCTCTAGAGTTATGGTCAGACCGTTATAGCGATTTTACCATTTTTTCTCAATACCTTTTTCTTTATTTTATTTTCTTCCTTCTTTCTTCATTAATCTTCCAAAACTCCATGAATGGACATTCAACTTGAACAGAACTCAATGGATTTCCTTCATAACCAAACCTAATACAAATTAGGAAAATAAAAATTACATCCCCTCACTAACTCCTACGTTATAATGATTAACACCATAATTATAAAACCCTAATTATTACAACCAAATCGAATCTAGGGGAAAATATAACTACGGATAAACCACCATAGGATCCATCTATATAAAACACATTCATGTGACCATAATGAAAGATATATAATTACAAAAATCTTACAAAACCATGTTAGTACAAAATATACACGTCCGTCCACATATTTTCCAACATGTAACCTAGGTTTCTGTGGTGGACAACATGAATCTTTCTAAAACATGATCAACTTATAACTGAGGCTCTTATACCAATTGTTGGGGATTGATATTAAAATAAAAATTTATTTCCCAAAGACTTTGAATGATCATACATTAGAAAGTAATAAACAAAAACTATGTTTTAAGCATAAACCTAGGGTCTCGAATCATTTTACCTTTACGAATCTTGCTTGTGATCCAAATGAGTAGAAATAAACTTTGAAGGAGATAAAGGGCCTGATTTTTTATCCTCCAAAACCTTGCTAAAACATGCCAAAGGCTCATATCTTCTAGTATATGATCCTCCCAAAGAAAACTAAGCGTATCGACACTCTTGGAGATGCATGCTCAGTGTTTTGAGTGAAATATGGACTTCTTTTTACACCCCTTCATGAAAATGTGAATAATACTATTTATTTTCCTCTCTAGCCCTCAGTAATGAGTATGCAAGATAAAAACCTAGTTTTCACTAAATATATGTATAGTTAGTGGGCTTGATCTAAACTTGGATAAATGGACTGTAGTAGGGACCCAAGACTATGGCTTTTAAATAAGCACTCAAAAATCCCAGATTGCATCTCCGTAATTTATTTCCTTCCTCCATTTTATCACAATTAATTCCACCAAATAATCACGAATGCACTTCAATTTAAATTTCTCAAAATTACTCGAATGATTAGGTCTTATTTATAAAGTTCCTATGGTAAATAATATGATTTACTGTATAATGTATATAATGTTCGCTTGGTTAAAATAATTTTTCGCTAATGAATTTTAAACATCTTCTTGTTATTCCTCGATCTCGGACTTAACTCATTTGATATTCTACCGAGTTATAGAATAATCCACTAATCAGGTTTGTTGGTAAATAATCACAACACATAAGTCTATCTAGAGGCTATGAAATTTTAAGATCTTTCATGTACACAAATTCCTACAAATTAGGATCTCAGAACTACTCACACAACGACTGCCTAATTAGCAGATATTTAGATCTAGTAAGATTGGATCACACCCACGAAAATCAAAGTTATAGTTTAGCAAGCATTCCAATCCTTGTAACCCTCAAAATTAAGAACATGTGCACCCTTTGCCAACATGTGAGATTTTGGGATCACAACTCAAAAACTATCTTATGACCTAAACAATTTTGTCTGGAATTAAGCCAATTACAACCAAATTGGATCAATTGAAAATTCATCCTTACAAATATCCCCCTTTGGATATTATAGGACAAAACCAAAAATAGTAAAATGCTAAGTTAGGCCGTCAAGCAAACAAATGAAAATATAGGATACGAAAAATTTCCATAAAATTCGATGAAGCAATGTCTGAATGTGATGTGGACAATATCTCTGAATCTATGAAAATCATTACACACAAGAAATAAACAAACATACCACAAGTGAATTATGAAGACATAAAAATATATAAATGAATGAATCATCGATAAAACTCCAATATAACTCCGCCTACATCACATATCTCTACCCCTTTTTGCCTAGAATAAACAAATTATGGGATAGAATAAACATGAACATCATATCTATAAATAATATAATGAATCATATATAAGCATGACTAGATAAACATAATCCCAACATTAACAAACAAAATAGATAAATGACAATAGATAATTGTTGATACCAAAATTAATATGCTGATGTGGACGAATAGTATGAAGACACGTGTCGATCTACGTGGCACAATAACAGCGAGGAAGATCATTTACTGAACAACTATGGTTGTTACCGAGCAACGAGAATACACCGAGGAGCTCTATCATGCCGAGGAACTCCATCCGAGGAACTCTATCATCCCGAGATACTCTAAGCACTCCGAGGAACTCTTGATCAACGAGCAACTAAGGCGGTCCGAACTGCACCTCGGCCGTGTCATCAATTATCAGACGGACAACTGTTCAACTATTCATTAGATTCTTGACGCACACGCTGCATTAAATGTATTACCCATTCATATGTATATCATTTAATGTATTGGACCTTTCATGTACAGCCTTGAGGCTATAAATACCTTGTATCAATCCCATTCAAAGGGACGGGAATTTCTTGAGAGAACTTGTAATCAAGAATTCCACAAACACTCAGCAATAACATAACAGTGGACGTAGGCTTTATTCCTAGCCGAACCACTTTAAAAATCTTTGTCTTATTTATTTATCTGTGATTGAAGAATTAGAGTGATCTAGTTTTTTACATCAACAGATTGGCGCCGTCTGTGGGAAACGACTGTTGTTATCGTTTTTCATAAAAATAATTTATCACCAATGGCAGATAATCCAGAATCCAGTAATCGAAATGCTGGAAATACTGGAAATCTTCCAAATCCATCTGCATCTCCAGATCTAGCCGGAATTATGATGAATCTGGCTCAGGGACAAACCGCCATGCAAGAATCTATGAGGCAACTCCTTCAAACTCTTCAAGGCGGTGTACCTACTCATTCAGGGCAAAGGACTGATCATGGGCAATCACGATCCAGACGTATTGGGTCATATCGCAATGGGGAATCCAATGATTCTTCTTATCAACCTGGGCGAACTTCATCAATACGGGCTACGACCAATTACTCGTCGAGATAAATCTCAGGAAGCTACGTCAGAGCAATCAGTTGCTCGGACTAAGCGGCCCGAGGAAGGGAATGAATCATGGAAAGGTTCCATTCAACGATTGGAGGATAGACTGGGAGAAATGGCTAAGGCGAGGAACCCCTTACAGAGAACTTTTGTTCAAGGGACACCTTTTGTGCAAGCCATTGTGGATTTCCCTACACCGTCGAAATTCAAAGCACCTGTAGTGACCCCCAAGTACGATGGAAAGACAGATCCCGTACTTCATATAGAACAGTACCAAGCTGCTGCAGATATCTATGCTGTCCCCGACGAGATGAGGTGTAGAGCATTCTCGGGAACTCTTACCGGATCTGCACAGATATGGTACAATAATCTTCCTCGGGGTAAGATTTCAACTTTTGTTCAGTTAGCCGAGCTGTTTATTGGTAATTTTTGTTTTGGAGCAAAACCAGTAAAGCGAGTAGCGCACTTACTAAGTGTTAGACAAAAATCAGGAGAAAGTACTAGAGATTACATAACTCGTTTCAATAACGAGAAGTTGGAAGTCATAGATTATGAAGAAAAGACAGCAATCACTGCTTTGATGAGTGGTTTGCTGCCTAACAAGCTATACTATACTCTGGCCAAAGATCCGCCTAAAAATATGTCGGAATTGATGGCAAAGGCGGCCAAAATCATGAATGCCGAGGAGGCTATGACTGCGAAGAAGAATATGGATAAAGAAGTTAAAGTGGAGGTCGACAACTCTAAGAAGAAAGATCAGAAAGGTAATGGTGGTGACAAACATTCCAGGAATAACAGGATAAAGTTGGAAGCCCTAAAGAAGTATGATAATTATACTCCATTGAAAATGGGTATTAATCATGTTTTAGAAGAGATCAGGAATAACGAGGAAATCAAATGGCCAGAGAAACTGAAGACAGATCCAGACATGAGGAATAAGACCAAATATTGCGAGTTTCACAAAGATCATGGCCATATGACCAAAAATTGTATAGCCCTTCAGAACGAGATTGAAACACTCATTCGAAGAGGAAAATTATCAAAGTATGTAGATCGCAGAGGTGAGAGGACAAATGAGGACAGAATTAGAAAGAGATCTAGATCTCCTCGTCGTGCAGAGGAGAAAAATAGGAGGGACCATGAAGAGGATCCAGATGATGACCCCGATCTTCCCAAGAAGCCAAGAAAACCTGAACGAGAGGTATTTTCCATACGTTTTGGATCATTTCATTGTAACGTTATTACAGGGGGAGATGCAGGAGGAGGAGACCTTACTGCAGAAAGAAAAGCTTATCTCGGAGAGGCTCAAGCTTGCTCATATATTCAGCGAATAAACCTGGCCGAGGATGATCGTCCGAGGAAGGTAAACAAAGAGAAGCTAGTAATTGGTTTTTCAAAAAACGACCTGGCAGGTGTTCTTTACCCTCATGATGATCCTTTGGTGATCAAAATGAGAATGAAGGACGTGATCATTTCAAGGGTGTTGGTAGACAATGGTAGTTCGGCAGACATCATGTACTATTCATGCTTTGATAGCCTGAATTTGAAATTATCTCAATTGGAACCTTATCACAGACCCCTTCTGGGTTTTGCTGGCGAGAAAGCTTTTCCACTTGGGACGATCAAGTTGGATATATTCATTGGAACCTGGCCTGTTTGTCGAACAGAAAGAATACGATTCTTTGTGATGGATAAGAATGTGCATTCGGCCTACAACATCATCATGGGAAGAGTTGGATTGAAGAAGTTCGAAGCCGTTCCTTCTACAGTACATCAATGTTTGAAATTCCCAACAAATTTTGGAGTTGGAGTGGTGAAAGGTGATCAAAAAGTAGCTCGGGAATGCTATTATTCGTCGGCCGAGCAAGAAGAACTAGAAGGATCGATGAAAAAGACTACTACTTATCAAGTGGATGAATGTACAGAAATTGAAACTCTTGATCCTAGAGATGAATCCCAACTTGTGAAAGGGCAAGTGGTAGAATCTACAGAAAATGTTATTCTGGACGACGAACATCCTGAACGAATAACCCAGATAGGTTCATCGTTGGATATGTCAATAAAAGAGGAGTTGATAACTTTCTTGAAGAATAGGAAAAATACTTTTGCTTGGAGTCATGAAGACATGCCAGGAATAGATCCAAACTTCTTATGTCATGAACTCAATGTGAATAAGGAGATTAAACCTGTAAAGCAGAGAAGAAGGGTGTTTAGTCCCGAGAAGAACCAGGCCATACAGGAAGAAGTCGAGAAACTCCAGAAAGCCCAATTCATTGAAGATGTAAAATATCCAGATTGGTTGGCAAATGTGGTGATGGTAAAGAAGAAAAACAACAAATGGAGAATGTGTGTCGATTTCACCGATCTCAATAAGGCATGCCCCAAGGATCATTTTCCATTGCCCAGAATTGATCAACTGGTGGATGCTACCTCGGGACACGAGCTACTCAGCTTCATGGATGCTTACTCTGGCTACAACCAGATCAAAATGAAACCTGAAGACAGGGAAAGTACTTCTTTTATTACCCCTAGGGGAACTTATTGTTATAATGTTATGCCTTTTGGTTTAAAAAATGCAGGTGCAACATATCAGCGGTTGATGAACAAGGTTTTTACCGAACAAATCAGCCGCAACATGGAGGTCTATGTCGATGACATGCTCACTAAAAGCAAGAAAGCTGCTGATCATTTGGTTGACTTGAGTCAAACTTTTGATCAATTGGATAAATACCAAATGAAGCTTAACCCGACGAAGTGCACCTTTGGAGTACGAGAAGGAATGTTCCTCGGATACATCGTCAATCAGCGAGGTATTGAGGCAAATCCAGATAAGATCAAATCTCTTCTAGGGCTGCGATCTCCGACGACGAAGAAAGAAGTGCAGAGTCTTACCGGACGAGTTGCAGCGCTCAACAGATTTGTATCTCGAGCAACTAATAAATGCATACCATTCTTCAAAACACTTCGAAAAACCTTTGAATGGAATGAGGAATGTGAAAAAGCTTTTCAAGACTTGAAGAAATATTTGGGAGCACCCCCACTGTTGTCCAGACCAATAACAGGAGAAAAGTTGTATTTGTATTTGGCAGTATCAGAGAACGCAGTCAGTTCAGCGTTGATCAGATTGGAGAATGGAGTCCAGAAGCCAATTTATTACACAAGTAAGGCTTTTCGAGGTGCAGAAATCAGGTACCCAAAGCTAGAAAAATTGGCATTGGCACTAATTGAAGCAAGTAGAAGAATGAGGCCATATTTCCAAGCCCATACCATCATCGTTTATACTGATATGCCATTGAGACAAGCCCTCCATAAGCCAGAAAAATCAGGGAGACTGATGTACTGGGCAGTAGAACTTGGTGAATATGATATTGTGTATGAGCCCAGATCATCATTCAAGGGGCAAGCTGTAGCAGATTTTATAGCAGAGTTCACGTACCCTGATACCCCCGAGGAGCAAAAGGTGCCTGCTGATCTACCTGTGGACGATACAGGATCAACAGAAACATTTGCTGACCTACCTGTGGACGATACAGGATCAGCAGAAATAGGTCCAAACCAGCCAAGGTTGGTAAAAGGACTTGTGGATGTAGAGAAATCATTATATTCAAACTCAGACCAACCACGGTTGGTAAAAGGGTACGAGCAGATGACTGACAAGGAGCGAAAGATACCGGGGGATGATGGAAGAAAACAGCAGATATTTTATCGAGGAACTCTGACAGATAAGAAATTTGAAGACGAAATACCTACATGGAGATTATATGTAGACGGATCATCCTGCACAGCTGGTTGTGGAGCAGGAATTGTTTTGATCACTCCAGACGAGATTGACATGGAATATGCTTTGCGATTCCAATTCAAAGCCTCTAACAATGAAGCGGAGTATGAGGCCATGATAGCAGGTCTTAATCTAGCAAAGACTATGGAAGCACAACAAGTGATGGTATTCAGTGATTCTCAATTAATTGTGTATCAGATGATGGGAATGTATGCGGTTAAAGGAGATTTAATGATCAAATATCATGCAAAGGTGATGAAATTGTTGACAGAATTTGAGGCCATTCAATTGGTGAGAATACCGAGGATGGAGAATGTACAAGCAGACGCACTGGCCCGACTAGCATCAGCTACTCGTACCGAGATGCGAAGAACCATACCGATTGAAGTATTAGAAGGTCGGAGCATAGATGAAGATCTGACAACGAATGTGATTACCCTTGATTTAGGACCATCTTGGATGGATCCAATCAGGAAATATGTTGAAGAGGGTGAATTGCCGGAGGACAAACTCGCTGCCAAGAAACTGAAGTATAAAGCTGCTCGGTATGTATTAACTAATGGTATTTTGTATAGACGAGGAATTATGGCAGGTTTGCAGAGATGTGTACATCCCACCGAGGTGAAAGAATTGATTGAAGAAATCCATGAAGGATCTTGTGGAGCTCATGTAGCAGGTCGAACACTTTTACAAAGAGTGATGACACAGGGATATTACTGGCCGACAATGAGGGCTGATTGTATAGCCTATGCCAAGAAATGTGACAAGTGCCAACGTTTTTCCTCCATCCGACAAACTCCACAAGCATTGATAACACCAATAACTTCCCCTTGGCCATTTGCCATGTGGGGAATTGATTTGGTTGGACCACTGCCGACCACCCGAGGAAGATTCAAGTATCTCGTAGTTGCAGTGGACTATTTTACTAAGTGGGTGGAAGCTGAGCCTCTTATCAATATGACGTACGAGAAGGTATACCAGTTTGTATGGAAGAATATCATTTGTCGATATGGTCTCCCTCATGCTTTCATCACAGATCATGGAACACAATTTGATAATGAAGAATTTGTTGCCTATTGTCATCAGTCGAACGTTTTGAAGTTTCATTCAGCACCAGGCCATCCCCAAAGCAATGGACAGACTGAAGTGACGAACAGAACATTACTGAATGGGTTGAAAAAGAGGCTAAGTGAAGCTAAAGCAAATTGGATTAATGAGCTCCAATCAGTATTATGGGCCTACCGAACAACTCCCCGAGCAGCAACTGGAGAATCACCATATATGCTAGCATTTGGAAGTGAGGCTGTGATACCGGCCGAGTTGGGTCTCCCAACGCATAGAGTGCTGAATTTCAACTCTCCGATCAGTGACTTGATGAGAAGAATGGATTTGGATATGCTCGAAGAAGTAAGAGAAGAGGCAGCCATTAGGAATGCTGCTTATCAACAACGAACAGCTCTGTTCTACAACAAAAGGGTAAAGAAATGCGATTTGAAGGAGGGTGATTATGTGCTGAAGAAAGTCATTCAGAAACAGAATAAACTGGAAGCAAACTGGCATGGACCTTACCGAGTTACAGAGGTTGTTCGACCTGGAACCTACAGAATAGCAACTCTAGAAGGAGAAGAATTTCAGAATGCATGGAATGCTGAACACCTGCGAAAGTATTATCAGTAATGTAAAATGTAAAGTATTTCCTTCATTATGAATCAAACGAGGATGGTTCACCATTTTCTTTCTGTTGAAAGTTTTTCGGGGAATATTAGTGTTGAACACTACACTGCTTGATAACAAGAAGAAGACTGCAGACTGCTCTACGGATCAAAAGTGCTATAAGTAGCCAACCTCCTTTGGTTAGGAGGATAAGCTCTACGGAGCGTTCTACGGAGCAAAAGTGCTATAAGTAGCCAACCTCCTTTGGTTAGGAGGATAAGCTCTACGGAGCGCTCTACGGAGCAAAAGTGCTATAAGTAGCCAACCTCCTTTGGTTAGGAGGATAAGCTCTACGGAGCGCTCTACGGAGCAAAAGTGCTATAAGTAGCCAACCTCCTTTGGTTAGGAGGATAAGCTCTACGGAGCGCTCTACGGAGCAAAAGTGCTATAAGTAGCCAACCTCCTTTGGTTAGGAGGACATGCTCCAAGGAGCCAAAAAGTTCGAAAGAACCCTACTACTCCTTTGATTAGGAGGTGTATACCAGCATGATCAACTACGGTTGGTAAGACTTTATATACTCTCGCATTACAGCTTATGTTGATCGGGAGGTAACATTATTACAAAAAGTTCTTTGAAGAACAAAATATTCCAAACTGTACCAAGTATGGTTGGTCGGGGATAAAAACCCACTAACTGTAGTTGGTCGACGAGGACAAAAGTATTGACCTTAGTTGGTCGGACACATGTTTATATTTTAAAATTGAACCAAGTATGGCTGGTCGGGGATAGAAACCCATCAACTGTGGTTGGTCGACAAACATTATTTATCCACCTTGGTTGGTTGGAAACAATTTTGAACAATTTATGCTTGTTATAAATTCTAAGTTGGTTGATGAACCATATAATTTGCAAACAGAAAAATAGCTATTGGCAAAACAGAAAATGAAATTCTTTCATTAAGATAAAAATGTATTACATGTTACATGTATGTGCTAACTATTACATTAAAGATTCCTACTCTATTGGTTTCTTTCCTTTATCCTTTGAGACAGGTTCCTCGCCAGCAGGAGGATCCTCTAGACAAAGAGGAGAATTAATAAAGTTCATGTCCTTCAGCATTCTGACATTCATTATTGTAGGAGTGTCCAACAGGTGCTCAGGACGAGATACTTCAACTTGAGAATGAAGGTTATAATCACCAAGATATTTAGAGATCAAACTCCGAGGAATGGAACGAGCAGGAATCCATGCCATATCCAATTTATAGGGAGGAACAGGCAAGTCTAGCAATCCAGGAGCATGATAATCCCATAAATAATGACCTCGTTCCAATTTTAATACACCCAGGGCGTTCAACCATCCCTGCTTATAACCTTCGTTGTTAGCATTTTCAATGCGAGCATCCAAATGATAAAGAGCTTCATTATAGCCTGCATTCCAGAACTCCCGAGGCTGTTTATGGAATTGGAAAGTTAATCTATCTACTTGCTCGAGAAAGTTCTTGATAAGAGCATCTTTATTATTCAGATCAGACTTCATCGCAGCCAATTGATCCTCTAAAGATAAATTTTTCTTAGACAAATCAGACAGAGCACGATCCTTAACATTCAGTTGGAATGTTTGAGTTTCCAGAGTAGATTGGGTACGAGATTCTTCAACACTGCGGCTAAGAACTCTTGACCGGCTCCGAGAAGCAACTGGAGAATTTTGCTCCTCGATGATTCTTCCTCGTCCCCGAGAACTCCTTCCTCGTCCCCGAGCAGTCATAGGAATAATAGACTTTTTCAAGTCATCCAACTCTTGCCTTAGTTTGGCGTTTTCAACCTCTAGAAACGAAAAACCTTCATCAGTAACTGGTACTAATGCAGTGGAAGAGGAGGCAACGGATTCATATTGAGCCAATCTTTTCTGCAGACTATTATTTTCTTGTTCCAGGATCTCGGCAATTTGTCGGCAGGCTTCAACTTCACCTTTTAGGGTCCTTTCCCTAATGTCATATGCAGCAATGATCTTTTTATGACCTGTATCAGAGGAAAGTTGTTGATATCTATTTTCATATTCCTCGTGTAATGAAGCCATCGATTCATTGTGCTGGCCTTGGAGATCCTCTAAGGAACAATGCAGCTCTTCAATCAAGTTATAATAAGCGACATTGTTAGCTACAGCTCGGTCGAGTAAATTTTTCAAGTACCGATAAGCCTCAGTCGCCTGTTCTGAAGCATCATGACCAAGAATGTCAGCAATTTCAGAAGAACTAAGGTCTGTATGACCAGCCCTATAGTATTGGTGACATTGCTGCATCAGCTCGGTATCATGAGAAGAGATTAGTTCCATTCTAGCAACAAACTAAAGACAAGAAAAAGACAACAATCAACAAAGAATCATCAATAACGGCGATGAGTAAAGAAGTATTTTATTAGATCATAAAAGGATTACAGTGTTCGATTACAAATGATAAAAGATAAGAATGATACCGAACAACTTCACACCTTTTCCTTGTCTCCCAAGACTTTCTCGGGAGGCTGGGACGAGGAGCTCGGTTGATCGGTGATAACAACAGCTTGATCGGCAGAAATCTTCTCGGCAGGAAGAGGCATAGAAGAAATATCCTCAATGACAGAGGGTTGAGAAGCAGAAATTGGGACATCCACACCCATGGAAGATTCATCTGAAGCAGGTTCATCTTCTTCTTCTTCCACAATTGGTGGAGGAGGACCAGGGAGATGCCGTTGGAATAGCTCAGAATTGTCTTGGATTTTTAGCTCTTGTAGAGCAGCTACCCAACCGTTATGGAAGTATTTCAACTCCCCATATTTGACTTGAGATGTCATAGCTGCAATCCCTTTATCCCATCCTTTTTCCCAACCAGCACTGAAATGTTTCCTAACTGCAACTTTTCTTTTCAACTGCTCCGAGGAGAGTTTGACATCCAATTGTTCTTTCTGGATTTTGATGTCTCGCAGGATAGACAGTTCTTCTTCTGCCTTCTTCAGTTGGTCATCGCACCTTTGCTGATTGACCTCTAAGCTTTTCACCTTCTCCTCCAAATTCTTGGAGGTTTCAGCCATCTTCATCTTATCAGCCTCAGCTGCAGCCAATTTTTTCTCCCAGGCAGCTTTCTCCTCGACGTACTGCTGGCGAGATTCTTTCACAGATTGGGCTAAACCCAAGAGGGCATCGTCAACATCGGACGAGGAACTAGAAGCTTTAATAGCTTGATCTTTCTTCACGGTGGTATTGAAACAGTTCACCAGCTGAAAGATAAGAAAAACAATAGAGTCAACACAAATATAAGAGTTCAGGAAAAAGAAAAGAAAGACCAAAGGTATGAGAAATTTACTGAAGAAAGATGGCGAGCAGCTAGGGATGTCAGTGTATCCCTAGGAATCTTTTCATCAACCCCGAGAACCTCAGGTATAACTGAGCTCGTTGAAGAACTCGGAAGAAGGATTTTTGAAACACTACTACCACCAGCGGGTAGAGAAGATGCAGTTCCAGCAAGATTAACCGAAGATGATTTCCTCAATCTCTTCAAAGGAGGGTCAGCAGCATCAACCAAGGAAGAAGTCTTGGTCGGAGATATTGTAATTACATCAGCTTTCTTGCTCGGGGCCACTGGGGGCTTCTCGGCAACTTTGGAGGAACTAACATCTACTTTTTTAGTCCCCTCTGGGACATCAATTTTGCTTTTCTTTGCTCCAACAGCAGAAGAAATTTCACCAAATAGAGCAGGAGGAGCTCTTTTCTTGCCCATTCTCTGAGATAGGGGAATATGAGAATCTGAAGATGAACTTTCTGGTGTTGAGGCTGGTTCAACAGGGCGAGCAGTATAAGAGGTTGTGTAGCTCTTATACTGCAGCAAATATGATGCAGATCTAATATGCTCGTCTGCAATCGTCTTATGCAAATTCCAGATAAGTTTTAAATGCTTGATATTCACTTCCGACTCTTTTGGAGTTTTTCTTTTACTATCAACTGCAAATAAATACATAAATCTCAGTCATACATTTTGTCAAACATGATGAAAACGCAATTTCATAAGTAAAATAAAAATGAAAAATAAACCTATCCCATTGCCGTATGGGGGGCATTTGGGACCATTGTATACTTCATTCCCAGATAAAGGCGCGTGTTGCCAATTTTTTATGACCAACCCGTGCTCAAAATAATCTCTATTTGAATCAGGGAGGTTAACTACAAGGGCTCTATTTAAAAACCTAGTTTTTAAATAATAAACATTATCTAAAGTGGCCCATTTATAGCAGTACATGATTTCTGGGATCCCTATACGAGTCCCATGAGTTAGATTTAACTTGTGCACCCCGTTAATTATTCTCCATGAATTGGGGGCTATTTTTGCAGGAACAAGATCAAAATATTGACAAAACTCAAGACATAATGGGTTTGGGGGAAAAGAAAAACCACATTCAGAAATGAAAAGACTGGGGAACCAATGTCCCTCAGCCAATCGAAAGTAATCTAAAGGCTCAGAAAGAACCTCTAGAGTTACCCAAGAAGGAATGGAAAAGTCAGAACGAAATTTCTCAGCAGATTCAACAATATAAACCATATTGAATAAAAGAGATGCAGAAGAAAGGAAGAAAATCTTACAGAAAGAAAGGAGATATGTTGACAACGAACGGAAACAATGATGAACACACAAGAGAGAGGAAGAGAATAGAAAACTTGAATGCAGAAAATGGAAAGTGTAGACGACGGTATGGTTACCAAAGGAGTTTAAATACTTTGCATTGGGAAGCGGAGAAAGAAATGATTACTAAAAAGAAACTACTGAACTTCCGGCGGCTAAAAAGACAAAAGTTGCACGAAGATCGAAGCGCTTATAAAAAGGCGGAAACTGCGAAATGAGAAGGAAATTTGAATACAATGCTCCTAAAACCCAGGAAGGTCATTTAATATTACCATATACCGAGAAAGAATGTCCCATACTCCTCAAAGTTCGAAATATGAAACATTGGGGGCTTCTGTTGATACCAAAATTAATATGCTGATGTGGACGAATAGTATGAAGACACGTGTCGATCTACGTGGCACAATAACAGCGAGGAAGATCATTTACTGAACAACTATGGTTGGTACCGAGCAACGAGAATACACCGAGGAGCTCTATCATGCCGAGGAACTCCATCCGAGGAACTCTATCATCCCGAGATACTCTAAGCACTCCGAGGAACTCTTGATCAACGAGCAACTAAGGCGGTCCGAACTGCACCTCGGCCGTGTCATCAATTATCAGACGGACAACTGTTCAACTATTCATTAGATTCTTGACGCACACGCTGCATTAAATGTATTACCCATTCATATGTATATCATTTAATGTATTGGACCTTTCATGTACAGCCTTGAGGCTATAAATACCTTGTATCAATCCCATTCAAAGGGACGGGAATTTCTTGAGAGAACTTGTAATCAAGAATTCCACAAACACTCAGCAATAACATAACAGTGGACGTAGGCTTTATTCCTAGCCGAACCACTTTAAAAATCTTTGTCTTATTTATTTATCTGTGATTGAAGAATTAGAGTGATCTAGTTTTTTACATCAACAATAATAATCAAGCAGTGAATAGATATGTGAAGCAAATAATAAATAGAGATGTGAAACAAGATGCGCCAACATAAATCATAAGCCTTATCAGAATAAAATGACTTCAAATAGATAATATCCATACATATCACGTCCAATATATACAAGAAGCTGATAAACATGTTCAAAAAGATAATAATCCAACAGTGTCATAAATACATCATATCTAAAGATCACAAAAATAAATACATCATGAATAGTAGAGTGTCTCAGAATATAATGTAAGACTGAATCTCAACAATCAAAATCAAAATCAAAATCATCATCATCATCATTATCCAAAGCAGTGTCATCATCTCTCCGACATCTGGAGGACCCAATATCACGACTCTACTCCCGGTGATGTATCTCATCGGTAAATGATGAAAGCTGAGACTATTGGATGGCTCTCAGCTCTAACTCAGCCTTAAAATGAGCCATTATGGACCCTGTCAATCTTCGGTGCTCAACCCGCATAAAAGGTCTCTCCTCCTCAAATCTATGCTCAATAACGTCTCTATTATCTATGGACTCTGTCGAGGGAGACTCAGTGTGAGAGGGACCTAAAGGATATGAAGATAAACCACCTCCTCAAGATAATTCGTAAGCAGATGATACATACTGAGTTGCCTCACTCAGGTGACTCTTAGACCTATGAATAGTATTGGCCTCTATCGGCAAAATCGCTAACTACTCAACCTCATCCTATAGAAGAGGTACTAGAGCGCATAAACAATACACCATAGGGAAGTACAACGCAAATGGGTGTAGTTCTAGCGAGCTGAACTAGCAACATGACATGCGAAAGAATAGATGATAAATTAATAGGCCACCCCTAGCTGATAGCGTACATAAAATATACAATGCCAAATGACATCTGAGTATGATTAATCCTAGGGTAGAATGCATAAGAGAAAAACCAATTAAGAAATCAGTAATCTGGGTGAAGGTTCTGGTGAAACTTAATGGCAGAACGATGTGGCATCTCTCTAAAATAGTGACGAATAATCCCATCAGTATCAGGACTACCAGGTACATGTCCTGGGAAGATAACATCAGGGACTCGGGGGATTTGCAACATTTGGGATATAAGGTCGACAATGATGACAATAGTAATGCCGCGAATAGAGGTCTAATGACCAGCATAAGTCCTAAAATCTCGAAAGTAAAACTCATGGATTATGTCAGGGTAAATAACTAAATACAAATTAAACATGGGCTCCCAGCCAACCACTTCGGGACATGATACTTTCCAAACTGATCAACTTGAGAAACCCTCTCTCTAACAACAATTCAAATATGTAAACCAAGGACACAGTGCTGCTCATACTCGAATTTACAAGCCCACTAGTCTGCAGAGTAGTGGGGGCGATTGTCCAGAGCGCCCTGAGCCCGAGCCGAGGTCGGATGCTCATCTAATTGTCCAGCATGGACATATCACCTACGCTGACCGTAAGCTATATAATATAGAAAGAGAACGAATAAGGAATTTGAATGAAAAAGAATTGAACCTATCCCAACCGACACACAAGATCTAAAATCCTATCTTCGTACAAGGTCCAACCGAACCACCAGAGTAAATCGGAAACAACAACCAACAACAACAACAAGTAATATATGACCAGTAGCAAAAATAAACTCATACATGCGTAAAGAAAATACGCATTAAAACATGGTGTATGTATCTCAGATATCCAAAAAAATTAAAAAAAAAAATCTTTGAAAATAATTTTTTTTTGGATATCTTGGAATACACACAACCAAACAAGGGGTAAACTAACTCAAAATAAAAAAACGATGCAATAAACTAAAATAGCCCACCAAAAATTGACTTTTTATAAAAAAAAATCCAATGTAATATATCTCGTACATACTAATGAAATAACTAATTTGATAATGGTGTAGGAAGTATGTAGAAATTTAACATTAGATTTTAATATCAAAACTCAAAAAAATTATCAAAAACTCTAAAAACTCAAGAAATAATGGTAAATGCCCGATAAAAATGGTGACATGATGAATATACCAACAACTTGGAGTGAAAACAACAAAGGAATAAAGATTTCAAAATCTTGGAGTGTTCAGCTATGGAGGACGGGGGAAAGCAAGAAGGAGAGAATGTGAAAATGGTTAATTATAAAATGGCCAAAAGTGAAAGTTAAAACCCTAAAATCAATCTCAGGCATCGTTCAAATGGTATCTAGGCTTCGTTCTAATGATAAATGAACATTGTTAAAACCAACATGAAGGTCGTTCTAATGACACCTATACCTCGCATGAGTCACAAAACCCTTGCTTCTAATGACCTAGAACGGTAGAGCCTCGTTTGAAGCTCATATCAAGTCCACTTCTAACAGCCTACCAACGACACCTCACTGCTTAAACATCACCTCTCAAGAGAAGCCCGTTAGAACCCTCTTTTCGAACAACATCAGAATGCCATTGAAGATTGAAATCTCGTTCTAACGACACCATAAAGCTTCATTTCCTCTCCTCAAAATATAGAAAATCAACCTAGAACAATAAAATCACTGAAATATACACCTAAAACACTAGTAAAAACAAGTAAAAGACTAACTCAAAATCAGAAAGAGTTACACTTTAACATGGTATCAATGTGCCTAAACATGTAATGGAATGAATGGGTGTGAACTAACAAGAATGAATCATAACCCAAACACACATATACGTTCAAGAAGCTCTAATTTACCGCTAAATGTCATCAAGCTATGATTTGGCGATATCTGACAGTTATAACTTGAACTTAATGAACTAAACATACATCGTGCACACAAGTATAGAATTTTGGCGATTCTACCAAACAATAGCATCATGACACGACTTTTCAACCTAAGACTCATTGTGCAAACGCGTTGATCTTCGACTAAACTCCCTCAAAAGATAATCATATATATCTACTCTTTTCTAATGCAATATTCTTTTGAAGTTCTATTTTCTTTTTCAAGAGATATACTATTGGCCCTTTTGGCAATATATGCTCTTTTTAATGCCTTAATTTTTTTTATTTTTTTTTTTGGGGGGGGGGGGGTGGCTTTTTTAAACGGTGGCTTTCACACAAAGTCAACCTGTCTTTCATAGCCCCTTTCGTATACAATCATATTTTTTCAAAAATCAATAAACATCCTCATAGACAATGGTTCTTACATACACAACTCTCCCTAAGTCATATATGCACGTAGATGACAAAATTTAGAGGATAACATCTCGAAAAACCCAAACGTACATGAGAAGTCAAACGTTTAAACAACTTCGTGCATGTTTATGCGATGACATATACATCGTCGAATCCAAATGCAAGTCAAGTTCGAAACAACTCCAAGAAACACATGGTTAAGATTAACCTAAGCATCTAAGTTATTACCAAATGTCCTAGGCACATGGAAATTGTGAAATGTAGGGGATTAAATCATACCAATATGTCATACCATAAGTGTAAAATCAATAAACAAAAACCAAAAATCTTTCTGAGTTTTCCAAAATATTTTTGACCCAAAAGAAAAATCTTTTTGTATTTTCAAAAAATATATGAAACCAAAATCTTTTTGTATTTTTCTCAAGATGACTCAAAGAAAGAAAATCATAAAAATAGACAATATAGATGTCATAACCCTAGAAAAGATACATCTAGATAACACAGCTTGAGAATGACACCGGCGAACACGCTTAACCATAAGATCTAACATGGGGAGAATCGCGTGAAATCAAATGAGAATCACCAAGTCTAATGCCTAAAGTCTATATATCTGATTTCCCAACCCAATTAGGTGTGTAACGATGAATGGGGGTTTTCGAAACCGAAACAACTCTATTCTTAGACTTTATAGGAACGTTCTTAAGATTGTAGCAATAAAATTTAAGATGACCTTTCCTACCTCAACGAGTGCAAGTATAAATATGCATGGTCTTAGCTTTGGGAAGGGGAGCAACATGATCATAGAAGCCAACTCAACACTAATCATCTTTGATTTAAACGATGCCTAACATTCTATCTAAATTTTTTGACTTAGAATCCAAACCAAACTTAACTCTACCCGAGTCTCTCAACTTCTCCTCAAGCTCTCCTATTCTAGACTCAAGTATACGCCTAGACTCCTCAAACTCTAGAATCTCTTTCTTCATATCCTCCATCAAGCCACGAAGAGTACCTCTCTCACCCTCAACGTATTCTATTTTCTCTCGAAGTGTCTTCTCCCGTTCCTTAAGATCCTCAATTAATGTATCATTATTTTTTATGGCATGTTCTTTTAACTTAGTTTCTAATTTCAAGTTTACCTCCTTCACCTTCAATATTTCCATATATAACTCACAAAAGGCAACCTGCAACTCGATTTCCTCTATCTCCTCATCCTCACTCGCATCACCCTCACTCACTATGGTCTCAGAAGCGTCGTTCAAATGAGTATCTTTATGGGAATAATTATCATCCTTGCTCACATGACAAACTATGAATGCAATGTAGTTACGCTCATTGTAGTAATCTTATCCCTCTTCTGAATCTCTATCAGCAAGTGTAACAACCCATGTAATTTTTGGGGTATTTTAAAAATAGAGAGGAAAAATAAATTTTGAGATAAAATTATTTTTATTGCTCATATATGTTGGTTGTTATTTTTAAAGTCGAGAATTTCAAACGGTTTCGAAAATGGAGTTAAAACGGATTTTATATTGATTTTATAACTTTTTGTCCCTTATAATTTTTTTAGGTGAACTGCCAGTTTTCCTGGGCGATCGATCGATCGATGTCTGGGGGTCTATCGATCGACCCTCCAGAAAATGTGCGCGGCAGGTAACTTTTAAATGTTTGGTTTGTTTACAACTCTTGTGTTTTTGCCTTATAAAATAAGGTCGTAGGTGATCCTTTTTGGTACAACTTTTTGGCAGCAAACATATTTTCCTTTCCTCTCTTTTATACACAAACAATACCCTTTAATTTATGCATTAAACCTTAGGTTTTGAGGTGTTCTTGGGGGCTAATTTGGTGTTGATTCTTGGAGGAGTTTTTGATGATTCTTGTAGAAGATTTTGATGGTGTATTCTGACTCTTCTGGGAAGATTTGTTGTTGGTATCTTTTGGTGGTTTGATGTATGGGGTTTTATACAATATGATCCCTAATCTCACGAGTATTATTTTCGTTGTTTTCTTTTGATTATTGGCTCATATTTGAATTGATAAATTCATTTGGAAATCTGGAAATATTTGTTGGAATCTAATTTCGATTCATGTGGTATTATATTTGCTGTTGAGCATGTTGTCATGAGATTTTAATATGGCACTGAAGTTGGGCACCCGCCAATATTCCTTTTTTCGGATATCCTAGAAAAATGCATAGGCGTGGTATGATGGTGAGGCCTGGTGACCCGGTTAATGTGTTGTTGAGAAATTATATTGATGCCATTTCTTATGAGATTCACATTTGATTTGAATATTTGTATTCGTATTGTGACGCTTTATTCACCGCTAATAATTGTTGAACATCTTTCTTGTTGTATTGTGTACTTCCCCATATTTTCTTCTAGTGGCAGGTCAGCGTGGATTTTGGGCGCTTTGGATTTGATTTGGAGAATGGATTTTAGCGTGGATTATTTTGGGAGGAATATTCAAGAATACAAGTTGAGAAGATTGTATTTATTTTGATGTATAGAGCATTAGAGATTTTTTCGAGATAGATAGTTGTATAATTTCGAGAGATATTGGTTGTATTTGTATTTGAAGAGATTTGAGATTAGTGTATTCTCTTTTATATTGTGGGATTTATTTAGATGCTCTATACCTTGTTATTTGTGGAATTGATTTAGTTTTATCGACAGTAGCGCTCCGTTCGCTCTCCCCAGGCGGGCGGGGTGTTATAAAATGGTATTAGAGCTTTGGTATACGACGACCCTCGGGTCTTGGGTTTTGGGTCTATTGCATTTTTGTGGCGCGTATTTTTAGAGATATATTATTTTTAGGGAATCGTATCACGTTAGGCATCTAAATTAGATGTGAGGAATTTATTTTTGGTGATGAGATTATTTTTGGAGATTGTTGGCCTGATTTTTGAAAGTTAGGTATTCGACGAATTTCGAGGGCGAAATTCCATTATTAGTGGGGAAGTGTAACAACCTGCGTAATTTTTAGGGTATTTTCAAAATAAAGAGGAAAAATAAATTTTGAGATAAAATTATTTTTATTGCTCAAATATGTTGGTTATTATTTTTAAAGGTGAGAATTTCAAACGGGTTTGAAAACGGAGTTAAAACGGATTTTATATTGATTTTATAATTTTTGTCCCTTATAATTTTTTTAGGCGAACTGCCAGTTTTCCTGGGTAATCGATCGATCGATGCCTGGGGGTCGATCGATTGACCCCTCCAGAAAACGTGCCCAATAGGTAACTTTGAAAAGTTTGGTTTGTTTACAACTCTTGTGTTTTGGCCTTATAAAATAACGCCGTGGGTGATCCTTTTTGGTACAACTTTTTGGTAGCAAACATATTTTCTTTTCCGTTCTTTTATACACAAACAGTACCCTTTAATTTATGCATTAAACCTTAGGTTTTGAGGTGTTCTTGGGGGCTGATTCGGTGTTGATTTTTGGAGGAGTTTTGTATGATTCTTGGAGCAGATTTTGATGGTGTATTCTGACTCTTCTGGGCAGATTTGTTGTTGGTATCTTTTGGTGGTTTGAGTTATGGGATTTTACACAATATTATCCTTAATCTCGCGAGTATTATTCTCGTTGTTTTCTTGTGATTATTGGCTCATATTTGAATTGATAAATTCATTTGGAAATCTGGAAATATTTGTTGGAATCTAATTTCGATTCATGTAGTATTAGATTTGGTGTTGAGCATGTTGTCATGAGATATTAATATAGCACTGAAGTTGGGCACCTGCCAATATTCTTTTTTCTGAATATGCTAGAAAAATGCATTGGCGCGGTACGGTGGTGAGGCCTGGTGACCCGGTTAATGTGTTGTTGAGAAATTATATTGATATAATTGCTTATGAGATTCGCATTTGATTTGAATATTTGTATTCGTATTGTGACGTTTTAATCACCGCTAATAATTGTTGAGCATCTTTCCTGTCGTATTGTGTACCTCCCCATATTTTCTTCTAGTGGCAGGTCAACGCGAATTTTGGTCGCTCTGGATGTGATTTGGAGAATGGATTTTATCCTGGATTATTTTGGGAAGAATATTCGAGAATACAAGTTGAGGAGATTGTATTTATTTTGATGTATAGAAAATTGGAGATTTTTTTTCGAGATAAATAGTTGTATTATTTCGAGAGATATTGGTTGTATTTTATTTGAAGAGATTTGAGAATATTGGATTCTCTTTTATATTATGGGATTTATTTAGATGCTCTATACCTTGTTATTTGTGGAATTAATTTAGTTTTATGGACAGTAGCACCCCGTTCTCTCTCCCTGGGCGGGTGAGGTGTTACACTAAGGTTGGCGTTAAATGCTATGGGTTTCTTTACCTCCTTCTTAAGTCTCGTGGGGAACTCCTTTACCCTATTGGTATAACCCTCACAACCATAACACCTATCCGACTCATCCCACTTAATATTCTCACTACGATTCTTAGGGAAGAGACTGTCCTTATTTTTCTTGGATTTCTCAAGTCTTTTTGCATCTTTTGATTTATTTTCTAACGTAAGAAACTTCTTCACCAACATGGCCACATCTTCGGCCTCGATGTCAGACACGTCATCAAAACCTTTAGTTTCCTCCTCCAGGGCTTTCCCTTTTCTTTCTTTGACACTTTCTTGGAGGAAAACATGTCGAGCTTATAGGTTTGTAGATCACCTACAAGCTCTTTTAGTTTCATTGCATCAAGCATACCCAAAACTATCACCTTTGGATTAAATCCATCAAAAAAAGACCTTAAAATTTTCTTTATGACTTGATTGTCGAGTATCATCTCCCAAGTTAAATGACGAGTTCACTATATTGAACAATCTAGTATAGATCTCATCAAATCTCTCACTCTTTACCATCTTAATCGTCTCAAACTGGGTGGTGAGGTTTTGGAGTTTGGAAACCTTAACTGCGTTGGTTCTTTCATGGGTAAGTTGGAGTATATCCCAAGCTTCTTTAGACATCTCACACATCATAATACGACGAAATTCCTCTAGGGATATAAAACAGAAGAGTGCATTCAAACCCTTGGAATTGTACTGTGAAAGTTTGTGCTCAACATCAGTCCACGATCTAAGAGGTTTTAAGTGCACAAGCTCTCCATCTCTCATGACTAGTAGTGTCCACCCCTTAACTATGGCTAACCATTCTCTCTCATCTATAGCCTTAAGAGCTGACTTCATACTCATTTTCCACTAAGCGTAATTTGTCCCATCAAACATAGGTATTCTAATAACCTCAAACCCTCCTGGATTCATGCCTAAAAACTAGAGATCACAGACATAGTAAAATAGTTTTCTAGATCTGATATGAATTTGAGAAGGCCCCTAAGTAGTTATTTCTAGGCAAATGCAATATTTTTTAATTTTCCAAATTATATATTTAGTAACCACAAACTTATCTTGTGAAAACCAATTTGATTTACCAACTTTATCATGTTAACCCTATAGCATGCATCTACGTGATTAAGAAAATAAACTAAAATAAATCAAACACAAGACATGCCGATGTACGAGGTAAACACTAAGAAAAAAAATCTCGGACGGCCGGGCAAGATAATCATAATGATACGAAAAATTACAAAGAGAGAATTTAGTCTTACTCAATGACTTGATCAACCGCAATCCTTGACGCCTCTTCTTCTCTTCTACCACTCCTCTGTACAACAATTTAGATTTTCGTTGACAATAACTCTCGATATATTGGCGCCAATAGTCCCGCGATTTTTTTTATTTAAGATTGAAATATGAACTATTGGCAACGAATTTTGTTTTATAGAAAATACCTTTTATGTTTTGCAACGAAATAGTTTTGGGAGCGTAAAGATTTAAAACATTAGCCAATGAATTAATTTGTACTAGAATATTCTAGTTTTTAAATACCCCCCGTAATATTACCAAAACCCTTCAGCCAAACCTTTACACCAAAGTACGAAACTGTTCTGCCTCCAAAGTTTCTTTCAAACGGCGTTCAAAATATCCATTTGTGTCCAAAGTTTCTTCGAATAGACGTTCAAATCGGCATCAAATCGATGTCTCAACCGGTGTTCTCTCTCTCTCTCTCTCTCAACAAAATAGGAGATTGCATTTATTCAAATCGGTAAGTTCGTTTGAGTGAAGGTTATATTTGTTCAAATCGGAGTCAAAACTAGTGTTTTTGTTTGCTCTATCCTTGTATGTGCATACATACATATATTTATATTTGTATAGATTTATCTCTATATATATTTGGATGTATACATCTGTCATGTATTTGGATTGTGATGATTGTTGAAATTGATTTTTTGTTTTTGTTCCAGATATAGGAAAGTTGCATGCACAAAATGTGGCACAAATGCTTAGTTTTTGTTAATTGTAATTGATTATCAACAGAAAATAGATGCGTAAATTTCTGTTAATTGTAATCGATTATAGACAGAAAATATATGCGTAAAGCATTTGCCTTGTTTCATTTAAGTGAATGTTTCATAATTAACAACATGGTGAAATGAAAATGAGATTTTAGTAAAATGCCTTTCAACTTTAATTAACACTTGTATTAACAACCATGTTTAATTTGTGCACAATTGCTTGTTTTATGATGTAATTCTTGTATAGTTGAACGAAACCTAAACCATATGTTGCACTGGGAGGGTTTAAAGCACTCATTGATTTTCAAATAAGATTTGTTTCAATTACAACAAATTTAGGTATAGTCATCATCGATTTTCATTGTACATTTTTTTATTTGGCAAGTGACGATGTTTATTTTTCTTCACAATTTTAGTACCTTTCATTTGTTTTATGTTTTTTTTGATAAATAAATATTATATAAAACTCAACCGCTTAAGGGGAGAAACCCGTATATAGGCAATAAACAATTGAAATTCAGAACAAAAGCCCCCCCCCCCCCCCCCCCAAAAAAAAAAAAAACTTGGACAATACAAACTATGCACACCCCAATCAAAAGACGACTCCCAATAGCCACCCGCCCAAGCCACACCCGCATATGACCCACTCTCATATAACCCACAACGCTCAAACTTATACTGACTACATCATCCTCCCCCAACACCTCAACATACCCCTAACTCAACTCTGCCTACGATAAAATTAACTTGAAATTCACCAAGACAATGACCCACTCACAAAGCTACACAACAGTTTAAAACTTATTCCAGTCCTCCCCGACTCGTCCTACCAATTCTCTCGAATAAATCAGTAGCTTTAATTTCATTACCGACAAAAGAGAACCTAGCCAACTTGCTAAATCCTACCATATCTTCCACCCATCCTTTTGGGTCCTCCTCCCACCCCTTATCCGCAAATACTTCCACCCCCTCCTCTATTCTCATGAGCTCGATATCAACCCATAGCTTTGAATTATCAAAATCATCAAAAAAATGTTCTTTTACCATGATCACTCGCCCCACTAGTCTCTCCCACAACGGAACTCTGGATAAAAAGTCTCGTATCAACATCTCTACTCTCATCGATTAAACCTCCTTGTAAATTACTTTCCAAAATAATGGTTTCCCCTATGCCCTTGCTTTTCTCTCTTCCTGACTCTTTCTTTGTTCTTTTCCCCGATTTAATGATGGATTTAATATTTCTTAAACCCAACAAAGAATGCCCCCTATAAAAATTCGTATGACCCAAAGATAAATTGTTGCCAGGATTAGGATCTAAGAACCCATCTTCTAATCTATCGATCCTACCACGCTTACCTTTTCTAAAGCTCTTAGAGGACTTCACTTCAAATCCCACCTTATTTCCGCTTGAGAGTATAGCTGGACCCCCACTAATAAAATTATCCAAGGTATAGCATTAAAATTCAAATCCTCTGTACCATCACTATGACACCCCGCCTAATTAAACCTTGGGTGATCAAGCCTTATTTTAATATAAACAGGTTTCTTAAATGGTTCATTCTTAGCATCACTGTCGAACGCCTTTTAAAATTACTAACCACCTAAATGAAATTAAAACGGGTGCCAAATTTTATCTTTCTTAAACAATCAATAATCCAAACCACACATTACCAAAACTAGATATGAATGCTCAGTACATAAAATAATCTGAAAGCAAATAAAGTCTTGCCGTAAACCACGGCCCAAAAAGACAACTATAATTCCATAACTAGAATAAACTGTAATAGTAAAGGTGGAACGACATGTTCCAACTAGAAATAATAAAACTGAGATCCTGCACTAGAAATGAAAAAGAGGAAGCGTCTAAACAATCCCTGCAACCTCCACACTGGCTGCAACTCCCAAATCTCTGACATGGAATCAAGCTGGGTGTCCTTGTGGCTGGGCACCTAAAAGGTTTTTAAAATTTTACATAGCAAGAGTTAGTACTCAAAACATTCGAAAATATTTTGCAAGCAGTTATCACAATTAAGTTATTGATTACACATATTAAGGTTTCACACACTCCCTTGAACTTTCTCACCTCTCTTACGTAATACGTAACTATCGAGTATACTTAGTCTACCTAATTATACTTTCCATAACCGTAGTTAACTCATTTACTGTTCGTTGTCCTTATTCATGTAATAATTTCATCATGTTATAAATTATTACTAAGAAATTTACATCTCGTTTCATTGACTACTATTCTCAATTTGTAGATTATGCACATAGAAACATTTTGTCCTACAACAATGTATTTAATATTAGTTACCTCTAATATATCCTTTTATTACACACAAAGGACCCTTGGCTCGGAATAATTCATCGACTCCAAGTGAAAGTTGGTTCGGAATGATCCATCGACCCCAACTATATACAAATATAAATATATACACATATTCTGGTTCGGGACTCTTTCATCGCGGCACCAGTTCAAAGTTTGGTTCGACATTAACATCGACCCCAAATATATAATAACTTTAAGTTAGTTCGGAATGTCACATCGACCCTAACATAATTAGTTTAGGTAATATTCTCTTAACCCAAACCTATTTATATAGATATAGTAGGTACACACTCGACCTAATAAATCATACCCGTACGTAATATATTTTACTTATATTCTCCGTACTTATTAATTACAATTTCTCTCACTATTGTATTTATTCGAGTATTCGCGTAACTCTAAGGGTCCTAGTTACCCCTCCCTTAATTCAGTAGTTAAGTTAATTTTAACCTACTGGTATTTTCTTTCCGGAATTAAGTCTCACTCTTTCCGTAATTAAATTAACCATTTCAACTCACGGCTAAGTCAATCGTTCTATCGTCATTCCATTTCTCCAACATTCCTACTCAATCATTAGTGGAGGAACCTAATGGTACACCTACTGGTAATTTCCAAGTCCCCTCATAGGAAAAATATCAATTCTAAGGTTCCCATTAAGTAACGGCCATTAAAGAAATTTCTACACAAATTTTCTATAGTTCAGAAAGGGTCGATCGATCGAAGGAAGATGGTCGATCGATCGACTGCTTCGATCGATCGACATTCAAGGGTCGATCGATCGATCGAGCAGTGACAGACCCAGTTCATCTTCTTCCTACGGGTTTCACCATTTTTACACCTCTAACTTTCATGATAGGCCATCATATTCACAACCAACAATTTCTAATCATTCCTACATATTCTGGGATGATTACTACGATTTAAAACATCAAAATCATTATAAATCTCGGCCAAATTCACTGAAAATCTCACTAATATTCAAGAACCCTAAAAATGCATTCTTTATATTTTTCATCCAAATTCCAGATTTTCTTCCGAATTTCTCATCAGATTTTCTATGATATAAACATACTTGGAAATTCAAAAACGTCCTACATGCAAATCCTAATCAATCATGGATTATTATCAACTGTTTGTTCCCAAGAATATCATAAAAATCATGTTCTTCCTCAAGCTTAATCATGGGTATTATAACTGAATTATTTTGCAAATAACCACTTGCCTTAAGATTTTTAGGGTCTGATTTCGTGGTTGTTGATGATGATTGATGATATTGATACTCCAATCCTCCTTCCCAACAACCCTTGTGGTGAAATCCTCCTAAGATTATCCCTCCTTCCTACTTTTGCCTTAGGAATTTGTCTCTCTCTCTCTTCTCTAATGGCTATGGTGTAACTCTCATTGCCTAACCCTAGCCACCACTCTTATAATCAGATTTAGGGCTTCAAAATTCGTAGGTCTTCTTTCCCATAATTGTAAAGAGACCAAAATGCCCCCGAATGGTCCCGGTTTAGTCCGAAAATGACCCGACACTCAACTAGTACCCCCGGGTACACTATTTTGACTAATTCGACCCTTTCAGAATCAACCGTGGACTCTAAATTATCATTTGAGTCTCGTAAAAATTTTTCTACTCTCATTCCTACATTTTGTCGAGATACTTCCGGTACGTCCATATAGTCACTAGACCGTACATATCAACATTGAAAGTTTCTACTCACCTTAGTGAATTTTCTTTAACGCATATTCATCTTTATTAACATAATATCTATTTAAATTACTCTACTCACGTAATTTAAATCAAACATATTTAATCACATTTAAATTACTCTACTCACGTAATTTAATTAAAGCGCGCATCTAATCCCATTAAATTACTCTACTTACGTAATTTAAAATTAAGCAAAATTACGGGGTATTACATACTTCCCCCTTACAAAAGGAATTTCGTCCTCGAAATTAGAAAAATACCTGCTATGAATAATTCTGGATATTGTTCTCGCATATCCTCTTCCCGTTCCCAAGTGGACTCATCCATATTGTGATGTCCCCACTGTACTCGCACTAAGGGTACCACCTTGGATCTTAGTTTGCGCTCACTATAATCCAGGATAGCCACGGGTCTTTCTTCATACGAGATATCTAGCTGCAAATCGATCTCCTCCAGTGGAATGTGCCAGAAGGCTCTCTCGCTCCTCTTGTATTTCTTCAGTGACGCCACATGGAACACATCGTGTATTCGCTGAAGATGCTCAGGGAGTCCCAATCTGTAAGCTACCAGTCCCACTCTCTCAATGATAGGAAACGGCCCCACATATCTCGGTGCTAACTTCCCCTTTTTGCCAAACCTCGTAACCCCTTTCATAGGAGATACTCGAATTAACACCTGGTCTCCCACATCTAATTCCACATGTCTCCTGCCGGCGTCAGCATAACTCTTCTGCCTATCCTGGGCTATTCGAATACGTCCTCGAATCAACTCTATTTTGGAGGAAGTCTCATGTATCATCTCTGGCCCTAACAGTCTGTTATCCCCCACCTCTAACCAACAAGCGGGTGAACGACAAGGCCTCCCGTAAAGCGCCTCGAATGGAGCCATGCCAATAGTGAATTGGTAAGAGTTATTATACGCAAACTCCACCAAAGGAAGATATGGCTCCCAATTTCCCCCAAAATCTAGAATACACATTCTCAGCATGTCCTCTAACATCTGGTTTACTCTTTCCGTCTGGCCGTCCATCTGTGGGTGATATGCTGTACTCAATCGTAAGTCGGTGCCCATGGCCTTCTAAAAACTCTGCCAAAAGTGCGACACAAATATCTTATCTCGGTCCGACACGATATTAATATGAACTCCGTGCAGCTTAACAATCTCTGAAATAAAAAGCTGCGCGTACCGCATAGTATCATAATCCGTACGAACCGGTAAGAAATGTGCGACCTTAGTCAAATGATCCACTATCACCCATATGGAATCGTGGCCCTTCTGTGAGGTTGGTAACCCGGTAATAAAATCCATTGAGATACTCTCCCACTTCCACACGGGAATCTCTAGTGGTTGTGGCATCCCTGAAGGTCTCTGATGGTCGACATTTATGAGTTGGCATGTAACACACTTTGAGACAAAATCTGCAATATCTCGTTTCATACCTGACCACCAATATACTCGTCGCATATCCTGGTACATTTTGTCCCCACCTGGATGTACCGAGAATTTTGACCCGTGTGACTCTGTCATAACGGCATGCCTAAAATCATCATCTTCGGGTACTATCAGTCTACCGTTGAAACGTAGTCCACCCTCTGAACTGATGGAGTAGAACTCTGCCCCCTGGCCAGTAACTGCTGTACGTTATCCTGACAAAAAGGGTCTTCTGCCTGTGCCCTCACTATCCGCGTAACGTTTTTCGGAAGTGATAGCTAGAACTGCCATACATGCTCTCGCCATATCATCCTCGTGTCTGAGCTCACTCCACTTTGCCTTCCAAACTTCTGCTAACTCTCCGGTAGGTCTTCTACTTAGCGCATCTGCCACCACGTTAGCCTTACCAGGATGATACTGTATATCAAATTGGTAGTCCTTCACGAATTCAAGCCACCTTCTCTCCCTCATGTTCAGGTCCTTCTGAGTGAACAGATATTGCAAAGACTTGTGATCCATGAATAACGTGAACTGTTCGCCCAGAAGATAGTGTCTCCAAATCCTCAAAGCAAAAACAACTGCTGCCAGCTCGAGGTCATGGGTGGGGTAGTTCTTCTCATATGGCTTTAGCTTTCGTGACGCATAAGCTATAGCCTTCTCCTCCTGCTGTAACACACCCCCAAGTCCTTGTAAGGACGCATCAGTATAGACTCGGTATTCCACTACGCTCTTAGGCAAGGTAAGAATGGGGGCGGATGTCAACTTGTCTTTCAATTCATCAAATGCTAACTGGAAACTATCACTCCATACGAAGGGAATCCCCTTCCGAGTCAGATTTGTCAATGGTCCGGCAATTTTTGAGAATCCCTTGATGAAGCGACGATAATAACCAGCCAATCCCAAGAAACAGCGAATTTCTGTCGGTGTCGTGGGCTGTCCCCACTCCCTCACCGCCGATACTTTACTCGGGTCAACAACAATGCCCCTGCTAGATACGACGTGGCCTAGGAACTGCACCTCCCGAAGCCAAAATCCACACTTCTCAAATTTGGCGTATAACTGATGGTTCCGCAATGTCTGTAGGACCAATCGTAAGTGTTCCGCGTGCTCCCTCTCCGTACGGGAGTAAATCAGAATGTCGTCTATGAATACAATCACAAACTGATACAAAAACTCCCTGAATACCCTGTTCATGAGATCCATGAATACTGCCGGTGCATTAGTTATCCCAAAAGGCATCACTTTGAACTCATATGACCCGTACCGCGACAGGAAAGCGGTCTTAGGTACATCTTCTTCACGAATGCGCAATTGGTGGTAACCCGATCTCAAGTCGATCTTTGAAAAGTATGCAGCCCCTCTCAATTGATCAAACAAGTCGTCGATCCTCGGTAATGGATACTTATTACGTATCGTTACTTTGTTCAGCTTTCTGTAATCTACGCACAGACGAAGTGAACCATCCATTTTCTTCACAAACAGTACTGGCGCACCCCATGGCGATGTACTCCGTCGAATAAAACCCTGTCCTAATAGTTGCTGAATTTGCTCTCTCAGTTCCCGCATCTCCGAAGGAGCCATGCGATATGGTGCTCTGGCAATCGGTCTCGTCCCCGGTGTTAGATCAATCACGAACTCTATCTCTCTGCTAGGTGGTAACCCTGGTATCTCCTGAAAGACATCCTCAAAATCCCTCACCACAGGGCTTGAGTCTAGAGAAACGACAACCCCATGTGAGGTCTCCTCCTCAATATAATATAAATGAGTTCGCGATCCTCCCTCGGGAAGTGGCATTGCCACAAGGAACATCTCCTGCCCCGGGATGGAGAACACGATGGTCCTCTCATAACAATCTACCATTGCCCTATTATATGCCAACCAATCCATGCCTAGGATGACATCATATCCCTCTATATCCAGCACTAGAAGGTCCACCGCTAGACTCAATCTCCCGACCATATTGTCCACACCCTTACAAATCGAGTGTATAAGGGATCCACTAACCATCGGTGACTCCACACACATAAGATGAGTGTCTGCTGTCGCTAATAGGCCGGCTGCCCGTGCAAATCTAGTGGAAATAAACGAATGTGTCGCCCCTGTGTCAAATAAAATATTCCCCTCAAGCCCATGAATAGGAAACATACCCGCAACTGCCGGCGGTGCTGGCTGAAATGGAATGTCACGGATGTTGAACACACGTTCGTACTGCATCTGCCCTGGCTGTGGGGCCTGTACTGCTGCTGGGGCTAACGGTGCCTGCTGCCCCTGTTGGGCACCTTGCTGTTGTGTCCGGTCTTGCTGTGGACAATTTCTGCTCTTGTGACCCTGCTGACCACAAGTGAAGCACTGCCCCTGAAACTGTCTTTGTCCTTGGCCATGTTGGCCCTGTCGCCCTTGGCCTTGTTGTCCCCCATTTTGATTACCCTGGCCCTGTCGACCCTGAGTAACTGGCTGCTGGGGACCCTGCTGGCCCTGCCGGTCGAAGCGATACTTCCCGTGCTTAAACTTCTTGGCAGGGTTCCCCTGTCGGGAATCCTGCCCCAGCTGTCCCGCTGCCTGCTACTATGTTGCGCTGCTGCCACTACCTCCATCCACCTTGCCCGGTTGGCTAGGCTCACCCCTATTACTTCCCTTAGTATGAAAACGGTGATCCTGACAGTGTAGTAGAGCGGCATTGACGACATCTGTGTAGGTTACCAATGTCGGATTACCAATTAAGTGCTGTCTGATTCTCCAGGTTAGGCCCTCCATAAATTTGGACTTCTTCCTCTCCTCATTGCTCACCTCGTTTGGCACAAAATTGGCCAAGCGGGTAAACTCCTCCTCGTAGTCAGCAACTGAGCGATCACCCTGAACCACTTCGCTGAACTTCTTTCTCATCTCAGACTCTACTGCTGGAGGGAAATACTTGCGGTTAAACCGCACCGAAAACTCAGAAATAGTCAAAGTATCTCTCTCCTCGGTGGTGGTAACTGACTCCCACCACTGTAGGGCCTCTCCTGACAGACGGAAAGTGGTTAGCATTTGTTCTTGTACACCGGTGCACTCTAGCATGCGCAAGTGGCGCTGGATATTCTTCTTCCAGTTGCACGCTTCCACTATATCAGTACTGCCCTGAAACTCGGGTGGGTGGCCCTTTTGAAATGTCTCCCTGACTCGTTGCCAAGTAGATGGTCCTGCCGGAACTTTCACTGCCGGTGCCACAGGGGGAGGTACTTGGGGTTGTGGAAAGTGGGCTGCCATTGCCCTCATCGCTGTCTCAACTGCCTGAGCCACTATCACTGCAACCTGAGTAGTGGAGATTAGCTCGGGTGGGGGTGGTGGTATCGGTACCTGTGGCTCCTGATGAGCCTCCCTCACCTCCTCTATGGCTTCAGCCCTCTCTGCTCTCAGTCTCCTTGGCGGCATCTGAAATAAGATTCAAATTGTAAAAGTACACAGTTTATACAAAATTTAAGAGCAAAAGTACGATAACGCAACAGATGGAAATTTTTATCAACAATCCTAATAGTAGGGTTCTAATACAACAAACGTAATGCTGAATCGTAGTAAGCCGTACAGATCCTATGGACACTAGAACCTGATGCTCTGATACCATCTGTGACACCCCGCCTAATTAAACCTTGGGTGATCAAGCCTTATTTTAATATAAACAGGTTTCTTAAATGGTTCATTCTTAGCATCACTGTCGAACGCCTTTTAAAATTACTAACCACCTAAATGAAATTAAAACGGGTGCCAAATTTTATCTTTCTTAAACAATCAATAATCCAAACCACACATTACCAAAACTAGATATGAATGCTCAGTACATAAAATAATCTGAAAGAAAATAAAGTCTTGCCGTAAACCACGGCCCAAAAAGACAACTACAATTCCATAACTAGAATAAACTGTAATAGTAAAGGTGGAACGACATGTTCCAACTAGAAATAATAAAACTGAGATCCTGCACTAGAAATGAAAAAGAGGAAGCGTCTAAACAATCCCTGCAACCTCCACACTAGCTGCAGCTCCCAAATCTCTGACATGGAATCAAGCTGGGTGTCCTTGTGGCTGGGCACCTAAAAGGTTTTTAAAATTTTACATAGCAAGAGTTAGTACTCAAAACATTTGAAAATATTTTGCAAGCAGTTATCACAATTAAGTTATTGATTACACATATTAAGGTTTCGCACACTCCCTTGAACTTCCTCACCTCTCTTACGTAGTACGTAACTATCGAGTATACTTAGTCTACCTAATTATACTTTCCATAACCGTAGTTAACTCATTTACTGTTCGTTGTCCTTATTCATGTAATAATTTCATCATGTTATAAATTATTACTAAGACATTTACATCTCGTTTCATTGACTACTATTCTCAATTTGTAGATTATGCACATAGAAAAATTTTGTCCCACAACAATGTATTTAATATTAGTTACCTCTAATATATCCTTTTATTACACACAAAGGACCCTTGGCTCGGAATAATTCATCGACTCCAAGTGAAAGTTGGTTCGGAATGATCCATCGACCCCAACTATATACAAATATAAATATATACACATATTCTGGTTCGGGACTCTTTCATCGCGGCACCAGTTCAATGTTTGGTTCGGCATTAACATCGACCCCAAATAGATAATAACTTTATGTTAGTTCGGAATGTCACATCGGCCCTAACATAATTAGTTTAGGTAATATTCTCTTAACCCAAACCTATTTATATAGATATAGTAGGTACACACTCGACCTAATAAATCATACCCATACGTAATATATTTTACTTATATGCTCCGTACTTATTAATTACAATTTCTCTCACTATTGTATTTATTCGAGTATTCGCATAACTCTAAGGGTCCTAGTTACCCCTCGCTTAATTCAGTAGTTAAGTTAATTTTAACCTACTGGTATTTTCTTTCCGGAATTAAGTCTCACTCTTTCCGTAATTAAATTAACCATTTCAACTCACGGCTAAGTCAATCGTTCTATCGTCATTCCATTTCTCCAACATTCCTACTCAATCATTAGTGGAGGAACCTAATGGTACACCTACTGGTAATTTCCAAGTCCCATCATAGGAAAAATATCAATTCTAAGGTTCCCATTAAGTAACGGCCATTAAAGAAATTTCTACACAAATTTTCTATAGTTTAGAAAGGGTCGATCGATCGAAGGAAGATGGTCGATCGATCGACTGCTTCGATCGATCGACATTCAAGGGTCGATCGATCGATCGAGCAGTGACAGACCCAGTTCATCTTCTTCCTACGGGTTTCACCTTTTTTACACCTCTAACTTTCATGATAGGCCATCATATTCACAACCAACAATTTCTAATCATTCCTACATATTCTGGGATGATTACTAACGATTTAAAACATCAAAATCATTATAAATCTCGGCCAAATTCACTGAAAATCTCACTAATATTCAAGAACCCTAAAAATGCATTCTTTATATTTTTCATCCAAATTCCAGATTTTCTTACGAATTTCTCATCAGATTTTCTATGATATAAACATACTTGGAAATTCAAAAACGTCCTACATGCAAATCCTAATCAATCATGGATTATTATCAACTGTTTGTTCCCAAGAATATCATAAAAATCATGTTCTTCCTCAAGCTTAATCATGGGTATTATAACTTAATTATTTTGCAAATAACCACTTGCCTTAAGATTTGTAGGGTCTGATTTCGTGGTTGTTGATGATGATTGATTATATTGATACTCCAATCCTCCTTCCCAACAATCCTTGTGGTGAAATCCTCCTAAGATTATCCCTCCTTCCTACTTTTGCCTTAGGAATTTGCCTCTCTCTCTCTTCTCTAATGGCTATGGTGTAACTCTCATTGCCTAACCCTAGCCACCACTCTTATAATCAGATTTAGGGCTTCAAAATTCGTAGGTCTTCTTTCCCATAATTGTAAAGAGACCAAAATGCCCCCGAATGGTCCCGGTTTAGTCCGAAAATGACCCGGCACTCAACTAGTACCCCCGGGTACACTATTTTGACTAATTCGACCCTTTCGGAATCAACCGTGGACTCTAAATTATCATTTGAGTTTCGTAAACATTTTTCTACTCTCATCCCTACATTTTGCCGAGATACTTCCGGTACGTCCATATAGTCACTAAACCGTACATATCAACATTGAAAGTTTCTACTCACCTTAGTGAATTTTCTTTAATGCATATTCATCTTTATTAACATAATATCTATTTAAATTACTCTACTCACGTAATTTAAATCAAACATATTTAATCACATTTAAATTACTCTACTCACGTAATTTAATTAAAGCGCGCATCTAATCCCATTAAATTACTCTACTTACGTAATTTAAAATTAAGCAAAATTACGGGGTATTACAATCACTACTTTGGTCGACCCCACCTGCCTCACCCATTGACAGTAATAAAATACCACTGACTTGAGCAGTCTCAAACCCAAGGGGACGCTTGTCCCCCCTTCCATCTGAACACCAGTACCATCAGAAGACAACTGCGATGCTATAATACCCATCGGAATTCTGGCGCCAACATCAAGCTCCAGGCTGCATAGCTGTTCGCCGGAGTAGCCAGGAGACGGAGCTTTGACCCCCCATTTTCACACCTACTTCCTTCGGGAACACCTCACATTCGACCTCTTAGAACACTCCTCCTGCAACATCACCACTAACCCAACGACATTCTACCTCCGGTGTTGCAGTCTGTTCTTCTAGCGATTGCACCCCTATTGACAGAGACACCCCACCTTCCACCATAGGTTTACAAGTAGCTGACTTAGTGGATTCAATGTCACCGCTTGTAATCATAAGATCCACTGATTTTCAGCCTGCTTAACACACCATCTCCGGTGCACCCACCACTCATTCCGGAGAGTACAACCTCTTCCGCCCTGTGGTCTATGTCCTGCTTCTGCAAGGGCACAAACAACTCCTCCTTCCGCTTGCTGACGGCATCCATAAAAATGAGCTTGCAATGAATCTTTGGTTCCATCCTCCTAAAAACTTTACCTACTGGCACCCACTCCTTTCCCAGAGAAGTTTTTGGGAACTATACTTGCACCCGTTTAGATCCTCCACTAAAAGTGGAGAACGCAATGATCATTCTACCCGTGCAAAACCTCATCTGAAAAAAAGTTCCGGCACATTTGGTAGCAATTCATAAACACGAGCTGAGACACCAGACCTCCCCTCAGCCTAGCATTACATCCTAAGGACCCCTTTTGCCGCTGAAATTGAGTCTAAATTGAGTTATGCTGCCCACACACTCCAAACCCAGTGCATATGAAAGACCTCCTACACTAAACTTCATCTCTTAAAATAGGGGACGGACTGAATGAAAATAGGGGAGAGGCTTCAAGAACTTGGGTTTGCCTCCTTCCATCATCTGTTGAAGACGAGCTCCGATCTGCGATTCGAGCTCCGATCCGAGTTACAAAATAGAGGGGATGCTCCAATCTAAGTTTAAGAGTTCCAATCTGGGTTTAAGAGCTCTGATCTCCGTTTCAGAGATGACTAGCGGCGTGAGGGTTCAGAACGGAAAGATGATCGACCGTGTTAAGCTAAACGTAGAGGAGTGGCATCCGTCAGATCCGTTTCAGAGATGAGATGAGAGCAGCGGCGGAAAGGGCGCTTAGATGAAATAACATCTACCTTTAAAAGTATGTTATATAACTAAACATATTATATGGATATCACTACAAAAAAAGACGTAATTGGGACTAATATATTAGGGACGACCGTTTAAAACCGTCCCTAAAAACTTGTTATTTGGAACGGCTATTAAATCCGTCCTATGTAGTTATATCATTGGGGATGGATAAATTTATCCGTTCCAAATAACAAAAAATTTGTCTTATATACTTATATTAATAGGGACGGCTATGATCACCCGTCCCAAATAACAAATATGGAAGGTGTTATATAGGACAGTTATTTAGGTGTCCCTAAAAATTTGTTCTTAAAAATTTTCAGTGATGAAGTTTTTTTCATTTTGCTGAAACTTTACGCGTTCCCCCCATTCCCAAATTTCATTTCTCCATCGATAATCTAATTACCCCTATTCTCTCTCTATCTTCCTCCATTATCATCACGTTGGTATTTCGATCTCCAACTTAGTTCTACTCACGCCTGAGGTTTCACATTCTGTCTTTTTCTACTCAGGTAACCTTTTGTCAAAATTATATAACAAAATTAATAAATTCGTGAATCAATTAAACCAGAATGAGAAATATTTAAGCGAGACTCTTAAGTGAAACTTGTGTATGTGTATGTATTGGTTGGATTTGATTACGTGTATGTATGGTTTGGATTTACGGTTTGGTTTATTTGGATTGAATCATTTAGGGTTTGGTTGATTTGATTTTGTGCATTTATGTTTTGTCTGCTGTTAATAATGTATTGGAGTTAGGTTTTGGGGTATTTAAGTTTTCAGTCATTTCATTATTCATTTTCTGCATGATTTCATTTGTTTTATCTATAACAAATTATTCAAAAAGATGCTCGAAGTATAACAGAGAAGCTCAGTTGAATGGAAACTATCTCCAATTATAGCCCTAGCCACCAGCCTAGATGACTCCCAAGTTGCCGCCACCAGAGAAGATGGTTCTCGAGGTTTGGCTTGTCTCTCCCAGTGCCATTGGTACCGTCAACTCGCATGTTCTCCTATACCCTTTTCTTTTTTTAGGTTTTTAGGTTTTCAATAATTTCTTATTTGGACCATTTAATTTTGTGTAGACGATACATGGGGAGCCAAATTTTCTAGTTTCATCGTTGGTTTGGTGTCGGTCGAGCGCGACGTGTGGTCGGTTGTTTTCATTAAGCATTGATGGATCCGTCTCAGAGTGGGACCTTTTTCATCTCAAACAGAAGGCACACCATTTCTACACTTGAATGCCCAACTATTTCAATGAAAAAAACAATGGAGGACTGTGTTAAATTCAATTTGTATTTGTAGACTGTGTTAGATTCAATTGGTTCATCGTTTTGGCAAATGGCTGCTTCGCCGTTCGACAATCCGCAGCTAGATAAAACGAGACAGGATTCTGGGTTTGTTGAAAATGGGCATGCTAATGGTAACTTTGATAATGGTGACGATGAAACTAGTGACAGTGAGGATGATGTGGGCTCGGTCGAGTGACGCGAGGAATTCGTTATCGAAAATACACGTGTAGTAATTTCATGTGATGATGGTTGTGTTAGGATATATAGTATGTTTGACCCAAATCAGTTAATTTACAATAAATCGTTGCTAAGGGTCAGTGGTGAGATAACTACCCCCTCTAGTTAAAGCATTGTATATGGTAACTTTGTCACTTTTGTTACATTAACATTGTTTTTCTTTGTCATTTATTATCTACAGGATGGGTTTTAAGTGTGACTTGGAGTCCTGATGCAAATATGATATATTCAAGGAGTAGTAATGGGTACGTGTATTTGCTAAGATAAACCAAATGCACAAGAGGCATTAATGCCTTTTGATTGCCTACTTCTTCTGCATAGTACACGCAAAATATTTATATTAGTTCACAATAACTTCAGTATGTACTTAATCAATTAATTCTATATATCAAAGCACAAACCTTTACTGTTGTGATATATATTGTGGAGTTTCTCACTTCCATGTGTTATTTTTAGGTTTATAAGATGATGGGATGCTAAATTGACTCGCAAAATCTACACGATAACAGTTTGGCTTGGTGGTTTAGGTAGTGGGCCTAAATTCTGCATACGGTCATTACTTGCGCTAAGGTAAAATTGAGTTTTATTTGTATATAGCCAAATCATTTTCTGTATGATTTCATTTGTTTCACTATATAATGTTTTTTTACTTGAAAATATTCTCGATGTAAAATATTTCAAATGAAGCATTTAGATAATCCATAATGCCAAAATGTGTGTTTTTATGTTGTATAACTGAACTCCTGAAAAAGTGGTTACGGCGGGACCAAGTTGTCCCACTATTCCTCGATCACAAGTATCTAAGTCACGTACAAAAGATCCCAGGTTGATTTCTTCTCATGCACGACTTGTTTACATGGTGACCCCACATTTTAACTCACGACTGTCTTGGTTAAATTAATGAATGCAATTAAGCAATAAATAAATATAATACTGATATTTTTTGTGCACGTTTGAACTCATGCCTGACCTCCATGTTCTTACGTTCGGCCATGAAATTTTGTGCAGGTTTCACAGAGTAATTTGAGGGACCTGCTTCTGTAATGTTGCACGGATTATGCTCATGAAGTTAGGCAGGAAAAGTGCATTTGCATCGCTTGGGTTGCAAGACTAAGTTGAAAATAAATCCCTATTAATCTATCTTAATCCTGGAAATGAGGTCAGGGGTGTAAGTTAGACAAGTATTGAATAACTCAAGGTCCTCGCAATTTTATTAATCTCCAAATGAAGCTCGAGTTTGATTCATATATTTATCTTTTCTTTCTTGAGCGAGCCCGCCGATCGGCTCATGCATGATTAGGAGTTGTTTAGGAGCCTATAACACCATTAAAAAATAAGGGTCCAAATAACTTTGGATTGATCTTCAATAACGAATTCAAAGGCCAAATTTGTAATTGATATGATTCTTTAATGGTTTAGGAGCCTATAACACCATTAAAAAAATATGTTCTTGTCATATATCTGGACCAGATATTTTTGGAGGATTTGAGATGCCACATGAGCTTGATGCTACTATCAGTTTGGGTGAGGACCTGGTGGGCTTTAAGAGAAGAAATAGTTAATCCCGCTCCTTTAGCAGCTGATACTTCAGGTGGCATGGGAACTGTTAAGGTCTCGTTAGCAACAACATACTCATTGCTATAATCAACATTTAACGTGATGCTAGAAAGTAATAATTAAGAATAAAGAATTTGATGTTAAAGTATGTATCTTAATTGTTTAGTCGTTACAACTATTAACATTATTTTGAATTACGACCCTTTAGCTAGATTGTATTTTCCTGCTGAATTATGACATAAAGTCGGGACTCTTAAATGAAGTTTTGAGTAGAATATCTTGATTGTTCTGAGTTTGGTAACAGACTTGTTGAAAATCTTTCAAAAGTAATTCTGGGAAACGAGGAGTAATTTTCCCTATCACATGCTCAGAAGTTACTCATAGTAATCTGCTTCTCGGGTCCTCAACTTGTGAAGGAGCAACTCCTTCAGTCTCTTGTAAGTGCCATTTGATGTGATGATATTATCATACTTATATATCAAGTTAGATAGCACATCCCCCACCTTACCTTTTCAACTTTTTGCACCTATATACTTTCTTAATATTAGTTCAAATTCATATGTAGAAAATTCATAGTTGAATGCAGACAATGTTTACATCATCTGCCCATGTGAGATTTGAACTCTATTACTGAAGTCTCACATCATTTTGGGAATTAAACATTAAAATCTCTCTAGCACTTTCTAATTGTGAAACATTAGCATGTATTTGTGTGTTTAAGATAAGTTATTCATATGTGGATCGTTTATCCTTCCATTGAATCTATTTATTAGGTTCTTTGGAACATCGTCTCCACCTATTTTATTTCCATTTTCTTTTCTTCTTCTTTTTCGTCATATAACTGTTTGTTAAGCTCTGGTATGTTGACAGTGGTTTTCATGATTTTGAATATTTATAGATAATAGTCAGGTTCTGATGGGATATTTTAATAGCAAGCATTTTATAATAAAGTTGTTTTATAATCTGATGGGATATTTTAAGTGCAACCCTCCGTGGGCTTTACCAAACTAATAACTTATAGCGCATCAACATCACTGTATTTAGTTATGCTCAGTGTGAGTTATGTTTTCGTCTTAATATTTATAATATTAATTTCTGGCTTAATGTGAGTTATGTTACGTACTTGATTTTCAGTTCTATTTAGTTATGCTCAGTGTGACTTCTGTTACATATTAACTTGTTATTTAAGGTGAAGCGTTATTTTTTCTAAGAACGGTCATTTGGGAAAGAAAGTAGAGGTGACGTACAATGATGACGACACCCCGATCATCTTTTCTAGGAACAAAACCTTAAAAATCAATAATTCCTAAAATATATTATTTTTATTGGGTTCATACTCCATTTATAACATTTATAACATATACTTCATACGACCCCCCCCCCCCCCCCCCCCCCACACACACACCCAAAGTTTCATTTTAGCAAAAAAGAATTTTGGGTGAATAGGCGTTCTTTATAACATATATTTATGTGACTTAATGAGGTTAATATTGTTAGAACATGATCGAAGTCTATTTTTACTTGATTTTGTTGTAGGTTAACTCTCCACTGCTCTCCATGCCTTGTCCAGGCACAAGTAAGAAGTCTCACATGCACGTGTTATGTTTTCTTTTTGCTGTCTCTCTTTGGAACTCTTTTGGGTTCTTTGACCACATATATATTTAATTATATTCATAAAGACATATCAGAGTGTTGTCATTTTTTAACAAATTTTTGTGTGATGATATACAACAGGGAGGAGTAGGATGGAGTCCAAAGAATGAGACCGTCTTAGCATCTTATTGCCTTGGTAGAAGACTCATGGTCTGGGATCTTAGCAGGTACTAACCTAACTTGATATCAATTTATTTTCTTCTTTTTTTTTTCATTGACACTAGTGTTTTTGAGTCTTATTCATATGAAAACGTGTGGTGGCCTAATATTTGGAAACAAAATTGGTAGAATGAACATCGTTGTTTGAGGTTTAGGCTAGTACTGGAATTTGGTTTTTTCTTCGATTCTTTTTTAGTTTATTGAGGCCTTATGTGTACTTTAATTTTCTTCTCCGATTCATTTTAATTATTAAATTGTAATATCTCTATCAGGGTAATGAAGAAAAATATGGGGATAATTGCATTGTGGAACATAACGGTTCCTTTATCCGAGAGGTAACAATTTTGAGATTTCACTTTTCCAAGTGTTTTAGGTATTCCTCTAATAATCTTATATACTACTTGAAAGAAGTTCGACAAATAATTTTTTTGATGTTTGTATGCCGAATAAGTTGCTTAGCATCTATATCTTTGTTATCAATTTTATGTGTATATTGAAATGCATGTTGATTATGCTTGACTATTAATATAGTGTGACATTTTGAAAACTACGGATAGTTATTATAGTGAAACATGCGGGACAACTTCAATTCATATATATGAGATTTTTTTTACGAAGTTTGTTTCGTTAAAATATTTGTTAGATTTTACTTTTGAAATCATTGAATATTGTTGGATTGGTTGTTATCCCTTAATTGGGTGGATAGTTCAATAAACAAAGGAGACTCTGTCCAATTTTTTTTAAATGGACACTTTGTTTATTTGAGACACAATGTGAATTCAGTGGATGAATATTTTGTATTTCATGTTATATGTGAATTTGTTTGATGAATTTAGACTATTTGAATGTTGTTGGACAATTTATTATTTGTTAAGCAGGGTGGATAGTCTTATAAACAAAGGAGATTATGGCCAATTTTTTTAAAAATTACATTTTTTTTTATTGTGGAATAATATTTTTACCGTTTTGCAATTACATACTTTGTAAATTTTCGCCGTTTCGCAATTACGTACTTTATAAATTTTTTCCATGCTGATTATTATATCTTTAATTATCAACTTTCGCTCGTTGTTATAACTTTTTCATGATAAAGACAAATCAAATACTACTTTACCTTATCTAATGGTATTATATTCTCTTAATTTTAGATTTGACGTGACAAGAAGTTATTTTGGGGGCGCCATGAACTCTGGACATTTGACGTTTGCAAATGAAATGTGAGACTTCCAAGTCCTTTAACTAGTTTAAGTTATTTTTTTGCACCATGACTATTTGTCATTTGTAAGGGGATGAAATGTGGGACTTCTACGTCCCTTAACAAGTGCTTAGGTGACTTGACAATGTATGTGTATGTGACTTAATGTTAATTTTGTTTATGATAATTTAGTTATTTTGTGCATCTTGACGAATGTGTTTTTTTAGATGGTAATTTGTTTAAATTTGGTGGTATACATTACTCTATAAAATTCATTTTAGAAATAAAAAATATATATTGAAACACTACGTTACCAAAATAAATGTTTTCGTAGTTAAATATGCAATTGATAAATAAAAGTGCGGTTTAAGATTTTATAGTTTATTATTGAAAAATTAAAGATTAAAAATCATTTTTCAACAATTAAATTTCGTACCCAATAGATCTTGAGGGAAGGTACAAATTTCGTGGTTAAAAGCATCTAACACACTAGTTTATTGATACAATTGACAACGAAATGAAGACATTTAACAATGGAATGTTGAACAAATAACTACAAAATAAATTGTAAATTTAGTAGCTAAAAGATTCTAACACACTAGTTTATTAATAGAATTAGCAATGAAATGAAGTCATTTACCAACAAAATGTTGAACAATTAGCTATGAAATAAATTGTAGCGTAAATATTACTATTTGCCATGAATTTTTTTTCGTGGCAAATCACATAAACAATTGGCAACGAAATTTAATTTCGTGGTCATATACATTCAGCGATGGGCCTTTGGCCATGAGCTCTCTACGAAATAATTTTCGTTGCCAAAAACTATGAGCAACAAAATATACACTTTTGGCTACGAAAAATTTCGTAGTTAAATGTAAGAATTGTTGTAGTTAGGCTTCGTTCGAACGATAAATGAACATTGTTTGAACCAACATGAAGGTCATTCTAATGACACCTATACCTCGCATGAATCACAAAACCCACGCTTGTAATGACCTAGAATGGTAGAGCCTCATTTGAAGCTCGTTTCAAGTCCACGTCTAATGGCCTACCAACGACACCTCACTGCCTAAACATCACCTCTCGAGAGAACACCGTTAGAACCCTCTTTTCGATCAACATCAGAATGTCATTGAAATGAGATTGAAATCTCATTCTAAGGACACCATAAAGATTCATTTCCTCTCCTCAAAATATAGAAAATCAACCCAGAACAATAAAATCATTGAAATATACACCTGAAACACCAGTAAAACAAGTAAAAGACTAACTCAAAATCATAAAGAGTTGCACTTTAACATGGTATCAATGTGCCTAAACATGTAATGGAATGAATGGGTGTGAACTAACAAGAATGAATCATAATCCAAACACACATATACGTTCAAGAAGCTCTAATTTACCGCTAAATGTCATCAAGCTATGATTTGGCGATATTTGACAGTTATAACTTGAACTTAATGAACTAAACATACATCGTGCACACAAGTATAGAATTTTGGCGATTCTACCAAACAATAGCATCATGACACGACTTTTCAACCTAAGACTCATTGTGCAAACGGGTTGATCTTCGACTAAACTCCCTCAAAAGATAATCATATATATATACTCTTTTCTAATGCAATATTCTTTTGAAGTTCTATTTTCTTTTTCAAGAGATATACTATTGGCCCTTTTTGGCAATATATGCTCTTTTTAATGCCTTAATTTTTTTTTTTTTGGGGGGGGGTTGCTTTTTTAAACGGTGGCTTTCACACAAAGTCAACCTGTCTTTCATAGCCCCTTTCATATACAATCATATTTTTTCAAAAATCAATAAACATCCTCACAGACAATGGTTCTTACATACACAACTCTCCCTAAGTCATATATGCACGTAGATGACAAAATTGAGAGGATAACATCTCGAAAAACCCAAAACGTACATGAGAAGTCAAACGTTTAAACAACTTCGTGCATATTTATGCGATGACATATACATCGTCGAATCCAAATGGAAGTCAAGTTCGAAACAACTCCATGAAACACATGGTTAAGATTAACCTAAGCATCTAAGTTATTACCAAATGTCCTAGGCACATGGAAATTGTGAAGTGTAGGGGATTAAAGCATACCAATATGTCATACCATAAGTGTAAAATCAATAAACAAAAACCGAAAATCTTTCTGAGTTTTCCAAAATATTTTTGACCCAAAAGAAAAATCTTTTTGTATTTTCAAAAAATATATGAAACCAAAATCTCTTTGTAATGACTCAAAGAAAGAAAACTATAAAAATAGATAATATAGATTTCATAACCCTAGAAAAGATACATCTAGAACACGCTCGACAATAAGATCTAACATGGGGAGAACCACGTGCAATCAAATGAGAATCGCCAAGTCTAATGCCTAAATCCTATATATCTGATTTCCCAACCCAAGTATGTGTGTAACAACGAATGGGGGTTTTGGGAACCGAAACAAATCTATTCTTAGACTTTATAGGAACATTCTTAATATTGTAGCAATAACATTTAAGATGACCTTTCCTACCGCAACGAGTGCAAGTATAAATATGATGGGGAGTGTATGTAAATGTTGACCTTTCCCAACGTTCCTAGGCGGGTGTCTCATATGCATGGTCTTAGCTTTGGGAATGGGAGCAACATGATCATAAAAGCTAATTAAACACTAATCATCTTTGATTTAAACGATGCCTAACATTATATCTAACTTTTTCGACCTAGAATCCAAACCTAACTTAACTCTACCCGATTCTCTTAACTTCTCCTCAAGCTCTCCTATTCTAGACTCAAGTATACGTCTAGCTCCTCAAACTCTAGAATCTCTTTCTTCATAGCCTCCATCAAGCCACAAAGACTACCTCTCTCACCCTCAATGTATTCTAGTTTCTCTCGAATATTCTTCTCCTGTTCCCTACGATCCTCAATTAATGTATCATTATTTTTTGTGGCACGTTATTTTAAGTTAGTTTCTAATTTCAAGTTTGCCTCCTTCACCTTTAATATTTCCGTATATAACTCACAAAAGGCAACCTTCAACTCAATTTCCTCTATCTCCTCATCCTCACTCGCATCACCCTCACTCACTGTGGCCTCAGAAGCATCATTCAAATGAGTATCTTTATGGGAAGAATTCTCGTCCTTTCTCACATGACAAACTATGAGTGCGATGTAGTTACGCTCATTTTGGTAATCTTATCCCTCTTCTGAATCGTTGTCACTAAGGTTGGCGTTAAATGCTATCGGTTTCTTTCCCTCCTTCTTAAGTCTCATGGGGCACTCCTCTACCCTATTGCTATAACCCTCATAACCATAACACCCATCCGACTCATCTCACTGAATATTCTCACTCCGATTCTTAGGGAAGAGACTGTCCTTATTTTTCTTGGATTTCTCAAGTCTTTTTGAATCTTTTGATTTCTTTCTAAACTTAAGAAACATCTTTACCAACATGGTCACATCTTCGGCCTCGATATCAGACACATCATCAAAACTTTTAGTTTCCTCCTCTAGGGCTTTTACCTATTCTTTCTTCGACACTTTCTTGGAGGAAAACATGTCGAGCTCATAGGTTTAGAGTTCACCTACAGGCTCTTTTAGTTTCGTTGAGTCAAGCATACCCAAAAATTATCACCTTTGGATTAAATCCATCAGGAAAATACCTTAAAGTTTTATTTAGGACTCGATTATCGAGTATCCTCTCCCAAGTTAAATGACGAGTTCACTATATTGGACAATCTAGTATAGAGCTCATCAAACCTCTCACTCTTCAACATCTTAATCATCTCAAACTGGGTTGTGAGGTTTTGGAGTTTGGAAACCTTAACTGCGTTGGTTCTTTCATTGGTAAGTTGGAGTATATCCGAAGCCTCTTTAGACATCTCACACATCATAATATGATGGAATTCATCTAGGGATATATAATAGAAGAGTGCATATAAACCCTTATAATTGTATTGTGAAATTTTGTGCTCGACATCAGTCCACAATTTAAGAGGTTTTAAGTGCACCGCCTCTCCATCTCCCATGACTGGTAGTGTCCATCTCTTAACTATGGCTAACCATTCTCTCTCATATATAGCCTTAAGAGCTGACTTCATACGCATTTTCCACTAAGAGTAATTAGTCCCATCAAACATAGGTATTCTAATAACCTCAAACCCTCCTGGATTCATGCCTAAAAACTAGAGATCACCCACACAGTAAAATAGTTTTCTAGATCTGATATGAATTTGAGAATCACCCTAAGTAGTTATTTCTAGGCAAATGCAATATTTTTGAATTTTCCAAATTATATCTTTAGTAACCACAAACTTATCTTGTGAAAACCAATTTGATTTACCAACTTTATCCTGTTAACCCTATAGCATGCATTTACGTGATTAAGAAAATAAATTAAAATAAATCAAACACATGACATGCCGATGTAGGAGGAAACTACTAAGGAAAAAAATCTCTCTTTTTGAGGGTAAGGAATACAAAGGGCCTCGCTACCATAAGGAAGGACATGGCATAGGTCAGTGCCTTTTCTAATTCTTGTATATTTTTCTTTGTTCATTTTTTCAGCTCATTCTGTTACTAATCAATGCTTTTCATCTTTGTTTTTGGTTGAGAAGATAAAGAAAGATGTCCCATACCTTTCTGAAGTCAATTTTACCAACTTAAAAATTATTTAGTCCATTCAAAAAAGAATTGGGGAAAGTCACCCTCACTCGACATCCATTTTATTGGATTACTTGAGATCTATCACATCTTTTGTTTCTTATCCAACTGAAGATATTCCCTTAGCCCCCATTAATTTAGAGGAGCCAACATCATCCTCTTTGGCCGTTGATTCAAAATATTTTTCTCAAGTGGAAGGAGATTTTTCTACTGGAGGTACATATTCATCCTTTGTATACGTAGATATTAACCGTGTGTTGACCAAAACTTCATCTCTAGAGATGGTGAAGAAGAAGATCCCAAACCTTATTAGTGAATCCAAGTTTCCTCCTTCTCCTTTCAAGATGAGAAAATTTGATATTGGGAGCTCCAAACATGTTGTGCTTGTGGAGCATGCCGAAATAAAAGCCCAGGAACCTCAATTCAAGAGGCCGAAGAAAGGTCCTGCTGCTTATCTGGAGTTTTTAGGAAGGCCCAAGCCGAAGAATGTCAGGGTAGTGCCCCCTGTGTGGCAGTGAACCCTAGACTTATTTGAGGGTTGATTGGTTTAGGGGTTCTTTTTATTGATGAATCTGCTGCTGCAACCCTCTCTAGGGATTAGTTATTAGAGAGGGCCAGTCACAAGTTTTCTTTAGTAAATATTTCTTTAACTGTTCCTTTTTATCTGCGTGTATTCCTGCTATTCATTTACTAATATTAATAATCTTTTAGACTTTATAGTTGTTAGATTATTATGATCAACTGTTAAGGAGAGATGACCAATTAAGGCGGTAGTCTATGGATGCTGAGTCTGCCTTTCAAGGCTTGAAGGAGTCTATGGATGCTGCGGAGAGAGCCCTAGAGGTCCATAAGAAAAAATGGGAAGATGTTGTGATAAAGCTGGAAGAAGGCCAGAATAATGCTAAGAAAACTTTCGATGATGTAGTAAAGAAGGCTGAGCAACCCGAAAAGACTACTCAGGATGTGAAAAAGATAGTCGGTGATTCCAACAGTAAAATACAGGAGATGAAGGCAAAGGGGAAAAAGGAGAAAGAGGATGCCTATACCTAAGGATGGGATAAGGCATTCTCAACTGCAGTTGTGCAAGTGGAGTATTTAAATAGATCTGCCTTCAAAGAAAGATGGAATGTTGTCCTGACCTAGGTCGACACGGCCTTATATTCTAAACTCTTTCTCCAACATAACCCTAGCATTCCTTTGATAATTAAAGGGGAGATTGATGATGAAGAATGGATGAAAGAGTCATCAGTTCCCCAAGAAATGGTTATATTTATTGCTTATCCCAAGGATGTAGTCACTTAGAACAAGGAGAATGTGTAGATGTTTAGGGTCCCTTCTGCAGGGTTTAGCTTGTATTTTTGGTTTTTTGTAATCTGAATAATTTCTTCTTATAATGCGCCATTATAGTTCTAATAAAATTTCCATTTTCTTCCACTAGCACTGTTGTTCATTATAAACTTTTCTCTTAAACTTTTCTTGCTTATGCCATGTTTTATTCCTTTTAGTTCAGCTCTAGGAAGGCTATTTTGGTGGCTGTCGATAGAAAGCTCTGTACGAGGAGTGTTCAATTATTAGGGGTAGGTCAGGGAGAACTATATGAAAAGTAATTGGAAGAATTAATCATCCCAAGAGTCTCTGATCAAGTGAGGGAAGTATATCTCCATTCGCACAGATTATTTAGATAAGTAGTGGTGACCAATGCTTCTTATTATGCAATGATTCTTCAAATGCAGAGAGATCATAAATAACAAGTTGCTAGTATGTCATTCGACTATGAAAAGAAGTTTTCCCTACTCCAAAGTGATAATGGCCTTGACAAGAAACTATAAGATATATCTTAGGCATTTGTCAAAAAGGAATCTGTTCTGAAATAAGGGGTGAAAAGTGCTTGGGAGGTAACTCGTCTACTGGAACAAGAGAATAATATGCTGAGGGATGAACTTGAGGATTAAAGAAGTCTACCAATGCTGATCAGAGGGAGGGAACCTCATTTCTGGAGCAAGAAAATGCCCGATTGATGGAGGAAATAGAGAAATTAAAAAAAATCAAAGGTTAGTCAGTTGTCCCGACAAGCTATTTTAGCTCGTCCGTCTGTTGAGGAACATAGAACAAAACAGACTTTGGTCGACCAATCCAATCTGATAAATACCCAATATGCCACCATCAATGATTAAACACGAAAGTTGATTATCTCACCTATCAGTTCCATAAGAAGCCATACAACCTTTGGATGAATGGTTAAAATGAAGCCTTAGCACACATGGGTGAAGAGTTGGAACAAGCCTGAAGAGAGGGTTATAAGTGGGGATGGATCAATGCCTTCACTATCTTGAAGGTGCCAAAGAAATATCCTCTATAGTATTGTCATGATCTAGGGTGCTTGAACCGACCTACTCCTCCATTCAGGCTGGTCACTAAGTGGACTCCTACTAATGTAGTCCCCATTAGTCTTGTTTATCTAACAAGTCCCTCGCTGGTTATTTTTATTGAATCTAAAAAAATGAGTTACAAAGATATTAAAAGTGTACATTCCTAATAATTAATGATACTACTTCTTCAAGTGCTCAAAATTCCACGAGTCCTTGAATTATTCTCCTTCCAAGGTTTCTAGATGATAAGTACATGGTCACAATTACAGAGATATGGTATGGACCATGCCAATTCACCTCCAATTATTTCCCTTATTAAGTAATTTCTTTAAAATATAGTCTCCTTCTTTTAGATTGCTCAACTTAACCTTCTTGTTGTAGAACCAAGCAGTTCTTTACTGGTAGGTTGCCACAAATAGTGCCACATTTTATCTGACTTCCTTAATCAAGTCTAAGTCCAACCTTCTCATTAAGTCTCTCTTGGGGGAGTTAAAATTAAATACTCTATAACTGGGAAGATTAATTTCTATGGGGACCACAACTTATGTCCCAAACGCCAACATGTAGGGGTTTCACCGGTAACTTCCCTTAGCGTGGTACCATAAGCTTAGAGTACACTTTGTAACTCATTGATCCAGTTCCCTTTGGCATCATCCAACCTTTTCTTTAGACCGTCGAGTAGAGTTTTATTTGCCGCCTCTATTTGGCCGTTGTACTGAGGGTGTCCAGGAGCAGAACGCAGCTTTTGGATCTTGGACTAGATATAATAATCTTCGGAATCCTAGTTGTCAAACTATGCGCCGTGATCGATAATAAAGGCATATGACATACTATACCGTCATGTGATGTTCTTCCATATAAATTGGAAGACTTTCTTATAGGCCATATTAACAAGAGGCTCAACTCCCACCCACTTGATGAGAATGACTAAATATTTTAACCCCCCCCCCCCCCCCCCTTGCCTTCGAAAGTGGAATGACCAAGTTAATCCCCATATAGCAAAAGACCATGGGGATGTGATTGACATCAATGCAGCTACGGGAGTTCTATGAATTGTTGCAAACTTTTGTCAATTATCATATCATCTTTTGTATGAAACACAATCTTCTTTCATGGTTGGCCAGTAATATCCCTGGGTGGCCACTCGCCTAAATAATGATCTTCTTATCGAATGCGCTCCATATTATCCTTAATGTACTTCCTTAATTAGATCCTCTACCTCTATAGGGTGGAAAAATCTGAGTATCTAGATAATGAATCCCTTTTTGTATAGGACTCCTCCTTCCATAACGTAGTTGGATGCTTTATACCTCAGATTTTTTCTTACTTTGGGTCGGCTGTAAGGATTCCTTTCTTAAGATACTCCTTGATTAAATCCATTTATGAGGGGACAAATTAAGAGAAATAAATTTGATGATTTCTTCACCAATGCTTCTGTGCATGATGACTTTTACCAAAATGGTCCTCCTTAATTTAGTTCTTGTTATAAAGTGATCCGAGCAAGTGCATCTTTTCTAGCATTTTCAATCCTGGGTATTTTGACCATTATGACTAATGGACTTTTGGATATTCTAGCTTGTGAACTGGCCAAGTACCTCTTAATAAATTCTCCTTTGACTCGATATACTCCCAACACTTGATTGACAATCAATTGGGAGTCATTGTGATCCAGTACTTTCTTGGTGCCCAAGGATAGTGCTAATTCAAACCATGTGATTAGTGCCTCATATTCTAATTCATTGTTGGAATCTTTGAATTATAGTATGAGCACATAATCCACATCTATATTATCTGGGGTATTGATTATCACCCCGACACCTCTGGCTTTGGATCATGATGACCCGTCCATATACATCTTCCATGCGGGCAGATCGTCCTTGAAGTCCCATTAAACCAAGGATCCATAGTTGATTTTTTTGTGGCTTTGCTGTGGGTAACATGCAATAGTTTCTTACACAATAAATATCTTTGCTATGTCTTCCTCTTGATTAGTCATCTCAGTCATAAAGCTATGTTTTTAAAAAGTCTACTGAGTTGGTTTTATTACTGAGCTCTTTTTCATAGAACTCTGCTTGACTAACTTTGCTATTGATCCCTCTCCAGTAGGAATCTACTCGACGTGTTTTTCTTTATAAGAAAACTCAACTATGAAGTCTTCTACCGCTTCACCTTTTAATGTTGTTCTGGGTTTATAGTGTATATGGTACTCTCCAAGCTCTACAACCCATGCCATTAATCTCCCTAACTTCTCTGGTTTGTGAATGGCTTGACATAATGGTAAGTTAATGTAAACCACAATTGTATGAGCCTGGATATATTGTTTCATTCTTTGTCAGGCTTCAATAAGAGCCAAAGCAAGATTTTGGGTAACAAATTTTTGTGCCTTGAAAGGCCTTAATGGGATAATAAACTAGTTTTTTCACTCCATTCTCTAGTTGGATAAGTGTCGAGCTAATTGTCGACTCAGATACCGCTAGGTATAAATATAGTTTATCTCCCATGAGTGGTGGAGAAAGAAATGGTCGAGACCCTAAATATTTTGTCATCTCTATTAAGGAATTCTCACACTCTTAATTCCACTCAAAAGTATTCTTTAACACTTTGAAGAAGGGTAGGCACCTGTATTAGCTCGGGAGATGAATCTGTTGAGGGTTGCCACTCTTCTAGTTAACTTTTGCACGTCCTTATTTTTTTTATAGGAGACTACATATTTATCATCGCTTGAATTTTATGTGGATTAGATTTAATGCATCTCTTGTGTACTAAGAATCCTAAGAACATTCCTTCCATTATGCTGAACACACACTTGGTCAGATTGAGCTTCATCTGGTGCTTCTCCAACTTGTCAAATGTTTGACTTAGATCTTTGATGTGGTCGGTTGCTTTCTTGCTTTAGTTAGCATGTCACCCATATATACCTTCATGTTTTTGCGGATATGCTTTTTAAAAACTTTATTTACTAGACTTTGGTATGTTACTCTAGCATTTTTGAGCCCGAAGGGCATAATGTTGTTGCAGTAGGTACCTCGGCTAGTGATGAATGAGGTTTTCTGTTTATCCTCTAGTTTTATCCTAATTTAGTTATACCCGGAGTAAGCATCCATGAAATTGGGTAATTCATTACCAGTAGTGTCATTGACCAACTGATCAATCCTAGGAAAGGGTAAATGATCCTTTGGACAATCCTTGTTGAGTTTTATGACATCAACACACATGCAACATTTGTTATTTTTCTTCCTGACCATAACTACATTGGACAACCATTATGGATATATTATTCCCTTAATAAAAATTGCTTTTTATAGCTTATCTACATCTTCTTGTATGGACATGTTCTTCTTGGGATGAATACAAGTCATTTCTATGTAATCGACTTGGCATCCTTAACAATGTTTAGTTCGTGGAAAATGAAACCTGGATCAATCCTTGGCATATCTTCGTGGCTCTAAATGAACAAATTCTTCCACTGTTTGAGGAAGTTTACTAACCCATGCTTAAGCCATGGATCCATGAATGAACTGATATGTGTTGTCCTTTATAGGCACTTGTCTTCAAGGACTATGGTTTCCATTTTATCTACAACTTATCCCTTGGCTAAGTTAGCCTCCTCGCATGGATCTATGGTCTCAATATGGAAGGTAGTTGCATGTTTCTTCATTTTTTCCTAATCAACTAAAGTGTACTAGCACTCACTGGCTTCAATCGGTATTCTAGTAATAACACCGAACCCATAATGTGTGGGGAATTTTAGGCACTGGTGTACAGTGGATGGAACAACTTCAAATTTTTTTAGTGCAACCCTACAGAAGATGATGTTGTAAGCTAGCTGAACATTCTTATCTAAGATGAAGAAATAAATCCTATCAATTTGGCTGACCATCAAAGTTCCAATTATGACTTCTAGTTTGACTGTTCCCAAAGGATACATTTTTTCTATAGAGAAATCTATGAGGGGTCTGTTATATGACTCTAGTTTATTGTCACGTAATCCCAATCCTTGGAAGCAATATAACATGACGTCAGTTGAGCTACCATTGTCCACCAATATTCAAGTGACTCTAGATTCATACAGCATCATCCTGACGACTAGATGATCATCATGAGGATAAATTACCCCAGAGAGGTTATCTTTGGAGAATCATATCACCAACCTATATTGTTTTACTTTTCTTGGTCAATTATCAACATCACCAGAAAAATTTAGTTCTTAAATGTAGGATCACACTTAGGTTACATTCAGGTATGATATTATTTTGATTATTTTGTCACCTCCGCAACCGTCACCACCTGCAATGAAATGATAAGCAAAATAAATCATTTTCACCTCGAGGACAGGCTCTATGGGTCTCTTCGATACATCTGGATCATCCTTATCATCATCAACTCTACCTCTTTTTCTTTCATCTCCACCATTATAAGGAGATCCCAATCGCCTTCAGGCTTCTCGCTCTTCTGAACTTCTTTCTTTGTCAACGAATTTGGAGAGTTTTACCCTTTAGATTAGAATTTCTATTTCATTCTTTAGGGTTATACAACTATCTTTGCTATGCCCATGATCTTTACATAGTTCACAATAATTGGATTTATCCTTCCGGTTTGGGGGCGACTTCAGCTTCCTGGGCCATTTCAATTCCCTACTTCCTCAAATTTCCAGCAGAATGTGATGTATTCCCATAGTAAGGGGAGTATACTCATCATAATTCTCGGGTTTCTTCTCCTTTTCATTTCTGTTCCTTCTTATCAGACCCTTTATTGTTATTAGTATTGGTGTTGTGAGATCATTTTGTGGCCATAGCTTCCTCGGCATTCATGATTTTCCTGCTTTGGCCATCAATTCGATCATGGTCTATGTGTGTGTGTGGGGGGGGGGGGGGGGGGGATCTTTGCCTAGAGAATTAAATGACTTCTCAGGTAGTAGACCACTTATCAATGTAGTGATTGCTATTTTTTATCCGTACTCTATAACTTCCATTTGGTTACTGTTAAAGGGAGTGATGTATTTGTACGTAGTTTCTCTGGGTCGCTAGCAAACACTCAATAAATGAGATACCCATTTACTTGGTTTGTCTCCAAAGAAAAGTTACTGATGAATAGCCCCACGAGCTATTGAAAGCTGGATATCTGTCCTCATGATAAGTTGATGTACCAAATTTATTTCGACCTAGTAATAGTGCTGGGAAATGCCCAACAACCCATTTCTTCTAGAACTTAGTATATGTCGATAGAGATACTGTTCCACATGAAGGACTGGATCAGTTTTGCCATAATAGTTGGGAGTGACCATATGTGGCTGAAACTTAACAGGTTTAGGGGAGTTCATAACTTTCGGGATGAAAGACGATCCCTTCATAAAACTCCTATGTAAGGGTTTTTTGTATTTGTGCATATCTCCAAAATTATCTCAAATAATTGAATTAAACATTTCTAGTGATGCTCTTCAGTGTTGGTTTTATTGGAAGCAGTCTTAGCTGCTCGGCTATGGGTTTGTACTGAGCTCTCTTCCTGAGAAATCTACTCAACATGAATAAACATTGGTATGCTAATTCTTAAACTAACAAGTCCTTATCAGTGATCACGCGATATGTAGGGTTCTATGTGATTATGGCCCCTAGAAGCTTGAGGACCCAAACGATCAAAAGTTGAGCCTTTACTTAGTCTATCCAAGGCGCTCAACCTCTCTTGAGAGAGTGAAGGTTCATAATAATCATAATTAGTAGATTTGATTGACGAGGGTGTGCCCGGATGATAATATATGTCATTAGAATATTTAGAATAACTAGATGTACTCCTTTCTGGCCTGGGTGTTGGGGGAAACATTTTTCCCTGGATTTAGGGCTAACAGTTGGCCCGATTTGAAGCGTTTGAGCAAGTTGTCTCACTGTCTCTTGTATATCCTTTTAGCCCTTGGATATATACAACAGGATTCCTTGAAGATCTCCCATACTAGGAGGGGAAAAATGATTAAAGTCATTACGAGTGGCGTGGCTACTTTCTGAAATGTAAGCCATTTTCAACGGCGTGACTGAGAAATAGTTACTTAAAGGAAATAAGTATAAAATAATAATAATTTTCCGCTTCCCATAGATGGAGCCAATCCATCGATGTCTAAATTTGGTCTTATGATTTGGAATAGTCTTAGCCTAGTAAAATAAATAATTTTCACCATCGATAAATAAATGATCTAGACAGGGATGAGTGTCAGAAAGAGAGAGACACAAAGATTTATGTGGTTTAGCCCAATGAGGTGCCTACGTACACATGAATAATGCCATTATATTATCGTGTTTGGTACAGTCCTCTCAAGAGATCTCTAGGGTTTGGATAAAGCATTTTTAATTGACAATAGCTGAGAGAGGTCACGATCTATTTATAGTAGTTGGAAGTTAATGAGATCCAATATGTTTATACATTAGGTATTTACATCTTTACATGATAATTAACAGCTGGATATTCTTCATGTGCATGAGCATGGTGACTGTTGAGAGTCCCACGTGTGTCCGTTCATATTACTGACTATATATATTCTTCGGGGTGGTCGACTAGTTAGCCGACCATTAAGGTAATTGAGTCGACCACGTCTAGTTACTACTTCAGGGCCCACTTAGTATGATGGTGTGACAACCCGCAATCCGAGATAAGGGGTGGCCAGCCCGATACTCAAACGTAACAGGAATCATGGATGGATATCATTCTCAGCATCACAAATATAAACTGAGTATACGGGAAAACCACCCAATAAATCAGAAAACGGGTTGCCAAAAAGTGTAAAATTTTAAAAATGCGGTTATGAAAATTTAAACTAACAACCCAATCTGACAAGCAAGTGGAAATCCAAAAGATAACATGTAATATAACTCAAACGAATGTAAACAAATGGACCGAATAAGCTGTCGGTCCACAGCTACATAAGACAATGTACAACAATATAAAATATCTTACATAGTACAATCATTATTCAAATACAAATGTTTGGGCCACACGCCCGAGGGACAAGACCCGATCATATCTAGAATAACAAGAATGAATGCGTCTAATACAACATCCTGTAATAACCCGCAAAGTCTTACAGCTCGTCGAAGGTGCAAGGAACTTGGAAAAGTCAAGTCGGGCGTCCTTGCGGTGGAGCACCTGAGCGGATACAATAATATATATACAACAAGAAAGTAAACCGGTCAGGGCCGGGTTCTATATGATTTCTAGAAGAATAAAAAGCATGATAGATATGAACAGTTATACATGAATGATGAGGATGAACACATGACATGCTATCTACAATTTCAAGCAAGGGTAAAAGGTAAAGCATTTTAATTTAAAACCCTTCCTTATTAATACAATTTTCCATTTCCTTCAGACATTCCTTATTAGGAATAAAACCATATATTTGGTTAAGTCAAGAAGTTATAATTTCTATTCATTAATTAAAACTTCCCATTTTATCTTTCCATTCCTTATTAGGAATATCATTTACATCAAGTGCTCTATATGGCACATATATTATTCCCGTGCTCTTCCTGGCACATATTTATGCTCTTTATGGCATTTAACAACCATCAAGTCCAACTTGATGAAAATATAGTTATATTCCTATACATATAACGATATCTAAGACCGCCCGTCCGGGTTTCCCCACTGTGCGCGCCCCTAAATGACCATCATCTTCCAGGGCCTAACATAAGACAACCTGGGCACCTATCGGAAACGTCGGGAAGCGGCCATGAGCCTGCGTGGTAGCCAAGACCACACCCGGAATCTTCCTACCCATCGCAGAAAATATACAACCATAAGCGCTCCCATGGCCTAGGACTATATCCACCCTGCATTCATTAGCTAGGGGGCTTCACCTATCGAGCGGACTTCCCTTATGATGTCATTTAGAGAGGTGTGTAACAGTAAATTAACATTTACATTTTTATCATCATATTCATTTCCAAATCCATTTCCATTAATCATGAGATTGGTTCTTTTATTATTTAATCCTAACATCATTAAACCACGGGGTTCATTCTAGTTGAACATATCATCTTTAAACTCCTATGGGTTCATTTTATGCGAACCTAATTCCCATCGAATATTATCATTTATTCCTCAATTTACAATCCCCGATTAACTCTCCAAATGATCATTATGATCCTACAAATCTCCAGGGCCTATGTAACTTGACAAGCCCTTCTAGTCTCCAAGTTAGGGTACCTAACTTCCAAACTTCTAAGAGTTGGAATAAAAGAAGTAATGCCTTAGCATTACTTTAAACCTCCCCGAAACAAACCCCAGATGAACCCATTTCTAGTCCAGGGTAACGACCAAACTCCATAGCTACTCTAGGACTCTAAGTTTACTTCTTGAAAGAAGTTTCCTAGGTCCTAATCCTAAAGAATAAGGAGGAAAATTAAAAGAAAAAGACCCCCAAAATCTGCTGGAACCGAATCGATTCGCCCTAGGGGCCGAATCGATTCGCCCCAGCGAATCGATTCGCTCTGAAAGCGAATCGATTCGGACAATAAAATTTGGTTTCTGCAATTGCCGAATCGATTCGGTCTAAATCCGAATCGATTCGGACAACAAGACCAGGGATTCTGCATCTATGCGAATCGATTCGCCCAAGGGGCCGAATCGATTCGCCCCTGCGACAATGCCAAGAATGGCTATGGAGTCTTGAACTCCAAAATTGGTCCAACACCAAAACCAACCCCAACCGAAGTCATTTCTGCAATTTCTACATCCTAAACACATTCTAATATCACCCTTAACATCATTTATCATCCAAATCCATTTCCAAGGGTTAAAACCCAAAAAACCTAACATTTATAAATCATAACAATTCATAAATATCAAGACTAATTATTCTACTTAAACCATAAATTTTGCAAGTAGATTACTTGCCTCAAGGTAAGAATCTGATTTGATGAAGAAGGAGGCAACAATCCAAGCTCCAATCTCTCTTTTTCTCCCAAGTTCTCTTCCTCTCTCTACTCTCTCTAGGGCTCAATTGAAAAAAATGGAAGAATGGGAATAGGGGTGGAGAAATAAAATGGGGCTTAAGTCTAAAAATCCCAACTTAAAATGCTAATACGCGATATACTAATACGCGACTACACTATTTAAGCCAAAACCAGTCAAAAGTGCCCGAAATGCCAAAATACAATGTGGCACTTATTTTGACCGTCTCACACCTACCGGGACTAACTACACTATCCAAATTATCATTTGGGAATTTTGTAACTCATTTTACTTCCGGTTTCATAATAAACCAAAATGTCATTTTAAATCTTTATGACATTAAAATCACCACATGAACATTATCTATTCACGGGGTAATTATACAACATATTAGTAAATATTGACTTGACATAACAAATTAATATTTACTCAGCATCTATCAGATAATAACTAATTACTACACATGGTAATTAAGGATAAAATGGACTATCGGAAGAGAGGGTTATTACAGATGGCAGGTTCCACCATTTTATTGGCCCACGTGGTTTTATTATTTTAGGCTAAAACTATAACAATTTATCAACATTCGATTTAGCCTCACATATCAAATAAAGAACTTAAAAGTACAAACAATCACCATGCATATTTGCCTTGAAATTTTGATGATTCTAGAATCAATAGCACCAAAATAATTAAGCTTAAGTATGACGCATTGTGCAAACCCATTAATCTTCAACTAAACACCATCAAATATTTATATAATTTTTCTCTTGTTTTCTTTTGAAGATATATAATTTTTGAAGCATCAATTAAAAATTTGCCATTGGAAAATTTTATGTTTTTTATTGCCTCTCAATATTTTAGGCTCTTGCCAATGGTAGCCTTTCATGCAAAGGAGATTTCTCCTTTCGTAGGACTTTCCTTTGCACACTCATATTTTTCAAAAATAACAAACAAATTCACGGGTAATGGTTTTTACATTCGTAACTCCCTCTAGTAAATTTTTTTATGTATATGATAAGATTGTTAGGAGAACCACTCACTTAGCTCATATGAGATATGAAATTAAAATCCAAAAGATAAAGTGCGTGCGAAGGCATATACAAAGTGAATCCATCATGCAAATCAATTTCAAACTACTTCATGTAAACATGATTTAGAACTAACCAAGCATTGAAAATGAAAATCAAATGTCATAATCACGTGCATATATGGACGGAATGGGACTCAAACACATCGATATGCCACACAATATGTGTAAAATTAAAATACACAGAAACATAAATCATTTTGGGTTTTTAAACATTTTCAAGACTGATACTAATTTAAGAAAATTAACATAAAACACAAATAAAATCTTTTTGTATTTTTCTCAATATGACCCAAAAAAATGGAAAATCAAAATATAAAAAATAAACATGTCATAACACTAGCGCATGACACACATGCAAGCAATCACTCATAAGATATAACATGTGATGAATCATGCGAAAACATGTGAGATCAACAAGACTAACATTAAGTGCCTCCAAAACTGATTTCCTAACCCAATTAGATGAATACTTAATGTGTCAGGATTTGGTAACCATCGTAACATGGGATTTAGAGTTCCTAGGGCCTATTCTAAGATCATAGCATAATGCCCTAAGGTGACCTTTCCTATCACAATGCGAACATGTGTAAATACAAGGACTGTTATCCATAGTTGACCTTGTCTGACGTCCCGGGAAGTGTTTTACACTCTAAAACAAAAGTTGGTCTTGGCTTTAGCAACGAAAGGATATGAATTATCGAAGATATTATCATAACTACTTGAGTCTTTCAAATCATCTTTTAACCTCAAAATTATAGACTCAAGCAAAGAATTAGGTTCTTCAAACGTAATGGTATCCTTCTTTAAATTTTTAATAACACTAGAATGTTATTTCACTCCCCTCAATGAAAGATAATGTATCCCTAAGAATCTTCTCATGTTCCCTTAAATCTTTTATCGATCATTAACCTCAATGGTACATTCATTAAACCTAGAAATCCTCTTGGTCATTCTTTAAAAACCGAACTCTATCCTCAATCTATTTTTTGGACAATTCTAAAGATTAAAATCATGATTCATGTGCACGAGATTCTCACGAAGGATATCTCTTCGAGTTTCAATAGTTCGTAAAAATTCAAGTTCATCTTTAAAACAAAAAATTTATTTTTCAAAAAATATAATTCTTTTTGCAAACTTCAAATTCAAACGAGTTAATTTTTCGGCACAGTTATGAAGTTCATTAAATTCTATTGAATATCAAAATCGTCATCACTAAACACATCGAACAACTTATCATTAGGATGACCTATTGAGAGAAAAACAAAAAAAACTGAGAGAGAGATAAATAGCTAAATAACCCCAAAAGAATGTGAAGCAGAGATTTATATGATAACTTAATGTAACCCGCTATGATACCAAACTAAGAAAGCTAATGCGCCCTAGGGTTTGCTAAAACATGACCAAACTTAATTTTCACAATTTAATAAACTTTGCACCAAATAAAAACCAAAGTGTTATGTGACACAGTTTGCCAATTTTAGTCTTGACCTAAGCATGCATCTAGGTGATTATAATCAAATATTAAATAAACAAACAACCGCAACACGATGATGTACAAGGAAAACCCACAATGAGAAAAACTTCGGACAACCCAGCCACACAAGTCCACTGTGATATAGGCAGTTTACAAAACCAACCTAGACTTACTGATTTGATGCTTTCAAGATTTGATGCGCTTCCTCGTTCCTTGTAACTTTCTTCACAACCACTGTTAAATTCTTTCTAATAACCACATAATGCAGGAGCATTTCATTGTCTAGGTATTTCACTAATCTTAATTGTCTCATGACTAGTCCAGTTGTCACTCAACATAAATACGGTTTTAATCGCATAAAACACTCACAGTATAAAGAGCAAACCAATATGGTGAAACACAAAAGATATATCAAATAGACATACATATGTAGGATTCTTGGATCTCAAACTCGGGTGTAAACCAGGGTTTGGGAGGCACAAGACATAACTTGGAAAATCATTTTCGCAAAAGACCACTTTGAAAACTGATGCCACAAATGAGTATTTATAGAAAATACGAATTTTAAGGCTGAAAGCTTTTCGAGAAATCTCATTCAAATGAAAAAACTATCTCGTTGAACCAACTAAAAACAAATTCAAACGAATATATCATTCTCATTTGAACCAGCTTCGATCGAGCTTTGAACATTTTCAATAGAAATTTCTCGTTCAAAGTTTAATTGGATGGTCGTTCTAATGACATTAACATGTCGTTCGAACAGACTGTACAAACTCCTTAGAACGACTAAAATAAAAAAATAGTTTTCTGTTAAAATCCATTTTACGAAAAAGCTTCAAATAATTTTCTAAAACAACACCCAAACTAAATCTAGGGATCAAACATAAATATGTGTTCATATCTTCATTGAGATTCCTCGGATGTTGAAGATGAAACTTGACATGCAACCCAATGTATCCTCGATGTCGCTTTAGCTTTGCCGCATTGTGTTCAATCACATATCATAGGCTTGAAGGGCAAAATTCAAATTCTAACAACTTATGACTCAAATAAGTTTTGACAAAACACGGAATAAAGTCAATATATAAAAATTGACTCGATTCGAAATTTTTTCCTTACAAAGACACATAATTTTTTTTAGGTCATTTAGAGATTATTTGGTCTATCTGCTTTACATATGTTTACAAAATAGTGATTCGTTAAAAAAATCCAATAGCATGGAGTAGATCGATAATTAAATAAGGAAGGTCGATTAAGTAATCAAGAATGTGTTCAAATACACATAAGCCCTAAAATACTTGTCAGGGGTTCATGGATATGAATATTTAAAGATGAAATTAATTCAAGAACATCAGATTTCGTATGTCGAAGTAAATTTCCTACACGACACAGTGACTATCTTGTCGGAGACATAACATGGGAATCATTTATTAAAATGGGATATATTTTTTGGAGGTTCTAGAGGCTGAAAGCTATAAAAAAATCTTAAAAGATCTTGTTTTGAGATTATTTCAAAAAATAATTTTGATTTTCTGGTAACCACATCGTCAAATTCACGGCTTGAGATAGTATGAAACGAAAATGATAAAATCTCTACAGTTCTATCTAAAAAAGAATCATAAAAATATAAGATATTGAGTCTCCTCTATAGATCCACCATAAATATATTTGTATTGAAGTCCAATTATCATATAAATCAAATGATTTGGTAAATTAAGTCCTCCAATAATTTGTATCAGAGCATGATTTTGATTTACATGATAATTAAGAAATCCATGTTTTCAATCAAAACCAATTTAATAGATTTTAGTTTAAATATTAAATGAAAGCTTGATCTAATATCTAACTTTTTTTACAGAGATTCATAACTTTCATCTCTCCATTACGATCCGATATATGTTTTTATTTTATGTGAATGGATCCTACGTTGGTTTATGCGTAGTTATTTTTATGTATTCGATTGGGGTGTAATAATTAATTTTTTAGTAATAGATCATTAGACCCGGTTGTAATTATTACATATAATTTATGGGTTTGTGTGAATCTACATTGGTTGACGAGTCGGGAATCAAAGACAATTTTAGTGACGAATGAGATATGTCAAACAATAATTTGGACATTTTTATTGGACTTTTATTGTGTCGTAACAGACCATGGGAGTGTCAATTAATGATTACAACATCTTACAGAGGTGTCATGTGTAACACTTATGAAATTTAAAAAATGAATATGTGAAAATATGTGCTAAATCGAAGATTTTAAAAGAAAATTATATTTAAAATAAACCAATTGTGGAATCTAGAATAATAAAAACTTTCTTTTAAAAACATTATAGAGCCAACTAAATGTTCGAATGCGTTCCAAACTCCAATACAACTATAATCAATCGGAACTTGAACAAAACCTGAAATGCATATATATAGCTGTGTGGTGTGAGAAAAAAAATTGGTAGGATCGTAGAAATACTTAAAGTAGACTACACATACTTGTCCGTGCACACTATACAAACGTATATGCATATGACTAGTCAACTAAAATCCCAATATTATCACAATTAAATCATTTGATCTCACCATGCATCATTACACATCCCAAAGTCCCCCATGTAACAATATCCCCATTGCACTTCCTTCGGTACGATATGGACTTCCATTCACTTGCTTGCTAATTACCCTTTGAACAATCCAATGAACCCTAACTAAAAAAGGTCTCATAATCAATTCACAAGTAATGTGAGAATTCATGTTCTCGAAACCAAGATGATGGAGAATACCTAATTAAAAATTGTTGTAAAAAACAGACAAGGTTTTCCTTTAACCCACAACAAGAAAAATCCTCAGGTCGAGAGAACGAAAAATGTACTATGGTAAATTATTTAAACTATAAGACAAAGACTTACAATCACACGATGCTATAACCGACTAAAAATTCTTTCCCACCATATCCTCTGAGGAGAATATTGACATTTTAGAGAATGCTACACATGCCATCGATTTTGGTCCGTGATCAATGTCATCAAATCATATGGTAATAAATCTTATTTTAAAGTTTGAAGAAAATTTGTTATAATGGAACAAGTGAGAATCCAAAAATATATTTTACTTCCTATGATGTGAGATTCCTAAAGATTTGTGAACGTTTTAAAGTAATTAGCTAATAAAAAATAAACTCGTAAGTATTTTTGAGATATCAAAACTATTCAAAGTCTCTAATGTTTTTTTTTTTGAAAAATATTGTTCAAGTATTAAGAATAAGTAATCAAACTTCAAATTACTCTAAATAGTAATAATATTATTGGATATCTCAAGAACACTCAAAGAAGATTGAAGAAAAACTCCAATGAATAGTGATTTTTAGCATATATTTTTCTCTTTAAAAACTCATGCTTTCATTAAAACAACCTCTATTTCATTTGGAGAAGAAGGCCACATTAAGTATCCAGCAAGACCTAAATTAAATTGTGGACACAATATTTCAAATACTTGGAGGCCTCTTTTCCACACAAAAAAGTCAAGAGAAAATCTATGTAAGATATGGCTGAAAAGGTGATTCGTACAAAGTTCGAGGCCAAAATGCTAAAAAGGCCATCAAATTTCCAACAATGTGAGTGTTGCTCATTTTTGTGAATTTCATCACTCCAGTAAAGAAGTTATTTTCTACAATGAAGCACCAACGAAGCAAGTACCCATTTTGACTAGTGCTTTCATCGATTGAGTTTTGCGTACAGAGCAACCAACGATTTGAAACTTTGTTGCAGCAAACCAAGAGAAAGTTTTTAAGATATTTTAAAATATGAAACAAGTCTTTTAAATATATAGTATTACCCTTTCAATGTTTATTTATATAAGAAATATATATGTTATAGGTATATGGCAAAACTCAAAACACTGCTGCACACACACACACACTAGTTTACACATTTCCATTTTAAGAAAATCTAATTTCAATTATGTTAAAACATGGGTGTACTAATTCATAAAAATATTTTACCTTATCATAAAGTGGTATTCTCATGATGGGTAAGTGAATGATGTCAGGATGAAGGTTGATGGACAAGTCTTGACTTGAAGCTTTGCCTGAACAATCTCTTGGACCAGAGACACAAAGTGTGTTTTGGTCAATGAGATAAGACAACTTAATCCTATGTGGCACATTGAGTATTATGCCTACTCTTACAGAACAATAGATTAATATCCTCATCATCCTACCATAATGCCTTAATATCTCAAAACAAAATCAATTTAACAGCCTAATGGATCCATGGCATGGTTCCTCCGATAAGAGACATCGTAGCTCGGAAGCACACCCTGTCTAGCGGGTGCTTTGTCTAAGGGATGCCTATGTACTCTCGAACATTAATATAAAAATATTATTCCCGTAATTTAATATATTTATCAAAATTAAATTTTCATAGTTTAGGTATAATTATTCTACCCAAAATCTAGAACCCAACATATATATCAATTCATCTAATTACAATGTTTCTTCAACTACTCGACATGAAAGCAATGAGCATATGATATATGTTCAACATGAATGATATATAGATGCCTGTAGTAAAGATAAAAATTCAACACAAAACATGGAATATATGTATACAAACAAGGGTAAATACATATAGCACACAAAATAAACCATTGTATGTCGAACACTTACCTCAAATTACTTCATATGCAACTATCGAATTGAAGCACAAAATAACTTTAAAATATTGACGTAGAAATATTTATGATTTCATCTTCTATTGAAAACTCCTTCAAGTTCTCTAAAAAATTATATCAGGTTCATCTCATTTTCTCATATTTTCTACCTTATTTTCTCTCATAAATTTCTAGAATTCTCTCATCCAAAAGGACCTAAACCTTAACACTCTTTTATACATCAGTAGGTTGGTTTAAAATGAATCTAAAATATTTTAAAACATAATTAGATTTGTATCCCACTCTTTCTCACTTCATTTTTCTATTTAACCCTTCATAACCCCTTATAAATGTCCTATTAAAGGATACTTAGACTCCCATAATGATTATTTAACAACTAATATTCTAACTAATTCCATTTTTATTGTTTATAATCAAAATAAACATATATAATACACATCAATGTTGTTCATATCTCAATCTCCTCATCTCCCTCATTTAATCTCCCTCAATATCATAATTAAGGTCATATTAGCTAGCAAATTCATACCCTATTGATCACCCTATAACAAATATCCATTTAATTTATTTTTATTTTTATATTTAAAGGGAACACTTAATATTTCCAAAATACATACTCTAGCATTACCATACCCAAAAAAATATGCACCCTTTCTAATATGTCACGTCTTAGCTAATTTATAAACTAGTTAAATAAAAATTCATAAATTCAACATAATTTTTATTTAATTAAAACATGTCCATACTAATATATTTCATTTTTTATATATTCAATCCATATATTATTTAAATAATTTCATCAAAATCCATAAAATCCCACATAATGCGTCTATAATCCACAAATAAAATCCTTAAATAATTATGACAATTCGTTCAATAATAATTTTAATTAAATCTAAAAAATATAGGGTGTTACACCATGACACACTAAACATGCTTATTAGGCTTCCTGACGACATGGCATGGTAGTGTGGTGAGGCACTATTTAGGCATAAAAACCTCCCAAAGTGTTTTGATTGTGGTGGAATGGTACATGAAGACTTTTACTTACCATAGATATCCTATTTGGCATAGTTCCATGCATGGAAATGATCCTTTGAGTCCAAGTGTGCATGTGATAAGGAACTAGAGATCATAATGGAAAGGGATCTATTTTTAACCTATCTTGCTTTTCGTATTCGATTATGATTGTGGTTCTTATTTAATATTCATGTTTTATTTAATGAAGTGTTAAAATTAATTAATTTTGTTATACCCATTAAAGTGGCCAATATGAAAAAAACATTATCGAACCCGATCTTAGGTCACGGTTTTCTTGGAAAATATAATAATTGATGGTTCTTAACTAAAGTAATTAAATTTATTGATATTTTTTATTAAATTAAATTTAATTGCTAGAATTATTTTTATATAATTAAAAATAAGAAAATTGGTTATTTGAATTTGTATAGATAAATTAAAAAATCCCATTATTTTAATTGGACTATTTAGAATTGAATGTTTTCCTTGATGTTAAATTTGATTTTTTAAATTATGTGTTATTTAATATGTGTAATTATAAAATAAAAATTAAATTCCTAATATTATTTTATATATATTTATTTAAAAAAAATATGGCAATTTAGAATTATTATTTATTTCATGTATTTTGAATGTTGGGTGACCTGAAATTTTCTGCACTCGTTAGCTATCTTTAAAATTTAATTTATTGAAAAATTAAACATGTCCTTTTTGTTAGGGTTTTATTCTTAAAACCTTATACGACGGTTAGTTTTAAATAAATGTATATCATTTCATATTTAAACAAGAATAATTGTTAGAAATTTACATAATTTTTTAAACATATTGTTTCATAATATGTCAATCAATAGAGCTCATTATGAATTCTCGTGATGCAACTTCGGGTTGATCACACGGATATTAAAATTTCGGTTCTAGCACTATTGAAAAGTTCACAACCTAGATAGGAGCTTAACATCACTACAAAAAAAAAAGCTTTTGAGACGGTGGCCTAACAGTCCTAAAAGATCATTTATCCGTCTCAAATACTTTTTGTGACGCTATTTGGGACGGCTAGGGGGGGTCTTTTTGATAGGGGGTTATAAATACTTTTTGTGACGCCATAGCCGTCTCGAAAGAGTTTTTTGAAACAGGAACATATCCGTCTCAAAAGGTCCTCATTTTATATGACCCTTTTGAGACGGCACAAGAGTTGTCACAAAAGATTGTTTTTGAAACGAAAATTAATCTATCTCAAAAGATTACTATTTTAAAAAACCTTTTTGAGACGGCAACATAGCCGTCTTTAATATATTTTTGGGACAGTTTTATCCATCCCAAAACAGGTGAAGGGATCTTAAAATTTTTGCACCAATATTTTGTGGAGAATAAAATCTACCGCTAAAGTTTAATATATAATTTAATTACATTTGAAACAACACAAACAACGAATAATCATAAAATGTAATACATAAGATGATTTTCAACCAACAGAACGAATCATTTTCATTCAACAATAAATAGAGTTCTTACAACCATCTCCAAATATTCATCCAAACAAGAATTATAACAGTAAGTTCAAATATTTGACTTGACAACAAAAATACATTAATTTATTAATACTCCAAACACGAAATGCTTTTATCAAACTAATTCCGCAAGACTGAAGCGTACGACCTCCAAAACCACTAATTAACATTTGCATGTTCTATAAAAATTATCATCTGCACAAAAAAAATATAGTTTCAATTATGTCAGAATTAATACCCCTCGTCAACAATACAATGTGCAAAATGAATCAATATAGTATATTTTCATCATTAACAATATAAATATCCCACTATTATTATTTTTTTAAAAATTCGTCAGAGTCTCCTTTGTTTATTCATGAAAACCACAGGTAGCCAACCTGTTTTAAACATCAAAATTGATTCTAAGAATGATATACACCAACAACAAAAAAATTTAACCACCACCATAATAAATTCTCACCACCATAACAAATTTTCCCCACCGCCATTGAAAATTTAACTTTAAACAAGAGAATTTTTCATTATATATATATAAGTAATTATATGTATGAATTATATTGTATTACCTACTCGGACTGAATCGTCGAGGTAGTGGAAGCTTGCTGAAGGGTAAAACTTTGGAACAAACTTTGCATTTCACTTCGCATTTCACTTCGCATATCATTCTTCATCTGTAATAAAGCTTGTTGGTTGCGAATCTCTAACTCTTCAAGCTCCTGTAGATGTCGAGTCTCTCGATCTTCAACTTCTTTCTTTAACTGGTTAATTTATTCCTATAATAACTGAGATGAACATGCTTTTATCGACGTTGGCCTAATACCTAATCCCTTTAGTAAAGAATACCCATGCCCTCCATATCCTACTACATCAGTAAAAATCTTGTTCCGCACTTCTGGGTCATTTTGTTGCTCTTCTGGTAGCTCATTTAGTCGTCTTTCAAACATTTTCTACCAATTGAATTAATATTATTATTAATGAACATAAAATAATTTTCAAGAACACAATTTATAACAAATATTAAATAAATCTTTCAATCATCTCTTACGAATTAATATTTATACATACCACTCTATCAAATGATCCATCTTCAACACTAAAAGGTTTATTATTTGGAGCTCGAGTGGCTTTCCACATGCTAATATTGTCGACGGGCTCCCCTAGTTCTATCCTCTGAAAAAAATAATGTATGTATATTAATGCTCTTATATTAAAATCAGAAATATTTATAATAATAAAAATTTCAACTTCCTTGGCTATTTTAGCATGTGGCTTTCGTCCTGTCCTTGAGTAAGCACATTCAACTTCACGGTTCTTAGTGTTTTGATCGGAAATATCCTAAATATTTGAATAAATAAAAATAAAAATTATGATACTAGTGAAGAAGAATGTATGTATAAAATTCTTAATAAATGTGATATTTATACCTTAATCTTCTTTAGACCCCAGTATTTCACCAATTCAGGCCACTGATCTTTTTCGACTCGTTCAGGCGTATAACTCAATCGCTCTTCATCTGTTTGAAACTTTTTATAGTGATTCGCCTTCACTCGATGCTTCCATTGCTTCCACGCAAGTCCCATCCTTGTAAAGCAGATTTGTTTAAAACCTTCCGGTGCATTTGTGTTATTCTAAGAACAAAAAGAATAAATTAGTTAAAACTTGACAAGCTAATGTACAACAGAAAAAATAAATAAATCAAACTAATAAGTTACCTTCACTTGCTTTCAAATATTATCAAGTGCTTCCTCGTCCGCCTCGCTCCCATACAACATTGTCAATGGAAATAAATTTCCACACCTTGCGTAATAACCTAAATGTGACATCAATTTACTTTCAAGTTTACAAACTGGCTGACAAAGTTCATTCCATTCCAATATCTTATTTTTGTTATCATTCCATTCGAGCCAAGGTCTTGTCCCCTTTCTAACCCTTTTTTTTACTAGTAAGGGTAGCCATTGTACTTGGAAAAAAATTTGATAAATAATGTTTATACATCTTGTTCAATATGAATATAAACATAATAGTAATACAAATGGAGATATACAAACACTGTGTAACACAGCATACCTGTGAGATCCTCACCATCTAAAGCGGATGGAGGATTGGCATTCCCAACTGAATTATCAATCTGCTCAATATTTGGGGAAAGTTGACTTGTAGGTGTTTGAAATAAAGAAACTTGAGCTCTTGAGTTGCGGTGTGTATTATGGTATGTTAATTCAATATTTGGGGAAAGTTGTGGTTGCATCTTTCTATTTCCATGGTCCCTTATGTTGTGTTGCACGGAAGTAATTTGAGATGTCCTCTCTAAATCATTTCTCACTGGAGTTGTGAGTGGTTGCTTCTCGAGTAGTCTTTCCTCGCCTATGAGGTCGGACATAGTCAACCGACGATGACGCCGCCGCCTCAATGTCATGGATCTGTATATTTGCATTTATCATAGCAGGAAGTTACATTTCAGTTATATATCACATTTCAACATCGGTTATAAAACTAATCAAACATGAAACAAAATATAAAATGATCGATCATTACATTAAAATGATCATGTTCATTTCAAAATCATTTCTAAGAATAAGAGGAGCAACTTAAAACCATTACTGATAAATACTTATTAATTTGAGTCATAGAGATCTTGATTTCATCCATCTCTGTGTAAAACGAACAGTTATATCGAAGACAAGAAAGTAATAACTAAATTTCGCACACTTTAGTAAAAAAAGAAGGGGTTGCACTCAAGGGTGCCTATTTATTTAAGGTGTTGAATTTCAACTATCCTAGAAGTCTTAGTATTTAAAAACTCATGAAATGTTTTTTATAAAATTGAGACATTCAAGTCTCAATATGCATATCTTTAATGGAAGAAAATATAGCTGATGAACATAAAGACTTTGTAGAATTAATAAAACTTGTCATAGATGTGCTGCCAGATTGAATGAAATTCAATGATAATGATTGATCAGTTTGGGAATCAGTGGATGAAATTGCAATTTGCGAATTTAGAAGTTGCAAAAGTTGTTGGCATTGGGATGATGTCAAGCATATTTGAGATGTAGTCTCATTTGAAACTAATCAAAGATCATAAGTTCCCTTTCTTATCCTTACTTAAGCTCAAAATATCTACTGATAAATTGTGTAATTGCCAGATGAGATGGAAATTTAAATAGAATGTGGTTGGATAAGATAATAATGAAGAAATCAGCCAAGACTGTTGCAATATTAACAATGATTTACTTGATGTTGAGTTTGCTTTTTGAATTTGATGAATGTGCTACTGACCAAGAGGACTTATCCAAGGATAATGCTAATCTCAATCCACAGCTGTGTGGAATTGAAATTCTGATAGCAGAAGTCTAAGCAAAATTGGGCATCACAACACTAAATTGAAGAGGGTGATAACTCCATATTAAACCAAATTCCTAACTTAAGTTCCCAAGAAGAAAATGAATTTCTAAGGTCTGCTACCAAGAATCAATCCAAATCTCAAAAAATACTCCGCAGCGGGTCTGGATTGGATGTGGCACCAAGGGTTTTTGGCAAGATGTAATTGTTGAAGATAAGCCTAAATATTGCAGGGTCTGTCAAAAAAGGGTCATGATGTTGATTCTTGCATTAATACTCATACCATAACTGGTGATACAATAAAAAAGGCACTAAATTTGTAATTAGGGACAATCAGCAACCATTTCAGGCTTCATCCGACATTGGTCAAGAAGTAAAACTCATTGCAACTGATCAAAATTACCCTCCTAAGCAAAATGCCCAACTGTTGAAGAAGAACCCTACCTCTATAATGCAACCCATACCCCATGTGGTTTACTGTAATACAGCTGTGACAGACTCTCCAATGAAGACGGCTCAAGTAAATAATGTAGCAGCTCAAGACCATTAAAAAATTAAAAACTCCCAATTACAGAAGAGGAACACACCATCAAATTGGGAGCCTAAGCTCCAAGCTGTTGCAGATCACCCAGCCCATGATCATATTCACAGTCCTACTTCTGCTACTCAAGCCCAAAATTCGCTGCACATTGCTCATATGTCGAAGAATTACCCAACTCCCTTAAGGCAGGTCTCATCATAACCAAATAAAAATACTAATTTGGTTGTGGTTCACCCTCAAGAAGCTACATAAGAGCTTTTAAATATTAGAGTTCATGGTCAAATTGCAAAGCCTGCTGCAGCTCCCTATGAACAGTCTCTCCTCACCAAGAAATTTAAAGTTAGTCATAATTAAGATCAAATTGACAAGATAAAGTCCCAAGATATTAGTGTGGATGAAGCTATGATTGTGGATGTGTACTCTTTGTCTCCAAGAGCAACAAAACTTCCTGAATATGCCCCTCACCAAGAAGCCCTGCCACTATATGCTTCAGACATTGAGCATACTACAGAGAAAGCTATGTATGAAAGGCCTAGATATTACACATTTCATATGGTTGTACCCCTCACCGAGGATAGTACTTCGGGAAGCTCTAATTCTTGGATCCAGCTACCACCGATGCTCAAAATTATGGTTGTGACATATCTTAGGATGGATTAGAGGAGTTGAGGGATAAATATGATATTCCCATTGGTATTTCATTGAGACTACCCGATTGTGATGAGAGAGTCTATGACTGGGCCAATGCCAATGATATATGTTTTCTCAATTTGGGTTTTGCAAGTAGGAGTTTGATTGAGTCTTCATTCGATCATAAGGTCTATTAAAATGCCAATGATCTTTTGCTTTGGTACTCAACATGTTCATACATAATCCTATTGAATTTGAGAAGTTTTTATCGCTGAAAAACTTTATAAAACTTAGTTATTACACCCATTCTAAAAGTTTTCCCCTACAGATGATGAGGTAGACTTCATAGTTAAAGGTAATGTTTCTGCTGACTGGGAAGGATGATCCGATCAGGAGGTCAAAGAATGTATAAGACTTTTTACCTTTAATAGCTCATCTTTGGTTGACCATTTTGACTTTGCTAAATGATGTGCTCTCGTGTAGCTTCCACTTCCACTTCCACTTCCACTTTATCTACTTTTTGAATTAAGCTATCGTCTGGCATGACTATTCCATAAATTGATCATGCTATTATGAAGATTACTCTGAAGAGGAAACTGGACATTGAGGATAAAAAGAAGAGCACTGTTGCTGATAATAGGGCCAATAAGAAAGTCACTATCGCGAAGAGGTAGAATGCCAAGGTTCGAACGAATGCTGAGTATGATGGTAGGAGGCAAGCAGAGGCCGATGCTGCAGATATTACAAAAAGTAAAGGAAAAAAAAGGATATTGCTTCAGATGATGTGAGCCCTACGTGTAATAAGAGGCCTATGGACGAACCTACATCTCAGTTCAGTCCCAAACACAAAAGGACCAATGTCACTAGGGAAAGGGTTCATGGTGGGGGATCATCCTCCCCTTATGGTGAAGTGGATCCATTTACCTTTGACCCTGAGCACTCGATCATACTGGAGCAGCTAAAAAATGATGCAGACTCTATCTTTTTCCACACAAATAATGTTGTTAATGTGGTCCACTATCATGAGTATGCCCCTAATTTTCAATTCATTAGGGATTTTAATGTTGACGATTTATGGAATGTGGTGAAGCATCGAATGCAAGTGGTAAATTCTCACCCATACTTGTATTTCTTTAATTTTGTTAAAATATTTGGCATTATGCTGATGTCTTTGCCTTTCTTTCAAGGTGTGATGGGTGCCACCATCTTAAGGGAGAAAGTAACACCGTCCCCAAATGCTTATGGGGACGAGAGATAGGCCAATTTTATGCTCCTTACCCACCATGGGACCATGATTGAGGAACTGAAGACTACGCAAGCTAATTATGAAAAGGCCTGAACTGAGATTAAGGAGAAGTATGATCAGTTTGTAGTGAACGTTCAAACCTTAAGTCAGTCTGATGAAAAGAATAAAAAGTTGAAGGAGCAGATCGACACTGAGGTTATGAGGCACAGGAGTTTGGATAAAGCACTCAAGGTATGAGGAGCTTGTTCAGGGTGATGATACTTTTACAAATGAAGCCCGTATATATGCTGAGGAGGAGGGTGTTAGGAAGTATAAAACCTTAATCGAATATAGCTGGTGACCATCTTCTCAAAAAATTATGACGGGCTAAAGAAAAGTGTCATCACGCATTACCCTAACATTGCTGATGGCATATAAATGTGGGAAGGGGATGACGATGAAGCCAAGGCCTTAGTTACCGAGTCGGAGCTGATTGAGGTCGATGACTTGGAAGATAGTGATGTTGAAAACTAGACCATGGTTGAGGCCAAGACGAATATTACTACCGCTGTACTCTTATCGCACCCGAGGATACTCTTGTGTCTGAAGTTGATGCTGCCCATGCTTCTGAGGCTTGAGTTGTCTGCTTTAATTAATCTGTTATTCTTTTCATTGAACTTTGTTTGTAAACACTTCAAATAATTATCTCTGATGAATGTTTAACTATTTATGTTTGATTAATGATGATAAGCCAAGTGTGTTCAAGATATTTATCTGCCTGTGCATATATGTTTTAACTTTCTGTCAATTATTTTGTTAGACAAAATTTTTATCCACCTCTTATAGATAAGTGTTTGTGCAAAATTATTTTTGGCAAGTAAACATAATCAGATCTCATTGACCTCCCAGTTAGTTCTAGTCCTCCAATCGTGTGTTTAAAGACACATTTCAAAAGATTAGAGATTTAGAGGATAATATTGCTCAATTATAGCTGTTATATGATCAGGCTAGCTCAGATTCAAATAGAGAAGCCCTTAACCAAGCCCAAGCTAAGTTATTTGAAGCAAACAAGATCGAAGAAATGTATTAGAGGCAGAAATCATCAATTAAGTGGCTCAAAGTGGGGGATGCAAACACTAGATTCTTCCATGCCAGTGTTAAAGTTAAACAAAAAAGCCGGGGATCTTCTCTATCAAAGATTTTTCTGGGAATCTTTTGGAGGAAGACCAAGCTGTTTAATCTCATATAGTTAAGTACTTTGAGGATATGTTGTCTTCAAATGTGTCTTTAAACATGGAGGAAGTCTTTAATATCACCCCATCTATTATTTCTCCTGAGATGAACCTTGCCCTCGAGGATTTTCCTTCTGAATTGGAGATCTGTCAAGCTATTTCTGTGCTCAGTGATGATTCAGCTCCAGGTCCTGATGGATTTGGAGGATCCTTTTATAATAAGTGTTCAACAACTATTAATTATAAAGCATATGATATAGCGAATTCAGTAATCACAAAGCAAATTCAGCAAACTAGCTAATTCAGAAAACTAACAAAATATATGTTCAGATATGCAGCAAACTATTTGTTCAGTTATGCATTTGTTATAAGAAACACTACTCAGTTATGCATCAGTACAAAACCAAACTACAAATGCTCCAGTTCAAAAACAAAAATAACTAGTTTATGACTATATCTCCCTCAAGCATTGTCCCTCTAAATTTCATCTCCATCTTCGTCTTCATCTGCATTTACATCTTCATGATCATTAGCTTGAACAACACTAGTGTCAACTATTAATCCATCTCCATCCCTCACCCACCGTAAGTTATGATCTTCATTCAAATTTTGCATGACAAACGGCTCATCTCCATTAAGCAACAATTCTTCTCCAGTTTCTTGAACTGTCTTGTACCTATCAAATTGGTCTCTTGGTGTCATGGGAATAACAACATGCCAATCTGTATCGATAGGGTCCTACACGTAAAATACTTGTTCTGCTTGGGATGCTAGTATGAAAAGTTCGTTACTCTCTCGATCATCTTTATATTTCAAATGCTTGAAATTCACCAGCGTATAGTTAAACTCGTCAACTTTTGTACCCATGCGATTTTCAACACAATCACACTTGAATAACACAAACTTCATGCCATTAAGATACTGAACTTCAATAATATCCGTTAGTTCCCCATAGTATGTAATATCACCCACAATGGGGTTTTTATCCTTCTGGCTAGAATAACTCATTTGTTCGGCTTTTATAAAAACTCCTCTATTTTGAGTTTTCTTTCCCTTATTAAGTCTCTTTGTTCGAAATCTAAAACCGCTAACAATATAAGTGTTGAATCTGAACACATCCTTAAGAGGACCTAAAGACAAGCATTTGATTTCTTCGGATACTTGCACACCGTCACGTCCCAATTTAGTAACCTATAGTATATTAAAGTAAATGTCAATATAAAAGTATAGTATTTATTCATAATTCAATTATTAGTTATGATATTTTCTCTTACATAATCCTTAAACCATTTGTGGAACTCATCGTTGTGAAGACGATTAACACGATGCTTTTGTGAATCTTGAGGATACTTTGATAAAAGTTCCGTAAGATGCTTTATACAAGTAAACAAATAGCCATAAGTCAATTCCATAAAAAATATAAAAATGGTTTTCAAAAACACCAATTACTTATAATAAAACTTACTCAACAAATGGCGCCACTACCTCAGTGTTGGTAAGAACGTGCTGATGATCTTGCATATACATTACAGAATTAAGTTCAAATTGAACTTTTTTCCCAATTGCACGACCATTTATATGCCCCCAGTCATCATTTCTAGCCAGTCGGTTAGACTTAGTTTCCACATCCACATACTGGGAACAAAAAGTCATGCATTCCTGAAGAATAACATAGTTGGCAATCGAGGCCTCGGGATGAGCCCGATTACCAACGTAGCCTTTCAAAGTGTGGAGGTACCTTTCAATCGGATACATCCAATGGTAAAGGACACAGCCAACAATTAAGAGTTCGTCCGGCAAATGTATAGGCAAATGTTCCATCACATCAAAGAAGCTCGGAGGGAATATCTTCTCAAGGCTACAAAGTGTAAGGGCCATCCGATCTTTAAAACTTTCGAAATCAGCTGCGGTAACTGCTTTTGAGCACAGTATAATAAAGCAATTGCTCAATTCAATCAAGACTTTGACAATATGAGTGGGCAATACCCTTCTCGCGGCTATTGGAAGCAATTGTTGCATTAAAATATGATTATCATGGCTCTTTAATCTCGAAATATTTCTTTCTTGCATGTTCACGCACCGTGAAATGTTCGAAGAGTAGCCATCAGGAACTTTAACATTCTGCAACACTTTAAAAAAAATCTCTTTCTCTTTGTTACTCATCGTGTACTCTGCTGGGGGGAGGTACTCTAGATTTGACCCTCGTGGTTGAGGATGTAGCTTTGATCTAATACCCAATTTTTTTAGATCTTTTCGAGCTTGTAAATTATCTTTTGTCTTCTCTTTAGTACCCAACAATGTAAACAGGACATTATCGCAGACGTTTTTCTCAATATGCATGACATCAAGATTATGGCGAATAAGATTATCCTTCCAATATGGCAATTCAAAAAATATGCTCTTTTTTTCCCAACCAAATCTACATTTTCGAACTACATGTTTACTTTTTTCTAATGCCTCTCTTTCCCTCCTTCTAAATACATCTTCCATCTTATATTCACATTCGACGTCAAGATCATTCAACTGTTGCAATACTTGTAAGCCCAAAAGTTTAAGTGGGGCTGGATGTAATTCTACCCTCCCATTAAATGGTGACTTCTGCCTACGAATCCTATGACGCGAGTCTAAGAATCGACAATGACCCCAATAACAAAACTTCTTACACTTATCTAATCGCATTGACTGGTGGTATTCGTTATAGCAAGGGCAAGCAAATGTACCTTTTGTGCTCCATCCCGATAACATCGCATAAGCGGGGAAATCGTTAATGGTCCATAACAACGATGCATGGAACTGAAAGAACTCCTTACTTGACGCATCGTAAGTGCGTACACCATCAACCCATAGCTCAATCAACTCATCAATCAATGGCTGTAAAATTACATCAATCTTATCTCCGGGTCCTTTTGGTCCATCTATAATAATAGACAAAATCAAGTTAGGTTGCTTCATGCACAACCACGGAGGTAAGTTGTAAATAATGAGGATAACTGGCCATGTGCTGTTCTTAATGCTCATATTACCAAACAGATTAAATCCATCAGCAGCTAACCCAAGTCTAACATTGCGAATCTCCCTCGCAAAAGAAGGTTTTTTCTCATTAAAATTTTTCCAAGCAGGAGAGTCAGCGGGATGTCTCATTACACCATCGTCGATCCTTTCTTCAGCATGCCATTTCATTAAAGGAGCTGAATAGGATGACCAAAATATTTTCTGCAATCTCGGCTTCAAAGGGAAGTATCTCATTTTCTTTACGTCTACCTTCGGACCACAGACACCATCAATACTTGAGTCCTCATCTTTATATCGAGAAGATCCGCATATGCCACACTTTTCAAGACCCTTGATTTCATTACGAAACAACATACAGTTATTTGGGCATGCATCCCATGTCTCGTACTTTAATCCCAAGTATTTTTTTAGCTTGTTGGATTGGTAGTAATACTTGGGAATTCTAGCATACGGAAACATCCTCCCCAAAAATTTCAATAAAGCCGTGAGAGAACAATTTATCCAACCATGAAGTTGCTTCATTTGCAAGTGTTCAACAACAAATGATAATTCGGTAATCCCAGGCGGACAATTTTCATAAAAGTCGCATTGAGCCTTTTTCATAAGAGTATAGTACTCTAGAACATCTCCGTCGGATTCAAAGACATCTTCGATGTTATATTCCTCCTCACGCATATTGTCATGCGCGTGGGAAATACCTATTCCCTCTTGAACCATTATAACCATGTTATCTCGAGCACTCAGTTCAACAGGTATATGTATATCATCAACTAACATATCATCCCCCGGAGTATTTATATTGCTGCTTACACCACCAAAAGTTTCTCCGTGAAAAATCCAAACCTTATATGTCTTGTAGAAACCATGCATCTCAAGGTGATCTCTCACAGTTTGTCGGGCGTGGTACACTCGATTTGCACATCTCTTACACGGGCAATAGATTTTTGTTGTCTCAATGTTTTTATTAGCATATGCATAGTTAAGAAACCCTTCAATCCCATTAATGTATTCCTTTGAACACCGATTGCGAAAATCAATCAAACTCTTATCCATGGTTCCCATCTATGAATCTAAAAAAAAATGTCAGTAAATTTATATTTCATAATATAAAGATAAAGAGATTAATAATGTTTTCGTAAGATGATGAAAAGCTAAAAAGATTAATAATGGCAAACATGAATTCCTAAAAAGATTAGCACATAAAAGGAGAACAAACTATAAAATAAGAACATAATTCATCACATCAATTTAAGTATTATTATGGCTAACTAAACCGAGCAATTCAAATTTGAAATATTGAAGTATTAATGCACGCATGATAATGTAAAGTATCAAACAAAAATTCACACAATCAACTAATTAACATCTACGTCGCTAAACATTTACACATTAAAAAACTCACAAGGCACATACCCATTTTCATCCTCGTTTGAATCCGTATGCTCATTTTCTTCTTCACGTTGCACAAACTCGTCATCATCACCAATGATTTTTTTTTACTCTTTGAACCACTTTTTTTTATTTTTATCTTTGTTTTGAATTGTCGAATACAATTCATGTATTCCCAATTCCTTCAATTTTGCTCTATTCTCTTCCTCTTTTCTTTCTCGTACTCCTTCATTGTCACAAAATTTTTCTGAGAAAAAATATGTAATTAAAGAAGGAATGAGACTCATACTACTTCTTTAACATGTTAATTTCATTTCTATACTTGCTCCCAAAGTAGTTGTAGAACTTTAATGACTCATTTGGTTCGAGGTTTGGAAAAGGAATTTAGGATTCCTGGAATTTAGAATTCCCCTCATCTAGACTTACAATGTTTGGTTGGAAATTTGGGAGGAACTTAGAATTACTGGAATTTATAATTCCAACAAAATTGGAATTCTCATTTCCCCTCTAAAATGGGGGAATCCTATATTCCCGGGCATTCTAGTTTACTTTTGTGCTGAGACAAAAATACCACCTCACTTAAACTCACACATACATTATCTCTCTCTTACACACACACACACACATATACACACTCTCTCTCTCTCTCTCTCTCTCTCTCTCACACACACACACACACACACACGCACTCTCTCTCTCTCTTTCTCTCTCATACATATACACACACTCTCTTTCTCTCTCACAACACACACACATAATCTCTTTCTCTATCACACACACACACTCTCTCTCTCACACACACACACACACTCTCTCTTTCTCTCACACTATCTCTCTCTCTCTCTCTCACACACACACACTCACCACACACACATAATCTCTTTCTCTATCACACAAATCAAGTAGAAGGGTATTTTAATTAAATGATATTTATTCCTAATATGGGAAAATAATTTAGATGCCGAAAAAAAAAGAATTCCCGTTCGAACCAAACATTGAAAAGGAATTCAAGATTCCAGGAACTTAGAATTCCTGGAATCAAGAATTCCCATCCCTTTTCTAAACCTCGAACCAAACGATCCCTAAATCATTTTTATCCTTGCCTTTAGCTTTGTAGTAATAAGACCCAATATCATTTAACTTCATTCTTAGAAATACATAAAAAAAAGATCTACCAATCATAACTTTACATCAAAAACCTAATTAATCGTTCTACAAACCTCAAATACATAAAAAAAAACACATTAATGGTTTGGGAGAAGAATAATTTTAGGATCTTTGAATAATTGGTTCATGCATTTAAGAATTTCTTTAAAAATTAAATAAAAAATTATTATAGAATCATTGAGCCAACATGAACCATAATGCTATATAACATCAGACAAAATAAATAGACTATTATAGATCTTCTTATTAGGTCACATTGAAAGCTACAAAAAAAATTAAAATCAACAAATAAGCATCCACTCTTTATTTACATTTTATATAAGTATTATACATATGGTTATTTATTTACAGTTTTATGTATATGGCATCATTAATTATGTCTAAAGAATAATTTTTGATCACCCATTGTTACCATTGTGCAACAGGTTATTTACAGTAGCATATTTTGAAGAAGAAAAATAATAAATAAATTAATAACAATAATTTCTATGCTGTTTTCCTCAAAAAAAAAGTAAAGATGAAAACTTACCATGAAAAGAAAATAACGGGAGAGATAACGCAACTGGGGGAGGGAGAGAACGCATCTGTGGTGGGTGGGGGGGGGGGGGGAGCACGCCCTGTGGGCCGGAGAAGAAACGGCTGTGGGTGGGTGGGTGGGGGGGGAGGGGGGCGGTTTGGGTTTGTTGGATTTTGTTGGAGACGATTTGGGTTTTTTGTTTTTTGTTTTTTTTGAGGTGGGAAGTTAGGTTAAAGTGTTAGAGTGGGAGATGAAAACAATTTGTGGTGGGAATCAATTTTTTTAGACGTCTTATTTGGTTTATCTTTTGATACAGTAAGTATTTACAGTCTCATTTGCTTTACTTTATAAGACGGATATAATTAATCATATCAAAAAGTGACTTTTTTTGAGACGGGTATAATTAACCGTATCAAAAAATGACCTTTTTTAGACGGATATAATTAGCAGTCCCAAAAAATAATAGTTTTTGAGACGGCTAATTATATCCGTATAAAAAAGTATGTTTTAAAGACTATATTTTGTCTGTCTCAAAAAATAGGGTCTTAAAAGCAACTTTTTTTTGTAGTGCATGCTATCGGAATGATTGTAATACAATCCTAGTAGTTTATATCAACTACAGGAACTGGTGCGATGGTTCGAGAACTTATGTGATAGTTCAACAGAGGATTATAGTTGGTACATCTCATGAATGTATTGAACGAGACCGCCCATAATATTTGAGTCTAAGGGGTATCTAGATTATACTCGAAAAATCTCACACTATTTGCAAAGGGTGCATAGATTCTTAATCTCGAGAACTATAAATATTGGTATGCTTATATATTTGTCGCTTTGATTGATATGGGTGCGATTAAATTTAAGATTTAATTAAATGATCCCCGCATATTAGGTTATAGTTATATGTGCGGAAAAATCTGCGTTAAGAGGAGGGATTTTGATACCCCCTTTATAGACTCATATATTTGTTTTCACCAAGTAAAATCTAGCCGATGGATTATTTTATAATCTTAGTGGAGTAACAAATAAGTGAAGTCTAAGAATCATTGAAAATGATTACAAGCTAGTTAATATTGATTAACAAAAAACTAAGTTGATCCAGTAGGTATCGGATAGTTAATGCGAGAATCATATTATGTACCATAATCCACTTTGCAACCAAGACCTCATTATATTCGAGTGATTTCTAAGATAATTAAATTGGAGTATAGCCATAATTATTTTATGAAATTAATTATGATAAATAAATAAAGAAAATGGATCGCAATAATGTTAATTGGGGTTTTCGAATATTTATTTCAGGTCAATTTAATTATTTATCTTGGGTCCCTAGCTTCATTCATATACCCAAATAGTTAGGTCCGGACTCTCAAGATATCCAGTTTGGCTTAAGCTCACCTTTTGCACTTATATATAAAGGCGTGGGAAGGGTTTCAATCATTATTATCGATCACTAGGATTTGAGAGGGGTGAGACAAAAAACCCATTCACATTTTTATGAAGAGGCCTAAAGGGAGATGACCATATATCTCACTTATATGGAAGGAGTTTCATCTAAAAAGGTGCCCACATGCCTATCTAGCTTTGGGGAGAATCATACACTAGAAGATCTAAACTTTATAGAATCTTAAGGTTTTTGTAAACCTTGGATGGGCAATAATATCATATTCTTTATCAAACATTTTTTTCTTACACGAATCACAATAAGATTCGGAAAGATATTGTGTATTGAAACCCTATATTTAATCTTTAAACCTAGTTCTTGTTTTCTTTTCAATGCATTATTAAGAAAAGATCTTTTGCTAGTATTTTTCCACATTTTGAATGTTAAACTCAAGTTTTTTTTACCCGTAATTGGTATTAGAGCCCCGATTGAGATTGATCATGTATTGAAAAGTCCATGTTGTCCAACTTGAAAACCCTAGTTTGTCATGTTGTATGATTATACATCTTTATGTATGGTATCGTACTAACATGTGTTTGCATGGATTATATGTTTATATCCCTTCCATCATGGTTACATATTTTTATTTTTTGTTATTGGATCCTATAGTGGTTTATCCATAATTATTTTTCGCTCCTAGATTTGATATGGTTGTAATAATTAAATTTTTGTAATTATTTCAATATTGATATATTTGTAGGGGTTGGAAGAGGGTTTTAGTGTTTACTTGTAGTTAGAGTCATATATTTGTATGGGTTTGGGTGTTGGAAAAATTTCATGGAACTTGGTGAAGTTTTAACTCGATTAAGGCCATTTTACATGGACAAACGAGAGGAAGAAGAAGGTTGTCCTCGACATAGACGATCGATCGATCGATCACTTGGAAAGCTTCAATTTTTGGAGGATCTTGATTCTTTCTGGATGCTTCCTGCTTCAGATCTTCATTTCTATCATTTTTTACAGATGCAAAAGAGTTTTTCTAGAAGGAAAAATGAATAAGAACTCATGGTTATGATGAAGTCTAATTCAAGTTGAACTCTATGTTAAAGGGAAGTCTTATATAATAAGGATTGTTAGGCCTGAAGAGTTATACTTCAAGAAGGAGCCTAGTCCATGATGTATAAGGGGTATTTGTTATTTATTATTTTATTTACGTGTGCAATTATTTATTTATATATTCATGTATGTCTTTTTATTATTATGTTGCATGAGGAATACCCTCTTTATGGACAACATGAATTTAAATTTTAGACCGGCCTAGTTCACCATTTTTTTGCAAAATCCATTTTATTTATTATTTTACAAATTGAATTAAATCGGGGTAAATAAGTTTAAGGTATAAATTAAATTTAATTTTTGGGTTTTATTTTAATTCAAAAATGATTTTATTTTAGGAAAAATTAAAATAGTGAGATCGGGTAATTTAATTTGTACAAGTAAATTCGGCCTTTTAGAATTGAATGAATAGTTTACCAAACTCCTGAAGTTTTAAAATACTAAGCAGGATGGGGGTTTCAACAAATATCCAATGATTTCCATTGGTGTTTTCATGATCAAGGATGTTATTGATTCCTTGCGTTAGTTAGGATGACCCCACCATATATGGAATTAATAAAGGCTTCAGGAATTCATTTAAACTCTTAAGTGATAATTTTGAGAATTAGAATGTGAGTGAGTTTTATCCCTCCATGGGAAAGTCCGTTAAGAGTGGGTTATGTTTTGAGGAGTGAATCACATTCAGACATAACTTTTGATATCCTTTCTCACGAAGTCAGTGTCATTAGGAGTGGGACCAAAAGTCACTGGTTATTCATTATGTTGGTCGGGGGGGGGGGGGTCCTAAATTGTCATGATAGTATAATTAAATATGAAATCATGTCTAGTTCAAGATAGGGTAATTTAATCTTTCCACGAGAAACCTCACCTCATAAGGTGTAACAACCCGTCCTCTTGGAGATAATTAAATTCCATAATTGGGTATAAATTGGAGATTTGAGGAATTTCTCGGAATAGTGATTTTTGGGATTTTCAAGGATTAGATGATTTTCAATGGTGGTATATTTACTTTTGGTGTTAAGTAAATGAATTGGAGTATTTTAATAATATGTCGCTGTTGGGTTAAGCGACAGAAGATAATATTTTAATGGAAATACCGCATTTATTTATTATTGGTCAAAATAGTGATTTGCGGTCCAGTACCTCGGATGGGAATTTTGACTGCCCCGTGAGTCTCAGAATGGCCGAGATAGTCGAAAAAGAGTGTCCGATTGTCGAAATTGAGTTTCGGAGAATTTTAGAATTAAAAGGGCTCGTAATTGAGTAAACGAGTCATTTTTCGGTTTTAAGGGTTAAAACCCTTTTTCTTCCTATATAAAGAGGTAGAGGGGGAGAAAAGAGAAGGAAAAGAGAGAAGAGAGAGAGGAAGGAAGAAAGTGGAGAGAAAAAGGAGATTTCAGGCCAAAATCTGCCGGACTCGACTCGGGATCGTCGAATTTTATCCACGAGGCAAGTGTTTACTTTATTTATTTACTTTTGAGCATAAATCTCATATCGTAGTTTGATATTAACAAACCCTAAAGATTTTGGGTTGGGTTTTCGTGGATAAAATGGGTTTTCGGGAGTTAAAACGAATAAACCCCAGTAATATTTCAATTCGAGGAACTTAAGATTTAATCGAAATTAGTTGTTGGTTTCGGGTTATAGGATGTTTATAACCCTTGTTATAAGTGTACGTGTTGTTGGTTGAGGTTGTAGGCTGTCGGGAGAGGAGACAAAATCTTGGGAGAAGCTTTAATGGCCTAAACAGTCTCAGAGAAGACGAAGAATTGTAGCCATCGTGCTTGACGAATCGTTTAGGCTTATAGGCGAATCTATTCGGCTCTTGGTCAAAACATGAAAATTGTATATCTTTTCGATATGGTCGTGTGGGCGCTGATCGCGTATTTTTCTGATTTGTTTTGGATTTAAAGTGATTTTTCTACGGAAAGATATCCGAGATCGAAATCGTTAGTTAGAAATCAAACCTGATATTGGGAGAATTAAGCCGAGAATTGTTTGGAGATAAATATTAGGGGTTCCTAAATATAGAGTGGGGACATTTATATCACTATTTGAGTGAAATTAGTCTTTGGGTTTGTGGGAAGGAAATCCACGACCTATTTAATTTAAGGGTATTCGGGGGAGAATAATCCCTGAGATATTTCGATAGGGCATTTAGGCCAATATAATTATGCGCGTAGGAAAACATAATTATATCGATATTGGTTGAGCGAACCCTACGATATTATTAGGATGGAATTGGGAATATATGTATTCACTTAGACAGGATCAGTATATTTGGAGATATCCGCTAAATCCTTATATGAGAATAAGGTATTTATTATTCATAAAGTGAGGAAATACTTTGGGTATAGTATCATGCGTATATGAATGCATGATTATGATTCTTTGAGAGAATCTTTGGGATTATTGGTCATATCTAGATGTAATTGGCAATTATGGCCATATATATATATATATATATATTCGAGGAGGAATATATGGTATATATATACTATGTGATTAAAGTATATATATGATATGATATAAATGACTTTTGAAAATGAACAAAATGAATGTTTTCAAATGGAAAAGAAATGATTTTCATAAATGATAATTTATGTATAACATCTATCTAAATGCTATCATAAGGGAAGTTGCGTGCGTGAGGTGAAGTCCCCTGGCTAATGCATGCATGGGAATATAGTCCTAGGCCATATGGGCGATTATTATATGTTTTACTGCATTGATGAGGTAATTCCGGGTGTGTTTATGACTCTCCCGCAGGCATATGGCCGCTTCCCGACGTTATTGGATCCCAAGTTGCCTCGATTGATAAGCCCTGAAAGATGATAGCCATTTAGGGGCGCGCCCAGTAGGGAAACCCGGAGGGGCGGTCTTAGAATCGTTATATTATATGAAATATAACTATTCTCAATAATGTGGGACATTATTGGTGTTAAAGAAATTTATAATAATAAATTGGCTTTAAATACATTTCCTGGATGGAAGAGGGAATGGGATAGATGAATTAGCTATAAATACATTTCCTGGATGGAAGAAGGGAAATGGGATGTTATGAAACGAAAAAGCATTTTTATGATAATAAAACTTGCTTTAAATATATTTCCTGGATAGAAGAAGGGAAGTAGAAAGTTTTAAAAATGAAAACTGAATTGGTAAACATGTTGTAAATGAATTCTCACTCCGGGAAATAGATCCGGATGTGTATTATAAAGAATGAATGTAAAGTAAACCTCAGTTCGGGAGATATCATCCGGATGTATATTGTAAGATGTATATAAGAATGAATATGATATATATATTAATATATAAGTATGTATTAATATATTGGCTTTGGTACTACGGGCCTAATGGATCTCTACCATTAACCCTGCCAAGTAGTAGTGTATCGGGGGGGTTCCTTGTTTGGATTTTGCTTCGCGAGACACCCTACGCATGAATTTATCACAGTGTTCAGAATGGAGAGACGTTTAGCCCGTAGTACTTGGGTTGTAGAGGTTTCTAGTAGATGGGTGAATTAGATTAGTTAGGCGGGATAACATAACTAGAAAGTTCTAGATAAGTGTGTTAAGTGTTCACTATTAGAAGAGAGGTGAGGGGTATCTCATGAGAGTGCGATACCAAATTTAAATATGAGATAAAACCTTTTTCTAAAAATAAGGCATTTATGCACTTGCTAAATATTTTTCAAAACTCGGGCTCTGACCCGTTTATCAACTTTTCCTCTCTTGCTATATATATATATATATATATATATATATATAGGTGTCCAGACACAGGGACGCCTAGATGACACTTCTTTCGAGTCAGACAACTGCTGCAGCAGCTGTGGATGCAGGCAGGTTCTCGATAGACGCTTCTATCCTTGTACTCTAGATAAGAGGTGCTGTATAAACATTCGGGTTGATGACCCAATTGCATTTATTTATTCTTTCTGCCTTTTAGTGCGGCATTCGATATGGTTGTATCATATTTGCGCCGAGTGTTCGGTTATTTTATTTCATTTCAGCTTCATTTACGCAAACTGTGTGGATGTTTTAATTGTAGTCGTTTAAAAAGAGTAGTCAAGTAAAATTTTGACGCCAGCCTAATAGGTTATTAGTAATTAAATGGATTTTTGATAGTGGTGCTAAGAATGATCCATTTGAGACTCCTGTTTTAATTTGATATAGGAGTGATCGCCCGGTATTTTATTAGGCGGGGTGTCATAGATGGTATCAGATCATCAGGTTCTAGTGTCCTTAGGAATCTGTGCGGACGTACGACGCTTTCAGCATCGCTCTTGATTTGGTATAGAGCCTCAGGATTAGGATTGTTGATTTCTCTTATGAGATTTTGTTCTCCTTCCATAGTATAAGATTATAGTAATCTTTTGTGCGCTCGTTCGAGGTTCGTGTGATTGATCGAGGATGAGTGTCCAAGGAATGCCATGATGAGGGCAGCAGGAGGTGGGGCTTAAATGGGGCTGTAGGTGAAGTTGGGGGACTAGGACCGCCGTAGAGGTCACTCCCTTTGTGGCAATTGCTAAGGATTTTGTTGGAGACTACTAAAGAATAGTAGTTATGAGTATCCAAGTACCGCTGTAGTCAAGAGTGGTACTAAGGTTGAATTTCCCAGTGAAGTTAAGGGTTCGAAAGGGATCTTACGGACAATTTTAACCGTGAATCCCCATGATTAAGTAGGAATGAGAAGAATGTAGTTTCTGAATTATTCACATAAGGATCGGCCAGAGGCCGATAGTGAATAAAGATTGACATGGAGTAGTGAACCTTGTACCGAGGTGAGGTAGGTACAATGATTAATGAGTCCTTTCGAGGAATGATGGGTTCATTAGATAAGTGTTGCTAATGCTTATGGAGTATGTGTGTATCCGTGGACCCCATTGGTGATGTTCATTAGCCCTAGACTCGTGTGTGTAATTTGAGTTTTGTGGCGGTCTCGATAACATTATAATGTAGGTCTATGTGCTTTTTCGCGGTAGCGGAGTTATTTTTTTGTTCATTCTCTATAAGAGTGGGTGTTGATATTTTGAATACATATCTCTATTTGGTTTGTGATACTCATTTTATATGTGTCGTATGAGTATGGTAATATGGTGAGTATAATATGTTATGGTTTATTCGGAGCGATAGCAGGCTAATGATGGAAAGACTATCGTGTTCGCAGTTCCAGGGTGGAACGGGTTTTTGTTGCGATGTCTCACCTGGATACAGGTTGAGTTCGCCTTTATTATGTGCATAGATGGAGCTTCGATGATCAGAGGTTTCATTATCATTATTTGAGTATGTTGCGACCTTATAGATCTGGTTTGAGGTGTGCCGGGTTAATTGTTGAGCTGTGAGTTTAAGCTCATTATTGATGGCGCAAGGACTGAGTGGGGTGTGAGAACTTAGTGGTATGGCTACTGGATAGAGATGGGAGTTCAGACCACATTTGGTTGAAAGATGGTATAGGATTATCCCCGTTGCATGTTAGAAAATAACGGACCTCCATGACTGACGAAGTTAAGTAGTAGTGTGTGGAGGGGCTCCTTGTTTGGATTTCATTTTGTGAGACGCTCCACGCATGAACCTTAATGACATCGGGAGTGGAGAGATGTTATAGGATGCGAGGTTGTTAGTTTTGTTGATAAGTCATATAGTGTGAATGAAACACTATAGATTAGGAGCCATATGATGATGGTATGCTTATGGAAATATTGTGCTTTGGAAAAGCACTAAAGTGGTTCTTTCGCCACAAGTGGGTGGGTGAAGTAGGACTTAGAGAAATTAATTTGAGGATTAATGTCAGGCCTTAATGAAAAAGAAAATTTTGAGGAAATGTGTTTTGGGTATGATGTTTGTGACACTTTTACAGAGAGCTGGCACTTCGATTAGTTAGATTTCCTTTTCGTATAGGTGGAAGGATAGAATAGTATAAATGTGTTCATAGGTTAGCGTGGTAGGATTTAGGACGTCTCGCTGGTGTGCCTTAGGTCGCTATATCTCGATGACCGACAACGCGAGGTAGTAATGTAACGCGAGGGTTCCTTATTTGGAATTCGCTTTGCGAGACTTCTCACGCATGAAACCGAGGAAATGACGGAAGTTGAGAGAGGCCTTGGGCACTAGGGATATACTTAGGATTATACTCATTTCGTGTAGGTAGGGTAACGCATAGACCTTAGTATTATAAGGATGTAATTTCAATAGAGTTAGTGGCACCGATTTAAGGAGAGTTGAATTTCGCGGGTTGGGAGGACCCATGTGTGAGTATTACATCGAGGAAAGGAGGTCCTTAATTAGAGAGAGTGTTATGTGTCGAACGTTCATAATGGATGTGCAGATGTGCACGGGTTTAAAAAGGTGTATGGGCACCTTAGTAAGTTGGTTTACATACCGCCTGAGAAGGGGCGTAGTATATAAAGTTGAAGTTTATGCCGTAAGGCAGTCACGAGAGGTTTAGAGTGTGTGAGATGGAACATCGTTGTTGTGTGTTAGCAGGAAGAAAGTTCGATGAGCTTGTGGTGAAGCTTGTACATCGAGTACACCTTGAGGTAGGTGGAATATGGTAAGGGACCATCGTATTAGAACCTTTTGATTTTGGGGGTACTAAGACGTAGTGGGATTTGGAATCCTAGTTCGGTGGTGTAGGTTATATCCAAATTTCGAGGACGAAATTCCATTGTAAGGTGGGATTATGTAACAACCCATCCTCTTGGAGATAATTAAATTCCATAATTGGGTATAAATTGGAGATTTGAGGAATTTCTCGAAATAGTGATTTTTTGGGATTTTCAAGGATTAGATGATTTTCGATGGATGGTATATTTACTTTTGGTGTTATGTAATTGAATTGGAGTATTTTAATAATATGTCACTATTTGGTAAAGCGACAGAAGATAATATTTTAATTGGAATACCACATTTATTTATTATGGGTCAAAATAGTGATTTGCGATCAAGTACCTCAGATGGGAATTTCGACTGCGCCGTGAGTCTCGGAAAGGCCGAGATAGTCGAAAAAGAGTGTCCGATTATCGAAATTGAGTTTTGAGGAATTTTAGTGTTAAAAGGGCTCGTTATTGAGTAAACGAGTCGTTTTTTGGTTTTAAGGGTTAAAACCCTTTTTATTCCTATATAAAGAGGGAGAGGGGGAGAAAAGAGAAGGAAAAGAGAGAAGAGAGAGAGGAAGAAAGAAAGTGGAGAGAAAAAGGAGATTTCGGGCCAAACTTCGTCGGACTGGACTCAGGATCGTCGAATTTTATCCACGAGGCAAGTGTTTACTTGTTTTATTTACTTTTGAGCATAAATCTCATATTGTAATTTGGTATTAACAAACCCTAAAGATTTTGGGTTGGGTTTTCGTGGATAAAACGGGTTTTTGGGAGTTAAACGAATAAACCCCAATAATATTTCAATTCGAGGAACTTAAGATTTAATCGAAATTAGTTATTGGTTTCGGGTTGTAGGATGTTTAGAACCCCTGTTCTATGTGTATGTGTTGTTGGTTGAGGTTGTAGGCTGTCGGGAGAGGAGACAAAAGCGTGGGAGAAGCTTTAATGGCCGAAACAGTCTCGGAGAAGACGAAGAAAAATAACCAGCGTGCGTGACTGTGTTTGTGCATATACTATATATGTGTAAAAATCATGCCCGCGCTACTTGCTATCACTGAGGTTACCGCGCCGGAACAGTCTTATCTGGATGGGACCTGTATGGGGGATATTGACTTGTACCCTAAAACATATGAATCCTTGGTACAGGCTATCGGATCGATAGTCAGACGGTCCTAAGAGATGTGAGGGTACATGCTGACCTCTTAGTGACTTGGAACTATGCTTCGCCTCAATTTGTATGTGTTTTGTGTTAATGCAGTTCGAGAGTGATTCCGAACTAGTATTTCCCTTAGTACGAGTGATACGGGGACTTGATAGCAGAGTATGCCATCACCATAAATTTTATGTGGGGTGCCGATAGTATATATATATATATATATATATATATATATATATATATATATATATATTATATGAGTGATTGATATATATATAAACTTGAAATTGGGAACTTTCTACTGTGACTAAAAGTAGTTAAGTAATGAATAAATATTTCGACTTTAATATAAGGGTTTGAACAGTTTGAGGCAATACTGAAAGACTTTATAATGAAATGAAATTCTTATAAAAATGCTACTCTCAAAAATTAATTATCTTAGCACTAGTAATGGTCGGCATGAAACCTTGTGAGGAATTTAAGATAAGCTTAACTTGTGGGGATTAATAGTGCGGTAGGTGTGCACATTAGAAGAGAGGTGATAATTTCTCAAGAGAGTGCCGCATACTAATATGATTATTGCATTAGCCGGTAAACATTTTAAATACTTGCTAAACTGAATTTTTAAACTGTTTTACAATCGAGCTCTGACCCGTTTCCTGTTATCTCTTCGCTCTTGTATATATATGTATATATTACAGGTGCCCAGCAACATGGGCGTCATGCTTAGGATTCTTTGGAAGGAATGTGCTGTAGCTTAGGTGGGAGTTGTAGGCCTTTTGCTTAGACGACCTCATTATTGATTCCACTCCTAGTTCTGTTTTATCCAGTTGGGCATGTGTCGCCCTTTTTCCTTATTAAGTTGGTTTTGTCAGAGATTGTGATTCATTTACTTTCAGTATTTTTACTTTGGGATCTGTTACTGTCAAGATGTTTTTTCTTTGAAGTTTTAAAGTTGGAATTAGTTATTTGAATTCTTAAATTGCTTGGATGATCTTTTCCAGTCTAGTTATTGTGTGACTCTTAAACTATGAATTATGAAAGGTTTTTATTATTGGGCTTAAATTAAAATAGAAATAATGTTTTAAATGGTTTTGACACTTAGCTTAATTATATAGGGTGTTTAAATTGAAAAGTTTATTTTGTGACAGTGATGCTAAGAATGAACCAACCGTTCACCTTGGTTATGATTTAATAAAGACTGATCACCCGGTATTTAATTAGGCAGGGTGTCACAATTAAGAGAGAAGAAGGAAAAGAAGAATTTCAAATCCGGACCGGACTGGTTAATACAAGCAGCGAGCCGATCCAGAAGGAAGCCAGTCTTAGAACAAAATTCACCATCCGACCGAACCAAATTTAGCCAAAAATGAACCGATCCAGAAAGAGCGAAGACTATGAATAAAATCCAACATCGGTCTGATCTGGATACCGATGAAAATGAACTGATGCGATTCCTTGAAGATATCTACATAAAATACGAGGCCAAACCGATCCATTATGAAAGAAAAATGAACCAATATTGATTATGTTATCGAAACGAATCGAAGATCCGCACCGGATCGGTTCAGACGATATTCTCCTGATTTTTCTCTTCTAATTAAGAGTTTTACTTTGCTCTAACTCTTGTAAATTTTGTTGTGTATTTAACTTAACTTAGTGCCAGACATTTAGAGGGTCGATTAGTCTTAGTTTTAAAGGGCTCTTGCATTTAAGAACTCTAGTTTTTAAGTTTTGCAACATTTAATCAAGATTAAAGCTTTAATTCCAGATTCTTTCATTCCAGTATTCTTTACTTTCTTCTTCTAATTGCTTTCATAGTTTAGCTTAATTAGTTATTAAATTTAGGTTGCAATTCTCACTTCTAGAATTTCTTCTCAATTTTTTCACATAGCTATGAATTTCTGGAACTTTAAATATGTGGTAGTTTTTACTTTAAGAATGCCCGACTAAGTTTCCAAGGGTTGGGATGCATAAACACGACCTGGTGTAGTTTATCTATGTAGAAAATAGGTTTTGAATTGAAAATTGGACGAATCGTGTTGTGTAGTACGTACAACCGTAGTAGACCTTTTAACCTCGTTTCCCCTAGGTAACCGGGGTGTTTAAGGATGCGATGCGCATGTTAGCTATTTGGCACCGCTTTATTCTTACCTTTGATTATGTATGATGCGGGCTAGTACCCTCATATATGTAATGCTTAGGAATACTAAAGACTGGGTTCGATCAAATTTCTAATTCAAAAGCTAGTATTATATCCGGTAAATGTACTAGGGTTTGGGGGATTGTTGTAATACCCTGAGATTTTTGGGACAATAATTTATTTATTTTGGGAGAAATAAATATTATTTTAATTAGAGATTAATTAAATTGGCATTTGAGGTCAAAATTTGAATATGTTAGAAAGTGATTCGGATGAAAATTCTTAGGGTGCAGTTGTTTCCGGAAGGGTCGGTATAGTCGAAATGATTGTACTTGGGGTTTATTTGGGTTCTGAAATATTTTTAGTTCGTTTGGCTAGAATTAAAGTGACCGAGTCATTTAAAGTGTGTATTATCATTTAAAACTGGGACTTATGTTTTAAAGGCCTTAAAGGCTTACGGATCAACCATTCTCATCTGAGAGAAAGAAAGAAGGAGAAAGAAAGAGAAGAAGAAAAGATGAGAGAAAGAGGAGAAACATGTAAATTCCAGCCAATTCGCGATTTGGAGGACGAATCAGACTCTACAAACTCGAGGAAAGGGATTAAACTTGCTAAATAATTCTTGTGCATCTTTTATTTCATGATTTGTGGATAAATTCATGGATTTTGGGTCATTATGTCAAAAACCTAGATTTTGGGTAAATCTCATATTTGATGTGTACATAATGAATTTGAGGTTGGAAATTAGTTGGGTTGAGTTATATAATGAATTTTGATGTTATATATATGTTTGGGTTGAAGATAAATGGTTGGAAGTTGATAAAAATGATTTTTAGATTTTGGGGAAGATGATGAATAGTAATACCATAACTTGCAGGGTAAATTAAGACAGGAAGAGAACTGGTTTAGCTCTCGGTCAAAACATAAAAATTGTATATCGTTTCGATACGGTCATGTGGGTACTGACTGCGTATTTTTTTCATTTTTTTACATTTATAATGAATTTTCTATGGAAGTAGTTCTGAGATGGAAACTCAGACTGACATAACGGAACCAATTCATTTTTCTGGGGGATTCGGTTCCATTTTTTGTAATAGTCTCAGTTCCATTTTTATGCAGATTTTTAGTACTGCTGCAGAATATTGGAGAAACCCTTAGAGTCCTAAATTGTGAAATTTAAGGAGAAAAATACCTTGGACCAGTAGAGTATCAGGACCTTATCTAATGTCTTGATATGTGAGTGTGGTAGTACCCTTTGAGTAAGGAGAATATGTACGAATAAAGTACGGCAATAATAGCGAATATATTATATACTATGAATACTAGGCTCCAGGAAAATGAACGAACTTATATAAGTTGTGGCTATACTTATTTCTCAAAGTATGGGAATACGTATTGGGGTAGTATACTAAGTATGTGATGGTTTATATTTTTGCGAATGGGAATATTCGAGGCTGTTGGTTATCGCTATAAGATTTTGGAGATTATAGCCATAAAATATTGAGAAGAGGTATAAACAATATATATGTTGTCGTTAAAGTATATATATTATGAGACGAATGAATATATTTGGGATTGTTGATATTATCATCATGCGGTGCGAAAAGCTCGGAATATAAAATATTGAGGATTGATTTAAAATCAATAAATGCATAGGATATTCGAGATATAAATATACTATGTAGGAGATTTATTATACGGGTTGTGCGTATGCCCGGATGTTATTATATACATGGGTTAAATAATTACCTATGGGAAATTATGTATAGGTGAGACAAATACCTATCATTATATTATGGTTGTGTGAATACCTAATTGATGATATATTTATATAGGTGGAATGTGTACCTATATTATTGTTTATTATGTGTATGACATACCTACCATACTTGCTATCACGGGAGGTTGGCGTTCGAAAGAGGAAAATCTTATCCTGTGTTGCCTTCGGGGGGATTTTAGATTTGGTACCTCAAGAGCATGGAACCTAGGTACGGGCTATATGAGAGAATGATAGTGTTGACGGTCATATGGGTGCGTAGGTATGTACGTAGCCCATAGGCTTAGAACCATGTTCGCCTCCAATATGTTTGATTTGTAATGATACAGTTCCTGAGTGATGTGTAACATGTAATAGTTGTGTACGAGATGTACTTGGATTGAATAAAAGAGTATGTGTGCACCGCTGTTAGGCCTACGGGTGCCGGATTTGGATATATGTATTGTGATTAACATATATGTGTACTTGAGATAATCCATGGTTGCTTAATAAATGAGAATGGCTAAGCTATTTATATTATAGCTCGGTGGATGGATTATTATACTTGTTGCGTATAGTATAATGAATATATATAAGATAAGTTATCATATATTTGACTCTAGAGTAAAGAGATACAAGCATGTTGATTGAATCTCATTGCGGGAGATCAAATCCGGATTAAATTGTGATGAATATGTTAGAGTGAAAATGAAGAATAGATAATTATATGGGTATATATATTTCGCGATAATCGACAGTGCCTAAGAGTAGTTTATCGGGGGGTTCCTGGTTTGGATTCCATTTGCGAGACATCCCACGCACAAAACGCCGTGCACTGTTGAGAATTGTGAATAATTAATTATTTATATTATTTTAGTTAATTAGGGTTATACGCATCATACATTGAGGGCATAATGAATCTTGACAATCCATACAGCCAAGGAGTAGTGTATCTGGGGGTTCCTTTTTTGGATTTTGCTTGCGAGACGTCCCACGCACGAAATGCAGTGCAGTATTGAGAATTGGGAGAAGTTTAGTCCTTAGCACTTGGATTCTAATAACTTGTATATATATATTTTTATGTCAATAACTAGAATATGAGAAATTCTAGTAAAAGAGAATGTTTTGTATAGTTTATATGTTTAGTAAGTTGATGAAGATTTGAGATTGGAAATAGTAGAAGTTGAAAAATAATTTAGATGGATTTTAAATGAGAATAAATTGGGAGTAAGTTAGATTACTTTACCTAGATAGGGCACTTATTTGGAGATCATGTGCATACGTTTAGTTGCACGCTTTAGTTGAGAGGTGAGTTGGATTTTTTTGGAGAGTGCAACTCCACTTTAATCATGTTATAATGCAATTATAATTATTATGAATTTTAATGCACTTGCTAAAAATGTTTTCACACCTTGGGCTTTGACCCGCTTATATTTTCTTTTGCTGTGTATGTATTATATTATTTTAAGTGTTCCTCCGCAAGGACGCCATTGATGATATCCATCCAGTGCATTCGTGGGGCTGTGGTAGTAGCAGACTATTGCAGTATTTTGATATAGTCAATTCCTATGTTTTGTGTATCTAGATTAGGATTATGTTTGTGTATCGAGTTTATACCCAAGTGTTATAGTGTTGCACTTTTACATTTTATTTCTCAGAGTGTTGTATTATCTGTGACCCGACAGCTTATTCGGGTAATTCATTTTGTAGATCTTAGTGTACTCTTGTATTAGTCTATTTTATATTAGCATGTTTGTGTTCTTTATCATATTTAGTAGTTTTTATATTGTGGGTTAGTTATTGCATGGTTTGTTTTAGTTTTTATAAAAAAAAAAATTAAAAATTTTAACACCCTCTTTTTGTAGTAATGGGTTATCAGCCGTGTTTATTTTAAAATCATCAGTAGATGCTGAGAATGATCCACTTGAGATTCCGGATTATTTTAGTATAGGGTTGGACACCTGTTATTATTTTGAGCGGGGTGTCACAGGTGGTATCAGAGCATCAGGTTCTAGTGTCTTTTTGATCTCTGTGGGTTTACTGCGATCTTCCGTAAGCGTTCTTGAAGTAGAGCCCTGTTATTAGGATTGTTGTGTTCATACGTCCATATTTTCTTCTGTGATGAGAAAATAATTGAAAGGCGTTCTAATACACTTGTTCTTGTTTCATATGCCATCGAATAAAAGTCGTCCAAGCAGTGCGAATAAAGGGGCTGAGAGTGTGGAAACCCAAATGCCTCAAAGGACAATGACTACAGATGAAATTGCCAGTATTGTGGCACAAGCAGTAACTGTTTCCATTTCTACGATGGTGCATCAACCTACAATTTAAGCAACCCAAACCCATCTAGGGCCATCTTTGTGGGAAAGAGTGCGGGAAGATTTTTGGAAGGGGCACCCTCCAGAGTTTTCAAGGGGAGTTGATGCGATGGCTGCAAGTCAATGGAAGAATAGTATGCAAAGGAACCTTCGTACGGTTGAATTTAGTGAGGTGAAGAAGTAATTTCTCGCCACCTTTAACTTAACAGGAGCATCTCTACAATGGTGGGAGTCTGTCACAACATCAGAACAGAGATATACGTTACCCATAACAAATTTTTGGGAACTCTTTGATCGAAGGTATTTTCCTTCTGCGATTCAGAAGGAGGTGAGGAGGAAACTGATGGATGTGTTTCAAGGTAATAGAACGATGGCCGAGTATGAAGAGGAATTTACTCGATTGGCGAATTTAATGCCCAATGAGGTAAATACCGAGGAGAAGCGTATATCTAAGTTCATACGAGGTTTAGATTGGAGAATTCAGCAGCATTTGTTAGGGAACCCAGCGTTAGTGACTTTCGCTGAGGTAGTGAATGCGACACTGTTACAGTGTCATGAATATCGTCTTCATTCGAAAGGGGGTAAGAACTTTATAGATTCGAGTGCATCAAGTACGTCCAGTGAAGAGAAAGACAATAATGCCAGAGAGTATAAGAAAAATTTTTGAGGTTCATAACAACATTATGTTCCTCAAGATGGGCAGAGAAGATTTGTGGGTAGATGTTTCTTTTGTAAAAAATTTGGTCATAGGAAGATAGATTGTCCTAAAAGAGGTAAAGGACCACGTTTTGAGGAAGTTTTGAATGTGAAACCCTTACAGCAAATTCGAGGCCTTTTTAGGCCAGGGGATTTTGTGTGGGAATCCATTGATGAAGAGATGAAATCGAACTAGAGAGCTATGGTATAAGTTATATTTTTTTTTCCTTTGAGAATAGGAGTATGCTATATGAAGTTTTGAGAGTATTGTATATGAGATTAATATGAGAGGGTAGTGCTATAACCCTATTATGTATGGAATGACTCGGAATGGAATATTGAGAAAGGGAGGCTCTTATATTATTATCTCTTGAGATAATAGATCATTTTGTGATGTGCTAATAGAGACCTATAACTTTGTTAAGAACGTAAGAATTGTTGAAATGTATTGAGTAGTAATGATAAAACTACTTATTTTATAGTCGTGCTAGACTTATATATTTGTTATATTCTAGTTATGGAAAATCCTAGTGTATGGCAATATATTATTATGATGAGAGAGATTATTACTAAAATGATTCAGAATTTAGTGGATTATTGTTGAGCAAGAGACTTAGCTCATAATTATGTTAATTGTGATAACTATATATTATTATGAGTATGATAACTATTAAAACCTTGTGTGTTGGGCATAAGGTATTTTATTTAAATGTCGAAAGACATAATCTATTTTATAATAAACTGTTTTCAAAATAAACTTTTTATAGGCCTTTGGGCAATACCAAAATGGTTAACACAAAAATACTTTTAAACTCTAGTCCCCGATCTAACAAACTCTCAATCCCCGACGTCACTACATAGTAGTGTATTGGGAGGGTTCCTTGTTTGGATTTCTCTTGCGATACCTCCCCCGCATGAAAGTAGCGAATGTCAGGAATTGAGAGGAGTTAAATTCTTGGACCTTTCAAAATGGTTATATTATTAGTGTGTTAGTATAATTTAATATATTTTGAGTTATTGTACTATTGAAGGCAAGAGAAGCCTAATTTTGTTTATACGAGTAGAGCTCGAATTAAGGGTGTTTGAGCGCCCTAGTAGTTATAATTGGTTTTATAAAATTAAAATAATTCATCGTGGGAAATGAGAGGATTGAGTATAGTGTTAGCGAGGTTAAGTGTAGTAGAAACTAGTTGAGCTTTGAAGTACTAGGCTTAGTGAAATTTCGAGGGCGAAATTCCTGTAAGTGGGGAAGTCTGTAATACCCCAAGATTTTTGGGACAATAATTTATTTATTTTGGGAGAAATAAATATTATTTTAATTGGAGATTAATTAAATTGGCATTTGAGGTCAAAATTTGAAGACGTTAGAAAGTGATTCGGATGACAATTCTGAGGGTGCGGTTGTTTCCGGAAGGGTCGAGATAGTCAAAATGACTGTACTTGGGGTTTATTTGGGTTAAAAAATATTTTAAGTTCGTTTGGCTCGAATTAAAGTGATCGAGTCATTTAAAGTGTGTATTATCATTTAGAACTGGGACTTATGTTTTAAAGGCCTTAAAGGCTTACGAATCAACCATTCTCACTTGAGAGAAAGAGAGAAAGAGAAATAAAGAGAGAAAAAGAAAGAGAAGAAGAAAAGAGGAGAGAAAGAGGAGAAACTCGGAAATTCTGGCCAATTTGCGATTTGGAGGACGAATCAGACTCTACAAACTCGAGGCAAGTGATTAAACTTGCTAAATAATTCTTGTGCATCTTTTATTTCACGATTTGTGGATAAATTCATGGATTTTGGGTCATTATGTCAAAAACCTAGATTTTGGGTTAATCTCATATTTGATGTGTACATAATGAATTTGAGGTTGGAAATTAGTTGGGTTGAGTTATATAATGAATTTTGATGTTATATATATGTTTGGGTTGAAGAGAAATGGTTGGAAGATGATAAAAATGAATTTTGGATTTTGGGGAAGATGATGAATAGTAATACCGTAGCTTGCGGGGTAAATTCAGATAGGAAGAGAACTAATTTAGCTATCGGTCAAAATATAAAAATTGTAGATCTTTTCAATACGGTCGCGTGGGCGCTGACGGCGTATTTTTCTAATTTTTTTGGATTTATAATGAATTTTCTACGGAAGCAGTTCTGAGATGGAAACTCGGACTGACATAACGGAACCGGTTCGTTTTTCTAGGGGATTCAATTCGTGTTTCTGGGGGATTCGATTCCATTTTTGTAATAGGTTCGGTTCCATTTTTGTGCAGATTTTTGGTGCTGCTGTAGAACTCTGGAGAAACCCTTAGAATCCTAAATTGGGAAGTTTGAGGAGAAAAATACCTTGGACCGGTAGATTATCGGAACCTTATCTACTGTCTTGATATGAGAGTGTTGTAGTACCCTTCGAGTGAGGAGAATATGTACCAATAAGTTACGGGAATAATAGCGAATATATTATGTACTGTGAATACTAGTCTCCAGGAAAATGAACGAACTTATTTAAGTTGTGGGTATACTTATTGCTCAAAGTATGGGAATACGTACTGGGGTAGTATATTAAGTATGTGACGGTTTATATTATTGCGAATGGGAATATTCGAGGCTATTGGTTATCGCTATAAGACTTTGGAGATTATATCCATAAAATATTGAGAAGAGGTATAAACAATATATACGATGTCGTTAAAGTATATATATTATGAGATGAATGAATATATTTGCGATTGTTGATATTATCATCCTACGGTGCGAAAAGCTCGGAATATGAAATATTGAGGATTGATTTAAAATCAATAAATGCATAGGATATTCGAGATATAAATATACTACGTAGGAGATTTATTATACGGGTTATGCATATGCCCGGATGTTATTATATACATGGGTTAAATAATTACCTATGGGAAATTATGTATAAGTGAGACAAATACCTATCATTATATTATAGTAGTGTGAATACCTAATTGATGATATATTTATATAGGTGGAATGTGTACCTATATTATTGTTTATTATGTGTATGACATACCTACCATACTTGCTATCACGGGAGGTTGGCGTTCGAAAGAGGACAATTTTATACTGTGTTGCCTTCGGGGGGATTTTAGATTTGATACCTCAAGAGCATGGAACCTAGGTACACGATATCTGAGAGAATGATAATGTTGACGGTCATAAGGGTGCATAGGTATGTGCGTAGCCCATAGATTTGGAACCATGTTGGCCTCCAATATATGTGATTTGTAATGATACAGTTCCTGAGTGATGTGGAACATGTAATCCTTCAGTACGATATATACTTGGATTGGATAGCAGAGTATGTGTACACCGCTATTAAGCCTATGGGTGACGAATATGGATATATGTATTGTGATTAACATATATGTGTACCTGAGATAATCCATGGTTGCTTAGTAAATGAGAATGGATAAGCTATTTATATTATAGCTCGGTGGATGGATTATTATACTTGTTGCATATAGTACAATGAATATATATGAGATAAGTTATCATATATTTGTCTCTAGAGTAAAGAGATACAAGAATGTTGATTGAATCTCATTCCGGGAGATCAAATCGGGATTAAATTGTGATGAATATGTTAGAGTGAAAATGAAGAGTAGATAATTATATGGGTATATATATTTCGCGATAATCGACAGTGCCTAAGAGTAGTGTATCGGGAGGTTCCTGGTTTGGATTCCATTTGCGAGACATCCCACGCACAAAACGCCGTGCACTGTTGAGAATTGTGAATAATTAATTATTTATATTATTTTAGTTAATTGGGGTTATATGCGTCATGCATTGAGGGAAGAATGAATCTTGACAATCAATACTGCTAAGGAGAAGTGTATCGGGGGGGTTCCTTGTTTGAATTTCGCTTGCGAGACGTCCCACACATGAAACGCAGTGCAGTATTGAGAATTGGGAGAAGTTTAGTCCTTAGCACTTGGATGCTAATAACTATATATATATATATATATATATATATATATATGTCAATAACTAGAATATGAGAAATTCTAGTAAAAGAGAATGTTTTTGTATAGTTTATGTGTTTAGTAAGTTGATGAAGATTTGAGATTGGAAATAGTAGAAGTTGAAAAATAATTTAGATGGATTTTAAATGAGTATAAATTGGGACTAAGTTAGATTACTTTGCCTAGATAGGGAAATTATTTGGAGATCATATGCATATGTTTAGTTGGGCGCTTTAGTTGAGAGGTGAGTTGGATTTTTCTAGAGAGTGGGACTCCACTTTAATCATGTTATAATGCATTTATAATTATTATGCATTTTAATGCACTTACTAATTTTTTTTTCACACCTCGGGATCTGACCCGTTTATATTTTCTTTTGCTGTGTATATATTGTATTATTTTAGGTGTTCCTCCGCAAGGACGCCATTGATGATATCCATCCAGTGTATTCGTGGGGCTGTGACAGTAGCCGACTATTACAGTATTTTGATATAGTCGATTTCTATCTTTTGTGTATCTAGATTAGGATTCAGTTTGTGTATCGGGTTCATACCCAAGTGTTGTAGTGTAGCACTTTTACATTTTATTTCTCAGACTGTTGTATTGTCTGTGACCCGACAACTTATTCGAGTAATTCATTTTGTAGATCTTAGTGTACTCTTGTATTAGTCTCTTTTATATTAGCATGTGTGTGTTCTTTATCATATTTAGTAGTTGTTATGTTGTGGGTTAGTTATTGCGTGGTTTGTTTTAGTTTGTAAATAAAATGTTTTAAAAAATTTTGACACCCTCTTTTTATAGTAATGGGTTGTCAGCCATTTTTATTTTAGAATAAATGCTGAGATTGATCCACTTGAGATTCCTGATTATTTTAGTATAGGGCTGGCCACTCGTTATTATTTTGAGAGGGGTGTCACAATTGTATCCGAACCTATCTTTCTTTATTCATATTTAGTTCACTGTAGTAGTTTATTTCGACGCATTTAGTTCAATCAGTAGTTAAATTTCCTTTGCATTTAGTTCGTAGTCATTTAGTTCACAATTAATCATCCTTTTCACTTCTTTTCGAGAATTAATTTAGGGTTAGTCTTTTGTTTCTACATTGTCACGAATTTTTGTCCTATTTCCCTGTGGAGACGATCTCGACTTATTGGATTATTGGTAACGCGAGAGGCTTGCACTTGAGCCTATATAGCACGCACACTAGATACACATTTATGGTCGTATCAAGTTTTTGGCACCTTTACCGGGGATTTAGGTAGACTTGAAGTTAGTAGATTCAATCCCAAATTTGATTCCAAAATTAAAAAAAAGGGTAAAAAAAAGAAAAAAAAAAGAAAAAAGAAATTATCTCTCAAAAGCCCTTTCATGCATAATCAATAACAAACTCCTTGAAATAGTCTAATAAAAATTCACAAAAATCCCATCGTTGAGTATAATTCCGAAAGCCCCGATACCCCTCGCGTTCCACAATTCTGGGCTCTACCTCCTACCCCTCCAAACTCCATCACGAGTCACATGCTGAGTCACATGTCTAGAATATTGAGTGAGGATTCTGAGTCCATTGGAGAGAGATCCACATCGGATATCGCTAGTTTTGGTCCAGGTGAGGGAAACCTACCATATCGTCCCATTAAACAACTCATATTTCTTGAGCGAACACCCCTGGTTGTATTTTACTCCAGTATAATGCCGGCCAGTTCCACTTCCGTAATGGGATAATAAAAATTCTTCCAACATTTCATGGCATGGATTCGGAGAAACCATATCTCCATATCAGAGAGTTCGAAGAGACATGCAAAACCTTTAGCGATCAAGATTGCACGCAAGATGTTGTTCTTAGAAAGATTTTTCCTTTTTCCTTAAAGGATAAAGCTAAGACCTGGCTTTGGTCTTTACCCCTAACTCGATTATATCATGGAAGGATATGCAGTCTAAGTTTCTCTTGAAGTTCTTTCCACCACATAAAACCAACTCTGTCAAGGCTCAAATTCAAGCCTTTCTACAACGAGATAATGATCCATTTGATAAGTGTTGGGAACGATTCCAAGAGTTGGTTAACGCTTGCCCCCATCATGGATTTGAGAAACATCACCTTATCTCTTTCTTCCATCACGGGCTTACGATAACGTGTAAATAACTTGTTCAAAAAATGTGTGAAAGACCATTTTGGGAATTTGATGCAAGTGATGCTGAGTCTCATCTTAAGTATGTCACCGAGACTACTCAAGTATGCGACACATCCGTTCCTAATGCCTAAAACCGACCTCAACAAGTGTCCACTACTCCTATTGCGTTCGGTTTTTATCAATTGAATCATGATATCGTGGTTGATCGATGACTTGATCAATTTGAGAAAATTATAAGGTACCTACTTAAGGTACGACTGAGAGAAGCTACCGGATCCACCCATGTTGTGAAAGAAAAAGTGTGTGCCATTTGTTTGGAAGGTCATTCAACAAAGGAATATTCGATGATACCCTCCTACAAAGATATGCATAACAATAGGAGGGTTTAAGGGAAATGGTAACTCCCCTTATGGGAACTCGTATAACCCTTCATGCAGAAACCATCCGGAATTTAGCTACGGCAAACAACAAGCTGCGTTAAATCAATATTCATATGTTGCCCTATCTCCACCCCTCCTTAATTTTAGCAAGTGCCACCTATGCAAGCACACATGAAAGATCCACCTTCAGGCCCATACATTACCCCACTGTGGAGGACTATTGATGACAACTTAACCAAGTTTATCCAGTCTCAAAATGCAACCAATGCCAGGTTTGAGCGTATGTTCACTAAGATGCATACGATCTTATCTAAGTTGCAATCTTCGTTGAGTGTCCAAGAGAAGGGAAAATTTACGACTCAAGTCCAAATACCTCCTTAAGGTCAAGCCAATATTAGCTCTACATAAAGAATTTTTTGGGTATATTCACTGCAAACCCTCACGAGACAACACTCGTCCTACTAGGGTAACCTAGGGGTTTAACGGCTTGTTGCATACGCTAAATATAATCGCTTGCCCGCGAAAAAGGTATTCTATCCCAATAATTTTTTTTTCAAGAGTTGAGCCTTGCTAGGATTATTTTACATTTCTCGGGATGCGTAAAGTTTTAAGTTGGGGGTTTGATTAGGCATAAATTCTTCCCAATTTATCCCTTAATTTAGTTACTTTTAGCACCTTGAACAACGTAATCAATTTTACTTTATCTCATAATCTTGCTACTGACTTATCCTAACGAGTACACCGAGTTTTTGGTATTTCGTATTGAGTTTACCGGTATTTGATGTCAATCAAAGAAAGAAAGAAACCAAAGAATCGAGAAAGAAAAGAAGGAAAGTCAAAAGGGAAAAAGTGTAATTTTTACCCAGAATTCAGATGAGGCACCTAAAGAGAAGTTGAAGATATCAAGTTCATAAGCACATAGGAAGAAACATCACCTCAATCGGAGTTCTGAAACAAAAGTTATGAGCAGTCTAATTTAGAGAAAAAGTCAAAGAGGCACACCGATCCGCAGTAGCCCCGGACCGGTCCACAGTGCCCTATTCCAGAGAACCCCGGATCGAAAGAAAATTGAAGATAGAAGAAAAATAAAAGAACCAGTCCGCCTCGGACCGGTCCACCCCAGAAATAAAAGAACTGGTCCGTATTCTAGGCAGACCGATCCGCAAGAGCCCCGGACCGGTCCGGATGCCGAGTTTTGAAATTCTATCTTTCTCTAATGGAGAGTCCTTGTGCAGCTAAAACTCCTAAAACTTTATAGGGTATATAAACCCGAGTTTTTATCATTTGTAGGACGGAGAATTAAGATAATTTTCCAATTCTTTCCAGAAAACCCTAGTTTACAGATAGTTTATTCTTTTAATTTCAAGATTGAAGATTATTCAGATTTCTGTGATTACAAGTGTTCTTAATTTCTGCTTTTAATGCTTTCGTAAGATTAGTGAGTTATTTCCTCTGTTAATTCCTTTCTACATCATTCCATAAATTTTCCTTAGTTTAATCATGGTTTTTTGCAATTCAAAAATTATTTTCATTAGATTCAGCAAGCTAGGCTAGATTTTTTAAGGTCGGGATACATGAACCCAACCTGATGTGTTAAGTGCATGTGTATAACATTAATCCTCTTAATTTAGTGATTTATTACCACCGTATTATGTAGGAACACGACAATTGCAGATCTTTGGATCTCGTTTGCTTTCGGTTAATCGGGAAGCTTTAGAATACAATTCGAGTGTAACTATCGCGATATCGATTTACTTGTCCTCTGATTAAGTATGGTGTGGGCTTGAACCTCATATACGTAATGCTTGGGAGTACTAAATTCTGGGTCGAATTAATCATTTAAATTTACTATTAGTATTTTACCTGCAATACACTAGGGTTGGGGGATTGTATTCCCGTCCTGTTTTTCTCATCACATAGTTTAAGGTTTTAAATCAGTATTCATCAGTATTTTAGGTAATTTAGTATAATTGCACCTTTTCATAATTTCATAATTGCATCTAGTGTAGTCATTCCACAAACCAAATCAATTTTCTTTTTCCTTTAGAGTCAGAGTTAGGATTTCCTTGTCTATCCAACGTCGTTACAATTCCATTGTCGTATTTCCCTGTGGAAACGATCCCGACTTATTGGGTTTATTACTAACGCGACATGCTTGCACTTAGCCTAGAGTGAATGCACATTAGAGACACTTTCTAAGTCGCGTCAAGTTTTTGGCACCGTTGCTGGGGAACTAGGTAGACTTAGGATTAGATCGAGTCAATCTAAAACTTTGACCAAAAAAATTTCCAAAAATCCAAAAGCATAAAAAAATTCAAAAAGCACAAAAAGATCCATCATCATCTCTTATAATCTGGTAATGCAAAATTCTAAACTCACTCCCACACCCCATAATACTCCAACCAGCATTCACGAAAATCCAATAGTTGAGTACGACCCCGATAGCCCCACACTCCTAATGCCCCACAGTTCTGGATTCCACCTCCCACACCGTCACACTCAATCTTAAATAACACTCCATTTTCCTTCTTAGGACACACTTCTGAGAACACTTCAAGCACACCAAGTGAGTACACCGAGTCGATAAAAGAGAGAGATGTCGCAACACGGTAGTGCAGCTGCCGGTGAGGCAGAGGCCCCATATCGCCCGCTGAGAGAAATCTTATATCCCAAGCGCAATGTCACTCCGGGATGCATTATACTCTCGTATAATGCCGAGAAATTTCATTTTAAAAATGGGCTGGTCCAAATGTTACCCCATTATCGTGGTATGGATTCTGAAAAGCCATATCTCCACATTAGGGAATTTGAGGATGTGTGCGATACTCTCAATGATCAAACTTGCACACAAGAGGTGATCCACCTTAAACTCTTCCCCTTCTCATTAAAAGATAAAGCTAAGACCTGGTTATGGTCTTTACCTCTAAGCTCGATCCCATCTTGGAACGAGTTGCAAGCTAGATTTCTCAAGAAATTCTTCCCACCACATCGAACAATCTCCATAAAGGCTCAAATTCAAGCTTTCAGACAATCGGAAAATGAGCCATTTCATTGATGTTACGAGCGCTTCAATGAGTTAGTTACTTCATGCCCCCATCATGGATTTGATACAGCGCAAATCATTTCCTTTATCTATAATGGGCTGAATCTTAATTCCAAACAACTCGTTGAAACCATGGGTAGTGGTCCTTTTGTCAAACTAGACGCCCACGATGCTGAGCTTCACCTGAGGTATGTCACCGAGACTACCCAATCCTGGGATACATCTGATCCTAATGCTCAAAATTGAAATCGTCAAGTGACCAACACTCCAGCGGCGTCCGGCCTATTTCACGTAGATAAGAATTCTATGACGTACAATCTATTGGATACGCTTAAGAAAGGATTTCGAGACCTATGTGGGGTATATGGAAGAGGACCAACTGGATCCATACCAAACCCCGTCGAGAAGGTGTGTGCGATTTTTGAGGTGGGTCATTCAACTGAGGAATACCCGATTATACCCGCCTACAAAGTGATGCTTTAAGAGCAAGTTAGTTGTATAGGAGGATTTACAGGTAATTTCAATACACCGCACGGGAATTCTTATAACCCTTTATGGAAAAACCATCCTGGTTTTAGCTATGGGCAACAACATGCTACGATGAACCCTACTTCATATGTTGCCCCTCCTCCGCCACAACACTTTCAACAAGCTCTACACATGTAAGGACACGTGCAAGCACCACCACCTCAAGGAGAATATATCCCTCAACCACGGAGAACTCTCAAGGATACTATGAATCAATTTATCACTAGCCAGACTGCAACCAATGTGAGATATGATCGCTTGATCAGCGACATAAATACAATTATGTCAAAGATACAATCCTCGTTGAGTGTCCAAGAGAAGGGCAAGTTTCCTGCCTAGGGCAAAAGACCTCCCCAAGGTCAAACTAGTGTTATCTCCACCTCTACTGAACATCAGGAGCAATGTCAAGATGTGACCACTCTTCGCAGTGGGAGAGTCGTTGATTTATAACCTCCCCCACATGACACAACGAAAGATAAGGAGATTTTGCTCGGCACGAAAAAGGCCGAAGATGTCCCCTTGAATGAGAGTGACAAAGAAGACGCTAGTGAGCCCGAGGTAATAGTGAAACCACCCTCCGCGGCACCGTTTACCCATAGGTTGATTCCTTCCCATAAATGAAACCCACGTGAGGATATGCTAGACGTGCTAAAGCAAGTAAAGCTGAATTTACCTTTCCTCGATGCCATTAAGAAAATTTCAGCCTATGCAAAAGTCATCAAAGAGTTACTGACGGTAAAGAGAAAAATGAAGGTACAGAAAAATGTTTTTCTAGCACAGAACGTGATCTCCATTCTACTTAACGATCTCCCGCCTAAATTCAAAGATCCTGGTGCACCCACCATTTCCTACATCATTGGAGAAAACAAAATCGAAAAAGCCTTACTTGATTTTGGAGCAAGTGTCAATATCCTCCCTTACTCCATCTATAGGAAACTTAATTTGGGAGACCTCAAGCCCACCTGAATCACTCTCCAATTAACGTATCGAACTGTGAAGATCCTACTAGGTGTAGTTAAGTACGTGATCATCTATGTTGACACTTTCTACTTTCTAGTAGACTTTGTCATTTGGGACACGGAGCCTTCCTTCGCCTCGAGCAATCATGTTCTCATCATTCTCAGACGCCCATTTTTAGCTACGGCTAACGCTATTATCAACACTAGGAATGGGCAAATGCAACTCACTTTTGGAAACATGAACTTAGAAACCAACATCTTCCATATAGTCCAACATACGGGGGAAGAAGATGATCTTCACGCGGTGAGCCTCATAGATGAGATAGTAGAGGAGTACTTTGAGGAGAATTATTACGGAGACACCTTAGGGTCCTGTTTAGTATCGAGACATGAGAGCAAGGGGACGTACACCGAATTTGAGAGGGAGGTTGAGGACTTGAGAGAGTTACTCGATGAGAGAGCATCAGACGAGGACGCAAGAGATGTTAGATGGGTTTCTAGATTCGAGGAGTTACCTCCGATGGATACACGCATGGTTCCCTTCAACGACAAATTTCCAATCCTAGAGTTAAAGAAACTCCCCTCCCATATTAAATATGCATATCTAGGATAGGATGAGACATTTCCTGTTGTTGTCTCCTCTAGCCTAGACGAAGAGCAGGAGGGTAAATTGTTAAAAATTCTGAGAAAGCACCAAGTGCTTTTGGTTTGTGCATTACTGATTTGAAGGCAATAAGTCCTTTGATTTGAACTCAAAATATCCATCTCGAAGAGGATGTCAAGCCCTCAAGAGAAATACAAAGAAGGCTAAATCCCAATATGAAAGAAGTAGTGAGAACTGAAATTATCAAGTTATTGGATGCCGAAATTATCTACCCAATATCGGATAGCAAGTGGGTGAGCCCTATTCAAGTCGTCCCGAAGAAGTCAAGCATGACAATGATTGAGAATGCTAAGGGAGAGATAGTTACCCAATGTACCACCACCGGGTGGCGTGTTTGCATTGATTATCAAAAACTCAATGCGGGAACTAGAAAAGACCATTTCCCCTTGCCATTTATCGATCAAATGCTTGAGAGAGTAGCGGGCCACCCTTGCTATTGCTTCCTTGATGGTTATTCCCGATATAACTAGATTGAGGTAGATGTACTTGACCAGGAGAAAACGACCTTCACTTTCCCTTTTGGTACATTTGGCTACAAACGTATGCCATCCGGCTTGCGTAATGCACCCGCGACCTTTCAAAGGTGCATGTTGAGCCTATTTAGCGACATGGTCGAGAGAGGACTAAAGTGTTCGTGGGCGATTTCAGCATTTTTGGCACCTCCTTGAATCTTTGTTTGGAAAAACTGGAACAAGTGCTTGCCCGGTGTGTGAAAAAGAATTTAGTGCTGAATTGGGAGAAATGCCATTTCATGGTCACTGATGGAATAGTTCTTGGCCACATAATATCATCCAAGGGGATAGAAGTTGATAGGGAAAAAATAGATGTCATAGCTGATCTTCCCCCACCCAAATCGCTTAAAGACGTGCGCTCCTTCTTGGGCCACGCAGGGTTTTATCGAAGGTTCATTAAGGACTTTAGCGCCATCACTAGACCCTTAAGCAACCTACTCATGAAGGACACCCCATTTGAGTGGACAGAAGCATGCCAAAGCTCTTTTGAAAAATTAAAAACCATGCAATGATGCGTATGAGAATGCTAAAATTTCCAAAGAAAGGATGAAACTCGCTCACGATAGCATCATTTGACCCAAAGAGTTTCTTCCCGGGTAAAAAGTGCTTCTTTATAACTCTCGGCTTAATCTCTTTCCGGGCAAGTTGCGGCAACGATGGTCTGGCCTGTTCGTTATGAAGAATGTTTTCCCTCACGGAGCTATTGAATTAGACGATTTGAAAGGGGTAAATACATTCAAATTAATTGGACAATGCCTAAAGACATATCTAGAGGCGTGTGTGGAAGAAGTCGACACCGTTTGGTTGTTAGACCCCGTTTACGGGGTAGAGTGAGCTTCTACAGCGAGGTCGTCGCACCCCCGATGCGTATGGGGTGAACTCTTGTGTATAGTAGATGAGAGTCGCGTGTGTAGTGAGAGTCGATAGGATTAGGGTACATTCGGGAGAGAGCATTCACATTTCGGGAAATTGAATCAAGTCGCGTTGACTATTGGTACTGAGAGGTTTTTAATCCAAATTTATAGGGAGTATGTTGTGAAAGTGAAATTTTTGTAGAAGAACGATCGAAATTAAGTTAGGGGGAATCCAGCTCAAAAACAAGAGATGGACCGGTTCCTTTAATTTTGGGCCGGACCGGTCCGCCCCGGACCAGTTCCTTTATTTTTTAGCTGGACCGATCCGGTAGTCGAAATGGCTTGAAAATTAAAGGACCGGCCTGGTTCGGTCCCCAGGTGGACCGGTCTCCTTTCTGCAGATGTTTTCCCCCTTTCCCAAGGTGAACCCCCTTCTCCCCAATCCCCTTCATTCCCTCCGAATTTTTCCCCCACACACCCAACCCTCTCCTTTCCCTCCCAAATCCACCCCCTTTTCCCTCCCAACACTTTCCCTCCAAATCTAAACCCTACCCACCCCCTTCCACCTATAAATAACACCCATCCCCTCCCTTTCTCTCCACACCTTCAACCATATCAATCCTCTCTTCTCTCTCCCTAATTTTATAGCAAAACCTCTCCTCATGGCCCAACGACCTGACCCCACCAAATACGATGAATTCCATTCCCGCCAAGAGGAATGTTGGTGCAATCGCTTCTTCGGCCCAGATCGCAAACTCCATGTGGAGCGCGTTGTCCAATGGACAGGCCTGCCCAACTCCGTTACTGCCCTCTTTATGGCTAGGGGTTGGTGCCGATTCCTTAATGTACAGTACGAAGCGGTTTGGGCAGTCGAAGTCCGCTCCTTTTATGGCACCCTTGTTCGGACGGGCCAATTCGAGGCTCAAGCATATGTGGATGGTACCGCCATCCCCTTTTCATTGTACCTTCTCACGGCCAAGTTGGCCGAATACGATGTTCCCAACGTTCAAGAATTCACTCACACGAGGAACATCGCATCGATTACTAAAGAAGTGATCATGGATCGCATTGCCCCGAATGTTGCATAGACAGGGCCAATTATCGCCATTGGACGTCTTAATGAGAAAGAGCGCCTCACTTTTCAAATTTTGTTCGCCAATATTTTGCAAACATCCAACGATTCCGCGATGCGGCCCCACCAAGCCACATTGACCTATCACCTATTTGATCCACACACTTCCATCCACTTGGCCCGCACCCTATACACTGACATCATGGTCGCATCCTTGGATGAAAAAGGTGTAGCCCCACTTCCATATGCATGATTGATTACCTCCATCCTGAAGGATGCTGGCATTACGGTGCCGATCAATTGTACTCACCTTCTCGGTCATTTTGGAGAGGGAACCCGCATGAAGAGCGCTAAATAGCTATCCATCCTTCGGGCTAGGCAGGGCAGTGATAGCGAAGAAGAGGCTGCCTCGAGTGAGAGCGACGAAGAGGAAGAAGTGGCAGACGGTGCGGATGTGGAAATGGGTGACGTAGGTGCGGACGAAGATTCGACGGACAAAGAAGATTACCCTAATTTTGAATGGGCGGGTAGGGACCTCACGAACCGTATGGCGGCGCTTGAGATGCGATTCGGCAACTTTTTGATCGATTACCGTCGCGATATGAGCATGATGTTCCGTTTCCAAGCGGACATATACCGATGCCAAGGGGATCCTAACGAGACCTTGCCATCTTATTTCTATGACCCCTATGGCCCCAACGAGCCCGGTTCTTCCCAACCCCCACCCCAGTGAAGCTTTATGTGGTTATGGCAGTTTTTAGTTGTTTTCCCTGTTTCACAAGATTGTATGTTTTTCCCTGTAATTGTACCACAATCTTGTTTTCTATAAAATCTGCATTTTCTCCATTTGTTTGTTTTATTTATCGCACTTATGATTTTTCCTTGTTTAGATTTTAGTCCTTTTTGCTTGAGGACAATGCAAAAGTCTAAGTTAGGGGGGTCACAAGTGCGGATTTCTAAAACTTCACAAATTTTCAAAAATGCCCAAAAAATTCAAAAAAATCATAAAATTTTGAAAATCCCAAAAATATTTTTGTTCAAAATAAATAAAAATTGGAATTCAGATTTGTCAAAAATATCATTAAAAGTCGGTTTAAAGTCTCAAGTTGTAAAATTCAGCATACACAAAGCCAGAATTGACTAAAGATGGAAATTGAGTGAAAATTGACGATTTAACGAATAAGTGTGGAGATTAACAAACCCGGTGAGATTCGAGCCTATCACGTTTTGCGAGTTTTTAAATCAATCCGAGTTAATTGTTAACTCAAAGTTCTTTTCCGTGCTTAAAAAAGTCATCGAGGATCTCAATCCTTTCATTTTGATCGGTTATGAAAAATGTGTGTAATATTGCTTTGAAAAACGTGCCAAAATTGATCTCTAAAGTTAAATTTATCTGGAAACGCATATGGTAACGCAATTGGTATTTTGGACAATGAAGTATGCCCTCGTTTGTCACCCAAAAATATTGGCCATAAAAAGATGCGAAAAATTGCCTCTTTTGTAACCCCAATTGAGCCGAATAAAATTTATCCTTTCGTTTGACAACCCGAAAAACCCAAATAGCCCGAAATTGCGAAAAATGGAAAAATTCAGAATTTATGTCCGAAAAGTGCATATAAAGGGGCAAGAAAAAAATAGATATGCTCATAAAAAATAGAAAGAAAAGAAAAGAAGTGAAAAACATAAAAAATAGAGAAAAAGAAGAATATATGAGCAATAGCCCAGAAAAAGCACAAATGGACATCATAAATGACTTTTCCAATTCCAACCTTCCCTACCTCTTTCATTTTACCCAATACACCTTAAAAAAGCCAAAAAAAGTCCTAACCGAGTCTAAATTGCGAAATTAGTTGCCGCGCGGAGAGCCAATACACCAAAAGATAATAAAAGAGATTGAATGCGCGAATAAGAGGCAATGTTTCCATTTTCTTATATCCGTATTCCGATGATGAGATCTATTCACCATATATTTCCGTCTTTCAATTTGTGTCCGTGACTTTGCATCCATTATATTTACTCTTTATATCACGTATACCGAGAGAACAAACACAATTCGAGATATTCATTTGAGAGATCATCCCGTGAGCATTTGAATCAAAACGAATTTTCAGAAAGTAACGTAATGATCAATCGGTGGAAGTTAGCAGCTCGATTTTTGGCTTCGCACACACACACACACTGACTTGAGACATGTAAACATGACTTTAAGGTGACCATTTTTGGGGAGTTTAAATTGTACAATTTTTAAGTATTTTGATTTTTTCTTTGAGTCAATAAAGAATCTTGTGGGTATATTCACTGCAAACCCTTACGAGACAACACTCGTCCTACTAGGATAACCTAGGGGTTTAACAACTTGTTGCATATGCTAAATGCAATCTCTTACCCGCGAAAAAGGTATTGTATCCCAATAAAATGTTTTTCAAGAGTTGAGCCTTGCTAGGATTCTTTTACATTGCTCGGGACGCGCAAAGTTTTAAGTTAGGGGGGGTTTGATTAGGCATAAATTCTTCCCAATTTATCCCTTAATTTAGTTACTTTTAGCACCTCGAACAACGTAATCGATTTGAATTTATCTCATTATCTTGCTACTGACTTATCCTAATGAGTACACCGAGTTTCTGGTATTTCATATTGATTTTACTGTTAATTGATGTCAATCAAAGAAAGAAAGAAACCGAAGAATCGAGAAAGAAAAGAAGGAAAGTCAAAAGGGCAAAAGTGTAATTTTTACCTAGAATTCAGATGAGGCACCTAAAGAGAAGTTGAAGATATCAAGTTCATGAGCACATAGGAAGAAAGAGCACCTCAATTTAATTCTGAAACAAAATTTATGAGCAATCAAAGTTGGAGAAAATGTCAAAGAGGCAGACTAATCCGTAGTAGCCCCGGACCAGTCCGCAGTGCCCTATTCCAGAGAACCCCAGATCGAAAGAAAATCGAAGATGGAAGAAAAATAAAAGAACTGGTCCGCCCCAGACCGGTCAACCCCATAAATAAAAGAACCGATCCGCATTCCAGGTAGATCGATCTGCAAGAGCCCCGGATCGATCCGGATGTTGAGTTTTGAAATTCTATCCTTCTCTAATGGAGAGTCCTAGTAAAGCTAAAACTCCTGAAACTTTGTAGGGTATATAACCCGAGTTTTTATCATTTGTAGGATGGAGAATTAAGATAATTTTCCAATTCTTTCCAGAAAACCCTAGATTATAGATAGTTTATTCTTTTAATTTCAAGATTGAAGATTATTCAGATTTCTGTGATTACAAGTGTTCTTAATTTCTGCTTTTAATGCTTTGGTAAGATTAGTGAGTTATTTCCTCTATTTAATTCCTTTCTACATCATTCCAAAAAATTTCCTTAGTTTAATCATGGTTTTCTGCAATTCAAAAATTATTTTCATTAGATTCAGCATGTTAGGCTAGATTTTCTAAGGTCGGGATACATGAACCCAACCTGATGTGTTAAGTGCATGTGTATAACATTAATCCTCTGAATTTAGTGATTTATTATGACCGTATTATGTATGACACGATAATTGCAGATCTTTGGATCTCGTTTGCTTTCGGTTAATCGGGATGCTTTAGAATACAATTCGAGTGTAACTATCGCGATATCGATTTACTTGTCTTCTGATTAAGTATGGTGCGGGCTTGAACCTCATATACGTAATGCTTGGGAGTACTGAATTCTGGGTCGAATTAATCATTTAAACTTATGATTAGTATTTTACCTGCAATACACTAGGGTTGGGGGATTGTATTCCCGTCCTGTTTTTCTCATCACGTAGTTTAAGGTTTTAAATCATATTCATCAGTTTTTATGTAATTTAATATAATTGCACCTTTTCATAATTTCATAATTGAATATAGTGTAGTCATTCCACAAACCAAATCAATTTTCTTTTTCCTTTAGAGTCAGAGTTAGGATTTCCTTGTCTATCCAACATCGTTACAATTCCATTGTCCTATTTCCCTGTGGATATGATCCCAACTTACCGGGTTTATTACTAACGCGATAGGCTTGCACTTCAGCCTAGAGTGACTGCAAATTAGAGGCACTTTCTGAGTCACGTTAAAGGGAAATGCTAAGCTATTACTACTCTACGTAGTGGGCCAGTCATTAATTTATCACCTCTCCCGCATGAGAAGCCAAAAGACAAGGAGGTTTCGCTCGACACGAAAGAGGTCAAAGATGCCCCCTTGAATGGGAGTGACAAGGAAGACATTAACGAGCTCGAAGTTATTATGAAATAGTCCATCGCTGCTCTGTTCCCTCAACGGTTGGTCCCAACTCAAAAGGGAGCCTACTGTGTAGACGTGCTAGATGCTCTTAAGAAAGTGAAGCTGTCTTTTCCATTCCTTGATGCTATCCAACAAATTCCCGTCTATTCTAAGGTCATTGAAGATCTTTTAATTGTGAAAAGATGGCTAAAGGTGAAGAAGAATGTCTTCCTGGCATAAAATGTGAGCTCCATTCTACTTAACAACCTTCCACCCAAGTTTAAAGATCCGAGTGCACCCACGATCTCATGCGTTATTGGAGAACATTGAATAGATAGAGCCTTATTGGACTTAGGTGTGAGTGTTAATATACTTCCCTACTCCATTTCTAGGCAACTTGAGTTGGGTGACCTTAAGCCCACACGAATCACTCTCCAATTAGTGGATCGCACAGTGAAGGTGCCTCGAGGGATTATTGAGGACGTGATAGTCCAAGTGGAAATTTTCTACTTCCCAGTAGACTTTTTCATTTGGGACACGAAGCCCTCCATAAATTATAGCAACCATGTTCTCATCATTCTAGGCCACCCGTTCTTAGCTATGGTTAATGCCTTAATCAATACACGAAATGGGAAAATGCAGCTGACTTTTGGTAACATGACCCTCGAGACGAACATCTTCAATGTTGCTAACCAAATGGGTGACGAAGATGAAATCCATATGGTCGACCTCATAGAGGATGTAGTATAAGAGAACATTGAGAGAACCATGGGTGGGGACGCATTATAAGCATGCCTAGTGAGAGGTGAGGGAAGTGAGATCCCATACACTGAGTATAAGCGAGAGGTCGAGGAGTTGAAATCCATATTAGATGAGCGAGCGTCATTAGAGGAGTTGATAGATGTTAATAGGGTTTCTATATTCGAGGAACTACCCCCGAGGGAGTCATGTTTGACACCTTTCGAAGAGAAGTTTCCCACCCTCGAGTTGAAGAAACTACCCTCTAATGTGAAATATTCTTTTCTACGAGAGGTTGAGACATTTCTTATTTTTGTATCCTCTATCCTAGATAAAGAGAAAGAGGTTAAGTTGATGGAAAGCACAGAGTTTCTTTTGATTAGTCTATAGTAGATTTGAAGGGTATAAGTCTCCTAATTTATACCAACAAAATCCACCTCGAGGAGGACGTGAAGCCGTCGAGGGAAATGCATAGGCAACTAAACCCAACCATGAAAGAAGTTGTTAGAGCAAATATTATAAAGTTGTTAGATGTCGGGATTATCTACCCTATCTCGAACATCAAATGGGTGAGCCCAATTCAATTCGTCCCTAAGAAGTCAAGAATGACGGTGGTAAAAAATGCTAAGGGATAATTAATTCCTCAATGCATCACCACTGGGTGGCGTGTTTGCATTGATTATTGAAAACTCAATGATGGAATGAGAAAAGACCATTTTCCCTTACCCTTTATCAACCAAATGCTTGAACACGTAGCAGGTCACCTTATTATTTCTTCCTTGATGGTTATTCCGGATATAACCAAATTGAGGTAGATATACTTGATCAAGAGAAAATGAATTTTACATGTCCATTTGGTACGTTTGCCTACAAATGTATGCCTTTTGGATTGTGTAATACGCCCACGAATTTTTAAAGGTGCATATTAAGTCTCTTTAGCGATATGGTAGAAAGAGAACTTGAGGTTTTCATAGACGATTTCAACATTTTTGGCCAATTTTTTTATAAATGTCTAGCGAATCTTGAAAAAGTTTTATCCCGCTGTGTGGAGAAGAACTTCGTCCTCAATTGGGAAAAATGCCACTTCATGGTTACCGAGGGCATAGTTCTGAGCCACATAGTCTCATCTAAGGGAATAGAAGTTGAACGAGAAAAAATAGATGTTATAGCCGGTCTTCCCCCACCTAAATCACTAAAGGACGTGCGCTCCTTCTTGGGCCATACAAGTTTTTATGTACGATTTATCAAGGATTTTAGCACCATCGCTAGACCCTTGAGTAATCTCCTTATAAAGGATGCCCCCTTGAGTGGAATGATGCATGCCAAGAGGCTTTTCATAAATTGAAAAACTTTCTGATTTCCTCTCCCATCATGCAAGCTTCGGATTGTTCTTTACCATTCGAGATTATATGTGATGTGAGTGATTACGTGATTGGGACTTTTTTGGGACAAATAAAAGATATGAAAGCTCATGTCATCTATTACGCTAGCAGGACATTGACTAGACCACAACTTAACTACTCCACCATGGAGAAAGAGTTGCTAGCTGTTGTATTTACTTTAAACAAATTCCGCTCATATCTTGTTGGGTCACCCATCACATGTTTTACCGACCACGCGGCCCTAAAATAACTCCTTACGAAGAAGGACGCAAATCCATGCCTCATAAGGTGGATCCTACTCCTACAAGAGTTCAATCTCTCTATAAAAAATAAGAAAGAGGTAGAAAATGTCATTGCCGTCCATTTATCACAGCTCTTGTCCGACGTGCCTAGTGATTCAAAACCTATAGATGAGTACTTTTCGAATAAGCAGCTGTTTGCTACTTATTCTCTACCTTGGTTTGCGAACATTGTTAATTATCTTGCCATGGGATCCGTTCCTTCCAGATGGACACCACAACAGAAGAAGAAAGTCATCACTTGGTCCCGCATGTTATTCTACGATGACCCATTCCTATTTAAATATTATGCGGACCTGCTCATCCAAAGATGTGTACCGAATGAGGAAATTCAAGATATGATCCGATTTTGTCATATGGAGGCTTGTGGGGGCCACTTCTCCAAGAATAAGATGGCGATTAAAATCCTGCAAATCAGCCTCTATTGGCCCACAATATTTTGGGATGTGAATGCCTATTGCAAATCTTGCGATAGATGCCAAAGGATGGGAGCTATTACCCACCGCAACATGATGCCTCTAACCCCTATAATCGTCATTGAGTCATTTGATTGTTGGGGTATTTACTTCACGGGAGCTTTCCCTCCCTCCTTCAGCTTCTTATACATCCTCGTCGCAGTAGACTACATCTCCAAATGGGTGGAGGCAATAGCTACCCAGACGAATGATAATAAGGTGGTGATTAAGTTCCTACAAGAACACATACTTTCTCGCTTCGATGCTCCGAAGACGATCATAAGTGATAACGACACACTTTTTTGCAATAATCCATTTGAAAAGTTAATGAGAAATTATGGGGTCGTCCACAAGGTTGGGATAACTTATCACCCTCAAACAAGTGGGCAAGCCGAGCTATCAAATCGTGAGATCAAAACCATCATTGAAAAGATCTTCGATCCTACCCAGAAAGATTGATCACTTCAATTAAATGATGCGTTATGGGTGTACCATACCGCCTACATGAACCCCTCGGGATGTCCCCATTTCATTTTGTCTATGGAAAGCCTTGGCATCTCCCTGTGGACCTAGAGCACAAAGCCTATTGGGTCATCAAGAGGTTGAACTACAATCTTGATAAAGCTGACGAAACTCTCAAGATTCAGTTAAACGAGTTGGAAGAGTTGCGCAATGATGCATATGAGAATATTAAAATTCCCAAGGAACGGATGAAACTTGCATGTGATAAGATAATCCGACACAAATATTTTCACCCGGGACAAAAAGTGCTCCTCTACAACTCTTGACTACACTTATTTCTCGACAAGTTGCGTTCAAGGTGGATGGGCCCATTTGTTGTTCGAGAAGTGTTCCCTCATGGAGTTATGGAGTTAGTAGATTCGAAAGGGGGAATTAATTTCAAAGTGAATGGACAATGACTCAAGTCGTACTACGAGGCGTGCTTCAAAGAAGCTGACATGATTTGGTTACCGGACCACATTTATGGGGATTGATTAAGCAATAAGAGATGGTCGTCGCACCCTCGACGTGTATGGGGTGATTCTTGTGTATATTAGATGTGTGTAGGTTAGGTTAGTTAGAGTTGGTAGGTATAGGTCACATAGGATAGGTGGAGAGAACACATGTTGAGAGTGACCCTAGGGTTTCAGAGCAAGTGTTGAGCGACAGTAGGTTGATTATGTGTAGGTACAGTAGTGGGGGTATTCAGAGATTAAGAGAGATGCGTTATTTCTAACATAGGGGATTGTGCATAATTTTGGGATCCGGACTAGTCCTCCCCTAGACAACAAAATCGGTTTTTTTTTGGAAAAATTAAATAAAAAAGGTACCCAATCGGTCCGATCCGATCCTGGACACCCAGACCGGTTCGGCTTCTGGGTATTTTGATCCTGCCCGAGATGACTCCCCCTTTCCCCAATTCCTATTCTTCCCTCCCAATTCGTTTTCCCTCTTACCCAAACCACCATTTCCCTCCCAAGTTCACTCCCCCTTCCTCCTAAAATCATCCCCTCCAAAACCAACATTTCCCTCCACCATACCCACATATAAATACACCCTCACCCTCCTCCATTCCACCACCACTCCTCCTCACTCTCATACTCTCTCTCTTCCATATTTTTACTGTCCAACCACTGCTGTTACACATGGCCAACCAACCCTGTCCTAAAAAATACAACTCCATCGAGGTCGTTAACTACGACCATGACTCATACCGCTCCAATAGTAAACAATTATGGTGTGAGCAATTTTTTGATCAGTCTCGTAAATTTCACATTGATCGCCAAGTGTTCTAGAACGAGTTCTCGAATTCCATCACCAACCTATTCCTTCCATGGGGTTCGTGTTGGTTCCTTAATGAGCCCCACGATGCAGTGTGGGCAGCCGAGGTGATGAGGGTGAATATAACGAGGATGGAGATTATGATTTTGAGCCCCCAGGAGCCAACTTTGATATGTGAATCACAGCGCTGGAAGCCCGATTCGATGGGTTTATCAATAAATTCAATGCTCACTAGGAGGAGTACCGATGCTCATATAAGCGGGATACGAGCATGCTACATCACCTCCAAGATGAAATGTACCAGATGACCATGGGTGCTCCTCCCCCGGCCTATTTCTATGACCTGTACGACCCAAATGCTCCCAGACCTTCTCACCCTCCCCCTCAAAAGTTGCTCCTCCTAGGCTGTTTATGTAATTTTTGTTCTTTGTTCGAACACGAGGCCCCCAATTTCAAATTTTTTAACTTCAAAAAGAGTAATTTCCTTTTATGAGAAGCGGAAGCGAAAGATGGTTCAATTAAAAAAATTAACAAATTTTTATTTCTTTTTCAAATTAAAATTAAACCCAACTTAAAGTGAAATTTAAATAAATTAACAAATGAGCTTTTTCACTTTAACATATTAACTCAACCCAAGTCCTAGAAATTTGCCTAAGTCATATTTTCAATTTTACCAGATTAGACCAAACTAATTTTATCAAATTAAGTGGCGACTTGAAATAAATTAACATAAACATTACCCAAATTAATTTAGTAGCACCAAATTAAACATAAGTAGTGATTAAACCAAATTTTTTCTGTCTACCTAAGCATGCGTTCTAGGTGAATTTTGCAAAAGATAGAATAAATAATAAATCACTATGCCGCGATATACGAGGAAAAACCCACAAGGGGAAAATACCTCGGACGAGCCTAGCCTTAAGTCCACTAAGTATGGTTTTACAATTATAAGACACATGACTTACTTCCTCGACTCGACCCCTTTCAAGCCTTGACGCGTCTTCTTGTAAACACCTCCGCCTAGTTCACAACCCCGGAGCTCCATCAGAATCTTGGAATCACCAATGAGACATAGGTACACCGTCAACCACACATGATGCGTTTCACCATGTGAGAATGCCGCAGCAAAACAATTGTCTTCTTCTTTGAGGGATGTAGAAGCAAACCCAAACTTCTCTTCTTAAAGATGTAAAAATAAACCGGTGCCAAACACTCCAAGCAAAGTATATATATAGAACCTTGGAATTAATAAACAATGGGTGTAAACAAAAGTGTTTTTGGAAGATTTTCTTGAAAAAATAACTCTTTAAACAATGATTTTTTTCTTAGAAAGTTGAACTCTCAAAACTCTCTCTAGGAGTTGGAATAGTATGAAAAAGTTAAAAAGAAAAATTTGGTTTCCGTACTTAATTAATCAGGTAAAAAGTTAATGGGAAAAGAAGTGGGAAAGTGGGAAAACTACTCAAAAAACTACCAATTAACTGTTCTCGCCAAAACTCATTTGAACGAGATTTTAGTTCAAACGAAGTCTCGTTCGAACGAGCCTTCTAACGAAGTTCTAGTGTATTAAAAGTTGAACTCGTTAGAAATCTCGTTGGAATTATCGTTCGAACGACAATTCGAACGACATTCCAGTGTCCAATAGGGAATTCATTGGCAATCCTCATTCGAACAACATTCTCGTTCGAACGACAAACTTGTTTGAACGACAACTTCGAACGAACTTCCAGAAAGCTGAAAATTTGAGTTTTAGCCCAGAAACTTTATACACTTTATTTTAAAGTTTGAATTAAATCTTTCTGAAAATAAACAACAGTTTAAAATAAAATTCACCCAATGAAAAATGTTCCAAGCTCCTATATATATATTTACAATGCATTCATACCTTAGGAGCAATGGAACCATGTTGATGATGTAGAAACGATGCACATTAAACTCGGCATTTTCATGAAGCTTTAAACTTGGCCGCTACATCTTCAACTTTAGTATGTCATGGGCTTGAAGGATGTTCAATAACTTTATCATATGACTCAAACGTTTTTGTCCGGAATTTGGCCAACACTACATTGAGACTCAATCGGAGAATTGTGTCCTTACAAATCTCCCCCTTTGGCTATTCCGGGACAAAAACCAACAAAAAATCCTGAAGGGCCGTCAAGCTCTACTAGACCAATAAAAATGACCCACCCGAAATAAAAATACAATGCTTTACTCAAACAGCCCAAGGATCAATATCTTTGCCGACGATGAAAATTGCCACTTAGAAGAATTCGTGCACACTTAAGAAAACTATCAAATGCATAGGGAATATCAAGAATATTAAATGTATAAAATAAATACTTCCCCTAAATTAATTCTCCACTTTATCAACTGTGATCTACCTAAGAAGGTCGCGACTCCCCCTAAGTTAAATCTCCCCCAAACTAAGGTATGAGTACAATAGGAATAGACAATATTTCTCCCCCTATCATTCTCCCCCTTTTTGTTCAGGAATAGACAAGGGATAACAAACTAATTTAAACATGACGCTTTGAGTGATAAGAACATGAAAGCATATGGGCAAAGAAAGCACAATCTAATCCATGCAAATAATAATGGATACTAACTAAGATGAAAGAAAATGATACCAATATGATACATAACTATTAAGCATGTGATATCAACAAAGAATGCAATAAGATAGATACCAATTATGAATTAAAGCATATATGGACTAGAAAGCAAGGCAAAGACCAAATAAAAATATCATATATATACATACTCTAGATATACCAAAGATGCACATGCACACATATATAGATATAAACACACAAATGACACAAAATAAGATAATCTTTTCACACTCGTATGGCAAAAATGTGTCATATGGAAATGAAAGTGTTGGGGTGTTAACTAGTAATAATTAAATTTAGACCCAATCACTTAAAACATGTTCACGGAGTTCTCAATTGATTGCAAACTTCATCACATTTGAATATAACCTCATGTGATAATATAAATTGAATTCTATGAACAAACATACACATTGCATACAAGCCTAGACTTTTGATGATTCTACAAATCAATGGAGTCATGACATTGAAAGTACAATTAGGATAAACGAACATTGTGCAAACCGTTGATATACCATCCAATCTCCCTCAATAAGCATATATGAATTTTGAATGAATATATCAAACAAAAATAGGCCTTGACAATTATTTATCTTTTTAATGCCATAATTCTATTTTTAGGCCTTTGGACCACGTATTTCTTTTAGATCCAAACAAACGATGGCTTACTATTCACAAAGGATAATAATTCCTTTCGGAGCCCTTCCCCATGCACATTTACATATCATTTTTATATCTCACACAAATATCACGTACAACGGATTTTGACATGCACTAGTCCTCCTAGGTCACAAATATGTAGATGACAAGATTGGTAGGAGAACACCTCACAAAGCTCAAATGTAACATGTGACGATTAAATTTCAAAAGAGCTCGTGCATGTGTGAATAGAGGCATATAAAAATAGAATCCATTTAAATCAACACAAAATCTAACTACTCCATGTAAGCATGGTAAATAACATACTAAGGATTGACAATCTAAACCAAAAGTTCTAGCCACATGAGAGCGAAAAAGATGGGATTCTAACACAAGTGTATGACACATAGAGTGTGTCAAACTAAAATACACACAAAATAAAAATCTTTTTGAGTATTTGACAATATTTAACCAAAAATAAAAACATATACTCAAAAGACAAACAAAAATCATTTGAATTTTTCAGTAAGCTTAAATTTCCAAGAGATAAAAAACCAAATGATAAACAAAAAGGTTTTTGTATTTTTCATTTAATGCAAACTAAAATGAAGGAAATATAATACAAAAGATAAAAAAAAATAATTATTCTAGCATGTGATTAATCATCAAGCATAGACTATAAAATGACTAAACAAGCATACATTTAGCATGATAGTATAACATGTAGTACAAAAGCTAAAGCGTGCAAATAAAATTAACACATTCAACCTTTAGATTTTGAAAGGGAGGAATCATGTGAAAGTAAATGAGAATCAAATATCCTATCTTGTAAAGCTACCAAGTCGGATCTCCTAACCCAAACCAATGACGAATGACTTTCTCGGGGGGTAGGAATCTTGGCTACCTTGGTTGCCTTACATTGGGATTTTCTAGAAAATCTTTTAAGATCAAAACAAAATTTCTTAAGATGACCTTTTGGACCATAATGTACACAAGTAAAAACACGTCGAAAATTTGTACCTAAGGATTGATCTCTAAAGGCTTTCCTAGGCGATTCTCCTAAAACATTGGTTTTGGCTTTATGAGAAGATTCATTACAAGTATTGAAGCCTAAACCACAAGTGTCATTTTTAATTTGGACTGTTCGTAAAATTTTATCTAATTTCTCCGAACGATACTCCAAATCAAATTTGACTTTTCTTGAGTCTTTTAATTTATTTTCTAATTCTAAAACTCTAGACTCTAACAAAACATTTCTTTTTTCAAACTCGAGAAGCTCTTTTTTTATTGACTCCATTAAACCTCTAAGGCTATCTCTCTCGCCTTCTATATATGCAGGCTTCTCTCGAAAAGATATCTCTCTCTTGTCCTAAGGTCTTCAACCAACACACTATCATCAACGACCTTGACACGCTCTCTTAAACTCTCTTCTAACTTCAAATTAGCTATTTTTAATTTAATAGATTCTTCATAAAGTTCTTCAAAAGAATTTTGAAGTTCACTCACATCAACCTCATTTTTACTTTCACTCTCTCTCTTTTCTCCACTTCCACTACCATAAAAAATTAAGGGAATCATAAACTTTGACCACGGAAGTGTCATGTGTTTGAATATCTTCAGGAGAAGATTCATTATCTGTGCTCACATGACTAGACATAAAAGCCATAAAGTTGGGCTTAGTGGGGGAATCGGGTCTCTCTTCATAATCACTATCACTAAGGGTTGCATTAAAAGAAATTGGTTGCTTACCCTCTCTCCTTAGTTTAGTGAGACACTCTTTTGCCCTATGGCCATACCCTTCACAACCAAAACACCTATTTGACTCGTCACTATTTAAGATTTCATTAATATTTTTAGGGATCTTCTCGGCTTTGTCATGCGTAGATTTTTTAAATTTCTTAAAATCATTTTTCAATTTATCTTTGTTAAATTAAAAAAAATCAAAAGTTTCTAGCAAACATAGCCATATTTTCCGAGTCACTATCACTTTCACTCTCTACTACTTGTTTTCCCTCTTTTCGGGCTTTTAAAGCAACGCCCTTTTCTATTTTCTTTTCAGTTTTAGAGGGAAACATGTCCAGTTCATAGGTTTGTAAATCACCTATCAGATCTTCTAATTTCGTAGAGGCTAAAGTTGGTACAGAATTTCAAACGGTCACTTTTGGAATAAATCTATCGGGTAGGGACATTAAAATTTTCTTTACTACTCGGTTGTCGGGTATTTTCTCTCCCACGTTAAAAGATGAATTAACAATATCGGAAAGTCTAGCATAAAATTTATCAAAAGTTTCTTTTTCGTTCATTTTAATGGTTTCAAATTGAGTGGTGAGGTTTTGGAGGTTCGAAGCTTTTACGACACTTGTACCTTCATGAGTGAGTTGTAAAATATCCCAAGCCTCTTTAGCGGTTTCACATATCATAATGAGATGGAATTCATCCGGTGTGACCGCTCTAAATAAGGCATTTAAACCACAAAAATTAAAATTTGAAAGTTTAAATTCATTCTCACTCCATCTATTGGCCGGTTTGGGAACACGTTCATTATCTACTAAATGTGCTGGTGGGGACCACCCGTTAACAACAGACATCCAAACTCTCTCGTCGATAGATTTTAGTGCCGATTTCATTCCCGCTTTCCAATACGCGTAATTAGAACCATCGAAGAGAGGAAATTTTGAAAATGGGGAAAATTCCATTTTAGCCAAAAATAATTAAAGGATCTTAACAAAATAATATATCGCTTTGGCACTGATATCACTTGTTAGAACACGAGGCCCCTAAATTTAAAATTCATTTTACTTCAAAAAGAGTAATTTCCTTTTATGAGATGCAGAAGAGAAAGATGGTTCAATTAAACCAATTAACAAATTTCAAATTCTTTTTCAAATTAAAATTAAACACAACTTAAAGTGAGATTTAAATAAATTAACAAATGAGCTTTTTCACTTTAACATATTGACTCAACCCAAGTCCTAGAAATTTGCCAAAGTCATATTTTCAATATTACCAGATTAGGCCAAACCAATTTCATCAAATTAAGTGACGACTTGAATTAAATTAACATAAACATTACCCAAATTAATTTAGTAACAGCAAATTAAACATAAGTAGTGATTAAACCAAATTTTATCTTTTTACCTAAGCATGCGTTCTAAGTGAATTTTGCGAAAGATAAAATAAATAATAAATTACTACGCTACGATGTACGAGGAAAAACCCACAATGGGAAAAAACATCATACGGCCCTAGCCTTAAGTCCACTAAGTATGGTTTTACAATTACAAGACAGATAACTTACTTCCTCGACTCGACCCCTTTCAAGTCTTGACACGTCTTCTTGTAAACACCTCCGTCTAGTTGACAACCCCGGAGCTCCACCGGAATCGTGGAATCACCAATGAGACATAGGTACACCGTCAACCACACATGATGCCTTTCACAATGTGAGAATGCCACAGCAAAACAATTGACTTCTTCTTTGAGGGATGTAGAAGCAAACCCAAACTTCTCTTTTTAAATATGTAGAGATAAACTTGTGCCAAACACTTTTAGCAAAGTATATATATGGAATCTTGGAATTAATAAAAAATGGGTGTAAACAAAAGTGTTTTTGGAAGATTTTCTTGCAAAATTAACACTTTAAACAATGAACTTGTTCTTGGAAAGTTGAACTCTCAAAACTCTCTCTAGGAGTTGGAATAGTATGAAAATTTTAAAAAGAAAAAGTTAGTTTCCGCACTTAATTAATCACATAAAAATTTAGTGGGAAAAGAAGTGGGAAAGTGGGAAAACTCTTTAAAAAACTGTCAATTAACTGTTCCCGCCAAAACTCATTCGAGCGAGATTTTCGTTTGAACGAAATCTCATTCGAACGAGCCTTCTAACGAAGTTCCAGTGTATTAAAAGTTGAACTCATTACAAATATCATTGAAATTATTGTTCGAACAGTATTCTCGTTTGAACGACAATTCGAATAACATTCCAGTGGCCAAGGAATTCGTTGGCAAACCTCGTTCGAACGATAAACTCGTTCGAATGACAACTTCGAACGGACTTCCAAAAAGATGAAAAATTGAGTTTTAGCCCATAAACGTTATATACATTATTTTAAAGTTTGAATTAAATCTTACTGAAAATAAACAATAGTTTAAAATAAAATTCACCTAATGAAAAATGTTCCAAGCTCCTATATATATATATATATATATATATATATATATATATATATATATATATATATATATATATATATATATATATATATATATATATATATATATATATATTTACAATGCATTCATACCTTAGGAGCAATGGAACCATGTTGATGACGTAGAAACAAGGTAGATTAAACTCAATGTTTTGATGAAGCTTTAAACTCTTCTGCTATATCTTCAACTTTAGTATGTCATAGGCTTGAAGGATGGTCAATAACTCTATCCTATGACTCAAACGTGTTTGTCTGGAATTGAGCCAACACTATATTGAGACTCAATCGAAGAATTGTTTCCTTACATTCTTTCCTTATTTCCATAGCTTTGTATGCTTTTTATATATATAAGGAAATTGGATTCCCTATCAATGTGCGTCTTTTGCTTTCTTTGGTATATTGCATTTTGTACTTTGTTCAATTTTTGTTGATTTTCTCCTTAATTTCGCTTTTAGTCCTTTTTACGCCGGGACTATGCAATAATCTAAGTTAAGTGGGATATGCATGCGCTTCTAAATTTCACAAAGATCAAAATTCCCTAACACCAAAGAAACATGAGAAAAATTTCAAAAATTTCCAAAAAAACTGAAAAATTTCCAAAAATCCAAAAACATTTTTCTTCAAAGTAAATAAAATTGGAATTTAAAATTTTCAAAATAATCACCGAAGTTTTGGTTAGAGTCTCAAATTTGTAATTTCCAAAATTGCACGAAGCCGAAATTGACCAAAGATGGAAATTGGGCGAAAATTGACGACTTAACAAATAAGTGTGGAGATTAATCAACCCGGTGAGATTTCGAGCCTAGCGATATTTCCGGGAGTTTAAATAAATTTGAGTTAATGATTAACTCAAAGGTCAATTCAACGTTGAAATAAGTCATTGTGATCTCAAAATTATTGTTTTGATCGGTCAAAGAATAGTGTGTGACGTTGCCCCGAAAAGCATGCTAAAATATATCTAAACCAAAATTCATCTCGAGACGCGTATGGTAATATGATGAGTAATTTGGATAAGTGAATTTAGGCCATCGTTTGTTACCTAAAAAGATTATCCATAATATGTTGTGAAAAATTACCCTTTTCCAAAAATTACCCGTTCACTTGATAACCTGAAAAACCCATATAGCCCAGAATTGAGAAAATCGAAAAACTCATCAATTAAGTCCAATTTGTGTGTAAATGAAAAGGGGCAATGGAAGAAAAATGCTAAATAAAAATAGCAAGAAAAGAAAAATGCGAAGAAAAAAAGAGAAAATGAGCAAAAGCTCGAAAAAGCACTAATGGACATCATAGAAGATTTTCCAATTTTGAAGTTCCCATTTTTACCCAATGCAACTCAAAAACCCAGAAAAAGTCCTAACAGAGTCCGGATTGCGAAATCAATTATCGCATGGAGAGTTAGAACAGGAAAATGTAATAGATGAGATTAACCAGTGTGTATAAGAGGCAATGTTCGCATTTCCCAATGACCGTAACCCGATGAAGAGATCTTTTCACCCATAAATTTTTGTCCTTCCATTTTGTATGCGTGAATTTGTGTTCTAATGCATTTACTCCTTATATCACGCATACTGATAGAAATAACCACATTTCGAGTGATTCGTTTGTGAGAGTAGCGCGTACGCATTTGAGTTAAAATGAATTTTTAGAAAGTAACGTAATGATCAATCGGTGGAAATTTGCAGTTAAATTTCTAGCTTCGCACACACACACAACAAATTAAGATTTGAGCATATCAATCTATGGTGATTATTTTTTGAAAAGTTTGGATTATAATTCTTTTAGGTATTTTGAATTTTGTTTGAGTCAAAAACTGAATTTTGAGGGCATATTCACTGCAAACCCTCACGAGAGAAAACTCGTCCTACTAGGGTAACCTAGGGGTTTAAAGGTTTGTTGCATAAGCTAAATACAATCGCTTGACCACGAAAGAGGTGTTCTATCCTAATAAAATGATTTTCAAGAGTTGAGCATTGGTTAAGTTCTTTTACATTGCTTGGGATGCGCAAAGTTCTAAGTTTGGGGGGTTTGATTAGGCATAAATTCTTCCGAATTTATCCCCTTAATTTAGTATCTTTTGGCACCTCAGACTATGTAATTTGTATTGACTTATCTCATATATATGCTACTAACGATTCCTACATAATGCCTCAAGTTTTGTGTAGTTTTCAAGATTTTTACAGGTATTTAATGCAAGTGAAGATAAGATGAATCCAAGATCGAGAAATCATGATTATAATGAAAGTTAAAGGAACAAATGGTCAATTCGCATCTAGAGTTCGGACGAGGGACCAACATGGAAATTCAAGACCTCGCGTCTAGCAGCACGTAAGAAGAAACGACATCCCAAACTAAGCCCTGAGTGAGGAGTTGTTGAGTTTCAAAGATGAGAGAAAATCAAGAGAAAAAAAGGAAAGAAGAATATCAAATTCGGACCGGACAGGTCAATACAAGCAGCAAACCGATCCAAAAGGAAGCCAGTCTCTGAATAAATTTCACCACCGGACCGAACCGGATATAGCCAAAAATGAGCTGATCCGAAAAGAATTAAGACTCTAAATAAAATTCAACATCGAACCAATCCGAATACTGATGAAAATGAACCGGTCCGATGCCTTGAAGATCTCTTCATAAAATACGAGGCCAGACCGATCTGTTATGAAAGAAAAATGAACCGATATGGATTATGTTATCGTATCAAATAAAAGATCCCCGCCTATAGGGGGCTTGAAGATAATATTGAGATTATAGATAATCCCCCCATTAACTACAGTGGTTGGGATTAAGGCAGCGATGCAGCTCAATAAGCCTGCAATGTAGCCCAAAGCGATGCAACTCAGTAAGGTAGCTCAAGCGAGGTAGTTCAACGTGGCAGCCTAGAGGGGTCTTCCAGCGAAGAAGCTGACCAAAAGATCTCACCCTTTAGTTCTATTATTTTAGATATCCTTATTTTATATATTTATTTATATTGACCATGAGTTGTAACGATTATAATTATTTTTAGTGTGAGTTCGAACGGTACTCGCGAGAGAACAGACTTTGCAAGGCCTGGGAGAGTTTTCATGATCTATCGAATGACCTCGTCGTGGGAAATTCAAAGGGACTTATTTTGGAGGATTGAGAAGTGAGACACCGTTAGGGCTTGTCCTGAACATCATAGATACACATGGTAAAACACCAAAAGACCTTGACCATGGAACCTTGGGCAGGGCAGCCTTAAGTTCCATTGGGTGTTGAGTTGTGAACAAAACAACCCTCTAATTAATGTCACATCTACTTTAGGTGATGTCACTAGCCATCTAGGCAATGTCAAATTTGCGCCTTAGTAGGTGAGCCACCTCTGTGACGGCATCCCCCTGACACACAGTGATTAGGCAAAAGGTATGTCTTAGCATTTAATGTTTGTGACGTGGAGCTGACTAGTCCATTAGGCATTTAATGTTTGTGACATAAAGTATGAGGGATGTCTTTCACAGTTATTAATGATCGAGTTATATCGGGAGTGGTGTAGGGGGTTATTTAATGGCCCTAACCTCCGTTGAGGAAAGGATGTTCTTTTGAGAGTTCAGAAATTATTATTAGAGAGAAAAATATACATCAGAAAGAGAGATTTATTGCAAACCAGAGTTCACTCACCCACCATTGCCATTTATAACGAAGATTTTAATACTTGACATATATCTTTGAGGGTGGTTGGGGTGTTTCGCTTCCTGCCAAGGTGTATCTAGGATGCTTACTTCTCTTTCCCTCTAAATGAGTTACTTCTGAGTTCATTATTATCTTATGAGTTATACACAAGCGATTTATGAGTTCAAACTGAGTTTATCTTCACTAAGTTGTGATTGTGTGTCTTTTAGTTAATCAGTAGTCTTGTTAGTTAACTTATCATTGATGTACTCAAAAGGGGTTACGCCTATGTCTTATCTAAACTACCCTCTTACACCGCCGAACCGATTCAGATGAGATTCTCTTGATTTTTCTCTTCCAATTAAGAGTTTTACTTTTCTATGGCTCTTGTAAATTTCATTGTGTATTTAATTTAATTTAGTGATAGACATTTAGAGGTTCGATTAGTCTTAGTTTTAAAGACCTCTTACATTCAAGAACCCTAGTTTTTAAGTTTTGCAAAATTTAATCAAGATTCAAGCTAAATTTCAGATTCCTTCGTTACGAGTATTCTTTAATTTCTTCTTTTAATTACTTTCAAAGTTTAGCTTGATTAGTTATTAAATTTAGGTTGCGATTCTCACTTCCAAAATTTCTTCTCAATTTTTTCACATAGCTATGAATTTTTGGAATTTTAATTCTGAGGTAGTTTTTACTTTAAGCATGTCCGACTAAGTTTCCAAGGGGGGATGCATGAACCCGGCCTAATGTAATTTATCTATGTAGAAAATAGGTTTTGAATTGAAAATTGGACGAATCATGTTGTGTAGTATGCACAACCGTCGTAGACCTTTAACCTCATTTGCCCTAGGTAACCGGGGTGTTTAAGGATGCGATGCGCGTGTTAGCTATTTGGCACCGCTTTATTCTTACCTTTGATTATGTACGATGCGATCTAGTACCCTTATATATATAATGCTTAGGATTACTAAAGGCTGGGTTCGATCAACTTTCTAATTCAAAAGCTAGAATTCTATCTGGTAAATGTACTAGGGTTTGGGGGATTGTGTCCTAACCTATCTTTCCTTATTCATATTTAATTCACTCCGTAGTTTATTTCGACGCATTTATTTCAATCACTAGTTAAATTTCCCTTGCATTTAGTTCCTAGTCATTTAGTTCACAATTAATCATCTTTTTCACTTCTTTTCAAGAATTAATTTAGGGTTAGTCTTTTATTTCTACGTCATCATGAATTTTTGTCCTATTTCCTTGTGGAGACGTTACTGACTTATCGAATTATTACTAATGCGACAGGCGTGCACTTGAGCCTATATAGCACGCACACTAGATAGACATTTGTGGTCGCGTCACTTATCTTAATTTTAAGGACGAAATTCCTTTGTAAGGGGGGAAGAATGTAATGCCCCACATTTATGAGGATTTAGAATTTAATTAATTCGATGATATATGAATTAATTTATCTGGAGGATTTAATTGATTTAGCGAATTGAGAATTGATTAATTCGGGTTATCTTTAAAATTTGCATGTGTATTAGTTTGAGGACAAGATTGGAGAATTTTAGTAAAGTTACTCAGATGATGATTCTGAGTGCACTGTTGATTCCAAATAGCTCAAGATAGCCGAAAAAGAGTACCCGAGGTAGTAATTGGGTCTCAGGGTATTTTTAGGCATAACTGGACTCACACGGGGGTGTTTGGGTCATTTTAATTTGGCCCATAGGCTTTATTTCGAGAATAAAAATATAAAGCCTACATTAGGGAGTTTTCGTTAGACACAACTAAATAAGAAATCTCTATTTCTGCATAGGAGAAAAGATAGAGAAAATTGGTAGAGCTTTTGGGAGCCAAACTAAGAAGAAATTGGAATGTAATTCGTCAAATATTCGTCTACATCAATGAAAGTCAGACCCTACGTATTTATTCAGGAAAGTAGTTAAACTTAATTTCATTTAATTTGTGGTATTGCGATTTATATCATGGTGGGTGTAAATCATACTCGTTTTGGGTGGGCTACCACATAGAAAATGGGTGTTTATGAATTGGGCAGTTTACGTAGATTAATGGTGCAATTAATATTGCATTATGGATCAAAAGAGATGACATATAATTTATATTAGTAGGAAAATAATCCACATTGTTTAAATTTGGATTTTTGAAATCAAATTTGAAGAAACGAGATTAGGAAAATAATGTTGATAAACCCAACTTTGTTATTTACAGTGATTGTTGTAAATTAATGGTGGTTAAGGGAAAAATTCATGATTTGAATTTGTTTGAGAGAGGACTTATTATTTTAAATGGTTGGATAAAAATAAATGGGTTTGATTTAAAGCTTGGGGGTTTGTTAATGTTCGAAACATGGGTGTAGGGAAAAAGAAAAAGTTGTTAGACGCAACATCGAACGACATGGAAAGTCGTTCGAGCGACCTTGCATGTCATTCAAATGACATTGCAAGTCATTTGAATGATAGGGGGAAAATATTGGCAATTTCATCCTTTTTATGTATTCTTTTGGGGACATTAAGAATTTAATTAGAGAACAATTAAATAGGAGATTAATACCTAGGATATTTAGCGGTACGTATTAAGGAAAATTAAATTGAAAAAGTGTGTCAAATATTTTTACGAGAATTTGTGTGATAAATTCTAAAATTTATGATACGGACCAAGGGACCGAGTTTGGGCATTTTGGTTGAGTGACGCCATTTGATAAATTAATTAATGTGAAATTAACTAAAGTAAGAATCGGGGCTTTGACTCAGATATTTTTAGGCTAGTGCAACGGGTGGTAAGCACGGAGTTTTCGGTCCAATTTATTATAGAGATACATAATAAATTATAGAATATTAAATTTAACAAGGGATGTTAAACTTAATAATGGGAATTCGTGTTACAAATTCTAAAGGGTGATGATACGGACTGAATGAGTGGGTCTAGGTATTCTAGTTAGGTGTCACTATTTTAATAACAAACTAATTAATGTGTGATTAATTAAATTACACGCCAAGATATGCACTTGGGTATTTTTGGACAAGTGCTACGGGTGTTAGGTAGGGGTTAGCCGAAATTTTATTAAATATATGTATACAATAGTGTGATAGTGTATATATATATATACACACACACACTAGCGAAATGCCCGTGCCTGAAGGCACGACAAAAATTTTCAAAGTACGTAATTGCAAAACTGAAAAAATATCGCTCCTAACAAAACAAAGTGTAATTTTAAAACAATTGGTCACAATCTCCTATGTTTATAGAACAATTCACCATGCTTAACAAATAAAAATTAGTCCAATAACATTCAAATAGTCTAAATTCATCAAATAAGTTCACATATAATACGAAATATACAATATTCATCAATCGAATTCACATATGTCTCAAAAAAACAAAGTGTCAAATTAAAAAAAAAATAGGGCATAGTCTTCTTTGTTTATGGAACTATTCACCCTGCTTAACAAATAACAAATAGTCCAACAACATCCAAATTGTCTAAATTCATAAAACAAATTCCCATATGAAAATAAATATACAATATTCATCAATCAAATTCAATGTGTCTAAAAAAAACAAAGTATCATTCTTAAAAAAAATTGAGTATAGTCTCCTTTGTTTATTGGACTATTCACCCTATTTAAGGGGTAACAACAAATCCACAATATAATCCCAAATTCGTCTAACAAAAGCTTCAATGAAACAAGCTTCTTATTGGCCCGTGTTCGATGTGAACTAACCAACTGTCATGTGTTCGAGGTGAGCTTCACCTACTGAACCTCCTTTAAGAGCGGTGACTTTGCCTCCTTCCCCGGGGGAACTTTCCTGACACCCTCATTAACTATCTTCAAAACATTATGGTGAGAGAAATGATATAAGGAACATGTGATCGTACACTATGAAAAATGAGAGAAATGACATGTTTAAGAAATTGAGAAACATGTAAAAAAATTGTGAAATTAAAATCTATATCCTCCATATCCATACTTATAAAGTGATATAAGAGAAGGCATAACCACCAATTAGACATTGTTTAGCAGAGTGAAATATCAACGACAATTCCTATCGGTCAGTCATACGTAAGTTGTAAGTTATCAAGAATTGAACTAATTAATTAACAAATGGAACTAACAAATCACATTCTACCAAACTCTTCCACACATATGAACTAATCTCTGTACACTAATTGCTGCGCTTTATACTATTAATTCATGGAAAGCAAATCCTAACAATCAAGCACGAAGAAAAGTATTCAAAATTTGGAAAGAAAAAGAGAATGCACAACTTAAAATATGCATATATGTACTAATTAGTCAAACATTTTTCTATAACTAAACATAATTTGTACCTATTGAAAACGGGGAGAAAATGTTGGAGGAGAAGTTGGTGGTGAGTTACGGGTCACAGGGGAAGCGGGGAGAGGGGGTCGCTATAGGGCATATATGCATACAGCTGCTACATATATGCTGTTGTATGCATATAAGCTGTGAAACACATAATTATGTTTCGTTGTTTGATCTTTGTCTGCCTTTGCTTTGTTTTGTTTGGGGGGGGGGGGGGGGGTCAATGTGAAATGTGTGTTGCAGCCTCGAAAGATTTAAAATATGGGGCTAAAATTCAAAATATATTATAAATAATTAAGGTGAATTTGATTTTCGTGGACCTGATTGGAGGAAACAAAAGTGTATTTGAGAAAATGATATTCTGTCCCATTCAATTTTGGATACACCCTAATGTTTGGAACCTCACAATGTCTCATACGTATAGTCAGATTTCTTTAGGGACTCTAGGACCTGTCCTTTTTTTCCAACTTTTCAGGCTTCAAACGAATAGTATTTATATAATATTATTTTTAGAAATAATAGACATGAGAGAGACCATCAAATTTCGGATAGTCTTTGGAAATTAAGAACTTTGTAGTAGCTTTGTTTCAGTACTTCAATATATTTAAGTTTTTCAGTTCATTTCTCAAGAGCCTTAATGGTATATTCTCTGTTATGGCTCTATGATGTCACTTCCAAACTAAGTGGGAGGGGAGTTTATATTACATTAAGTATTTTTCTATTTGGAATTTTCTATTAAAGTAACAAATTCACGCCTGCTTTACAGCTACTTCAATAAGACATACAAATGTGAATCTTCTTCAAGTTTCATCATTTACAATGATTTTCATGTGCACAGTTGATAGTATTTTCAATTGAGGCACGTGTGATGAATGTGTGAAGCATCATAAGGTCAATTACAAAATAAATTGTATATTTTATATTGCAACAGATACCTTTGCCTTAGCAGAGTCTCAATAGTGGATGACCGTTGGCCACTGGCTCTCCTCTTGTCACCCATGCCCATCACCCCTACCTACTGTTGCCCCCAATGCACAACTGCTGCTCTTCCCCCCACGCACACCTGCCACCCCAACCCGTCACCACTCAGCCCTTACCCATCGCCCCCTACCTGCTACCCCCCACGCCCATTACCCCTTACCTAGTGCTGTTTACAGTTTAGAAATCTATATAAATAGAAAGATAGAACCTTGTGGTGATGGTAGTGGTGACTACTCGGTTAAGGCTGCACAAAAACAAAACAAAATCGAAGAAAATTAATATATGGGATTTTTAAAAACTCAAATTTGATTACAGTAATCATAGGAACAACTACTGAAATCAAAGATTACATCATGTTTTCAGCAGAGATCCATGCGAACCCATAGTATTTTGGGGGTCTAGCATTCCTGGAAACTATGAGCCAAAGATGAATAATTAGTGGTCCCTGTGATTAATTGAACTGCAGTTTGAAGAACAATAAGAAGCCATTACAAATTTACGTCCTTCACATCATTAACCGATTATTGGACCTCGTTGGGATGAGGAAATCAGAAAACATATAGTTAAACTCACAATAACTCCCCAGGAAACATCAATACCCCCCCCCCCCCCGGTAAGAATCTAGCTCAAAATTAAAGGACTTCGTGTAGGAAATGAATCACTAAAATACTAACTTGTGTTGAATAGCTATAACTTCTACTCTGAATAGCAAGGTTCTAAAAGGCGCGAGGCGTGGTCGAGGCGTAGAGGTCAAGCCTCAAGCCTTAGGAGCCTAGACGGGCCTAGGCGAAGCCTAGGCGTAAAAAGGCGTTTGTCCTTTTATTATTATTTTAATTATTCCAAGGCTAGTAATATAATAAAATAGTACATACCTTGAATTTTGAAAATATATCCATATGTTTGGTAGCCATCTTTCTCACATTCATGCTCCATAAACAATATTTGTCAACTAATCCTTTGTTTTGTTTAAAAAAAGTGTGCCTTAAGCTTTTTACTAAGAATAGGGCGTAATAAGGCGTAGGCGATGCGTTTCTCTCAAGCCTCAAGCCTAGGCGGGCCTAGGCGGAGCCTAGGCGGGCCTTTTAGAACAGAGCTGAATAGAAAAATACTAACTTCACAGAGGTCAAAGTCACTGCTACTCTGAATGACTATACAGTTATATCTTGTATTGCTCTGGATATTTTGAAGTTCAAAAAAATGAAGTAAACAATGACTAATAATCATCTACGGAAGTAATCATTAATTAATTTATAGCAATAACAAAGCATACAAACTATATAAGTTGAAAGGTGTGTGACCAAACAAAAATACACCCAAATGAATTTCAAGCTAAGTTATAATACTTCAGTGTAAAAAACGACTGGATATAAGGACTTACAATTTAGCTCTGAACAATACACACTGTTGATGGAATACGCACTGCTGTTGCTATAGAATACGCCATTACGTCCAGGCCTCTAAACTACCACCCTGCACCCAAACCACCACAGTGAACATGATCAAAAACCACAAACCCCCAAAAAAAAACTTTAGCTGAATCAATTTAATTAAAAATTAACATAAAAAAAGACCCTCAATATTCATAATAAAGATTGTTTAAAGCAAATGTGGATCGAATATAGAAAACTTATAATCTTAAAAATCCAATTTAAATTTATCATTGTCAACATCATTTTTTAGAGAATAAGAACTACCATTGAAATCCCCACCAATTAGTCATATCTAATTAGTATTCACATAATGTATATAGCCCCATAAAGCAACTATTTCTCATTTTAGAGCATTTGGCATAAATAATAGACATATGAACTTAGTCTCCAAGCTTAGGATAAGAGATGCTCAAGGTAATGCATTAATCAATTTGGGATATAACATTAGCAGCCACTGTGTGGCTGAAGAAACAACAAATATAGTTACCAACATTAGCAATTAGCATACTAAAGACAAACTTTATTTTGAAATCAGCAGATCTTACTATATCTACTTTTGTGTAAAACATAAACATTAAATTGTGAATAAGACACAACTTCTTGATTCTTCCCACTCGTTTAATCTTAGTGAAACATCAATATTTTTTATTCTCTTTGTAACAGAGAAAAGCATGAATGTACATTATCGTCTTGACCTAATATCTATCCAATTTAGGGTCATTTCGTAATCTCCAAAAAAAGAATTAGAAGATGAAATGAGTGGCATCTCAAGGGCAGAATAAAATATACATAAATACATTCCCTAGATACTCAACTAAAATATTATGAAGCATTTTCTATATCTAAACACAACTATTCCCAATGTAGTAAATTTGTCCATACTCATCATTATGTTACCAAGGAGATAATAGGAAAAAAAATACCAATGTAAATCGTTGATCGAGTCTGGATCTTACATCGAGTGGAAACAACCAAGCCATCATTCTTTTCATCTTCATAAGTATTTCATCCTTACTGACTTCTTGACATATAAGTTATGACAAACCTTACATTTGTAAAAATATTGCTAGCCAAATTTGCATAAAAAAGTGGAACATGTCAACAAAGCTTATCTTCATAAAAATCCATAATAAAGCATTGAAAAATAGATGAAAAATTATTAAAATTCATAATTAATTATTAATATGAAAGCACAAACGTGAAAAAAGAGCATCAAACAATCCAATATTAAATTGTTAAAACTTATACCTATAAAACGTAGCTCGCAAAAATGTCAAAACAAAAAACTAATATACAATAATAGGACAATAGGGCGAATATTTGTATGATGCAAAAGTACAATATTGAGTTGTAAAACTAACAAAAAGCCCCCAAAAGAGTAGTCGGCTTTGTAAAAAAACAACTACCATATCTCTAGTAACCTCACTACTATAATCTATCTTGATATACAAACCAAACTATAGCAGCGACTTAGACTTTAGAAAATCTAGAGAGATAAGAGATACCTAAATAAAGTCAAGAAATTCATCAAATGTTCTATCTTGGAATCAACAAATTAACACATTAAGACTCAATATGGAAAATATTGAGACTACAAAAACTCAACTTCAAGGTTCTGTCTTGGAATCAACAAATTAGTTCCAAAAACATCCAAAATTATTTAAGGCATCAACAAAAAAAATCAATATTATACTCAAAGGTGAGAACTTGGACTTTAGGATGAAATATTCTCAACAATGTAATGAAAAAAACATAAATTCCTTACCAATTCTAAAGTACATCAGACCATAGAGAAATCCAGCAAGGTGAATCCTGCAAAAAAATAATGATAACTAACATTTTAGAATGAAAATAAAAACACAAACCAAAAAAAGGTTTAATGATAAGCTGAATAAATTATAATCCACAAAAAAATTAATGAAAAGGAAATAAACATTGAGCCAAACAAATTGTTAACAGATCTGGTTAAAAATGGAGGGATCTGAAACTAAAATCCAAGGTCAACAGATCTGGTTAAAAATGAAGCCAAACCATTTTGAAAGTTACCTGAGAGGGGAGGGAGGGGAGGAAGAGTGGAAAGAGGGGCAGAGGAGTAGCGAGAAGGGAGACGTGGTGAAAGCTCCGGCGTAGGAGAGCTGAGGCAGTGGGCGTGTTAGTGAGAGCTTTGGTGGAGCGGCGGAGGGGGGAGTAAGGGGCAGCGGGGGAGGGAGGAGGCATCGGGGTGAGGGGGGAGGAGGGTAGGAGTTTACGGGTAGGGTTTTGGGGTGGACATTGCTATCCATAACCACCACCATGGTTGAACAGGGGAGCCAATTGAGAGACACGACTCAGTTCTCCCCAACATGCTGCAAGAAGGACTTGTGCCAGATCGGACTCCAAACATACCATCAATACCTGGCACTCTAGATCAAAAAGTGTATTTAATCATACAGTAAACAAAAAATGCATAAGGAATATATATGATAAATTGAACATTGGCAACAACTGTGTAATGGAGAACAAAATAGAGAGAGGGAGTGTACTTGATATATCGAACATTTCAAATTAGAGAGCATCAAATATATATAAGGTTTTTGCTATTCGTAGACTAACCCCCCATGCACAAAATGAAAATTTCAAAGAACGTTAAAAAAGTTGCATAAATAAAAACAAAACACGGAAAACCAACAGTGTCTTCTGCCAAAGAACGGCTATCAACAATAGCAAAAACCATAGAATCTCAACCAAAACACATAAAATCTTAACCATATCTCCAAAAATCCAAAATAAAACTCTAAATTCCAAACGGAAACCCGAAAAGAACATATAATAAATAACAAAGATGACCAAAAATAGTAGTAGCCCAGTTGAGAAAAGGATCAAGAATGATTCCTTATAAAGTGACTCAGTGTTGTGAGAAGACTGTCATAAGAATCATTAGAAATCAAAACATGTGATTCATTTGGGTTACTACAACATGTTACTTTCATTCATTGTGATGTGATTGTGATTCATTTGGTGTGATGTATCGCTCTGTTTTAGGGGTAAATTTAGATTTTTTGTGATGTGATTGTTATTCATCGAAGCCCCTTAGAAATGAAGGGTGAAAAATAGCACTCAGCAGCATCCCTCTCGGAGTAGCACTGCATCTTGTTGGGGCATCACCATATCGCGCTCAGAGCATCGCCATATCGCCATAAAGGTACAACCAATTAACAATAAAGAAGGAAAGAACATTAGGTATGCATTAACAGAGTCTCATCATCATCTCTTCTAGCTCCTCGTTCCTCAATTTTTCATGATGAATCTGTCTGACACTACTGTTTGGAATCTGATTGAATACAATCTTTTCGATTCGGACTCCCAGTGGCCAAGCAACCATAGCCCTACAAAAAGTTTACACACAAATGAAGACACTGAACGTTAACACAAAAGCTACTATTAAATGGTACATTATACTGCTAAAAGAAAGAAACTAAGAATAAAAATAAAAGTTCCAAAAAAATAAAAACTATAAAGAAAAATAAATTTTAGTATATCAATATCCAAAAGAACATCTCTGTGCGACATAAATGGCAGAAATTAAATTAAAAAACTATGCCATAATCCTTAATACACATGTGACTAACAGATGAAGGTCATATATACTCTTTCCCCAAAAAGAAACAAACCACGTTAAAATTTTAAAAGTTGTAAAAGGAAAAAGTATTGGCATCAAGATAGAAAAAGGTTCTTCAAACCAAGAAATGAGGCAAAAGCAAGTACTATAGACTCTGCCAAGTCATCATATAGTGTCAAGGCCTCTGATACGAACCAAGATCTTATGCATCCTTTATATGCACTTAAATGTGCATAGCCAGTTCTGAAAATTGGAAAGCTGAGACATGAGAATGAAAAATTTGCCCGATTTGATCGTGTGTAATTGCTGGAGTAAAATAAATAAAATGCATCTTGAACTACCGGTATTTGCGGTGAAGAAAATGGATGTTGGTTGTATAGAATGGAGGAACATGGGACCCGAGATGCATTACACTATCGGGAGGATCCCATAAAAACATGGATATTATATCAGAGATGTCATCATATAGTCCAGTATGATAACAATCAATATAATAAAAATGAGCATAATAGTTGATTTTATTATCATGAATTACTGATGAATTACTGAGTGACTGAGTTAGACGCAAGCATAATAACTGATTTTATTATCATAAAAAAAATAATGATGAGCTTTTCTTGATAAATCCCAATTCAATCAGTATCGATCCAACCAGAGAAAGTTACATGTATACCTTGAGCCATAACACGGTATTCAGCTTCAGCTTCAGCTGAGGATCTAAAGACACTGAGATTTGATAGAGCTAGCTTACTGAAATAGCATAACTGATGAGCACAAATGAGCATAACTGAAATAGCAGCAATGGAGAAAAGAAAACAATCAATAATATGGACTCAAACATTATGGCATGAGTACTAAGGAACATGAAAAAAGAGAGAATATTCAATATAAATTCTATAACTTTACAATGGTTTATAACTATCTCTCTAATCAGTTCACTTTTACTTGCATTAAGTAATAACTTATTTTCTAAGGCTATATTGAAAAATAGCTTATGCATATACCATATCTACTTAGCAAACTATCAACGTGATAGTTGGCATTATCAATAGAAATACCAACCGCGATAGTATTTAGGTAGGCATTATCAACACAGCTACTCAACTGTTGGTCAGTCAGACATTTCATCTTCAAAGTACAGTAAAAATATACTATCCTAAATGTGAGGATATTTACTATCCTTGATCCATGTACAGAGGCAATATTGATGGGGCTTACTTTGGAACCACATTTCCTCACCTGTTTTTGATGACATATGGGCACCTCAAGGCACAAAAGGCAGCACAGAGCTATGTTGCTAGAGTATTGTCCTTATGCTACACAAACCTTGACGTCAAGTTTCCTCATCTGAAAATCATCAAAATTTCTAAAAAAAAAAAGATCCACGTGATGCACAAAATAACATGATTATAGCACACAAAAATCAAAGGAAGAAAAGTCCCCAACAATGTGAGATACCTACGAAGACAGTTTATCAAAAACATATCATGCAACTAAAAAAATTTAAAAGTTAAAAATCTTTTAACATAATATATTTTGAGACAACAATCCAACTTATCTTAGCCCAAAGCTACACCTATAATTTGTTTTCCCATACATCCAATAGAACAATCAGAAATGAACTTATAACTTTTTTCAACAAGCTTAGCCTCTACCCCTTATACATAATCTTCGACACTATTGACCGTCTTCAAAATCTATCTAGGAGCTCTTTGTTGTAAAACTTCAAAAAGTCAGTAAACAAATATGAAGAAGAAAGTAGTATAATGATATCTACCAGATTACCAAAACATAGCAAAAAAACTGAATAGAAAAATTAAAAATGGAGCAAAAGGACATACTAAATGTAAGGTGTGTATACTAAAAACAAAATAGGAAAATAACCCATTAGCGGTTATTTGATGAGATAAATGTAAGAGTGATTCGAACCCATATGAGTCATGACAGTGTTGTATAGGCTAAACCACAAAGTTGTGCTAATTAGATAACCATTATCCCTCAATCATTGATAATCTCATATTTCAAATAAAATTCCCTATTTAAAAATTAAACAACAAAAAAAACCGAGTAACACTTGATTAAAAGAATTAATTGAGTTTCAAAAAGAGTTAGATTTATACTCATTAAAGCATGAAGAATTTAACTAAAACTTTTAGCATAATACTTACATGAAACTATATTGCCAAACTCAAATGAAAAGCAACAATGATTCAGATACAACCAACCTAAATATTCAGATACAACCAACCTAAATATATTACAAAACTCTAAACATTATGTGTGATTCATGAATGGCATCGACAAAAGTGGCATAGCCAAGGCAGTATTAAGAGGAAGGCTTGACAGTGCTAAGAGGATTCATGGAAGTGTTAAGCGGGAGGCTTCATACGACAATTAATGGAATCATAGTGTTAAGAGGCTTCATAGTGATAAGAGGGAGGCTTCACAGTAAACTGACATTTATATCTAATGCACACGTGACATTAAACATTACACATATGATCTAAACAATTTAAAGATTTGCATCCAAATTGTGATAATGTGGAAAACTGATATGGATTAGTGTGACCAAATTGCAAACAAAATTACTCTTAAAAAATATTTACATACAAATTGGAAGAAACTAAACTCACCATAAGAGCCTTCTTTCCGTTTTAAAGGGTGTCATGCATTGGATTGTTACTGAAGTCATGTGTTGGTCAGCTACTGAAGTGCATACTAAATTGGATTGCACGAAAGTCGTGTTTTCACTCGTGTTTTAAATAGGTCCAATATCTGGTGACAATTCGTGTTCTAAAGAGGACATATTCATGGTAGCTATAAAAACACGATTTCGTGTCGTGTCATGTCGTCTTAGAGGGTAAATTGTGCTAGTTGTGTAGGCCCAATCACAACATGAGATGATAACTGTAACACTTGTTTCATCATTTACCCACGAAGGAGATGAACAACATAGTTTCAGCATTATAAATAAATACATCCACATTTTAATACTAACAAAAATGTTTAGAACAAAAATTTAGTTCAAGATTTGCATTTGTTATGGAATGTACAGATTTGTTGCCCCTTATCAGGAGATGATCACTGTGACACTTGTTCTTGATCAATTGCATCTGTAAAAATATATAATGATCTAATTACTTTTAATGCTTCATGGTCACAAAGTTCTGCCCCTAGAAATGGAGATACAATTGAAGGTTACCACATGCATGCGCGCACACAAAATAAAGATATAATGGAAGGATACAACAATCACCAAACTCGGGAAAAAAATGTATTACCTGTGATTCAAGGGGGAGAATGAACATAATATATGTCGAATTCGATGTGGACCTGAAAAACAACAATTACAATAAAATGTGTCAATCAAACTCCCCAAAAAATTAAATGTATTTAAACAGTGCCTTTAGATTCGTGTTCCATAACATGTGCAAATGTATACCATCTTGTTGGTATTAGATAACTTAATAGATAATGAAAATAAAAATTTCTTTTGAAAAGGAAAATGTGTAAATACGACACAAAAATACTACCATTAGTATGTTTAGGGACGTTCTCAATATATTATTACTCATTTCTCTACCTGAATTCCAATGTGTATCCAACTTCATCCAATGAACACAACTACCACAAAAAGAGTGAAGTATTGAGGCTCAAAAGTAGCTAGCGGAATTCAATTAATTGAAACTATAATTTTCTAGTCCTAATATGCACAAAATCACGTGGCACAACAGAAGGATACTACCCTTAAATTAAGCAAAACATGCCTGTAAGAAAAAAAACATTCGACAAAAATAAGCTTCGTAAATAAAATATCGATGGCACTATCCTAATATTCTTCGAAAAAACTTCACCTAAGTCCTAACATCATAACTTTTGTACACAAATTGAAGTTTTGGTACTCTAACAGATTTCAAGATAGGTCCAAGCCAAATACAATAAAATTAGCCTTCAACTAAAAATAATAGAATAGCGAAAAAAGAAAACTAAGTAGTTTAGGTATTATTTAACAATTTCTTAGGTACTTTAATAGCTTTCAACTGGAGTATAAACAGTAACAAATAAGAAAGTTATGTGTAAGATTCCAAAAGCAAAATCAACAAAGTTTGCTTAAATTTATAAAGATTAAATAATTGAAGAAGTTTTATTCTATCGGGCATTTTAACAAACATTTAGCGTGTACCAATAAAATATGTGTTTCAAACATACCTCAAGATGGTGTGTACCAATGAAACAAATAAAAACAAAGTTATAATGTATAGTAAAAATAACCCAAACGGTGTAGATCGTGTTGAATGTTTTCAAACAAACACATAGAGAAAAAAATAGAAAATCCCTAAGCTAATACCTGAGGTCACTCCAAAGCTAATACCTGAGTTTCCAACTAAAAATGCAAACAACTAATATGATAACCAAAGATTAAAATACAACATTAAACAACACCATAAATGGGGTCCAAAGACGAAAAAAATCAAACCTCACTGTGAAGCTTATGAGATCACAAAAGTTCTTCGTAGTGAAAAGAGAGAGGAAAAAGAAGATGAGATCCCAAAATCGTACCCAAAGGAGACGGGATTATTTAGGGATTTGGAGGGATTTTTGTGCTTGCTTTTGTCAAATTACTAACTTATCCCTTGTTTTGAATTAAAGTAAGAAAGAGAAACTAATTACGAGTGTGGTAAAAGATAGGGAAACCAAAAATTTAAGGGGTAAAAGAGGAAAATACAGCAAAATAATCTCAACCCTTGGATTCTTGCATTGGTGGCTCAATCCTCACCCCTAATTAAGTTGTCAACTTATGGAATAGTGTCAACTATTCTGCTCCTTATTATATAGATATTTGCGTGCTTTATAGATACCGATGTGAATGATATTTATAGTAATACATACCCTTCTAGTGCTATTATAGGAGGTTGCGTGATGTGGGTGAATCCCCTGGCTTGAGTACCAGGGAGAGTATAATACCAAGTCATAGCATCCAGTGTTTATATGTTGTGATTCTTTTTAGGGTGAGACGTCTTAAGTATGATTCAGTCTTACACCCAGGGAACTATGACCGCCTTCACTATGCTTATTTTTTTTTATTTTTCTGATTTAGGGAATTAACTGTCTTGAGGTATCCTGGTGGACTGAGTACACCTGGGGTGGTAGCATTTTACAAAAAACATGTGGTGAGTTAATACTCGGGAGCTAATGGTTATTATACTTGACATTTGTGTGAATATTATAGTATACTAGTACAAATATAATATGAGTAGATAACTATATACATGACTAATACATAAGTGTGAATGTATTTCTTATATAACTAGTGTGAAGTTATATGATTTTAAAAAGGGGTTTCCGATATAACTAGTGTGAAAGTTATACCATTTAAAATAGTTGAACTAATTAATAAGTTAATGAGTAGATAACTTAATAATCAAAGTAAGAATACTCGGGTTGGAGCAGTGTGGTAGAAAGAGGTGTGATACGACTAGTTAAGCAGGGTAGCATAACTAGGAAGGTTAGAAGGAAAGAGTTAGGTGTGCACATTAGATTAGGGGTGAACTATACCTCAAAAGAGTGCGACACTAGCTACAATATGAAGAATGTTCATGCATATTTAATTATTGCAATTTAACTGGTAGTTAAATATTTTCAAAATGTTTTACTTGGGCTCTGACCCGTGTCAAAAATATTTTTCAAAAACTTTTAGGTGTCCAGCCATAGGGTCGCCCAATATGAGGATTCTATCCAAGGATGTGCCGCTGCATCTCATGTGGAAGTTGAAGGACTTGGCTATAGACGCTTCATTCAATCATTCCTAATATAGGGACTTTACTTCAATACTTATTTGGGCATGTCGCCCTCAGATTTAGTATTTAGTTATTTATTTGACCTTATGTATCCAGGTTGTTGTTTCAGTTTACTATTATATTTTATTGTTGAACTGATAGTTGATTTGGTCCCCTTTATTCATATTATTCATTTCTGTTGGCTTCAGTTACCAATTTTTGTGAATGGTTTTATTATTATATTATTTTTGCATGTTATTTATTAATAAATGATATAATTTGGCATCGGTCTAGGTAAATTACTAGGTGGTTAGTAACTTTAAAACGTTTTCGACAGTGATGCTAAGAATGAACCTTATGAGACCAATGTTTTATTTTGATCATGGGTTAGCCATCTGGTATTTTAGTAGGCGGGGTGTCACTGTTAACCTAATTTCTAGATTAGGGCTTTAAATAAGAGGTTAAGGGTTAGGATACAGTCACTTTACATATTAAAACATCTGAAAGCCAAATTGGTGAGAAAAGATGAAGAAAAACACAACCTGTAAAAGTTGTGGATCCCCGGATTTTAAACTCTTTTAAAATCGTAATATTTCCTTTTATTAAACAGATATGCGGAAGCGTAAGGTGACGGTTCACACAACAAACAAACACCAAATTTTAATTTCAATTTCAAATTAAACTCAAGTGAAAAGAAATTAAGCATGCAAATATCAAATTTCACTTAAACCAATTAATTCAAGTCCTAGAATTTGCCTAAGTCATAATTATCAATATTCCAAAGTTAGGCCAAACCAATTTTAGCAAATGACTTGAATTAAATAAACAATTATCCAAATTTAATTAGCACCAAATTAAATTAAGTGTGAAAATTAAATCCATTTTTATCTTGAATTAACCTAAGCATGAGTTCTAATTCATTATGCAAGATAAAAAATAAATCAATCACACTACACCAAGATGTACGAGCAAAAACCCACAACGGGAAACAACCTCGGACGTCCCTAGCCACAAATCCACTAAGTACGAAATTTACAAATACAAGACATAAATGCTTACAACACACGACTCGATCCCTCTCAAGCCCCGACGCTTCTTCTTGTAGAAACCTCTTCCTAGCGGATAACCTTGGAGCTCCACCGTGGTCTCGAAATCCACCGATTGGACTTTATATGGTCACCGTCACCCGAGCAAGGAGCCTTTCTCCAAGTGGGTAATGTCGCAACAAAACACTTCTTCTTTATTTATGGGATGTAGAAGAAAACCCAAAACTTCTCTTTGAAGGGAAGAGATGAACCCGATGCCAAACTCCAAGAAAGATATATGAATATGTGAACTTGGAAGAAACAAATTTGGGTGTAAACTCGAGTGGTGTATATTTTTCTCTTTGATGAAAACACACTCAAAACATGATCTTTTTCCCTATTTGATTTTACTCTCAAAACACTCTCTAGGAGTTAGTAGGATATTAAAAAGATTATCAATCAAAAGAGATTCCCGCACATAATAAAGTCTAAGAAAAGTTGGTTAAGAAACAAGTGGGGAAGTGGGAGAAAAAATGCTTAAAATTGCCAAAAACTGTTCCCGCCTAGCATCTCGTTCGAACGACATTTCGTTCGAACGAGTCTTCTAACGAAGTTTCAGTATGAAATCGTTAGAAACTCGTTGGAAATCTCGTTAGAACGACAATCTCGTTGAAACGACATTTCAAATGAAGTTCCAGTATGCCTTAATGGGAAGTCGTTGGCAATCTGTTCGAATGACATCTGGTTCGAACGACAATCTCGTTCGAACGACATATCGAACGAATTTCCAGAAAGTTTGGAAAATTCGATTTTAGCCTAGAAAACTTTATAAACTTGTTTTAAAGTTTTAATTAATTTTCTCTGAAAATAAAACACAGTGTTAATTAAACCTAACACCTAATAAACAAGCTCCAAGCTCCTATATATATATGATTGCATTCATACCTTGGGAGCATTGAACTATAGTTGATGACGTATAAACGAGGCACGAAACTGGCATGATGATGAAGCTTTATACTCTTTGCCGCTACGTCTTCAACAAACTTTTCATAAGCTTGAGAATATTACAATTAAATACAATCCTATGAATAAATATTTTTGTCCGGAATTGAGCCAAAACTATATATGGACTCAATTGGAAATTTGTGTCCTTACAAATCTCCCCCTTTGTTATTCCGGGAAAAAAACCAAACAAAAATCCTAAAGAGCCGTCAAGCTCACTAGACTCAAAACATAACCCACCCAAACTTGACTCAACCCAAGGATCAAATGCTTTGCCATTGAAAGATGCCGCTTTAGAAGAATTCCAACACACTTAAGCAAACACATCAAATGCATAGGGAATATCAAAGTATTTAAAGAAATTAAAATAAATGCTCCCCCAAAATTAATTCTCCCCTTTATCAAAAAGATCAACCCAAGAAGTTAGCTACTCCCCCTAAGTTAAATCTCCTAAACTTAGATAAGAGTATAATAGGATAAGATACCATTTCTCCCCCTATCATTCTCCCCCTTTTTGTTCAGGAATAGACAAAGGATAAAGAACAAATATAAAAGCATGTTGAAGCTTAAAGTGATAAGACATGGAAGCATATGGGCAATAAAAGCATAACTAATCCAAGATAGATACCAAAACTAAAGTATAAGCATAAAAGGACTAGAAAGCAAGGCAAAGGCAAAACAAAATACCATATATATATATGTACTAGAAATATATCAATAATGCACACGCACATATATATATATATATATATATATATATATATATAGATATAAACACACACATGACACAAAATACAATAAGTTTGCACACTCGTATGGCAAAAATGTGTCATATGGAAACGGAAGTGTTGGGGTGTGAACTAGTAACAATTAAATTTAGACCCAATCACTTAAAACATGTTCACGGAGTTCTAATTTGATTGCAAAATTCATCACATTTAAATATAACCTCATGTGACAATATAGATTGAACTCAATGAACAAACATACACAATGCATACAAGCCTAGCATATTGATGATTCTACAAACCAATAGAGTCATGACATGAGATATGCAACTAGGATAAACGAACATTGTGCAAACCGTTGATATACCATCCAATTCTCCCTCCGTAAGCATTTATATTAATTTTGAATGAATATATCAATCAAACATAGGCCTTGACAAATTATATTTCTTTTTAATGCCATATTTTCTGTTTTTAGGCATTTGGACCACGTATTTGTTTTAGGTCCATTCAAAAACGGTGGCTTACAATCGCAAAGGATCACTTAGTCCTTTCGGAGCCCTTCCCCGTGCACATTTATATTTATCATGTTTTCATTTTTCACACAAATCTCACGTGCAACGGATTTTGACATGCACTAGTCCTCCTAAGTCACAAATATGTAGATGACAAGATTGGAAGGAGAACACCTCACATAGCTCAAATATACATTTGAAGTTAAAATTTCAAAAGAGCTCGTGCATGTGTGAATAGAGGCATATAAAAATAGAATCCATTTAACCAACACAAAATCCAACTACTCTATAAAAATATGGTAAATAACATTTTAAGGATTGACAATCTAAACCAAAAGTTCTAGCCACATGGGAGCGTTAAAGGAGGGATTCAAACACAATTATATGCCACTTAAAGTGTGTCAAACAAAAATTACACACAAAATAAAATCTTTTTGAGTTTTTGACATTTTTAACCAAAAATAAAAATATATACTCAAAAGACAAACAAAAATCATTTGAATTTTTTTATTAAGCTTAAATTCCAATAGATAAAAAACCAAATGATAAACAAAAATCTTTTTGTAATTTTCATTTAATGCAAACAAAATGAAGAAATAAAATACAAAAGATCAACAGAAATCATTATTCTAGCATGTGATTAAGCATGGGGCATAAACTAGAAAATGATTAAACAAGCATACATTTTATATGTGAATATAGCATGAAGAACAAACGCTAAAGTATGCAAAAGACTAACACATTCATCCTTTAGATTTAGCAAGGGAGGAAGCATGTGATAGTAAATGAGAATCAAAAACCCTATTATGCAAGGCAACCAAGTCGAATTTCCTAACCCAAATTAATGAAGAATGACTATCTTGGGGTGTAGGAACTTTAAATACATTAGTTGCTTTACGTTGGGATTTTCTAGGAATTCGTTTAAGATCAAAACAAAATTTCCTAAGATGACCTTTTTGATCACAATGAGTGCAAGTAAAAACATGTCGAAAAGATTTACCTATAGAGTGATCTCTAAAATCTTTCCTAGTAGATTCTCCTAAAACGTTGGTTTTGGCTTTATGAGTAGATTCATTACAAGTATTGAAGCCTAAACCACACATGTCATTTTTAATTTGAACCGTTCCTAAGATTTTATCTAATTTTTCCGAACGACACTCCAAATCAAATTTGACATTACTAGAGTCTTTTAATTTATTTTGCAATTCTAAAATATTAGACTCTAATAAAACATTTTTCTCTTCAAAAGCAAGAAGCTCCTTTTTCAAGGATTCCATTAAATCCCTAAGGCTATCTCTCTCTCCTTATATATATTCAAGATTCTCTAGAAGAGCTTTCTCTCGTGTCCCAAGGTCTTCAACCAACATACTATCATCAACGACCTTGACATTCTCTCTTAAACTAGCTTCTAACTTCAAATTAGCTCTTTTCAGTTTAATAGATTCTTTATAAAGTTATTGAAAAGCATTTTGAAGTTCACTCACATTAACCTCTTCTTCATTTTCACTCTCTCTTTCTTCTCCACTCTCACTATCATAAAAAATAAGAGAATCATAAACAATGACCTTGGAAGTGTCATGTGTTAATGTTTCATCAATCGATGAGTTCTCACTATCACTCACATGACTAGCCATAAAAGCCACAAAATTAGGCTTAGTAGGGGAATCGGGTCCCTCTTCCTTATCACTATCACTAAGGGTCGCATTATATGCAATGGGTCGTTTACCCTCTTTCCTTAGTTTAGTGGGGCATTCAGAAGCCCTATGGCCATAACCCTCACAACCAAAACACCTATTAGACTCGTCCCTATTTAAATTTTCATTAATAGGTTTAGGGATCTTCTCGGCTTTAGGAATCTTCTCGCCTTTGTCATGCTTAGAAGTTTCAAATTTCTTAAAATCATTTTTTAATTTATCTTTGTTAAATTTAAGAAATTTTTTAAATTTACGAGCAAACAAAGCCATGTCTTCCGAGTCACTATCACTCTCGCTCTCTACTACTTGTTTGACCTCTTTTCGGGCTTTTAAAGCAACGCCCTTTTCTATTTTCTTTTCAGTTTTAGAGGGAAACATATCTAGTTCATAGGTTTGTAAATCACCTACAAGCTCTTCTAATTTCGTAGAGGCTAAAGATGGTAAAGAATTTAAAACGGTCACTTTTGGAATAAATCTATCGGGTAGGGACCTTAAAATTTTCTTTACAACTCGGTTGTCGGGTATTTTCTCTACCAAATTAAAAGATGAATTGACAATATCGGAGAGTCTAGCATAAAATTCATCAAAAGTTTCATTATCGTTCATTTTGATATTTTCAAATTGAGTGGTGAGGTTTTGGAGTTTCGAAGCTTTAACGACACTAGTTCCTTCATGAGTTAGTTGTAAAATATCCCAAGCTTCTTTAGCGGTTTCACACGTCATAATACGTCGGAATTCATCCGGTGTGACAGCGCTAAACAAGGCATTCAAACCACGGGAATTAAAATTAGAAAGTTTAAACTCATTCTCAGTCCATCTATCGGTCGGTTTGGGAACACGTTCATTTTCAACTAAATGAGTTGGTGGAGACCACCCGTTAACTACAGACATCCAAACCCTTTCATCGATAGATTTAAGTGCCAATGTCATTCACGCTTTCCAATACGCGTAATTAGAACCATCAAAAATAGGAAATTTAGAAAATGGGGAAAATTCCATTTTAGCCAAAAATTATTTAAAGGATCTTTAACGAAATAATTTATCGCTTTGGCTCTGATACCAATTTGTAGAAGTTGTGGATCCCGGGATTTTAAACTTTTTTAAAATCGTAATATTTCCTTTTATTAAACAAATATGCGTAAGCGTTAGGTGACGGTTCACACAACAAATAAACACCAAATTTTAATTTCAATTTCAAATTAAACTCAAGTGAAAATAAATTAAGCATGCAAGTATTAAATTTCACTTAAACCAATTAATTCAAGTCCTAGAATTTGCCTAAGTCATAATTATCAATATTCCAAAGTTAGGCCAAACCAATTTTAGCAAATGACTTCAATTAAATAAACAATTATCCAAATTTTATAAGCACCCAATTAAATTAAGTGTGACAATTAAATCCATTTTTATCTTGAATTAACCTAAGCATGAGTTCTAATTCATTATGCAAGATAAAAAATAAATCAATCACACTACGTCGAGATGTACGAGGAAAAACCCACAACGGGAAACAACCTCGGACGGTCCTAGCCACAAATCCACTAAGTACGAAATTTACAAATACAAGACAGAAAGGCTTACAACACACGACTCGATCCCTCTCAAGCCCCAACGCTTCTTCTTGTAGAAACCTCTTCCTAGCGGATAACCTTGGAGCTCCACCGCGGTCTCGGAATCCACCGATTGGACTTTATATGGTCACCGTCACCCGAGCAAGGAGCCTTTCTCCAAGTGGGTAATGTCGCAACAAAACACTTCTTCTTTCTTTATGGGATGTAGAAGAAAACCCAAAAATTCTCTTTGAACAGAAGAGATGAACCCGATGCCAAACTCCAAGCAAGATATATGAATAAGGTAACTTGGAAGAAACAAATTTCGGTGTAAACTAGAGTGGTGTATATTTTTCTCTTTGATGAAAACACACTCAAAACATGATCTTTTTCCCTATTTGATTTTACTCTCAAAACACTCTCTAGGAGTTAGTAGGATATTAAAAAGATTATCAATCAAAAGAGATTCCCGCACATAATAAAGTCTGAGAAAAGTTGGTTAAGAAACAAGTGGGCAAGTGGGAGAAAAACTGCTTAAAACTGCCAAAAACTGTTCCCGCCTGGCATCTCGTTCGAACGACATTTCGTTCGAATGAGTCTTCTAACGAAGTTCCAGTATGAACTCGTTAGAAACTCGTTGGAAATCTCGTTAGAACGACAATCTCGTTCGAACGACATTTCGAACGAAGTTCCAGTATGCCTTAATGGGAAGTCGTTGGCAATCTCGTTCAAACGACATCTGGTTCGAACAACAATCTCGTTCGAACGACATATCGAACGAATTTCCAGAAAGTTTGGAAAATTCAATTTTGAGCCCAGAAAACTTTATAAACTTGTTTTAAAGTTTTAATTAATTCTCTCTAAAAATAAAACACAGTGTTAATTAAACCTAAGACCCAATAAACAAGCTCCAAGCTCCTATATATATATGATTGCATTCATACCTTGGGAGCATTGAACTATAGTTGATGACGTATAAACGAGGCACGAAATCGGCATGATGATGAAGCTTTATACTCTTTGCCGCTACGTCTTCAACAAACTTTTCATAGGCTTGAGAATATTACAATTAAATACAATCCTATGAATAAATGTTTTTGTCCGGAATTGAGCCAAAACTATATATGGACTCAATTGGAAATTTGTGTCCTTACACAACCGATTCAAGGAAAGGCTTAATTAGAGGCAAATCATTGGGAATTCTGGGCTACATTCAACCATACAAGAAGAAAACCATAATTCCTTCTTCATCTAAGGCAGGTGACTAAACTTGCTTAATGTTTTTGTTTAGATTTATGTTCATATCAAAATTTGGTAGAGTTGTAACAAAGTTTAAAATGGGCATTAACATGTAAATGGATTTTGAGAAAAGTGTGTAAGAGGGTAGTTTAGATTAGATGGAGGCATAACCCTTTTTGAGTATAGTAATGATAAGTTAACTAATCACGCCATCGCTTAACTACAGGACACGCAAACACATATTAGTGAAGATAAACTCAGTTTGAACTCACAAATCTCTCGTGTATAACTCAGATGGTAATAATGAACTTAGAAACAACTTCTCTTAGAGGGAGAGAGAAAATGAGCACCCTAGATACACCTTGGCAGGTAGCCAAACACCCTAACCACCCTCAATGATCTTTATCAAGTATTAAAGCTCCATAACAAATGATAATGGTGGGTGAGTAAACTCTCTGGTTTGCAATAAATCTCTCTAGTAATAACTTCCGAACTCTCACAAAAGAACATCCTCTCCCCAGAGGTGGTTGGGGTCCTTTAATAGCCCCCCTACTCCCGAGGTAACTCAGTCATTAAAGACTAGGAAAAGACATCCCTCATACTTTATGTCACAAACATTAAATGCCTGATGCACTAGTTAGCTCCAGGTCATAAACATTAAATGCCAAGACATGCCTTTTGCCTAACCACTGTGTGTCAGGTGGCTCTCGTCACAGAGGTGGCTCACCAGTTGTTTGACAACCCCAAATACCATAGTGGTTTATTCAAGTGCATGCTTGACATTTTCTAGCTGGCTAGTGACATCACCTATAGTATATGTGATATTAACTTGAGGGTTATTTGACCCACAACTCAATACCCGATGGAATTCGAGGCTTCTCCGCCCGGGGTTCCACAGTCAGTGTCTTTTGGTGTTTTATCAAGTGTTTCTAAGATGGTCAGGACAAGCCCAAACGGTGCCTCACTTCTCAATCCTCCAAACCAAGTCCCTCAAAAGTTCCCACGATGTGGTCGTTTGATAGAGCATAGAAGCTCTCTCAGGCCCTCCCAAGCCGGATCTCTCGCGAGTACCGTTTGACCTCACATAAATTGCCCCACACACTACTCCTGAGGTAACTAAGTCATTAACGATTATAAAAAGACATCCATTATTATGTCACAAACCTTAAATGCCTGATGCACTAGTTAGCTCCATGTCATAAACATTAAATGCCAAGACTTTCCTTTTGCCTAACCACTGTGTGTCAGGTGGCTATCGTCGCACATGTGGCTCATAAACTGTCTGATAGCCCCAAATTCCACGGTGTTTTACTCAAATGCAGGCTTGACATTGTCTAGCTGGCTAGTGACATCACCTACACTATATGTGACATTAAGTAGAGGGTTGTTTGGTCCATAACTCAACGCCCGATGGAACTCGAGGCTACTCCGCCCTCGGTTCCATAGTTAGGGTCTTTTGGTGTTTTACCAGGTGTATCTAAGATTGTCAGGACAAGCCCCAATGGTTCCTCACATCTCAATCCTCCAAACCAAGTCCCTCTAAATATCCCACGATGAGGTCATTCGATAGAGCATGGAAGCTCTCCCAGGCCCTGCCAAGCGTGGTCTCTCGTGAGTACCGTTCGACTTCATACAAAATCATTATACTCATTACATTATTACAATCATTATAGTTCATAGTCAATATAAATAAAAGATACAATGTGACTAAGTAACACAACAAGCTAAAGTATGAGTTACCACGCTGAGCTGCCATGCTTGAGCTGCCTCGCTGCCTTAATCCCAAACACTGTTGTAAATGAGGGGAATTATCCCTAATATCAGGATTACCTTCAAGCCCCCTCTACATTTGCCCCTTCATGGAGAGACCTATTGTGGTAACAAGAAATGTTTGCACGAAAAAACTTCTCAATCCGATGAACCTTCTCTGTGTGAAATTTTTTTGACACTTTTTCTTTCGTTATAACCATTGTTTTAGAGCCTCCAGGAAAAAGTAAAATTCTCCCCGATGTACCAGAGTCGAAGCGCTATGGTTTTTTGGTGCTTTGGCGACGGGACATCGTGACTTTTTCCCTTCATTGAGCTTCAACCATTCTGGCTTTGCTTCCTTGGCTAATATGGAATGCTCCCAAAACACCTACTAACTCTCTCGAATACTGGATTTGGCTCTCAAAAAGTGGAATTCTTTTGTTAGGACTGCCCCTATCATTGTGACTTGTAAAATTCTCCCTTGTTACATTTTGCTATGTTTAAAAAGCAAAAATTCTCCCTAATGTGGCCGAGTCATAATTAAACAACGTTTGGACTTGTGGTGAGGGGACATCGTAGCTTTTTTGAGCCGTTGGGGAAGCGTCTTCATTGGGAGTTATTGGATATGTCTGAAAAAAATATTTGGCACCAAAACTCAAACTTGCCTCCTTTCTATTCCCCATATGTCACTTCATTATTGACATAGTGTTGTCTTTTCAACTATCAGGATGTTTCCCGAAGTGCCATGTGTCCATTTGAAATGATTATAGGCATCTTTGCATGTGTGTTAGTGGGAAAACTCAAAATACGGGTTTTAAGGGATTACAAACGTCTATTTTCAAAAAAACACTTAACCATTTTTCTTCTTCGTCTTCTTCAAACTCCTATAGCCTTTTTTTTAGAAAGAGACAGACTCAATCCGCCATTGTTAACAAGGTTTTCTCCAGTTCTTCGCCTTTCATCACCTATTTTATCACCACTTGCGGTTGTGTTCCTCTATTTCCATGCCCCTATCCAATTTTTTAAGATTTTCTTCTTCCACCATTCACTGCCATGGCCTCTTCCAGCGTTCCCAGCACACCCACAACCACTGCTCCGCCTGCAACCACCTTAGATGGCATCGCGTTGGTGGAAGCACGTCACGAACAACTAGGTTTTTACTGTCGATCGCCTATCTTTGGTAAAGATTATGAGTTCTCTGAGGGGTACAGGACTTGCTATTTTCTAGCCAAGTATGACGCTTTACTACTGGGTGATGAAGACCAAGATTCTACTTCTTGGGGTTATTTTCCTCTCGAGGGGACAATGCGATTTCGTCTTGACAGAGGTTACTTCCCTTGGTCCCATATTAAATTCGAAGCAACTGGTGGCTCCACTTCCCACTTTGCTGCTTGGAACTCGTTTATGTAGGCCACTCACTCTGATGTTCTTGCTAAGATTGGTCTTTGTCGAGCTGCTTGGTTTGAGGAATTTACTCTTTCTAAACATAACGCTGCCCTTTAAATCTTGATCTCCCGTTGGAACATTACAACGCACACGTTCATTGCTTCATGGGGAGAGTTCACCGTTACGCTTGAGGATGTTTGCGAGCTAGTTGAACTTGAGACCGTAGGGACTTCGGCTTATCACGATGAGGCTTTGGATGCTGAAGAGACAAAGGCCCGAGTAGACTTGGATCAAATCTGCAGGAGATGTATCGGTAATTCAAACAAGGAAACCATTACTCCCCTCATTAACTACTTCTATCGTGCCATCCTCACAGCTGAATTCGACCTGGGAAAAGGTACATCTTTTGAGTTGTCAGCCTACATAATTGTGATTCTGTCACGTTTTATCTTTCCTGGAAAGCCCCATGATCAACCACGTAGAGACTTGATTAATCTATCTATCCATTTGGCCAGGGGGTATAAGCTTCCTCTAGCGTCCATGGCCCTATGGTCACTTTATACATGGTTGGACAGGACCCACCTAGACATGGAACGGTCCTTGGGCCGATATAACTTGTCCAATTTTTCTAATTCTATCGTTCTGACTAGTTTTCTTTACTTCCCCTTTCTTGAGATATCTTCTAACCGCACTCCACTTCGTGCTGGGGAAATCGTCAAGCCCCATTGCCTTTTTTGCTTCCATAAGAAATAGAGTAGGAAGGAGGTTCTGGGCATTTTTGACAAAATAAGTTGCATCATGATGAGGCCTTATAGTGAGGATTCTTTTGCCCATACTAGGGATTTTTTTGGTGCTGTGTCTCGGGTTATGGGGCCTACCTTGGAGGATCTTATAACGAAGGACCCTTCGTTTGTCATGGTTTTGGCTTTGACTCCTAGCTATCTTCCCTCTTACACTGACTGGGGGTATACGTCTGAACATTACAACCCCAACCTCTGCAGATGTCTGTTTGGGTACGACCATGGGGTTCCTCAGCCAGTATTTCAAGATTCTCACCCCAAGGCATCTTTCTATGAGACTTCTGCCTTTTACACCGTGTTAGCTGCTTCCACGATCTGCTCAGCCATAAGTGGTTATTTTACCATTCCTACACTTTCTAGGAAGGGGGATGTGACCATTGATTTTGCAATGAAGTATTGTCAAAGGCAGATGGCCAAAATTCGTGAGTTCGTCCAAAGTCCCCCAGTCTGCCCCACTGTTCAGAGTTTTCCCTCCTTGGAGCTGGGGCTGAAGTGGAATTCTATTCTGGAAGTTGAGTTCCCACTTAGCCAAATACAAAAGGACCTCCCGAACAGAGTCGCCAAATGTAAGAGGGTAGTTTAGATTAGATGAAGGCGTAACCCCTTTTGAGTACAGTAATGATAAGTTATATAATCATGCCATCGCTTAACTACAGGGCACACAAACATATCTTAGTTAAGATAAACTCAGTTTGAACTCACAAATCTCTCGTGTATAACTCATAAGGTGATAATGAACTTAGAAACAACTTTTCTTAGAGGGAGAGAGAAAATGAGCACCATAAATACACCTTGGCAGACAGACAAATACCCTTACCATCCTCAATGATCTATGTCAAGTATTAAAGCTCCATAATAAATGACAATGGTGGGTGAGTAAACTCTCTGGTTTGCAATAAATCTCTCTTTGATGTATATTCTCTCTAGTAATAACTTCTGAACTCTCACAAAAGAACATCCTCTCCCCAGAGGTGGTTGGGGTCCTTAAATAGCCCCCCCCCCCCACTACTCCAGAGGTATCTCAGTCATTAAAGACTGGGAAAAGACATCCCTCATACTTTATGTCACAAACATTAAATTTCTGATGCACTAGTTAGCTCCAGGTCATAAACATTAAATGCCAAGACATGCCTTTTTCCTAACCACTGTGTGTCAGCTGGCTGTCGTCACAGAGGTGGCTCACTAACTGTCTGACAGCCCCCAAAACCACAGTGGTTTACTGAAGTGCAGGCTTGACATTATCTAGCTAGCTAGTGACATCACCTATAGTAGATGTGACATTAACTTGAGGGTTGTTTGGCCCACAACTCAATGCCCGATGGAACTCGAGGCTTCTCCGCTCGGGGTTCCACGGTCAGTTTCTTTTGGTGTTTTATCAGATATATCTAAGATGTTCAGGACAAGCCAAAACGGTGCCTTACTTCTTAATCCTACAAACCAAGTCCCTCAAAAGTTCCCACGACGAGGTCGTTTGATAGAGCATGGAAGCTCTCTCAGGCCCTCCCAAGCCCGGTCTCTCGCGAGTAACATTTGACCTCACATAAAATCATTATACTCGTTACATTATTACAATCATTATATCTCATAGTCAATATAAATAAAGATACAATGTGACGAAGTAACACAACAAGCTAAAGTATGAGCTGCCACGCTGAGCTGTCATGCTAAGCTGTCACGCTTGAGCTACCCCACTGCCTTATTCCCGAACAATGTCGTAAGTGGGGGGAATTATCCCTAATCTCAGGATTACCTTCAAGCCCCTTGTATAAAGTGAAATTGATGATGATTCCTTATGATATTGTTCGAATAAATTCCAAATGAAAAATAGTTTCCTGCTGCAGAAACGTACGAAAGAAAAAAAATATATAATGTTCTTGAATGCAAAAACATGAAATTCAATAAAAAAAAAAGTGTAATCTTGAACTAAGAAATTAAGAAGTTTCATTAGAATTAAGAGATAATTAATGATGGAATATATGATGACTAAATCCCATTATTAGAATGGATTTTTGATGAAATGAGACTATCAAATATGTGTCTTTATGTTGATAATTGATAGAATAATGATATTATTCCTTGGGATGAAGATTATGACTTATTTGGGGGTGGAAACCTAGGTAAAACTCGAGAAACAATAGTAGCACCAACCTGGGTTGCGTATAGGGGGGAATCGGTTTGCCCCCTGACCGAATCGGTTCGACTGCCATGCTTAGCCCAAGTCTATTTGTTAATAGTTTTCCGAATTTATTTCTAGTCTGAGATATTTTGGGAGGTCCGTTGATGAAAGTAGGATTTTGGGAAATTATTTAGGGAAAAGGTTATAGATAAAAGATTAAGAAATGAATCAACTATTTTGGACAATCAATTTGGACTTATGCCAGGGCGATCAACCACGGAAGCTATTTACTTATTAATACATTTAATGAAAAAATGTTGAAGTAAGAATAAAACTTATATATGGTATTTATAGACTAGAAAGGTTTATGATAGAGTACCTAGGGATATAATTTGGTGGGCCTTAAGAAGGAAAAGAATCCCTATGAGTTATATTAAAGTGATGGAAGACATGTATGATAACACAAAGACTAGAATAAGAACTATATGTGGAGAAACTAATGACTTTAAAATTAAAGTGGGTCTTCTTCGAGGATCGGCCTTAAGTCCTTACTTATTTGCCATAGTTTTGGATGATATTACTAAGGACATACGTAAAGATGTCACGTGGTGTATGTTTTTTGCGGATGATATAGTTTTAGTAGACACTTCAATAGAGGGCTTGGTGATGAAAGCGGATACAAAAGTCTTAGAGTCTAAGGGGCTAACTTAGTAGAAATAAAACAAAATTTATGGAATGTAAATTTAATAATGAGGCGTCGGATAACATAAAGTTAAAGATTGAAGAAAAAATGATAAACCCAACTAATAATTTTCATTATTTGGGTACAGTGTTACAAAGTAATGGGGATATTAGTGAGGATGTTATGAGTAGAAGATCAACTGGTTGGATGAAATGGAGGCAAGCAAGTGGGGTGTTATGCGAAAAGAGGATAACTAACAAATTAAAAGGAAAATTTTGTAGAACAATTGTTAGGCCAACGACCCTATATGGAGTGGAGTGGTGGGATTTAAAGAAAAAACACGGAAAAAGTCTCCATGTTAGTGAGATGAGCATGCTCCGATGGATGATAGGAATTACTAGAAAGGACAAAATTAAAAATCAGTATGTTAGAGAAAAATTAGGAGTTTCTCCCATTAGTGATAAATTAAGAGAAAATAGACTTAGGTGGTACAGGCATGTGTTGCATAGACTAGTAAATTCACTTATAATAAGAAGATGTTTATTGAAAATAGAGGGTAAAAGAGAAAGAGGCCGCCCTAAGCTATCATGGGAGGAAATTATTAGGAGATATGTTAAGGAATTAAACTTGAATGATAATGTTGCACATAATAGATTAGAAAGGAAAACAAGAATCTTTGTGGATGAACCCATATGATGAGATTAAGGCAAGGATGATGATGATGATGATGATGATGATGATGATGATGATGATGATGATGATGATGACGATGATGATGATGATGAGACTTTATTTTTACCTTGGGATGGTTGGAAGGAAACCCGAAGTAAGGAATAATAGGTGTTTGCGATGAACAATGCTCGAAAATATAAATTAATGAATTCGGATGGGAATTTGGGAAAGTTAGGGTAAAGGCTGAGTAAAAAGAATTTAATATTCAGGATTAATAATATACGTGTGAAATAAATTAAACGATGGTTAATTAAATATTTAAGAGTCAGGGGTAGAGTTGGCACATTTAGGCTAGTGTTTCGAGTGTTAGACACACATTGGTCAAATTATGTGATATGTTTTATGTATACGGGTATGTGGACTATATATATATGAATAAAAATATCTGTGTGTATGATGTTTATGTGAAACATACCCATACTTGTGGATATGCTATAGGTGGAGGTTGCGCGCCGTGGATAGTCACTCTGGCAAATCCCAACAGAGGTAATACCGTCCCCCCTGGGTTATAGGTCTTTACACGACCACCCTATGTGAGTTTTGCAGTCTGTGGAATAATGTGGTATGGTTATAACCCATGAACTTAAGACCATAAATTCCTTCAATTTTCATTTTCATTTTGTTTTTGATGGTGAGATTCTAACCCGGTTGCCCCGGTTGAGGTATATACTCCTAGAGCTTGATAACATGCTAGTGATTTCGCTTCCAGGGATGAAATACTCGAATGGATTGCGATTACATATATATCGAGTGATTTATGTGTATATATTTGATATGCTACAAACAAACGTATCTAGAGGTGGAGATAATTATAGACGGGCATAAGTCCTTAAGTGTGAAGGTTTATTAATAACTGGAGTAAAATTATGACAATAAGTTTGGGATATAATGATTAAGAATTGATTAAGCAGAAGGATAACCTAATTAAGAAAGCAAAGATAAACAACATACTAGAGACATGATAGTGGGTTATATTGACATTAATGATGAAGCTATTTAGGCGGGTTGGTTTAACTAGGAGAGTTAAGAATCATACGTTAGGTGCGCACATTAGATGAGTGATGAGGGTCCACTGATGAGAGTGCACTACCAGTTTAAATATGAAAATTTTCTTTACATTTTCATCACTGCATTTTTATTCACTTGCTAAATATTTTCTAAGGTTTTGGTCTTTGACCCACATCAAATATTTTCAAAAACTTTTAGGTGTCCAGCCACGTGGACACTAAGGATGATTATTCTCTCCAAGGTTACGTAGCTGCAACTGATGTGGAGGCTTGTAGGTTATAAAGTAGTTGATCCTATCATTATTATATTAAATTAATTTCCATTTCAGACTTTGGTTGGGCGTGTCACCCCTTTTATCAAATTTGTTTAAACTCAGTTTTATTTAGTTTAGTTTGGATGATCGTATTGGATTATTAGTAATTGATAATTTACTCGGTACTTGGTTTTATTTATTTACGCATTTAGACTTATTTATTGGTGTGATTGTTTATATTGTTTATTTTGAATTGGATTATGGTTCATGGCTTACTTTTTGATTGTAATTAAAGATTGACATTCGTCACAACTTGTTAAACTAATAGTTGGTTAGTAAGTAATTAAATTTTGACAGTGATGCTAAGAATGAGCCATATGAGACTGTCGCTTTATTTTGGTAGAGGAATGGCCACCCGTTATTTTAATAGGCGAGGTGTCAAAGATGGTATCAGAGGTTCTAGTGTCTTTTAGGATTTATGCATCTTACCGAGATTTCAATGTAGCGGCCTCTGATATAGACATTATTATAAGGATTGTTGCATTCATACTTACGCATTTATGGGTTGATGTTTTTATGTCGTTGTTTTTTATTTGACTATGAACTAATAGAAATTTCAACCCAGTTTTAGATGCCACCCAAGAGAGGATGACCCACCAAGCCCGTCGAGTGGGCCAATGAGGGAGGGGCTCAGCATGAGCCAGAGGGGACAGTGATGGTTGCGGATGTGGACACTATAGTTGCTTAGGAAGTTAATGCCGCCACGACTTCCATGGCACATCATTTTTCATAGACTGAACCAGTGGCATCGGTCGTCCAAGCCCATCCGGGGCCATCATGATATGAGAGAATGAGTGAAGTCTTCTAGAAGGGGCATCCATTGGAGTTCCAGGATAGTTCAGACGTAGTTGTTGCTAGTCGGTGGAGGAAATATATGTCACCAACTCGACATGGTTGAGTTCAGTGACACTCAAAAATATATTTATATAATTTTCAAGTTGGTGGGTGTTGTCTTACAGTGGTGGGAGTCAGTAACCACATCCATGGAAAGGGATACGACGACTATCGCAGAGTTCTAGTAGTGGTTCGACCATAAGTACTTTCCTTCCATAATCCAGACTTAGATGTAGATGAGGTTTAATAATGTGGCACAGGGAGATCGATCAGTGTCCAAATACGAGTAAAAGCTTAACCATCTAGAAAACTTTGTACCCAATGAGGTAAACAATGAGGAGAAAAAAATATTATAGTTCATGGATGGACTTACTTGGAGGATTAGGCATCACTTTCTTGGTAACTCGGAATTGAAGACATACACTCAGGTCGTCAACACTACACTACTTCACTGCTAGGACCATCGCTTTCATATAAAGGGAAGCAAGAGAGCAGGGGAGACTAGCAAGAAAGTTAGAGTAGGTAGGAATGGTGATAGTGGGGCATCACAGTAGAACATGGGAAGAGAGCATGAGCAGGATTCCCAACAGGGGGATTTGGCTAAAAGGTTTTGGTCGGGAGGTTTTTACCCAATGGTAGTTCGTTTAGATAGGGAAAATAGGGGCATCGGCATCATGATCAACATCAGTAGCAATATGTTCTCCAAGGCCAAGGGACCAACGGGGGCCGCAAACAGGGCCTAGGCCAATGACCGAGACAACCCCAATATGGCCACCAGGGCAAGAGGCAGGAGGACTTCACTAGATTTTTTTCAGTTGTGGAGAGATGGGCCATCAAAAGAGAGACTGCTCGCAACTAGGCAGAGGACCACAATAGGGTGCCGAGTAAGCACAAACGACGCATTTACCACCTACATCACAAGCTCTACTATCCACTTAGTAGTAGTGGAAGATACCATACAGACGTGTCTACAATGTTCGGGATGCAATCATACTATAGGCACAATAGGCGCCACCAGTAGTTGAGGGTAAGTTTCCTATTCATGGGCATATGAGTAGGGTGTTATTTGATGAAGGAGCCTCCCACTCATTTATAGCTACCAGAATTGCACACACAGTCAGTCTACAAGAGAAAACTGACAATACTATTATGTATGTAGACTCACTATTGGGCTGCAGAGCTCTTATACACTCGATTTTTAAGGGAGTAAATATAGAAGTCGATAGATAATGTTTAGCGTACGACTTGCTCGTTTTGGACATGATGGGGTACGATGTTATCTTGGGCATGGTTTGGTTGGTAGGGTGTAAGGCAATGATGGATTCCTTTAGTAGGACCGCTTTATTTTCCATCCTAGGATTGTAATTTTTTTTATATAAATGCCTCTTCCTGAAGGAGGGTCGAGCACACACTTATACTACATTGAGGAAAAGACCTCACATGAGGTGGTTATCTCTTTGGATTAGATTTCGATTGTGAAGGAGTTCAAAAATATTTTCCAGGAGATACTCGATTTGTCACCTAGCGAGGAAACTGGGTTCATAATTAATTTAGTGCCTGGAATAATGTTGATCGCACGAACACATTATCACATGGCCCTGTTAGATATACGAGAATTGAGAGTTTAGATTAAATAGCTCCTGAGGTAGGTATTTATCCAACGAAGCACATTGCAGTGGGATGCACTTGTGTTGTTAATAAATAAGAAGGATGGGTTTCTTCGACTGTGCATTGATTACATGGAGATTAATAAGGTCGCGATTTGGAATAAGTATATGTTGCCTCTAATCGATGACTTGTTCAACCAGTTAAGAGGAGCAACATATTTCTGTAAGGTAGACATGATATCGGGGTACAATCAGTTGTACATTAGGGAGGAGAACATTCTTAAAACCGCATTCCTGACGTGACATGGAGCATATGAGTTCAGGGTTATGCTGCTTAGGAAAACCAATGATCCAACCATTTTTATGGATATCATGAAGAGGGTGTTTAGAAATTTTTTGGACCAGTTCATGATGGTGTTCATAGATGACATTTTCATATATTTTTGGACTGAGGATGAGCACACAGAGTACCTTCTTCTGGGTTTTCAGACATTACAGGACCATCAACTACATGCTATGTTCATGAAGTGCAAATTCTAGTTGTGGGGAATATAGTTTTTGAGTCATATTGTGTCTGAAAGAGGCATTTCTATAGACCCGAGTAAGCTATCGACGGTGAAGGAATATGGAGAACCCATAATACTAATGTATATTCATAGCTTCTTTGGGTCGGTCGGGTATTACCAATGTTTTATAAAGGGCTTTAAAAAGATTTCGGATCCGTTGACTAATTTTATTCACAAAGGGGTTCCATTTGTGTCAGTTAGCTTTCGATGATCTAAAGGACAAGTTAACTTCAGTGCCTGTGCTTGCACTACCTAGGGGAGGAGTGGAGTACCTTGTATTTATCGATGCATCCTTACAGGTACTTGGGGGTATGTTATGGCCGGAGGATCAGGCCATAGTTTATGCTTCTCACAAGCTCAAGCCCCACGAGAGGAATTACACCACACATGACCTGGAGTTAGCAGCGGTCGTGTTTGCCTTGAGGATTTAGAGGTACTACCTTTTGGGTGAGCGATTTAGTTTATTCAAGGACTATAATTTGATACATCATATGTTCACACAAAAGGATCTTAATATACGACATTAGAGATGTTTCGAGTTCATAAAGGCCTACTAGTTTGATATTTAGTATCAATCGGGACATACGGGTAGGTTATTTTGGGTTAAGATAGGATATTTATATTTAGTTACTCGTATGATGATTTGAGTCCACGGTTGATCCTAAATAGGTCGTAATAGTCAAAATCAAGTATGCAGAAGTATAGATTGGATGCTGGGGGGTTTTGGACTACTCGGGACCCAGTTGGGAGAAAACGGGTCATTTTACACTATGGGGTTAATCTAATTTCAAGATTAGCGCTTTAAATAAGAGGTTAAGGGTTAAAGGGAAACCACTTTACATAGTAAAACATCTGAGAGCTAAATTGGTGAGAAAAGAGGAAGAAAAATATAAGGGATTCAAGGGGAAGCTTAATAAGAGGTAAATAATTGGAAGTTCTTGTCTAGATTCAACTCTCCAAGAAGAAAATAAAAATTCCTTCTACATCTAAGGCAAGTGACAAAACTTCCTTGATGTTTTTGTTTAGTTTTATGTTCATATCAAAATTTGGTAGATTTATAACAAATTTTGGGGTGGGAATTAATATATAGATGGGTTTTGAGAAAAGTGAAATTGATGATGATTCCTTATGATATTGTTAGAATAACCCACGCGAAAAGTAGGATCTTTCTAGAGAAACTTAAGAATGAAAAATATATAGTGTTTTTTAATGGAAAAATTTGGAATTGAATAAAAAAGGTGTGATCTTAAACTATGAAATTAGGAACTTTCATTAAAATTAAGAGATAATTAATGCTGGAAAAAGTGATGACTAGACCCCATTATTTGAATGAATTGAGATTATCAAATATGTTTCTCTATCTTGGTAATTGATAGAGTAATGATATTATTCCTTGGGATGAAGATTGGGACTTATTTGGGGGTGGAAACCTGGGTAAAACTCGTGAAGAATATAGCAGCCCCGACTCGGGGTGTGTACGGGGGCGAATCTGTTCAGTCTCCCTTCTTATCCCAAGTTCGTTCGTTAATTGTTTTCTTAATTTCTTTGGGGTCCGGGGTATTTTGGAGGTTCGCAGATGAAAGTAGGATTTCTGGATATTATTTAGGGAATTTATTTATTACCTAGGGATGGTTGGAAGAAAACATGGAGTGAGAAATTATAGGCATTTAGGATGAACAATGATAAAAAAATATAAATTAATGAATTCGGTTCGTAATTCGGGTAACATAGGATACGAGATGGTCGAAAAGGTCTTAATGTCCCAAATTAATAATATATGTGTGAAATTAATTAAACGAGGGTCAATTAAATATTTAAGAGTCAGGAGTAGACACAGCACATTTAAGCTAGTACTTCGGGTGTTAGGTAGGGATAGCCGGATTATGTGATATGTATATATAAGTATGTGGACAATATACATATGAATAATTATATATGCATGTGTGATACTGTAATACCCCGTATTTTTATGCCTTTTAATTTTTGGGGATTTATTAAATTTAATTAGAGATATTAAATTAATATTAATCTGGAAAATCATTTAAATACTCACTAGCGTGATGAGAGTTAGTAATTATTTTTATTATAAGTTACGTTATGGGTGAAGTAAGTGGTGTAATTATGATTAGTAAAATTATCATGAGAATCAAATTTGATAATTTTGGAAATTTATCGGTACGCGCTTGTGTCGTGTCAGGATTAAATTTGGACTATTAAAAGTAAATAAATTATAAGTCCTCGTATGGTCATTTTGAGTCCGTCAATGTGTTCGGAAGGGTCGAGATAGTCAAAATAATGTACCCGGGGGTTTAGTTTGGGTCTCGGAGTGTTTTTAGGCCTAATTAACACCCCGGGAGGGCGTTTTGGACATTTTACATTATTGGGCCTAAAAACCCACGAAAATTCTAAGGGTATATCAGATGAGAAGAGTCATTTTCTAGGGTTATAAACAACATAAACCAAAGACGGCTATGGGAGAGGAAGAGGAGAGGTTTTCCAAGGAGTTCTAGGCCAAGAACTCCACCGTTTGCATCGCGTCGTCGCCAAATGATAGATCGTGCAACGAGGATCACAACCACACAAATCTCTCCACAAATCTGAACCAAGAATTCTCAGGCAAGTATCTATCTTGCTCTATTTCAGTTAATGCTCCAATAATATTAGCCTAGGATTGATTAGGGCTAGTTTTTGTGAAAGAGAAACCTATTTTGGAGATTTGAATTCGCATGTTGTATGAGAAATAAATGTATTCTGGAAACCCAATTCATATGTAGAGATTGAACCACGAAATTACAGTAAATAAAGAGTATGAAATCTGGTAAAAGAATGGGAAGAAATCAAACAAAATAAATATTAGGGTTCTTGATGTTTTTTTACGGATTTTGCCCTTTAAATTCGTTATTCAAGATGAAAATTCGCATGCTTGAAGTAGGAAATCACTTATTTGAGGTCATAATACTTTTAGTATAAATTATTGGGAGTTGGTAGTCAAATATATCGTTTTGGATGATGTTGGAAGAGAAAATCCGTAACTGGAAATTCTGTAGATTTGCCATACCTGCTTGATCGATCGATCGACCTTAGAGCATCGATCGATCGATGATTCGATCGATCGATCACCTGCCATCGATCAATCGACCCCTCCTGCATAACTCACATTCCCCTTTTTATAAGTTGTTCCAACATAAATGATTAGACATTCTTGGATATTAATGTTAGAACATTTTGGGATATAAAGAAGACTAGTAGGACTTATTAAAAATATGGAACCTTTAATGTAAGACGAGATTAACATTTCACGGGGATGTTTTACATATAAGGGACAATGGGAATATGTGTTAAAGGGTGAGACTCGTAAGGAAGTTACATTGTAAAATAAATGAGTACCTACTGAAATTACACTTGGGAAGTTAGGTGTGACACCCCGACTAATTAAATACCGGGTAGCTACTCCTTTATTAAATTAATTCAAAATGCCCAGTTGGTCCAGTTAATAGCATCACTGTCGAAAACATTTTAATGATTACTAACCACCTAGTATTTAAAAAGTAAGTGCCAAATTTTAATTTAATTCTGATTAACATGCAACAAGTGTAATAAAGAATAATAACACCATTCACCATAAAGAAGTAAATAGAATAACCATCACATAATGTAAATAAAGTCTGGAGGAAAACTCCTCACTACAAATCCCACAACTGATATAAGTAAACCGAATACTAAGACAATACATGCCAAAGTCTCAAAACTGTAATGGAAATGTAACTCTAATAGAAATGGGCATCATGCCCTACAACTGATAGATAATGAATCTGGAATCCAAGTGATAGAAGCGTCTACAAGCAAATCCCTGTAGCTTCCACAAACAGCTACAGCTCGTTACCAGAATGAGTATCCTATGCATGGTGTCCTTGTGGCTGGGCACCTAAAATGGTTTTACAAGAAAAATATATTTGAAAGCAAACGGGTTAGAGCCCGAATGTGGAGTTATATTTTAAAAACCTGCAAGTGCTTTAAAAACATTTAAAACATTAAATGCAAAGTACATGTTAGGACGTGCACTCACATGATATTCTCACCTCTCGTCTAACTGTGCACTCCTAAAGTAAGTACCCATCTACAACGACACAAACCACTAGCTAAGTGACATCATATCTAGCTAGACTGTCATAGGTCCTACCCTTATTACTCGGTTCTATTAACATTATAACGCTCGTAATTAAATAGGGGTTTAACGTAAACTCAGATGCTCAATATGCAATATATTACTCTATCAGCTAACCCGTTATGTTTCTCGAAACAATACCGTAATTATATTCACAACATTAATCATGAAGGTTCCCATTAATTAAGTGTATATTATTCACATCATAAATATACAATACAAGCACCCCGAGAACTAAGCTGTGGTGCACACATACTCTGCTATCCATCCCGGTACATCACGTACATAAGGATTACATATTCCGAATCTCTCAGGAATAGTTCACAGATAACAACATCACAAATAATGGAGGCGAACACAGTCACATCACATGGGTCACGCACATACCTACGCTCCCACGATCAGCGGACTTATTAATATCCCAATAAGTCTTTCTATGACCTATGTTCATCAAGGTAACCAGTCTGAATCTGGGCAACACAAGGATTAGAGGTCCCTAAACGAACGCAAACCTCCCGTGATAGCAAGTATGGTAGGTATGTCATACACACAATTCATATACCAATACTAAGTAAACACACGTCTTAGTAATTCCGTAGTTTAATCGTAGTACTATTCTCATTCTAGTACCAATATATAATTTACACACTTTATACGATTCCGGTTTATAATCATACGCGCCAAAATCTATTCTCACGTCGTAGTAGACACTCACGTCTCAACCCAAACGGTTCATTGATTTAAATCACTCATATATAATTTACTCCTCATAGTAACCCAAAAGTCCCAAATCCATCAATACATCATCAAAGGAATGTTAACTCTACCCTCGAACAAGTTTACGGGACTCCAAAAATCAAAACAGGCCAAAAAGGCCCAAACTGCCAGCTCGTTAGAAGTCTCGTTCGAATGAGGCTGTTCGAACGAGATCAAATTGTCAGCTCATTAGAAGTCTCATCCGAACGAGACTGTTCGAACGAGATCCAGTTCGTTCGAACGAACTGTACCTTCTAACGAGCTCTCGTTCGAACGAAGTTATCGAACGAAGTTCCCTTTCGTTAGAAGCGACTAGTCAATTCGTTTGAAGCTCGTTCGAACGAGTTCGTTCGAACGACCTGGGCAGGGGCTTCTAACGACCTACCAGTTTCGCCCCAAATTTGTCTAAATCTCGTTTTTCACCATTTTTACTCCTCAAATCTCTTCCAAACTTAGTCCCAACCATTGTTTTATGGTCTCCAATCATCCTAAAACATACTAATGTCATATACTAACACCTTTTAAGGAATTACTACATCCTAAACATCATTATATCACAAGATTCTACACTTTTCCCCAATTCTTTTCAAGAACACAAACCCTAACATTTTAAATCATGAATTAACCCAATATAAATCCGTTTTAATTTCTTCCAATCACAAATATCATGAGTGTAATCATCTACCTATCATTCTACATGCAATCCTCCTCAAGATTTTCAAGTTCTAAGTTCCAGACTACATGGGTTTTCATATTTCACCAAGAACAAACATAAAATTTGAATTATCTAACATGGAAAGAACATTCTCTGAAATTAAATGGAATTAAGTCACTTGCCTCGAGTTTATCTCAGATTTAGATGTTGGTTTGATGGAGCTTTTCTGCAGAATTTCCTTTCTCTCTCTTTCCCCAAGCTTCTTCTCCAATGGTGGCTATGGTGGCTAGGGTTTGTTTTGGGAAGGTGTTAGAAAACCTAATTCTAATAACCTACGTAGCTTGTTAGGTTAATATGGGTTGGTTAGTGGCTTAGTGGGTCAATTCCCAATCAGATTAAAACTCCCAATTTTCGTCACTTTTAATTCTCCAAAAATACAAAATTACTAAAATGCCCTTTATGTTGCCGGTATGGCCTAAAAATACCCCGGGACCCAAACTACACCCCCGGCTAGTGTTTTCTGACTATCTCGACCCTTCCGGACGCGTTGGCGCACTCAAAACGACCATACGGTTTAAAGAATTTAAATTCACTTTTAAAATCAAAATATTACACCGTGACGCGACGGTCACACGCGTCTCAACAAAATTTCCAAAATGCCGTATATCAATCTCATGACAAATTTCTCATAATCCAATATTCAAATAAAAACATGTATGCACATAATCAAATACCAACTCGCATCTCGTTAGTATTTTTAACCCGGATTAATTTCCAATTAATACGCATTTAATTAATTAATCCCAAAAATACGGATTTAATTAATTAATCCCAAAAATAAATATAGCCAAAAATACGGGGTATTACATTAGGAATCCACGAGCGTCACATAATAAGTTGGAATAATCCCACGAATTAAAATAAGAGACAAATTGTTATACGTGATAACTAAATAATGAGTAATAAGGATAAATATCATAATTATGGGTCGTGAGAGTGTACCTAAATTTGATATGGTAATAGTAGTATACATATATGACTGTGTTTATGCCTATATTATATACGTGTAAAAATCATGCCCGCGCTACTTGCTATCCCTGAGGTTACCGCGCTGGGACAGTCTTATCTCGATGGGACCTTTATGGGGGATATTGACAAGTACCCTAGAACATAGGAATCCTTGGTACAGGCTATCGGATTGATAGTCAGACGGTCCTAAGAGACGTGAGGGTATGTGCTGACCTCTTAGTGACTTGGAACTATGATTTGCCTCATTTTATATGTGTTTTGTGTTAATACAGTTCGAGAGTGATTTTGAACTTGTATTTCCCTTAGTACGAGTGATACGGGGACTGGATAGCGGAGTATGCCCGCACCATAGATTTTATGTGGGGTGATATTAGAATATATATATTATATGAGTATTTAATATATATATTTAAATCTGGAATTTGGGAGCTACCTACTGTGACTATGGTACGTAAGAAAAGAATAATTATTTCAACTTGGGAATAAGTGGTTGAAAAGTATGATATATTATTGAGAAACTTTATTATCAAATAAGGCTTATGTGAGAATTGTGCTATTAACTATAATTAACCTCCTTAACATTGGAAATTTTCGGCTTGAAATCTTACGAGTAACTTAAGATAAGATAAGTAAAATTGTCGAGAATATTAGTGAGATAGGTGTGCCTATTAGAAGAGAGGTGAGAATTTCTCAAGGGAGTGCCGCACTAATATGTTGGTTGCATTGGCCGGTAAGCATTTTAAATACTTGCTAAACTAATTTTAAACTGTTTTACAATCGGGCTCTGACCCGTTTTCTACTTTCTCTTCTCTCTTGTATATAGATGTATATATTACAGGTGCCCAGCCACAGGGGCGTCTTGCATAGGATCCTTTGGAAGGAACGCGCTGCAGCTTAGGTGGGAGTTGCAGGCCTCTTGCTTAGATGAACTCCCTGTTGATTCCACTTCTAGCACTATTTATTCAGATGGGCATGTGTCGCCCTTTTCCATTATTCAGTTGTTTTATCGGAGATTGTGATTCATTTATTTTCAGTATTTATACTTTGGGATTTATTATTGTCAGGATGTTTTCCTTAAAGTTTTAAAGTTGAAATTAATTAATTGGTTGGATGTTTAATTGTTTGGATTATATGTTCCAGTATAGTGGTTGTGTGATTATTTAACTATGAATTATGTAAAGTTTTTAAATGTTGGTTTTTAAAATGAAATTTGGAAATTAATGTCTAAAAATGGTTTTGACACTTAGCTTAATTATTTAGGGTGTTTAATTGGAAAAGTTATTTTTGTGACAGTGATGCTAAGAATGAACCAACCGTTCACCTTGATTATAATTTAATAAAGGACTGATCACCCGGTATTTAATTAGGCTGGGTGTCACCGGTGGTATCAGAGCATCAGGTTCTAGTGTCCTTTAAGATCTGTACGACTTATTTCACTTTCAGCTTAGCGATCTTGCTATAGAGCCCTATTTTTAGGATTGTTGTATTCTTGCTTTTACGATTACGTCTTCAGCTATTTGAGATTTGATAATAACTGTAGACTAATAAATTTCGTCACATTTTAGATGCCTCTGAGACGTGCACCAAAGGATAGGAGTGCCCAAGCCGAGCAACCAATAGCTCTGGCTCAGGGAACGATGAATGCAATTGAGGTAGCCGCTATCGTTGCTCAGGCGGTGAATTCCACGCTAGCGGTAGTACAGCAGCCTCCACACCAAGTTCAGGCAGTGGTGCCAGTACCGGTACCACTTCCATCTACATAGGAGCGAGTTAGGGATGCCTTTCAGAAGGCGCATCCCCCAGAGTTTGCGGGTAGTTCAGATATTATTGTAGCCAGCCAATGGAAGAAAGATATCAAGAGGCATCTGCACATGTATGAGTGCACGGACGTGAAGAAGCAACTGTTGGCTTCCTTTAAGCTAATGGGGGCCTCTTTGCATTGGTGAGAATACACTACCACCCTAGAGGAGAGAGATATTATTACTATTTAGTCGTTTTGGGCCCGGTTTGACAGCAAATACTTTCCATCCGCCGTGCAGACTGAGATGAGGAGGAAATTACTGAGTCTAAAGCAGGAGAAATCAACTGTTGCTGAGTATGAAGAGGAGTTCAAAACACTTCTCACTATAGTACCAGATGAGGCACCCACTGAGGGCAAGAAGATACTATTATTTATGGATGGGTTAGCTTGGAGGATCCGTCAGCACCTTATAGGCAATCTGTCTCTGAGTACCTACACAGATGTACTCAACGCTGCTTTGCTACACTGCCAGGATCACCTCTTCCATCTGCAGGGAAGCAAGCGAGCAGGAGAGCCCGGCCAGCAGGGCAGGATAGGGGGTAGTGGTGCTAGTGGAGCACCGAAATCTCAGGGACAGACTCGTCAGCATGAGCAGAGTTCCCATCAGGGGGACCCTGCCAAGCGTTTCCGATCAGGTGATTCCAGGAAGGGATTTGGTGGATTTAGGTAGGGTCAGCAGGGCCAGCCTAATCAGCAGGGCCAGTAGGGCCAACATCGTCAGTCGCAGGGTCAGCAGCAGGGCCAACAATGTTTTTAGTAGGGCCAATAGGGCCAATGGAGGGGTGGTAACAGCCAGCAGGGCCGTAATCAGCAGGGACAGAGGGGAGGAAATTTCAGGGGTTGATGCTTCGAGTGTGGTAAAAATGGCCACAGGCGCCAGGATTGTTCAGAGGGTGATAGGGCCCCACAGCAGCAGGGTGCCCATAATGAGCCACAGAGGCCACTTTTTCCAGCTGCCCTCCCAGCACCACCTCAGGTACCAGCCCTACCAGCCATTCCAGCCGCTCCAGTGCAGCAGGGGCAGTTACAGTACGGACGTGTCTATAACGTCCACCAGGCAGAAGCTCTATAGGCGCCACCCGCGATTGAGGGTATGTTTCCAATCCATGGAACTATGGGTCGGGTTTTATTTGATACTGGGGTGACACACTATTTTATAGCTACTCATTTTTCCAAGGCCTTAGGGTTATTAGCAACAACAGAGAGCACTGTAACATGTGTAGACTCACCACTGGGAAATGGATCGTTAATCTTCTTTATATGCGGGGGTGTGGGAGTAGAGATTGGTAGTTTGGTATTACCAGCAGACATGTTAGTCTTAGATATGCATGAGCACGACGTTATTATTGGTATGGATTGGCTCGCAGCTTACAGAGCCATGATAGATTGTTTCAGTGGGAGTATTGTCTTTGCCATTCCAGGGCAAGAGATGTTTGTAGTAGCGATGCCTCGCCCAGAGGGAGGCTCGACCGCTCATTTATATTACATAGAGGAGGATACCTCTAAGGAGGCCGTGATTCCCTTAGATTCGATCCTAGTTGTTTGTGAGTATTCTGATGTATTTCAGGGGATACCAGGCCTACCCCCCAGTCGAGAGATAGATTTTGTCATAGATTTATTACCGGATACTCGACCTATAGCGCACGCTCCATACCGTATGGCTCCAACAGAGATGCGAGAGCTACGAGATCAGATAGAGAAGCTCTTAGGTTAAGGCTTCATTCGCAGGAGTACCTCACCTTGGGGCGCTCCAGTTTTGTTTGTGAAAAAGGGAGATGGTTCACTGAGGCTATGTGTGGACTACCGGGAGCTGAATAAGATCACGATACGGAACAAATATTCGTTGCCTCAAATCGATGATCTGTTCGACCAGCTGAGGGGAGAAACTTTCTTTTCGAAGATAGATCTGAGGTCAGGGTATCATCAGCTACGTATTAGAGAGCAGGATATTTCAAAGACTGCTTTCTTGATGCGATATGGGTCCTATGAGTTTAGAGTGATGCCATTTGGACTCATAAATGCTCCAGCCGTATTCATGTACTTGATGAAGCGAGTGTTCAGAGAGTTCTTGGATCAGTTTATCATCGTCTTCATGGATGACATCTTGATATATTCACACACTGAGGAAGAGCATGTCGAGCACTTGAGGCGGGTCCTTCAGACTCTACAAGAGAATCAGTTGTATGCTAAGTACGAGAAGTGCAGGTTATGGTTACGAGAAGTGCAGTTCTTGGGGCATGTTATTTCTAAATAGGGGATAGCAGTTAACCCGAGTAAAGTGTCAGCGGTGAGGGAGTGGGCACAGCCCACGACACCGACAAAAGTACGTAGTTTCTTGGGATTAGCCAGTTACTACAGGAGATTCATTCGAGGGTTCTCCAAAATAGCGGGTCCATTGATGAACCTGACTCGTAAAGGGGTACCATATGTTTGGGATGATTCTTGTGAATTGGCTTTCAACGAGATGAAAGACAAGCTTACTTCAGCACCGGTCCTTGCTTTACCTAAGCCGGGCGTGGAGTATCTGGTTTACACCGATGCCTATTTACGGGGACTCGGGGGAGTACTTCAGCAGGAGGAGAAGGCTATAGCTTTTGCCTCCTCTAAGCTTAAGCCGCATGAGAAGAATTACCCCACACATGACCTAGAGTTAGCAGCGGTCGTCTTTGCATTGAGGCTATGGAGAAACTACTTATTGGGGGAGAAATTTCGCTTGTTCGCAGACCATAAGTCATTGCAGTACCTGTTCACTCAGCGAGAGCTGAATATGCGTCAGAGCAGGTGGTTAGAGTTTGTGAAGCACTATCAGTTTGACATACAGTACCATCCGGGGAAGGCCAACATAGTTGCTGATGCGTTGAGCCGTAGATCGATAGATGATATAGCGGACGTCTGGAAAGCAAAGTGGAAAGAGTTGGGTCACCAGGACGCAGTACCCCATTTCTTCATATCTGTAATGATAGTGACACCCGAGATTGTTACGAGGGTAATACAGGCACAGATAGCAGACCCATTTTGCCAAGAGAACATTGTACGACTTTTAGCTGAGGGTGCTTAGTCCTATTCTGTTAGTTTCGATGGAGGTTTGAGGTTTCATGGGAGATTGGTGGTTCCCGAAGGGGCAGACTTACGTCATGCAGTGATGACCCAGTCTCACGCGTCCCAATTTGCGGTACATCTTGGGGGAGACAAGATGTAACAGGATATGAGGTGGCAATACTGATGGAGTGGGATGAAAAAGGACATCGCTGAGTTCGTGTCCAAGTGTTCTACCTGCCAGCTGGTAAAGGTGGACCACCAGAAACCGTTAGGGTTGCTTTAGCCGTTGGAAATACCCTCGTGTAAGTGGGAGAGTACTTCCATGGATTTTATTACTGGGTTTCCTACATCACAGCGGGGCCACGACTTCATCTGGGTGATTGTGGACCGTTTGACCAAGGTGGCACATTTTCTGCCAGTGCGGATAGACTATACCACTGGTCAGTATGCTCAATTGTTTATTGCTGAGATTGTCAAATTACATGGGGTGCCCCTGAATATTGTGTCAGATAGAGATAAGATCTTCGTATCGCGTTTCTGGGAGAGCTTTCAGGAGGCCATGGGTACAGAGTTGAAGTTGAGTTCAGCTTATCACCCACAGACAGATGGGCAAACAGAGCGTACCAATCAGATATTAGAGGATATGCTACGCATGTGTGTCCTTGATTTTGGAGGAGGTTGGGAGCCACATCTTCCACTGGTAGAGTTCGCTTATAATAACTCTTATCAATTCACAATTGGCATGGCTCCATTTGAGGCTTTGTATGGCAGGCCTTGTCATTCCCCAACATGTTGGCTAGAGGTGGGGGATAACAAGTTGCTAGGACCAGAGGTGATTCAGGAAACCTCCGCTAGGATTGAGATTATCAGGATTCGCATTCGGATAGCCCAGGACAGGCAGAAAAGCTACGCCGATGCAAAACGGTTCTTCCGAGAGTTTAATGTGGGGGACCAAGTATTACTACATGTATCTCCTATGAAAGGAGTGATGAGGTTCGGGAATAAAGGGAAATTGGCCCCGAGGTACGTGGGACCATTTCCCATTATTGAGAGGATTGGGTCGGTAGCATACAGATTGGGACTGCCAGAGCATTTACATCGCATTCACGATGTATTCCACATCTCGTCGTTGAGATGATACCTTTGGGATGACATGGCCCATACCCATCTCGCGATTGAGGAGATTGTCTTATGGCTCGACAGATCTTACGAGGAGAGGCCAGTGGCTATCCTAGACCATAGCGAAAGGATATTGAGGTCAAAGGTAGTTCCACTTGTTCGGGTCCAGTGGAAGCATCATAATGTGAAGGAATCCACTTGGGAGCGTGAGGCGGACATGCGTGAGAAGTACCCAGAGTTATTCTTACCAGGTACACCTTATTTTTTTGAATTTCATGATGAAATTCCGTTATTAGGGGGGAAGTATGTAATACCCCGTATTTTTATGCCTTTTAATTTGGGGGGATTTATTAAATTTAATTAAAGATATTAAATTAATATTAATTCAAAAAATCATTTAAATAGTTACTAGCGTGATGAGAGTTAGTAATTATTTTTGTTATAAGTTACGTTATGGGTGAAGTAAGTGGTGTAATTATGATTAGTAAAATTATCACGAGAATCTAATTTCATAATTTTGGAAATTTATCGGGACGCGCTTGTGTCGTGTCGAGATTAAATTTGGACTATTAAAAGTAAATAAATTATAAGTCACCCGTATGGTCAGTTTGAGTGCGTTAATATGTCTGGAAGGGTCGAGATAGTCAAAATAATGTACCCGGGGGTTTAGTTTGGGTCTCGGAGTGTTTTTAGGCCTAATTAACACCCCGGGAGGGCGTTTTGGACATTTTACATTATTGGGCCTAAAAACCCACGAAAATTCTAAGGGTATATCAGATGAGAAGAGTCATTTTCTAGGGTTATAAACAACATAAACCAAAGACGGCTATGGGAGAGGAAGAGGAGAGGTTTTCCAAGGAGTTCTAGGCCAAGAACTCCACCGTTTGCATCGCGTCGTCGCCAAATGATAGATCGTGCAACGAGGATCACAACCACACAAATCTCTCCACAAATCTGAACCAAGAATTCTCAGGCAAGTATCTATCTTGCTCTATTTCAGTTAATGCTCCAATAATATTAGCCTAGGATTGATTAGGGCTAGTTTTTGTGAAAGAAAAACCTATTTTGGAGATTTGAATTCGCATGTTGTATGAGAAATAAATGTATTCTGGAAACCCAATTCATATGTAGAGATTGAACCACGAAATTACAGTAAATAAAGAGTATGAAATCTGGTAAAAGAATGGGAAGAAATCAAACAAAATAAATATTAGGGTTCTTGATGTTTTTTTACGGATTTTGCCCTTTAAATTCGTTATTCAAGATGAAAATCCGCATGCTTGAAGTAGGAAATCACTTATTTGAGGTCATAATACTTTTAGTATAAATTATTGGGAGTTGGTAGTCAAATATATCGTTTTGGATGATGTTGGAAGAGAAAATCCGTAACTGGAAATTCTGTAGATTTGCCATACCTGCTTGATCGATCGATCGATGATTCGATCGATCGATCACCTGCCATCGATCAATCGACCCCTCCTGCATAACTCACATTCCCCTTTTTATAAGTTGTTCCAACATAAATGATTAGACATTCTTGGATATTAATGTTAGAACATTTTGGGATATAAAGAAGACTAGTAGGACTTATTAAAAATATGGAACCTTTAATGTAAGACGAGATTAACATTTCACGGGGATGTTTTACATATAAGGGACAATGGGAATATGTGTTAAAGGGTGAGACTCGTAAGGAAGTTACGTTGTAAAATAAATGAGTACCTACTGAAATTACACTTGGGAAGTTAGGAATCCACGAGGGTCACTTAATAAGTTGGAATAATCCCACGAATTAAAATAAGAGACAAATTGTTATACGTGATAAGTAAATAATGAGTAATAAGGATAAATATCATAATTATGGGTCGTGAGAGTGTACCTAAATTTGATATGGGAATAGTAGTATACATATATGACTGTGTTTATGCATATATTATATACGTGTAAAAATCATGCCCGCGCTACTTGCTATCCCTAAGGTTACCGCGCTGGGACAGTCTTATCTCGATGTGACATTTATGGGGGATATTGACTAGTACCCTAGAACATAGGAATCCTTGGTACAGGCTATCGGATCGATAGTCAGACGGTCCTAAGAGACGTGAGGGTATGTGCTGACCTCTTAGTGACTTGGAAATATGATTCACCTCATTTTATATGTGTTTTGTGTTAATACAGTTCGAGAGTGATTTCGAACTAGTATTTCCCTTAGTACGAGTGATACGGGGACTGGATAGCAAAGTATGCCCGCACCATAGATTTTATGTGGGGTGATATTAGAATATATATATTAAATGAGTATTTAATATATATATATATATATATATATATATATATATATATATTTAAATCTGGAATTTGGGAGCTACCTACTGTGACTATGGTATGTAAGAAAAGAATAATTATTTCAACTTGGGAATAAGTGGTTGAAAAGTATGATATATTACTGAGAACCTTTATTATCAAATAAGGCTTATGTGAGAATTGTGCTATTAACCTCCTTAACATTGGAAATTGTCGGCTTGAAATCTTACGAGTAACTTAAGATAAGATAAGTTAAATTGTTGAGAATATTAGTGCGATAGGTGTGCACATTAGAAGAGAGGTGAGAATTTCTCAAGGGAGTGTCGCACTAATATGTTGGTTGCATTGGCCGGTAAGCATTTTAAATACTTGATAAACTAATTTTAAATTGTTTTACAATCAGGCTCTGACCCGTTTTCTACTTTCTCTTCTCTTTTGTATATATATGTATATATTACACGTGCCCAGTCACAGGGGCGTCTTGCATAGGATCATTTGGAAGGAACGTGCTGCCGCTTAGGTGGGAGTTGCAGGCCTCTTGCTTAGACAACCTCCTTGTTGATTCCACTTATAGAACTATTTATTCAGTTGGACATGTGCCACCCTTTTCCATTATTCAGTTTTTTTATCAGAGATTGTGATTAATTTATTTCTAGTATTTATACTTTGGGATTTATTGCTGTCAGGATGTTTTCCTTAAAGTTTTAAAGTTGAAATTAATTAATTGGTTGGATGTTTAATTGTTTGGATTATATGTTCCAGTATAGTGGTTGTGTGATTATTTAACTATGAATTATGTAAAGTTTTTAAATGTTGGTTTTTAAAATGAAATTTGGAAATTAATGTCTAAAAATGGTTTTGACACTTAGCTTAATTATTTAGGGTGTTTAATTGGAAAAGTTATTTTTGCGACAGTGATGCTAAGAATGAACCAACCGTTCACCTTGATTATAATTTAATAAAGGACTGATCACCCGGTATTTAATTAGGCGGGGTGTCACAGATACTTATTTAAAATATACCCATCCTAGTGGATATGCTATCGTTGGAGGTCATGCACCGGGGGACTTCCCTCTAGTGATTCCTAGCAGAGGTTGTACCATTTCTCCTGGGTCATAGTTCTATGCACGACCACACTATGTGAGTTTTAGAGTCCTATTGATTAATGTGGTATGGTTATGACCCATGGACTTAAGACCATGACCGCCTCCGATTTTTGTTTTGGGTTCGATAGAGAGATTCCAACTCGGTTGCACAGGTTAAGGTAGATAATCTTGGAGCATGATTGCATGCTAGTGATTTCTCATCCAATGAGGAAATACTCGGAGGTATTGGGGTTACATATGTAGCGAGCGATAGATGTGTGTATATTTGAAATGTTATAAACATACATATATAAAGGTGGAGATAATTATATACGGGCATAAGTTCTTAGTGTGATTGTTAATTAATAACTCGAGTAAAGTTATGAGAACATGTTTGTGATAATATGATTGATAATTAATTAAGCAGAAGGGTAATCTAATTAAGAAAGCAAAGATATATAACATACTCGAGATAGAGTATTGGGTTATATTGAAATTAGTGATGAAGCTTGTTAGGCTGGGTAGCGTAACTATGAAGGTTAACAAGCATACCTTAGGTGCACACATTATATGAGGGGTAAGGGTCCACTAATGAGAGTGCTTTACCAGTTTAAATATGTAAAATTACTTTACATTTTTATTCACTTGCTAAATATTTTCAAAGGTTCTGGTCTCTGACCCGCATCAAATTTTTTTAAAAACTTATAGGTGTCTAGACACAGGGATGCTAAGAGGATTCTTCTCTCTAGGGTTATATAGCTACAGATGATGCGGAGGCTTGCAGGTTTTAGAGTAGCTGATCCTATCATTGTTATCTTAGATTAGGTTCAATTTCAGACATTGGTTGGGCATGTCACACCTTTTTTCATATTTATTTACCCTCGATTTTATTTGGTTCATTTTGGATGATTGTATTGGATTATAACTAACCGATGGTTTACTCGGTATTTTGTTTTATTTATTTCCACATTTAGACTTATTTATTGGTATGATTATTTATACTATTTATTGTGAATGCGATTATGGAGCATGTCTTACTTTTGGATTGTAATTAAAAATGAAAATTTGGAACAACTTGTTAAACTAATAGGTGGTTAGTAATTAATTGAATTTCAACAGTGATGATGAGAATGAGCCATATGAGACTCTCGTTTTATTTTGTTAGGGGGGTTGCCACCAATTATTCTAATAAGCGGGGTGTCACTGATGCTCACTACATACGATATATGATTACCTTGCATGGAATATTTGATTATTAGAATAATATAGTTAGGAAGTACGCCATGAATGAATTTAAAGGAATACTAGTATTATTGATAAATACTAGTTTTAATATTTTGTTGCGGGGATGACTTCTCATATGAATGAACTAGAATTTTAAGGAGGTAAAATGGACGGAGACACCTAGATCAATTTTCTCCATCAAATTCTTTTTAGCGAATCATATAAGTATACATGTTACTACAAGAACTTCATCTTCTTAAATAAAATATGGATAGAAACATAAGTAAATTTAGAAACTAGTAAGTCAAAATTCAAGTAGATTAGGACTCAAAGACAGGTAGTGAATTTCATAATATCAAGTGAATCCACTAGGATCATTCAGAACACTGGTAGGATTTAATAAGCTTGTTTCCTTTAAAAGAACAACTTAAATAAATTTTAGTCACACAATTTTTAATAATTTGTATTGTCTATTCTATAGTATCCTGGATTGTAGACATGAGAGCCATTAATCATTGGTTCCAAGAAACCAAGCAACTAGTGATAACTTAATTTGTTTACTACTAGGAATTTATAGTTGCAATGGGAATCATAAATCTCAATTATTATAATTAATATTTAACTTTGAAATGATTTCTTATAAGTACCTAAAAATATAAGGGAATTTGGCTTGTCTTGTACTTTTTTTTATTGAAGAATATTTGTTCTTTTAATAAACATTTTCTTGCTAATGGTAATCAATATTATATCCATAATGGTATCAAAGCATATTATCATTATAAAAAAAATCCTATATTTAGTATACTATAGTTTTTGAATAATATAAATTATTTATCACTAAAATGATAAGATTCATCTCTATAAACCATAATAAATCTATAACACCAAATAATTAGGTCACTTTATCTAAATAGATTAATAACTTGGTAAAATATGGGTTCTCACACTAACCGCAAGTTGAGGCTCTTGTAGTTATTAAAGTTGGTTTAGATGGAAAAGTAGCAAGAGGTATTATAGATACATGAATATTATAAATAGTTTATTACTATTAATGTAAATATATAACTACCTATTCGATAATTTAAAAATTACGTATCAGGAGTCCAGAAGACAATGCCAAAAGTTACTTTTCGTAATAGCATGTTAAAAAGGGAAGAATTTGGTACCTTTATAATGTGATAACATTCAAAATATAGTATTCTAAAAATATAGTTAAGCATATGTCAATATTGTTTAACAATTTGGCTTTACTTACTCCCAATAGAGATATTTAACTGCTTCAAAACTCAGTCCCAAAACTTTCTATAATGGGTAGTACAGTACTTACATTGGGAGAAAGAATTAAAAAGTAGGAATAAGTACAAATTCTTTAGTATATATTCTAGACTTCTTTACCTAAAGAATTGTTTGGAACAAATTGATGTTTAATAAGTTTATGTGAACTTCTTTCACACCACCAATATAGGTGGATACATCATGAATAGATGAGAATGTCATTTTGCTATCTTATCGTAGTGGGAGGATTATCAATTCTTGTAATAGTGAAACCCATTTATATGGATCATGATTTGTACACTCATAAAAGGGTATCTTTTATCATAATGGGAGAATTTTCTTGGGATAATCACCTATCATGACCCCTGGAAAAGAAGATACCAACCCTTATAATGATAATAAAGTATTTACTGATAAGGACGCATAACATTCTTAAAAAATTTACGATATCTAGTTCCATATATATTCAATAAGGTAGGGTTAAAGCCATCAGTTGAAAGTGACTCTATAAAGAGTGGTAAAGATGGGAAGGTGAAGACCTTCAACACGAGGCATATAAAGACAAGATTTATCTTATCATTGGTAGACAAGTTAACATATTTTTGGGGTCTCTTTACAATTTTTATTATTTTCGTTTACAAAATATGACAATGCAATCTTAATAGTTCTGAGTTGTATTATGTATTTAAACGGATAAGATTGATAATGAAGTACCAAGACGACATGTTGTGCAAGCTTAAGAAGTCCATTTATAATCTTAAACAAACATTAAAGTTGTGGAACAACTAGTTTTATCACATAATTGAATCCACAATTTTGATAAATGGTTGGATGTTTACAATGCGTACAAAAGGTGTGATAAAAATGTTGTAGTATTTTCAAATACTAGATGTATGAAAATATTTCTCGTTGCACATGATGTGGGTATATATTATACATTAACAGTGTGGAAGTACACTTAGATCGATGTGAAAATGGTAGCAAGGTTTGTAACATTCTTGGGATTCGATCATCATTTTACATCAAGAAAGAATGTATTTTGACTTATCTAAGTTATCATATTCTTCTTTGTAGATTTTTTTATATAACAAAATCAGAAAGGCTCCCACTCTTTCAGATTTTCAATTAGTTCAAATCTAGAAAAGTATATTGGTTTTGGTAGAATATATATTCAAGTGCCTAAAAATGATTAATGAATACATATATTTGGTTGAAAAATATAGAGGTGAGTAACTTATAGGTTACTAACTCATGTATTTAATTGGATCTAAGATTCCAAAAAGTGTGTAGTTCACATAGTATAAGAAATTATATATAAATGTGTTGATTTTATTGGCTATGAATACATTGGTTGACAACTGATAAGCCTCTTATGTTATCTGGGAGGTATGGTTGTTCGATGCATGATTTCATGTCATTGATTACAAGTAGGATATTGTAGGGTTGTATACTAAAACTCATGGTTCACTAACGAATATTAGCATGCCCATTTAGAGATATTCCTTAAAGGCTAAGTTTGCATTAAATTCTTAACATATTGATGCATAAGTGTTGTTTATTTTATGTAATAGATGATTTAGTGTGTCCAGTTTAGTTTACACCTGGATGATCAGATTACCGGTTCTTGTAGAATACAAGTATATCTTATATGGAGATGGACACACCATCAGTAGTATTTTAGTAGAATATTTTAGTAGTCATATCTTCATTATGAGAAATGGTACAATTTAACCTTATTATGCTAGTACCCTTTGTGTGTATTGAATGTGATGAATTTGAGATAATTATCTTTATACAAACTATATAAGATAATACACCCTTCATGGTTATTATGATTTCTTAAGCTCTTAATTTGAACATAATTTATGGACACATGCATTAGTTGTTCATTACTTTGACCTATTTGGTGAGATTCATTCATGGATCATCAAGCTTGGTAGATTGGGTAATTGTAATTAGTGTATGAAAGTTGATTATGAATTGAATCCACATCTCGACTTAGAGATTGGGGATACCCTCTTGATGTAGTTTATAACTTTTGATTATGTCAAAGATAGTGGTGGATTTTATTATAAAATATGTCAAATAAGTTAACTCGAAGACCTTAAGGAATTTATAAGAAGTCTATTCAATAAAATTATTAGTAATATAATTTAATCAACTAAAATCCGTAATCTTAACGGGGGAGATTATTAATCTTTCAATAGCTAAGAACTCAAAATTGTAATTTTGAGATAGCAGACATAAGTGAAATTATTATTCTTTAGTGGAATGAATAATGATTTATTAAATTATGGAATTAATTATAGAGTTTGACTAGTATTTCTAATTTTATTAGAAACAAGTCTCCTATTTCTTGGGAGTCATCGTGCTAGCCTATATAAGCAACCCGTTGTACCATAATAAGAACGAGATCATTATAGATAAAACAAATACATAAAAATTAGTGGTATGGTCATGCTCTTTGGTTTCCCACACATCATTAGCATATCTTGGCTTGAAAGGTATAACATGGAAGATCTTGAGGATTCCTTCATATCTCTAACCTTGAAACAATTTTTGAACAATCGGAACATAAAAAAGTATGAAAAATACAAAAGGTTCTTGAGAGATAGAGGAAAATGCTCACCAAACTTCAGGTCATTTGGAGATTGTTTTGTCTGTCTGCTTCATGCATGTTTTCAAAGTAGTGATTCATTAAAATATTTTGACAACACGAATTAGATCGAGAATTAAATTAGGAAAAAATCAAGTAGGTTGATTTAATATTCAAGAATGTGTTCTAATTCAAATATGAAAATAATATATGTACTACCTAATTCCAAACCTATAGGGAGAGAATATGTTTCTAAACATATTAAGAGCAATTTTGATTCAATTAACAACTACCAACCCCGATTCTAGCCATTTTCTAAGTTTAAAGTTGTATCTAAGTGAATTTTGTGATTATCAAGTTTAATCAATGAAATAAAATCATTCAAGAAACCAAAAAATGGATTTTTGACTAAAACTCCAATCTAGGGGTGCAAAAAAATCTTGGTGCATTCTAGTATCTTTCCCAATGAGAATAAAGATATATCTCTCTTGTTCTCATACTAAGAATTTATTTATGGACGTTGAAACTTCCCCCATATTAATAAGTGACCGCTTAAATCTTGATCATGAGAACATGGAAGACACATTCACCATTAATTGATCACACCATGAATCAACTCTTCAATAGATATTGTGCGTCCTTTTAGATATAGAATTTTTATCATAGAATTTATGATGTGAATCAAATGTAAACTATGGCTAAGTGGATTTTGAAACCAAACATACTCAATCGTCCCTCATAAAGGTTGATTTAAAATTATCTCAAATTCAAGTGGGACTTATAAAATTTGTAAAAAAAAGTTGTAATAAATGTCCTATCAAACTTGAAAATACCCTCCGAGTGTATGAAAATTAAAGAAGAGAAGTGTTTGCAAAATTGGAGGGAAAAGAGTCATTTTTATAGAGTTTTCAAAATAATGTGCTCGCGTTGTACGCATAGGTAAAATTGACACCGTGCACATGGTTTTTTATAAAAACTGTCAAATGAACAAAATATGATGATGTGTGCACGGTCCAATAACCCAACAGTGAGCACATAAATAGGAAAAAAGGGTTTTGAAGTTTAAACATGACAGCCGTGGGCATTGAGGCACCTCACGTCAGTGTACATAGTTTTAGAAAGGACATTATAATGGCTATAATCATGCAGTCATGCGAACGATTATGATTTGCTATAGTGAGAACGGATATAGACATGAAGCAGTTTTCTAGAAAAAATGCCTAAAAATCCGAACCTTTCCTTTTATAAAAAAACACGCCACGTTTTTTACATATATAAGAACTACTATTTACATTTTGGAAAAGAAAATTATCAAGGTAAAAAAAACATGAGTGTGTGCATAGCCAAAGATAAACATGAGTGTGTGCATAGCTAAATGTGAATATGTGCATGGCCAAAATTATCAACTATAAAAGGATACACTTCGTTTGAGCCGCAAGTAAAAATTTTGATTTAGACAAGATGAATGATCTTCAAGTTTCAATGTTCATAAATTCTAATGAATAAGACTCTCTATACAAATAGAACCAAGAATTTTGTTTTGATTTGTTCAAGACACAATTTCTTTAACATAGAATCAATCTAACTATACTATAAAGATAAATGTTTTTATTTTCAATCTCCCCCTTTGGTTATTTTGTGGCGAAAACCCCAAAACACCTTATTACTACAGGAAAGACCCACTCCATTTTATATATATAATGATAGAAGCTTGTCGTAATACACAATGAATCCAATAAACCAACATAAATAATCATAGTCACATCTCGGTTCTGAACTAACAAGGAGAAACCTGCAAAACTTTAACAACACCAACCAACAGGAATGGTATACACAAAGAGAAACTTCCACTTCTCGAGAATCCTTCGAAGAAATTGTAAGGACGTGATTTTATAAATGTATGTTTTAGTATCTAAGAAATATCTAAGTGTCTTAGATCACATCATAAATGTCTTATACCACTACATTCGGCACATAAACACGACCATTCATGACGACCTCGATCCAAATCCGAAGTTGTCATGCTCCCATCATCTTCATATGTGCGTAGTGCAACATCATTGAGCATCATGCAATGTTCGTCTTCAACATTTCCACTACCCCGCTCATATTTATGGTAAACTATTTAATTTCGAGTTCTTAATGCTTTTGTATTTATTTGGGAGTTTTTTATTAATTATTTTTCAGTTCCTGAAATTTTTTCCAATGCGATAGAATTTTTTCTAAGTGTTAGGGCGGACTGGATTCGGCGTTCGTGTCATTCGAACGAGATCATACTGTCATTCAAACGACATACGCATCTCGCACGAAGTTGATCGAATGACATCAACTGTCGTTCGAACGACGTCCCTATTTCGTTCGGGCGACAACACTGCCTTAACTTTCTTATAAATTCTTGTTTTTTGCACTCACGTTTTTCAAGTCTTCACAACTCCGTTTTCTGCAGAAATAACTACAACTTAAGACCTCATTTTTTAGAGTTTTAACCTCTTTCGATTCACCAAATTGTCCCAATTTCATATGTGAATCATTTAAACCACAGATTACTTATTTAACTCATCTGGAGTACACTTGTGGAGAAGAAGGCTGATTCTCCATTACAGACGATTGGAGCTCTTGCGGGATCTCTTACTGACGATAACAAGCCGACACTTGCGGGTATTCTTGTGTCAACCTGTGTTTCTCTGTATTTGTAAGTTGTTACAAGATATAGTGAAATAATTTTTTTTTGCCCCTTTGGAGGATTTTTCCTCGTATTTGTGATTGTGTGCATGCTTGATTTCATTTAATTATTCATTCACAATTAATTCCAAGAGTTAGGGTTTTGGGAATAAAATTGGAATTTAATTAAATATGTTTGTTCATTGATTGCTGGAGCACTCTCAAATTGGCATTAGAGCCAATTACACAATTATACAATGTTATTTTTTTGCAAAAGTTTCCTGGATATGAATTTTGGTCTAAAAATTTGATTTTTGAAAAAGCGCAATTTCAATGGAAAACTTGTATAATCGAGTGCCATTTTTTTACGGGGAAAATTATGAATATTGGAAAGCCCGTATGAAATCCCACCTAAAGGCTATTGACGAACGTGTTTGGGTTTTGTGTGAAAGAGGGTGGACTCCTCCCACTGTCTCTGTAGAAAACGTAACAAATTTAAAAGGTGTAATTGAATGGATTGATGAAAAATTTAAATGGAGCGCATATAACTCACGTGGGGTTAGTGTAATTTCAGGTGCCGTCACCCATGAGGAGTTTAGACGTATTATGATGTGAACCACATCTAAAGAAAAATGGGATATTTTACAACTTACCCATGATGGCACTAATGTAGTCAAAGAATCAATATTGCAAAATTTAACTACACAATTTGAAACAATCACCATGCTTGAATCTAAATGTTTTGATGAATTCTATGCACGCTTATCTGATATTGTAAACACTAGTTTCAATCTAGGTGAACACATTCCTGATACTCGATTAGTCAAAAGTATTTTGAGATCACTACCTAAGTATTTTATCCCTAAAGTCACTGTGCTAAATTCTATAGCAAATTTGAGTAGTCTAAAATTAGAAGAATTGGTAGGAGACCTCCAGACTTATGAGATTGACATGTTTCCCAACACGATAAAATCAAAAGATAAAGGTGTAACACTTAAAATCCAGCCTATAAAGAGTGAGGGGTTAGCAAGAAAGAGAGGTGATTCATCTAGGAGAAAAGAGGAAGAAATGTCAGATTCAGAGTTTGATTTTGATTTAGACGATTTGGCTTTGTTTGCGAAAAATTTTAAGAAATTTCTGAAATTAAAGAAAAATGTCAATTTCAAAGATAAAAGGAATTTTAAGAAAAATAAGTTTGAAAAGAATAATGATAAAGATAAGCAGGACAAGCCTAATAAAGAGAAGGATAGATGTTATGAGTGAGACGGTAGAGGTCATAAGGCATTTGAGTGTCCTACTAGGTTGAAACGTTAAGGCAAAGATAAAGCAGCCTTAAATGCCTCCCTTAGTGACGACCATGAGGTCGAATTGGAGGATTCTGGAGTCGAGTCACCGCATGAATGTAATTTCACCTCATTCATGGCTAGTTATGTGGCACTGAATATGCGCCTCATGATGACGAGGATGCTAGTTCACAAAGACACCTCGACAGTGAAAGCAATGAGAGTGAGGAGGACGATGTCGCATGTGAGAGCGCGAGTGACCTACGATGCGCGTACGCTGATTTATATGCTGATTCTTTTAAAACGCAAAAGCATAACAAAGCGTTAGCACTTAGGATCGTTGTCTTAGAGAAAGATTTGGGAGAGACCAGAGAGAGAGAGAGAGAGAGAGAGAGAGAGAGATTCTTCCATTAGCATTGCCTTGAGAGAGAGAGAGAGAGAGAGAGAGAGAGAGAGAGAGAGAGAGGGAGAGAGAAAGACTATTTGCATTGAGAGAAAGAGAATGTTTGGAGAGAGAGAGAGAGAGAGAGTAGTTTAGAAAAAGAGAAAGGGGACTTGACCAATAAGGTCTCTAGACTTACGATTGAGCTCTATTCCTCCCTGGACACTAGGAAGAAACTTGAAGCCCTTGTAGCCTAACTCACTCATGATCTTGAGATAGCCCGGGAGGTCATGGTAAAGATAGAGGACAAATATGGAAACATGGGAAAGATGTTCCTCTCCCCTGATTTAGGGTTTGGTGAAAGTAAGGGAATATGTTTTGAAGGTGCTTCCACGTATCATGTTATAACACCTCGTATTTTTATGATTTTTACATATTGGATTAATTAAATTAAATATGGGAAATTAATTGATAATTAATCTGGATTAAAATAAATATTAACTAGCGAGATAAGAGTTAGGATATGTTAGTGAGAACTTTATTGAATATTACAGAGTGAATGAATTAATATATAGTTGCGGATATGATTGTGAAGTTGTATAAATTGTCGCCAGTGAGAAATACGACAATTACAGTGATTAAGTCGGAATGCGCGTGTCAGTCATGTCAGAACTAAATTATTGTAATAGAAGTAAATTATTTATAATTATTCCAAATGGTCATTTTAAGTGTGCCATTGAGTCCACATGGATCGAGATAGTCAGAAAAGTCTACCTGGGGGTTTAGTTTGGGTCCCGGGGCAATTTTAGGCCTAACCGGCATCTGGGGAGGAAGTTTTGATAATTTCTATTTTTGGGCATTAATTACCTACGAAATTAGGATAGGTATCATGTCATTTACATAGGGAGATTAGGTTTATCATTCACAAAATCCAACGGGGAGTTATAAAGGAAGAGGGAGAGCCAATTATAGGAGTCTAAAGCCAAGAACAACCATCTTGCACCACAACCAAGCCTATTGGCCTAGTGGTATAAGGCTGCCACTGGGACAGTCTTAGGGGTGGATTGGGTTTGGTCCCCAGTTCGATCCTTAGCACTATCAAAAAAATGATTGGCTAACGAAAGACACGAACGGATAATGGGGATTAGTCGAGGTGCGCATAAGCTAGCCCGTACACCTCATGGTATACTACAAAAAAAACTATCTTGCACCACCGAGACCACCACTGCGTAGATCAGAGAATATAAAACGCAACCATACCAACTACACCAATGTATCAGACCTTTTCTTTTGAGGAAAGTGTTTAAACTTTCTTAATTTAGAGCAATAATGGAACCCACGCTAGTGTCGGTTCAATTTGAATATGAATATGGTGTTTATTTGATAAAATTGGAGAGTTAGAGTAACAAATTAGAATCTGGAGATAATTAGGTTGAGATCTTCATGTATCTAGATTAGGAATCATGAATTGAGAATTCATTATGATGAACGAATCGAAATTTTTTGGCATTCTTTCATGTGAATTTGCAGATCTAGGGTTTAATGAACTAATTTGGGGATTTCAAAATTTACTAAGAGTTATGCATGACTTAATGTTCCTAGATTATTATAAATCATATAAATATATCAGAACATCGATTAGAATTGTTGGATTGGTGTTTGGGATGATTCTGTAGAGCTTCTAGTATTATTAATGGTGGGAAAACGTAGTTTCAGAATGTAGAAGTCGACTGGATTGGTTTGTTTTTCTACAGGACTGGATCGGTTCATTTTCTATTGGGTCGGATCGTTTCATTTTTCTACAAATCCGGATCGGCCCATTTTTCTGTAGAATTCTGTAAAGGCCGAACCAAACCGAACTGATCATTCAGGACTGGATCGATTCATTTTTTGGAAAAAAATTCCTACAGTTATTTCGTGACTCCTTATGATATGTTAGTAGTATAAAAGTGGGATTAGATACTGTAAAAGATACTTGGGATTATGAATTTCTTTACATGAGGTACGATAAAGAGAAAAATCATATTTAGATAATATCGGGATTGTGGTGAGAGGTATACTGCATACGAATATGTATTTAGGTTGTGTATACCTACTAATTGGAATAGGTTGCGTGAATACCTACATGATTGATTTACTATGTGTATAACATACCTACGCTGGTTACTATCGCGGGAGGTTATTTAGGGAAGGGGACAGTCTTATCCTGATGTGCCCAATTGGAGGGGATTTTAGATTTGGTACCTCAGAACATGGAACCTAGGTACGGGTTATCTGTGAGAATGATAGTGATGACAGTCATATGGGTGCGTAGGTATGTGCGTATCCCATAGACTTGGAACCATGCTCGCCTACAATATATGTGATCTGTATTTCAATGGTTCGCGGGTGATTCCAAATCATTAATCCTTACTTAGTACAAGATTTGCCAGGACTTGATAAAAGAGTATGCATGCACCGCAGCTGAGTCTACGGGTTCCTTATTAGTATATATATAATAATGTTGTTATAGTTATGTATATATGCGTGTAATATTATCTACTGTGTGATAATTGTAGATACAGAAGATGACGAATTCTTAAATAACTAAAGTATGTGAAGCCTTAAACAACGTTTATGAAACTTATACTCTAGGTAGTATATATAAGAACAATGCATAGTAGTTTTACAGGGGGACTTCGAGATATTACTACAAATGATAGAAAGATAGTTTACATCTACAAACTAGTTAGATGAGAACTATGTCTAGAGTAGTTTAGCAGTACGTTAGGCATGCACATTAGTTGAGAGGTGAGAATGTCAAGTGAGTGTGCAAAAATCTAACATGTGTCTTATATTTGCTTTACAACATATTTAAATTAATTGCTAAATTGTTTTAAAATCTTTTACACTCGGGCTCTAATCCGTCTCTTACAAAACTCTCTTCTTGTGTATTATTTTAGGTGCCCAGCAACATGGACACTAGGGTTAGACCATTGGATCTTTTGACGTGCTGCAGCTATTGTGGGAGTCATAGGTCCTCACATTAAAATGCCTCCACTTCTATCTTTTCAGTTCCAGTATTTAGACATCTCAATTAATGTAGGTGTAGCCCATTCTCAGTTTATTTATGTCAAAGGAACATTGTACTTATTTATTTTAGCATTTCCACTTGAGTTGAATTTATTATTGTTAATTCGGATTTTATTTGACTGGGATGATTATTGTAGTTCATTTTATTCAGTTGGATGATGTTTATTCCTTCGTTATTTATTCATGAAAATGGGGAATGCTTTAATAGTTTAAATTAATGGACTTAAAATAATACAATAAAATGTTTTGACAGTAGCTTAATTAATTATTAGGTGGTTAAAACGAAAATTATTTTTCCACAGTGATGCTAAGAACGAACCAACTGGATATTTCGATTTAAATTTTATAAAGGACTAGCCACCCAGTATTTAATTGGTCAGGGTGTCACAGGTGGTATCAGAGCATCAGTATCTAGAGTCTTTTAGGATCTATATGACTTACTATGCTTTCTGCTTAGCGCTCCTTGATATAGAGCCCTATTTTTAGGATTGTTGCATTACTGAATATGTGATTACGTCTTCAGCCATATGAGATTTAATAACTGTGGACTTATAAATTCCTTCTCATTTCAGATGCCTCCAAGACGTGCACCGGGGGACATAAATGCCCAACTCGAGCCCCAGCCAGTACAGGCTCAGGGTACGATGAATGCTGTAGTGATTGCTGCCATTGCTGCCCAGGCAATTAATGTTGCATTAGTCATGGTTCATCAGGCTCCACCATCGGTACACGTAGTAGCACCAGCTCTAGTACACACGTTCCCTTCTGTTTGGGAGTGAGGCAGAGATGACATTTAGAAGGCGCCCCCCAGAGTTCCAGGGGAGTTAAGATGTTGTTATAGCAAGCAAGTGGAATAAGGACATCCAACGACACTTGAGGATGTATGAGTGCACGAAGCTTCAGAAGTAGGTACTAGCTACTTTCAAGCTAGTGGGAGCAGTGCTACAGTCGTGGGAGTACACTACTACCGCAGAGGAGCACGATTCGATGAGTATAGAAGACTTATGGGTGCAGTTTTATCGTAAATATTTTTCCTCCGTCGTTCAGACTGAGATGAGGCAGAAACTACTCGACCTCACCCAGGAGGGGAAGACTATGTTGGAGTAATAGGAGGAGTTTACTAGATTGGTGAACTTGGTACCAGAAGAGGTGCCCACTGAGGAGAAGAAAATTCAGATATTCATTGATGGTCTGACCTGGAGGATTCGACGGCATCATTTAGGTAACCTTTCCTTGCAGTCCTACATAGATGTACTTAATGTAGATTTATTACACTGTCAGGACCACTGCTTCCATGTCAAGGGGAGAAAATATGGAGGGGATCCCCGCCAGTAAGGCAGGACTGGTGGGGGTAGTGCCAGCGGGGCACAAGCAGCTCGGGAGAAGCAGAGGCATGGTGAGCAGGGTTCCCATCAGGGGGATTCTGCTAAGCAATTCAGATCAGGAGGCTTATACCAGGGAAAGTGAGGTTTCAGGCATGGACACAAGGGCTAGCAGGGCCACCCGGGCCAACGAAAGTTTCACCAGGACAATCAGGGCAAAGGGAGAGGTGGAAATGTCCAACAAGGTCAGGGCTTGTAAGGTCATAGGGTAGGAAACTTTATCGGTAGGTGCTTCTTTTGTGGCAACACCAGTTATAAGTGTCAAGACTATCCACCGAAGAATAAGGCCCCGCAACAGCAGTAGGGTGCTCGTTAGGAGCCCCAGCAATCGATATTCCTAGCCTCTCTCCCAACGACAGCACCATTCCCAGCTTTGCCTGCCATTCGAGCAGCCCTGATTCAGTAGGACAACTTCAGTATGGGCATGTTTACAACGTCGAACAGGCCGCATCTCCACAGTATCCATCCACTGATAAGGGTATGTTTTCTATCCACGGGTCTATAGGGAGTATTTGGTTTGACATGGGAGCCTCACACTCGTTCATAGCCACTAGTTTTGCACGGGCCGTAGGGTTGTTAGATACGACCGACAGTACAGTGACTTATGTAGACTCACTATTGGGTAATGGGTCGTTGATTTTATTTATATGTCGGGGTGTAGGTATAGTGATTGGGAGTCTTATATTGCCTACCGAAATGCTTAATTTAGACATGTCTGAGTACGACGCTATTATTTGGATGGATTCGCTAGTCGTGTATAGGGCCATGATTGATTGCTTTAGTAGGAGCATTGTTTTCGCTATCCCTAGTCATGAGATGTTTATAGTGGTGATACCTCGCCTTGAAGGAGGATCGTCCACTCACTTATTTATATATATGAGGAGACATTTACGGGATTTGTGACTTCCCTTGATTTGATTCTGATTATTCATGAGTATGCCGATGTATTTCAAGATATACCTGGACTATCGCTGAGTAGAGAGATAGAGTTCGTGATTGATTTAGAATTGGGCACACGACTGATAGCTCGTGCACCGTATCGTATAGCTCCTATTGAATTGAGGGAGCTACGTAATCAGATTGAGTAGCTATTGGAACAGGGTTCCATTTGGAGGAGTACCTCACCTTGGGGTGCCCCAGTTCTATTTATGAAGAAGAGGGATGAATCCTTGCGATTATGTGTGGATTATCGGGAGTTCAATAAAGTCACGATACAGAATAAATATCCATTGCCTCGAATTGATGACTTATTTGACTTGTTGAGAGGAGAAACATTCTTCTTGAACATAGATTTGAGATCGGGATACCATTAGTTATGTATCAGGGAGAAGGAAATGTCTAAGACTGCCTTTCTAATGAGATATGGATCCTACGAGTTTAGGTTTATGCCATTTGGGCTAACCAACGCGTCAAAGATATTTATGGACTTGATGAACAGGGTGTTAAGAGAGTTCTTTGATCACTTTTTCATTATCAGCATAGATGACATCCTGATTTATTCATGGACGGAGGAGGAACATGTCGATCATCTACGTAGGGTTTTGTAGACTTTACGGGAGAATGAGTTGTACGCCAAGTTTGAGAAATGTGGGCTCTGGCTGCGAGGGGTACAATTTTTAGGTCATATTATATTCGAGAGGGAGATATCAGTGGACCCCGACAACGTGCTAGCGATGAGGGAGTGGGGTTAACCAATGACACCAACGGAGGTGAGGAGTTTCTTGGGGTTAGCTGGTCATTTGAGATGGTTCATTTGAGGATTCTCGAGGATTGCGGGTCCGATGACTAATCTGACTCATAACGGTTTACCGTATATTTGGGATAATTCGTGTCATTTGGCATTCGATGAGATAAAGGACAAGCTGACTTCAGTACCCATACTAGCGCTCCCCAGGGTAGGAGTGGCGTACCTTATTTACACCGATGCATTGTTATAGGGTCTTGGTGGAGTACTACAATAGGAAGATCAGGCTATAGCTTACGTTTCCCGCAAGCTTAAGTCTCACGAGAAGAATTACCCCACCCCGGCTTGGAGTTAGTAGCAGCCATTTTTTCACTTCGAATTTGGAGACATTTTCTCTCAGGGGAGAAATTTTGCATGTTCATAGATCATAAGTCACTTCAGTACTTTTTCACTCAGAGAGAGTTGAATATGCTCCAGTACAGCTGGCTTGAATTTGTTAAGGACTACCAGTTTTAGATCTAGTGCCACACAGGGAAGGCTAACGTAGTTGCTGATGCGTTGAGCCGTAGGCCCGTAGGTGACGTGGACGAGGTGTGGAAAGTGAAATGGAAGGAGTTGGGACATCAGTATGTAGTTTCTCAATCTTTAATGTCTGTTAGTTACACCCCAAATTGTGACGAGGGTTGTACATGCCCAGGTAGCGGATCCGTTTTGTTAGGAGAGGATTCGACACCTTATGGAAGAAGGAGTGGAGTCTTATTCAGTGAGTCCTGAGGGCGACTTGCGCTTCAATGGACATCTAGTTGTTATAGAGGGGAGGATTTGCGACATGCAGTGATAATAGAGTTTCATGGATCTCGATTTGCGGTGCATCCCGACGGGGATAAGATGTACCAAGATATGAGGCGACAGTATTGATGGAGTGGCATGAAGAGAGACATTATTGAGTTAATCTCAAAGTGTGCCCATGTCAGTTAGTCATGATGGACCATCAGAAATTAGGAGGGCTTCTTTAGCCATTGGAGATCCCAATGTTGAAATGGGAGAGCATTTCAATGGATTTTATCACGGGTTTGCCTACTTTTAGGAGGGGTCACGATTCCACATGGGTGATTGTGGATCGATTAACAAAGGTAGACCACTTTTTACCAATACAGACGAATTACATGACAAGTTAGTATGCCCATATATTCATCACTAAGATTGTGAGATTACATGGAGTGCCCCTTGATATCGTGTCAGATCGGGCCAAGATTTTTGTGTCTCGCTTTTGGGAGAGATTTTAGGAGGCTATGGGCACCGAGTTGTGATTGAGTACAACTTACCACCCACAGACTGATGGAAGACCAAGCGCACTAATCAGATGCTGGAGGATATGTTGCATATGTGTATGCTTGATTTTAGGGGAGGTTGGGAGTAATACCTTCCACTGGTGGAGTTTGCTTATAATAACTCCTATCAGTTCACAATTGTCCTGGGCCCATTTGAGCCATTGTATGGTAGGCCTTGTCATTCTCCTTCTTGTTGGTTAGAGGTGGGGGACAACAAGCTACCAGGGTCGGAGTTAATAAAGGACATGACAGCCATGATTGAGATGATTCAGAGTCGTATACGGGTAGCTCAGGACAGGAAGAAAAGCTATGCCGATGCCAAGAGGTTCTTTCTGGAGTTTGCTGTGGGGGATTAGGTTCTTCTAAGAGTATCTCCTATGAAGGAGATAATGCGATTTGGGAAGAAGGGGAAGTTGGCACCAAGGTATGTGTGGCCATTTCCCATTATCGAGAGGATTGGACCAGTTGTATACAGATTGGGATTGTCGGAGCAGTTACATTGTATGCATGACGTGTTTCATATTTCTTCGCTTAGATTATATCTTCGGGGTGAGTTGGCTCACACACTTATTTCACTAGAATAGATTGATTTACATACTGATAGTTCATATGAGGAAATACCGGTGGCTATCCTAAACCATGGCGAGAGGAGATTGAGGTTTACGGTAGTGCCACTTGTGCACGTTCAATGGGAGCAAAATAATTTTGAGGAGTCTTCTTGGGAGTGCGAGGATGAGATGCGCGACAAATATCAAGAATTATTTTTACCAGGTATACTATCTTTTTTCAAATTTCGGGACGAAATTTTTCTTAAGGGGGGAAGTATGTAACACCCCGTTTTTTATGATTTTTACATATTTACTTAATTAAATTAAATATGGGAAATTAATTGATAATTAATTCGGATTAAAATAAATATTAACTAGCGAGATAAGAGTTAGTATTTGTTAGTGAGAACTTTATTGAATATTACAGAGCGAATAAAGTAATATATAATTGTGGATATGATTCTGAAGTGAAATAAATTGTCGCGAGTGAGAAATACGTCAGTTATAGCGATTAAGTCGGGACACGTGTGTCAGTCGTGTAGGGACTAAATTAATGTAATAGAATTAAATTATTTATAATTAATTTTAATGGTCATTTTGAGTGAGCGATTGAGTCCGTAAGGATCGAGATAGTCAGAAAAATCTACCCTGGGGTTTAGTTTGGGTTCCGGGGCAATTTTAGGCCTAACTGGCATCCCGAGAGGGCATTTTGGTAATTTTAATTTTTGTGCATTAATTACCTACGAAATTAGGAGAGGTATGATGCTAGTTACGTAAGGTAGATTAGGGTTATCATTCACAAAATCAAAGGGGGAGTTATAAAGGAAGAGGGACATCCAATTCTAGGATTCTAAAGCCAAGAACAACCATCTTGCACCACCAAGACCACCATCACGTAGATCGAAGAACTTAGAACAAAACCATGCCAACTGCACCAACAGTTGAGACCCTCACTTTTGAGGCAAGTGTTTAAAATTGCTTAATTTAGAGCAATAATTATACCCATATTAGTGTCGGTTTAATTTGAATATGAATATGGTGTTTATTTGATAAAATTGGAGAGTTAGAGTAACAAATTAGAATCTGGAGATAATTAGGTTGAACTCTTTATGTATGTAGATTAGGAATTATGAATTGAGAATTCGTTATGATGAACGAATCGGAAAATTTTGTCTTTCTTTAATGTGAATTTGTAGATCTAGGGTTTAATGAACTAATTTAGTGATTTCGAAATTTACTAAGAGTTATGCATGACTTAATGATCCTATATTGTTAGAAATCATGTAAATATATCAGAACATCAATTAGAATTGTTGGATTGGTGTTTGGCATGATTCTGTAGAGGTTTTAGTATTATTAATGGTGGGAAAACGTAGTTTCAGGACGTAAAAGTCGACCGGATGAGTTCGTTTTTCTACAGAACCAGATCGGTTCATTTTTTAGCAAATTCCGATCGGTCTATTTTTCTGCAAAATTCTATAAAGGCCAAACCGAACCAATCATTCAAGACCAGATCGTTTCGTTCTCTAGCAAATTTATCCTACAGTTATTTCGTGACTCCTCATGATACGTTAGTAGTATAAAAGTGGGATTGGCTACTTTAAAAGATACTTGGGATTATGAATCGCTTTACATCAGGCACGATTGAGATAACAATCGTAATTAAACAATATCGGGAATGTGGTGATAGGTATACTGCATACGAATATGTATTTAGGTGGGGTAAACCTACTAATAGGTATAGGTTATGTGAATACCTACATGAATGATTTACTATGTGTATAACATACCTACGCTGCTTGCTATCGCGAAAGGTTATTTAGGAAAAGGGACAGTCTTATCCTAATGAGCCCAACTGGGGGTCGGATTTTAGATTTGGTACCTCAAAATATGGAACCTAGTTACAGTCTATCTGTGAGAATGATAGTGATGACGGTCATATAGGTGCATAGGTATGTGCATAGCCCATAGACTTGGAACTATGCTTGCCTCCAATATGTGTGATTTGTATTTCAATGGTTTGTGATTAAATCCGAATCATTAGTCCTTACTTAGTACGAGATGTACCGAGACTTGATAGCAGAGTATGCATGCACCGCAGCTGAGTCTAGGGGTTCTGTTTTAGTATATACATAATAATATTGTGATGGTTATGTATATATGCTTGTAATATTATCTACTGTGTGATAATTGTAGAAAAAGAAGATGATGAATTCTTAAATAACTTAAGTATGTGAAACCTTAAACAACATTTGTGAAACTTATACTCGATGTAGTATATACAAGAACAATGTATAGTAATAGTACAGGGGGACTTCGGGGTATTACTACGAATGATAGAAAAATAGTTTACATCTACAAACTAGTTAGATGAGAATTATGTGTAGAGTAGTTTAGCGGTACATTAGGCGTGGACATTAGTTGAGAGGTGAGAATCTGAAGCGAGTTTATGAAAATCTAACATTTCCAGTTCAGATAAATTTATTATTGTTGGTTTGGATTTTGTTTTACTCGGACGATTATTCTAGTTCATTATATTCAGTTGGATGATGTTTATTCCTTAGTTATTTATGCATGAATATGGGGAACGTTTTAATAGTTTAAATTACTGGACTTAAAATAATACAATAGAATGTTTTGAGACTAGCTTAATTAATTATTAGGTTGTTAAAGTGAAATTTTTTGTTGATAGTGATGCTAAGAATGAACTAACCAGATATTTTGTTTTAAATTTTATAATGGTCTGGCCACTCGGTATTTAATTGGGTGGGGTGTCACACATGTGATATCGGAACCAATTCTTGAGTTTACTACGAATCCATATGGCCATCAGCCAAAACCCCGAAGAAGAGTTCGGCTAAGAAAAGTAAACCAAGGTTGACCTAAGGCTGTGTACTTTTGTACCTATTATAAAAGAAAAGGCCACCTTAGGCAGTTTTGCTATAGTTTAGGTTGGACATGATGTACATTTTCTCCACCACAAGCCACTAGTGATTTTTCGAGTCTTAGAGAGAAGGTTGAGTTTCTAGTCGCCACATCTCAGAGTTCAATGGAAGAGTTCCAATGGATTTCTTTACCGTGTGCAGATACTTATAGAATCTCGACTAGAACCAATAATGACAAGGGAAAATAGAAGGTTATCTCCACTTGGGTACGTAAGCACGACACAAAAGACCTTGTTGTTCATGTTCATTTTAAAGCACATAATACCGCTCAGTGGTACTTTGATAGTGGTGCTCCAGACACATGACTGGTGACATTTCATTTTTTACCTACCTAAAGAATCGTAAGGAAGGAAAAGTCACGTTTGGAGAGTAGATAAGGTCTAGAATAGTAGGAAGAGGTATAGTAGAGATACAAGGATTTCCTAAGCTAGAGGATGTTTTGTACATTAAAGGTTGAAAGCAAACCTTCTCAGCATTAGCCAGCTGTGCGAAGTTGACTTTGCAGTAAAGTTTGATCGAAATGAGTGCAATGTTTATGATCAAGCCGGTAAACTTCTATTTCAAGGGGTGAGGTCTGAAGATAATTTCTATGGGATTGTACCCAAGTCCTCATTTCTCTACCAAAACGCCACAATCACTCCTATAGATATGTGGCATTAACGTCTAGGTCATGTGAATTTTAGAGATTTGGAGTGATCATCTAAAAAGGACCTAGTACATGGCTTTCCATCATTTGGAAAGTTGACTTTCGTGATTTGTGGACCCATTCAGTTGGGAAAGTAAGTCCTTAGCCCCCATAGGAAGTTGAATTCCATTACCACTTCACGAGTGCTTCCATTGATACACATGGATCTTAAGGATCCTACTCGTATTAAGAGTGTGGGTGGTAAGAGGTATATCCTCGTGATGGTAGATGATTTCTCTCGTTATTCAATTATAGGTTTTCTGAGAGAGAAATTCGATGCTGTGGAATTTCTTACGACCAAGTGTCGTGTCCTGCAAAATCAACACAATATCACCATTAATAGAATCGGAAGTAACAACGACACTGATTTTTAGGAAGAAAAAGTATATCTTTACTGTGATAGCCTCGGGATAAAACATGAATTTTTGGTCGTGAAGACTCCTCAGTAAAATGGAATTATTGAGAAGAAAAATTGGATGATTCAAGAGATGTCTAGATCTATGCTTCTAGGTCATAGAGTTTCTAGGAGATTTTGGGCAGCGGCGGTGTCTATCACGTGCCATTTGGTGAATAGGGTTTACCTTTGCCCACACACACTTAAGACGCCCCACAAATTGTGGACTAGAAATAAGCCCATCCTTTCACATTATCATGTCTTTGGGAGCAAATTCTATATCCTACACGATAGGGAGAAATTAGGAAAGTTTGACTCCCGGAGCGATGAAGGAATATTGTTAGGGTATTCATCGACAAATAGAGCTTATTTGGTTTTTAACCAGAGTAACTCTAAGGTTATGGACTCAATAAACATCACCATGCAAGATGACGAACCAATGATGTTTGTTGATTCTAACCTTTTGTGTGAAGAGGATGCACTTCCTACTAATGATCCCATTGTGCCTCCCACACCCATGGTGGACCCTACTCCTGTCTTAGGGGACACACCTTCTTAGGTTCGCAAGAGTCATGACCCTATTGCCATTCTAGGAGATACCACCCTAGGGGTCAAGACATGCACTCAGTTGGAAAGCGTGGTTAGTTTTATTTTCTACACACCTAAAGTCAAGCCCAATAACGTCAATGAAGCACTGAAGTATGAACACTGGATATCTGCTATACAAGATGAGTTTCTTTAGTGTATAAAGAATGATGTCTGGGATCTAGTCCCCCGGCCTAGTGAGAAGAATATGATTAGTACCAAGTGGATCTATAAGAACAAGATGGATGAGAATGGTACCATTATCTGAAACAAGGCTAGGTTGGTCGCTTAAGGCTACACGCAGATAGAGGTTGTAGACTTTGACGAGACACTTGCTCATGTTGTGAGGCTTGAGTACATTAGCTTACTACTCGCCTTCACATGTCATTTGTGATTCATGTTATACTACATGGATGTCAAGAGTTACTTTATGAATAGAATTATACAAGAGGAGGTTTACCTGGAATAAGCAAAAGGGTTTGAAGACCCTAAGCACCTTGATCATGTATACTATCTAAGGAAAGCCTTGTATGGTTTGAAGAAAGCACCCCATGCTTGGTATGAGAGACTCACTTCCTATCTCTTAGCCCGTGGCTTCAAGAGAGGGCGAGTTAATATGTCTTTATTCGTTAGAAAAGATGATGTTGCTGTTTTGGTTGACCAAGTCTATGTGGACGACATAATCTTTGGATCCACATGCTCCCGACATGCTCAAGACTTTGAGAAGGATATGAAGAGTGAGTTTGAGATGAGCATGGTTGGTGAGCTTACATTCTTCCTGGGTCTCTAGGTTCGTTAGTTAGAGGATGGGATATTCATCTCCCAAACCAAGTATGCTAGAGACCTAGTGACGAAATTTGGTTTAGACTCCACTATGCATGCATGTACCTCGATAAGTAACTCAAAAAATCTTAGCAAGGAAACTTCAGACAAGGATGTAGAGTAAACCTTGTATCGAAGTATGATAGGTAGTCTTCTCTACTTGATTGCCAGTCGTCCCGACATAGCCTTTAGTGTTGGAGTCCATGTGCGATATCAGGCGTCCCCGAAAGAGTCGCACTTACTCGCTCTTAAACGTATTATTAAATACGTGAGTGGGACTCTCCCATTTGGCATTTTGTATTCCTTTGATACCGATGACCATTTATCCGCCTATTCAAATGCCGATTAGGTGGGGGATACAGATGGATGTAGGAGCACTTCTGATGGGTGTTACTTCTTTGGTTCTTCTCATGTCTCTTCGTTGATCAAAAAGCAAAACTCTATCTCTTTGTCCACTGTGGAGGCTGAGTACATAGCCGTAGGGAGTTATTGCATGCAACTTCTATGGATGAATCTGAAGTTGGAGGATTATGGGATATCACAGGACACCATGACTATTTCCTATGATAATACAAGCGTGATACACATAGCCCATAATCCACTCCATCATTCACGGACAAAGAACATTAGGATACGCGAGCACTTTATCTCTGAGCTAGTAGAAGATAAGATCATATCCTTGAGTTTTGTGTCTACCGACCTCCAGTTAGCCGATATTTTGACGAAGCCCTTAGACGATCTTAGATTCGAGAGTCTTAGAAAGTTTTAAGGAATTTTCACGGTTGACTGAGGGGTGGTCACCATGTCTAGAGTAGGATGCATTTTTCATGCTCATATCATACGATTCCTCTTTCTAGAGTGTATCATTTGTATCATTATTTTTTTGTTTTTTTTCCTTCTTATTTTTTGAAAAATACAAAAAGAGTTTCTACTTTTTTGAAAATTTGAAAAATCCAAAAAGATTTTGTTTTTGATAAATTTTTGAAAAAGACAAAAAGATTTTCTTTTTATAAATTTTTTAAAAAATCAAAAATAGTTTTGTATTTTGTTTACACCATTTCCGGATGAACATTTAAGATAATCATAGTCACAACTTCATTCCATATTCCACGTGACTGTTTGATGGTGATTTGAGATGGTACATCATTTCATTCATGTGATTTATAATTTATGGAGTCATTAAGATGTGACTAGTGATATCTTCTACATGTTTGGCTCCTTATCTCCTTCAATGCACATGTGCACGGATTTGTTTGATTATTGTACTTGTAAAATAATATGTTGGAAGTGTTTCCACCTCAATCTTGTCTTTATAACAAACCAAATGCGATAAAACTTGAGAATGAAAATATTGCATGTAAGAACCGTTTACCGTGAGGAATTAAATTGCAAAAAATGATGAGTGTTCACGGGAAAGGGTTGCGAGAGTACAAAATTAACTCGTCGTGAAAGCCACCATTTAAAAGATCCCCAAGAAAAATTAAGGCAATAAAACTAATCATATGCCAAAAATGGGGCCAATAGGATTTCTCTATGGAGAGAAAAATATATCACCTTAAGAAAAAAATAAACGATTTATTATTTATGAGGGTGTTCGGACGGATATGTAAAAATCGATTTGCACGTCCTGACAAAATCTTGAAAAAGCATTATATAGTTTTAGACGTTATGTGTGTGGAAATCATTTTGGACTTTGACATGTCGATAAGATTGAGTCAATGTCATATGAATTCACATTTTTGACACCTAAGGACGATTTTGAGTTCATTCATTAGGAATATCCGAAATTCATCGTGCACATAGGTTATGTTTTTATGCATTGATTTTCTTATCGAATTTGTTCACACCCCTACATTTCCACTGTCACTGGCTTGGTTATTTCGTGTTCTTTCATGGTGTGATTTTTTGTTGTAATTTTTTTTTTAACTTGAAAAACTTTGAAAAAATTTAAAAAAGAGAAAGTTTTGTTTCCTTGTGACATTCTGCATTTGTATTGCTTTGTGTTCTTCATACTTATCTATTTGGGGACATCATAAAAATGGGGAGAATGAATTATGGGGGATATTTTTTTTACTAGCATGTTTGAATTGATAATGATTTGTTTAAGCTTAATTACTATTGATTTTTGCTTATCATTATTTTTCAAATTGTTGCAGGTCATGGGTATTGTTTCTTGTCTCATGTGTGTAGGTATATAATTGAGGATCATTTTTGCACACCCTGATGATGACAAAAAAAGATTGAAGAAGTTGAAGATTTGAAGATGTTAACGCCTTTTTGAAGACATGGCATTCAGTATTTCCAGTTTATGGGGATATGAAATTGCATGTCATTTTGTTTTGAGTATGGGTAACATAATTCAGATAGTTTTTATGTATATACCGACATAGACATATAGGAGATTTGTAAGGAAATGATTTTATAAATGTACATTTTAGTTACTAGGAAATTTTTTAAGTGTCCTAAATTACAACATATATGTCTTATACCGCTACATTCGACACATTAACACGATCATTCATGATCACCTCGATCCGAATTTGAAGTTATCACGCTCCCATAATCTTTATACGTGCGTAGTGCAACATCATTGAGCATCGTGCATCATGAGTCTTCAACATTTCCACTACTCCACTCATATTTATGGTAAAATATTTAATTTGGAGTTTTTAATGTTCTCGTATTCATTTGGGAATTTTCTATAAAATGTTTTTCAGTTCATGAAATGTTTTCCAACGTGATAGATTTTTTTTTAAGTGTTGAGGCGGACTGGATTTGACATTTGTATCATTCAAATGAGATCGTATTGTCATTAAAACAACATAATCATCTCGCGCGAAGTCGATCAAACGACATCAACTGTCATTCGAGTGATGTCCCTGTTTCGTTTGAGCGACAACACCATCTTAACTTTCTTATAAATTCCAGTTTTCTGCAGTCATGTTTTTCAAGTGTTCACAACTCCATTTTCTGTAGAAACAACTGCAATTTAAGACTTTGTTTTTGAGAGTTTTTAACCTCTTTTGATTCTCCAAATTTTCCCAAATTCATATGTGAATCATTTAAACCCTAGATTACTTATTCTACTCATCTAGAGTACACTTGTGGAGAAGAAGGTTGTTTCTCCATTGATGATGATTAGGTCTCTTACGATATCTCTTGCCAACGACAATGCACCAACGCCTACTGGTATTCCTGTGTCAAGATGTATTTCTCTGTATTTGTAAGTTGTTACAAGATTTAGTGAAATTAAAAGGTTTTTCCCCTTTGGGGAATTTTTCCTCATATTTGTGATTGTGTGTATGGTTGATTTCATTTAATTAGTCAATCACAACTAATTCCAATAGTTACGATTTTGCGGACTAAAATTGGAATTTAATTAAAGAAGTCTGTTCATAGATTGTTGGCGCACTCTCAGAAATCAATATGAAAGAAATAGAAAATGATTAAATTATAACAATGTAGAACTCACCTTAAAGAAAATCATATATAAAAGACAACATTCAAGAAACAAGATCTTATATCTCTCCTTGAATAAGACTCCCCTATATATAAAAAAATCATCCTCTTTTTATTACGGAGAAGACAAATAAAATAAGGTGAGAATTGACATGGAAGATCATGAGAACATAGAAATAAAGAAAGCATGATGTATGGTAAATTTAACACGTACTAGCAAGAGAAAAACGTATTAAAAAATCAAATCGAACCTAAAATATAACCAAAACTAGAAGAGCTGAGAAAAAGTCTCGAAAAAGTATCCATATGAACGGATTTAGGTAGAAAGATGAGTCAAGAAATTCAGCAAAAACTCAAAACTTCGCAAAGACTTTAAGAATACCAAACCATCGACACGCCATCACAACAAAACATAAATTAATTTTTCTCAACTTCTCACATCCAAGATAGAACAATCCCTCAATAACAACCAATAATCATCAAGTAAGGAAACATTCTCAAAACTAGGGATCAAGGAATAATCACTAGCATATCCAAAAATAGTATACTACAAAAGAAAAATAAGACTAAATTTCTAAAACTAAACGAGTATGAAATCAATATTTTCACATGATAGAAACATATGATATGATTTAAAAAAATTTGAGTAAAGATTATCTATATATATAAGAAAATCTAAGCATATTCAATTCATTATCTAAATTCAACAATAGTACGGGGTGAGTTGATTAGGCTTGTATGTGCATAAAAATGGAATAACACAAGTTTAAAAAATTGTATTTCTTGGTTCATTTTCATACGTATGAATAAAAAATACATTATGATCATGAATTTATCTTTAAGAACATATCTATATCCTAAAAAGAACCTCAGAAAAATATTATATGAATTTTGAATGGCAATCTAAAATAGCTCATTCATTTGAAGTGAAGTTATAGTCCTATTGTGTTTTCAATGTCGGTTAAACACTTGTCTTGTGAAAATTTTCAATATAATGGTTTTTGACATTGATTGAATTTTCATATACATATTAGATGACACCTACCCAAGTGATACTCAAATTCAAATGGGCTTTATCACTTTGGTAGCTTTTATAACTACATAAAAACGGTCATTTTCGACTTCATAAATAATAAAACTCTCATTTTCTCACAAGTAGACCATGGAAGTTTTATGAAACTCATGAAATATTAGTTTTCATCTTAGAATACCAAATCCTTATCGAAATAGCAATAGTAATAAAAATTTGTGTATTCATAAGTTGTTGTGAGAACAAGCTTTCAAATCATCAAGCATAAACAAATGTTAACATTTATTATGACTTTTTTAAAAACTCATTTTTTCAAGCAAGTCAACAATCTCTTTAACAAAAATATTACAAATAATTAAAATACTTTTTATGCAACCATTTGCAATAAATTTAGCATGAGAATTTATAAAAAAAAATGCACAAAATAACAATAATCTTTTTGGTGTTTTTCAAGTATATCAACAAAAGTATGTACAATATATAAAAACTCAAATGTGAAATATATAAAGATAAAACTTTCACTCCAAAGAACGATAATCACTCAATTTTAACTAATCTTAAACAAACCCTAAGGTAACTAAACCTAGAGAAGTCTAGAGGCTTTGTGAAGATATTGACTAAATGTATCCCGATATGGACATAGTTCATAATAATGACATTTTTTTACCAAAATCCTAATGAAGTGATGTCTGAAGTCCATATGTTTAATTCTAAAATGTTTCATCATTTTTTTATTATATCAATTCCGCTCATGTTATCATAATATAAATCCATTGTTCCTTGCTCTAACCCATATTACTCACCATTTGCTTCAACTAAAGCAATTGAGTATAATAACTACTCGCGATGATGTATTTTACTTCAACAATGGAAAACAATATCACATTTTATTTCTTTGAAATCCAAGAAACAATAGAGGTACTAATTAAGAAACATCCCCCAATGTACTCTTTCAATTAATGGCATCCCCCATCCAATCGAAATTCGTATATGCATATAATGACTCTTTAGTGTCAAATGGATACCATAACCTTATATTTTGAGTTCTGCTAGCATACCTAATATCGAAGTACTTCTCCTAACCTTTCCAACAGTCCAACCCATGTACAATTCTGACTTACCATACGGACGAATGATCCATTTCCATCCAACGATCTCCCGTCCAAAGGACCGATGTGCGCTTTCGAGACATATTTGACCCAAAATCATCCCCTGGACCCGGGGGTGGTCCAAAGAACTCTTGAAGATATCTGAATTAACTTTATAATGGTATACCCCGTGCATGATTCAGATCAATGGATTACGTTCTACATCCATTTTGCGAGGAAAATATGCAAGAGACTGCCAATTGGTAGGTCCAGATCCCTGCCTATCGGTAGTGTGTCTAGGGTGACCTGCCAATTGGCAGGACAATGGCTATGCCGATAGGAAACCCCCTGACCCTATAAAAGGAGGACATAACCCCATTACTAAGCACACCAATACCAGAGATCCATCAGCATCAGTGATCTCAGCAACATTCTCTCAAAATAAATGAAGTTCCCCATGTGAAGTTCCATTTAAGCTTACACTCCCATCCTTTTCGTACCCAATTTGGCAAAATCATATTCTCTATCATCCAACACCCCCATGCCACATTCTAACTACGTGGACTTTGATGCCTTTGTAGTCTATGTATGTGTCTCGGATTAAAACCCAAGACTCGAGTCCAATTTTCTAATTTTCCAACTTCCCGAATTCTAGTTTTCTAATTTTCTCAATTTTACAAATTGCCCAAATTGATAACTTCATAGGATACATAGTATGCTTGTTTTTGTTTCATCCAACACGTATTATCATTTCATAATAACGATTAATATCGCGATAAACGCACATATCATATGTTTTGTATATATTATTTTAAGAACATTCTTGTGGATGACCTCACTCTACCTTTCCTTTGGTATGAGTTGAACGATTTCGATCTCCATTATATATACACACGCATGCACTTCATGGAGAAATAAAGGAAAATAATAACACTAGCCCATGAGAGATTGAAAGGGTTGGATGGGTTCCTAAGACCTTCCATTTCCATAACTTTGCCCCCGAACCTTCAATCTATTGGTTTCGTATGCATCAGTTTGTCCTTGATGTCACTCTGTCGAAGTGGCAACATGTTATTTTGCCTATTTTGTGCAAAATAGTCTTGAGAATCCATCTCTTTACATTTACCTAACACCGACGATGGCCGAAGCACCCCGAAAAAGGGCGCGAGACTTCCATCTTTCGAGGGATCCTCCACCCCCTTCCCCTCGAAGATTTCCGACGATGGCCACAATGGGGACCCCGTTGGGGAAGATTTTTCATAACAGGGCTAGACTCTATTTGCATGGTTGTTTTTGTTTTCTTGTGGGCGTATACCCCCATTTGTATGTTCCCCTCTTCTCTCCTTATTTCCTATATATACACACCTCATGCCTATGTCACTACTCACACACTTGTAGAAATTCTCCATGCTCACTTACACTTATCACACACCACTTGTAGTTGATCCATGATTAGGTTCATTACCACACACTCATTTGTAGATAATCACACACCAATCACTCTCACATATCCATGATTAGTATTGATTTATTTCTTGTACATCACCCCCTGCTTGGTGTGATGCTCATCAATAAAGATACTTTGCCCATAAGATACTAATAAAAAACCATGCATGATACATACAACATCACCAAAGGGCATTTCTATTGACAAAATTTTGTCTCGTAACTAGGGGTCACTTAGTGATGGGTGCTAGTCCGACAGATCATAGTTAGCTTAAGCGATATGACTCTCACCTTCCATTGTCCAAGTACCTTCGACGTATATTGAACAGTTCCCCCGCATCGTACTGCTTGACCGAAGTCATGATGGGAGGTATATCATAGGTAACTCATTAAAGTACATCAAGTATATCAAATTCTCTCACACACGTACTGCCCCCACGAGGTATATAGTGAGGCAATTCATGTACACTTATGTATATCAAATGGCTTGTCCACACGTACCGATTTTCCTCAAAAGAAAGATGTATATCGTGGAAGTCATGCCAAAGGGGGTAACCCTTCAAATTAACCTAATAACGGCATACCCGCATATGGTGTCAAACCTAGGACACGCATATTTAGTCTATCGGTTTGAACTCGAAACTCTTCCAAAATCTAGGGTCGGCATGCTGCCCAAATTTTTTTGAAATTTTTAAAACAGATCCTGCCCATGAGCCTAGTAACAAGTCCAACCATAGTTTTTACATATTTTTCAAACCCAATTTTTTCCAGTCCCGGGTCCCGTCCGACGTTTCTCTTTTTGCATTTAGGTAAACCTAATAAGTGAGAACCTAATAAACATAATAATAATCATGCTGAGACCCATCTCTCGCTTTTCCTTCTCTCATTTTCCCAAAAGTGTCCAAAACCATTTCTCCTCTTTTATCAAAAATACCAAAAATATTTTCCTCTTTTTGCCATACCAAAAATATATTTCTTTCCCTATGTCTAAAAAACATTTTGTCCTCATCTTTTCTAAAAATGTCAAAACTATTCTTTCCTATTTTCCAAAAATAAATCCCCATTCTTTCTCCTTCTCAGGTCGATCGCATACCCTTGGCTTGGTTCCTTATTGGCTTCGGTCTTCAGTCGAACCACCCTGAAGCTCCGTCAGTTCCCTCACCACCTTCTAGTTCATAATTCATCCGCTTCCCATGGAGAACACAGATCAAGTGCCGAATGTACAACCAGATTTGTTAACAGTTCTAGCTCAACTTACTTCTAAGATTGATAACCTTTAAATCAAAGTTCATGAGATGCAACAAAATTGGGTCCTTATTCCCGAAGAGCCTGAGGTACTCTTCCCTCGCGCTATGGGTTTGAATGCACCTGAGCCTATTTGGGTTCCTGAGGAATACTAGCATGCTTTATGTGCTCCTTTTGCTAATGGGACGTCTCTTATGCCGAACCTTGCCTGGCCAGGGGATAACTTACCCGTGACCATTGATCCCAAGAAGGAAGAATTGAACAAAGTTAAGGAAGACCTCAAGATGCTGACCAAGAAATTCTACCAAGTCAGAATCTCTAGGAATTACATGGACTACACCCACATGTCTGCATATCCTAAAGCTAGGTTATCAAAGAAGTTTAAGATTCCCTACATCAAGAAATTCGGGGGTAGTGGACCTCCAATTGTTCATCTCCGCAGTTATCACTGAGCCATGACTCTCCTAGGGCCTCCAAGGAAATAATGGCCTAAATGTTCCTACAGACCTTGAAGTATAGTGCCCTCCGTTGGTTCTTATCTCTCGAAGATTCCAGAATCCGCAGTTAGGAAAATGTTTCATGCGAGTTAATGTCATAGTACAAGTACAACGAGAAGTTATAGGTTACTCATCGTGATTTAGAGCTACTTAAGAAGAACCCTGGGTAATCAGTCAGTTACTTCAAAACAAGGTGGACAGAGAAAGCTGCCACCATGACCAATCAACCTTCCAAAGAGGAGCAAGTCGGCAGTGTGAAGAAGAATTTATTAACCCATGTTTGAGCAATGATGGAAGGACAGTATTACCCTTATTTTTTATCCCTACGAGACGTATGAGTGGTTATTAAAGAAGCTATCTAACCAAAGAAAACATCTGGATAGTTCACTCCTAGAAAGTTTTAAAAACCTGCCAATACCGTAGTTTCCACCATCAACGACATCTCTCAGCCTACCACTTCATGGGCACCAGAAATCCGCTCTAACTCAGTTCGAAAGGAATACATTGAGATTCACACTCCCCTTTACAAAGTTTATCGATCCCTCTTGAGCCAAAATCTTATCAAGTCCTTGGACCCTCGTCCATTACCAAACCCACTTCCCAGAAATTTCAAGTCCGATGCCCATTGTAACTTCCATCAAATTGCCGGCCATACCACCGACCAGTGTTTTCACTGAAATGTGATCCAAGTATTGATTGACCAGGGTATAATTGCCCCACCAGCCAATCCTAAACCAAACACTACCCATAATCCACTACGGAATCATATGCATGCCATCTTCTTGAAAGAAGACTCAGAATTTAACTCATCTACCTAGATCATACCAAGTAAATCACCAGTTATACTTATATACTCTCCTAAACCTCTCCAAACATCACCATATTTTATCCTACACCCTACCATCTTTGCCAATCAAGCCTTATCTCTCCTCACTAGAGCATGCATCACTGTCCGCACCCTTTCTGGAGGTAAAGATATGGAGTTGTCATAAGTGCTAAACCAACTCCTAGAGTTCAGGATGAAATTTCCCTCCCAAATGACCATCGGTTGTCAGAGGTTCCATATGTTGTTCTGAAAAGCCCAAAAATGGGCCCGAGAGTCAGACAATTGGGTGGTACCAACCAACGAAGTCAGTCTAGATGATATGATCTAGATCATAGAAGATTTATTCCGACAGACTGGTGATATTTATAGTGTGTTCGAGCTACTCTATGCTTTGAAATTACAAGGGCACATGGTCCCTTAACTTCTACACCTCCCTACCGAATGGGAATAATTATACGAACAAGCCGTTGAAATTGTGGAGGGCATTAACTTTTCATGGAAGGATGGTATCGTTGCCACCAGATGGCGGGACGACTTCAATGATTTAGAAAAAGATGGTATGATAGTCGGCATGTGTGGGATGATATCATTTGAGGAGTTACTAGAAGAGATCAACAAGGTGGATGAACAACCCAGTATCGATGAAGAACCATGATTTCTATTTTTCCCTCCTTCTGTGAACCACATGACCATGTCAGGAAGACATTACCAAATCCCAAGCCTACAACCATCAGCAAGTGATAAAGGAAAGGTTGTTGAGAATCTTCCTTTGCCAGAAATGACCCTCGAGGAGAGCAAGATCCTCGATTAGTTAAAGAAAACCCAATCTAACATCACTCCATGGAGACTTTTTATGTCTTCCCAGCTACACCAAAATGCCCTGATCAAGCCACTCACAGGACCCACAGTTCCACCCTCAACCACGTCGAAAAAAGTAGGGAATTTAGTCAGATCCTTGACTTCTACTAGAATGCTCTCCTTCTCCGAAGAAGAAATCCCCAAGATGGGACTAAACAACAATTATGCTCGCAACATATCTGTCGAAGTCACGGGGAAACCTATCCACTCTCTTGTCAATAGTGGATCATCTCTTAATTTTTTTCCCATTGAGGACCCTTAAGCGATAATCTAGAGCAGATCTTAATACATTGATGTTTTCGTGGGGTTCATACTCGTCTAGAGGTAATGGTATCTATAAATCTTGCAATAGGGGTTGGCCTATAAATATTATTATTGAATTACGAGTCATTGATATCCCAGCTTATTTTAATCTACTGCTCGAACGACCGTGGCTTCATAACATTAAGGGGGTGTCTTATTCCCTTCATTAGAAACTAACATTCTTCGCCAATGGGCAGGTCATCACCATCTTGGGCGACGATGACAATACCTAGAATGCAAGCACGAGTAATCTAGTACTTAAAATATAACACGGGACAAATGATATGCTTATGTTAGGTTTTCGGGTTGAACCACTTCTACTCCCAGCAGGGGATGACTTAAAAGATAAATTTCATCCAAAATATGCCCCCCATGGAAACATCAATGTAATCCAGATGTTCAAGAACATGCAATTTATGCCCGGACTGGGCTAGGAAAAATACCACAAGGTATACTTGAACCTATTGTGTTGAAGAAGGCCTTTCCTCCCTGTGGCTTAGGATATTAGCTGTTAGAGGAACTCGAAATGATCCTTCAGCCTCGACTAAAGAGGAGGTTAGAATGCGTCAAAACTATCTCGGGAGATTCCCTAAATGAAAGATTCATCATATAGGGTAAATATTTCCCTTCTACGGCTTCCCCGAACCATCTTATGACCATGCACATAAAAAGATGAAACTAGGAATGGAGATATTCTTTTAAGACAGTTACCCATGGGACGAGAGTTCCCAGCACCGTGTACAATCGCTCATTGAGGATACTGGAGATTCTGAGGAAATTGAATTCGAGGATTCTTTCAATTTACAAACACTAGGGCTAACACTTTACATGATCTAGTCAGGGGCTACATCGTTAGATCCATCCCGTCTGATTAAAGCTGGTGTTGCACCTCTCCTCAATTGGCATGCTACACATGTGACACCTGCTGAAATTCAACCTAACCCTGATGTTTATCCCCTTTCTTCTTCCATAGTCGTTCCTCCTTACTCTGATGTAATCATAACCTCCTTTGATGAGGTTCTCAATGTTGTTTTTCCTATCAATGAAATAAACAAAGATCTTAAGTATCTTGTTGTTCTTTACATTAATTGTATTGATCCTAATCAATACACATGATGATGATGATTTTACAAGTGAACAATTCTTAACTGGTCTAAATAAGGTTAATAACAAACAACTTAACCACGTTCAAGTTAATAAAGATGAATCTGTTGTTATTAATCTTGGTTTTAGTAGCCAACTGCACGAGATTAGGATAAGGGACACCCTAAATGAGCATGAGCGCAAGCAACTCGAGGAATTATTAAAGGAGTTTTTGGATGTCTTCGCATGGTCCTACGGCGACATAACCGGTATCAACCTTGATATAGCTCAGCACGAGATTCCAACTCTCCCCGAATGCAAATCGGTCAAACATAAACTACGAAAACTCTGCACCGAATGGTCACTCAAAGTTAAAGAAGAAGTAGTCAAATAAATGAATGTGGGCTTCGTTCATGTGATCGAATATCCCATATGGCTAGCCAATATCGTACATGTGCCGATGTCAGGAAGGAAGGTTCGTATGTGTGTCGACTACCAAAACTTGAACAAAGCCTCTCCAAAGAACGATTACCTGCTACCTAATATCGACGTGATTGTGGACAATACATCCAGTCACGCTCTCAATTCATTCGTTGATTGGTTTTACAGATATGACCACATCACTATGCACCCCAATCACCAAGAGAAAATAGCATTCATCACCCCTTGGGGAACCTTTTGCTACACCGTCATGCCATTTGGCCTAAAAAATGCAGGGGCTACCTACTAGAGGGCTGCCACAACCATTTTGCTTGATCTCATTCATAAAGAAGTCGAGGTCTACGTAGACGGCATGGTTATCAAGTCCAAGACTAGGGAGGGTCATGAACCCGCTCTCCGAAAGTTCTTCAAGCGATTGCGACAATACCAGATGCGACTTAACTCATAAAAATATTTCCTCGGCATTGCCAAAGTAAAACTCTTGGGATTCATGGTTTGTGAGAAAGGGATAGAAACATATCCTGCCAAGATGAAAGCCATACTCGAGATGCCACCACCCCGAACGAAGAAGGAAGTCTGGGGATTCCTCGAGAAATTACAGTACATTAGCTGGTTCATCGGCCAGTTAACTTCCATCTGTGAACCCATCTTCAATCTCCTCCAAAAGGATTCAACTAAGGTCTGGAATGAATCTTGCCAAGAAGCCTTTGATTGACTCAAGCAATACCTAACCCAACCTCCGATACTCATGCCGCAACAACCTGGTCTTCCCTTACTTCTTTACCTAACCATAATTGATACTGCAATTGAGGATTTACTTGCCCAGTACCTTGAATAAAACTTGTAAATAGAAAGGAATTCGATACCTCGATGTCTACATGGATTCAACCCTCATCATCGGTCAAGTACTCTGAAAATGGTAAGTCAAGGATGAGAAACTCTTACCCTTCTATGTCCACCTCGAAGAGTTAGCTTCCCAATTCCAAGAAATCACCTTCCACTACCTACCCTGAGAAAGAAACAACCTAGCCAACATACTTGATACCTTGGCCTCCATGAATGACATGCTCAAAGGAATAACCATGTCCAATTTCCTTGTCTAAAAGCAAGATAAACCATCTCACTGCTACCACGTTGAACTCATCACAAAGGAAGAACCCGAGATAACTTCCTGCTGGTACTATGATATTTGGTGCCTCCTTAAACATGGTAGGTATCCCCAAGGTTCTGGCAAGAAATATCGATCAACCCTCTGCAAACTGGCTTCCCAGTACATTATCTGTGATAAACCACTCTTCAAGAGAAACTTCGATAGAACCCAATTGCACTACATTGCAGGGGGCAACGTTGAATAAATGATGCAGAAAATCCACAACAGGGAATGCGAACCCCTAATGAATGGCCATATACTCTATAAGAAGATCATCCGATAAGGATACAATTTGACTACCATGGTTCAAGATTGCACAGCCTACGTTTGAAGATGCCTAAGATACCAACAGTTTTCCATCCTACAACACTTACCTCTGCGCGAATTGTACAACATGGTCCCCCTAGCTATTCTCCACATAGGGCACTAACATCATAAGGAATGTTGCACCAAAAGTGTCCAAAGGGCATTAGTTCATCCTAGTCTCCATTGACTTCTTCGCTAAATGGGTCAAAGTCGAGTGATACGCAGTCCTGAATGCCAAGAAAGTGGCCAAGTTCATCAAGAAAAACATCATTTACCGATATGGGGTCCCACACGAGCTGGTATCAGACAATGGGTTACACTTATAGGTAGAAGTAATAAAGGTGGTCGAAGAGTATGGAATTAAGAGACATAAATCTTATCCATACCGACCCCAAACTAACGGAGCACTCAAAGCAGCCAATAATAACCTTAAAGCCATCATCTACAAAATGATCGAGAGTTGTTGAGATTGGGATGATAGGATCCCATTTGCCCTATGGTTCTACTGCACTTCATTTCGAATCTCTACTGGGGGTACCTCTTACTCTCTAGTTTATGGCATGGAAGCATTCCTACCCATGGATCTAGAAATATCTTCGTTACGCGTCATGCTTGAAAGTAAAGTCAGCGAGTAAGACTGGCACAAAAGCCATCTTGACGAGTTGTCCTTCTTGGACGAAAAGAGGCTAAAATCTCTATATCACATACAAGGGTACCATCGTCGTATAGTGCGATGATTCAACAAAAAAGTCAAGGACTAGGTGTCCGAGAAGGAGACTTAGCCCTCAAAGAAATGGTAGAGCCCATCTGGGACCCCAGAGGGAAATACAAGCCCAATTGGAGCGGCCCCTACATTACGAAGATGATCATGTCCGGTGGTGCAGCTATGTTCACCGACCTTAATGGAGAAAAAAATTTGCTACCAGTCAACCTGGACCGTCTCAAGAAATTCTACTCGTGGTCTAAAATCTCGGTGTGATACGACTCTTCATATCTTCCTTATATTCTAAAAAAAGTCTTCATTTCCCTCTACTCAGAACAACGTGGGTCCTGATCCTCTAAAAACCTTTTTTCTTTCAAAAAATGAATTTCAAAATATTTTCAAAACCCTCATAGGTATGTAAGCAGCTCATCCACTTTATATGAGCATGGCCCCCTTCTTTTTTCATAAAATGCTATTCTTTTCTTATCCTCGAGAATGATAGTTCATTTGAAAAAATACATGAAAAAAAGGATTATGTATGACATATATAGATAATTCAAAATGCAAAACTCATCAAGAGGCACAACTAGATGATAAGAAACTCCTTTATTTCATTATTCAAAATTTTGGTACAATTACATTGACATAGGGAGTCAAATGACTTCCCTTATCAACCTACTCCTACTGTCCTAAAAAAAAGTTCCACTACTCCCTAAATAGCCCTCAAATTATTTTTAAACACAAAACCATACCCATTACAGAAGCTTCACATATCCTATTTGTAGCTTCCAGAGGAACCAACCCCATCATCACCCACATCTTGGGGTCCCTAAACCTCCCCTGCCTAAATGGAGTGTCACAGAGATTCCATAGAGTGATAAGCCCGAACTAGCTTAGGGAAAACCATGACACCTCCCTCCATGGTGTTAGCTATGGCAAACCACCTTCGCCCAGTCTAGACAGCAAGCAACTTGACCACTACCTTTTTCCACAACCACTTCATGTAGTCCCCTGAGATGTTCCAGAATCTACCAATAGATTGGGAGGGACATGTCGGTGGATGATGATTCTCCAACAAAGAACCAAGACGCATGTGCATACGCTCCGTCAGGTCCTCCACAAAAAAGAAGTTCAGTGTCCGCGATGGCACAATTTGATCTCAACCAAATTGGCCTAATATCCTCCAGGGAAAGTGGAAAAAGGTCTGCCTGAGGCCTACTAACCGGACATATTGTTACTCCTTGAGTTCCAAAATCTACAACAGCTCCCCTCACCAAGGCACTGACCAGTGCAAGCCCCGAGCCCCGTTCTCCACAAACCATTTTCCCAGCTCCTAATGTCCAGGCCTACACTGATGAAATAGCAGGAGAAGAAGTTTGGCACCGTCAACAAAGGATACTCAGGTGGGACCGCCATACGGAACCTCTCTGGCATCCACATGAATAACATTACAGGGCTACCCCTCAAAAAGTCAGAACGATGTTCTCGCCAGACCATTCAAAGTCTCCACCAGTATCATCACCGTAGGATTGCGATGGTACGACATCTAAGAAATAATATCCGCAAGTTGGGGGTCCACCAGTACTTCCCCAGTTGCCAACAACAGTTTTAAAACCAGGCCCAGAATGACACCCCTAGCGTGATCAGCATCACCGACATCCCGTAAATGTAAAAAATACAGTACACTAGGAAGATAAATCATTCCTCCGATGACCAATGACCTAGCTGTCGAAGGTGAAGAAGTCCCGCCAACATCTCCCTAGGGGATCGAGAAAACTCAGGCATAGTCGCTGCAATGCTAGGATTTATCCCCAACATGGTAGAAAACTCTTCATATGTCGAACATATTTCTTCCAACCGGAAGCAAAAGATATGGTCTTCAGGGTACCCTAATTCTACGGCTGCCATCAGTATATTCCACTCTATGGGCCGGTTGTGCCAGAAAGATACTCGTCGCATGTTGAAAGCGTCGTAAAAACATTATAGGAACACATTGCTTCCAAAGTTTTTAGGTAGTTCGCAAACTCAAAACTACCAGGGAGAGTCGTATCACAAAAGAAGAAGAAAGTGAGCAAAGAAGGACGTAAAGGAAAAAGAATCTAGAAGTGTGAAGAAAATCACCATCCATACCCCTATTTTTACTTGAAAACTCTTAAGAAAAGATAAGAAACCCTACAGAAATCGGAGGAAAGATTATCCTACCAAGTACCAAGCAATTGAGGAAAGCGAAATCAAAGCCTTAGGTTGATTGGACTGGACTGACATTATGATAGGCAGGACAGGGGTCATGCCGATCAACAAACCCCTATTTTTGGAAAAAATCCCCTCTTTCCTTTTTTGTCAAAACCCAAAAAAAAATTCAAAAATAATAATTTTTATTCTAAGGGAATTCCGAATTTCCTTTTTTTTACTTATCCCATTTTAAATTAATCTTTTCTCCAATCATTTTAATTCTATTTACGGTCTTAGCAGCAAAGTAAAAAGAGCATATGCATTAATCACTCAAAAACAAATTAATTAAAAAGAAATAAAAGTTAATTTCATTTGCATAGATATTTGATGCGTTACATTGTTTTGCAGGAAACACAAGGAAATACAACAGAGCTCAGCCCGAAATCACCTACTTTTTCTCTCTCACACTCATATTTTCTCCCTCTTTTATTTCTCTCTCTTCTCCTTCTCTCTCTCTCTAATAGTCTCCCTCCATTAGGCGCGCCCTCTTTCCTCTGCGGCAAGACGAGGTGCCACCACTTCCAGAGCCCGACCCTTCCTTGGACGAGAGAGACGACACCAGAAAAGAAGGAACCAGAATTTCATCCCTAATGTGGGAAGTCGTCGAGGATATCCAATCCCTAATATCCCTCAGCCAAGTAGGGAAGACTTGAAAAGTGAAAATAGAAAAGAGCAAATCAGTCAGTCTGAGGCAAAGAAAGAAATCGAGAAATCAAAAGCCAAAGAGACAAAAAGTATACCTAAGGTCGAAGGACCTCCTATGTCAAGCCCAACTCCTTCGGGTCCATCGTATTAGGACGGTGTATAATACGCACTGACCCTGCATCTGCTCGCCGAATGTTGTAACCAGGCGAGAGAAACCATACAAAGGGAGCCTTCGAAGTCGTCGCACTGCCTACACTGTGGGAGGACCCCACCTGCCGACTCGAGCCTATGTGGGGAAGAGGCATCATGTCATATATGTTGGGTGGAATCAACCAGATCGACACAAGTTCATATAATAATACATCATCGTAGTTTCGGTATATGATGGGTAAGGCTCACCCATCATTGTCGGCACCTGGGTGTCATCCGATATCTCCCCCACTCACCTCATGAACACTGAGGGCTTCACCAGTGGCATCGAAACCCATTTTCCACAATCTTAAAAACTACCCTATCCTCAAGGTACCAAGAATAGTCACACTCATGCTCCAGCATACGCCACATCTGCACATGTCCCCTAGTCAACCCTGTATGCTGGATAGCCATCCCCCATGGATAAAAGTTCACCTTCAAATTCCACAGCAAGAGAAAAAAAGATCAATATCAACAATGGATCATCAAGGGAAAGACAGTCTCAAGAAAAAAGGGGGACTTATTCTCTCACTCGTCAGGTCATTCAAGACCTGATGCACCGTCTCCAAAGAGAGGGATTTCTTCGATTGCCGATTGGACTTCTGCCACCGATACATCCGGCAAAAGTCACCAATAGACTCATACTTCAAAGCTATCAATTGGGTGTTAAACATAATCACCTCATAGAACCACGTTTTCAAACGGTCAACAATTAAGAAATCAAGAATAAAACACATGAAGGAAAAATGTGAAGGCATAAAGGAAAATGCGAAAAATGAAGAATACCTCAAGAAGATATGTGGCTCCAGTGAAAGTTTGCTGGCAGCACCGGCTGAATGCATCAAGAGAATAATAAAGGGTATCCAAGGTTTGGTTCCCCCATTCATAAAGACAGGTGCCTGAAAATGCCCTCAAAAATGAAAAAACCCATTAGTGCACGACGTCGCCACTCATTGCCACAAAGAAACCTCCCAACACTAGCAAAATGAACTGACGACCTATATACCTCACATATCACCCGTCACTCTTATCAATCCTCATCCGGAGTAATAATTCCCTCAAAAGAGACAAACTAAGAGAGTCCCTAGAGATAACCCTCTCCACATTAGGCAATGCCACCATCACAGCCTCCGGCGTCACCCTCAGAGTCCTATCCACCTCAATATGCACCCCCTCACAACCCTTCCCCAGCAGTTGCTGCACATCTATGGGAGTCACCTCCATCTCTCCAAAGCCAAAATGAAAGGTGTGGGTGGTGTCCCACCACCTCTATCCCAGAGCACAGAAAATGACCGTAAATCAAGGCGTCTCATCTAGATAAGATGTCAGTCTCCCAAAACTGGATGATGACACCATCCAACAGACCACTGATGGAAGGTGCTCCAAAACATCCTTAAGCCCTGTCATCTCTTGAGAATGCATGGTCGACATAGAAACATCAGACTGTCAAAGGCATAAAGAAAAAGAAAAATCTTTGTAAGTTCAAGAAATAAGGAAATATCGCTAAGAAAAAATGGAAGAGAATACCAAAAGTCAGGATTCGCCGCCCTAGAAGAGAGATGATACAAAGGCTCTCACAAGAGAGTCCGATCATCCTCCACTGGCTCGAATGAGTCAAAAGAATTTTTGCTACCTAAAGAAAGGGGCACCCTAGCCCTCCATTCCAAGCATGCCAAGTCGTCGGCATTAAGCCACGCCATGTGTGTTGCACTACTTGAAAACTCAGCCATTTTGACTTTCGGACGTTGGAACGATATTCAGAAGGTAATTAAAGAAGAAGGAAATTAAGAAAGCTATGAAAAATGAGAATAACCCCCCCTCTCTTTTATAGGAGGCTAAGGGGTATGCCGATCGACATCTCCTTAGCACCCACCGATCGGCACTGTCCTTCCACCTACTCGAGGTATCCCAAAAGACTGTTCCACTGCCGTTTGGAACCCCTTTATCTATGACAAGCGGCAACCCCTTTGAAATTTCGTACAAAAAGCTAGAAAATCCCGAACAATCCCTGGAAAATTCCCATAATTCCAAAATGGATTTGTGAACCTTGTCCACCAAAGAAAATATTTCACCACACTTATCTCCCCGGCAGAACTCTTACCTGCGCAATGGGATTCCCGAGAATTTTATGTCTCCCCAGCAGCGTCTCCAAAGGATACCACAAAATTCAAAAATTCTTCAGCTGAGAAACGTTCAACCCTCGGATTATTCCCTTTCCCCAGTGGAATCTAAGATGAAATACTTCCCCAAATCCCTAGCGGAACTAAAAGATACATATCCCTGGTGGAGTCTCCAAATTTCCCCAAGAAACATAAGCCCTCATAATTGGTTTCGACCCGCAGAATTGGTCACCTCTATTTAAGCCCTCATAATTGGCTTCGACCTGCAGAATTGGTCACTCATACTTAAGCGCTCAGAATTGTCTTTGACCCGTAGAATTGTTCACCTCTTTGTTAAGCCCGCAGAATTATCTTTGCCCTGCAGAATTGGTCGTTCCTATTTTAAGCCCGTGGAATTGGCTTTGGCCCGCATAATTGGTCGCTTCTACTTAATCCCTCAGAATTGACTTTCACCCATAGAATTGGTAAGCCCTACTTAATCCCTCAGAATTGGATTTGACCCACAGAATTAGTCACCCCTATCTTAAGCCCGCAGAATTGGCTTCGACCCGCAAAATTGGTTGCCTCTACTTAAGCCCGTAGAATTGGCTTCGACCCGCATAATTGGTCGAGTATATCTTAAGCCTGCAGAATTGGCTTTGCCCCCCAGAATTAGTCACCCCTATCTTAAGGCCTAAGAATTGGATTTGACCCTCCGAATTGGTCACCCCTATCCTAAGTCCTCAAAATTGGTTTTGACCCGAAGAATTGGTTGCTTCTACTTAAGCCCTCGGAATTATCTTTGACCTATGGAATTGGTCACCTCTAATTGTCTTCGACCCACAGAATTGGCCACTTCTACTTTAGCCCTCAGAATTCACTTTGACCCGAAAAATTGGTCACCTCTACTTAAGCTCAAAGAATTAGTTTTGATCCACAGAATTGGTCACCCCTACTTAAGCCCTCAGAATTGGTTTTTACCCACAGAATTGGTCACCCCTATATTAAGCCCTCATAATTGGCTTTGACCTACAGAATTGATCGCTTCTACTTAAGCCTGCATAATTGGCTTCGACCCATAGAATTGGTCGCTTCGACTTAGGTCCTCAGAATTGACATCAACCCATAGAATTGGTCACTCCCTACCTTTGACCTCAGTCATCACCTTCTCTTATTGGCAATCCCCGGCATCCCCTTAGGTCCTCAAAATTGACCTCGATCCTCTAAGCCGGTCATCCTCGACCCATAGGTCTGCAAAGTCAACCTCTTTCCAAAAAAAACATCATGTGGTGTATATTCGACGTCTTTCACTTATTCCAAGCTCACCCATTGAGGGTCTCTGTAGACACCTAATTCTAGGACCCCCAAAGTCTCTCCTTAGGTCCCTAGCACCTCATAATTTCACTAAAAATCCTAGGTCGCACTCCAAGTACTGATCTAAAGACCATCAGGTGCTCCCGAGCCTCGCTTGACCCAATTAACTTCATCGTGAGAGAGAAAGCTCTTTGAATCTTCTAAGGGCACTAAAACCCCTTTCCAACAATCCTCCTGATGCGCGAACTGACATTACCATTTAGGTGAATGACCAATTATCCCCCAAATATCAATCCGAAGGCCACCGAGCGCTCCCGAGCTCTGTTTGACCAAGGTCAACCCTTTAGATCGAACGAGATTGAATGAATCTCCGAATGGTACTAAATGTCATTTCTAACAATCCATCCAGTGCGCCATTCTGACCTACTATATGGACGAACGATCTGTTTTATTCCAAGAGGTTATCGGGCACTTTCGAGACTCGGTTGACCTCACTACTAAGAACTTTGTATTGTTGAAGTACATATCCAAACCTTTCCAACGGTCTGTCCCATGGGTGATTTTGACTTACCATACGGATGAACGATTCATTTTCGTCCATCAATCTCCCGTCCATCAGATCAACATGTGCTTTCGAGCCATATTTGACCCAAAGTAAACTCTCGGACCTGGGGGCGGTCCAAAGGAATCTTTAAGGTCTTTGAATTACCTTTTTAACAATATGCCCCATGCACAATTAAGATCAATGGATTACATTCTATGACCATTTTTCCAGGAAAATCTGTACGAGACTGCCAATTAGCATGTCCAGATCCCTGCCTATCGAAAATGTGTCTAGGGTCACCTACCGATCGGCAGGACAAGGGATGTGCCAATCAACAACCCCCTGACCCTATAAAAGGAGAGTGTGACCTCACTACTAAGCACTTCAACACCAGAGATCCATCAACATCGGTGATCGCAACAATATTCTCTCAAAATCAACGAAGTTCCTCATGTGAAGTTCCATTCAAGCTTACAATCACATCCTTTTCATACCCAATTTGGCAAAATCATATTCTCTATGATCCAACACTCATCTCACATTGAAGGGAGTTCATCCAAGATCAAATATCAAGATTCAAAGAAGGTCCAATTCCTTCCCTCTCTCTTTTAATTATGTTTTTGCATAAATTTCATTAGATTCATAATCTAGTTCCTACTTGAGTTCATACACATTAATATCTACATTTTTTAGTATATTGCACGTACTTTATTTTCTATAAAAAAACAAAAAACAAAAAGAGGGTTACGCCCATAAATTCCGAACGGAATTATCCATCACACTTTTTCAAAACCAAAAATACACTTTCTACATACACACATCTATGATAAAATTCCATTCGGGTCTATGGGATAAACCCCACCCCCATGTTGCATTCGAATTACGTGGACTTTGATGCCTGTATAGGTTACGTAGGCCTTTCGGATTAAAACCCGAGACTCGAGTCGAATTTTTTAATTTTTCAACTTCCCAAATTCTAGTTTTCTAGCTTTCTCAATTTTACAAATTCCCCAATTTTCCTAAAATCCCCCCATTTCCAAATTTATCATATTCTTGCATTACATAGTATGCCTGTTTGTGTTTCATCCAACACGTATTATCATTTCATAATAACGATTAATATCGCAATAAACACACAAATCGTATTTTCTTTATATATTATTTTGGGAACATTCCTATGGATGACGTCACTCCACCTTTCCCATGGTATGAGTTGAAAATTCCAATCTTCATTATATAAACACATACACACACTTCACGTAGAAATAAAGGAAAATAATAACACTAGACCATGAGAGACCGAAAGGGCGGTATGGCTACCCATTTTATAAATTAGCCCCCGAACCTTCGATCTATTGGTTTCGTATGCATCAGTTTGTCCTTAATGTCACTCTCTCGAAGTGGCAACGTGTTCTTGAGCCTGTTTTGTGCAAAATAGGCTAGTGACTCCATCTCTTTATATTTACCCCACACCGATGATGGTCGAAGTGCCCCAAAAAGGGTGCGAGACTACTATCTTTCGAGGGATCCTCCACCCCCTTCCCCTCGAATATTTCCTAGGATGGCCACAGATTTCGTACCAAAATTTTTTACCAATTCCTCTGGATATTTGGCCTAGGATAAGAAAATCCCATTTCCATTATTTTTATTTTCAAGACAATGAGAAATGTCAATTCACCCACCTTACTCATTCCAAACTCATTATTTGTTTCTTCTAAGAGCTATAATAATGCCTCCCAATCATTAATCCAAATGCCATATCATCCATACATATTTGAGCTATAATGACGTCATCCGTACCTTTTTTCAAAAATAATGTTTAATCAACCCCTCTCCTAAAACCAATCTTTATGAGGTATGCAGTCGAGCTCTCGTTTAAATCTTTAGGATATTGTTTTATCTGATTTGGTAATTTAAGAAGTTCAAATCCCTTGGGTTGTTCACCATACACCTCCTTATTCAAAACCCCATTTAAAAATGCATCCTTGATGTCCATTTGATGCGATATGATCTTCATATAGCAAGCAATTACTAAAAATAGATGAATAATTTTTAACCTTTCATTTGGGAAAAAAATTTCATCAAAATCAACTCCCTATATCTATTAAAATGCACAAATATGGTGTGTTAATGCCCTAGAAGGGGTAAGCTAGACAATCTCGGAGATAATGGCCAATTTAAATTTTTCTAGTTTAAATAACATGAAATTAAAACACACACTCACTTAGGAAAATTACCAAACGCCTATCCTAAAATGATTGGACTCAATTTTAGTTTAAAGAAAGTATTATGAAGATATTTAAATCCAATTCAAAAAACTTTGATCTCAACTGCAACCAAACAAGATGAGAAATATACACATATATCCAATTAGATCAAAATTAATGTTAACTCGAGATTAGTTGAGATATAGTGAAATTAGTTTTAATCAATTGTGCTTATGTCAGATCTAAACATTTAGAAACCTAAATCAATTGTAGATATGAGATTATGTAAGATTGTGTATTGTGAATAAATGTAAATGCAGGAATAATCACAACACCAAGATGTATGAGGAAAATCCCAATTTAAGTGAAAAACCTCGGGATGCTACACCTAATCCACTAAAAATATTAAGTCTTTTACAAGATATCAATCATTTATCTAGCTCTCATTTCCATTGACAAGCTCTTATAATCCACCAATCCTTTAAACTCCACCTGATGTAGCACCTCTCAACCAAAGCTCCTTAAAACCTTGTAGAGAGAGAATCATCCACTTTTATTAGCTTTCACACATCCACTTTGGAGAATTCCACTCCAACTCTTTAGATATTTCTCTTATTGACCACTTATTTGAAGATTTTCAATGGGAGAAAATGAAGAATAGGTTTTCTAAGGTTATTTTTATGAATCACTAAAAAATCTCTAATAAAACGTTTCAATCAAGGTGAGGTAAAATCAAATCTCATCTAGTGGTTTTACATGGAGAAAGAACTGGTCTTATATATTAAAAATCAATAAAGGGAAGTAAAATTTTTAATTAAAAAATGGAGCAAAACCCCTTTTTTATAGTGAAAAAAATTTAAGTTTCTCGCTTCCTGCAAAAGTCCGTCTGTAAAGAGGCTGATTAGCTATGCTCATTCGGCATAAAAAATGATCGATAATGAACCTTGTAATCATATCCATGTGCAGAGTGATAATTTGTTCCCATTCGTATGACTTTGGGTAGAATACAAAGCCATGTAAAAATCGACCATTTGAAAGGCTTCATTTGCACTCATTCTCTAAATGTGACTTTTTAACGAAAGAAAAGAAGTGCAATAAATGTGAAAAAAATGAGGGCATAGAGTAGGCATCCTAAAGTGTACAAAGGCCATATAACTTATTCGAAAAGGTCTAAAAATCCACCGGAGTCTCTGAGTTGACGAAGCAATGCAATGAAAGTTGACTAGGATGCAAATAGAGGCATGTATGGAACTCAAGCATCTAGACTCACAACAAATGCCTAGGATATGTTCCCGGACTAAAATAAAAATTCATATACCTCCCAAAATTAAAATATTTTGACATGGAATAAGCTAATAAACACTATTATACATTTTCATTTCCCCTCTTTGGCTATTTAGTGGAAAAATCCTAAAATATCCCAAAAGCCCAAAATACATGAAAATCTCACCTATACAATAAAGTCCCAATCATTAATCAACATTACCCACAACCCTCAAAAGGACAAAATATAATAATAGGACAAAAAAATGATATTTTTAAAGAGGAGATACCTGCAAAACTCAAACAACACAAACCATTAAGCATGTAACATCAATGTGAAGGAAAAACTCCCTTGCATTGAAATTATCCCTGAATAAATGCACTATTGTAGATAATGTTTTCTACCACTTTTGCCATGAATAGACAAGGGTAAAAAAGACAAAACTAAGATAAATGAAACCAAAAAGCACAAGTGATATGAGAGATAAAACATATGTTGTAAAGACAAGAATAGGATAATTAATCGCATGCAATATATACACAAAATATTTCTCCCCTAAATCGCATGTATGATAACCGTAAAAACAAATCACATGATATCAATGGTAAAAAGATATCGTCAATAATAAAATAATAATAATCGCATGATATATATAGATATATCACACAAGAAATGTGATGCGCCGATTTTGGGTATTAATGTGGAAAACCTTTTTATACTTTGATTTTATTTAATAAAATCCTCTTTCAAAATAAAAATTTACTTTCCCATTCATGTCATAAAATTTATTTGATTGAATTAATGAAATGACGTACAGCTTATGAAATTCATTTAAACACTTGAAATAAAAGTGTTTCATGAAATAAATAATTCATGTATTACTACAATCCAAAATGAAAGTCCTTTCATTAAAGTTCAAATAGTAAAAACCATAATTTAAAACGAAGTACATAGTTTAAGACAAACAGTGACAGAGCTCTAATGGGTGGACAACTCTCCTTTACATTCCCATGATTGTTGTCATTTCTTCTACCTGAAGTACCTGTGGAGTTTGGCAAATGGCAAGGTATGAGCGTGCGCCCAGTAAGAGAAATACTAGCAGAGTATATATATATATATATGTGTATGTATGTATGTATTTTATCAATAATGAAATCATCCTTTATTTAATGAAGTGTTCTCATACCAAATGTATCGTAACCATGATGAAAGTACGGACAAACTAATGGATTGATTTATATAATTAAACCCCAACACGCAAATCCAATTTTTACCAAATTTTATCTTTGATTAAATTAGGTTTGCATACAGTAAATGTTCTAATCATAAATTCAACACTATTGTACATTTTGACAAACAATCGAGTTACAAAGACTTAGCCAAACTTAGGGGGACACGCGAAGTCTTCAAAAGTTTTAATATAATATGACTCAGTCTAGAGTTGTTCACAGGTAGCGATCTACCTTCGGTACTCATCGATCAACCTTCTTCAATAGTGAACCCTTGGTTTATAATCCAGTCATAGAGATTGCTCTCCACAAAGTGTATGTAAGATATTTGAACTTTAGGGTTTCACAAAGATTTACAAAGCATATGAGGATTAAAGGATTGTGAATGAAAAGGTGTTTTGTGATATAAAATATGAAAACTTTAGCACATGTATGTTGTTTGCATTTTTTTCCACAGTCCCTTGAAAAAGGAGTTTAAAATATGTATTTATAAGTCTGACACAAAATTCAAGGAAGTGCAATTCATTTGAATGAGAAATAAGGTTGTTTGAACGAAAATAAGCTTTTGTTCGAATGAGAAGTAATTTCTTTCTAATGAAAATGCAATGTCGTTCAAAGCCTACATCAAATGAGCTTCTAACGATAATATTCTTCTAGGCAGAGCCAACCTTGTTCGAAGGTCATTAGAAGTGACATCTAATGAAATCACATTTTCATTCGAAGGAGATAAAATCTCATTTAAACGAGGGTAAAAAATAAAAAAAAAATTATTATTAGATCCTTTCAAAAACCAACCTCGATTTTATAAAATATTGCATCTCGAATATGACTTAGAAAATCTATGAGCGCCCAAAGCTATATACCTTATTGAGATGTAGAGGTGTCTTTAATCTTAGAGATGTTGGAATCGGTTTGACGAGTTGGTTTATAATAGGATACGCCAAAATAAAAATAAATCCTAAGATACGAGCAATTATAAACATTTGCTCTGACAAATCTCCCCCTTTGGCTATTTCGATACAATACAAAATCTTAACCCAAATCTTAATAAAACTCCCTTTATGACAATGATTCCTAATGGCCTCCTAAACCCTAGAAACGGAACGACATAAAATAAACTTTTTCTTCAATATCAACTTGTTCTTCCCTTGGGTAACTTTTTTGTCATTCGGTGTAGTTCATGAATGCATTATCAAAGATCAACATAATGACTCCACACAATATTAAGCACACAATAGAAATGACATCATGTCTCAAAACAATACGAAAACTTTACGTGGAAATATGAAATGAATGGGTGATTCGGATATTTTAAATGTTCATCCATATATGGTGACAAAAAAACAAAACTGTTTTTCAAAATTTTTATCAAAATAAATTCTTTTTTCCTTTTTCAACCTTTTCATAAAAATTGAAAATCTTTTTGTATTTTTTCAAAAAAATTCATAAAAACAAAACTCATTTTGCATTTTTCTAAAAATATCAAAATGAAAAATATAAATACAGTGATAACACAATGATAATACAATCTAGCAATAATAATAAAAGATATAATCATGAATACCATCGTATACTAGATAAAGTACCCGAATTCAGTCAATGGTGTAAATACCTAGAGATTTCCTAAGATCCTCAAATCTAAGTGCATCTAAAGGTTTCTTGAATATATCGGCTAACTAACGATCGGTGCCCACAAAGCTCAAGGACAAGACTGTCTCCTCAACTAGGTTTTGTATAAAGTGCTCCCGTATCCTAATGGGCTTCGTGCGTGAATGTTGGACCGAATTTTGGCCAATATGGATTGTGCTCATATTATCATAATAAATAGTCATCGTGCCTTGTGAAATACCATAATCCTCTAAAATTTACTTTATCCATAAGAGTTGCATGAAACAACTCCCAGCGGCAATATACTTAGCCTCCGCTATGGACGAAGAAATAAAATTTTGTTTCTTGCTCACCAAAGGACAAGAACTCTCCCAACATAGAAACACCCACCCAAAGTTCTCCAACAACCATCTATGACCCCGACTACAATCAGCATCCAAACAGGTAGACAAACAACCATCGGTATCAAAGGAATACCAAATATCACATGAAAGAGTTCCACTCAACTATTTAACAATACATTTAAGAGCGTGTAAGTGTGACTCTTTCGAAGATGCCTTATATCGCGCACAGACTCCAATTCTAAAGAAAATATCAGGACGAGTAGCGATTAAGTAGCAGAGACTACCTATCATACTTCGATAAAGGGTTTTCTCTACGTCCTTACCTAAAGCGTCTTTGCTAAGCCTTTTCGATCTACCTATAGGGGTGCGTGAGTGCTTAGCGGAGTGTAAAAAAAATTTATTCCCAAGATCTCTTGCATATTTGGATAGAGATATGAATATCCCATCCTGAAGCTCACAAACCTGGAGACCTAGGAAGAGTGTAAGATCACCTTTTATGCTCATCTAAAACTCACTATTCATCTCCTCTTCGAAGGTGAAATCACGATGGGATCATGTGTGGAACCCCACTTATTAAAATAATGAGTGGCCAACCCTCTACTAAAATAAAATGGGAACCTCAGTTGTCTCATTCTTAGCATAAATCTCGAAAACCAATTAATTAGTAATAACTAATTATTTAATTAAACTGTGTCAATTTTAGTTTATTAAAATGCCATAATCAAATCACAAATAAAAATATTCACCACATCCCATTCAGGTAAATAAAATAAATCTCCACTCACATATATACATTTGAATACTGAAATATAATACTTGCTAATTAACCGAATAAACCATCGGTATAAAATCCACTACAATAATCTCAGGTAAACTGAAATAAACTAAAATGAATAAACCTGACATTGGGTGACATACCCAGAGAATCACCAACTAAATCATATCTAGAATTATAAAGATAGATAATTGTAACAACCCAGGCTTTTGAGCGGCTATTTTATATTATTTTGCTCGATGGGCTAATTCTATAAAATAGGAGAAGTTGGAGTAAATATTTTTCCCATGAGATTTAGGGATAATATTTACTATGTTTTGTCTATTTACCGTATGAGAAGGTAAATAGCATTATATTGTGTCTTATTGTGTCATTATATGTAAGACGACGGTTATGGCTCATAAATAAATTGGAGTATAATTAATGAAATAAAATGAACTTCGAACATGAAATTTGTTCACGTTATCCCGAATGCCAAAATTGGGGGTGCGGTTTTTTTTAGAATATTCGAGATAGTCGAAATAAGTGCCAAGTGGTATTTTTTGAGTTTTGGGCACTTTTGGGGTGTTATGACTCAATTATGTGGATACGAGTCATTTTAATGGTCTATTAGCAATTAAAAGGGGACAATTATATTTTGAGACCCGTTTAAATTCCCCCACCCCTTTTATTTTCTCAATCTTATGAGAGAAGCCAAAGGAGAGAGAGAGAGAAGAGAGAGCTTGGGAGAAATGGATAAAGGAGAGAAAATGGAAGATTGGAGCCGGAATCATTGCAACCGGAAGGGAATCCGAGACTACAACCTCGAGGCAAGTTTCTTACTTGCTAGATATTGATTTAATGTGATAAATTGCATGTGTAGTTAAGTTTTGGAGATTTAAATCATATTTGGGTTTTTGTTGATTTTGATGATTAAACCCTTAAATCTTAGTTTTGATTTGATTTGAGGATAAATTATTAGTTATTAATGGTGTAGAAATGATTTGGGAGAATTAGATGTTGTTGATGTTGGATAAAATCAAAGATTTGAGGTTTTGCGATTTTAGGGTTCATACAACTCGTAGCCCAAACTGGGCAAAATTGCAGGGCCGAATTGATTCGGCTCTCAGCCGAATCGATTCGGTTAGGGGTTAGTCTATAGGTCTGGGAGACTGAATCGATTCGGGTTAAGACCGAATCGATTCGGACAATTACAGAAAGTCAAGTTTCACCCACCGAATCGATTCGGCTTAGTAGCGAATCGATTCGCAAGGGCGAATCGATTCGGTTCCCCTATTTTTGTGGGATTTTTCCTAGTTTGATTTCTAGAACTTTTCTTTTTGGTCCAAGGTTTAGGGACCTTCCTTTGGAAAGTAATGGGGAGTCCTAGATGGTGGTTTTTGATGGGCTAACCTAGGATTAATGGGATGATTGGGCTTACTCCGAGGGCTAGTTTGTGTAGGTTAATATCCGAACGATTTAGGAAGTTAACCGAAAGATAAATTGGAGAAAAAATGTTAATGTTGTGACTTTTGGGAGATACTCCTTGAGGGAGGCTTACTTTGAGGGTTTATAAAATGTATGAAATCCTGGAGACTAGTTGAGGTTTATGGCACTTCGGGTCTTAGGTCATTAATAAAATATGACTCTAAGAACAACAAATACATATTATAAAATGTAGTACTAATAAATAAGTACAAATGATTTTCAGAATGTAAAAATGGATGTTTTCAAATGAAAAGGAAGATGATTTTCATAATTGTTAAAAGGTATGGATACACACCCTCTCTAAATCGCTATCTTAAGGGAAGTTCGCGCGTTGTGGTGAAACCCCCTGACTAGCGAATGCAGGGTGGATATATCCCTAGGCCATATGAGCATTTATTGTATGTTTCTGTGATGGGTAGGTAATTCCGAGTGTGGTTATGACTACCCCGCAGGCATATGGCCGCTTCTCGACATTTAGGTAGGATCCCAGGTTGTCTAAATGATAGTCCCTGGAAGATGATAGAGATTTAGGGGCACACATAGTGGGGAAACCCTTATGGGAGGTCTTAGAATCGTTATATATATATATATATATATATATATATATATATATATATAATTGCAACTATTCTAAATCAAGTTGGACTTGATGTATGAAATGCCATAAAGAGCATGATGAAGTGCCATAAAGAGCACAATGAAATGACACAAAGAGCATATGATGATGATTATATTCCTGATAAGGAAGAGATTTTTACAAAGTGTATAATTAAGATAAAATGCCACAAAGAGCATAAAAAATGTGATTATATTTCCTGATAAGGAATGGAACCATGAAATGAACTAGTGTACTGGATGAAATTGTTTGGTAAACATTTGATAAAATGTTGTACCATTTATGTATATTGACCTATCATTTATATATATATATATATATATATATATATATATTAATTATGTGCTGAGGGTATAATAGATCCCGGCGATCGACCTTGCCTAGTAGTAGTGTATCGGGGGGTTCCTTGTTTGGATTTCGCTTTACGAGACACCCCACGCATGAATAAGGGCATAGTTTTGAGACTGGTGAGAAGTTTAGCCCTTAGTACTATGTTAAAGGCAAATTAAATTAGATGACTATATATGTCAATAGTGTACTTAGGGTCTAATGGATCTCGATGATCGACCTTGCCTAGTAGTAGTGTATCGGGGGGGTTCTTGTTGGGATTTCTCTTTGCGAGACACCCACGCACGAATAAGGGCATAGTGTTGTGACTGGGGAGAAGCTAGCCTTTAGTACTTGAATTAATTAGGACAGGGTCTAATGTATCTTGACGATCAACTTTTCTTAGTAGTAGTGTATCGGGGTGGTTCCTTATTTGGATTTCTCTTTGCGAGACACCCCACGCACGAATAAGGGCATAGTGTTAAGACTGGAGAGAAGTTAGCCTTCTGTTCTTTGTTTAACTAGAGTATCTTTATTGATATTGCGCTAGGTTGCTATTAGATTGAGAGGTGAGAAATGTTATTGTTAACTATGAGAGAATTACGCACTTAACTGTTATGCATTTTATTCACATGGGAATCATATCAAACCGGGCCCTGACCCGTCTATATTTCTTTGTTTCTGCATATACTCTTCTCCTTTACAGGTGCTCTATCGCATGGACACCCGTATTTACATTTCCATTCTGATTTTCATGGAGCTACGGCATATTGTGGATGTTGTAGGTTATTTGTTTTAGACGCCTCTATCTTTTGTATTCTAATTATGTTCAGTTTGTTTATTCGGGCGTGTTTGCCCAAGTGTTGCACTCATTTATTTTATTTTAAATATTGAAAATGTAATACTCGGTGTAACTATTTGTATTGGTCTGTTCACCGACAGCTTATTCGGTGATTATTTATTATATTGTCATCCTTTATTTATCGATTTTTTATACCCACCGTTTTTGCAAATGGGATTGTCTAAGCGTTTTCTTTTATTTACAAGTTTTCTTTTTATTGACAGTCCGTTTTCTAAAATGATTGGTGGTTATCTCGTACTATTATTTTAATCGAAAGTGATGCTGAGAATGGACCATCTATGATTCCTGTGATTATTAGAGTATTGGGCTGGCCACATATTATTTTAGTTGGCGGGTTGTCACAGATGGTATTAGAGCATTAGGTTCTAGAGTCCTTAGGAATCTATGCGGATGTATTTCTCTTTCTTCTTTACTTCTGATTTGATATAGAGCCTCAAGATTAAGATCGTTGATTTCCCTTGTGAAATTTTGTTCTTCTGTTATGCTATGAGAAACCCGAAAATCTTTTGCGCATTCGTGTGAGACTAGTTAGTCGTCAGACGATGGGCATCAAGGGAGGTTGTCATGAAGGCATCGCGAGATGGGATTACTAAGAGCTTTAAGCTATAGTCGGAGATGTGGGCCTCTTTAGAGGTCTCTCCATTTTGTAGCATTTTCTCATATTGCTACTATGACTACTAAGTACAGTAGAGATGATTTTCCATGTGCCACTGTTAGTAGAGAGTGGTACTAAGCTTGGGATTCCAAGCGATGTCAATCTAAAGATTGAGAAATCCTTGATGAGGACCACATGTTGAAGTCCAGTTGGATTGGAGGAAGTGTAATCTCATTTAGTGAGAATATAAGGCCCAAGATTTTTGGCCTAGAGTGAGGTTATAGGAGTATTCAGGTGTGGAGATGGAGGGAAATATTTCACCCATTGGGTAAAGTGGAAGTGGCAAAAATGTTAGTCGCCATAGTAGGGTGATGCAGGAAGTTTTGCCCAAAGAAAGAGATCTCTTCGATATAATGATAGGCTCACGAGTAAGTGTTGTTAACACTTCAGGAGAAGTAGTGTTCACGAGGCCCCATCGGTGGACATCCACCCGGGGAAGGATCATGGAACTAAGGCAGGGGAGGCCGGTAGGATGTTCTCTTTGCTAAAGAGGTTAAGGGAACTACGCGAGTAATCGCCAGAGTAGCTTGAGATTGAAGTAGTTTGGTTCGGTTAAGACTAGAATGATGTGTCTAGGAACCATTGGTAGTGGACAGAGATTGGCAAGTATGTTGGAGGGAATTTCCACCGTAGATGAGGGTGGAGCATTCCTTATGATAAGATGGAGTAGTATTATATTTACCCTAGATTCGGGTGTGTATATCGAGCTTGTGGTCGTATCGATATTTTTATAGTAAGTATACCTATATGACTTCCGTGGAAGGGAGGTCCTATATTTTTCCTTCACTCGTTATGAGGAGGGTGATGATATTTTAAGTATACATGTGGTATGTGCTACTTGTATTATATGTAAAATATGAGTAGATATATTCTTGGTTTGGATGGTGCGATAGAAAGCGAATAAATCGCGAGGCTATCCTGTTTTCTAGTTCTAGATAAGGACTAGTTGATCAATAATGTCTCTCCTGGATACAGGTTGAGGCTTTATAGAGATGGTTTACGGTATGTAGGTAGTTTTCATTTTTATTTGTCTTGCTTCATTTGTTTTGCTTGATTGTTTGCTTGCTTTGCTTGTGTATGATGTTGCCTTATCTCCACGACCAACAAGTTAAGGGGATTGTGTTGGAGGGGTTCCTTGTTTGGATTTCGCTTTGCAAGACGCTCCACGCATGAATCTGAACGATGTTGGGAGTGGAGAGATGTTGCAGTTTCTTCTCTTTTCGTTCTTTCCTTCCCTTTTCTGTTGGTTATGGTGCTGGGTTAGAAGGTTTAGCCAAGAATCACGTAAATGAGTGATTAAAGGGCTAAGATGATGTGCGAGATATGAGCACTATGATAGTTTTCCTCTGATCGATGTGGGGAAGACTAAGATATGAAAGTCGAATTGAGACTTATGTTTATGCCTTAATGAGAAGGCCATCTATAAAAGATGTAATGTATGTATATTGGGATAAAGTATTGGTAGCGCCTTACGGAAAGTAAGCGCTCGATCAGTTAAAATATTCATTTTTTTTTGTAGTGGTTAGACTTAGAGTTTGGACTTTAGCGATCCCGATCATGTGTCTTAAACCGTTACTTCTCGACGACTGACGATGCGAGGCAGTAGTGTAACGAGAGGGTTCCTTATTTGGATTTTGCCTTGGCGAGACGTCCCACGCATGAAACCGAGCGAATGTCAAAAGTTGGGAAAGGTCTTGGACACTAGGGATATAATTATAATATACTTATGAGACTAGATTAGGATAGATAGATTGACTTTAGGATTAATAGGATGTAAGGCCCTTAAGTCATGTAGCATAATTTTGGAAGGCGGTAGGGAGTTGACCACAATAGGTTTGTGGGCTAACTCTAAGTGGGATTAGGTCCCTAGAACGGAGAAGTTTTGGATCTTGAGTGGTTCGTAACGGTAGGCCATAGAAGGTGGGGCCTTTCTTAGATAGAGTGTTACGTCGGTAACCTATCTTTAGAGGAGTTGAAGTATGAGCTGACTTTTACTCCTACACTCATGTTGTTATGATCAAGACTAGATTAAATGAATGAGTCCTTGACAGGAACGGGAAGTATTAATGCTAGAGCATGAACCCATTGTTTATGCGTCTCACAGACTTAAACTCCGTGAGAAGTATTATTCCCCGCTTGATATAGAGTTCTTAGCGGTAGTATTTGCCTTAAAGAATAAACGCACTACTTCCTGGGCAGGAAATTGGATATTCCCTTTTCGCTAAGGATATGCGGATGGGAGTAGTAGCTTGTATGGATGGAAATTTCCGTTCGATAGTTCGGATCGTTTTATAAGTACAGTGTCGTGTGTATGTGGCCACGTGTAGTTGGATGAACAATTTGCCTATTCATTGGAATGAAAACCGCGGACAATATATTCTTTGGGATTGGAGTGGTCCGAAAATATTTCTTTAAGGATTGGGCTCGTTGAGCGACATAATTTTAAGGGCTACGCCAATGCGAATAGAAGTAAGTAGTGTTGGGGTTAAGCGATGTAGAGTTAGTGTAGTTATTCCTTAGTAAGGGTGTAACGTGATTTGGGGAGTAAGGCAATCTGTGCCGAGGTGTGTAGCTATTTCCTTCCGTAGTAGAAAGGTAGGATCGATAGTTCATGAGGAACGGTTTGGTTTCATGTTAGAGCACGGAGAAGGTAGACTAAGATCGAATAGTGATGACCTTAGTCCGAGTCCAGTAGGAACGTCGCACAGCTAAGGGGTTTGCAAGGATTGATAGAATGATAGTTTAATGTAGTATACCTTTATATGGTATTACTATATGCCTAAATTTTGAGGGAAAATTCCCTTCTAAGGGGGGGAGTATGTAACAACCTAGGCTTTTGAGCGGCTATTTTATATTATTTTTCCCGATGGGCTAATTCTATAAAATAGGGGAAGTTGGAGTATATATTTTTCCCGTGAGATTTAGGGATAATATTTACTATGTTTTGTCTATTTACCGTATGAGAAGGTAAATAGCATTATATTGTGTTTTATTGCGTTGTTATATGTAAGACGACGGTTATGGCTCATAAATAAATTGGAGTATATTTAATGAAATAAAATGAACTTGGAACATAAAATTTGATCACATTATCCCGAATGCCAAAATAGGGGGTGCGGTTGTTTTTAGAATATTCGAGATAGTCGAAATAAGTGTCAAGTTGTATTTTTTGAGTTTTGGGCAATTTTGGGGTGTTATGACTCAATTATGTGGATACGAGTCATTTTAATGGTGTATTAGCAATTAAAAGAGGATAATTATGTTTTGAGAACCGTTTAAGTTCCCCCACCCCTTTTATTTTCTCAATCTTATGAGAGAAGCCAAAGGAGAGAGAGAGAGAGAAGAGAGAGCTTGGGAGAAATGGAGAAAGGAGAGAAAATGGAAGATTAGAGCTGGAATCGTTGCTACCGGAAGGGAATCCGAGACTAAAACCTCGAGGCAAGTTTCTTACTTGCTATATATTGATTTAATGTGATAAATTGCATGTGTAGTTAAGTTTTGGAAATTTAAATCATATTTGGGTTTTTGTTGATTTTAATGATTAAACCCTTAAATCTTAGTTTTGATTTGATTTCAGGATAAATTATTAGTTATTAATGGTGTAGAAATGATTTGGGAGAATTAGGTGTTGTTGATGTTGGATAAAATCAAAGATTTGAGGTTTTGGGATTTTAGGGTTCATACAACTCGTAGCCCAAACTGGGCAAAATCGCAGGGCCGAATCGATTCAGTTAGGGGTTAGGCTATAGGTCTGGGAGACCAAATCGATTCGGGTTAAGACCGAATCGATTTGGACAATTGCAGAAAGTCAAGTTTCACCCATCGAATCGATTCGGAGTAGTAGCGAATCGATTCGCAAGGGCAAATCGATTCGGCCCAAGGAGCGAATCGATTCGGTTCCCCTATTTTTGTGGTTTTTTTCCTAGTTTGATTTCTAGCCCTTTTTCTTTTTGGTCCAAGGTTTAGGGACCTTCCTTTGGGAAGTAATGGGGAGTCCTAGATGGTGGTTTTTGGTGGGCTAATGTCCTAGGATTAATGGGATGATTGGGCTTACTCCGAGGGCTAGTTTGTGTAGGTTAATATCCGAATGATTTAGGAAGTTAACCGAAAGATAAATTTGAGAAAAAATGTTAATGTTGTGACTTTTGGGAGATACTCCTTGAGGGAGGCCTACTTTGAGGGTTTATAAAATGTATGAACTCTTGGAGACTAGTTGAGGTTTATGGCACTTCGGGTCTTAGGTCATTAATAAAATATGACTCTAAGAATAAGAAAGACATATTATAAAATGTAGTATTAATAAATAAGTACAAATGATTTTGAGAATGTAAAAATGGATGTTTTCAAATGAAAAGGGAGATGATTTTCATAAATGTTAAAAGGTATGGATACACACCCTCTCTAAACCGCTATTTTAAAGAAAGTTCGCGCGTTGTGGTGAAGCCCCCTGGCTAGCGAATGCAGGGTGGATATATCCCTAGGCCATATGAGCATTTATTGTATGTCTCTGCGATGGGTAGGTAATTCCGGGTGTGGTTATGACTACCCCTCAGGCATAAGGTCGCTTCCCGACGTTTTGGTAGGATCCCATGTTGTTTAAATGATAGTTCCTGGAAGATGATAGCCATTTAGGGGCGCGCACAGTGGGGAAACCTGTCGGGCGATCTTAGAATCGTTATATATATATATATATATATATATAATTATAACTATTCAAAATCAAGTTGGACTTGATGTATGAAATTCCATAAAGAGCATGATGAAGTGCCATAAGGAGCACAATGAAATGCAACAAAGAGCATATGATGATGATTATATTCGTGGTAAGGAATAGATTTTTACAAAGTGTATAATTGAGATAAAATGCCACAAAGAGCATAAAAACTGTGATTATATTTCCTGTTAAGGAATGGAACCATGAAATGAACAAGTGTACAAGATGAAATTGTTTGGTAAACATTTGATAATATGTTGTACCATTTATGTATATTGACCTCTCATTTATATATATATATATATATTAATTATGTGTTGAGGGTATAATAGATCCCGACGATCGACCTTGCCTAGTAGTAGTGTATCGGGGGGGTTCCTTGTTTGGATTTCGCTTTACGAGACACCCCACACACGAATAAGGGCATAGTGTTGAGACTGGGGAGAAGTTTAGCCCTTAGTACTATGTTAAAGGGAAATTAAATTAGATGACTATAGATGTCAATATTGTACTTAGGGTCTAATGGATCTCGATGATCCACCTTTCCTAGTAGTAGTGTATCGGGGGGGTTCCTTGTTTGGATTTCGCTTTGCGAGACACCCTACGCACGAATAAGGGCATAGTGTTGGGACTGGGGAGAAGTTAGCCTTTAGTACTTGGATTAATTAGGGCAGGGTCTATTGTATCTCGATGATCAACCTTGCTTAGTAGTAGTGTATCGGGAGGGTTCCTTGTTTGGATTTCGCTTTGGGAGACTCCCCACGCACGAATAAGGGCATAGTGTTGAGATTGGAGAGAAGTTAGCCTTATGTTCTTTGTTTAACTAGAGTATCTTTATTGATATTGCGCTAGGTTGCTGTTAGATTGAGAGGTGAGAAATGTTATTGTTAACTACGAGAGAATTACGCACTTAACTGTTATGCATTTTATTCACATGGGAATCATATCAAACCGGGCCCTGACCCGTCTATATTTCTTTGTTTCTGCCTATACTCTTCGCCGTTACAGGTGCTCTACCACATGGACACCCGTATTTACATTTCCATTCCGGTTGTCATGGAGCTACGGCATATTGCAGATGTTATAGGTTATTTGTTTTAGACGCCTCTATCTTTTGTATTCTTGTTATGTTCAGTTTGTTTATTCGGGCGTGTTTGCCCAAGCGTAGCACTCATTTATTATATTGTAAATATTGAAAATGTAATACTCAGTGTTACTATTTGTATTGGTCTGTTCACCGACAGCTTATTCCATGATTATTTATTATATTGTCATCCTTTATTTATCTATTTTTTATACCCACCGTTTTTGCAAATGGGATTGTCTAAGCGTTTTCTTTTATTTACATGTTTTCTTTTTATTGATAGTCTGTTTTCTAAAATGATTGGTGGTTATCTCATACTATTATTTTAATCGACAGTGATGCTGAGAATGGACCATCTATAATTCCTGTGATTATTAGAGTATTGGGCTGGCCACATATTATTTTAGTAGGTGGGTTGTCACAATAATGGCTACAATAAATTCTGCAAGCACTCCACAGCTGTTGTAGCTCCCACAACCTGGAACAGATACTCATGTTTGGCATCCCTATGACTGAACACATAAAAGGTTTGAAAACAATTTTGATACGACTCAGAGCCCAAAACATTTTAAAAATATTATGCAAGTAATTAAAATGCATAATAATTATGGATACATTCTTCCATATTTAAATTGGTGTCCCACTCACATGAGATAGTCCTCACCACTCAATGACAGTGCACATCTAGCATAATTCATTTTAACCCCTAGTTATGCTACTCAGAATAACTAGTCTCAATATACCCTTAAGTCCATACACTACCCTATGTCACGCGTATTTTATGAAACTAGTTATCACATCCGTTTAATAATTATAATTCGTACTCATAATTAATCAATTCATTGCAAATAACATTCAGCAATTATAATTCTCAGTTATAATTTATCAATTCATTTCAAATAACTTTAACTAGTTATTAAATTAATATTCACACTTAAATATCTCATTACCATATATATTTTTCTGCACACATATATATGTAGTTAATTATCACATCAAGCACAAATATATATCACTCGCTATATAGGTATAACTACCATCTATCAGAGTAATAACTCATAAGATGCAAATCTCTAAAATTTTATCGTGCACTAGGACATACACACGTCATCCTGGGCCACTGAGTTGGACTCTCACACTGAACCCTGATAAAATCGTAAACGTGTTGGAGGAAGTCACAGGTTCTTCGATAGTGACTCATAACCATACCTAAATTACTTCACTTCGAACTTAAACCTCAAAAGGGCACATGCGTGGCACTATGACCTGGGGTTCATACTTAGCCTACTATTTTTTGCCAGGGAAGATCACCCACATCATGTAACCCCAATGATAGCACTAGAGTGGTATGTTCACACAATTATACCATGCACATATATAATAAGATATATATATATATATATATATATATATATATATATATTATCTCTATACCCATATATATTTCCTTAATAATTCCGGATAACCATGCCTATCACTCGTGGCACTAGCCCAACATTTTTTAATATCATTTCCATTCTCAATCACTTAATTATCCACTTAATTAATTAATTAATTCTCATAATATTAATTTTGGACATGTACAACTCTCAATCATCCCATATCCCTATTTTCTCAAAATTTCCAACACAAATTGATTAATAAATCCCCGAGTATTATTCACCCCCAATACTCAATTTTTTTACCCCGGTTATATCCACAATCATTCGAAGGTATTTTTATAATTTATGCATTTTTCTAGAATTCCTAAATCATCCCTGAACAACATAATTTTGTCCGAAAGCAATTCATGAACAAATTACATCAATTAATCAATTTTGGTCGCAATACGTACATTGAACCGATTCGGCTTGATGGTGAATCGGTTCGCCCCAATAAACATTGAAGTTCTTCGCCATTTTCATTTTGAACAAAGTTTTCATCCCAATTCATCCATCCCAAACATATTTCCACAATGATTATAAATTTCCACGAATCCTAAACTTGACTTAGACTCCATTTTAATATAAAATTCCTATACATATGATCACTACATGGGAATTAGAATATATCTCTAAATTTTAAGACATTTTCACCATATAATAAAAATTCATAATTCTTCCATCTTTAAAATCCATAGTTCATTTATCTACATGGAATTCAACTTTTCATATTTCAATTCATCGAAATAACACAATTTATTATGAATTCATGGCTCCAAACCCCCATTTCTATATGAATCCCAATCAAATATCATTTTTGTTATCATGATATGAATAGAAAATAACACAGGGATATTAAGCAAGAAAATTACTTGTCTCTATATTCATAGTGTCTGAATTTTCTTGTAGATGATGACTAAAATTTTTGAGTTCCTTCACAAATCTTCCAACTTGAATTATCCTTAAATTCCTTTATCTTTTCTCTTGAAACTTTTAAGTTTTTCTCCACTTTCTCTCTGAACTTTAATTTTGCTGAAGAAGACTTTTGTATTGGTAGAATGATTATTTGTTTCCCTTAGCCCTTTAATTTTATAACATCAATCCCAAAATTGACAATTCACCTTCCATTAACATGACCAAAATGCCCCTATACCAGTCCCGATTAGTCTAAAAAGCCCCCGAGATCGAAATACTACCCCTGGGTACTTAAATTTTATTATTTTGGACATTTTCGAATCAATCATAGACTCGAAATCATCAACCGAGTCACGCATCATCAATTTACCATCTTGTTCCCAACATGATCCCACATGCATATCTTGAATAAGATATTATGAACTCGTCAATTTTGCTCACTTTCAATGTAATATGAAATAATGCAATTCATTTACTTATAAGACAAGTAAATATAATATCACATATATATTAATCCATTTCTTACTAATTAATATTTATATACATTCACTTTATTTTTTAAATTAATTAAATTACTATGACGTGTAATTTAAGTATTCTAAATTTAAACATTCTCAAAATTACGAGGTGTCCCCCCTTGCAAACGAATTTCGTCCCCTAATTTCGAATAAGACTCGTACTAAAACTTTGAATCCTTACCAACATGGCATCCAAACATATCATCTCTTGATAACATTGTGGTGCCTTCACTATACACTTACTAATGGTACCATCCTGACTGAAGGCCTACTCACTATGGCCTAAGATTATGGACATGTCTACTCAATACATTCATATTGTTATACTCCATCATTCTTAAGGTCTAACTTATATTATGATATTCAAAACTTTCGTGAATTCTTTAAAATACCCCCATAATATGAGCCTAGACTCCATGGGTTCTACCACTCCCATGTTGGGGAAAGGCCCTTTTTCCCCAGCTGCTAAATTCCTTTCTTATCCAAATCACATAATTCCTTTCATGTGAGATACCCGCAAGAATTTCAGACCACGCACATCAGTATTTAACTCTTAGGTTCGTGATGACGTAACTCTTACGACATTACTGAACTATACGAACATAAATTCTATTAACTCAATCCCTACCATCCGACTATAAATCACGTTCGACCCAAGAAAGTTACAATTGCCCCACCTATAACCAATCACAAGGAGAATGACAAAGACTAATATCTCAAGCCTCAAAAGGCATTTTTCTAATAATCACTGAAATGAGTTATTGCATGCATCTCTACCAATGGTAAGTACTCCTCTCAATTACCTTAAAGTCTTGAATACACATTTCTCGCATTCATCAACATCCCAGTCATTTTTCCATTTACTACACGGTCTACGGTAATATGTCTAACTCAAATCATAACTTTGCTTCCATAAAATCCTGATAATTCCAATCAGAGGTGGGATTCCAGGGCCCCTCATCCTAATTCACAACAATGTTGGGAGACACCTTGTGCCGAATTATTTCCTTTTCTTTAATGAAACGATGGACACACCGCTCGATAGTGTAAATCCCCTAAATTAATAATAATTGATCGCTCTTAGTCAACCCTTTTCACCAATCGAGAGGGAATCTTGATCTTTCAATGATTGGTAACCCAACAATGAACTTAATCAGTTTTCTTATCCATTCTTCCACTGAAATCATTAGTCATTGAAATTTTTTTGGTGTATTGCATCAGACCACCCTTTCCTATCTACGAGTGGTGCATTTAGAGACAACTTCACCATAATTCACTCCACATCGATTCACAAGTTCAATATACCACGTCATGTGGTACATGTTACTCCCTTTCTTAACCCATGCATTTTCTATGACTTGCAAACTTTATGGGTTCTCCTTGCCTGTTAAAATCAACATCCTACTTATGCGCAAGCCATCCTCAAATTTTGACTGAGTACGCCTCCGGTTCAATTCTCAAAACTGTCAGACCCTCCCTTAGCTAAATAGATCCATCGTATGTGACTCCATAGTCACTCAACCCATCTCAAGCATGATAACCCCCTATGATATAAATTCGGACTATCTATTTCCTCTTATTGAGTTCCGTCCATTATACTATTATAAAACTCTTTCTAAGTTCTCCATAAGCATACGTCTCACAGTTTTATTATCATGTTATCTTATCTTGGATGATTCTGAAAATCCAACTAACCAAGGCGCCCATATACCATATCTTCCATACATAACTGCACAAACATTACAGATGTATGTCAAGTAAAAATGCTCTGATACCACTTGTTATGGGAGAATGCCCCCAAATTTTAAACTTCAAATTATTAGATGGTTCAATTATATTCCAGACTTTATTTTTTCAAAAAATTATTTAATTTTCTTTTCTTTAAGAGCACAATCAACCAAATAAAAATTAAATTAAACTACAAGTGAAATTAAACTACATCAACACTTTAATTTCCATTTAAACAAAAAGTAATTCAATTCAAGGTCTAAATATGGCCAACCATAGCAAACATGAATTTTGCCAAATTAATTGAGTCCAGTCTTGAATTAAACTAAACTAAATTTACCCAAAATTAAACTAGCACCATTTTAAATTTTTTTGTGTTTAAATAAATTTTATCTTGATTAAACCTAAACATACATCTAGGTGATTTTACAAGATAAAAATAAAAACAAACACAGTAAGCCGTGATGTACGAGGAAAACCCACAATGGAAAAAACCTCGGACGACCCTGCCTACAAGTCCACTAAGTATGGTATGTTTATAAACACAAGACAAAAGACTTACAACACACGAATTGACTCCTTCCAAGCCTCGAAGCTTCTTCTTGCATCAACCTCCACCTAGTCGACAACTATGGACTCCACCACAGTCTTGGAATCCACCGATGGGACACAGCTACTATAAATACAAATGATGGCCTTTCCACCACTATAACACACAACACTTGAAACAAACGGACTCCTCCATGGAAACATCTCTTTTCTGGGATGAGAAAAGTAACCCGATGTCGAAACATCTCCAAGAAAAGATATATATAAGTGGGGACTTGGTTTAAACTAAAACATGTGGGTGTATATTTGTGTCTTGAGCAAATTAATTCATGAAAGTTAAAGAGCACAAAAAGGAACGTTTGGATAAATACTTTTTTTCTCCGTAGCACTTAGAAAATCTCACAAAAGTTACATGAAAAAATGTTATTCCCGCACTAAGTAAAGCTGGTAAAAGTTAGTGGGAAAGTAGTGGGGAGGGGTGGTTAAAAAAGAAATATGTCAAAATTTCAATTTCCCACCCAGGTCGTTCGAACGACTTTCTGATGTCGTTTGAATGACAGTGTTTGAACGAGAAAATAGAAGAAAAACAAGGCTAAAAACTCATTCGAACAGGTATGTTTGAACAAAAATTAGAACGAGAAAACAAAGTATTTTGCTAAAAAGTCGTTGGAACCTCCTTTGATGTTCGTTCGAACGACCTGTGCATCTCGTTCGAACGAGATCCCAGTTTCGTTCGAATGACTTTGCAGAAAATCCTAAATTCAATTTTTAATCCCAAAATTTTTATGATAAGTTCTAAAATGATTTTCTGAGAAAAACTAAAGTCGTTAAAAAATATTTTATAAAATACACCCAATTAAAACATCCAAGGTCCTAAATATTTATAATTTCATTCACACCTTTGCGTACTTGGATTGATATAAAGTTAATGACGTGAAACATGGCATTTAAAACCCGACAATGATGAAACTTTAAATTCTTGGTCGTACATCTTCAACCCTTCTAACGACATAGGCTTGAAGGATACAACATGAACATCTATGTTATGACTCAAATTATTTTTTCCCGAATTAATCCAATTCTTTAAATTGACTCGATTGGAAATTTGCCCTTACAAATCTCCGCCTTTGGCTATTTCGGGACAAAACCAAACAAAAAAATCCTATGGGTCGTCAAGCACGCCTAGACATAATCCCACCCAAAAATAAAAAATAGACATTTGACTCAACTCAAGGATGATTTCCCTCTTTAACCAATTTTCCACTAAAGATAAAACCCTGCACACTTAAATAAACCATTAAACGGATAGGGAATATCAAAAGATTAAATGCTAAAAATAAATTCTCCCCTTTAATTAATTCTCTCCCTTTATCTACCATTTTCTACTTAAGAAGACCGCGACTCCCTCTAAGTTAAATGTCCCTAAACTAAAGGTTTAGATACCATTTCTTCCCTTTTTTGTTCAGGAATAGACAAAGGTTAAGAATTATAAAATAACTTATTTCTCTCCCAATTAAAGAAAATACTCCCCCTAAACCAAACAAGGGTTATGAATATGGAAAAACAAGTTAAGCATGCAATGGTGCATAAAGTGACAAGAGCAATTGAGCATATGAGCAACAATGAAGAACAACTAATCCAAACAAGGATAAGTAGATACCAACTTATAATGCAAGAGCAAAAGATACCATTAACATGTATTATGATAAGCATGGGATATCAACTAAAAATTCGCAACAAGTTAGATACCAATTTTGAATTAAAATCATATATGGACTAGTAAGCATGGCAAAGACGCAAAATAAAAAATACCACATATATATCTACACAAATATCTATCAATAACGCACACGTACATATACATAGGTATAAACACCACACATGACACAAAATACATTAAACTTTCCACACTCATATGGAAAAAATGTGTCTAAATACATGTGGTAAACGGAAGTGAAGGGGTGTGAACTAGAGACTAAAGTAATATAGGCCCAATCACCTAACCATGTTCACGGAGTTCTCATTTGATTGCAAAACTTTAGCACACTTAAATATAGTCTCATGTGACAATATAAATTGAACTCAATGAAAAAACATACAGAATGAACACAAGCCTGGAATTTTTATTATTCTACAAACCAATATAGTCATGAGAAGAATAGCATAACTAGGATACAAGGTCATTTGCAAACCCGTTGATACATTCAACCAAACTTCCTCATTAATATTCTATTTATTTTTGAACATATCAACTAAACTAAGGAGGCCTTGGATAATTTTTTATAATGCCAATTTTTTTAGGTCAAATTTCAATGGGGGCTTTTCACGCAAAGTAATTTTATCTTTCGTAGCCCGATTCCATTGATAAACAACTACACCGGATAAACATATTTTTCTAATTTTTTAATCTGGGAAATGGTTCTTACATGCAAAAATTCTCCATAGTCATAGAAATAGGTAGATGACTAAATGGAGAGGATAACATATCACTTAGCTCAAATATACATGTGAAATTAAATTTCAAGTGAGCTCATGCATGTGTGAATCGACGCATATAAAAATAAAATCCATTAGGCAACGCAAAATCAAACTACTCCCTACAAGCATGATAAAGAACACTTTAACAATTGAAAATCTGAACTAAAAGTTCTAGTCACATAAAAGAGGATATGATATTGAATTCAAACACAAGTATATGCTACACAAAATGTGTAAAACTAAAATACAGAAAAAAAATCTTTTTGAGTTTTTTCAAATGTTTTAACCAAACACAAAAAAAATCCAACTCAAAAGAAAAAAAAAATCTTTTTGTATTTTTCATTTAATACCAAATAAAAGTGAAAAGACTAAAATACAAAAGATAAACAAGTCATAATTCGAGCAAGACATATATGATGAAGCAAAGACTAGAGAATGACAAACAAACATACAACTAGCAAGAATATATCATGATGCACAAAAGATAGTGTATGAAAATAAAAATTAACACATTCAACCTTTAGATTTAGCAAGGGGGTATCACGTGCAAGAAAATGAGAATAAAAAATCATGTCTTGTAAAGCCACCAAATCGAATCTCCTAACCCAAACAAGTGAAGTGTGAGACTCTCAGGATTTGATAATTTGGTGACTCTACCATTGGACTTCCTATAACACTTTTTAAGATCAAAGAAAAATTTCCTAAGATGACCTTTTCGACCACAATGTGAACAAGCAAAGACCCGGTGAAAACTAGTAGTAAAGTATTGACCTTTAATAAGTATTCCTAGAACATTCTATCAAACTAGTGGTTTTGGCTTTATTAGGTTAATCATTTTGAGTTTCGAAGCCAATACCACACGTGTCATTCTTGATTTGGATGGTTCCAAGAATTTTATCAATTTTTTCAGACCTACAGTCCAAATAAAATTTGACCCGACTTGAGTCCCTCAACTTCTCTTCTAACTCTAAAATACGTAAATCAAGCAAACACCCACTCTTTTCCAACCCAAGAAGCTCTTTCTTCATATACTCCATTAAACCTCTAAGGCTATCTCTCTCACCCTCTACATACTGAAGCTTCTCACGAAGAGCTCTCTCATGTGTCCTAAGGTCTTCCACTAAAGCACTCTCATTATTAACCTTGGAAACAAGATTCTAACTTCAAGTTTTCCCTTTTTAATTTAATCGATTCAACATACAACTCTTGAAAAGCTACTTAAAGTGCCCTCACATCAAACTCTTCTTTACTCTCTCCTTCTTTTTCACTCTCACTTTCTACTCCACTCTCATTATCATCAAACACATGGTATTCACTAACAATGGCCTCGATAGTGTCATGTAAAGGAATATCTTCATGGGAAGATTCATTATCAATGCTAACATGACATTCCATAAACGTGGTCAAGTTGCGCTCAATGGGAGAATCAGGTCCCCTGCGCTCAATAGGGGAATAAGGTCCCCCTTCCTTTTAACTATCACTAAGGGTGGCATTATATGAAATTGGTTGTTTTCCCTCCCTCCTTAGTTTAGTGGGACACTCTCTTGCCCTAAGGCCATAACCCTCACAACTATAACATCTATTCGACTCGTCCCTATTAATATCTTCATTATACTTTGTAAGGAATTTCTCGGCTTTCTCATGCTTAGACTTATCAAATTTCTTAAAATCCTTTTTAAGATCGTCTTTATTAAACTTAAGAAATTTTTTAAACTTCCTAGAAAACATAGGCATCTCATCGAAATCGATGTCACTCTCATCATTTGAAACTTATTTTTCCTCCTTTCTTTCTTTTAAAGAAATTCCCTTATATTTCTTTTTCTTATCCTTGGAGGAAAACATGTCACGTTCATAGCTTTGTAAGTCACCTATGAGCTCTTCAAGTTTCGTAGGGGCTAAAGTGGGTAATGAATTTAACACGATCACTTTTGGAATAAACCTATCAGGTAAGGACCTCAAAATTTTCTTTATTACACAGTTATCGGGTATCTTTTATCCCAAGTTAAAGGATGAATTAACAATATCAGAATGTCTAGCACAAAACTCATCAAAAGTCTCAGTTTCAAGCATTTTAATGGTTTTGAATTGACTGGGGAGGTTTTGGAGTTTTGAAACTTTAATGACACTAGTTACCTCATGGGTGAATTGTAAAATATCCCAAGCCTCTTTAGCAATTTCACCCGTCATGATACGTTGAAATTCATCTGGTGTGACCGCACTAAAACGAGCATTCAAACCACTGGAATTAAAATTTTCTAATTTAGGTTCATTCTCACTCCATCTCTCTACGGGTTTAGGTACACTCTAATTTTCAGCTAGACATGTAGGTGGAGTCCACCCATTAACTACGAATTGCCAAACCCTCTCATCTAAGGACTTGAATGTCGATTTTATTCGCGTTTTCCAGTATGCGTAATTTAAACCATAAAAAATAAAGAATTTTGAAAACAGTGAAATTTCCATTTTTAAACTAAACAAAATTAAGGATCTTAACGCAATAGATTAACTCTCCTGCTCTGATACCACTTGTAAAGTAAAAATTCTATGATACCACTTGTTGTGGGCGAATGCCCCCAAATTTTAAACTTCAAATTACTAGATGGTTCAATTATATTCCAAACTTAATTTTTTCAAAAAATTATTTAATTTTCTTTTCTTTAAGAGCACAATCAACCAAATAAAAATTAAATTAAACTAGAAGTGAAATTAAACTACATCAACGCTTTAATTTCCACTTGAAGAAAACCTAATTCTATTCAAGGTCTAAATATGGCCAACCAAACCAAACATGAATTTTGCCAAAATAATTAAGCCCAATCTTGATTTAAATCAAACTAAATTTACCCGAAATTAAACTAGCACGATTTTAAATTATTGTGACTTTAAACCAATTTTATCTTGACTAAAACTAAGCATACATATAGGTGATTTTGCAAGATAAAAAAAACACAAACACACTATGCAGCATGTACGAGGAAAATCCACAATGGGAAAAACCTCGGACAACCCTGCCTACACGTCCACTAAGTATGGTATGTTTACAAATACAAGACAAAAGACTTACAACACACGAATTGGCTCCGCCCAAGCCTCTAAGCTTCTTCTTGCATCAACCTCCACCTAGTCGACAACTACAGACTCCACCGCAGTCTCGAAATCCACCGATGGGGCACAACTACCTTCAAATACAAACTATGGCCTTTCCACCATTGTAACACGTAATGATTCAAACAAAAGGACTCCTCCGTGGAAACTTCTTTTTTATGGGATGATTAAAGTAAACCGGTGCCAAAACATCTCTAAGCAAATATATATATATATATATATAAGTAGGGATTTGGATTAAACTAAAACATATGGGTGTATATTTGTGTCTTGAACAAATTAATTAATGAAAGTTCATGAACACAAAAAGGAACTTTTGGATAAACAATTTTTTTTCTCTCAAGCATTTAGAAGATATCACAAAAGTTACATGAAAAAATGTTATTCCCGCACTAAGTAAAGATGGTAAAAGTTAGTGGGAAAAGTAATGGGGAAGGGTGGTTAAAAAACAAAACTGTCGAAATTTCAATTTCCCTCCCAGGTCGTTTGAATGAATTTTTGATGTTGTTCGAATGACACTAATCGAACAAGAAAACAAAAGAAAAACATGTCCAAAAACTCATTAGATAAACTCTTTCAAACGAGTATGTTCGAACGAAACTTCGAACGAGAAAGCATAGTGTTTTGTTAAAAAGTCATTGGAACCTCGTTTGATGTTCGTTCGAACGACATGGGCATCTCGTTTGAACGAGATCCTAGTTTCATTGGAACGACTTTGTAGAAAATCCTAATTTTAATTTTTAAGACCAGAACTTTTATGATAAGTTCTAAAATGATTTTCTGAGAAAAACTAAAGTCATTAAAAAAAATATTCTATAAAATACACCCAATTAAAATATCCAAGGTCCTAAATATATATAATTGCATTCAAACCTTTGAGACCTTGTATTTTTATAAAGTTGATGACGTGAAACATGGCACTTGAAAGATGGACATGATGCTACTTTAAATTCTTGGCTGCACGTATTCAACTCTTCTAGCGACATAGGCTTGAAGGATACGACATGAACATCTATCCTATGACTCAATTTTTTTTCTTCGAAATTGAGGTAATACTACAAATTGACTCGATTGAAAATTTCCGCTTAAATATAACATAATTATCTTAAGCTCCACCCCTCATACTCTGTGTGTCTATACCGTAAGGGTATTATCGATTACCCACTAATCACGACTTAAATATCCTCAAGATTTCCCCTACCCAGTAGTGGTGTTAACATTTCAGGTGCTTTCTCCTCCACACTACTTGGTTCCATTGGCCTTATATTGTATAATAGCTCTCAGCTCAAAATGGTTTCTCCAAACATGCTCCTATTAGTCATCAAAAGCGGATGCCCTAGCATCTTACACCATCTCTTAACTCCCAATGTTATTAAATTTCATGCTTGGAACGTCATGTAATTGTAATCCAACCAATGAGTTTTCCCCATGCCCCATCGCCTAGCATTATCAGTTATTGAGATACTTTGACCCAAATCACGTAATCGGAACAATCAAAATCATATCCCCAGACGTATAAGTCTAATCTTCAACTCCCACATCTCAAAAGGAGTCTTACAATATGACATTCGCACTATCATTAAGTCCCCAACGCCAAATCAATAACGAGTTAAATATCTCCGCTATGTGATAAACTCAATATACCCTAAATAACATCAATAAATTCCCTACGCACCGGGATCAAATAATATGAGACAATTATAATCTTCAAAGTCTCCACTGCAATATAGTATATATGCAGGCTCAACCCTCTTTCAGGTGAGACATCATACTCAGGATGATAACATACTTGCATAAAATATCTCTCGTATACAAACAAATCTAGTGACACATATCCTCTTAATGTTCGTACCCGCTCCCCTCTTGATTGAACCAAAGAGAGACCCACTACCCAATGGTAAATGTATACAAACAATAGTGATACTTATGATACATTTACTAAACCCGTCTCACACACAAATCTAGTGTTAACGAAAATACAGTGATGCACCCGTGTCATATAAAACGTATCTTATTTACCCATGGATAAAATTTATACCTATAATTGTCCATGCCTCTGAATATTTAAATAGTTCCTAGACGTAATACTCATGTCTAAATTGTCCCAAAAAGAACTATAATTGTTGCCCATGTTGGGTACCCTGCTCTCATCCCCTATAAATTTACGAACAAGATCAGAGCATGTGGTCCTTCTCTCCATATATAATCATGTTCATGTATAATCCCCCTATCTCTGAAACCACGGGCCATGTCGAGGCTGCCTTACTCTCTGGATCTAGTAGCCTCGGTCGTGATGGCTACCTCAATTGTTCTCTTATCTCAGTTGGCCCTATTGAAGACGCTGCTGGACCTGATGGCCCTTTGTAAATTTACCTTCACTTGGTCAAAATTGCCTTGATTTGAGTCCTTTAAATGGGTCCTTCTCGTGGTTATCCCCCCTATGGTGCCCCAGTAGCACTAATTATATCTAGTCTTTCCCTACATTCTAGACTCTTCAATTCTCGGGGATCCCTTTACATGGAAGCATTGATATTGACCTTGTAAAAATACAGCATTGATGACATCGACATAAGTCATCCTAGCCTAATTATCCCATTGACGTATTATTTTTTAGTCCATCATCAAACATTAGCCGTATCCACCTTGTCGGGTACAAAGTTTGCTAAATAAGCAAATTATACCTTAAATTGGGCCACCATCCGGCCATCCTGTAATAAGTACATAAATTTCCTTCACATTTCTATTAGAACAGTAGATAAAAGGATCTGCAGTCAAACCACACCCCAATTCCTCAATATTTTCTAATATATCTCTTCTTAGATGTGGTGACTAATTCCCGTCACTACAATACTGCTCCTATGAGCTAAAAAATTAACTGAAATTAATACTGAGTGTCACTGCAATCCACCATATGCAATGCTTTTGGATATTCCCCTTCTATTGGATAATTCATACAACGCTCGCATTTATCGAAGACTTCGATGGATGGCCCTTTTGACTCTCTCTCACATTGACTGAACTAGGTGATTCTAAATTAGCACTATCGTCCTATGTAGAGTCACTTGGTAAGCTGCTGCGGCACGACGATCTTCGCAGCATTAACTGCCTCAACAAGAGTAGTTTTGTCCTCTACTGCAGTCACCATTTCCATGAATAGTTTGCGGCTCCAGCCTCTCCTAGCCTCCTGTAGTCCTCCTAATGGCTCTAGTTAGTCATCATATATTATTAGGTATACGAAGACCAATAGAACTCTTATATGATTAACTTCAACTATAAGTAATAGCTGGAGAATGTAAATGGCTATATGAATAGGTAGGCCTAAACATAGGGCTCACTAGAACCTGATGCTCTAATACTATCTATGACACCCCACTTTTTAAAATAACGAGTGGTCGATCCTACACTTAAATAAAAAAGGATTCTCAGTTATCTCATTCTTAGCATCACTGTCGAAAACCAGTTAATTACTAACCACCTATTATTTAATTAAACCGTTTCAATTTTACTTATTAAAATGCCATAAACCAAATTCCAAACAAAACTATTCACCACATCTCATTCGGATAAATAAAATAAATCTACACTCACATATATAAATCTTACTGAAATCTAATATATGCTAGTTAATCGAATAAACCATTGGTATAAAATCCACTACAATAATCTCAAGTAAACTGAAATAAACTAAACTGAATAAACCAACTGAATCCTATCTAGAATTACAAAGCTAAAGAACGGCTACAACAAATCCTACAAGAACTCAACAGTTGATGCAACTCCAACAACTTGGGATATATATTCATGCTTAGCGTCCCTATGGATGGACACCTTAAAGTTTTGAAAATAATTTTGATACGGGTTAGAGCCCAAAAACATTTTAAAAATATTTTGCAAATAATTAAAATGCATAATAATTACTAATAGATTCTTCCATATTTAAATTGGCGTTGCACTCGCATGAGATAGTCCTCACCACTCAACTACAATGTGAACTTAACGTAATGCATTTTATCCCTTAGTTATACTACCTGTCCTAAATAGTCAGAATATACCCTTAAGTCCTTACGCTACCCTGTTGTCATGTGTATATTATGAAAGAGCTATCATATCCATTTAATAATCATAATTCTCGATTATAATTAATCAACTCATTGCAAATAACTTTCAACAATTATTAATCTTAATTATTATTTATCGATTCATTCCAAATAACTTTCACTAGCTACTAAATTAATATTCATACTTTATATCTTATGGCCGTATATATTTTTATGTACAAATATATACGTAGTTCAATATTACATCAAGCACACACATATATATATAAATATAAATAAATATATATATATATATATATATATCACTTGCTATATATGTACAACCGTCATCAATTGGCGTAATAACTCACTCAATGTGAATCTCTAAAATGCTATCATGCACCAGGGCATACACACGTCATCTTGGTCCACTAGGTCAGACTCTCACACTGAACCCTGATAAAATTATAAAAGTGTTGGAGGCGGTCATAGGCTCTTCGATAGTGAGTCATAAACATAACCAAATTACCTCACTTCTAACTTTAACCTCAAAAGGGCACATGCGTGGTGCTATTACATGGGGTCCTTTTTTGCCATGGAAGATCACCCACATTGTGCAACCTCCAATGATAGCACTAGAATCGTATGTTCACACAATTATATTGTGTATATAAATATAATAACATATATATACTGTCTGTATGCCCGTATATATTTCCTTAATAATTACGGATAATCGTGCCTATTATTCATGGCACGAGCCCAACATTTTTTAATATCATTTCTGTAAGAGCATGTTTTCTCTCATTTCTCAATAACTTAGGATACATAATTTTTTTTCATATCCCACTATTGTTTGATTCGAGCCGATACAAATTCCAAGATCCAACATCTTCATCGTTCAAGCATCTCCATACTTTAAAGGTAAAATGCGTTAGTGTTTGAATTTATTCCATAAATTTATTTGGGGATGTTTGTTTTTATTAAAACTGGAAACAAGACTCTTTTTTTTTTAAATCAAGGCCATTTTTCTGTATTTAAAAATAATTTTTTGTATCTCGTTAGATGGGTTTGTTATATGGTTTCTTCAATCAAACATCTCATTACGGCGTACCATTTTAGCTTGTTTGAAGATCGTTTGAAGCTCGTTCAAATGAGATTTGAATTTTGTTCAAACGTGGTCCATTTCTCATTCAAACGACCCTATGATTTCATTCGAACGCCGTTGTTGCCTCAAAATTTGTGAAATTTTTACAAATACTTGGATAATGTTTGATTTCTTTAAGACTTTTGCCATAAATGATTCTGGATATCTTTAGCAAAAGTTTTCAACATTTTATTTTGAGAGATCCTTTTTGATTCATAAATAATCATCCCCAAAGTTTATTTGAGTGAAACAAGTTTGAACCCTAAAGCTTCTATCTAGCATACAACTCTTGCGGAGAGAGTTTCTTAACAGCAAATATTGTGATACCAAAGATAATTCACTGTTGACAATGAAAAGATGATGAGTGGATACCAAACGTGAAAGGCCATGCGTGGATGACTTTGGACAGAGCTGTGTTCTTTAGAGATTTTCTAGGCACTGCATATTATACTTGTGGCGGTTATCAAGTAGTCTGTAAGTCGATAGTATTGTAAACACTCTAAAGTGATGAATGAAAAAAGGTTTTACTCGAAAGATTTTTTTCACTTCTTAATTTGCCTTTGTCGAAAGCATGGTTTATATTATAAGCTTTATCACCTAGAATTTACAGTAAGATAAAATTTTAGAGAGTTTTACCCGAAAGGATAATAAGATAAAAATGGTTTTACCCGAAAGGATAATAAGATAAAATTTGGACTATTGTGTGCCGGACACTTAATTATAGAAATGATCCATTAAGATCGAGATATCGCACTTTCAATTTCCATTCTTAATTACTTAATTATCCACTACATTAATTACTTGATTCTCATAGTATTAATTTTGGACATGTACAACTCTCAATCAGCCCGCATCCCTATTTACCCTAATTTTCCAACATAAATTCATAATGAATCACCGAGTATAATTTACCCCCAATACTAAATATTTTCCCCGGTTATATCCCAAATTCTAGCCGTTATTGGTACATCGAACCGGTTCATCTTGATGGAGAATCAGTTCGCCCCAGCAAACAGCAAAGTTCATTGCCATTTTGATTTTGAACAAAGTTTTCATCCCAATTCATCCGTCCCAAACATATTTCCTCAATGATTTTAAATTTCTATGAATCCTAAACTTGACTTAGATTCCTTTTCAACATAAAATTCCTATTAATATTATAACTACATGGGAATTAGAATATATCTCTAAATTGTATGACATTTTCACCATATCATAAAAATTCATAATTCTTCCATCTTTAAAATTCATAATTCATTTATCTACATGGGATTCAACTTTTTAGATTTCAATTCATCTAAATCACATAATTTATTATGAATTCATGTCTCCAAAACCCCATTTGTATATGAATGCCACCCAAAAATCATTTTTCCAATCATGATATGAATAGAAAACTACACATTGGTCTTTGAAAAGATAATTACTGTCCTCTATATTTGTAGTGTCTGAATTTTCTTGTAGATGATAATTAAAATCTTTGAGTTCCTTCAAAAATCTTCCAACTTGAATTATCTTCTAATTCCATTAGCTTTTCTCTTGAAACTTTAAGTTTTTCTCCACTTTTCTCTTCACTTTCTCTTAAACCTTTGGTTTCACTCATGAAAACTTTTTGTATTTGTAAAATGATTGTTTTTCCCCTAAACCCTTTCATATTATAACATCAATCCCAAAATAGACTATTCACCTTCCATTAACGTCACCAAAATGCCCCTATACTAGTCCTGACTAGTTTGAAAAGCCATTGAGACCCAAACACTATCCTCAGGTACTTGATTTTAACTATTTTGACCATGTTCGGATAAACCGTTCACTCGAAATCATCATCCAAGTCACCCATCATCAATTTACCATTTTATTCCTAACACGACTCCACATGCGTGTCCCGAATTAGATATTATCAACCTGTCGATTTTACTTACTTACGATGTAATATAAAAAAATTCAATTTTATTTACTTTTCCCACAAATAAATGTAATATCACATAAATATTAATACATTTCTCGCTAATTAATATTTATAGAAATTTACTTTATTTCTCAAATTAATTAAATTACCGCGACACTTGTAATTTAAATACTCTCAATTTAAATATTCTCAAAATTATGGGGTGTTACATCACGTTGATCCAAAGACTATATCATCCACATAAACTTGGTCAAACAAACACGCTTCCTCCTCATAAACAAAGTCTTATCCATTCCCCCTCTCTTGAAGCCAAGAGTTAAGAGAGATGAAGTGAGCCTCTCGTACTAAGCACAGGGTTCTTGTTTCAAACCATACAAGGCCTTCCTAAGATAATAGACGTGTCTCAAGTTCTTAGGGTCTTCAAAACTTTTTGGTTGTTCCCCATAAACCTCCTCCTGTAGAATGCCATTTAGAAGGGCACTCTTGACATCCATCTGATATAGCTTAAAGCACATATTACATCCTATGGGGAATAGTAAGCGGACGAACTCAATCCTAGCAATAGGAGAGAATGTCTCATTAAAGTATACACCCTCGATTTTTGTGTAGCCTTGAGCAACCGACCTAGCCTTACTATAAACAATGGTACCATTCTCATCCATCTTATTCTTGTAAACCCACCTGGTACATATCACATTAGACTTGCTAGGTCAGAGGAATAACTCCCAGACATCGAACTTACAAAAAAAAATCAAGTCATCTTATATTGTGGATATCCAATGCTGGTCCTTTAGTGCTTCTTTCACATTCTTGGGTTAGACTAAAGATGTGTAGCACAGTTAGCTAACCATATTTTCGAGTTGAGAACGAGTTATGACACCTAGTGTAGGATCACCAAGTATAGTGGAAGGGTCATGACTGTTTTGAACCCAGGATGGGGATTTCCCTAAAATAACAATGGGGTTTGCCGTTGTAGCATGAAGAAGGATGGGATCTTTAAGGGAAAATTTTCTATCATTGGCCCTAGTATCTAGGACTTTTCCATAAAATCTAGATTACATCAAGTATGGCATATCTCGTTACTTCCGTCATGGCATGTGTCTTTCACACGTTCAAGAATACGGATTTGATTATCAAGCCTCTTTAACATGCTCCACGACATCGTGTATATTAGGTATATTTATTATTTACTTTTTATGGAATTTTTACAAAGTATTGAAGATTATAAACTATTTTTTACAAAATGAGGTAGTTTTTGAACTTAAATTTTTTTTTTTTTTGACAATTTCGTTCAAACAAGATTATCATCTCGTTAGAAGGTTTTTTGAAGTATTTATCATCAAACGAGGGCTTACTATCTTGGATTTTCGCATCTCATTAGAAGTGAGGTCTATGTCGTTCGAATGACATAAGAATGTCGTTAGAACGAGGTCAGAGTCTCATTAGAATGAGGTTGTACTGACTTGATTTTTGTCTGCCTGTAAATACATATTTTTGATAGTTTTTTGCTAAGACTTTGCATTTACGAAAACTGCAGAACTGCTGATTTAAGTCTTCACATTTAAAAGGGTAAAAAAACTTTTTTATTCACATAATATCTCATTTATACTTTTGTGAATCATCTTTGAAACCCAAAACATTTATGTATTGAAGTTACTCTTGTGAAGAAGGATTCTTCACTGCTAGCCTTGTAGACAATGAGTCTCTACTACTACTCTTGTGATTCTTGCGAGAATCATTGTTGATTGAAGGTTACGGTCTTCGTGAGTTCTTATCAGAATTCATTGTTGAAGAACACGAGAGTCACCTGCGGGAGATTTCTCAGGTTGTATTTCTCTATTGTGATTGTAAGTTGAGATTTACAAACTATAATGAAATAAAAGATTTTTCCCTTTGTTTTTTTTCGAAATTGTATTTTTCTTGCATGATTTATTTACTTAGTGCTTTGAATGACCTAGTTTCATGTTCTGGGGTTAAAAAGAATTAAAATTTGTTTATGGGATTGACACCTAATTAAATAAGTTGAAGCCATTAGAGAATTGTGCACTCTCAAATTAGTGTCAGAGCCGGTTTCACCATATTATCGTGAAATCCTTCTTCCACAAAATTTTTCTCACCTATCAATTGTTTTGAAAAATTACAAATTTTTTTATGGGTAACTTATATAATATGATGCCAATTTTTGATGGATCAAATTATGCCTATTGGAAAGCTCGTATGAGATCCACTTTAAAAGTAGTTGATGAAAGAGTATGGCTCGTTTGGGAAATAAGGTGGACTCCTCCCATTATCATGGTTGATAATCTCATAAATCCTAAGCATGTTTCTTTTTAACTGATGATGAGTTTAAGTGGTGTACCTACAACTCCTGCGACCTTAGTGCTATTTCTAGAACTATCAACCCTGAAGAGTTCCACCGTATCATTACATGCTCTACGTCTAAGGAAGAATGGGATATCCTCCAATTGATGCATGAGGGTACCAATGCTGCCAAGGCGTCTAAGCTTCAAAATTTTATGACCCATTTTGAGACTATCACTATGTTAGAGTTCAAGAGTTTTGATGAGTTTTATGTTAGGTTGTCGGACGTAGTTAGCACTAGTTTTAATTTGGGTGGGAAAATTGAGGGGTTAAGAGTTGTGAAAGAGATTTTGAGTTCACTCCCTTTTCGATTTATTCCTAAGGTTACCGTGCTTAATTATTTAGGGGTCTTAGACACTCTTAGGTTAAAGAACTCGTAAGAGACCATCAAACTTATGAGATAGATATGTTTCCCAAAATCATTAAGCCTAAGGATATAGGGATAGCTTTAAAGGCTAAAATTAAGAAAAAGAAAAATGGGAAAGTTTGTGCATCTAATTCTGAGGGTGAGATTGATTTTGATCACTTGGCCTTGTTTGCAAAAAAAAAATCATAAATTTCTCAAATTTTCCAAATATAATTCTTCCAATAAAAAGATTTTTGAGAAAAGCAAAAAGAAGAATGAGGTCAAGGATATATGTGAGAACGAGGAAGATAGAAGGTTGTTTTAATGCAGCGGAAAAGGGAACAAGGCTTTTGAGTGTCCCACTATGCTAATAAGAAGGGGTAAAGAGATTGCAAATAAAACCACTCTTAGCAATATTTACATTGACTCAGTTGATTTGGGGCGAGGATAACCACATGAAAAGTTCATCCCTTTCATGGCTAGTCACCTAATTACTTCTATTTTATCCCATAATGAAGAGGACATATGTAAACATTAGAGCCTCGATGATTTTTTGATCCATTCGAGTGAGTGTGAGGAGGATATCGCAAGTGTTTTGGTGATTTGTACAACGAGATATAGAAGAAAAAAATGATGAATAAGGAGTTTTTTATTAGGGTAATAGATTTAGAGGTAGAGGTAGAAGTTTGAGGGTGTGTGAGGCATCAACGAGTCAACTCGAGAAAGTGAAGGTCTCTTTATGTGAGCAATTGATCGTCTTAGGCAGGGAAAGGAGTGAATTGACCAATACCATGGATAGTCTTACGAGAGATCTTTAATATTCATTAGATAATCATGAGAAACTTGAATCGAGTGTATCCCAACTCGAGAGAGATCTTGGACGTGCCCGGGAGGTCAAGGTTACTTTAGAGGACACGTCTAAGAAGGTTGGAAAGATGTTTCTCGGTCCCGTTTTGGGTAATGTTGAGAGGCTAGAAATAGATTATGACGGTGGGTCCACTTCCCACGTTTCACCCGAGCTAGTTCTCGGGATTGTGATGGATCCATTTGGCTCTCCAACTAAGCCACCTAGGCATCTATTTCCCCATAGGAGATCGCATTCTAGACATTTTAAGAAAGGTGTTTCTAAGCCCTTTTATGTTTATTACCATTGCAAGCAGAGAAGATACCTTAGGGAGTTTTGTTTTAAGTTGGGTATTGTGTCTCAAGGGTATCTTCCACGTTATGCTAGTACATGTGTTCCAACACGCACAGCCACACATGTTACTCCGCATACGCCCACACATCAAACGAGATATTTTGAGTGTTTTCATGAGAAAGTTGAGTATTTGGTCAAAACTTCACACGATTTGATGGATGTTTTTCATGATTGAGGTTTAGACTTATTTGCTAGCATAGGTTGTTTTTCATGCTTATATCATTTATGCCTATTGCTAGTGTGTACTACCATTATACTTATCTTTTTCCATTTTGATATAATTTTCAAAAAATCTAAAAAGAATTTTGTTTTCAATGAAATTTTTTGAAAAAATACAAAAAGATTTTCGATTTCTTTTTAGAAAGAAGTGAAAAGGCCAAAAAGAATTTTTTTTTTGATTAAATCTTTGAAAAATCCAAAAAGAGATTTGTATTTTGTTTGCAACATATAGCTATGGACATTTAGGATTACTAAGTCACAATATCATTCCATTATCCACATGAATTTTTGATAGTGTTTTGAGACACAACATCATTTTATCCATGTGCTCCATAATGTGTTGGAGTAATTGAAATGTGATTGGTGATTACTTTCTAAATGTTTGACTCTTTGTCTCCTTTAATGAACACATGCATGTATTATTTGAGCATTGCACTTCTGTCAAATGTTGGTCAAACTATCTTCATCTCAATCCTTCTTTTAAAAAGAACAAAGGTATTTCTTGGAAGAACTATTGCCGAATTGGAAAATTTGAAGATTTATATCTCGAGTAAATTTATTAATTAAAGTAATGGAATGAGGTTATAAAAGACTAATTCTTTGCATGAATAGCCAATATTTTCAAAAGCAAAGTGTGACAACCCGAATATGATTATGATAAATTATGCTTAGCTTATGTGACATGGGTAATGTGTTTTTAGTATATATAATGTTAAGTTATGATTTTTAGTCTAATCCTACCTTCAGAAAGCATGAAATATCGAATTAGTTACAAATACAAAGTTTTGAAGTTTTGGCAGGAATATTCAGGTTGGAAACTAGTTTTGACCCTTATAAAATCACAATTAACTTAAGGTAAAAACTAAATAGTTGTAGATATATGAGTTAGGTTTGTAACAAAAAAAATGGCGTGTTAAACGGAGGTCAAATCAATAAGTTATACTGGAATTACAAAGCAGGGGCAAATTTGTCCATTCGTTAAATGATATTTCATCTTATTAGTATAACAAATGGTGGATTTTGATTGCTTAAAGAAGCAGGTGGGTTTTGGCCGACATTAAAGACTTGAAATAATCTCCTCCTTCAGTATATTTCATTCATGGGAGAGTTTTATCCTAAGGGGAGAGAACCGTGAAGTTTGGGAAGAGAAAGGCGAGGAAAAGTTTGAGGAAAATTCATAGGAAATTACATAAAAGTCCCTGAGGTAATTCTAACCACAAATTTTGTTATTTTTATTGTATTACTTATTGAAATGGTATAAATCATATATTGTTTATATAACTTTCATTCCTTGGTTTATATGTATGAATAGATGCAAGTTTACGTAAAAATTGAACGTGTAAACCCTTAAAATTTCTTCGGTTAGGAACCATGTGTAGTCAAGCTTCTGTATCATTTTTTATACTTACTGGAATTGAGTAATTTCATTTGAAGATAAAAATATACTCATATATGTAGAACATATTCGAATATTATATAAAAATACCAAGAAATGAATCTTGGGTGATTGTTAGAAGATTGGGTATAAAATTTGTCCCAAAAGTGTAAGTACGCATATTATGTGTTCAATGTTTGGCCTGACATAGAAAATGAACTCTAAAAATTATGAAACTTTAATTTTGTGTTACTAAATATGTTTATCGATATTTGGCGGAATATCATAGAAAGTTATGATGCAGAGAAATTATGAAAATTCCTAGAAGTTGACTGAACGATTGATAAGCCTATAGGGCATATTTGCTATGTATTGAAGAAATGGGCATAACTTGCTCTAGGAACCTGAAATGATGTTTCGTCTGTTGTATTGGAAACCTAATATGATGATAATTTCATTACTAGTAAGAAATGAAACAATGTTTAGTATATGATTTGGATATGTTAACTATCTTGGAACGAATTTGGATGGAACTTCATCTATGATAAGTGATGTGAATGGAATCATACGATGATTATGGATATGATTTGAATATCACTCATTGGTAAGATGTATTAAACATGGTTATGGATATGATTAGAATAATATTGAATATGAATTTTTTCATTTCGATTTATTGAAATGGGAGGTTACTCCTCGACCCGGAATGGGAGAGATTATTCTAATAAAGACAAGGGATTACTCCTCAAGTGGGAATGGGGGAGAATTGTCTATTGTAGATGTGATATGTGAATCATGATTCGGATAAGTTGGTCATTCTTTGTGAATGAGACGGATAAGAATAGAATTGGTCATTCTTTATGAATGATCCGAATAAGTATATAATTGGTCATTCTTTATGAATGAGCCGGATAAGAATATAATTGATCATTATTTATGAAAGCGCAGGATAAGTATATAATTGTTGATTCTTTATGAATGAGCCGGATAAGTATATAATTGGTCTTTCTTTATGAATGAGCCGAATAAGAATATAATTGCCCATTCTTTATGAATGAGACGGATAAGTTTATAATTGGAAATTCTTTATGAATGGGATGGATAAGTAAGCCTATATAATCACAGGGTTATGATTTATTGCATTTAATTTTATGAAATAGTGTAGTATTGATGCATTTTCTCACGGTTCCAATGTTTATGTTTTTTAGGTATTGTGGTATGACTGCCAAATCTAGGAGGTCGGTGGGGTTAGCAAGGGATGCAAAAAACCATGATTTTTGTCAAACATAAATGGGGTCATTTAAGCCCACTTATATTTTCAGTAAGTTTGAATTAGCATACTTACCTTAAAGTTGTCAAAAGTTTTAGTTTTATTGGTTCGTGTTAATAACTGGAAAAGGATACTCGTGTTTATGGTTTTCTTTAGGTAATTATGATTTGACTCACTTTAACTTTCAAACTTTTTTATAAGTAACTGGGTTGGGGTGTGTCAAGTTTGGTATCAGAGCCTAGGTTTTAGAGGTTCAGTGGGGGAGGAGTGCCTAGATTTTGTAGTAAAAGTATAAATTGTTTTGAGTCATAAAAAAATTGGCTTTATTGACTAACATTTGTTAGTTATACATATATATTTATATATATATTATTGTATGGGATATTAAATATAAGGATCTTGCAGGAAAGGAAATGAGATGTTAAGGTTTATTCTGGGATGGCAGCGAATACAGGTATTTTAATATGAATCATTAATTTGTTTTATTTGTGGTACGGACAAACATGTCATTTAAGGAAAAAATTTAATGACAAAATGTGGTATTCGAAAATTGTGAAGTATTGGATGTAATCTCTTCTCATTCTAGAATATGTAGACTTAAGTTGTGTCACTTATTAAACATTGGTTTGGTGTGTGCCCATTTATATGGGAGAGTGAGGTACAGGAACCCATATTTCGTTAAAGGATGAGATGGTAAATTGTTAGAGTGTGAATAAAATGAAGATTCACATGGTAAAGGTGAAGTGATAAGATTAATAGCTGTGTATGTATAAATTTGATATGTGAAATGGTCTGAAATTCAATTACTTGTCAATATATCACAATTGATCCGAATATTGGTTCATATTGAATTATGATAAGTAGAAGAAAAGAGTAATATGAGTTGAGATATATTTTTTAATAGTATAAGTATATGTAGTGAATGTTACTCTTGGGTTGTTTTGAAATGCTTATGTGAATAGTAGAGTTGAGATGAAGTGTTAAAGAGTTGGAGGTTTAAAAATATTGGGGAGCCCTTATAAGAGTAAGTGTTGTGTATGAGTATGGGAGAGATTACTAATCGGGTTGGAATATCGACAACTGGTTTGGGTGGATATTAATTGTCATTGTACATACGTGATATCACTAAGAGTATGACATATAATGACTATGATTGACATTCTACGGAGTCACCAAGAAGTATGTGCAAAGATAATGTGCTATTTGAGATACATTAAGGGGATATATTAAGGTATTTTTATAGGTTATTTGAAAGAAATACGGCATATAATAGTTAGAGAAGTATTACGGTGTTGGTAAGTATGGTTAAAGTTTTAATTTGTGATGGTACATTTATAATCCATGTTATCGAACGGGTAAGATGAGTGTATTAATTATATTGAATAAGAATATCTGGTTAATATACATTGGGATAAGATTTTGATTGTAAAGTTATTGTGTTAGATAAATGACTTTCTAAGGTCATTGTATATTTAGTTAAAGAACAAGCAAATGATACTAAAAAAGTAAATATAGTGAGAAGTTGGATTGAGTTCATAGTGTATGACTGCACAATATACATTAAAGTGAGTATGAAATCTAGGTTAAGAATAAACATTTAGTGAATGATTGTTCAGTTTCGATATATGAATAGTAGTGAGTCTATAATTAAATTATAAAATATAAGGATGATAATTAACATACTCTTAAACTTCAGAAATGATACAGAAAGTAATTCTTCTCAAACACATGTATTTAGTGTTGGACGGAAGATGGAAATGTGATGTGTAATAAACTAGTCTGGTAATGTGATATTTCTGATTTGAAATATTACAGGATGATAAGGATGAACTATAGGAATGAAGGGAGAAAGGCAAATAATGATACTAAGTTTGTTAAGAATGTTCACTCATTGTGAATATATGCTGAAACAACCGATAATCTATTATATGTGAATGTTCGACATACATATATAAAGTTATGAAGTAATATAAGTGTTGGGAATTGGTTTTCATTGATAAGAAATCATTAAATGATTATCCTTACGTGTAAATAATAAAGAAACTGAAGATATTATGAAAGAAGATTTATCGTACAGCGAAGAACCGATGGAAATTATTGATCGAAAGGAGTAAGTATTAAGGAATAAGGTTAGTCATGTACTTAAACTGTTGTGGAGGATCAATGAAATTAAATAATAAACTTGGTAAAGGTCATATAGCATGAGTACATAGTATCCTCAATTGTTTGGTCAGTTGAATTCATACTAAATTTCGGGGATAAAATTTTCTAAGGAGGGAAAGTTTTGACAACCCGAATATGATTATGATAAATATGCTTAGCTTATGTGACACGAGTAATGTTTTATCAGTATATATAATGTTAAGTTATGATTTTTAGTCTAATCCTACCTTTAGAAAGCATGAAATATCATATTAGTTAAAAATACAAACTTTTGAAGTTTTGGTGGGAATATTTGAGGTTGGAGACTAGTTTTCACACTTATAAGATAACAATTGACTTAAGGTAAAAACTAAATAGTTTTAGATATATAAGTTAGGTTTGTAACTCAACAAATGGTGTGTTAAACGGAGGTTCGATCAAGAAGTTACATTGGAATTATGAAAAAGGGTAAAATTTATCCATTCGTTAAATGATATTTCGTCTTATTAGTATAACAAATGGTGGATTTTTATTGGTCAAATAAGGAGGTGGGTTTTGGCTAAAATTAAAGGCTTGAAATAATATCCTCCTTCAGAATACTTCAACAATGGAAGAGTTTTAGCCTAAGGAGAGAAAACTGTGAAGTTTGGGAAGAGAAAGGCGAGGAGAAGTTGGAGGAAAATTCATAGGAAATTACATAAAAATCCCTGAGGTAATTATAACCAAAAATGTAGTTATTTTTCTTGTATTAATTTTTGAAATGGTATAAATCATATATTTTTTATATAACTTTCATCCGTTGGTTTATATTTATGAATAAATCCAAGTTTACGCAAAAATTGAACGTGTAAATCCTTAAAATTTCTTCTGTTAGGAACCTTGTGTAGTCAAACTTCTATATCATTTTGTATACTTACTGGAATATAGTAATTCCAATTGAAGATGAAAATAGACTCATGTATATATAACATATTCGAATATTATATGCAAATACCAATAAATGAATCTTGGGTGATTGTTGGAAGATTGGGTATAAAATCTATCCCAAAAGTGTAAGTGCGCATACCATGTGTTCGATGTTTGGCCTGGCATAGAAAATGAACTCTAAAAATTATGAAACTTTAATTTCATGTTATTAAATATGTTTATTTATATTGGGTGGAATATCATAGAAAGTTATGATATAGATAAATTATGAAAATTTCTAGAAGTTGACTGAACGACTGATGAGCCTATATGGCATATTTGCTATGTATTGAAGAAATGGGTATAACTTGCTCTAGGAACCTGAAATGATGTTTTGTCTGTTGTATTGGAAACCTAATATGATGATAATTGGATTACCAATAAGAAAGGAAATAAAGTTTGGTATATAATTTGGATATGTTAACTATCTTAGCACGAATTTATATGGAACTTCATCTATGATAAGTGATGTGAATCGAATCATATGATGCTTATGAATTGAGTTAAATTTAAGTTACTCTTTGGATCGTTGATATTATTATGATGGTCCAAATATTATAAGAATGATAGGGAAGGAAGAAAAAATTGCTAAACAAGTGCCAGACAAAGGAAAAGGGAAAGCCTGTTAAATTACCAAGGTGAGTGTACTCACTGGAAAGAGATGTATTATACATGGTTATAGAGGGGATCTGAATATCACTCACTGGTAAGATGTATTGAACATGGTTATGGATATGATTTGAATATCAATCATTGGTAATATGTATTATACATAGTTATCGATATGATTTGAATAATATTGAATATGAATTTGTTCATTTCGATTTACCGAAATGGGAGGTTACTCCCCGACCCTAAATGGGGGCGATTTGTCTGTTAAAGACAAGGGGTTATTCCTCAACCGGGAATGGGGTATAATTGATAATTGTAGATAGGATATGTGAATCATGATTCGGATAAGTATATAATTGTTCATTCTTTATGAATGAGCCGGATAAGAATGTAATTGGTCATTCTTTATGAATGAGGCGGATAAGTTTATAATTGGTAATTCTCTATGAATGGGCTGGATAAGTATGCATATATCATCATGGGGTTATGATTTATTGCATTTAATTTTATGCAATTTTGTAGTCGTGATGCATTTGCTGAGCTATTTTGATCATGGTTCCTATGCTTATATTTTTCAGGTATTGTGATATCACTGCCAAATCTAGGAGGTCGGTTGGGTTACCAAGGGATGCATAAAACCATGATTTTGGTGAAATGTAAATGGGATCATTTAATCCCACTTATCTTTTCCTTAAGTTTGAATAAGCATAATTACCTTAAAATTGTCAAAAGTTTTAGTTTTATTGGCTCATGTTAATAACTGGAAAAGGATACTTGTGTTTATGGTTTCCTTAAGGTAATTATGATTTGACTCACTTTAACTTTAAAACTTAGTTATAAGTAACTGGGTTGGGCTGTGTCAACTTTTGTATCAGAGCCTAGGTTTTAGAGGTTCTAGGGGGAGGAGCACCTAGATTTGGCAGTAAAAGTAGAAATTGTTTTTGGTCATAAGAAAATTGGCTTTATGGACTAACACTTGTTAGTTATACACACACACACACACGCGCACACACACACATGAACACGCACACACACACGCGCGCGCACACACACACACACACACATATATATATATATATATATATATATATATATTATTGTATGGGATATGAAATATAAGGATCTTGTAGGAAAGGAAATGAGATGTTAAGGTTTATTTAGGGATGACGGCGAATATAGGCATTTTAATATGAATCATTGCATTATTTTATTTGTGGTACAGACAAACATGTCATTGAACGAAAATTTTTAAAGACAAAATGTGGTATTAAAAAATTTTGAAGCATTGGATGTAATCTCTTCTTATACTAGAATATGTAGACTTGAGTTGTGTCACTTATTAAACCATGGTTTGGTGTGTGCCCATTTATATGGGAGAGTGAGGTACATGAACCCATATTCCGTTAAAGGATGAGATGGTAAATTATTAGAGTCTGAATAAAATGAAGATTCACATGGTAAAGGTGAAGTGAGAAGATTAATAGTTGTATATGTTTAAATTTGACATGTCAAATGGTCTGAAATTCAATTACTTGTCAATATATCACAATTGATCCGAATATGGGTTCATATTGAATTATGATAAGCAGAAGAAAAGAGTAATAAGAGTTGAAATGTATTTTTTTAATAGTATGAGTATATGTAGTGAATATTACTCTTGGGATGTTTTGAAATGATTATATGAATAATAGAGTTGAGGCGAAGTGTTAAAGAATTGGAGGTTTAACAATGTTAGGGAGCCCTTTTTAGAGTATGTGTTGTGTATGAGTATGGGAAAGATGCTAATCGGGTTGGAATATCGACAAATGGTTTGGGTGGATATTGGGTTTTATTTGTCACTTTACGTACGTGCTATCACCAAGAGTATGACATATAATAACTATGATTGACATTCTACAGAGTCACCGAGAAGTATGTCCAAAGATAATGTGCTGTGTGAGATACCGTAGGGGGATATATTAAGGTATTTGTATAGGTTTTTTGAAAGAAATACGACATATAATAGTTAAAGAAGTATTACGGGCTTGGTAAGTATGGTTAAAGTTTTAAGTGGTGATGGTACATTTAACATCCATGTTACCAAACGGGTAAGATGAGTGTATTAATGATATTGAATAAGAATACCAGGTTAAAAAACATTTGGATAAGATTATGACTGTAAAGTTATTGTGTTAGATAAATGACTTTCTAAGGTCATTGTATATTTAGTTAAAGAACAATCAAATGATACTAAAAAAGTGAATATAGTGAGAAGTTAGATTGAGTTCATAGTGCGTGACTGCACAATATACATTAAGGTGAATATGAAATCTAGGTTAAGAATAAACATTTAGTGAAATATTGTTCAGTTTTGATATATGAATAGTAGTGAGGCTATAATTAAATTACAAAATTATAAGGATGATAATTAACATACTCTTAAACTTCAGAAAGTAGTTCTGGTCAAACACATGTATTTAGTGTTGGATGGAAGATGGAAATGTGATGTGTAATAAACTAGTCTGATAATGTGATATTTCTGATTTGAAATATTACACGATGATAAGTATGGACAATAGGAATGAAGGGAGAAAGGTAAAGAATGATACTAAGTTTGTTAATAATGTTCACTCATTATGAATATATGCTGATACAACTGATAATCTATTATATGTGAATGTTCGACATACATATATACAGGTAAGAAGTAATATAAGTGTTGGGAATTGGTTTTAATTGATAAGAAATAATTAAATGATTATCCTTACGTGTAAATGATAAAGAAACTGAAGATATTATGAAAGAAGATTTGTCGTACAACGAAGAACCTAATGGAAATTATTGATCGAAAGGAGCAAGTATTAAGGAATAAGGTTAGTCATGTACTTAAAGTTTTATGGAGGATAAATGAAATTAAATAATCAAATTATTAAAGGGAATATAGCATGATTATATAGTATCCTCAATTGTTTGGTAAGTTAGTTAAATTCATACTAAATTTCGGGGATGAAATTTTCTAAGGAGGGAAAGTTGTGACAACCCAAATATGATTACGATAAATTATGCTTAAATTATGCTTAGCTTATGTGACATGGGTAATGTTTTCTTAGTATATATAATGTTAAGTTGGGATTTTTATTCTAATCCTACCTTCAGAAAGCATGAAATATCGAATTAGTTGCAAATACAAAATTTTGAAGTTTGGGTTGGAATATTCAGGTTGGAGACTAGTTTTGACCCTTGTAAAATGACAATTGACTCAAGGTAAAAACTAAATAGTTGTAGATATATGAGTTAGGTTTGTAACACAATAAATGGTGTGTTAAACAAAGGTCTGATTAAGAAGTTATACTAGAATTACGAAGCAGGAGGAAATTTGTCCATTCGTTAAATGATATTTCGTCTTATTAGTATAACAAATGGTGGATTTTGATTGGTTAAAGAAGGAGGTAGGTTTTTGAGGACATTAAAGGCTTGAAATAATCTACTCCTTCATAATATTTCATCCATTCTAGAGTTTTAGCCTAAGGAGAGAGAACCGTGAAGTTTGGGACGAGAAAGGGGAGAAAAAGTTTGAGGAAAATTCATAGGAAATTACATAAAAGTCCCTGAGGTAATTCTAACCACAAATTTTGTTATTTTTATTGTATTACTTATTGAAATGGTATAAATCATATATTGTTTATATAACTTTCATTACTTGGTTTATATGTATGAATAGATGCAAGTTTACGCAAAAATTGAACGTTAAACCCTTAAAATTGCTTCGGTTGGGAACCATGTGTAGTCAAACTTATATATCATTTTGTATACTTACTAGAATTGAGTAATTCCAATTGAAGATGAAAATAGACTCATATATGTATAACATATTAAAATAGTGTGTAAAAATACAAAGAAATAAATCTTGGGTGACTGTTAGAAAATTGAGTATAAAATCCGCCCCAATAGTATAAGTACGCATACCATGTGTTCGATGTTTGGCCTGACATAGCAAATGAACTCTAAAAATTATGAAAATTTAATTTCATGTTATTAAATATTTTTTTGATATTGGGTGAAATATCATAGAACGTTATGATGTAGAGAAATTATGAAAATTCCTCGAAGTTGATTGAACGATTGATGAGCCTATGGGGTAGATTTGTTATCTATTGAAGAAATGGGCATAACTTGCTCTAGGAACCTGTAATGATGTTTATTATGTTTTATTGGAAACCTAATATGATGATAATTGGATTACCAATAATAAATAAAAGAATGTTTAGTATATGATTTGGATATGTTAACTATCTTAACACGAATTTAGATGGAACTTCATCTATGATAAGTGATGTGAATGGAATCGTATGATGTTTATGACTTCAGTTAAATTTAAGTTACTCTTTGGATCATTGATATTATTATAATGTTACTAATATTGTAAGAATGATAGGAAAGGAAGAAGAACTGGATGAACAAGTGCCAGACAAAGGAAAAGGGAAAGCATGTTAAATTACCAAGGTGAGTGTACTCACTGGAAAGAGATGTATTATACATGGTTATATAGATGATTTGAATATTACTCATTGGTAAGATGTATTATACATGGTTATGGATATGATTTGAATATCAATCATTGGTAAGATGTATTATACATGGTTACGAATATGATTAGAATAACATTGAATATGAATTTGTTCATTTTGGTTTACTGAAATCGGAGGTTACTCCCCAACCTGGAATGGGGGAGATTTGTCTATGAAAGACAAGGGGTTACTCCTTCACTAGAAATGGGTGAGAATTTTCTATTGGAGACATGATATGTGAATCATGATTTGGATAAAATGGTCATTCTTTATGAATGAGCCGGATAAGTATAGAATTGGTCTTTCCTTATGAATGAGCCGGTTAAGTATATAATTGGTCATTCTTTATGAATGAGCTGGATAAGAATATAGTTGATCGTTCTTTATGAATGAGTCAGATAAGTGTATAATTGGTCATTCTTTATGAATGAGACAAATAAGTATATAATTGGTCATTCTTTATGAATGAGCCGGAGAAGAATATAATTGGTCATTCGTTATGAATGAGGCAGATAAGTTTATAATTGGTAATTCTTTATGAATGGGCTGGATAAGTATGCATATATGATCACGGTGTTATGGTTTATTGCATTTAATTTTATGCAATAGTGTAGTAGTGATGCATTTGCTGAGCTATTTTTCTCATGGTTCCTATGTTTATATTTTTTAGGTATTGTGATATCACTGCCAAATCTAGGAGGTCGATGGGGTTAGAAAGGGATGCATAAAACCATGATTTTGGTCAAACATAAATGGGGTCATTTAAGCCCACTTACCTTTTCAGTAAGTTTGAATAAGCATAATTACCTTAAAGTTGTCAAAAGTTTTAGTTTTATTGGTTCATGTTAATAACTGGAAAATGATGCTCGTGTTTATGGTTTCCTTAAGGTAATTATGATTTGACTCACTTTAACTTTCGAACTTAGTTATAAGTAATTGGGTTGGGTTGTGTCAAAAAGAGCCTGAAAGATTGAAGGCACATCAGAGAAAAAATATATAAGTGTTAGTCCAAATTTCTAAGAACATTGATGCTTGGCTACATATGAGCATTGATTTCTTCAAAACAAAAGAGTTGAAAGAAATATTTAATATGTGAGTTTTGAGAGAGTTTATTAGAAGATCAATGGGTTTGCACGTCTTGAAAAAGTCTCGTAAAAGCATTACATAGTTTTAGGCATTATTGGTGTGAAAATTAGTTAAGACTTTTATTTGTTGATTAGATTGAGTTGATATCATATGAATTCAACATTTTTAGATCAAAGGTAGACCTTAAGTTCATTCGTTAGGAGTATCTAAAATTCATCGTGCACATATGCTGTGATTGTTTGAGTTGATTTTCCTATCGAATTTGTTCACACCATTCATTATGCATTCACGACTTGGTTATCTTAGTGTTAATTCAAGGTGTGTGATAAAGGAAACTTTTCGGTATATTTTTTCGTCGTTGCTTAAAAAGATCCTTTAGTCAAAATCCTCAAAATACCTACAAATGTATAAAAAACTCAAGTGTAGAGCGGTAAGTAAGGGTGTCAATCCACATCAAGGGGGTAAGTTAGAGACAAATTCAATTGTAATTCACTTTTATTTTCTTTTTGGGCTTTTTTTACTTTTTCTAATTTTTTTAGCTTTTCAAATATTAAAATTATTTTTGGGTGAGAATAAGTGAAATAACACTAAACTAAAATAAGAGATGAAAACAACTAACTAAAAAGTGACTAAAATGAAAAACAAAGTCTAACACTAAAATAAGAGATAAAGTGAGGTAAATAAATGTGAGAACAATCAAGAAATGAGACTACAACACAAATTTTAGCTACTCTAACTAATTAATTTACTTAATTGAATTCTGCCAAACTAATATCAAAATTACAAATCAAATCTCGTTGCAAATATAATTTTAATAGTAACCTCTTAGAAAATTAAGTTTAACCCCCCACAACTTTAGAAAATAGACCTACACTCCTTTTAATTAATCACCCAGTAGGATCGATTCATCAAAATTTATGTAAATCTTAGAAAATAAAATTAGAGTTGAAATTCAAGGAATAATACCACACTTAAGAAACCCATATCTCTAGTTCGAATATAAAATGGGTATTATAACTTAGAATTTCAATTTTCTCACGAAAATCACTTACCCTCTCTCGAGGCGTAAATTTAAGGTTGAGGGATACAAATTAACATTCAAAGGGAATTTTCAATTAATCAAACTAATTAAATTAAAATAACATCAAATAAGGGTTCCCCTACCCCTTGAAAGGGTATCTAGCCTAACACGATTTTAAACATGATGAACAAATAATCAAGGGTATAAAAAATAAAAGAGAAGGGTAAGAGGATAAATCTTCAAACACGTCTCCTTGATTTGAAAAATTGGACTCTAATCCTCCATTGAAATTGAGCAAAATCCATTCAATTAGAGCTTCCAAATGATTTTTAATAATAAAAGCACACTCAATTGAATTTCTAACTAATTTATCACCCACTAATCTCTAACAAAAATAAAAATAAAAAATAAAACTATTTACAAAATATTCTAACAAATTTATTTCCTACTCTAACTATCTCTATCTAGAGTTCTCTCTACAAATTGATCATCTTTTATTCAAATGGGGTCTTTCATCTTATATAGTAGGCACATGGAGCATGGGTGTCAATTTGGTAATGGTAGTGCAAGAGCATGGGGTGTGTGCAGATGAGGTTTGAGAGGTGTGAGGTCATGTGAATGAGGGGAATAAAAATCAGATTTAGGTGAGGGTTATTTTTGGAAAGGGTTAAATGATGTAGTTGGGGGCATTTTGGGTAAAGGGTTTAAAAGAGTTAAAAGACATGTGATGTTAATGTCTTGGTTTTGCTTTTTATTTTTGGAAGAACACGATTTTGATTTGAAGAAATGGGTCTCGGGTTTGGCTGGAGGTGGTTGGGTGGAGATGGGATAGAGGGGCGCCTATGATTTTTGGGCAATATGGTGGTCAGCGCTGGCTTTAACGCCGTCGAGTTTGGCTAGAGATGTGGTCAGAGAAGGTGGTGGGAGGCATAAGGGGTTTGGGTTAGAAAGGGTCCGGGTCGGGGCAGAGGTCCGATTGGGTTGACTGCAGCAGGGGGTCCACTTGGGTTTTGGGTCGGCTTTCGGGTTGGAGTTTATGGTTGGCCGACGATGGGTTCGTCGTCGGCGGTTAAGGTGGGTTTGGAGGGGTACGCGGACCGGAGTGGTTTCGTCACCGGTGGTGGTGGAGGTGATAAGGTGTGGAGAATGGTGGTGTATATTAATGGAGGTTTGATTTTTTTATTGGGTTTGGCAATGGAGGTTAGTGGGGAGAGAGAAGTTGGTTGGAGGTTGAAGAAGATGTGGGTTTGATTGTGTGTGTGAGAGTGTATGGGTTTCAAGGTGAGGGTGTGGGTATGGGTTGTGTGTATGTTAGGTGTGTGGAATTGGGTGTGAGTGACTGTTAGTTGTTTAGGTGTGTGTAATGTGTATGGTATTGGGGTGTGAGTGAGTTATGTGTGTGTTTAATTTGGATACCTAAAAATAACACAAATTAACTAAAAAAATAAAATAAAATTAATAAAATAAAATAAAATCATATTCTAAAATAAAACAAAAACTCAAATTGAAAAAATGAAACTAAAAAGAAATAAAAATAAAAACAGAAATCTATTAAACTTGAAACTAAAATCCTAAAAAAACTAATTCTAGTAATAGAAAACTAATAACTAATAAAAATAAAGATAAAATAAAAATATACTAATAAAAATAAAATATAAAAATAGTAAATAAAACCTAAAAATTCTAAACAAATCTAAAATAAAATCTAAAAATAAAACGACTCTAACTAAAAAAATAAAAAAATACAAAAAGGAACAAACTAAACACACACGGGCTTCGGGGTAGGCTTAGGGACATGTTTAGGCTCGGGTGAGGTTACAGGGCAAGGTATTTAGCTCCATTTGACTGCAAATTACCTCCAAATAATGCTTTTGACACCGCAATTCCAATCGAGCCTACTCAATGAACATTTATGCGCATAAGACCATTATTGTAGAGAATTAGAAACTAAAATACGTCTATTCGGTGTATAAAATGTACACTTTTGGGTAATTATCACACCACCCCCAAATAGAGTGTTGCTAGTCCTCGAGCAATAAGATAGAGAGAAAGAGAAAGATAAGAAACCAAAAGTGTACCACTTTCGCGGGTACTTGCGATTCCACTTAGCATGTGCAACAAGCCTTTAAACCTATAGGTTGCCCTATAGGACGAGTTGTGTCTCATGAGGGTTTGCAAGTAATATACCCACAAAATTATTTATTTAAAATAATGTATTGAAATGCAGTCAATCTCTTATTAGATGTAGATGTAACACCCCGCCTAATTAAATATCGGGTGGCCAGTCCCATACCAAATTAAAACAGAATATACAGTTGGCTCATTCTTAGCATCACTGTCGAAAACATTTACAACTCACCCAATACCCAATTAAGCTGGTGTTAAAAACTTTCCAAATTTTAATCTAACGAAATCCATTTTTAGTTTAAGAATAACACAACACATTTTATTCTACCACACTGATAACCGAATAGATAACACAAAAGAATTTAAATGCATTTGGAATAAACATTCCCAAGTAATAATTCAATACATTAATTTGTCAATAGTAAATGTATTAAAACAAGACGACTACATGAGTATTTGACCCCGATAGAAAAGAGATAACTGAATCCTTTGGGCGACATGCCCTAACTAGAATATCACTGTGAATCAAAAGAAGATAAGCGTCTAAACAACACTCCATAGCTCCATAGCTCGTCAAGATCAACTAAGGTTGGCGTCCCTGTTGATGGACACCTGATATAGAAGATACAATAGAAAAGAGAATATGCAAGGAAACGGGTCAGAGCCCGATTGTGAAAATGATTTTTAAAACAACAAGTATTTAACAAGTGCAATAAAGCATTTATTATGTACATGTTAACTTCCCACTCTCACTTGCTATTCTCACCTCTCAACTAGAGTGCACACTTAACGTTTCCTATTAACCTCCTAGTTAATGGTTCCTATTTTCTAGTCTCCATATTATAATTCCATTCCCATATCATAATCCCCGTATGTCCCATACCATACGTCACATTATTATACATTTACATTATTCATTTATGAATTTAAGCTTTTCAAGTCTTTAAGAATAAACATTCATTAACTTAATTTCATTATTTTTCTCAATCCACCGTTATCTACAATTATCACCGTAGATAGATTTAATCACTATATAACCATTCATTCCTTTAATTCATTATATATATATTCATATATAATACGGCACCCCGAGTCACAGCTGTGGTGTAGTGCATTACTCTGCTATCAAATCCCATCATCGCTGGTCGCCGAATAGGGGACTAAAGGTTCGGTAAGGATTCCTCGAACCATAAACAACAACATACAAGTTAGAGGCGAACATAGTTCTCGTATCCATGGGTCACGCACATACCTACATACCAACAGTCAGCGGACTTATCAACTCCCCGATAAGTCTTTCATAGACCTATGTTCTTGAGCGACAAATCAAAGATCCCATTGATTCATCAGGATATGACTGCCCTCATGAGCAAACCTCCCGTCGATAGCAAGTAAGCTAGGTATGCCATACACATAATCATCAATCAATAAAATAGGCATTATCATACCTATAATATAATATCAACAAGTTACTCACATTACCCTTAGATTATTCCCATAAGTAGCATTTTATCTCTTTAATTCTCACGTATTAAAATATCACAACTTTACTTCATAATTTAATTATCCTCGCATCCTATAACATCTCTCCACTCCCGACGTCGTTAAGGTTCATGCGCGGAGCGTCTCGCAAAGCGAAATCCAAACAAGGAACCCCTCCAATACACTACTACTTAACTTTGTCGATCGAGGAGGTCCGTCAACTTCAAATACGCGATCAGGATAACCTCATACCCTCTTTCAACCAAATGTGTTCTAAACTCCCATCTCTATCCAGGAGCCATACCACTACGCTCTTGTACTACACTCAGCCCTTGTGAAATCAATAATGAGCTTAAACTCAGTCCTTGATGTTCAAATTTTAACCCTAAGGCTACCCCCACTTATATTAAATCTTCCCTACTGGACCTATCCTTAATCCTCATGCATACCAATTAGAATCCAACACTTGAATCTAGCAACCAAAATATCTTTCAATTTAATTAACATCATTCTACTCAATTAAATCCCAATCACATTAATTCAAATCTTATCAAGGGTCTACTGATCTTTTTTAAGTCCCATAATATCCAATTAATAATCACCAAAGATCTACAAAAGGTTTGGGATACGAATAAACATTAAAAAGAAACAACTTTAACAATCCTGGGGAGGTCAATCGATCAAAGGCAGGGGGTCGATCGATCGATCACTCAGGTAACAGCCCAGTTTTTCTGCATTTCTTCTACTACGGGTTTCACCATTTTTGTTCATTCAAACCTTCATATTAACGTCCCAAATGACTTATAATCTCTACTAAATGATATATCAACATATATGAATGATTTCTAATGTTCTAAACATCCTAGAATCATCAAAAGATTGGATTAAAAGCATGATTATCTCCTCTTTTTCCAGAAAATTATCAACATATTATCTTCAAGAACACAACAATAGTTTCCAGAATTTCTTCAATAGATATATGATTATTTCGTGGATTATTATCAACCTACAACATGAGTTTGATTCCTAAATCTTTTCATTTCCCAGAAACCCATTTAACAACTCCATTATGTCTTCCAAACATGAAAAATCATCTCTTTTTTTTAGAACTACTCTAACATGGACAATATACAAACTTAGATTGCCATTATCAAACACTTGCCTCTACTGAAGGTCTGATCCTTTGGTGTAGTATATCTCAGGTGGTTCACCCTTCTCCGGTCAACCTCCGGTGGTGGTTGGTGGTGGTGACTCTTAGTTCTTCTCCTTCCCAAGTAGGCTTTTCCCTTCCCAAGCAACCTTTCACTCTCTCTAGGAAGATGACTTCTCTATTTTGTGTAGAGGAAATGAATAACCCATGTACACTTAATCTACCAATACTTATAATAGGACAAAATCTAAAATCACTATTCATCCCCCTTGTAAAAATGACCAAAATGCCCTTTTGGGTTGTCTTTTCATTTCCTAATGACCCGAGACTCAAAACCAACGTCCCAATAGACTTTTTTGACTATTTCGAACCTTTCGGACGCACCGACGCAGTCAAAATGACTATAAGGTTGATAGAAAATAAATTTCTTTTCTAATCTCATAATTTAGTCCTGACAGGTCCCATACCGCGTCTGACTAAGAATTCAAATTACTGAATTAATAACACACCGCCATATCAATAGCATCTCATTCATATATTAACTAAATATCTATAAGTAATATTCATAATTATACATTTTAATATCCACCATTCGGATAAAACCCAAATGAATTAATTAATAATAAAATCCAATTAATTAATTAATTTAAAATATAACCCATTTTAAAAGTCATTAAAATCACGGGGTATTACAGTAGAATAATCGCACAATGCATCACGAGGTAAATATTTTGAGAAATACAAGCTACAATGTGTAAAAAGTTTAGCTAAGTAAATACTCAAGACACATCCTTCCTAGAACTCAACGTGTGTAGTGTGAATCAGTCAAAATGGGTCGAGTATCACAAGAGTAATTCCTAGATTGCCTCTTCAGACTTCAACTTCAAATCTCACGGATATATCTCTCTCAATCAAACTCACGAGATTAGGGTTAGTGTATCGCTCTTGTGTGTGAGGAGTTGAGTAAATGTGAGCAAGTTCAAACGTCTCACACATACATAAGAAAGAATGAACATTTTGAAAGAAAAGTGATCTCATGAAATAATGCTAACCACTATAGTGAGAACGTCGAGTTATTCACCACGTTGACTTTCATTTGCCTGAACACCTAAGGGAATATATGGATGATTATGGGTGAGGGGGAAATGAAATGGGATATGCAGGATGAGGTGAGGTAGGATGGTGATGTATGGATGAAAAATCGATGGATATGCGAGAAAAGTGTTCACACTTTAGGCACAAATGTCTTTATTACATAAAAATTAACTACAACTCTCTTTTTTTCTTTTCTTTTCTCTCTCTTTTTTTTTCGATTTTTCTTTTCTTTTTCTCTATTTTTGTAATTTTTCTATTTTTTCTATTTTTTTTAAACCAATAATGAAGACATTTAACATTTGAAACAACACTTTTTTTCCTCAAAAATGATGGTGGATGATACATGAATGGAGTGGAGAATGTGTATGGATGACGAGGGGAATAAATGGGAATATGACGTACTAACAATTAACCAAATTTATTTACTTAATTACACTTAGTAAATTTAATCCCACATAAATATTAATTCTATTCTCACTAATTCATATTTATTGAATACATAATATATCTTATTTTAGTTAAATTATGAGCAAATATGTAATTTAAAAATTCTAAAATCAATTCATCAAAATACAGGGTATTACATACTGTCCTTCTTATAAAGGAATATTTTCCCCAAAATTCGGATGTACCTATGATAAAAAGCTTGGGATACTGCTCTCGCATATCATCCTCCTATTTCCACGTCAACTCATCTACATTATGGTGTCTCCACTGAACCTGAACTAGGGTACCACATTAGGCGACAGCTTACACTCACTACAATAAAGAATAACAACCGGTCTGTTCTCGTATGAGATGTCTGGAAGCAAGTCTATCTCCTTTAGTGGAATGTGCCAAAAATCCATCTCACTCCTCTGATATCTCTTTAATTACGACACATGGAGTACGTCGTGAATTCTCTGTAGATGCTCGGGCAACCCTATCCTATAAGCAACTGGTTATACCTTCTCAATGACCATGAAAGGACCTACATACCTCAGCGTTATATGTCTCATGTCGGGGTTAGCATAGCTCTTCTTCCTATCCCGTTCTATCCGTATGCTTCCTCAATTGAGGCCAGTCTTGGCAGTAATATCGTGAATCATCTCTGATACCAAAATATTATTGGCACACACCTCTAACCAATAAGTGAGTGAACGATAAGGTTGTCCATAAAGTGCCTTAAATGGTGCCACGTCGATGGTGAACTGGTAAAAGTTATTGTCAGTGAACTCCACAAGTGGAAGGTACTGCTCCCAACCTCCCCCAAAATTAAGTATACACATCCCGAGAATGTCCTCCAACATTTGATTAACCCGCTCAGTCTGCTCATCAGTCTACAGTTGGTAAGTCATATCAACCGTAAATAAGTGCCCATCGCCTCCTGAAAGCTGTGTCAAAAGTGGGACACAAAAATCTTGTCCCTGTCGGACACGATATTAATCGGTACTCCATGTAGTTTGACTATTTTGAAAATAAATATCTAGGAATACTATACCGTCACAAAATCCATTCGAATTGGTAAAAGGTGGGCCACCTTGTCAGACGATCCACGATACCTAGATGGAATCATGACATTTCTATGATATTGGTAACCTAGTGATGAAATCCATCGATATGCTATCCACTTCCAAACCGAAACCTCTAACGTATGAAACATCTCGGTCTGACTATGGTGGTCTACCTTCACTAACTGGCAAGTAGTGCACTTCAAGAGAAACAATGTTATGTCCTACTTCTTCCCCGACCACCAGTACTATCTACGCATATCTTGTTACATCTTATCCCTATCAGAATGTACCATAAATCTCGACCCGTGAGACTTGGTCATAACTGTGTGTCTCAAGTTCTCATCCTCCAAAATAATGAGTCTCCAATTGAATCATAAGCCTCCCTCAAAGCTGATCGAGTAGGACTCTACCCCATTCATCAATAACTGACACACCCTATCCTGGTATAACTGAACCTCGACTTATGCTTTCACCTCTCGCATAATGATCTCATGAGTGATGGACAATACCTCCATATATGTTCTGTCAACCTCGTCATTATGTCGAAGATCACCCCAGTTCACCTTCCAAATCTCCGATATCTCTTCTATAGGCCTTCGGTTCAACGCGTCTTCCACAACATTAGCTTTCCCAGGATGATACTAAATATCAAACTAGTAAAATGATTTTTAAAATTGAGAGCGAAAGGGTAGAAAAATATTACCATAATCAACCGCTAATGAAGTGAACAGATGTATGCACGATAAAACCTGAAGAAATGATAAGATAATAAAACATGTACAAGTCTATAAACATGTAAAGGATTGGGTGGTGTGAAACACCACCCCCAGACAGGATGGGACTCATACAAGAGATGCGGGATGCCTCCCAATAGAGGTAAGTTTAATGTCTTTAGCCAGACATAAGGAATCTCACCCTAAAGATAAACTCTATGAAAGCGCAAGGCGACAGAAAAGTTGGTTGATAATAATCACCCCCAAACAAGACTGAATCGTCAGTCTTGTTGGATAAAGGCTAAAAATGGTCAATGCACTTGTATGAAAAAGTGCATCACACGATGCAATGCATCGGTGGACCATGGACGGGTGGGAATTAGGGTAAAGGTGAAGGTGGGAAGGGTGAAGAGGTATCGGCCACGGGCCTTGTTAAGCTTAAAGGTTAGGGAAATTAGGGCCCTATACGCATGGTGATCTAATTGGTGAGGGAGGCAAAATGGTTTGCTAAGATGAATCGAATGGGACTCAGAAAAATCACACGACCACTCTATGAATGGACGATGATAATGGTCGCGCCGTGACACACCACGGAGTTGTCGAGAAGAAAAATCAACACCACAAGAGAGTGGTGTGCATGGAGGAATAAGCTCGGTGTCACGAAAGTAGAGAGAATGGTGTGTGTTGTTTTTGTAAAAAAAAAATTATGGTGCTCTAATTTATGGTGTGTGTTGTTTCTGTAAAAAAAATTCTTGAAAATTTTGAAAAATAAAAAATACTTGGTTTTTCTTAGTTTATCATCACTTGATTCTTATTAGATTATATATGTGATGATATCCTATTATTGTTGTGACACTCCGATTTATTATTTTTTGATTTTTTCCTTGTCTATTTCGGACAAATAAAAAGGGAAAGAACGAATTATGGGGGAGTGAGAATTTGAATTATGGTGGAAAATTGATTTGATTTATGAGTTTTATCTTATTTCAAACTCGATATGTCACGAAGGTATTTTTTTTTTGTCTATTGTTTGCAGGTAAACTTTAACGAGCATTTGAAAAGTACACATTTGACAAAGCTCCCAAAAAGAAGATTAAGAGAAAGTAAGATAATTGTAGATTTGAAAAGTTAAAGATTTCAAAGAATTGTACATGTTTAGTATCTTTCCATTTTTGGGTTTGTTGGAGGGTATTAGATTTGTATAGGATTTTGTATGATTGGATTATTTGGATTTTGTATTTTGTACCAAAAAAGCCATGGTGGGATGTAAGGAAAAATTTACAATAATTTCCCCTAGCATCTACGATTTGTCCATAAAATCTAGATTACATCAAGTGTGGCATATCCCGTTACTTCTGTCATGGAATTTCATGTTCACACATTCAAGAAGACGAATTCGATCATTAAGAACATTTAACATGCCCCACGAGGTCACGTATATTCGGTATAGTTGTTGTTTTGTTTTTCGTGGATTTTTTATAAAATATTGGGAGATTTTTATCAACAATTTTTTTTACAAACCGAGACAGTTTTTCGAACAGATTTTGTACTTCATTTTTTTTATATTTTTGAGAGTTTCGTGATAACTTTGCTTTTGTGTATCTTCGTTATTTAAAGCCAAGTTAATCAAAACCTCAAAATACCTACAAATATATAACAAACTCAAGTGTAGAGGTAAGTTAGGGTATCAATCCACATCAAGGGGGTAAGCTAGAGACAAATTCAATTGTAATTCACTTTTATTTTCTTTTTGGGCTTTTGCTTTTTCTATTTTTTTTAGATTTTTCAAATATTAAAATAATTACGTGAGGTGAGGTGAAATAACACTAAACTAAAATGTGAGATGAAAACAACTAACTAAAAAGTGACTAAAAGTAAAAAATAAAGTCTAACACTAAAATAAGAGATAAGTGAGGTAAATGAATGTCAGAACAATCAAGGAGTGGGATTACACCACAAATTTTAGCTATTCTAACTAATTAATTTAATTAGTTGAATTCTCCCAAATTAATATCAAAATTACAAAATCAACTCTCGTTGCAAGTGTAATTTTAATAGTAAACTTTTAGAAAATTAAGTTTAACACCCCACAACTCTAAAAAAAATAGATCTACACTCCTTTTAATTAATCACTCGCTAGGATCGATTAATTAAAATTTATGTAAATCTTAGAAAATAAATTTAGAGCTGAAATTCAAGTTCTAATACCCCACTTAAGAAGCCCCTGTCTCTAGTTCGAATCTAAAATGGGTATTATAACTAGAATTTCTATTTTCTTTAAAAAATCATTTAGCCTCTCTCGAGGCGTAAATTTAAGGGTGATGGATCAAAAATAACATTCAAAGGGAATTTTCAAGTAATCAAACTAATTAAACTAAAATAACATCAAATAAGGGTTTCCCCCCACTCCTTGAAAGGGGATTTAACCTAACATGATATTAAACATGATGAACAAATAATCAAGGCTACTAAAATAAAATAGAAGGGAATAGAATAAGCAAACAAAATATATTTGAGAAAGTTGAACTCTAATCTTCCAATTTGAAGCATACAATCCCTTTAATTGAGCATCCAAGTGATTTGAAATTAAATAATCACTCAGTTAAATCTCTTACAAAATTTAACCTCACAAATATCTAACAAAAATAAAAATAAAACAATTTACAAATATTTCTACCTAATTTATTCTGACCTAACTCTCTACTTTTCTCTAGAATTTTCTATGATATCTTCAAATAGGGTCTTGAGTCTTCTTTTATAGTAGATGCATGACACACATGGGCTAAGTGGTATATTTGGTAATGGGCTAGGGTGAACATGTGGGAGAGGTGTGAGCACATGTGCATGGGGTGTGAGGTGTGAGGATATTTGGGAAGGGGGTAATGGAGATAATAATCTGATTTGGTTAAAAAAAGGGTTCGGGGGTAAAATGGGTATAAGGTTGGTTTTAAATGGGTGATATGGCACATGGGATAAATGAGTTGGTTTTTGGTCTTTGTTTGTTATGAAAGCAGGTGAAAAAAATCGTGTAAAGCTTGGGACAAAAAATAAGGGAAATGGGTTTAGGTGAAATGGATTTTGGTTTCATGGCACCGGGTTTGGTTTGAATTTGTTGTTTGGGATAGGACACAATAAATTCGTGCAAAGCTTAGGTTATAGGTCGAGAATGGTGGTAGCTGGTTCAAGTCGGGTATGGGAAGGTAGGGTCGCCTGGTTGTTGTTTCGGGTAGAAGGGAATGCGAGAGGTAGCGGGTTAAGGAGGGCTGGTAGTGGGACGAAGGTCTGGTAATAGGGCACCAGCGACGGGGTCCAGTTTGGGTTCGCGCTGGAGCTGGACGGCGACTGGGGTTCTGACAGAATGGGGGTATGGCCGAGGGTAGCAGATATTTTGGTGGGTAAGGAGGACGCCGAGATGGGAGTTGCCAGTTTGGCTGGGGGTAAGATCGAGTTAGATGGATTGGGTCTGAAGGTGGGATGTTGGGTTTTTGGTGGTTAATGGTTTTTTTAGGTGTGTGAGAGAGAGAGAGATGGAGGTTGAAGAAGAAGGGTGGTTTGATTAGGTGGGTGAGGGTGTAGGAAATGTGTGTGTGGTTGTATGGGTGAGGGAGTGTTTTGTGTGTGAGTGGGTTCTAGGGTAATTAGGTGTGAGTGAGTTAGTTGTTGTGTGTGTTTATTTTGGACACTTAAAAAAATGAAACTTAAAATAACTAAAATCCTAAAAACTAAATCTATAAAAACTAAAATTAAAATAAAACTTCTAATATATAAAATAAAACTAAAAGAAAAGAAATAAAACTAAAAACCTAATAAAAATATAAAAACTAAAGATTTAAAAAGAAACAAATTCAAATAAAACTAAAAAATAAAAATAAATAAATGAATTCCTAAAAATTAATCCTAATAAAATAAAATAAAAACTAAAAACTAAAAATCAGAATAAAACATCATTAAATAAAAAGAAATAAAAAATAAATCCTAAAAATTAACAACGATTCAAACTAAAAATATAAAAAATACGAAAGGGAACAAATCAAACACACACGGCTCAGGACAGGGTTTAGGTAGGGTTGGGGTAGGCTAGGGTTATGGGACAAGGTATTTAGCTCCATATTGTGCACAATTGCCTTGAAATACGCGTTTGAACACCGCAACGGGCATTCTCCCTACCAAATAGACAATAAAGCGCTTAAGACCCAAATTTTCAAGAATTCGCAACTAAAGTACATCTATTCGGGGTATAAAATGTACAATTTTGGGTGTTTATCATTTCGTTCAAACGAGATTATCATCTCATTAGAACGACCTTGGATCTCGTTAGAAGGTCATTTGAAGAATTTATCAAACGAGGTTCAAATGAGGGCTTACTATCTTGGATGTTTAAATGTCATTAGAAGTGAGGTCTATGTTGTTCGAACGACATAAGCACGTCGTTAGAAAGAGGTCAGAGTCTCATTAGAAAAAGGTTGAGACACCTCAGTTTTTGTGTCCACCTATAAATACCTATTTTTAATAGTTTTTTTGTTAAGACTTTGCATTTATGAAAACTCCAGAACTGTTGCTTTAAGACTTCACTTTTAAAAGGCCAAAAACACCTTTTGATTCACACAATCTCTCATGTATACTTTTTTGAATCATATTTGAAACCCAAAACACTTCTATATTGAAGTTACTCTTGTGAAAAAGGAGTCTTCACTTCTGAATTTATAGAGAATGAGTCTCTACTGCTTATCTTGTGATTTTTGTGGGAATCATTGCTGATTGAAGGCTACGGTCTTTGTGAGTTCGTATGGGAATTCATTGCTAAAGAAGACAGGAGTCACCTGCAGGAGATTCGTCTGGATGTATTTCTCTACTATTATTGTATGTTCCGATTTTCAAACTATTGTGAAATAAAAGATTTTATCCCTTTGTTTTTTTCTTTTCTTAAAATTGTGTTTTCTTTGCATGCTTTATTTACTTAGTTCTTTGAATCACATAGTTTCATGTTCTATGTGTAATAACAATTAAAATTTATTTATGGGATTGATATCTAATTAAATAAGTTTAATAAATTAGAGATTATGCACTCTCAGGATCGTCACCATGGGGTGCATCATCCAACACTGAGAGCTAGGAGAAGTAAATGTCGGTGGCTCGTCATCTCTAGTAATGATATTTATTGACTCTATAACCTTAGAGCTTATAAGGTTAAAAACTTGATAAGCCTTACTTGTCGATGAATATCCCAAAAATATCCCCTCATCGCTCTAGGAGTCAAACATTCCTAAGTTCTCTTTGTCTCGTAAGATGCAGTAAGTACTCCCAAAGACACAAAAATATGATAGTTTAGGCTTATTCCCTATCCATAACTCATAAGGAGTGTGAAGTGTGTGCGGACAAATATATACCTTATTCACCATATGGCATGCAGTGCTCACCGCCTCTTGCCAAAAATGTCTAGGCATGTTTCTCCCAAGAAGCATGGATCCAACCATTTCTTATATCGTCATGTTCTTCCTCTCAACAATCCCATTTTACTGAGGAGTACAAACGATTGAAAAATTATTCTTTATTCTCACTCCATCACAATAGCTATCCACTTTAGCTTCTTTAAATTCAGTGTTGTTGTCACTATGCATTCGATTAATAGTGAAATTGTGTTGGTTTTATATGACATCGCACTTAGTTGTAAGGAAATTGTATCAGACTTTTCTCGAAGTAATACTATGATAGAATATATATAAAAGTCATCCACCATCATGTGAATATATCTCTCACCACCTAAATGACCCATAAGATCAATGCGAATCAACTCCAAAACACGAGAGGTGATAATGGTATTCAACATTCGATGGAGACTTCAAATTTATTTTCCTTGTTGGCAAGGTCCAAAAATTGAGGAATTTGGTTTCGTAAGTGATGTTAAGACACGAACTAGGTCCTTTTTCACTAATCTCTTAAGATGTATAAAGTTCATGTGATCCAGTCGCCGATGCCAAAGGTCCATAGTGGAGACCGTGGCACTATTGCACATAAAGGAGGACTTGGTCATAATCCCATAAGAATTATCTTTAGTACTCAAAACTTTTAGTAAAATTTCACCGGATTGGTCATAAACATTGCATTTTTACCTATCAAACTTTATCGTAAAATTTACGTCACACAATTGTATTATGCTAACTAGTTTCACTTTCAACCCTTTCAAGTACATCATATTGTTAGGTAATGTGGTTATCTTAACACAACTACGCCCTAAAATACTAGACCTACTCCCATCTCCAAAAGTGACTTCACCTTCCTTATGATCCTCAAGGTCCTAAAAAATGAGATGTCACCTGTCATGTTCCTAGAGCACCCACTATCAAAATACCATTGGGATGCATTTTGAACCTTGAGAGAAATATACACAACAAGGGTTTTGACATCTTTCTTAAGTATCTAAGTGGAGGTAACCTTCTGTTTGTCCTTATCGTTGTTGGCTCTAGTCGGAGCATTAGAAGCGTTCTTAAATGGCAAAGACAACCGTTGAAATTCTTCTATTAATCTTTGAGAAGTTGCGATTAGGAACTTATCTTTCTCCCTAAGACTATCAAAATCAGTGGAGCGGTGTGTGGGAGCATGTGTATGCCTAGTTTTACCTAATTTATAGTAAAACTCTCTAAGGTGACCTCTTGTTTTGTAAAAAGTGCAAACATATATAGGTTTGGGTCAACCTTAGTTCGTTTTTCTAGGTTGAACCCTCTTTTGTGGTTTAGTTTGAGGCCCATAAGAAATAACCATACATTTTGGAACAGGTTTCGATGAGGTATGGGAAATGGATGCACCGTTATAACCTATTCCATGCTTCTTACCAAAACCTAAATCCGAGCCAAGGAGCATCTTGTCTACCTTCTTCGATATATTATTCGATAATTACCTTGACCTCCTAGGCATGTTCAATATCTTTCTCGAGTTGGTATATAAGGGATTTCATCTCCACTGGTGTTTAGCGATCTCTCATGAGAATAGCCACCTTGTTGGTCAAGTCCCCCTTTTATTTCTTAGCTAAACAAACCTTTCTCTCTCTCTCTCTCTCTCTCTCTCTCTCTCTCTCTCTATCTATCTATCTATCTATCTATCTATCTATCTATCTATCTATCTATCTATCTATCTATCTATCTATCTATCTATCTATCTATCTATCTATCTATCTATCTATCTATCTATCTATCTATCTATCTATCTATCTATCTATCTATCTATCTATCTATCTATCTATCTCTCACTCATGTCTCAACTCTTTCTTTAGTGCTAAAACTCATAGTTGAACCATAATTTTGTTGTTTAGTTTTAAAGAACCCGACATAAAGATCGGCATAGGCGTGCTGCAAGTCTCTCCCACTCTCACTTAAAGAATTTTATCCCCCCACTCTCCTCAAAATGACTAAAGTCACTACTGAGGTGTTCATGTTTAGTAGCCCCCTCCTCATCGTAAGGTGTGCTAAATGTACTAACATGACTAGCCCAGAATGCGGTGAAGTTACATCCATGCAGTGATTCATACCCCAAACTCACTTACTCGACCTCGCTATTGCTAAGTGTGACATTTAAGTCAACTTTGCCTTTCTCTTGACGTTTTAATCTAATCGAGCACTCATGAGATTTGTGACCCTTTTCCTCTCACTCATAACATCTCTCCTCATCTTTCCTTGGGAAATCTTTTTTTCTTTATCAAAATTTTTCTTGCCTGATTTATATTTTTTATCTTTCCCAAAACTATTCTTTTCTTTGGAAGTATTTTTCTTTTTAAATTAAAATCATACTTGGAATCTGACGAGACTTCCTCTTTCTTTTTAGATTGGGCTTTCAGTTCAATTCCGTTTTCCTTAGACTTTACAATTTTAGGAAACATATCTATCTCATATGATTGAAGATCTCTCACGAGTTATTCTAACCTAGGAATGAGTTTACTATATCGACAATCATGCATAAAAATTGTCAAATGATTCAGATTCAAGCATAGTGATAGTTTCAGATTGTGTGGTGAGATTCTACAGCTTAGAAGCTTTAACAACATTGGTTCCCTCGTGAGTGAGAGGGAGGGTATTCCAATCTTCTTTAGACATAGTGCACGTCATAATGCAATGGAACTCAATAGGGATGACGTCTATCGAGATGGAACTTAAACTACCCAAGTTAAAATTGATCTATTTAAAGTATTCCTCTCCCCACTGAGAGATAGGTTTAGGGCCAAAGACATTATCAACAGTTACAATGGTTGGTGTCCACCCTCTTTCATAGAGAAACCATACACGTTCATCAATAAATTCTAATATATACCTCATTTTAGCTTTCTAGTAAGCATAATTAGAACCATAAAAATTTGAATTCAATTATACATTATCCATTAAATTCCGACTTTTTAAAGATCAACAATTTTTTAAAAAATTAATATAAAAAAATTGTGGAAAGGGATTACACAATAAATTGATGAAACCTCTTTGATACCAATTTGAGTGTGCGAATGAACCAATGGATTGATTTATATAATTAAATCTCAACATATAAATCTAATTTTTACCAAATTATATCATCGATTAAATTAGATTTTGCATACACTAAGTGTTCAAATCACAATAATTAATCTACACATGCAATCGACACAGTAATTGAGGAAAAATCCCTAAAAATGGAAAAATCTTTATTCAACACTATTGTACGTTTTGACAGATAATCGAATTACAAAGACATAGTTAAACTAAATAGGACGCGTAGAGTCTTTAAAACTTCCAATAGAATACGACTCAAACTAGAGCCATCCACTGGTACTGGTATACTCTCTGTATCCATCGATCAACCTTCTTCCTTCTTCAACAGTGAACCCATGGCTCACAAGTCATCCCTAGAGAAGTTTACATAAGTTATTGAAACTTTAGGGATATATAAATCATCTGGGGATGAAAGTATTTATGAATCAAAAGGTGCATCTGCTATAAATTTGAAAAACTTTGGCAAAAATATGTTGTTTTTGTTTTTCTAAAGTCCTTGAAAAAGGAGTCCAAAATAAGTATTTATAAGTTTGACACAAAATTCAAGGCGATGCAATTCATTCGAACGAGACTTAAGGTCGTTCGAATGAAAACAGGCTTTCATTCTAATGAGAAGGCATTTTGTTCTAACGAAAGGCCATGTCATTCGAATCCTACATTAAATGAGCTTCTAATGATAATGTTCTTCCAGGAAGAGCCAAACTCGTTCAAAGGTCGTTATAAATGACATATAATGAAATCACATTTTCGTTCGAATGAGATAGAATCTTGTTGAAACGAGGTTAAAAGATAAAATTTAATAATTAGATCCTTTCAAAATGTAGCCTCGATTTTATAAAAAAATGCATCCCGAATATGATTTAGAAAATCTATGAACACCCAAAATTTTATACCTCCCTGAGATGTAGAGGTGTCTTTTATCTTAGAGAGGTTAGGTTCGATGAGTTGGTTTGTAACGCGATACACCAAAATAAAAATAAAGCCCAAGCTACAAGAAATTATAAATATTTTCTCTTACACATCAAATGTGCATTATAACCATGCCACCCATGCGATAAACCCAATCATATGGAATCTTTAGTTTAATACTACATGCATCTCGTTAATTGAACCATTAACTTACTTTCACATTTTTCCAAGTGGTCGCATTAACTTGCCTTTACATTACATCGTGCTCAGAGTCATATTTTCATTAGCTTAATCGAGGTACCCATCCCATGTATGTTTATGGCCATTAACTAAATTTCATAATGACATAATATTCTACTGATCATTGGTTTGGGATCTAAGTATTGAGCTACACCCTAGGGCTCCAGGACCTCCTTAAATTTTTCGATTACCTCCGCGTATCTTTTGCTTTTTTACATCATTGTAACCTTTCTTCCTTTCTTTATTTCTAATCCACTTTTAAGCATTTTTGATTTTTCTCGTTTTTGTCGTCCGATGAGGCTAAATACTCGGGATGAGACTACTCCCAACACTTAATTTTCAAGTTTCACACTTTATTAAAATTTTGTTTTCATTTTACCTTTAACACAGTATTTCATCTTTGAAAAACAATTTTATTTATCATTTCATATGAAACTTAGTCTTTGAGTTCAAATACCCATTTTTATATTTTAATGTGCTTTTCACTATTCATTCACGCTTATAAACTTGCATTTTGTAAAAAAAAATTATCACATATGCTTGTTTTTACCTTTACCTTATAAAACATGAGTTTTCACCACATAAGGTCCAACTCTTTAACTAGAGTCCTTTAGTTTGGAAAATTTATTCATAAGTCCAACTTTTAAATAAAATGACACTTTTGTACTAAAATATTACTTTTGCTATTTCAAGACTTATATTTCCATCTTGTTAGCCTTAAACCTTCTATCTATTTTTTTTTTATCATTTTATATGTTTATATTACACGATTTTACAATTTTGTCCCAAACTCTTTACTAGTTTCACTTGTAGTCCATTAATTCATGTTTCTTAAGGACTTTCATCACATGAATTGTATCATTTTAGGTGACTAATATTACAATATTATCAATTTTACCATTTCAGTTTAAAGGCTCATTTTACTACATGTTTAACATATTTAGTCCATTTATCCTAACTACATAAGTTTATGTTCATCAAAGTGAGGTTTTACTCCCATAAAACCCAAAACATGCATCTTGCAATTTCTTTATAAGTTCAACATTGCATTTTACACGAAATCAACATGTTTAACGTGATTTATGCAAGAAATAATTAGCTTAAAGATTCTAAAATTTATCTTCTTTTCTAGCTTTAACTTTTATCCATTTTTATCACATATTTTCTAATGTAATATAACAATGTTAAATGGGGGTAGGAAGCCATATATTATGGCGTACAAATGTGGGAGGCCCAGTTACCTTTTCAATTCAGTTATTCTAAAAGTTGACAACTCATAAGGGAAGCAATTTGCTATTGTCAAATCGATTCGGCCTTAGCTCGAATCCATTTGCATTCGGTAGGTGGGAATTTTTCCTCTAAAAAATTTTTATTTTTTATTTTTTTTGAATTCATAATTTATCTCAATTATAAAATAACAAAAATATAAATATGATTATATAATTTATTTTGTATAATTTTCTTTAATTTGATTTAAAATACGTAACCTGATTAATATAGGTATTGCGGTACGTGACATTTTTTGAAAATTTCTCCTTAAACTTAATTATAATTAAAATAATATATTTAAATTAATCCCATTAATTTCGCAAAACACTACTTTATTAATTACAACAAAAATCGAGTGTTAGGACCTACCCACCTTGAGAATTTTCATCCCTGAAATCAAAACAGTATATAGATTAAAGTAAAGAATTCAGGATGTATCCTTCTCATTGTAGATTCTAACTCCCAAGTCATTCCCCTCAATGCCATTGTTATACCAAATAAACTTGACAAGGAGAATCTTCTGTAACACCCTGCTCAATTAAATACCGGGTGATCAGTCCTATACCCAATTAAAATAGAATTTAAAGTTGGTTCATTTTTAGCATCACTGTTGAAAAACATTTTTGTTTATTTATTCACCTAATATCCAATTAAACATGTGTTAAATTTTCAAATTTTAATATAAATAAAATTTCCACTTTTAAAACATAAACCATTTAACACAATCCATTCCCACAATGAATAACAACTGAGTAATATCCAAAACTGAATTAAATGCGATTGGAATAAAACTCTCCAGTTTAAATATCTCAATACAATAATCCCATCAAAAATTAAATGTAATAAAATTGATATAAGAACTTCATTTCTCTAAGATGAAAAAGAAGTAACGAAAATCCTCTTGGGCGGCATGTCCTAAATGAAAGATCAACTACATAGTATGAATCAATGAATATGAAAGCGTCTAAACAAAGTCCAAAACTCCAATATATCCATAGCTCGTCAAAAGTCTTAATCCTTTATGGTTGGCTTCCTTGCGGCTAAACATCCGATATAGGAGATACAAGAAAGAAGAGAATATGCGAGGAAATGTGTCAGATCCCGATGTAAAAATAGTTTAGAAAACAACAAGTGAATATATGTTATATTCGACAATTGTTATATACATGTTAGATTTATCGAACTCTCTCTTGATATCCTAACCTCCCATCTAGAGTGTACACCTAACGTAGCTTAAAACCATACTAGTTACTATTACCATGTTAACTAGTTCATGTCAATGCCAACTAATCATATCCCATATCTTTCTCACGTATTTCTCTAGCAATACAGGTAATACACATATATCCAATTTATCTTTAACATGGATAAGCCATTTTTTCAATTCAATATAATTAAGTATTTACTTACTTAATTCATTTTATATTTCTTAATCTTTCATGTCTACTTAATTCACCAAGTAAACACTATCACAAGTATATATACACATTCACTCTATTATAGATATACTAAACTTCACCCCTAGGCTTAGCTATGGTGCATGTGTACTCTGCTATCATGTCCCAGTACATCTCGTCACTATATAAAGGATCATAGGTTCGGTATGTCCCATGAACCATAATAAAAAAATCATAAATAGTGGAGGCAAATATAGTACTAAGACTTTGGGATACACACCCAAAAGACCGTTCAATACCATTGTTCTCACTAATGGTTATCCAACCTAAGTTCTATGTCTTGAGGCAAAAAGTCAAAGATCCCCTTTAAGGCTCATCAGGATATGACTGCCCTCTATGCGTAAACCTCTTGTCGATATTAAGTAGTATAGGTATGTCATACACATTAATTAACTATCAACAGGTATAAACATCAACCTATATAAAATTCGGTACGTACTTAACCAATATCATATTAGGATTTCATCCTTCCCCAAGTACCCGTCATATTTCTCCAATACCACCCGTACTTGTTAATCATGATTATCATCGTATATTTATTATGTAGTAATCATTTACATAATCCCAAGTACCCGTTTATATATATCACCAATATTAACCCATACTTAACCATGACAATTATTCACCTCTTAATCGTATTATTATGTAGATATCTCTTACATAATTTTATTCCTCAATTTAATATTTAATTTTCCAACATTAACCCAAGTCTTTCACTCTTTGTTAATGAACAAAAATTATACAAAACCTACTATGGGCTAAAATACATTTCTCCAAGCGTTCCTGGGCTAAAATAGATTTTTTGGAATCTCGTCAGAAACCTAGAATTCTCTTTCAAACGATATGGCATCTCGTTCGAATGATAACATGTCTCATTCGAACAAGATCAGCGTCATTCCAGTTCGTCTTCAACCTCAATTTTAGGCATTTTTCTTCATGTTTTTACACCCAAACCCTCCAGGATTATATTCTACTCAAAACCCAGATATTTTAATATTGTTGTAACATGTTCAAGTGTGATTTTCACAATAGAGAAACATCAAATCCATATGTTCATAAGGGTATTATCATCAAACCCATTAAATCCTTAAAATTTCAATTCATCTAAATTCTCCATTTTTATACCTCTTAAAAACCTAGAATTTGGAATTAGCATTTCATATCTAAATAATCAAATTTCCATATTCAACATGAGGTGGATTCATCTACATGCAATACCTATCATCATTTTCATATCTTCAATAAACATATAAATCCTCTACATGTAAAACCTATCCATTTTCATGTTCATAAATCTCCAACTACACGAATTTGATTGTCCATTAAACTTGATTTATCAATCATTTTAAATCTCAAATTTATAAGTTCATCAATCCAAAAGAAAATCCTATTCTAACATGGATAATATAAGCACCAAAATAGAGCAAGAATTACACTTGCCTTATGTGTAGGTCTAAACCTTTATAGAAGACAAGTGTTTATCACCCCATCTTCCTTTTTTTGGCGACTATCCGGTGGTGGTGCAAGGTGTAGGGATGGTTGTTGTCCCCTTAGTTTGCCCTAGGTGACTCTTCCTTCCCAAACAACTCTTCATCTCCTTTAGATAACCTTTCACTTTCTCTCTAAGTCTTTTCAATCTCTCTCAAAAGACCTCACTTTGTGTTTTGATGAAATGAACATTACATACAATCTAAACTCACATATATAATAAGTCTCAAAGGTTAGCTAAAAGACAAAGAATGTAGGTACTATTCATCTCCCAAGCAAAATGACTAAAATTCCCTTTCGGGATGTCCTTTTATCTTCCAATTGATCCAAGACCTAAATCAAATCCTCGGGAAGACTTTTCTGCCTATTTCGACCCTTTCAGACTCAATGGTTCACTCGAAATGATCATTCAAAGGACATAAAAATAAATCTCATTTTATTTCCCAACTTTAGTCCTCACACGACTCATAAGCGTGTCTCGACTTAGTTTCCATTATTGTCGTATTTGTAGCTCCCGATAATAATTATTATATTCACATATTACTTTTATATCACTAAGTAATATTCAAAATCATATATTACTTTAATCTCTAATAATATTCAATCCGGATTAATCACAATTAATTTTGTTCATAATTAAGTCCAATTAATCCCCATTGATTGGGCCCATTAACTTTTAATTTATCTAACATTAAAAGTCATTAAAAATTATGGGGTATTACATCTTCTTCTTTTGAATCATCTTCTACTTGTAATTTCCTATATTTATTGGCCTGGTCTCATAGGAAATATCGCCTTAGAGATCTAAGTGACCCCAATTGATTATATGAGATGGATTCAAAATATACTTCCGTAACATTGATACGTTAAAAATGTTATGAACATTATCTAACTAAGGAAATAAATCTAACCGGTATGATGGTGGATCAATCCTATCCAAAATCTCAAATAGTCTTATGTACCTTGGTGCTAACATTCCCTTCTTACCAAACCACATAACCCCTGATCTAGCCTTAGTGTTTAGAAATGCATTATCACCCACACTCTACTCGAAATCGAAAGGAAGAACATCATTATAGTTATTCTGACGTCTCTGAGTAGTTTCAAGTCTATCCCGAATGACCTGAATCTTCTCAATGGTTTCTTCAGTCATCTCTGACCCCAAGATGTGATTCTCGCTGACCTTCGCCCAATAAATCGGTGAACGACAAGGTCTCCGATATAAAACTTCATATGATGTCATCTCAATACTATCCTGAAACTATTAGTGTAGGCAAACTATGCTAACGATAGATGATCAACCCAATTACCCTGATAATCTATTGTGCAAGCCCCAAATATATCTTCGAGTATTTAAATAGTTGTCTCGGGCTGTCCGTTCGTCTGTGGATGATAGGTTGTAATGATATTTAGACTTAAATGACTTACAGATTACTTAGAGATCCACTAATATAATGCACACAGTCTTCAAATATTCAGCAAAATGTGATGCGGTCTAGCACTACGCACAGGAAATAACTCTTCCCTCGGTATCCATTAATCACCCTTAGGATTGTGGAATCTTTTATTCTTTAGCAGTAGAGTCGTAACTCCTCAAATTAGCAATGGAGAACAGTCTATATAGGTTTGATGTAGTGTATGGATCTAGGGTTCACAAACTCAACAAATCATTCTAGGGATGAGTGGTTTGAAAAAAAAATATTTTGATTAAGCAACAGAGGGAAAACTATTGGAACAACTATAGAAATTTGTTTTCGCCAAAAGAGAAGTCAAAATCCGTTCACAAGAGTCCAGTTTATAGAAAACGTGAAAATTGAGGTGAAGAGATTCAATCAAGGGAAAATGGGACTTAATTCGTACAAAAACCATAGTTTTGTTCTAATGAGGTCCATTCTCGTTTGAATGAAAGGCCTAAGTCATTTTAACAAGCTTCTAATGGGTACAACTCTATCAAATAGAGAGAACCCATTTTAACCTCGTTAGATGTTCATTCTAACGAACTCATAACTCTATTCTAATGAAAAATAACCCTCGTTCGAACGAACTATTGAAGTCGTTATAATGAGATAGGAGCCTCATTCTAACAAGATGGGATTTTACTTCTAACAAACCTAGAATAATAATATTTTATTTTAAACTCCATTTATAAATAGTGCCTCATGTAAAAAAAACATCCCAAAATATATTTCACGAAGTTAAATAGAAAAACTAAATGGCATATACCTCCATATTTGATCGTGGCAGTTTTAACGACTTGAACTTGGAAATGTTACTCGGTCACTAACTAGTCTTAAATGATCGTGGAAGCATGTGCGTATGCAGTGGGATACACCAAATTATTTAAACTATGAGAAGTTATAAAATCTTTCTCTTATAGTTTTTAGTTTAGCACATTCCGTTACATCCCACTGCACCATCATGTACATTCTCAAGGTTTTAATTGAAGACGAGTCAATGACCAAATGCGATAATGGAAGATAGAAAAAATTAAATCATCCCTACATTTATCAGAGAAGGTATATGAGGTTAATTTTGTGTAATCATTATGTTCAGGCGTATTTTAAAGGTTCTTAACACATATAAAAATCAAAAGTTTTTAATAAATATTTTTAAGGCATCTCGTTAGAACGAGTTCTTAAGGGTTGTTCGAACGAATTTCTTCAACTCGTTGGAAATCAGACATCCAAACGAAACTTCAAAAGAAATTTTGTTCTTATCATACTAGAATGTCGTTCGATCTTTTGTCTGATGCTGTTCAAATGATTTTTCATAGGTGGTTTGAATGAGGTACAGTTCCTTCGAACAAGCTTGCCAAAAATTAATTTTTACTTGGTTTCAAATGAAAATTTTTCAAGTCTATTGATGAGGCATAAACCTTATATTTAAAACATGTTGTTGGGTGTTTACGCCCTAAATAAACAAATACCACAAATTGGTACACTAATGGAAGTGTAGCAACAAGCAGGGATTGAATCCACAGAGAATGACGTATAAATTTTAATCGATTTATTATTTAAAGAATAAAAATGCAAAAGGTGATAGGTTCGAAATGGTGAAAAAGGTAAAAATAAAAGAAGTTAACTACAAACAATATTAATAAAAGGAGAGTCGATATCAAATCCTCGCCATGGGATAAGTAACTATTAATTAGGATTTTGGTTTGAAAACATTTAACCGATCATTTTTAGTTAATCATAAACATCACACAAGAAGAAATTTAACTCAAAGTTATGAGATAAAACATTTAATTCAAAATGGTCACACGCGGATTAAAATCAAGTTATCTCTATAAACACTAACATTGCGTGAGAAAGAAAATTAAATGCATAATAAATCAATTTTAGTACGTGTGGTTTCAATTAAATGCTATTCTACACAAAGCCTAATTTTCGGAGCTCGACGCCCATCAGTGGCGGACACACAACCCAAACCCTATTTAGTTACTCACTACACATGAATAAATTAATTGAACAACTAATTAATAATTAAAACAATAAATAAATACACTACCACAATTTATCTAGGCAAGAAATTAAATATACAAATGAAATTAAACTAAAACAACTAAGTAGAATGCTTGAAGATAATGAATAGTAATAATAACTTACAAAGTGGGCAAAACACCCATGGAAATGGGAGGAGGGTGAAAAGAGCTCCCAAACAAACCCTAAAATCTATTACAAAAATGAAGATATCCCTCTTAAAATGAGAGAAAGTTAATATATACAAAACCCAAATGGTAAATTTGTAATTAAATGGAAATCTGAAAACAGGTGGACGAATCGATTCGGAGGTGTCCGAACCGATTCGTAAATGGGAGACCTGAGCATTGTCTCTTAGCGAATTGATTCTCCAAGGTACGAATCGATTCACACCTAATAGTTTTGAAATCTTCCCCATTCTGTAAATCCCAACCCAATTCAAGATCACCACCATGATGTGTTGTATGCTAAAACCCATGTAACAACCCTCGCTTTTAGGAGTCTAATTTTATATTTAATTTACCGCATGAGGTAATCATATAAAATGATTGGGACTGGAGTAAATATTAATTGAATGAATTCAAAGTTAATATTTACTAGATTGATGCATATTTACTGTATGTGAAAGTAAATATCATCAGGTTGTATGTTTATAGTGTCATGTATTTAAAATGACATTATGGTTTAAATAAAATTTGCACTGGAAATGATTTAAAAAATTGCCGGATGCCAGTTTAGAGGATGTAGTTAGTCCCAGAATGTCCAAGACAGTCAAAATAAGTGCAATATTGTATTTTTGTATTTCGGGCACTTTTACCTGGTTTTAGCTTAACGCGTATTTGCGAGTCATTTTAATGTGGTATTAACCACTTAAGTTGGGAGACTTAAGTTAAGCCCCGATTTTATTCTTCTAAATTCCTTAATTTCCCTATTGTGTGTCTTAAACATAGAGAGAAAAGAGAGAGGAAAAAAGCTTGGGAGAAAAGAGGAGAAATAAGAGAAAAATGGAGATTGAAGATTTGAATTGCTCCTACTCAAAGAAATCTGATATTTCCTACATCAAGGCAAGTTTTCTACTTGCTAATATGTGATTTAAGATGAATAATTTGTATGATATTTATGTATATTCATTTGGAGATCAAAAATGGAATTTATGGGATTTAAACACTAATATTAGTTTTTGATGATAAGGTTGTGGACTATAATGGTTATAAATCATGTAGGATACATTTTGGGTAGATAAATGTTGTTGGTTGTGGGAAAAATGGAAGAGATTTGATATTTGGGAGAATTAGGGTTCATAACCCTTGAGACAAAATTAGGCAAATCTGCAGGACCGATCGAATCTAAAATGTTGAATGGGATTTAGGGAAATATAAATTGCATTCATATTATCACAATAAATAGTCATTGTGCCCTGTGGAATAACGTAATCCTCCAACATTTGTTTCATCCAAATGATTTGAGTGAAACAACTCCCAGCGGCTATGTGTTCGACCTCCGTCGTGGACAAAGACATGGGATTTTGTTTCTTGCTCATCTAAGAGACAAGTGTACTACCAAAATAGAAACATCCTCTAGATGTGATTTTGCATCCATTAACATCTCCTACCCAATCAGCGTCTGAATATGTCGACAATCATTAGTGTCGAAGGAATACCAAATCCTAAAAGATAGTGTCCCACCAACATATTTAACGACACGCTTAAAGGAAAGTAAATGAGACTCCTTTGGGGTGGATTGATAGCAGGTACAAACTCCTACACTAAAGGAGATATCTGAATGACTAGCGGTTAAGTAGAGTGAACTACCCATTCTACTCCTAAAAATAGTGTTCTCTACATCCCTTACTTTGGTGTCCTTACTAAGTTTAACCGATGAACTCATTGGAGTACATGCATGCTTATCGAATTCTAGACTAAATTTCTTCACAAGGTCTTTTGCATACTTAGTTTGGGACTAAAATATCCCGCTATCGAGTTAACGCACTTGAAGACCTAGAAAGAAAGTGAGATCACCGACCATACTCATCTCAAATTCATCTTTTATTTATTTGAATAGAGTTGAGTATGTTTATCACGTGTAGATCCGAAAACTGTGTCATCCACATACACTTGGGCAAATAAGATTGCATTATCATCTCGACGAACAAATAATGTCATATCTACTCCCCGTCTCAAACAACCATGAGAACGGAGATAAGAAGTAATACTCTCATACCAAGCACATGGTGCTTGCTTCAAACCATATAGAGATTTCTTAAAAAAATATGTGATTAGGATACTTAGGGTCCTTATACCCTTTAGGTTGTTCAATATAGACTTCGTCCTGAAGAATTCCATTTAAAAATGCACTTTTGACATCCACTTGAGACAGTTTGAACTTAATATGACATGTTATATCTAGTAAAAGATTAACCGACTCTAACCTAGCAACTGGAGCAAAAATCTCATCAAAGTAAACACCTTTTATTTGGGTGTATCCTTGGGATATTAACCTAGGTTTATTATGAACAATTATACCATTTTCATCCAATTTATTTTTGGAAATCCATTTGGTACCAATGACATTAATATCACTAGGTCGTGGAACTAATTCCTAATCATCATTTTTCTGAAATTGAAACAACTCTTCTTGCATGGAATTAATCCAATATTCATCTTTTAGTGCTTCTTTAAAAAATTTAGGTTCGATTTTAGAGGTATAACACAAGTAACTAACCTCATTTTCTAATTGCGCCCTTTTCTTGACACCTAATTCAGGATTCCCTATAATTTTGGAAAGGTCATGAATTTTACGAACCCATGGAGATATATCTTTTTTCTCAATTGTGAGGTCCACCAAGTCATTGTGAGACTCAATGTTTTCAACATTGTTGGGTGCACCACATTCACAAGAGAAATCTTCCTCGTCATCAACAAATGTAGCTAGAGAATCATCTTTTATCAATACATTTATTGATTCCATAACTTTAGAACTCACTAATTTGTAAACTCTTAAAGATCTACTATTTTGAGAATAGACTTGGAAAATACCTTCATCACTCATTGAGTCAAATTTATCTAGAAGCTCTTTATCCTTAAGGATGTAATAAGGACTCCCAAGGACTCTAAATAGGCTATATTAGGTTTCTTGTCGGTCCACAATTCATATGGATTTTTATTAGTATTAGGACACAAGTATACACTATTCACGGTGTGATAAGAGGTGCTAACTGCTTCTGCCCAAAATCTACGAGGCACTTTCCTACCTAGGAGCATTGATCTTGCCATTTATTGGATCGTTCGATTTTTTCTCTCAACTATACAATTTAGTTGTGGAGTTCGAACTGCCGAACATTCATGCTTAATACAAACTTCATCACAAAAAGCATTCATATCGGATTCCTTAAAATCAATTCCATTATCACTTCTAAACCATTTTAGGGTGACACCATGTTGATTTTGATGTACTCGACATTTAATGGTTAGAAATTCAAGAGCATCAGACTTTTCTCTTAGAAATCCTACTATAGAGTATCTTGAAAAGTCATCTACCATCACTAAGATATATCTCTTTCCTCCTATACTCTCGATATGAGTGGAACCCATAAGGTCCATATGTATCAATTATAAGACACGAGAGGTAGTTATTGAGTTTAACTGCTTATATGGGCTCTTAATTTTCTTTCCTAAATGACAAGGCTCGCAAATTGATGCGGTTGGTTTTCCTAAGGATGGTAAGCTATGAACTAGGTCTTTTCTCACTAGACGATCAAGATCTCTAAAGTTTGCATGACCTAACCATTCATGCCAAAGGTCGACAAATGAGACCTTGGAACTATTGCAGATGAAAGAGGACTTTCGAACAATTTCATAACAATTATCACTAATCCCCGCACCTTGTAAAATAGCCTCACCCGATTTATCATACACGACGCACTCTGATTGGATAAACTTAACGTCAAGGTTTTTGTCACATAACTGGATAATGCGTATCAAATTAGCTTTGATTCCATCAACATAAAGCACATTTTTATGTTTAGGAAACCTAAAAATTTCAATGGTGACTCTACCCATGATTTGAGATTTACTCCCATCGCCAAAGGTGACTTTACCATCTTTACAGTTTTCAAGAGTGGTAAAAAGAGATTCATCACATGTCATGCGTCTTGAACATACACTATCAAAATACCACTAGGAGGCATTTTGATCCTTAAGAGCAACATGAAAAACAAAATCCTTCTTGAACTTATCTTTCTTAACCCAAGCTTGAGTTGTGTTCTTCCCTTTATTAACTCTTGTCTTTTGGTTGGAATAATTTTCATAGGCCCTGGATAACCTTAGAAACTCTTCCATTAAACCTTTGGATGTGTTGACTAGATACTTAACTTGGTTTTTAAGGCAAGATAAGGAGCTACAGTGTGGCCTAGGAGTTGCGAAATAGGAATTCTTTGCAATCTTGTAACAAAAATCTTTAATATGAGCCCTTTTGTGACAATAAGTACAAGTATAGGGTTGATTTGGAGTCACTCTCATAAGTTTATTAATTTGACTCTTCTTAGGTAGGCTAGGTTTATGAGGGTTTGCTTTGGTAACAAACTTAGCTACGGGTTCGGATTTAACATTGGATGACTCACCATCTTCATATCCTATACCTTTTCTCTCTTGGTAACCTTTGTCCTTATAACCCAAAACTGGACCTAGGAATAACTTTCCCATTCCTCCTAAATTATCTTCAAGTGTGACTTTGACTTACCGAGAGGACTCGAGATCTTTCTGAAGTCTGATAATTTTTTCTTCAAGTGTTTTTGTAATCTCCAATGATTCATGAAGATCTTTGTTAAGATGAGATAGAGAGTCAGCCAAATCACATTTTTCTTTACCTACCAAAATAAGCTTCTCAGAGAGAGAAGCCTTAATCGCCTCAAGTTGACTAACTAAAGCCTCCTTTTTCTCCAGGCTTTTTAACTCCTTTTTCTAAAGTCAACACCTGAAAAGTTAACCTTTTATTCATCTTTTGAATTTCGTAGACTCGGTGACCACACTCAGAACTAGCGGATTGCAATTCAATTACATCTACATCACTCTCACTTCCATTTTCATCACCACTTTCTTAGTGAATGGATACAACCTCAAGATCATGCTCAAAAATGTCAACACTAGGATATGACTCACTTAAAGCACTAGCATGCCTTGCCATAAAGGAAGTGAAGTTATTTCTAGAAGGAAAGGAATCATCGAAATCCTCAACTCAATCTCACTGTCACTAAGAGTTGCATTATAAATTACCTTTTCTTTATCTTGTCTTTTAAGCTTAGTGGGCATTCATACGCTCTATGGCATTGTCCTTCACACTCAAAACATCTCTCCAAATCGTCCTTTTTAAAGTTATCTCTTTTAGAGTTGTCATTTTTAAATTTCTTTGGATCCTGATTATTAAGACTTCTACTACCCTTGTTTTTATTTTTCTCAAATTTAGGTTTTTCAAATTTTGAGTTGTGCTCTTTCGACTTGAGAATTTTTTAAATTGTTTAGAAAATAAAGCCAAATGATCAGGATCGATATTGGACTCTTTGGATTCAGATACTTCTACTTTCTTAACTTTTAAATCTACTCCATTATCTTTTTTTTGTTATCATTAGGAAACGTGTCTAATTCATATGTTTGGATATCACTTACAAGCTCCTGGATTTTTAGATAATCTAACACTCCTGAAGAATTAAGAATCTTGACTTTTGGAACGAACCGACTAGGGAGAGATCTATGAATTTTCTTAACTACTCGACTTTTAAGGATTTTATCGCCTAAGTTGAAACATGAATAACAATATCAGAAATGCAGGCAAAAAAATTCATCAAATGTTTCACTTTATTTCATGATGATGGTTTGAAATTGAGCGGTTAAATTTTGCAGTTTAGATACTTTAACCGCACTCATTCCCTCATGTGTTACTTGGAGAATGTTCCAATCCTCCTTTGAGGATTCACAAGTCATGATACGATGAAACTCCTCGAGAGTAACAACACTAAAAAATTATTCAAATCTTTAGAATTAAAGTTACACGATTTTAATTCATCCTCACTCCATTCCTTTACATGTATTAAAATAGTTTCTCCTTCAACAATAACAGAAGGGGGGGGGGGGGGGGGGGGACCATCCTTTTTCAACAACAACCCAAACATCTTCATCAATTGATTTTAATGCAAATTTCATACGTGCTTTCCAATAGGTTGTGACACCTCGCCTAATTAAACCCCAGGTAATCAGTTCTAAATTAAATTAGAACAAGTTTCTCAGTTGGTTCATTATTTGCATCACTGTCGAAACTTTTTAATTACTAACCACCTACGTGAAATTAGACTGGTGCCAAGTTTTATCTTTCATTAATTCAATGAATTACTTATGCGGAAATAAACCATTAACAATCATGAGCTAATAGAGTCCAACCATCACATATAAATAAGAAACTGACCGAATAAACCATCGTCTAAAATCCATCACAAATGTAAATACAGATAATAATGGATCTCAAGTATCTGAAATAAATACTAAATAAAATCGTGAGCGACATGCTCAGATATCTGATAGAAAATCCCTACACTAGGAATAGAAGGAATAGAGGCGCCTATCCAAATCCTGCAACATCCACATATGTTGCAGCAGCGAATCCCTAGAATGAATCAAGCTTGGCGTCCCTATGGCTGGACACCTAAAAGGTTTTAAAAATATTTTATAGCAAGGGTTAGAACCCAAAATATTTTGAAAACATTTAGCAAATGATTAACTTGCAGTAATAAATATATATGAATGTGCTTCATATTTTAGTTAGTGTCGCACTCCCTTGAGGACAAACTCACCCCTCAACTAGTGTGCACCTCTAATGTCTTCTTCATATCCCACCTAGTCCTATACCTCGAAACTAGATACTTGATATAACTCTTGTCAACCTCCCTACTCAATCCCGATTATTTTAAAAGCATGATTTATAAGTTATTTATCATCTTAACTTAGTTAATCATCTTCCTTGAAAGACATATAACATTCACTAGTTATATAAATAATACACTTTTCTCCATATATTTAAATTTCCAGTATATAATTATTCACCCCATTATGTACATATAATTATCTTACAACAATCACACATGTTGAATGTGAATATAACCCATATATAATTAATACAATTTACTTTATGTATTTAATGACCCGTATATAACTATTTATCCCATTATATAAGTAGAACCATATTACAACATTCACACATATGTTGAATATAAATATAACCCATCCTCCCGAGTAATAACTCACCGGATGTATTCTTTATACTGCTATCACACTAGGTGTAATCGCATAACCTGTTACCCCAAGTCAAAATCGCTCACTAACTTGGCTAAAAACATAAACATAATGGAGGCGGTCATATTCCTTCCCTAAAAGTGAGATAATCCCCTCACCCATATAACGTACGCTATGACCTGGGGATATACTCTCCCTACTCCTCAAGCTAGGGATTCACCCACTACGCGCAACCTCCCTTGATAGCACTAGAGTATATGTATTAATAATATCTAACCACTGATATTTATAAGCACACACCATATATATACTATCACACACCATATATATATAAATAAAAATATCCCGGCTTTATCGTGTACTGAGTGAATAACACAAGCCTATACAAAATATCTTGAGTTTATGGTCCAACTCTGATTATTAATTAACTAACACATTAATTAATTAAATTATTTTTGGTGTCACCCAACCAATATACTCGGGCTCGCTCTCGTGGCCCGAAATTAATATACTACCTGTGTCTAGTCCCCGACTCTGAATTAATTAGTTTTCACCCATAATTAATTCAAGTAAGTAGTGTCGCCCTACTACCATATCTGAACTTATTTGCCCAGTCCGTTATTTTATTCTTTTAGAATTTATTTTTTAAAATTCATTCGAAATGTGTCGCCCTTAATTCCCCCACCACTACCAATTATATCCCTTTATAATTATTAAGAATTTAATCTCATAATTATATTTTCGCTCTTAATTATGCTAGGGGAAATTTGCAACTATAATTTTTACCCATATAAATCCCTAAGACAAACTGCCAAAAAACCTTAAGGGTCGATTGATCGACCCCAACCGTCGATCGATCGATCGGACAGGTGGTCATCTTCTCCGCCTTGTTGTTTCCTCCATTAACGAAATTCTCCAATTCCTAACCTTTCCCTTGGTCTAACACAAGCACAATCAACATCATAACCATATAGAAACATTATTAGGGACTCTCATAGAACCTCAAACATAATTGAAATCTCACAAATCTCTACTTTTCTAATATGAGTAATGTAGCAACCCGAGGTTTTAGGACGACTATTTATTTATTTTGGGAGAAATAAATATTATCTTATTTGGGGAATTATTAAATTGGCAATTGAGGTAAAAATTTGAAGTTGTTAGAAAGTTGTTCGGATGTCAATTCTGAGGATGCCATTGTTTCCGGAAGGGTCCAAAAAGTTGAAATGACTGTACTTGGGGTCTATTTAGGTTCCGAAATATTTTAAGCTCGTTTGAGTCGAATTAAAGTTACCGAGTCATTTAAAGTGTGTATTATCATTTAAAGTTGTGTATCTTGGGAGACAAGATTAAAATCCTACGGGAGATCAAATCTCCTTAGAAAGAAAGAGAGAAATGGAAAGAAAGAAAGAGAGAAGAAGAAAGAAGAAGAAAAAAGAGAGAGAAAGAGGATTTTTCGGCATCCACGTGATCTCGAGGACTAATTAGACCCTACGAACTTGAGGTAAGTGATTAAAATTGCTAAACAATTGTTGTGTACCATTTATTTAATGATTTGTGGATTAAATCTTTGGGTTTTAGGTTTAGTTTATCAAAATCTAACTTTTGGGTAAAATCTTAGATTTGTTGTGTATAATATGGATTTAAAGTTAGAAATTAGTTAGAAATGAAGAGAAAATGATTAAAATGAATTTTGGGGATCTTAGGCTAAATAAAAATAGCCATTTCGTGAGTTCTGTAGAGTCGAATCGATTCGGCCCCTTACCGAATCGATTCGAAAATATGCAGTTGCCCAGGTCTAAGTGACCGAATCGATTCGGACCCCAGCTGAATCAATTCGTCCAGAGATAGAGTCCCAGGTCTGATGACCCGAATCGATTCTCCTTGGAGGCCGAATCAATTCGCAGGGCCGAATCGATTCGGAATAGGCCCGAATCGATTCGGAAACATGGTTTTTTGAGGGATGTTTTTCTAGGGAGAATTTCATTCCATTTTGTTCGAGGTTATCGATTGGGAACCTCTATGGGAGTTAAGTGGAGTATGTTTTGGATATTTTTAGAGGGTTTCCCTTATGAAAAATTATTGGAGTCATATTGACTTAAATTGAGGAATACTGATTAGAGATTTTAGTATATTCTAAGTGCGGAAGCCCACTATTATTGAAAATTCTATTTGGAGATAATTATGTAAATGTATAAAAGAATGAGAATGAGTTTAGAGATATTGGATCTTAGGATCAAATCCCAAATGGGATAAATTTAAAGGTTCATATAATTATTTAAACCATATTATGGATGGAGAATTATAAATGGTAATAAATGTGCATATGGATATATAAATATCCTTAACGAGGATTAATTTGGGAGATGTCTCACACAATGAGAAATGCTAATCGAGGTGCATTAGGATAGATAATATCCTTAACATTAATAGAATTGAGAGACAGTTCGTAAATAGAAGCGATATGTGAGCTTCAAGTGAGAAATGGTATAGTGTATACTAAGTGGGGTAGATGTGTGAGAATTGACGATTAGTATATCAAGAGGGAAATATACTAAACATTGACATTAATTCAATTGTGCCTAAGAGCGTATTATAAATATGAAAACTATGTGACAGTTATACCTTATATGATGGTATATCTGTATATAACGTGATGATGTATGTATGCCTTATGTGATGGTATATATATATATATATATAGTGAAGCATACCCCCTCCTTGATATCATTGGGAAGTTGCGCGCGATGAGGGTGAGCATCCTAGCTCGATGATCATGGTGTGGATATTCCCCAAGTCATAGTCGTCCATGGGGATTGCTATGTGATATACATTTATTATTTTGGGGGTGAGAAGTCATGGGTATGTGTCATTCTCACTTGCCGGTTAAGAACTATGACCGCTTTCCGGACGTTGTGTACGTGAGTTGATCACGAGGTGGGTGTCGTTGAACCCCACCAGGTGGTTCCTAGTTTGCTACGTTGTTTGGGAAACTGGAAGATGATAGCATTGTGAGTCTGCATCCTCGAGTTATAGCTTGGTCGGATGGTTATTATATTATGGATGTGATTGGTTATTCGGGTATCGAGGGCATAATGGACCTCAACGACCAACATTGCCAATAAGTAGTGTATCAGGGGGGTTCCTTGTTTGGATTTCACTTTTGCGAGATATCCCACGCACGAAGATCAGTGTAATGTTGGGAAGTGAGGAGAAGTTGGTCCTTAATGCTCATAATTATATATATAGTTTATCTCGACGATCGACAGTGTCAGGAGTAGTGTAACGGGGAGTTCCTTGTTTGGATTTCGCTTTTGCGAGACTTCCCACGCACGAAACGCCGTGTACTGTTGAGAATTGGGAATAGTAATTAATTAAAAGTTGGAATAATAAGAATTTGGGTTACATGCGTCATGCATTGAGGGCGCAATGAATCTAAAAAATCAATACTGTCAGGAGTAGTGTGACGGGGGGTTCCTTATTTGGATTTTGCTTTTGCGAGACATCCCACGCATGGAACGCAGTGCAGTATTGAGACTTGGGAGTAAGTTTAGCCCTTACCACCTTGATGCTAATAACTCATCTATAATTGTATATTGTTGGCATAACTAGAATATATAGAATTCTAGTAAAGAAGATGTTTATGTTTATTGTATGATTGGATTGGAAAATGGGCATGTAAACCCTATATGTTAAGTAAGTGAACAAATGAATGAGAACCCTAACATTCTAAGTTAAAATATATGAATTAGATGAAATTAAGATAAGTGTAGAATTAGAGATAAGTTAGATTATTTTAATTGTATATTTATATTGGGATTTAGTTAGATTTATTTGCCTAATTAGAATTTGGCATCCATTTGGAGATCACGTGCATATGTTTAGTTGCGCGCTTTAGTTGAGAGGCCAGTTGGATTATTATGGAGAGTACGACTCCATTAAATCATGTAATAATGCATTTATAATTATTATGCATTTTAATGCACTTGCTATAAAATGTTTTTAACTCGGGCTCTGACCCGTGTATATTTTCTCCTCCTATGCATATATACTGTATTACTTTAGGTGTTCCTCCGCAAGGATGCCAATGATGTTATCCCTCTAGGGTTTTTGTGGAGCTGTGGCAGTAGCGGGCTGTTGCGGAACTTTTCTTTAGTCGATTCCTATCTATTGTATATCTAGATTAGGATTCAGTTTGTACATCGGGTTTATACCCAAGTGTTGTAGATTAGCACTTTTATATTCTCTCTCTCAGATCATTGTATTGTCCATTACCCGATAGCATATTCGGGTATTTTATTGTAGAGATTTTGTTGTACATTGTATTGTACTCTTTTATATTATTGGAGTTTGCACATATCACTCATCATAGTTAGATACTGTAATGTTGGTTATGTTTGCATAGTTGGTTTTGTTTTGGTGTTAAATAAATGTTTTAAATTTTTTTGACAATCCACTTTTAATAATTTTGGGTAGTAAGCCTTATATTATTTAGTATTGTCAGTTGATGTTGAGACCAAGCCATCTGAGATACCTGATTTAATGTAGTATAGGGCAGGCCACCCGTTATTATTTTGAGCGGGTCGTCACAGGAAAATTCCCGAGTTTTTGCTCATTAGGTTCCAATTTCATCTAATTACCCCAAATTCATCCATAATTGCTACTGGGTTTTTCTCATGTAAATCAAATACCATCATAGAACCATGCACATAATTAATTCCCACATTGAATCTTAATTAAGTGTTACTTTTTCAAAAACCCCATTTTGTACCCATTTGTACCCAAAATGAATTTTTGATTTCCACATCACAAAAATATGAATTAAATAACATAAATTAATATCACAACATGATAACCACTTGCCTTATGGGTTCGTAGGGTCTGATCCGAGTGTGTGATTCGCAAGGTTGATGATGAACTTCCAATAGGTTCCTTGCCTTATCTCCAAAAAACTCCAATTTGTCTTTAACTGCTCCCTCTCACTTTCTCCCCAAATTCTTAGATTTAGATTTATGTTTCTCTACCATTCCCCACTCTTAGATTTAGTTCTTAAAACACAAATTTCGTTTTTAACCTAATGGGCCAAGCCCAAGTGACCCAAATAGCCCCGTGTGGGCCCGATTATGCCTAAAAATACCCCGTGACCCGTTTACTACCCCCGGGTATCTCGGCCCATCCAGACTCAACCGTGCACTCAAAATCAACATCCGAATTAATTTATACAAATCCTTATCTCACACCCAAATTAGTCTATACCGACTCCCGGCTGGGATAAATAAATGCCATGTCACGAATACACATTATGACGTAAAAAAATTATTAGTATTCACTTAGTAATTAAATTTACCTAAATATTAACCATTCACTCTTCGATTAATATTTAAATAAATATTACCATAATCAATTCAATTAAATTACGATACACAAGTAATTTAAAATTTCCTGAATTAATTAAATATTACATGCACAGAAATACGGGGTGTTGCATACTCCCCCCTTGGAAAGGAAATTTCATCCCTGAAATTTGGTCATTACTACGGTGAATAACTCTGGATACTTCTCTCACATAACCTCCTTTATCCTTCCAACTATGCCACGTGTAACACATCATGTATCCGTTGAAGATGTTCTGGCAAACCCAGTCGATAAGTTACGAGTCCCGAATTAACTAAATATTACATGCACAAAAATACAGGGTGTTACATACTCCCCCCTTGCAAAGGAAATTTCGTCCCTGAAATTTGGTTATTATTACGGAGAATAACTATGGCTACTGCTCTCACATACAGTCCTGTATCCTTCTAGCTATGCCACATGGAACACATCCCGTGTCCGCTGAAGATGTTCTGGTAAACCCAGTTGATAAGCTACCAGTCTCGAATTAATTAAATATTACATGCACATAAATACGGGGTGTTACATAGGTGTAGTTAGTTCCATCGAACATAGGTGGTCTATTCGACGAAAAACATTCCATATAACCTCCAATATTCATTTAAATTACTTTTAGAGGCTAGCTATGATACCAATTTAAAGTTGTAGGGTTATATGAATTAAGTTTAATTTCGTAGAATACACTCCTTACACAAAAATAGATTAGGATACAAAATTAATACTTTCCAAATTTTACCTTTCTTACTAATTCTTAAGTGAGTATGTAGGAATATTAATAATGCAAGAAGAAAGCACAACCACTACACGCCGATGCACGAGGAAAATCCAAATGGGAAAAACATCGGACGACTAGTCCTAGACAATTCCACTACGAATACGCTTTTAAAAAAAGACTCAAAAGACTTATAGACTTGACACAAAAAGACTCGTTGAAGCCGTCTTCTCTACCTCCGTTTGTAGTACGTAAAGATCCAACGCGTTGCACGACACTTCTCGTGTCTCGGTATTCACCAAAAATGAAAAGTCATCTCCAATCAACACTCGTGCGAAGATCCACTGCACATAACAAGGATGAATAACTTGTAGGATGTCTATGGATTTTTTGGTTCTCAAAACATGATCTAAAGATCACATAAAGTTTGGAGACTATTTTGCAAAAAGGATAAGATGTTTTCTCTTTTTGTTCAAGAAGTATTCATCAGCTAATTTTCGTCCGTTTGAAAGATACTTTAGTGAAACTAGTGGACAAAAACGGTTTAGAAAAGAAAATGCTGAAGTTTAAAAATTTTCAAAATCATAGCAGGTCGTTCGAACGACTATGTTTGAATGAACTTTGTAGGAAAAAATTTCTAATCGAGTCAATTTATTTGTAATTGGCTTAATTCCGAACAAAATAATTTAAGTGTAGACTATTTTTTAATTTGAGATTAATAGAATCCCAAGACAGTTCAAGATTGAAGAATTTACAATTGAAAGCTTTGAACAAGAAATCAAGTCAAGTTTCAATCTTCATACTCACTTTGTTCTAGATCATTCATTTATGTATACTTAAGAGAATTATTGTGATTTACAATTTTGATTGATGTGATTTAGAATTTTGATTAAATGATGGATGAGTTAGAGGTTTTTAAATATTGGGAATTGAATTTAATATTTGGGGAAACGTATTTCATATATTTTAGAGTTAAAATAATTATTTAAAATTCGAGGAGTTAATTTAAAAAGAAAACCGCATTTTAACTGTCACTCAAACGATAGTGCATGTCGTTCTAACGACATGCACATGTCACTAGAACGACATGGCAAGTCGCTCGAACGAGTTGTCACGTCCATTTTTATGTTTTATTTTCACTGGACTCTTGTTTGCTCAGAAATAAATACACCACACTTTTTAGTCATTTTTTTTAAGAACGTTTTACGAAAATTCCCATATAGTTCTTCATCATCCAGAGTTTATTAAAGATCAAATTACTTAGTTCTATAGTTTGTGATCTTCAACAAGTTTGTCAGAAGATAGTTCATCTTTGATTACACAATTGCTGACTGAGGTCATTGGTAATGCTTGCGAGTATACCTTGTTGAAGACGAGAGTTGCGGTTCTTGAGGGTTCTGGTGGGAGTCCTTTGCTGACTTAAACTGCGTGTCTATGTGGATTTTCTGCGATAAATTCATTGCAGATTTTTCTATGTTGTAACTTGCGATTTACTATTCATAATGAAATAATAAGGTTCTACCCGAAATCGTTTTTTCCTGAAGTTTTTTCTTTTACCACTTGCATTAATTGTTTAATGGATTAAATCACTTAGATGCATGTTTAGGGTTTAAGAAGATAAAATTGGATTTAAATAAAAAATGAAAAAAAAGTTGATTTTACCTAAAGCACACACTAAAGGGCCTTTTCAAATTGGTATCAGATTATGCTATGTTGTAAGTTGTAATTTACTATTCATAGGGAAATAAAAAGGATTTACCCGAAAGGGTTTTTTCTTAAAGTTGTTTCTTTTACTGTGTGCTTTAATTGTTTAATGGATTAAATCACATAGATGCATGTTTAGGGTTTAAGAAGATAAAATTCGATATAACTAAAAATTGAAAAAAAGTTTTTTTTACCTAAAGTACACACTAAAAGGCCTTTTGTAATTAGTATCAGAGCTTGTTTCACTGTATTATTATGTTTGTGATCCCGTGACTTTAGGTATGCCTTTCGATCATTTTGATGATTTTAGAACTCACTTGTTTGAATCTTCTAATTGAAAATCAAGCATGGAGTTTGCTCTTAAATATTTTGTTAAAAAGGATTATTGTGAGAAGTGTCTTTGTTGTAAGGGGTTTGGCCATATGATAGATGAGTGCCCCACTAAACATAGGGAGAATTTTAATAAATCGATAAATCGTGTTTCTACCCTTAGTGTACCCTGAAGAAGAAATATTTTATTCTAGTAAGCGAGACCTTCCCACCCTTGGGGCTAATCATGTGGGTGATGACGACATACGTTTGCATGATTATACTGCAACCACAAGTTGTGATGCCCTAGAGAGTGAGGGTGAGGTGAGTGAGGATTAGAGTGAGTATTAGAGAGACTTGCAAACTTCCTTTAATGAGTTATATGAAGAAACTTTGAAAGTAAAGAAGAAAAACTTGAATTTAGAAGCTAAGTTGAAAGAACCTGTGTAGGTACACAAGTCTCCAATTGAGTCTTAATGTAGTGTTGGCTCAATTCCGAACAAAAATATTTGAGTCATAGAATATTGTTCTTGTGTATCCTTCAAGCCTATGACAAGTTTAAGTTGAGGACGTTGCAGCCTACTTATCAAGAGAACATCATTGCCGAGTTTCAGTGCCACGTTTCACGTCATCAACATCATATTTCAAGTCTCTAAAGGTATGAATGAATTTATATATTTATAGGAGACTTGGAATAATTTATAATGGGTGCAATTTTACTTTTAAATGAATTTTATTTTCAAAAAGTTATTTTAGAACTTTGACTAAAAAGTTTTTGGGCTTAAAATTGAAAAATGAACTTTTGACATTTCGTTCAAAATTATCGTTCTAACGAATTTGCCAACAAATTTTCCCATTTTTCCACTAGAACATCGTTAGATGGTCGTTTGAATGAGACTTCGTTCGAACGAAATCTCGTTCGAATGAAATTTCTGGCGTGAAATTTTTCTACAGTTTTCGACAGTCTTGCTCCATCTTGCCACTTTCTTTTTCCCACTAGCTCTTGACAGAATTAATATTTGCGGTAACCAACTTTGAAACATTAACTTTTGATAACTTCTAAACACATTTTGACAGAACACTTTAGAGAGAAAATTTTCTTAGTTCAAAAGTTCATTGTTTAGTGTTTTTGTGTAACCGTGATCTAATCTCTACAAAAACACTTACACCCATAGTTTAGTTTGTTTATCCAAGTATCTCTACACACACACATATATATATATTACTTGAAGCTTGTTGTTTGGTACCATTGGTTTATCTCTACCAACAAAAGGAGAAGTTTGGGTTTACTTCTATATCCCATAAAGAAGAAGATATTTGGTTTTTGCTGCGGCGTTGTCATACGGTGAAAGGCACCGTGTGTGGTTGATGAGTTCCAAAAGCTTCATTGGTGGATTCCAAGGTTCCGATGGAGTTAGGGATTATCGACTAAGAAGAGGTTGGTACAAGAAGACGCATCAGGGGCTTGAAGGGAGTCGAGTCAAGTTGAGTAGGTCATTTGTCTTGTACTTATAAAAATTCCGTACTTAGTGGACTTAAGGCTAGGGTCGTGTTGTGAATTGATTTTATCCTGCAAAATCACCTAGAACGCATGCCTAGGACTAAAAGATAAAATGTGGTTTAATTCACTACTCTTGTTTAATTTGGTGCTAAATTTGTTTAGGTATAATTTAATTAATTTAATTAAAGTCATTAAGCTTAATTTGGTAAAATTTAGTCTGGCCTAATTCGCAAAAATTATATATTTATTGTAAGGAAAATTTCTAGGACTTGTATAAATTAATTTTTTGTCTTAAAGTAAAAATTCACAAATTTGATTTTTAGTATAATTTTAATTTTGTGAAAATAAAAATTTGTTTTACTTTTGTTTTAATTTGTGAAGAAATTAATTTTTTTAGTTTATGTAGTTGTTTAGTTGAACCATCTCTATTCTACACTTTTGGGAAATTCATTTATAAAATTAAAATTGGGGGTCCTAGTGTTCCAACAAGTGGTATCAGAGCCAGAGCGCTAATTTATTGCGTTAAGGTCCTTTTATATATTTTTGGTTAAAAATGGAATTTCCCCATTTTCTAAATTTCCTATTTTTGATGGTTCTAATTACACGTATTGGAAAGCGTGTATGAAATCTGCACTAAAATCTATCGACGAGAGGGTTTGGTTGTCATTTGTTAACGGGTGGTCTCCACCTACATATATGGTAGAAAATGAGCATGTTCCCAAACCCACATATAGATGGAGTGCGAATAAATTTAGTCTTGCAAATTTTAATTCTCGAGGTTTTAATGTCTTGTTTAGCGCAGTCACGCCGGATGAATTCTGATGCATTATGACGTGTGTGAAACCGCTAAAGAAGCTTGGGATATTTTACATCTCACTCATGAGGGAACTAGGGTCGTAAAAGCTTCTAACTCCAAAACCTCACCACTCAATTTGAAACCATCAAAATGGATGAAAAAGAAACATTTGATGAGTTTTATGCTAGACTCTCCGACACAGTAAATTCTTAATTTAATTTAGGAGAGAAAATACTCGACGACCGTGTTGTAAAGAAAATTCTTAGGTCCCTACCCGATAGATTTATCCCTAAGGTGACCATGTTAAATTCTTTACCCACCTTACACTCTACCAAACTTGAGGAACTAGTAGGTGATTTGCAAACCTACGAACTAGATATGTTCCCCTCAAAAATCGAAAAGAAAATTGATAAGGTCATTGCTTTAAAATCCCATAAGGAGGAAAAACAAGTTGTGGATGACGAGAGTGATAGTGACTCGGAAGATATGGCTATGTTTTCTAGGAAGTTTCGTAAATTTCTTAAATTTAACAAAGATAAATTTAACAAATTTGAAAATTCTAAGCATGACAAAGCCAAAAAGATACCTAAATTTTTTAATGAAAATTTAAATAAGGACAAGTCTAATAGGTGTTACGGTTGTAAGGGTTATGGCCATAAGGTTTTTGAATGCCCCACTAAACTAAGGAAAGAGGGTAAACAACCAATTTCATATAATGCTAACCTTAGTGTTAGTGATAAGGAAGAGGGAGCCGTTTCCCCCATTAAGCGCAACTTTGTTGCATTCATGGCAATTCGTGTGAGCACAAATAATGAATCTTCCCATGAAGATATACAAATTCATGAAACTTCCAAGGCCTTTGTTTGTGAAGCTCAAAAAGATGATGGTAGTGAGAGTGGAGATTAGAGAGAGAGTGAATGTGATGAAGAGGTTGATGAGACTGAACTTGAATTTCCATTTAGAGAAGTGTATGAAGAATATATTAAATTAAAAAGATCAAGTTTGAAGGTAGAAGCTAGTTTAAGGGAGCGTGTCAAGGTCATTGATGATAGTGTGTTGGTTGAAGACCTTAGGAAGCGTGAAATAGCTCTTCGAGAGAAGCTTGAGTATGTAGAAGGAGATAGATAAACTTAGAGGATTGATGGAATCCTTGAAAAAGGAGATTCTCGAGTTTGAAGAGAGAAATGGTTTGCTTGAGTCTAGGATTATAGAGCTTGAGAAGAAAGTGAAAGACTCAAGTAGAGTCAAATTTAATTTGGAGAGTCGTTCGGAGAAATTAGATAAAATCTTAGGAACGATCCAAATTAAAAATGACACTTATGGTTTAGGCTTCATTTCTTTTAACGATTCCACTATTAAAGCCAAAACTAATGTTTTAGGAGAATCGTATAGGAACAATGTTAGAGATCATTTCTTAAGTAAGTCTTTTCGCCGAGTATTTAAGTGCTCTCATTGTGGTCGAAAAGGTCATCTTAGGAAGTGCTTTTTTTTTATATCTTGAACGAGGTCCTAGAAAATCCCAACATAAGGCAACCGAGGTCCTATACCCTGAGATCGTCATTTGTCACTTGTTTGGGTTAGGAGATCCCACTTGGTCGATTTACAAGATAGGATTTTCGATTCTCATTTACTTTCACACGGTACCTCCTTTACAAAATCTAAAGGTTGAATGTGCTAGTTGTTTTCATACTTCGGCTTTTATGCTTCATGCTATATTATCATGTTAATTGTATTCTTGTTTATCATTTTCTAGTCATTGCTTTATCGCATATCTCATGCTAGAATTATAATTTTTGTTTATCTTTTGTATTCTAATTCTTCCATTATAGTGTGCATTAAATGAAAAATACAAAAAGATTTTTTTTATCATTTGTGTCTTATCTTATGAGTTATTTAGGCTTAATGAAAAATACAAATGATTTTTGTTTGTCTTCTGAGTAAATATTTTTGTTTGGTTGGTTAAAAATCTCAAAAACTCAAAAAGATTTTTTTGTGTGTGTGTATTTTAGTTTGACACACTTTACGTGGCATATACTTGTGTTCGAATCCTTTCCTTTTCGCTTCCACAAGGCTAGAACTCTTGGTTAATATTATAAATCCTTAAAATGTTCTTTGTCATGCATGCATGGAGTAGTTGGATTTTGCGTTGCTCAATGGATTCTATTTTTATATGCCTCTTTTCACACATGCACGAGCTCATTTGAAATTTAAATGTCACGTGGATATTTGAGCTTTATGAGGTGTTCTCCTACCAATCTATTCATCTACATATTTTATGGCCTAGGATGACCTGTGTTTGACACCCCGACTAATTAAATACCGGGTAGCTACTCCTTTATTAAATCAATACAAAATGCCAAGTTGGTTTAGTTAATAGCATCACTGTCGAAAATATTTTAATAATTACTAACCACCTAGTATTTAAAAAGTAAGTTGCCAAATTTTAAATTAAGTCTGATTAACATGCAATAAAAGAATAATGGAAGAACAACATAATCCATTCACCATAAAGAAGTAATGAAATAACCAACAAATAATAATAAAAAGTCCGGAGGAAACTCCTCACAACAATCCCACAACTGAAAATAATATGACAAGTAACACAAAGTTCCCTGAATTAATTACATGCCAGAAGTCTGAATAACTGAAATAAATGAAATGTCTCTAAAAGGAATGGCCGACATGCCCTACAACTGATGAAATCTGAATATAGAGTCAAGATAGATGAAGCGTCTACTAGCAAAGTCCTGTAACTTCCACAAACAGCTACAGCTCGTCACCTGGATGAGGATCCTAAGCATGGTGTCCTTGTGGCTGGGCACCTAAAATGGTTTTTACAAAAATAGATTTGAAAGCAAATGGGCCAGAGCCCGAAAGTGGAAATCATTTTAAAAATAGCAAGTGTTTTAATAAAATTAAAACATTAAATGCAAAATACATGTTAGGACGTGCACTCACATGAAATTCTCACCTCTCGACTACATGTGCACTCCTAACGTACCGTACCCATCTAAATGACATATATAACTAACCAAAACGTAATAAGTTCTACCCCTTACTACTCGATTCCCATATTACATTCTAGCATTATCAATTAAATAGAGGGCTTTCCTTAAACTCAGATTCTCAATTAGTAATGTAATTCACTATCGATTAACCCGTTATGTTTGCTCAAAACATTACCATAATTATATTCACAATACCAACATGAAAGTTTCCATTAATTAAGTGTATATTATTCACGTCATAAATATACAATACAAGCACCCCGATACTAGCTGCGGTGCACACATACTCTGCTATCCATCTCGGTACATCACGTACATAAGGATCACGCATTCCGAATCTCTCAGGAATCGTTCTCAGATAACAACATCACAAATAATGGAGGCGAACACAGTCACATCACATGGGTCACGCACATACCTACGCTCCCACGATCAGCAGACTTATTAACATCCCAATAAGTCCTTCTCTGACCTATGTTCTCGAGGTACCAATCTAAATCCGGGCAACACAAGGATTAGAGGGCCCTAAGCGAACGTAAACCTCCCGTGATATCAAGTATGGTAGGTATGTCATACCCAAAATCATATACATGTACTAAGTAAGCACACATCTTAGTAATCACCATAATTTATTTGTGGTACACTTCTTATTCTCGTACCGACATATAATGCTACACAATTTATATGTTCCCGGTTAATATAATTATTTAGGCCGTCAATAGTTCTCGCATCGTAATAGACACTCACGTCCTAATTCATAATTTCCCTTAGGTTCAAACTACACTTCTAGGTTTTACTCCTCATTATATCCCAAATATCCCAAATATATCAATTAATCCACAAGGAAGTGTTATATCTACATATAAACAAGGTTACGGAACACTCGGGATCAAAACAGGCTAAAAAGCCTAAACTGTCAGCTCGTTAGAAGCCTCGTTCTAACGAGGCTGTTCGAACTAGAGTTCGTTCGAACGAACTGGGCCTTCTAACGAGATCTCGTTCGAACGAAAGTCATCGAATGAACATCCCTCTCGTTAGAAGTCAAACTGACAACTCGTTAGAAGCTCGTTCGAACGAGCTCGTTCGAACGACCTGGGCAGGTCTTCTAACGAGTGGCCAGATTCAAGCCCAGATTTTCTCTATATCGTTTTTCCAACTTTTCTTCACCTCTAATCTCATCTAAACATCAATCCAACAATTGTTCAAGGTTTCTAATCGTTCCTAAACATACTTAGGTCATATACTAACGTATTTTGTGGGATTAATTCATCCTAAATCTCATCCAAATATCAAATCTCTACATCTTCTTCCCCAATCTCAAGAACATGAACCCTAGAAATTAAATTCATCCATAGACATAAATAAATCCGTTTTTATGGTATAAAAGATGTATTTTTCTCTGACTAATCATCCTAACATAATTCTACATGCAATCCTTTCATCAAAATACAAGTTCTAATTCCAATTAATGGGTTTTTATCAAACTCCGAAGAACAATACAAATTTTGTCAATTTTCTACGCATGGAAGAAACATTCTTTGTAATAAATGAAATTAAACCACTTGCCTTATGTATATCTCTGATTTTGATGTCGATTTGATGAATGATTCTCTCTCTCTCTGCAGAATTCTCCTCTCTTCTCTCTCTACAAGCTTTCTTCTCCAAAGTGACAATGGTGGCTAGGGTTTGCCTTAGGAACTCTTTTGGAACTAATTCCAATAACCTCCGTAGCCCATTAGGTCATTAGAGGGTTTAGTGGGTAATTGCCAAATCAGATATAATTTCCTAATTTTCGTGGGTTTTAATTCCCAAAAATCCAAAATTACCAAACTACCCTTATACGTTGCCGGTATGGCCTAAAAATGCCCCGGGACCCAAACTAAACCCCCGGCTAGTATTTTTTGACTATTTCGACCCTTACGGATGCATTGGCGCACTCAAAACGACCATACGGTTAATAGAAATAAAATTCACTTTTTTAATTAAAATAAATATATTCTTGACGCGACTGTCACACGCGTCTCAACAAAATTTCCAAATTGTCGTATTTCAATCTCACGACAAGTTTCATAGTTCAATATTCATATATAGTCATATTTAAAAATGATAATCAAATACCAACTCGCATCTCGTTAGTATTTTAATCCGGATTAATTTCCAATTAATGCACATTTAATTCAATTAATCCCATAAATAAATATCACAAAAATACGGGGTATTACACTGTGCATGTTAAATTCGTTGCACGTGAGATTTGAGTGATATAAAAAAATGATATATGAATGTGCACGGGGAAGGGCTCCGAAAGGAATCCTTTGTGAGTAAGCCACCGTTTATAATGGGCCTAAAAGAAATACGTGGTCCAAAGGCCTAAAAGAAAAATGGAATTAAAAGAAAAATATTTGCCAAGGCCTATTTTATTTAATTGATATAGTCATTCCATAACTATATGCATATTTTGAGGGAGTTTGGATGGTGTATCAAAGGTTTTTCACAATGTCCATTTATCCTAGTTGCGCTTTCATTGTCATGACTCTACTAGTTTGTAGAATCATCAAAATTCTAGGCTTGTATGCATTGTGTATGTTTGTTCATTGACTTTAATCTATACTGTCACATGAGGCTATCTCTAAATGTGATAATGTTTTGCAATCAAATGAGAACTCCATGAACATGTTTTAAGTGATTGGGTCAAAATTTAATTGTTCTAGTTCACACCCCTACATTTTCATTTTCCACATGTATTTGGACACATTTTTGCCATACTAGTGTGAAAGATTAATGTATTTTGTGTCATGTGTGGTGTTTATACCTATGTATATGTATGTGTGCATTAGTGATATTCATTATGTCTACATATATATGGTAATTTTTTTTGGTCTTTAACATTTTAGCAAATCCACCTACGCTTTAATTCGTAATTGGTATCTATCTTGTTGTGTATATTTTTTGATATCACATGCTTAGTATCTTATTTGTCAAATTGATATCGTTTTTGTTCGCATCATAGTTGTCATCCATTATTCTTGCTTGGACTAGATATTATTATTGTTGCCCATATACTTTCATGTTCTCATCACCTTATGAATCATCTTGTTTATTAGTTCCTTTATACCTTGTCTATTATGGAACAAAAAGGGGGAGAATGATAGGGGAGAAATGGTATCTAATCCTATTGTAATTATATCTTAGTTTGGGAGATTTAACTTAGGGGGAGACGTCTTTCTAAGTAGGTTATTTATTTGATAAATGGGATAATTAATTTAGGGGGAGTATTTATTTTACATGCATTTAATATTCCTGATATTCCCTATGCGTTTGATAGTTTTCTTAAGTGTGCATCAATTATTCTAGCGGCAATCTTTATCGGCAAAGATCGTTATCCTTGGGTCATGCATCAACTTGCATTTTTTAACTTTTGGGAGGGAAGTTTTTGAGTCTAGTAGAGCTTGACGGCCCTTTAGGATTTTGTTTTGGTTTTTGTCATGGAATAGCCAAAGGGGGAGATTTGTAAGGATACAAGTCTCCAATTGAGTCTTAAAGTAGTGTTGGCTCAATTTCGAACAAAATTATTTGAGTCACAGGATAGTGTTCTTGTGTATCCTTCAAGCCTATGACAAGTTTAAGTTGAAGACGTTGCCGCCTACTTATCAAGAGAACATCATTATCGAGTTTCAGTACCACGTTTCACGTCATCAACATCATATTTCAAGTATCCAAAGGTATGAATTCTTTTATATATTTGTAGGAGATTTCTAATAATTTATAATGGGTGTAATTTTACTTTAAAATGAATTTTATTTTCAGAAAGTTATTTTAGAACTTTAAATAAAACGTTTTTGGGATTAAAATTGAAAAATGAAATTCTGACATTTCATTCGAACGAATTTTCCAACAAATTTACCATTTGGCCACTGGAACATCGTTAGATGGTCATTCGAACGAGACTTCGTTCGAACGAGATTTCTGGCGAGAAATTTTTTGGCAGTTTTTTTACAGTTTTTCTCCATCTTCCCACTTTCTTTTTCCCACTAACTCTTGACATAATTAATATGTGCAGGAACCAACTTTGAAAAACTATCTTTTGATAACTTCTAAACCAATTTTAAGATAACACTTTAGAGAGAAAAAATTCTTAGTTCAAAAGTTCATTGTTTAGTGTTTTTGTTTAACTATGATCTAATCACTACAAAAACACTTACACCCATAGTTTAGTTTGTTTATCTAAGTATCTCTACACATATATCTATTACTTGGAGCTTGTTGTTAGGCACCATTGGTTTATCTCTACCAACAAAAGGAGAAGTTTGGGTTTACTTCTATATCCCACAAAGAAGAAGACATTTGGTTTTTGTCGCTGCGTTCTCAAATGGTGAAAGGCACCGTGTGTGGTTGACGGGTTCCAGAAGCTTCATTGGTGGATTCCAAGCTTCCAAAGAAGTTCGGGATTGTCGACTAAGCGGAGGTTGGTACAAGAAGACGCGTTAGGTGCTTGAAGGGAGTCCAGTCGAGTTGAGTAGGTCATTTGTCTTGTACTTGTAAAAATTCCGTACTTAGTGGACTTAAGGCTAGGGCCGTACCAGGTTTTTCCCATTTGGGTTTTCCTCGTACATTGCGGCGTAGTGGTTGTGAATGTATTTTATCTTGAAAATATGGTTTAATTCACTACTCTTGTTTAATTTGGTGCTAAATTTGTTTGGGTATAATTTAATTAATTTGATTCAAGTCAGTAACCTTAATTTGGTAAAATTTGGTTTGGCCTAATTTGCAAAAAATAAATATTTATTGTTAGGAAAATTCCTAGGACTTGTATTAAATTGATTTTTGGTCTTAAAGTAAAAATTCACAAATTTGATTTTTAGTATAATTTTAATTTTGAGAAAAAAAAGTACTTTAGTTTTAATTTGTGAAGAAATTAATTTTTTAGTTTATGTAGTTGTTTAGTTGAACTATCTATATTCCTCTCTTTTAGGAAATTTGTTTATAAAATTAAAATTGTGGGTCCTAGTGTTCCAACAACCTACCATTGAAAATAATAATTTCAATGCTTTAGTTGAGGATCTTAGGGTGCGTGGGATGAAAATTCGAGAGAAGCTAGAATATGTCGAGGGTGAGAGAGATAGTCTTCGAGGGTTCACGGAGGATATGAAAAGGGAAATACCTAAGTTTGAGGGTTCTAGGCGTTTACTTGGGTCGAGGATAGGTGAGCTTGAGGAGAAATTGAGAGATTAAAGGTTAAATTTAATTTTGAAGCTAGGTCCAAAAAGTTAGATAAAATCTTAGAAACCATCCAAATCAAAGATAATAGGTGTGGTATTGGCTTCGATAAACATGTTTCACCCATTCCTAAAGTCGAAACCATGAAAGCAAGAAAACCACGTAGGGTCGTTAGGAGAGAGCCACCTAGGAACATTACAAATAATTGTGCAATAGCAAACACTCCCCGACGTATCTGCACTTGCACTCATTGCGGTAGGAGAGGTCATCTTAGACAGTTTGGCTATGATCTTAAAAATTCTCCTAAAAAATCTAAGAATAAGGCCATTACGGTTGCCAAAATACCCACTCGTCGTTTAACACCTACTTGGGTTAGGAAATTGGATTTAGAGGCATTAGTTATTAGGATTGGTGGCATGTATGTCATTGCCTGTGGTTCTCCCCATGTTTCATCTTTCGGTTGAGCATGTTCATCGATTTGTTATACTCTAGTGTGTTATCATGATAGATCTTGTCCAGGGTTATGACGATTATCTAGTCGTATTTTTTTCATTAATTTGAGTCTTATTGAAAAATACAAAAAGATTTTTGGTTTTATATATTTTGGGGTCAATTTTTTTCTTGAAAAACACAAAAAGATTTTCGTTTTTTTTATAGCGTCAGTTTACATGTTTGATTTGGCATATTGGTGTGCTTGGACCCCCTTGCTTTCATTATCCATGTGTCTAGGACATTTGGTCATATTTATTGATGCTTAGTATGATCTTAACCATTGTATTATGAGGTTGTTTCGAAGTTGATATGCATTTTGATTCGGCTTTCCTTATATGCCATCCTTGCACACATGCACGAGTTTATATGAATGTTTGACTTATCTTGCATATTCAAGTTTGGTGAGATGCTCTTATCTCAATTTTTTCATCTATACATAATTAAACTTAAGGAGGGGATGTGCATGTAAGAACTGTTTTTCGTGAGAGTTGAAAATAAAATATGATGAGTGTTCACGGGAAAGGGCTGCGAGAACAAAATTAACTCATCCTGCAAGCCATCGTTTAAAAGAGCCGAAAAGAAAATCAAGGAAATAAAAATATTCATATGCAAAAAATAGGGCCAATAGGATTTTCTCTAAGTTTAGAAAGATAGAAACTTCAAAAGAACTTGAAAAAGTAAATATTCATATGAGGTATTTTTTTTGGAGAAAAATTAAGCGGGTTTGCACCACGAATCCTAACGTTGAAAAATCTGACACTATTATTTGTAGAATCATCAAAAGTTTGGATTTGTGTGCATGATATTTGTTTAGTTCATTAAACTCATCTTTTTAATTGTCACATATGGCTAAAATAAAGTTTGATGATATTTTGCTATTAATTAGAGCTTCTTGAACGTTTTGACGCGTTAAAATAGTGACTCATTTGTTGTAGTTCATGCCTATACATTCCATAACCATGTTTGAGCACATTGGTACTATATTATCACGTAACTCACATCCGTTTTTTATTTTTTTTGTTTTGAGTCAGTTTTAGTACTGTTTGGCCTTTCCAGTAAGCTTTGTAAGAAAAACATTTCACTCGATAAAGCCTTGTCATTTTTGGAGATTTTTCTGAGAATTTTTTCATGTCGTTCAAGCGACACATCTATATCGTTTGAGCGAGATTACATATCACAAGATGCTGTGATTTAAGCGACGCGATTTACCGTTCGAGCGACACTAGGGTTTTTGCTTATAATGCTCTGTCCATGTCTTCACTTCACTTATTTCCACTTCTCTCTCTCTGATTAAGCGACCCTTGAGTGATTTGTTAAAAAGACCTCCATTGTTCTGAATCAAATCTTCAATTTCTCCATTTTTTAACACTCACTTCAAAAACGTTTCCCCTGGTGCGTGTTCTTAGTGGTTTGCACCATTCCTGAGCTAGTTTGGAGTTTGGAAAAACATTATTTGGGGTTTCTGAGTTCGTGTGTATTTCTCTTGAGTTGTAGCTCGATTTTTCTGCCATTATCACCCATTCGTTCTAAAAATTCTTCACACAGATCAAGTTTCACTGTTCAAAGGTATTTTTTTGAGTTTATTGTTGGTGTTGATGAAGCTTGATGGTATTTGACTCCAAATATTTTTTGAAACGCACATACTCTACATTCAATCAATTTGTTTTAACTCTATATGTGTATTTTTCATGAAATATTTGATTTGGTATCGACTATCATTAAGCTATGAGGGTTGTTTGATTTTTTTTTTATTTAAACACACATAAATAAGCTACTGAGTTATTCTTTTAAATTTGTATGTAGGAATGTTTAAGGTGTTTTATCTCAAAAGATTTTGGTTCGGGGATGCACTACTTCTTTAGGATTATTTTGCCACTGTGTGTATCTCAAATTAATCCAAGCAAATGTTTTTTCGTTTATCTATTACTTTGGATTTTTTTGGGATACCCACACTTGTGTCACTTTGTTGGGTTATATTAGTTGAGTATTTTTATTTGATTTTTGTATTGCTATTGTGGTTGGTGTTCGCGGTGATTAGGTTGGATTTGTGTACGGAGATAGGTTCGTAATTTTCTGTGTTTTGGCATCTGTTACACCCATCTTTCCACAAAAACTACGTGGTATTTTTTTTTCACAGTAGTTATGCCTCTTAGACGTCGAGGTGCCCCTTCTGGTCATCTTGATGAGTTGCCTACATCCCCTCACCCTCGTGCCCGACGAGCTCAGACTCATCTCCATCCCTACTCTGTTGTGATATAGGCGACCCATGTTGAGTGCGAGCACTATTGTTTGCTCGAACTTCATATCCGTGCGGTTGTCCAGGAGTTAGTTTTTAGGGTCTCCGCGTTCAAACAATTTTTTATTCCTCGTTGGATGTTAGGTTGGGTCTGGGATTCTTTGTTTGAGGCTTATGGTGTGGTCTATCCTGAAATCGTCAAAGAGTTTTTCTATCGTGTTATCCACACTCCTGAGGGGATTCAATCTACCATTTATGGCATTCCTATTATCATCACAATTGATCTGATAGTCAAGATTCTACAGATTTCGTGTGTCCCTAACGTTGTGTTTCCCTAAATTACTAATGATAGTCCGTCATTGGAGGAGATTATCTACCATTATTTCTAGGAGATCTCTCAGGCTGGCACTACTATGTATCACCGCTAGCTTCGCCCTACCTTCTGATTTCATTAAAGGTTTTTGACATCATTGATCTACCTGAGGATCAATAACACTCAGATTTGTTTTGATATTGTTTATTTCATTTACGTTGTATCCCAGGGGTGGGAAATCGATTTGCCCACTATTATGATTTGAGTGATGTCATCTATTACCATCATCGCTAACACCCCTATCCGCAGTGCTCTTCCCTATAAGATCCTCATTTCTCATATTTGCACATCTGCTGGAGTTCCCATTTTAGAGGATGATTTATGTCTCTCCAAGCCTGCTATCATTGATCATGCCATGTTCACTCGTTCAGAGAGTCATTTGAGTGCAGATGCAAGAGCGAGACCTCTACCTAGTGTTTCGTGGGAGTACTGACATTGTCGTATCGTGCTAATAGAAGAAAGATATTTAGTAGCATTTGAGAAAGGTGGAGTGTATATAATTTCACAAACAAATGTTAGCTTCGTTTAGATTTGAACGAGCGTAAATACTATGGTGGGCATCAGTCGTCACACTTGAGGAGAGAGAATTGATGACTATCATTGAGTTCTAGGTAAGGTATGATGACAAGTACTTCCCACCTGCAGTGCGGAAAGAGATGAAGAGATTATTTATGGATCTCAAGGAATATAATGGTACCATAGAAGAATATGAGGAGTTTTCAGAACTGGCATTATGGACATAAGGGCTAGGGACATTATATGAGAGGTTATCCAGGCCAGTGGCAATAGTGTCATGGCTAGTAAGGCTAACAAAGGCAGTAGCTGGGTAAGCACGAGTTTTATGGCAACTATTACACATACGAAAAGGCATGATGCATAAATAAAGGTGACCTTGGGGTAATAAAGGAGAATAGGAGCAGGGGTCAGCATAGGTATCATGCATATCAAAAGCAATGTCAGCAGTTGCTAGTCCCAACAGTTGTAGTGGTGCCAGCACTACCAGCACCACCCGTCCAGCCTCAGCGAAAGCAATATTTATAGTATAGGCATGTATATCTTGTCATCCATAGAGAGGCAACCAATCCAGTGCAGGCAGTATAAGATATGTTTCCTATCTTTGGGAATGTAGGATGAATTTTATTCGATGCTAGTGAATCACATTCGTTCGTTAGTACTGGTTTTGCTCGGTCATTAAGGATACTAGACTTAGTGCTAGACGTAGTAATTGATATAGATTAACTCGTGGATGAAGGGGTACACATACATTTTGTGTGTATAAGTATATGGCTAGACAATGGGAGAATCAAGTTTGTAGACAACGTCATTATTTTATACATCTCAGAGGATGACGTTATCCCGGGGATGGATTGGTTATCCACTTGTAGAGATTATGTGGATTGTTTTGGAATTTTCATCATCTTTGTCATTTCGAGGCAAGAGACATACTTGGTTACGATGCCACGCCCGGACGGAGGGTTGAGCACGCATTTATATAATATTAAGGAGGAGACTTCTGAGGTAGTCATCATTTCATTAGACTCAATTTTGGTTATTAGGGAGTTCTCTAATATGTTTCAGAGGATTCAGGGGTCACCACCGAGTAAAGAGATAGTGTTTGTGATTGATTTGGATCTAGGTACAAAACCCAGGTCCCACACACCATATCATATGGCTCTTTTGGAAATGAGAGTGCTTAGGAATCAGATTCAATAGCTTCTAGGTTAGGGATTTATACAGAGGAGTACTTTACTGTCACACCCTGCCCAATTATGGTGTCGTCTGCCACCCAAACTAATCCCGGTGTGAGTAAATAAATACCATTCTTAGCATGAGATAGATATGAGCCATATAAAATTAATCCAGAAGATAATGATAATTAATCCCAAAAGATAAACCATCCAACTAAGCGATAAAAGATTCATCTCCATGCTAAACTCAAAGTAAATCCAATCTCTAATAATATAAAATTGAATAATCTCCAACGGAATGCAGTGAAATAACTAAATAAAAACTATACAACTTTGGAACCGAATGGCCCAATCACAACCCTAAACTGAGCCTCAATACAGTGTGAAGGAATAGAAAACTAAACTAAATCAATACGCATAAGGTAGAGTAACTCCAATGTAATACCCCAGATTTTTTTGGATATCTAAATTACATGAGTGTAATTTGGAGAATTGAGGAATTTCTCTGAATAATAATATTTGGAATTTATGAGTGTTATAAGATTCCCGATATGTGTTACATTTACGTTTGGGATTAAGTAAATAAGTCTGATTAATTTATTTACATGTCGCGGTTGGGTAAAGCGACAGAGGATAATATTTTAAGTGGAAAACCCATTTTAGGATGTGTTGGGTTAAATTAGTAAATTGCGGTTAAGTGACTTGGATGGAAATTTCGAGTGCGCAGTTGGTTTCGGAATGGCCTAGATAATGACAATGGAGTATCCAAGAGTGGTGTTTAGGTTCCGGGGACTTTTGGACTAAAAAGGACTCGCAATTGAGTAAACGAGTCATTTTTGGGTTAGTAAGGGATAAACCCTTATTTCTCTCCTATATAATACACGAGAGAGTGGGAGAAAAGAAAGAAAAGAGATAAAGAAAAGAAATAGGAGAGAGGAAGGAAGAGAGGGAGATTCCGGCCAAACTCCGCGGGATTTTACTCGAGGTCGTCGGATTTTATCCACGAGGCAAGTGTTTACTTGCTTTATTCTTTTTTAGCATAAATCTCATATCATTATGGGTAAAAATAAACCATATGACTTTGGGATGGGTATTCGTGAATCAAAATAAGTTTTTCGAAAGTTTAACGAATAAACCCCCGATATTATCCAATTTGAGAAACTTAAGAATTATTTGAAATCGATTGTTGGTTATGGGTTCTAGGATGTTTAGAACTCTTTTTATGTATATATATATGGTTGATTGAGGTTTAGGGGATGTTAGGAGAAGAGGTTAAAGCTTGGGGGAAGCTATAATGACCGAAACAGAGCTCGGAGAAGAAGCTGCCCTATTCGATCGATCGATCGATGGCCAAGGGTCCATCGATCGACCCTACAGAATTTCTGGCAGTTTAGGCTAGTTTAGTTTATATGGGATATATTCCAAATTTAATAGTTTCTAGAATATTTATTTGAGGAAATAAATATCCATTTAAGGGAAATCAATATCTAGCCATTTGAGGAAATTTATGGGGCCAGGAAGGTGCAATAATTGTGTGGAACTAAAAGTATATTTTCGAAGAAAATAAATAAATTAAGGAATTAGACATTTGGGGTTCCTAAAAATAGAGAGGGTACCACTAAATTATTATTTTAGCGAATGTAAACTTTGGGTTCGTAGAAAATAGAATCCAGGACTTAGTTAATTGGGGGTGTTCGGGACGACAAACACTCAGGGAATGTTTTTCCAGGCAATTATATATAGAAAAATTATGCGTATAGAAAATGTAATTTATGCCGATTATATTTGGAGAAAATACTACGAGGTGACTAAGATAGAATTGAGGATACAAGCTGGAGGTGACGGAGCGGTTATTCAGTACGTCTATTGACGTCGGTTATTATAAGTGGGGCGATACTTATGGTATTAAGATAAGTTGATGGTATACTTATCTAGTTAGTACGGATTTGTATATACGGGTTTATATATAAATCCTTAGTAGTACTTAAGGTGCGAGTTATATTTAAGTAAGGGAATACTTATTGGATTTAGTATTTTAAGTGTAAATACTTAGACTATTACGTACGGGAGCATTTGGGTTTGGCTATTCCTATATGAGTTGGCAATTATAGCCATATATATATTGAGGAGTGATATAGATTAAATATACGTTGTGATTACAGTATAGATATACAATATGATATGAATATATATATATATATATGTGTGTGTGTGTGTGTGTGTGTGTGTGTGTGTGTGTGTGTGTGTGATTGATATATTTGTATCTTAGAGGCTGGTTCCACGGGATTTAATTTTCGCGATGTGTGTGAATCCCCTGGCTTGAGGAGCAGGGAGAGTATGTCCCAGGTCATATCAACCCGCTTTCGAGTGCAATGTGTGTATACTCCACTTGCAGAGGGAAAATGATCCCCTCCACCGTTGTCTATTTTTACCATGACCATGAGTGAGTCTGGCTTGGTAGCGTGGTTGAGTGAGTAAACCTAGATTCGAATAGGCACTATGAGATCGGATCCTAAAGTTATAGCTCGGTGGGATGGTTATTATAATTATGATTGTGATAGGTATAATTATACTTGTGGTGTATAGTGTGACAACCCGCCTACTAAAATAATAGGTGGCCAACCCAATACTCTAATAATCACAGGAATCATAGATGGTCCATTCTCAGCATCACTGTCGATTAAAATAATAGTACGAGATAACCACCAATCATTTTAGAAAACGGACTGTCAAATTTAAAATTTTGAAAGTAAAAGAAAAACACTTAGACAATCCTATTTACAAAAACGGTGGATATCAAAAATCGATGAATGAAGAATGACAATAAAATAAACATCACCGAATAAGCTGTCGGTGAACAGACCAATACAAATAATACATCGAGTATTACCATTTAATATTTACAATATAACGAATGATTGTAATACCTTGGGCAAACACGTCCGAATAAATGTACGGAACATAACTAGAGTACAATAGAAAGAAGCGTCTAATACAAACAACCTACACCATCCGCATTATGATGTAGCTCCATGACAGCCGGAATGGAAATGTAAATACGGGTGTCCATGCGGTAGAGCACCTGTAATGGCAAAGAGTATGTACAAAAGCAAAGAAATAGATACGGGTCAGGACCCGGTTTGATATGATTCCCATGTGACAAAAAAAATGCATGACAGTTAAATGCGTATTTCATTCGCATATAGCATAAGTTAAATCTCACCTCTCAATCTAGCAGTAACCTAATGCAATAACGTGAGGTGATCTAGTTAACCCAAGTACTAAGGGCTAACTTCTCCCCAGGCTCAACACTATGCCCTATTCGTGCGTGGGGTGTCTCGCAAAGCGAAATCCAAAAAAGGAACCTCCCCCCCCCTCGATACACTACTATTTAGGCAAGGTTGATCATTGAGATCCATTAGACCCTAAGCACATAATTAAAATATAAATGTATGTGTGCATAAGTGTGGAAGGTTACATCTACAGCTACAAAAAAAAAATATAAAATAAAACCCATCCACCATTTAAAAGAAGAATTCCTAGTTCTTTATTTAGGAATATGTATATAAATGGTACCACACTTTATCAAATGTTTACCATTTCAATCTCATAACTCTTATGTATCATTCCCATTTCTTTCATAGGAATATACATAAATGGTACAACATTTTATCAAATGTTTACCAAGTAATCTCATTTATACCGTTACATTACCAATTTTATTTCCTTTCTTCCATCCAGGAAGAATACATTTCCAAAGCAAGTTTTATTAACATAAAAATGCTTTAACCTTTTCATAAAATCCCACTTCCTTTCTTCAATCCAGGAAGTGTAAATCAAAAGTCATTTTTATTATCATAAAAATACTTTTGTACCATATATCCCATTTCCCTTCTTCCATCCAAGAAATGTAATTAAAGCCAATTCATTATCATGAATTGCTTTAATAATCTAAGACCGTCCCTCCGGGTTTCCCCACTGGACGCGCCCTTAAATGGCTATCATCTTCTAGGGCCTATCTATACAAGACAACCTGGGAACCTACCACGTCGGGAAGCGGCCATATTGCCTGCGGGAAAGTCAAGACCACACCCAGAATCTCCTAACCAGCGCAGTATATCATGCCCATATGGCCTGGGGACTATATCCACCCTGCGTTCATTAGTCAGGGGGCTTCACCACACGTACGCAACTTCCCTTATGATAGCGATTTAGGGAGGTGTGTAATCATAAGTTAACACTTATAAAAATCATTACGTTTTCCTTTTGAAAACTTCCACTTTTTCATTCTCAAAAATCATTTGTACTTACCCATTAATACCACATATTATCATATGTTTATCTCATTCTTAGTGTCATGTTATTATTAATAGTTACCCCGAAGTACCATAATCCTCAAACTAGTCTCCAAGAGTTCATAAAGTTTCATAAACCCTCAAAGTAAACCTCCTTCAAGGAGTATCTCCCAGGAGTCTCAATTTCCGCATTTCACCAATTTATATCCTTCGATTAATCTCCAACTCTATACCGACATTAACCTAAACAACTAGCCCTCGGGGTAAACCCAAACCTCCCATTTTATCCTAGGACATTAGCCTACCCATAACAACCCTCTAGGACTCTTAAATAATTCCCAAAGGAAGGTTCCTAAGCTCCTATCATAAATTAAAGAAGCTAGAAGAAACTAAAGAAAATAAGAGTGGAAAAATAGGGGACCGGTCGACCGGCCAGGGGACCGCGGTCGACCGACCCTAAATGGCTTTGCATACCAAAGAAAGCAGTAAGCTCGTATTGGCATGACCGGTCGATCGGTCCTTGGACCGCGGCCGACCGCACCTAACAGATCCACGAAAGCCCTTCTTTTTCAAAGCCAAAATCCGAACCCTAAAACCCAAAATCCTCTACTTCCTTCATTCCCCTCCACCAATAACACTACCCTAACAATTATACACCAAAATAACCCCATATAACAACCCCAAACCATAAAATCTACAAGATTTAAGGGTTTAACACAAAAATCAACCAAAAACCCATTTAGGGTTTAAACCTCCAAAATTAACTATACATGCAAATTTATCACATTAAATCAATATCTAGCAAGTAAGAAACTTTCTTCGAGGTTCGTAGTCTCTGATCACCTCCGGTGGCGACGGAATCCGGCCCAAATCTCCCATTCTCTCTCTTTCTCTCCATTTCTCCCAACTCTTTCTTCTCTCTCTCTCTCTCTCCTTTGGTTTCTCTCACAAATGAAGAAAGAAAAAGGGGTGGGGGAACTTATACGGGTTTTAAAACATAAATCCCCACATTAAAATGTAAATACACCACTAAAATGACTCGGAACCACTAATTTGAGTCATAATCCCGTTAAAATGCCCAAATTTCAAAATTTACAACGGGGTACTTATTTCGACTATCTCGACTATTCTAAAAACAACCGCACCCCCTATTTTGGCATTCGGGAAAGTGTGAACTATTTTTGTGTTCCAATTTCATGTTATTACATAAATTTTACCCAATTTATATGTAGGTCATAACCGTCGTTTCACATACAACGACGCAGTAATACACCATATAATACTATTTACCTTTTCATAACGGTAAATAGACAAACATAGTAAATATTATCCCTTAATATTACGGGAAACAATATTTACTCCCACATCCCCTATTTTATAAAATTATCCCATCGGGCAAAAATAATATAAAATAGTCGTTCAAAAATTGGGTTGTTACATACTCCCCCCCTTAGAGGGGAATTTTTCCCCCAAAATTCAGGCATACAGTATAACCTTAATCATATATAAGAGGTCTACTACTAAACTATCGTTCTATCAATCCTAGCAACCCCTTGGTAGCGCGGCGTCCCCTATTTTAACTTGGACTAAGGTCATCACTATTTGATCTCAGTCTACATTCTCCGTGCTCTAACATAGCACCAAACCATTCCTCATGAACTAACGATCCTACCTTTCTACGACGGGAGGAGATACCTACACATCTCGGCATACCTTGCCTTCTTCTCAAATCACGTCATACCCTTACTAGGGAATAACAACACTAGACCACATTCTTGGTACCCCTCTTGCAAGAATTGATCCGAACCATCGTACGGAAATTTGATTCCGAAAAACTACTACTCCATTTCTTCCTCATCCCCCCCCCCCCCCCCACTAGTCTCTCCCCACTTGTAGGTGAGTCGGTTAATCACTAACATGAACGCCCTTACTAAAACGTCCCTTCGGTGAAACTCGTTCTGCTTGGTGCATTAACTACTCCCATTCGCATTTCTATAGCAGAAAGGGAATATCCAAATGTTAGTCCTTTACGAACACCAACTCCTTGTTCGCGAAAGACCTACATCCTTCCCAGGAAGTAGTTCCTCTACTCAGGCGAAAACTACCGCTACGAGCTCTAAGGCGAAGGATAATACCTCTCACGGAGTTTAAGTCTGTGAGACGCATACATAAAAGGGTTCATGCTCCGGTATTACTACTTCCCCTTCCTGGGAAATACTCGTTTGCCAAATCCACTTCGATCATAACAACACGAGTGTAGGAGTAAATGTAAATCCATACTTCAACTCCTCGAAAGATAGGTTACTAACGTAACGCTTTATCTAGAAAAGGCTCCACCTTCTAAGGCCTATCGTTCTGAACCGCTTAAGATCCTATACTCCTTCATCCTAGGGACCGAATCCCCCTTATAGTTAACCCATAAACCTATTGTGGTCAACTCCCTACCACCCTCCTAAAATAACGTCGCATGCCCTAAGGGCCTAGCGTCCTAAGAATCCTAAAACCGATCTATCTATCCTAATCTAGTCGTATAAGTATTATCCTAATTATATCCCTAGTGTCCAAGACCTTTCCCGACTTCCGACATTCGCTCGGTTTCATGCGTGGGACGTCTCGCCGAAGCGAAATCAAAACAAGGGACCCTCCCGTTACACTATTACCTTGCGTCGTCGGTCGTCGAGAAGTAACGGTCTAAGACACATGATCGAGATTGCTAGAATCCTAACTCGTCGCTCTGCAAAGCTTTTCTACACCTAAGTCCTACCATCACAAAAACTTATAATTTTGCCAACCTGGCATTTACTCCCTGTAAAATGCCACTAACCCTTTAATCCCAAAATACATATATACATATTTTATGTATGGCCTTCTCATTAAGGCATAACCATAAGTCTCAATTCGACTTCCATATCATAGTGTTCCCCACATCGATCAGAGGAAAACTATCGCAGTGCTCATATCACGCACTATAACTTAGCCTTCTTAACCACTCATTTACGTGATTGGCTATACCACTCCAACCCAAATCTTAACCAACAGAAAAGTAAGGAAAGAAAAGAAAAGAAAAGAAAATGAGCATCTCTCCACTCCCAACGTCGTTAAGGTTCATGCGTGGAGCGTCTCGCCGAAGCGAAATCCAAACAAGGAACCCCTCCACACAATCCCCTTAACTAGTTGGTCATGGAGATAAGGCAATAGAATACACAAGCAAAGCAACAAAATAAGCAAGCAATAAAAAACAAATAAAGAAAAACAAATAAAATAATAATAAAAAAATGAAAACTAACTACACCCCGTAAACCACCTCTATAAAATCTCAACCTGTATCCAGGAGGGATATTATAGAACAACTAGTCCTTCTCTAGAACTAGGAATAGGATAGCCTCGCGATTTATTCGCTCGCTATCGCACCTACCAAACCAAGCATATCTCTACTCGTATCACATTTGATACAAGTAGCATATACTACCCATATCATCACTCACCCCATAACGAGTGAAGGAAAACACAAAACTTCCTTATCCTGAAAGTTCTACATATACATGCACTATATTTACATCCACAATACTACAAGCTCAATACACACACCCGAATCTAGGGTAAATTTATACTACTCCATCTCATCATAAGGAAAATACTTCACCCTCATCTATGGTGAAAATCTTCCGCCAGACCACTTGCAAATCCCTTGGCCACTACTAATGGTTCCTAGACACATTATACTAGTCTCCTCCGAACTAAATTGCTTCCATATCTAGCTATCCTAGCGATCACTTACGTAGTTCCCCTTAACTCCTTTAGCAAAGAGAACATACTACCTGCCTCCCCGACCTTAGTTCAGTGAGTCTCCCCCAGGTGGAGGTCCACCGATGGGGTCCCACGAACACTATTTCTCCAAGAGTGTTAGAAACACTTACTTGTGAGCCCATCATTTCCATAGAAAGGCCCTCTCTGTATTACCCTTATTTTAGTGCATAGTTCCCTTAACTATAGCACCCTCTATTCACAGTCGGCCTCTAACCGAACCTTGTGTGAATACCTGAGAATCTACTTTCTCATCGTTCCTGACATCCTAGAGAAACTCGCTATTGAAAATATCTAATGGGTTTCTCTATGGGCAAAAACCTCCTATTCCACCAAAATATGGCGATTACCTTACTCGCCACTCCAATCTCACTCCTACTGGTGAAAGACTTTCCTTCAATCTTCACACCTGAGCACCCCTATACCCCACTCTAGGCCAAACTCTTGGGCCTCATACTTCCACCGAACGAGGTTACGCCTCCTCTATCCAATCGGACTTCAACATGTGATCCTCGTCAATGACTTCTCGTCTTCAAATTAACGTCTCTTGGAATCCCAAGCTCAACACTACTCTCTACTCGCAGGAGTACCCAGAAAACTATACCCACTGTACTTAGTAGTCACGGTAGTAATATACGATAATACTACAAAGGGAATGACCTCTAAAGAGTCCCTAATCCTCGACTACAGTTCACAGCTCTAAATAATCCCGTCTCATAATGCCTTCACAACGGCCTTCCATGACGCCCTTCATCTGACGACCTACGAATCTCACACGAACGCGCAAAAGATATGCGGGGTTCTCATACCATAGCAGGAGAACAAAATCTCACCAGAGAATTCAACGACCTTATTCCTAAGGCTCTACATCAAACAGAGAGAAACGCAGAAGACCTAGAACATCGGCACACATTCCTAAGGACTCTAGAACCTAATGCTCTGATACCATCTGTGACAACCCGCCTACTAAAATAATAGGTGGCCAGCCCAATACTCTAATAATCACAGGAATCATAGATGGTCCATTCTCAGCATCACTGTCAATTAAAATAATAGTACGAGATATCCACCAATAATTTTAGAAAATGGACTGTCAAATTTAAAATTTTGAAAGTAAAAGAAAAACACTTAGACAATCCTATTTACAAAAACGGTGGATATCAAAAATCGATGAATGAAGAATGACAATAAAATAAACATCACCGAATAAGCTGTCGGTGAACAGACCAATACAAATAATACATCGAGTATTACCATTTAATATTTACAATATAACGAATGATTTCAATACCTTGGGCAAACACGCCCGAATAAATGTACTGAACATAACTAGAGTGCAATAGAAAGAAGCGTCTAATACAAACAACCTACACCATCCTCATTATGATGTAGCTCCATGACAGCCGGAATGGAAATGTAAATACGGGTGTCCATGCGGTAGAGCACCTGTAACGGCAAAGAGTATGTGCAAAAGCAAAGAAATAGATACGGGTCAGGACCCGGTTTGATATGATTCCCATGTGACAAAAAAAATGCATGACAGTTAAATGCGTATTTCACTCGCATATAGCATAAGTTAAATCTCACCTCTCAATCTAGCAGTAACCTAATGCAATAACGTGAGGTGATCTAGTTAACCCAAGTACTAAGGGCTAACTTCTCCCCAGTCTCAACACTATGCCCTATTCGTGCGTGGGGTGTCTCGCAAAGCGAAATCCAAACAAGGAACCCCCCCCCCCCCCCGATACACTACTATTTAGGCAAGGTTGATCATTGAGATCCATTAGACCCTACGCACATAATTAAAATATAAATGTATGAGTGCATAAGTGTGGAAGGTTACATCTACAGCTACACAAAGAAAATATAAAATAAAACCCATCCACCATTTAAAAGCAGAATTCCTAGTTCTTTCTTTAGGAATATGTATATAAATGGTACCACACTTTATCAAATGTTTACCATTTCAATATCATAACTCTTATGTATCATTCCCATTTATTTCATAGGAATATACATAAATGGTAAAACATTTTATCAAATGTTTACCAAGTAATCTCATTTATACCGTTACATTACCAATTTTATTTCCTTTCTTCCATCCAGGAAGAATACATTTCCAAAGCAAGTTTTATTAACATAAAAATGCTTTAACCTTTTCATAAAATCCCACTTCCTTTCTTCCATCCAGGAAGTGTAAATCAAAAGTCATTTTTATTATCATAAAAATACTTTTGTACCATATATCCCATTTCCCTTCTTCCATCCAGGAAATGTAATTAAAGCCAATTCAATATCATGAATTGCTTTAATAATCTAAGACCGTCCCTCCGGGTTTCCCCACTGGACGCGCCCGTAAATGGCTATCATCTTCTAGGGCCTATCTATACAAGACAACCTGGGAACCTACCACGTCGGGAAGCGGCCATATTGCCTGTGGGAAAGTCAAGACCACAACCAGAATCTCCTAACCAGCGCAGTATATCATGCCCATATAGCCTGGGGACTATATCCACCCTACGTTCATTAGTCAAGGGGCTTCACCACACGTACGCAACTTCCCTTATGATAGCTATTTAGGGAGGTGTGTAATCATAAGTTAACACTTATAAAAATCATTACGTTTTCCTTTTGAAAACTTCCACTTTTCATTCTCAAAAATCATTTGTACTTACCCATTAATACCACATATTATCATATGTTTATCTCATTCTTAGTGTCATGTTATTATTAATAGTTAAGACCCGAAGTACCATAATCCTCAAACTAGTCTCCAAGAGTTCATAAAGTTTCATAAACCCTCAAAGTAAACCTCCTTCAAGGAGTATCTCCCAAGAGTCTCAACTTCCGCATTTCACCAATTTATATCCTTCGATTAATTTCCAACTCTATACGGACATTAACCTAAACAACTAGCCCTCGGGGTAAACCCAAACCTCCCATTTTATCCTAGGACATTAGCCTACCCATAACAACCCTCTAGGACTCTTAAATAATTCCCAAAGGAAGGTTCCTAAGCTCCTATCATAAATTAAAGAAGCTAGAAGAAACTAAAGAAAATAAGAGTGGAAAAACAGGGGACCGGTCGACCGGCCAGGGGACCGCGGTCGACCGCCCCTAAATATCTTTGCATACCAAAGAAAGCAGTAAGCTCGTATTGGCATGACCGGTCGACCGGTCCTTGGACCGCGGTTGACCGCACCTAACAGATCCACGAAAACCCTTCTTCTTCAAAGCCAAAATCCGAACCCTAAAACCCAAAATCCTCTACTTCCTTCATTCCCCTCCACCAATAACACTACCCTAACAATTATACCCCAAAATAACCCCATATAACAACCCCAAACCATACAATCTACAAGATTTAAGGGTTTAACACAAAAATCAACCAAAAACCCATTTAGGGTTTAAACCTCCAAAATTAACTATACATGCAAATTTATCACATTAAATCAATATCTAGCAAGTAAGAAACTTGCCTCGAGGTTCGTAGTCTCTGATCACCTCCGGTGGCGACGAAATCCGGCCCAAATCTCCCATTCTCTCTCTTTCTCTCCATTTCTCCCAACTCTTTCTTCTCTCTCTCTCTCCTTTGGTTTCTCTCACAAATGAAGAAAGAAAAAGGGGTGGGGGAACTTATACGGGTTTTAAAACATAAATCCCCACATTAAAATGTAAATACACCACTAAAATGACTCGGAACCACTAATTTGAGTCATAATCCCATTAAAATGCCCAAATTTCAAAATTTACAACGGGGTACTTATTTCGACTATCTCGACTATTCTAAAAACAACCGCACCCCCTATTTTGGCATTCGGGAAAGTGTGAACTATTTTTGTGTTCCAATTTCATGTTATTACATAAATTTTACCCAATTTATATGTAGGTCATAACCGTCGTTTCACATACAACGACGCAGTAATACACCATATAATACTATTTACCTTTTCATAACGGTAAATAGACAAACATAGTAAATATTATCCCTTAATATTACGGGAAATAATATTTACTCCCACATCCCCTATTTTATAAAATTAGCCCATCGGGCAAAAATAATATAAAATAGTCGTTCAAAAATTGGGTTGTTACATATAGTATATTGCTTGTATATGAAGATGAATCTATATAACTATATAAAAACTGTAGACCTAAATCATAGGATGATGACACGTGGCATTGATATAAATGTACATCTCTCCTCTCTTCTCTTCCACCGTTGACATTTCGAAGACAGAGATTTTTAAGACTCGTTTCTTTTCCTCCTACCGAAATCCAACAGTTGGGTTCCATTTTTTGAAACCTTAAAACCTCCTCAGACGTGATTCATCCCCTCTACTCCCAAATCAAACCTTTTTTCTTCATTAATTCATCCCTCCATTTCTTTCCCTCTCCATTTATAAAGAAAGTAAAGAAGGTATGGCAAGCATTAAACTAACAACAATGAAGCTTTCCAAATAGTATCTAGCTGGGATAAAAAATGGTTGGAAACCAAGGGGTTAGGTCACTGCTAAACGATATTTGCAACAATCCATATCAGATTAAGAGGTTAGAGAAATTTCATATACCAAAGTTTGTTTTTTCTCTAAAAAAATCCTAGCTTGGATTTGAAAGAAATATCAAAATCAACAAAACTCTTGCATGCCTTCTGATTTGGTTTGAACTCACTTTCAAAATATTCTTCTCCAACACAAATCTCCCCACACAACACCCATATAAAAACAACCAAACACAAACTAAAAACCCTACCTTTTTCCCCAAATTTTCTCACTTTCCCTCGATAGTGACCCAGATCACAAATCAACAACAAATTTGTTGATAACCCAGATCATAAAAATCGATTATTTATCAACCCAGAAACAAAGATCAGTTTTTTGTTTTGATTTGTTTTGTTTTGTTTTCAGGGGAATTTGGACGAATTGAATAAGAAGAAAAAGTATAGCCTTATCATTTTTTCTATTTTTTTTAATTTAAAGAGCACGTGAGGGACTTTTTTGTACCATCTATAACTGCATTAGTTGATGTATAACTATTAATGTTTTATGATCACATTAGTTGATGTAGTGTATTAACTATTTAAACCAGATAGCACCATCTAAAACTGCCCAACACCAGCCACAAAGGTCACCCTGCAATCCCAAATCGCAACCGACACACGTGGCCGACCACCGACGGCTCAACAGGGTATGAGGGTTGTTCATCCAATCCAAGTTAAAAGGCTTTGTTTTTCTTTTTCTTTTGCTTTTTGTGAAAGATGAGGTAAATAATTTTTCCAATTAAAATTCATATTTATTATGTGATATATTAATATATTATTTTGGGTCTCTTTACTTGAAATAGTTGAATATATACTCTGTTCTTGGATGTTGTTTGATATTTTACTTCAAATTTCCATTTGATTTTTTTAGAGAAGTTGGACGTTGTATGATTTAGGGAGGAGGTATACCTATCATGTGTAGGTAGGTGGGGAGATAATGAAGCCATATGATTTTTCCTAGTAAAAAGAAGTACGGTTATGTGCTCTCTATTAAATTTCTCTTTGTTTGTTTAGGTATATGTCTAAGAAGAATTTTTTACCCCATCTCTCTATATATTTACTTTTTGTTTCTCATTCAAGGTGGTTCATTTTTATTTTTTTTATCAATTGTATAATGTGTAGTTTCAAGATGTAATGGAAATAGTCCTTCTATAAGGTTCCAGGGAGCTTTATTATAGTGAATTAGTAAAAATATGTGTACGTGGGACAATAATTACAAGTTGGTTTAATTTTGACAAAATATTGGGTATCTTTAATTATGTATATCCTAGGTTCTCTTATGTTGCAACCAAATAGCGTTTTCCATTGAATTAATGACCGGGTCAATGTTTATATATTTAATCTCATTCTATTCATATAGCATTAGAACATAGAATTGAAATATAGCTAGGCATCGCGTGGCCTTCATGCTAGTAATCATATAAAGTAAATGTATATAAGAATGGAAATAGTGACAAGTGTATTTCCCTTTCCGATGGATATATATATATATATATATATATATATATATATATATATGGATTTATATGAATATGAATCAGAGGTTATAGTGAGAACTATATATTTATATATGAGTTTTATATATACATTATATGCTGAGGGCCTAATGGATATCGACGATCAACACTACCAGGTAGTAGTGTATCGGGGGGGTTTCTTGTTTGGATTTTACTTCATGAGACACCCCACGCATGAATGTAGCGCAGTGTTTGGAATGGGGAGAATTTTAGCCCTTAGTACTCGGGTTAATTAAGATTTTTAGAAATTGGGTGAACTAGTAAGTTAGGAAGGGTAGCTTAACTAGGTTGTTTAATAAGGTATGCGATCGGTGTGCACTATTAGAAGAGGGATGTCCCATGGGAGTGCGATACCAATTTAAATATGAGATAATTCATATTTTTAAAAATATATCATTTATGCACTTTCAAAATATTTTCAAACTCGAGCTCAGATCCGTTTCTACATTTTCTCTCTCTTGGTATATATATGTATATATATGTAGGTGTCGAGACACAGGGACATCTAGATGATGATTCCTTCGAGTCAGACGTTTGCTGCAGCAGTTGTGGATGCATGCAGGTTTCTTATAGATGTTTCTATCCTTTAAATCTAGATAGGAGGTATTATAGAAACATTCGGGCTGATAGACCAAATGTATTTATTTATTCTTTTACTGCCTTTTAGTGCGGCGTTCGATTTGTTTGTATTATGTTAAACCGAGTGTTCGATTATTTTATTTCATTTCAGTTCTGTATATAAATTGTTGTGATTAATTTATTTGAATGGATTGCTTAAAAAGATTAGTTGAATAACACTTTGATGCCAGCCTAATAGGTTATTAGTAATTAGATTTGTTTTCGACAATGATGCTAAGAATCAACCATATGAGACTCCTGTTTTAATTTGGTATAGGATTGATCGCCCAATATTTTGTTAGGCAGGGTGTCACAGATGGTATTAGAGCATCAGGTTCTAGTGTCCTTAGGAATCTGTACGGACGTACTACTTTTTCAGCGTTGCTCTAGATTTAATATAGAGCCTTAGGATTAGGATTGTTGATTCCTCTGGTGAGATTTCGTTCTCATGCTATCATAGAAGATTATAGTAAATCCTTTGTGTGCTCGTTCGAGGTTCATGTGCTAATCGAGGAAGAGCGACCAGAGAAGGTCGCGATGAGGGCAGCGGGAGATGGGGCTTAGTGGGAACTGTTAGCTGAGGTCGGAGACCAGGACCGTAGCAGTGGTCACTCTCCTTGTGGCATTGTCATGGATTGCTATGACAACTACTAGGTATAGTAGTTATAATTATCCAAGTACCGCTATGGTAGTGAGTGGTGCTAAATTTAAATTACCCAATGAAGTTAAATTGGAAAAAGTACGAAAGGTCTTTGGAAAGGACCATACACTGAAGTTAAGTCATGCGGAGGTAGTGTAGCTTCATTTAGGGGAAGTATAGTGCTCAAAAGCTTTGTCTTAGGACAGAGCATGGAAACTCCCAGATGTGAAAATTTGATGAAAATTTTTCACTCGTGGGAGAAATATTGAAATGGTGGGAACGGTGGTCACCGTATTCAGGGAAGCAGGATGTATTGCTCATCGAGGGATCTTACGGATGGTTTTAACCATTAGTTCCCTTGGTTTATCAGGAATAAAAGGAGTATAGTTCTTGAATTATTCACATAAGGATTGGTCAAAGGCCTATAGTAAATAAAGAGTTATAAGAATAAGTAAACTTTGTACCAAATTAAGGTACGTACAATGAAGAGAGAGTTTTTCAGTAAAATGATAGGCTCACTCGTAAGTGTTGCTAATACCCAAAATTCTTGTATATGTGAGGGCAATGTCGTACCTCTTATAGAGGGAATGTTAATTGCTTCCATGATAATGGAGCTCGAGGAGTTAAAGAATTAAGTCCAAGGGTAAAGACTGAGATTGTTTGTATTCATGGAATCCCATTAGTGGACATCCACCTGGGGAATTCATTGAAACATGGCCGTTGAGGCTAGCAGTGGCATTTCCTTTTGACGAAGAAGTTAAGGGGACTACGAAGGAGATTTTCAGGATCAAGGCTATAGAGTCCAACATACTGATAACATTAATGTGGTCAGGGTGGCCAAAGAGGGAGAATGTTGTAATGTGAAGTGTAGAACCACACGGTCAGTCCTTGCCCGATAGGAGTTAACAGATAAGAGTAGGGTGACTAGATGGGGAATTAATCAAAGTAGTTTTGGGGTTTAGTTATGGCAAGTGTACCATGTTCGGGAACCAATTGGAGTAGCTAGGAAGGTTGGTGAAGTTGTTGTTAAGAGTTTCACCTCATATGGGGGAGGTATATTTTGTGTGACGAGATAGTGTCGTGGTATTTCATTAGCCCTACATTCGTGTGTGATTCGAGTTTACTGGTAGTATCGATAACCTTATATAGTGAACGTCTATATGTTTTTTTGCGGTAGCCGGGCTCAATTTTCTTCATTCATTATGAAGACGAGTGTTGGCATGTTGAGCTTATATTTGGTTTGCACTACTCGTCTTGTATGTGATATACGAGTATGGTATTATTTTGAGTATAATATGTTCTTTGTGGATCAGAGATATAGTAGGCTAATGATTACAAGACTATCGTATCCGCAGTTCCAGGGTGGAACGGTTTGTTGTTACGATATCTCACCTGGGTGTAGGTCGAGATCTCATTTATTATATGAGTAGATGGAACTACGGTGAGTAGATGTTTATTATAATGATTTGAGCGCGTAGAGACCTTATATATATGATTTAAGGTATGCAAGATTTATTGTTAAGCTATGAGTTGAAGCTTGTTGTTGTTTGGGCAAAGGACTTAGTGTTAGTGCAAGCGCTTCGTGGTATGGCTCCTGGAAAGAAGTAGGAGTTCTGACCACATTTTGTTGTTAGTGGGATGGGAATATCCTAGTGACATATTTGAAACTAACGGACCTCCACGACCGACAAAGTTAAGTAGTAGTGTATAGGAGGGGTTCCTTATTTGGATTTCGGTTGCAAGACGCTCCACGCATGAACCTTAATGACGTCAGGAGTGGAGAGATGTTATGGGATGTAAGGATGTTGGTTTTGATGATAAGTCACCTAGTGTGAGGAAAACACTATAGATCGAGAGTCATGAGATGATTGCATGTTTATGGAGATGGAAGTGTTGTGGAAAAGCACTGAAAGGGTTCTCTCACCACAAGTGAGTGGGTGAGGCAAGGTAAATGAAATTGACTTAAGGCTTATAGCCAGACCTTGAATAGAAGGAACATTCAGAAGAAGTATGTTTGGGGTTGAATGTTCGTAAAGCAATTGCAGAGAGTAGGCGCCCCGATTAGTTAGACATTCCATTTTGCCAAGATGGAAGGACATAGGTATAGAAGCGCATTAGTACGATTACGAGATAGGATTTTAGGACATCCCGACGGTGTGCCTTAGGCCGTTATATCTCGATGATCGACGATGCAATGAAGTGTTATAACGGGAGGGTTCCTTTTTTTGTATTTCTCTTTGCGAGATGTCCCACGCATGAACCCGAGCAAATGTCAGAAATTGAGATAGGTCTTGGGCACTAGGGACATAGTTAGTATAGTACTCATTTTATGTGTGTAGGAAACACATCGATCTTAGGATTAGTGGGAAGTAAGGCCAGTAGGACTAGTGGTGCCGATATAAGGAGATAGTTGTGAGTTAACCACGAGAAGATTGGTGAGTTAACCTTAAGGAGGATTGGATTTCCAAGTACATCAAGAATTGGATCTTGAGAATATTATTGAGAATACCCAAGTGTTAGCACCAGTCCAAGAAAGGGAGGCCCATTTTTTTTAGAGAGAGTGTTACGTCTATGACGTTTGTAGTAACAGTGTTGATAGGCTCGGGTTAAAAAGGTGTATGGGAACCTTGGTAAGTTAATTTTATATACCCCTAGAAATAGAAGGGGCATAGTATATAAAACTGAGGATGATGCTGCAAAGCAGTTATAAATGAATTTGGAGTGTGTCGGATGGAATGTCGTAGGAGTTTGGGAGTAATATGTATAGTTTCCTTCTGAGGGAAATTCGAAGTCATGAGGTGAGCGAACGAATGCTTAGAGTGTCGACTTTTCGAGGGAATCAGTACGTTAGAGCTGGGATTATAGGCTCATTCTTTTTATATGCGGCTGTAGAAGCACTAGGTGCGATGTGATGTTAGAGTTAACCTTACGACCGAGGTAGCGTTATATCATATGGAGATTTAGATAACCTGATCGTTAAGCTAGTACGTTAGAAAATACACCTCGAGATAGATGGGTACCACTAATAGTAACATAGTAGGGGTAATACCATTCGACTTTGGTGTACTAGGACGTAGGGTAATTACCGATCCTAGGTTGGTAGTGCAGGTTATATCTGAATTTCGAGGACAAAATTCCGTTGTGATGGGGGAACTATGTAATACCCAACACTTTTATGGATATTCAAATAACATAAGTGAGTGTAAATTGGAGAATTGAGGAATTTCTCTGAATAATAATTTTTGGAATTTATGAGTGTTAGATGATTCCCGATATGCATTACATTTACTTTTGGGATTAAGTAAATAAGTTGGATTATTTTATTTACATGTCGCAGTTGGGTAAAGTGACAGAGGATAATATTTTAAGCGGAAAACCCATATTAAGATGTGTTGGGTTAAATTAGTAAATTACGATTAAATGACTCCGATGGAAATTTCGAGTGCGCAGTTGGTTTCAGAATGGCCGAGATAGTCAGAATGGAGTATTCAGGAGTCGTGTTTAGGTTCCGGGGACTTTTGGACTAAAAAGGACTCACAATTGAGTAAACGAGTCATTTTTGGGTTTATAAGGGATAAACCCTTATTTCTCTCCTATCAAAGACACGAGAGAGTGGGAGAAAAGAAAGAAAAGAGAGAAATAGGAGAAAGAGAAGAGAGGAAGGAAGAGAGGGAGATTCCGGCCAAACTCCGCGGGATTCGACTCGAGGTCGTCAGATTTTATCCACGAGGCAAGTGTTTACTTGCTTTATTCTTTTTAGAATAAAGCTCATATCATTATTGGTAAAAATAAACTATATGATTTTGGGATGGGTCTTCGTTAATCAAAACGGGTGATTTTTTGGAAGTTTAACAAATAAACACCAGATATTATCCAATTTGAGAAACTTAGGAATTATTTGAAATCGATTGTTGGCTATGGGTTCTAGGATGTTTAGAACTCTTTTTATGTATGTATTTATTGTTAATTGAGGTTGGGGTTATGTTAGGAGAAGAGATGAAATCTTGGGGGAAGCTTTAATGGACGAAACAGAGCTCCGAGAAGAAGCTGCCATGTTCGATCGATCGATCGACGACTAAGGGTCGATCGATCGACGACCAAGGGTCTTTCGATCGACTCTATAGAATTTCTAGAAGTTTCGGCTAGTTTAGTTTATATGGGATAAATTCCAAATTTAATTGTTTCTAGAATATTTATTTGAGGAAATAAATATCCATTTAAGTGAAATCAATATCTAGCCATTTGAGGTAATTTTGGGGCCATGATGGTTCAATAATTGTGTGGCACTAAAAGTATATTTTCAAAGAAAATAAAAAAATAATCGAATTATACATTTGGGGTTCCTAAAAATAGAGAGGGTACCTCTAAAATATTATTTTAGCGAATGTAAACTTTGGGTTCGTAGAAAATAGAATCCAGGACTTAGTTAATTGGGGGTGTTCGGGACGAGAAACACTCGAGGGAATATTTCGCCAGACAATTATATATAGAAAAATTATGCGTATAGAAAATGTAATTTATGCCGATTATATTTGGAGAAAATCCTACGAGGTGACTAGGATAGAATTGAGGATATAGGCTGGAGGTGACGGAGCGGTTATCCGGTACGTCTATTGACGACGGTTATTATAAGTGGTATTAAGATAAGTTGATGGTATTCTTATCTAGTTAGTACGGATTTGTATATACTGGTTTATATATAAATCCTTAGTAGTACTTAAGGTGCGAGTTATATTTAAGTAAGAGCATACTTATTGGATTTAGTATTTTAAGTGTGTAAATACTTAGACTATTACGTACGGGAGCATTTGGGTTTGGCTATTGCTATATGAGTTGGCAATTATAGCCATATATATATTAAGGAGTGATATAGATTATATATGAAATGTGATTACATCATATATACAATATGATATGAATATATATATATATCTGTGTGTGATTGATATATTTGTATCTTAGAGGCTGGTTCCACGAGCTTTCCTCTGGCGTAGGGCTAGAACAACCCGATTACACATTTTTCTCTAGTGCGATCCGGGGAGGTTGCGCGATATGGGTGAATCCCCTAGCTTGAGGACCAGGGAGAGTATATCCCCAGGTCATATCATCCCGCATTCGACTGCGATGTGTGTATACTCCACTTGCAGAGGGAACGTGATCGCCTCCACTGTTGTGTATTTTTTACCATGACCATGAGTGATTCTGGCTTGGTACCGTGGTTGAGTGAGTAAACCCAGATTCAGATAGGCACTATGAGACCGCATCCTCTAGTTATAGCTCAGTGGGATGGTTATTATACTTATGATTGTGATAGGTATAATTATACTCGTGGTGTATGGTATATTTCTTCTATATGAAGATGAATAATCATATAAAGTAAATGTATATAAGAATGGAAAGAATGACAAGTGTATTCCCCTTTCCGGTAGATATATATATATATCTGGATTTATATGAATATGAATCAGAGGTTATGGTGAGAGCTATATATTTACATATGAGTTTTATATATACATTATGTGATGAGGGACTAATGGATATCGATGATCAACACTGCCAGCTAGTAGTGTATCGGGGGTGGGGGTTCCTTGTTTGGATTTCGCTTCGCGAGACACTCCACGTACGAGCATAGCAATGTGTTGGGAAGGGGGAGAAGTTTAGCCCTTAGTACTCGGGTTAATAAAGAGTTTTAGATATACGGTGAAACGGTGAGTTAGGCAGGGCAGCTTAACTAGGTTGTTTAATAAGGTATGCGATAGGTGTGCACTATTAGAAGAGGGGTGAGGGGTATCTCATGGGATTGAGATACCAATTTCAATATGAGATAATTCATATTTTTAAAAATATAGCATTTATGCACTCGCAAAATATTTTCGAACTCGGCCTCTGACCCATTTCTACATTTTCTCTTTCTTGCCATATATATGTATATATATAGGTGTCCAAACACAGGGATGCCTGGATGATAATTCCTTCGTGTGAGACGTTTGTTGCAACAGTTGTGGATGAATGACGATTTCTTATAGACGCTTCTATCCTTGAGATCTAGATAGGAGGTATTGTACAAACATCCGGGCCGATAGACCACATGTATTTAATTATTCTTTTACCGCCTTTTAGTGCGGCATTCGATTTGTTTGTATAATGTTAAACCGTTTATTCGGTTATTTTATTTCATTTCAGTTCTGTATATAAACTGTTGTGATTAATTTATTTCAATGGCTTGCTTAAAAATATTAGTTGAATAAAATTTTGACGCCAGCCTAATAGGTTATTAGTAATTAAATTGGTTTTCGATAGTGATGCTAAGAATGAACCATATGAGACTATTGTTTTAATTTGGTACAGAATTGATCGCCCGGTATTTTATTAGGTGGGGTGTCACATCCAACTGTAACTCCAAGCAATTATCCAAATAATGTTATGCAGCTTCTCCAAATATTATTTCCTGAAAAGTTAGTCAACGCACGAGGACAAAGTCCCGAGCATGAATACACACTATTCCCCTCAATTAGGATCCTTGAATCCAGACAGTATCATTACACGCAATAAATATCACAATAGATTATTTTATTTAAATGAGGTAATTAGACGCGATAAGTATAAGCACAAACTACCCGTAGAGATCCCCATTTAAAAAGGCACACCAATATGATTTTAAGTTTCCAAGTCCCACGATGCTAATTTTATTTAATTAGCCCATTTTTATTATTGTTCTCACTTTTTATTATGATGGTAACACCAATATGATTTTATATTCTACCCTCACTAGTAACATACCTAGAAGGCGTAAATCATAAAAGGCCTACCCACTAGTCCCATACCTAGAAGGCATCCTAACATATAGAGAGAGAAAAAATACCCAACAACCCGTCGTCACCAAGGCAATATAATAATAACGACAAGTCATACAATTAAATATAATAAATCAACGTACAAAAATTACGCATGATAGCCCAATTCAATTAAATCTTAATTTAGTTATCACGACGTCAAAATACCCAACCAATCTCATTCAATTATTTCAATTAAATAAACTGACTTCTCATCATAAAAAATATCAAAATTCCAATTTCATTATCTCCACATAAACTACGTGAGTTAAACGCCCCAAATTTATTTAATTCAAAACTAAGATTTTTCTACATACAACCTACACCAAAAAACCCAAAATTCACTCATAAATCCTACACACCCAAGGGTTATGAATATCAATCATATTAAGAGATTTCATAGAAATAACCCCAAGTTTTATGTGTCCACTTTCTTTAATTAGATTGCTAACTAGTTTTAAGAAAAATATTGAATTAATGTTTAGGCTACACTTAAAATGCATAATACTAAGGAAAAATAATAGATTATTTATGCCTATGATTAACTTGAATCCCAATCTAAATAGAAGGTTTAACTCCTCTTGAGAAAACACCAATTGAGTCTTTCTAACTTGTGAAAAGTAGGGCTAGGGGTTGAAGATGAGGGAAATATGTTTTGGAAAAGCTTTTTGGAGAAAGTTTGAGAGAAAACTGATTGATGAAGTCCCAGACCCGTTTCTGTTTAGTATATAAAGGCTTTAAGAGTTAAAACACAATTAGGAGTCTAACCATCCATCCACCGACACGGTCGTTCGAACGAGCACGCATGTCGTTCCAACGACAATTCGACTCGTTCGAACGACAGGGCATGGCATTCGAACGAGCCCCACAATTCCCAAAATTAAATCTTTTTTTTTAAAATCGGATTTAATTATCTGCGAAAAAAATATTAGTTGAACAAATACTCACTTGCCAGAAATATTTAAATAAAACCTTATAACCTTTTTATATAAAAGTCCCAAATTAATTCCCGTTAAAACAAAGTTAATTTCTTAAAGACCATTAGATCCAAAATATTATTTTACTCCAATTTAATTAAAGTCAATTAATTAAAACACGGGTTGTTACATACTTTCCCACTAGCAAAGAATTCCGTCCTCGAAATTAGACGAAGCATACACATCAACGCGTAAATCTCGTGAAAGAAAATAAGGCTCATATATGCCTACCCGTAACATGCCATAATTAGGCCCCATACACCCAATTATATGCTCACCTAACCCAACAAACAACAAAATAGTATATATATTGCCTATATAGATACGTATAACTAAGAAAATCATGGCGTACCATACGCTCTCACAAATCCGCACTCGTTCCTATATCCGAACGTCATCAAAAGGCTAGCATCCTCAAATTAAATCTCAACACCAAAAATCGACTCATACGATACCTAACATCTGCACTAAAATCTCCAAAATAATTATTGTCTGCATAATTCATTCCAAGGATATTCACATCAAGCTTATTAATTCTAAACTCAATGCCTACAACGTCCTTAGCAAAAAACTTCCTCTCTCCAAGAAATACATCTAACACATATGCTAAACCCTCTACCTTAAGGAGTATGAATCAACAAAGGGAATCAAAGATCAGTAACGCGAAATCTAAATGGACTCATAACGTACGAGGCCTAAGAAATCGAAGAAAAATAAATTTTTTAAATGGGAATATTTTTTAAGAAATCAAAGATCGGTAACCCGAATTTTTTTTAAATGGGAATTTTTATATTAATTTTGGAAATCGGAGAAAAATAAAATTTTGGATTTAATAGCCTTTAAGATTTTAACTTGGTTTTACGAATATAATTTTCAATCGGGAACTAATTCGGGTCTTTTATAAAAAGGTTATAAGGTTAAAATTTTAATTGGAAGGTGCGTATTTGATTAAACTAAAATATTTTGTCAGATATTTAAGTCAGATTTTTAAAAGATTTAATTTTGGGTTTATGAGGATTGTTCGAATGACATGCCTTGTTGTTCGAACGACGTCGCATTGTCGTTCAAACGACAGGCATTCTCGTTCAAATGACAGGAGGTGGATGGATGGATTAAACTCCTAATTTCTTTCCAACTCTTAAACCCTTTATATACTAAACAGAAACGGGGCTGGGATTTTTTAAAACACTTTTTCTCTCAAATTTTTCTCCAGTAAAACTCTCTAAACATGTTTACTTTCTTATGCAAATCCTAGCCCCTATTTGATCATATTCAACCTTAGTTTTTGGAGGTGTTCTTGGGGTTGTTTTGATGTTGGAGGTTGGAGATGATTTGTGGATCCTTGTGAGATGATTCTTGATGGTTTAATCTAAGTTTCTGGGAAGATTCATGTTAGTTTCTTATGTTGGTTTAAGGTATGGGATTTTACAAAATACGCTCTTAAATCTCTCGAGAGTTATTCCCTTTGATTTCATGTGATTATTGAACTCATATTTGAATTGCTAAACTCATTTGGAATATGAAAATTAATTTTGGAATCTGATTTTGATTCATGTGGTATTATATTTGTGTTAAGCACACTGTCATGAGATTTTAATGTGGCACATAGGTTAGGCATAATTCAAAATTCTAATTTTCGGCTACTTGAAAAAGTATGGAGCAGTATGGTGAGGCCTGGTGACCCGGTTAATGTGTTGTTGAGAAATTATATTGATAAAATGCTTGTGATATTTTCATTTGATTTGAATATTCTTACTCGTATTGTTATGCTTTATTCACAGCTAATATTTGTTGAGCATCTTTCCTGTCGTATGGTGTACCTCCCTATATTTTCTTTTAGTGGCAGGTTAGAGCGGATTTGGGGCGCTATGGACTAATCAGAGATTATTTTTTATCTTGGATGTATTGGTAAGAATATTCGAGAGTATAAAATGAGGAGATTTGTATATATTTTTGTTGTACAAAGCATTGGCGATTTATTTTATTTCGTTCTAGTTAGTTGTATTATTTCGAGAGACAGTTGTTGTATTGAATTTGAGATTTGAGAATAGTGGATTCTTTTATTCTTATTGTGGGATTTTATTTAGATGCTCTATACCTTGTTGATTTTGGATTTGGTTAGAAATATCGAGTACCGCTCCGCTCTCCCCAGGCAGGGTGTAACAGATGGTATCAAAGTTTAGGTATACAAAAACCCTCGGGTCTTGGGTTTTAGGTCTAGCATGCGGGTTAGGCATTTTTTTTGGAGATATAAATTTTTGGTGATAAGTCGTGTTAGGCATCGAGGTTAGATGTGAGGTATTTAAAGTTGATTTTTGGAGACGAGATTTATTTTTGAAGATTGTTTGTGTGGCCTGATTTTTGAGTGTTAAGCTTCGTTGAATTTTGAGAGAGAAATTCCTTGTTAGAGTGGGAAGTATGTAACAACCCGAATTTTTTTTAAATGGGAATTTTTAAATTAAATTTGGATATTGGAGAAAAGTAAAATTTTAACTTGGTTTTATGAATAAAATTTTCAATCGGGAATTAATTGGGGTCTTTTATAAAATGGTTATAAGGTTTTATTTAAACTTTTAACTGGAAGGTGCGTATTTGATTCAACTAAATTTTTTTGTCAAATAATAAAGTCGGATTTTTCAAAGATTTAATTTTGGGTTTGTAGGGGTCGTTCGAACGACATGCCTTGTCATTCGAACGATGTCGCATTATCGTTCGAACGACACGTGTTCTCATTCGAACGATATTGGGGTTGATGGATGGATTAGACTCTTAATTTCTTTCCAACTCCTAACCCCTTTATATATTAAACAAAACAGGGCTGGGATTTTTAAAACACTTTTCTCTCGAACTTTTCTCCAGTAAACCTCTCTAAATATGTTTCCTTTCTTTTGCAAACCCTAGCTTTATTTTATCATATTCAACCTTAGTTTCTGGAGGTGTTCTTAGGGATGTTTTGATGTTGGAACTTGGAGATGATTTGTAGATCCTTGTGAGATGATTCTTGATGGTTTAATCTAAGTTTCAGGGAAGATTCATGTTACTTTCTTATGTTAAGGTATGGGATTTTACAAAATACGCTCTTAAATCTCTCGAGAGTTATTCCCTTTGATTTCATGTGATTATTGAACTCATATTTGAATTGCTAAACTCATTTGGCATTTGAAAATTATTGTTGGAATCTGATTTTGATTCGTATGGTTTTATATTTGTGTTGAGCACGTTGTCATGAGATTTTAATATGGCACATAGGTTTGGCACCTGCCAAGATTCTAATTTCTAGCTACTTGATAAATTAGGGCGCGGTATGGTGAGGCCTGGTGACCCGATTAATGTGTTGTTTAGAAATTATGTTGATAAAATGCTTATGACATTTGCATATTATTTGAATATTCGTACTCGTATTGTTGCACTTTATTTACCGCTAATATTTGTTGAGCATATTTCCTGTCGTATTGTGTACTCCCCTATATTTTATTTTAGTGGAAGGTTAGCGTGGATTTGGGGTCCTATGGACTAATCGGATTTTGATTTTTTATCTTGGATATATTGGGAAGAATATTCGAGAGTAAAAAATGAGGAGATTTGTATTTATTTTTGTTGTATAGGGCATTGGCGATTTATTTTATTTCGGGCTAGTTAGTTGTATTATTTCGAGAGAAAATTATTATTTTTAATTTGAGATTTGAGAATAGTGGATTCTTTTTTTTCTTATTGTGGGATTTTATTTAGATGCTCTATACCTTGTTGATTATGGATTTGGTTAGAAATATCGAGTATTGCTCCGCTCTCCCTGGGAGAGGTGTTACATATACCTTAGGGTTCTCCAATTCTGTTCGTGAAGAAGAAATATGGATCACTGAGGTTATGTATTGATTATCAGAAGTTAAATAATGCCACTTTATGAAACAAGTGAACATTACCCTATATCAATGACCTGTTAGACCCGTTAACGGGTGCTTCGTACTTTTTGAATATTTATTTGATATCAAGCTACAATTAATTGAGGTTTAAGAATTGTGATGTTCGAAACACAACATGTCTGATGGGTTCATAGTTATGCATTTCTATCTGACCAGCATGGTGGCAGTGTTTTTAAACTTGAGAAACTGGGTGCTCTGGGACTTCTTGGATCAGTTTGTTACCATATTCAAAGATGACATATTGATTTATTCTCGGACCACAGATGAGCATGCTCAGCACTTCCGGATGGTATTACAGACACTAAGAGATCATAAGCTCTATGCTAAGTTCAAGATGTGAGGATCTGGGCTGAGGAAGGTTTAGTTTATGGACCACGTTGTGTCTGAGACAAGGATATCAGTGCATCCATGAAAGGTTTTAGGAGAGATGGATTGTGGACAAGCCACAACACCTACAAAGGTGTGCAAGTTTATAGGTTCAAGTAACTACTACCATCGATTCACTTAGTGGTTCTCGAAGATAGTTGGGATTTTTGAAAAATTTAATGCAAAAGGTCAAACATTTTATTTGGGATGATTCGTACCAGCAGGATTTTGTCGAGTTGAAGGTCAAGTTGACTTCAGCTCTGCTTCTCGCTTTACCATGTGGGGGATAGATTATAAGGTTTTTATCAATGCATAATTGTGAGGACTTGGGGTATATTAATGCGAGAGGAGCGGCCTATAGATTTTTCTTCCCAAAAGCTAAAGTCTCATGAAGGGAATTACCCTACCCATAATCTAGAGTTAGCAAACGTAGTGCTTGCACTACGTATTTTGTTATATTATCTTTTGGGAGAGAGATTCCATATATTTACGAACAATAAGAGTTTGGAATACTTATTCACATAGAGGGACATGAACATTAGGCAGTGTAGATAACTTGAGTTCATGAAGGATTATTAGTTTGATACTTAGTATCACTCGGGCGAGGCGAATGTAGTAGAAGATTCTTTAAGCTGTAAACCAAAAGTTGAGATAACAGTTGTGTGGAAAGAGAAGTGAAGCTCTCTCTTCATTGATGACGAGTTGTCATGTCCATATGGAAGTTTTTACCCTCACACCCGAGATTAATTTTCGGGTCATCAAGGAACTGTCGGGGATTGTTTTTGTCAGGAGAAGATTAGATAGTTATTGACAATGGAGCGGAATAATTTTTGGGTCATGAAGGGAAAAGAGAGGCGTATTACTCGATTAGTTATGAGGGAGAAATACAATTCCATACTAGGTTCGTAGTTCCCTAGGATGATGAGTTATCATGGGAAGTTATTATTTAGGTGCATGTGTTGCATTTTTGTAACAGGATATGCAATGCCATTTTTGGTGAGTAGACATGAAGAAGGACATCACCATTTTTGTGTCCAAGTGTTCCACGCGTCAAATGGTGAAGGTAGACCGTTAGAGACCAACCGGTGTTCTACAGCCTCTTAGATTCCGATATGGTAATGGTACGTAATGCCTAGACCCCGATTTGGTCTACAATTCGGTTAACACGAACCTGAATCAAGGTGTTAAGGGGGAGGCGATAAGTCCAATATTTATTATTTGAGAGAATTCCTTTAATTTGCACCATTTTATAAGGAATGATATGTAATTAAAAAGGTTTTAATATAATAAATAGGTTGTTGTGTTAAACAAATTAAGTCGATCAGCAAGATCTATTTAGAAAATTTTTATTAAATCCAAAAATGCTAATAATAAGAGAAATAAACCATAAAACTCTTTTATTATCATTAAAAACGTTCCAAGGACCGAATAAAAGGTTGTTTATAGTTCCATAAATTCAAATGTCCCAAAACACATATTTCTTGATAATTACATAGTAGAGATCTAACGATGACTAATATCCTCTAGAGACTTACTACTACCCTTGCCAATGTCCCTATCGAAGTTACCTGGGGATGGGGGTTTGAACATAAAAGCATGGGTGAGCAAAACGCTCAGGAAGGTGAGGAGTACTAAGCAATACATTTTTATAACAAAATACTATACATGTAACATTTATTTTAGCAATTCAAAAGATGTTATCATTTAACTATTATAAATGCAACTACGATGTGATGAAACCCAAGCTATGTGCTCATACCCACACTTCATCAGTTTTCACCAACTTTTCACATAATTAGTGACCATTTGATCATTTATGACCACTAGTCTCCATTTTAATGTTCCATTAGGTTGTCTTTATTACACTTTCTAGGCGCAATCCTTTTTATTTCCATTTCCATTATTTCATTATCAACATTATCTTTGCCTTGGAATGCACTAAATTACCGCCTACTTTAATGGGCTCCACACTGCCATCAATGCCACCATATGCTTTGACGAGTGATTTTAGTTTTGGGTCTTTCACCCCAGGGTTCCCGACCCTTCTTAATTATTTCCTGGTTGCATCGCAATCAATATTAATGTGTTTTAAGATTTTATCAAATGTTCACATTAGTCCACCGTTATATCATTCTAACGGTTCACATTTACGTCTCTCACCGTCTTCACGCAACACTATTTATTTCATCCATTTTTCACAAAAAAAAATCGACAAGTTCAAATAAGGGAGTCCAAACACTAGGACCCTCTAATTTACCAAAATTACTATTTCGCCCTTCATTTTGCCAACACATTGGAAAAATATATTTTCATCATTATAACATTATAATTTGTCATTTCATGTCAAAAAATCATACTTCATCATTTTACTTTAAGAAAATCCCATTTCTTTATATAACTTTATTAGGAAATCCTTTTAATATTGTTTAAAGAACATTTTACCAAAATGTCCATTAAGCCTTATAATCGTATGTTATCTTAACATCATTTCTCCTCATTTTATCAACACTTTATATCATATTTATGGGTTGAATTTATCAACTTTCTAATTTCATCTTAAAACTCATTTTATTCTTCATTTATCATGTTATATGTCCTCTACGAACATACTATAAATTTCTATACATGTGATGATGGATTTCAACCTAGAAATCACATAATATGAGTCTCAAACATGATATTAACATGAAATCATACCTTATGTTCATATTCATCATATTTAAATATTAAAATGATACTTGCTCTTTAAAATCCTTTCAAGTTTAGTTTTCTTTAAAACTAGCATTTTTCATAAACATACTAGAAAATAATTTGCAAGATTATCTATATCCTAGCATTCATTTTAACAAGTAGTGTAGGTTTTAAACTTGAAAACGTAATGCGGAAAACCCTACCATGAGTTTGAAGAGGAGAAATGAAGAATGATGACTCCAGAGCTCCTAAAAATCCAAGAAATCCTTAAAAAGCTCCTACTAACTCCAAAGCTCCAATAAATGCACCAACTCCTCTTAAACCCAACTTTTTCCTTGGATAAGGCTTGAAATGGGTCTTACAAGCTTGGAAATAGCATGAAGATTTATAAGAATGAAGGTTTAAAGCTTGGGAAAGGATGAACTATGGATGGGAATGGAGGAGGAGGCATGGAAGTATAGAAAGAATGTCTAAAAATCTGATGGAAATGAAGAGATATGGGTTCTCTCCACCTCCTCACCTCTATTTATACGCAAAAGACCTTAAACCCTTTAACCTTTTGTCCACCAACACCTTTGACCTCATTTGATATGCTTAATTGGGAGCTTGACATATCAAAATAAATAAGTGTCCACAAGGTGACAACGTTTTTAGAACTGTCAAAACCTGACTTTTTTAGTCTCGTTTGTAAGATAATATTTTGTTCGAAGGTCGTTGGATATGCTATTCGAATGACTCAGTCTTTTCATTCTAACGACCCAACCTGGTTCCAACAATATTTGAATCTCGTTTGAATGACTGAGCATCTCGTTAGAAACACCGAAAAGTTTATTATATAAATTTTAGGCTATTCAATCCCATATTTATTGCAGAAAGGCGACAAGAATAACTCAAGTTAAAAAACCATCAATTCTAATTCTAATTACAGGGAAAAGAAGTAAAATATCAAGTAAGATCGTCACATTCTCCCTTCTTAAGGAGATTTCATCCCCAAAATCAACACAACCATTCTAGGAAAATATTTCTTAGTGCTTCTCACGAATCTTCGACTCGCGCTCCCAAGTCTCACCTTCTGTACCTTGGAACTCCCAACGGACCTTCACTAACGGGATGAACTTATTGCATTATACTCTGTCCTCATGGTATGAGATGCATAAAAATTTCATAGGAAATGTAACATCTTCCTCCAACTAGATGTGGTACCATTGATGATATGCTAAGGGTTCAGGGCATACTTCTTCAGCATAGATACATGAAACACACAATGAATGTGGGACAACAAAGGAGGTAATGACAAGTGTGAAAAACCTCACTATGTTAGAAATTGTTCCCTAGTGTTTCATTTATCGAAGTCATGCACCCATTCAATTCGTCATCAGTACGAGCACTTTGAGTCACACACACCGTCGAAGAACTATTACTAACACTATCTACAATATTTGTATTATCTAAGAAAAGAGTAGATAAACTAAAGGTAGGCAAAAAATCATCAGACATAACAGTACTAGGCATGATAGGATCAAATTCAACATTGTTCACAAACATATCATTAGTATAGACAATTTTTATAAAGAAAGGCATGCAAGGGTCAAAGGAGTTGGAAGATTCAGGCTCACTGTGTTTGAATCACTTCTTATGAGAGAGGGAGTTAACAAGATGATTCACATCTTGTTCCATGAATCATAGCTCGTTGTTCCTAGATCCACTAGCACCATTTAATAAGTGACTAATAACACCTAAAACATTTAAAAAGTGACTTATAACCCCTAAACTCTAAAAAAACAAGGACCAAACCAAAAACCAAACTTATTTCCACTTACCACCCTACTGATGTGGAACTAGATTGACTGCCAAAATGTCATGTACTATATGGAGTACCCATGGTACCCATTTAACCCCACATGTACCTTGGTCGAAAATTACATAAAACCAAGTTAAAAACCAACTCCAATTCCACCAATGAAACCTCCTTCACGAACCATATAAAAGGCACCATTTACCCTTGAGAAAACTCACTTTCGCTCAACACACTTTCAAAGTAAAATTTTGAGTTTTTATGCATCTCTGTCATTTTATGAGTGAATTCTATTTTCTTTTATTTGGTTATGTTTCTGCACTTATATAGAGTAAATATATGTCTTTACATGTCAATGTTATCATGTGAATGCACTTAATAAACTTAAAAACAAGAAAACTCCATTGAAGATTGAGTTTTAATAGCGAATTCTACTTCCTTAACTTTTTACCAGTTTCAAAGTGAGGGAACTGAAGCTTTGGTCCTTAGGAACCTAGGAGCAATGTGTAATTGAACCAAAACCAAGCTTTCAACACCCAAATCGAAGTTTGAATTTTTCGATCCTGGAAGATTTAAAGCATGAATTCAGGAGTTATACTCAACCAAAATCCTTCGAATCAAGCCTCTTTGATTACATTTTGAACTTAGAATCCAACCATTAATATGTCAGAATAAGAATCGTGTCTTTTAATCTCTTATTCTCAGGTCAAACTTTTTCCATTTTTACAGTAAATATATATCACTCAAACTAGCCAACCAAAATCTTTGAAACCAATATGGTTGGATTCCTCATAAAAAATTATAAAACTTTCATTCAGGAACAAACTCAAATGGGTTTCTAAAACAACTTAAATATAGGGTCAAAGTTTTTAAAACCCTAAAGTCAAATTGTCTAAGGTTGAAGGTGAAGTGGATTACACATGCGCGAGTGAAAGTGAAAGTAGGCGCGTGTGATGTTTGACTCAGTGTGTGACCCCCAATCAGAAAAATCTAATATTTTTTCCAAAATTTCTATTTTTAAATTTTGAATAAAATGGTATTTTACATCACCCTATTGTGATCCTATAAAGCATAATCTTGAGAAAACCAGTTTTAAATTTAAAAATCCATCTTTCTTTTTACAAATAACCCTTGACCAATTTTTAATGTATTTGAAAACATTCCCAAATTTTTTTCATAAATTCTTTAGGTAAAATAAAGTCATTTTTTCTATTTTTACTAAACCCAAATCCAAATGGAAACTAAGAAAAATGATACCTTTTGAACTTTTTAAAATTATTTATTATATTCTCTTAATTATTATTACACTGATATTTATTTCAATTCATCACTCTACTACATCACATAAGCATTATTTTGGACGTATAATATATACTTATACTCTCCCTGATTTTAGACTATCCAGTAAACTACCGAAAATCACAAATCGTATTTACAAAGTAGGTGATTTTATTTTCAATATTAAAACAATTGAGCTTATAGTTTTATGCATTATTATGTTGTTGAATCACTGTGTGATAACTTGAACTCATGTTCTTATTAAGAACTCTTTTGTGTACTTCATATGTATTATTAATATTGATCTTATCGATATACCATTTATCCTTAAACCTAATAACCGTTACAACATATAAATTAAGTACACTGCTGAATTGATTTAAACCCTTAACTATGGTATAACACTGCACCCCATGTGACTTAATTGTAATAAACCATTCAATGTGTACCCATTATCGGTTAAACCCTAGTATCATAGCTTATGATTCTGGGATTAGACTCCGGTTTTCTAATTGATCTGTTGGACTCAAATGGTGAGTGCCTAGTTTTATTTATTACATGCATATTGATATACTCGTATATACCCTCGGCGAGGCCAAGGGCACAATCCACCTAGGCAAGGCCAGGATGATCTCTCAACTAATATCAGATGACTAGTACAGGGCGAACAGCTGCATGTGTACTTATATATATCAGAATTAGCCATCAGCGCAGCCATTGTGAGAGAAGAGGACGGAGTACAGAAGATTGTGTATTTCAACAGTAAGGCACTCCAGGGGCAAAGCAAAGATACCCAAGGATGGATAAGTTAGCCTACGCCTTGATCGATGCATCAAGAAAGATGAAACCATACTTCCAGTCCCATACAATGGTCATCCTCACTGACTCTCCTCTCAGGCAGGTCTTACACACGCCAGAAAATCAGGTAGATTAATGGCCAGGACTATAGAATTGGGGGAGTTTGACATTGTGTATCAACCTAAGAGGACCATTAAGGGGCAAGCATTGGCAGATTTCACGGCTGAAATTACTTAGGAAGATGACGAAGCTGAAGATGAGAGCCTCAGGAAGACAGATACCCTACAAGGAAGACTCACCAACACACCCGTAGATAAGGCTGAAAACGAAGATGGAAGATACCTCTTCAGACAGGGGTCCCTCACCGAGGGAAATTTCTCAGAAGAACAGACTGTGTGGAGCCTCTTCATTGACGGTCCTCCAGCGACAGCGGAAGTGGATCTAGACTGATAGTATCAGCACCCGATGGCACAAACATTAAGTATGCCCTGAGGTTTAACTTCAAAGACTCCAACAATGAGTCCAAATATGAGGCCTTGATAGGAGGCCTCTCCTTGGCCAAGTCTCTTAGTGTCGGCTCGATTTTGGTCCATAGTGATTCAAGGCTAGTAGTGAACCAGATAGTAGGAGCCTACGAGGCCAAGGATGAGCGGATGGCCAAGTAACTTGAGAAGGTGAGGTCATTACTGAAGAGCTTCAGAGAAGTGAAATTGAAGAGGATACTTAGGCTCGATAATTGCCGACCTGATGCACTTTCTAGGTTGGCCTCGGTAACTAGGATAGATATCAGGAGGACAGTCCCACTGGAAATTTTACTTCGACCAACTATTGAAGATGCTGAGGGAACACTTGGAACTTGCTTAACTGTTTCTAAGGAAGCTTCATGGATGGACCCTCTGATTAGATACATTAAAGAGGGGGAGATGCCAGAAGCAAGGCAAGAAAGGAAGAAGTTAAGATACAGAGCTACGAAATTCACTCTTATCGGAGACACCTTATACAAAAAGGGGTTTTTGCTCCTCTTACTTAGGTGTGTGCACCCATCTGAAGTCCCACACATTTTTCAAGAAGTTCACCAGGGGTCATGTTCAAGCCACATTGAAGGCAGATCTTTAGCGAAGAGGGTGGTCACCCAGGGGTACTAGTGGCCGACCTTGGGGAAAGATGTTGCGGCATATGTAAAAAAGTGTGATAAATGTCAAAGATTTGCCAACATCCCTCACAAACCCCATCATCCTCTTACCTCCATTACATCCCTATCGCCATTTGTAGTGTGGGGGATCGACCTAGTAGGCCCCTTGCCTAGGGCCATCAATAACTATCGGTTCCTCATCGTAGCAATTGACTATTTTTCAAAATGGGTGGAGGCAGAGCCAATGGTCACGACTACCGAACAAAAGACCTTCCAGTTCATCTGGAAAAATATTATATGCAGATATGGTCTCCCCAACACCCTCATCTCAGATAATGGGACTCAATTCTAGAATACATCTCTCGAGAAGTACTGTGAAAGGGTGAGTATCAAACAATTCTTCTGTACCCCAGGTCGACCTCAGGCTAATGGGCAAACTGAGGTAAAAAATAGAACAATCCTAAACGGGATCAAGAAGAAACTTGACGAGGCAAAAGGAAGATGGGATGAGGAGTTATATGCTGTATTGTGGGACTATAGGACAATAGCAAAGACCTCTACCGGATAAACACTGTTCATGCTAGCTTATGGATCAGAAGCCGTCATCCCCACCGAGATTGGGTTTCCTACTCACAGTGTCCAAATGTATGACCCCCAGAGAAATATGGAAGAGAGAAGACTTGACTTAGACCTGATTGAGGAAAGGAGGTAAGACACCGAGATAAGGCAAGCCGCCTACCAGTAGAGGACTGCAAGGTTTTACAACCAGAGGGTGAAGCAGAGGCCAATCGCAGTAGTGGACTTAATCCTCAAAAAGACTTGGCAGAAGACCAACAAGCTCCATCGAAATTGGCATGGACCATATAAGGTCATCGATGAAGTTGTCCCTAGAACCTATAGACTAGAAAACCTAGAAGGGGAACACTTTTCCAACCCCTCGAATGCGGATCATTTGAAGAAATACTAGCAATAATTTTGTAAAGTCCTATCGGACCACAGTTGTAATGAATGTGTTGCTCTATAAGAACACTTGGAATGTTAATGAGAATGTCACATTGATCCCTCATTTTGTGCTTAATTAATCCTAGTGTGATTGGGGTGATACTCGTTAGGACCACCCTCGGCTATAATGAGAGCAAATGGTGGGGACGACCCCTCATTCACCCTCAAGAAAGACAAGGGGGGACTTGAAAAACCATTAGGTTGGTGAAAAACCACCCTCAGCTATAATAAGGGCAAATAGTGGGGACGACCCCTCATTTACCCTCAAGAAATACGAGGGGGGACTTTAAATTTAAAACATCATTCAGTTGGTGGAAAACCACCCTAGACTATAATGAGGGCAAATGGTGGGGACGACCCCTCATTTACCCTCAAGAAAGACGGGGGGGACTTAAAATTTAAAACATCATTCAGTTGGTGAAAAACCACCATCAGCTATAATGAGGGCAAATGGTGAGGACGACCCCTCATCCACCCTCAAGAAAGACGAGGGGGAGTTGAAACATCATTAAGTTGGTGGAAACCACCCTCGGCTATGATGAGGGTCAATGGTGGGGACGACCCCTCATTCACCCTCAAGAAAGACGAGGGGGGACTTGAAAAACCATTAGGTTGGTGAAAAACCACCCTCAGCTAAAATGGCGGCAAATGGTGGGGACAACCCCTCATTTACCCTCAAGAAAGAAGAGGGGGGACTTAAAATTTAAAACATCATTCAGTTGATGAAAAATCACCCTCGGATATAACGAGGGCAAATGGTGGGGACGACCCCTCATTCACCCTTAAGAAAGAAGAGTGGGGACTTTAAATTTAAAAGCATCATTCAGTTGGTGGGAAACCACCCTCGGCTATGATGAGGGTCAATGGTGGGGACGACCCCTCATTCAACCTCAAGAAAGACGAGGGGGACTTGAAAAACCATTAGGTTGGTGAAAAACCACCCTCGGCTATAATGAGGGAAAATGGTGGGGACGACCCCTCATTTACCCTCAAGAAAGACGAGTGGGGACTTTAAATTTAAAGCATCATTCAGTTCGTGGGAAACCACCCTCGGCTATGATGAGAGAAAATGGTGGGGACGACCCCTCATTTACCCTCAAGAAAGATGAGGGAGGGGTTAGTGAGATTGTTAATTTAAAAACATCACAAGGCAAATCATACAAGGGACAAGTATAGAAGACAACAAGAGGCATTATATTACAAAATATTAATGTTTGTCCAACAAAAGTAAGGTACAAAAATGTGATACATGAAGAGGGTATTGGGTACAAACAACCACCATATTGAGAAGCATCAGAGGGCAAGGCCTCAACATCTATGGGAGTTTCCTCTATGACCAAGATAGGCCGAGCCTCAGATGTGCCTGTTCCTTCTACATGCACCTGAGATTCCACTTGAGCTAAGGCTTCAACAATAAGAGGATCATCTAGTTGAACTGCCTCAAGAGAGGGGTGGACAGACGATACTGTATCAGCAAACTTAAGGACGACCCACTGACAGGCCGTCCTAATCCCCCTCTCTAAGTACTCAAGATCGAAGCCTTGAAACTCATCCGAGAGTGTATAGGCCTCCACATCATCGGCCTCAAATTTCTTTACTGCCCCCTCAAGCTCAGTCTTGAATTGAACCCCCAGGTTGATCAAGGCCTCATCCTTCTCTTTAATAAGCAAGTCCTTGGCCTTCAGGTCTGCATCATGCTGTTTCGTCAGCTCGTCCATGACCCTTGCATGTTCGGTCCTCGCACTATCCAACTTGGCCCTTGCAGTCTCGATCTCGGTCTGCAGGTCAGCCTCGTGCTGAATGGCCCTCTCGTCTTCATGAAATTTCTATTGGTTCTTAGCCATCCACTTGGTCGCAGATGTGAAGACACAAACAGACTGCACAGAAAAAGACACTTGTTAAGGTGCCGAGGAAACAGTTGGTGAAAAATTCAACTAAGCAAATGAAGCAAAAACAAATACCTAGGCAAGAGTGTGCAGACCATAGTTATACACCTTATCCGGGGTCATCTTTGATAGGAAGTCATATTCAGCGGCCGAGGTGGCAGAGAACATAGAAGCCTTAGCCGCCCTCAGATTGGCTATCAGGGAAGACGGCTCAGCCTTCAAGAATGTTAAGTTTTGGGACCAAAAGGCTCCCATGCTGGAAGAGGATCCAGTCCCCTCAGACGACTCCACCCTCGCCCTAGTCCTTGAATTCGGCCGAGGGTTAGTAGGTACTTCTGGCTCTTTTCTTTTATGACTGTCAGCAGTCGGCTTAGCAAGTGTCGGCCCCACGACTTTTGTCTTCCTCAGAGGCTGCTGAGGCTCCTTGACTTTCTTCTTACCTAGACCAGATAGTAATCTTGGGGCAGTCATTTCCCAAAGATGGTCAGATATACCTACAGGATGACCTGAAAAGGAGACGACACATCATAAAAATACAGAGGCAAAGATGAAACACTTGGAAAAAATAAAATATTGAGCAAAAATAATTACTCACATAACTCTGTCAAGGGGCCGACCCTCAGACCATCTTCTTTAAGGAACCGAGGGGTCATAAAATCTCCAAACTTTGCAATTTCACCCTCTTTCCCTCGTTCTCTTAGATACTCGACTATGTCCTTCTCATCCAGACTATGTCAGGGGTCTAACCTAGCCTTCATGGAGGGGTTAGACCATCTCCATGGAACCCTCGGATCGTCGTCCAAAGGCTAAGCCCCGACAGCAAATTCCCATTCCCGAGATATGAAGAAAAATATCTTCTTCCAGTCGTGGTTAGAGGTTTATGCCACGTGGATAAGTTTTTTATCCGACTTCCTCACCCCCAGATGATGGTACCCAGGCTGTTTAGACGAGGAAGTGATATTATAGCAAGCCAAGAACACATCGGCTGAAGGCGCATCACTAAAGGTATTCTTCCTCAAGGAGACATAATCGAGGATAGTCTTCTAGGAGTTGGGAGGAATTTGAGAGGGGGCAACGCCGAGGGATGACAATATATTGACTATGGCAGGGTGTAGAAGGAACCTAACGTCGACCTTTAACAATTGTTCATATACAGCGATCTCTCCCTCATCACCCTCGAAGACTTTCTCAGACTTAGAGGGATCCCTAAAACTTATGTTGGGGGGTACACCAAATATATGCCTCCACAACAAGGGTCGCGATCCCTAACGGTGGAAACATAAGCTGAGGCATGGGAGGTATCAACTGGGTCAGTGTCTAAATCCTCACCATCATTCCCAGTCCCCTCTCCCTCGGCCTCATCACCTGTCAGAGGTCCACCAGGAAAGGCCATCTGGAAGGCATGAGGGGATAAAGTTGTCACAGGAATAGCCTCGTAAGGGACCACTCCCTTGTCCTATCGGCCTGGGCTAAGATCAGACATTTCTCTCCTCCCAGAAGGGCCAGCACCTGTTGGTGACGATGCTCTCTCATCCATCTCTCCCTCGCACGATTGACTCTCGGTTGGATGACCGGACGACCCACAGGACTAAGGGGGTACGATAGTGGCTAATCGAATGGTAAAAATGGGTCATACCTAATTAGGGTCGACCCCTCGTCTCCTCTCATCCTCTTCCTCTATTCGTCTAATCTCTACGAAGAACTTCTCTCTCAGGGATGGGAATTCCTCGGCTAAATCGTAAAGCCTCCTAAGCATTAAGGGGAACATCCTACACTTAGAATAATTTGGCTAACCTAATTACAAACAAGTTGGAAGTTGACTAAGTTGGATGATTGAAACTAAGGAAAGCAAGGGTTTTAATCAAGAACACTCAAGAACAAGTCATCGGAGAAGAACTTCAAAAAGTTGTGAAACAGCTAAAGAAAAATCTAGTCCTACCGGCCTAAAGCAGTCGAAGTGTAAAAAGCAAGGGAATATAAAGAGGGCACTAGGTCAGAGGGATTACCTGATAAAGAACAAGCGAGGCTGACAAAGATCGAAACGATGAAGTTGCAAAAATGCCAATGAAGCTGGTGAGAGGCTAGAGACAGAGCGTTCAGGCGCAAAGAAGAAGAAGGGGAATAAACTTTAAAAAAGTGTTTAAATACCTTGCAAATGAGTGGTCCCACTAACCAAGGCAAAACACAGCCCACGAGGAGGGCATCATTAGGGTACAAAGTCCCAGGCCAAGTGTGTAGCCTCTATGCCTTGAAAATTAGAAGGACAGTGGATATCTGCCTAGGTGTCACATCAGTTCGACAGGTGTCATTCATCTAACAGTCCATACATTCATCTCAAAAGCAACACTATTCCTCAGCCATCTCAATAACCTCGATGGCTAAGGGTTGGGGGGTGATTGATATACCTGTATATACCCTCGGCCAAGCCGAGGGTGTACTCCACCTGGGCGAGGCCAGGATAATCTCTCAACCAATATCAGATGACCCTTCAAGGGGCCGACCCCTCATCATAGCCCGAAAGACCCTTCTAGGGGCCAACCCCTCATCATAGCCCGGACAACCCTTCACGGGGCTGACCCCTCATCAGGACCAGATGACCCTTGAAGGGGCCGACCCCTCATCAGGCTCAGACGTCCCTTCAAGGGGCTGACCCCTTATCAGCTCAGATGACCCTTCAAGGGGACGACCCCTCATCAGGCCTAAACGACCCTCTAAGAGGCCGACCCCTCACCTGTCTCAGAGGACCCTTCAAGGGGCCGACCCCTCATTAGTCTCAGATGATCTTTTAAGGGGTCGACCCCTTATCATGGTCCAAACGACCCTTCGAGGGTACGACAGTACGAGGCCCAAATTGGGCTAGACACTACCAGAAGGAACTTTTCCCTCGGCCTCATATCACAGGTCGAGGGTGACATCATCACAATGCGTGGCTTGGGAGACTCATGGAATAGTGCGCGTGAGGCTCACATGGAATGTGCAAGACCGTTATAACAAAATCGCCCCCTCACGTGAGGGAATATTATGTCATAATTAATCATAGGTGGCATCTACAGGTGTCAGCAGGGGATTCGCTAGATCATCATTCACATGCACCATGCATGCTTGGGGGGTACACTACACCCTCCAAGACCTATATATACTTGTCACCTACAACTCTACAAAGGGATCGATAATTATAACCCAAGCAAAAACTCTGCTTGTACACACAGTAGAGAGGGAAAGTGAGCTTATGTGCATTGTATCCAAGGCCATTAGTGCCCATACTTAGTGGATCACACACTCACAGTGGATGTAGGCCTAATTAGCTGAACCACTATACATCATTGTCTTCATTCCTCTTATACTCACCTCCTTCTATATACTTATACATATATATCTCTATGGCTATCATGGCTATTACTGTTTGAGATCAACATCACTTATCTGGTGGTGCTGAATCCAAGCATCATCACATATGAGTGCCACTCTAGCTAAGTGTGCCAAGCTATTTTATTATTCCCCATTTATTTGGTATTGCCTCTCCAAATGTACTATATGCTTTGGACGATATTGTAATGGTATCACTACGTAGTTGCGGCCCCTATAACCAATAATTTATGGGTAATCTTATTATAATCTAAACCATTATCCTTATAACTTCATATATTCAGTTGCAATTAACCATATTATTTGCTTACAAAGTAATAGACTTTAGTATAGCCATGCTAGTTCTATGATATTTCATTTTGTTTCTATCTATAACATATTCGTAAATGAATTCCAGTTATATTCTAACAATACATCCTATTCACACCTTATTTAGAAATAAAATTATCTACTTGACATATCTGCTTAATTGTTTTCCATCCAGGTGGACACTGAGCTCTAAGGAGACAAATACCACCTTCACCTATGAAATATTACTCTGTCTTACCCTGAAAAACTATTTCTATAACGTACGTGTGGACGGTAGCAGATAAGGATGGTAGTCCCCGTCAGAGTGTTTGTACTACAACTTGTCAGCTGCTATGATCCCCTTATGTTTTCTACAAGTTTCTCCTATTACCTGTGGTATGTATGAATAAAGATGTATTTCCTCTTATTTTAGACCCATGAATGTAATGTAGTTCCTAGCATCCCATAAAATAAAAGCATTTAAATTGAGCTTTCCTTCAATTTTTTTGTTTTATATTATTATCCCTTGGTTATCGTTGAAGCATGGAATTATGGATGCGACAACATAATATCAGAGCATCGCCAGGTTTTATGCCTATGCAGAACTGAGCATAAAAATCTTCCATCTATGACTTATGAGATTATTATCCTAAAAGATTCTTTATTACATTCTGTAACTCATAATTTTTTACCGTAATGAATATCTCGGACCACATCTATCTTAATATCCGCAAAACTACCCACGAGAGGTTTGAATAAGTTATCAAAGATGTAGGCTATGAGAAGCAATGTTAATATCTACCCCCGAGATCAAACATAACTTGATCATCGGATGCCAGATGGGAGAAGCCTAAGTAACCAGATAAACAAAACGATTCTCTAAAGACGTCGATACATTCCAATAGGCTATTCATCTTACATGGGATATAAAGCCACCTAATGAGATCAGAGTAACCCCCCAGCATACTTGGGAGATGAATGCTCTTAAGGCAATTCTGAGGAAAACCCCCCAGCATTTTTCGAGAAGCCCGGTGCAGTCGAAGTAGCAAAATGGATCTGCTAAACACTCAAAGTGCTTAATGGAATAGGAGTTAGTCCTGAATTCAGGATAAGAGTGGCTTCATATTTATTCAAAAGTGAAGTAGACTTCTGGTGGCAGCCTATTCTACATTCTCATAATGTGAATGAATTAACCTGGGAGAAGTTAAAAGAAATCTTCTTCAATAAATACTTTTTGAATTCACAAAGGATCAGATGACTGTGGATTTTCTAATCCTTCATTACAAACAGACGACTGTGGCCTAATATGAGGCTAGGTTCATAGAATTATCACGTTATGCTAAAGAGTACATTAATACCAAAATCAATAAGGGCAAGCATTTTGAATAAAGGTTATGCAAGATCATCCCTTTGTAGATTTGTGAGTTTAATCGAATAGTCGAAGAAGATTCCCTTATAGAAAAGAACCCATAATATAATAACACTACCCAAATTTTAATCCTCCACGGAACCCTTATGTCATTAGAAACCGACCGAATCAACGAGATCATCCTTATATTAAGACCATGGATGGTCAAAATTTTAGTCAAATCCATCATAACAACAGCCGATCTTTGTACATTGTCATGAATGCAACCGTGTAGGACGCCTTAGGCCCCAATATTCTCTCTTATAAATGTGTCCTCCATCTACCTCCCCGAATTTACCAAATCTCCCTTCAAGAATCCAACCAATAACTCTAACCATCAATTACAATAAAATTTTTACAACAAGAAGCTAGAAAAACTCAATAGGACTCGAGGTCGAAATGTCTCCCTTCTTATAGAACCACTTTCAAGAGATTGAATTGTACATGTAACTCAACCAGCTTCTGGATAGCTCGCAGGTGTCCCTGAATATCTCCCTGAGATTGTTAGTACCGTTTTAATTCTATCTCCATGAATTTAAGCACATGTTAAATATAGGGGTCTAAATGAAGTATTTGATTTTAGCTTGACAATAACTTTACATGATGGGTTGGGTGGCTACATCAGTGGGCTTGAAGAATAAATAAGCCCCCATAATTCCCTTAAAATCTTTGGGTTGAACTGATGTTTGGTCATGAACCAGTGATGATGTTTTGTACCTAAAGGTAAGGAAGGCCAAAGGGATTGGTCATAAATATTCCTAGCTCCTACAAAGGGTATTCGGAGCAGGTTTTCATTTCCAGGAAGTGGCAACATCATCCCCTTCACATAGGTCGCTGCCTCTTTTTATTCTATTAAATTGTTTAATCCCTCTTTTCTATTTTTTTCTATCTTCTAATATTTGTTTCTTCCTTATATATTGTGATAAAAAACAAAAGTCGGCTCTTCGAGAGCTACAAATTACTGATGTTCTAAAGGCCTAGAAGGATAGAGATAGTTTGCTTAATAGAAATCACCCTAGTTCAGAAGCATATCTTCTGAAATACATAAATACTACTTCCCATTTTATTGCTCAGCCAGTAGACAAGATCCCTGACTTAGATCTTTTGAAATAAGAATCCTTTGGCTTATTGGGGCTAATTGAGAAAGAAGAAAAGGAAGAATAAGAAGAATAAGAAAAGGAATAAGAACAAAAAGAAGACATGGCCCACTGAAAAAGAGAATGTTGATCTCAAATAATAAAAATAAGGCCTTATTGTACGATAGTGTCAAACTCTTGAAGAAATATGAAGGGGAATCCCTTAAGGGGAAATAGGTATAAAGAAGAAGGAGGAGGAAGAGAAGAGGAGAAAATGAGAGATGAGAGAAAGAGAGAGGAGGAGAGGAAGAAGAAGTAGCCTCTTAAGGCCCCACATGAGTCCTCCCTATCTCTTTCTGTTACTGCTGAGGGGTCCAGTGTGACTAACACCCTATCCTTTTCCCATGGCTTGCTAAAGGGGGAAGTTCTCACGGCCAATCGTGAGCGCTCGTCATGGACGGGGTTAGACCAGTTATCACTGAAATATACTCAGATGCTTATCTTATTAAGTACTCTATCTTCTGCTAGTCATTTCTCTTTGTTCATATTTTATGTACTAACTTTTCTTTCTCATTCCTTACAGTCTGTGTCAGACTTCACCACTCTCCTGGATGGTCATGATGACTCGTCCAAGAAAATGTGGTAGCTAAGTGAAAACCTGAATAAGTCCTAAAAGGACTTGGCTAATAGCCGTGATTGCTTCAAACGGGAGAGAGAGAAGGTAAAGAAGGCTTCGGATGATCTAAAGGTGGCCAACAACCATGTAGCTACGAAGAATAAAAATTTGCCGATGGAGAATCGGTATCTGGTCGGTAAAGTCCAGAAGCAGGAGCGAGAAGTCTTAAGCATTCAGGAAAATAACTACATGGATGGCTAGAATACAACCTACGATGAAGCTGAGATCCAGATTGCTTACTCCAAGGTGCTATACTTCAAGAAGGGATAGGACCAAGCCTTAAGGGAGGCAGGATTCCCACAAAAATTTGACTTGTATAAGCTTCATCTCCTAATGCCTTTTCCTATTGCTATTGATGAGCTTCTTGCTGGTCAGTCGATTGACAGGCTAAAAAGGAAATGAATGAGGTCGAGGCAGCTACCGACGAAGTGAAAAAAGATATCGAGAAGGGGAAATAGCCAGATACTTCTGAGCAGGTAAAGGCGTGAAATCATATAGACTTGGGGCATTTCCATTATTTTTCTCTTGTGTTGTAATATTTTTCCTCTTTTTGGTTATAATGGCTTTTTCCCCCTTTTCGAATAATCAATGAAAAAGACTTTCCTTTTTAACTATGTTCTTGTTCTTCTTTTTTCTGATGTTTTCTGCACTTGTAATTTTTTTTTCTTCTTCTAGATTATCATTATGGAGGACTACATGTCGCCTTCCTCAAACTTTAGGAAGGTTCTAGGCCCAGGTATAAGTAGTCAAGGTTGTCGGGACTTTTTAAAGGTCTACAAATAGCTCAAGGAGAGAACAAAAATGTACAAGGACCAATCCGAGATGGTGACCAACTTGAAGGATGACCTTCAAATTATGGAGGAAATCGACTCCTCTATGAAGGAGGAAACAAATTTTCTAAAGGACCAGCTTGCAGTTAGTAGAGATGTGGGCCAGGTCGGTGAGATAGTTCAGACTGAGAATGATTCCTTCATCAAGTAAGATACCAGAGGATATTTAAGGAAGATACATGATTAAAGATTTTCTTCAAAGATACATCAAGAGGCTTATGTTCCTTTTCAGGATGGACCCCCGAGAAGTGTGGGTTGCATGCTACGATGAGGGTTGGCAGGATTCTCCTGTGAGGCTATAAGAAGCCCAGGACGTAACATATAAGCATGGGGTGGATGAATCCCCTCAAAGTATTTAAGGAACTGGAAGAGTCCCAATTGTGGTATATATATCAAATGGACTGCTCAATCCACCTCTGAAATACCTTTGGGAAGGAGGAGGAGTGGGTTCCTTTGGATGTTATTTCCCATCAACTGCTACATAAATTTGAGGTGGATCTTAGCATTGAGGAAGAATTCACCCCCAATCCAGATGATGGACAAAGAACACAAATAACTTAATTTTTGGTTCGCCACTCGTGAACGACTTGTGTCCTTTTAAAGATCTTATAATATGTTGTATCCCTCTATTCTTCAGGCTTTTCCCGAATGAATAAAAAAAATTTATTAAGCATAGTACATTTTGGACAATTACCGACTAAATAAAGTTAATAATTATTTCTGTATTTTGGGCATTTCTCGACAAGGAAGAGTTGATATCTATTAATAATTTATTTCTTTAGGTGGCTAAATGAGTTAATAATACTGTTAATCATTTCGAGCTTTTCGTCAACTAAATGAGTTAAGAACTAATGTTAATTATTTTGGTCTTCTGCCGACAAAATGAGTTAGTATTGATTGTATAAGTATTCTTCCAGTTCAATATGCCTTAGCAACAGCATTCCACTTACCTTACCTTTTAGGTCGTGTCGTCATACTCCCTTGGGTCTAGGAAAGATTATGGAAAGAATGCACCTGGTTAATGGGCCATCCACCAAATCAGGCTTTTTGCGACTAATATAATTGGCAACCAACCTAAGTTGGATTTTTGTCTAAGGATACCCTATAGGTCTTTCGTTGTTACCGGGGAAACTAGTGAGGCCCTTTGTGTTTGGAATGACAAAGGCCTGAGGATTACATTAATTGAAACAAACTTAATAGTTTATTTTAATTCGTATGAACCCTGCTCGGCGCGAAGAGATTCCTTGATTGGAATAAGTTGAATAAACCATTGTAATATATTGGAATTATGTTCTACGGGGGCAAGTTCCTTGGTTAGATTATAGTGAGCAACTTACTATAACCAAGTGTCATTCTAATTAGTACCCCGAGAATGAATTTATTTCTTATAAATGATGCATAATATCAAAGCATATAAAAATTGAGACAATCAATATGTGAGAGAAAATGGGCCTTTATTCATGAAGTAATAACTTCAAGAGTAACACAAGTCTGAACGAAAATTTTCATAAACTACGTGTGCTAAAGAAGGATAAAAATAGAACTTCTCGAGGTTGTCCGCAGTCCATGCTCTTGGTATCTTTCAACCCTCCAGCATTTGCAAGTGATAAGACACTACACCAAAACACGCCATTAGTAACACAATTTTACCATTACTAAATATATTAGTAACATAATTTTTCTATTAGAAAAAAAGGCGTGGGGCACGAAGCTAGTAACGGTAAAATTATGTTACTAATAGTAAAGGAAAAAATTAGAATTAGTAACGGTAAAATTCTGTTACTAATAGTAACAGAAAAAATCAGAATTAGTAACAGTAAAATTTTGTTACTAATAGTAACGATAAAATTCAAAATTCGTAACGGTTTAATTATGTTACTAATATTAACGGTAAAATTCAGAATTAATAACGCTATAGTTGTGTTACTAATAGAAACGAAAAATTCAGAATTAGTAACGGTAAAATTCTGTTACTGATCAGTAACAGAAAGATCAAAATCAGTAACGGTAAAATTGTGTTACTAATCTTAGTACTTATTTAAAGATATATATTTTTCAAAATCAGTGACGGTAAAATTGTGTTACTATTAGTAACAGTATAATTCATAATTAGTAACGGTAAAATTGTGTTACTAATCTTTGTACATATTTAAAAATATATATTTTTCAAGGGCCCTCCCATAATCCAAAGGCCCTCCCCAAATCCAGAACCTTTGGCCAATTCCTTACCAATCACAAAGGCAAGATAAAAGATTTTGTATCTTAAAAATATTATAAGATGTCATTCTAACTTTGTTTACCACTTTAGAAGGAGCTGAAATAATTTCAAAAATATGGTCTAAATAAGACTACCACCTCACCATACACATTTTATAGTATAAGATGTGTACAGATGTATTATGTTTCCATTCTCGTTCCACAAACTGGAGCGATACACACTTTAGGTAACATTGATCACTATTACCAGACCACCACTGCCAACGAAAGTCATAAAATGGATATCTAAGTAAAGTCAAATGGCATAAATCATCTTCTTGTATACATCATATTAAATGAAGTAAAATTTTCTATATTCAGTTAGGCCTTGCTGCATAAAAACCTAGCCTATGCCAACATTTTCTTCTGTCAGGAACAGTACCCATAAACTGCCTTAGTCAGTAATAAATCAAAGAATACTGAACTTTTGTGAATCATTATCCTGAATCTGGCCCTTCTACAACAATCGACAACTTTAAGATTAAGTTGCAGACAGAAGAATCGATAATTATTGCAACAACTATAAATGCTGCAATTAATTTTGAGTTTCAAAAGATCATACTACTTCTAGGAAGATTGTTAAGAAAAATTTAGTATGATATCATGTTGTGGACTTGAGTGCATGAATAGGATAATGATCATAATTCAAAATTTTGAAATGGAATACAAAGGAAACAAAACGACTCATGTAATATGCTACTCAAAACTAGTGTAACATATGGTAGTACCTTTGACCACAATGCATTACACTCTAAAATTACTAACTTGATAGGGTGGTGAATTTACACTCTAAAATCACCAAAAAAATGGAGAGAGAATCTAGACTTGGACTAGTTTTCAACTTATAAAAGAACACCAACATTAAAGATTAACAAAGAAAACAAAACAGTTTATGATAAAGAATTTTTCAGACCAGAACATGTTTGGGCCTTATATAGGGAGAGTCACCAGCGGGGACTTTATGAATAACATGGAAAATATCATCTTAGGGACCAAGTGCAGCCCGTTTATTCTCTCTTGTTCACTTTGAAAACACACAACATCGCACTTAAATAAGCATTGCAATCACGCATTAAACAAGTTTATCAGGATGAGTTATTACTGGAGGCATTCATTAAAACTATATCAAATATACAAATTATATGATCAAAATAGATTGAAAATATCAAAATCTAGATTTTTTGTTATGGAAATACGTGATTATAAGAGTGATTTGGCAACTAATTTATAGGATTAGAACTTTAAGATTACTTTCCCCATAAGAACTTAATCACGGGATTCAAACTCTAAGATAACGTTCCCCACAAGAACTTAATCACAAGAGTTTGCTATTACTTGAGAATGGCTAGAGTTATAAACCCTTGGCAGAGCATTCGTACCGAAGATTCCTCCATTATCACCCCGGAAGTACCATTCTTGAGGTTGCAGCTCAGTGCCCCAAAATAAATTCCCACTAAAAGCCTTAGAAATTTCATCATAAAATTCTAAACTTTGAGCACCAAGAGGGCTCGATAGTTTTTCCTGCAGAATAAATTTTTTTATAAGTATATGGTGAACATGTATTCTTCAAAAAATCTTCAGAATAGAGTTTATATGTCAAAACAGATCGTCAATGTGCAACTGCCATACTATGTTCATAGGAAAAATGTCACTTATGCGTTGGGGTCTTATTCAAATTCCAACGTTGCCTACTGTCTCGTGCTGGTGACATTACACTAACGGTTGTTAATAAATATAAGCATTCCTCTACTTAGTATTGGAATTATTTTAAATTACCGAGTAGTTTTTCATTCTTTAGAAGATAGCACGGTTAGTCAATACTGCACCAATATTCACACTCAAACTAGGTTCTATATGAACACTATCAGAAGCGATACGAGTGACATTTCATGAATCTATGATTGAGATTCCTATGCCAGCTATCTTTAAGGCATGTGCATTATTTACACCACCACCCGTCATTCCACATACATACTTTCTTTCTTGGAGTCTATTTACAATCTCATATTTATGTCTTGCAGTGTGAAATAAAAATAAAAATTTAGCATTTTTTTAATAATCCAATGGGGAAACAATTCCCATCTATCCATTCATAATAAAGGAGGGTAGTCATACGTTGTAATAGGAATTTAGTTAGTTATTTATATGTACTATAACAAAAGCCAATTTGTGTCAAAATAGTTATGACACCAAATGATATGTTTCCAATTATACCCCTGAATCTAGTTTATTTCTATATATATTTACTCAGATCTTTTTCCTACTTCCAAACTAACCATTCACGTCACCAATAAACTTAAAACATTTTAATATCTCACAAGAAGATAATTTTCCATTTCCTTCTCTCCTTTATTTCTTACATATCACTAATAAACTTAAATATCATGTAATAAAAACTTTTAGACTACTTACACTTGTAGTTTTCCATTGCCTCCTTTGCTTTATGAGTAGATAATGTTTCCAAGTTGGTTCATTACACTTGTTTTTTTCCATTGCATCCTCTACTTACACTTCAAGTGTATTCATGCATCATACCCTCGGAATAGACAAAAAAATACACAGAAAATAGAGACGATTAATCCTAGAGCTAGATTTCACTTCAAATAGTAAAATTAAGAAAAATAGTTCAAAGTATTGATTAATTAACTCATGAGCAAAAATAAACTTGTAGCAGTCCTAATCACAATCGAAATCTAGAGAGTTCAAGGCTAATAAATTCACTAGACCTTAGTCCGACATCTTAAAACCATACTATTCATCATCTATCAAAATCAAATTAATCTAATAAATTCACTAGACCTTAATCCCATATCTCAAAACATACTCTTCTCTAACTATAATATAGTTCAGGGCATTTCTTGTGACTTGTGAGAGTATCAGATGAACAATGGCAAAGCTATCCAACGGTGGTAATGGCCAACATAAATATCTATATAAATGATATAGCTAAATATTCGTATCTAACTTCTTATTGTACATTAATTTAACAAAAAATAAACCCCAAGCGTTAACTTAAAAATCACCAAAACAGCAACAAATATGCTTTAATGTTAACAGATATTTGTATAATGTGTTAAACTCTTTTGTGAGTTTCATCAAACATCAAGAATACGATTTATCCTGAGTTAGGACAAGCAATCATAATTTGATTGCAAGAAAAAGAAAACATAACTTTTAATATACCTGTAAAATATAATTACTAATGTTTGAACACAAATCTGAAACAATTCATGTCATTACTTAAATTTTCTAATAAAAATAACCTATATATTATTTCAAAAGTTACTTTCACCCAGAAAATTATATACACTATATGTTAGCACATCGCTAAATGAAATGGAAAATAATAGAAAAAGAATCAAACACATACAATAATGAAGTAATTGTTCATATAATATAAGACTCAACATAGTTCGCATCCAGATCCCAAAGTTGTACACAATCACGAAACAAATGAGTGCATACATATGAGTGAAGATTAAGTAGATTTGAAGGAAATATTACAGGTTTGGGGTCTGGATCTAAATCGATCTCTATTCTACCAAACGACCAAACCCTAGGTCTTCCAAACTTCAATTCTTCCAAATATCTAAACCCCAGGTACTTTCAAACCTCGATTCGAAAAAAAAGATGGAGTTTAGGCACGTCTATTTGGAGAAGAAGATGGCGTTTTGGCAGGTGGATTTGGAGAAGAAGTTAGCGAGGGCATCTCGTTTAGCTTTGGAGAGTTTGTGGGTATAGTGTAGTCGGGGTCTTTTTTGGGTAGGGGCAAATTTACCCTCTTTTTTCAGTAAAATAATTACTTTAAAAATATGGAAGTAATATTACCAACACTTATCACAAATTACTAACGGTAATGTATTGTGAGGAATAGTAATGGTATAATAGTGTTAGTAATACCGAAAATAGTCTATTACTAAATGAGCGTTTTGGTGTAGTGAGCTCCTTGAAGGTCATCCCTGATTTCTTTAAAAGGTCCTAACTGTTTCGTCCCAGTTTTCCATCTGACAGTCTTATTGCATTACTAAGGACTTTCCTTAGGACGTAATCTCGTACATGAAATTTCCTCGGATGGACTTTCTTGTTGTACTGCCTCGCCAAATGCTGCTAATATGAAGCCAGCTTGATTATGGCTTGCTCTTTTTGTTCATCCACTAAGTCAAGTTCAGTGCATAAGGCATCGTCATTTATCCCATTGTCGACTAACTTGGTTCTCATGGTAAGAAGACCTGCTTCCAGTTGGATGATGGTTTTTATTTCGTATATAAGTGATAAGGGTGTTTCCCCGATAGGTCTTCTAGTCATGCTACAATAGGCCCAAAGGATGTGAAGGAGTTCGTGCACCCAATCACCATTTTTCTTTCTAGGGATCATAGTCTTATTACAATCTTCTGCTTGATCGTTGCTCTGAGGGTACACTACCTAACTTAAGTGGTGCTGAATGTCGTGCTTGTCACGAAAGTTTGGGAAGAAAAAATAATTTGAACGTTCAAATGGTAAGACTGTAATTACTCTATTACTTGTGTAAATGGATAAATAATATTGATTTCTTTCTCAATGAAGATTAAGAAAGACCGTCTATTGTAGTTTCCTAAAAATAGTAACCAAAGAGATACTCGAGAATAGATCTTAGCAAGATTCAAGAAAGAACTTTTGTTGTAGTCTCCCAAGAAGATTGTATAAGAATAGAGAGGATTTCTAAAGAACATAATAGATTTGTATTCAAAAGATATCAAAAATGAAAATCTAAAAGGTGGCTACTATGCATTATTTATAAAGTGCAAGAGTATTTATTTACAAGTGTCTCATTGGCATATAGTTTTCTTCTCACCAAAAACACATCAGCTAGAAGGGCCACGACTTAACCCTAACAATGCAATATCAGCTAAATCAGTCCACCACTGATCGCCACCATAAAAAGTGGGATATAATAAAAATACTATCACTACTCAGATGATAAATCTCAGTGTGAGTAGCCTAAGTGTCATATTCATCATTAGAATCATCAATATCAACGCCCTTAGTAGACATTGGAGCTGGAGGTGGACAGTAACATCTCGGAGATCAAGTATAACGAATCATGGAATAAAAAATTCCACATTGTGATGAATCATCATGAAGTTATCATCGACTCGAACCTTCAATTTTTCAATTTGACTCAAAACATCATCACATGTGGCCCTGATAAGTGAAAACTTGGACTCCACATAACCTCAAGATGTATGATGAACTCTAGGACTCGATGAATCAGGAACATGGGTTTGTGATGGTGCTAGGGCATACTAGTCTTAGTCTAACATAAATGTTATCGTGATAGCACCGATGAAGTGAATGCTTATATGTATTCGGTTATAATATGACCAAATGGTAGGGCCTCAAGAAATTCATCAAAAGAAAATTGTCATAAGATCTAGGATAAGGGATTATAAATTGGTGGTGCACTGCATAATATTAGAATGCATCAACCAACCTAGATCAAATGAAAAATCACGTGCCTTACATCTAAGAAAAAGATAATAGGTTGTGACGAAGTGTATAACATTGTATCAGTGATTGAGATTAATCTAGAAAAAAAAATATCATGCCCATTGGAAATCCCCACCCACTAAGAAATAAGCAATGACATGATGTGTTGATAACATTATAGACCGATGATAGTATATTACAAATATCTAATCTTGCCATTGATATTAACATTCAATTCATTTCTACATATTTTCTAGATAAGTCATGTACACATACATACATACATACATACATACATACATACATACATACATACATACATACATACATACATACATACATACATACATACATACATACATACATACATACATACATACATACATAACTGAGATAAGAGAAGGCTACAACAAGTGGACCAACTCAAGAAGTTCACTGAATAATAGAAGTAAACATAAAAACAATACCAACAACATAAAATTTGAGTCATGGATACAACACAAGCTTCTAGGCAGCCACGCCCCAATCCAGCATATTTGACATCTATATAGATTTACAGGCTTCTCGGCAGCCACACCCAAATCCACTAGATGACATACAAATTCTCAAAAGACTTTAAGGGGCAGACAAATAATCCCAAATGTCAGTAACCAATAAAAAATACCCTTACAATCCTAAAGACACATTCGAAAAGACCTTCAACTAAACACTATAAGTCATGTAATATCAACGATGCAGTAACTTTCAATATCAGTTATGTTAATGTATATAACCACCTTAAACACGAATTCAATTCATCATTTAATTCATCATTATAGTAAGGACAATCAGAATAAGTATTGGAGACTATAAGTCATGCAATATCAATAATGCAATAACTTTCAATATTAGTTTGTTATTTAATTCATCATTCTAGTGTGGACAACTATAATAAGTATTGGAAACTATTTGGGAATCAAATGAAGAATAAATAAGAAATATAATTGTACACGGAGTTCAAATTTTGGTTTATCAACTGTTGAAGCATACGTGGAGTTCAAAATCTAAGAATTAATGCACCATTTACCATTAGCTACCATTTTAACAACTTTGAGATTAATTTGAGAGGCTTTTAACTGAAGGGTCACCAATTAAAATTAAGACCACCTTCATCATAAGGCAGACAAGAAGTTTTCAGTCAACATTGACCATTTTATGGGAGGAAGTAGATCCACTCCATAAAAAGTTTTTATCAATTATTGACAACATAGCTTAACATCAGTTGATGAGTGAATCACAATAGGAAAAACAATACAATATTAAGTATGTACATGATAAATAATAAATTGTCAAGTTCATGAAAAAAAGTTAAACATGTGTTGGTCCCATATAGCAAGTCAAATGAGCCTATCTTTATGAAAGAATGATATTCATTAGGTAGTGCATATACATTATACGAAACGTACTGAAAGTGCAATATATTTGTAGAGGATAAAATAGACTAGAGTCTACATTTTCCTGGTTTTATATTTTGGATGGTTGATGAAAGCTTGCGTACGAACAAAAAAATGCTCATGTGAGTACCCAAAGTAGGACTTATCTTAAGGACCATGTTTTTTACCATTAAATTCATCCTCTCTCATCATTAAATGCATTTAATGTTGGAAAATTGGACTTAAATGGGTATTATAAAGGTGTCCAGATTTTTCTGGACAGATTTTTGAGCAACTTTGAGCTCAAATTTAGGTGGGACCCACACTACGGAAATTGTGGGACCATATACGAACGCGTTCACCTCCGCAAGGAGATTAACGTAGTATATTCATATGTCCAATTTCAATAAGTTATGAATGATATTTATGTCCCCAAAGTGACTCACAAAGCAATGAAAGTTAATGAATTGGGTGTGTTTTTACTCTTGTCCCACATTGGAAGAGTAGTGAAATTTTGATGAGTTAATAACACCCCAAGTATGGACTAAGGCTTGGATGCCTTGGGGGTATCCCAACTCTTTGAAGGGGAGATGACCTAAGCTATGCACGGGTTGACTTTCGGTCAAAAGTCCACACGCGCGCGTGCGCGCGTCCGTCCGGCTCGGCTCGGTTGGCAATTATTGCCAATAGTCAACAGTTAATTTCGTTTAACAGTCACCTACTTTGCTACTTCCCTCCTCCAGAATTGTTGCCATTTTCCTTCCTGAAATTTCCTGTCATATTCTCTTCAGAAAATTCTTTTTCTGCATAGCATCTGTTGCATTGTTGTTGAGTATGGAACACAGAATTTGAGTTCGCTGCAATTAATTATTGTCGTGCTACATAATTAATTGGAAAATCAGTTCTATCTTGGGAGACAATATTCATCAACCTCGGAGCACATTGGAGGGAATAAATTGTCTTAAGGACACTATGAGATTCACAGGGCTCGGATTATTTCTTTTATTCTTGTTTAATTTCTACAATTTCAAGTAAGTGTTTCATTTCTTTAATTCTGTTGTAATTCTATAATTATATTATTTTCATTATTCTGTACAATTGTTATTTATAAATAGTAGACATAACAATCTTAAGACAATTTATTAAGTTCTACTGTTTTTAGTGTACAGAATTTTTTTTATTACAGAAATTTATTTGTTGGAAATAAATCTGTTTTGACAGAAAAAAAAATGAATTAATTTACTGATTTATTGTAGAAATTAGTAAAACAGTTTTGATATAGAAATTAATTTCTATACTGTTTTTATATTCTGTTTTAGAAAATAAAATTTTATTTGTGTATTCTTGTTAGAATCTGTTTATCTAATTTTTTTTTCAATCTTAAATTATAATTCTTTTTTTGTACGGGATTCTTTTTATTATTAAAAATTAGTGTGACACAGATTTTATAATTTAATTCTGTTTTGTACGGAATTCTGTTTATATTTCACTTTTATTCTGAATTATTATTTGAATTCTTGTGGAATTCATTTATTGTGAATTATATTTGGAGGAAATTGGTGCACATAATTTTGTATTCTGTTTTGATTAATTCATTATATATGAATTTTATCATTGATAAAAATTCTGTTTTTGTAACAGAAATGGAATCACAAAGTACGAACACTACTCCTACAAAACTGATTGTCACCAACACAAATGTGACTGCACCCGTATTTATGCCACACGGGGAGAAACCGGAAAAGTTCATTGGGGCTGACTTCAAACGTTGGCAAGGACAAATGTACTTCTATCTCACTACCTGCCAACTGGGCAGGTTTGTATATGAAGATTTCCCCTCTATTCAAGAGGGAGATGACGCTGAAAAGGTTGCTGTTGTCGATGCTTGGAAGCATTCGGACTACCTATGCCGAAATTATATTTTGGCCTACTTGGACAAGACTTTGTACCATGTCTATTGCACTATCAAAACTTCCAAGGAATTATGGAATTCTTTGGAAAAGAAGTATAAAACTGAAGATGCTGGGATGAAGAAATTTATCGTTGGGCGTTTTCTGGACTTCAAAATGGTTGATTCTAAATCTGTAATCTCGCAAGTGCAAGAATTCCAAGTGATCTTCCACGACATTCATGCTGAAGGAATGTCAATTAGTGAAACTTTCCAAGTTGCTGCAATTGTTGAAAAGTTGCCACCTTCTTGGACTTTGTTCAAAAACTATCTCAAGCACAAGCGTAAGGAGATGAATGTGGAGGAGTTGGTAGTCCGGCTAAGAATCGAAGAAGACAACCGTGAGTCTCAAAAGAAAAGTGGGAAGAATCCGATGGAAACAAAGGTCCATGTCGTGGAAGGTCCTAAAAAGAACAAACGAAAGTATGATGGGGAAGGCACTTCCAAACATAACAAGAAAAAGTTCAAAGGCAAATGCTACAATTGTGGTAAACCGGGACACCGCTCAAGTGAGTGTCGTAAGCCTAAGAAGCAAAATAAAAATAACTCTCAAGCAAATGTGACTGAGGGTGAGAATATCACCAATGATTTGGCGGATATGAATCTTTCTGCCGTTGTCTCTGAATGTAACTTGGTTGGAAATACCAAGGAATGGTGGGTGGACACTGGAGCCACACGACACATTTGTGCAAACAAATGGATGTTCTCCACCTATAAGCCTTTGGAAAATGAGGAGAACCTTTTTATGGGAAATTCTTCCACTTCTAAGGTGGTGGGACAAGGAAAGATTGCTTTGAAAATGACTTCTGGAAAGGAACTTACTCTCAACAATGTTCTTCACGTGCCTGATATCCGAAAGAATCTGATTTCTGGATCTCTCCTTACTAAGAATGGTTTCAAGCTTGTGTTTGTGTCTGATCGCTTTGTGTTGTCTAAAAATGACATGTATGTAGGAAAGGGCTACCTAAATGAGGGGCTCTTTAAATTGAATGTTCTTACTGTAACCCCTAAAACATCTGTTTCAATGAATGAAGTTGCTAGTTCTTCTTACTTGATTGAGTCATCTAATATTTGGCATGCTAGATTGGGACATGTTAATTTTGATACATTGCATAGATTAATTAACTTGGAATTTTTGCCAAAATTCAATATTGATAAAAATCATAAATGTGAAATTTGTGTGGAATCTAAATTAGCTAGATTACCTTTCCATTCTATTGAAAGGATAACTGAACCTTTAGATTTAATTCACACCGATATTTGTGATTTAAAATTTGTTCAAACTAGAGGTGGGAAAAAGTATTTTATTACTTTTATTGACGATTGCACAAAATATTGTTATGTATATTTGTTACATAGTAAAGATGAGGCTATTAATGCATTTAAACAATATAAAAATGAAATTGAGAATCAATTAAGCAAAACGATAAAGGCTATTCGAAGTGATAGAGGAGGTGAATATGAATATCCATTTGAGGAATTTTGTTCTGAAAATGGAATTATTCATCAAACAACCGCTCCTTATTCTCCTCAATCGAATGGTGTTGCTGAACGCAAAAACCGTACTTTGAAAGAAATGATGAACTCAATGTTATTAAGTTCAGGAGCTCCACAAAATTTGTGGGGGGAAGCCTTACTTTCTGCTAATTACATTCTCAATAAAGTACCTCACAAAAAGACTCACAAGACACCTTATGAATTATGGAAAGGTCGAAGACCTTCCTATAAATATTTACGAGTGTGGGGGTGCTTAGCCAAAGTGATGGTTCCTAAACCTAAAAAGGTAAGAATAGGGCCAAAAACCGTGGATTGTGTATTCATCGGTTATGCTACTAATAGCAGTTCATATTGATTTCTAGTTTGTAAATCTGAGATTTCGGACATTCATGTAAATACGGTTATTGAATCGAGGGATGCTTCATTTTTTGAAAATGAATTCCCGTATAACATGACCCGAGAATCTGGTCCTTCTAAAAGGACAAATCAAGCTACTACAAGTGGTACTCATCAACCTATTGAATCAATAGAGGATGAACCAAGACGTAGTAAAAGAGCAAAAATCTCAACTTCTTTCGGTCCGGATTTTCTAACATATTTGTTAGAAAATGAACCTCAACCGTATAAAGAAGCTATATCCTTACCCGATGCTTCCAATTGGAAAGAAGCAATTAATAGTGAAATTGAATCCATATTACAAAATCATACATGGGAACTAGTGGATCTTCCACCAGGTTCAAAACCGTTAGGTTATAAATGGATCTTCAAAAAAAAATTGAAGGCCGATGGATCAATTGATAAATATAAAGCTAGACTTGTAGCTAAAGGCTATAGGCAAAAGAAAGGGTTGGATTACTTCGACACATATTCACCGGTAACAAGAATAACGTCCATTCGGATGTTAATAGCAATAGCTGCTATTAATGGACTTGAGATACATCAAATGGATGTAAAAATTGCATTCTTAAACGGTGAACTAGACGAGGAAATTTATATGGAGCAACCTGAAGGGTTCAAAGCTCCCGGACAAGAAGGAAAAGTATGTAAGCTTGTTAAATCACTATATGGATTAAAACAAGCACCTAAGCAATGGCATGAAAAAATTGATAATGCAATGTTATCAAATGGTTTCAAAATTAATGAATGCGATAAATGTGTTTACTTTAAATACATTCATAATGGATATGTCATTGTATGCCTCTATGTTGATGATATGCTTATTATGGGTAGTAACTTGGAAATTGTCAAAACTACATAGGAATACGTGTCCAAGATACATAGGAACTTTTAAAATCTTTAAAAAGATTAGAGTTGTTGCATATATAATAACTTTACCACCTGAAATATGTAGTGTATATAATGTGTTTCATGTATTAATGATGAAGAAATACATTCCAAATTAGACACATATCTTAAGTAATGAACCTCTTCAAGTTAGAGAAGATTTGACATTCACTGAGCATCCGATAGAAATTTTGGACCATAAGGATCAAATATTATGAACCAAGATAATTCCACTAATCAAAATATTATGGCGTAATCATTCCGTTGAAGAAGCAACATGGGAGCCGAAAGATGAAATAAAGGAGCGATATCCATACCTATTTGAAAATTAATGTAAGTCAAGTTTGGGGAGTTAACTTTTTATAAGGAGGGTAAGATGGAATAACCCCGCTTTTATATGCTCATATATAAGTTATTTTCATAATTGCTTCTCACTTACTATCTAATAAGGTTATATTATTACATATGCGATATTTTGGGTTCTTAATATGACAAAACCCATTTTCAAATATGAAGAATCAAATGTGAATTGGATAAAATTAAAGTTTTATGACACATCCTAAGCTAAATGAGAAGTTTCGGGGTAGAAAATATAATCTTATGAAATTTTAGGGACATTGTTTTAAGAAAGTAAGTTTCAAGAACCTTTAAGAAATATTAAAAATATATAGTGTGAAATTACCAAAATACCCTTCATGTGTAAAATGACCTTTATACATTAATACCTTTCCACCTCATGCTTGACACCTCGTGCATTGTTTTTCCACCACCACCTCACACATGTCGTCCATATAGATAAAGCTTAAACACATGTTGTCTTCAGAGAGAAATCTAAAACACATGTGTAATACCCCATAATTTTATGACTTTTAAATTGAGAATAATTCAAAGTTAATGGGCCAAATTATTGTGGATTAATTGGAATTAATTAATTAATTAATTAATTGGGATTAATTCGGATTGAATATTACTGCTGATAAGAGTAATATATTATTGAATATTACTTAGTGATAGATAAGTAATATGTGAATATGATAATTATGAATAGTTTTGGGAGATACAAATACGACAATTATAGAACTTAAGTCGGGACGCGCTTATGAGTCGTGTCGGGACAAAAGTTGGGTAATAAATATAAATTAATTAAATATCATTCGGATGATCATTTTGAGTACGTTTTGAGTCCGAAAGGGTCAAAATAGGTAGAAAAGTATACCGGGGTATTTGATTTGGGTCTCGAGTCAAATGGAAGATGAAAGGACACCCTAAAGGAGCATTTTAGTCATTTGGCTTGGGAGATGAATAGTATCCATTTTTTTGTCTTTTAGCTAGCCTTGGAGACTTGTTATATAGGTGGATTTACACTCTACGTAAGGGTCATTTCAACTATTTTCATTTATGAGTTCTTTGAGAGAAAGTGAAAAGACTTTGAGAGAAAAGAAAAGTCACATTGTGGAGAGAAAGACTTGCCTTGAAGAAGAAGAGTCATATTGGGAAATCAAAGGGGAAAACCACCATAAACCACCATATCTACACCTTGCACTATTGCCGAAAAGTTGCCAGAAAAAGGAAAGAGGAGATTCTAACATTATCTTCTCCAAAGGTTAAAACCTACACTAAGAGGGAAGTGATTCTTGCTCTATTTCACTGTTTATAATATCCATGATAGAATAGGATTTTCTTTTTGATTATGAACTTATGAATTTGGAATTAAAATGATTGATAAATCTTGTTTAATGGATACGAAAATTCATGTAGTTGATTATTCACATGTAGAGGTTATGAACATGATGAACTTCTTAGGATGAACATGTAGAAAAAAAATATGTTTATGGAGAAAATGGAAAATGATGATAGGTATTGCATGCAGATGAATCCTACTCATGATTGAATATGAAATTTGATGATTTAGAGAATGAATCATAATTCTAAATTTTGGATTTTTAAGGTGTATAAAAATGGAGAATTTAGATAAACGAAATTTTGAGGGTTAACTGGTTTTGGTGTTAACTCCCATATAAACATGGTGATTTAGATGTTTTTCCTTATATTATAATTACCCATAATCATTTAGAAAAGATATTGAGATGTTTGGAATTCATTAGAATCTATTTTATGTAAGTTTGGGTGAAAGAAAATGGATAAAAGGCATGAAAAATTGTTTAAAAAGTGTAGGTCCCCAAATTATAACTTTCAACAAAGACTTTTGCTTAAGCGGAATTAAGTTAAGGATGAACGCAAACCAACTTTCTCTTTTCTGTAAACCTCTTTTTCAATTTTATTAAACCAAGTTGTGACACAAGTTAACTTCACCAAATTTTATCTTGTTTAACCCTAAACATGCAACTAGTGATTAAAGAAAGTAAAATAATGTAAAGCAATACTCACAACGCTGATGTACGAGGAAAAACCCAATCGGTAAAAAACCTCAGATGCCCCAGGCCAAACAATCACTATGATAATGGTTTTACAAAGTCAGACGGCAGTCTTATACAACGGCTCAATCCATCCACGAGACTTGACGCTCCTCTGATCTTCTACTAATCTTCACAGTGCCCACGTGGAAAGTAAACTTCTTCTATGATGCTCGTCCACAGTAGTCGCCTCCATGAATGCCTCGGTATCCATCGATACGTTGAAAACGAAAGTAACCTTCTTCACTTATCCACCGCAAAACCAATAATGTTCAAGTGTTTAAAAAACCCAAGTTGGTGCAACAAAGATCAAATAAACATATGGTAATGATAACTCGGATCTTTGTAAACTCTAAGGATGTGTTTAAGCATTGAAAACTTAGAACACTTTGTGCAGAAAACTCTCTGTATAGAAACTATATTTCGTATTGGACACACTTTGAGGGTAAAAAAACACGCCTATTTATAAATATTTTAAGGCGGTGGAAGTATCTTGTTCAAGCGAGACTCTGTGTCATTCAAACGATATCAGATCCCGTTCGAACTATATCAGGTCTCCTTTGAACGATGTCGTAATTAGACTCTGATATTGATCGAATATTGAAAACAGAGTTTTACTAAACAAACAACTCTTATCCAACTCTAATCCGTCCTCGTATGATTAAAACGAAGTGTAGATATTTAAAACACTTTTACAACATTTTTAAAAACATTTTCTTTTAAAAATAACACCCTTATTTTTTAAAATAAAATTTCGAGTTTCATTAACATTATGCATTCATACCTGAGTGATCTCGGAATGCAATTAAACCTTAAAGACAAAAAATTACACCAATTCAACTTTGACATGATTAATTCCTTCTAGCTCTACTGCAACATCTTCAATTAAATTTTCGACAAGTCATAGTCTCGTAGTGATCGAACAATAAAAATCTACCTATGACTCAAACGTGTTTTGTTTCGAGAATAAGTTAAAACTACATTAAGACTCAATTGGAAATTTAGTCCTTACAAATCTCCCCCCTTTGACTATTTCGGGACAAAACCACTAGTGATATGCCTAAGTCGGGTCGTCAAGCCGTATGATGCCTAATTCCCATCCCATAAAACCCAAAATGAAAAATACATCATCTGTATAGGATAAGATTCTACAATAATGGACCAGCAAACATGAAACTTCCTCTGAATGTCTGAATGTGATGTAGACTTGAAATCTCAAATCTCTTTAATCATACCTACACACGTCAAATAAACAATTACAAAGTGAAGTATGGAGGAACAAATGATATAAATCAATATGAAATATCAATTTTGAACACTACACCAAAATGGGTAAATTGGCACCCTTCCAGCAGCTAGCCTTATCACGGTCATTGTCCATGACAAAAAAACAAGCATTTTTTATCACGGTCAATGATTGTGACAATCCTTATAATATTGTCATGGTCAAGGACCGTGATACGTCCGTGACAAATTTCCCAGTAAAAAACCCTTTCACCTTCTTTTTTCCCCCCGTCAATTCTTCCCTCCTTTTTCTCTCTCTCTCTACGCTGCTCTCCCTCTCTTTCTCTCTCTTCCATTTATATATATGTGTGTGTGTGTGTGTGTGTGCATGTGTGTGGTGGGTGGGGGTGGAGAGGGGGTGAGGAAGGGTGGGGGAAGGGGGTGGGGCAGGGTGGGGGGAGGGGGCAGGGAGGGAGGGTGTTGTTTGTGTGTGTATGTGTGTGTGTGTGTGTGTGTGGTGTGTGCATGTGTGTGTAGTGGTGTGTGTGCTTGTGTGTGTGGTGGGGGAAGGGGGTGGGGTAGGGTGGGGGGAGGGATGCGTGGGTGGGTGGTGGGGTAGGGGGGGCTGCGTGTGTGTGTGTGAATGTGCGCGGGTGTGTGTGTGTGTATGTGCGCGTGTGTGTATATCTGTGTGTAGTGTGCGTGTATGTGCACAATGTCCATTAAAAACGAATTGATTGGTAATTAATTTTTTTAGTAAATTAATATATGAGTTCCCCTCATTGTAAATTAGTAAATTAATATATGATTAATTATGAAAGTAGGATTTCCCCTCATTATAAATTAGTAAATTAATAATTCTATACTTTAATTGTTAGTTTAATTGATGAAAATAATTAATTGAATAGATGAATTAGAAGGAGTACGGGATACACATTTGTTGTTGACATTGCTGTTGGATTATAGTGGATCGATGTTGGGTTGGTTAGTTTTAAAAGTGGCATGACCACAAGATTATTGTCCATATGGGGGTGGGATTTTTCAACTTTTTTTGAAAATTACTTTTTATATAGAACAATATATATATATACTATGATAATTAAAAGAAACATACTTTAAATTACATACAGTGTGCATAGATACTAGCCTTCTAGCTCTTATGCGTACCCATTCAATAACCCTTAGACCCGTTCGAGAGTCATTACCCCTGTAATGAGATCTCTCGAATTGTCCCGTTTGGACAGTTTGGGACTGCATAATTTGTGTATAATATTCTTAGTGGCTTAAAGTTGTTACTTTTAGAGGAAGTTCTGCAGTCATATCCTAATGTTCTCTAGGTACATACTAGATTGACAACTGTGACTGATATTTCAATTGATCAATTGAAATAACACTCACACTTTCCAATCTATGTCTTGTACTTGGAGAACTACGGGGATATTCTGTCGAATTTTTTTCAAATCGTAACAATGTGCATGAGTTGTTAAGTATATTACAGAAAAATGCGATCTTGAATGGGATAGGACCACTCACCCTTTAGAGGAGATGGAGGAAATAGAAATTTCTATTATAAATTGAATTTGAATATAAATCAGACATAATTAAATGAAACATAATATAAATATAAGTTTTATTTATACTAATCCATGAATATACACTTCGTACCTTTAATAGGTGATTAGTTGTGGTAGCTGTGATGGGATATCCGAAATAAAAAGAGTGGATGGGTGAGACAAATTGAATGGGGGATGTGTTTCGCAGAGGTTCTAACGAATTTGTGAAATATGCAAAGAGATGTCATAATGATGAAGAGTTTCTGTGTCCGTGTGCTAGGTGTAAGAATGGTAAGGTATTTAAGTGGAAAACAGTTGAACTACATTTGTGAAGATCGGGTACGAAATATAGTTATCGATTTTGGAGTTTTCATAGTGAATTGAAAGTTCCTTTTGTCCCCGAACAACCTAATAGTAGTGCGGATGACTTGGCTGCTCCTACCGAATATCAATCAATTTTTTATGATAACCCGGATTTTAAACAATTTTTCAATTTGTAATAAATATTCCAATTTGTATCAAAACATCCATTTTTAATGCTTTTAAATGATTTTCACTTTATCATTTTCACTCTTGTGTAGTGTGCGTGTGTGGGCAGTAGGGGTGGGGGTGGGGATGTTTCGGATTTTTAGTAATTGTACATATTATGAGCAAGATGCTGTTGTTTTGGAATTCAGAATTGAGGTGTGTGACAGTAACAATTCATGTTTATTTATAGTAATTGTACATATTTGCATGTCATCTTTTAATTCATTTTGATATGTACTAATAACATTTTTTTACAGCAAATGTCTCCTTCGGGTATTAATGCGAGGATGATGATGCTTGTTATGACGATGTTGTCTGGGCTCGGTGGTAGCGAAGGCGACGAGGGCTTCTCGGCCCCTAGGATCCCTAAATATGGAAAATTGGGGATGGCCATCGAGAACAAGTTGGGGTTATTAGCGAGATCCCTAGAGCTGGTAAAGACGATAATCGGCCCGGGGTACATTAGTTGGAAGGAGGTGCCATATGAGCTAAAGTTAGCTGTTTGGGTGGCACTACAGGTAATATATTTAAATTTATATTCATATGAATATTTGAATTTCGATTTCGATTTCATTTTATATTTATATTTATATTTATTTTCAACTAACATTGTATTTGTTGGACAAAAAAAATTCAGCCTGGATCCAAAGCTACGCGATTCCGTCTTGGAGCAGTTGAGGGAGCAACACAAGACATGAAAGAAAAATATGCAGACCCGGTACTTTGGTAAGACACGAGAATCCATTATCCAAAGGCGTGAATCCGTACCACCGAAGGAACCGATATCATTGGCACAACGGCTAAAGTTCGTTGACAATAAGATCGGGGAGCGACAATTGGCTTCTCACCAATCAGGGAGGGAAAATCGGGAAAAAAAGACGGACATGCACTACTCCGGCCGAACGTCTTACGCCAAGGTGGAGCATTGGATGATGGTAAGATTTAATTTTTCTATAACTATAGAAATATATTATTCTGCATTATTTTACTTTGCGGGGCCGATACTAATTTTACTTTATTTTATTTCAGGAGACAGGGAGTGGCCCTGGGGGTAGGCCACATAGTCTCGATACTTATGTGGATCTTCGAACGAAGATGGGGAAGGACAAGGAGGTGTCCCCGAGCGTCGCGGCCATGATTGTAAGTAATCCGACAGTTTACTTTTTGTTAATTATGTTATAATTTTTTAATTTATTTATTTACTAATCATGTGCTTTTTGTCATTTCAGTCAAAGCATAAGGAAGTGCATGAGTCGCAGTCTGATGCCGACAAGGCATCTTTGTCCACAGACGCACTCAGCTAAGTGCTTGTCTCTGGTAGCAAGGGGAGGACAAGGGGGTGAGCTCGCGGGTGGTCAAATCTAGGATCATCGGATTGGAGACGAGCGACACCGGGTTGGCTCGAACGGTGGACTCGAATGACACGAAGCTGTCCCATTTGGAGGCGACGGTCCAATATATGTTCCCATTAATGAAGCCTTCGTTGGGCAGCAGAAAATGCAAGGGGAGAGGGAAGGAGAAGGTGGAGGGGGAGGAGGTACGGGAGGACGAGGTGCAGGATGACGAGGATGTGGACCTCATTGCTTCATCACCGACACGTGCAGAGTTTGATGATCCACTTCCCTTTTTATCTCCCTTCGACCAACCGATGTCGATATTTGGTTGGGCGAGCGTGTTTATACTGGACAAATTTCATGGCCAGCGGATAGGGCGGGGGTTGAGGAATCCGAATATCGTATAGGGTGGAGTAGTTCATGGACGTGAGCTTCAATACATCGAGTCCAAGGTGCTCGTCACGCATGTGATACCCGGGAAGGAGAACACCTCATTGTGGTTGCGAGAACAATGAGGCACGATGTATATCAGTGGGTGTGTCAATTCGTATATCGTGTGGCCTACTCACCTCCTCAGATTTAACCTTACGCTAGACATGTAGTGACATTATTTGAATTGAATTGTATTGTTTTTAAGTTGGTACATTTGAATTATTTTTAAGTTGGTACATTTGAATTATATTTGGATTATATCGTGATGCATATTGTCTCTATTTTGGATGTATATTTTCACTATATCTATTTTATTTGGATACATAATGTTTGAACAGGTACAATGTTGCTATAACAGGTACATATATACTGCTGGGCAGTGGCAGTGGCCATACTGCCCAGCAGATTTTTTTCTAATTCTCCCCAGAATTGTCACGGTCATTAACCGTGACAACTTTTTTTTATCACGGACTTTTCACGGTCAATGACCGTGACAATCTTTTATTAAATGTCACAATTTTTTCACGGTCCTTAACCGTGACAAAACTTGTCACGGTCAAGGACCGTGACATGATCATGATAAGTCTAACGAACTTGTCACGGTCAATGACCGTGACAAGTCCGTGATAAAAAAAGTTATCACCCCAAAAATTATCACGGTCATTGACCTTGAAAAGTCCAACTTGTCAAGGTCAATGACCGTGATAATTCGACAAATTTGGTGTAGTGGAATCATTTGTTATGTGAGTAAACATGATACCAATATGTAAACATGATATAAACATGATACTAGTATGTGTAACAAAACATATGAACCATCAAGTATAAAACTCACAAAACTCCCCCTACATCACATACATCTCTCCCCCTTTTTGTCTCGAATAGACAATTCAGTGAAAAGAAAAACAAATCTAGCAAGTGTTATACCAATTTGATTACATTAACTCATAATATGCTAGATAAACATGCAACAACCATAAAAAAAATGATCCAGAAATGTCAAATTAGTAGCTAGCAAAAAATGAATCACAGAAAAATATATCAGTTTAAGCAGTTGTGATAAACGAACTAATGAAGCCAAATATGTCAATGATTAAAGTAAACTACATAAATAGATACCCAGTAACAAAATTTGAATCAATATGCAGCATGGTACAGAAATCAACCAGAAAAGACAAAACTGGTCAAACAGGTTGTCTTTCGAACGAGCTAGGGATGTGGTTTGAACGAGAAGCGACATCACTTGAACAAAGACAAATGTCATTAGAATGACATTATCTAACTTTCACAGTCTCCCTAAAAAATTAAACAGTGTTGCCCAGTGAAAAAATATGTGAAAATTCTAATTAAAAGGGGCTCAAAACTTCAAAACAGTAGTAAAACAGTGGCTAAACTAAAAAAAAAACATAAAAATAAATTGAGTAAAATGCTAACATAGTACGGATGTGCTCAAACATGAACATGTAATGTATGGGTGTGAACTTAAAACAAATGAATTACAATTCCAACACATCGAAACAATCAAGAAGCTCTAATTGACAGCAATCAATCATCAAACTTTATTATAGCCATATATATGATAATTAAAGTGAGCTTAATGAACTAAAAAAATATCATGCACAAATATCCAAAATTTTGACGATTCTATAAACAATAGTGTTAACTTTGGGATTCTTTCTGCAAACCTGCTTAAATGTTTAATCCATCCAAACTCCCTCAAATATATATCATATCTTTATTTTGAATGAACTAAACTAGTTTGGCCCATTTTGGGGATATGATTCTTTTTATTGCCTTATGATATTTTTGGGCTCTTTTAAACGGCGAATTTCACAACGAGTCAATTTTATACTCTCGCAGCCCTTTCCCATACACTCATCATATTTTCTATATAGATTAAAATGCTCACGGGTAAACAGTTATTACATGAACACCTCCTCCTTGTGTCTACATACGCATAGATGACAAAATTGAGATAAGAACATCTCACCAAACTCAAATATGCAAGAATAGCCAAACATCCATATAAATTCGTGCACGTGTGTAAAGATGGCATATATACAAAGTCGAATCAAAACGCATATGTACTTCGAAACAACCCCATAATACAATGGTTAATATCATTCTAAGCATCGATAATAATGACCAAATGTCCAAGCCACGTGGATAATGGAAGGAAGGGTGACCAAGCACACCAATATGCCACATCGAACATGTTAACTCATGACACAAAACAAAATCGAAAATATTTTTGCCCTTTTCGAAATATTTTGACTCAAGTAAAAGCAAAATATTTTTGTCTTTTTCTCAAAAATATTCAAAACCAAAAATCTTTTTGTCCTTTTCAAATAAGATGAAATAAATGAAAAATATAATACAAAATGATGCATATGTCATAACACTAGTAAGATATAGATCATGATGCAAAGACTAGCGTATGAGAAACAAACCATGCAAGAAACTATCCATAAGAAATAGCAAATGATGAATCATGTGCATGCATGTGAAAATCAACCAACTATAACACCCCGCCTAATTAAATACCGGGTGGCCAGTCCCATACCAAATTAAAATAGAATATACAGTTGGCTCATTCTTAGCATCACTGTCGAAAATATTTACAACTCACCCAATACCCAATTAAGCTGGTGTTAAAAACTTTCCAAACTTTTAATTCAACAAAATCCATTTTTAGTTTAAGAATAACACGACACATTTTATTCTACAACATTGATAACCGAATAGATAACACAAAAGAATTCAAATGCATTTCAAATAAACATTCCCAAGTAATAATTCAATACAGTAATCCATCAATAGTAAATGTACTAAAACGACATGACTACAAGAGTATTTGACTCCGATAGAAAAGAGATAACTGAATTCCTTTTGGGCGACATGGCCTAACTAAAAGATCATTGTGAATCAAATGAAGATAAGCGTCTAAGCAATACTCCATAGTTCCATAGTCCGTCAAAATCAACTAAGGTTGGCATCCCTGCTGCTGGACACCTGATATAGAAGATACAATAGAAAAGAAAATATGCAAGGAAACGGGTCCCGATTGTGAAAATGATTTTGAAAACAGCAAGTATTTAAAAAGTGCAATAAAACATTTATTATGTACATGTTAGTATCCAACTCTCACTTGCTAATCTCACCTCTCAACTAGAGTGCACACTTAACGTTTCCTATTAACCTCCTAGTTAATGGTTCCTCTTCACTGATTTCATAATATGATTATATTCCCATATCATAACCCCGTATGTCCTATATCATACGTTATACAATCATTCTTATACATTTCTCATTTATATGAATCGTTTCTCATTAACATGAATAACTTCTTATTAATATGAATCGTTTCTCATTAATATGAATTAAGCTTTTCAATTCTATAAGAATAAACATTCATTAACTTAGTTTCATTATCTTTCTCTATTCACCGTTATCAACAATTATCACCGTAGATAGATTTAACCAAAATATATATCCATTCATTCATTTAATTCATAATATATATATATATATATATATATATATATATATATATATATATAATACGGCACCCCGAGACACAGCTGTGGTGCAATGCATTACTCTGCTATCGTGTCCCATCATTGCTGATCGCCGAATATAGGACTAAAGGTTTGGTAAGGATTTCACGAACCACGAACAACAACATACAAATTGGAGGCGAACATAGTTCTCGTATCCATGGGTCACGGACATACCTACGTACCCACAGTCAGCGGACTTATCAACTCCCCGATAAGTCTTTCATAGACCTATGTTCTTGATCGACAAATCGAAGATCCCATGGATTCATCAGGACATGACTGCCCTCACGCGCAAACCTCCCGTCGATAGCAAGTAAGCTAGGTATGTCATACACATAAATCAACAATCAATCAAATAGGCATTATCATACCTATAATATAATATCAACAAGGTACTCACATTACCCTTATATTATTCCCATACGTAGTATTATATCTCTTTAAATCCCACGTATTAAAGTATCATAACTTTACTTCTTAATTTAATTATCCCCGAGCCTCACTCAATACTCAAGGTTCAAATAGGTTTTTCCTCAACATATATTCAGTAAGAAGTCACTAATACCCTACTGGTCCATATCATCATATCTCCCGAATCACTACGAATTAAACTCTCCCTTTAATTAGGGTTAGAACCGATAGTTTCAAATGTCTTATAAACACATCTTCTATTAACTAGGATTGAATACCATCATCACATGACTTATAGTCTATAGGGTTTCATTCATACTATATGACTTATCAACATAACCAACATCCTCGCATCCTATAACATCTCTCCACTCCCAACGTCGTTAAGGTTCATGGGCTGAGCGTCTCGCAAAGCGAAATCAAAACAAGGAACCCCTCCAATACACTAATAATTAACTTTGTCGATCGAGGAGGTCCGTCAACTTTAATTATGCGATCGGGATAACCTCATCCCCTATTTCAACCAAATGTGGTCTGAACTCCCATCTCTATCCAGGAGCCAAACCACTACGCTCTTGTACTACACTCAATCCTTACGAAATCAATAATGAGCTTAAACTCAGTCCTTGATGTTCAAATTGTAACCCTAAGGCTACCCAGGTGTTATATTAAATCTCACCTACTGGACCTATCCTTAATCCTCATGCATACCAATTAGAATCCAACACGTGAATCTAGCAACCAAAATATCTTTCAATTTAATTATCATCATTCTAATCAATTAAATCCCAATCACATTAATTCAAATCTTATCAAGGGTCTACTGATCTTTTTTAAGTCCCATAATATCCAATTAATAATCACCAAAGATCTACAAAAGGTTTGGGATAAGAATAAATATTAAAAATAAATAACTTTAACAATCCTGGGGAGGTCGGTCGATCGAAGGCAGGGGGTCGATCGATCGATCACTCAGGTAACAACCTAGTTTTTCTGCATTTCTTCTACTATGGGTTTCACCATTTTTGTTCATTCAAACCTTCATATTAACATCCCAAATGACTTATAATCTCTACTACATGATATATCAACATATATGAATGATTTTTAATGTTCTAAACATCCTAGAATCATCAAAAGATTGGATTAAAAGCATGATTATCTCCTATTCTTCTAGAAAATTATCAACATATTATCTTCAAGAACACAACAATGGTTTCCAGAATTTCTTCAATAGATATATGATTATTTCATGGATTATTATCAACCTACAACATGAGTTTGATTCCTAAATCTTTTCAGTTCCCAGAAATCCATTTAACAACTCCATTATGTCTTCCAAACATGAAAAATCATCTCTTTTTTTTAGAACTATTCTAACATGGACAATATACAAACTTAGATTGACATTATCAAACATGCCTCTAATGAAGGTCTGATCCTTTGGTGTAGTATATCACAGGTGGTTCTCCCTTCTCAGATCAACCTTTGGTGGTGGTTGGTGGTGGTGACCCTTGGTTCTTAGTTCTTCTCCTTCCCAAGTAAGCTTTTCTCTTCCCAAGCAACCTTTCACTCTCTCTAGGAAGACGACTTCTCTATTTTGTGTAGAGGAGATGAATAACCCACGTACACTTAATATCCAAATACTTATGATAGGACAAAATCTAAAATCACTATTCATCCCCCTATAAAAATGATCAAAATGCCCTTTTGGGTTGTCTTTTCATTTTCAAATGACCTGAGACCCAAATCCAACATCCAAATAGACTTTTTTGACTATTTCAACCCTTCCGGATACAATGACGCAGTCGAAATGACTACAAGGTTGATAGAAAAATAAGTTTCCTTTTTAATTTAACAAATTAGTCCCGACACGTCCCATACCGCGTATGACTAAAAAATCAAATTACTGAATTAATAATTCACAGCAATATCAATAACATCACATTCATATATTACCTAAATAGATTTAAGTAATATTCCGAATCATTCATTTTAATATCCACAGTTCGGATAAAACCCAAATGAATTAATTAATAATAAAATCCAATTAATCCATTAATTTAAATATAACCATTTTATAAGTCATTAAAATCACGGGGTATTACACCAACGAAGCATTTAGCATCTCTAAAATGAACATCCTAACCCAAACCGGTGTATACCTAATGAAACGGGTTTTGGGAATCGATGGGACACTACGTTTAAACTTCCTAGGGTCTTTTCTAAGACTAAAACAAAAACTCCTAAGGTGACCTTTCCTACCACAATGCAAACATGTAAAAATACGATGAGGAACTGGACCTTTAGGTTAACCATTTCTAACACTCTCAGATGTGGTTGATGCTCTAAAACACACTATGGTTTTGTCTTTGACATTCAAACACTAGAACAAGATAAGCTACCATCACTACTCGAGTCAGTTAAATCATTTTTCACCTTCAAAACTTTCGACTCAAGAAAACGATTAGACTCCTCAAACTTTAGGGACTCCTTCATTAGATTTTCAATTACCCCTAAGAGGTTATTTCTCTCCCCCCTTAATATGAGCAAACATATCCCTAAGAGTCTTCTAGCGTGCCTTAAATTCATTAATCAAACAATTTTCATTAATGGCACAAACACCTGAATTTCTCAAATTCTCTAACTCTCTCTCTAAAACAAGAATTCTATCAACACTCTCCTTTTTGGAAACTTTAAAAGATTCAAAATTATTATATAAAGATCCAACTTATCACGAATCATATCTCTTTGAATTTGAAACATTTGCAAATATTCAATCATATTTTTAAAACGAGAATTTTCATCCTCCAAAACTTTAATTCGTTTTGCAAACTTTAAATTCAACAGATGTAACTCATTAAAACTTTGAGAATCCATCGAGAGGAAAACAAATAAACCAAGAGAGATAAATAATCAATCACCTAAAAAGTAAAAATGGGATCCAATACAATAAAATAATGCAACAGGCTCTGATACCAATTTGACGACGTGAGTGGTCAAATTGTATCATCAAAAATACGTGAAAAATCTAGATCATGCGATAAATTAGCTCAACTCTCTTTGATACCAATTTGTAGGTCCCCAAATTATAACTTTCGATAAAGGCTTTTTCTTGAGCGGAATTAAGTTAAGGATTAATGCAAACCAACTTTCTCTTTCTATAAAACTCTTTTTCAATTTTATTAAACCAAGTTGTGACACAAGTTAACATCACTAGATTTTGTCTTCTTTAAACCTAAGCATGAAACTAGTGATTAAAGCAAGTGAAATAAAGTAAATCAATACTCACAACGCCGATGTACAAGGAAAAACTCAATCGAAAAAAACCTCAGACGGTCCAGGACAAACAATCACTATAACAATGGTTTTACAAAGTCAGACGGTAGTCTTATACACGACTCGATCCACCCACGAGACTTGACGCTCCTATGATCTTCTACCAATATTCACAGTGTCCACGTGGAAAGTAACCTTCTTCCACGATGCTCATCCACAGCGGTCACCTCCATAAATGCCTCGATATCTACTGATACGGGCTTATGTCGTCTATGATGTTAAACATGAAAGTAACCTTCTTCGTTTCTCCATCGCCAAACCAACAATGTTCAAGTGTTGAAAACACCCAACTTTGTGCAACAAAGATAACATAAACATATGGTAATGATAACTCGGATCTTTGTAAACTCTAAGGATGTGTTTAAGCTTTGAAACCTTAGAAAATTTTGTGAAAAAAACTCTCTGTATCAAAACTGTTTTTCATACTACACACATTTCGAGAAAACAGAACACGCCTATTTATAAATATTTTAAGGCGGTGGTAGTCTCTCGTTCGAGCGAGACTCTGTGTCGTTCAAACGGCGTCAGGTCTCGTTGGAACGACATCAGGTGTCGTTTGAACGATGTTTTAATTAGAGTCTGATATTAATCCCGCTTTAAAAATAGAGTTTTACTAAAAAACAACTCTTATCCAACTCTAATCCGTCCTCATCTGATTAAAACGAAGTGTATATATTTAAAACACTTTTAAAAACATTTTCTTTTAAAAATAACATCCTTATTTTTGTAAAATAAAATTTCGAGTTTCATTAACATTATGCATTCATTCCTGAGTGATCTCGAAATGCAATTAAACCTTGAAGACGAGAAATTATACCAATTCAACTTCGGCATGAGTAATTCCTTGTATCTCTACCGCAACATCCTCAATTAAATTTTTGGAAAGTCATAGTCTCGTAGTGATAAGACAATAAAATTCTACCTATGACTCAAACTTGTTTTGTTCTGAGAATAAGTCAAAACTATATTAAGATTCAATTGGAAATTTGGTCCTTACTAAAAGGACGAACATTATATGATAATTTTAGGACTGTTATAAGAGGAAATTGGCAGTGCGCCCACGCTGTTTTGTATAAAATCACATTATGCACGACTTTGCAGTTTTAAGTTTTTTCAAAATCGAAGCAGAAAAGATTTAAATTGTAATTTTATATTTATTGGCAGAATGTACCTTTATAAAAAAAAGTTTGAAAAATGGTAATTTGGCCCATGGTGAGATTTTATTAATTTTGGTACATTAACAAGGAGCGAGGTACTTGGGTTAATGTTGGAAAATTATTTGGATTTGAGGATTAAATTTTGTGAGAGATATCTACATAAGTATATTACGATTTAGAGGAGAATAATCGTTATATCAAGTATGGGTAATATTTATGACATATTTACGAGTACTTGGGGCGGATAAAATATTATGTGAGTGACAACTGCATAATAAAATATACGATAATAATCATGATAAACAAGTACGGGTGGTATTCGAGAAATACGACGGGTACTTGGGATAGGATGAATTCCTAATATGATATAGGTCGTGAAAGTACCTAACACCAAATAGGTAGATGATATTGCCTATTTGATTAATTGGTGATTATGTGTATGACATACCTAGCTTACTTGCTATTAGGGGAGGTCCGCGCGTGAGGGCAGTCACATCCTGATGAGCCTATATAGGGGGATATCTGACTCTTTGCTCGAGAACATAGGACTTAGGTCGATTACCATTAGTGAGATTAATGGTATATAATGGTCATTTGGGTGCGTATGTATGTGCGTATCCCAAAGGCTTAGGACTATTTTTGCCTCTACCATTTGTGATTTAATATTTGTGGTTCGGGGGATCTTTACCGAACCTATAGTCCCCTATATAGTGATGAGATGTATTGGGACATGATAGTAGAGTAATGCAACACCATAATTGTGTCTCGGGGTGGAGTATTGTATATGTATAATAGAGTGAATGTATATATATATATATATATATATATATATATATATGATGATATCTAGTTTGTGACTAAATTAGAATTGAAAGATTATGATATCTAGAATTAATTAAGTATGAGAATATTTAATTGAATTGAATTAATAAGGGGCTTATCCATATTGAATCTAAATGGATACATATGATATTATTACATGTTTTGTGAGAGTAATACGTGGGAATGAATTGGGATATGGATAGTGGATACACTAGGATGAACTAGTTATCATGAGATTGTAACTAGTATGGTTTAGAGGTACGATATGTGTGCACTTTAGATGAGTGGTGAGAATTTCAAGAGAGAGTCCGATAAGATAACATGTATATAATAACTTCTGAATCTAGCATTTATTCACTTACTGTTTTTAAAACTGTTTTCACTTCGGGCTCTGACCCGTTTACTTGCACATTATCTCTCTCTCTCTCTCTCTCTCTCTCTCTCTCTATATATATATATATATATATATATATATATATATATATATGGTGTTCACCCACAGGGATGCCATCCATAGAGGATTGGGCCTATTGATGATGATATGTATGCTATGGAGTTGTGGACCTTGTTTAGATGCTTTCACATTTTTGATTCGTACTTTGTACTAATTGATCTTTCATTTAGGTCATGTTGACAAAGACGATTCTAGTTGTTTCCTTTATATCTGAGTCGGATTATATTCTTATGTCATTTTAGTACATTTGGTATTGTTGGGATTATTGTATTAAGATATTTTACTGGAAAGCTTATTCCAGTTGCATTTAAATTCCATTGTGAGGTCTATTCAGTTATTATTCGTTATGTGAATGGTTTTTATTAAATGTTTTATGTTATTAAAATGGAATTTTTATGAAATTAAATTGGAAAAGTTTTAACAACCTGCTTACTTGGATATTAGGTGATTAAATATTAAGGCAAAAATATTTTTCGACTGTGATGCTAAGAATGAACCAACTGTATAATCTGTTTTAATTGGGTATAGGACTGATTACCCGGTATTTAATTAACTGAGTTGTTACAATATGTCATTTGTTGAACGAAGACTACAAGACCCCTCCATTACGCGACACCTCGACGTTGACTCACCAACACAAAAGCTTGGTCACCTAGACACGTGTCAACACTGTAATATCATTATAAAACTATAAATAGGGCCTTTAGGATAATTTGGGCACACACCAATTTCTTGAGAAATAGTAAGAGAAAGTGTGGGAAAGTTCAAGAAGATGTTTCATCTTAAGATTAACGAGTGATCCAAGACATCATATTTGTAATTTCGGACCTCTATTTTAGGTAAGTACTCTATGAAATTCCACGCGCATTTCAATTATATGATATTATGCAAACTATATATATTTTTTGAACTTCCTCTATTCTCAAATTCATCTAATACCGATGATTGATTCATTGTGATATGTTTATATTTGTCCCTATAGACATACAGATTAAATGAGAATTAAAAATGATATTGAATATTGGAAATAAGATTCGGCCTTAGGGACCTCTTTACTGACTGACCTTCCTAGCTGGGTTATCACTGCTGTGCCCTAAATAAGGCATTGTGACGAACAAGTTCGATTGAACCTCAACAACAGGGGAGTAATGCGGTATATGAATACGGTATTAGAGTGTACTTGGTCATTAAAATTATATGATTGAAATAAAAAGATATTGAATTTGATTTGTCACATCTGTTATATTCTGAGCTGTTCATTTCTATATACTATTATTAACATATAAATATATTACTACAAGTTCCTGTTCATATATGTATATGCCTTATGTTCTTACTTCAATAGGTATCTATTTTATGAAAAACCTTGGAAAGTCTGGAGATTGAGCCTCATTCGGCTTTTAGCTGATGTATTATAAATAATAATTTTTTAGGAAATAAATAGGCTCGTGGATGGAACATGGAAGCACTATGTTGAAGATTCTACTTTTAGAGATCTTTCTGTTATTTCAAGTAAAATATTTGTTTCATAAGATAGAGTATGTTTTTCTCTTCAGTAATAGGTTATAAATTTTGTCTGAAGTTGTAACTCGTTGATACTTTTAATATATATAAAGTTTCCCTTTAGAAATCTCTCATGACATAATTCCTGCATTTTCAGTAGTTTACAAATCATGACCACGTAAACGTATTTTCGTTGCATTTATTTTAAGAAATATTTTAATGATAAAATATTGAATGCCTTAGTGGCATGTCAAGGCACTCGTTCCCTACTAATTTTGGGATGGGGTCGTGACAAGTTACACTAGTCCCATGCGAGATGTTCGTGCCTTTTGCGAGACCGTTTGGTGGTTGTTTTTCATTTTTGTCGTTTAACGACATTTTTTTATGCCTAAGTCTAAACATTTGCAAATTATCATCATATTCTCAAACCGAGAGTCTTGTGACTACGTGGTCAGTTCCTATGAGTTACATTGGTTCCGTGCGAGATGTTTATGCCTCTTATGGGGTCGTTTAATGGTAGTTTTGCATTTTCATCTTTGATGGAATGTTTTTAAGCCTAAGTCTACATATTTGCTAATTATCGTCATATTCTCAATTCGGGAGTCATGTGATTATGTGGTAAGTTCCTATGAGTTAGTCAGGTGCGAGGTTCGTGCCTCTTATGGAGCCGTTTGGTGGATGTTTTGTAATTTTTTCCCTTTAACGACATATTTTTAAGCCAAAGTCTAAATATTTTTAAATTATTATCATACTCTCGAACTAGAAATACCATGACTACATGATCAGTTCCAATGAGTTACATTGGTACCGTGCAAGGTGTTCGTGCCTCTTACGGGACTATTTAGGGGCTTTTTTGCATTTTTGTCCTTTAACAAAAATATTTCATGCCCAAGTCGTGAGATATAAAATTAACATCATATTCTAAAATCGAGAGTCATGTGACTACGTGGTCAGTTCCTACGAGTTACTTTGGTCCTGTGCGATATATCTATGTCTCAGTCAGGGCTGTTCGATGATTGTTTTACATTTTTCCCTTTAACAACATGTTTTTAAGCCTGTCTGGAGATTGGCTATTTTCATCATCTTCTCAAATCAAAAGTTCAATGTCTACGCAATTAGTTCCTACGAGTTACATTGGTCCTAGAAAAATACAATTCTAAACTCCCATAATTATATTCCATGATTTAAATTTAAATAATAATCATGAAAAAGGATATAAATTCATGTGAACTTTTGATGATCTAGTTGGTTAATCTTGCATCATTCTCCCGAACCTTGAGAAAAACATGTCAGTGACATTGCATTTGCATAAGTTTGAAACCTTTGGTCTTGATGTTAAATCTTTTTGTAAGAAAAAGTCCTAACTGACTGAGTATGAAGAAAATTAGAGTGTGTCGCAACCATTGAACTCATGTTTGACGTTAATAACCATTTTTCATTCATAATTGGGCGTGTGGATTTGATTCTCCACTCTTTAGTTTAGTAAAAATTTAGGAGTCACTATTAGTATTTGGGTTGCTCCTAAATTCACCTTCTTTACAGAAGTCCACTACATCATTGGTTATAAGAAGTGGTGAATCTAAGTTCTAGAGTAATAAGATGGTGTTAATCTAAAATTATCCGTTTCTCACATGACTTAGATCCAAAGCACTCGCTAGAATTGAATAAATGATTTAGTGATGGTCCATAAGGCTACTTAGTATTTTGGTACCATTATCAAGATTTGTATCAACAATGTAAAGATATCGTTACCTTTAATATTATCTTTTTCTTGTGTTGAAACTTTAGGCTAGATTTTATTGAGTTCAATTTATACAACTCATTATCTTACCGTCAAGTTTAGACAATGTGAGTATGAACCATAAAAATTTTATTTACCTCTTCCAGATTATAGTTTTCTTATTTTTTATTGATAAGGTCGTCTTCTTATAAAATAAAGGTTAATAATATAACAGAAAACACAAAAAATGAAAAAGTTGATTCATCAACATCAGAATGTTATTACGAGGACTAAATGAAAGCTGAAAATGTTGCCCGCTTCCCCCATTCCAAAGCCCGGTTAACCAAGTGATAGTGCGCCATATCTTCAAAGAACTTATGCAACGAAGACAGTGGCTTATCAAAGTAAACAGGAAGATAATCACCTGATAGGTCCATTCCTATATTATCGTTGATTATAGACTGTAATCCAACTGGATTTTATTTCTTCTTTGATTCTGGTAGACTATACCTTATTTTGATGTGTGGATATTTAATTGCCTTAATCTCCACCCCAACCTCTTGTGAACAATCTAAAAAGATAAGTTCTTCATATATCAAAGAACTACAAGAATTTCCTTTATTCTCTTTACACTGACATAGAGAGTAGAGGAAATGTTTCTAGATCTTTGTCTCAAAAATAGGCCCATCCTCATCATCTGATAAAATATCGACTCCACCTCGACTTTCATCATCTGTATCGGTATCACTTGCACTGTCCTCTGAAAAGACAAAATAGAAAACTGCAACATTATGAGGAAAATAATGAAGCCACTAAATTCTCAATATAAACAAGAAATGTCATTGTAAAACATATGAAATAATGATTCAAAGTGTGAAAACAAGTTATATCCATCAGAACAATATCATATATTGTTAATGCATTTCAACATAACTTTATACTCTATATTTTTTAACTTTGTGCTCTTAAACTAAGTTAGTGCTCCCCGTGATTATAATTGCACTTGAGTTTTGCTAAATAAATATATAAATCATGACTTCTTTAAATATAAATTCAATTTAGTATATTTTTAAATTGATGTTAGTTCGACAATGAGCATATATCATTTCAAGATTCTTCCAAACAAAAAGTACTAGGAAAAAACCTTGAATTAATCTTGTGGAATAGATATATCATTTTGAGCATCGTATGTTGAATTAAAAAATTCGAGTGAAAATATAACTATTTTATTATACATACATTGTTGAATTGTACCTGCGTTGTTGAAACTAACTATACCTATTACTTTAGTAGTTTAGTGTTTAATAACCACATATATATTATGATACCAACTGTATAGTTATCACACAGATACACAAAGACGGGTTTAATTGAGGAGTATTTTTAAACATTTGCAATAGGTGGATATCATACATTGGTCGAACAACAAAACTCATGTAATGAAAAACAATATATGAAGAATTATGTTAGAAAAAATAATATAGATTTGAGCCTCAGGTTTAGATCAGAATGAAAATTTATGACCATGAAATTGCGCTATGGACTTTCACTCATAGTTTCAGATTTGGAGACAGAGACATTACTGGGGCATTATCAACTTGATAAAGGACATATTGATCTAATTGAATGGGAGAATTAAGACATGTATCTTCATTCAAATCTTTCAATTTCACAGTTTCTTCAGTTGGGCCTTCTAAACCCGACAGACGATTAAATACCATATCATTAGGTATAGAAGAAACTGTTTTTGAACCCTCTCCCTCTTTCACCACTATGTAATCTGCCAAATGAGGCCATTTTAAGATACCACAATAAATATAAACCAACAAAATAAAAGAACGTAGGATAATTGGAGAGAAATGCACCTTTGAAAGAACGGGTAAAACTCTCTGGTGAAACTGAAAACCCTTATTCTAACAATTTACTCCTGATTTTATTTTTATATGTCTAGTATTTATCTAGAAAAATTCCAGCCAATGTAAACAAAGCCTCTACAACTTCTACCTCAACTTTGGTGTCGATGGACCCTTCATTATAATTTTTTGAGAATTATGTCACTTATTTTGATATTGCATTATAAAAAATTCAATTGTTAAACTCGAAAAAAAATGATACTTTTCTTTATCTCGAATGACTAACTGATTGTGTTCATCTTGGATTTCTTTAAACCATATTTTCTCTTTAATTCACCTTGACTTTCTCTTTTAATAAAAGATGAGAAATGTGGTTTGGGATCCGTAGTAAATGTTATCATAGTCAGTATTGAGAACGTATGTGCTTGCGTTCAACTGAGCAAATTATATATTAAACACCTTTTAACCCAAACAAACCCTAAACATGCAACAATATGTGATTGAATAAGATGATAATCTAAGCAAGAACATTCAAACACATGCTTGTGAGGAAAAATCCCCCAAAGGGGTAAAACCATTTATTTTCATTATAATATTGTAGGCTGTACAATTTCGGATTACAATGAAAATACAAGTGACTAAGAATTATCCTCAGGTGTCGGATTCTGTAGTCGGCGGCTGGAACTATCCCTTTTCCAGTAGGGCTGCAATGGAGAAGAAGAACGGTCTTCTCCACAAGGGTGTGAACAGCAAAAGTGCGTTCCTGGGTTGCAAAGTGATTCACAAAGGATTGGCAATTTGTGTGAATCAAATACCTAGAGTCTAGATGCTCAATAGGTGAAGACTTAGGGCTTTCTGAACTCTGAAAATCGTGTGTATAAGTCTTAGAAAATCACTTCCCGTAGTGGGATTAAATAAGAAGTCTCGGGCCTTAAAAATCAGAACACGATCTGTTTAAGTTTATCCCAGGCGGACCGGTTCGGGTTTGAGGCGGATCGGTCCGATTGACCGGATCGGTTCTTTTATTCTGAGGCGGATCGGTCTGTTGATGATCGGATCGGTTCGATTCCAGGCTTCATCGGTTCGCTTGCGGTCCGGGGTATACTGACCTTCAGCAGTCGGATCGATCCGGGTCTGAGGCGGACCGGTCCGGTTGATCGGATCGGTTCATTTATTCCAGGCGGACCGTTCCGGTTCTGTCAGACTTTGATTCCTCTTCTTCTTTTTGATATTCAGATCCGTTGATGAATGTATGAATCTTGAATTTCTTCAACGGTGTAACGGCGTGCGACATAATAAATTGATAATGGACAAAAATGTCCTTACAAATCTCCCCCTATGTCTATGCCGGTACATACATAAAAACAAACATCCGAATTATCAAAACAACTAAAAATGCCTATACAAATCTACCCTTCCATGAACCCAAAACTGGAAAGATACAATTGAATAAGACTAGAGCGTTTGGTCTTCAATTCTTCAGGAATCTTAACACTTTTCTCATCAGGGTGTGCAATCCAATGATAAGCCATGTAGTACCTACACACATGAGAAAAAGCAAAATACCAAGTGACACATCGAGTTTGAAATGAGATAAATATATATACCAATTTATGAGCAAACTCAAACTTTCAAAACTCCCCCATAATAAGATAATTCATTCTCCCCCTTTTTATGATGTCCCCAAATAGACAATTGAGAGAAATAAATTAAATAAGCAAGTGCGGGGTGTCACTAGTATAAAATCACACCATGAATGAACACAAACCAACTAAGTCGATGATAGCGTAAATGAGGTGGTGTGATTAAATTCGATAGGAAAATCAATGCATACAAACATGACATATGTGCACGATGAATATTGGATATTCCTAGCGAATGAACTCAAATGCTTCCTTTGGTGTAAAATAATGACAATATAAGATATTGACTCAATCAAATCAACAAATCAAAGCTCAAAGTGATTTTCACACCAATAACATCCAAAACGATTTTATGCTTTTTCAGGACTTTCAAGGAAGTGCAAACCCGTTTAAAGATTCTCCAACCAAACTCCCTCAGATATAATTTTGAATAGAGGCATTCTAAATTCTTAAACTTTGGAGAATTGATGGTGAAACCTAAGTGGCCCATATTTGGCATGAAGTTCTTTTTATTGCCTTTAAATTTTTTCGGGCTCTTTTAACCTCTTTGGACCTCGGATATTAAAATTCCTCCATTTTTTAGGTCCTTTTTAACGGTGGCTTTTGCGCAAAGGATAGATGATTACCTTTCGCAGCCCCTCCCCGTTATACAAAAACACACAGTCTCACCAAAACGGTTTTTACATGCATTCCAATCTTGTCAAGTTTTATCGCATATTGTACATTGTATAGACAAAATTGATATGGAAACACTCAAGCTAATATGAGATAGACAAGTGCAATAATCAAATATAGTCGTGCATGTGTGCAATAAAGGATATATGAGTCAAATATGTAGGAAGATATCACTAATTACATCTCAAAGACTCCAGGCAATGTAAAGCATATGGATGAAATGATGTAGACTCTCAAATCTCTATCAAACAGTCACATGGATAAATTAAATGAAGTTGTGACTTGGCTATCTTAAATGCTCATCCATAAAAGAAGCAAAAACATAAATCTTTTTTGTATTTTTTCAAAAATTTTATCAAAATAAAATCTTTTTGTGCTTTTCTTAAAATTTTTCTTAAAGGAAAATCTTTTTGTATTTTTCAAAAGAAATATAAAAAGAAAAAAGAATAAATAAAAGTTGTACAACTAAGCAATGATACATATAAAACAGACTAGCAATAGGAAGCATATGATATGAACATGAAGAAGCATCCTATTCTAGACATAGACCAACCCCTCAGTCAACTGTGCAAATCCCCAAAGACTTTCTAAGACTCTCAAATCTAAGGGCATCTAAAGGTTTCGTGAAAATGTCGGCTAACTGACGTTTGGTGGGAACAAAACTGAGGGATACAGTGTTTTCCTCAACTAACTGTCGAATAAAGTGCTCACGTATCCTGATGTGTTTTGTGCGCGAATGCTGGACGGGATTACGGGATATGTGTATCGCGCTCGTGTTATCACAAGAAATGATCATGGTGTCTTGTGAAATCCCATAATCCTCCAACATTTGCTTCATCCACAAGAGTTGTATGCAACAACTCCCGGTGGCTATGTACTCAGCCTCCGCAGTGGACAAAGAGATGGAATTTTGCTTCTTGCTCAGCCAGGAGACAAGAGCAGAACCAAAATAGAAACACCCACCAGAAGTGCTCCTACAACCATCTACATCCCCAGCCCAATCGGCATCCGAATAGGCGGACAAACGGTCATCGGTATCAAAGGAATACCAAATACCGTATGAGAGAGTCCCACTTACGTATTTAATAATACGTTTTAGAGCAAGTAAGTGTGACTCTTTAGGGGACGCCTGATATCGCGCACAGACTCCAATACTAAAGGCGATGTCGGGACGACTGACAGTCAAGTAGAGAAGACTACCTATCATACTCCGATATAAGCTTTGCTCTACGTCCTTGCCTGAAGTGTCCTTACTAAGCTTGGTAGTGGTACTCATAGGTGTACGTGCATGCTTAGCGGAGTCTAAACCAAATTTCTTCACTAGGTCTCTAGCATACTTGGATTGGGAGATGAACATCCCATCCTCTAGCTGGCGAACCTGGAGACCAAGGAAGAATGTAAGCTCACCAACCATGCTCATCTCAAACTCACTTTTCATCTCCTCTTCAAAGTGGTGAGCATGCTGGGAGCATGTGGATCCAAAGACTATGTCATCCACATAGACCTGGGCAACCAAAATTGCACCGTCATCTCTCCTGACGAACAATGTCATATCAACTCCCCTCTCTCTTTCTCTAAAACACTCTCTCTCTCTCTAAATAGAATCTCTTTCTCGACACAGGCAGATTCTCTCTCTCTCAGGGCGGTGACGGTGGAGGACTCTCTTTCTCTCGCCTTTCTTAAATCTTCCTTTAAGCCGATGATCTTAAGAACTAGCGCTTTGTTACGTTTTTTAGTTTTAAATGACTCAGAATATAACTCAGCGTAGGCGCGTTGAATATCACTCTCGCTCTCACTTGAGTCATCCTCCCCCTCACTCACATCGATCTCACTGTTGAGGTGTCCCTGTGAAGCATCATCTTCATCGTCGTGAAGAGAACTAGGAGTGCTCACTTGACTGGCCATGAATGTGGTGAAGTTACACTCATGCGGTGACTCATCTCCTGAATCCACCGTCTCGACCTCACTGTCGTTACTAAGGGTAGCATCAATGACATCTTTCCCTTTCTCTCTATTTAGACGATTGGCACACTCAAATGCTCTATGACCCCTACCATTGCACTCAAAACATCTCTCACTTTCTTTCTTAGGAGGATTTTTTGAGTCTTTTTCATTTTTCTTTTCAAACTTATTTTTCTCAAATTTCTTTTTATCTTTAAAATTGCCATTTTTCTTAAATTTGAGAATCCTCTTGAAATTTTTTGCAAAAAGAGCCAAATCATCTAAGTCAAAATCACACTCAGAATCTGACGTGTCAGTCTCTCTCTTTCTAGACTATTCTACCCTTTTTCTAGCCGACCCCTCACTCCTTCTCTCTTGGGCTTTAAGTGCAATTCCCGTATCTTTAGATTTAGCAGTTTTAGGGAACATATCAATTTCATAAGTTTGCAAATCTCCTACAAGTTCTTCCAATTTTAGCATATTTAAATTACCCATAGAATTTAGCACAGTGACTTTAGGGATAAAACGCTTAGGCAAATAACGAAGAGTCTTTTTAACAACTCTCGCATTAGGAATATGTTCACCAAGATTAAAGCTAGTATTCACAATGTCAGAAAGTCTAGCATAAAATTCATTAAAGCATTCAGATTCATGCATGGTGATGGTTTCAAATTGAGTTGTCAAATTTTGCAACTTAGATTCTTTCACAGCATTAGTTCCTTCATGGGTGAGTTGTAAAACATCCCATGCCTCTTTTGACGTGGTGCACGTTATTATGCATTTGAATTCATCAGGTGTGACAGACCCAGAAATAGCACTTAGGCCCTTAGAATTAAAAGATGACCATTTAAATTCTTCATGAGTCCAAAAAGTGTCAGGTTTCAAGTTGATCACATTATCAACAGTCACGGAGGGAGGAGTCCACCCTCTTTCAACTAAGATCCAAACACATTCATCAATGGCTTTTAAAGCCGACCTCATTCGGGCTTTCCAATAAGCATAATTTGTCCCGTCAAAAACAGGCATTTTATTATATAACTTCTCCATTTGAACACGCACTTTTTCAAAAATCAATTTTTTCAGAAAATTGATATCTTAGAAAAATTTTGCGGAAAATAGGAATACGCGATAGATTAGCGTAACCTGCTCTGATACCAATTTGAGAACGTATGTGCTTGCGTTCAACTGAGAAAATTATATATTAAACACCTTTTAACCCAAACAAACCCTAAACATGCAATAATATGTGATTGAATAAGATGATAATATAAGCAAGAACATTCAAACACATGCTTGTGAGGAAAAATCCCCCAAAGGGGCAAACCCATTTATTTTCATTATAATATTGTAAGTTGTACAATTTCGGATTACAATGAAAATACAAGTGACTAAGAATTACCCTCAGGTGTCGGATTCTGTAGTCGGCGGCTGGAACTATCCCTTTCCAGTAGGGCTACAATGGAGAAGAAGAACGGTCTTCTCCACAAGGGTGTGAACAGCAAAAGTGTGTTCCTGGGTTTCAAAGTGATTCACAAAGGATTGGAAATTTGTGTGAATCAAATACCTAGAGTCTATATGCTCAATAGGTGAAGACTTAGGGCTTTTTGTACTCTGAAAATCGTGTGTATAAGTCTTAGAAAACCACTTCCCGTAGTGGGATTAAATAAGAAGTCTCGGGCCTTAAAAATATGAACACGATCTGTTTAAGTTTATCCCAGGCGGACCGGTCCGGGTCTGAGGCGGATCGGTCCGATTGATCGAATCGGTTCTTTTATTCTGAGGCGGATCGGTCTGTTGATGATCAGATTGGTTCGATTCTAGGCTCCATCGGTTCGCTTGCGGTCCGGGGTATACTGGCCTTCAGCAGTCGGATCGATCCGGGTTTGAGGCGGACCGGTCCGGTTGACCGGATCTGTTCTTTTATTCCAGGCGGACCGGTCTGGTTCTGTCAGACTTTGATTCCTCTTCTTCTTTTTGATATTCGGATCCGTTGATGAATGTATGAATCTTGAATTTCTTCAACGGTATAACGGCGTGCGACATAATAAATTGATAATGGATAAAAATGTCCTTACAAGTATAATCAATTTGAAGTTTTTATATTATTTCCTCAAATAACCCATCGATGCCAGATTATGTTACACTACTCATTTAATACTCATTAAAATTGATATTCTTTGGTGATAGAAATAACAGCTATAAATTTTTTTAAAAAAAGGAATTCAAAAGGTTTTAACTAACTAGGAATAATAATATTAGCATATAAAAGATACATACATATTGAACCCTAACCATAAATGGATACGACAGAGGGAAATTCCTTTGGTGACAGAAATATAAGTATCCTTATTTGGAAGTCCTGGTCCTGTAAAATACAATTTACCTTTTGCATAATGATGGTCTTTGAACTTTGAATATGTCACTATATACAGAAATAATATGATGGAATGACAATATTGTAATATTCCATACTTTTATGGATAATAAAATTATCTGAGTGGATGTAATTTAATAATTTGAGAATTTAAAATAAATGATGAACTAATTATATTTCATGTCGCAGGTGGATAAAAACGACATGCGATGTTATTTAACGAAAAACACATGTGGAGATGTGTCAGGTTTAAGACATAATTTTTTGTTAAGTGACTCATATGGAAATTTTAAGTGCACGATTGGTCTTGGAAGGCCGAGATAGTCAAAATAGAGTACACGGGAGTAATGTCTGGATTTCGGGGACTTTTTGGATCAGTAGGGACTCATATTTGTGTATACGATTCAATTTTGGATTTATTAAGGGATAAACCCTCATTTCTCTCTTATAAGCCACAAGAGAAAGAGAAAAGAAAGAAAGAAGAAATAAGAGAAAGAAGGAAGAAAAGCGAGAAAAATAGGAGACTCAAGCCAAGCTCCGACGTATTCCGGCACGAGATCGTCGAATTTATTCAACCAAGAAAGTGTTTAACTTACTTTAATCATTTTAGTGTGTTTGTTTTTCATATTATAGTTAGTGTGAAAACTATAAGATTTTGGGTTTGGGATTCTTGCATAAAAATGGGTTTTGGGGAGATGATTTCTTATGATTTTGTTGTGATGCAAATCCTACATAAAATCTGAGTTAGAACCCATATTAATGGTGTGTGTTTTAGTGAGAAAATAGAAGGGTTGCATAAATAAGAATTAGGGTTTAAATTCTATAAAATGGACGAATCCTATGAAGCTAAATGGTGGTGTTGATTGTAGATAACTATGTAGATATTTACATTTTTGGTCTGGGAGAGTAGAGACCTTAAATCTAGGACTAGATGAGTATAAGAGTGAATTTTGTCAAAAGCAAAAGACTGGATGGACCGGACTGGTCCATTTTTCTTGGTTATCGATTCCGTCTGATTATGACCGGACCGGTCCATTTATCTTAAAAATCGGTTCTGTCCAATTTTGACAGAAAACTGGAGAAGTTTTATTCGATTAAAAGGATTGGAGAAGAATTTAGTTTTTGGACATAGATCATAGGGGATCCTAAATAGACTGCAAGAACCTCTAAAAGAGTAAATGGGTGATGTATAAGTCTCGAGTTAGTGGAAAAGATCCGGGGTTTAAATTTAGGAATGTTTAGGATGGACAACATTCGAGTAATTATTCGGCGGGTTCATACATATATATTTATGCGTGCATAATATATATGCCGATTATATATGGGTAGAATATATATGTTCCGAATATGTATGAGTAAATCCTAAGGTGCGAGTAGGATGATATAAGAATACTAGCTAGACGTGATACGCTACTATTCGAAAATAGGAGATGCGAAAATTGTATCATAAGTGAGTAAATATTTATGGGATTAAAATAAGTTGTGTGTATACTTATAAATTCATTACCAATTCGTATATTTGAGATTATAGGCTAATTCCAAGTGAGATAGGCAGAAATAGCCGGATTTGATGATGATGATGATGATATATATATATATATATATATATATATATATATATATATATATATATATATATATATATATGTCGAATATGCCTCTCTAGTGCTATGATGGGAAGTTGCACGATGTGGGTGAATCCCCCGGCTTGAGGACCAGGGTGAGTATAGCCCTAGGTCATAGTCGTCCATATATTATTTTATTCTGGGGGAGACATCTTAGGTATGATTCGGTCTCACTTTCAGCTGAGAAACTATGACCGCATCCCCTTTCGTTTGTGATTGATTTAAGGTTTAGTATGAGATTCTGACCTGGCTGCTCGGGAGAATGTGTGAGAAATTCATTGGAGGATGATAGCATTCTAGAGACTGCATCCTTTGAGTTATAGCTCAGAGGGGTGGTTGTTATACTTATATAATGTGTGATATGTAGGTATAGATATGCTTGATGTGTATAGTGTATCATATATATATATATATATATATATATATATATATATATATGGACTAAAACAAGGAAGGAAATGTGAGTTCAAGTAAGGACTATCCGTGAGTACAAAATTCGGAATAAAATATATGTAATATACGTGTATCAGATGAGAATATTATATACGAGGCTAGTAACACTAAAATGTGACTAGTGTAAATAACTAGTTAGAGTCATAAATTATGAGCGGATTAATTATAAGTGAGAGATTATAATGCATAAGCTCTGGCGATAGATTAGAATATTTCATATTACGTAGGGTACGAGATAGCGTATGGTGACTTGGGAGTTTTGTGATAGAATAGTTAGGCGGGGTAGCTTAACTAGGTTGTTTTAAAATACCTGTGTTAGGTGTGCACTGTTAGATGAGAGGTGAGGGGTATCTCATGTGAGTACGACACCAGTTTATATATGGAGATTATCATATTTTAAATATTAAAGTATGTTAAGGACTTGCCAAAATATTTTTCAAAACCCCGTATCTATTTTTCTTTATTTTTCCCTTTTTGTATTACTTTTTAGGTGTCCGGACACAAGGACGCCCGAGTTACTACTTTTTTGAGTCTAGCGTTGTTACCAGAGCTATGGATGTTGGCAGGAAATTGTCTAGGCGCTTCTCTCCTTGTGATCTAGATAGGAGGTACTGTGAGTTATATTTGGTCATGTTGTCCAATTGTTGGCTTTTCATTTATTTATGGCATTTTTATTTTACATCCATTTGATATGGTTGTATAGATGTTTACCGAGAGCTATCGATTATTTATTTATTCATTTCATTTGTTATGTCAATTATCGTGTGAATGAATTCACTTATGCGATTAAGTTAAAAAGATTAGAAAGTTTAAAATTTGACATTAGGCCTAATAGGTTATTAGTAATTAATTGATTTTTGACAGTGATGCTGAGAATGAAACCATTTGAGATTCCTGTTTAATTTGATATATGATGGATACCATGTATTTTATCAGGCGGGTGTCACAGATGGTATCAGAGCATTAGGTTCTAGTGTCCTTAAGAATCTGCACGGACGTGCTACGTTTTCAGTGTAGCCTTCTATTTGATATGGAGCCCTAAGTTTAGGATTGTTGATTCCTATGGTGAGATTTCGTTCTCCTGTTATAGTATTATTATAGTGAATCTTATATGCGTTCAGGTGTGGTCCGTATGCAGAACAATGAAGGACGACCATTGAGGACAGTTGGGAGAATAATGGGAGGCGGGGCTCAGATGGAGTTGTAAAATATTTTGGGGATGATGATCGTAGTGGAGGTCACACCTTTTGTTTCTCGAGAAAATGGGGTTGTAAGGACTGCTAGAGTGCAGTATATATTTTTAAGTACCTCTATAGCAGAAAGTGGTGCCAAACTAGACTCACCCAGTATGGTTAAAATGGGAAAGAGTCAGAGGGGTCTTTGAAGAGGACCACCCGTTGGAATTTTAAAAAATATGGTGATTGTGTGTGTTAGCCAATGGACATAAGATACCCAGAGGCTTTGATATATAGCATAATGTAGTATACCCTGAAGTGAAATTGAGGTAAAATTTTTCTTAACTCATGGGAGAAGAATTGTATTGGTGGGAGTACATCACCACATTTGAAAAGTGAAATATTATGCTGATGGAAGGATCTGAGGTACGATTTGACGTCAATTTCCTTCATCTTTTGTTCAGAAGAAGAAGTGAATGTAATTCTGAACTTATCACAGGAGGGCTAGATGGAAACATTGTCTAGCGAACTTTACACCCGACGAAGTGGGTATAATGGAGAAGAGAGCCCTTAAGTGGGTGATGGAATCGCGAGAATAGTCACCAGCACTTGTGGGAAATTCTTCTTGGGTGATCAATGGAGAGGGCGACAATGTCTTGTTTTGTCAATGAGGATATTAATGCTTCTATATGAAGGGAGTTACAAGACTTGAATGATTTAATCGGAGAATAAGACTGGATGTAATGGTGCTAGTGAAACACCATAGGGGAAACCCATCAAGGGACCTATTTAAATGATTTAGATAACTGGATTTCTACGGAGTGATAGTGGATTCAGTCGAGACTCGTAAAGGTAGTTGTGTGTTCCTTAGGGCAAGCGGAGCTAAGGGAATAATGGGGGTATCTAGTAGGGTTAACGCTACCAGGGTCCAAGAGAAGCACAACCCTAACATGGTCATTATGTCTTGGAATAGTGGATTATATGAAGAGGCATTTTATGTGGAGAATAGGACCACATATATTGTGTTTGTCCAAAGTGAGAAAAATGGACAAGAGTATGGTGCCTAGAAGGGGAAATGATTAATATGCTATGTCCGGGAACCATTAGAGTAGCTAGGGCGTTCGATAAGGTTATTGGGATGATTTTTATCCTTGAGTGAATGATGTATGCTTTATGTGACATTAACGAGACACGGTATTTTGATTAATGCTAGATTCGCATGTGAGACGAGTTTAGTGCGTATATCAATAACATTATTATGTTTATATATTTTTTGTGGTACAACGAGGTTATCTCTAGTTTTATCCGTAGGGAAACTGGTTTAGGTACAGTGGTATATATATTTTATTGGGGTTACTCATTTTAGTGATGTGTTATACGAGTATAATATTATCTTGAGTGTAGACTGGTTATATATATGGTTACAACGATAGTGGGAAGATATTGCAAGGCTATCGGGGTTGCTACTTTAGGGTAGGATGTGTTGTTTTGGAAATGTCTCACCTGCAAGAAGGGTTGAGCTCGCATTTATATTATATTATTATAGAGACTTCGGAGAGTATAATTGTCTCACGATATTCGATCCCAGTGTGTAGGGACTATACCGATATGATTTGAGGTATATTGGATTTACTGTCGAGCGAAGGTATTTAGCTCATTATTATGTTTTGCGCTCAGAACTTGGTGATAGGCAGAGCGCATTGTTGTATCACTCCTTTAGAGAAGTGGGAGTTGATTTGATGTTTATATGTTTGGGGACAAAAATTTGAGCCCCGATTATGTATGTTAAGTTTATAGAATGTGTTTACCACCAATGCTCAGTGATAGAGCATTGGGGGGGGGGGGGGGGGGAGGAGTTTCTTATTTAAATACGATTGCGGGATGAAATACGCATGGATCATAGTATATGTTGTAAGTAGCGAGAGACGACAACTAAGGGGTACATGCTATGGACTTAGGGCCTAATGGATTTCGATGATCGACAGTGTTGAGTATTAGTGTATCGGGAGGGTTCCTTGTTTGGATTTCGCTTTGCGAGACATCCCACGCACGAAACTTAGCGCATCGTCGGAAGTGGGGAGATGTTTGGTCATTAGTCCACGAGTATGGTACCTCGGTCATTATATAAGTAAGTAGTAATAATTATGAGTTGAGAATTATATTACAATTTAAGGCCAGTGGTGTCAGTTGTGCTATGAAAGAGCACTGAAAATATTTCTTTTCACCATGAGTTGAAGGGTGGAACGATGTCGAGGAGAATTAAATTTTGATTTATGGAGTGATTGAGAATACCCATGTGTTATAGACACGTCGAGAATGCGAGGCCAGCTTTGAGGAAAGTGTGTGACTTTTTCAGTGACTGTGCTGATATGCATGGATTATAGGATGTGGGTACCTTGATTAGTTGATTTCAAAATCGTCCGAGCTAAAAGTACGTGAGAATAGATGTGTGGAAAATAGGCCTGTGGGGCACTTATTAACAAGCTAAAATGGGATGAGGGTTTGAACGTCGTGTGAGGAAGATGATGATTCAAGTATATGTGTGCAATGAATGTAGCACACCTGAGATGAGTTGAAAGGCTATGAGAAAACATTTGAAAGGATATCTCTTGAGGAGGGAAAAATCCAAGTATTGTGATAAAGTAGAGTGGATTAATTAAATAACTAGTGAGAGTTATAAATTATGAGCGGATTAATTATAAGTGAGAGATTATAATGCATAAGCTCGGGCGATATCTTAGAATATTTCATATTACGCATGGTACGAGATAGCGCATGGTGACTTAGGAGTTTTGTGAGAGATTATTTAGGCGGGGTAGCTTAACTAGGTTGTTTTAAAATACCTGCGTTAGGTTTACACTGTTAAATGAGAGGTGAAGGGTATCTCATGTGAGTGCGACAAAGTTTAAATATGGAGGGTATCATATTTTAAATATCAAAGTATGTTAAGAACTTACTAAAATATTTTTCAAAACCCGGGATCTGACCCGTATCTATTTTTCTTTTTCTACCCTTTTTGTATTAATTTTTAGGTGTCCAGACACAAGGACCCCTGAATGACTACTCTTTCGAGTCACACGTTGCTTTCGCAGGTGTGGATGTTGGCAGGAAATTGTTTAGACACTTCTCTCCTTGTGATCTAGATAGGAGGTACTGTGAGCTATATTCGGGCATTTTGCCCAATTGTTGCCTTTTCATTTATTTACGGCATTTTTGTTTTACACCCATTCGATATGGTTGTATGGATGTTTACCGAGAGTTGTCGATTATTTATTCATTTCATTTGTTATGTGTTTTACCGTGTGAATGAATTTACTTGTGAGATTAAATTAAAAAGATTAGAAACTTTAAAATTTGACGCATGGCCTAATAGGTTATTAGTAATTAATTGACTTCAACTGTGATACTAAAAATGAAACCATTTGAGATTACTATTTAATTTGATATAGTACTAATCACCCGGTATTTTATTAGGTAGGGTGTCACAAATATTAGAGATAAAAATGTGTTTATATATGTGTGTGCATGTTTATGTGTGTGTGTGTGAGGGAGGGAGATAGAGAGATTGAAGGTATAAAAAAGTGTTTGGCGGTTGCTACCTTTTTGCCACATACATTCTCAACAAATAAGAACAAAACAAAGTCAACATGTAATAGGGAATAAAATACAAAACTATCACAACAAACTTATCAAAGAGGAGTCAAACAACAACCTTAACACATCATTAGCTAGAAATTGAAAAATATATATGATGGTATTTGTAATAAAAATCTAAATTAAGAAACAAAATAAAAAAGGTAGGCTATATGGGTGTGATTTCATAAATATATTTCTCCACTATTAGTAGTGATGAGAAAATTTTACATTAGGTTCTCCATGTAACCAGTGGTCGAAAGATACCGGTAAGATGAAGGATTGTAGGATGAGTGTGTTTGCAAAAGTGCTCGAGAGTTAGAGTGTCAGGGTATCGGTAGGTATGGGAAATAGGTATACGAGGCTTCTAGTAGGTAAGGGGAGATGAGGAATGAGTGTTTTGCTATTTATTGAGGCATAAGAGAGTGAGCTATTAGATAATGAATTTGCAACAAGAATGAAGTATAAAATAAGTGGCAGCATGTTCCTAAAAGTGACTACAACGAATGTGTAACACCCAGCACTTTTGGGGATAATTAAATTCAATAATTTAGTGTAATTTGGGAATTTAAGAAATTATCATGAATAGTAATTTTTAGAGTTTTCATGGATTAGATAATTTTCGATGGGTGTTATATTTACTTTTAGGATTAAGTAAATAAGTCGGAGTATTTTAATAATATGTAAAGAGACAGAGAATATTATTTTTATGGGAAATCCCGCATTAAGTTCTATTAGGTTAAATTAGTGAATTGCAGTCAAGTACCTCGGATGGAGATTTCGAGTGTGCGGTTGGTTTCGAAATGGCCAAAATAGTCTGAATAGAGTATCCGGGGGGTATTGTTTAGGCTCCGAGAAAGGGGATAAACCCTTATTTCTCCCTATATAAGTCACGAGAGAGGGAAAGAAAGGAAAGAAAAAGAGAGAAGATAAGAGAGGAAGGAAGAGAGGGAGATAAAAAGGAATTCCGGGCCAAACTCCACGGGATTTGACTCGAGGTTGTCGTATTTTATCCACGAGGCAAGTGTTTACATGATTTATTTATTTTTGGAGCATAAATCTCATATCATAATTTGGTAATAACAAATCAGAAGATTTTGGGGTTGGGATTTCATGAATCAAAAAGGGTTCTCGGAAGTTAAACGAGTAAACCCTGAATTATATCCAATTCGAGAAACTTAGGAAATTATTGAAATCGTTTGTTGGTTTTGGGTTCTAGGATGTTGAAAACCCTTTTTATATTTGTATATATCAATGTTTCAGGTTGGAGGATGTTGGGGGAGGAGATAAAAGCTTGGGGAAGCTTTAATGGTTGAAACAGCTTCTCGGAGAAGAAGTTGCCCGAAGCGATCAATTGATCGAGGGCCAAGGGTCGATCGATCGATCCTTCATGATTTTTGGCAATGTTGCCCAGGGTTAATTATGGGATAAATTCCCACATTTATGGTTTTAGCTTGGTTAATTAAGAAATTTAATACTCAACTAAGGGGACTTATTCCTAGCCGATTGAGCAAATCTGTGGGGGGCTAGGAAGGGGTAATATTTAGTGACACAAATATTATAATTTTGAGGAAAATAAATTAAATTGAGGAATTTGAGAGTTGGGGTTCCCAAAAATAGATTAGGAACCTCTAATTTATTATTTGGACATGATGTACTCCTTGGGTTCGTGGAAATGGAATCCACGACCTATTTAATTTAAGGGTGCTTGGGGACGAATATTCCTTGGGATAATTTTAGTGGGCATTTAGGCCTATATAATTGTGTGAGTGGAAAACATAATTATATCAATTATGGTTGACTATATCCTGCGAGACTATTAGGATGCATTTGGGAAAATGCGTATTTACTTAGTGTGTATTGGTATAGTTAGAGAAATTATGTAAATCCTTTAGTGTGAATAAGGTACAAGTTATTTATCAAGTGAGTGAATACTTTTGAGTTTAGTATCGTGAGTATGAAAATACTCGAATATTATTATTTATGAGAATCTTTGGGATTATTGGCCATCGTTACGTGTTATTGGCAATTATGGCCATTTATATATATTTGATGAACCAGGTGGAATGTAAATATACGATGTGATTAAAGTATATATATAATATGATACGGATATGTATATATCTATGTGTGAATGGTATATATATATATGTCGAGCATACCGCATCTAACGCTATCATGGGAAGTTGCGCGATGTGGATGAGGCCCCTGGCTTAAGGAGCAGGGAGCGTATAGTCCCCATGTCATAGCGTCCATTGTTATATTGTGTGATTTTTATTTGGGGTGAGACATGGTGGGTATGTTTTGTCTCATTTTTGGGGCGGAACTATGACCGCTTCCCAGACGTGATTTATGACCGCGATATCGGTGATATTGAGTCCGATCGCTGGTCCCCAGGATGGTATGTGAGTGATGCCCTGTAATATGATAACATTGAGAGACCGCATCCTCGAATTATAGCTCGTTGGGATGGTTATTATACTGGTGTGTATAGTATATTACTTGTGCATGAGAACAAGATATTAAATATCTCTATTAAAGTAAAGAGATAAAATGAAAAAGGATTAATTCTCATTCCGGAAGATTATATCCGGACGTGTATAATGATGTGCATGTAAAAGTGAATATGATAATGTATATGATTATATGAGTATACCTATATGCGTTGTGTACTAAGGGTCTAATGGATCTCGACGAACAAAACTACCAAGTAGTAGCGTATCGGGGGGTTCCTTGTATGGATTTCACTTCAAGAGACACCCCACGTACGAATTTAGCGCAGTGTTGGGAATGGAGAGAAGTTTAGACCTTAGTACCCAATTTACGTAGGACCTTAGGGTTTGGGGTAACGGATTAGTTAGGCAGACTAGCTTGACTATGATGTTTATAGGGATACGTTAGGAGTGCACTATTAGAAGAGAGGTGAGGGGTATCTCATGGGAGTGCGATACCAATTTAAGTATGAGATAAAACATATTTTTAAAAATAAGCCATTTATGCGCTTATAAAATATTTTCACAACTCGGGCTCTGACCCGTTTATCTACTTTTCCTTTCTTTTGCTATATCTATATATATATACTTAGGTGTCCAGACACAGGGATGCCTGGATGATGGTTCCTTCGAGTCAGACGCTTGCTGCAGCAGTCGTGGATACATGCATGTTTATTTTCAGACACTTTTATTCTTGTGATTTAGATAGGAAGAATTGTTATAACATTCGGGCTAAAAACCCAAATGCATTTAATTATTCTTTTATCGCCTTTTATGCGAATTTATTTTGGTTGTATATTATTAAACCGAGTGTTCGATTATTTTTTATTTCATCTCAATTTCATTTATATAAACTGTGTGAATGTTTTAATTGTATAGCTTGTTTAAAAAGATTAGTTAAATAAAATATTGGCGCCAGCCTAATAGGTTATTACTAATTAATTTGGTTTTCGACAGTGATGTTAAGAATGATCAATATGCGACTCTTGTTTTAATTTGGTACATGAGTGATCGTCCAATATTTTATTAGGCGGGGTGTCACAGATGGTATCAGAGCATCAAGTTCTAGTGTCCTTAGGAATCTGTGTGGACATACTACACTTTCAGCATTTCTCTCAATTTGTTATAGAACCTTGTGATTAGGATTGTTGATTCCTCTTATGATATTTCGTTCTCCTTCCATATTATGAGATTATATTAATCTTTTGCACGCTCGTTTGAGGTTCATGTGCTGATCAAGGAAGGGTGAAAATGCAAGGCCGTGATGAGGGCAGCGGGAGGCTGGGCTTAGCTGGATCAGTTAGTGCAAGTCGGAGACTAGGACCATAGTAGAGGTCATTCTCCTTATGTCATTTTCTAAGAATTGTTGCAACACCTACTAAATAATAGTAGTTATGAGTACCCCCGTATCTCTGTAGTAGAGAGTGGTACTAAAGTTGAATTACCCGGTGAAGCTAAGGGGTCTTTGATAAGGACCATACTTTGAAGTTAATTCAGGCAAAGGCAGTGTAGCATTACTCAGTGGAAGTAGAAGGCTCAGAATCCTGGATATATACACGGGTATGGAAATACCTAGATGTGAAATTTGAGGAAATTTTTTCACTCGTTGGAGAAATATTGAAATGGTGGGAATGGTGATAACCATATTCGGGGGAGCATGATGTTTGGACCCTAAAAGGATCTTACGAATATTTTTTGACCACGAGTCCCCATAATTTAGCAGGAATGAGAAGAATGCAGTTTTAAATTATTCACGTAAGGATTCGTCAGAGGCCGACAGTGAATAAAGAGAGTTATGGATAAGTGAATTTTGTACTAAATCAAGGTAAGTACAATGAAGAGATAATCCTTCTGAGGAATGATGGTCTCACTAGAGAAGTGTTGCTAACACTTATGAAGAATGTGTGTGATCGAGGACCCCATTAGTGGACATCCGCCCGGGTAATTTGTTAAAACAAGAATGTTGAGGCTAGTGGTGGAGTTTCCTTTTTATGAAGAAGTTCAGGGTAACTAGTAAAGTGATTATCAGGATCGTGGCTACGGATTCCAAGATACTGATAACTTTGAAAGGTTCAGGGCAACCCGAGATGGGTAATGTTGTGACGTGGAGTGTAAAACCATACGGTTAGTCATTATCCAATGGGAGTTAAGGGGCAAGAGTAGGGTGCCCAGATGGGGCATTGATTAAAGTAGCTTTTAGGTTCAGATAGGAAAAGTGTACTAAGTCTAGGAACCATTTGGAGTAGCCAGAGAGATTGGCGAAGTTGTTGTTATGAGTTTTATTATCTCCAGATTCGTGTGTGATACGAGTTTACAAATAGTATCGATAACGTTATGTAGTTTATGTTTATGTGTTTTTCCATGATAGCGGGAATTTATTTTCTTTCATTCGCTAAGAAGAGTGGGTGTTAGTATTTTGAGTTTTTATCATATTACTCGTTTTGTGTGCGTTATACGAGTATGGTATTATTTTTAGTAGAATATGATATTCGTTGTTCGGAGTGATAACAGGCTAATGATGGAAAGACTATCGTGTCCGCGGTTCCAGGGTGGAACGGGTTGTTGTTGCGATATCTCACCTGGATACAGGCTGAGTTCGCCTTTATTATATGTACTGATGGAACTTCGGTGAGCAGATGTTTCATTATCATGATTCGAGTGTGTGGAGACCTTATAGGTATGATTTAAGGTATGCAGGGTTACTTGTTAAGCTGTGAGTTTAAGCTCATTATTGGTTACGCAAGGACTGAGTGTTAGTACGAGCGCTTAGTGGTATGGCTCTTAGATAGAGATGGGAGTTGAGACGACATTTTGTTGAAAGAGAGGATATGGTTATCTCGGTTGCATATTTGAAGTTAACGGACCCCCACAATCGACAAAGTTAAGTAGTAGTGTATTGGAGGGGTTCCTTGTTTGGATTTCTCTTGCGAGACTCTCCACGCATGAACCTTAATGATGTCGGTAGTGGAGAGATGTTATAGGATGCGAGGATGTTAATTTTGTTGATAAGTCATATACTGTGGAGGAAACACTGTAGAATGAGGGCCGTGTGATGGTGGTTATGATTATAGAAATATAAGTGCTATGGAGAATCAAAAAAGTGGTTCTCTCATCGGAAGTATGTAGGTGAGGCAAGGTAAAGGAGATTGACTTAAGTCTTGTAGCTAGACCTTGATCAGAAGGAAAATTCGAAGACAGTATGTTTTGGGTGTGATGTTCACAATAGGTTCAAAGGGAGTAGGCGCCTTGATTAGTTAGACTTTCATTTTCGCCAAGGTGAAGGATGGAGTGGTAGAGGTGCGTGGGTAGGTTAGTGAGGTAGGATTTAGGACGTCCCGCTTGTGTGCCTTATATCGTTATATCTCGATGACCGACGACGCGAGGGAGTAGTGTAACGGGAGGGTTCCTTGTTTGGATTTCTCTTTGCGAGACGTCCCACGCATGAAATCGAGCAAATGTCTGAAATTGAGAGAGGCCTTGGGCACTAGGGATATACTTAGGATTATACTCGTTTAGCGTGGTAGGGTAACGCATAGATTGTAGGATTATTAGGGAGTAAGTTCAATAGAGTTAGTGGCACCGATTTAGGAAGATTGTGGGAAGAATTAAATTTCACGAGTTGGGAAGACCCATGTGTGAGTATTACACCGAGGAAATAAGGCCCATATTTAGAGAGAGTGTTACGTGGGTCACGTTTATAATGGTTGTGCAAATAAGCACAGGTTAAAAAAGGTGTATTGGTACCCTGTTAAGGTTGTTTTATATACCGCCTGAAATAGTAGGGGCGTAGTATATAAAGTTGAAGATTATGACGTAAGGCAGTCATAAATGGATTTGGAGTGTGTTGGATGGAATGTCGTAAAAATTACGTGATAATCCAAATGTATAGGGCAATAAGAGGTAGCATGCCCAAGATAAGCGATGAGACTGACGGAAGTTGTTAAGCGTTAGAGTAATTTCTTTTTTTTTCTTTTTGCAGTGAGATTTAGACGTTAGAGCGGTGGCTATAGGCTCATTTTCTCAGTATGTGTTACCAAAAATGAGGGGCATGATGTGACGTTATTAGAGTCACCTTACGATCGAGGTAGCAATATAGTATGGTAAACATGGTTAGAGGTGAGTGCTGAATGAGTGTATGGTTAAGAGCCATTGGGTTAGTACCATTCCCCTTGAGGCATTATGATGTGGAATGATCCTAGGTTAGTATTGGTGGTATCGATTTTATCTGAATTTCGAGGTCGAAATTCCGTTGTAGGGAGGGAGGAGTATGTAACACCCCGCACTTTGGGGGATAATTAAATTCAATAATTAAGTGTGATTTGGGAATTTAAGAAATTATCATGAATAGTAATTTTTGGAGATTTCAAGGATTACATGGTTTTCGATGGGTTTTATATTTACTTTTGGGATTATGTAAATAAGCTGGAGTATTTTAATTATATGTCGCAACTAGGTAAAGCAACAAAGGATATTATTTTTATGGGAGATCCTGTATTAAGTTGTGTTGGGTTAAATTAGTGAATTGCAATCAAGTACCTTGGATGGAGATTTTGAGTGTGCTTTTGGTTTCAAAATGGCCAAAATAGTCAGAATAGAGTGTCCGGGAGTAGTGTTTAGGCTCCGAGAATATTTGGGCTTATAGGAACTCGTAATTGAGTAAACGAGTCATTTTGGGGTTTAAGGAGATAAACCCTTATTTCTCACTATATAAGGCACGAGAGAGGGAAAGAAAGGAAATAAAAAGAGAGAAAATAAGAGAGGAAGGAAGAGAGGGAGAGAAAAAGTATTTCTTGGCCCAACTCCGCGGGATTCGAATCGAGGTCATCGAATTTTATCCACGAGGCAAGTGTTTACTTGCATTATTTATTTTTGGAGCATAAATATCATATCATAATTTGGTAATAACAAATCAGAAGATTTTGGGGTTGGGATTTCATAAATCAAAATGGGTTTTTGGAAGTTAAATGAGTAAACCCCGAATTATATCCAATTCGAGAACCTTAGGAAATTATTGAAATCGTTTGTTGGTTTCGGGTTCTAGGATGTTGAGAACCCTTTTATATTTGTATATATCGTTGTTTGAGGTTGGAGGACATTGGGGGGGGAGATAAAAACTTGGGGGAAGCTTTAATGGCTGAAACAGCTTCTTAGAGAAGAAGCTGCCCGAAGCGATCGATCGATCTAGGGCCAAGGGTCGATCGATCGATCCTTCAGGATTTTTAGCAATTTTGCTCAGGGTAAATTATGGGATAAATTCCCATATTTATGGTTTTATCTTGGTTAATTAAGAAATTTAATACTCAACTAGGGGTACTTATTCGTAGCAGATTGAGGAAATCTATGGGGAGCTAGGAAGGGGTAATATTTGGTGACACAAATATCATACTTTTGAGGAAAATAAATTAAATTGAGGAATTGGAGAGTTGGGGTTCCCAAAAATACAGTAGAGGCCTCTAAATTATTATTTGGAAATGATGTAGTCCTTGGGTTCGTGGAAATGGAATCCACGACCTATTTAATTTAAGGGTGATTGGGGAAGATTATTCGTTGGGATAATTTTAGTGGGCATTTAGGCATATATAATTGTGTGAGTGGAAAACATAATTATATAGATTATGGTAGACTATATCCTGTGAGACTATTAGGATGAATTTGGGAAAATGCATATTTACTTACTGTGAATTGGTGTAGTTGGAGAAATTATATAAATCCTTTAGTGTGAATAAGGTATAGGTTATTTATCAAGTGAGGGAATACTTTTGAGTTTAGTATCGTGAGTATGCGAATACTCGAATATTATTATTTATGAGAATCTTTGAGATTATTGGCCATCGTTATGTGTGATTGGCAATTATGGCCATTTATATATATTTGAGGAACCAGGTGGAATGTATATATACGATGTGATTAAAGTATATATATAATATGATACGGATATGTATATATATCTATGTGTGGATGGTATATATATATATATATATATATATATATATGATAGCATTAGAGGGGTTATATATATATATATATATATATATATATATATATATATATATATATATATATATAACCCCTCTAATGCTATCATGGAAAGTTGTGCGATGTGGGTGAGGCCCCTGGCTTGAGGAACAGGGAGCGTATAGTCCCCCGGTCATAGCGTCCATTTTTATATTGTGTGATTTTTATTTGGGGTGAGACGTGGTGGGTATGTTTTGTCTCATTTCCAAGGAGGAACTATGACCGCTTCCTAGACGTTGTGATTTATGACCGCGATGTCGGTGATATTGAGTCTGACCGCTGGTCCCCAGGATGGTATGTTAGTGATGACCTGGAAGATGATAGCATTGAGAGACCGCATTGTCCAGTTATAGCTCGTCGGGATGGTTATTATACTGGTGTGTACAGTATATTAGTTGTGCATGAGAACAAGATATTATATATCTCTATTAGAGTAAAGAGATAAAATGAAAAAGGATTAATTCTCATTCCGGGAGATTATATCCGGACATATATAATGATGTGCATATAAAAGTAAGTATGATAATGTATATAATTATATGAGTATACCTATATGCGTTGTGTACTGAGGGTCTAATGGATCTCGACGAATAGAACTGCCAAGTAGTAGTGTATCGGGGGGGTTACTTGTTTGGATTTCGCTTCGCGAGACACCCCACGCACGAATTTAGCGTAGTGTTGGGAATGGAGAGAAGTTTAGCACTTAATATCCAGTTTACTTGGGACCTTAGGGTTTTGGGTAACGGATCAGTTAGGCAGAGTAGATTGACTTGGATGTTTAGAGGGATACGTTAGGAGTGCACTATTAGAAGAGAGGTGAGGGGTATCTCATGGGAGTGCGATACCAATTTAAATATGAGATAAAACATATTGCTAAAAATAAGCCATTTATGCACTTGAAAAATATTTTCACAACTCGGGCTCTGACCCATTTATCTACTTTTCCTCTCTTTTACTATATCTATATATATACTTAAGTTTCCACACATAGGGATGCCTGGATAACAGTCCTTTGAGTCAAACGCTTGCTGCAGCAGCGGTGGATGCATGCAGGTTTATTTTTAGACTCTTATATTCTTGTGATCTAGATAGGAAGCATTGTAATAACATTCGGGATAATAACCCAACTACATTTAATTATTATTTTACCGCCTTTTATGCAGATTCATTTTGGTTGTATATTATTAAACCGAGGGTTCGGTTATTTTTTTTCATCTCAGTTTCATTTATGTAAATTCTGTGGATGTTTTAATTTTTAGTTTGTTTAAAAACATTAGTTAAATAAAATTTTGACTCCAGACTTATAGGTTATTAGTAATTAATTTGGTTTTCGACAGTGATGCTAAGAATGATCCATATGCGACTCCTATTTTAATTTGGTATAGGAGTGATCGCCAGGTATTTTATTAGGCGGGGTGTCACAGAAGGGTAGACGAGAAAATGCTAGGATCCTTTCATTATCGAGGAAAAACACATTAGCATCAAATGGTTTCCCATCCATCAAGAATTGTAGCTATTATGAATGATAAAGTGGTGATGTTATGTCTCAAAAACATAACCATGAAGCTTACAATACAAAAAGATAGTAAGTAAAGTTACAATCAATAAGCCGATCTAAACCCATAAAAATGAAATAAAATAAAAATAATGGAAACACATGACTATGTATATGAATTCGGATTTGGCACAATATTCTTCAAGACTAAACTTAGAAAAGGAATCCCAGGAATATTTCTAAAACATTGCTAAACCCATAGATTACTATTCCGACTGAACAAAAACCACATAATAAAGTACATAAGCTTCATAGTAGATCTATAAAAAAAACAAAATGACATTAATAAATTCGTTGAACATGGTCACATCCCAACTATGAAGTCATAGAGTTGTTTAAACCCTAAACCATATACTGAACACAAAAATTAAAAGTATATGAAAAAGATAAATGCATGTTTATTTCTTCACACATGGATTAACCCTTACATCTCTGTTGTACATTAATAAAAAAAATATATTATAAGGACATCAACTGCATAGCAGATCTATGGAAAAACCTAATTACATCAAAATCAAAACGTGGTCATATAGTCGGAGAGTTTTTTAAGGTACTTAAAATGCAAACAAAATATTGAACAAAAAATATAAAATATGAGTTATAATCTTGTGCGAAACTAAATCCCATGAATATTTTATTTTTACAAGAACTAAGACCCATTCATTTTTTTTATCTATAAAAATGGAAACACATAATAAGTACAAAAACTTATTAGTAGAGATATGGAAAAACTAAATGCTGGAAACCTTTGTATTCATACGATAACACTTATTTAACTTTCTATCCATGTATATTAAATGTACAAATCACATAAAGATGGAGAATGACTATCGAACATGTGTATATTGATCGCAAATCAAATTTGCATTGAACACAAAATAAGTATGCCAAAACCATCTAAAAAGAAAATTGGGAAAAAGAAAGAGAAAAAGACATTCCTTCATTATAGTTTGATCGATTCATTTTGATCTTCAAAGTGTACAAATTAAAAAAGTATGCAGAATGAATAGATATTTTTTTAAAGCGGTCACAAATCAAATATAGTCATTGAACAAAAAATAAGTTCGTCAAACCCAACTGAAAAAATGGGGAAAAAAGAATTTCTTCATTCTACATGCTTGTTTAATCTATGCATTTTGATCTTCAAAATTTACAGATCAATCAAGCATGTGGGATGATTAAAAAAATTGAGTGGTTGTGGATAGTTATTAAGAGAAGTCACATGATAGTGGATCATATTTTTCTCACGTTTCTTAAATTAAATGGTGCAGATGAGTACCATATATTTTCTAATGAGATAGGAAGGGAACCAAAGATTGGGTAGAAAAGAAAAAGATGAAATGCCAACGAAGTGCAATAGCCAAATTTTGGACAACATTAATATTTTAAAAATAAAGAAATAAATTAACTTGTATTAGTTATACTTTTTGCATGCCTCTAAGCCGTGCTAAATTGGATAAAAACCAAGACAAAAATTTTCTACTTCCAAATCAATCCAAATGTAAAATTCTTAAGCGTGCTAACGAATAATTTTGGTGTAATGATGATCCAACCATGGTCTGTGCTTTAAAAAAATACCATAAATTTACTATCGCACATCTCATGCCTCCTCTTTTTAATATATGCCCACTACTCTTATAGAAAAATTTAAAAGATATACTGCAATAACCAATTAGCAATCCGGGTTTTCAATTGGCGCACCCTCAACCACCTATCACCAATACAAATAATTGACACAAAAAACTAATAAAATATGTAACACTATTAAATATTTTTCGTGAAACGAGTGCATACATATCATAGGTAATATTACACTCATCACTGGCGACACAAGATTAATTATAATTTCACTCTATACCTAATTAAACCAAAACACATTAATTCCTCCAATCCTAAAAACTACTTTCTTATAACGAAACCACACAAACTACACAATTACATGTACCCATATCTTTTAATTAACAAATTGCAATATAATAATAAAAATTTGGATAATAGCTAACTACGAACTTTAACACAAGAATAAAACTATATCAAGAGAGATTACACGAATATGTACCCTAGCAATATTTTTTACAATGATCATTAGAAGAAATGAACGTTGGAGGTGCACATCTTATGCATACCCTAAACATATTAAATTGTTATTGTAAGAATTTATTACTATATATACACATATGTAATACCCCGTATTTTTATGACTTTTAAATTTGGGGATTTACTAAAATTAATTAGAGATATTAATTTAATATTAATCCGAAAATCATTTAAATATTTACTAGCATGATGAGAGTTGGTAATTATTGGAACTTTGTTATAAATTACTTTATGGGTAAAGTAAGATGTGTAATTAAATGTCGTAAAATTATCATGAGAATATAATTTGATAATTTTGGAAATTTTATCGGGACGCGCCTGTGTCATGTCAGGATTAAATTCGCATTATTAAAAGTGAATAAATTATAAGTCACCTGTATGGTCATTTTGAGTGCGTCAATGTGTCTGGAAGGGTCGAGATAGTCAAAATAATGTACCCGGGGGTTTAGTTTGGGTCTCGGGGCATTTTTAGACCTAATAAGCATCCTGGGAGGGCGTTTTAGACATTTTGTATTTTTGGGCATGGAAACCCACGAATTTTCTAAGGTTTTATCAAATGTTAGGGGTTGTCTTCTAGGGTTAGCATAACCAAAAACCAAGAACGGCCCTTGGAGAGGAAGATGAGAAGCTTTCCAAGGAGTTCTAGGCCAAGAACTCCCCCGTTTGCACCGCCGTCACCGCCAAGTTGTAGATCGCGCGACGAGGAACACAACCACACCAATTTCTTCCAAAAATCAGAAACGAAGATTTCTAGGCAAGTATCTATCTTGATTTATTTTAGTTGCTGCTTCAATTATAATAGCTCGGGGTTGATTAGAACCAATTCCATGAAAGAAAGCATATATTGGAGACTAGAATTCACATGTTATAGAGGTAATAATCATGTTTTGGAAATCTATTTCACATGTAGAGGTTAAACCACAAATTTTCATTATGTTAGGAGTAGACAATCTGGAAAAATAATGGGAAGAACTAAGTTAAAGAAAAGATTAGGATTCTTGAGGTTTATATAGATTTTGCCCTTGTCAATTGTTATACTTGATGAAAACTCACATGTTTTACGTAGAAAATTATTTATTTGGGTATATAACACTCGTAGTATCATTTGTTGGGAGTTTGGGAGTGAAACATGATGATTCGGATGAGTTTGGAATAGGATTCCCGTTATTGGATTTTTTATAGTTTCGTCATAACTGCTTGATCGATCGATCGACCAAAGAGCATCGATCGATCGACCCCATTCCATCGATCGATCGACCCCTCCTGGAAAATTCATATTCTTCCTTTAAACAGTTATTTCAATTAAAATGAGTAGAAACCTTTGGACCTTATTAATAGAACATTTTGGGACATAAAGAGGATCAGTAGGACTTAGTAAAAAGGGGGCATTTAAAGTATGGCAAATTTAAAGTTAACGGGGAGTAATTTATTCATAGGAAATTATGGAAACATGAAATTATAGGAGAAAGACCCGTAAGAAAGCTATGTTAGACAATAAGAGAGTACCTACTGAATTTATACATTTGGGAATATAATATTACGAGTGAAATGAGGAATATATATAATAACCTATAATCAAGAATAAAAGAGACGAGCCATTATACAGGATAATCTAGTAACATGTACTAAGAACGAATATCAAAGTAGGGGTCGTGGGCATACCTAATTTAGAAATGGGAATAGTAGTATACATATATATGACTGTGTTTGTGTATATACTATGAAAATCATGCCCACGCTACTTGCTATCACTGAGGTTACTGCGTCGGGACAGTCTTATCTCGATGGGACCTTTATGGGGTATACTGACTTGTTCCCTTGAACATAGGAATCTTTGGTACAGACTACCTAATCGATAGTCAAATGGTCCATGATCACACAGATGGAGTCGTGACCCCAAATACTCTCCCACTTCCACGTAGGTATCTCTAACGGCTGAAGCAACCCCGACGGTCTCTAGTGGTCTACCTTTACCATCTGGCAAGTAGAACACTTGGACATGAACTCAGCAATGTCCTTCTTGATCCCACTCCATCAGTACTATCGCCTCATATCATGGTACATCTTATATCCACCTTTATGCACCGCAAATCTGGACCAGTGTAATTGTGTCATCACTGCATGACATAAGTTTGTTCCTTCGGGTACCACTAATCTCCCATTAAACCTTAAACCTCCATCGAAACCAACTGAATAAGACTCAGCACCCTCAGCTAAAAGCCATACAATCTGCTCCTGGCAAAATGAGACTGCTATATGTGCCTGTATTACCCTCATAACAATCTCAAGTGTCATTATCATGACAGATATAAAGGAACGGGCTACCGCATCCTGGTGACCCAACTCTTTCCACGTTGCTTTCCAGATGTCCGCTACGTCCCCTTTCGGTCTATAGCTCAACGCATCAGCAACTACTATAGACTTCCCCGGATGATACTGTATGTCGAACTGATAGTCTTTCATAAACTCTAACCACCTGCGATGACCAATATTCAACTCTTACTGAGTGTACAGGTACTGCAGTGACTTCTGGTCTGTGAACAAGCGTAACTTCTCCCCTAGTAAATAATGTCTCCATATCCTCAAGGTAAAGACGACTGCTGCTAACTCTAGGTCGTGAGTGGGGTAATTTCTCTCGTGCGGATTAATCTTACGGGAGGCAAAAGCTATAGCCTTCTCCTCCTGCTGAAGTACTTCCCCGAGTCCCCGTAAGGAGGTGTTGGTGTAAACCAGGTACTCCACTCCCGGACTAGGTAAAGCAAGAACTGGTGTTTAAGTCATCTTATTTTTCACCTCATCGAAAGCCAATTGACAAGCATCATCCCAAACATATGGTATCCCCTTGCGAGTCAGGTTTATTAATGGACCTGCTATTTTGGAGAACCCTCGGATGAATCTCCTGTAGTACCCGGTTCACCCCTCAAAACTACGCACTTCCGTCGATGTCGTGGGTTATCCCCACTCCCTCACTGCTGACACTTTACTTGGGTCAATCAATATCCCTAATTCGGATACAACATGTCCCAAAACCTTCACTTCCTATAACCAGAATCTGCACTTCTCGTACTTAGCATACAACTGATGCTCTCGAAGAGTCTGAAGAACTTGCCTCAAGTGCTCAGCATGCTCTTCCTCAGTGTGTGAATATATTAGGATGTCATTTATGATGACGATGACAAACTGATCCAAGAACTCTCTGAACACTCGTTTCATCAAGTCCTTGAATATGGCTGGAGCATTTGTGAGTCCAAATGGCATGACTCTGAATTCATAGGACATGCAATCTTCGAAACATCATGCTCCCTAATTCGTAGCTGATGGTATCCTGATCTCAAATCTATCTACGAAAAGAAAGTTGCTCCCCTCAGCTGGTCAAACAGATCATCGATTCTAGGTAACGGATATTTATTCCATACGTGACCTCGTTCAGCTCCCGGTAATCCATGCATAACCTCAGTGAACCGTATCTCTTTTTTACAAACAAAATTGGAGCACCCCAAGGTGAGGTACTCCTACGAATGAAGCCCTGACCTAATAGTTGTTCTATCTGATCTCGTAATTCCCTCATTTCCGCTGCAGCCATACGGTACGGAGAGCGTACTATCGGTCGAGTATCCGATAATAAGTCTATGAAAAAATCTATCTCTTGACTGGAGGGTACACCTTGTATCTCCTGAAATACATCAGAATACTGATGAACAACTGGGATTGAGTCTAAGAGAAACATGACCTCCTTAGAGGTATCCTCCTCTATGTAATACAAATGTGCGGTAAAGCCTCCCTCTGGGCGAGGCATCACCACTACAAACATCTCCTGCCCCGGAATGGAAAAGATAATACTCCCACCAAAATAATCTATCATGGCTCTGTAGGCAGCGAGCCAATCCATGCCAATAATAACATCGTGCTCATGCATCTCTCAAACTAACATGTCTGCTGACAAAATCAAGCTACCAATCTCTACTCCCACGCCCCGGCATATAAAGAAAATTAATGACCCATTCCCTAGTGGTGAGTCTACGCATGTCACAGTTCTCTCTGCTGTGGCTAATAATACTAAAGCTTTCGCAAAATGAGTAGGTATAAAACAGTGTGTCACCCCAGTATCAAATAAAACCCGACCCATAGTGACATGGATAGGAAACGTACCCTCAATCGCGGGTGGTGCCTGAGGAGCTGCTGGCTAGTGGACGTTATAAACACGTCCGTACTGTAACTGTCCCTACTGTACTGGAGCTATTGGGATGGATGGTAGGGCTGGTACCTGAGCTGGTGCTGGGAGGGTGGTTGGAAAGAGTGGCCTCTATGGCTCATTATGGGCACCCTGCTGCTGTAGGGCCCTATCCCCCTTTGGATAATCCTAGTGCCTATGGTCATTTTTGCCATACCCAAGATATCGGCCCCTAAAATTACCTCCCCTCTGTCCTTACTGACCACGGCCCTGTTGGCCATTACCACCCCGCCACTAGCCTTGCTGGCCCTGCTGGAAATGTTGTTGTCCCTGCTGCTGACGGTGTTGGCATTATTGGCCCTGCTAATTAGACTGGCCCTGTTGGCCCTGTCTAAATCTTGCCAATCCCTGTATGGAGTCACCTGATCGGAACCGCTTGGCAGGGTCCCCCTGATGGGAACTCTACTCAATATGACGAGTCTTCCCTTGAGATGTCGGTGCCCCTCTAGTATTACTACCCCCTGTCCTGCCCTGCTGGCTGGACTCTCCTGCTCGTTTGCTTCCCTGCAGATGGAAGTGTTGGTCCTGGTAGTGTAACAACGCAGCGTTAAGTACATCCGTGTAGGTACTCAGTGACCGATTGCCTATGCGGTACTGGCGAATCCTACAGGCCAACCCGTCCACAAACAACAGTATCTTCTTACCCTCAGTGGGTGACTCATCTGGAACTATAGTGAGAAGTCTAGTGAACTCCCCCTCGTACTCAGCCACAGTCGAATTCTCTTATTTCAGATTCAGTAATTTCTGCCTCATCTCAGTCTACACGGCGGATGGAAAGTATTTACGGTCAAACCGCACCCAGAATAACTGAATAGTGATAATGTCCCTCTCCTCCAAGGTGGTGGTGGATTCCCACCACTGCAAAGCAGCCCCCACTATCTTAAAGGAAGCCAAGAGCTGTTTCTGCACATCCGTGCACTCGTACATGTGCAGATGCTTCTGGATATCTTTCTTTCATTGGCTGGCTACATTGATATCTGAACTACCCGCGAACTCTTGGAGATGCGCCTTTTGGAAGGCATCCCTAACCCGCTCCCACGCAGATGGAAGTTGTGCTGGTGATGGCGCCACTGCCTGAACCTAAGGTGGAGACTACTGCACTACTTCTATTGCGGCATTCACTGCCTGAGCAACGATAGCGGCTACCTTGGTTACATTCATCATACCTTGAACCGAAGCTGCTGGGTGCTCGGCTTGTGCACGTCTATCCTTGGGTGCGAATCTCGGAGGCATCTGAAATGAGAAGGAAGATTATTAGTCTACAGTTATTAACAAATCTCGAATAGCTGAAGACGTAAGTGTAAATGCAAGAATACAACAGTCCTAAAAATAAGGCTCTATATTAAGGACGCTAAGCTGAAAGCGAAATAAGTCGTACAGATCCTAAAAGACACTAGAACTTGATGCTCTGATACCACCTGTGACACCCTGCCTAATTAAATAACGGGCGATCATTCCTTTATTAAATTATAACCAAGGTGAACGGTTGGTTCATTCTTAGCATCACTTTCGCAAAATAAACTTTTCAGTTTAAACACCCTAAATAATTAAGCTACGTGTCAAAATCATTTAAAACATTATTTCTAATTTTAATTTAAGTCCAAAAAATAAAATCTTTCATAATTCACCGTTTAAGGGTCACACGAATAACTAAACTGGAAAAGATCATCCAAGAAATTTAAGCATTCAATTAAATAATTACAACTTTAAAACCACGAAGTAAAAACATACTCACGGTAACGAATCCCAAAGTAAAAATACTAAAAGTAAATGAATCACAATCTCTGACAAAGCCCACTGAATAAGGTAAAAGGGAGACACTTGCCCAACTGGATAAAACAGAACTAAGAGTGGAGTCAATAATGAGCTCATCTAAGAAAAAGGCCTGTAACTCCCACCTAAACTGCAGCACGTTCCTTCCAAAGAATCCTAAGCATGACGCCCCTATGGATGGGCACCTATAGTATATATATATATATATATATATATATATATATATATATATATATATATATGTGTGTGTGTGTGTGTGTTTACAAGAGAGAAGAGATAACAGGAAACGGGTCAGAGCCCGATTGTAAAACAGTTCAAAATTTTAGTTTAGCAAGTATTTAAAATGCTTACCGGCTAATGCAACAATCATATTAGTATGCGGCACTCGTTTGAGAAATTTCTCACCTCGCTTCTAATGTGCACACCTACCGCACTATTAATCCCCACAAGTTTAGCTTATCTTAAATTTCTCATAAGGTTTCGTGCTGACAATTACTAGGGCTAAGATAATTAATTTATGAAAGAAAAGTTTTCATATAAATCTCATTTTATTATAAAGTCTTTCAGTACTGCCTCAAACATTGCAACCACTTATAAATTCGAAATATTTATTCATTACTTAACTACTTTTAGTCACAGTAGAAAGTTCCCAATTTCATGTCTATATATATATTAATCACTCATATAATATATATATATATATATATATATATATATATATATATATATATATATATATATATATATATATATATATATATATATATATATATATATATACTAACGACACCCAACATAAAATTTATGGTGCTAGCATACTCTGTTATCAAGTCCCCGTCACTCGTACTAAGGGAAATACTTGTTTGGAATCACTCTCGAACTGCATTAATACAAAACACATACAAATTGAGGTGAAATACAGTTCCAAGTCACTAAGAGGTCAGCACATACCCTCACATCTCTTAGGACCGTCTGACTATCGATCAGATAGCCTGTACTAAGGATTCCTATGTTTTAGGGTACAAGTCAGTGTCCCCCATAAAGGTCCCATCGAGATAAGACTGTCCCGGTACGGTAACCTCAGTGATTGCAAGTAGTGCAGGCATGATTTTCACATGTATATAGTATATACACAAACACAGTATGCTCAGTTGTTTAATGCTGAGATTGTAAGACTACATGGGGTGCCCCTGGATATTGTGTCAGATAGAGACAAGATTTTCTTATCGCGTTTCTGGGAGTGCTTTCAAGAGGCCATAGGTACAGAGTTGAGGTTGAGTTCAGTTTATCACCCACAGATAGATGGACAAACAGAGCGTACTAATCCAATGTTGGAAGATATGCTACACATGTGTGTCCTTGATTTTGGAGGAGGATGGGAGCCACATCTTCCACTGGTGGAGTTTTCTTATAATAACTTCTATCACTTCACTATTGGCATGGCTCCATTTGAGGAATTGTATGGCAGGCCTTGTCGTTCGCCAACTTTTTGGCTATAGGTGGGGGACAACAAGTTTCTAGGACCATAAGTGATTCAGGAAACCTTCGCTAGGATTGAGATTATTAGGAGTCGCATTCGGGTAGCCCAGGATAGGCAGAAAAGCTACGCCGATACAAAATGGTTTTTTCGAGAATTTATTATGGGGGACCAGGTATTACTACATGTATCTCCTATTAAAGGAGTGATGAGGTTTGGGAAGAAAGGGAAACTGGCCCCAAGGTACATGGGGTCATTTCCCATTATCGAGAGGATTGGGCCTGTAGCATACAGATTGGGTCTGCCAGAGCATTTACACCGCATTCACGATGTATTCCACATTTCTTCGTTGAGACAATACCTTCGGGATGACATGGCCCACACCCACATCGCGATTAAGGAGATTGACTTTCAGCCCGATAGCTCTTACGAGGAGAGGCCTTGCTATCCTAAACCATAGCGAAAGGAGGTTGAGGTCAAAGGTAGTTTCACTTGTACGGGTCCAGTGGGAGCATCATAATGTGGAGGAATCCACTTGGGAGCGTGAGACAGACATGCATGAGAAATACCCAGAGTTATTCTTACCAGGTATACCTTATTTTTTGAATTTCAGGATGAAATTCCGTTATTAGGGGGGGAAGTCTGTAATACCCCATATTTTTATGACTTTTAAATTTGAGGATTCATTAAAATTTATTAGAGATATTAATTTAATATTAATCCGAAAATCATTTAAATATTTACTAGCGTGATGAGAGTTAGTAATTATTGGAACTTTGTTGTAAATTACTTTATGGGTAAATTAAGATGTCTAATTAAATTTAGTAAAATTATCATGGGAATATAATTTGATAATTTTGGAAATTTTATCGGGACGCGCCTGTGTCGTGTTGGGATTAAATTTGCATTATTAAAAGTGAATAAATTATAAGTCACTCGTATGGTCATTTTGAGTGCCTCAATGTGTCCGGAAGGGTCGAGATAGTCAAAATAATATACTCGGAGGTGTAGTTTGGGTCTCGGGGCGTTTTTAGGCCTAATGAGCATCCGAGGAGGGCGTTTTAGACATTTTGTATTTTTGGGCATAAAACCCACGAATTCTCTTAAGTTTTATCATATGTTAGGGGTTGTCTTCTGGGGTTATCATAACCAAAAACCAAGAACGACCATTGGAGAGGAAGAAGAGAAGCTTTCCAAGGAGTTCTAGGCCAAGAACTCCACCGTTTGCACCGCCGTCACCGCCAAATTATAGATCGCGCGACGAGGAACACAATCACACCAATTTCTTCCACAAATCAGAAATGAAGATTTCCAGACAAGTATATATCTTTCTTTATTTTAGTTAATGCTTCAATTATAGTAGCCTAGGGTTGATTAGAACCAACTACATGAAAGAAAGCATATATTGGAGACTAGAATTCACATGTTATAGAGGTAATAATCATCTTGTGGAAATCTATTTCACATGTAGAGGTTAAACCACGATTTTTCATTGAGTTAGGAGTAGAAAATCTGGAAAAAGAATGGGAAGAACTAAGTTAAAGAAAAGATTAGGGTTATTGAGGTTTAAATATATTTTCCCTTGTCAATTGTCATACTTGATGAAAACTCACATGTTTTACGTAGAAAATTATTTATTTGGGTATATAACACTTGTACTATCATTTGTTGGGAGTTTGGGAGTGAAACATGATGATTTGGATGAGTTTTGAATAGGATTCCCGTTACTGGATTTTCTGCAGTTTCGTCATAACTGTTTGATTGATCGATTGACCAAAGAGCATCGATCGATCAATGATTGATCGATCGACCCCATTCCATCGATCGATCGACCGTCCTGGAAAAATTCATATTCCTCCTTTAAATAGTTATTTCGATTAAAATGAGTAGTAACCTTTGGACCTTATTAATAGAACATTTTAGGACATAAAGAGGATCAATAGGACTCAGTAAAAAGGGGGCATTTAATGTATGGATAATTTAAAGTTAATGGGGAGTAATTTATTCATTGGAAATTATGGAAACGTGTAATTAAAGAAGTAAGATCCGTAAGAAAGCAACATTAGAAAATAAGAGAGTACCTACTGAATTTATACATTGGGGAATAGAATATTACGAGTGAAATGAGGAATGTATGGAATAACCTATAATTAAGAAGAAAAGAGATGAGCCGTTATACGGGATAATCTTGTAACATGTACTAAGAACGAATATCATAGTATGGGTTGTGGGCGTACCTAATTTAGAAATGGGAATGGTAGTATACATATATATGACTGTGTTTGTGTATATACTATATACGTGTGAAAATCATGCCCGTGCTACTTGTTATCACTGAGGTTACCGCATTGGGACAGTCTTATCTCGATGGGACCTTTATGGGGGATGATGACTTGTACCCTAGAACATAGGAATCCTTGGTACAGGCTATCTGATCGATAGTCTGACGGTCCTAAGAGACGTGAGGGTATGTGCTGACTTCTTAGTGACTTGGAAATATGTTTCGCCTCCATTTGTATGTGTTTTGTATTAATACAGTTCGAGAGTGATTCTGAACTAGTATTTCCCTTAATATGAGTGACGGGGACTTAATAGCAGAGTATGCCAGCACCATAAATTTTATGTGGGGTGCCGTTAGTATATATATATATATTATATGAGTGATTAACATATATATAGACTTGAAATTGGGAACTTTCTACTTTGACTAAAAGTAGTTGAGTAATGAATAAATATTCCGAATTTATAAGCGTTTGCAATGTTCGAGGCAGTACTGAAAGACTTTATAATAAAACGACATTTATATGAAAACTTTGCTTTCAGAAATTAATTATCTTAGCCCTAGTAATTGTCGGCATGAAACCTTATGTGAAATTTAAGATAAGCTAAACTTGTGGGGATTAATAGTGTGGTAGGTGTGCACATTAGAAGAGAGGTGAGAAATTTCTCAAGAGAGTGCCGCATACTAATATGATTGTTGCATTAGCCGGTAAGCATTTTAAATACTTATTTAACTAAAATTTTAAACTGTTTTACAATCGGACTCTGACCCGTTTCCTGTTATCTCTTCTCTCTTGTACATATATATATATACACTACAGGTGCCCAGCCATAGGGGCGTCATGCTTAGGATTCTTTGGAAGGAACGTGCTGCAGCTTAGGTGGGAGTTGCAGACCTTTTACTTAGACGACCTCATTATTGACTCCACTCATAGTTCTATTTTATCCAGTTGGGAATGTGTCGCCCTTTTCCCTTATTCAGTACGTTTTGACAGAGATTGTGATTCATTTACTTTTAGTGTTTTTACTTTGGGATTTGTTACTGTCAGTATGTTTTTCCTTCGTGGTTTTACAGTTGTAATTAGTTAATTGAATGGTTAAATTTCTTAGATGATCTTTTCCAGTTTAGTTATTTGTGTGACTCTTAAACGGTGAATTATGAAATATTTTATTTTTTGGACATAAATTAAAATTAGAAATAATGTTTTAAATGGTTTTGACACTTAGCTTAATTATTTAGGGTGTTTAAATTGAAAATTTTATTTTGCGACAGTGATGCTAAGAATGAATCAACCGTTCACCTTGGTTATAATTTAATAAAGGACTGATCACCCGGTATTTAATTAGGCGAGGAGTCACAACATATATATATATATATATAAACACACACACACACACACACACTAGGGTATGCCCGTGCCTGAAGGCACGGCGCAAATTTTTGAAAATGTGCATCGTTAATTGGACCATATAAATAAGAACAAACAACTACAAAAAATGGAATAACTTCCTTTATATATAGAGCTCTCCACACTATTTAAGTAATAAAAATACTACATCAACAATATAAATGGTCCATCCACGACCTCGAATTAACAATGTCAATAGTCCATCCAAAGTATTGAATGCGTAAACAATTCAAGTCGATTTTTCTTACAATACAAATGTTTAAACATTGAATGTGTAAACAATTTGAGTCATAAATCTTTTTACAACACAAATGTTTAAGCATTTGTGTAAACAATTTAAGTCATAAATCTTTTTACAACACAAATGTTGAAGCTTTTTTTTAAAATTTGGCAAATTTTACTTTTTTTTTATAGAACTATACAACATATTTATAAAATAAAAATACTCCAACAATAATATTAAAACTAATATTAATATTCCATGAAGAACTTCATATAAATAACATAATAGAAAGAACTTCATATAAATAACATAATAGACATTAAATACTAATTTAATTCCTACACTTGTAGTTTAAAACAAAAATGTGTAAACAATTTAGAGAATTTGGGCCAAATCTCCTTTGTCTATAGGATTATCTGCCCGGTTTAAGAAATAAAAAATATTTCAACAACAATATTCAATCCCAATAACATTCACATAAAATAGAGAACTATATTCAAATTTTTCTTTTTAAAGTCATAAATACACATTACAATTGAACTCAACTAAAATAAATGTAAATTATCCAAATATGTGATTATGTCCATATCACCTATAATTTTGTTATGTCGAATTTACGCAAGCCCAATTAAGGTCGCGTCGTTATAATCCCAGAATACTCCAATATCATCCAACGTGTAGGCCTAAAACTTCAATAACAAAATAAACTTAATAGTGAAATGGAATGCAAAATAAAATTGGAAAATACTATATTTATGTAAAAAAAAAAATAGATTAATATAAATGTCATTACTATTATATTAAACCAAAATATTACAATACTTGCCTCATTTAAATATGTTGCGATCCCGTTAATACACCTGTGTCGTATCCTTGAACAGACAATATTTCAAAAACTTTCTACATGCATATAAATAAGATTTATAAGCTAATAAGAGACTTATAAAATTTACAACATATTATGACTACGCCATTATGAAACTACATAGAGGATTTTTATCTAAATGTCATCTAGGATAAATCGGTCTAAATACCCAATTAAGTATTGTAATCTCATAAGTGCAAGTAATGGACCCGGTGATGATAGTTGTTGCAGAACTCATGAGAAGATTTGTTACCTATTTGTATGACTTAATTATTCATCTTCTCAGGCATTTATAAACTGATCATTTATCCTCCTTGCCTTAATTCGAGACCCTTGAGCCGGAATTCAGCAGTAATAACCTCTAAGTCCCTCACAGTCCATCTATATAATCAACATGGGAGTTAGTTTTGGAGCATTAGTAATAGCAGCTCGTTTAAAACCTAATACCCCATGCCATTTTGACTACAGTGCAGTGTACTATCCAACCCAAATAACTCCACATCCTACTGCCTAAAAAGAAAATACAAAAGATCCCAATCAATAGAAATTTAAACATTCTAGCTAACAACATTAAAATAAAACATTCCAACCAATATAAATCTATATGAATAGTGATGTTCGTGATAGAATAAGTCCATAATACCTTCAATAGCTAGAGGAGTAGATAAGAAAAAAAAATGATAAACTAATATGTTTATATATATGCTAATTTTAATATAAGCGCATCAAGTATCTTAAAAAAGAAGCATGTTATTATATAAATGATTTATTAATAAAATATTAGTACAAAGCTTTACCTAAACACACTACTTACTGTGCCTTTAACCTGTTGTGACCTCTGATTTTGATCGAGAAACATGTAACCAGGAGAAAATGATAGGATTTACAATGATGATGGTCGAAGAGGCTGGAAAGAGTCTTCTCCATGCAAAGAGAGATAAGCACAAATATCTATTTTAGTCGAGAGATAAACTAGGACAGAGGGAGAGTTATAGAAGCTAGAACAGTGGTACAATATATACAAACTAATAAAAAGCCAAAGTCATTTACAATACAAAAAATCAATATACAAAGTGTTTTTATGACAGTTACCATCTAACTATTACTTCACAAATAAAATTAAGCATTGGTATAATAAAACTCTCAATTGCATCAATTGAATCTAACTGTTACTTCACAAATATAGAAACCCTCAATAAACCAAATTTATATTATAACATCTTCGCTGCTAAAAAGGAGATGAAATGCTCTGACATTCAATTTGAGGCATTTTAAGCAGGCATTTTGTTCAAGTGTATAGCGTACTCAAATTAAATGTAGTTGAGGATTTTAATTAAGCATTCATGAAATAATCTGAAATTGCATATTTTGAGTGCACACTAAAGTAGTTAAGGATTTTAAGCAAGCATTCATGTAATGATCAGTTTAGGGGGTGGCAGTAGAATCATAAATGCCAAATCATATTCAACTTACTAATTGAATATGTTTTTAAGGATAAATAATAATCTATAAGATGAAGTTCTCTCCACCAATTTAACAATTGTTTGTGTGTGTCTTTCATGTGTGTGAATACCTGCAAGGGAAAATGAAATAAAGAAGAGTATCTTCTTTAACACCAATAGGCACACTTACCTTGATTTTTTCATTATCTTGGTCCAAGGGTAAATAAAACTGGTATGCTGAGGTAAACAACTCTAGGGAAAAAGTAGTTTTTATTGTTAAACAAAAAAAAACTATAGAAACAAATGTGACACGGGGGAGATTCACAACTAGTGATCGATGCTAGGACCGACAATAAAATCAAACCTGTAAAAATAATAAAAAAGGGCAAATGGGAAAATTCAATACCAGTTTAAATAATAAAGGACCGGATGAAAAATACAAAATATAAAATACAACGTACATTCCAGTTCAGTACCAATTGAAACACAGTCGCATACCAGGTGAAAAATCAGTACCAGGTGAAAATAAATAATACAGTAAAAATTTTATCCAACAGCCTGAGTTATATCATCTAGAGACACTAATCATCCTTATCAGAATTTAAAATACATATAGTAAATTGTTTGTGCTACCTCTATTAGTTATGGCGAACATCCTGGACACCATAGTGATAAATTAGGACATGTAAGTGTGCCTATAAGTAAAATGTTTACAACTTTAGTAAGTAAATGTAAAATTGAATAGACAACCCAACTAAATAGAAAACTTCGATTCCCCATTTTTTTATTAAATCCCAATCAATTGAAAAATCTCCCAATCGATTGAATGAGTTGAAATATTAAATTAAATCCCTATAAATTAACAAAGATGGACATGAACACCCCTGGACTCACCCCTCAATGTCCCTCATTAGGCATCAAATCTTCAAGGACATCTTGAACCTAATTTTCAAGACTGAAGCATATCCTAACTAACAACGATCATATTGACTGCAACATATCCTCCAAAAATTGCAGCAGACCCTCTACAAGTCTATAAACTGTAGCATATCCTTACCAACAACGATCCAAAATGTTCAAAACATATTCAAATTCAAACAAAGTTATTCACGTTGCTAAAACATAATCAAATCTAAACTAACATATTCACATCGATATAAAAAATAATTTAAATTCAAACAAAGTTAATTCACATTGTTAAAACTGATTCAATTTCAAATGAGCATATTCACATCATTACAAATTGATTTGAGATGATTGAGACTCAATCATAGTCAATCTTGTTTAGGATTTCAACCAATTAAGAGGTCAAAGCTAAGACATTTATCTCTTTACAATAACGGAATGAGTCATACCTTAAGTTGTAAAACAAATTTACAGTAATGGAACTCTAAATCTGGAACCTTGAAGCCATCTCCTAGTTTTGAACTACTCACTCACTCTCCTAAACATCTCCTGGATTGACGTCGAGTTACCCACGATCGTAGACACCATCTTCAGATCGGTCAGTGGGATATCACACATGCTAGACTTAATATTGTTTGGGATCCGCTCCCCAAAGTAGGAAGAGTTCTTGTTCTGACGTTGATCATTTGTTCATCGACTTTTTAATAAGTATACACCTACATGTGATATACTCCAAATTTTTTGAGAGATTTATTCAATCACTCAAAATAATTGCAAAATAATTCTATATAAATTGCAATTTATCTTGGAATACGAACTTCTTAATTTTTATAAACACACTACCTCAATATCAGTTTGACAATATTGAATCTTCCTCGACTCTTAAATGTCCACTGACACAAATATGTGAATTTCTTTCCAACTCACACAACTATTGTGAAATTTTTAACATGTTAGTGTGGACATTTAAGTGTTTTAAGGCACATTAAACATACAATATGAGGGATGATATAAATCATTTTAGACAACTTCACAAAGTATTAACCGGATCATTCAATTTGGCCTTTGCATCTGTAGTTCCTACCAAAGGCAGGTCCGCAAGAGAGACCTAAAAAGAAAAAAAATGTATATTATTAAATATTTAAAAAAAGGAACCTCCTTATATTCAGATCAATGATAATTTTTCAATGGGTAAAATGTGAAGGTTTACAAAATGTAACTAGAACATGTAAAATGTGAAGGTATACCAAATGTACTAATGAAAGAAACATAAAATATACAACAAAAAGAAACACCCTACCTAACTTTAGCATAAAAAATTTATTAGTGTTAGTCGTTCACGCCTTCTCCCTCTATCAATGTTGATAGTTTAATTAGAAATCTTTGAAACATGATTTTTTCATATCTACAAAAAACATATTATATTCTTAGTCATCAACCAAACATCCACATTCAACAAAATGGCAATGGTAGAATATCTAGGATCTATAGAAAATAGAACAAAAAATTCAAAAAAAGAAAGACACGTTGAGTAAGGGTTCTTTCAAAGAAACAAAGTGAGGGGGGCACCACTTCAGCAAGGAAAGGGGGAGAACTCGAGATATTCCAGTACGTAGTGAATTGAAGAAAAATCTGAATTTCAGCCAAAATCACCCCTTAAAAAGTAAGTGACATTTAACACCTCAAGTCCCTTTTCAAATCATATTCAGTTCAGTTATCAAACTAGTTCACTTTGCTCCCACTCCATGTGGAAAACAATGGCACCCCATTGAATAGTACCAGCCCCATTAAACAACACCATAAATTAAATATGATTTACAAATTTTATAACCTTAAAAACACATATGAACAGGGAGATAAAGGTAACATTACTACAAAACACGAATAAAACAAACTCATAATCACTGGAAAAAGTATTCAACTCACATCCACATGCATTGTACATACTGCCAAGAAGCCTCATTAGTTGGACCCATATTCAACACATGGATGTGTTTACAAACAAATGAAGCTTGGTAAGATTGAGTAGAGGTTTCCTTTTGTACCATCCATACTGGTTATAATACCAATTCCACACAGTTCATCGGAGTTCACTTCCTGAATTTTTGGGATGTCAATCCCATTGTCATTTGATGGTAATGTAAGCCACGCTTGATTCATTGCAACCCACTCCATCATCCCTATCAACATCTAAAAAATTCTCATTACCAAGGACTATAAAATCCTCTTATAAATAAATTAAGAAACTAAGTGTTCAAATCCGTGGAAACACATTATATTAGTGCGACACTAAGCAATGGCATATTTGGAATTAAAATTTATATAGAGGATCATAAGCATTGCAATCCATTCTAAATTTAAATCACTTCGGCAAGAAGAATACACTGCAATGATCATAAGCATTGCAATACAGTGCATTATATATGTGAAAACCCATTACAATCAAGGATCATATCAATTAGTAACTGAAAAGATTTACATATTTTGTTTATCCTGAACTAACGCATCCATGGTTGTTTCAAATACGAGCAGAATGTTTCAAATAAGAATAGAGTTATGCCAAATACACGAGACCTCCATGGTTGTTTAAAAATATAGCAGTGCTTACGACATGTACTCAGTGAAATCGAGTCAGAATATTATTGGTCAATGATATGTGTCAATAACACTATTCAAAGTTGCAAATGAGTAGAATTTTACCACCATAACCCTAATAAGTAAATAAAGAAATCGAGTCCGCAGATTATTGGCTAATGTTATGTGTCAACTAAAACCTATGATATATTTTAATAACTCGTGTGCTAGCGTTATCTAGTTTTAGAAATTTCCTTAAAAACCATAACATAACATGCCCGAACAGTTAATTAATTAATGTTAGGATCTCAAAAGGTCTTTGAATAAAACAAAAATTGTAAAAAATACCTAACATTCCATTAATTCATTCTCTATCAACCATTAGTTGGGATCTACCAAAAATATATTGGAACACCACCAACATCGATAAAATCAATAGAATTTTGTCAACATATATCATATAGGATTCCTCACTTGGATATTTTTCCAAAGAACTTGAAACATCCACCAAAATAACATATGTAAGTTTCAATAATTAAATATTAAGAAGTTATATGTAGTTAGATGTCAACAATATTTTGACACACCACCGGCCTCGATAAAATCAATAGAATTGCTTACCTTGACAATTTGTCAAACAACTAAAATGTACTTCCATATAAAACTCTTACCTTTGAAGTAAAACTTTGCTTCCTTGATAACATGTTTTTCTGATGCATTTCCTACACCTGCAAATTTCATACATAGATCATTACTCCACCTAAAACCAAACATAAAACCTTGATTTCAACCTATTTTTTTAGAAAGCAGACATACCAATAGGCTAGAGATTCTTCAAAATTAACTTTTCAAAATTTTACACCTAAATCGAATAAAAACTTGGTTTGAACCAAAATAAGCACCTGCAAAAACAGATACTACACCTGTCAAATTAAAAAAAAGATAGAATAAATTAGGTAGCACATTATAACTGGAAATGTAAAAAAAATCAAACAAAAAAATTAGTGCGATGTGAAATATACTAACAAAAAACACAAATGCTTACAACTCCATAAATAAAATGAAACCATCTACTTTGAACAATAATAATATGAAATCAAAAAAAGAAAAAGGAAAATATTAGATTTGACATACCAGGTATGAACCCAACCTCAAACTAATACTGGAGATCCGCTTGAGATTTAACACATCTGATTACTTAAAAAAATAAAAAAAATAAATTATTAGATCTAAAATACCATATTCTATTGAGATCCGTTTGAGTTCGTAGTTGGGGGGAGGGAGGAGCATGGCAGCATGGGAGAGGATGATGAGTTCGGATGGGGGTCACCAACCATGGAGCTGGTGGGTTTTTTGTTGAGTGTGTGTGGGAAGTGAAATTTGGGTTTGGCTTTGGTTTGCAATTAGGGTTTGCGATGGATGAGTTTGGTAGAGAATGTCAAGATTTCAAATTAAATGTGTTTATAAGGTGTATTATTCTTTTAGCCTTTAGGAATTTATATGGAACTCAAATTCTTAAGGGGTAATAGAGGTACTGCAGGAAAAACTCATATAGAAGACATCATCTTTTCATCTTATGACATACATAAGTTTTGTAACTTATTTTATATATATATATATACTAGAGGAATGGCCGTGCCTGAAGGCACAGTGAAAATTTCCAAAGTACGTAATCACAAAACGACAAAAAATTTCAAAGTACGTAATTGCAAAACGAAAAAATTTCCGTTCCACAGAGTATGGAATCTTGCATAATCAATTTAGAAAGTTTATCTTCTAACACAAAAGTGTAAAAAAATTAATTTTTTTTAGTAGAATTTACTTTGTTTATATAACGATCCACCCTCATTTAAGTGTAAACAATAATTATTTCATTTCGTCATGTAATGGTATACTATTTCATTAAACAAATACTTATAAACAAATTAAAATTTTTGGGCAAAATACTCTTTGTTTATAGGACGATCCACAGTGTTTAACAAATAAAAAATAATCAATGAAAACAATACTAAGTGTCATGGATCTCACATAAATAGAATCATACCATCAAATAGTTTTAAGTCTGAGGTGATTTTATATAACACAAATGTGTAAGCATTATTAAAAAAATTGGGCAAAATTTTCTTTGCTTATAGGACTATCCACCACCCTATTTAAGAAATAAAAAATAGTAAAACAATATAAATAGTCGGCAATAACACTAATACACATCCAGATAAAGACCCAATAAAAATTAAAGGGTCAAACTCCATTAATGGAAAATTAATGTCAATTCATATAAAATTCATCTCAATACATGAGGCAATTTTAAAAAATCTAATAATTGTCATCATGAATATGATTTTTAGTCAAGTACACTGTTGTTTTGTAATTTCAACTCCATCTCGCCGAAGTCCGGCTTAAAGCCTATCCAAGTTATCATACTTTCTTCATATTCTATTATCATCATTGTAGGATTTGAATTATCACACTTCACCAAGGACTGGTTACCTGAGTTCGCAGCAGTTCAAATCCTTCGGGTACTAAATACATGATTTTGCTGAACACCTTTCCTGCTCTAGTTTCCACATAAACCCCTTCTTCTAAACATATCGTCCTGATCTTTACAACGGTTATATAAAAATTTTAAGTTGTCCCTTTAGCAATCTACAATGAAAGGCAGAATTAGTATTTTGTAATGAAGTGTTAAATAGCAAGAAATAAGGAAAGGCAAGATTAGTATTTTTGTAATTGGATTATTGAAGTAAAAGTGTCGTTTGGGAATCAATAATGAGGAGTGTCAAGCCAGATATGTCTTGTAGCAGGCGATTGATGTACACTCCTTTGTGGACAATACCAACACAATTTTTATATCCACTCAAAGCTCATCCAGATCTCTCAAAACTGGATTTTGTTTTCTACTTTCTAGTTTATGATATTTTCTTTTTGTATAAACCATTAACCTTCTCTTACCCATTGCATAAACATACACCACAATATAGATTCAAATTCCTAGATGTGTTCAAGACCAAATGAACAGGAAGATCAAGCCCTGAATGTAAGAAATTAATTAAAAAAATGATCAAACAAAATTATAGTAAGAGATGAAAAAAACAACCTTATTTTCTTCCTATTTTATGCAACCAAGAATCTCATGAGGCATAAGTACATGCTAGGTGTAATTTTTGCTTCTTCTTCTAGAACCTGGTTCTCCAGAGTCTTTTTGACTTCATTTGACACATCTATGGATGATTTAAATTTTTTTTCTCACAGAAGCATGTTGTGCAATCTCTCTTTCTAGCTCAGCCTCAAGCTATTTGGGTTCTCCATCAGCTGCAGCATCTGAGGCCAAATCTAAACACTGGTTGAATTTAATACTACCCCTTTCATTCGTAAGTTTAGCCCGAGGAACTCCTTCACTTGACCTAAAGTCTGTTATCATCTCGGGTTTGTACCTTATTAGCCTTTTTGAAGACCGTTCGTCAAGGCTAAGCGCTCCTTGGCCCTTGGACTTTCTTGATTCTGTCTGAGTAGTAGCAACCACAAAAAAATAAAAAGAAAGAAGTGTTAAACCATTCAATTGAGTAGTAACAAAAAAAAATATTAACGCCAGTTAATAGCGGAGCATCCACACTCTCGTTGTTTGGCTCAGCTTTTATTGTCACTTATTATCTTCTTTTCAAAGGGCTTCAAAAATTCTCTTTCAAACTCGTTTTCTACCACGACCTATCTGATATGATTTGCAGTTCCTTCAGCATAATTGGAGATCCATAAAAATGACTTTTTTATTATGCTCAAGGCTGCAGCACCCATTTATTTTTTGTGGCTTATTTTCTTTAAACTACTACAATTGCCTTTACTCTTCATCGTACAGTAGTTACACAAAAAATGGATGTGGAAGATTTAGATCTCTCTTATATGTTTGGGGAACTTCTACTCATGAATGTGTTGCGTTCTATTTGTAAAGACCATGGGCATATAGGTCCTTTGGGTGGATGATGTTGGACACACATAGGACGTACTGAAAACACAGTTCACTTCATGACATTTTATGCTCCGCTGTGTGGTCCAATTATTTTAAATGGCATTACTTTCAGCCTTGACAACATTTACGTAAAACTTCTGACTATATAAATATTCTATTACTCATTCTTTTGAGCCAAATACTTGAACAACAACATCCTCTATAGTATTCGAAAAGCCCCAGGATATAAGTCTTTCAAATTGAGCATCTACGTCTCGATGTAGTAATAATCTTAAGATCTACAAAAGTACAAAATCCTTATATGAAAGTTGTTGGTGTTTGGGGGGTTTGAATCTCTCATAATTATATTTCTTTATATGGTTTGGATCTTGGAAATCAGTGACCTAACCATAAATAACTAAAAAAAAGTCAAAATAGCATATCAAGCAGATAGATTGGCAACATGTTCATAGATCTGCAAATCATCCAAGCTAGATATAATGATAAAACAAAAAATAATCGAACTTTAGATCTGCAAAAAATGGATTCCAGTATCGTGATTTCTAACTCCAAACCTACAAAATCTAAATAAATTATTTTAAGACCACGAATAAAACACATAGTAGAATACAGAGAAAATAAAATAAGAGAAGGAAGGGCATATTTAATCTTGATATGGTTGAGATACAAAACAAAACTTAAATAGTAAATTACATCTTCATAAAAGCAAAGATTTAGAAATGGGAAAAAACTTAATTTAAACTGAAAAAACTATTTGGGCAAGATAAAGTGAGAGATGATCTCCCAGTGGTGATTTTCACGGGTGGAACGGCGAGAGATCTTGTGGGAGAACATGTAATCATGTAACCGCTATTATTTATTAGATCTCAACCTCAATAGTGTAACTACCATTGTTTATTAGAAAGATGATGGTTCTCTGCCCACATTGCAGCATTGTCGACACATCTTATGCAGTAACCTGCCAAGTGAGGTTTTAGAATATATTAGAAAATTTGAGGTTCAAAAAGTAATGCTACCCTCCCACCGTCTTGTATACCCATAAAGTCGTGCCCTTATTGTCCTTTTAACAAAAAACCCCTGTTTCCAACTGAAAAACCCCTGTCATCAGTGCCCTTATTTTCCTTTTCATTATAAGTGTGTAAACAATTTCTTCTTTGGATTTAACCTCTTCTCCAACTATTCAACATTGTTACTGGATTTAAACTACCATTCTAACCATCAATAACATCTTGTCGAACAACATCGATAACTCATTAAATGTGACTGCTACAAATCATGCTTTCAATACTAAAATTAGTAGAAAAAATCTGATGATCATAAGAGGATAATGGTATAATTATACCACGCAATTAAATAAAATGCCCTGTAATAAGAGGTAAATGGTACCAACTCCTTATTCCTAATCAACATACAACTTTTGTTTTATGTGAAAATCACAAATAAACCCTTATGCCTAATCAACCAAAAATAACTGAGACTGAAACCCTAACATTACACTTCAAAAAACAAATTAACCTAACCCAAAAAAATTAAAAACAAACGACCTAGAATAAAATCTATATGCAGATAAAATACAGTAGTATAAAAAAGTGATGAAATTTCACCGTGAAACTCGAAAAGTGAGATCAAAATAAAACTTCACATTCTTCTTGAGCCATTTCAAAACTTCTAGGTGCTTATCCAAAAAACAAACAAAAATGGACAAAATAAACAAATACCTAAATAAAGGATTCATAAGAATAGGTTTGACATGAAGAACCCTAAGCGAGAGAAAGAGATTATCATTTCTTGTCAGTCGTTTATGAAGAAACAGGGTGATGGTGATTGGTGTTGATGAGCGTGGTTTGCAAATTCGATTGTGAGAACGGAGACTTTGAAGGTGTAAATTATATTAGAGATAATGAGTGAGATCGTGTGGGTGAGGGGAACAGATTTGGTTATGTCACTATCAAAGTACTCTTTTTAGGTGTGTTACAAAAATAACCCCTATATTTGAATTAAAGTAAAAAATGTAGAGTAAAATGAGGGGAAAGTAAATTTTGTTGGGATAAAATTGTAATTATAATTAGAGTATAAAATTAGGTGTGGTGAGATGCATATTATTATTATGTAAATATTGATCTCACCCTTAATTTAGTGCATTGGTGGCTCAATCCTAACCCCTAATTAAGTTATCCTCTTATTGAATAATAAAAACCTTTTTCTCCTTATTATATATATATATATATATATATATATATATATATATATATATATAATAAGTTACAATGGTGTTTTCACTATTCATAAGATGGAGAGACACTTCACGGTTCAGATCGAAGCCAACAAGGCACGAAATGAAGGGTTGAGATCATTTTGATGCATTTTCTTCTTTTGCCCTTTTATTTTTAGTTTCCCCCTCTTTTTTAACACTTGATTTCCTTTCCCCCTCTTACTCAAAATTTAAAAACATGGGTAAAATAGGAAATTACACCTTTGGTCCCCACACAACAAAGAAACACACAAAAACTACACCCTGTTCTCCTCTCTCGATCGTTTCTCAACTCTCTCTCCCCTCTCTCACTCAAATCAGTAGGTAACTCTCTTTTCCCTCCCTCCCTCTCTCTCTCTCTCTCTCTCTCTCTCTCTCCAACTCGATCGATCATTTGGATTTTAGACTCCTCCTACATGTAATCTCCCTCACACATGAACATACACACACACACATGCACACACACACATTTAATTTCTTTATCTCCTACAATACATACACACATACACGGGATTTAAGGCTTTGAAAACAAATTTGAGAACATGGGGATTAAGATTTGATTTCGGTTTATTTTATGTCTTTTTTCATTTTGATTTTGGTTAAGATCTATTTCTATTTCATTATTTTGGTTTATACCTGTTCACATGTATGCTTTTGTGTTGGGATCTAATATTTTTTTTGGTGTTTTGTTAATTATTTTTTCTTTTACAGGTTACTGATTATACATGGAACAACCTAAACAGGTAAATTCATTTTCTTCTCTTTATTATGTGCCTATTTATAGATTTTATGTTTTTTCATGTACTGATGGGATGTTTTATGCATTTTAGGTATTTTTTTAGTGCTACAGCTCAAAAATTAGGGGAAAAGATTAGTTGACAAGGGTTCACTTAAATCCAGTTGTGGGTTAGGTTTCAATATAGAGCGATTAAGTTTAAGTACGGTTTTCAGTGTATGAAAAATTTGAAGTTATTATTTTTCTTCTTTTTCATCATCCTCATTTGATTTCAGTTCTCACGTGACATCTTTTAGTGTTCTCAATTAATTTTGTAAATAATATCAGGAAGTTGTTCTATAGTAGAAGACATAGAAGGTTATTATACTTTTGCAAAGTTTTTCTTTTATTTTTTGTGTGGTCTTTATATTTGTTAGTAATGATATTCCTTGGTCTAGATATGGTCTCAAAGTCTAGATATGATCCCAATTTCCACTGACACGACTATACTCTGTTTACTTATTGAATATACTATTTTATTTGATTGCATATCCTATGTTTTGAATTTTTTTTAACTAAAGAGAACTATGTAAACATTCTTAGGAGTTCAACACTTTAATTGGTTCTTTTATTTAACTTGAATCGTTGGTTTGGTTTGATTTGATTTTGTAGATATGACATTTAGACTCAATGGTTTCAAAAATATAGGAGTTCCATTGTTTAGGGTTTAAAATTAGGGATTTTAGTAATGTAATACCCCGCACTTTTATGGGAAATAAAATTCAATAGTTAAGTGTAATTTGGAAATTTGAGAATTATCAAGAATAGTAAATTTTTGAAGCTTTTAAGGATTAGATGATTTTTGTTGGGTGTTATATTTACTTTTGGGATTAAGTAATTGAATCGAAGAATTTTAATTATATGTCGCAGCTGGGTAAAGAGAAAGAGGATAATATTTTAATGGGCATACTGCATTGAGTTGTAATGTGTTAAAGTAGTGAGTTGCGGTCAAGTACCTCAGATGGAGATTTCGAGAGTGAGATTAGCCTCAGAATTCATAAGATAGTCAAAATAGAGTATCCAGGGGAAGAAATTTAGTTTCTGGAATTTTTGGACCCGTGGGGACTCGTAATTGAGTAAACGAGTCATTTTTTTGGGTTTATTAAGGGATAAACCCTTTTCTTCTCTTATAAGGTCACGAGAGAGAAAGAGAAAAAAGAAAAGAAAGAAAAGAAAGAGAGAAAGAAGGAAGAGGAGAAAAGAAGATAGAAATGGGGGATTTCGTCCAAACTCTGTCGAATTCTACTCGAGGTCATCGGACTTCATCCTCCAGGCAAGTGTATACTTGTTTTATTTCATTTTGTGCATTTATTTCGTACTATAGTTGGTAAACTATATGATTTTTGGTTGGTATTCTTGAATAAAAATGGGTTTTTGTGAAATGAACTCATAGAAATTGATGTAGTAATTGCCTCATAAGAAATCTAAGCTTGAATGGATGAAAATGGTCTAGTTTTTGTGAGAAATGAATTTAATGGAGTTAGGGTTGGATTGATGGGGTGTTGGTTTGATTTGGAGTTGGAGAAGATGATGAAAAGTAAGACAACGTCATTACCGAATCGATTCAGCCTAGCAACAAATCTATTCGGCTCTTGTTCAAAAAATAAAAATTGTAGATCATTTCGATAGGGTCGCGTGGGTACTGACTGCGTATTTTTCTGATTTTTTTTATATTTATAGTGGTTTTTTTACGGAAAGATGTCCAAGATCGAAATAGTTAGTCAGAAATTAGGGCTAGAATAAATTGGAGATAAATATTAGGGGTTCTCAAAGAGAATGTTAGGACCTCTAAAGGACTTGAGGAGATAGGAAAACTTTGGGTTCATTGAAATAAATCCGAGTTATAATTTAAATGGAGATTGAATTGAGTTATGGGTTTTTTGGGGATATATATAAAACCTAAGCGAATTTGGGGATTTCGAACAAGCCGAATCGATTCGGACAGGACGAATCTATTCGGTCCTGGCAGATTTTTATGGTTTTCTCCTTTTAAGTTTAGGGTGACTTAAATTATGGTTTTGGATATTTTTATAGGAGTTTCTAAATGGGATGTTAGGACTCCTGGAAGATTATATGAGGATAGGAAAACCTCTGACTAATATAGAGTACGGTCCGGGGTATGGATTTTAGTAATGTTTTGAGATAAGTGGAATTCGAGAAAATCATTCTACAAGCGTGTATAGATATAATTATGTGCGTAGAAAACATAATCATAACAAATGTGGTTGAGTACCTCCCGCGAGACTATTAGGATGAATTTGGAAAAACGCGTATTTACTTAGTGTGAATGGGTATAGTTGGAGAAAATGTATAAATCCGTAAGTGTGAATAAGGTACACGTTATTTATCAAGCGAGGGGATACTTTTGGGTTTATTATCATGAGTGTGACAATACTCGAATAGTATTAATTATGAGAATATTTGGGATTATTGGTCATCGCTATGTGTGATTGGCAATTATGGCCGTTTATATTTGTTTAAGGAACTATGTGGATTATATATATATACTATGTGAGTAAAGTATATATATTATATGATACGGTTATGTTTATATATCTATGTGTGGATGGTATATATATATGTGAAGCATACCCCCTCTAATGCTATCATTGGGAAGTTGCACGATGAGGGTGAGCACACTGGCTAGAGGAGGAGGGTGTGGATATTCCCCAGGTTATAGAGTCCATTGTTATATTGTGTGATTTTTATTAGGGGTGATACATGGTGGGTATGTTTTGTCTCATTGTCGGGGAGGAACTTTGATCGCTTCCCAGCTGTTTTGTGCGTGTGTTGGCCGCCATGTCGGTGATATTGAGTCCGACCGTTGGTTCTCAAGATGGTATGTGAGTGATGCCCTAGAAGATGATAGCATTGAGAGACCGCATCCTCGAGTTATAGCTCGTTGGGATGGTTATTGTACTTATGTGACAGTACATTACTTGTGTATGAGAACAATAAATTATATCTCAATGAGAGTAAAGAGTTAAATTGAATATGAAATGATAAAGAAATGAATTCTCATTCTGGTAGATTATATCCGAAAGTGTAATATGATATGTATATAAAACTGAGTATGAAAAATAAAAGATGAGTATGAAAATGGATATAATTATATGAGTATATATGTATAAGTTGAGTACTGAGGGTCTAATGGATCTCAATGATCGACCTTGGCAAGTAGTAGTGTATCAGGGGGGTTCCTTGTTTGGATTTCTCTTTGCGAGACACCCCACGCACGAACATGTCTTAGTGTTGAGACTGGGGAGAAGTTTAACCCTTAGTGCTCTAATATTAGGATTTCTTATATGGTGTATACATATATATATCTTTCGTGTACTGAGGGTCTAATGGATATCGATAGTTGACCTTGCCAAGTAGTAGTGTATCGAGGGGTTCTTTGTTTGGATTTTGCTTTGCGAGACACCCCACACACGAATATGGCCTAGCGTTGAGATTAGGGAGAAGTTTATCCCTTAGTACTTGGGTTGTTTAGGATTTCTATAGCTTGGGGGTGATGGATTAGTTAGGAAGTGTGGTTTGACTAGGATGTTTAGAGGGATGCGCTAGGTGTGCACTATTAGAAGAGAGGTGAGGGGTATCTCATTGGAGTGCGATACCAATTTAAATATGAGATAAAACATATTTTTAAAAATAAAGCATTTATGCACTTGATAAATATTTTAACAACTCGAGCTCTGACCCGTTTCTATATTTTCCTCTCTTGCTATATCTATATCTATATATATATATATATATATATATATATATATATATATATATGTAGGTGTCCGGACACAGGGATGCCTGGATGATGATCCTTTCGAGTCAGACGTCTGCTGCAGCAGCAGCTGTGCATGCTTGCAGGTTTGATTTAGACGCTTCTATTCTTGCGATCTAGACAAGAAGCATTGTAGTTACTCTCGGGCCGAATGCCCAATTGTATTTATTTATTCGTTTATCGCATTTTAGTGCAGCAATCGATTTGGTTGTATCATATTTGAACCGAGTGTTCGGTTATTTTATCTCTTTCCAGTTTCATTTATATAAACTGTGTGAATGCTTTAATTGCATAGTTTGTTTAAAAATATTAGTTAATTAAATTTTGACGCCAGCCTAATAGGTTATTAGTAATTAAATTGGTTTTCTACAGTGATGCTAAGAATGATCCATATGCGACTCGTGTTTTAATTTCATATAGGAGTGATCGCCCGGTATTTTATTAGGCAGGGTGTCACAAGTAACTATTGTAAAGTTTAGAATTTAATTTTGGTTTTTTAATTTTAATTAGTTATACTCTCTTTCTCACTCTAAAATAGATGTTTTCACTTTAGTATGTTTGGTTTCATATTTTTAGATGTATATTTTTTTTAATTTTGATTTTATATGTACCATTTGGGTTTTAAATATGGTATTTTTTCGATTTAGGTTGTTATTACTTGATTATCTAGATTCTACTTTCACCTAACTTGGGTTATTCATCCATATATAGGTTTTTGCTTCAAATGCATGTCCAGATATGGGAACGAGTCAACATTGGTTCCAAAACCATTATACATTTTGTATAGGGAAACTATGTAATTATTTGCTTTTACCAAATTTCAAAAGGTCATTTTTTAATTTAGTTCTAATTCCTTGATTACCTCCTCTAATTAATCATATGTATTATATGTGGAACCTAAAATGATTTTTTCAAAAAGAAAGGTATTTGAAGATCATTTGAGTCCTTTTGTGTTCCACAATTGCTCATCTACTTGATTTACACCAGTTTATAACTTATTTGTCTTCGTGATAAGTGTTACTTTCTCCATGTGAGTATTTTTATTATCAAATTCCACCTTGTACAAATGATGCCTCATAAGAAGGTATGTAAATGTATGCACAAACTGATCTTGCAGCGCTTGGTTTTATCTTTCTATATAATTTTGGTGTATACAAAACCATAGGGTTAACGTTGTTGTGCATGTAGGCAGGACAAACTTGAGATAATGCTTGGTTTTGTTTCTCTTATACCAAGTTCTTTAGTAGTTGATGTGTTTGAAGAATTGCCCCCATGAGTTTTTTTCATTATTTGATGAAATATGTTTGAAGTTTTTTTTTCATTACATGTCTATTAATAATTTCTTTTAAAGGGTTCAGTTTGACCCCTAATTATATATATGCGAGTAAAAAAATGTTATTATGAGTGATTATGTTTATGTTTGGTTAAAATAAATGCTTTAATTTATTTATAATTATTTTTTGAATAGTGACCATTTTCCCGATAGTTACAACCCATTAAAACCGCTCAAAATGATTTCTTATTGTATTTGTGGTAACCTTGCTTATCTATGGGTTCTACTATTGTTAGAATTCGGATCTAATACAAGTGGTATTTTATTGAGTCATTAAACTTTGTAGGATCTACTTTTTGTGACACCCCGCCTAATAAAATACCAGGTGATCAGTCCTATACCAAATTAAAACAGGAATCTCAGTTGGATCATCCTTAGCATCACTGGCAAAAACTTTTTAAAACTTACTAACCACCTAGTATTCCAAAAGCTAGTGCCAATTTTTAACTTTTTAACTACACAAAACAATACATGTGGAAATAAATATAAACCATTCACACCACTGAATAAAACTGAATTGAATAATTAATTACACAACTTGCCAAATAAACCACCGGCCACCAAAGAAATAATCCAATACAAATATTCAACACCTGAACAAAATACATCTGAAAACTGTACTGAGAAGTCTGGGAGACAAGCCCTAAATAAAACTGATGCTGGTAAATGATTCCTACTCTAGGAATGAATGAACGATGCGTCTAATCCAAAATCCTGCTAACATCCACATATGCCGCTGCTCCGTGTCCTTGGAATAGAATATCAATCCTGGCGTCCCTGTGGCTGGACACCTAAAAGGTTTTGTAAATGGTTTTATAGCAAGGGTTAGAACCCAAAACATTTTGAAAATATTTAGCAAGTGAATTAACTGCACTAATTTAAAATGCATAAATGCTCTTCATATTTAAGTTAGTGTCGCCCTCCCTCGTGGACATTCTCACCCCTCCAATATTGTGCACACCTACCCCTTACCTTAATCCCACCTAGTTGTACTACCCCGTCCAACTAGTCCTGATATAACCTTCCTTTTCCATACTACTCTAACCCGAGTATAATGATTCTCGAATTATAAGTTATCTCACAATTAACTTAATTAATTCCTCTTAAATAGTAGCATATAACCGTGTCACAAGTTATATAAAGTAAATACATCACACACTGTATTATTACCCATATATAATGTTTACTACCATTGTATACGTACATTTGCCACAACATCCACACATATAACATACGTATATCCATCCCTTCGAGTATACCCTCGCCGAATGATTCCCTCTAAAATGCTATCTCACTAGGTGTGCTTACAAAACCTTGTTTCCCCAAGTTGGATTCACACACCAACCTGGCCCAAAACATAAACGAAGTTGAGGCGATCATATTCCTTCCCTGAAAGTGAGATAAATCCCTAACCCAGATATACCGGACGCTATGACCTAGGGATATACTCGCCCTACTCCTCAAGCTAGCGGATTCACCCACATCGCGCAACCTCCCTTGATAGCATTAGAGCATATAAATTGAATAAATATCTAGTCAATGATATTTAATATCAAACAATATATATATACGTATATATATAACATCACTACACCGTATATATATAATATAAACCCCGACTTTACCGTGTACTCAAAATCTCGTACACTGCTTGTAATTTCCTGAGTCTGTGTCCCGACTCAACACAATTAATTTTCTCACTTAATTATTTATCATCTTCCCGAGTCTATGGTCCGACTCTAATATAATTAATTCATGCCTCAATTAATATAATACTTTCCCCGAGACTATCGTCCGACTCTAATTAAATTAATTAACACACTTATTAATTTAATACCGCCCCGAGTCTATCGTCTGACTCTAATTAAATTAATTAACACACTTATTAATATAATACCGCCCCGAGTCTACAATCCGACTCTAATTAAATTATTTAACACACCCATTAATTTAATACCTACCCGAGTCTACAATCCGGCTCTTATTAAATTAATTAACACACCCATTAATTTAATACCTCCTCGAGTCTACAATCCGACTCTTATTAAATTAATTAACAGACCCATTAATTTAATACCTACCCGAGTCTACAATCAGACTCTTATTTAATTAATTTACACATTAATTAATCAACACAAATCCGAGTCTGTGGTCCGGCTCTAATATAATTAATTTACACATTAATTAATCAACACAAATTTGACTCTGTGGTCCGACTCTAATATAATTAATTTACATATTAATTAATCAACAGAAATCTGAGTCTGTGGTCCGACTCTAATATAATTAATTTACACATTAATTAATTCATACCAAACTGAGTCTGTGGTCCGACTCCTAGTTAATTAATTTACACATTAATTAATTTATACCAAATCCAGGGTCTACAACCCGACCCTAAACTAATTAATTACAACATCAATTAATTTAATACTTTTTCGAGCCTACCCTCCGACTCTACCTTAATTAATTATCACATTAATAACTTGGTGTCACCCAACCATTATCCCCGGACCCGCTCACTTGACCCATACCTTAATATTTCCCGAGTCTATGTTCCGACTCCAAATTAATTATTCTCTCTCAATAATTAATTTAATATTTTGGTGACACTTAACCGATATACCCGGACTCGTTCACTTGGTCTATTTTACATCTCATAATTTCATTTCCACATATTCGCCCACAATGTGTCACACATTCATCTCCATAAATTTTACAATTATATTTACTTATAATTATCAACATACCCGAACTTGTTCACTTGGTCCATTTTTAACATGTAAAATCAGCCCAAAAATCTTTTTTCTCAAAAATTATTTCCATGTAGTAAAAACTGGCGGCACTGCCAGAATTTCTGTAGCATCGTTCGATCGAACCCCCTGGGTCAATCGATCATTCATTCCAGTGTTTGTCTTCTCCAGCCCTCTGTTAGCCATGGACGAAACCTAAAGCTTTGATTCTCAATCTAAATCCTTACCCAAATATAATTAACATATCCTCCATATAAGAAAAGGGTATAAACATCCCACAGACCTTAATTAATCATCAATATCCATTAATTCCAAGGTTTTCCAGATTTGGGTATTATCCGGGTTTCAAATCCCCAATACGAATTTCATTTATATTATCAGCAATTAACAATTTATTCTCACTGGTTTTAACATACGATTCATTCCTCTACATTCTAGAATCATAAACACAATAAATCTCACCCTTAATCCCATTAAGATATATCAATTTCCAAAAACCCAATTTTAATTTTTGTTATACACCCAAAACGAATTTTGATTTATACATCACTATGATATGAATTGATTATCATCAATTTAGAAATCGCAACAGTTTACCACTTGCTTGAAATTGTTCGTAGAGTCTGATCCTTTGGTGTAGTCCCTTAATTTGGCTCCAAAATCCCCAAATTGGCTCTTGATTTGCTTTACCCCAAATTCCCTCTCAAACCCTAGGTTTAGAGTTTGTGTTTACTGTTGTTCCTTAGTCTCTCAATTAGATTAAAAACCCTCAATCCCGTTTTTGGCCATATGGGCCTAATTAAAATGGCCCAAATCACCCCGTGTGGGTCCGGCTATGCCCAAAAATACCCCGAGATCGAATTACTACCCCCGGCTACTCTTTTCTGACTATCTCGACCCATCCGGAAGCAACTACTTACTCGGAATTGTCATTCGAAATACTTTTTGTCATTTCCAAATTACGACCTCAAAATACGACACATGAGATTTCGAACCATTAAACTTAAAAGTCGCCAATTATAAATAATTCGGCTCACTCAAATAAATTCTCCAACTCATGAATTTAAGTTTCTCTAATTTAAATATTTTTATAACTCCAAAAAATAATTAAATATTAAATCCTCAAAATTACTGGGTGTTACGTACTCCCCCCCTTACAAAGGAATTTCGTCCTCGAAATTAAGATGAGTGTAATGTCCCAAGCTTTGCATATTACTCTCTAGTCATGTACCTCCAAGCCCGCTATATCTTTCCAATCTGCTTCTAACCATACATTACACAAGTATGCATTTAAATTAACTAGGGCGCCCATACACCCTATACCCATGCTTAATCGCACAAAATTTTCCTTAATTAACCCGAGTCCCCATACACCCTATCCCCGCGCTTTACCTCACGAAAGTTACCCGACTATGCTAGTCGTAACCCGTAATATAACTTCGAACCCATAGTCATATCACACACACACACACACACACACACACACACACACACATATATATATATATATATATATATATATATATATATATATATATATATATATATATATATACTGCCCGAGTTGCCCAACCCATGTACTAACATCCAAACATCTCCCCATAAAATACTTGTCTCTTAACACAAAAGTATATACGCTTACCCTCATGCTACCAAAGACAACATAAAATACCGCGCCCTTACCATCACTAGTCCTTGTGCAAAATAAACCCCGAGCTGTCTCTCTTTGCTCGAACATAAATCTAATCACCCTGGTTCACTTCAATAAGCATCCCTACTTACCGGGATAAAATGTGAGAACGCATGACCTCACTATCTGCTATCACACCACGCCATACAACATATATACACACATATATATAGTCTATACGCCCTCTTAGGTGATACCTAGTACCAACTATACCCTGGTGTCGTGAACACCAAAATTTTACACCACTATCCACAATAGTTAAATTCCATCTCTATTCAGTCGATATTTAGAAAATATTATCAACCCTACTTCCATAATTCTCGAAAGTAGTAACTCCTCGCATAATCCAAACCTTCACTCAGTGTATACCTCCACTCTCCCATAAAGAACACCAAAGAAACTTCGCTACCCTACGGAAAGATTATCCACATACTATGGCTGCTACAGCCAACGCACCCACTAAGTTCGACTCACCAGTGAACTCTAGTGAAAAAAATAAGTCTTATAATATGACATCCTCTTTGTCACTAGAAAAATATACCACACGCCCATAGGGTAAAAATAATTACCTCCGTACTCCAGTTGTAACGGCTGATCCTCGGGTTCCGGAGCATCTTCTCCCTGCCCGAATGCGCCCATGACTTGCCTTAGTGGTTGCACATCCAGGACCTCGTCCTGTAGCTGACCCCTTCCTCGCTTAAGACAATCTCTCTTCATGTGTCTCGCTTCCCCCACAAGCTAAACACCTTCTAATACATTCACCCCGCCACTGGTCCCTTCTATGCCGACCTTGTTGGGATTCCTGGCCATCCTGCCGATAGCCTTAAGTTCTATATCGTTTGGCATGATTTCCCTGCCAAAAATTCAGCCCCTGATCTCCCCCAGTCTGCAGCTGGGATACCTCACTGGTATTATTCCCTCCTGCCTTATCCGACTGGCTAGTTCCCACTCCCCTCCCGCTTCCTTTCGTGTGGAAGCGATATTCCTGACCATGCCGGAGTGCTGCGTTAATGACATCAATATAATCTACTAACGAAGAATTACCAATTAATTGTTGTTTGATTCTCCAGACTAAACAATTCACAAACCTTACTCTCTTTAACTCTTCATCACTTACCTCATTCGATACAAAATTTGCCAACGAGTAAATTCTTCCTCGTAATCGACCACGGAATATCCCCCGTGTCACCTCTCTAAATTTTCTCCTCATTTCGGTCTCAACCGGTGGAGGAAAATGTGTGCGATCGAACCGCACTCAAAACTTTGCAGTAGCTAGCGTATTCCTTTCCTCAATCGTGGTGATCGACTCCCACCCCTGTAGCGCTACTCCCACTAACCTACCAGTGGCTAGCATTTGCTTCCACACCTCATCGTAATCTCCCATGCGTAGGTGATGCTGGATATCTCTCTTCCTTGACACGCACACTACCTCTGAACCCCCTCGTAACTCTGGTGGGTTCCCACTAAAAATAACCTCTCATTCTTGCTTCCACCCCAATGACCCCACGTGAGTCTGAACATCCGGCGCCACTAACACTTGTGACTGATCCCGTGGAAAGTACCCTACTGTTGCGACCACCGTCGTTTCAACCGCCTGCGCCACTAGTTCAGTTACCTGTGCTGCCAAAATCATCTCTGGCATTTGTAGCGGTAACTCTTGCTCCTGACGAGCCTCCCTCGTCTCATCCCCCCTGCTGCCTTAGCTGCTCTCTCTCCTGGGTGGTATCTGGAATGAGAAGCGAATATGGATGAGTTCACTCTCAAATATAAATTTCGCAGAAGAACGTATATGCGCATATGTATGAGAATACAACAATCCTATGATAGGGATCTATATCAAAGATTGCTAACCTGAAACGTGAAAAGTCGCACAGATCCTAAGGACACTAGAACCTGATGCTCTGATACCATCTGTGACACCTCGCCTAATAAAATACCGGACGATCAACCCTATACCAAATTAAAACAGGAATCTCAGTTGGATCCTCCTTAGCATCACTGTCAAAAACTTTTTAAAACTTACTAACCACCTAGTATTCCAAAAGCTGGTGACAATTTTGAACTTTTTAATTACACAAAACAGTACATGCGGAAATAAATATAAACCATTCACACCACTGAATAAAATTGAACTGAATAATTAATTACACAACTTGTCGAATAAACCATCGGCCACCAAAGAAATAATCAAATACAAATATTCAACACCTGAATAAAATACATCTGAAAACTGTACTGAGAAGTTTGGACGACAAGCCCTAAATAAAACTGAGACTGATAAATGATTCCTACTCTAGGAATGAATGAACGATGCGTCTAATCCAAACTCCTTCTAGCATCCACATATGCCACAGCTCCGTGTCCCTGGAATAGAATATCAATCCTGGCGTCCCTGTGGCTGAACACCTAAAATGTTTTGAAAATGGTTTTATAGCAAGGGTTAGAACCCAAAACATTTTGAAAATATTTAGCAAGTGAATTAACTGCACTAATTTAAAATGCATGAATGCACTTCATATTTAAGTTAGTGTCGCCCTCCCTCGTGGACATTCTCACCCCTCCAATATTGTGCACACCTACCGGTTACCTTAATCCCACCTAGTTGTACTACCCCATCCAACTAGTCCAGATATAACCTTACCTTGCCATACTACTCTAACCCGAGAATAATGATTCTTGAATTATAAGTTATCTCACAATTAACATAATTAATTCCTCTTAAATAGTAGCATATAACCGTGTCACAAGTTATATAAAGTAAATACATCACACACTGTATTATTACCCGTATATAATATTTACTACCATTATATACGTACCTTTGCCCCAACATCCACACATATAACATACGTATATCCATCCCTTCGAATATACCCTCGTCGGATGATTCCCTCTAAAATGCTATCTCACTAGGTGTGCTCACAAAACCTAGTTTCCCCAAGTTGGATTCACAAACCAACCTGGCCCAAAACAAAAACGAAGTGGAGGCGATCATATTCCTTTCCTGAAAGTGAGATAAATCCCTCACCCATATATACCGGGAGCTATAATCTGGGGATATACTCTCCATACTCCTCAAGCTAGGGGATTCACCCACATCGCGTAACCTCCCTTGATAGCATTAGAGTATATAAATTGAATAAATATCTGGTCACTGATATTTAATATCACACACAATATATACACGTATATATATACCATCACTACACCGTATATATATAATATAAACCCCGTCTTTACCATGTACTCAAAATTCCGTACACTGCCTCTAATTTCCTAAGTCTGTGTCCCGACTCAACACAATTAATTTTCTCACTTAATAATTTATCATCTTCCCGAGTCTATGGTCCGACTCTAATATAATTAATTCACGCCTCAATTAATATAATACTTTCCCCGAGTCTATGGTCCGAATATAATCAAATTAATTAACACACCCATTAATTTAATACCTCCCTGAGTCTATCGTCTGACTCTAATTAAATTAATTAACACACTTATTAATTTAATACTGCCCGAGTCTATCGTTCGACTTTAATTAAATTAATTAACCCGCTTATTAATTTAATACCGCCCCGAGTCTACAATCTGACTGTTATTAAATTAATTAACACACCCATTAATTTAATACCTACCCGAGTCTACAATCAGACTCTAATATAATTAATTTACACATTAATTAATCAACACAAATCCGAGTCTGTGATCCGACTCTAATATAATTAATTTACACATTAATTAATCAACACAAATCCGAGTATGTGGTCGGACTCTAATATAATTAATTTACGCATTAATTAATTCATACCAAACTGAGTCTGTGGTCTGACTCCCAGTTAATTAATTTACACATTAATTAATTTATACCAAATCCCGGGTCTACAACCCGACCCTAAACTAATTAATTACAACATCAATTAATTTAATACTTTTCCGAGTCTACCCTTCGACTCTACCTTCATTAATTATCACATCCATTATTTTAATAACTTGGTGTCACCCAACCATTATCCCCGGACCCTCTCACTTGACCCATACCTTAATATTTCCCGAGTCTATGTTCCGACTCCAAATTAATTACTCTCTCTCAATAATTAATTTAATACTTTGGTGACCCTTAACTAATATACCCGAACTCGTTCACTTGGTCCATTTTACATCTCATAATTTCATTCCCAAATATTCGCCCACAATGTGTCATACATTCATCTACATAAATTTCCCAATTATATCTACTTATAATTATCAACATACTCGGACTTGTTCACTTGGTCCATTTTTAACATGTAAAATCAGCCCAAAAATCTTTTTCTCAAAAATTATTTCCATATAGTAAAAACTGGCGGCACTGCCAGAATTTCTGTACCATCGATCGATCGAACCACCTGGGTCAATCGATCGATCGTTCCAGTGTTCGTCATCTCCAACCCTCTGTCAGCCATGGACGAAACCGAAAGCTTTGATTCTCAATCTAAATCCTTACCCAAATACAATTAACATATCCTCCATATAAGAAAAGGGTCTAAACATCCCACAGACCTTAATTAATCATCAATATCCATTAATTCCAAGGTTTTCCCGATTTGGGTATTATACGGGTTTCAAATCCCCAAATACGAATTTCATTTATATTATCAACAATTAACCATTTATTTTCACTGGTTTTAACATACGATTCATTCCTCTACATTCTAGAATCATAAACACAATAAATCTCACCATTAATCCCATTAAGATATATCAATTTCCAAAAACCCAATTTTAATTTTGGTTACACACCCAAAACGAATTTTGATTTACAGATCACTATGATATGAATTGATTATCATCAATTTGGAAATCACAACTGTTAACAACTTGCCTGAAATTGTTCATAGAGTCTGATCTGTGGTGTAGTCCCTTAATTTGGCTCCAAAATCCCCAAATTGGCTCTTGATTTGCTTTCCCCCAAATTCCCTCTCAGACCCTAGGTTTAGAGTTAGTGTTTACTGATGTTCTTTAGTCTCTCAATTCGATTAAAAACCCTTAATCCCGTCTTTGGCCATATGGGCCTAATTAAAATGGCCCAACTCACCCCGTGTGGGCCCGGCTATGGCAAAAAATACCCCGAGACCCAATTACTATCCCCGAGTACTCTTTTCTGACTATCTCGGCCCATCCGGACGCAACCGCGCACTCGAAATTGTCATCCGAAATACTTTTTGTCATTTCCAAATTAGGACCTCAAAATGAGACACGCGAGATTTCGAACCATTAAACTTAAAAGTCGCCAATTATAAATAATTCGGCTAACTCAAATAAATTCTCCAACTTATGAATTTAAGTTTCTCCAATTTAAATATTGTTATAACTACCAAAAATAATTAAATATTAAATCCTCAAAATTACGGGGTGTTACACTTTTATCAATCACCAACTTGATATACTGGCTATTGAATTGACAACCTTAAAGAGTTTACATATCTAATTTGTTTTAACCTCCTTTCAATTGGAGGTTTGTATGTTAGTTCAACTGATTTTAGTTTTTAAATGGTGTTTATGAGCTACCCCTGTTTCTAAACACCTGAGTTTATGGTGCATAATAATAGCCTTGTTTCTAAACACCTGAGCTACCCTAATACATGTCTTCAAACTGTTGCACAATTTCAATTTTATCCTAACGAACTTGGGATGAGAAAAAACATGAGAAATTGTGCAGTAGAACACTAATGCAGCGTGGAGGAGACGAATGTCCTAATACAGCATCGTCTTCAGGAGTTCTGCGAAACACCCAAAGAGACGAGTGTTCTAATGCAGCAAAACACTAATCAGCGTCCCCAAGTTTTAAACACTCGAAGAAATAAATTATTAGTCCTACCCATGATAAACATGTGATGTATCTTAGACATTTATTTGAAATGTTGGATTCTTTGTTCATAGTGGATACGTTTCACCTCGCAAATCAAGGCATGTCAATGTTAATTGACCAACACTTTTTTCATTCTAGTTGTATATTTGAGAAATCAAGGCATGTCTCTTTGTTGTACGAAAACTATCTTGACTGTTGCTCACCAATATGACACCAACTCAGAATTCTAATCTACATGTATGTCAGTTTGACATTAAATTATTATGGTGAAATGGAAGAATTGATAGTTTTTTTTTGGGTTTAGTTAGGGTTAATTGAAGAATCATAGTATATCAGGTTTGTGAAATATGAGAAATTTAAAATCAAAATACTTATTAAGTTGAGATTAAATTATTCGTAGTTAACTTTAAGCTCCATTAGGCACAAAGATTATTACAAAATACTGTTATTATTTGACGTGGTATTTCTTTATTTGTTGAAATTTCATTTTATAACATTGTCTTTGGTACAATTTAAGTAGTAGTGCATTTGTTTTTCTCCGTTGACTTGGCCTTATTCTCCAAATAACTTGGCCTTTTTCTCAAATTTAGTTGCACTTATATATTGTGGTTCTTCAGTTGTTTCTCGATATGCATATGACTTTTTTTATGCCCGACTGTATTCATCTTATATGTAATTTTAATCGTAACTCATAAGTTCAATTATTTTCTTAGTATCTAATATGTCCAATTCCTTTTCAAGTCATTAGTATGTTAGATCTCAATCAATATTATAGAAATTCTTTGTTCATGGTAACATTTGTAAACTTTTTAACATATTAATGACTTGATAGATCAGACTAACAGTAGATTTCCTTGGGAGATGTTTTGATAACATACTAACAATATTGTCATTCACATTGATTGAGATCTAACATAGTAATAGTAAACTTATATGACTTGATAGATCATACTAGTATTACTATCATTCAAATTGATTGAGATCTAACATACTAACAGTAAACTTCTGTGGGAGATGTTTTGATTGATCAGACTAACAATAAATTCCTCATCATATAGGTTGTAAAAAAAAATGGAAAATTAAAAGAGGTAGCGGAGAAATCCATGTATAAATGGATAATGTCACTCCTTGGTGCCAAGTACAAACCCAAGTTTCATTCACTGTTGGTGTAAATGAAAGAGGTAGTAGAGAAACTACTGAGTGGAAACAGGGACAGAGGCTTGGGAAGCAAGGGCAGGGGATTATGACGCCATTGACGGCCAAAAATATGGACAGGAGATTCATATGGTATTGACTGAAAGTTATTAGACGGAAGAAGGGATGGTATTGATTGAAAGTTATAGGAAGGAATAAGTCAGTAATCCAGGAAAGAAAAATTTGTTTCAGATTTGCCTGCCATCGATTTTTACGTTGATCCGCATTTTACATAGAGACTAAATGCCTGGTGGGTGAGGAGGTAAATGTTTTTTTTGCATGATTCATTTTTTTGCACTTTTTTTCTGAAGTTTGTTTTTTATATTGCTATATGCTTATAAGGTGACCCTATTAAGTGGTATCATATTTTGCTAGAAGCAGATGATGATTAGAGTTGGTTTTCCACTCGAGGTTAATTATTCATTTTATTTGTCTTACTCGCATGCGAGCTGCATTTGGTGAGTTAAAATGTAATTCATTGATTTCTTATTTAGTGACTTTTTAATTTTATAATGTGAATGACAGTACCATAGTTAAAATTTTAAATTTTAGTATGAATTAGGCGATATTAGTAGTCAATGCTCAAATTTATGCTTTTTAATAGTAATTTGATTATGGAAGGATTCTGTTTGTACGTATCAAGGTTGGTTTACTTGCTTGACCGTATTTAGAAATTAATTCAGTTGGCTACCCCGGATGGTTACATTTTGACAAATGAGCCACAACTAACCATTTTGCACATGCCATTGCCATTTCTATCTCAAATACCTGATCAGAATCTTGGAAGCACTTCACATAGGTTAATCTTTTAATCGGGGGACATTCGTGGGTAAAACGAGATCAGGGGTATCATGCCAACTTATTTTTAATCTACCTTCCTTTTGGCTTTCTCCAATAACACCAAACTCTCTTTTCAAATCATGAACTTATTTTTTTCTTGGCTATCATTTTAACTCATTCATTTCTTTCAAAAAGATGAGCAGAGGAGAGCTTCTCAACATCTAACCTCAAGAGCTCAAATTCCACTGTATGCCCCCACGATCCCATTATGGATATCTATTATTTACTTATTTACTTTTAAGTTATTCGATTTAATTTTGTTTTTGTTATTTATTAGTTGAGCTCAAGAGACAGATCTCTTCTTCGCTTCAATTGTCCAATAAAAGTGGGAACCATGTTGCATTTAAGGTAACTAAGTTATTTAAGGCTGACATAGATATGGAGTGTTAAATTTGGTTTGGATTTGTTATTGCATGTATCATTTAATGATTATCTGTGGCTAAAAATTGTTAATTAAAATTAAATAATGGTAATTAATTATTTAATTAATTTTAGAAATGGTATATGTGCAGGTGAAGACAACAAATCCAAAGAAATATTGTGCGTATCCAATATAGAAAAACTTTTTCCTATTTTAGGTTTCTATTATAGAAATTTTTTTCTTTTCTATGGAATCCAATTGCTTTTGCTTCTTGGTTGATAATTAAAATTTGCTTTTCATTACCTATATTATTTTCTATTACTGTCTCACTATTATTTATGCAGGCTTTAACATATATCAGTTTTGATCATCCATCTCAACAGTTGGATGAATACATTACTTCTACAATGGATGAGGATGTAGCTACGAAGAATGAGGAAGAGTTCAATGCAGGACCACTTTAAATTTTGATGATGAGCGTTAAAAACACAGTGGTACTCATTATGTCTGCAATAGCTGCTGCAAAATGGTATGATGCAATAGCTGATGTAGCTGCTGTAAAATGGGAGGAAAAACTGTAGGCGAAGGCGTAATACCCCGTATTTTTATGATATATTAATTTGGGGATTTATTAAATTTAATGTGAATTAATTATTTAATAAAAATTCGGAAATTAATTATGTTATAATTATTGACGTGATGAGAGTTAGTAATTATGGGAAAAATTTGTTGAATATTAATAATGAGCAAAGTAATATATAATATTGGTTATATTGAATGTCACGAGTGAATAAAATGACAATTTTGGAAATTTGAGTTGGGACGCGCCCGTGTCGCGTCGGGACTAAATATTGATAAATAAAAGTGAATATTTTATAAGTTATTCGTATGGTCGTTTTGAGTGCGCCAACGCGTCCGGAAGGGTTGAGATAGTCAGAAAAGTATACCCGGGGGTTTAGTTTGGGTCTCAGGACGTTTTTAGGCCTAATTAGTACCCCGGGAGGGCGTTTTGGACATTTCGCAATTATGGGTAATTAAACCCACGAAATTCTAAGGATTATATCAGATGTATAAGGTTGCCTTATAGGGTTAGAACAACCAAAGACAAATGACTTCCATAGGAGAGGAAAGGATAGAGCTCTCAAGGCAATCCAAGGCCCAAAATCCATCCGTTTGCACCGCCACCACTACCAACGCGTAGATCGGGCGACGGGGAACGCAACCACACCAAAATCATCTGCAAATCAGAACACCAAAAATCCCAGGCAAGTGTTTATCTTGCTTATTTCGTTGATGCATCTTTCATATTAGTTTAGTGACAATTAGGATGATTTGTATGGAAGAAAAACCCAATTTGAGATAGGAAAATCCATGTAGTTATGGTTTAAATGAAAAATTCTGGAAACCCTTGTCATGTAGAGGACTTAACCACGAAATTATGATGTTTATAATAAGCAAATTCTGGGAAAAATCAGATTTGAACCATGTTTAAGAGATTCCTAGGGTTCTTGATAATTATATAAAATTTTGGGCTATTAATCCATGTTTAGTGGTAGAAATCCACATGCTTTACGTTGGAAATACCTAGTATGATGATATAATGTTAGTAGTATGAATCTTTGGACGTTTGGGAAAGAAAAACTTGAATTTGGATGAAGATATGTGTTAGAACCCGTAACTGCAAAACTGCAGAAATCACAATACCTGCTTAATCGATCGATCGAGCCCAGAGCTTCGATCGATCGAAGGTTCGCTCGATCGAGCCCCAGACCTCGATCGATGGACCCCTCCTGGCAGAATCTTATTTCCCTTTTTAAGTTAGTTAAATTCAATTTAATGTGAAATAATTCTTGGACATCCTTAATAAAGTGTTTTGGGAGATAGGGAAGATCAGTAGGACATATGAATAATTTTGGGGCTTTTAATATGAGATGGGAATTGTATTTTTGGGGATAATTACTTAAGGGTCGATGAATTTATGTATAAAAGGGGGAGATGCATAAGAGAGTCACGTTGGAACATAAAAAGGACACCTACTCAATTTTATACTTGGGAGGATAGAGTCCATGAGAGTTGCGTAATAAGTTGGAAGAATCCTTCGAATTAAGGTTAGAGACGAACCCTTATACGCGATACTAATAATGTGAAAATAAGGATAAATGTAGTAACTATGGGATTTGAGATATACCTAATATTGATATGGTAATATTAGTATAGTTATATGATTGTGTATGCATATACTATCAATGTGTGAAAATCATACACACGCTACTTGCTATCCCGAGGTTACCGCGCTGGGACGGTCTTGTCTTGTGTGCCTTATGGGGGATATTGATTCATACCCTAGGAGGTAGATACCCTTGGTACAGGCTATCGAATGGATAGTTCAGACGGTCCTAAGAGACGCAGGTATATGCCATCCTCTTAGAGACTTGGAATCTATGCTTCGCCTCAATATTGTTTGTGTATGTGTTTATACAATTCGAGAGTGATTCCGAATTTGTATTCCCTTAATACGAGTGATACGGGGTTTGGATAGTAGAGTATGCCCGCACCATAGTTATAATTTGGGGTGCTGTTATAATATATATATTATACGAGTAGTTAATATATATATAAAATTTTGAAATCTGGAACTGCCTACTGTGATTTGATATGTAGGACATGGTTGATGACTCAAATTGTAAATACTTGTTTTGAGAAAGTATAATATGACACTGGAAAACTTTATTGATTAATAAAGTTAAAATGAGAAATTTGGTTACAAATTGAAATCTTACGTTTTTAATACTTGTGTTGTTCAGTTGTAAATCTTACGAATAACCTAAGATAAGATAAATCGTTGGGGGAGATTAGTGCGTTATATGATAGATAATCCGTTGGGAAGGTTAGTATGATAGGCGTGCACATTAGAAGAGAGGTGAGAATTTCTCAAGAGAGTGTCGCACTAATATGTTGTTGCATTGGTCTGTATCAATTTAAATACTTGCTAAACAAATTTTTAAATCATATACACTATCGGGCTCTGACCCGTTTCTCTCTCTCTCTGTCTATCTCTCTCTCTTGTATATATATGTATGTACTACAGGTGCCCAGCCACAGGGGTGTTTTTCTTAGGATCCCTTGGAAGGAACGTGCTGCAGCTTAGGTGGGAGTTGCAGGCCACTTGCTTAGACGATTTCATTTACTTGATTCCACTCCTATGATTCTCAGTTATTGGGGCATGTGTCGCCCTTGCCACTATTTATCTGTTTTGTTGGGACATTTGTATTTCAGTTATTTCTAGTACTGTTACTTTGGGATTTATTCAGCATGTATGTTTTACATTAAGTTTTAAATGTTGGGATTTTGGATGTTGAATGTTTAAATGAATTAGATTATGTTCCAGGATAATTGTGGTATGGTTCTTACTTATTAAAAATGTGGTTAATAATTAAATAAATAAGTCTTTCTTTAAAAATACAATTTGGTTAGAAAGGTTAAAAGCGGTTTTGACACTTAGCTTAATTAATTAGGGTGTTAATTTGGAAAAAGTTATTTTTACGACAGTGATGCTAAGAATGAACCAACTATTCACCTTGATTTTAATTTAATAAAGGAGTGATCGCCCGGTATTTAATTTGGCGGGGTGTCACAGGTGGTATCGGAGCATCAGGTTCTAGAGATCCTTAGGATCTGTAGGGCTTATTATGCTTTCAGCGTTGCTTTGTTTGATATAGGGCCCTATGTTTAGGATTGTCGATTTCTTTGACGAGATTTCGTTCTCATGCTATATGTGTATATATTAGTGAATTATAATTTCATTCGGATGTGTGCGTGTGCCGAGCGATGACGGATGTCAGAAGAGGACTGTTAAGAGGACATCAGGAGGCAGGGCTCAATTGAGATTATAAAAAATAACCGAGGATAATGACCGTAGTTGAGGTCACCTCCATTATGGCACGAGAAGCCACGACTAGAAAGGCGACTAAGGTGCGGAAATGATTTTCAAATGCTGTTAAAGTCAAATGAGGTGCGAGGGTAAACTTACCCAACGTATTACAAAAACGTGTAGAGACTGTCAGTGGGAAATTTTAGAAACGCGAAAATTGTATGTGTTTACCAAAGGAGGTAAAGTATCCAAAGGCTTAAATATAAGACGGAGTGTGGCAAACTGAAAGTAAAAATTTAGAGAAAATTTTCTTGGCTTTCGGGACAAAGTTATAATGGTTGGAGTCAACCACCAATTTTAGAAATGGAATGCTATGCCTATAGGAGAACCTTAGGTACAGTGCTGACCGTATGTTCCTTTCTTAACTGTTCAGGATTAGAAGAAAATGTGGTTCTGAACTCATCGAGAGAGGGCATGTCTGGGGTCCATTCGTGAATATGAATCTTAACCGTTAGCGAATTTTGTATCGGAAGATGTCGATACAAGTGGGGGAAATAACTCCGAGTGGGAGATCGACACGTAGTAATAGTTGATAACACTCAAAGAGGTAATTCTGATGGATGACCGATTCAGAGGTTGACATTGTCATATTTTGTCAAAATAGATGATAACGCTTCTTTGTGGGGGAAGTTAAAGGAATCGAAGAATTTAGTCGAGAATACGACTGAATGCAACGGTGGTGGTATAGCACCACAAAAGGATGTGGATACACATCAGGAAAACCATTTAAATGCTTCAGATAATTAAGTTCTTACCAAGTGATGGTAAATTCATAAAGTACTATTATAGATAGTAAGATGATCTTTATGGCCTAAAAAGCTGAGTGAACAACCGGGATGGCTAACAGGAATCGAGTTTACTAAAGTCCGAGAGAAGGACAATCCTAACCTGGTTAGTAGGACAGGTGGTAAGTGGATTATGTGTTGAGGTATTTTGTGCGGAGTGAGATCGCTCACGATAATATGTTCCAAAGTGAGTAAAAGAACAATAATACGATGCCTAGTAAAAGGCAACGATTAAAGAAATTTTGTTTGGTTTGAGTAGACATGTTACGTCCGGAAACCATTTGCACAGTCAAGACGATTGACAAGGTAGAAGTGTAAGTTGTATCCTCAAAGTATGCGACGTGTTTATGTGACACGAGCGAGCCACCATATTTTGTTCCTTGCTAGATTAGCATGTGAGACGAGCTTAATGCATATCATTTTAAACGTTATTATTATTATGTGAATATTTTTCCCTAGTGTAGAGGGATTTTTCTTTAGTGCTATCCGCGGAGGATGAATGAGTATATTAACAGCGTGTTATACTTTATTGAGGTTACTCATTGTAGTTATGCGATACACGAGTATGATATTATCTTTGTTAAAATGTTATAGAAATGGGTAGTATGATAGTGGGCAATTATTTCAGAGCTATCAGAGTAGTTGCATTAGTGCAACATGTTTTATGTTTGTTTTGGGGAAGCTTTACATGTAAGAAGGTTGGACTCGCACTTATATTATCTATCCTAGAGACTTCGGAGGAGATAGTGGGATCGAGATATTTGATGCCAAAGTATGTATAGACTTTGTCAGTATAATTCCGTATGTACCGGGATTTACCGTTGAGCGAAAAGAATTGACTCGGTATTATGTTTAGCACTCCGAACTTAGTGATAGGAAGAGTGCAGTGTTATATTTATCCTTAAGAGATGTGGGAGTTAAGAGTTATACCCCTAATGTTAGAAAAAGGAAATTTATAGAATTTCGATCGTATGTATCCGAGGTTTATAGAATGTAATTACCATCAACCAATACGGGACGATAGTGAAATTGGTGAAACGTTCTTTGTTAAGCACAATTACGGGAGAAATTGTAACTCTTCTGTCAAGGGACGGAATAAATGGGTATATACTATGGACGGAGGACCTAACGGATCTCGATAACCGGCAATGCTAGGTAGTAGTGTATCGGGGGGGTTCCTTGTTTGTATTTCGCTTTGCGAAACATCCCACGCATGAAACTTAGCGTAAGGTTGGAAATAGGGAGACGTTTGGTCACTATTCCATGAGTTCGGTACCCTGGTCGAAATGGAATCAAGTAATTATGTATGTAAGTTGGAAGTTGAATTTTGTTTTAAGGTCATTGGAGCCGGATTTTTGTGGTAGGAAAGCATTGAAAGTTATCCCCACGAGTTGAGGGGTGGAACGATGATAAGGGGAATTTAAGAATTTTGATTTCTAGGGTGATTGAGAGTACCCAAATGTCATAACCGCGTACAGAACACAAGGTGAATAAAGAGTTGCAATAATTTTTAGCATGGATTATTTGGAAAGAACTTTATATTATACAAAAGAGATGACCTGTAATTATTTTGATGAATAGAGCGTTAGTGATTTATTTTGGTTGTTGTACCTATTTGAGAAAATTGTTGTACTTATCTGAGGAAGGTTGAGAATTATTATTCCTCTTTTATTATCATGGAATTTGAATGCCCTATTCCTTCTATTCCGTTGAATTTAGTTAGTCCTACAGATGAGTAGCACGTCGTTCGCTCTCCCAGGGCGGTCGGAGTGTTGCAAAAATGTGGGCATCTTGGTTAACTACAGTTAAAATAGTCCGAGTCGAAGGGACGTGGTAATAGACGTGTGAAATATATGTTTGTGGGACTAGTATAACGAAGTGGAAGTGATAGAGTGGATTATACGTCACATGAGGGGCGATAATCCATACATAAGTGTGAAATTAGAATAGCACGCCCTAACTTGATTGGAAGGCTATGGGAAGCCATTCAAGAATTGGTATTCCTTGAATAGAGTAGAATTTAATTGTTATGAAGCACACCCGAAGCGGAGTTGTTATTAGTCAAGTGTGAGAGCGACTTGCGCATACAAAGAGTAATGATGTTAGTATGGTATAAGGGACCCAGAAATGCACTTCATGGAGAGAAGAGCACGAGTTGGAACTTTCGGCATACTCCAAGGAAGGAAGGGGAGTATTACGTGTCACTTAATGTGAGACATTTCAAGGGAAGAATCGATGTTTAGCGGGACGTAGTGAGTAGTCTCTACATGCACTGCCCATAGGTAAGGTTTGGTTGAAAGAGGAGAATCAACCAAAGAATTTTGTATTTATCAAAAATTCCTGAAATTGGAAGAGGTTGGTAAAGTCGGTAAAGTTCTTTGATGGGTTGCCACCCTCAAAACAAGATCAAGGGTTTATCCCGAATATGTGAATTAAGTCGCCGAGAAGGAAGTGATTGATATTCCTTTGGTCTGGCTTAAAATATTAACTAGTATGCCCCAGACTTCCTTTGAAAGGAAGGATCGTGCCAGTGCATGGTCCGGTGCAGTATAAATTTCTAAATCAGGATGAGATTGGTGAATCCCACCTTTGATATGGGATTTCAGGAATCAGCGGAGATAAGATTTCGTTTCGAGTAGGATGTATCACCCTTAGCCAGGGAATAAGCGCATGATGATTAAAGATTAGTGGAGCCACGTGAAGGAGATTTTGGAATCTTGATACGATGATTTCAGGAATGCTCTGTAGAAGCACTCGTACTTGTTTGTCGCGTACGAGGTAGTTATTAAGGTTTTATTATGGAAGAACCTCGACTATTCTCCATCCGTATGTTTAGAGGCGAGTAGATAATCAGAATTTTGATCGGCCGAGATAATATCCGATAACTATGGTGGAATTCCACGACTGTTTTAGGCAGTCAAGAGTGGTCAAATGTTCGTATAATTTTCTCAGAATGGGAGTTTTGTATATGAATAAATCCGAGCAGTTATCATGTAGTGAGGTGCGGCCTCCTAATGATAGTGAGATAATGAAATTTATAACGTATAGGCGTGACCTATGTGAATGTTGTCAGTTGGGAGTGCAATGTGAAGTGTCTCCAATGAGAATGTAAAACAATGTTGCTGTGAGAAAAAAGCTATAGTGATTGAGCGCCGTACTATGTAGATAGTTTGTGTACTGACAAGGATATCCCGAATTGTGCTACCTGGTAGGCCTTATTTTCTGAATTTTGGGACGAAATTCCGTTATTATGGGGGAAGTATGTAATACCCCGTATTTTTATGCTATATTAATTCGGGGATTTATTAAATTTAATGTGAATTAATTATTTAATAAAAATTCGGAAACTAATTATGTTATAATTATTAACGTGATGAGAGTTAGTAATTATGGGAAAAATTTGTTGAATATTACTAATGAGCAAAGTAATATATAATATTGGTTATATTGAATGTCACGAGTGAATAAAATGACAATTTTGGAAATTTGAGTCTGGACGCGCCCGTGTCGCGTCGGGACTAAATATTGATAAATAAAAGTGAATATTTTATAAGTTGTTCATATGGTCGTTTTGAGTGCGCCAATGCATCCGAAAGGGTTGAGACAGTCAGAAAAGTGTACCCGGGGGTTTAGTTTGGGTCTCGGGGCGTTTTTAGGCCTAATTAGTACCCCGGGAGGGCGTTTTGGACATTTCGCAATTATGGGTAATTAAACCCACGAAATTCTAAGGGTTATATCAGATTTCTAAGGTTGCCTTCTAGGGTTAGAAAAACCAAAGACAAATGATAGCCATAGGAGAGGAAAGGCTAGAGCTCTCAAGGCAATCCAAGGCCCAAAATCCATCCGTTTGCACCGCCACCACTACCAACGCGTAGATCGCGCGACGGGGAACGCAACCACACCAAAATCATCTGCAAATCAGAACACCAAAAATCCCAGGCAAGTGTTTATCTTGCTTATTTCGTTGATGCATCTTTCATATTAGTTTGGGACGATTAGGATGATTTGTAGGGAAGAAAAACCAATTTGAGATAGGAAAAATCCATGTAGTTATGGTTTAATTAAAAAATTATGGTAACCCTTGTCATGTAGAGGACTTAACCATGAAATTATGATGTTTATAATAAGAAAATTCTGGAAAAAATCAGATTTGTACCATGTTTAAGAGATTCCTAGGGTTCTTGATAATTATATAAATTTTTGGGCTATTAATCCATGTTTAGTGATAGAAATCCACATGCTTTACGTTGGAAATACCTAGTATGATGATATAATGTTAGTAGTATGAATCTTTGGACGTTTGGGAATGAAAAACTTGAATTTGGATGAAGATATGTGTTAGAACCCGTAATTGCAAAACTGCAAAAATCGCAATACCTGCTTGATCGATCGATCGAGCCCAGAGCTTCGATTGATCGAAGGTTCGCTCGATCGAGCCCCAGACCTCGATCGATCGACCCCTCCTGGAAGACTCCTATTTCCCTTTTTAAGTTAGTTAAATTCAATTTAATGTGAAATAATTCTTGGACATCCTTAATAAAGTGTTTTGCGGGATAAGGAAGATCAGTAGGACATATGAATAATTTTGGGACTTTTAATATGAGATGAGAATTGTATTTTTGGGGATAATTACTTAAGGGTCGATGAATTTATATATAAAAGGGGGAGATGCATAAGAGAGTCACGTTGGAACATAAAAAGGACACCTACTCAATTTTATACTTGGGAGGATAGAGTCCATGAGAGTTGCGTAATAAGTTGGAAGAATCCTTCGAATTAAGGTTAGAGACGAACCCTTATACGCGATACTAATAATGTGAAAATAAGGATAAATGTAGTAACTATGGGATTTGAGATATACCTAATATTGATATGGTAATATTAGTATAGTTATATGATTGTGTATGCATATACTATCAATGTGTGAAAATCATACCCACGCTACTTGCTATCCCGAGGTTACCGCGCTGGGACGGTCTTATCCTGTGTGCCTTATGGGGGATATTGATTCATACCCTAGGAGGTAGATACCCTTGGTACAGGCTATCGAATGGATAGTTCAGACGGTCCTAAGAGACGCAGGTATATGCCATCCTCTTAGAGACTTGGAATCTATGCTTCGCCTCAATATTGTTTGTGTATGTGTTTATACAATTCGAGAGTGATTCCGAATTTGTATTCCCCTTAATACGAGTGATACGGGGTTTAGATAGTAGAGTATGCCCGCACCATAGTTATAATTTGGGGTGCTGTTATAATATATATATATTATACGAGTAGTTAATATATATATAAAATTTTGAAATCTGGAACTGCCTACTGTGATTTGATATGTAGGACATGGTTGATGACTCAAATTGTAAATACTTGTTTTGAGAATGTATAATATGACACTGGAAAACTTTATTGATTAATAAAGTTAAAATGAGAACTTTGGTTACAAATTGAAATCTTACGTTTTAAATACTTGTGTTGTTCAGTTGTAAATCTTACGAATAACCTAAGATAAGATAAATCATTGGGGGAGATTAGTGCTTTATACGATAGATAATCCGTTGTGAAGGTTAGTACGATAGGCGTGCACATTAGAAGAGAGGTGAGAATTTCTCAAGAGAGTGTCGCACTAATATGTTGTTGCATTGGCCTGTATCAATTTAAATACTTGCTAAACAAATTTTTAAATCATATACACTATCGGGCTCTGATCCGTTTCTCTCTCTCTCTCTCTCTCTCTTGTATATATACGTATGTACTACAGGTGCCCAGCCACAGGGGCGTTTTTCTTAGGATCCCTTGGAAGGAACGTGATGCGGCTTAGGTGGGAGTTGCAGGCCACTTGCTTAGACGATTTCATTTACTTGATTCCACTCCTATGATTCTAAGTTATTGGGGCATGTGTCGCCCTTTCCACTATTTATCTGTTTTGTTGGGACATTTGTATTTCAGTTATTTCTAGTACTGTTACTTTGGGATTTATTCAGCATGTATGTTTTGCATTAAGTTTTAAATGTTGGGATTTTGGATGTTGAATGTTTAAATCAATTAGATTATGTTCCAGGATAATTGTGGTATGGTTGTTACTTATTAAAAATGTGGTTAATAATTAAATAAATAAGTTTTTCTTTAAAAATACATTTTGGTTAGAAAGGTTAAAAGCGGTTTTGACACTTATCTTAATTAATTAGGGTGTTAATTTGGAAAAAGTTATTTTTACGACAGTGATGCTAAGAATGAACCAACTGTTCACCTTGATTTTAATTTAATAAAGGAGTGATCGCCCGGTATTTAATTAGGCAGGGTGTCACAGAAGGCTTGATTTATGTTTCTTTTTTATGGTTGATACTTGGGAGTTTAGGTTTTATTCCAGCAAATCTCGGATCAAATGGATGTCGAGAATGAAACCACAAAATTAGAGTTTCCATAACAGGTCTACAACTGCCAAAAATGGAGGAAAAGGCTGTCAACTTTTATAGGAGGGTTCAAAGTCAATTCATAAAGTCGTTGACATAGTCTAGCTGCAGCTAATAAAATGAATCGAGGCAATATGTTGATCCAAATTTTTGAAATCGAGGGTCAAAGTTCAGTCAATTGAGGCATTACAATATTAGCTTCTAGCTCTATGAATTTTTCTACGAGCCAATCGGACCGATATAACTAAATTACGCTCCTTTATCAACTTCATGAAATCATGTTCTTCTCTTAGTGTTGTTATTTGATGCGTCTTTCTATTGTGAACAATGAAAACTTTCTTGTCCATGTAATATAGTATATAGTTTTGGATGTCGCTGGAATTAATCATCTGGGAATAATCAAATTTTTATAGCTTTGTATTATTATTTTAATAATTTTTTATATAGTCCCCTTTGCATATAATCCTATGAATTCTGTTGTTACGTGGTGTCTTGATCTATATTTTCTCTACATACTCTTTTTATCGATTTAGGTTGCTCTGTCTTTCATTCTAGGGGATTGGCCTTATATGAGGTTATTTGTATTTTGAATTTGGAATTTATAAAGTGATAAAAAATCTAGACCTTTGTGAAGCTTCATTGTTTCTTGTGTAGGCATTTTTGTCATCCACATATTTTTAATGATACTATGAAAGTGTGGTAATAGTCGTGAAAGTTCACCATTAAGAAGTGTGACTTTTATTTTGGATCTAATTATGTTAAAAAATAGATATATTGTATATAATTATTTGAATTGGTTAGAGATGTAGAAAAGTAACAACATTATATCATATGATATGAAGTGCAATCACTCAAATGGTATCAAATGGAAATTAAGTGTGTATATGTTCAATTGAGTGATCACATTGATAATCCCAATCTTCTACATTTAGTCTTAGAAGTGTGTATGTTCAATACCTTGGTTCAATTTTATGTTTAGGTGAGGGTTGTTTGTTGGGGTGTTTGTGGTGGCGTTGTGTTGAAAGTACGCGTAAGAATATGAGTAATGCTAGGGGGGCCTAGTTCGTGGACACATTTCGTGGACACAAACAAAGAAAAATTGGGTACAAGTTTTTAATGAACATTTTATGTCCTCGGGGGATCGACAACATATAAGCTTCTAATGCAGTATGTCCACGAAATATGTTCACGAACCGGATCTCCCTAACATTATTCATGGGAATATTATTAGTAATTTTATTAGTGTGCCTTCAGGCACGGGCATACCCTAGTGTGTGTGTATGTGTGTGTGTGTGTGTGTGTGTATATATATATATATATATATAGAGAGAGAGAGAGAGAGGGGAATATATAGTAAAGAGATGAAATCTTGCACATTAGCCATCCTGAGCAGCTCAATGCCTCAATAGATTATCAAATCATACGGATTTTAGTTTTCCAAGAAATCAACTAATGCAAAACCAAGAAACAATACATATAGTAGAAATATAGGTATTCTGTAAGAACAACCTACAAATAAAACACTTAAAATATAATCTACAACCCCAACATTAAGCATTAAAAATGTTATAAATTCTAAACATCAACCAACAATGCTATTCCATGTTATAATGACGAAATAAGAACACACTCCGCCAAATATCTACTCAAACCCTACTTTCTACCCAAGAACACAAATCACAAATCTCTAATCAAATCGATATATGCGTGGGTAATTCTATGTAGAGGTAGGGGAGAGGAACGGAAGGGGAGGGGCGAGTCAGAGTGAGGCTGGGCGGGGCAAGGGGGTCGCTGGAAGGGGAGGGAGAGGGACACCGAGAAGAGCGGGAGTATGAGAGAGAGAGAGAGAGAGAGAGAGAGAGAGAGAGGTTGGGAAATATCTCACAAAGAAGGGGGAATGAAAAGAGTGGGAAAATGAAAGAAAAAGAAGACCTAGTTTATCAAAATGGATGGGATTACTTTCTTCCCTTTTATAATTTATCAAATGGGACAAAAAATTTCTTGGTATAAGCTATACCAAATGGGATGGTTTGTAAAGTCAATCCCTTTTGTAATTTATCAAAAGGGATGGTTTTATAAATCCGTTGTATAGGTGACTCAAATAGGATAGTTTTTGAAATTCGTGGTTTATATTTGTCTAGAAAAAAGTGCTAAAAAATTTACTCCAATAAGGGACAATAAATAAAAAACATTCTGAATAAAAATTAAGATATATATATTAAGGGTCGGTAATTAAAATCCGTCCCAAAGAGTCCCTTTAAAGGACAAAATTACATGTTCATCCTAAATACACCTATCCATAATAACCACTTTTTGTAATGAAAACCACTTTCCTTCTTCTAAATAATCCTTGAAATGGAATTCTTGGATTTAGTGAGCCCCTTTTATCATAACTTGAGGCTTAAAATTCACATTGCCCCCTTTTTTCAAACCTTTTATTTATCACAAATTTTTTTTCCACCGTAAATATTTTATTTTAAAGCAAGTGAGGAGGAACATAAGGCATGTTTATCTGAATACCAAATCTAGGAGTTTTAAAAACCATATTTCTCTAAAAAGTGTTTTTCATAGAAAAATCCGTATCACAATCCATATTAAAATCTATGACTTTGGTCATAGGCACATTTAAATCATATTCAAAAACATCAATGGAAAAATTGTCTTAGGAAAGACAATCAACATTAAAATTCCTAATTATGAATAAAAAATCTCTAACGTGTCCACTTTTATGACAATTATTTTACACATAAGATTCACAGTGAACCAGCTTAGGATAACATTTAGGAACAATATGAAGCTTTTACTGATTATTAAACTACATCTAGCACAATTTCCTCAAATGACCCTTTTGTGCAAAAATGTTCAAGTTCACGGTTTTTAATATATTTTCTAACATTCTTGACCATTTTCAAAACAATGATCCTTGAAATTAATTTGGTCATTTCTATTTCTGTCCCCACTTAGGGCAATAAACACATTTTTCTTCAATCTTCATATTTTTCATTCACATTCAAAGAGGATTCAAAATGGTTCATGCATCCAAATATTTTTGATAAAATTTGTTTTAGATTGATAAGAACAATGCATAAATTTATCAAATCCTATGCCACACTTGTCATTTCAAACGCGACCCATTTCCAAAAGTATTTTGTGAAGTTTTTTTTAATGATCTTCAAGATCAAATATAATTTTCTATGACAAGGATAACTCAATTTTAAATGATGAATTTTCTTCTTAAAATCACATTTATACACTTCACACATTTGATGTTCCTTCTTCCCATTTTGAACTGTAAAAAATAAGTTATTTTTATCGTTTTCAACCAACTTAAACTTTTCAAAAGCACCTTCACTTTGAATTTTTAGCTTTTTTAAAGGTTTATTTTCCTCTTTCAAAGTGTTCCTATATTACTTTAAAACATAAGTAAAGTCCAATAGCTTAAATTTTTCTTATTCAACATGTTTCACCATTCTTGTAAAGCATCTCTTTAAATGAAAATATGGTTGGAATCAACAAGTTTCTCAATCAAGGAAGCTTTTCATTTTCAAATAATGTTATTTTAGTAACTAATTTGTCATTTTTCCTTTAAAATATAAGATATTTTTTCACGAGCTTATGATATTTTGGTCTTAGAATTTTATCATCTACATCATCATAACGAGCATCATTCACACAAGAATTTAATCTACCAACAAAAGAGTTCTTATTTGAAGAAAAGATACGATTCTCATAAATTTTAGAAGTCAAACATTTAGATTGATCTATCCTCACAGAAGGTCACATTGACTAGTACAATTGGGGAAGACAAAATCTAACATCATAGTACCCATAGTCAATTAACAAATAATGGCAAACTAGTCACAAAAATAAAACGTAAGTAAGGCACAAAAATTAAAACAAGCACAAAATAGCACACAAGGATCTATATCAAGATATTATGCCCAAAAAGAGAAACCGTGCTATGATACCAATTAAAAATATATAAATACGAGGTGCTAATGTCCTAGGAGGAGGATGGATAGAAAAATCTCAGAAATGATGGCTAATTTAAAGTTCTAGGATGTTTAGAACCCTTAATATATGTGTATTTTTAGTTGGTTGAGGTTGTAGGACGTTGGGTGAGGCAACAAAAGCTAGGGAGAAGCTTTAATGGCTTAAACCGTCTCGGAGAAGACGATAAATAATGACCTGCGTCTTTCCGAATCGATTCGGCTTTGATGCAAATCGATTCGGCTCCTGGTCAACAAATAAAAATTGTATATCTTTTTGATGCAGTCGCGTGGGCGCTAACCGCGTATTTTTCTAATTTTTTTTCGATTTATAGTGATTTTTCAACGAAAAGTTGTCTGATATCGAAATCATTAGTTAGAACTTATTGGAGATAAATATTAGGGGTTCTCAACTGGAGTGTTAGGACCTCTAAAGAACTTGAGGAGATATGAAAACTTTGGTTTTGTAGGAATAAATCCAAGTTATGAATTAAATAGAGATCGGATTAAGTGATGGGTATTTTGGAGTTTGAGAAATCGCCCAAACAGTGACCCTCGAACAGGTCGAATCGATTCGCCTAAGGGATCTGTGATTCTGCATTGGGCCGAATCGATTTGGATTTAGATAGAATCGATTCACCATTAAGGACATGTTTGCAGAACACTTTCCGAATCGATTCGGATTGGGGGCTGAATTGATTCACCCACCCGAATCGATTCGCGGTGAATCGATTCGCTTTGGTCATAATTGCTAGTCTCTTCCCTTAAGAGTATGGGGAGTTAAAATATAATTTTGGGTCTTATATGGGGGATCCTAGTTATGATATCGGGACTCCTAAATGAGGGTTTTGAGGGTAAATAAACCTTTAGATGAAAGAGAATGCCTTGGATTGGTGTAGGGCATAACCCGGGGAACGGACATAGTTTAAGTTCGGGAAAGAATACTCCTTGGAATATTTCAGTGGGAATTTAGGCCTATATAATTATGCATATAGAAAGCATACTTATATCGATTATTGTTGGGCAAATCCTATGGTGTGATTAGGATGAAATTGAGAATATAGATATATATTCAATTAGTGTAGAGCAGTATAATTGGAGAAATCCAACAAATCCGTAGAGGGGATTGAGGTATTTATTACTCATCAAAGTGAGGAAATACTTTGGATTTAGTATCATGCGTATATGAATGCATGATTATGATTCTTTGAGAGAATCTTTGGGATTATTGATCATCGCTAGATGTAATTGGCAAATATGGCCATTTAGATATATTCTAGGAGGAATATATGGTGTATATATATATACTATGTGATAAAGTATATATATGATATGATGTAAATGACTTTTGAAAATGTAAAAATAAATATTTTCAAATGGTAAAGAAATGATTTTCATAAATAATAATTTATGGATACACACCTCTCTAAATCGCTATCATAAGGGAAGTTGTGTGCGTATGGTGAAGCCCCCTGGCTAATGAATGCACGGTGGATATAGTCCTATAGGCCATATGGGCGATTTTATATTTTCTGCGTTGGTTAGGTGATTCTGGGTGTGGTCATGACTATCTCGCAGGCATATGGCTGCTTCCCGACGATGTGTTAGAATCCCAGGTTGTCTTCTTTGATAGTCCCTGGAAGATGATAGCCATTTAGGGGCGCGTCTAGTGGGGAAACTAGGAGGGACGGTCTTAGAAAAGTTAAAGCAATTTATGATAATATATTCGCTTTAATTACATTTCCCGATTGGAAGAAGGGAAATGGGATAAATAATTAGCTTCGGATACATTTCCCGGATGGAATAAGGGAAATGGAAGCATGTGATATGGTAAAATCATTTTTATGATAATAAAAATGGCTTTTAAATACATTTCCTGGATGGAAGAATGGAAATGGGATGTTTTTAAAATGGAAAAGCTTTTTTATGATAATAAAACTGGCTTTTAAAAAGTTATATGATATGTTAAAGCAATTCATGCTAATGAGTTGACTTTTAAATACATTTCCTGGATATAAGAAAGGAAATGGAAAGTTTTAAGATGAATATGAAAAGTATTTATAAATACTTTGTAAATTGAATTGGTAAACCTCAATCCGGGAGATATTATCCGGATGTATATTGTAAGATGTGTATATATATGTATGTATACATTAGTTTTGTGCCACGGGCCTAACGGATCTCTATCATTAACCCTGCCAAGTAGTAGTGTATCGGGGGGTTCCTTGTTTGAATTTCGCTTCACGAGATACCCCACGCACGAACTTAGTGTTGTGTTGAGAATGGAGGGAAGTTTAGCCCTTAGTACTCAGGATGTATAGGTTTCTAGTATAAGGGTAAATTAAACTAGTTAGGCGGTGTAGCTTGACTATGGTATTTTGTTAGGGTGCGTTAGGTGTGCACTAATAGAAGAGAGGTGAGGGGTATCTCATGGGAGTGAGATACCAAACTTAAATATGAGATAAAACCTTTTTCTAAAAATAAGGCATTATGCACTTGATAAATATTTTTCAAACTCGGGCTCTGACCCATTTATCTACTTTTCCTTTCTTATATATATATATATATATATATATATAGGTGTCCAGACACAGGGACGCCTGGATGACAATTCCTTCGAGTCAAACGTCCGTTGCAGCAGCTGTGGATGCGTGCAGGTTCTCGATAGACGCTTTCATTATTATACTCTAGATAGGAGGTACTATATAAATATTCGGGCCAATGGTTCAATTGCATTTATTTGTTCTTTTAGAGCATCATTGGATATGGTTGTATATTTTGACCGAGTGTTCGGTTATTTTATTTCATTTCAGTTTCATTTATGTAAATTGTGTTGATGTTTTATTTGAAATTGTTTAAAAAGAGTAGTTAAGTAAAAGTTTTTGACGCCAGCCTAATAGGTTATTAGTAATTAAATGGATTTTTGACAGTGATGCTAAGAATGATCCATATGAAACTCCTGTTAAAATTTTATATATGAGTGATCGCCTGGTATCTTATTAGGCGGGTTGTCACAGATGGTATCAGATCATTAGGTTCTAGTGTCCTTAGGACTCTGCGCGGACGTACTGCGCTTTCAGCGTTGCTCTCGATTTGTTATAGAGCCTCAGGATTAGGATTATTGATTTCTCTTGTGAGATTTCGTTCTCCTGCCACATTATAAGATTATAGTGATCTTTTGCGCGCTCGTTTGAGAATCGTGTACGGATCTTGGAAGGCGACAGGAGGTGGGGCTTAGCTAGAGCAGTTGGTAGAAGTTGGGGACGAGGACCTTAGTAGAGGTCACTCTCCTTGTGACAATTGCTAAGGATTTTGGTGGCGACTACTAAAGAATGGTAGTTATGAGTACCGCAGTACCACTGTAGTGGAAAGTGGTACTCAAGTTGAATTCCTCATTGAAGTTAAGGATTCGAAAGGGATCTTAAGGATAGTTTTAACCGTGAGTCCCCGTGAATCGGCAAGAATTAGAAAAGTGCTGTTTTGGATTATTCACGTAAGGTTCGGTCAGAGGCCGACAGTGGATAAAGGCGAAGACGTTGTTATGAGTTTTACCTCAGAAGGAAGAGGTATATTTGGTGTGACTGGATAAAGTCGCGGTGTTTCGTTAGCCCTAGAATCGTGTGTGTAATTTGAGTTTTCTCAATAACATTATATAATGTATGCATGTGTGTTCTCCGCGATATCGGATTTTTTTTTCCTTCATTCGCATAGAGGCGGGTGTTGATATATTGAATATATATATATATTAGTTTGTGATACTCATTTTATATGTTTATACGAGTATGGTAATATGGTGAGTATAATACATTATGGTATTATCGGAGCGATAGCAGGCTAAGGATGGCAAGACTATCTTGTTCGCAGTTCCAGGGTGTAACGGGTTGTTGCTACGGTGCCTCACCTGGATACAGGTTGAGCTCGCCTTTATTGTTGGGTGCATAGATGGAACTTCGATGAGCAGAGGTTTCCTTATCGTGATTTGAGTATATGGCGACCTTATAGATATGATTTAAGGCCGCAGGATTATTGTTTAGATGTAAGATTAAGATCATTATTGATTGCGCAAGGACTTGAAAATTAGTGCGAGCCTTAGGTGGTGTGACTCTTAGTTAGAGATAGGAGTTCAGACCACCTTTTTGTTAGAATAGGGGATAGGGTTATCCCGGTTGCATGATTGAAATAACGAACCTCCATGACCGAAAAAGTTAAGTAGGAGTGTGTGGAGGGGTTCCTTGTTTGGATTTCGCTTTGCGAGACGCTCCACACATGAATCTTAACAGCATCGGGAGTGGAGAGTTGTTATAGGATTCGAGGATGTTGGTTTCGTTGAAAGGTCTTATAGTATGGATGAATCACTATGGACTATGATCCATATGATGATGATATACTTATGGAAATATTGTGCTATGGAAAAGCACTAAAGTGGTCCTCTCACCACAAGTGAGTGGGTGAAGTAGGACTTAGAGAAATTGATTCGAGGATTATAGCCAGGCCTTAATGAAAAGGCAAATTTTGAGAAGGTATGTTTCGGGTATGATGTAGATAGTGCTCCTACAGAGAGTAGGCACTTCGATTGGTTAGATTTCCTTTCGTATGGGCGGAAGGATAGAATAGTAGGAATGCATTCGTAGGTTAACGTAGGTAGGATTTAGGATGTCCCGCTGGTGTGCCTTAGGTCGCTATATCTCAATGACCAACAACGCGAGAGAGTAGTGTAATGGGAGGATTCCTTGTTTGGATTTCGCTTTTGCAAGACATTCCACGTATGAAACCAAGCAAATATCGGAAGTTGAGAGAGGCCTTGGGCGCTAGGGATATATTTAGGAGTATGCTCGTTTCGCGTAGGTAGGGTAACGCATAGATTGTAGTATTATTAGGATGTAAGATCGATAGAGTTAGTGGCGCCGATATAAGAAGAATTGAATTTTACGGGTTTAGAGGACCCATGTGTGAGTATTACACCGAGGAAAGGAAACCCTTATTAGGAGAGAGTGTTACGTGTCAGACATTCACAATGGATGTGCAGATGTGCACGGGTTAGAAAGGTGTATGGGCACCTTAGTGAGTTGGTTTACATACCGCCTGAAATAGAAGGGACGTAGTATATCAAGTGGTAGCTTTGCGAGATGTAAAGCGGTAGTTATAAGCGCGTTTCTCTTATTTGCAATAAGAGAAGCCATCGGAGTAATGCGTCGTTGTTGTGCGTCAGTAGGTAGAAATTTAGATGAAATTGTGGTGAAGCTAGCACTTTGGGAGTACACCTTGAGGTGGGTGGAATATGGTAAAGGACTATCGTGTTAGCACTTTTTTATTTTGGGGATACTAAGACGTAGTGGGATTTTTTATCCTAGTTTGGTGATGTAGGTTGTATCCGAATTTTGAAGACGAAATTCCGTTGTAAGGGGGGGAGTATGTAACAACCCGTCCTTTTGGAGACAATTAAATTCCACAATTGGGTATAAATTGGAAATTTGGAGAATCTCTCAAAATAGTGATTTCTAGGATTTTCGAGGATTTGGTGATTTTCGATGGGTGTTTTGATTATTTTTGGGACTAAATAAGTCGAAGTATTTTAATTATATGTCGTCGTAGAGTAAAGCGACAAAAGAGGTAAGATTTTGAGTAGAAAACCCGTAATAAGTTATATGGGTTAGAATAGTGATTTGCGATCAAGTACCTCGGATGGGAATTTCAACTGTGTCGTGAGTCTCAGAATGTCCGAGATAGTCAGAAAACAGTGTCCGGTTATCGAAGTTGATTTTCGAGGAATTTTAGAGTTAAACGGGCTCATAATTGAGTAAACGAGTCATTTTTGGATTTTAAGGGGTTAAACCCTTTTTCTTTCTTTATAAAGAGGGAGAGAGGGAGAAAGAGAAAGAAAAGAGAAAAGAGATAAGAGAGAGAAAGAGAGAGAGAGAGAGAGAGAGAGAGAGAGAGAGAGAGAGAGAGAGAGAGGAGCAAAAAGAGGAGAAAAGGGGAGATTCCGGCCAACCTCCGCAGGATTCGACTCGGGATCGTCGAATTATATCCACGAGGCAAGTGTTTACTTGATTTATTTACTTTTTGCATAAATCACATACCTTAGTTTGGTATTAACAAACCCTAAAGATTTTGGGTTGGGTTTTCGTGGATAAAACGGGTTTTCGGGAGTTAAAACGAATAAACCCCCATAATTTCATAATTGGAGAAACTTAGAAATTAATCGAAATAAATTGGTGGTTTAGGGTTCTCGGATGTTTAGAACCCTTAATATATGTGTATTTGTAGTTGGTTGAGGTTGTAGGACGTTGGGTAAGGCGACAAAATCTTGGGAGAAGCTTTAATGGCCGAAACTGAATCGGAGAAGATGATAAATAGTGACCTGGCTCTTTCCGAATCGATTGGGCCTTGATACGAATCGATTAGGTTCTGGGTCAAAAAATAATAAATTTAGATCTTTTCGATGCATTCGCGTGGGCTCCAACCACGTATTTTTTTTATTTTTTTTGGATTTATAGTGATTTTTCTACGAAAAGCTATCCGATATCGAAATCATTAGTTAGAACTTATTGGAGATAAATATTAGGGGCTCCCAACTGGAGTGTTAGAACCTATAAAGAACTTGAGGAGATATGAAAACTTTGGGTTTGTAGTAATAAATCCAAGTTATGAATTAAATAGAGATCGGATTAAGTTTTGGGTATTTTGGAGTTTGAGAAATTTCCCAAACAGTGACCCTCGAACAGGCCGAATCGATTCGGGTCCAGGACAAATCGATTCGCCTAAGGGGATCTATGATTCTTCATTGGGCTAAATCGATTCGCCATTAAGGACATGTTTGCATAACACTTCCCAAATCGATTCGGATCGGGGGCCGAATCAATTCGCCCACCCGAATCGATTAACATATGGGGCGAATCGATTCGCTTTGGTCAGAATTGCTAGTTTCTTCCCTTAAGAGTATGGGGAGTTAAAATATAATTTCGGGTCTTATATGGGGGATACTAGTTATGATATCGGGACTCATAAATGAGGGTTTTGAGGGTAAATAAACCATTAGATGAAAAAGAATGCCTTGGATGGGTGTAGGGCATAACCCGGGGAACGAACATAATTTAAGTTCGGGAAAGAATACTCCCTGGAATATTTCAGTGGGCATTTAGGTCAATATAATTATGCGTATAGAAAGCATAGTTGTATCGATTATTGTTGGACAAATCCTATGGGGTGATTAGGATGAAATTAAGAATATAGATATATATTCAATTAGTGTAAAGTGGTATAATTGGAGATATCCAACAAATCCGTTGAGGGGATTGAGGTATTTATTACTCATCAAAGTGAGAAAATACTTTGGGTTTAGTATCATGCGTATATGAATGCATGATTATGATTCTTTGAGAGAATCTTTGGGATTATTGATCATCGCTAGATGTAATTGGCAAATATGGCCATTTAGATATATTCTAGGATAAATATATGGTGTATATATATATATATATATATATATATATATAATATGTGATAAAGTATATATATGATATGACGTAAATGACTTTTGAAAATGTAAAAATAAATGTTTTCGAATGTTAAAGAAATGATTTTCATAAATAATAATTTATGGATACGCACCTCTTTAAATCGCTATCATAAGGGAAGTTGCGTGCATATGGTGAAGCCCCCTGGCTAATGAATGCGGGGTGGATATAGTCCTATAGGCCATATGGGGAATTTTATATTTTCTGCACTGTTTAGGTGATTCTGGGTGTGGTCATGACTTTACCGCAGGCATATGGCCGCTTCCCGACGATGTGTTATGTTCCCAGGTTGTCTTGTTTGATAGTACCTGGAAGATGATAGCCATTTAGGGGCGCGTCGAGTGAGGAAACCCGGAGGGATAGTCTTAGAAAAGTTAAAGAAATTTATGATAATAATTGGCTTTAAATACATTTCCCGGTTGGAAGAAGGGAAATGGGATAAATGATTAACTTCGGATACATTTCCCGGATGGAATAAGAGAAATGGAAGCATGTGATATGGTATAAGCATTTTTATGATACTAAAAATGGCTTTCAAATACATTTCCTGGATGGAAGAAGGGAAATGGGATGTTTTTAAAACGGAAAAGCATTTTTATGATAATAAAACTGGCTTTTAAAAAGTTATATGATATGTTAAAGCAATTCATGCTAATGACTTGGCATTTAAAAACTTTGTAAATTGAAAAGGATTGATAAATACTTTGTAAATTGAATTGGTAAACCTCGGTCCAGGAGATATTATCCGGATGTATATTGTAAGATGTGTATATGTATGTATGTATACATTAGTTTTGTGCTACGGGCCTAATGGATCTCTACCATTAAGCCTTCCAAGTAGTAGTGTATCGGGGGGTTCCTTTTTTGGATTTTGCTTCATGAGAGACCCTGCGCACGAACTTAGTGCAGTGTTGAGAATGGAGGGAAGTTTAGCCCTTAGTACTCAGGATGTATAGGTTTCTAGTAGATGGGTAAATTAGACTAGTTAGGCGGGATAGCTTGACTAGGGTATGTTGTTAGGGTGCGTTAGGAGTGCACTAATAGAAGATAGGTGAGGGGTATCTCATGGGAGTGCGATACCAAACTTAAATATGAGATAAAACCTTTTTCTAAAAATAAGGCATTTATGCACTTGCTAAATATTTTTCAAACTCGGGCTCTGACCCGTTTATCTACTTTTCCTTTCTTGTTATATATAAATATATATATATATATATATATATATATATAGGTGTCCAGACACAGGGACGCCGGGATGACACTTCCTTTGAGTCAGACGTCCACTGCAGCAGCTGTGGATGGGTGTAGGGTCTCAATAGACGCTTTCATTATTGTACTCTAGATAGGCGGTACTGTATAAATATTCGGGACAATGGTCCAATTGCATTTATTTATTCTTTTAGATCATCATTCGATATGGTTGTATATTTTGACCGAGTGTTCGGTTATTTTATTTCATTTCAGTTTCATTTACGTAAACTATGTGGATGTTTAATTTGAAATTGTTTGAAAAGAGTAGTTAAGTAAAAGTTTTTGACGCCAGCCTAATAGGTTATTAGTAATTAAAGGGATTTTCGACAATGATGCTAAGAATGATCCATATGAGACTCCTGTTAAAATTTGATTTAGGAGTGATTGCCCTATATCTTATTAGGCAGGTTATCACAAAACCCTTTTTATAATGAACAACTCGAGTTTCCTACTTCGGTGAAGTCCTTGCTAACAAAGGAATTAGTTATGTAGACGACTGTAAAAAAAACCCGATAATGAACCTATTATTCATATCCATGTGTATACTATAATTTTACCCTCGTCCACACAGTTTTAGGTAGATTTAAAAAATCATGTAAAAATTGCCCAATCAAAAGGCACCATTTTCACTAGCAATCAAAATATAGCTTTTTAAGGATAAGAAAAAGTGAAAGAATTATGGTTAAATATTAGGGAATATATATGGCATCGTAAAGTGTATTAAAGGTTATAAACTATATCGAAAAAGGTTTGAAACTCAAACTGATTCGAACGCGAATAGAGGCATGTATGGAACTCAAGCATATAAAAACCCAACAAATGCCAACGATATGTTCCTAGACTAAAATAAAAACTTATATACATCCGAATAAATAAATATTTTTACATGTAGTAAGCCAAGAAATATTTCTATACATTTTTAAAATAGTCTTGAGCTACAAGCCTCGTTTCATTTCTCAAAATTAGACCATTCTCTTCCAACTTTCTTTTTAACATTCGCTTACCAATTAACAAACATCAAGTCTTTCAAATTTGTTCAATTCCTCTTGCATGGAACTATCCAGTTTTCATCGTTTAAGGCCTCTTTCACATTTTAAGGTTCAATTTAAGATGTGAAGCATTTAAAGTTGAGTTGATTTAGAAGATAATTTCTTGTCCTAGCAACAGTCTTAATATTTCCAATAATTCTAGATGATGTGTGCTGCTTTTGAACCCAAGTAGAAATTCGTCTCTCTCTCTCTCTCTCTCTTTGTAACTCACTAAGAAAAGAAGTTCCCTCACCATTCCTTCTAGACATTCTCAACTCTTCTACCTCATAAATCCTATCCACTTCAATCTTAGGATCTAATTCCTAACATTTAACTTTACCATCATAAATGACTGAACAAGAGACATCGTCATTAACCATAACAGTATATGTCTCTATCCTTTCTTAGTTTCCAAATTCTATAAACTATATTCCTGGCTATTTTTTGAAAAACTAATAGCATTTCTTCCTCATTTATAGAATCAAAGTTGGTCAAATTCTATAAAACTTACTCATAAACGCTTTGAAATACTAATTATTGGCTTCTTCCCCTTTTCCACAATTCATATGGAGTCTTTTTGTTGAAGGGTCTAAGAAAACCCTACTGACATTATAACCCACCATTTTATAGCTTCGGCCCAAAATTTCTGGGTAAATCTATGCCCTCAGGCATGCAGGTCTCCATTTATTTCAAGGTATGATTACTTCTCTCAACAACTAAATTTTGTTACGGAGTTATAATGATAAAAAACTCATGTTTGATCCATATCTTATCACAATATATATCAACTTTAGTATTAATAAATTAAGATCGACCATCATTTTTTTTATCTCGTAACCGGGAGTGATTTCTCATTTTGGATTTTTTACACATCGACACAGTGAACTTAAATGAATCACTATTTTATATGATTAAACAAATAAATAAGAATATAGAGTAATCATCAATAATAAAAAAATATATATCTTTCCCTAAATGCTTTTGGTCATTGAAGTCTCCATTAAATTAATGTGTACTAATTATAAGGGTTTTGAGGTAATACTCTCTTTTAACTTCTTGTGGGTACTTTTAATTGTTTCTCCTTTTGACAAGTACCAAACCTTACTCACCAATTTTCTTAGTTTAGGAATACCTCTCACTTTCATTCCTATAAAGATTATCCAATTATATATAATTAATGTGTCATAGTATTTGGTGACAGAAATCAATCCACTCTACTTTAGGACTTCAACACATCATCTTAAGCTCGCTTAAAAGAACATAAAAATTCTCACTCGACATTATATGACTCATAAATCCACCACCTTCCTCTTTGTTCACAAGATATTTAACTTTTGAAAAATTTACAAAGGGATAATCATCACAACGTGGACTAATGATAATGATATTAATGCTAAGTCCTTCAATATAGGGAATATTATGAAGATTAGTAGTGTTTCAAACCTTCACGGTATTCTTTCCACTAACACTGGACTTTTTTCCATTGCAAAAAGTCACAAGTCCACCCTTAAGATCCTCTAGTATAGTGAATTTTTTTTTATCTCCCATCATATAACGTGAACATCCACTATCAGAGTACCAATTTGTATAGTTAGAGGCTTTAAGAGCCGTGATAATAACAAAACATTAGTGGCACTCCTTATTAATCTAAATTAGTTTTACTTTAACACTATTTTCATCTCACTCACTCTCATTTTGATTTTTTAAAATTCATTTTTAATTTTTACATTTATTCCCTGAAAATCATTAGGTCTTGAGACCTTTGAATATGAAAATTTCTCATCTCTTTAAAGTTTAGCAAAATTGCCTCATATATTCTCTCATGAAATAATAACAACATTTTTATGGTTTCAATTATTTTTAGGAAAAGCTCACAATTTTTTTGAAAATTTTTGGTCCTCTTTGATTTTGAAAATTTTGCTCTCACAAAATGATTTGCATAATGCCTTTGGAGAGGAATATGTTTATTAAAGAATTTTTTGTGATTATCTTTCATTTAAGGCCTTCGAGGAGTTTTAGGTGTGTTATGTTGATAATCTTGTTCTATATTTCCATCATGTCCCTTTGATAACTTAATTTTTTCTTATCATTGTTCTAAAGACTAAGTTAATCAAAATTCTAGAGCCTACAAAATACCCTAAAACATGTATGGGGCAAGTAAGGGATATCAATCCAACTTCTTAATATGAAAAATAGTGAATTTAAAACATGCTTGATTTCTTAAACAATTTTTAAAGAATGAGGTTTTAATTAACTAATGGGTAGAAATTAAGAATAAATTAACAAAATAAATATGATAAGTGAGTAAAATGTAAGAAAAATAAGTTTTGAGAATCCGCTTCCATGGCTTAATTATTTATTTTAATTTAGTAACATTTTATTTTAGGATACTCCAAGATTTATTTAGATCACATATTGACTCTCATCACAAATATGATAAAAATAAAATTGTTTTTAGAAAATTAATTTTAAACTATCACAAAACTCTCAAAAATAAGACTACTACTTTTCTAATAAATTACCCTCTAGGAGCATTTACTTAAAATATTCTACATCTTTCAAAAATGATTTTAAAGCTGGAAATTTCTAAAATAATAATTAACTTAAGAAAAGCCTATAAAAACTTTGAACGAAATTCCATACAAAGTCTTTTAGAAATATAAGAATAAAGAAAATAGACCAAGTCTCCTTGCATACACTTTCAAATCTTCACAAAAATACACCTCACGAATATGAGTTACACTAATAATATTCTAAATTTTAATGAATTTACACTACATTTTCCCTCACCATAATATTTTTCACACTCAACCTAGTAACAAAAACAAAAGAATAATTAAAAAAACTAACTACAAACTGAAAAAATAAAAGAGTCTTTCTCTCACTACATTTCTTGTTGTCTAACTCTCCACACTATCAAATCTCCTCCTGCTTGCTCATCCAAATATGCAGAAGTAATAGTTGACTTTGGTATTGCATTATTTTGGAAAATATAAGCGGTGAAAATCGGTATAAGGATTTGGTTGGCATTTTAAGTTATATGAATATTTGTGGAAGTTAAGTTGTATGGTTGTATGGGGTAGTCACAAGTTAACTTTGGAAAATGGGAAGAATTGGGTTTTTAGTAGATGGGTTAAGACATGACACCTACTATAGTAGGATATACCTATTATAGTAGCAATGATTAGGTGATTGGATTTATGGGTGTATAATAGGGTGTAGTAAGTTTGTGGGTTAGTGCGCCATACAAATGGCATGATGCATAGATTGGAGAGGTAATTCTGGGATGAGAGAAAGAGAAGCGTAGTGAGAGATTAGGGACGTGAGCTGGGCATGGGGCCACCTGTTGCATGGTAGCAGGGGATAGGATGGGAGGGATGATTGGGTATAGTGTACAACTAGGTAGTTTATATTTTATAGCTTTTATGGTAAAGGGTCCCAGGTTGTGCTGTACTACCCCCTGATTTTTAGTGAATTAAATTTTTTAGTTAGTTAATATTGATTTATTTACCTGCAGTGACAAGTGATGTCACTAATTTATGAGTATTGTTTGATATTGGATTAAATAAAAAATATCTCAAGACATTAATAATTATTTTTATTATTTTTAGATGACTTTAAAGATAGTAGAAGGTCTGTTTATACCTTAAAGGGTTGGGTTTTAAGGCCCATAAGTTAGTATAGGCCTTAGATTAGACTTTAGAGTAAATGGTTTGCATTTTGGGCTTAATGAGTTATGGGTGAGGTCGATGCTAAACCTAATTTCATGGGTAATTAATATAAAATAGAGATTAGGTCTAGACCAAATCATTTTATACATTTTTGAGTCAACTCTAGAGCTAATGAGGAAGGTTAAGAAAATGAGAAAGAAAATTTTGGACTTTCATCTAAGATTCAACCTAATTGAGACTTGAGGAAAGGTTATTTTAATATAAGAGTATAATTGAAGTGGCATTATGATGTTATTATTCACTGGATCCTTAACTTAATAATAAAGTAATTTTGAATTGGATAATTTGTATGACCATTGTTACAATTAAGGAATTAGGTTTTGTTATGAAATTATGATAATTATTGTGATTTAGAGTAGAAATTTTTACATTGATATTATGGCCATCGTATTACATGTTAAAGGTTAGGAATCCCTTATTAATCTAATGAAATAAACTTAAATTGGGTTGAAACGAAATGGAAGCATGAGTAGAGTTCTTGAGATGATAATTATGGACTAATATCTAAATCTTGTATTAGATGAACTTACAATCATTGGAGATTAGTTAACAATTGTATTGGGACTAATATACATCAAAAAAGTAAAGTTTGGGGATATTTAAGGACCTAGAAATGTGATATTAGATTTAACAATGGCATATTGTTTCTTGGAAGCATAAGGGTTCTATGCAGATTTCGTTCGAATGACAATTTGGTGCCATTCGAACAAACATAGTATTTTTGTTCTAACAGCAGTAGGAATTCATTAGAACAAATATTGTATTCTCATTCGAACAACATTAATGAAAATTATATTTTCTTATTTAAAAGTAGTTAATTAAGGTGAATAAACTAGGATTTAGACTTGTACCCGTATCTGGATTGCAGTTACTTTTTTAGTATCTAATACGCAAATATATGTGGTGTGTGTACTAGTGGGATACATACTGGAGGGGATATCTATATGGGGTGCAAAAAAATAATACCGACACCTTGAAGCAGAGGACAAGAAGGGTCTAGTTATGATTACCTCAAACACTACATGTTGAATGCCAAAAGTGAGATGGTTAGATCGATCATTTTATACAGTTTTGGGTATTGGACTATAAAACTGATGTGAAGGCATAGTGAGTATTCCTGTAGATATTATTTACTATTAATAGGTGTGGGATAGACTATAACTATGCCTAGTGAGTGTAAGCAATCGCGAAGGTGATAAGTTATACCTTCATTTTATGCGGGCTTGTGATGGAGCCCTTTTATGAGGTAAGCATTTTGGATCGTACTAGCTTATGATGATATTTATGTACATACTTTCAAGTGATAATACCCAATGGCGAAGTTCAAAGGGATAAATGTGGAATTGTACCTAAAATTTGGTAGTGATTTAAGATAATTAATCATAGGGAACACATTGGCCTCAGGAGTAAATAGCCGTGATACGTAAGGTTTTTTGGGTTGGGTCAACTTAAAAGTAACTAAAAGATTGGAGGAATATGCATAGTCATGTTATAATACAAAATCAAATAGGTTTTATGTTAAGGTCTTATATTAACATTTTTTAGGACATAAGTAGTTGTGTCGCCTCCACCCTAAGATCATTTCAGTAGTTTGATTTAAGTTGATACAGTTGGTTTAGTGTCAAAATTATATGATTCACCTGTGGTATGTTTGAGTATTTATTTAATGCTTTTAGTTATTATTATTATAGTCATGCTTATAATAATATTTGATCCTATGAGTTTGTAATATACCTAATCAATGTATTATTAAATTTTATGGGGTGTCACAGTTGGCATCAGAGCATACTAGGTTCTAGTGTCCTAGGGATCTTAAGTTTATCTATCACTTTTCTGTGTTATGCTCTCTGATTACTTTAGATATTTACCGTTAAATATTGGTACTTTGTATAATGACGCTCGTTTTGGCAAGTTCATGTCATTATTCTAGACAAATGATTCGAAGAAGACTAAGTGTATTGTGAGGCTTCCTTGTTTGGATTTACGTTATGAGACGTCCTACGCATGAGGTTGACTTCGGTCGGGAGTTAAAAACTTTTGGGCATGAAACCTTTAGCAAGTTATTACTGTGTTGTTTGAGGGGAAATGTTTTTACTCACCTTTCGTAACAACATTAGAAGTAGGATTTTAAAGACCTTATTTATGTGACCATGTCGTAGTCGATACGAGGATGACTTAAATTATCTTTTGCTTTGTTTACCAATAGATATTAATACGTAGATGAAGGAGGATGTTTGAGTTATTCAATTCAGTGCGATCAAAGTTTCTTTTATGTTGTCACATAAAGTATGAGGATGGGTTTCACAAGTTTTATCAGTGAAATCGTTAACCACCACTTATGTTCAAGTGGTGCGAGTTACCTTACTACATTAATAGAACCTCCATAAACTATTAAAATGATTGAGTTCCTAAGATTGTGAAGATATAGGAAAAGTAGGTCTAACGACTAGAGACAGTTTAGCCTGAACTTAACTAGACCATACTAGTAAAAAGAAATTTCATAGGGGGATATAATCCAAGAGGTTGCAAGAGTAGATAGTATGATCTGTTATGTCTAGCAGAGACAAGGAAATTATAATCAATGGGGTTGATACTAATGAGATCACACCCAATGAGGTAAGAGTTAGAAAGTGATGACTATGGAGGTCGGGTAAAAAAGGTCACGTGTAGAGTCATCGTTTAGATAATTCCTTAAAACAAGGTATTACACTTAAGGCGAGTGAGGCCACTTAACATGATATACCTTAGGGGAAACTCGTCTTTTAGGATACCACTTGTGGGTACGTGTCTTTTTATAGTTCACACACATGAGCTATACTTATACAACTAGGAGTTGTCATTATTCATTAGTTGTGCATTTGCTATAATTTTTAGATATATAACTTTTATCTTTGATATATATATATATATATAACCCAGCAAGTAGGGGGTTGCTTTATGTTGTGATTGTAGAAATGTGGCAGTTTTTGGGTCAACAAGATATTCAGCTTTCTTATCGATTTAGACATGGGCTCATGATCCCTAGTATTTATCTTTGAGTAGTAGCTAGATGTATTATGCTTATATCAACTATCATGGCCATGTATTTACGATTACCATTTTTGGGCAAGGGATATTTCTTATAGTTATGCCTCGGTTGAGAAACGGTCTAGAATGCACCTGAATTGCATAGATGCGAATTTGTCGGAGGAGGTCATCATATCGTTAGACTCAGTATTGATTGTCATGGATTTTATGGACATATATGATGAGTTAACTAAATTATCACTAGTAAGAGAGGTAGACGTTTTTATAGATTTATCACCAAGTACTAGGCCCATTACTAGGGAACTATATCAGATGACTTCAATAGAAATATGAGAGTCGAGTGAGAACACTTAGCAGTTTTTAAGTCAAGAGTTTGTAACGAGGAGCACGTCTCCATGGGAAGATCGATTTTATTTGTGAAGAAGAAGGACGGTTCACTCCGATTATGAGTGAATTATTAGGAGTTGAAGGTCACAATATAGAACAATTAGTTGTTGTCGCATATAGAAGGCCTATTTGACTAGTTAGCGAGTGAATCATTATTTTCCAAGATTTAATTCCACTTGGTATATTACCAGTTACATCTTAGGGAGGAGGACATTCCGAAAATGAATTTTCTGATGTGATATGGAGCATATGAGTTTCAAGTAATACTATTTGGGATGACCAATGCGCTAGTATCATTCAGTGAAATGATGAATTGGGATTTTTAACCATTCCTATATTAGTTCGTCATAGTATTTATAGACACTAACTCACATCACCTAAAATGGGGTACTGTTGGTTGTAGTGTATATAGTCAAATAATTTTAAAAGAACTTGAAGATAAGCTTGCAATCGCACTCCTCATTACATTACCACGAGGTGGTGTGGAGTAATTGGTATATACAAATGCATCAATCCAGGAACTAGGAAGCGTGATTATGTAAGATGAGAGGCATATGGCTTATACCCCGAAATATTAAAATTTATAAGGACAATTATGCAACCCATGATCTAGGGTTGGCAGATATAATCTTCTTCCTTCCACAAGATATGCTTAAAGCATGTGTCTTTAACCTCAAAAGGAGTTGAAAAGGTTGAGATGTGGAACAAGTGATCAGTACCGTGTGTCAATGACGTGTTCAATCATTTAAAGAAAATTGTATTTTTATGATGAATCCAACATTTGTTTTAACGACAACCTCTTGATGAAGTGGAAGAATGTGTAGAATTGGTGACGGTTAAATCCGAAGTTGAGGTTAAGGTAGGTTGGGCTCAAGTGGGGAACTGTTTCGGAGAAATGAATGGAGGTTGTAACTAGGAAAATTACCTTTCCATATAATGAATGTAGGAGGTTAGATTTCCATGTTATATTGGTTGTGCCAAAGGGTACCAACCTACAGAAGGTAGTTTTGGACAAGTCAAATGTTTCACGGATTCCTTTATATTCTAGAAGCAAATGTGATTAAGAAGTTATAGGTATAGTTTATGTCGAGAAGGGACCCTGACAATAGAAAAGTAGATCCCCAGAGACATTGGAAGAGTTATAGGGCTCAATATCCTAGGATTAAAGTGGAAGTGTAAAACCATTAAGTTTGTTAGGGTCAAGGAATTCCAACATGGACAAGTACCCAGTTGGGGATCGTTTAAGTTAGATTAACCAAGTGGACAAAGATCCAAGAGTTAACTAGTTTTTTAGGAGAATGTATTCAGGACTCCTCGAAAGAAGTGGCATTCATAAGGGGGTATGAAAATTTTCAGAGTAGGCAAAAGAGCTTTTATGATGAAGGAAAGCATAGTTTGGAGTCCCAGGATGCAGGTCAAGTACTTTTGAAGACCTCCTTGAGGATGGGGATTGTGAAATCGGATTACAAATGGAAGTTGGCCTTCTAAGGTACGGATATTTTTCCCTACTAGTGGAAACTTTGGTGTTAATATCATTTGACCTCACCTTATCATCGTCAATGGAGATAGATGTATTATACGTATGTAATGGAGGAAGTTCTTGCAGGAAAAACTGGGATTTCACCAATTGGGCTAGTTGGTTGAGTCCTAGCCAAACGCGATTTACAATAAGAGGCTGTAGTCTATGTTAGGAGAATGAACACGTAGATGCCGTTTATAGATTATGAGGACGCTAAGTGGAGAGATATTCGTTGATTTTTTTTGTATAGGAATAATGGATTGGAATTTCGAGGATGAAATTACTTTTTTCGGGGGGATAATATAATACCCTTAAATTTTAAGTGAATTAAATTTTATAGTTAGTTACTATTGATTTATTTATTTGTAGTGACGAGTGAAGTCACTAATTGGTGTGCATTATTTGATATTCCATTAAATTTAAAATATGTTATGACATTGATAATTATTTAACAAAAGTAAATAATTATTTTGGTTATTTGTAAATCACTTTTGGGATAGTAGAAGGTCAATTTATACCTTAAACGATTTGGTTTTATGTCCCATAGGTTAGTATAAACCTTAACCTAGACTTTAGACTAATTGGATTGCATTTTAGGCTTAATGAGTTATGGGACATGTAGAGGCTAAGCCTAATTTTGTGGGTAATTAGTACAAAATAGTGATTAGATTTAGACTAAATCTTTGTATACATTTTGAGGCAACCCTAGAGCCATGGAGCGCTAACAAAAGGAGAAATAAAATTTGGGGCTTTTCATTTAAGATTCAACCTTGAGAATTGAGGCACGTTTATTTAATATAACATTATAATTGACGTTGTATTATAATGTTGTTATTCATTGGACTCTTAACTTATTATTAAAATAATTATGAATTCGACATTTTATATGACCATTTTTAGGTTTAGTGAATTAGGATTTTCTTATGAAATTAAGATGATTATCATGATTAAGAGTAAAAATTATTAAATTGTTGTTAAGGCATGTTAAAGGTTAGGAATCTCGTAGTAATCTTGTGAAATAAACTAAAATTTGGTTGAATTAAAATGGAACTATGAGTAGAGTTCTGAAGATGATAATTAAGGATTGATATCTAAATCTTGTATTAGAATAACTTAAAATCATTGGAAATCAGTTAACATCGTTATTAGGACTAATATACATCGAAAAAATAAAGGTTGTGGTTGTTTAAGGACCAAAAAATGTGAAATTATGTTCAACAATAGTCGATTCTTGCTAGAAAGAAGAATTGTTATGTGTAAATCTTGTTCGAACGACAATTTGGTGTCATTCAAATGAACATTGTATTTTCCTTCGAACGACGATAGGAATTCGTTCAAATGAACATTAGATTCTTATTCGAATGAGGAGATCGAATGACATTAAATCAGAATTATATTTTCCTTAATAGAAGAAGTTAATTAAGATGATTAAACTCGGATTTAGACTTGTATCCCTTATTTTGGTAGAATTTACTTGTTTGGTGTATTTTATGCAAACGTATCGGGTGTGTATACAATAGGGGATATCCATATATATCGTGAATGATGGATACTGGTATCCTAATACAGATGACGGGACAGACCGGGTTATGATTACCCTGGACACTATGTGTTGAACACTCATGATCTAGAGAGTCAGATGCTTGGGTCGATCCTTTTATATAGTTTTTGGTATAGGACTGTATGACGGGTGTGAAGGCTTGGTACGTATTCCTGTTGGGATGATTTAATAGTAATAGGTTTGGTACAACCTAAAATTATGCCTAGTACGCGTGAATGATTCCTAAGGTGATAGGTTAGACCTTTGTTGTATACGGGCTTGTGATGGGGCCATTTTATACTATACGCATTTCGAACCGTACTAGATTGTGATGAGATTGAGGTAGATACTTTCCTAGGATATCACCAAGTGGTGAAGTTTAAACGGATAAATGTGGAATTGTACCTAAAAGTCAATAATGATGTAAAAGATATAATCATGGGGAACACATTGAGCTCGGGAGTAGACGCATGTAATATGTAAGGTTGTTTGGGTTGGGTCAACTTAAAAGAAATTAAAAGACTGAATGAATATTTATTGTCATGTTGTAATCCAAATTCATTTATATTATTATATGAAATAGTGTTGCTTTTAACGTCTCATATTAACATTTTTTAAGACATAGGTAGTTTTGTTGCATCCGCCCTGAGATCATTTAAGTAGTTTAATTTATGTTTATATAGTTGGTTCGTTGTTTGTAGACACCCAATTCTAGCCCTCCCCCCCCCCCCCCCCAATCTCTCCTTAGGTCCCTAGCACACCCTGCATCACTACAAACCTAGGTCGTACCCCGAGTACTGACCTAGAGGCCATCGGGCGCTCCAAGGCTCTATTTCACCAAAAGTCAAAATCTTTAGCTCCACTAAGACTGAATGAATCTTCAATGGGAACTGAAACACCTTTCAAATGGTCCACCCCATGCGATTCTGCCTTACAGGGCGGACGAATGACCCCTTTTCCCTTGAAACTTGATCCAGAGGCCACCGAATGCTCCCAGGCTCCATTTTTCCAAATTCAACTCTTCAGATCGAATGAGACTAAATGAATCCTTTAAGGGAACTAAAACCTCTTTCCAATGGTCCGCTCCAGGCCCAATTCTGACTTATGTTCCGGACGAACGATCCATTTTGCTCTGAAAGGTCACCGAACGCTTTCGGGCCCCGGTTGGTCAAAGTTAACTCTCCAAACCAAGTCAAACTCTTTGGAATGTCGAAGTAAATCTCCTAACCTTTCCAACGGTCCACCCTAAGCGCAATTCCCACTTACCATTTGGACGAGCAACCCCTCGTCGTCCGACGATCCTCCGTCAAAAGCACCAACGACCACTTCCCAACATTTGACCCAAAGTCAACTCACGGACCTGGGAGAAGTCCAAAGTACTTTTGAAGTTCTCTGATGTAACTTTACATTGGTATGCCCCATGCACGATTCGGATAAACAAATTGCATTTTGCGATCATTTTTCCAAAGGAATCTGAACGAGACTGCCAAACGACAAGTTCAAAATCCTGCCCATGGGCAGTGTACCTAAAGACACCTGTCAATTGGCAGGACCAAACCTATGCCGATCGGCAAGGCCCTGGTCCTATAAAAACTAGGGCCTGACCTCATTGCAAGGAACCCAAAAAAATCTGAGTTCCATCACTCTTAGCGAACTCAGAAAACCTCTCTAGAGGTCAGAGTGATTCCTACATCCAAATCACTTTACAACCCTCACTATTAACCATCCTTTTCACCAAACTTGGTGAATTAACCATCCATCATCATTATCCAAGTGCAAGGCATGCCCTCCAACATTCAAGATCAAACTCAAGATCTTCAAGAAGGTCCAACTTTCTTAACTCTCTCTTTAAATTCTCCTAAATTCGCATTAACTTGTTCTATTACTTAGCACTTTTATTCTCCCCGTCTCACATACCCTAATATAATTTTTATTTAGTATTATTGCACATTTCTTATTTTTCATATAAAAACCCAAAAAAGACAAGAAAATAGGGTTTACTTATAATTCCAAACGAGGATTCTCTCACCTTTCTCACACTTTTCTCACACTAAAACACCTTTTTACACACACAAACACATGAAAAATCCCTGGTTGGATTTATGGGATAAACCCCGTCCTCGTTTTGCATATGAACTATGTTGACTTTGATGCCTCTATAGGCTACGTAGGCGTCTCGGGGTAAAACTCGAGACTCGAGTCCTATTTTTTTATTTTATATTCCTCTATTTTACTAAACTTTAACTTAATTATCTTAGATTCTCATCTATACATATTCACATATACATAATTTTGTTCTTAGTAGAGTATTATTCCATACGTGTTGTCGTTTCGTTATAACGATCAACGCAAGGATAATCACGTAAATCCCATTTTCTAATATTACTTTTATAAACATTCCTATGGATGACTCGCTTTATCTCTTCCATGATACAAGTCGATCATTCCTATCTCCATTACGTACACACATGCACACATATCACGGAGAAATAGAGGAAATATCAAGAAATCCATGAGAGACCGCAAGGGCGGAATGGTTGCCTAACACCTTCCCATTCCTTAACTTAGCCTCCGAACCCTCCTCGAATTTTTTTTGGTTTCGTTTGTATTAGTATGTCTTTGATGATGTCCTTTGGGATGGATCCACCTTCTTTTGTCTATTTTGAGTAAAATAGACTGGCGACTCCATCTCTCTACATTTTTCACCTCACACATCGCTGACGACGGTCGAAGCACTCCCGAGAGGGATGCGTGGGACCGAGATCCACTCTCTCTCCATGAGGATCGGGGATGTCCATGGTGGCGAATCTGCTGGGGATGTCATTTTTAGGGCTAGACTCTATTTACATGAGTATTTGTTTATGTATATATTCCTCTCTTTTGTTCACTAGCACACACCTTCACACTTGTATATATCCATGCTTGGTGTTTATTTTCTTCTCATAGTCATACTTGCCCCCTATTTAGCATGATGTTCATCAATGAAATATACATCTCTCCATAAGACACTAATAAAAAGATCATGCATTTTGCACGCTACTCCACCAAAGAGCATTGCTATTAACAAAATTTTGCCCCATAACTGGAGGGTCACTTGGTGATGGGTGTTGGTCCGGTAGGGCGCAGTTAGCCTAAGCGATATAACTCTCACCTTCTATTAGACAAGTACCTTTGATGTATATCGAACGATTTCCTCGCATCGTACCGTTTGACCGAAGTCATGACGGGAGGTATATCGCAGGGAATTCATTCGCATACATCGAGTATATCGAATTTTCTCTCACACGTACTATCCCCATGAGGTATATCGTGAGGCAATTCACATACACTTAGGTATATCAAATGGCTTGACCACACGTACCAGTTGCCCTCAAAAGAAAGACGTATATCGTGGAAGTCATGCCAAAGGGGGAACCCTTTCCAATTAACCCAACAAGACTACATACCTGTATATAGGTGTCAGACCTAGGTCACTCATGTTAATTTGTCGATTTCTAATCGAAACTCTACCAAAATGTCGGGTCAGAATGTCGCCCAAATTCTCGAGCAATTTCATCTCTTTCGAAACGGGATCCTTTTGATGAGCTTGGTAACAAGCCCAAAAATTTTCATATATTAGTTCAAAACTCAATTTTTCCAAGCTCGGGTCCCATCCAGCATTTCCTTTTTGCATTTAGGTAAACCTAATACAAGAGAGAACATAATAATTATAATAATCATCCCGAGACCCGTCTCCCATTCATTCTCTCCTCCCTTTATCAAAGATACCAAAAAAAGATATATTTATCCTTTCTTTATCAAACATCCAAAAACATTACTCCTCTCTTTGTCAAAAATCCAAAAATATTTTATCTTCCAATCTAAAAAAAAAAGCAATGTTAAAAATATTTTCATTCCTTTTTAAAAAAGAAATCCCATTTTACGCCTTCTCAGGTCGATTGCACACCCTTGTCCTGGCTCCTTATTGTCTTTGGTCTTCAGTCTAATCACCCCGGAGTTCCATCCGTTCCCCTTCTACTTCTTTCGAGTCCAGAATCCGTCCTCTTTCCATGGAGAACACATATCAAGTACCAGTTGTGCAGCCAGATCTGATGGCGGTCTTAGCTCAACTCATGCCCAAGATTGACACCTCCAGACTGAAGTCTGTGAGATTCAACAAAACCAGGTTCATGTTCTTCCTCAAGAGCCCGAGATCCTATTCCCTCACACCACGGGTCTACCCGAGCCTATCTGGATTCTTGAAGAGTATTAAGACACTCCACGTGTCCCTCCTGCTAATGGTCGTCGCCTGCCCAGCTTCTTATGCCAAACCTTGCCCAACCTGGGGCTAACTTGCCTATGATCATAGATCCAAAAGAAGAAGAGTTGAACAAGGCCAAAGAAGATCTGAAGATGCTAACTTAGAAGTTCGACCAAGTCAAAATCTCTTGGAATTACATGAGCTACACCCACATGTCTCCTTATCCTAAAGCGAGGTTACCCGAGAAGTTTAAGATGAAAAATATCGAGAAATTTGGATGAAGTGGACCCCCGATTGTTCATTTGTGCAATTATAACCGTTCTATGACTCTCTTAGGGACTTCTGAAGAAGTGATGGCTCAATTATTTTAACAAACTTTGAAGGATAGTTCCCTTCGATGGTTTTTATCTCTCGAGGAGTCCAGAGTATGTAATTGGGAGGATGTAGCCCGAGAATTCATGTCTCGATACAAATACAATGAAGAGCTTGAGGTCACCCATCGTGATTTAGAGCTACTCAAACAAAACTCTTGGGAATCAGTTTGTAACTTCATAGCCTAGTGGAGGAAAAAAGCAGCCACCATGACTAGTCGGCCATCTGAAGAAGAACAAGTCTTCATAATGAAGAAGAATTTCTTACCCCATGTCCGAGAAATAATGGGAGGATAATACTATTCCCACTTTCGAGCTCCCAAAAAAGTAGGAGTAGAAATATAGGAAGATCTTGCTAAAATAGAAGTTGAACCAAAGAAAGTGTCCAGACAGTTCACTATCAGAAAATATGAGCAGCATGTCAATGTTGCAGTCTCAACCATCAACAACATCTCCCAACCAACCACCTCGTGGGCACTAGAAAGCCGCACTCTCCCAGTCCAAAAGGAATACACCGAGCTTCCTGCACCCCTCTCCAAAGTTTATTAGGCCCTGTTAAGTCAAAACCTTATCATGACCTTGGACCCCCATCCATTTCCAAATCCACTTCCAAAAAACTTCAAGGCATCTCCCATTGCGCTTTTCACCAAACTATTGGCCATACCACTATAATGCTTTCACCTTCGAAAAATAATCCAAGGTCTGATTGATCGGGGTACCATTCCCTACCAGCCAATCCTAAGCCAAACACTACGCACAACCCACTCTTAAGTCATGCCAATGCCATCTTCCTAGAAGACAACCCAGAATTTGATCCCTCAACTCAAATCAAACCCATATACTCTCCCAAACCTCTACAAACTTACCCATATTTCCTCCTACACCCTGCTAGCCTCGTTGATCAGGAACTGTCACTCCTTACCAGAGCATGCATCATTGTCCGTACCCGTTCTGAAATGGAAGCGTGGAATTATCAGAAGTATTAAACCAACTCCTAGAGTTCGGGCTAAAAATCCCTCGTTGATGATCATTTATTGCCATAGGTTCAGTACGATATTCTTGGAAGCACATAAATGGGCCCAAAAGTCAGGTAGTTGGGTGGTACCAATCGATGAAGTCAGCCTAGATGACGTTGTCCAGATCAAGGTAGAATTATTCAGAAAAACCAACAATATTTTTAATATAACTTAGTTACATGATACTCTAAAGCAACAAGGGTGACTCGCCCCTTCACCTTTACATCTCCCCGTAGAATGGGAAGACCTATACAAAGAAGCCATTGAAGTCGTAGAATGCATTGACTTTACATGGAAAGACATAATTTTTACCACCAGATGGGGGGAAGGATTCAAAGATTAAAATGAAGATCAAGCTTCAGAGAAGACTGGTCCGGTAGCCGACATGTGTGGGATAATATCATTTGAATAACTCCTTAAGGAAATAAACAAGGTGGCTGAACAACTAGAGATCGATGAGGAAACAAGGTTCATGTTCTTCTATTCTTCAATGAATCACATGACCAGATCAAGGAGGCATTACCAGATCCCAAGATTACTACCAGCCGATGACAAAAGGGAAATGTGTTGAAAACCTTCCTATGCGGGAGATGACCCTCGAGGAGAGCAAAAGCCTCTATTAACTAAAGAAAACTCAAGCTAACATCACTCTATGGAAACTTTTCATGTCTTCCCAACTAAATAGAAATGCTTTGATCAAGTTGCTCACTGGACCCATAGTTCCTCCTTCTACCACACCAGAAGAAGCGATAAATTTAGTCACATCCTTGACCCCTACCCGAATGCTATCCCTTTCCAAAGAGGAAATCCCCAGAATTGGACCCAACTACAATCATGCACTCAATATCTCCGTCGAAGTTATGGGGAAGATCGTACCACTCACCCTTGTCGATAATGAATCCGCCTTGAATATCTGCCCATAAAGAACCTTCAAATGCTTAAGATTGAAGGAAAGTGACCTCGCTCCAACCTCCACTACTGTACGGGCTTACGAAAATACCCTTCGAGAAGTGATGGGATCCATAAAGCTTATAAAAAGGGATGGACCTATAAACCATGTCAATGAATTCCAAGTCATTTTCATCCGAGCTTGTTTCAACATGTTGCTTGGATGACCTTAGCTCCACATTATCAAGGGTGTGTCTTCATCGCTCCATTAGAAATTAAAGTTATTCGCCAATGGATAAGTCATCATAATTTTGGGTGATGATGACAGTGGCGAGAGTGCAAGTAGCAGCAATCCAATCCTTGAGATACAACATGGGTCAAATGATATGCTCCTACCAGGATTCCGAGTTGAGACACTTCTACTCCTGGCAGGGGATGATTTTAGAGATAGGGTTTATCCATAACATGACCCTCATGGCAACGTCAATGTGATTCAAATGTTTAAAAACATGAACTTTATGCCCAGACTGGGGCTAGGACAAAGACAGCAAGGGATACTTGAACCCATTGTCCTGAAAAAAGATTTCTCTCCTTGTGGTTTCCGCCAGTCTCGATCGAAGAGAAGACTAGAATGCATCCAGACTGTCCCAGGTAACTCCTTAAATGGACGATTCATCAAAGGGGGCAAAGACTTACCCTTTTGCATCTTTTCGGTGCCATAGTATGACCATATGGATCAGAAGAAGAAGCTTGGAATGGAGATCTTTTTCCAAGACAGTTACCCATAGACCTAAAGTTCCCGACACAATGTACAACCACTCATCAAAAATACCAAAAATTCCGAAGAAAGTGACTCCAAGTATTCTTTTAACTTACAGACATAGGGGTGGATACTCTGCATGGTTTATTCAAGAACTACATCACTGTATCCATCCCACCTAGCTAAAGCTGTTGATACACCTCTCCTCAACGGGCATGCTGCACCAGTCCTACCTGTTGTAATCCCACCTAACCCCAATTTTTACCCCATCTCTTCTTCTGTTGTCTATCCTTCCTCTAATGTAATCGAGACCTCCTTTGATGAGGTTCTCAATGTTATTTTTCCTATCAATGAAATAAATACTAATTTTGAGTATCTTGTTTTGCCTTACATTAATTCTTTAGATTCTAATCAAAATTTTGATGATAATGATTTTGCAAATGAATAATTCTTTACTGAACTAAATAAGGTTAATAACAAAAAACATAAACATATTCAAGTTAATGAAGAATAAACTGTTATTGTTAACATCGGTTCTAGTAGCCAACTACGTGAGATTAGGATATGGGCTGCCCTTGACGAGCATGAGCGCGTATAACTCGAAAAATTACTGAAGGAATTCATGGATGTCTTCGTATGGTCCTATAATGATATGCCCAGCATTGATCCTGAAATAGCTCAACATGAGATCAACACTCTTCCATATTACAATGCGATTAAACAAAAGTTGTGAAAGCTCCGCACCGAATGGTCGCCCAAAGTCAAAGAAGAAGTGGTCGAACATCTGAACGTGGGCTTCATTCGCATGATCGAAGATCCCATATGGCTATCCACCATAGTGCCTGTGCATAAATAATAAGGGAAAGTTCAGATGTGTGTAGATTATCGGGACTTGAACAAAGCCACTCCAAAGGATGACTACCCACTACCCAATATCGACATGATTGTGGAAAATAGAACCAGCCATTCTCTTAAGTCATTCATCGACGGGTTCACCGGATATAGCCAAATCAAAATACACCCAGATCACCAAGAAAAAACCGCATTCATCACCCCATGGGCAACCTTTTACTACATTGTTATGCCATTTCGTCTCAAGAATGTTGGGGCTACCTACCAGAGGGCTGCCACAACCATCCTGCATGATCTGATTCATAAAGAAGTCGTGCTCTATGTGGATGATATGATTATCAAATCCAAATCTAGAGAAGGTAATGTTCCATCTCTCCGAAAATTCTTCCAACGACTGCGATGGTATTAGATGAGATTCAATCCATAGAAGTGCGTCTTCGGCATCACCAAAGGGAAACTCATGGGATTCATGGTTAGCGAGAAAGGGATAGAACCAGATCCTGCTAAGCTGAAGGACATACTTGAGATGCCAGTACCTCAAACATAAAAGGAAGTCCGAGGATTCCTTAGAAAATTACAATACATCAGTCGGTTCATCAGCTAGCTCACCTCTATCTGCGAACCTATTTTTGAACTCCTTCGAAAGGACTCAACCAGGTTTTGGAATGAGACTTTCCAAGAAGCCTTTGACCAAATCAAACAATATCTAACCCAACCTCCGGTACTTATGCCACCGTAGCCTGGTATCCCCTTACTCCTATACCTAACCATAAGTAACACTACAGCTGGGGCTTTTCTATACCAATACCTTGAAGAATCCCACAAAGAAAGATCGATCTATTACGTGAGTCATAAATTGGCCGGATATAAAGTTAACTACACTTCTTTGGAAAAAGCATGTGTCGCGCTTGTTTGGGTCACCCAAAAGTTACGACACTGTATGCTCGCCTTCTCCATCAAACTTGTATCCCGAATGGACCCCATCAAGTACCTTCTTGAGAAACCTACTGTATCTAGTCGAATGGCCCAATGGTTGATGTTCCTAACCGAGTTTGATATTGTGTACATCACGCATAAATCCATGAAATGAAGAGCCATCTTTGACTACCTCGTTGACTACCCCATGGAAGAAGCTGATGTATGGATCTCCTAATTCCCAGATGAAAACATCCTTTGTTTCGCTCAAGACAACCTTCGATGGCCTATGTTCTACGACAACGCTGCCAATAAAAAGGGATATGGCATTGGGATGCTTCTGATTGCCCCAAATGACTCCCATACTTACATCTCTATCAAGTTGGATTTCCCCTACACCAACAACATGACAGAATACGAGGCGTGTAGGGTAGGCCTTAAAGTTGCTCTCAAGAAAGGTATTCAATGCCTAGACGTCTACAGAGATTCTTCCCTTATCATCGGTCAAGTGCTCAGAAAATTAAAAGTCGACGAGAAACTTCAACCCTTCTATGCCCACTTAGAAGAAGAAACCTCCTAATTCCAAGATATCCCCTTCCACTACCTACCTCGAGAAAAGAATAACCTAGACGATTCGCTTGCTACCTTAGCCTACATGGTTGACATGACCGAAGGAATAACAATAGCCCCCTTCCAAGTTCAAAAGCAAGATAAACCAACCTACTTCTACCACATTGAGTTCATCACCAAAGATGGTCCCGAGCTAGCCAATTGATGGCACTATGATTTTTAGAACCTCATCAAGCATGGTAGGTATCCCAAAAGTTCCAATAAGAAATACTGAGCAACCCTCCGAAGACTAGTTTCCCAGTACATCATCTTTCATAAAATATTGTTCAAGAGAAATTTTGATGGAACCCATCTACACTGCATCATAGGGGCCGACATTGAAGAGATAATGCATAAGATCCATAGGGGGGAATGCAGACCCCATATGAACGATCACATGCTTGCCAAGAAGATCATCCTACAAGGCTATTACTGGACCACCATGGTCCAGGATTATACCGCCTATGTTCAGAGATTCCTCAAATGCCAACAGTTTACCAACCTTCAACACTCCTCTCCGCAAGAATTGTACAAATTGACTTCTCCTGATCCGTTCTCCACCTAGGGCATCGACATCATAGATAAGGTTACACCTAAGCTTCCAACGGGCATGAATTCATCATAGTTTCCATTTATTACCTCACCAAATGTGTCAAAGCCGTGTCATACGCAATTCTGAATGCTAAGAAAGTGGCAAAATTCATTAGGAAGAACATCATATGTCGATATGGGGTCCCACACAAACTAGTGTCGGATAATGGGTTTCACTTCGAGGCAGAAGTCACATAAGTGGTCAACGAGTATGGGATTTGGAGACACAAATCTTCTCACAACCGAACTCAAACCAATGGTGCAGTCAAAGACGCCAATAAGAACCTAAAAGCCATCATTAGTAAGATGACTTAAAGCTGTCGAGATTGGGCTGACCAAATACCTTACGCCCTATGGGGCAATCGAACCTCAATTCGAGCTTCTACTAGGGATACCCCTTACTCTCTGGTCTACGATGTGGAAGCAGTCTTACCCGTTGAGCTAGAAATCCCTTCTCTTTGCATCATGCTCAAAAGCTAAGTCAGTGAGGAGGACTGACATCACAGCCATCTCGACAAGCTGTCACTCTTGGACGAAAGGAGACTGAAAGCATTGTATCACATACAAGGGTACCATCGCCGAATAGCACATTCATTCAATAAGAGATTCAAGGACCGTGGTGTTCGAGAAGGGGACTTAGCCCTCAAAGAAATCATAGAATCCATCTGGGACCCAGAGGGAAGTTCAAGCCCAATTGGAGTGGCCCCTACATTGTAAAGAAGATCTTGTCAGGAGGTGCCGCTATGCTCACCGACCTTGATGGAGAAGAATTGGCTCGTCTAGTCAACCTGGACCGTCTCAAGAAATTCTCCCCCTAGTCTGAAACCTCGACGTGCTGCGACTCTTCCCATTTTCCTTCTATTCTAAAAAAAATCTTCATTTACCTCTACCCAGAACTACATGGGCCTGATCCTCTACAAAAACCATTTGCTTTCAGAAAAATTAAAACTTTTCAAAACCCCCCAGAGGTACGTAGGTAGATCATACATCTTACATGAGCACGGCCCTTTCTTTTTCATAAAAACCTTTTTTTTTCTTATCTTCGAGAACGATAGTTCACTCTAACATATACTTGAACAAAAGTATTATGCATGCCTTAGCGATCGGTATAAATAATTCAAAATACAAATTCCTCAAAAGGCACAGCTGGATGATCAAAAACTTGTTTATTTCACTAATAAGAAATTATAGTGCAAGTACATAAGAAAAGGGACGGATAACTCCCTTCCCCCTACCTTCCTAAAAAGACAAATAAACTCCCGAATTTAGTCCCCATTACAAAAAAAACTCCCCAAGAGTCTTACCCGCAGCTACCAGAGGAGCCCGCTCCATTATCATCTACATCCTGGGGTCCCCGAGCTTCCCCTACCTAAATAGAGTGTCGAAGATGCTCCGTTGACCGATAAGCTCAAACCCGCCTCGAAAAAACAACAACACCTCCCTCCATGATATCAGATAAGACAAACCACCTTTGCCTAGTCCCCACTACCAACATCTTGATAACTACTCTTCTCCACAACCACTACATATAATCCCCAGAGATGTGCCAGACTCTCCCCACAGACTGAGAAGGATTGGTCGATGGACATCGACTCCTGCACAAAGAGCCAAGCCGCATACGCAAACGTTCTGTCAAATCTTCTACTATAAAGAAATCTAGTGTTCGAGGTGGCACGATCTGCTCCCAGCCAAATTAACACCGAAGCAGCCAAGGGAAATAGAAAGAGGTCTGTCTGAGACCAACCAGCCGAACGTGTGGGTATTCCCTTAGTTCCATAATAGGCAGCAACTGTCCCCACCAAGGCACAGACTAATGCAGACTCAGATCCCCGTGCTCCATAAACCAGTTCTCCCAGCTCTCGATATCCAGGCCAACACTGATGAAATAGTACGAAAATAATTTAGGCACAATCGACAAAGGATATTCCATAGGAGCCACCAAGCGAAACCTTTTATATAATCAAATGAACAGCAACACGTGGCTACCCCTCAGAAAGTCAGAACAACCTTTTCTCCAGGCATCGTGGCCATTCAAAGTCTTTTCGAGTATCACTGCCGCAGGATTGCAACGATATGACATCCATGAAGTAATGGCTGCAAGTTGTGGGTCCACAGCAGTTCCCTAGTCACCAGTAGCAATTTCGAAAACAAGCCGAGAATGACCACTCCAGCATAGATAGCATCACCAACCTCCTGCAAATGCACAGAGCACAACACTTCTAGAAAGGAAATCATTCCTCCAATAACCAAAAGTCTACCCGCTGAGGGAGAGACGTGTAGAAGTCAAACCAACAGCTCCCAAGGAGACCGAGAAAACTCGGGCATAACAGCCGCGACATTAGGGTTTACCCCCAACATGGCAGAAAACTCCTCATAGGTCGAACAGACTTCTTCCAAGCCAAAGCGATATACATGGTCTTCGGGGTACCAAAATTGTACCACCGCCATCAATATGCTCCACTATATGGGTCGATTACGCCATAAAGAGACTTCACGCATGTTGAAGGCATTGTAGTTGATGTTGTAGGAGCACATCGCCTCCAAAGTCTTGAGATAGTTGGAAAACTCAACACTACCAGGGAGAGATATCTCATAGAATTAGAAAGTAGGAATGTGAAGGTGTGATGAAAACACTCCACCCTTACCTCTTTTTATACTTGAAAACCCTCACAAAAGACACAACCCTTGCAGAAATCGTCGGGAGTCCTGCACCACAAGGTACCAAAAGCTGAAGAAAGTACCAACAAAGCCTTGATTGATTAGACATGACTGACTTGTCGCTAGGAAGGATAAGGGGCTTGCCGATTGGCAACCCCCTATGTTTGGAAAATCACCTTTTTCCTCTTTTGCCAAAATAAAAATATATATACATAAAAATAAAATAAAAAACTCAGTGAAAATAAATTGGCATTCTCCACAGAATTTCAAACTCCTTTTCATCTTTAAGTTATTTCCCAAATAAATTTTCTTTCACTTCTAAAAAAATCCCTTTTTACGGTCTTAGCAGCAAAGTAAAAAGTGCATATGCATTCATCCATCATTAACACAAGATAATGATAAAAAAAAAACTTCTTTCGCATTGCATATACATTTTTTCTCTGATACATCAATTTTGCAGGAATTAAAGGGAAAAAAACAAAAAAATGATAGGACTCAGCCCAAACCCACATTATCTCTCTCACCTACCCTTCCCCTCTCTATAAGAGCTTCCATCCCTGCGACGCGCTCTCTTTCCCCTGCGATGAGATGACGCACCACCATTACCTGAACTACACTCCTCCCCGAATGAGTCAGATGACACCATGAAAGAAGGAATAGGAATCGCGTCCCGAATATGGGTAGTCGTCGAAGATATCCTGTCCCTAGTATCCCTCAGCTAGGTGGTGGACACCCAGACTTGCTATAAGAAAGGCAGAATAAGTATCAAGCAAATAAGACCACCAGGGTTCCCAAGAAAAAAGAGAATGCCAAAAGTCATTTTGTACTTACATAACCACCAAGGTTCACCACCCTAGAAGAACGATGCCGCAACGGCTTTCGCAGTAAAGTTCGCTCATCCCTAATCGGGTCAAACTCATCAAAAGAGTTCTCACTCCCCAAAGCAAGAGGCGCCCTAGCCCTCTACTCCACATTCGCCTAGTTATCAACAGCAAACCACTCCCTGTGTGTCGTAGTGCTCATAAAAGAGGCCATTTTAAGGTTTCGAAACATTAAAACAATTCGCAGAAAGAAATCGCATAGAGAGTGAAGGCAAGAAGACGTGAAAAAAAAGGGGAACCCGCCCCCTTTTATAGGAAGCCAAGGGTCTTATCGATCGGCGCTGACCTTCCACCTTCTCGAGGCAATCCAAAAGTTCATACCACAACCGAATGGCACCCTACACCACACCATGCCTACCGGTACCCCCTTATATTTTCGTATAAAAACTCCTAAAAAATACCAAAAAATCCGAAAAAATCCTGAGAACAGTGCTAAAAATCTCAGGGAGGATTCAGAACATTTTCACCAAGATGTTTTTTTTCTCACACTCCTTTAGTCGAAACCCCTACTTCCCTAGCGGAACCTCAAAAGCCAAGTGGATCTCTCCCTGAAAATGTCCCTAAAAGACACCTAAAGTATCCCAAACTTCAGGTTATCTCCTATTCCCCAGTGGAATCCTCAAAAACTATTACGACAAAAGTCTCAAATTTCCCCGAGTAAAACGTCCAAGCCCTAAATCACCTAATCACTTCCCCAATGGAATTCAGATTATCAAATTAGTTATTCCCCAGCAAGGTCTCCAAAAGACACGAAAGTTTCCCCAGCTATCTGCTCCCCAACTCGAATCAAAATCATGAGGTAATTTCCCTGGTAGAGTTCCCCGAGAACATCTCAATTTAAGCCCTTAGAATTGGCTTTGACCCGCAGAAATGGTCATCACAACTTCGACCCGCAGAATTAGTCATCAAGATTTAAGCCTTCAGGATTGGATTTGACCCGCAGAATTGGTCATCACAGTTTAAGCCCTCGGAATTAGCTTCAACTCGTAGAAACGATCATCACAACTTTAACCCGTAAAATTGTTCATCACAATTTAAGCCCTCGGAATTGGCTTCAACCCTCAAAATTGGTCATCATAATTTAAGCCCTCAGAATTGGCTTCGACCTGCAGAATTGGTCATCACAACCTAAGCCCTCAGAATTGTCTTCGACCCGCAGAATTGGTTATCTCAATTTAAGCCCTCAAAATTATCTTCAACCCCCCGAAATTGGTCATCACAATTTAATCCCTCAGAATTGGCTTTGACCCACAAACTTGGTCATCACAATTTAAGCCCTAAAAATTAGCTTCGACCCGCAGAATTGGTCATCTCAAATTAAGCCCTCAGAATTGGCTTCGACCCGCAGAATTGGTCATCTCAAATCAAGCCCTCAGAGTTGGCTTCAACCCGCAGAATCAGTCATCCTTGTTCCTTAAGGCCTCAGAATAGGCTTCGACCCATAAAAATGGTCATCACATATTCGACCCGCAGAATTGATCATCTCAAATCAAGCCCTCAGAATTGGCTTCGACCCAAAAAATTGGTCATCTCAAATCAAGCCCTCAGATTTGTCTTTGACCCACAAAATCTATCATCCTCATTCCTTAAAGCCCTCAGAATTGGTTTTGACCCGCAAAAACGGTCATCACAGCTTTGACCCGCAGATTGGTCATCACAATTTAAGCCCTCAGAATTGGCTTCGACCCGCATAATCGGTCAACCCCAGCATTGCTTTAGGTCCTTAGAATTGACCTCAATATTTGTTCCTCACTTCCTTTGAACCATCCCCAATATGCCCCTTAGGTCCTCAAAATCAGCCTCGACCCTCTGAATTGGTCATCCTCGTTTCCTTAGGTCCATAGAATCGACCTCTCTCAAGGGCATCATGCAGTGTCTATTCGACGACTATCATTTCTTCCAAACTCACCCATCTAGGGGTTATTTAAACACCCCATTCTAGCACCCCCTAATATCTCATTAGGTCCCTAGTACCCCCTGCATCACTACGAACCCATGTTATACCCTGAGCACTGACCAAGAGGCCATTGGGAACTCCCAGCCTTCGTTTGACCAAAAGTCAAAATCTTCAGCTTGATCGAGACTGAATGAATCATTAAAGGGAACTAAAACCCCTTTCCAACGGTCCACCCCGTGCACGATTCTGACTTACGGTGCAGACAAATGACCCGTTTTCCCTCGAAACTTGATTCAGAGGCCACCGGACGCTCTAGGGCTCCATTTGACCAAAGTCAACTCTTCAGCTCGAATGAGACTGAATGAATCCTCGAAGGGATCTAAAACTCTTTCCAATGGTCCACTCCAAGCCTAATTTTGACTTACGGTACGGACGAACGATCCGTTTTACTCTGAAAGGTCACTGAACGCTTCTGGGCCCCTTTGGAATGTCAAAGTACATCTCCTAAACTTTCCAACGGTCCACCCCGAGAAAAATTCCAACTTACCATTTGGACGAGCAACCCTTCGTTATCCGACGATCCCCCATCCAAAGGACCAACGGGCGCTTTTTAGCCACATTTGACCCAAAGTCAACTCCCAAACCCGAGAGAAGTCCAAAGGACTTTCTAAGGTCTCTGAATTACCTTTACATTGGTATGCCCCATGCAAAATTCGGATCAATAGATTTCATTTTACAGACATGTTTCCAAAGGAATCTGAACGAGACTGCCAAACAACAAGTTTAAAATCCTGCCTATCGGTAGTGTGCCTAACGACACCTGCCGATTGGCAGGACTAGACCTGTGCCAATCGGCAGGACTAGACCTGTGCCAATCGGCAATGCTCTAGGCCTATAAAAAGGAGGGCCTGGCCTCATTGTAAAGAACCCAAAAAAATTTAGATCCATCACTCTTAGCGAACTCAGAAAACCTCCCTAGAAGTCAGCGTGATTCCTACATCCAAATCACTTTCCAACCCTCACTTTTCACCATCCTTTTCACCAAACTTGGTGAATTAAGTATCCATTATCATCATTCAAATGCAAGGGCTTCCCTCCAACATTCAAGATCAAGCTCAAGATCTTCAAGAAGGTCCAACTTTCTTAACTCTCTCTTTAAATTCTCTTAAATTGGCATTAACTTGTTTTATTACTTAACACTTTTATTCTCTCCGTCTCACATACCATAATATACTTTTTATTTAGTATTATTGCACATTTCTTATTTTTCATATAAAAACCCAAAAAAAAAAAGAAGGTTTGCTTATAAATTTCAAGCGGGGATTCTCTCACCTTTCTCAAACTTTTCTCACACTAAAACACCTTTTTACACACACACACACACACATAAGAAAAATCCCTGGTTGGATTTATGGGATAAACCCCACCCCTCGTTTTGCATACGAACTACATGAAATTTGATGCCTCTATAGGCTATGTAGGCGTCTCGGGGTAAAACCCGAGACTCGAGTCCTTCTTTTTCTTTCTATTCTTATATTTTCCTAATCCTTTAACTTAATTATCTTAGATTCTCATCTCTACATTTTTACATATACATATATTTGTTCTTAGTGGCGTATTATTCCATACATGTTGCCGTTTCATTATAACGATCAACGCAAGGATAATCGCGTAAATTCCATTTTCTAATATTACTTTTATAAACATTCATATGGATGACTCGCTTTATCTCTTCCATGATACATGTCGGTGATTCCTATCTCCATTGGATATACACATGCACACATATCAAGGAGAAATAGAGGAAATAACAATAAATCCGAGAGACCGCAAGGGTGTAATGGGTGCCTAACACCTTCCCATTCTGTAACTTAGCCTCCAAACCCTCCTCGAGTCATTTTTGGCTTCGTATGTATCAGTATGTCTTTGAAGTTGTCCTTCGGGATGGCTCCACCTTCTTTTGTCTATTTTTATTAAAATAGACTGGAGAATCCATCTCTCTACATTTTTCACCTCACACATCGCCGACGATGGCCGAAGTGCTCCCGAGAGGGATGCGCGAGACCGAGATCCTCTCTCTCTCTCTCTCTCCCCACGAGGATCAGGGATGGACACAGTGTCAGAGTTACATAATTCACCTATCGTATGTTTCATGATTTATTTTATGCATCTAATTTTTATTATAGTCATGCTTAGAATAATATTCAATTGTTTGATTCCTGTGAGTTTGTATTAGACTTGATATATCTATTATTAAATTTTATGGGGTGTCACATATGGGGTATTTTGATATGGCTCGTAATGGATGTTGGGTTGCACAGTTTTGAGTGGCGAGAGAATGGAAGCTAGGTAATGGGGGTGGCATGGTTTTTCGGTAGTTTAAATGGGTTTTAGGTTAGTGGGGAGGACAGTTATTAGGAGTGTGGATGGTTGGGTAATGAGTTATATTGGGTGTTTAAAATAGGTTACGGGTGGTGTGTGTGTGTGTGTGTGTGTGTGTGTGTGTATTACACCACACACATACCTATCATATTAATATTATAATGATACTAGTAAATATAATAGAAATAATAATATAAACACATATAAACATAACAAATACAGACATGACAAAATAATAATAATAATAATAATAATAATAATAATAATAATAATAATAATAATAATAATAATAATAATAATAATAATAATAATAATAATAATAAAACAAACATAGCATTTTGAAATTGCAACTACATATTGACCTACAAGATAAATAATTACACGCATAGGGACAATATTACCAAAAATTAGCAATTTAATAACGTATAATTAGGGTATAATCTTAACACTTCTGGGTACTTATCACACCGCCCAAAAAAAGATCATTGCTAGTCCTTGGGTAAAAAAATAGAGAGAAAGAATAAACAAAATTGTGACACACTCAGGGGCACTTGCAATTTCACTTAGCATGTGCAACAAGCCACTAAACCTCTAGGTTTCCCTAAAGACAAGTGTTGTCCTGTGAGGTCTGCATTGAATATACCCACAAAATTCCAAAATCTTTTTTTATTAAAAAATAGTGAGTCTCTTATTATACATTGGAAGCACCACACAATCCTTCATAACAGAGTTCAAGGAATACGAACGGTAAACATTGATGCTTGAAAATATAAGCTTACTTAATACCAAAGGCATAATCAGTCCTAGAACTCGATGTGTATTGTGTGAAATCATTTAAAATAATTTTAAATATCTCAAGAATAATTTCTTGATTGCCTTTAGAATTAACATTTTGATTTAAAAAATCACTGCATATATCTCTCTGAATCGAATCTCTCAACTACTTGGGATAATGTATCTCTTTAGTGTATGAGAAGGTGAGTAAATGTAAACAAGGTCAAATGTATCACACACTTATAAGAAACAAGGAATACATGAAAGAAATTGATCTCGTGAAGGAATGCTAACCACTATGTTGAGAATGTCAAGGTATTCACCATATTGACTTCTCATATTCCTGAGCACCTCACCAGGGGTTAAAATGAAAGTTTATGTAAAGGATTAAGGGGAAATGAGGTGGGAAATATGGTTGATATGAAGCTATGGGGTTTGAGAAGAGTGGAATACAACTTGAACAATTTATGTCCCCATTTCACAAATTATGACCGCATGCCTTTTTATATTTTTTTTTTCATTTTCATTTTCATTTTTTTCTTTTCTTTTATTTTGCATTTTTTTGTGATGAATTTTTCCTTTGATAATTCTAATGAAGACATTTTTTTATTTTTAAATTCAACCACTTTTTTCTCAAATATGAAGATGATGATGGAGAATAATTAATGGATTATATTGGGGAATATACAAGGAAATCAAATAGATGCAATTGGATGTCCAACTTAGGTATGGGTGATACTAGTAAAAATGAATGGTGATATATGGAAAAAGGTAAGTGGATATATGGAATGGGAAAAGGTTTAGCGCTCGAGACAAACTACAAGAGACATATTTTTTACAACTTGATGTCATTCTCAGTGATTCCAAAAAAATAAACAATAATGAAACCATGCAATGACTTTAATTATGGTACCCAAAGAAAGTTGAGTCAACTTAAGACTGAGACATTACGTAAAAAAACCTCACAAAGGTGAATAATTCAAATCTCATAGTTTTAAGTCTCTACTATTATTCTTTTAAGGATCTCTTTAAATTGTTTTTTCTCTTCAACTTTTGATTGTAAAATGTGATAAGTACAAAGTGGAATGAGTCTATGAATTCATAGTGAAAGTTTGACTTAAGAGGTATTATTTAATTTTATGGTAGAAAGGATGCTTTTAAGTTCGAACAAGAGTATTTTGATACTTTTAAAAGGGGAATGACAGACAAATCACATCATAACAAAATGAGATAATATGTACAAAGAGTGTTTTAAATGACTTATTTCAGACAAAAAAATTCAAAAGTGGTATGATTCTAATAAATTTTCTACCTCCAAACAAAAGAGAACATCGTCCTCGATGTTAAAATCGTAATTAAGAATGTAAGCACAAGGTAGGAAAGAGATTACCATAATTAACCGTCAGTGAAAACATACCACATGAAATAACTAAGGTCAGACCGGGATGATAGTATAACATAAAAGGTACAAATTTATGAAGCATATGTAAAGCATCGAGGGGAGGATATAGCACCACACCCAAATAAGAAAAGATTGATCCTAAAAAATAAGACACAATAGGCTGCCTCGCGGTAGTGCTACTTTTAATGTCTTCATTAGACATAAAAATACTGACCCCTAAAATATATAAACTACAAGATAAGGGTGGAAGATAAATGAGGGTGATGAGAGTCACCCCCAAACAAAACTAAAAAGTTACTCTTAAAAGACCGGGTCATATGGTCAACGCACTTGTATAACAAAGTACTTTACTCGATGAAGATCATCGGTGAACTAAGGGAGTGAGGAGGTGCGGAGGTATGGGAGAAGTGTAAGGATGATGAAGAGTAGGTGAGGCATAAAGGTGAGTGATACAAGGTCCCTATAAGCATGGTGCTCAAGTAAGATGGGGAGGCGAAAAGGTTTAGAAATATTAATGGAGAGGGACTCTTGGAAAGAGCATAATTGTTCTATAAATGAATGATAATAATAGTCACGCTGTGACACATCAATGACCTCACGATAAGCAAAATCAACACCACAAGCAAGTGGATATATGTATCGTGATGTGGGAGTGCCACCACAAATACTCTCTTGGATTGTGGGGTGGAGTAAGAACTGATGAGATGGATTATGGAGCTCGAGGGTGGAGGAAAAGTACAAGTGAGGACCTAAATGAGTGGATGGAAATGGAAGAGGTACTGGAACAAGTTCCAAACAAAATAGTGGGTCGAGTTTGATAGAGGGCAGGGGTAAGATGATCTAACTCGAGAGTAGGGGACATTCACTAATCCTGAGGACTAGAATGATCATCAAAGGCACTCGCAATAGGGAGTGGAGAGGACAAGGATTGTGAAAGAATTTTATCCACCCATATATTACCATCTACGGTGGTGGAAGAGTTTAATGAGGCATTAAGATTCGAGATATTAGACTCAACATCAAAATCATCTCAAAGTGAGCCAAGCACTGTCGGAGAGGATCCATATCAAGAGAGGTAGGAACCATTTATGATTCAGTCTTAGTGAATTGGTTAACACTCTTAGACAGAGTGAACCTATGAAAAGGGGTGTCTCAGGGACACACTTAATGGACTTGATCGGTGTAGAATCATGCTTATTTTTGGATGTCATGGGTGGGGGAACCTCAAGCATGGGTTCTTTGGACTCAATGAGGATGCGAACATCAAATATGGGTTCTTTTGGACTAATATGGGAAAGAGGAACCTCGACATTAGGTTCTCTGGACTTAAAAGAGCTAGGATTGGTCTTACAATCTATGGATATGTCAACACAATTGTCAACTTGGGTTTCACACCACTTAGTGGTCGTAAGTAAGTGATTAGGTCACACTCAAAACTGTTGTCAAAAGATAACTCATCATCGTTCCGCATAGGGAAAGAAATGGGTTGATTAGAGGGGAAATATCTCTCTCTCTCAGAGTCAAATCAATTTAAGCATTGTTCAAGTTGCTGAAGGGATTGGTTTTTAGTATGAGTGACTTTCTCTTGCTTTATGATGAATTGTTGCAAGATAAGTTTGATAGAGGATATGGGTGGTGCTGGTGGTGGTGTTGGAGTGGTTCACGATAATGATGAAGTAGTGGAGGGTAGCGACAGTGGTTAAGGTGGGACCAATTCACTACTAGCACTAGGAAGTAGGGAATACTTATATGATGCAAATGGAATGGGATTAAATTGGTCATACAGGAGAGGAGAGACTCTGTGAGAAATAAATAGTACTAAAATAGGGATTCTAGAGATAGCGTATTACTATTCTTTGTCCCACGCAACAGATGGGATTTAATATCCACCTAATCCTGAGGGCAAGCGGTATCACGGGTTTCTATACCGGAGAAGGAAATGGACATAACTTAAATTTTATTTCTCTTGCTTTGATATTTATTTGATAATATTATTAGTGATGACTTTTTCCTTCTTTTGTTCAGCTCGATCAAAGAAAAAGGAACCTTATCCCTCTCATTTCAACAGGGAGGAGTTGCTTAATGTTTGGGGAATGAGGAGGCCACTTGTTTTAGGTGGTGATCACCTAAGGTCTGCCTCTTTTCTTCTTGAGTACAAGCGATCTACAAGAAGCTTTACTACTCACCTCGTAGATATAATTCCTACTATCCCCCTTCCTTAAACAAGTGAGGAATCTTTTACTTCCTTTTTTCATATCTAAATGTTGAGTCTATTCCCCCTATTGAGGATGAACTAATAGATCCCAAAGAAGAACTCTGCTAGTATATATGGAAGACATGATGACCATTTCCCTTAAGTTTAAGGTTTCCAAGAGCACTAAGCTTGAGGGTCCTTATGCCCCATACCTGTATCGAACTCCTCTTCTCGAGAAAAAAAGAGGGAGAAGACCCAGTTTTCTTTGATGATCTTGATGCCTTCCAAGAAGAGTGATGTTCACGACTCTGAGAAAGGCGACTAGGTAATATTGGTGGATAAAATTCTCTCCTCATCCTTTAGTCTATTGAAGGGGGAGTGCTCGCCCTTAACTGCCAGAAAGTTATCAAGATGACTCATGATTAGTTTGTCGCCATTCTAGAGAAGTGTTATGAGCAACCCAAGGTGGATGATCTCGATATCATCCTGAAGAACTTTGAATCAGCTCTGGTTGCCAGTCAGAAGGCCTATGAGGCTAAGAAGTTATCCACCATCTTAGCGATGACTAGCCTAAATGAGGAGCGTACTTGGTTTCGGGTTAAATTTAATAATCTAAAGACTGATTACAGCTAGGTGGTTGTTGAGAGTGATCATTTAAAGTAGAAAAAACCCAAGGCCATTGCTAGTGCCAAGGATTAAGGCCACCAAATAGGATATGAAGAGGCCTTCAACAATGCCAAGCATTAGTTGGACTTGATCAGGAGGCTAAATTTTAAAAAGGATTGGAATGCTTCCATAATAAAAGCCAAACGCCCTAGCTAAGTCATAGCTCTTTGAAGAGCATAATCTAAGTTCACCACCAAGGGAAAAGGAAGATTGCTTAGAAGCCCCTTCAATCGACCTATGTGACTTTGAGGCAGATAAGGGCATGGCTTAAGAGGTCTTGCAGAAGGTGAAGGAGAAAGAAACCATAAACTAGTTAGGATTAGTTCCAAGACTTCCTTTATATCATTCGTTTATGCTTGCTTGTAAATTCCTTACCTTATTTTGTCATCGATGAAAGAATTTTTTCAATTATCTGACTTTGTTCTTTTCCTTTTTATTCTTATAGCCTATGAATGTTCCTTTAGAAACCTCATTTACTGGTAACTGGGACTCTAACCATGGGCATTGGGCTAGCACTCAAGCTATCCATGACTTCATTTTTGTTCAAAAGGCTCTAAAAAGATAATTAGAGCCTATAAGGAGAATTTAACCTTAGTGTCTAAGCTGGAAGATAATGTCAAGGAATTTGGCGATGTTGGCAGAATCATGGAGGAAGAGGTGAATTCTCTAAGGGGATAGCTCATTGAGTCAAAAGATATTGGTGATGTTTGCACTCTTCTCCAAACTGAGAATGATTCCCTCAATAAGAACATCGTCGAAGCCAAAGAAGACCTAAATAGGGAAGTAGTTGTAAATATGGGACTGAGTCGTGACATAATCAAGCTTCGCTATCTCTTCAAAACATGTCCTCACATGGCTTGGGCGACTGGTTATGATGAATGGTGGATGGATGCCCCCATTAAGTTGGACAAAGCAAAGAAGTTAGCCTATAAGTACATCAGGTTGAATTATTTGGGGGTTCTGAAAGTATCAAAAGACTTTGAACTTTGGTACTAGTACAAAGTTGATTATCAGGCAAACCGCCATCCTCCCTTTGGAAGCCAAAAGATTTGGGTTCCCATAGATGTTTTTCCTTATCATCTGTCCAAAAGCTACTTCGCATCTCATAAAATTAGTAAAGAATTTTTACCAAACCCCAAAGATAGCCATAGCGCATATTTTTCCGGGATGATCACTCGTCAGGGCGACAACTACGTTATCTTTATTGCATTATTTTTATGAATTTGGTGAAATAACACAAGTGTTGTATAGTTTTGTATTTAGCATTTTTCCATTTCGTTCTTTTAAACACAAATTTATTATCTATCTTACCTTTTAGGTTGTGTCATTAAACTACCATAGGCCTAGAGCAAACTTTGGTAAGAATGCACCTGGTTTTTTATCTATCCACCCACTCAAGATTTTAGCCAATTAATGTTAGGTTAGTGCCTAGGGATCCCTCGTAGGGCTTTTGCTTGCCTGATCAAATTAACTTTTTGTGTCTTTCATGACGATGTCCATAAAACCTTTAGTTTAAAATAAGATCAAACAAAGGTGATAATTTTTTCAAAAAAGGCATGCGTTTTTCCATTTGGGAATAATGTTGAATAACTAGTCGAACCTGTTGGGATTTATTAAAAACTTGAAATAAACTGTGAGCAACATAAGTTTCGAATTTGAAACTTGTATAATAACTAGGCTAAAGATAATTAAAAATAAAACTTCTTCAAGTTTGTTGCATTCCATGCCCGTGGTACCTCCCTTCCCTAAATTGTTTTTAAATGGTAGGCTCTTAAAAGATCGTCTCAGATGACTTCGAATAAAATAATACATCAATGAGTTCAGTGAATTTTTTTTAAGGAAAGGAGTAAAAGCTCGTCTTTATTGAAAAATCAGAGAAAATGTCCTTTCATCAGAAGTCGGGATGGACCTACTATAAAAAAAGGATTGGAATCTACACATTGAATATTTTTTTGCAATTTTAATTTTGAACCATATGTGTCAAAAGGCGCCCCTCCTAATTTGGTCTTAACTTGCCATCCGAAGGTTTTTTAGCGCTCCCGAGGACTTTTCTGAGGACGTAGTCCTTAACCTAGAATTTTCTCGCATTCACACCCTTGTTGTACTACCTAACTAGATATTGTAGGTAAAAGGACAACATTATCATGGCATGTTCCGTTCTCTCATCGGTTAGGTCAATCTCAGTCCTCACAACTTCCTCATTCAAGCTCTGATCGAAAATGGTGGTTCTCATTGTTGGCAGACTAGCTGCCAAAGGAATAACATCTTTCATACCATAGGATATAATGAAAGGTGTTTCCCCAGTTGGTCTTCTGGGCGTAATCTGATATGCCCATAAGGCGTGAGGAAGCTCATCCGCCTAATCTCTTTTTGCCTACTATAATCTTTTCTCCATGCCTTCGAGCATCATCTTGTGGGAAGACTCAGTTTGCTTGTTGCTCAAAGAGTAGGCAACAGAGCTAAAGTGATGGTTAATTCCATGGATATCGCAAAAAAATTAGAATGGCCAACTCTTAAACTATTTGCTGTTATTTGTATGATCGCCATAGGTACAACAAAATATGTCATGAAGATCCTTAAGATGAACCTGATCATGTCAGTGTCCCTGATGGTTGCCCACGGTTCTTTTTTATCTACTTAGTGAAGTAGTTTATGTCAACCAAGAGCTATTCATGATTCTCTAGTGCTGTTGGGAGTGGACTTATTATATCCAAACCCCCATTGGGCAAACGTCCATAGGCTAGTTAGTGATTTCAAGTCACTGGCCAACTGATGGAGCATGGGGGGGGGGGGGGGGGGGGGAATTTTTAAAATTTTCAAATTTCTTGACATATCAGGTTTCATCTTTTTGCATATACGACCACCAGTACCCTTATTTTATTGCCAAAAATGCCAGAGACCTCCCTTTAGTGGGGTTTCCCTAAATTCCATCATAAATTTCATATAGAACTTGGTGGATGTCACTTAGATGCACACATTGGAGGTAGGGACTGGTTAAAGATCTTCTGTGGAGTTTTCCATTAGGATGTAGATAAAACCATGTAACTTTCACTCTAACCTAGTGGACTTGCTTCTTATTAGATGATTGAATGTCATTTTGAAGATAAGTAATTATTGATCCCATCCAACTGGGACCTTTTTGCGTGGTAAGTATCTTCTTCTTGACCACTGGCTTTCTGATATTGGGCTTGGTGAGGAATTATACTCTAATGGTTATTCTAAAATAAGAGTCTACCGTAGATCATAAGGCTCCTAATGCATCGTTATGGATGTTATTCCCTCAAGGGTACTTTTGAATGTGGACATCCTTAAATTTTTCCATCAATTCGTGGAGACCAAGAGGCATGACACTGTTTGTTCATCCCTGGCAATCAAATATCATGTCACTTGATTTGATACTAACTTTCAATCATATTCTATATCAAGATGGCTTGCCCTCAGTGAGTAAGTCTTTCGTAGTTTGACGACGAGGGCTTCATACTTAGCCTCATCATTGGAAGCTTCAAAGCCAAGTCTGATCCCCTGTTCAATCATGGTATTCTCTAAGGAAATAAGCAAAATTACCACTCTTTAGCCCTTGGAGTTGGATATTCCATCCACTCAAAGTGTCCCCTATTTGGACTGGTCGATCTCCTAGCTTCACAACTGATCGATTGCATTTTGGTTAATGGGTTCCTCTTCTCTCATAAATTTGGCCATGAAATTTGTCGACAACTGAACCTTAATTGTCGTTCTTGGTTGAAAATATCTATCAAATCTCCTCAGAGAGATCGACCATTTGAACATCTACCTAAATAGGTCAGCCTTCTAAAGAACAACGACTTTGAAGGGAAAGGAAGTGATGACTATTATTGAGTGGTATTCGAATTAGTGCTTTAACTTGAGTGACGCGATGATCAATTAATAGGCCAATTTTATAAGAGGGAGGTAGAATTTCTCGATGACAAGGAGTGTTTCGTTCACATAGTAAATGGGGGATTAACGTCCCCCTTTCTCGCATACTAAGGATGAACTGATTTCAGGTCTAAAAGCTTCTATGTAGAGATAAAAAGGGTATTTTTATCTGGAATAGATAGCATGGGAGGTTTACTCAAGTAGGATTTGATTTCCTCAAGGGTATTTGAGATTTCCTCATTCCAGGTGAGGCATTTTCCTTCTTTAACAGCTGAAAAAATAGTTGACATCATTCGAAAGACTTTAACATAAAACGATTAAGGGCTATTAACATCCCCATTAACTTTTGGATCTCGCGCAACGTCTTTGGTGTCTAAATATTGTTAATAATAACTATTTGGTGAGAGTTGGCCTCAATATCCATCTTACTGACCAAGTACCCTCAAAAAATTATGCATTGAACACCAAAGGAGGATTTAACCACGTTAAGTTTCATTTGGTAGTGCCTGAGGATCTCGAAAGTCTTTGATAAGTCCTTCAGATGGTCGACTTTGAGATTTCTCTTGACTAGCATTTTTTCAATATATACATCTATTTTTTCTCCCAACTGTTTCCCTAACCAATATTTGATATGTGTCTCCTACATTTTTAAGGCCTAATGACATGACCTTGTGACAATACAAGCCCAAAGTGCTTATAAATGAAGTTTTTCTTCATCAGGGCTGAAGAAAGAGATATGATTATACCACGAGTATGCGTCCAAAAAACTCCTTCATTCATGGCTAGTTGTAGCACTAAATAGCTGATTAATCTTAGTCAGAAGAACCTTGTCTTTGTGGCAGGCCTTTTTGAGATCATTGAAGTCCAAACACACTTCAGTTACCATTACTATTTTTACTACTATCGAGTTTAAGAGTCGTTTTTACTTTTTGAGGGAGTTCGGTGGACCTTTTATATGATCGGTGGATATATGGGATCAATGTGAAGTTTGTCCCTTGAAACTTTAGGTTCGGTCCTAGGTACATCATAGAGTTTCCACATGAACACATTTTGATTCAACTTCAGTAGAGAAATCAATTCCTCCCTCTCTTACTTGAATAATCTGGTGCCAATCAAGAATATCCTTTCAGGCTGAGTTTTATCAAAGGCCACCTACACTAGTTTCTCCTTGACCCTATCCTCAGGGTTAACTCTCGGGTTTTCCATTCCTGTTAATCCATGTTTTAGTTACTATTTGGATGGTGTACCTCTCTCTTGAGACATTTCGGGAAAGATCTCATTTTCTTTATTCTTTTCTTGTTTCATCCTGATGGCGGTGATAAAACACTTCTGATCAAATTCCTCGTTGCCTCTAATTTTCATTATTCCTAAATTTGGGATGCACTTGATTTTTTGGTGGTAAGTGGAGGGAACAATCTGCATAGCGTGCATCCATTCTATCCCAAAAAAATCATGACAGGGAGATTCAATGTCTACCACTAAGAACTAACGGGTAGGACCACTTTTCCTAGTGTAATAGTCATTTTTAATGAAACTGGCCAGAGAGATGGTCATTTCCTTCAAATCCTCAAACTTATGTTTTAACGTGTGAAAAAGTTCTAGGCACAAAACTTCAGAAAAGCCCCCTTGATCAACGAGTAGCTTATCCACCTCCCAGTTTTCAATTCTGAGGGTGATTACTAGTGCATCATAGTGTGGGGATCTCACTTTGATTAGAACATATTTCATTAAAACTATATGCTTGTTGTATTCAATGTCTTTTAGCCGCCTACACTTTCTCGCTAGGCTTTTTGCAGGGTCAATATGGAAGGCCTCCATAACTATGGTGACCTTCTTAAGTTCCACCCAAATAGTGTTGCCTTAAATCTTTTTGCAACTTAAGGCACCATAAATAATAGCGAACACATGCCCTACTCGTCCTCCAAAACATTATCTAGTTTCTGGTCAGCGTTGGTGGTGCCCTTGTCACCCTTCTTCTCCATGTACTTGTTTAAGTTCTCCACCTAGGCCAACTCCTCCAGATATGACTTGCGGGCTTCGCAATTTTTCATTTTGTGTCCATTCTCCTTGATAGAAGCGTATATGAATGAGTTATTTCTTTTACTCGGGTCGACACCCATCTTCTTCGGCCACTTAAAGAACTATTGGTCTTTGATATTACACAAAATCTTAAAGATCAATTCTTCAAAAATCATGTTGATCGCCTGAAAAGCTTTGGAAGAATCTGCCTTTTATCCATTCTTAGATCCTCTATTTTTATTTTTACCCCCTTCTTGGGAGTGCTCTCCTTTTAGCCCCTTTTGGTGTCTTTGTTCGACCATTATTATCTTTGTTGAGGGCGACCACATCTTCCACCTTGGCATACGTTTCTAAGTACGACATAATATCATTGATTGTGTCTACGTCCTTCTTGGTAAAGGAACTACAAGAAAAACACCTTTTTATGACGCTCAAAAAATTAATTTAAAGACACTTATTACAAAAATGTCATTTAATGGTTGATAATGTTATTAATGTGACATCTTTAACATAAAGTGTCATCTTATATATATTAGTAATATTTTTAATGACACTTTAAATATAAAAATCATATTTGATTATGGATATAATGATATTTTTGTAAGAATTTCTATACTAATGTACATATTATGACATTTTTTACTCAAAACTTTTAGACTCGCGCCAATAAGAAAAAAAAAGGCGAAAGTTCTCCCTCCAAACTCGTCAAAAATTTCCCCCAAAATCAACCCTAGCCAAACTTTCCCCATCTCCTTCCCACGATACCATCCCGTAACCACGCACCATCTCGCACTCTTCCCCAAATCATGTATTTATCTCTCTCTCTCTCTCTCTCTCTCTCTCTATGTATGTGTGTGTGTGTGTGTGTGTGATGCATACACACATGTAGGAAGATGCACACATGCACACCCACACACAGTGATCGCGGATCGATTTGAAACTATCGTAGAATGGGAACAAAAATGCACCAGAAATCGATTAGTTGTGGGTATACCAAAAATCGATTTGGTTTTATCTAATATCAAAACGTGTTAGATTTGGTCTGATTTTGAAATCGATTGGTTTGATTGTAAAATCGATTTGGTTTGATTAAGGGTTTTTAATTTTATTTGTGTACTTATTTTAAAAACTTATGCTATATTACTGTGTTCGATAGACATTAACATTTGGGAGCTGTATTGTGCTATACTACTATGTTCAATGGTCATTAACACCTGATATCATATTCTAAAAACTGTGCTATAATATTCTATTCAATCGTGCTATATTACTGTGCTATATTAATTTGGTTTGATTAAGGGTTTCTTTGGTCAAAAGATATGGGTTTAGAAGAGGTTTAGGGATTATTAAGGTTTCATATGGTTCTTTGAGTTCAGTGATGTGGTATAAATTAGTTTTTTAGGTTAACTTAGGGTGATTAGACAAACGTGATAGCTGATTAGTATCGGGGTTTGGATTTTTGGTTTTATTGATGTTTTGGTTTGTTGAGGAATGATTAAGGCATTTCCTATGGTTTGATGGTAAGGATTGGTTATCGGGTATATGTTCTTGGATTGATAATCCTTGTGATTCTCTACTGATGATTTACAAGGTTATTAAGATGGTGTCAAAGAAATTTTTCTCTTGTTTATTCTTTTTCAGTTTGGATTATTGTGTCATATAAATCTTAATAATTTTCATTTTTATACATTATTTTTCGGTCTTGAAAGTTGTGACCCATTTGCGGAGAAGGATGGTCATGTTGCCAAGTTCCAGAAGGGACAGCATGAATGGAGATGCGTTTGATTTGAAGTTGAGAACACCTGACCCTCAAAGATTAATTGGAGTTTACTGCCAATCTACTGCTACTCTTAATCTGTTGAGGGCTTTTGCTACTTGTGGGTATGCTTCCATATAGAGGATCACGCAGTGGAATTTGGATTTCAAAGGGCACCGTGAACAGGGGCATAGGGGAGTTATTTGCTTCACTTAATTTATTTATTTACCTTATACGTTAATTTAGACACAATTTTTCATATTGATTGATTATATGGTTAGCTTCATTTAGTTGTAGATAATTCTGTATAGAGTAATGATGAGTATCAAATAAACCCCCAAATCATCCACCAAATAATATGTCGTAGCAATGTAGTGTTGTATCCCGCAGTACATAGTGCAACATTCAACATTTAGTGCAGTAACACATCATTTGGTAGATTTAAATGGAACTCGTATCATTATTCTCCATTATATAGGATTTGTAGCTTTTTTAATTTAAAATAGGTTAGAGGATTAGGATTATCATTGCTAGACACGAATTAACTATGACACAATCAATCAACATAATTATGACATAGTCTAGGTTATCCTTCTCTATGTGCATATAAATATCTATAAGGATATTGTTTTTAATCCCTCGAGATTGTACTTCAAAGCTAGGGCTTCCAATTTAGGTTAATGTCACTATGGGGTTGCCCAATTTAGGTTAATTTCACTTTGATACAAGGTTGTATGAAGTAACTCAATTGATTTGAAGCTTTTTTGTACATATAATTTGATATGATTTTGCATGGATTAACTCAAACTTTGACTTTATATTTATAGACTAATTAAAGTCACTTATATTTATCATTACGTTGTAATTGTTAATGCCTAATATACTTGAATTTCAATCTTCTATTATTTTTGTATTGCAAATATTTTGTGTATAAAGTAATCTCATCATGTAAATATTTTTTGCATTGCAATAATTCTTTTTCTTTTCTATACAATTTGTTGGTGTATGCATAGACTAAATACCTAATAAGAAATTTCAACTACTTGCAATTTATTTGTGTCAATTGACCATTATTTAAAACTTACTAATATGTGTAATACTTACTCTTACTAGTGCATTGCATGGATTACTACTAGTGGTAGTTCATTCTAAAGTAAAATGGTGGTGATATCCTCACTGTGAATTGTTCTCCTTGTTGGCCGCTGAAGCTTTTACAATTACCACTTACTTTGATAATTTATTACCTTGGTTTGATGGCAAGTTCCCACGCCCAAGCTACGGTTGGTTTCAGGTTTGAGACGTGGGATCAAGATATCCATAGATGGGGGTAAAGCCAACTAACATCCGCCTCTCACATATATATATATATATCAACCTCTTTGTATTTAGTGTTAGTGTTCTTAATAATTTAGATTCATTTGTTATTTTCAAAACTACTATGTGTAATCATATGTTGTATATGAATCATAGATGAGTATTTTGAATAAAAACTAATGTTTTTAACATGAATTATAGTGAGTAATTTTGATATAATTGATGGGAAGAGGAGTTCAAGTGTAAGTGGGCATTAAGAGGCACGGACACCCCATGGGGCATAAAAGTAACCCGTGGGAAGTGTCTGCATCCGCTCCTTGCTCCCGATTACTGAAATTAACTAGTATAGGCTCGTTTTGTTGTAAAAAGTGGAAATTAAGGGGAAAAAACTCAAAATAGCGACCGAGTGGGCAGAAAGTGGCGTGGACACCCCATTGGACATAAACGTCACCTATTGGAAGTGATCGGGCTCTCACCGGGCTTCCGGTTGCTAAAATTAATTAGTTTAGGCTCGTTTCGGGGTTAAAATTGGGCGTTAAGTGGCATGGACATCCCATGGGTCATAAAACTAACTCATGGGAAGTGATCGCATTATCTTTAGGCTCCCAATTGTCGAAATTAACAAGTATAGGCTTGTTTGGGGGTTAAAAGTGGAGATTAAGGGTGAAAACTCAAATTAGCGACCGAGAGGCATGAATGCCCTATGAGGTACAAAAGTAAACGTGGGAAGTGACCACATTCTCATTAAGCTCTCGATTGTGAAATTAATTACTATAGGCTCGTTTTGGAGTTATAAGTGGGCACTGAGAGGAGAAAATTCAAAACAATAATCAAGTTTCCCAGAAATAGGCACGAATACCCCATGGGGAATAAAAGTAACACGTGGGAAGAGATCGCATCCTCACTAGGCTCCCGGTTATCGAAATGAACTAGTATTAGCTCTTTTGGGGATTAAAAGTGAGAGTTAAGGGGAAAAAATTAAGAATGGTGATAGTTTCCTAGAGATAGGCATGAACACTCCACGCGGCATAAAATTAACCCGTGGGAAATGACCGCATCATATCTCGGTTCTTGGTTATTGAAATTTACTAGTATAGGCTCGTTTTGGAATAAAATTGGGCGTTAAGAGGCAAAAACTGAAAACAACTACCAAGTGGCCTGAAGAGAGGTACATACAACCCATGAGGCACAAAAGTAAACAATGGGAAGTGAGCTCATTCTCATCGGGATCCCGGTTGTAAATGACGGGAATAATTCAATGAGTTTTTTTTAAAATGGATAGTTTGGGGATATATTTTCTCCTGTCTGCTAGTTCATACGGTTTCTTATAATTCACTTCTTGTTGAAAAATTGCAATTGCCAATGAAATCATTCAGATTATATATTTTACACTAACTAATTGTTTCTCAAACATATTTTGATTCTCAGATCTTGAGTACATAGTGTGCTACAACATAATAGAGAGCTACAAAACATTTGATATTTGTTTCCAAACAATAATGTATATGGATTTCTAACATAACAACAACCATAACCACCATTGGTTATGAACATTCATTTTTTCCTCCAAAACATGAAATTTCCTGGGAGATAAGTTCCAGATTTTAACACAGTGCTAGCCTCCATATAATCTGTTACCATATCACACAACTGAGTAGAAGTCACCTAAGTCTGCTCAGTTAGCAAATCAATCCCAAAGTTAAGTAACTGCCCAATAGCTACGTAGGGTTGGATAGACAATGAGCCGAATAAAAAATAATGACTTGGCTAGGGCCTCAAGAGGCTGTTCAATTTAATGGTAGGATTGTGCTCGTTGACTAGATGAGCCTCATAAGGCTGTTCGATAATGAATTTAGTGGTGGGCACCTGCTCGTTTACTTGATGAGGTTGGATCTCATCAGTGAACAATGTCGTAGATTCCATTTTTTGAACGCCGTCTTAGAAGTTGATTGTAGTGTCTTCTGTTAGAGATTTTGCGGGTGGTCATTAATTGTAGGAGATTGATTCATTCTGCATATTTCTTTCTTCACTTCATTCTCAATCCCTGGTTCTTTATGTTCATTAATGTTTTTTTCTTTTTCTTTTTTTAATAGAAGCATGGGGCCTATAATTATAAGCTTTCAATAACCAATGTTGTAGGGAAAAAAGTAAAATGATTATAAGCTTTTAATAACCAATGTTGTGGAAAGTATCCCTAGTTCTTTATCCGTGTGGGATTCAAAATCGAGAATTTTTGCATACCCAGCTGAAACCTCATCTTTATTTAGTGGTCGGCGCCTACAAAACACGCAAATGTTCCCTTTTGCTTCATAAATTTGGTTGTATAGCTTCTTTCCCTGTGCTTGCTCCACACCGTACATATACTTAAGATTATCATACTGTGCAACCATTTCTTTAAATTCATAAGCCATCTCATGCAAATAAGGAATTGAATTAAGATCATTATCAATATTTTCTTCAGTTATTAGTACCTGGACTTTTTAAAACAAGTAAAATAATATATAAAGGTCTACAACCAAATATATGATGTTGCAATTTGATGACAATGAGGTGTCTATAAGTTCGAAAGAATTAAACATTATGTACTAAAAATGTGTCGAAAAATGGATTAGCACATTAACGTTTGTCACATATACCGTTACTTTCTAATATATCATCTTTACTAGTATGAGGTTTCCTGTCAAATGGTTACGATCAACATACATTCATGCTAAATGAATGTATAGTTGTCCCATGGAGAGTTCTCTGTTCCTCATCGTGTTGAGGATAAAGTTTTCCTTCCACTAGTAATACATGTTCTCTTGTTTTTATCATTCTAACACACAAGTTGGATCCTACGACTATTCTTATTTGTTTTCTTGGTTTTTGTAGGATTTCTCACAATAGCCTCTTAATACTCCCAAATCATTTGATTCTTCTAATGATTTCAAAGGAATATATAATTGCATATGAGATCATATATGATTCTAGAAAAGATGATGAGATTTCGGAGAAACCTGAAGTGGTCCATAAAAAAAGGCATCATTTGTTGTGAATCGTCTTGAAGTAGATGGTAAGCAAAGAGGTGGGGATGTGCCAACTACTCTATACCAAAAAAATGAGTTTGATCTGTCTTTAGGACCCGCTTTTGATTATCAACATTATGAACATTCAATGACTGAGGTTACTATTAAAATTCTATTTTGGTAACATTAAATTAGATGGATATTTCCATTTTCTTTTGATAATAATACATTTTAGTAATAGTCTTTGTTAAAATAAAATGCAAAATTTGATGTCCAGAATGCTGGAGCTATCAATAAGGTTGATTGGGATTGTACCTCTCTGACTTTTTACTGACATATATGAAGATTGCTCAAGCTTATGAAGATTGTGGTGATACAACTAGAGCAGTGTCAAGTGAACCTATACAGAGCATGATGTTGCATCATCCCAAGGTAAAGTAGTTTATTATGTATAAAAGGTGTCAGCGAAGTTATCCATTTAGTATAAATCATGAGCTTTAGTCGTCCTTATGTTTTTTTATTTATCACACACGGTGTCGTATTAAATCTACTATTTTTTTATGAGTTGTGATGTACTCGGTTTAGAAGAGACTGATCTCTATAAGAAATTTTTACATATTTGACAATCTTTGACCCTGGCAGAGTTTCTCTCCAAGGCAACTGGAACTACTATTAACGGGTTCAGATAATTCGGATGAATGTATGACATTTATAGGCATTTTTTTATTCACTCATTATTACAAGATTACCTCTTCTCATCTAAGACCTAATAGTTCTTACATTTCCTTTTGTAGCCTTGTCCGGATTCTGTTGGCATCAATGTTATTTCCTGCAATTGTAGTGGGGTTGCAGCAGGGACTTCGGTCTTGGGAGCCTAGATCCCATCAAGGTATTTATTTTTGAACTACTTTTAGCTGCCTTATTTGGGGTCAAATGCAAAAGAAATTATAAATAAATTATCCCTCTGATTCAAATAAGTAAATAACATGTATTGTGCAAATATTAAATAACTTCTATCGTTCTCTTTTTCTAGTGGGAACAAATTCCTGTTGGTTAGTCTTTAAGACCAAGAAATTTATCTATGGAATATAAAGGAGCATGGCAAGCTGGTCGGCAAGTAAAATGTCACAAGCATTCGGTTGCTTGTGAGAGCCTGTTTTAGTGGAGTTGGACAAGCATTTGTTTCCTGTGGCAGTGAGGACTCTCAATTATCTATATATGGAACAGAAGCACAGGGGAGCTCGTAGAGACATTATTAGGCCATTCTGCATCTGTCAATTGCGTTAGCTAGAATCCCACAAACTCTCACATGTTGGAATCGGCTAGCGATGATCATATAATACACATATGGGGCATACATCAGGCAAGTGTGAAGCTAAAAGATAGGACAACAACATTAATGGTTTCCACAATTACAATGGGGGAAGTTTGAAAGTTGAGGAGAAATGCATGGAAACTTGAGTTTCTTTCCTTCACCATTTGCTTTGTATGTAAATATCATGTCTTTACATGTTAAGCGGATATTTGTAACAGACTGTATGAATTATATATTTACATTCTGATAATAAAGTGGAACTGGTTTATTCACCAAAAAAAAGTTATAGTCAAGTAATCCAATCATGAGTTCGGTTGATTGAATGCAAATCAATTGCTTCTCTTACCTTGAAAAATTTTGAATGTCAATTCATCTTTTACCTATGTTTTACTCATTTTTTTTGGTTATTTTCTTTTACTCCTTAACAGGTAAGTTCACCCTCATCAATTCCCTTGTGGCTGCTACTGGTATCGTCGCTTAAGAAGTTATTGATGATATCCGAGATAATGAAGCTAAGCGTGGTATTACCTTCAAGTCAAATATTATTTCTCTTTACTATGAGATGGTAGATGACTCACTGAAGAGATACAAGGGAGAGATAAACGAAAATGAGTACCTCATCAATCTAATAGATTCTCCCGGGCAAGTTGATTCCTCATTTGAGGTTACGATTGCTCTCAATATTACTGATGGTGCACTGGTTGTGATAGATTGTGTTGAAGGCGCGTGTGTGTCCAAATCGAAATTGTTCTCCAACTGGACCTTGGAGAAAGGATTCAACCTGTCTTGACGGTTAATAAGATGGACCGGTGCTTCCTTGAGCTTCAGATCGACGGATAGGAAGGCTTGAGAAGGCTGCCTCTTATGATGAGATCAAGTGATTCTTCTTCATCCCTTCTTAATTTGTCTACCACACCCCCGATGTAAAAATCATTCAAATTCACTTAAAATTTTCAATTGATTTTCTTCTATTCAAATTCTAATTGTGTTTGTGAATTTTGTAAAAGTACGATGAAGAGTGTTGATTCTGAGAGCCTTGTGTTGTGTAATTCAAAATCAAGTGATTCTACGAGTTTGATAATTGAAGATAGTTTTCACATGATCTCAAGCTTAAGGTGATCATAATTTCTTCATTTTATGTTAATATGTCTTAAATATAGAGTTTTGATTATGAATCTTTCGTTATCAGTTTATGAATTGTTTTGGATTGAATTTCTCTTATATTTTGCTGAATTTGAGTTTGAATTAGATCGTAATGAAACTGAAGCTAAATTTCACATTTTCATTATGTTTGATTTAAATTTATAGTTTGGTTATGAGTTTGTTCTTGTGTTAAATTATTGATGAATCTAAATTTCATTGAATTTACATGTTTATGACTTTCATATTGAATAGGCTCGAAGGTGCTGTGTGTAGCCAGGACACAAAAGAAATTCAGGCGTTAACAAATTTTGCATTCGCAGTTTGAGGACCGAAGAATGGAGCAAGTATTAAAATACCAAGTACTATAATTACCCACTTTCACTACACTAAAACAAGTTTTTAGTAACATGTTGTTTTTTGTATTACTAACAATATTTTTTTGTTACTATATCTCATAACACAATACCGTTACTAATATCTGATAAGTGTTACTAATATTATTTAAATATTTTAAAAGTAATTTAAAAAAAAAGTAATTAGCTCAGGACTCTAGAGTTCTCACAACACAATACACTCTAGTGTTCGCCAAAATGTTAAATGCCGAAATGCTCTAGCGTGACCTAAGGTTTTCTCTTCCTCTTCTCCAAATCGTGATCTTCTCCCTCGAACGTTACCTTGGGTTTGGAAGAATCGAAGGTTTTGGAAGCATTCGGCGCTCGCATCAAAACCTAGGGTTTGGGAATTGCGATTTTCTTTCATAAGGTAATTATCTAATTCATACCATGCTTTGTCTAAAACGTTCTAAGTGATTTTCTATTCATAAGCGATTTTCTATTGGGTTACAAGTTTGTTTTTTGGTAAAATGCAATGTATTTTTGTTATTATTGTTGGGTACATACTTTTTGTATTTTTTTTGTTAAAGTTTTTGATTATTTTGTATTAAATCCAAAGCTTAGAATTTTTTTTATACACTGATTTATAACATTACTAGACCTGGTATTTAATACCCTATTTAAGAAAATGATTTTTTTATACACTGATTTATACTATTAAAACACATAATAGTATATAACTAAGGAAATTGCACCCCTCCCCTAAACTTTAAGGTTTGTTCTAACAAAATTACATGTTCTAACTTTGATTTTTCTTATGTGTATCAATAATTCTATTTTTTTGTATATTATCATATAACTTGTGTGTAAACCATATTTTTTTGGTAGTGCAGAATGTCACAAACATTGAACAAAGATTGGATGAATGAGAGGAATAGAATAAGTGAGGTGTACACAAATGGAGTTGTGTCCTTTATTAATTTTGCAATTGCAAACAATGGCCATCAATTCTCGACCTTTCCTTGTCCATGTGTTAAGAGCCGAAATAAGAAGTGTTTTACTGCGGTAGATATCAAGGGTCATTTGATAATGCATGGTATAGACAGGAGATATACTAAGTGGGTTTTACATGGTGAAACAATATCATTGAACCAAACATGTCCCGTAGTAGAACCTATTGATTGTGAAGGACATGATGAAGCTGATAACAATGAGAGTGAAAGTTTGTAAAACTTAGTTGACGCATGTTACGGAGTGCACGAACAACATTGTGTAGAACCCGATCAGGAAGGATTCTCTAAAAAATTGTATGTCGACAATGAGAAGTATGATCAATATAATAAATTATCGATCGAAAAATTGTACCCTTCATGTGATGGTCCTGAGACTACTCTCTCTACAATTGTTGAATTGCGTAATTTGAAAAAGAAGTTTGGTTGGTCGGGAAATAGTGTGACCTCTCTCTTATCGGTTTTAAAGAGGTGGCTTCCAAAAGGAAACACATTAGCAGAAAAATATTCGTACATGAAGATAATGATGAAAGACCTAGGGATGAAAGAAAATTACATTCATGCTTGCGTCAACAACTGTATTTTATACTGGAAAGAGAATGAAGATTTGGAAGAACGTCCTCAGTGTGGAGAACCGAGATATGCAGTGACCTCAAAGAAAGGGAAATGGATATGCAAAGAACCGATTAAAGTGTTGAGATATTTCCCTTTAATTCTAAGGCTACTGAGATTGTACACTATACCTTGGATAGCGCATAAAATGACATGGAACCATCGGGCATCAAGTTCATGGGATTATCAGCGACATCCTTGTGATTCATCCCAATGGAGAATGCTAAAAAGTAGATGGCCCGATTTCGTCGAAGAAGGGCGCAATGTTTGGCTTGCAATAACAAAATATGGTTTTAATCCCCATGGTATTCAGCCTAGTAGTTATAGTTGCTACCTGTCATGACCATGCCTTATAATGTGGGCCCTTCTTTATGCTTGAAGCATGAGTCCCAAATTTTATCTTTGCTAATTCCTGGGCCAAAGGCACCGGGTCAAGACATTGATGTTTTTCTTCAACCTTTAGTAAATGAGTTGAAATAACTATGGTAAGGAGTTTCAGCTATTGACATGCACAAAATGCAACCTTTTACATTGAGAGCTATGTTGATGTGGGGGATTCATGATTTTCCCGCATATGGAAACTTATCTGGGTGTGTAACACGTGGTTACAAAGCATGTCCTATTTGTCGTGATGACACTCCATCCATTTGGCTAGAACACAGCATGAAGATAGTTTACACAAACTATCGTATGTTTTTTTAAAGAGATCATACTTTTAAGAGTGGTATAGGTTTGGAACTTAGGACATAAGAAGTTGGACGTCCCCCGATTCGACTAAACGGAGAAGCACTTGTGGAGAAGTTAAGAAATATAAAGTATGTACCTGGAAAAGTCTCAAAAGTTCCCACTAAGAAGAGAAAGTCTAATAATGTTAATGGGAGTGATAATGTTGAAGATAAAGAAGCTTGATATAAAAAATCTATTTTCTTTGATTTGGAATACTGGCCATATCATCAAGTTCGACATTTCCTTGATGTGATGTACATCGAAAAGAATGTTGCAGAGCATTTAATAAACATAATTCTTGATGATAATAAAACAAAGGATACTAAAAACGGTCAATTGGATATGAAGGGTATGGGCATACACAACGGCCAATGGCTTCAAGTTGATGGACTCACTGTAAAAACGATAAAACCAACAGCACTATTTATCTTGGATAAAGAAGAAAAAACACAATTCTGCCAAATTTTGAAGGACTTATAGTTTCCAACCAGTTTTTCCTCTAACTTGAGCAATATAGTAAGTCTTAGTCCCCCATCTTTGCACTCCTTAAATTCGCATGATTATCATGTCATAATTGAACATTTACTACCTATGTTGCTCCAACATGCCCTTTTGAAACATCAAGATTTAAGAAGAGCAAATCAACAATTAAGTTTGTTCTTTAACATGTTGTGCTATAAGGTCCTAATTCGGCAAGATATCCAAAGAACCAAATACATGGTTGTTGAAGCATTGTGTGTGTTTGAAAAATATTTCCCACTTACATTTTTTGATATTAGCATTTACCTCACTGTGCATCTAGGAGATGAAGCCCTGGTTTGTGGACCCACCGACGCTCATTGGATGTATCCGTTCGAAAGGTGATTTTTTGACCTTTTAATATATTAAAATATTCCCCATTTAAGTTAATAATGCTTGTTATTAATTTTTATTACCTTATATAAATTGGACGATGAAAGATTTCAAAAATATACCCAATAATAAGCGGTATGTTGAAGGTTCAATTGCAGAATCCTACGTTGCTGAATCTGTTAGATATTGCATGGAGTACATGCCAAATCCATCTGATGGAAATCATACATTCTCCCATGAAGAATTTTTAGAGGAAGGTGGAGAGTTCTATGATGAAGGGCCTTTGCTTGATAATAAGACTATAATAATGGGACCCGTACAGTTTCAACAAATACGTCGATGGGTATTATTTCGACTAAATGTTGATGGATTTCATGAGTACTATAGGTTTGAGTTCTTTCGTTTTTTTATAGTTAAGAATTAATTATCATTTTGAGTTATAATTACTTATATCAAACTACATATTACAGTGAGTATGAAGCATCACTGAAATCCATGTCTCGTCCTAAAGGGAAGGGGATTAAAATGACAGAAGTGGAGAAACAAACTTCTTTTATCCCGTGGTTATCCGAGAAGGTGATTATATAAATACTAATATTTTTATTAATATTTCCATTAAGTATGATGAGAATTGAAATATTGTAGTAATTATGATTTGTTTTCATCAAATAGTTGCTGAAATCAGGAGAGACGAAGACAAATGAAGCATTGTGGTAGTTAATTCAAGGGCCGCAATTCAAGGCTAAAACATATAAAAAGTATCATTTAAATGGTTTCGTATTATCTCCTAAGTATCACGATGATACTGTTATCACACAAGATAGCGGCGTTTGCTTGAAGGCATGGACACAATTTCGAGCTAAAAAAAGTGATAAGAATATCACAAATACTTGGAATATGTGGTATGGAGTTATCAAACAAATTATTGAGCTGGACTATACCTTGTTTAAGGAGGTGGTATTTTATTGTGATTAGGTGAGAGTGGACGATAAGACTAATGGTTGTAAGATTTGTATGGACTCCAACTTGGTGATGGTAAATTTTGATAAGTTTAATAGCGTTGATAATGAGTATGATGAGACTTGCATTCTCGCATCTGAGGCTATTCAAGTATTCTATTCAAAAGATATTAAAAATCCCAATTTATGGGTTGTTATATAGTGACCTAAGAGATTGACGAGTCAAGTGGACGACTTATTTTGTCCTTATACCTAGAAAGGTTGGCAACCCTTTTTTTAACCACAATTGGATGCATTTTCTTTGTATAATGAACAAAACCTTGAACTCAGGAGACCATTTAAATACTCTCATACGATATTTTCCTAGATATGAGATTGGTTGTCAATTTTCCTATTTTTGGATTGTTTCTCTAAATTTCAGTCAACATTTTCTTCCCTCTTCTTCAGTGAAGAAATTTCACAACATTGTGCAAATCTTTTTTGGGCTATTCTGTCTTTGGAGGCTTTCTTGAGTAGATGATTTTTTTACTCATTATTGTTCTTAAATGATGATTGCCGTTATAGGTCGCACTCGCTTGTGGAACTATGGCAGTAGCAACATTCACCATGTTTCGTCGAAGGAATAACTATAATAATGATGATAGGGAGAATAATTGGCTGCACACTGAATCTAAGGTAATAAAATTCATTGTTTTACTTTGCCGCAATCAAGCTAGTAAATGCCCCATTCTTCTTTGCCTTAATAAGCAACTCATTAACTGCTTGCTTTTGAGAGTTTTTTTAATAACTGGAGGTGTTTTTGAGGAATTCTCATCAGTCTCTCTTCCCCTCCATTTAAAGGGGTTAAACCACATCAAATATGTATTCGCTGCAGATCTCAAGATGAATTGGAGCGTACAGTGTGGGACTAACAGTATGATTACTATTCCAGGGGTATCATGGTTAAAACCATGGTATTGGTGGTCATGGACGGTCCTGTCATGGTATGAGAATGACATTGAGAGTAGTGTGGAAAACTATGAATATGATGACGATGATTGTTGGAACTATTTGTTTCTTTTCAAATTTATGTCTTTGTTAATTAAGCTAGCATTGTTTAGTGATAAGAACTCGACCCCCCTCCTATTCCTTTCCTTCTTGTATATAGCGAAGCAGAACCTGCAAACTGCACACACCATACTACTCCCATCCACTGTCTCACTTCACCAACACTATGGTAAAATCATAATACCTTCCATACCAATCTATAATTCTCTATCCTCTAAAATTGACCCATAAATCATTTATGTTAAAAATTAAGTAATAGTCTTGTGACTCTTTAGCTCCACTTTTGGAAATTTTCTCCATATGCATGTAATCGTCTTTCCATAGGTGATACAGAATCTTTGTTGTACCTTTCTTTTCAATAAATGTGGTATTCTAGGAATATAGTGGCAATTAGGAATACATTGGCAGACTGATTTAAGTCACATCCTTGGATGGGAATAAAATTAGGGCTTTTTAAAGTTCCCCCTATTTACGGTAAAATCAGATGGTTGATTAGTAGGGAATGGTCCATTTTGGAGGGGACTAATGGGTACCAATTGGATGCTTAGCAGTATAGCTGACATTATGTACGCTGGAATAGAGCACAAAATATATTTTATGATAGTAACTTTAGATCCGATGGACATAAATTTAGCTTTCTAATTATGGATTCTCCCTCTAATTTTGACAAGTAAAGATTCAACCATCCCACTCCTCTTTATTCCAGAATATATTGGGCTGACAAGATATGTTATATGAACCTGTGTCAAAGAAATTCCAACCAACTCTGAGATTCTACTAGCTGCCATAACGAAGAGTCAGGAATCTTCACTAGGAGGCTTTAATTGAACAAAGGATTTGTGTCTCCTAGAAATTTGTACCTTAAAAAATCTAGTTTCTAAATCCAGAAGAATGAGGTAGTAGCTCTAATTAAGCACCAAAATTTCAATGTACTAGTACATCGGCACGACTTTGCATTAAATTTTGGAATATGTATTTTTTACTTTCTCTCCGTTTGTTCACACTTTTTCGGTTAGTGACCATGTTTTACTGAATCTCTTTTGCAGCTATTGATGTAGCCCTAAAAAATATTTTGCAGTTATTATTCTTCATTAATTCTTCATAGTTAATTATTTGCTTTGGTTTAGTTTTGTTTGGTGGTATGGGGAGTATGAATTCATATACAGCTATAACATATGTTTTAAATTTCTTTATTACTCTTGATTATTACACGTGAGAAATATTTTATTCATAATGTTACCTGGTATAAACAGTGGATAGTGCCATTGGTAAGCTACTTGTGCATCTATATAATATGCTAAGAGGGTCTTTTCCTATTCAGTCAAAATTATCCCATCTATAATATGTGAATTGGATTACTGTTTAAAATATCTGGTTTTCAATGGGTGTTGATTTGCTTTTGAAATTTTATTTTTGAACTCTGGGCTCTCTTTTAGTTCAATACCTTAATTTCAGGATTTGTACTTTGGTCTCACTCTCTCTGGGAACTGTTTTTTTTTATGAACATTTATATATCTGTACATTCATATATATATATATATATATATATATATATATATATATATATATATATATATATATATACATCATTATCATCCAATGTATAACTAATTATGTCTTCAGTAAATTGAATTAGAACAATACTGATTGATCAGTATTGCTAAACAAAGGCAGAAACCTAAAGAAATCAATCCAAACAAAATCTCATTTCTCAACAACTTCAGAAATCTCCTAACTTAATTAATCGGTGTTTTTCTTATTATAACTTCTGGTTCCTTCCAATTACAGTTTAATTTGAAAAGATCTTGATGTTCTAATATTGATTATCACCAGCTCAGATGCTTTCTTCCTCTAATAACTACTCTTATTTTTTTGTTTGGAGGAAGAATGATGCCTCATTTTATATCGAGAGAATTTCTAAGAATAGATTCAGAAAATGAGGTTACTTATTCTTTCCTAGTGATTGGTTTATAAGGGTGATTGCAGATGCATTAGTTTTGGTCTTATTGGGAACTGGATTGAAATAATCCACTTGGGTGATTTTGTTCTAGTTGTTGCATTACATCCACAAAGCCGTAGTTAAAACTCTCAAAAGTGTCATAAAAGACCCTCAAGTTGTGACATTGCACTTTCTTTGATCCTATGTGAACATGGTGTTTTTTAGGTATTTTTGCAATACTTCTTCTAGCCAACTTAATTAATTTATTTCACTGCCGAATTTATGATGCGATTTCAGAGTTGATAAAATGTGCATATATGCGTTTGTGTGCCATTTTGTGTGGAATTATAGCATGTGCGGGACATGATTTGAGTTTCAAAATTGTAAGATTAATGGTTATTGAAGAGTGAATGTGAAATTTCGCCTGCTAGTATGTGACATTATTCGTAATATCACCTGTTAACATTATTCGTACTGTTTCTAACAGTGTTGAAAATAATACAATCATGCACAAATAATACTTGATCAACCATTCCGGATATGAGCAATTTCTTAATAGAACTCAACGGTGTACAAGTCAATCTTGAGTAAAATAATCAGAACTAATTTTTTGTAAGTGAATCACACAGTGTATGAATCTATTTGGTCAGGTATTTGTGGGTCGCCGCGTGTCGGGTGGGAATGAGCGTGTAACATGTGCCACTTTGATGGGTGGATCCCTTTAGGTTAGTCACGAGTTCTTTATTTACTTCAGTTTCTCATTGCACCTATTATGCGACATTCTTTGGTTAATTTTTTATTTAACCTGAATTTGTTTAACAACCGAGTTTAAGTTATACAACTGATTAGAAGTAACTACACAACTTAATTTGATTTCTTTATTGAGTTTGTGTTTACCAATAGTTATGATTACGAATTCAAGGTACTGATTTGATTTCTTTATTGAGTTTGTGTTTAAATTACTATTGAAGTCCTAATGTATGTTTTGATTTGTCTTTGCTCACTTATTTTAAGTTTCGGCAATTCAAAAATTGGGAAAAAATATTTTTTGATAAAAAAGGTGACAGTGCTGGGACCACGGGATATGCATACAAGGCAATGAAAAATGCACAATATCTTGACTATAATCTCATAAGCATCATATGTTGAATATTGTTGTGTTATTTTTTTATTTTTGAAACAGGATGGATAGTCCTATAAATAAAGAAAGCTCTGTTCAATTTTTTTTATATTGTGTACAATTATTTGTGTTATGTCATAAATATTTTTGAATCAAGTATTTGTGTTATTTTCACTAATTGAGTTGGCATTTGTTTATATGATGTTCAGGACGTATTTTTAGTATTAGTATTCGAGTATTTTTTCTTTCTTAAATAAGGTGGGAAGTTTTATAACAAAGGAAACTCTCCAAAAAAAATTAAGTTGTTCGTGTTTATTTTCGAATTCATTAGTTTGAAATATGATAGGTCACTATTTTTGTATATGTTCTTAGGATTTAATTAGTGTTCTTCATTTTAAATTCAGGATATTGAATCCTGATTTTTTTTAAATATGTACTAAGATTAGTAACATAATTTTACCGTTACTAATTTTAAAATTTACCGTTACAATTAGTAACATAAATTTACAGTTACTAATTTTGAATTTTACCGTTACTATTAGTAACAGAATATCACTATTGCTACTCACGAATTTTCCGTGACTATTAGTAACATAACTTTTCCGTTAGTAATTCTGAATTTTTCGTTACTATTAGTAACACAACTTTAGCATTACTAGTTCTGAATTTTACCATTACTATTAGAAACAAAATTTTTCAGTTACGAATTCTGAATTTTACCATTACTATTAGTAAGAGAATTTACCGTTACTAATTCTGAATTTTACCGTTACTATTAGTAACAAAATTTTAACGTTACTAGCTTCGTGCCCCATGCCTTTTTTCTAACGAAAAAATTGTGTTACTAATATTTTTAGTAACGGTAAAATTGTGTTACTAATGGCATATTTTGGTGTAGAGTTTCCTCCTCATAGATTTTTAAATTCTACTTATATTTCATTTTCCTTATTTTAAATGATGATTCATTATTTGACTGAGTGTAGGCCTCAAATATATATGACAAGAACATTGTTGATGATGTTACTAACCACACCGTTCATTGTCACTGGGGTAAGTGATTGTTGGAACACTCATCAACGTTGTTTCGTTGTCACTGGGGTTGGTGATTGTTATGGATGAGAAATAGCTCATTGACTGAGCAAAGGTGCATAGCGATAGAAGACTATACCAACCCAAGTCCCAATCGCCATCAACAAAATCGGGGATGTGGTAGGTGTAGTCGGTTGGTTGTTGGAGCTTTAGAGTTATCAACACAATTTTGCGAAAGCCAAAGGAAGACTGACACATTTATGCGTGATTTTTGGATGTACATTTTTTTGGAGACATTTTTTTGAATGATGTACATAGTGGGTATATCTAGCTATGATACATGTAATAGGTCATTATTTTTTTGTGGATAATTAGTGTAGATAGTTGGTATATTTATTTGTATCCCACGATTTTTTTTATGGACAAATGACTTGGTTTGGTGCATTTTAGGTGTACGTGACTTCAAATACAAAAAAATTCAAAGCTGTTTTTATGTTATTGTACATTTTTATTTGTGTTTAGATTTATTTTTCAACTATGACATTAATATTGGTTATTAATTTTTTTATTATATGTTTAATTTATGACTGTTTATATTAAATACTCATGTGATGAAATTTTTTATGTAACCTTTTTAAAATTTCAGAAATTGTTTATTATGATGGTTTTTAAATCAAATATGACAACTTATAGAGTATATTACGAACTTTTTTGTAGCAGATATGACACTTTTGAAAAAAAAGTCACATATAACGATTATCTAATATGACACTTTTTATGGGTATCAATTTTGACACCCAAACTTATGGCGCTTCTTATTGAAAAGTAAAACCTCATAAAATGCGTTTTATGACACTTAAAAAATGTCATAAAAAGGCTTTTTTCTTGTAGTGGGAACCCGATCTTGAATGATGCTACGACAACTTGCTCCGAGAAATCTTCAATTTCATTGAATATTTCCTAATAATGTCTAACATAGTCCCGTAGAGTCGCATAGGGTTTACACCTCATGGTGATGAGAGAATCCATTCTCTTTGTGTTGGCATTGCTTGTAACAAAGCGCGTTGTGATTTTCTGGGTGTTAATCCATCTCCTTTCGTACCGACCTCTGAATATCCTGCTTACGATGTATTTTTTCTTAACTTATTGGGTGGCTTTACTTCTCTAAATACTCCTTCTCGCGGTGTGAACCTTTATCAACTACGAGTTTTACTCGCCTGAGGACTAGGCATCCGACCACGATGTTGATATTTGTCTCTACGGAGCTCTCCATTCATTTTTTCTAGGCATCGTTAAAGACACGCATTTTCCTCTATTTGAAGGTGTGTTTCATCCTTTTACTAATGGAGTCATTCTTCGTAAACATCGACCATGCGCGAGAGGATGCTTTTTATTTGCTCAGATGGCTTCTCCAATGGGCGGTATCATGGATGGCAGCCAGCCTGACTTCTGTTCAAGTGAACCTCAGACCTAACTTTATGCAATGATAGTCTGCCTTGTCGTTGCTCGCAACAGGTGCACGGTGAGGGTGAGACATTGCTTAACTTTTCGGCTTTAATTTGTTTTGGAAAAATAATTGTTTTGTACCGACGGTGCCAATTTTGAGTGAAAACAACCACACGGAATAAATAAAAGGAATTAAAGCTAAACAAAGAATAAAACAATCTCACAATACATGAATTTTATGTGGTTCGGCAACAACCTATGTCCACGGGGTGTTTTCTCTCTTTTATTACTTCTTTATAATTCATAAACAAATAATTGCATGTCCCTCTACCCTGGGTTAAGGTTTATATATATAGGGATTGAGGTAGTTGGGTTATGTTGAACTCCTCCCACCTGTTGGTCGGCTCATTTCTTGATTCATGTTAATTTTCTTTAAGATTCTAGATAACAAGATTGTCCTCTCCATACTTATCTCTCATCACATTAATCTTGACTTGAGTGATAGTCTTCTTATTTTTTTAGTTAGGTACATTTTAGTCATGGTGATTTGGGACATTATAGTTTGTACCCCACACTACACATGCTCAATTTTTTGAAATATTGAATGGTTATCTAGTATATAGTAGGACATCATGGGAAAAAATAAATTATACTGTAAGAAATAAAAAAATATATGCAAAAATTCTCATTGTTAACATTAGTGATTCTTCAAGAGTTTGTACAAAAGTTTTAGAATTTAATTGTTTGTCCATCTATGTGTATGTGATTTTAATGCCATTCGAAAAAATTATCTAAAACTCACCCCTTCCCTTAAAAACAAAAATGAGGGAAAAAATAACTTTATGAGAAAATTTAAATGTCATTCGCACTATTTGCAAAGGACCTCAACTAACTATTTGAGTGAAATATTCAATCATAGTTATGATATTAATGTAAAGGAACAAGATGGTGGTGAGAAACTCAGGGATGATGGTTATGTAAAGGAGTAATTGCTCAAGTTTTGGACGTCATAAAAGTTTGTAGGGGTGGATCATGGTAATCCTTGGTAGTGTACATGCGACCTGAACATCCTACAAAGACATTCAAATTTGAAATTCTACATTTAGGGTTCATTTGGTAGATAAAAATCAAACGTGGAAGGAAGGAAACGGGATTATATTATTTTCCCTCCACAAGGGAGCCAAACTCTTGTTCCTAATTTTATTTTCGATTAAAGGAAGTAAAATAGGAGATAAAGTAATGAACCTTTCATTCATTGTGTTTGGAAAGGAGGAAAAAGTAAACTATATAAATTTTACCAATTATATTCCCATATTAAAATACTTGAAACATTTTGAAGTGTTATAATAGTAACAATTGTCCATATGAGTAATTAATGATCTCGTCTCCCTCTTTCCTTACACTTTTCTTCCCATTTTTTGGGGGCTACGGTTTTAAGGGCTAGGATGGAAAATGCATTATTCCACTTTCATTTCATCCACTTTCATCATATACCAAACAAACTAACATCTTGATTTCCTTATACTTCTCATTCCTCCATTTTCTTCCTTCAACTTCTTCACCCTACCAAATGGGAAATTAAAAACAGAGACATTCATAAAGGATGGCCAATATGGACTTGGTTCTTATTTGATAAGTAAGTGATTCATAAAACCAACTTGCCTAAGAATGAGGAATCTCATATACAGGAAGTATGCATAATAAAATAAATGGGTCGGCCTAACCTCACTCCCTCCTAACTGAAAAAAAAAAGAACATAGTATACTATTTATAACTCCCATATTAAGTCTACAAATAAAGAAAGTAACGTACTGTGAATTCTTTAATACCAAATTAAAAGCTACCTAAAAAGTTGTAACTAAATCTAGATGGATCAAGCTTTTCCGCATAAAAACATCTCTGATTTCTCTCCTGCCGAATTGTCCAAACAATACAATGAGGGACCATCCTCCAAACATACCTCTCTTACTTCCCATCATTAGGACCGTCCATGCATCCATCACATCACTCATTATTTGAGTCATAACCCGCTAAACATAGTATAAGGGTAAGAAAATAATCCATAATCTCATTGTCACCCGAAAATGCAAAAGCAGATGATTAATCAAATCATCTGCCTACTTACATATCAAACATCTACTAGCCATCCTACTCTCCTTCTATTATAGCCCTTCTCTCGTCAATATATCTTTTTTGGTCATGGTCTATACGAAGAAAATAACCTTAGGATGTGCATTTTACTCCCATACTACCTTTCATGGGAAAGAAGAACGTACATGCCCCCTCAACACTGTATAATAATTATTAACCGTGAAGCGTCCATCATTCGTGTTGACCCATCTCAAACCATCTTCCCCTCGTGTCAAAATTGGCACCAAGTCCAACAAATCAAAGAATGACTTCGACTCCTCTAATTTCCAATCATGAATACCCCTTCTAAACTGATGATTACATACCATATGGCCTCTTGTCCTTATCCACTGGTCCTCCACTAAACCCTTCTTATCTCTACCAAGACAAAGCATCCTTAGGAACATATCCTCCAAGGTGCCAACCTTTATCCACTTATCCCTCAATAATATAAAGTCATTCCCTCTCCTTAACTAGAAGGTTATGAGAATTACTCCCATCCCTAAGAAATGTACCTCCATAACCCCATCCTACGAGCTAAGTGTCCCACTTTAGGGCCCCACCCACAGCGAGAGGCCCCACTCTAGGCCACCACTTACTTCCTCCACGATATGTCACCATTTTATTAAATCTCCACAACCATTTTCCTAACAAGACTTTATTAAAATGATTTAAACTCTTGACTCCTACACCCCCCTCCTTCAGTAGATTACATACATCCTCCTAATTCACAAAGCAGTATTTGAATTTATCCTCATATCCTCTCCACAAAAAATTCCCATCATTTTATCCAATAACTTACGATAAGGATAAACCATGTAGTATTTAATTTATATTTCATGGATAGACCAAGTGGTCTTAATTTTCATAATCATTGTATTTGCATTGATTATAATGTTTTTCAAGTGTTAAAATGGTAGTCGTGTTACTTATATTATATGTTTTAGTATATTAATATTTAGGGTTATTGGACATTAATACCCTAAAGTTAACTCTCTTTTCAACTTGAAAACCCTATGTATTAAAACTCGCACATAAAATCCCAAAATTTTCATATTGCTACAATTTAAACCCTGCCATTAAATTCACTGATGAACAGAGTAAAAAATGAGTATAAATTCATCAAAATGTTTTTTTCTGTCAAATTTTGTGTTTTTAAGTTCTAGTCTTGATTTATTGGAGTTTGAAGTGCAAAAGTGACTAAACTTTGGGGTAGTTAAGCTCCTTTGGTTGGAACTTCATAGCGGGAAGAAATGTCGGCGGTAGAGATGAACCAGTAGAGAGAAAATCCAATCTGAATGAGGCAAAGGCGTGTGCTCACTTCAAGTAGATTAACTTAGCTATAGTCACGGAAAATTTTCCCAGAAAGGTAAACAAAGATCATTTTATAGTTGAATTTTCTAAAGATGACTTGTCAGGGGTGCGCTACCCACTTAATGACCCTCTCACCTTTGATCATCACCATGATGGTACATGATATCCAAGTGGTAACAATTCTCATTGAAAATGGTAGCTCGAAGGGTATCATGTTCTATAGTTGTTTCAAGAACCTAAGGCTAAAGGAGGGAAAGTTAGAGGCATATCACAAGCCTCTCATCGTATTTTTGGGGGAGAAGTTGTTCCCCTTGGGAACTATAAAGATGGAAATTATGGTGGGTGATTGGACAAGAATTATCTTTTCATGCTGGATGAGAATTAGTTTTCTTTATTGAGAATAAAAAAATAATTCATTATGTTCCTCACAACTTCCATCTTAATGAAAAAGATAATTCTCATCCAGAATGAAAAAGATAATTCTCGTCCAATCACCGACCATAATTTCCATCTTAATGGTTCCTAAGGGGAACAACTTCTCCAGCCAAAATACGATGAGACGCCTGTGATATGCCTCTAACTTTCCATCTATTTGGTACAACCTCCATCCCAGTAGTTCCTAAGGGTAACAACCTATCCCCCAAAATTCGATGAGAAGCCGGCAAAGATCCGTTGAAAAAGGTAATTCTTTTTGTTCGGCAACGAAAAGATGAAACAACCCAGGTTTTTGAGCTACTATTTTATATTATTTTTCCCGATGGGCTAATTTTATAAAGTAGGGGATGCTGGAGTAAATATTATTTCCCGTGATATTAAGGGATAATATTTACTATGTTTGTCTATTTACCGTTATGAGAAGGTAAATAGCATTATATTGTGGTTTATTGCATCGTTATATGTTAAACGACAGTTATGACCTATATATATATTGGAGTATAATTAATGAAATAAAATGAAATTGGAACACAAAAATAGTTAACGTTTTTTCGAATGCTAAAATAGGGGGTGCGGTTGTTTTTAGAATATTCGAGATAGTCGAAATAAGTGCCTAGTTGTATTTTTGAGTTTTGGGAACTTTTGGGGTGTTATGACTCAATTATGTGGATAGAGTCATTTTAATGGTGTATTAGCAATTAAAAGGGGGGAATTAATGTTTAGACCCATTTAAGTTCTCCCAACCCTTTTATTTTCCCTTATCTTATTAAAGAAGCCAAGAGAGAGAGAGAGAGAGAGAGAGAGAGAGAGAGGAGAAATTTGGGATAAATGGAGAAAAGAGAGTGAAAATGGTGATTTGGGCTGAAATCCGTCGCTACAGGAGGAGAATTCGAGACTACGAACTCGAGGAAAGTTTCTTACTTGCTAGATGTTGATTTAATGTGATAAATTGCATGTATAGTTAGTGTGGTAACAATTATTATGCAACACAAATAGATACAAGAGAGGCAATTACCAAGGAAGAACAAGGAACAAGGAATGAAAAATGACAATCACACAACAAAAGATGTACGTGGTTCAGCAAAGATGTGCCTACGTCCACAGTGGTGCAGTCGGTATTATTTCTATATACTCCGGAGAGTGGTTACAGAGAATACAACTTATCCTTTTGCCCCGGACCTAGGGTTTAATATATACATGTACATTTAGGTGAGTGGGGGTGATGGGTTCCCCCACGTCTTCCATCCTTTCTATAACCTCCCTTCAGGGGAACGTGGGAAGAGACTGAATCAAAATAAGAGGTGGGGGGCCTAAACTTTGGGCCGCCAGAACTGGGCTACTAGTCTAGGCCCATGGTATTAATTCTGGGTACCCACAATTGCCCCTAAGTTTGTTGGGCCTTGTTCATGGGCTCAATAAATTTAAATGATTAGCCATAATGGCTTTTTTGTAATTCTTCAGAAACTGTGAAGCTGATTTTGGCGGCACCCGCTTCGTATCTTGTGCACTGTGATTAGCGAAATTTGAAGGTTTCTTGGGTTGGGCACTTTTCTATCGTCGTTCCAATTTTTCCAGCACTTTCTCATTCCTTGTGAGTTCTAGCACTTCATACCGTCTTCTCTCATTCTCCATTCCCGTTGCTTTTCTTGTCGTTTGGGCTCGTGCTTCTTAATGGTTCGAATTAGTCTTTTATCTTGTAAGTTTCCTGTACTTTTTCTTTGTGCTTTCTCTTTGAGTTTGTAGTTTTTCTAGGGTTTTCCAATGGCGAAGATTGGAAATAGGTCAATCTCTGGATTTAGAAAGTTTTACAACATCCCTGAGTGGGTAGATATTGAGTGCTGCGCCTCCCCTCCTAGAAACGTTAGAGATATAGATGACGCCCACTGGATCCACGTCTTGTTGCTTTCCCAGGGGAGGCTCACTTTTCCTCCTAATGATTTAGTTTTGCATTTTTTTAGCTATTTCAATATTATTCCTGCACAATGTTCGACTAATGTGTGGAAAATAGTTAATGATAGAATCAATCAGTTATATGGCACTAGGCTAGGACTCGCCGAGGTCTATTTTTGCTATTCCTTCTCTCGAACTAGCTCTAGGGTCCTCTATCTTAAAGCTCAGAGTCCTGACAGGGTATTGGTAGTAACCCTACCTGATTTCCATAAGGACTATTGGCAAGAAGGCTTCCTTGCCAGAAACTGGTAGTTTTCTCCCCAATTTGAGGGCTTGAGACCTGAGAGGTTCACTGTTCCCTTTTATGAGGAAGAATACATAGGTAGACATTGCTCTTGTTGCTTCAATTTTTGTTGAGTTGTGATCCTTCTAATTCTTCTCTTTCTTCTTTTGCAGCGAGGTCAAAGAACTTGGAACCTTTTCTTAGCAAGGTTCGTCTTTCGGAATTAATAAAGGCTTGGAATATCAGGGAGCCTTTGGGTGACGGCGAGCATTCTAGGCCTGCTGTTTTCCTGCTCGAGTACAAGAACGTTGGCTCCAGCTTCATAGCAAGGCATGTGGATAGTATCCCAGAGTTTGATCCTTTCGAAGAGACTGCTACAGATCTCATCTGGTTAGACGAGGAGGAGAGAATCTCTGATAGTAGCAGTTCCTCTGATCACGGGGAGGTCTCTGAGGCTAGAAATTCGTCGAGCACATCCAGTAGTTCGAGCGAGGAGATGGTTCCTCTAAGGAAGAACTTGATCAGGGATGATGATGGCGAGGACCACGTGCTTCTTGCACAAAGGTCAAAGAAGCAAAAATCTAATTCTGGAGCTGTGGCTACCGGTTTCCGGTCCTCTGCCCAAGAGCATGAGATAAAGAGGAAGGAAGAGGAGCAAGTGAGGGGGAGAGAGAGAGAAAAAAGGAAAAAGAGAAGAAGAAGATGGAGGAGAGGAGGACGGCAGAGGAGAGGAAGAAGAAAGAGAGTGATGATTAGGAGAAAAGGAGCGCAGAGGCGAGGACGAAGGTTGGGCAGGCCTTAGTCCCGGTGTCCGCGCTGCCCGAGGGTGCCTCTATGGCAATATCCCCCCAGCTGGCCCCGGCTCCGCTCGAGAGAGCTGTCCTCCCGGATGATCGCCAAAGCGCAGTAGGCTCAGAGCAATTGTCCCTTCAGGCTAGTCAGAGGCTTGCTTTGGTAAGGTTTTTCCCCTTCTCTCCTGCGTTTTTCTGAATTCTTTTGTTTCCCTTTTCTAATGTCTTCTTTTTTTTGCAGTTTGTTACTGACTTCGCCGTGCTGTATCGTTTACGCGATAAGATGGTGAAGAGAAACAGTGAGCTGGAGCAAGAGAACTCTGCCCTGAAGCTGAAGGGTAAAGAGCTTGAAGCCAACTTTAAAGACGTTGACGTTGCTCGGATTTCATCCAACTTGGCTCTTGCCACTGCCAATAAGGAGAAAGACGTTGCAGTCCAAGATCTGAAGGAGATGAGGCAGGCCTATGACTTGGTTTGCTCGGGTAAACTTACAGTTATTGAGGAGAACAGGGTGCTCTCTGAAGAGCTGAAGAGGAAGGAGTCTGGGGCTATTACTACCAAGGAAGACTCTTACAATTCTGGTTGGGCTGCAGCATACGAGGATGCTAAAGTTCAGATAAGTTATATTAGCCGTTTGAACTTCAAGAAGGGCTGGAACAAGGCCCTCATAGCAGTTGGAGTGGATGCTACATCTCCCCTTTTTTACGAGCACGACCCAGGGCCGAGGCCAGTCGTAGATGAGGACCCTGCCCCAGCTATTGAAGGCTCTGATCCTGTTCCTCAGGTGACCCCTACTGATGTTTCTCTTGTTGAGGCGACAGAGATCACCCCTAACGAGGGCAGTGCTCCTGTTGATGCCGATAAGGGGAAAGGGCCATCAATCTCTGGTCCACCTGAGGTCGCCAATTAGTTATCTGATAGGATTTCTTTGTACTTTTACTTTTTCGAGTCTTTAAACTTTCTTTTTTCAGTTCGATGTAATTTCATCTTTCATTAATGAAAAAGGCTTCTATTTTTCTGTGCACTGATATGTCTTCTTCTCTCCCTTATCTTCTCATTGTTTGTAGTCAATTGATGTTGATGATTACATTCCTGCTACTTCTCAACTGGGCAGGACCCTTGGTCCTAATGTGAGTCCTGAGGTTTGTCAGGCCTTTATTAGACTTTACAAATCCCTTCGATCTAGGAATCAAAAGTATAAGGAGAAATCTGAACTTGTGGCTAAGCTGAAGGACAGGCTCTAGGAGATGGAAGAGGTTGGGGCTTAGATGCAAGAAGAAGTGAATACGCTGAGAGAAAATCTTCTTGATGCTTCCGAGAACAACCAGGTTGGTGAGATGCTTCAGCAAGAGAATGATGGCCCTTTCTTCTGAGGCTGGACTCAATTGGAAATTTGTGTGCTTAAAAATCTCCCCATTTGTCTATTCCAGGACAAAACCCAATAAAAAGTCCTAAAGGGATGTCAAGCTCGTCTACACACAACATCCCACCCAAAACAAAGTAAAAATACAGATACTATGACTCAACCCACGGATAAACTGCTTTGTCACTATAAAGATGTCGCTAAAAGGAATTTCCTGCACACTTAAGCACACAATCAAACGTATTGGGCATATAGAAATACTAAATGCAATGTAAATAAATACTCCCCCTTAAATAATTATCCCCCTTTATCTATAAATGATCTACCTGGAAAGACCGCGACTCCCTCTAAGAGAAATCTCCCTAAAATAAATAATTAGATACCATATCTCCGCCTTTTTGTTCAGGAATAGACAAAGGTTTAGAATCATAAAACATAACTTATGTCTCCCCCAATTAAAGAAAATACTCCCCCTAAATAAGACAAGGGATATGAATAAGGAAAAACAAGTTAAACATATAATGGCGAATAACGTGATGAGAACATTTAAGCATATGGGGAACAATGAAGTACATCTAATCCATACTATAACAAAGGATACCAACTAAGATGCGATGACAAAAAAATAATACCAATTAAAATGTAATAAACGTAAGCATGGGATATCAACCAAAATTCACAACAAAATAGATACCAATTATGAATTCAAAACAAATATGGACTAGCAAGCAAGGCAAAGACTAAAAAAATACCATATATATATATATATATATATATATATATATATATATATATATATATATATATATATATATATATATATACACACACACACAGACACACACAATGAATAACACGAACGGATACTCACATATACATAGGTATAAACCCCATAAACAACACAAAATACATTAAGCTTTTCACACACGCAAGGCAAAAATCTGTCGATATACATGTGGTAAACGAAAGTGAAGGGGTGTGAACTAGATAATAAAGAAATATATACACAATCACTTAAAAAATATTCACGGTGTTCTCATTTGATTGCAAAACTTTATCACATTTAGATATAACCTCATGTGACAATATAAATTAAACTCAGTGAACAAAGATACACAATGCACACAAGCCTAGAATGTTGATGATTCCACAAACCAAAAGAGTCATGACAATAAAAGCATAACTAGGACACAAAATTATTGTGCAAACCCGTTGATACATCCAACCAAACTCCTCATAATTTTCTTTTTCTTTTTCTTTTGAACATATCAACTAAACTAAGCAGGCCTTGGCTAATTTTTTGTTTTTAAAGACATATTTTTTTAAGCCCAATTATTCAATGGTGGATTTTCATGCAAAGTCATTTTGTCTTTCGCAACCCGATTCCATTGATAAACAACTACACTGGATAAAAATATTTTTCTAATTTTTACATCCGGGAAACAGTTATTACATGCACAAATCCTCCATAGTCATAGAAAAATGTAGATGACTAAATTGATAGTAGAACATCTCACTTAGCTCAACTATACATGTGAAGTTAAATTTCAAATGAGCTCGGGTATGTGTGAATTGAGGCATACAAAAATATAATCCATTTAGCAACACAAAATCCAACTACTCCATGCAAGCATGACAAATAACATTTTAAAGATTTAAAATCTAAACCAAAAGTTCTAGCCACATGGAAATGGAAATGGAAAGGATTCACACATAAGTATATGCCACATAAAGTGTGTCAAACTAAAATACACACACAAAAAATCTTTTTGAATTTTTCAAAAAATTTCACCAAACAAAAAAAATTGAACTCAAAAGAAAAACAAAGAAAATCTTTTTGTATTTTTCTTAATAAGACACAAACAAATAAAAATAATTACAAAGGATATACACAGATCAAAATTCTAGAATGTGATTAATCATGATTCATAGACTAAAAAATGAAAAACATACATACAACTAGCATAAATATATCATGAAGCACAAAAACGCTAGAGTATGTCAAAAAAATTACACATTTAAGCTTTCGATTTAGCATGGGAGGTTTCACGTGATAGCAAATGAGAATCATAAACCCTATTTTTTTAAGTTACCAAGTCAGATATCCAAACCAAAATAAGTGAAGAGTGACAATTTTGGGATTGGGTGACCTTGGTTACCTTGGTGACCTTACTCTTGAATTTCCTAAGATCCTTTTTTAGATCAAAATAAAATTTCCTAAGATGACATTTTCGACCACAATGTGAGCAAGTAAAAACCCAACGAAAAGTAGTACCCAATGATTGATCTTTGGAAATTTTCCTAGGTCATTCTCTCAAAATAGTGGTTTTGGCTTTATTAGTGGAAGCATTATAAGAATCGAAGCCTAAACCACAAATGTCATTTTTAACTTGGAGGGTCCCTAATATTTTGTCTAATTTAGTGGACCTACATTCCAAATAAAATTTGACCTTACTAGAGTCTCATAATTTTTCTTTTCATTCTATGATCCTAGAGTCTAACAAAATCATTATATCTTAAAACATGAGAAGCTCTTTCTTAATTGTTTCCATCAAACCACTAAGGCTATCTCTATTGCCTTAAACATACTCAAGCTTCCCTCAAAGATCTCTCTCAAGTGTCCTAAGTTCTTCCACTAAAACACTCTCATTAATGACCTTGGAACTCTCTTTTAAACAAGCTTATAACTTCAAATTAGCCCTTTTTAATTTAAATGATTCGGCATACAATTCTTGAAAAGCTACTTGAAGTTATCTCTCATCAACTTCTTCTTCATTTTTACTCTCTCTTTTATCTTCACTCTCATAACCAACAAATTTTTACGATTAAAAAACAATGGCCTCGGAAGAGTCATGTAAATGTATATCTTCATGAGAAGATTCATTATCGGTTCTCACATGACTTTCCATGAACACGATAAAGTTGCGCTCAATGGGGGAATTGGGTCCTTCTTTCTTATCACTATAACTATGGGTAGAATTGTATGAAATTGGTTGCTTTCCCTCTCTCCTTAGTTTAGTGGGACATTAAAAATCTCTATGGCCATACCCTTCACAACCAAAGCAACGATTTGACTCATATTAAGATCTTCATTATGATCTTTAGGGATCTTCTCGAGCTTGTTATAATTGGATTTATTAAATTTCTTATATTCATTTTTGCGACTCTCTTTATCAGGCTTAAGAAATTTTCTAAATTTCCTAGCAACCATTGCCATATCTTCCAAGTCAAAATCACTCTCATCATCCGAAACTTGTTTTTTTACTTTTTAGGCTCTCAAGGTGATGCCTTATCTTTCTTCTTTTTGGTCTTAGAGGAAATCATTTCATAGGTTTGTAAATTACCTACGAGCTCTTCTAGTTTCGTAGAGGCAAAATTGGGTAATTAATTCAACACGGTCACTTTAGGAATGAACCTATGGGGTAGGGACCTTAAAAATTTCTTTACTACTCAATCATAGGGTATTTTTCTCCCAAATTAAATGATGAATTAACAATATGTGAAAGTCTAGCATAAAATTCATCAAAAGTTTCATTTCCAAGCATTTTTCTGGTCTCAAATTGAATGGTGAGGTTTTGGAGTTTCGAAGCTTTTACAACACTAGTTCCCTCATGGGTGAGTTGTAAAATATCCCGAGCTTCTTTAGAAGTTTCACACACCATGATAGGTCAGAATTCATTCGATGTGACTGCACTAAACAAAGCATCCAGGTCTCTAAAATTAAAATTGCCTAGTTTATGTTCATTCTCAGTTCATCTCTACGAGTTTGGGGACACGTTCACTTTCTAATAAACATGTAGGTGGGGACCACCCAGTAATGACAGACAGCCAAACCCTCTCATCTATGGACTTTGGAGACGACTACATAAACGCTTTCCAATATGAGTAATTAGAACCATCAAAAATTGGAAATTTTAAAAACGGGGAAAATTCCATTTTTAAACAAAGCTAAATTAGGATCTTAATGACATAAATTAGCACTCTAGCTCCGATACCAATGTGAAAACGTGTTTTTTTTACATTAAATGATCTGATACCACTTGTTGGTGCGCTACCTACTTAATGAACCTCTAACCTCTGATCATCACCATGATGGTACATGAGATCTGAGTGGTGATAATTCTCATTGGAAATGGTAGCACAACGAATGTCATGTTATATATCAGTTTTAAGAACCTAAGGCTAAAGGAGGGAGAGTTAGAGGCATATCACAAGCCTCTCATCGGATTTTCGGGGCAGAAGTTGTTCCCCTTAGGAACTATTAAGATGGAAATTATGGTCGGTGATTGGACGAGAATTATCTTTTTCATTATGGATGAGAATTAGTTTTTTTATTGAGAATGAAAAAGATAATTCATTCTGTTCGGCACAACTTCCATCTCAATGAAAAAGATAATTCTCATCCAGAATGAAAAAGATAATTCTCGTCCAATCACCGACCATAATTTCCATCTTAATGGTTCCTAAGGGGAACAACTTCTCCAGCCAAAATATGATGAGACGCCTGTGATATGCATCTAACTTTCCATCTATTTGGTACAACCTCCATCCCAGTAGTTCCTAAAGGGAATAACTTATCCCTCGAAATCTGATGAGAAGCCATCGAAAATCCGATGAAAAAGGTATTTCTTTTTGTTCGGCAACGGAAAGAATTAGCTTTTTCATTCTGGCCGAGAATGTCTATTCCACCTATAACATTATCGTTAGCGTCTAAAAATATATAGAATTAAATTATTGTCTCGACTATAATAATACCAAATACGAGATAACAAACAAAATGTAAATAATAAATATTAGAATGGGATGAGGATTAGAGGAGCAACCATATGATATAAGTGGTTCAGCCTAAAGAATGGCTTACTTCCACTGGGTGACTTTCTATGTTTGGAGTTACCACTAGGAACACAATTGTGCCTAGGGTTTTAATGCACCCATGTCTTAGTGTGTAATAGTCGTGCCATATAAATTTATTTATTTTCCCAAAATAAGTTGCAATAACATGAAGACATTAGGATGTGGATGATTATGACTGGGTTTATGTTCTTATATGACTTCTTTGAAGGCTTGATGATAATTTTTGTAAATCTCTAGGTTAAAATTGGATATCTGGAGAAAATAGAAAAATACATCGTTCGAAAGAAGTTCAAATCGTTCGAACAAGAATCAAGATTCATTTAGTGTGGGGCATCAAACGAGGTTTGAATACATGTTTTCTTTACACTAAATGCTCTAATACCACTTGTTGGTGCGAAAGCCCCCAAATTTTAAACTCTAAATTATTAATGTGATGCCTCAAGTTAATTCCAAATAAAAATTTATTTTCAAATTATAACAAACACAAACTTCAAATTTTAATTTGTACCAAAATTAAAATTAAACTAAACTAAAAGTAAAATTAAACTACACAAACATTAATTTTCACTTAAATAAATTTAATTCAACCCAAGTCCTAAGATTTGCGTAACAATAATTAATTCACTATTCAATATAGGCCCAACATGTTAAAGATAAATTTTAACACATTAAATACGTTGACTTACATTAAATTAAAATAAATTAAACTCACCCAAACATATTTTTAGCACCAAATTAAGAAGATTGCAAATTAAAAAAAAAGTTTTTTTCTTTTTAACCTAATCATGCGTCTTAGGTGAGTTCAACAAGATAGAAGATTCAATCTCACTACACGGCGATGTACGAGGAAAACCTAAATGGGAAAAACCTCAGACATCCCTTGCCAACAAATCCACTAGATATGGTTTTACAATTAAAAGAAAAAAGACTTACAACTCTCGACTTGACTCCTTTCAAGACCCAGGGCTTCTTCTTGGAAATACCTCAGTCTAGTTGATAACCATGACATCCATCGCAGTCTTGGAGTCCACCAATCGAAGCACAAAACATGAATTTTTTATAGAAAACTTTTTTCTCTCAAGGACTATAATAAGGTGTGTCAAAAGTTACTCTCAAAAGTCTTGTTCCCGAAATTTTTAATCAAGTAAAAGGGGTGGGAAGCGAAATGGGAAAGTGGGAAGTTATGAAAAAAACTGTCAGAAAACAACTCAGGTCGTTCGAACTAGTCGTTCGAACGAGTCATTCGAAAATAATTCCCCAAACTCGTTTGAAGTCCGTTTGAAGTCTCGTTCGAACGAATTTTCTACGAGAATGCAGAGATTATAAGACAAGTTCGTTGGAAAACTCGTTATGTTTCTTGTTCGAACGAGATTATTGTTTGAAGGACAATTTGAACGAAAATTCAGAAATTTTTGGTTTTCACTTTTAAGCCTAAAAACTTTTGAAAAAAGTTCTAAAGAGATTTTATGAATATAAAAGATTATAAAAAATATTTTAAAAGATACACCCAATAAAGTTCCAAGCTCCTATATATATATAAAATGCATTCATACCTTTTGAGCCTTGGAATCCAATTGTTGTTGACGTAAAAACATGTGGCACAAAACTCAACAAGGATGCTACTTTAATTCTTGGCTACTACATCTTCAACTCTTCAAACGTCATAGGCTTGATAGGAACAAACATCTATCTTATGCCTCAAATGATATTCTTTGGAATTAAGGCAATACTACATATGGACTCAATTAGAAATTTGTTTCCTTACAAGGTTCGAATGAGATCCCACTACATAATAGGTCCATGTCATTCGAAGGTCATTTGAAGAGTGGAATGAAAGAGATTAAAATGAGATGCCTTTTTTGTTCGAATCAGGGGAGTATCTCATTTGAACGAGGTAATTCAAATGTTTAAATGAGGTTGTCCTTATGCTCTGCCTCATTCTGAGTTGTTGAATTGATGAGATATCAAGCTTTGGTGAACTCAGACTGTGTAAAAATGGGATTTTAAGGCCTTAGGGTGTTTTATGATGGGGTTTTAGGTTCATCTAGATCATTTAGAGTTAGAAGAAGAGATATAAAGAAGCGCGGGTCTTCCACCATTGTTTAGCATCCCTCTGCCTCTCTCCACCTAAACCACCATTCCATCACCAAATATTGACCTTAAACCATCATATTCTTCTAGTTTTCACAATATTCAATCCTGAGATACCCATTTTCACCATTGTTGGGCATAACTAAATTTGTAGTGGTGTTGTTGTTGTTTCTAGATGTAAATGGAAGATTTATGGAGTTTGAAGGTGTTTTTTGATTAGAATCTTGGTGGAGAATGCTTTTGGAGTTGGGAAACCTCCTTTAGACCACCTTAGGAGGTGGGAGGTTGCCATATTCTTAGACGTTTCATGCCTACCATTATTAGAGCTCTGTTTGAGGTGAAAAAATCTACTCTTAGTTTAAAACTCTATTTTGTATATTAGAAGTTTTGTTGTAAGTATTTAAGAGTATAATACATATAATAAAATGTTGGGTTTCTAGTAGATTTGTATTAAACATTTTTATGGAATTAAAATGTTGGCAAAATATTGTTTTGCTGGAAATAAAGGATGAGTAAACATTTCAAAGTTTTCATAAAAAGAAATTACACTGAAACCTTTTTAAGAAAATGGTATTTCTTGAAGTTTGAAGTTAAACATGTTATGAAATAAAATGCTCTGAAAAATCATGTTTATCTTGCTAAAAATATTAGTGAAATAATGTCCAAAATTCTCTTGAAAATGAAAATTTTATGACGGTGGAACATTGTTGAGTTTGAAGAAAAAATATGTCATTTATGTATTGAAAGTGCATTTTTGCAAAGTATTATGAAATTCTAAAATGAAATGTATGTTTAACACATTTAATAGTATTTGGAGATTAAAATCCATCTTCTCTAGCATAAACTTGTAGTATTTTTATAATGGGCATATAAACAAGTTTATAAAAGGTTTTGTTGGGTTTGAACATGAAATAAGAAAAAATTGAAATTCGAGTCTTCAAAGTGTGTGAAAAGGGGGTTATAGGTGGCATAAGTGTAAGGTTGAAGACTACATGTGTTAATAAAGAAAATGGTTTTTTTCTTATAAAGTAGTTCAATGATTCTTGGAAATAAAAGTAATTAAATAAAGGTGTTAAAAACACTTAATAAGTTAGTCTGAGTAAGTTTATGATGTTTTGGAAAATTAGCACGTGCAAAAATGAAGTAAAAGATGAGTTTGACACAAATGGGTAAAATGGCAATTTTTACATAAAGTGGAACATTTTTATGAAATAAAAATGTTAGGAAGGGTGTTACACATGATGGTCCTAAATGAACATCATTTTGGAATAAAATCAAGGCTAAAATGTAATGGACATGAAATGATGATTTTCAAAGTGCAACATAAGTTGGAGTGAAACCCTGGGTATTGGCTTCGGCCGGGTAAAAGGAAAAGTAGAATAATATGAACATTTGCAAAAATATTAAAACACATTAATAAGAACTCAGTTGACACCAAAAAATTTAAGGTGGGACGGAGCCAGGGTGAAAGACCCAAAATCACTGGCCATAGCATATGGTGGCGTCGCCGGCAGTGTGGAGCCTGTTAAAGTACGTTGTTTATTGGAAGATTCTAATAAAAAGATAAAGGAATAAGGAACACGTTAAGAAATTGATTGTGTGGTGAAAATATGTAACGACAAACTAACTTGTATGAATTAATAAATGTTCAGATAAAGGTTATAGTGGATAAGAAACATGTGAATTCATTAATTCCATAGGGTGAAGAAAAGGTAAAGTTAAGTGATTAAATGGGTGGTTAATCAACCTAAGTGGGCTAACCCATAATTTAAACAAAGGTGTGTTGTGAAAGGTTTTCAAAGGCTAAATAATTATTTTCTAACACGGTATTTGCGGTGCATTAAAATGGTGATTTTCAATGAAATACTAATGTGGATTGGTTAAAGTGAAAAGGATAATTTCGACAAAGAAAAGGATTTCAGTAAAACTAAGTGGAGTTATTTCAAGTATTTAATTGTATGTGTTAAATAAAGGGGTAAATGTCAAAATAAGAAAGTGGAAGTCTTTTACAAGATTAAGGTGAATTAATCGGGATAAATAACGTTTTCTGAAGTAAAATGTTTTCATGAATTAAATAAATGCATATGTATACACAAGGTAGTTGTATGTGAAAGCTGGTATAACGTGTTAGAGACTTCTTTTTTCTGTTCAATTCTATATTGCATTGTTGTATATTTTCCACTGTGCATTTGGCTCACTCCCTCGTTTTGTTATGGCATGTTGGGTGCGGTTTCATATTTTGAGAGCGTTATATTTGAAAGTACTCTCATTTATTTTACGTTAGTATCTATATACGCTTGGACTCTGGGGTGTTCCCCATGGGTCCCTAACGTAGTTTGATTTGAAATTTGAATCGTATGTTAAGCAAGTGAAATATTAATTAAAATAAAGTTGGATTAGAAGCATTATATAGGTTTTTCATTTCACTTCACATCTAATGCTCAGAGACCGGGTTAATTACGGATAACCATGAAATCCTGGTCAGGGCAGTACATAGTGTATGTAGGTTACAAGCTTCGATGTAGAATCAAATATGTCTCTCTTTAAGACTAGTGGGTTGCCACTTCCCTTTAGAGGCATCCCCCTCTTTATAGTAACCTTTCGGAGGGTCTTGAAGGTAATGTATGAATTAAAGAGAGCCCCCCAATAAATAGAAGAGACTCAAGAGAAGGAAGCAACATGAAGGCAGTGAGGCAGCTCAACGAGGGAGCACAGCGAGGCATCTCAGTATTGTAGCACAGCGATGCAACTCAACGAGGAAACAAACTGAGAAGAGCTCCCTTTTATATTTCGTTCTTACTTAGTCAAATTGTATCTTTTTAATTACATTGATTGTAATATGTAACTATTGTAATATTAAGTGTGAGGTCAAATGGTACTCACAAGATACCAGGCCTGGCAGGGCTTGAGAGATCTCACATGCTTTATCGAATGACCACGTCGTGGGAACTTCAGAGGGACTTGGTTGGGAGGATTGAGAAGTGAGGTAGCGTTAAGTCCTGTCTTGACCATCTTCAATAAACCTAGTAAAACACCGAGAGAACTTTCATCGTGGAAGATTGTGCAGAGTAACCTTGAGTTCCCTTGTATAGTGAGCTTTAAGCCAAACAACCATCTACCAAAGGTCACATCTACTTTAGGTGGCGTCACCAGCCACCTTCCCACTGTCCAATCCGAACTTGAGTAAACCACTGTGGTATTGGGGCTATCAGACGATTTGGTGAACTAACTCTATTGTGACAGTCCTCTGACGCATAGTGTATAGGCAACAGGCGTGTCCTGGCATTTAATGATTCTGATGTATGGTGTTCTAATCTATCATCCATTTAATGCTTAAGACTTAAAGTGTTCAAAGGGAGGTCTTTCACATTAATGAAGACAGAAACAACTTAGGAGGGGTTTGGGGATATTTATTGGCCTCACCCACCTCTAAGAAAGAGATTTCTTGCTTGAGAGTTTATTACTAAAGAAAGAAAGACATTGAAAAGGAGTTATTACAAACCAGAGAGTTTACCCACCCACCATTGTCATTTATTGTGAAGATTTAAGTAGCTAACTAGGTGTGTTGGTTACCTGCCAATGTGTATCAAGGGTTCTTACTTCTCTATCCCTTTGATTGAGTTATTTTTAAGTTTCCTTTATTATTGTTCGAGTTATACAAGAGAGATTTATAAGTTCAATCTGAATGTTTCTTATATATAATATCACGTGTTCAATTATCTTTATTAAAGATTACTTGGGTTATCGTTCATTACCATACATATAGTGGTTACGCCTCTAATGGTATTACTATACTCCCAGGCTTCAAGGGGACTACCCTCTTACATTTGGATACTTTGTTGGGCTGGCATTCTTATAGAAGTATGGAAGAAGACAACAACAATCGTACCCTTGACTTTGATGCTACTCAGAGAAATAAAGAATAAGTGGTGAGGGAGCTTAAGTCTTCAAGGGATGGGATTCCTCGAGTAGAGGTTCCCCCAATTAAAACAGCAATAGGAATAACAGCAGTCACACATGATTCTATGAGCGACGTGATAGGACCAACATAAATGGCCCTTTTTATGGGAAAATTCCTTAACTTTTTGCAAGCGTCTGTAGCTGTAACATATTTTGGAGGGGGACTAGACCCCCAACTCTTTCGTAACACCGATATCGATTACGATGGTCCCATCGAGCGTATCTTCAATAGGATAAACCCCACGAACATTATACCTACCCATGTCCCAATGGTGGGTACCCTAGGTGTGGCAACGATTCCACCTATGGTCCCTCAGCCCATTGCTCCAACGGTTGAGAAAACTCCTGCATCTACCTTAAAAAAATGGGGAAGGATATGCAAAAAGAAATGCAAAAGATAATAGCACCTTCCTTGCAGTCAGCCGGCGAAGTAACATTAGTGTACGATGATTTTCATACTCCCTATCCTAAGGAATACAACGGGGAACGTTACCCAAAGGACTACATTACTCTTATAATTGACAAATACACAGGAAAAGGAAGAAAAATGAAGGTGCATATCAAACGGTTCATTGAGCATTTGGGGGCCTATTGCAACAATAATAAGATGAGATTGAGGTAGTTTTCTAAATCCTTCACTAATAATCCGTATACTTGATACTCTCATTTAGCACTAAAGAGTGTCTCAACGTGGGAGGAGATGCAAGTTCTTTTTGTCCAGAAATTCTTTCTGGCAGAAGATAACATTGACACAGCTAGGTAGGGATAAGTAACGTCCTGGGGAGGAGGTGGTGGCATACATTCGAATATTTAGAGAAAAGTTCCTCGATGTAAGAGAGGAGTTTAAGGAGTATAAACTACTTCATATATGTGCTGAAGGTTTGCTTCCGGAATACATCTGTCACCTCATTAATGAAATGCGCGAAGGAACCTTTCCGATGTTTTGTAAATAAGCTGGAAACATCTTGTTAGTCATAATTCCAAAACCGATCATATTGCTTGTGATATTCAGACATCCAGTACAACCCGTTAAGGGATGTGGACAACCCCCACGAGTGGAGCATAGTGATGGAGCAAAGGGGGATAAGCAGCCAAAGAAGTATAATAAAAAGAAGTTTGATAGAGATAGAGAAGATCCACCACCATTGCCTTGTAATATTAAAGAGGCTATCAGTTATTATACTGCCTTGGTGCAAGGAGGGACAGTCTGTGAGCCCAATAATACTCCAGTAAAGGATCCAGATGAAGAACTAAGAGCCAATCCTAAATATTACAAGATCCATCTAGAGATTGGTCATCCAATGGTGACTTATTCTACACTGAGGAAGATTATAAGCAAACATAAAAAGGGAGGGACTTTTTAGATCCCTCAAGAGAACGTTAACAATAACCCACTACCAGCATGTGCAGCTAACCTGGTAGTTTCTTATGACGGATAAGCTAAATGGGAGGTGAGGGAACTGTTAGTGGAGCATGAAGAGTTTGAGGAGGCATTACAAGACTACACGAGAAAAATGGATAATGTGGTGATAGCCTACAATGAAACTAGTTCCAAAAATATATAGGATGTTTATAATCTTGATAACGAAGAAGTAGACTAAGGGTTGGAATACCATGTTGCATCGCAGCTGCCCAAATTCCCATGGTTCTTAGATTAGGTGGGGATGCTGAAGGAAATAAGACTAGAGATAACCAAAGATATTTTGGACATTGCACAAAAGAATGCAATTCCATCGTTGATATGGAAGGGGCCCATGTCCAGTTTATATAAGAAACTTATTATCCGAAGTGACTTTTAGTGATGTCGATGAACATCATTCCCATTAGCTCATTACATGCATCCAGTATTTATGAGGCAGGATTGATACCAATGCCTTTGGTGATCTCTGGTTATGACAACCAGTCCTCCAAGTCAATTGGGTATGTAAATATAGGGATTGTAATGGGTAATATCACTTCAGAAATCAAGTTTCATATGATTGAGAGTGCAACTTCCAATCATCTTTTGATAGGAAGGGTGGGGAAATAGAACCATAATTTAGTTCCTACGACATATCACCAATGCGCTAAGGCCAACATGAAGGGTACTAAAATCGTTATACGTGAAATGAATAAGCCTTTTGAAACCTTAGAAGGTCACTTAGTGGATGCTGCATTTTATATGGAGCTGAAAGAGGATGAAAGAGTCCTAACGAGATGAATAGAGGGATATAGAGTTCCTAATATCAGAGAAAGGATGGGGCATGTGAATGGTCAAAGCAGTGAAGGAGCAGTTAGGAGAGTGGTAACTGAGGAGGTTAATCATATTGATCCCAAACCTGAAAGTATCTTTAAATAACTGAGTGATAGGATGAGGCCTATGATAGATACGATGGAGCATGAGGCCTAACGAAAAAACGTGTTAAGTAGTTTTTTGGGACACGAGTTGGCAAAAGCTTCAAGATATCGAAAATAAAAAGCAGTTATGACGGCCAACAGGCAATGCAACAAAGTGATAACGGGGGATGAAAAGGTGATCTGTCGCCCCTAAAAGTGTAAGAGGGCGATCAAAAGATCTATTATAGAGGCTAACAAGGAGACTAGCCCAGTGTATGATTGTTGTCTAGTGGACTAGCAGGGGAAGTGCAAGGTCATAGATAACTCAAACATACAAGAATTTATGGAAGAAGTGGAAGAAGAACTAAACTACATTATAGGTCGCCCAAAGCCACAAGTGTAGGGGATAGATCAGCTTGATCTAGCTGAAGAAGGAGAAGATCCAAGACCCATCTTTAATTTAATGGATATGAGCAAAGAGAAAAGAAGGGCCTTAATTGGGAAGATTCAAGAATATAAAGACGTCTTTGCGTGGAAGTACATAAGATAAAGGGGTGAAACGAAGAAGTAAGTTTCTACAAGATGAACATTATGCCTTCGGCCCTATTGCTGAAGCAAGCAATGAGAACTTATAAGCCTGAGATGGATCAAAAAATTAACGAGGAGTTTCAATGGTTGCTAGCAACAGGATTCATAAAATCGATACAGCACCCACTTTGGTGGTTTAGCATTATCTCGGTTAGAAAGAACCATAAGAATGATATCCGAATCTATGTGGACTTCAAAGACTTAAATAGAGTTTGCCCGAAAAATGAGTTCCCTCTACCTTCAATTCATACCTTCATCAATGCGACTGTTGTGCACGAGATATATATCTTCATGGATGGGTAAGTGGAATACAACCAAATAAATATGGATCCAATAAATGTAGAGAAGACAGCATTAAGAACTTCGTTGGGCAACTTCATGTACAAAGTGATGCCTTTTTGGTTGAAGAATGTTGGAGTGACATATCAAATAACGATGATGGCCATTTTCTATGAATTCTTTCTTAAAGTTTTGGAATTTTATGTGGACGATCTGTTCATCAAATTAAAAAAATAAGAGTCCCATCTAGATGATTTGAGGAAGGTGTTCATTCAGTGCAGGAAGTGCAAGCTCAAGATGAACCCACTAAAGGGTGATTTCGGAGTTACAAGCGAGAAGTTTTTATCCTTCATGGTGGATCGACAGGGGGTGTAAATGGACTAGGAAAAATAACGAACAATCCTAGAGATGCAATGTCTAAGAATAGAGAAAGATCTCAAGAGTTTCCTTGGTAAAGTCTCCTACCTTAGGAGGTTTATGCCTGGGATGGACGAGATAACTCATCCATTTATGGAGTTGCTACTAAAGGGCACAAAGTTCAAATGGGAGAAATCTCACCAAGAATCTCTCACCAAGATGAAGAAGCTGCACATTTCTCCATAAATGCTGACTCCTCCAAAGGCAGGGATACCATTGTAGCTCTACCTCACGTCTACCACCAAGTCTGTTTGAACTCTCTTGACGCTGGAAGTTGATGGGAAGGAACAACTAGTATACTATCTGAGTAGGATCATCCATGGACCAGAGGCATGGTATAGTAGTATAGAGAGACATTTTCTCAGCCTTAGTGTTGATAGAACAAAAACTTAGACATTATATGTCATTTTTCACAATTCATATTGTGACAAGATGTGATCCCATTAAGTTTTCAATGGTAAGAACTATTTTTATTAGAAGAGCATCTAGGTCATTCTTCATCATTTCACAATATGATTTTAAGAGTGTGGTCCCTCATGCAATCAAGATCCAGGCATATGCAGACTTATTGGAAATTTTTCCATATGGAATATTTGAGCCACTCCGTGAGAGCATTCCTAGAGGTGATTTGTAGGCTAACATTTTGGAAACAAACCTTGAAGAATGGACTATGTAGTTTGATGGTTCCTTGGCTGAAAAGAAAGGGGGCACATGGGTTATTCTTTCAAAAGGAAGGAAATGATTTTCCTTTCATACAAGTTAGATTTCCCTTGATCCTAAAACAAAGAAGAGTATGAGGCATTAGTGCTAGAATTGTTGGAGGCCTTTTAAAAGGGCATTCATTTACTATGCGTCAAATGTGATTTGAAGCTGGTGGTCCAGTAAGTGAATGGGTAATATGCGCTGAAGCATCTCTTTCTGGCTCTCTACAGAACAATCATCCAACGGCTAATCAACCAGTTTCATTAAGTCAAGATAAGGAAGCATCCTATAATGATGAATAACCATATTGATGCTAATGCCACCATTGCTCAAAAAGTGGCTATGAAGAGCGACATAACTATGGTTATGATACAATGAAGAAAAGTTCCCTCGGTAGTACAGACGATCTTATTGATGGAAGACGATTTAGATTGGAGAGGAGAGATGAGGAAATAGTTGGAGTCTAGGGAAGGCAATATTTAACTTAAATATCTAGCATAGTATTTTACAATCCAAGGAAGTCTTTACTTTATGAAAACGTGGGGTATGGTTATCAAGATGCATCGAGCTAGAGGAAGCAGAGCGAAAGGTGAAGAAGACACGTGATGAACACTACGACACAACTGAGATCCCTTTGTACAAAATAATTCAAAGATAGGGATACTTATAGCCAATGATGAAATAGAATGCAACAGAGTTACAACGAATGTGCGATAAATGTCAACTTTTTTTTTCAAGCAATTGAATATCACTATGTTGAAACTCAGGTGGATTAGAGACAGTCTTAGATTGATTGTATCAAGGATGGAGTTGTTGGTATATATAATATTGACGCAATGGGACTCAAGTGAAGGGCTCACAATTCTACATCAAAGAGGAGCAGCTCTATCACAAAGGATACTTCAACAGACCGTTAAGATGCATCACAAAGAAAGAAGTAGCAGAAGTCGTGAAGCAAGCTCACAAAATAGCTCACATCGAAGGGGAAAAGTTATATGACCAATTAATGACCATGGGTTACTATTATCCAACCATGTAGAAAGATTCTGCTAATTTTGTTTAAAAGTGCAATGTGTGCCAACTATATGGAAATATGATCCATGTTCCCTCAATGGACTTACACACTTTGGAAACTCCTTACCCATTCCATACTTGGGTGTTTGACCTGGTAGGGGTAATGCATCCATCTTCAAGAAGAAAGATATATATATTAGTGGCAATGGAGTGCTTTACAAATTGGGTTGAGGCAATACCACTAAAGAGAGCAACAACAGGTGTGGTGGACAATTTCATTAGAGAGTACATAATTTATCGATTTGGGATTCCAAAGGTTATCCTCTCTGATAGTGGGACCCTATTTGTCAACAAAGAAGTAACCATACTTACATACAAGTACTCCATTATTCATCATGCCTCAACGGTGGCATATCCTAAAGGCAGGGGTCAAGCTGAAGCAACTAACAAGACCTTGGTCAATATTTTGGCCAAGACGATGGAAGATTTCACAGGTTTGTGGGATGATAAGATTATAGCATCCCTCTAGGACTATCGAATAATGAAGAGGAATCCCATAGGGTATATGTCATTCTCTTTTTGGTTTAGAGCTGAAGATATTCTACCAGGAGAGATGGAAGTACCCTTGGCCCGATATGCCTTGCAAAGTAGTATACTTCCTCACAGTAGACACGTACAGTTGGAAGCACTAGAAGAACACAGAGACAATGCCATAAAACACTTCCAAGTGTACTTGAAGGAGCTCTCCAGGGCATATGACAACTTGATGAGGCCAATAAAGTTCATAGAATGAGATCTGGTTCTAAAGGCAGATATGAAGCACATTCGAGGGCTCCCATTGCCTAATTTTACTGTGAGTTGGGAGGGACCTTTAATTATGAAGGAGGCTCACGATTCAGGTTATTGCTTAATATCTAAGATGGTAGAGGATAAACCTTTTGAGATCAATAACAAGTGATTAAAGCTCTATCATGTTTGAGCTAGTAACCTCAGTTAGAAATTTATTTTCAGTTAAATTGTTGAAGTTATGTTAAAATTTATTATGAGTTATTTCTTTTGTTGTGATTCCTCTTATGAGTTAAAAAGAAAGAGTTTTCTTATAAATTATAAGAATTTCATCTTTGCAATGAATGAAGAGAAGAGAGTTATAATAAATAACAACAAATGGCATGATTAAAAGTAATTTCTATTTTTTTCATTCATATACTTAGAAGGATTACAAAAATATGGGAACTATTTCCTAAGAATTACATATGAGAAAATGCAAAGTTACAACACAAAAAGGGCCATCTCTCAATCCAAAAGAACCCACAAGTTAGGAGAGGAGAGAAAATCCCCAGGCAAGTCAGAAGAAACCTCTAAGAACGTTCTCTAAGTAGTAATATAGCCTTCAAGTCTGGTCTGGACTTGGGCCTATTCAATCACTAAGGCTTCACATTTTTTCTTTGCCTTCAACAGAGCTTGTTCGGTAGCCTTAACTTCCTCATCAACTGCTTCCAACACAGGGGCCAACTCCACCAACCTAGCATCCTCAGCTTGTTGAGACTTTAAATGTTTCAGATAAATCTCCCTTTGGCTCTCCAAGTATTTTCTCTTTAAAAGCTTAAAGTGGCTAATAAACCAGCTCAGTTGGAAGCCACCCTTTCACATCCCCTCAAGTTTCTTAAGTATCAATTGATGAAAGGGCCTAGTAAGAATGAACGTTTGGGTATTGAAAACCTCAGTAATAACGGTTTTCAGACCCTAGAGCCTATATCTCATCACCAACATGTTTAAACATGACAGTCAGTAGTGAAGTTTTGAGGGTGATAAGTGGAAATTTGTTCAATAATGGAACGATTACGAGTAAAGACTTGGGGAGAATGGTGAAGGACCATAGGGAAGAACTCATAAGGGTCCATGTTGGGTAGAGGAACCTCACAATGTAATACCCCGCTTTTTTATGATTTTAAATAATTATGGGATTAATTATTATTGTTGGATTAATTAAATTAAAAAGGTCGGGAAATTTAAATTGTTAATTAATCCGAATTTAAAGTAATTATTAACAAGCGTGCCGAGGGTTAATACTTATTAATGAAAATCATTGAATATTATGGTAGGTATATGTAATATGGAATTATAATTTTTATAAATTGTTGGAGTGCGAAATACGACAGTTTGATATTTTAAGTCAGGACGCGTGTGTGAGTCGTATCGGGACTAATTATATGGAATAAAAATATGAATTATTTTTATATAACTCGTGTGGTAATTTTGAGTGCGCCATTGAGTTCGGAAGGTATGATATTGTCAGAAAACTCTACCCAAGCATTTTATTTGGACTCCGGGGTAGTTTTAGGCCTAACCAGCACCCCGTAGGGTATTTTTGTCCTTTGGAATTTTTGGGTGATATTATGGACGAAAATTAAGAAATTAAATAAGGAGGTACATGGGTTAGAGGGGAGTTATCCTCTCTAAACCTACGTGAGAGAAAAGAGAAAGGCACAGTGGAAGGAAGAAGAAGCCAAAGGAGTTCTTGGTGCCTAACTCAAGAACTCACACCAAAAACAATACCAAAGTGTAGATCGCGAGACGAGAAACGCGCCCATACCCATATCAACAGCAGATCAGATCCTCGAAATTAAGGCAAGTGTTTAACTCTTGCAATTTATAGCAACAAGCATGTTCATATCAATGTAGGTGTACTATATTCACTATTTAATTCATAAGTTTTGATGAAATTGGAGGATTAATGGCATTTATTAAAATTTAGAGATTAAAGTAGGATGAATCCCCCATGTAGATTGTTTAGAAATCCCAAATTGATGAGTATTGATGATGGACGAAATTGAAATTGATGTTCTTGTATGGAAATTTGATGAACTATGGTTCTAAATTATTAAATTGGGGATTTTGGATTTTATAACTGATTTATGATGAATTAATGATTAAAAGTTAAGGGAAATCATTTATACATGTTGGAACATTAATTAGGATTGTTTTTTTTTTGTGTTGGGGTTGTGAAGTTTAGACGTTTTAGGACTGAGATTTTGAGGAAGACGACGTATAAATAGCAAAACATAACAAGTCTGGCCAAACTAGAGAGAGAGACTTCATCTCGTTCAAACGAGATGGAGTTTCCTTCGAACGCAAAGCAGAGTCATTCAAATTAACTACTAGTTTCATTTGAACGACGGGTCCCTGAAAAGCCTAGAAATTCCCATTTTTTCCCAAATCATGTTACACGGTTAATTGTGTTAGGAAAACTGCCATTTACTGACATTAGCTTAGTGAAGAATTATTTAGGAAGCATTCCTAGGATAATACCTTAAGTATTAAGTAGGTGAATTAACCATGGAAATTCGAGAGTTTGAATAATCGAGTTAATTGCATAAGTAGTAAAGAGAAATATACTACGTGTCAAAATACAAACATGGGTTGGGTGAATACCAGAATTTTCATAAGGCTTCGGGGATGTCTATTATTATATGTTTGTCATTATTGTGTGTATAACATACCTACGTTGCTTGCTATCGGGAGGAGGTTTGGCGCAGTGTATAATCTTATCCTGAGTGACCCAATGGGGGGATATTTGACTTGTACCCAGAGCATATGAACTTGGATACATGATATCTATTACGTAAGATACTTTCGATGGTTGAATGGGAGCGTAGGTATATGCATGACCCATTTAGCTGGTGAGTATGCTCGCCTCCAATACATGTGTTATGAGATTAATGATTCGTGAGAGCCGCTGAACTAGTTGTCCTTTATGCTCCGAGCGATGCACTAGGACGCGATAGTAGAGTATGCATTGAACCAAGTGGTCCTAACCGAGGGGCGCCGGATTTGTATATATAAGTAGAGGGATGATTTGACTATATATATATATATATATATATATATATATATATATATTTGTGAATAATCCTAATGTATGAAATTACCAAATATGTAAACGTTGGTGAATAAAGTAACTTAAAGGGATAAAGTATTTACTACTGGAACAGAAAATATCAAATTCAGTTAATGGCAGTGAGGCATTAAATAACGTATTGTATGAGCGATACGGGTTTCTCTTACGAGCTATAATTAGTAGTATATGTCTATGACCTCGTTGGGAAAAAATTGGATAACTAGGTTAGGGTAGACGTATGCTAGGTGTGCACATTAGTGGAGGGGTGCGGATCTCATGTGAGAGTTCGGAACTAATATTCACATAATAATTGCAATATTGTAGTTTTAAATACTTGCTAAAATAAATATGTTTACAAATCAGGCTCTGACATGTTTCTTGTTGTTTCTCTTCTCTTTTGTTATATATATATATATATATATTATACCAGGTGTCAAGCCACATGGTCACCACCAAACATAGACACGTGGATCAATTGATGGGCTACAATTATTGTGGAAGCTGTAGGTTATTGATATTAGACGCTTCTATCTTTTCATTCAGTTCTTCGTTCAGATATTTCATTTAGGGCATGTGTCACCCATTACCAGCTTAATTATTTCGGAGATTGTACTTTCTCATTAGTATTTCTTTTCCTATTGAATTAAGTAGTAATATTTTATTGGTTTTAGACTTTGAACTGGAATGTTTTATCAAGTCTCATTTAATTCAGTATTTGATTCATGTTCAGTATTTATTCTTGTGGAATGGGAATAGTTTATATCTTAAAGAATGGAATTTATTAATGGGTTAATTAGGTATAATTAATTGGGAAAATGTTTTGGCACTTAGCTTAATTATTTATTAGGTGATTAATAATGAAAATTGTCTTTTGACAGTGATGCTAAGAATGAACCAATCGGACACTTTGATTTAATTTAATAAAAGACTGATCACCCGGTATTTAATTAGGCAGGGTGTCACAGGTGGTATTAGAGTATCAGGTTCAAGTGTCCTTTAGGATCTTTACGGCTTAACCAATTTTTCTCTTAGCGTTATTTGATATATATCCCTATCTTTAAGATGGTTGTACTCTTATTTATCCATTTACGTCTTCAAGTATTTAAGATTTAATATTAATTGTGTACTAATAAATCCCTTCTCATTTTAGATGCCTCCGAGACGAGCCCCGACAAACAGAATTGCCCAGCCAGAGCAACCAGCAGCTTAGGCTCAGGGAATGATTAACGCATCTGACTTTGCCGTCATTGTTGCTCAGGCGGTAACTGCAGCTTTAGCGGTGGTGCAGTAGGACCCACCCCAAGTACAGGTTGTGGCGCCAGTTCCGGTTCAGTTTCCCACTGCATAGGAGAGGGTCAGGGATGCTTTCCAGAGGGCACATCCCCTAGAGTTCTTGGGCGGTTCTGACATAATCATAGCGAGCCAATGGAAGAAAGATACCCAGAGGCATCTTCGCTTGTACGAGTGTACCGACATTCAGAGGCAGTTACTGGCTTCCTACAAGCTCGTGGGGGCCACTTTGCAGTGGTGGGAATCCACTGCCACCTTGGATGAGAGGGATAATATTACTATTCAGAGATTTTTGGTACGATTTGACCGCAAAATACTGTCCCTCTACAGTGCAGACAGAGATGAGGCGGAGGCTATTGAATCTGAAGCAGGAGGGTATGACGGTGGCAAAATATGAGGAGGAATTCACGAGGTTGCTTACTATGGTACCAGATGAGGCACCTACGAAAGAGAAGAAAATTATGATGTTCATTGATGGTTTGAACTAAAGGATTCGTCAGCACCTCATAGGTAATCTGTCGTTGGGTACTTTCAATGATGTACTCAACGCCTCCCTATTACATTTCCAGGACCATCGCTTCCACCAGTAGGGGAGAAAACGAGCAGGGGAGTCCAGCCAGCAGAGACGGATAGGAGGTAGTAGTGCCGATGGGGCACCATCAGCTCGGGGACAAACCCATTAGGGAGAGCAGTGTTCCCACCAGGGGGACCCGGCTAAACGATTTCGATCTGGTGATTCTAAGCAGGGATATGGGGGTATAGGCAGGACTAGTCCAGTCAGCAGGGCCAACCTCGTTATCAACAGGGCCACCAGGGCTAATAGAGGCATCAGTAGGGTCACCAGGGCCAGTGGAGGGGAGGCAATGGCTAGCAGAGCTGAGGTCAACTGGGGCAGGGAGGAGGTAACTTCAGTGGCAGGTGTTCCTCTTGTGGCAAGACTGGCCATAAGAAGCAGGATTTCCCCGACAATGGCAGGTTTCCCAGCAGCAGGGAGCCTAGCAGGAGCCCCAGAGACCTATCTTTCCCGCCGCCCTACCAGCAATAGCGTCGATCCCAGCTTTTCCAGCACCCTCAGTTCAGTAGGGATAGTTACAATATGGACGTGTTTATAACGTCCACCAGGAAGCACCACAGCAGGTGCCACCCACGATTGAGGGTATGTTTCCTATCCACACTATAGGGAATATTTTATTTGATACTGGGGCATCACACTATTTTATAAACACTGGCTTTGCATGGGCCACTGGGTTATTAGACATGATAGAGAGTACAGTGACATGGGTAGACTCACCATTGGGAAATGGTTCTTTGATTTTCTTTATATGCTGAGGGGTAGGTATAGATATTGGGAGTTTGATTTTGCCTATCGATATGCTAGTCCTAGATGTGCACGAGCATGATACCATTATTGGCATGGATTGTCTTGATACTTATAGAAACCTGATAGACGGTTTCAGTAGGAGTATTATTTTTGCTATTCAGGGCCAGGAGATGTTTCTGGCGGTGATGCCTCATCCTAAGGGAGGATCGTCCACCCATTTATATTATATAGAGGAGGAGACCTCTAAGCAGATAGTGATTCCTATTTATTCGATTCCTACAGTTCGTGAGTTTTTCGACGTATTTTAATATATACACAGACTATCGCCTTGCCAAGAGATAGAGTTCGTTATAGATTTTATGTCGGGTACATGGCCGATAGCCCGCACACCATATCGTATGGCTCTAACTAAGATGAGGGAGTTACGGGATCAGATTGATTAGCTATTGGGACAGGGCTTCATTTGTAGGAGTACCTCACCTTGGGGTGCTCTCGTGCTATTAGTAAAGAAGAGAGATGGTTCGTTGAGATTGTGTGTGGACTACAGAGAGTTTAACAAAGTCACGATACGGAATAAGTATTCGTTTCCCCGAATCGATGATTTGTTCGACCAATTGAGAGGAGCTGCCTTCTTCTCAAAGATAGATTTGAGTTCGGGATACCATAAGCTTTTTATTAGGGAGAATGATGTGTCGAAGACTACTTTCTTGACGAGATATTTGTCCTATGAGTTTAGAGTCATGCTGTTTGGGCTGACAAATGCTCCAGCTGTATTGATGGACTAAATGAACTGGGTGTTTAGAGAGTTCTTAGATTAATCTGTCATTGTCTTCATTGATGACATCCTAATTTATTCCCAGACTGAGGAGGAGCATGTTAAGCATTTGAGATGAGTTCTTCAGACTCTGCAAGAGCATCAGCTCTATGCCAAGTATGAAAAGTGAGGATTGTGGTTACGAGAAGTACAGTTTCTCGGGCCCGTTGTTTCCTAATTGGGGATATCAGTGGAATCGGGTAAGATGGCGGTAGTAAGGGAATGGGGACAGCCCAAGACAACGACGGAAGTGCATAGCTTCCTGGGGTTAGCAGGATATTATAGGCAGTTCATCAAAGGGTTCTCGAAGAATACGAGCCCATTAATAAATTTGACTCGCAAAGGGGTGAAGTTCATTTAGGATGATGCTTGCTAGTTAGCTTTCGATGAGCAAAAGGATAAGTTGACTTCAATGCTATTTCTTGCTTTACCCAGGACAGGAGTGGAGTACGTAGTGTATACTGATGCTTCTTTACAGGGACTTGGTGGAGTACTTCAGCAGGAGGAACAGGATATATCTTATGCCTCCTGCATGCTTAAGCCTCACAAGAGGAATTACCCCACCCACGACTTGGAGTTAGCAGCAGTCGTGTTTGCCCTACGAATTTAGAGACACTACTTATTGGGGGAGAAACTTCGCATGTTCAGAGACCATAAATCACTACAATACTTCTTCACTCAGCGGGAGTTGAACGTGCGTTAGCGCAGGTGGCCGGAGTTTGTGAAAGATTACCAGTTTGAGATACAGTACCACCCGGGGAAAGCCAATGTAATTACTGATGAGTTGAGATGTAGGCTAGTAGGTGAGGTGGCAAAAGTGTGGAAGGAGAAGTGAAAAGAATTGGGACATCAAGAGGTAGTGGCCCGATCCTTTATGTCCGTTATGAACATCACTCCAGAGATTTTTACAAGAGTGATCCAGGCCCAGGCCACTAATTCATTTTGCCAGGATCAGATTGTATGGCTTCTAGCGAACGGCACAGAATCCTACTCAGTGATCTCAGATGGGGGACTACGGTTTAATGGGATATTAGTGGTCCTGGAAGGAGAGGATTTACGTCATGCAGTGATGACACAGTCTCATGGATCCAGATTTATGGTACATACCGAAGGGGATAAAATGTACCAGCAGTGGAGTGGGATGAAGAAGGACATTACGGAGTTCGTGTCCAAGTGTTCCACCTGGCAACTGGTAAATGTGGACCACCAGAGGCCGTCAGGGTTGCTTTAGTCGCTGGAGATAACTACGTGGCAATTGGAGAGCATTTCCATGAATTTCATAACTAGGCTGCCTACTTCATAGCGGAATCACGATTTTATATGGGTGGTGGTGGATCACTTGACTAAGGTAGCTCATTTTCTACCGGTGCGAATGGACTACACTATGGGACTATATGCTCAGATATTTATTGTTGAGATAGTGAGATTCCATGGAGTGCCCTTGAACATCATATCTGACGGAGACAAGACCTTTGTATCACGCTTCTGGGAGAGCTTTTAATAGGCTAACTGCGATGAGTACGGTTTACCATCCACGAACAGATGGGCAGACTAAGTGTACTAATCAGATGCCGGAACACATGTTGCACATGTGTGTCCTTAACTTTGGAGGGGGTTGGGAGGCATATCTTCTACTGGTGGAGTTCTTTTCTAATAACTCTTATTCACTTATGATCGGCATGGCCCCATTCAAGGAGTTGTATGGCAGGCCTTGTCGTTCTCCTACTTGTTTGCTAGAGGTGGGGCACCATAAGTTACTCGGGCCAGAGGTAATTTTAGAAATGTCAACCAGGGTTGAGATGATCATGAACCGTATTCGAGTAGCCCAGGACAGGTAGAATAGATATGCCGACACAAAGAGGTTCTTCAGGGAGTACAACTTGGGGAATCAAGTATTGTTTCGAGTGTCTCCTATAAAATGGGTGATGAGGTTCGGGAAAAAGGGGAAATTGGCTCCGAGATATGTAGGATCATTTCCCATTATCGAGAGGATCGGACCAGGGGTATACAGACTTGGATTACCGGAGCACTTGCACCGTATTCACGATGTGTTCCACATCTCATCCTTGAGGCATTTTCTTAGGGATGAGTTAGCCCACACCCACATTGCTATTAAGGAGACTGATTTACACCCCGACAGTTCTTATGAGGAGACGCATGTGGCTATCCTAGACCATAGCGAGAGGAAATTAAGGTTAAAGGTAGTTCCACTGCTTAGATTTCAGTGCAAGCATCATAATGTAGAGAAGTCTACATGGGAGCGAGAGAAGGATATGCGCGATAAATATCCAGATTTATTCCTACCAGGTATGGTTTACTTTTCGAATTTCGGGGCAAAAATTCCGTTATTAGGGGGAAAGTATGTGATACCCCGCATTTTTATGATGTTAAATAATTATGGGATTAATTATTATTGTTTGATTAATTAAATTAAAAAGGTTGAGAAATTTAAATTGTTAATTAATCCAAATTTAAAATAATTATTAACTAGCGTGCCGAGGGTTAATACTTATTGATGAAAATCATTGATTATTACAGTGGGTATATGTAATATGGAATTATAATTTTTATAAATTATCTGAGTGTGAAATACGACAGATTGGAATTTGAAGTAAAGACGCGCGTGTGAGTCGTGTCAAGACTAATTGTATGGAATAAAAAGATAATATATTTTGGTATAACTCATATGGCAATTTTGAGTGCGCCATTGAGTACTAAAGGGTCGATATAGTCTAAAAAATCTATTCGGGCATTTAATTTGGACTCCGGGGTAGTTTTAGGCCTAATCGGCACCCCATAGGGTATTTTTGTCCTTTGGAATTTTGGGGTGATATTATGGACGAAAATTAAGAAATTAAATAAGGACGTACATGGGTTATAGGGGAGTTATCCTCACTAAACCTACGTGAGAGAAAAGAGAAAGTCACAGTGGAAGGAAGAAGAAGCCATAGGAGTTCTTGGTGCCTAACTCATGAACACACACCAAAAACAATACCAAAGTGCAGATCGCGAGACGAGGAACGCGCCCATACCCATATCAATAGCGGATCAGATCGTCGAAATTAAGTCAAGTGTCTAACTCTTGCAATGTATAGCAACAAGCATGTTCATATTAGTGTAAGTATATTATATTCATTATCTGATTCATAAGTTTTGATGAAATTGGAGGATTAATGGCATTTATTAAAATCTGGAGATTAAAGTAGGATGAATCCCTCATCTAGATAGTTTAGAAATCCCAAATTGATGAGTATTGATGATGGAAAAAATTGAAATTGATGTTCATGTATGGAAATTTGATGAACTAGGGTTCTAAATTGTTAAATTGGGGATTTTGGATTTTATTACGGATTTATGATGAATTAATGATTCGAAGTTAAGGGAAATCATTTATACATTTTAGAACATTAATTAGGATTATTGTGTTGGTGTTGGGGTTGAGAAATTTAGAGGTTTTAGGACTGATATTTTGAGGAAGACGAAGTATGAACAGTAAAACGTAGCAGGTCTGGCCAAACAAGAGAGAGACTTCATCTCATTCGAACGAGATGGAGCTTCGTTCGAACGAGGAGTAGAGTCGTTCAAATGACCTGCTAGTTTCCTTGGAATGACAGGTCCCTAAAAAGCCCAAAAATTTGCTTTTTTTCCCAAATCATGTTACACAGTTAATTGTGTTAGGAAAACAGCCATTTACTGACATTAGCTTAGTACTGAATTATTTGGGAAGCATTTATAGGATAATACCTTAAGTAGTGAATAGGTGAATTAACCTTGGAAATTCGAGTGTGTGAATAATCGAGTTAATTGCATAAGTAGTAAAGAGAAATATACTATGTGTAGACATATAAATATGGGTTGGGTGAATACCTGAATTTTTATAAGGCATCGAGAATGCCTATTATTATTGTGTATCATTATTATGTGTATAGCATGTCTACGCTGCTTGCTATCGGGAGGAGGTTTCGCACAGTGTACAGTCTTATCTTGGGTGACCTAATATTGGGATATTTGACTTGTACCCAGAGTATATGAACTTGGATAGGTGTTATCTGTTACGTAGGATAGTTTCGATGATTGAATGAGAGCGTAGTAATGTGACCCATTTAGCTGGTGAGTATGCTCGCCTCCAATATTTATGTTATGAGATTTGTGGTTCGTGAGAGACGCCTAACCAGTTGTCCTTTATGCAGTGAACGATGCACCGAGACGCGATAGCGGAGTATGCATTGCGCCAAGTGGTCCTAACCAAAGGGCGCGGGATTTGTAAATATATGTATTGGGATGATTTGACTATATATATATATATATATATATATATACGGTTTCTCACACTCAAAACCTACGATACCTAAGACCATGCTCTGATATCAACTGTGACACCCCACATATTTTTACGTTGGAGGTTGCCAATATGGCCACCTCTAATATCAAAATATGAGGGATATCATAATTGAAATACCATTCTTAGCATGTGACAAAAATACGAGACATTAAAAACCTTTTCCATAGGATAAATCCAAAATTTAATCCAAAGAATATGAACATCCACACAATATGCTAACTCCAAAATAAAAACCCAAATCCAAAAGATAGATTAATACTTAATAAAATAATCCAACCTAAAAGAAACCATAAACAATTGTGGAATCGAAAGGCCTAGCAAATCCATAAATAACTGTCTCATAAATAAAACAACGAGATGGAATAATGTAATCTATAAAGCAATAAAATAACTCTAACTACACTCCAAAATTCTCTAATTCATCCGATGCAGCTATTCCAGCGTCTATACTTGAAATTTTAGTCAACACAATGTGTCAGAGCCCACCACATGAATACCATCTACTCCTCATAATTAGGATCCATGAATCCTGAGATACACATCATACGAGATAAATATTATAATAGAATATTTTAAATAAAATAATATAAGAAAATGCGAGTAAAGTTAGACAATGCTAACTACCACATAACAAAGCCACCTCGTTATTTAAGTCCAAATATGCGATATCAACAGTGAATTAGAACTACACTTTTTATCTTACTCAAATTAATTATTCTTATTAATGAGACACCACTATAGCCAGTCAACCTTTCTATTGGTCCTCCATACAGTCCTAGTGCACTTAAGTTTCAACACATTATATCCATTATCCACAGTATAGTCAGTCATCCTAATTTCATTAGCACTATACATACTCATGAGGTTCCATGCATTATCCCTGCACATACTCGTAATGTCAATACACACCCACGTCGCTATATTCAACAACCCAATTATGGTTATTCTGTACATACTGATGATGCAAATAAATACCCACATCACTATAGCCAGCTGAGCTAATTATCATTAGTCCTTCACATATTGCTAACACCAAATTGTAAAAATAACTATGTGTGATAAAGATTCGAACAAATGCGCAAATTCCAACTATAAACTTATTTAATTGGAGTCAATTTTAAATCAAATTAATTCGGCCCTTAAACAAGCATCTACGTATGTGCGTGTGTCAAACCAACATAAACACAAACAACCAACTTGCATATTTTAGGACAAAAATCTCCAAAGGGAAAAACCTTTTATTTCACTATGAATTAAATTGCAATTTACAATCACAAAGAAATCTACAATAAGTTTACCTCATCAAACCTACATAAACACTAGGCCTAGAGTAAGCAATGGATTCCATGCAGCAAACCCACACGAATCGCAGTCCAATCTTCAGCAAATATCCACACGCAGAGAATCTCAATGACCTCAGTCTTCAGGTGTGGAGACACACTCCACAAGGTTGCACAATAACAAAGTATGTTCTTGGGTTCCAAAAAAATTCACCTAAACATTGGAATTTTTGTGAATTGAAAAAAAAAGGTTTAATACCCTAAACGAAGAAGCCAAAAGTATTTTACCGAATTGCACTGCTTACAGAATGAAAAACGAAAAGACTTCTTGATGAAATACTCCTCGTTTAATATGTATGTATACAAAACCGTAAGGCGGCAAATCACTCGAACAAAATCAAATCTCGCTTGAACTATTACATGCGTCGCTCGAACGAGCTTCTCGCGAGATGGAATGTCGTTTGAACGATATGGGGTTGTCACTCGAACGAGCCTTTAAATAAATATTTTTTTCTTTTTCTTTTCCTAGAAAATGCAATGCCTTAAAACTTCAAAAAATAATTTTGACGAAAGACTTAAAAAATACGCTCCAACACTTTGAAAAAATTTTGATAAAAAATATCCTAATATTCTAAGTGAAATGCTAAGGAATAAAAACATAACTTTTACCAAATTTATCTCGCTGAGGCTTGATTGTTGAAGAAATTTGATATTCGGAGCTGTCTTGGTGCATATGTGATCTGGAAGATTCTTCGACGGTTGTAGCAGTATATGACATACTAATTGATAACGGACATTTATAAAATCATGTCCTTACACAAATCCATTTTAATACCCATTTATTATCTGTGGCGTTGATTATTAATTCTTAATCAAGTTTACTTTATTCACATTTAGTCCCACCCATAATTAAGGTATTATAACCTAAAATCACACCTAATCTCATAACTAGAGATCATTAAACAATAAGTATTACATTTTATATCACCTAGGAAGAATACCTACAATAAATCATCACCTAGTATCACATCTAGGCTAACGGAATAACATAACAGAGTATTACCTACTCCACCAAGAAAAATACCCAACCGTATAAGCATACACTCACTAGTCCTATACCTAGAAAGTGTGAGCAACAATAAGCCTATCTACTAGTTCCATACCTAGCAAACAACCTATAAAAACAAGTGAAAGTGCAACTACTCCCAAAAATCACTATGGTCCCATAGTGCCGCGATATTAATACGAACACTCTCCATGTAAATTATATTTTAATTTAACACTGCAATTCTCCATTTAATACTAGATTTCAATTCTATTCAAATTTACATCCATCTGATCACGTACTAAATAAATTGTAAAAAATAGTTGCACAAGTTGTCAAATTTCAAAACTTCAATATGAGTGATATTTTAACAAATTAACACATAATTCATATCAAATATGCATAATAATAATAATAATAATAATAATAATAGTAATAATAATAATAATAATAATAATAATAATAATAATAATAATAATAATAATAATAATAATAATAATAATAATAATAATAATAATAATAATAATAATAATACACAATAATAACTTTGGTCTACATCATATACATATGAAAACCAGATTTACAAGTCAAAACTTTATTCCCAGTTCATATTTATATTATAACATGTGATTCTTCCCACAAATATATCATAACCAAAAACACTAATCTAAGCATACGATTGTTTCAACTCTTAAATCATATTTTTTAAGTTTATAAAAAATAGCCACGAATTTACTTTCACTTTCTCTAATTAATCTTCCTCAATTTTTTTAAGAAAGCATATTTGATTAATATGTAGTGAACATTCAAAACATATAAAACTCAATTGGAACAATAGATATATTCAGTTGTGATAAGAAGTCGCCTTGAAATCCTGATTATACGGTGGCGATCCTCTCGCAAAAATGATGAAGACTCGTTCTTATTTGTTCTTGAGAAACTAGATTTGAATCTTCAAAACTTGAGTTAAAACTCATTTTTAATGAGGTTTAGGTTATGTAGGATATGGAATGGAAAATTTGGGAGCCTATTGCTTTTTTGTATGAGATAAAAGTATTAGAAAAAATCTAAACTCGAGCCTTTTTAATAGAGGAAAACAAAAGAGTTTGAAACTAACACAAAAACCAAAAAATAAGCAGATTCTCCAAATCTAACTAGGATCGAATCGATTTCCCATAGGGATGAATCAATTCCTCCCCCACTGAGAGAATCTCCCCCCCCCCCCCCCCCCAAAGGGCAAATCTGCTCCCCCTTTTCATATGACAGAGAAGAAAAGTAGGAAAAAAATCAATTTTGTTCCCAATTTCGAATCCGATTAAAACCTTATTTCTTATATATCAAAACCAACATTTTTAAATACTAAAAATAATTGAATTCAAAAAAATAATTTTATTTGATTTATAAAAAGATATTTACGATAAAAAATCACGGGGTATTAGATTCCACCCCCCCACCCGCCCCCCCCCCCCCCCCTAATTTAGGAATATATTCCTCGAAATTTGACATATAAGAAATAAGGTTGACATGTAAATGTAAAATGTAAAAGTTGCGCAAATAAAATAAGTCTCACATATACCTACCCGTAGAATAACACGATTGGGCACCCATAAACCAAACTCAATATGAACTTACACCACGGACAAAAGTACAACATATATATATATATATATATATATATATATATATACATACACACACACACACACACATAAGCATAACTATGAAAATAGAGTCGTATCACGCTCTCCCACTAACACCACTCGATTTTATCTCCAAAAGCCATCGCAATGATAAATTACTCAATTCAAATCATATCACCATATCGATACTAAAGATACCTACTATCATTACTAACGATCTCATAAATAAATTTCATCTCCAAAATCAACTCTACGGATCCTCACATCAATATTACAACATATAATCTCAATGCCTCCAATGGTCTTACTATAAAACTCCCTATCTCCCATAAATGTAATAACATGTATGCTAGAACCAATATCTTAGAGAGTACGAATCAACAAAGGGAATTAAAGATCGATAATGCGGAAGCTATAACGGACTCAAAACCTACGAGTCCTATGACTATGCTCTGATACCAACTGTGACTCCCCATATAGTTTGACATTGGAGGTGGAAAGTTTGGCCTTCTACAATGCCAAAATATGCGGGTCGTCATAATTAAAATACCATTCTTATCATGTGATTGAAATATGAGACATTAAAAACCTTTTCCATAAGATAAATCCAAAATTTATTCCAAAGAATATAAATATTGACAGAAGAAATTCCATCACCATACTAACTCCAAAATAAAGACACAACTCCAATAGATAGATCAATACTTAAATAAAATAATCAAACTGAAAAGAAACTAAAAACAAATGTGGAACCTAATGGCGTACCAAAGCCATAATCAATTGTCTCGTAAATAAAACTATAGAATGGAAGAATCTAAACTAATAAAGAAATAAAATAACCCCAACTACACTCCACAATTCTCTAATCAATCCAATACAGTTACTCCAGTGTATAAACTTGAAATGTTAGTCAACGCAATAGGTTAGAGCCCACCACATGATTGCTTGCTACTCCTCCCAATTAGGATCCATGAATCCAGAGATAATCATTATACAACATAAATATTACAATAGAGTATTTCAAATTAAACAATATAAGAACATGAGAGTAAACTAAAACAATGCTAACTACCCACATAACAAAGCCACACCATTATTCAAGTCCAAATATGTGATTTCAATAGTGAATTTGAATTAGAACTTTTATCTTACTCAAATTAATTATTATTATTAATACGACATCACTATAGCCAGTCAACCTTTCGATTGGTACTGTACATAGTCCTCGTTCGATTAAGTTTCAACACATTACAACCATTCCCCTCACTATTACCAGTCGTTCCAATTTCGTTAGCTTTGCATATACTTGTGAGATTCCACGCACGAAACATCACTCTAGCCAGTCAGCCCTATAATTATTAGTCATGCACATACTCGTGACTCCAACACGCACCCACGTCGCTATAGCTAACCAACCCAATTATTGTTAGTTTTGTACATATTAGCGACGCAAACAAACACCCACATCGCTATAGCCATTCGACCCAATTATCGATAGTCATGCACATATTGGTGATGCCAAATCCATTTTAATGCTCATTTATTATCTTGGGCGATAATTATTGATTCTTAATAAAGTTCTCTTTATTCACAATTAGTACCACCCATAATTCAACTATCGTAATCGAAAATAACCAATAGTCTCATACCTAGAGATCATCAAGTCATAATTATTACATAATCTATCACCCAATAAGAATACCTATAAAAAATAATCACCTAGTCTCGCACCTAGACTAACGGAATTATACAACGGCGTATTACCTAGTCCCACCGTACAAGTATACACTCACTAGTCCCATACCTAGAAAGTTCCAACAACAAGAAATCAACCTACTAATCCTATACCTAGTAAACAACCTATAAAACATGTGAAAGTAAAAGTAGTCCCAAAAATCCCGACGTTCTTGTGGTGTTGAAATATTAACACGAACACTCTCCATGTGAATTATATTTTAATTTAACTCTACAATTATCCATTTGTAAGACCATAATTTATATTATTGCTCACAGGTTAGGCTAACACAGTTTTTGGCATATCCCGCTATCATTCGAGTCGAGTCATCATGATGACCGAATCTCCAACAACTCTAACTTTTAAGGATCTCCACACTATGAAGGGATAATGCTATTAAATGTAAATTTATTTCTTAAATTTATTTTGGGATATTTATTTTTTATTAAAACTCGAAATACGATTTTTATTTAAAACTCGAGGCAATTTTTCTTATTTAAATTTTTTTTCAAAGTTCGCGTATCTCGTTCAGACGAGATGGCATTCACGTTCTAAACAGATTTAATTTTTGTTCAAAGTCTCGTTGGAAGTTTACATCGATCGAACATCGAACGAGGGCGTACCGTTTTAGGTCATTTGAACTTTTTTCAAACGAGATGGATCATTCATTTGAATAAGATCTTCTTCGTTCAAACGATGTTCTATTCTCATTCGAACGAGCTTAGAAATTCATTTGAATGAGCCGCCACCCAGAAATTTTTGTTTCTCTTATAAATACCTATTTTGTGTTTCTTTTCATTAAGACTTTTGTCTAAACTATTTCTGAAGATCCTTTACAAAAAATTTCAACCTTTTGAATTTAGAAAACCTTTTTTATTTACAAATAACATACTAGAATATATTTGAATGGATAAAGTTTAAATCCTATAGTATGTATCCTTTCATACACAACTCTAGTGGAGAGAGTTTCTTCACGGTTGAACTTGTGATTTTTTAGGGAACTCACTGATGGAGATAAATTTGATCACTGGATACCGAGCATGAAAGGACATGTGTGGACAACTCTGGCCAGAGCCATATTCTTTAGAGATTTGTGAAGGCACTATGTATTATACTTATGGAGGTTATCAAGTAGTCTATAAGTCCATAGTCTTGTAAAGTCTCTAAATAACTGAAAATAAAGGTTTTACCATGAAGGGGTTTTTTCCTCAAATTGTCTTGTCTATTTACATGCTTTAATTTATCTACTTTATCACCAGAGGCCTGTCTTAGGATAAAAAGATAACATTCAGATTTGTGTGTGCTAGCCACATATCTATATAAATAATCCATTAAGATCCCGATAGCGTATTCTCAAATTGGTATTTAAGCAGGTTATACAAAAATACCTTGTGATCCTATTTTCGCAAAAAATTTCTTTGATATCAGGGTTTTTTTTAAAAATTTATTGATCTTTAAAAAGACGAATTTTAATGGAAAAATTGTAAAATCGTGTGCCCTAACACGACTTTAAAGGTGTTTCTAGTGTGTGCTTCTATCGACTCATGTGTAAGTCAGTCGCTCAAGTAGAAATCGGGTAAAACTAGTATCGAACATAGGGAATAGGATCCAGAATGATGACGACGAATAGGAAGAAGGTTTAACCCTAGAATGACTCAGAAAAAGAAAGAAAAAGGTGATGACTTTGTGACTATACCTATCAACTAATTCGATTTGAATTAAAATTAAAATTTAATTAAGCATGCAAGAAGAACTAAATTAAACTTTAACTATATGAGAGAAAATGGAGTTAGGGTACACTCCCTCGAACCATCACTATTTACATGGAACATAAATGCTTCAAAAAGATAATTCTTCATTCAATGAGACATAAAATACTCTCTAAGAATTCAACATATGAGGACTAAATGCCGCACAATATCAAATCAAAAATTTTATTTGACGAGGATTATAAGTTATCAACGCGCTAATTGCACCCTTAAACATTCCGGTTACCTAGGCCAAACGAAATTAAAAGGCCTAAAATCTTTATCTTGATAAATTTCAAATCTTTGAATGAGAGATTGTTTTTTATTCACTTATAAATGCATATGTGTTACCTAGGTTGGGTTCATGTACCCCAACCCGCTAAAAACTTAGCTAGACATGGAAAATATAACACTACACATGAATTCTACGTTGCATGAGATCATTCATGTAAGGACACAAATTTCCAATTGAGTCTTATGTAGTGTTGGCTCAATTCCGAACAAAAAAACTTGAGTCATAAGTTAGATGTTCATGGTACATTCTTTTAAGCCTATGACGTTTAAAGTTGTTGAAGAGGCTCTTGTCAGGTCTCAAAGTGACATCTTTTGCATCCTTAACGATATATTTTCCAAGGCTCCTTAAGGTATGAAAGCTTTATATATATTTGTAAGAACTTGGAATTTTTATTGGATGTAAGTTTTATTTAAAATGATTTTATATTCTTAACTTGGCATAAAAAATTTATGGGCTTAAAATAAAAATAAAATGCATATTCTATTTTTTCGTTCAAAAATGTCATTCGAACAAGATCTTTGTTCGAATGAGTTTTGTCAACGAGTTTCCCTCTTGATCACTGACATGTCGTTATAAGGGTCATTCGAACGAAAATGTCGTTCGAATGATATTTCAAGCGGGAATAGTTTTTGGCATTTTCCCACTCCTTTGTCCCCACTTTCTTTTGACAGAATTTAACCATTTCGGGACTTAGATTTATTCTAAGACTTTTGAACACACTTTGAGAGATTTTGAGAGAAAATTCTTCCAACCAAAAGTCCATGTTTTCAAGTGTTAAAACTTAAGGTAGATTCCTATAAAACACATGTCATTACACCCATAGTTTCTTTTGTTTATACAAGTATCTCTACAAATATATCTATTGCTTGGAGTTTGTTTTGGCACCATTGGTTCATCTCTACCAAAAAGAAGGAGATGTTTGGGTTTGCTTCTATTTCCCATAAAAGAAGAAGTCATGTTTTTACTGCGGCGTTCTCATACAGTGAAAGGCACCGTGTGTGGTTGACGTGTTCCAAAAGCTATATTGGAGGAGTCCAAGGTTCCGGTGGAGTTCGGGATTATCGGATAACAAAAGGTTGGTACAACAAGGCACGTCAGGGACTTGAAGGGAGTCGAGTCGAGTTGTTTAAGTCATTTTTCTTGTACTTGTAAAAAATTCCTACTCAGTGGACTTAAGGCTAGGGGTTATTCGAGTTTTTTCTCGTTTTGAGTTTTCCTCGTACATCGCGGCATAGTGTTTTTTTTATTTTATCCTTTGCAAAATAACATTAGATGCATGCTTAGGTAAAAAGATAAAATATGGTTTAATTAACTACTTTAGTTTCAATTGGTTCTAGATTAAAATTTGGGTAAAAGTTAATTTAACTCAAGTCATTATCCTTAAATTTGGCAAAATTTAGTTTGACCTAATTTGCTAAAATGAGTAATTTTTGTTAGGCAAGTTTTTAGGACTTGGTTTAAATTAATTTTTGGACTAAAAGTTAAATATTCATAAGTTTGTTTTTAAGTGCAATTTTAATTTTGAGAAAATTAAAATTTAGTTTAGTTGTAATTTTAATTTGTGAAGAAATTTAATTTTTGGAAATTTAAAATTTGTAGGTTCTATTTAGTTGAACCATCCTATTCCACACTTTAAGGAAATTTAATTTAAAAGAAGAATTTTAAAATTTGGGGGCCTCGTGTTCCAACAAGTGGTATCAGAGTTGGAGCACTAATTTATTGCGTTAAGGTCCTTTTAATATTTTTGGTTAAAAATGGAATTTTCCCCATTTTCTAAATTTCCTGTTTTCAATGGTTCTAATTACGCATATTCGAAAGCTCGTATGCATTCAGAACTAAAATCCATAGACGAGAGGGTTTGGTTGTTAATTGTTAATGGGTGGTCTACACCCACATGTTTGATAGAAAATGAATGTGTTCCCAAACCCGTAGATAGATGGAGTGAGAATGAATTTAAACTTGCTAATTTTAATTCTCAACAATTATATGCTTTGTTTAGTGCGGTCAAACCGGATGAATTTCGACGTATCATGACGTGTGAAACCGCTAAGGAATCTTGGTATAAATTACAACTCACTCACGAGGGAACTAGTGTCGCTAAGGCTTTAAAAGTCCAAACCTCACCACTCAATTTGAAACCATCAAAATGCTTGAAAATTAAACCTTTTATGAATTTTATGCTAGACTTCACGATATAGTTAATTCATCATTTAATTTCGGGGAGAAAATACCCGACGATCGATTTGTAAAGAGAATTATAAGGAGTTTATCTCTAAAGTGACCGTGTTAAATTCATTACCAACTTTAGCCTCTACGAAACTAGAAGAACTCATAGATGATTTACAAACCTATGAACTTGGCATGTTTCCCTCCAAACATTAAAAGAAAATTGATAAGGGCATCGCTTTGAAAGTACAAAAGGAGGTAAAGGTAGTTTCAAATGATGAGAGTGACATCGATTTCGATGGGATGGATATGTTCGCTAGAAAATTTTGAAAATTTCTTAAATTTATTAAAGATAATATTAAAATGGATTTTAAGAAATTTGATAAATCAATGTATGACAAAGTCAAAAAATTCCCTAAAAATCATAATGAAGAACTTAATATGGCTGAGTCGAATAGATGTTTGGGTTGTGAAGGGTATGGCCATAGGGCTTTTGAGTGCCCCACTAAACTAAGGAGATGGGTAAGAAACTAATTTCCTATAATACAACCCATAGCGATAGTGATAAGGTAAAGGAAATCGATTCCCCCATAACTTTACTGCGTTCATGGCTTGTCATGTCAGTGAGTGTGAGATATTGTTTGACGATGACACCTTAAAACAAGACACTGTAACAACCCAGGTTTTTGAGCTACTATTTTATATTATTTTGCTCGATGGGCTAATTTTATAAAATAGGGGATGTTAGAGTAAATATTATTTCCCGTGATATTAAGGGATAATATTTACTATGTTTTGTCTATTTACCATTATGAGAAGGTAAATAACATTATATTGTGGTTTATTGTGTCGTTATATGTTATACGACGGTTATGATTCATATTTTAATTGGAGTATAATTAATGAAATAAAATAAATTTGGAACACAAAATAGTTCACGTTTTTTCGAATGCCAATATAGGGGGTGCGGTTATTTTTAGAATAGTCGAGATAGTCGAAATAAGTGCCAAGTTGTATTTTTGAGTTTTGGGCACTTTTGGGGTGTTATGACTCAATTATTTGGATACGAGTCATTTTAATGGTGTATTAGCAATTAAAAGAGGGGAATTATGTTTTATGACCCGTATAAGTCCCCTCACCTTTTTATTTCTTCATTTGTGTTAGAAGCCAAAGGAGAGAGAGACAGAGAGAGAGAGAGAGAAGAGAGAGAGCTTGGGAGAAATGGGAGAAAAGAGAGGGAAATGGAAGATTTGGGTCGGATTTCGTTGCTACCGGAGGAGAATCTGAGACTACGAACTCGAGGCAAGTTTCTTACTTGCTAAATGTTGATTTAATGTGATAAATTGCATGTGTAGTTCGGTTTTGGAGATTTAAACCATAAATGGGTTTTTGTTGATTTTGGTGATTAAACCCTTAATCTTGTGTTTTTATTTGATTTGAGGTAAAAATATTAGTAAGTACTTGTGTAGAAATGATTTGGGAATAATTTTTGTTGTTGATGTTGGGAGAAATCAAACGTTTGGGGTTTTGGGATTTTAGGGTTTATTCAACCCGTAGCCCAAACTGGGCCATTCTGCAGGACCGAATCGATTCGGCCCTAGGGGAGAATCGATTCAGATAGGGGGAAGGATACAGGTCTGGGCAAACCGAATCGATTCGGCTATTGCAGGAAGTCGGTTTTTACTCACTGAATCGATTCATCTTTTTGGCGAATCGATTCGCGGGGGCGAATCGATTCGGTTGCCTTATTTTTGTGGGATTTTTCCAAGTTTGATTTTTAGCCCTTTTTCTTTTAGGTCCAAGGTTTAGGGACATTCCTTTGGGAAGTAATTAAAAGTCCTAGAGTGTTGTTTTGGTTAGACTAATGTCCTAAGATAAAATGGGATAATTGGGCTTACCCTGAGGGCTAGTTTGTATAGGTTAATATCCGATTGATTTAGGAGGTTAACCTAAAAATAACTTGGAGATAAAATGGTAAATGTTGAGACTTTTGGGAGATACTCCTTGAGGGAGACTCACTTTGATGTTTATGAAATTGTATGAACTTTTGGAGACTAGTTTGAGGATAATGGCACTTCGGGTCTTAGGTCATTAATAAAAATATGACATAATGATAATGAAATGTATATTCTAAAATGTGGTACTAATAAATGAGTACAAATGATTTTGAGAATGTAAAAATGGATGTTTTCAAATGAAAAAGAAAAATCATTTTTATAAATGTTAAAATATGGATACACACCTCTCTAAATTGATATCATAAGGGAAGTTACGCACGTGTAGTGAAGCCCCATGGCTAATGAATGCAGGGTGGATATATAATTAGGTCATATGCGCGTTTATTGTATTTTTACTGCGCTGGTTAGGTGATTCCGGGTGTGGTCGTGACTATCCCGCAGGCATATGGCCGCTTCCCGGCGTTTGGTAGGTTCCCAGGTTGTCTTATTTGAAAGGCCCTGGAAGATGATAGCCATTTAGGGGCGCGTACAGTGGGGAAACCCGGACGGACGATCTTAGATATGTTAAAGCAATTCATGACAATGAATTGGTTTTAAATACATTTCCCGGATGGAAGAAGGGAAATGGGTTATATGGTTTGGCTTCGAATACATTTCCCGGATGGAAGAAGGGAGATGGAAGCATATGGTATTAAAAAGCATTTTTATGATAATAAAAAGGGCTTTTGTATACACTTCCTGGATGGAAGAAGGGAAGTGGGATTTTATGAAAAAGTAAAGCATTTTTATGATAATAAAACTTGCTTTAAAAATGTATTTTTCCTGGATGGAAGAAAGGAAATAAAATTGGTAAAGAAAGATTTGAAATAAGATTGATTGGTAAACATTTGATAAAATGAATTACCATATATATATATATATATATATATATATATATATATATATATATATATATATTCCTTAAGAAAGAAATAGGAATGGTGCATATAGAATTATGGAAGTGACTTGGTAAACATTTGATAAAATGAATTCACCATACATGCATATTCCTAAAGAAAGAAATAGGAATTGTACCCCTAGGTTGTGGATTGATTTATTTTATGTCTCCGTGAGTAGCTGTAGTTGAACTCCCATGCATATGCATTTATATATAAATTTATTACGTGATGAGGGTCTAATGGATCTCAACGATCAACCTTGCCTAAGTTGTAGTGTATCGGGGGGGTTCCTTATTTGGATATCCCTTTGCGAGACACCCCACGCACGAATAGGGCATAGTGTTGAGACTGGGGAGAAGTTATCCCTTAGTACATGGGTTAACTAGAGTGTATCATGATATTGCGCTAGGTTGTGCTTTTAGATTGAGAGGTGAGAATTATCATTGTTAATTGCGAAAGAATTACGCACGTAACTGTCATGCATTTTAGTCACATGGGAATCATATCAAACCGGGCCCTGACCCGTCTATATTTCTCTGTTTCTGCATATACTCCTTGCCGTACAGGTGCTCTACCGCATGGACACCCATATTTGCATTTCCATTCCGGTTGTCATGGAGCTAAGGCATATTGCGGATGTTGTAGGTTATTTATGTTAGACGCTTCTTTCCATTGTACTCTAGTTATGTTCAGTTATTTATTCGGGCGTGTTGCCCAAGTGTTGCACTCACTTATTATATTGTAATATTTAATGTGTAATACTCAGTGTAACTATTTGTATTGGTCTGTTCACCGACAGCTTATTCGGTGATTATTTATTATATTGTCATTCTTTATTCATTGATTTTTGATATCCACCGTTTTTGCAAATGGGATTGTCTAAGTGTTTTTCTTTTACTTACTAAATTTTTGTTAATTTTGACAGTCCTTTTTCTAAAATGGTTGGTGGTTATCTCGTACTATTATTTTAATCGACAATGATGCTGAGAATGGACCATCTATGATTCCTGTGATTATTAGAGTATTGGACTGGCCACCTATTATTTTAGTAGGCGGGTTGTCACAAACACTTCCAAGGCCTTTGTTTGTGAAGAAAAAAAAAATGATGGTTGTGTCAGTGGAGAAGAGAGAGAAAGTTAAAGTGATGAAGAGGTACCACTTTTCGACGTATCTTTACTTGTTCACATTATGGTCGAAAAGTTCGTCTTAGGAATTTATTTTTTGATCTTAAAATAATTTTTAGGAATTCCAAATGTAAGGCAACTGAGGAAACCAAGATCCCTAAATCCCGAGATAGTCACTCTTCATTAGTTTGGCTTAGGAGATCCGACTTGGTAGCTTTACAAAACAGGATTTTTTATTCTCGCTTACTTTCACATGATAACTCCCTTGCTAAATCTAAAGGTTGAATGTGTTAATTGTTTGCATACTCTAGCTTTTTGTGCTTCGCATCACATCCTTGCTAGTTGTGTGCATATTTAGTCATTTTTCTAGTTCTTACTTGATTTGATATCACATGCTAGAATTATGATTTATGTTTATCTTTTGTAGTATATTCTTTTCATTTTAGTTTGCATTATATGAAAAATACAAAAAGATTTTGTTTATCAGTTGTGTTTTACCTTTTAAGTAATTTTAGGATTAATGAAAAATACAAAATGATTTTTTTTTGTCTTTAAGTAAAAAAAAAATTATGTTTGGGTAAAAATTTCAAAAACTCAAAAAGATTTTTTTGTGTTTGTATTTTAGTTTGACACACCTTTTGTGGCATATGTTTGTGTTGAATCCTTCTTTTCGCTTCCATGTGGCTAGAAGTTTTGGTTAAAATTTTCAATCCTTAAAATGTTCTTTGTCATGGTTGCATGGAGTAGTTTAAGTTTGACTTGTTTAGTGGATTCACTTTTATATGCCTTTTTCACACACATGTACAAGCTCATTTGAAATTTTAACTCCATATGTATATTTGAGCTTTGTGACGTGTTCTCCTACCAATCTAGTCATCTACATATCTTGTGATCAAGGAGGATTTGTGCATGTTAATTCCGTTGCATATGAGATTTGTGTGATAAAAAATTGATATATGAATGTGTACGGGGAAGGCCCCCGAAAGGACAAATTATCCTTTACGAGTACGCCACCGTTTGGAATGTACCTAAAACAAATATGTGATCCAAAGGCCTAAATGAAAAATATGGCATTAAAAGAAAATATTTAGCCAAAGCCTATATTTTTTTAGATTGATATAGTCATTCAAAAATTAATAAGCTTACTTTGAGGGAGTTTGGATGGTATATCAAGGGTTTGAACAATTTTCGTTTATCCTAGTTGCGATTTCATTGTCATGACTCTATTGGTTTATAGAATCATCAACATGTTAGGCTTGTACGCATTGTGTTTGTTTGTTCATGAGTTCACTTTATCTTGCCACATAAAGCTAAATTTTAAGTTGATAAAGTTTTGCAATCAAATGAAAACTCCGTGAACATGTTCAAGTGATTGGGTTTTAATTCTTTTGTATCTAGTTCACAACCCTTCACTTCCATTTTCATATGACACATTTATGCTATAAGAATGTTGAAAACTCATGTTATTATATTTTGCATTATTTGTGTGTTTATATCTATATATGTGTGCTTGTGCATCTTTTGTATCAATTGTGTATACATATATATATATATATATATATATATATATATATATATATATATATATATATATATATATGATATTTTGTTTGTTTTGAGTCTTTTCCATGTTATCTAGTTTATTTACGCTTTTAATTCGTAATTAGTATTTATCTTGTTTCAAATTTTGGTTGATATCCCATGCTTATGTTGAATACATTTTAGTTGGTATCATTTTTGGTTATCGCATCATTAGTTGATATCCTTTAACCTTGTTATGGATTAGTCACTTTCTATTGTTGACCATATTCTTAAATGATATTATCAATTTATGCACCATCATGTTTTACTTTCTTTCCCATATTTATATCCCTTATGTAGTTTTTAGGGGGAGAAATGGCACTTCGTTCAAGTGAGGGATAAATGAGTATTCACTACAAGAATTTGCACCATTAGAAACATACAAATTATGTTGCTAAAGTTAGAAATGTGTCGCTAAAAGGTATTAGCAACATATTTTGCTATGTTGCCTGCTTGTTGCCCATTGTCTATCTAGGAAACCCTTTTGCAACACAGCAGGATTGTGTTGCTGAAGGTATACTTTTGGCAATACGCAATTGTGTTGCTAAAAGAATTTTATAGTTTGTCAAATTTATAATCAAAAATATTATTTATGTTGCCAAGGGTCACTCAACAGCGATAAAAATAGTTGTGTTGCCAAAAAGCAACCTTTCAGCGACACAAATTATTTTGTAGAATGTAAGGTAAATGATATAAATATAACTTTCAGCAACAAAACTATTGTGTTGCCAAAAGGTATACCTTTGCCAATACAGTTATTGTGTTGCCAAAAGTTATCTTTTTGCAACACAAGTCTTGTGTTGTCAAAAGCAATACCTTTGGAAACACAAAAGTTGTGTTACCAAAGATATAGCCTTTTGGCAACACAGCTCTTATGTTGCCAAAAGCTATACATTTGGCCACACAGCTCTTGTATTGCCAAAATTTATCTTTTCGCAACCAAATATTTGTTGCCATATCCAAAGTGATAGACGTAGATGATAACTTTTGGCAACAAAAAACTATGTTGCCAAAAGTACTATATTTTTATTTATCACCTATTATTTTTTTTCACAATTGGAAACACTTTTAAACCAACACTTTTTTCATCAAACATGCAACCTTATAATCCAAAATGACATTGAATATTTGTCATACAATCATAAATAATACAAAGTTCCACAATTTTCAATAAAATCTCATAAATATGAATTACAAAACAATATTTCATCACAATCCAAGTATAGAGGTACAAAATAAATTCCTCCTAAATAAGAACATATCAAATCCTAATACATTAACACATTAAAAAATGTTTAAAAAATCCACGTAAACTAAGACGACGATGACGACAATATGGCTCCCTTACACTATAAGAACTCACAACTCCAAGCTACCACGACCATCATAACTCTAAGCAAAATCCATCATCAACCTGCTAAAGATACAAAAATAAATGGCTACAAGAGTTTGTATAACTTCAAATGCATGTATGTTTGACTTAATCAATTTAAAACACTATTTAATTTCAAAAAATTTCGACAGAGTTTCCATTATTTATTCATGAAATCCAACGAGTTTTAACATTAAAATAAACCTAACAACAACAACAAAAAAATACACCTAAATCACCAATAAATCCCTTCCACCGATTTAACATCTAAAAACAGTATTCGAGTAGCTACATAAACATAAATAAGTATCCGAGTAGCTACATACCTCGATCCTCCGTATCCGTTGACTTTTCCATGTGTTGCAAATCTATTTTCATTCTACACAAAATACAAATAAATTTATTATCTATCCGACTTCAAAAGATAATAAAAATTTATAACTATTATATATATATATATATATATATAACCTTTGTTATCAGTATCGCCCGATTTTCGATAAGTATCGGCCGATTCGGTTCGATACACGGCAAAAAGGATACGCACCGCTGGCATGAATCAAAATCGTCAATTTGCTGCTTTGGCCATTTTATAAACAACAGTTATGTTTTTTTTGCCTCATTTTGTCCCCGTTTTGTCCACTTTATATTTTTTCTTTGGATATGCAATTTTCTGCTATTTTTGCCTCAAACCGGAAGTCCCATGACTACACGGTCGATTCCAAGGAGTTACATTGGTCCCGTGCTAGTTGTTCATATCTCTTACGGGACCATATTGTGGTGGTTTTTCGCTTTCACCCATTAACAGTGTGTTATTATGCCCAAGTCTTACTTTTGGCCAATTTACGTCATATAATCAAACTGGGAGTCCCGTGGCCATGCGCCCATTTTCTACGAGTTACATTGGTCTCCTGCGAGGTTTTCGTGCCACTCACGGGACCGTTTTGTGGTCAATTTACATTTTCACCCTTTGATGGCATATTTTTATGCTTGAGTCATACAATCAAAACGGGAGCTCCGTGACTACGCGGTGCAATCCTACGAGTTACATTGGTCCCATTCGAGGTATCCAAGCCTCTTACGGGGCTGTGTTGCGACTTTTTTATGTTTTCACCGATTAACGACATGTTTTTATGCCAAAATCTAACTTTTTGCAAATTTACATTGTATATTGAAATCGGAATTCCAGTGACTATGTGGTCAGTTCCTATAAGTTACATTGTTCCCGTTCAAGGTTTTCGTGCCCCTTATGGGACAATTTTATGCTTCTTTCACTTTTTCACTCATTGACGGCGTGTTTTTATGCCTAGGTTTAACTTTTTGCAATTTACGTTATATACTCAAACGGGAAGTCCCGTGACTACACGGTCGATTCATACGAGTTACATTGGTCCCGTGCTAGTTGTTAGTATCTCTTACGAGAACATATTGTGGTTGTTTTCTATTTTCACCCTTTAGCAGCGTGTTTTTATGCCCAAGTCTTAATTTTTGCAAATTTATGTCATATAATCAAGCCGGGGGTCCCGTGGCCATGCGTCCATTTCCTACGTGTTACATTGGTCGTAAATGAGGTTTTGTGCCTTCTATGGGACCGTTTTGTGGTCGTTTAATATTTTCACCCTTTGATGGCATATTTTTATGATTAAGTCTAACTTTTGAAAAATTTACATCGTATAGTCAAACCGGGAGCTCCGTGATTACGCGGTGCATTCCTACGAGTTACATTAGTCCCGTGCGAGGTGTCCGTGCCTCTTACGGGACTGTGTTGCGAGTGTTTTACATTTCCACCGATTGACGGCATATTTTTATGCCTAACTCTAACTTTTTGAAAATTTACATTGTATATTCAAATCGAAATTCCCGTGACTATGTGGTGATTTCCTACGAGTTACATTGGTCCCGTTCAAGGTTTTCGTGCCTCTTACGAGACAATTATATGCTTGTTTCACATTTTGACTCATTGACGACATGTTTTTATGCCTAAGTTTAACTTTTTGCAAATCTAAGTTATATACTCAAATCGATAGTCCCGTGACTACACGGTTAATTCATATGAGTTACATTGGTCCCGTGCTAGTTGTTAGTATCTTTTATGAGACCATATTGTGGTTGTTTTATGTTTTCATCCATTAACGGCGTGTTTTTATGCCCAGATCTTACTTTTTGCAAATTTACATCATATAATCAAACAGGGAGTCCCGTGGCCATGCGGTCATTTCTTACATGTTACATTGGTCCCGGGCGAGGTTTCGTGCCTCTTATAGGACTGTTTTGTGGTCATTTTACATTTTCACTCTTTGATGGCATATTTTTATGCTTAAGTCTAACTTTTGGAAAATTTACGTCGTATAATCAAAATGGGAGCTCCGTGACTATGCGGTGCATTTCTACGAGTTACATTGGTCTCGTGCGAGGTGTCCATGCCTCTTATCAGATCGTGTTGTGGTTGTTTTATGTTTGCATCGATGGACGGCATGTTTTTATGCCCAAGTCTTAATTTTTTTCAAATTTTCATTGTATATTCAAACCGGAATTGTCGTGACTATGTGGTCAGTTCCTACGAGTTACATTGATCTCGTTTAAGGTTTTTGTGCCTCTTATGAGACAATTTTATGCTTGTTTTACGTTTTCACTCATTGACGACTTGTTTTTATGTCAAAGTTTAACTTTTTGCAAATTTACGTTGTATACTCAAACCAAAACTCCCGTGACTACACGGTCGATTCCTACGAGCTACATTGGTCCAGTGCTAGTTGTTCGTATCTCTTACAGGACCATATTGTGGTTATTTTATGTTTTAACACTTTAGTGGCATGTTTTTATGCCTAAGTCTTAATTTTGGCAAATTTATGTCGTATAATTAAACCTAGAGTCTCGTGGCCATGTGGCCATTTCCTACGAGTTCCATTAATCCTTTACGAGGTGTTTTTTTCTCTTACGAGACCTTTTTATGGATGTTTTATATTTTCACCATTTGAACGCATGTTTTTACACTTAAGCCTAAGTCGTTTTAAGTTTTCACCCTTTGATGGCATGTTTTAAGACCAAGTTCAATTATTTACAAATTTACATCATACACTCAAACCGGGAGCTTCGTGACTGCACGGTCCATTTCTACGAGTTACATTAGTCTCGTGTGAAGTGTTCGTACCTCTTACGGGACCATTTTGTGGTTATTTCAAGTTTTCACCCATTGATGGCATGGTTTAAGACCAAGTTCAATTTTTTACAAATTTACGTCGGACACTCAAACCGTGAGTCATGTGACTACACGGTCCATTCCTACGAGTTACATTGGTCCCATCGGAGGTGTTCCTACCTCTTACGGGATCGTGTTGTGGCTGTTTTACATTTTCACCGATTGACGACATGTTTTTATGCCAAAATCTAACTTTTTGCAAAATTACATTGTATTTTCTAACTAGAATTCTCGTGACTATGTGGTCAGTTCCTACGAATTACATTGGTCCCGTTCAAGATTTTCGTGCCTGTTACGAGATAATTTTATGCTTGTTTTACATTTTCACTCATTGACACGGTGTTTTTATGCCTAGTTTTAACTTTTTGCAAATTTACGTTATATACTCAAATAGGAAGTCCCATGACTACACAGTCGATTCATACAAGTTACATTGGTCCCGTGCTAGTTGTTAGTATCTCTTACGGGACCATATTGTGGTTGTTTTATGTTTTCACCCTTTAGCGGCGTGCTTTTATGACTAAGTCTTACTTTTGGCAAATTTATGTCACATAATCAAATCGGGAGTCTCATGGCCATTGGACCATTTCCAACGAGCTACATTGGTCCCGTGTGAGGTTTCCGTGCCTCTTACGGGACCGTTTTGTGGTCGTTTTACATTTTCACCTTTTGATGGCATATTTTTATGCTTAAGTCTAACTTTTGGAAAACTTACGTCGTATAATCAAACCGGGAGCTCCATGACTACGCGGTCCATTTCTACGAGTTACATTAGTCCCGTGCGAGGTGTTCGTGCCTCTTACGGGATCATGTTGTGGCTATTTTACGTTTTCACCGATTGACGGCATGTTTTTTTGCCTAGGACTAACTTTTTGCAAAGTTACATTGTATATTCAAATCGTAATTCCCGTGACTATGTGGCCGATTCTTACAAGGCAAATTGGTCTCGTTCAAGGTTTTTATGCCTTTTAAGGGACAATTTTATGCTTATTTTACGTTTTCACGCTTTGACGGCATGCTTTTATGCCTAAGTTTAACTTTTTGCAATTTTACATTGTATACTCTAATCGGAAGTCCTGTGACTACACGGCCGATTCATACTTGTTACATTGGTCCCGTGCTAGTTGTTAGTATCTCTTACGGGACCATACTGTGGTGGTTTTACGTTTTCACCCTTTAGCGGCGTGTTTTTATCCCTAAGTCTTACTTTTGGCAAATTTACGTCATATAATCAAACCAGGAGTTCTGTGGCCATGCGGTCATTTCCTACGAGTGACATTGGTCCCGTTCGAGGCTTTCGTGCCCCTTACGGGACCGTTTTATGGTTGTTTTACGTTTTGACCCTTTGATGGTATATTTTTATGCTTAAGTCTAACTTTTGGAAAATTTACATCATATAAGCAAACTGGGATCTTCGTGACTACGCAATCCATTCCTATGAGTTACATTGGTCCCGTGCTAGGTGTTCGTGCCTCTTACGGGCCCGTGTTGTGGCTGTTTTACATTTTCATCGATTGACGGCTTGTTTTTATGCCTAAGTCTAACTTTTTGCAAATTTTCATTGTATATTCAAACTGGAAATCCCATGACTATGTGGTCGGTTCCTACGAGTTACATTGGTCCCCTTCAAGATTTTCGTGCCTCTTACTGGACAATTTTATAGTTGTTTTACGTTTTCACTCATTGACGCCATGTTTTTATCCCTATGTTTAACTTTTTACAAATTTACGTTGTATACTCAAACCGGTAGTCATGTGACTACACGATCGATTCATACGAGTTACATTGGTCCTGTGCTACTTGTTAGTATCTCTTATGAGACCATATTGTGGTTGTTTATGTTTTCACCCATTAGCGGTGTTTTTTATGCCTAAGTCTTAGTTTTGGCAAATTTACGTCATATAATCGAACCAGGAGTCCCGTGGCCATGCATCCATTTCCTACGAGTTACATTGGTCCCGTGCGAGGTTTTCGTGCCTCTTACGGGACCGTTTTGTGGTCGTTTTACATTTTCGCCCTTTGTTGGCATATTTTGATGCTTAATTCTAACTTTTGGAAAATTTACGTCATATAATCAAACCGGGAGCTCCATGACTACGCGGTCCATTCCTATAAGTTACATTGGTCCCGTGTGAGGTGTTCGTGCCTTTTATGGGACCGTGTTGTGGCTTTTTTACGTTTTCACCGATTAACAGCATGTTTTTATGCCTAAGTCTAACTTTTTGCAAATTTACATTCTGTTTTCAAATTGGAATTCTCATGACTTTGTGGTCGGTTACAATGAGTTACATTCATCCCGTTCAAGGCTTTCGTGCCTCTTACGGGACAATTTTATTCTTGTTTTACGTTTTCACTCATTGACGGCATGTTTTTATGCCTAAGTTTAACTTTTTGTAAATTTACGTTGTATACTTAAATCGGAAGTCCCGTGACTACACGGTCGATTCCTACGAGCCACATTGGTCCTGTGCTAGTTATTCGTATCTCTTACGGTACCATATTGTGGTTGTTTTATGTTGTCACCCTTTAGCGGCGTGTTTTTATGCCCAAGTCTTACTTTTTGCTAATAACAATTCATCCAACTTTTCATAATTCACATCACATCTAGGATGTCTTATATCAGCCACATAGAGACAGTGTGTTTCATTACTTATGCTAATCCAACTGCACCCGAGCATTTTTCTCAACCCGCACTCTCTCATCATTGTCCTCACTTCTGCTACATCATCCCACGTCTTTGAAGAAGCATACAAATTCGAAATAGGCACATAATTCGAAGGGTTCTCGGGTTCTATTTCAATAAGAAACTTATGATCCAAATCTTTCATTCAAAATTCCCATGAAGCATAGAAGCACTCAAAAGAGCCCCCCAAACACTAGGACCTGATTTTACAGGCATGGTCTTGATGAAATCCAATGCTTCATCGAGTCGGCCCGATCGGCCCAACATATCACCCACACACGCACATATCTCCAAATTTAGCCCAATCCCATAATCATTTACAACAGTATTAAAGATTTTAAGGACTTCCCCTACCAATCCTGACCTACTGCAAGCAGAAATAACTCCAACAACTGTAATCAAGTCTTGTTTGATTCTTTGAACCATTTTATCAAACAAAAGATCTACTTCCTCACCCTTGCCTTGTAATCCGTGTCCAGAGATATTCCATCTTTAACAATACAATTATAATCAAAGATTCACATGATGTGATTTATGAAATGTTAGATGTAACTATATAAATAACAGTTACGACTATATAAAATAATTAACGACTACATATAACAGTTATATATATATAGATTACATCTATATATAACTGTTATATACAACTGAAACAGTTATATATATAGTTGCTACGTCTACATATAACTGTTATATATAGTATATACAACTGAAACAGTTATATATATAGTTCCTACGTCTATATATAGCTGTTATATATAGTTATATATTGTTATATATAACAGTTATATATACTATAACAGTTATATATAGTCGTAACATCTATATATAACAGTATAGCCATAACATCTATATTCAACAGTTATATACAGCTATTATATATATAGTTATAACAATTATATATAATTGTATAACTGTTATATATATACACACAACACACCGATAGACAAAGATTTTACACAACACACACACGCACACACAACTAAATGAAGATTTTACTTTGATAAAGGTGAAATACATAGAAAATCTTCTATCGTCGATATAAAATACTTACCAAATTGATTCGCAATTTGAGATCCTCCGGATAAGCTCCCTCGTTCTTGATCCTTACGTATTTGTGAAAACATTTGCCTCGTGTATTCCTGAAAATTCTCAATTTTTTTTCCTTGAGCATCTATCTTCTGTTGTTGAGCATCTATCTTCTCTTATTGGATAACATTTCTCTCCTCGACTAAATCCAATTGATCTCTTAGTTGTCTCACCTCGTCATCACGATCTCTTAACAATCCAATTGTACTTGAAGCTTTAGAGGGCTTCATTCCTACCCCCATCCAACAATATGACCCAATCTTTTTCTGAAAACTTTAATCGACATCTCCTCTTGTGACATAAATGGTGCATTTGGTTGCCAGGATTTCTCTTTAAGCTCCACAAACTTCTCCTACCATATTTAAAATAGTATAAGCTAACAAAATAATTAGTCAACGAATTTTGTAATAACAATATAAATAAGTCAAGAATAAGGGATCTCTCGCAATATAATTAATTAATGAAAGATGTACATACATATTTTTCCTTGCATTTTGGATCCACCCAATCATTCTTTTTCTCACTCTAATGAGATGATTTATAGAAGTTAGTAATATGTGATCTCTCACCACCCTTTTCTTCAGCACGTTCATAAATGGAACCAATGACAATATGATTATACATTGACAAGCAATTAAATTCATAATTTACAAAATGCATCACATCAATTGACATGGCAGCTACAAATGATTGCGGCCCACAAGTATGATTCCAAGACAAACTAACATGTGCTAATTGACCTTTTACTGACCATGACTAATTAAAAACATAAAAAAATACTAAATGGATTTCCAATAATGCAATTTTCAAGGAATAACTAAATTACAAACATATTGAAATACGAATTAGTTACCTCGAACTTCTCACCACTCAAAACATCATCTATCATGTACTTCCAATCGTTTGGTGTAACCCCTCCGTATGGATTTTTTATGGGGTCGACTCCATCCTTCAATAATTTCTTGTAATGTATGTAGATTTTACTCCTCCAGCCACTGTACCTCCTTGCACACTTCCTATGAATAGTATATCTGACAAACTCATCCTCGTCATCGTTAACAATTTTGAATTTAGCCTGCAAAATTTCTTTTTAATTAGAAATACATGCAATAACGTTCAAAGAATAACTAACTCAAATAATGAAATATAAACTATAGCGATTACTGCACCTTGTGTCCCAATATCAATTTCACTCCAACGAGTCACCCCTTGAAGTGGTGTCGTATTTCGAGCTCCACTTCGATTTGTTGTCCTAGAGAATGAGCATTTACACCCATAGGTTCCCCTTCACCTTCCAACACATGCTCTTCAAGTTTTCCATGTCTTTTTATCATTTTCTGGACTTTCATTCCACATGTTAATCCTCGCACACATTTTTCTGTTCTGGTGGCTGTAGAAAAAGAAAGATCATAAAGTAACATAATAAATGTCAAGTATCACACAGTAAACTACTAATAAAATAATCAAAATAACTCATGTATCAAGAAAGCATCTGGAATATCAGCTTGTATATCTTCAACAGCATCATTGATTAATGTTCTTTGTTGGAGGAGCGTCGAAGAGTGACCCGAGTTTCTAGTTTTAATAAAAAATCAAGACAATTATATATACAAGAAGATAATTTAAACAATCTAAACAAAAATGACTTATGTCAGGAAACAATTGACACTTTGCTTCCCAAACCAAACAGATCTCACAATAAAAATCAACTCAATCAAATATGATTTCCCTACACTCAAAAGAAAATATTCAACATGTGGAATTCACTTCAGAAGAAACTCAACTAGTAGATCAATACAACATGTCCCCAAAAAATTCAGAACTCCCAAACAAAGAAATGAATTCAGCATGATTGAAAGACTATAACTCTGATAATAAAATGGAACAATTCAGCATGACTGAAGAAATGAATTCAGGATGATATAAAATAGAACAATTCAGCATGAAAAATTTTATATGCTAGAATGTAAAGGGAGTGGCATATAAAGCCACAAACAGAAGAATTAAAAGAATGATCAGAACACATCGAACAAGATTTGGTTTCTATGGAATAAAGACTTGAAAGTTAATTTGGTAAAAGATATAGATCAATTGATGTTCTTAAGTATTCAAATCAAATTTCTAAACATATTAGTTCTTTTAAATCAACCTTGGTTAACAATTGGTGACTTTAATGTGGTCAAAAATTCAGAAGAAAAGACAGGAGAAAAAGATATAGAATTCCAAGATGATATTAAAGAAAAATTAAATTCTTGGACATCAAATCTAATATCTCATGATGGTAGATCTGTACTAATAAGGAATGATCTCCAATCAATGCATGTATATATCCTATTAGTTTTATATCCTCCTAAAACTGTTATCAAAATGATAAATGCATTATTCAGTAAATTCTATTGGGGACACTGTTTAAAAAAAAAACTTATCAATGGTTAAAGTTGTATGAAACTTGTTTCCCATTTGAGGAAAGAGGTCTCAACATTAGAGGTTTAGAAGAAATTATCACAACATCAAATCTCCTGGAATTTGGGCTTCATTTTTTAGAAGTAAACATTATAGAGGTTTGTCTACAAACAAAGATTCTAAAGTTCTGAAAAGAATAGCAACAATCCAAGCTAAAAAAAATAAGTTATATTGCTCACCACATTAAAACGACCAATCAGATAATACTATTTATACTTCACTTTTAAATTTTTATATCACAACCGACCGTTTGCAAAAATATTATTAAAACTATAATTAAAAAGTAATGAACATATCTTCTAGACATTAATTTGAACATTATAAACTAAAAAAAGGGAAATAACATAAATTATAAGTTTATAAAATTCTTGAATGGAAACATAAATCTAAACATCATTCAAATTTCAAACCAATTACGTCAAATTAAATAAAATGATGGATGAGTTAACAAATTACCACCAAGTTGAAGCCGAAGAAAGGAAAAATGGAGATGGAGCCGGAGAGGTCAACCAGAAGCAGGTCCGAAGCTTTCATGCTTATAAATTATAACTGTTAACAAAAAATTACTCAATACAAACATATAACTGAATATTATATTGAAATCACAATGAAATGTCTTACAATGAAATCAAAAATTAAAAACATCTTTTAATGTTTATTTGTAAAGGAAATCAGAAGTTAGTGGAAAGAAACAAGTGGAAAGAAACTTACAATGGCCGAGGTCCTATATAAAAAATGCAAATCTCACTGTTAGGACTCTTGCAAAAATCTCACTGTTAGGACCCTTGCAAAATCAACCGAAGGGAGAGTAGAGGCGGCCGGAGGGGAGAGCGGAGGTGGCCAGAGGGAGGGCATAGGTGACCGAAGAGAGAGTAGAGGTTAGGGTTTGTGTTTTAACTGAACGGACAAGTCGGAGGCGGGACTTGCACAGTTTTTTTCACGTTTGTTTGTTTATTTTTGTTTAACACATAACAAAAATAAGTAAGAAGTGAAATAAAATACTTTTGGCATCAGAATTTTCTTTGTTGCCAAAAGTATAATATTTTTTCTCAACACACTCATATGTTGCCAAAAGTTTAGTCATATTTGGCAACAAACAAATATGATGTTAAAAACTAAAATTCCTCCCCCCCCCCCCCCCCCTTTTATTTTTTTAGCTTCGTGCTTGAATTTTTAACCTTTGGCAACAAGTTTTATTTTATGTTTCCAAAAGTATAATGTAAAATGATCTTTTGGCAACATAATTAAGATTTTGTTTCCAAAAGGGTATATTTGGCAAGAAAAATAGCTTGTGTTGCTAAATATTGTTGGTAATTGTGCAAATTCTTGTAGTGATTTAATTAATTCTATCACCTTTTTCTATTTCCTGAACAAAAATGGGTAGATTAATAGGGGGACAAATGATATCTAATCCTATTCCAATTGTATCTTAGTTTGGAAGATTTAACTTAAGGGGAGACGTCTTTCTAAGTAGGTCATTTATTTGATAAAGGGGAGAATTAATTTAGGCGGAGTGCTTACTTTAATTTCATTTACTATTTTGATATTCCCTATGCGTTTAATTTTTGCTTAAGTGTGAAGAAATTTTCCTAGCTGCAACATACATCGCCAAAGATAGTCATCCTTGGGTTTTGAGTCAAGCTTGTATTTTTTATTTTGGGTGGGATTTTTTTTAGTCTAGTTGAGCTTGACGGACCTTTAGGATTTTGTTTTGGTTTTTACCTCAGAATAGCAAAAGGAGGAGATTTATAAGGACACAAATTTCCAATTAAGTCTTATGTAGTGTTGGCTCAATTCCGGAGAAAACATTTGAGTCGTAGGTTAGATGTTCATGGTACATTATTTTAAGCCTATGACATTTAAATTGTTGAAGACATTCTTGCCGACTTTCAAAGTGCCTTATTTTGTGTCCTCAACGTTATATTTTCCAAGGCTCCTTAAGGTATGAATGCTTTATATATATTTGTAGGAAATTGGAATTTTTATTGGCTGTAAGTTTTATTTAAAATGATTTTATATTTTTAACTTGGTATTAAAGTTTTATGGGCTTAAAATTTTTTTAAAAAAAAAGCATATTCTGTTTTTTCGTTCGAAAATGTCGTTAGAACGAGATTATCGTTCGAACAAGATTTTCGTTCGAACGAGTTTTGCATTGAGTTTCCCTCTTGAGCACTGACATATCGTTAGAAGCGTCCTTCGAACGAAATGTCGTTCGAACGAAAATGTCATTCGAATTAGATTTCTGGCGGGAACAGTTTTTGGTAGTTTTTGGCATTTTTCCACTACTTTGTCCCCACTTTCTTTTGAAAAAATTTAACCACTTCGGGACAAGATTTTTTTCTAAGACTTTTGAATACACGTTGAGAGCTTTTGAGAGGAAATTCTTCAACCCAAAAGTCCAAGTTTTCATGTGTTAAAACTTAAAGTAAATTCCTTTAAAACACATGTTGTTATACCCATAGTTTCTTTTGTTTATCCAAGTATCTATACATATATATCAATTGCTTGGAGTTTATTTTGGCACCACTGGTTCATCTCTACCACAAAGAAGGAGAAGTTTGGGTTTGCTTCTATTTCCCATAAAAGAGAAGTCTTGTTTTTGCTGCAGTGTTCTCATACAGTGAAAGGCACCGTGTGTGGTTGACAGGTTCCAAAAGCTATATTGGAGGAGTCCAAGGTTCCGGTGGAGTCCGAGATTATCGGATAAGAAGAGGTTGGTATAAGAAGACACGTCAGGGGATTGAAGGGAGTCGAGTCGAGTTGTTTAAGTCATTTGCCTTGTGCTTGTAAAAATTACGTACTTAGTGGACTTAAGGCTAGGGGTCATCCGAGGTTTTTTCGTTTTTGGTCTTCCTCGTACATCGCGACGTACTGGTTTATTTATTTTATCTTTTCCAAAATCACATTAGATGCAAGCCCAGGTAAAAAGATAAAATATGATTTAATTCACTACTTTAGTTTCAATTGGTGCTAGATTAATATTTGGGTAAAAGCCACTTTATTTCAAGTCATTATCTTTTAATTTGGCAAAATTTAGTTTGGCCTAATTTGCTAAAATGAGTAATTTTTGTTAGGCAAATTTTTAGGACTTGGTTTAAATTAATTTTTGGACTAAAAGTTAAATATTCACAAGTTTTTTTTAAGTGCAGTTTTGATTTTGAGAAAATTCAAACTTGGTTTAGTTGTAATTTTAATTTGTGAAGAAATTAAATTTTTGAAAATTTAAAATTTGTAGGTTGTATTTAGTTGAACCATCCTATTCCGCAGTTAAAGAAAATTTTTGGAGCACGAGGCCCCCTAATTTTAACATCTTTCTCTTTCAAAAACAATTTCCTTTTGAATGCGGAATCAAAATGGTTCCTAATAAAGGGACTAAACAATACAAGATTCACAATTAAAAATATTTCAATTTTAATTCTTCCAAAATTAAAATTAAACTAAACTGGATTTTAATTTTCTCAAAATTAAAAATTGCCCTTTAAAACAAACTTGTGAATATTTAACTTTTATCCCAGAAGAAATTTAACCCAAGTCCTAGAAATTTGCCGAACAAATAATTAATTCAATTTTGCAAATTAGGCCAAACCAAATTCTATCCAACAAAATAATGACTTGAATTAAATTAATATTTACACAAATTAAATTAAGCACCAATTTAATTAAGTGTGACAATTAAACCAAATTTTATCTTGAATTATCCTAAGCATGCGTTCTAAGTTATTTTGCAAGATAAAAGTAAATCAGTCACACTATGTCGCGATGTATGAGGAAAACCCACAACAGGAAAAACCTCAGACGGCACTAGCCTCAAATCCACTAAGTACGGTTTTATAGGTACAAGACACAAAAGACTTGCAACACCTGACTTGACTCCGTCCAAGCCCCGACGCTTCTTCTTGTACACACCTCTGCCTAGAGAATAACCACGGAGGTCCACCACGGTCTCACAATTTAGCGATCAGACTTTTTCTAGTCACCGCCACCCGAACAAGGAGCCTTTCTCCAAGGGGGTTTGTCACAGCAAACAAACTCATCTTCTTTATGGGATATAGAAGCAAACCCTAACTCTCTTTTACAGTAGACATGAATCTGGTGCCAAACAAACTCTCTAAGCAAGATGTATATATATATAGATAGAAACTTGGATTAAAACAAACAATTGGGTGTAAAGTTGGTTTTGTACTTTGAATAAATCAATTTGAATAACAAACACGAAGGGAAATTTTATGAAAGGATTAATCTCTCAAACACTCTCTAGAAGATGGAAAAAGTTCTTAGAAAAATTCTGGTCCCGAAGTCATTAAATTTTGTGAAAAAGTAGTGGGACAAAGTAATGGAAAAGTGGGACTAAACTGCCAAAAAAAAATCCGCCAGAAATCTCGTTCAAACGAGATTTTCGTTCGAACGAAGTCCCGTTCGAACAACCTATCTAACGATGTTCCAGAGGCCAATTGGGAAAAGTCGTTGGCAAACTTGTTCGAATGACATTCTCGTTCGAACGACAATATCAAACGAAGTTCCAGAAGTTCATTTTTCAATTTTAAGCCCAAAACTTTTTATTTAAAAGTTCTAAAATAACCTTCTGAAAAAAAAAATCAGTTTAAATAAAATTACACCCTTTATAAAATTATTCCAAGTCTCCTTATATATATATATGGAAAAGAATTCATACCTTTTGGAGACTATGGAATATGATGTTGATAGCGTAGAATCATGGCACTTGAAACTCAGCAATGATGAAGCTTTATAAGTCTTGGCCGCTACGTCTTCAACTCTTGAATGTCATTGGCTTGGAGGATACTCACTCAATACTATCCTATGACACAAATGTTTTTGTTCTTAATTGAGTCAACACTACATCAAGACTCAATTGGAAATTTGTGTCCTTACATAAATTGATTTCAAAAGAAAAAATTTGAAATTTGGGGGCCTCGTGTTCCAATAATTCCTGCGTGAAAAGTATAATCAAACATTTAAAAGATAATTCTAACTAAGAAATGGTGATTCACAAACCAAAAAGATGAGAGAAATTGAAAGCAATAAAGGAACTGTACTTATACTGAAGAAAAACGTTGAATTATATGCCGAAAGATGAATAATTGTTGAACAAGATCAATCCTAGGATTCTTGCCCTCAATAATCTCTTGAAACTATGTAAAAACTTCCTCTCTAATGTCTGGTGATACAATAAGATATAACCCTCACGTTTTATTGAGTGTTCGAACCATGCACAACTTTAATTTTTAGAATAAAAAATAAAAAAATTCGTCGCCACAAGCCGGTCCGATTTGTCTGTTTAATGGGGAAAATCGGTTCGCTTAATATAGAATGGCGGATCAACTCGGAATCTTCTTCATTGGTTTGGTTCAGACATTCTGTGGAGGGGGACTGGTTCGGTGCAATAGCAATCGATTCGGTTCGCTGGATTTTTTCTTTATTCTCTCTTCCTTATTTTTTCTCCACCTTGAAGCTTCATAACTTTTCAACCTACGTGCTGCTGGACTCGAGGTCTTCAAATTTCCTTTAGATTTCACGACTGAATATCTGGTGTAAAATTACTATTTTTCCCTTGGCTTTTCTTCTTTTCTTTCTATCTTGATTTTGAGTCTTCTCCTTTCTTCACTTCTTTTCTTTCTATCTTGATTTTGAGTCTGGTGCCAAGTTTTATCTTTCATTAATTTAAATGAAATCTCATGCGGAAAATATAATAACACAATTAACCAAAACAACCAAACACAATCAAATGACTAACCGAATAAACCATTGGCCCAAAATCCAACAAATATAAAATAAAGACAAGTAATCAATCCCAACAAGTCTGACATGAACTAAATGAACTGTGAGCGAAATGCTCGAAATAACTGATAGAAGTCTCTACACTAGAATGAAAGAATGAGGCGTCTATCAAAACTCTCGCAACATCCACATATGCTGCAACAACGGATTTCCTGAAATAGATTCAAACCTGGCGTCCCTGTGGCTGGACACCTAAAAGGTTTTAAAAATTTTATAGCAAGGGTTAGTACCCAAAAACATTTGAAAAACATTTAGCAAATAATTAACTTGCAGTAATAAATAAATATGCATGCCCTCCATATTTTAGTTAGTGTCACACTCCCTTGAGGATATCCTCACCCCTCCTCTAATGTGCACTGCTAACGCCTTAATTAAATTTACTTAGGTCTTACTCTCCTGACCCGATCACTAATGTAACCCCTTGCAATTAACCTACTCTATCTGAGTATGCCCTAGACCATGATTTTTAAGATATTATAAACATCAACTTAATTAAATCATTTCCCTTTTTAATTCCATATAACACTCACACCTGTTATACACATAATACATCATATACTTTGTATTAATTATCCCATATATAATTATTTACGTAATTATATATGTATTCATATTGCAGTATTCACAAACATACTGAAATAACGTTTAACAATAGTACTTTCCCGAGTAAAGTCTCACCGGGTATAAATTCTCTAAAGTGATATCCCACTAGGTGAAATCACATAACCTAGCTACCCCAAGTCAAAATTTCTCACTAACTTGGTTAATACATATATATTGGAGGCGGTCATATTCCTTCCCTGAAAGTGAGATGCCCCTCACCCATATAACGGACGCTATGACCTGGGATTATTCTCGCCCTACTCCTCAAGCTAGGGGATTCATCCACTACGCGCAACCTCCCCCTATAGCACTAGAGTATATAATAATAATATCTATCATTGATATTAAAGCACACACCATATATATATATATATAGACCGTGTACTAAGTCCGTGACACAAGCCTATTCCATTTTATTATGAGTTTGTGGTCCAACTCGAATTATTAATAATTTACACCTTAATTTCCTTTGGTATCGCCCCAACCAACATAATCAGATTTACTCCCGTGGCCCGAAATAAACAACATCCGAGTCTATATTCCCTACTCTAAATTATTTAGCATTCCAAAATAAAATTTACATCTTTGTGTCGTTCAACCAATGTTCCCGGACTTATCCACTGAATCCGTTATTTAATCATTTCGAAACAAACTTTCCAAAATTCAACCTTAATGTGTCACACCTGATTTCCTCCAATCCCAATTTATATTAATTATGATGACACACTAAGCCGCCTTCAAATTCCAATTAATTTTATTCACTATTAATTAGATTTTAAATCCATGTATTAATTACTCAAAATTAAAGCATGGAAAAGATGTTAAATTTAAATTTCTCTTCATATAAACGAAAACTGGGCGAACTGTCAAAATTTCCGGACCATCGATCGATCGATGATCCCCCTTCGATCGATCGATCGAGCAGGTCTTCGTCTTCCTCAAGTTGGTTGTTTCAGCCATGGACGTCCACCTCCAAACCCTAGTTTCTTCTACACTAAAAACTAAGCGTTCCCATCAACAATAAACATCAAATACCTTATATGAAACCTCTATAACGTCCATCAACATCAATAATTTCACTTTATCCACTGTTTTCACAGATTTGGGGTAAAATTACATTCAGTCTTTAACCCATTCAAACATCAATTTCTTTTCGCCAAATTCGTCTCTGATTCATCCGGTTTATGCATCTTACCAGATATAAATACATAACCCTGATTATATATGATCTTTTAATCCATTTATAAATCAGATTCATGATTTATAAAACCCCATGTTTATACCCCTTTAAAACCCAAAATGAATTTCTTTAATTACACACATCACATGAATATGAATTGAAATACACTTTACATGCTACAGCAAGTTAACCACTTGCCTTAGGGTTCGTAGGGTCTGAATTTGGAACCGTGAGTGCTCAAGGTTGAAGATGACTCCTTTATGGCTCTCCTGTGATCTCCAAATTTGACTTTAGCTGCTGTTAGGGTTTCCTAACCCTCAAAGTCTTTTCTCTAATTAATTCAGTCATTCCCTTGTTTCTTTTATTTGTTTAATCAACCTTAATCCCGTTTTTTGCCTAATGGACCAACCTCAAGTGACCCAAATGCCCCCGTGTGGGCCCGACTATGCCTAAAAACGTCCCGTGACCCGTTAACTACCCCTGGGTACACTTTTCTGACTATTTCGGCCCTTCCGGACTCAATCGTGCACTCAGAATTGACATCCGAATTAATTTCTAAAAAGTCCTTATTTCACACCCAAATTAGTCTGTACCGACTCTCGGCTGAAATAAGTACATATCCCGTCATTAATATCTAAAATGACGTAAATACAATATTACTATTCACTTAGTAATTAAGTTTTCCTTAAATATCAACCATTCACTTCCTGATTAATATTTAAATAAAATTTCCCTAATTAATTCAATTAAAATTACGACTCACAAGTAATTTTCAATTCTCGAATTAATTAAATATTTAATGCATGAAAATACGGGGTGTTACACTTTCCTCTTCTAAACAATCTAAGTGCGTACTTCTTCTAAACACGATTTTTTTTAAAAATCCCAAAATGTTCCATTGCATAATTGTACTTTGAAATTCCTGACAACTTTCCTCAAAATGCACTATATTATCTCGTGTTGTTCCTTCGATTTAGTCTCTCTATGAACTTGCTTCATAACGACCTTTAATTACCCTAACCCATGTACTAGCTAATGTGCACAAGATTCACCCCATGCGTGTCGGGGGTACGACGACCTCTCATTTCACTCTCAATCAACCCCGTGAACGAGGTCCGAAAACCAAATGGTGTCGATTTCTTCAACACACTCCTCTAAATACGAATTTAGGTGTTTTGAATTAACTTTGAATGTGTCCCCCCTCTTTGGAACTTCCAATTCAACGGCTACGGGAGGGAACACTTCTTTCACAACGAATGGGCCTATCCATCGCGAACGTAATTTATCGGGAAACAAATGTAGGTAGGAGCTGTAGAGACGCACTCTTTATTTAGAATGAAACTCTTTGCATCAGATGATTTTTTCATGTGCGAGTTTCATCCTTTATTTAGATATCTTTGCATTCTCAAAAGCATCATTGCGCATCTTTTCCAACTCATTCAATTGAAGATTTCGTGCTTCACCGGCTTTGTCTAAATTATATTTCATCCTCTTGTTTACCCAATAGGCTTTGTGTTCGATCTCCATGGGGAGATGGAATGGCTTGCCATATACAAAGCAAAATGGGGACATCCCATTGGGGTTCTTGTATGCGGTTCTGTTAGCCATTCGCGCATCGTTGAAGTGGGGGGACCAATCTTTTCGATTAGGATCGACAGTCTTTTCGAGAATATTCTTAATTTCAAGATCGTCAAACTCGGCTTTCCCAATCGTTTGGGGGTGATAAGTTGTCCCAACCTTGTTCACGAATCCATACTTTCTCATAAGTTTTTAAACGGCTGATTGCAAAAGTTCTTGCTGTTATTACTAATAATTGACTTTGGAGCAACGAATCGAGAAAGTATGTGTTCTTACAAGAAATTGATCACCACCTTATTGTCATTAGTCTTGGTAGCTATGACCTCTACCCATTTCGACGAATAATCTATTGCAACGAGGATGTATAAGAAACCAAAGGCGGGAGGAAAAGGGCCTATGAAATCAATACCGGAACAATCAAATATCTCAATGACGATTATGGGGGTTAATGGTATCATGTATTGGTAGGTGATGGCTCCCATTCTTTGACAACTATCACAAGATTTGCAATAAGCATTTACATCCCGAAAAATTATGGACCATTAGAGACCGCCTTGAAGAATCTTAATGGTCGTTTAGAAATGGCCTCCACATGTTTTCGTATGACAAACGAGGATGACGTTATGTCTCTCATCATACGGTACACAAAGTCGGATGATTTGGTCCACACAATATTTGCATATACACAGATCGTCGTAAAAAAACATATGTGACCAAGTAAGGAACTTCTTCCTCTCTTGCAGTGTCCAATAGGGAGGAACGGCTCCCGTGATAAGATAATTAACTATGTCCCCAAACCAAGGGAGGGAAGATGTGGCAAATAACTACTCATTCGAAAAATATTCGTATATGGGTAGAGGATCACTAGGTACATCGGGCAAAAGCCAGGACAAATGATCGACAACTACGTTTTCTACTCCTTTCTTGTCTTTTATAGAGAGATTGAACACTTGTAGGAGTACGATCCACCTTATGAGGCGCAGATTAGCATCCTTTTTGGAAATGACATATTTAAGCATCGCGTGGTCGATAAAGCAAGTGATAGGCGAACCAATGATATAAGAGCGAAGCTTATCTTGGGAAAAAACTACCGCTAGAAATTCTTTCTCCGTGTTGGAGTAATTGAGTTGCGGTCTGGTTAACATCCGACCAGCATAGTAGATGACATGAGATTTCTTATCTTTTATTTGGCCCAAAACAGCCCCTATAACATAATCACTCGCATCACACATAAGCTCGATTGGAAGGGGCTGATTCGAATATTACATCATAGGAGTGGAAACAAGCATGTTAATTTATCAAAAGAACTTTGTCATGCTTCATTCCACTCAAAGGGGGCATCCTCCATAAGAAGGTTACTCAAAGTTCTATAAATGGAACTAAACTCGTTAATAAACCTTCTATAAGAACCCACGTGGCCCAAGAAAGAGCGCACATCCTTTAGTGATTTGGGTGGGGGAAGCTCGGCTATGACATCTATTTTTTTCCTATCAACCTCAATTCCTTTGGAGGATACTATGTGCCTAAGAACTATTCCTTCGTTAACCATAAAATGGTACTTCTCCCAATTTAATACCAAGTTCTTTTCCACATATCGGGATAGCATTTTTTTAAGATTTACAAGACAAAGGTCAAAAGATGGGCCGAAAATACTAAAATCATCCATAAAGACCTCAAGACCTCTTTCAACCATGTCGCTAAAGAGATTAAGCATGCACCTTTTAAAGGTCGTTGGTGAATTACACAATCCAAATGGCATACATTTGTAGGCAAACGTGCTAAAGGGACATGTGAAAGTCCTATTCTCTTGATCAAGCACATCCACCTAAATTTGGTTATATCCAGAATAACCATCAAGGAAGCTATAGTATGGGTGTCCCTCTACTGTCTCTAGAATTTGGTCAATTAATGGTAAGGGGAAATGATCTTTCCAAGTGCCCGCATTGAGTTTTCGGTAATCAATGCAAATGCGCAACCCGGTGGTGGTACATTAGGGAATTAACTCACCCTTGGCATTCTCGACCACAGTCATTCCCGACTTCTTCGGGAAGACTTGGATAGACTCACCCATTTGCTATCCGAGATTGGGTGAATGATACATGCGTCTAATAGCTTAATGATCTCCGCTTACACTACATCTTTCATAGTGGAGTTCAATCGCCTTTGCATTTCCCTCGAGGGCCTCACGTCCTCCTCGAGGTGGATTTTATGGGTACAAACAAGGAACTTATACCTTTCAAATCGACAATGCTCCAACCAAAAGCACTTACTCAAAATTTCTGACAATTTACCCCATTGCTCTCTATCTAGGCTCGAGGAGACAACAATGGGAAATGTCTCATCCTCTCCCAAATAAGCATATTTTAAATTGGAGGGTAGTTTCTTTAATTCGGGTGTGGGAAATTTTTCGTCGGAGGGAGTCATGCGTGAATACCTCGGTGGTAACTCCTCGAATCTAGAAACCTAATTTACATCTCTTAAGTTCCCATCCGACGCTCTCTCATCTAAGATCTCTCTCAACTCCTCCACCTCCCTCTCGAATTTGGTGTACGTCCCGTCACCCTCGCTACTCGATACAATACGTGCTCCTAAGGCATCCCATCGATAGTTCCCATAATGTGCTCCTCTACTATCTCCTCGATAAGATCTACCGCGTGAAATTCATCCACCTCACCCACTTTCTTGGTGATATTGAAGATATTCATCTAGAGGGTCATGTTCTCGAAAGTGAGTTGCGTTTGCCCATTTTGAGTATTGATTAATGCAATAGCCATAGCTAAGAATGGGAGGCCTAGGATGACGGGAACATGAGTGCTCGAGGGTACAGAGGGCTCCATGTTCCAAATAACAAAATCTATCGGGAAGTGGAAAGTGTCCACTTAGACTATCACGTCCTCGATAATCCCTCGGGGTATCTTCACGGTCCAATTTGCAAGTTGGAGAGTGATTGATGTGGGCTTGAGGTCCCCCAAATCTAGTCTCCTATATATGGAAAAAGGGAGTATGTTGACACTTGCCCCTAAATCAAGTAAGGCTTTTTCTATTCGGTTCTCTCCAATGATGCACGAGATAGTAGGTGCACTGGGATCTTTAAACTTGGGTGGGAGGTCATTTATTAGAACGGACCTCACATTTTGTTCTAGGAAGACATTCTTTTCACCTTTAGCCTTCTTTTCCCCGTCAATAATCCCTTAAGGATTTTATCATAGGCAAGAATTTTCTTTATGGCATCGAGAAAAGGTAAATTCAGCTTTAATTCCTTAAATACATCTAGAACATCTTCGTGGGATGTCCCTTTTTGAGGTGGAACCAACCGTTAAGGGAAAGGCGGAGTATTCGGTGGTTTCATTATGACTTTTGTCCCACTAGTGTTGTCCTCGTTGTCACTCTCATTTAAGGGGGCATCTTTGGCTTCTTTCGTATCGGGCGAAACCTCCTTATACTTAGTTTTTTCGTGTGGGGGAGGTGATAAATCAACTACTCTCCCACTATGTAAAGTAGTGATAGCTTGACAATTCTCTTGATTTGTATCAGAAGTAGAGTTAACATTAGGTTGACCTTGAGGAGGTCTTTAGCCTTGGGCCAGAAACTTGCCCTTTTCTTGGACACTCAAGGATGATTGCAACTTTGAAATGTTAGCATTTATCTCAGAAAACATCCGGGTGTTTTGAGCATTTGTTACTTATCGAGCTTGTATGAACTGATTTATTGAATCCTTAAAATTTTAACTCGGTGGGGGTGATATACGGAGCGAGAGGAATGCTGGTATATGTGGAGCTTGTTGAAAGTGCAAAGGCGGTGGTGGAGGAGGGGTAACATGTGAATTAGGATTCAATGTGGTGTCTGGTTGCCCGTAACTAAACCCAGGATTATTCCTCCACAAAGGGTTGTAAGAATTCTCGTGAGGCTCATTGAAATTTCCCTTAAATCCTCCTACAGTTTCCACTTACTCATGGAGCATTAATTTTTAAGCAGCTATCACCGGACATTCCTTTGTTTAATGGCCTGCCTCAAAAATGGCAAACACCTTTTATTTCATAGCTCAGGTGGATCCGGTTGTTTCTATTGCCCGTGATTTGAGTACGTCTTCCAATCTTTTCTCAATTTAGTTTACTCGAAGTTTCCACTCAGCATCCTTGTCCACATGATAGAGACCGAACGCGGAAGGAGCAGTGGATGTCGGTCGAACCCGATTTTGGGAGTTAGGATCAGATGTGTCCCATGCTTTAGTAGTCTCAGTGACATACTTAAGGTGGTACTCGGCATCGTTTGCATCTAACCACGAAAATTCTCCCTCGCACATAGTTTCCACGAGTTGTTTGGATGCTAAACTTAGCCCTTGGTGGAAGAAAGAGATAAGGTGATACTTCTCAAAACCATGTTGCGGGCATGTGTTAACCAACTCTTGGAATCACTCCCAACATCGATCAAATGGCTCATTTTCTTGTTGTCTAAAATTTTAAATTTGAGCCTTGATGGAATTTGTTCTCTGTTGGGGGAAGAATTTCAAAATAAACTTATCTCTCATATCTCTCCATAACCTGATTGAGTTCGGTGATAAAGACCAAAGACAGGTCTTAGCTTCCTTTAAGGAAAAGGGAAAACGTTTTACACGAACGACATCTTGAGTGCAAGCATGATCGCTAAACGCGTTGCATGCCTCTTCGAACTCACGAATGTGGAGGAGTGGTTTTTTCGAATCCAAACCGTGAAAGGTCAGAAGGATCTAGATCATCCCATTTTGAAAGTGAAATTGTCCCACATTGTATGAAAGTAGAATGCATCCTGGAGTGAAAGTTCACTCGGGATATAAGAGATCTCTCATGGGACAATACGGTATCTCTACCTCACCCGTATCATAACTAGCGTTCTTCGACATGGCACTCTCTCTTATTGACTTGATATCCTCACTCGATACCCTAGAAGTGTGACTTGTAATGGAATTAGGCAGTGTAGGAGGTGGAATCTAGAATTCTGGAGCGTTAGGAGTGTGTGGACTATCGGGGTCATACTCAACTATAGGATTTTTGTGAATACGGGTAGGAGTGGATTGAGGAGTTTGTTGTGGATTTTTCATTAAAGGAATTAAGATATGTTAAATTTTTTGCTTTTGAATTTTTTTTTCTTTTTATTAATTAGAGTTAAATTTTCGATGAAATTGACCAAACCTCAAAGTTTCCCTAGCCCCGGCAACGGAGACAAAAACATGACGTGACTTTAAAAGTGTTTCTAGTGCGTGCTTCTATCGACTCAAGTGTAAGTCGTTTGCTAAAGTGTAAGTCCGGTAAATCGGGTGTCTAATACAGGGAATAGGACAAAGAATCATGACGATGAATAGGAAGAACGCTTCACCCTAGAATGACTCAGAAAAAGAAAGGAAAAGGTGATGAGTTTGTGACTATACCTATCAACCAATGCACTTTGAATTAAATTAATATTTAGCTAAGCATGCAAGAAGAACTAATTTAAACTTTAACTATATGAGAGAAAATGGAGTTAGGGTACACTCCCCTGAACCGTCGGTGTTTACATAGAACATAAAAGCTTGAAAAACATAATTCTTCATTCAAAGAGACATTAAATACTCTCCAAGCATTCAACATATGAGGACTAAATGCCTCACAATATCAAATCAAAAATTATATTTGACGAGGATGAGAAGTTATCAACACGTCAATTGCACCCTTAAATATTCCGGTTACCTAGGGCAAACGGAATTAAAAGGCTTAAAATCTTTATCTTGATAAATTTCAAACCTTTGAATGAGAGATTGCTTTTTATTCACTTTTAAATGCATATGTGTTACCTAGGTTGGGTTCATGTACCCCAGCCAACTAAAAACTTAACCGGACATGGAAAATTTAACACTACACATGAATTCTACGTTGCATGAGATCATTCCTACTTGAAAAGTACAATCGAACATGTAAAAGATAATTCTAACTAAGAAATGATGATTCATAAACCAAAAATATGAGAGAAATTGAAAGCAATAAAGGAACTATACTTGTACTGAAGAAAAACCTTGAATTCTATGCCAAAAGATGAATAATTGTTGAATAAGATTAATCACAGGGTTCTTGCCTTCAATAATCTCTCGAAACTATTTAAAAACTTCCTCTCTAATGTCTGGTGATACAATAAGATATAACCCTCACATTTTATTAAGTGTTTGAAGCATGCACAACTCTAATATTTAGAATAAAAAAAATGGTCATGCCGAATCGGTCCGATTTGTCTTGTTTAATGGGGCAAACCGGTCCGCTTAATACAGAATGTCGGATGAGTTCGGAATCTTTTTCATCGGTTTGGTTCGGACATTCCATTGAGGGGGACTTGTTCAATACAATTTCCGTCGGTTCAATTTGCTGGAATTTTTTTCATTCTTTTCTCTTCCTTGATTTTTTCTCCACTTTGAAGCTTCATAAATTTTCAACCGGGACTCGGATTTGGATGTCGTTTCATCCTACGTGCTTGTGGACTTGATATTTTCAAATTTCCTTTTGGTTACATGTCTGAATTCCTTGTGTAAAATTACTATTTTGCCCTTGGTTTTTATTCTTTTCTTTCTTTCTTGATTTTGAGACTTCTCATTTCTTCACTTGTATAAAATACCAGTAAAATGTAAAATAAATACACGAAACTCGATGCACTATACAGAAGATATCATTATCAATGATATGAGAATAATAAACTTAATTTATATTGCGCAAGATGCTAAAAGCCTATAAATTATGAGAATAAATATGAAGAATTTATGACTAATCATGACCATATTTAATGGTACCAATTTTGCTTAGTGGAAGGCTTGGATGAGGTCGGTCTTAAAAGCCATAGATGAGAGAGTCTGGTTAGTTGGTGAAACGTGGAGGACTCCTCCCACTATCACTATTGTAATGTTGTTGGCCCTAAACATATTTCATCATGGTCTAATGAGGAATTTAAGTTGAGTAATTTTAATTCTCGTGGACTTAGTACTATTTCTAGAGTCGTCACCCCTGACGAGTTCTGTCGCATCATGATTGTCATTATGTCTAAGGAATAATGGGATACCCTCAAACTCACTCACGAGGATACTTATACTGCGAAGGCGTTAAAGATTCAGAATTTGACCACCGAATTTGAGACCATAACTATGGTATATCCGAGTCGTTCGATGAGTTTTATGCACCTTTATGGACATTTTCAATTCTACTTTTAATCTGGGTGAGAAAGTTCTAGATACAAGAGCTGTGAAAAATATTTTGAGGTCACTCCCAGCCCGATTTATTTCTAAGGTCACCGTGCTTAACTCATTATAAATCCTAGACACTTTTAGGTTAGAAGAACTTGTAGGAGATCTTTAAACGTATGAGATAAATATGTTACCTAATACCATTAAACCTAAGGATATAGGGGTATCTTTAAAGACTCAAACTAGGAAGAAGAAAAATGAGAGAGTTTGTGAGTCTGGATCTGAGGATGGGTGTGATTTTGATGACCTGGCTTTACTTGTGAATTTTTTTAAAAAGTATATGAAATTTTCCAAAAATAATTCTTCCAATAAAAATATTTTTGAGAAAAATAAAAATAAGAATGAGGCCAAGGATAGAGGTTAGAAAGAGGAAGATATAAGGTGTTATGAGGGAAAGGGAAAGGGTACAAAATATATGAGTGTCCAACTAGGCTAAAGAGAAAGGGCAAATAGATAGCAAATAAAACCACTCTTAGTGATAGTCATATCAAGTCGATTGATTCTGGAGGAGAATCATCTCTCGAACCGTGTGTTGCATTCATGGCAAGTCACATGAGCATTACTAGTTTGTCCCACGACGATGAGGAAATATCTAAACGTGAAAGCCTTGATGATTTTTTTACTCATTTGGGAGATAGTGAGAGTGCGGATGGTGTTTTGAGTGAAGTAAAAGGTGATCTCCTAAATGACTTTATTGATTTATACACCAAGACGTTGAAGAAAAAAAAAGATTAATAAGGATTTCTCTCTTATGATGTTAGATTTGGAGAGAGAGGTGAAAGTTTTGAGGGTGTGTGACACATCGACGAGTCAACTCAAGAAGGTAAATGTTTCTTTATGTGAGTAGTTTATCATTTTAGGTCAGAAGAAAAGTGATTTTACCAACAACATGGCTAGTCTTATGGTAGATCTTCAATCTTCACTAGAGAATCTTGAGAAATTTGAAGCCCGTGTATCCTAAATAGAGAGATATCTCGAACATGCTTGAAGGTCAAGGTTACTTTAGAGGAAACATCTAAGAAGATTGAAAAATATGATTCTCGGCCCCGCCTTAGGTAATGTTGAGAGGGTAGTAATAAGTTATGAAGGTGTGTCCACTTCCCATGTTGCCCCCGAGCTAGTTCCTGGGGTTGTGTTATATCCATATGGCCCTCGACCGAACCTACCTCGAAGAGATCAACCCAAATATTTTGAGATAGATGAACCCAAGCCCATGTATGTTTACTCCCATTGCAAGCAAACATGTCACCTTAGGGAATTTTTCTTTAAGTTGGATAGAGTATCTCATAGGTATCTACCACGATATTCTGCCACGCGATTTCCCTCACGCACTCCCACACGTGTTACTCCATATGCTCCCGCACATAACTTGAGAGATTTTGAGAATTTTTTTAGAGCAAGTAGAGTATTTGGTCAAAACTTCACAAAATTTGATGGATGTTTTTCATAGGATGTCATCTCCTTTAGAGAACTCTGGGCCTAATGATTTAGGTTGCGACTTTTTACTAGAATAAGGTGTTTTTCATGCTCATATCATATATCTTTTTGCTTGTGTGTACTATCATTGCACTTATATTTTTCATTTGATATATTTTTTGAAAATCCAAAAAGATTTTTATTTTTCTTCAAAAATTTTAAAAAATACAAAAAGATTTTCGGTTTCTTTTTAAGAAAAAGTGAAAAGGGCAAAAAGATTTTATTTTCTGATAAAATTTTGAAAAAATACAAAAAGAGTTTTGTATTTGTTTTGACACCATATATGGATGACCATTAAAGATGTTCTAGTCAATAATTCATTCCATATTCTCGTGATTCTTTTGTAGTGTTTTGATACGTGACATCTTTTCAGTTTTGTGCTTTATAATGTGTGGAGTCATTAAGATACGATATGATGACAATTTACTACATGTTTGACTCCTTGTCAGCTTTAATACACACGATCACGAACTTATTTCACGTGTTAACTATAGTGTTTTCATCTCAATCCTACTTTAAAAAACTAACCAAATGTGCAAAAATGAGATAATAAAAGTAGTGCATGTAAGAACCACAGCTCGGATTGAAAAAAAATAAAAAATCATTAATCTGGTAAATTTGGTATATTTTATACAATGGAATCGGGTTGCGAAAGACATGTTGACTTTGCCTAAAAATCCACCATTGGCAAAGAAAAGAGCCTAAAAGATTAAAGGCATAAAAAACAGAAGTGTCGGGCCATTTTTTAAAACATCAATGCTTTGCTACATATCGGCATTAATTTCTTCAAAAATATTAGAGCAAATAATTCAAATGTGAGATTTTGAGGGTGTTAAGTGGAAGATCAATGGGTTTTCACATCCTATTAAAATTTCATAAAGCACTACATAGTTTTTGGCGTTACTGGTGTGAAAATCACTTACGGTCTTGATTAATAGATTACGTTAAGTCAATTTCATGTGAGTTCACCCCTCCTTCCTGCACATGTGCTATGTTTGTCTACGTTTACTAACCTATCGAATATGTTTATACCCCTACATTCCGTTTCCATGATTGCGGGTATTTTTGTGTTTCTTCAAGGTGTGTTGTATTTATAAAAAATTTATACTTGAAAAAAATTAATGATAAGTTTTTGTCGCCTTTGAGATTATCATCACATGTTATTCATTCATATCTTTTTGTGATGATATCTTATTCTTTTCGGCGATGTTCCCTAAATTCCATGTTTAGTTTCTACTCCCTGTTTATTTAGGAGAAAATAACAAGGGGCGAACAAATTACGAGGGAGATTACATGAGTTTGATTTATGGGGGATATTTTATCTTTATGCATTTTATTTGATATGTCAAACTCGATTCATCAGTGGGTATTTACTTTGATTCATGTGTGTAGGTACTTTTGAAGTTCATATTACACACAATTAAGACAAACTACCCAGGCAAAGAAGAAGTGGAGATTTTATACACAGCATTTCGAAGACATTTTTATTCCTGTACCTATCCATTTTAGGGTTTGGGAGGCTATTAGGATATTGTTTTATGTCTTAGGGGATTTTCATGTAATTTGGATTTCGATTTTATGTTTGTACTAGAATAGCCAAAAATGAGGAAATTTGTAAGAGCATAATGTGACACCCCGCCTAATTAAATACCGGGCTATCACTCCTTTATTAAATTAAATCAAGGTAAACAGTTGGTTCATTCTCAGCATCACTGTCGTTAAAAATAAATTTTCCCATTTAACACCCTAAATAATTAAGCTAAGTGTCAAAACCATTTTCATACATACTTTCCAAATTTTAATTAAAGAAAAATATTTATTTATTTAAAAACAACATTTCTACAATTAAGAATCACACCACAGTAAACCAAATAATATAATACATTCGACAATCGAATGTCAACGTATGAAAACTAAAGTCACAAATCCAAACTGAATGAATCCCATAGAACAATACTGGAAATAACTGAAATATAAATGTCCCAACAACAATGAAATAATGGAAAGGGCGACACATGCCCAATAAATGAGAATATTAGAAGTAGAGTCAATAAAAGAAGCCGTCTACGCAAGTGACTTGCAACTCCCACCTAAGCTGCAGCACGTTCCTCTCAAGGGATCCTAAGCAGAACGCCCCTGTGGCTGGGCACCGAAAATATATACAAATATATACAAGAGAGAGAGAAAGAGAAACGGGTCAGAGCTCGAAAGTGTGTTTGATTTAAAATACGTTTAGCAAGTATTTAAATTGATACAGGCCAATGCAACAACATATTAGTGCGTCACTCTCTTGAGAAATACTCACCTCTCTTCTAATGTGCACACCTATCGCACTAATCTTCCCAACGGTTTGTTTTATCAATTATCGCACTAGTCTTTCTAAAAGATTTAACATATCTTAGATTACTCGTAAGATTTACAATTCACTATTTCCACTTTAAAAAGATGTTCCAATTTGTAACCAAAGTTCTCTATTTTTAACTTTATAAAAATAATAAAGTTTCCAGTGACATATTATACTTTCTCAAAACAAGTATTTATAATCTGAGCCAACAACCATGTCCTACTTATCAAATCTCAGTGGGCAGTTTCAAATATCATAATCTCATATATATATTAACTACTCGTATAATATATATATATAACAGCACCACGAATAAAACTATGGTGCGTGCATACTTCCACTATCCAAACCCCATACCACTCAAATCAAGGGGAATACAAATTCGGAATCACTCTCGAATTGTATTAACACATATACAAACAATATCGAGGCGAAGCATAGATTCCAAGTCTCTAAGAGGATGGCACATACTCGTGTCTCTTAGGACCGTCTGAACTATCAATTCGATAGCCTGTACCAAGGATATCTATCTTTTAGGGTACAAGTCAATATCCCCCATAAAGGTCCCATCGAGATAAGACTTTTCCCGCGCGGTAAGCTCAAGGATAGAAAGTAGCGTGGTATGTTTTTCACGTGTATATAATATATGTACACACAATCATATAAATATACCACTATATCATATTAACAGAGGTTCTTCACGTTACCCATAATTATACCATTTATCCTTAATTTCACATTTAGAGAAATACGTATAAGGTTTCGTTCCTAACCTTAACTCGAAGGGTTTTCTCACTCATTACCTGACACTCGTGGACTATATCCTCACAAATCTGAAATTCAGTAAGTGTCTTTATTAGGTTCCAATGTAACTCTCTTACGCACCTCACCCTTTAAATTTATAGATTCACCAACCCTAAAGTAAATGTCCCATAAATACCATTCTCGTTGAAGATTAAAGGTCCAAACATGTATTCTTATGCCCTACTGATCCTCAATGTCTCCCAAATAATTTTATCAAGAATGCCCAAGAATTATATCACGACAATTTGAATTTAACTCATTTAAAGAGGGAATTAGGAGTCTTCCAGGAGGGGTCGATCGATCGAAGCTTGGGGTTCGATCGATCGAACCTTCGATCGATCGAAGCTCTAGGCTCGATCGATCGATCAAGCAGGTCTCGGCAAAATTCTGCAAAATGCAGTTACGGGTTTCACTAAACTTCTTCATCCAAATCTATGTTTTTCCATTCCAAACGTCCCAAAATCCTACTATCATCATTATAACATTATACCAGGTGTTTATAACGTAAAGCATGTGTATAACTATCATTAAACATGGATAATTAACTCAAAATCCCATCTAATCATCAAGAACCCTACAGTTTTCCTTAATCAAGGTTCTAATCTATTTTTACCAGAAATTCCTTCTAATATATCATCAAAATTTCGTGGGTTATATTCCTCTATATGGCAAGGGTTCCAGAATTTCCATATAATCAAAACTACATGCATTATCCTAACACAAATTGAGTTTTCTTCCATAGTTTCCATCTCTAAACAATCCTAGACTAATATGAAGATTGCATTAACGAAAATACGCAAGTCAAATACTTGCCTGGAATTTTTGGTATGCAGATTCACGGATGATTTTGGTATGGCTGCGTTCCTTGTCTCGCGATCTACGCGGTGGTGGTGGTGGCGGTGCAATCCGGTGGCTTTTTAGCCTTGAATTTTCCTTGGAGCTCTCTCCTCTCTTCTCCAATGGCCGTCACTTGATTTCTGGATATTCTAACCCTAAAAGGATAACCTAATGGCTGATATAGGTTGCTAAAATTCGTGGGTTTAATTACCCAATTATGTAAAATGACTAAAATGCTCTCCCGGGGTACTAATTAGGCCTAAAAATGCCCCGAGACCCAAACTTCACCCCCGGGTACACTTTTCTGACTATCTCGACCCTTCCGGACGCATTGGCGCACTCAAAATGACCATACGAACAACTTATAAAATATTCACTTTTTATTTAACAAAATTAGTCCTGGCATGACACGGGCACGTCCCGACTTAAATTTCCGAAATAGTCATTTAATTCACTCTTGACAACATTATAAAAATAAATCTCATATATTACTATACTCATCCAGTAATATGCAACAAATAAAAAAATTTCAATAATTACTAACTCTCGTCACGCTAGTAAATATTCAAAGAAACATTCCGGATTAAAATTAAATTAATTTATCTCAATTAAATTTAATAAATCCCATAATTTGAAAAGCTATAAAAATACGGGGTATTACATACTTCCCCCCTAATAACTGAATTTCGTCCCGAAATTCAGAAAATAAGGCCTATCCGATAGCACAATTCTGGATATCCTTTTCCGTACACAAACTAACTACACATTACGGCGCTCAATTCCTATAGCCCTTTCTTCACAGCAACATTGTTTTACATTCTCATTAGAGATACTTCACCTTGTGCTCCCAACCGAAAACATTCGCATAAGTCACGCTTATACGTTATACATTTCATTATCTCACTAACATTAGGAGGTCGCACCCTACTATAGACAATTTTTCGGATCATTTATATACAAAACTTCCATTCTGAGAAAATATTACGAACATTTGATCACTCTTGCTCGCCTAATACAGTCGTGGAATCCAACCACATTTTATCGAAAGTTCTCTTAACCGATCCAAAACTTCTGATTACCTACTCTCCTCTAATCATACGGAAGGAGAATAGTTAAGGTTCTTCCATAATAAAACCTTAATAAGTACCTTGTACGCGACAAACGAGTACGGGTGTTTCTACCGAGCATGCTTGAAATCATCATACCAAGATTCCAAAATCTCCTTCACATGGCTCCCCTAATCTTTAATCACCATGCGCTTATTCCCTGGCTAAGGGTGATAAATCCTACTCGAATGAAATCTTATCTCCGCTGGTTCCTGGAATCCCATTTCAAAGGTGGGATTCACCAATCTCATCCTGATTCAGAAATTTATACTGCGTCGGACCATGCACTGGCGCGATCCTTCCTTTCGAAGGAAGTCTGGGGCATACTAGTTAATATCGTAAGCCAGCCCAAAGGAATATCAATCACTTCCTTCTCGGCGACTTAATTCACAAGTTCGGGATAAACCATTGATCTTGTTTTGAGGATGGCAACCCATCCAAGGACTGTACCAACTTTACCGACCTCTTCCAATTTTAGGAATTGTCGATAAACACAAAATTCTTTGGTTGATTCTCCGCTTTCAACCAAACCTTACTTATGGGCGGTGCATGTAGAGACTATTTACTACGTCTCGTTAAACATTGATTCTTCCCTTGAAATGTCTCACATTAAGTGACACGTAATACTCCCCTTCCTCCTTGGAGTAGGCCGAAAGTTTCGACCCGTGATCTTCTCTCCACGAAGCGCACTTCTGGATCTCTTATACCATACTAACATCCTTACTCTTTGTATGCGCAGGTCGCTCTCACACTTGACTAATAACAACTCCGCTCCGGGTGTTCTTCATAATCATTAAATTCTACTCTATTCAAGGAATACGAATTCTTGAACGGCTTCCACAGCCTTCCAATCAAGTTAGGGCGTGTTATTCTAATTGTACACTTATGTATGGATTATCGCTCCTCATGTGACGTTTCATCCACTCTATCACTTCCACTTCGTCATACTATTTCCACAAACATATATTTCACACGTCTATTTTCACGTCCCTTCGATTCGGATCATTTTAACTGTAGTTAACCAAGATGCCCACATTTTTGCAACACTCCGACCGCCCTGGGAGAGAGAACGGCATGCTACTCATCTGTAGAACTAACTAAATTCAACGGAATAGAAGGAATAGGGCATTCAAATTCCATGACAATAAAAGAGGAATAATAATTCTCAACCTTTCTCAGATAAGTACAACAATTTCTAAATAGGTACAACAACTAAAGTAAATCACTAATGCTCCATTCATCAAAATAATTATAGGTCATCTCTTATGTATAGGATAAAGTTCTTTCCAGATAATCCATGCTAAAAATCATTCCAACTCTTTATTCACTTTGTGTTCTGTACGCGGTTATGATATTTGGGTACTCTCAATCACCCTAGAAATCAGAATTCTTAAATTCTCCTTATCATAGTTTTACCCCTCAACTTGTGGGGATAACTTTCAATGTTTTCCTACCACAAGATCCGGCTCTAATAACCTTAAAATAAAATTTAGCTTCCAACTTACATACATAATTACTTGATCCCATTTCGACCAGGGTACCAAACTCGTGGAATAGTGGACAAACGTCTCCCTATTTCCAACCTTACGCTAAGTTTCATGCGTGGGATGTCTCGCAAAGCGAAATCCAAACAAGGAACCCCCCCAATACACTACTACCTAGCTTTATCGGTCATCGAAATCCGTTAGGTCCTCCGTCCGTGGTATGTACCCCTTTATTCCGTCTCTTGACAGAAAAGTTACAATTCTCCCGTAATTATGCTTAATAAAGAACGTTTAACCAATTTCACTACCGTATTGGTTGATGGTAATAGCATTCCATAAACCTCGAATACATACAATCGTAATTCTCGAAATTCCTTTCCCTAATAATAGGGGTATAAAGATTAACTCCCACATCTCTAAAGGTTAAATATAACAATGCACTCTTCCTATCGCTACGTCCGGAGTGCTAAACATAATACTGAGTCAAATCTTTTCGCTCAACGGTAAATCCCGATACATACGGAATTATACTAACAAAGTCTATACATACATTGGCATCGAATATCTCGAGCCCACTATCTCCTCCGAAGTCTCTAGGATAGATAATATAAGTGCGAGTCCAACTTTCTTACAGGTAAGCCTCGCCAAAGCAAACATGAAACATGTTGCACCAATGCAACTACTCCAATAGCCTCTCAATAAATGCCCACTATCATACTACCCATTTTTATAACATTTTAACAAAGATAAAATCATACTCGTGTATCGCATCACTACAACAAGCAATCTCCATAAAGTATAAAACACTGTTAATATACTCACCCATCCTCCGCGGATAGCTCTAAAGAAAATCCCGCTACACTAAGGAAAATATTCACACAATGGTAACATTTCTAATTATATGCATTAAACTCGTCTCACATGCTAATCTAGAAATGATCAAAATATGGTGACTCTCTCATGTCACATAAACACGCATCATCCTTTGAGGATACAACATACACTTCTACCTTGACAATCGTCTTGACTGTGAAAACGGTTTTCGGACGTAACACGTCTACACAAACCAAACAATATTACTTTACTCGTTGCCTTTTACTAGGCACCGTATTCTTTCCCTTATACTTACTTTGGAACATATTTTCGTGAGCGATCTCACTCCGCATAAAATACCTCAACACATAATTCACCTATCACCTGTCCTACTAACCAGGTTAGGATTGTTCTTTCCTTGGACATTAGTAGACTCGATTTTTGTTAACCATCCCGGTTGTTCCACAGCCTTCTTAGGACATAAAGATCATGTTACTATCTATACTAGTACTTACTGAATTTACCATCACTTGGTAAGAATTTAACTGTCTGAAGCATTTAAATGGTTTTCCTGATGTGTATCCACATCCTTCTGTGGTGCTATACCACCACCGTTGCATTCAGTCTCATTCTCGACTAAATTCTTCGATTCCTTTAACTTCCTCCACAAAGAAGCGTTATCATCTATTCTGACACAATATGACCATGTCAACCTCTGGATCGTTCATCCATCAGAATTTCCTCCTCGAGTTTTATCAACTATTATTACGAGTTGGTCTTCCACTTGGAGTCGTTTCCCCCACTTGTATCTACATCTTCTGATACAAAATTGGCTAACGGTTAACATTCAAATTCACGAATGGACCCTTGATATGCCCTCCCTCGAAGAGTTCAGAACCACATTTGCTTCTCATCCTGAACAGTTAAGGAAGGAACATACGGTCAACACTGTACCTCAGGTTCTCCTATAGGCATAGCATTCCACTTCTAAAATTGGTGGTTGTCTCCAACCATTATAATTTCGTCACGAAAGCCAAGAAAATTTTTCTCTAAATTTTCACTTTCGGTTTGCCACACTCCGTTCTACATTTAAGCCTTTGGATACTTTACCGCCTTTGGTAAAGACACATACAATTTTCGCGTTCCTAAAATTTCCCGTTGATAGTCTCTACACGTTTTTGTAAAACGTTGGGTAAGTTTACCCCCGTACCTCATTTGACTATAACAGCATTTGAAAATCATTGCTGCACCTTAGTCGCCTTTCAAGTCTTGGCTTCTCGTGCCATAATGGAGGTGACCTCGACTACGGTCGTCATCCTCGAATATATTTCCTAATCTCAACTGAGCCCTGCCTCCTGATGTTCGCTTAACGGTCTTCTTCTGACATCCGTCATCGCTCGGCACACGCACACATCCGAACGAAATTAGAATTCACTAATGCATACACATTATAGCAGGAGAACGAAATCTCGCCAAAGGAATCGACAATTCTAAACATAGGGCTCAATAACAAACAAAGTAACGCTGAAAGCATAATAAGCCGTACAGATCCTAACGACACTAGAACCTGATGCTCTGATACCACCTGTGACACCCCGCCTAATTAAATACCGGGCGATCACTCCTTTATTAAATTAAATCAAGGTAAACAGTTGGTTCATTCTCAGCATCACTGTCGATAAAAATAAATTTTCCATTTAACACCCTAAATAATTAAGCTAAGTGTCAAAATCATTTTCATACATACTTTCCAAATTTTAATTAAAGAAAAAGATTTATTTATTTAAAAACAACATTTCTACAATTAAGAATCACACCACAGTAAACCAAATAATATAATACATTCGACAATCGAATGTCAACGTATGAAAACTAAAGTCACAAATCCAAACTGAATGAATCCCATAGAACAATACTGGAAATAACTGAAATATAAATGTCCCAACAGCAATGAAATAATGGAAAGGGCGACACATGCCCAATAAATGAGAATACTAGAAGTAGAGTCAATAAAAGAAGCCGTCTACGCAAGTGACATGCACCTCCCACCTAAGCTGCAGCACGTTCCTCTCAAGGGATCCTAAGCAAGACGCCCATGTGGATGGGCACCTGAAATATATACATATATATACAAGAGAGAGAGAAAGAGAAACGGGTCAGAGACCGAAAGTGTGTTTGATTTAAAATACGTTTAGCAAGTATTTAAATTGATACAGGCCAATGCAACAACATATTAGTGCGTCACTCTCTTGAGAAATACTCACCTCTCTTCTAATGTGCACACCTATCGCACTAATCTTCCCAACGGTTTGTTTTATCAATTATCGCACTAGTCTTTCCAAAAGATTTAACATATCTTAGATTACTCGTAAGATTTACAATTCACTATTTCCACTTTAAAAAGATGTTCCAATTTGTAACCAAAGTTCTCTATTTTTAACTTTATAAAAACAATAAAGTTTCTAGTGACATATTATACTTTCTCAAAACAAGTATTTATAATCTGAGCCAACAACCATGTCCTACTTATCAAATCTCAGTGGGCAGTTTCAAATATCATAATCTCATATATATATTAACTACTCGTATAATATATATATATAGATAACAGCACCCCGAATAAAACTATGGTGCGTGCATACTTCCACTATCCAAACCCCATACCACTCAAATCAAGGGGAATACAAATTCGGAATCACTCTCGAATTGTATTAACACATATACAAACAATATCGAGGTGAAGCATAGATTCCAAGTCTCTAAGAGGATGGCACATACTCGCGTGTCTTAGGACCATCTGAACTATCAATTCGATAGCCTGTACCAAGGATATCTATCTTCTAGGGTACAAGTCAATATCCCCCATAAAGGTCCCATCGAGATAAGACTTTTCCCGCGCGGTAACCTCAAGGATAGCAAGTAGCGCGGTATGTTTTTCACATGTATATAATATATGTACACACAATCATATAAATATACCACTATATCATATTAACATAGGTTCTTCACATTACCCATAATTATACCATTTATCCTTAATTTCACATTTAGAGAAATACGTATAAGGTTTTGTTCCTAACCTTAACTCGAAGGGTTTTCTCACTCATTACCTGACACTCGTGGACTATATCCTCACAAATCTGAAATTCAGTAAGTGTCTGTATTAGGTTCCAATGTAACTCTCTTACGCACCTCACCATTTAAATTTATAGATTCACCAACCCTAAAGTAAATGTCCCATAAATACCATTCTCGTTGAAGATTAAAGGTCCAAACATTTATTCCTATGCCCTACTGGTCCTCAATGTCTCCCAAATAATTTTATCAAGAATGCCCAAGAATTATATCACGACAATTTGAATTTAACTCATTTAAAGAGGGAATTAGGAGTCTGCCAGGAGGGGTCAATCGATCGAAGCTTGGGGCTCAATCGATCGATCAAGCAGGTCTGGGCAAAATTCTGCAGAATGCAGTTACGGGTTTCACTAAACTTCTTCATCAAAATCTATGTTTTTCCATTCCAAACGTCCCAAAATCCTACTATCATCATTATAACATTATACCAGGTGTTTATAACGTAAAGCATGTGTATAACTATCATTAAACATGGATAATTAACTCAAAATCCCATCTAATCATCAAGAACCCTAGAGTTTTCCTTAATCAAGGTTCTAATCTATTTTTCCCAGAAATTCCTTCTAATATATCATCAAAATTTCGTGGGTTATATTCCTCTATATGGCAAGGGTTCCAGAATTTCCATATAATCAAAACTACATGCATTATCCTAACACAAATTGAGTTTTCTTCCATAGTTTCCATCTCTAAACAATCCTAGACTAATATGAAGATTGCATTAACGAAAATACGCAAGTCAAATACTTGCCTGGTATTTTGGGTATGCAGATTCACGGCTGATTTTGGTATGGCAGCGTTCCTTGTCTCGCGATCTACGCGGTGGTGGTGGTGGCGGTGCAATCTGGTGGCTTTTTGGCCTTGAATTTTCCTTGGAGCTCTCTCCTCTCTTCTCCAATGGCCGTCACTTGATTTCTGGATATTCTAACCCTAAAAGGCTAACCTAATGGCTGATATAGGTTGCTGAAATTCGTGGGTTTAATAACCCAATTATGTAAAATGACTAAAATGCCCTCCCGGGGTACTAATTAGGCCTAAAAATGCCCCGAGACCCAAACGACACCCCCGGGTACACTTTTCTGACTATCTCGACCCTTCCGGACGCGTTGGCGCACTCAAAATGACCATAAGAATAACTTATAAAATATTCACTTTTTTTTTAACAAAATTAGTCCTGACGTGACACGGGCACGTCCCGACTTAAATTTCCGAAATAGTCATTTAATTCACTCTTGACAACATTATAAAAATAAATCTCATATATTACTATACTCATCCAGTAATATGCAACAAATAACAAATTTCCAATAATTATTAACTCTCGTCACGCTAGTAAATATTCAAAGCAACATTCCGGATTAAAATTAAATTGATTTATCTCAATTAAATTTAATAAATCCCATAATTTTAAAATCTATAAAAATACGGGGTATTACACATAATTTCTTTCATTTTCTCATAGCTTAGGCTAACATAGTTTTTGGCATATCCCTCTACCATTCAACTCGAGCCATCATGAAGACCGAATCTCCAACATCTCCAACTTTCAAGGACTATTAAAGTTAAATTTATTTCGGGATGTTTATTTTTATTAAAATTGGAAACACGATTTTTATTTAAAACTCGAGGCATTTTTTCTTATTTAAAAAATTTTCAAAGTTCGCACATCTCGTTCAAACGAGATGGGATTCTTATTCTAACGAGATCTTAATTTAATTTGACGTCTCACTTGAAGATTACTTCAATCGAACATCGAACGACGGTAGGTCATTTGAACTTCATTTAAATGATATGAATCATTCGTTCGAACGGGATATGCTTCATTCATATGATGGTTTATTCTCGTTCGAACAAGCTTCAAAATTCGTTCAAATGAGTTGTCGCCTCGAATTTTTGTTCGGCCTATAAATACTTGTTTCGTGTTTATTTTTATTAAGACTTTTGTCAAAACTGTTTCTTTATATCCTTTGCAAAAGTTTTCAACCTTTAGAGTTTAGAAAACCATTTTATTCACAAATCACATGCATGGAATATATTTGAGTGAATCAAGCTTAAATCCTATCATTTTTATCCTTGAATACATAACTCTTATGGTAAGAGCTTCTTTATGGCTTAACTTGTGATTCTCGAGGGAGCTCACTACTGACAACAAAGTTGATCGATGGGTACCGAGCGTGGAAGGCCACATGTGGATGACTATGAACTGAGTCATATTCTTTAGAGATTTGCGAAGGCACTGCGCATTATAATTGTGGCGGTTATTAAGTAGTCTGTAAGTCAATAGTGTTAGATGAAAATGTTATTTACCCCTAATTAATTAAATTAGTTTAATTAATATACATTTAAGTTTAATGTAATATATTGATTTTGATAATTCCAAACAAACTTTTATTGATTATGTAAACATTTCTCAACATATATATATATATATATATATATATATATAATCTTATTTTATTGGCATATTACTATTAGTTATACAATTTTTAATTTAATTATCATTTTATACATGATGTTTTCTTATGGGTGTTAGTTTAAGTTAACTAGTTTTAGAGGTAACATAAACTCTTTGGCCTTTGAACATATTCTTACCTGATTGAATTTGACGACTTCGTAGCCTTTATCTCAATAACAATTATTTAACATTAGCCTAGAATTCTAGGCATATTCATTAACTCCTTTGACCTTGCTTTTCTATGTATATTTTGATAGTTGAGAAACTTCCATCCATACCTTTTGGTGGCCTGCGTATAACAACTCTCTTATTATTTCTGTCACTGATTTGTTTTATCCAAAAGTTTTACGCCACTTATTTGTACTTGAACATTTGGGTAAATCAATTGGTTAAATCTGTTTATTAAGTTATACATTTTTTTAAACGAAAACGTTATGTTTATATAGATCATTTTATAAATATGAATATATTTATATATATATATATAATAAAGTAGGACAGTTTTTAAAAATATACACATTTTAACGGTGCAGATCAATGCCACCTCCTTACATATTTTGTCAAAATCGAGGGTTGATGTCACATATCTTTCTCATTTGCAAACCTACCCCTCCATTATTTGATTTCCCCCTCTCTTTCACTCATTAAGCTTACACTTTAATTCATAAATGAGGGTATTTGGGTAAAACACTCTCCCTTTACACACACAACCCCCTCTCTTTCTCTTGTCTGTCGTCCCTCATTCATTTCAACCCCCAAACACAAATTCACAATACTACCCATAGTATATTTTCACTCTCTCTCCCCATCGCTGCTCGCCCGTTTCACCCTCCCTCCCAATGCAAATCTCTCTCGTTTTGCCCTCCTTCCTTCCGCTGCCCAGATCCTGTTCACTCTACTTATCTTTATGTTTTTTTTACATTTTCAGATCTGATATAGTTTTCATTTTGTAGTTACATTTTGATTTATGGTAGTTACATTCATTTTGTAGTTCTCATCAGTTATTTGCAGTGTTTAGATTGGGGGTTTCAAGTTATGGCCTGAAAGAGGTAATCTCTTATGATTTTATTTTAACAAGTTTTTTTGATTGAGTGCTTTTTTTTGTGGTTGAATGGTATACAAGATCTAATCAGTTATTTTGGTTGAGTGTTTGTTCTAATAAAAATCAACCTCTTTATTTTTTTTTCATACTTTTAGTTCTATATTTCTAACTAATTTGCAATGAGTTTGATTTGCAACGGATTTTTCAATAGGTTCGGTCCACAATATGTTTAAATTGCAATGACTTACAAGAGGGTTTGATTTGCAAATAATTATTTATAGCAGGTGTTGAGTCTGATTGCTTACAGTAGGTGTTGCATCTGATTCCCAGGACCATGAACCCATGTTATGTTGAGAGTTAAAACAGTCCCAACTCTTTAGTGAACAAAAAGCATGCTAAGAACCTACTGACCAGGGGCGGATCCACCCCAGGACGAACCGGGGCGGCCGCCCCAGTTCAGTTTGTTAAAAAAAAAAATTAAGGGTTTTTTGGTAAAGAATTAAACCTGGAGGTTTCTTTTAATTATTTTCAAAGTTAAGGGGAAATTTTGTAATAAAAATAAAATAAAAACATAACTTAAACCAACAAACCTTGACTTTGGCAGCTGACCGTCGAACCAAACAAACAGCATATCTAAACCTAAAAAAAAAAACCTTTTTGCTCTCTCTCTCCCTCCACTCCACCGCTGCTGCCGCTGGCTGCTCCACGATCCGCCCCTCACCCCTGGTCTCTCTTCTCTCACCGGAATCTCCCCTCTCTCCCCACCTCCTGCGCAGCTGCGCTGCCCCTGCCTGCCTCCGCCACTGGGCCAAGCCCCTGCCTCCTCTCCTCCACCGGACCACCACCAACGGCTGCTGCTGCCCCCTGCCTCCACCACTTGCTGCTCCAGGTATATTTCAATTAATATGAAATTAAAATATGTTTATATGTGTAAATTGTAAATTAAAATCTGTTTATCAAAATTTATATGAAATTATTTATACTAAAATGAAATTAATTTTTATGTTAAAATCTATCAACAAGCATAAATTTTTATGTTAATTTTTATGTTGTTTATATGAAATTAAATTTATATGTGAAATTAAATTAAATTTGTAAATATAGGGAATCTATGGAGAAATTTTTTAAACGAAAAAGAGGAGACAACGCACCAATCGTATCCGAAGCTGAGGTTCAATCATCTCTTCTGTGATTGGTGTTCTTGAGGTGGTTCAAGTTGATGGTGATGTAGGGACTCAGAGAATAGAAGCATATGATATGATTAGCTCTTTGCAGTGCTTTGATTTTGTTTTCAAATTGCAGTTAATGAAAGCAATTTTTGGGATTACCAATGATTTGTCGCAATCACTACAACGAAGGGATCGAGATATTGTGAATGAAATGGATCTTGTTAGAATAGCTAAAATGCGTTTACAGAAAATGAGGGAGCATGGATGGGATCAATTGTTGAAAGTAGTATCATCCTTTTGTAGTACGCATGACATTGTAATCATAAATATGGAGGATTGTTTTGTGACCGGTGGAAGATCACGTCGAAATGTCGAAGAGAGGACAAATTTTCACCACTATCGTGTTGAATTGTTCTATTCGGTGATAGATATGCAACTTCAGGAGTTGAACCATCGGTTTAATGAGGTGAATACAGAGTTACTTTTATGTATGACATGCCTTGATCCAAGTATGAACTTCTCCAAATTTGATGCGACAAGATTAGTTCGATTTGCAGAATTTTATCCGAATGATTTTGATCCGATTGAACTCACAGTCATTGGGGAACAACTCGAAAATTATATTTATAGCGTGCGTGATAATGATGAATTCAAAGATTTGAAAGGGATTGGTGCTCTTGCTCAAAAAATGGTCGAAACGCATAGGGATCGGTTATTTCCATTAGTGTACATGCTTATAAAACTTGCCTTGACATTGCCGGTTGCAACTGCAAGCGTGGAAAGAGCATTTTCCGCAATGAAAATCGTTAAGAGTACATTACGTAACCGAATGGGAGATGATTTTACAAATGACTGCTTGGTGACGTACATTGAACAGGATATTTTCAAAAATGTTGATACGGAAGATATTATTCAACATTTTCAGAATATGAAGCCACGTAGGGGAATATTGTAAAAAATCTCTTTGTATTTGGAATTTCTGGTTATGTATGGATCAATATGATATTTTGGCATATTAAGTATTTATGTTTTATCAATTGTTGGTTTTTATGAGTTGATTATTTATTAGTGTCATTAAAAAAACTTTGAATCGATTTCACCCCAGTTGAACTAAAATCTTGGATCCGCCACTGCTACTGACCATAGACAAAACTTCTTTTGATTAATAATACTAGTGCTCTTCTTTTCATTGTACATTTGTGCAAGGGTTTGCACAATGTTGCACGAGTGGTAGATGGTACAAGTTAGAAACTAGGGTATGATCGTTCAATTTTTAAGGTATTTGATGATTACAATTTGTAAGGTAGTTGACCTATCTAATCTTCTATTCTTAGTGTGCTTCACTTTCAACTTAGGACTCGACAGGTAAGCCGCAACACTATTATCTTTCGTAAAACAACGCTGAACTTGAGTTTGTAAAGAAGCCATAATAGTATACACCTTATGATTTAAATGCAGAAGACATCAAGGAATGGAGAATTTCCCCAATAAACCATTCAGAATGATATTTGAACCAAGACCCCGATATAGTAGACCTCGTGTGACGATCGTCACAAAATTAATTCATGTGGATGATTTAGTTATCATAGATGACCATATCACAGCTCTGTTGTTTACTAGAAGTACTAAAATATGACATGACATTATGATTCCACACTATGCTCGAGTCTTGAGTCCACACTCGTGTTCAAGAATTGTGTCTTTTTAGCATGTATTTTAGGTTTTAGGGCCTTCTTGCATTTATAAATTGATATAGACAAATTATGAATAAATCTTTAGTGTGTGTGAGAAATTATGAATAAATCAGCTACTTTCTTCAGACTTTTGAAATTAATATATCTTTAGATTTGACATTTTTGTAACTTCATTACAGGTGTTTGGAGAAATGCCTGTGTGATTGGAACCATTGTCACTCGAGTTTTCAACCACAAGGTTCATCGTGAGCCATCTTATTTGTTAGTTGTGAGTTACCAGATTTAGCATTTACCAATTTTATCTCTTGTTGTGGCATGAATTTTTTCTCCGAAAGAACTTTTCTATAATGCTAATTTAGGCTATGGAGAATATTTATACACAATATACAATATGTATCATTCACAAGTACACTAATATTTATATAATATTAGTCGTAAACGTCTCTTCATTATTTGCCTTTGGTGATGCCTGGGTACACTATTTTTTATGAGGAGAAGTTCAAAAAGAAAATTGTTCAAGCATGAATGTATGAAGTTCTTTTTCCCGCGTAAGTTGTCTACATTTAGCTCATTTTATTTAGAGGTTTTAGCTAAATTAGTTTACTGTATTTTTAGTTGGGAATTACACTTAAAATTTCTAACATTTATCAAAATACAAATTGGTATAAGTAGTTTTTACAGGTAAAAAATTGGTATAAGTAGTTTTTACAGGTAAAATAGGGTGGATTGAGGTGGATTCGGAGTATTTTAATATTCAAGTGACTTGAGAGTGTAACATATATTATAAAAATGTATGGATATGTGTTCAAATAACATTTTCCATTAAATAAGGTACCTTTTATAATCAAAAGATTTTGTATACAAACTTTGTATACAATTGTTGGTACTTATTTTAGGGGATGAAATTATTTGAAACATACAGTTTTCTTTTGTGCTTTGGTTGTTATCTTTTTTTTTTTACAGAATTTGATTGTTATCTATCATAAGATTGTGTGGTTAGGTTAATGAGGACAATTGGTTCGAATTGGGTCTTGACTATTTGATTGCTAAATGTTTTTTTAATAAATTTACATCACCTGTTAAGGTTTTGTATATTATCAACTCTTATTCTTATGCTATTCTCTTTTGTTGATCTAGATTTATCTATTGTGTGTTTAATTTTTTTACCAATTTTGTACGTATGGACAAATAAGTATATTATTAGTGGAATGAAAAAGTGTCATAATTGTTTTATGACATGGAATTGAGATCAAAGAATTTATTAGCTTCCAGTTGTGTTTATAGGTTAATTTTATAATGTTTTGGTGTCTTTTCAGAAAAAAGGCATACTATTTTACTGACATCACATTCTCATTTATCACTAAAATTGATTTGTTCTTTTGCTTTTACACAAATGAATTGTTATGTGTTGCTCTATTCATGTTATATATTTGTTGTAATTTATCAGTACTTTTATAAACTCATCCTATTGTTTTAATTTGAATTCTCAGTTATAACTTTCCTACTCGGTGATACTACTTTTCCATTGAAGTACCTTTTCATGGATGTAAAGACAGATGTATGAAACAATTCTTTGATTCTTCAGCGTGTTTATATTTGTATTCACATTGAGCAAAAATAGTTGTGTAAAGTATTTTCTAAGTCACTGTTATATCTACTATAACAATTCGTAGTCCAATGCTGCTATAATAGTCTTTGTTATAGCTGTTATAATAGTCTTTGCATCAAGATAACTTGTCATTTACACATTGTTTTGGACTAAATATAGCTGCTATAATAGTTGTTGCATCAAGATAAACTATCATTTACACATTGTTTTGGACTAAAAATACCTGCTATAACCTTGGACTAAAATAGCTGTGTATCTTGAATTATTGGGGTTCTTACCTTCCGCGTTTTGGTTAGGATTATGTAGTTTTCATATTAAATTATAGGGGTTTTGGTTTGATATCAAGTATACTTTGTAGGGTATAGGTTGTACAAACTGGAAAAGGGGAGTTTTATGTTGGATTGTCTCTACACACAGTAGGTAACTCCTTTTGATCTCTATATGTTTGATATTTTAGTCGATTTTACGGTTCAAAGGACGGGATTTATAATTTGTATGCGGGTTTAATACTTTATTTACCATCTATGCTCTTCCACTTTTTTAACCATCTATGCTCTTCCACATTTTTTCTTCGGTTCTAACACATATTTGTTCCATTTATTACTATGTGAAATGGCCATATATAGCAGCTTGGCGACTATATGTTTGATACAATTTTATGTTGGATACTGTTATACTATTATACTGATCAAGAATATACATTCAAGATGTTTGGCCATATACTGATTAGTATATGTTTGGACAATCTTTGATAAAAATGATCACTATATGGTTGGCCATATAGTCGGTATATGTTTGGCCATATAGTCGGTATATGTTTGGCCATATACTGATCAAACATTTTCACACTTGCATATAGTCACCAAGCTGCTTCTATATGTTTGATCTCTATACATTCCTGATTCATGATGATAAAATGTTGTATAGATTCATTTTAAAATAATGTTAAGGACACCGTCTTTCTTAAACTGGGTATTGTTTTTGCAGATTTTAACTACTAGTACTCTATGTCATTAGCATTTTTTTGGTTTTCAAAATAGGGTCGCAGTTTTCAAAACGGGTCCACATTACGCACATGACCTTCATAGTATCTATCCCAGCTGCCGGTGGTGAAATTGTGGGGAAGAAATAAATAATCATTTATTTGGTACAACTAGAAGAGCCAAAATCACAAACCAGGGATTTAGACGTGGGAACCCATTTCTCATCGGTACGAGTTTAACCAGCAAGAGCATAAACCAAATTTTGTTTCGTAGGGACAGCACGAAAGTTCCGAGGGATGGTTTCGGGGATGTAACAGACTGGCAACAGGATTGTAAGGTTAGTTTTAGAGTTGGATTTAGTTTGGGGTTCATGGTTTGTGAGATCGACTTTACACCAGCGAAAAAGAGAATCAAGGATACATCCATGAATGCACAAATAGAGAGTGAGGTGGGTGTCTGGGTCTTCTAGGGGTGTGATTACTTTGATGCTGATGCTCTTCGTTATGGTAATGATCAGTGAGGATCCATCTTCTCTCTTACTCCTCTTCTGCTTTTTTCCATATTTATTTAGAGTTGTGAGCAAACAAGTAGAGAAAATTGGATTTGATGTTTTTTGGGGTAAATAACTTCAAGCTTTCAATTTGTCATACACAACTAATATATGTATTTTTATATTTTTTTTGTAATAAGATCTTTGCTTTGTTTTCAATCTTACACAATACTCCAAAATGTTTTTTTAACCTTTATGTTTTCTAATGCTCAAGTTTATTACACTTAGGCTTTTAATTTACTGCAATTCATAAATTTCAATTTCAGTAATATCTATTTTTGTTCATTTCCAATAACATTATTTGACGTATAATGTTAATTTTGGGTGTTTTCGCATAATGGGGGTTCTTCCGTCAGTTTTGAACACAACAAAATATCCCTTTGGTTCAAAATCAAATAATGTCATTGTGGAAATGCAGGTGAAGTCAAAATTTTGCAATCAAATTCAAATAACAATCGGGTGAAGTTTCATTATAAATGTTCGAAATGTAACTATCATTGATTGGGATGGTGTAATCTGATGTTTAATGATCCCATGTCAACAGTGGTGAGTAGTCACGCATCAAAGTCATTTCACCACCGTCAGCTGGGAAACTCATATATTTGAGCTAATACTCAGTTGGGATACTCAGTTTAACATAATAAACTCTATTAATGTTGAAAAGACAATTTTTTTATATGTTTATTTATTTATGCCTATAACATTTTCTTTTCAAAAGTACCGTATTGATTATAAGAGTCTAAATTATTTTACACATTATTGTTTGGATAATATCTTTTAAAAGACTTCAAACCGTGATCATTATTATTAATTTATAGTACAAAAGGAAATAACTTATTTTTAAAAGCACTATTATGTTTTTTTATCAAGATGATATCAATACAATACCACAATTATAATTCAATACAAATATTTCCACCTAAAATTACCAATTATCCTTTTGGCATATTTCATTTTAAGTTTTTAATTGAAATTATCACATAAACAATTGTAATATTAGTTTGGTACAAAAAAATGTGAACACTATTTTCGTTATTTTATAATAGTAATTGCCATTTACTAAATAATATTTAAATGAATGTCATTACAAGTGAGTTCTTAACATCGTGCATGTGAAATTGAGGTGGAACACAATATGGTGGAAGTTATTTTTTTGGTCGGGTCACACGCAGACACAACAAGGTTTTTTGGACAAATACGACATGAATTCATGTTTTTTATCTGATATGGACATAATCCGAATAGAAAATGACATGACATGACTAACATGATTTCATAAATTTCACACCAAATTAAACATAAATATACACGGAGACCTATATAAAACACGATTAAAATGATAATACAGGACAACACAACTCATATTTTTGACATGAATACGACATAGCTTCGTGTAATAAAAATCCTACACAAATACGAATACGAAATATAGTTAATTTGGGGTTTACAATTATTTGTCTTATAAAAAATATGGAAAAATTAATCACGATTTAAAACTTTGAAAATTTTGGTCAAATTATTTGTATTGTTGTAGTATTTTTATTTTTTAAACAGGGTAAATAGTTTTATAAACAAAGAAAATTTCGCCCAAATTTTTTAAATTGTTCACAATTATTTGTGTTATATAAAAATATTATAGACTTAATACTTTGATCGTGACATGCTCGGACATTTCTCGATTACATACTTCGAAAAATTTTTACCGTGCCTTCAGGCACGGGCATACACTAGTGTGTGTGTGTGTGTGTGTGTGTTATTATATGTATACATTCAAACATATCTTTTATACACATATTGCCATCTTCTTAGAATAGATTTGTTGGGAGACTTCTTTGGTAATATATCTTCTCCGTCCCGCACGACTTTATTCTTTCAAAATCTATCATCAACTGTGTTAACGTCTCACACACGTTCTTCTTTTCTCTAGCCTTGATAGTGATGCTAAGTAATAAAGATTGTCATTACTTTGTTTTTACATTTGAGAATACTATTTTATTTTATGAATGATACTTGTGAACATTTTATCTTATTATTTATTGAGAGCATTAGAATTTATTACTCGGCTATTACATTCAAGAGAGCAATTAATTTTACACTATGCTCAATCATTGAGGAAGAAGACTTAAGCCTAAATTAATAAAATTTATTTGAAGTCTCATTGAAGAAGAAGAAACTCAGAATATTAATTGTACCTTTGGAGAGCTTCATTATTTACATTGTACTACAAATATTTGATTTACTCAAAGCTTTGTTAGAAGCTTGGGTTGTAAACAGTAGCTCTGTTTTAGCTACGATTTTTGTACCAGTGATTGATTCTTACCCACAAATTAAACCACGGTGTTTGAAGCTCAATTTCAGCTAACAAACGGATGTACATGGTGGGGTGGTTTGATCCTACTGTCAAGTGGATCAGGGTTAGTTAAGCACTAGGGAGTCAAAATCTCAAGGCGTGTGGACGTAGGCCGGGTTTTGGCCGAATCACGTTAAATTCGGTGTTATTTAATTTTTCACACTTTATTTGCTTATTTATTTGTGCTTGCTTTAATTTATATTTTTCAGCACTTAAATTTGCTAATATATTAATTTTAAAAATTGGTAAATTTATTTTAAGGTTATAACAATTATTTTGAATTAATTATTTTATTTCAGAATATTATTTTTAATAAATACGAAAATTAATTAGATATTTGTAAGGTGTTAAAATTTGCATTTTAACTTGTTTAAATAAATTGGTGATATTTATTTAATATTCATTATTATAATCATTTAAGATTTATTAATCTGAAATTTTTGATAAGGCGTTTTAAATTAAATATTTTTTAAAATTTTAATTTGACTTAAAAATTTGCTAAACCCAATCCCCCCCCCCCCCCCCCCCCCCCCCCCACGCGACCTCTCCCGAGTATAATATGGGAAACAATTGATATCAGAGAAAGTGATCTTCTTATTTTCTTTAGATTTAACAATCTTAGAGTTAAAGGTCATGGCAAAGTTTTCTGTATTTATTTTAAATGTTGCTCTACATTTTCATTATTTGTATGCTAAAATATTTGATGTCTTGTAGTTATTCATTCTTTCATTTTGTGAGAAGAAAATGAACATATAGTCAACCCTGCATTTCAAGTTTTATTTTAAAGAAAAAATATAATCCTTGTCTATATGCTAATATTGATGAATCAATTAGTGAAGAGACAAATGCTACTTATCAAATGACAAATGATAAGGAGTAGGTAAACTATAACCCTAACTCTAGTGATAATGATGATGATATTATTCATGATTATGAGGAATTGTAAAATATTTTTGATGAATTATGTGATAGTTTTGATGAACTTAAAAATAAATATATTGATCTTAAAAATTCTCACTCATTGCTTTCAACTAAATGTGATTTTATATCAAATGATTTTGATAATTTGAAACTAGAAAATGAATCTTTAAAAAATGAAATTAAAACCTTGAAAAAGGAAAAATCAGTAAATGTCATCCATCCTCTTGAATGTGAAAATGGAGAATTAAAAAGAGAGATTGATTATTTAAAGAAATCTTTAGATACCTTTAGTAAAGAAAATGAATATTTTCATAAAATTGTGGAAAAACAAAGAATTCGATTTAATAATAATGGTATAAGATATGATGAAGAAAAAAAACTTATTCCAGTTTAATTCAAAATACTGCCTCGTGTAGTCATTTTAAACCTTTATGCACACATTGTGGTAGACATACATATTATTCCAAATTTTGTTATTTTAGAAAAAGGAGGTATAACAATACAAAATTAGCTTGGATTCCTAAAGAGATAATTATGTAGGTTAATCCTTATCAACCACACTCATATTGGGTTCCAAAAGATAAAATTTTTAGGTGCAAGACAAATGTTGGAACTTGAACAAAAAAGTATTGAATTATTATTTTTTATGTGTGTTTATTATTTGATATAATTATTATCCTTTGTTAGTGTCATGTCTATATGCTTATTTTAATTAGACACCATTCATTACTTGAAAATATATTTGTGATTATTGGCTTATGATTTGATTTATCTCATACTAATCTCATATGTATTAAATGATTGAAAATGTGAATAATTATTTTTGTATAAGTCAATGCACACTTGGGATGATAAATTCATTTTAGTTTATCTTGATAAAATTGATTATTATTACTATATGTTAGTATGTCATATGTTGCTAGTTATTACTGATTTTGATGTTCATAATTTATTATGCCTATGCTTGATATTTTAATTGATAAGATAATTAAATTTGAAAAACTTGTGTTTTAATATTGCTTTATGGACCTAACACACTCTTGGTATAAAAAGAGAAAATATTCAAATTTGTATACGTTTCATCTTGAGATTGCTTGTGGATTTTCAAAGCCTATGTTTTGGTATGAAAGCAAAGTTGTCATTACAAATATCCTATCCAAAATACAAAAATGCCACATTTGGAGAATTTCATGGAAATGTATTTGGTATTGGTAAGGTGGCAAGGAACACCTTTATTGAATTTCATATTTTATATTTCTTGATGATTTACTTTATGATCTTAATTCATAATTATTCATTTATATGTTATGCTTAGATTATTTGTTGAAGCATATGAGCTTGTTCTTGACGATTTAATCTTCACATGTAAATTTGTATATTTATTATTGTTGATGATTTTATGTTATAAGACACACACTAGATTTTGATGATAAAATTTTTTGAGAAGAAAATTCATAATCTTTATGTGTTATATATGTTGCATATATTTGTTGTTAATAATATCTTATTAATTCATGACCTTATTGTATATTAATTTGGAATGAAAATGTCATTTGAAAATTGCTAGTTATATGTAATACATGTTGATATTGTGATATTCATTCTTTAATTTTGATGATATGAACTTTTTTATCTTTATGAGCTGATCTTTGTTATCTTTAAGAGCTAGATTTATGTCGTGCTACATGATTAGTGCCATTGTTTGAATATTAGTGACATTCATGAAGAATATACTTTTTGATAGTAACATTTATGTTATTCTATACTTAAATTTAGAAATCATTTGATTAAATAAAATTATTTGTGAGTATTTTTTAGACTTGTTAAAAATGATTTTATGAAGCATATGTTAAAAAATATTTTATCTTATGAGAAAGATGCACCATATTTCTTATATGCATATATACCATCATTGGTATTACTTAGGGGGAGATAAAATGGTTATCACAAATTATTCATAAAAAATGCTTGATCGTGCTTTTTGATGCGCTATTATGGATATTGTTGATAATTTTGAAAATTTCATGTTTGTATCTCGAAAATGGCAAAGTATGAACAAAATAAAAAAAATCGTGTCATATATATATACATATACGCCGCTATCTTTTAACTCATGTTACGCACTTCATTAACATTATTTGAAAAATATTGAGTTGTGAGATATATTCACCATTGTGGGTTTGAATTAATTGATTTTATCATTTTGGTGACTTATGCATTATTTGATGATATTCATGAATATGGAAAATTCAAATACATGCTATGAGAAATTTATGAGGAATATGTGTCTATTGAAAATTTTCTGATATTCATTTATGACTCTTGTGATTTATAGTTGTATCCCATGCAAAAACTATTTTTTGATAGGGGAGATTCATTTTTTTTACCCTTAACACTAGTTTTATACGAAAAATCATTTTGATAATGTCAAAAGGGGGGAGATATGTATGATTCACTCATTTGTGCTTAATGTAACAACCCATATTTTTTTTAAATAGGAATTTTTAAATTAATTTTGGAAATCGGAGAAAAATTAAATTTTGGATTTTTATAAATTTTATAATTTAAAATATTGGTTTTTATATTTGAAAAATAAATTTTCAAAAGGATTTGGAATTGGAATTGGAATTAAAATGGAGTTTTAATTGAATTTTTATTATATAGAAGAGTCCTCAAAACATAAAACTCTCTAAGAGTCCTCAAAACATAAAACTCTCTAGCAAAAAATATATTTAAAAATATTGAACGGTCCGATCGAGATGAAATTTTTTGGACTGCTTCCTCTCGTCTTGAGCTAATTCTCCGCTAAATTTCATCCAATTCCAACAGTCCGATCATCGGGAATAAATTTTTGTAGTGTTTATATCTAATTAGAACTCTTTTCTTAATCAAACTCTTAATTCTTTATATATCAACTAATTCGTGGCTTGGCTTTTCAAATCACTTTTTCTCAAACCTTTCAACCAGAATACCTCTCTAAAATTAATCCCTTTCATCTACAAACCATAGACCCAAACTTGTTCAATATTTCAACCTTAGATTAAAAGGCTTATTTGGTTGTTTCTCGAGTTTGGGTTAGAACGAGAGTTGATTATTTTTGGGAAAGGAACGTGATGGTGCGATCAGATTTAGAGGCTAATTTTTATATGTCGATTCATGTGATGATTTTGAGGTATGGAATTTTACACAATATGCTTCTTAATCTTGCGAGTGTTATTCCCTTCGTTTTCTTGTGATTATTGACTCATATTTGAATTGTTAAATTCAATTGAAATCTAGAAATTCTTGTTGGAATCTAATTTTGATTCATGTGGTATTATATTTGTGTTGGGCATGTTTTCATGAGATTTTATTATGGCACTAATGTTGGGCACCCGCAAAGACTCCTATTTCGGCTACTTGATAAAGAATGGCTCGGTATGGTGAGGCTTGGTGACTCTAATTAATGTGTTGTTGAGAAGTTATAGTGATAAAAATGCTTATGAAAATCGCATTTGATTTGAATATTCGTACTCGTATTGTTACGTTTTTTTCACTGCTCATATTTGTTGAGCATCTTTCCTGTCGTTTTGTGTACTCACCCATATTTTCTTTTAGTGGCAGGTCAACGTGGATTTTGGGCGCTTTGGATTTGATTTGGAGAATGAATTTTAGCTTGGATATTTTGGGAGGAATATTCGAGAATACATTTGGAAGATTTGTATTTAGTTTTGATGTATAGAGCATCACTACACCAAATCTGCCCATTTGTCAAAGTCATTGACCTTGACAAATTCACCTTGTCAAGGTCAATGACCGTGACATTTCGAGGCGAGACAACTTTTTTTGCCACGGTCGTGTCACGGTCATTGACCTTGACACAAAACTCGCGTTTTGTGTCACGGTCGTGTCAAGGTCAATGACCGTGACACGTTTGTCACGGTTATAAACCGTGACAAAGCCGTGACCCTTTTTAAAAAAATTGTCACGGTCATTGACCGTGACAAGTCCTTGACAATTCTTGTCACTGGTTTGTCACGGTCAATGACCGTGACAATTCTGGGCAGAATTTAAAAAAACTATGCTGGGCAGTATGGCCACCGCCACTGCCCAGCAGTATATTTGTACCTGTTATAACAACGTTGTACCTGTTCCAAACATCATATATCCAACACAAACTAAAGATAATGCAAATATATATTCATGACAGTATAATCCAAACTTTCAAAGTAAAAATAATATACATGACGATATAATCCAAATATAATTAAAATGGACAAACTTAAAAATAATGTTACTACATGTCTTGGGTAAATGTGAGGAGGTGAGTAGGCCACACGACATACGAATTGACGCACCCACTAATATATGTCGTGCCGCATTGTTCGCGCAACCACAGTAGGGAGTTCTCCTTCCCGGGTATGACATGCGTGACGAGCACCCTGGACTCCATCCCTTGAAGCACACGTCCATGGACTATTCCACCCTCGATGATATCCGGGTCCCTCAACCCACGCCCTATCCGCTGGCCATCAAATATGTCCAATATGAACACGCTCGGCCAACCAATCGTCGATAATGGTCTGTGGGAGTGCGTCAAATAGGGAAGTGGATCGTCGAAGTACGAACGTGTCGGTGATGAAGCAGCGAGGTCCACATCCTCGTCATCCCGCACCTCCTCGTCCTCCCGCACCTCCTCCTCCACCGCCTTCTCCTTCCCTTTCCCTTTACCTTTCTCTTTACGGTCTCCACCCAACGTACGCTTCATGAATGCGTACATATCTTGGACCGTCGCCTCCAAACGGGACAGCTTCGCGTCGTGTGAATCCACCGTTCGAGCCAACCCGGTGTCGCTCGTCTCCAATCCGATGATCCTAAATTTGGCCACCCGCGAGCTCACTCCCCTAGTCCTCCCCTTGCGATCAGAGCCAAGCACTTGGCTGAGTGCGTCTGTGGACAAAGATGCCTTGTCGGCATCAGACTGCGACTCATGCACTTCCTTAAGCTTTGCCTGAAACGACAAAAAGCACATGATTAGTAAAATAAGTAAACTAAAAAATTATAACGTAATTAACAATAATTAAACTGTCGGATTACTTACAATCGTGGCCGCGACGCTCGGGGACACCTCCTTGTCCTTCCCCTTCTTCGTCCGAAGAGCCACATAAGTATCGAGCCTATGTGGCTTACCCCCTGGCCCACTCCCTACCCCCTGAAATAAAATAAAGTAAAGTAAAATTAGTATCGGCCCCGCAAAGTAAAATAATATCCAATAAGATATTTTTGTAGTTATAGATAAATTAAATATTACCTTCATCCTATGCTCCACCTCAGCGTAAGAGGTCCGGCCGGAGTAGTGCACGTCCGTCTTTTTAGCCCGATTTTCCCTCCCCGATTGGCGAGATGCCAATTGTCGATCCTCGATCTCATTGTCAATGAACTTTTGCCATTGTGCCAATGAGATCGGCTCCTTGGGCGGGACGGATCCGCGCCATTGTAAAATGGTCTCTCGTGTTTTTCCAAAGTACCGTGTCCGCATATTTTTTTTCCACGTCTTGTGTTGCTCCCTCAACTGCTCCAAGACGGAATCGCGTAGCTTTGGATCCAAGTTGAATTGTTCATGTCCAACAAATACAATGTTAGTTGCGAATAAATATAAATATAAATATAAATATAAATATAAATATAAATATAAATATAAATATAAATATAAATTGAAATTGAAATTGAAATTGAAATATTCATATAAATATTACCTGTAGTGCCGCCCAAACAGCTAACTTGAGCTCATACGGCACCTCCTTCCAACTCATAAACCCCGGGCCGATGACCGTCTTTAGCAGCTCGAGGGATCTCGCTAAAAGCTCCGACTTGTTTTCGACGGTAATCCCAAATTTTCCATATTTGGGGAGCCTAGGGGCAGAGGAGCCCTCGTCGCCTCCGCTACCACCGAACCCAGACGACGACATCATCATAAACAGCATCATCATCTTCGCCCTAACATCTGAAGGAGACATTTTTGCTGTAAAAAAATGTTATTAGTACAGATAAAAAAAATGTTATTAGTACAGATAAAAAAATGTTTCGTCTATATTATAACGTATGTGTAAGTTCCGTCAATACCACCCCCGCCACACGCACACACACACACACACACACACACCACCCCTACCCACCCCACCCCACCCCCACCTCCGCCACACGCACACACACACACGCACACACACATATTTTGAATGAAAATATCAATTATTTATAAAATTGATGTCTACTTTTAGTGTTGTGTATATATGTTAGTCTACTTCTGCTTTTTTTTTAAAATAATCAATTAACCAAATTTCATAATAGTGAATAAGGGTTAATCCTAGCCATTGATTAAGTGTATTATTAGTAAGTACAAAAATTAAATATGGACTCTTAATCTAGGATATAAGGAGTATTTGTTAGTGAAATAATAATTTAGTGATAAAAACACACTCGAACAAAGGTATTTATCTTTACAAGTGCATGCTTTGCTTTGCAATCAAAGGTATTTAATTTAGTGATAATAATACAAGTGCATGCTTTGCAATCAAAGGTATTTATCTTTAGGGGTTTGTAAATTTAGGATTTATTGTAATATGTATTTTGAAAATAGGACAACAAACATTTTATTTATGATTTTAGTCCCTATTTTTGAATAAAACCGCTGGTGCGGACCCATATTCATAAAACGTTAACCAATCATAACATGCCACGTGTCCCTTTAATTTGAAAATAGGGACTAAAAATGGAAACAAAATGTTTGTTGTCCTATATCCATAATCAATATTATTTTAAGTCCTAAAATTACATAATCTATTATCTTTATAAGGATAAAATTATCTTAAAATGATTGGTAGGGAATGTCTATGAGGTGGATGATAATTTATTTGATATTTTATTTTATTTCTTTTGGTTAGGTTATTAAGACTTTATTTCAATTGATATCTTAGTAATTATTATTTAATATTTATTTTGAGCAATTATCTTATAGTAGGATTATTATCCTAGAAACAATTCTATCAATTCAAATAAATTGATATCAATTCAAATACATGTCTTGGATATCAATTACCACCCCACCCCTCCACCACCCCCACCACCACCACCACACACACACACACACACCCCACCCCACCCCACCCCACCCCACCCCCTCCCCCACCACACACCACCACACACACACACACACACCACCCCTAACCACCCCCTGCCCCACCCCTCCACCACCCCCTCCCCCACCACACACCACCACACACACACACACACACCCCACCCCACCCCACCCCACCCCCTCCCCCACCACACACCACCACACACACACACACACACACACACCCCACCCCACCCTCCACCACCCCCTCCCCCACCTTGCCCCACCCCGCCCCACCCTGCCCCACCCCCTGCCCCCCTCCACGCACACACATACACACATATATATATATACACATACACACAAATATACACACAAATATATATATAAATGAAAGAGAGAGAGAGAGAGAGAGAAAATGGACCTGAAAGTAGAGAGAGAGAGAGAGAGAGAGAGAGAGAGAGAGAGAGAGAGAGAGAGAGAGAGAGCAGCGTCGAGAGAGAGAGAGAGAGAGAGAGAGAGAAATGGAGGGAACGGCGCGGGAGGGAAAAAAGAAGGGGGATAGGGTTTTTGCTGGAAAAGTTGTCACGGTCGTGTCAAGGTCATTGACCGTGACAAGAATTGTCACGGTCATTGACCGTGACAAGACCGTGATAAATTTAATTGTCACGGTCTTGTCACGGTCATTGACCGTGACAATTCGTTGTCACGGTCGTGTCAAGGTCAATGACCGTGACATAAAACGCGTGTTTTTTTGTCACGGTCAATGACCTTTACAAGGCTGGCCGGCTGAAAGGTGACAATTTGCCCATTTTGGTGTAGTGAATTTTTACTTCGAGATAGATAGTTGTATTATTTCGAGAGATTTTTGTTGTATTTAATTTGAAGATTGAGATTAGTGGATTCTCTTTGTATATTGTGAGTTTTGTTTAGATGCTCTATACCTTGTTGTTTGTCGATTTGATTTTGTTTATCGCATGTAGCGCGCCGCCCCGCTCTCCCCGGGTGCGGGAGGGGTGTTACAGATGGTATCAAAGCTTAGGTATACAACAAACCTCGGGTCCTGGGTTTTAGGTCTAGCATGCGGGTTAGACATATTTTTGGAGATAGAAATTTTTGGTGATAAGTCGTGTTAGGCATCGAGGTTAAATGTGAGGTATTTAAACTTGATTTTGTGAGACGAGATTTATTTTTGGAGATTGTTAGTGTGGCCTGGTTTTTTAGTGTTAGGCTTCGTTGAATTTCGAGGGCGAAATTCCTTGTTAGTGGGGAAGTATGTAACAACCCGAATTTTTTTAAAATGAGAATTTTTAAATTAATTTTGGAAATCGGAGAAAAATAAAATTTTGGATTTTTATAAATTTTATAATTTAAAACGTTGGTTTTTATATTTGAAAAAAAAAATTCAAACGGAATTGGAATTGGAATCGAAATTAAAATGGAGTTTTAATTGAATTTTTATTATATAGAAGAGTCCTCAAAACATAAAACTCTCTAAGAGTCCTCAAAACATAAAACTCCCTAGCAAAAAAATATTTAAAAATATTGAATGGTCCGATAGAGCTGAAATTTTTTGGACAGCTTCCCCTTGTCTTCAGATAATTCTCCGCCAAATTTCATCCAATTCCAACAGTTCGATCGTTCGGAATAATTTTTTTTAGTGTTTGTATCTGATTAGAACTCTTTTCTTAATCAAACTCTTAATCCTTTATATATCAACTAATTCGTGGCTTGGCTTTTCAAATCACTTTTTCTCAAACTTTTCAATGAGAAGACCTCTCTAAAATTACTCCCTTTCATCTACAAACCATAGCCCCAAACTTGTTCAAGATTTTAACCTTATATTGGAAGGCTTATTTAGTGTATTCTCGAGTTTGGGTTAGAACGAGATTTGATTATTTTTGTGAGAGGAACGTGATGGTGCGATCAGATTTATAGGCTAATTTTTATGTGTCAATTCATGTGATGATTTTGAGGTATGGGGTTTTACACAATATGCTCCTTAATCTCGCGAGTGTTATTCCCTTTGTTTTCTTGTGATTATTGACTCATATTTGAATTGCTAAATTCAATTGGAATCTGGAAATTATTGTTGGAATCTAATTTTGAGTCATGTGGTATTATATTTTTGTTGGGCATGTTGTCATGAGATTTTAATAAGGCACCGATGTTGGGCACCCGCCAAGACTCCTTTTCCGGCTACTTGATAAAGTATGGCGCGGTATGGTGAGCCCTGGTGACTCTGATTAATGTGTTGTTGAGAAATTATAGTGATAAAAATGCTTATGAAATTCTCTTTTGATTTGAGTATTCGTACTCATATTGTTTGGTTTATTCACCAATAATATTTGTTGAGCATCTTTCCTGTCGTATTGTGTACTTTCCGATATTTTCTTTTAGTGCAGTTCAGTGCGGATTTTGGGCGCTTTGGATTTGATTTGGAGAATGGAATTTAGCTTGGATATTTTGGGAGGAATATTCGAAAAAATATTTGGAAGATTTGTATTTAGTTTTGATGTATAGAGCATTTTTATTTCGAGGTAGATAGTTGTATTATTTTGAGAGACTTTTGTTTTATTTAATTTGAAGATTGAGATTAGTGGATTCTCTTTGTATATTGTGGGTTTTGTTTAGATGCTTTATACGTGGTTATTTGTGGATTTAGTTAGTTTTATCGCAGTAGCGCTCCACTCGCTCTCTCCGGGCGCACAGGGTGTTACACTTAATTCATACATTCTATGTATCATTGTGAATCATGGTTTTTCATCATCAAAAATGCGGAGATTGTTAAACAAAAATGTTATTTATCCCTATTAATTAAATTATTTTAATTAATGTAATATATTGATTTTGATGATTCCAAACAAACTTTTATTAATTATGTAAACATTTATCAACACACACACACACACACAGATATATATATATATATATAATCTTGTTTTATTGCCATATTACTATTAGTTATGCAATTTTAGTTTCAGTTATCATTTTATACATGATGTTTTCTTATGGGTGTAAATTTAAGTCAACTGCTTTTGGAAGTAACATAAACTCTTTGGCCTTTGAACATATTCTTACCTAATTGAATTTGACAACTGAGTAGGCCTTTATCTTAATATCTATTATTTAACATTAGCCTAGAATTCTACGCATGTTCATTAACTTCCTAGACCTTACTTTTCTATGTATATTTTGATAGTTGAGAAACTTCCATCCATACCTTTTGGCGTCTTGCATATAACAGCTATCTTGTCATTTCTGTCACTGATTTGTTTTATCCAAAAGTTTTACGCACTTATTTAAACTTCAACATTTGGGTAAATCAATCTGATCAAATCTGTTTATTAAGTTATACATTTTTTTAAACGAAAACATTATTTTTTATGTGTGTGTTATTATATGTATACGTTCAAACAGATCTTTTATATACACGTATTTCCATCTGCTTAGAGCAGATTTTTTAGGAGACTTCTTTGGTAATATATCTTCTTGGCCCCACACGACTTTGTTCTTTCAAAATCTATCAATACTTATGCTAACGTCAGACTAACGTTTTTCTTTTGTCTAGCCTTGATAGTTATGATAAGTAATAAAGATTGTCATTAATGATGCTAAGAATCAGTACCACCAGATAAAGATGTTATGGAGCTCAAACAAGCTCAAAAATGGCAGCAATGGAGTAATATATATATATACGCAGAAAGAGGTGAGGGAAAGAGGAGAAACACACGAATATAAGTGATTCATCCTATCTAGTCCAACGTCCACTGCGCAGTGAGTGATCTTTACTATATAATAAGGGCGTTAATGGCCTTGTGGTACAATGCACTCACTTTTTGTCTCTACAGTATATTCAAATAGATTTTTAGCTAGGGTTACAATTATCGATCCCTTTACAAGGTTGAAGGACACAAGTATATATAGGGCTTGGGGGTGTAGTGTACCCCCCCCCCCCCCCCCCCAAGCATGCATTGAGCATGTAATCACGATTTAGCAAATCCCCTGTTGACACCTGGCTGGGCCACCTGAAGATAATGATGACATAATATTCCCTCATGTGAGGGAATGATCTTGTTATAATGGTTTCATTCACGTGCTATATGAGTCCCACACGCATTGTACTACGGGGGCTATCCTACTCGATTGTTAAGTCGGGCTGAGGCTTCAGTTCGACGGGGGCTTGGGCTATTGGGCCCCTACCTTCCGTATGACCCCTTGATGGTGAAAGGTTGAGCCCTCGTCTTAGACAAGGCTACCCTCGGTCGATCAAGGGTATATTTTGGTATATCAATCACTCCCTAGACCTTAGTCATCGATGCTGTTGAGGTGGCTGAGGGGTAATATTATCTTTGGAAGTTAATTTGATGAGTCGCCAGGGTGGTGAGTGACACTTGATAAGTTGATTAATGATGATCAAGTGTCAATCATAGTGTTATGTTTCCCAGGAATGATGGTTGCACAACAAACTTTGAACAATGTTCCCTAATAATGATTTCCCTCTTGGGTTGTGCGTCGGCTTGGTTATTGGGCCTAATAATGACCAGGTATTTAAGCATTTTCAAATAAATCTCTCTCTCTTCTATTTTCTTCTTCGCGCGCACTCTCTCTCTCTGGATTTAATAGTTAATTGCTATTCCTGCTTCCTCGCAAGACTTCTAAGCTTGATCCAGCTCCAACCTTCTTTCTAGGTAATTTCCTTACCATTTTTTTCCCTTTATCCTCCATTTTCTTCAAGCACGTCATTGATTTCTGCTTAGTTTAAGTCTTGCGCATTTTTCGGGTAGTCTTTCTTTTTTAGACGAGTGCATCCACCATTATTTGGTGGTTCTAGGTGCGAGGTGGTGAGTATTAGGGTTTTTTTAAGTCTCTACTGGTTGCATTGTAGATAAAACTCGACTTTTTAAGCGCTCCGTTGGACCTCCGGTCGTCTTCTCAAATGTGCCTTATTCCTTATGTTCTTACATGTTCTTCTCCAAAACTTTTCATTTCTCTGAGTTTAATATTAAAGTCAACTTGATCAACTATTTAACTTGTTTGTGAGTTTGTTAAAAAACTCTCAAGTCTAGGGTCATCCTCTTGATGCTCCAAAGGCTTTAAAATTTGGTCGAGGAGTTTCCCACTCTGAGAGAGAGTTGCTTTACAGAGATTAGAAGGATCAAAGAGGAGAACGTGGTTAGACGTAAGGACGACCCTGTTTAGGTACGACCCATTTTCTCCATTCCATTAGCCACAATTCTACATTCACCCTCTGAGCCTTTTGGGTCATCTTGTCATCAAACTGAGAGTCAGAGCCAGGAAGAAATGGATAAACAAACATGAGCATCGTCTTCTTTTGGTGTCGTCCCCTCTGGAAAATATGACCCATAAAACTATCCCCCAAACGAACAAGCCTAGGAAACAGTTGACCCTGAGGTTGTCCCTGTAATAACTATGTCCCCCCTTGAATTTCAAACCACCTTTCATGATGGCCCCCCACGCTTTGACAATGATGGAGCAGATGGAGCTGGGGACGAGAGAAGTGAGGATGAGGGTAATGAGGCCAAGGACAAGAGTGAGAATTCAAATAATGAGGTTGACACCTCAGCAGCCTCATCTTTCGCTCGTCCGCTAAGGATCGTGATCTCTTACTATGGAGACACTCCTTCGGTGTTAAAACCATTGTCACTATGAGGATCCCAAATGAAGATGAGAAAGTCTTCCAGAGGAAAGAGGGAGAAATTTCTATATACGAGCAGATGTTTAGGGTCGGCATCAGGTTGCCTCTCCATCCTGCCAACGTCTCTATACTCTCTTCCCTTAGGGTTGTTGTTACCCAACTTCCTTCTACTCATGGAGGATCATCCTCGGATACATTTCTCTCTGTAAGAACACATTCACTGATGAGCCCTCGGCCAGTCTGTTCATGGCCTGTTATAACATAACCTCCTCGTCGAAACAACCTAGGTACTTCCATCTAGGGGCTAGGAGGTCTGATAAGAAACTTTTCCATGTTACACAAACCTCAAACCACGACTGGAATAAGATAATTTTCTTTTTCTCTGGGGATTGGGAATTCCCCACTGAGGTTGAACCTTCAGAAGATTGCCCAAGGGTCCCTCGAGCATGGTCAAACCCCTCCATGAAATCAAGGTTAGACCCTGGACTTATCTTAGACGAAACAGTTATAGCTGACTATCTGAGGGAGAAGGGGAAGAAGGGTGAAATTTCCCAATTTGAAGATTTAATGACCCCTCGTCTCCTCAAAGAAGCTGGTCTGAGAGTCGGCCCTTTGACAGAATTATGTGAGTTGCTTTTTGTTTCAATTTATTTTAAGTGTTCCCCCTTTACTTTTGTCATCTGACCTGTTGTCTTTCTTTTGCAGACCGACCTCCAAACACATCTGATTCACTTTGGGAGATGGCTTCCCCAAGTCTATTAGCTGGTCTTAGCAAGAAGAAGGGCAAGCAGCCTCAACAAATCCAGAAGAAAATAACTCCTCTAGGGCCGACCCCTGAGGCTTTCACGAAAGAGGAAGGAGACAGAAGCTCCTATTGATGGTCGGCATAATGCCCCTACGAGGGTGAGGGTGGAGGCCGTAGATACACACACTGAGGGGACGATATCTTCTTTATCTCTGGATACCTTCTGGTCGACCCATCTGACCATGCTAAATTCCAACCCCTCCTCTCTTATTTCCCACATGAAGGTTGCTAAGGTCTCCATGTTCTCTGCTCCGTCATCCTCTGATTATGACTTCTTGGTTAAGATACCCCCGCCTAGAGTCTACGACTTTAGGATTCACAATCTAGCCCAAGTATTTATCTCATCCCTTTAATTATAATTCACCAATATCAAATGGACCATCATCTGTTCATCACTGACTTTTCTCTCATCTTTTTAAATATGTCTACGCCTTTACCTCGACCATGAAATGGATGGCTGAGAATTATCCAAAATTTCAAGAGGTTGAGAGAGATATTCAAAGTGAGGCCAACTTGAATACTGATCTGGAAAATCTCAAGAATGAGCTTGAGGGTGTGAAGGTCGGTCACTCTAGGGTTCTTGGTGAGCTTAAAAAAGAGCATGCTGAGCAGCTGAAGCAAAAGGATAACCTTCTAATGGCCAAGTATGAGGCTTTGACCAATCAAGCAACGCAATTTAAGTCAGACCCTTATACAGCTGTTTAAAGGTCTGGTACTGATGTTGTGGAGGCAATTCAAGCTCTCTAATGAATTCCAAGGCTTTGGCCTTGAATACTTTGCTAGGGGAATCAAAACGGCCTATCGATGGGTTGTCTTGAAGTTTGCTGATGCAGTGTCAGCCATTCGACCTTCTCTGGAAGATGCAGATTTGGAAGACCCCTTGATGGTCGAGCATTTATCACGCAGGAGTCTCAGACGACTTTTGAGGGAACTAGGACATTGGAGGGTCGGCTCGCTGCCAATGCTACTGATAATGCCTTGCCTAATGATGGTGTTAAGATTTTACCCTCTGAGACAGCTCTTTAGGGAGGTCGTCTCTGACCTATACCCTTTTAATCTAATTTTGTTTTACGCCATCTTTTGGACATGATGTAGTGTAACTCTTTCTGTTTTTAATGAAAATTTTCTACCCTTCCATTTGGTCTTTTATTCCATCATTTTTATAATTTTTGCTAACCATTTTCCAAGTTAATTCAAGTCCTCCCTCATCTTTCTTGGGAGTGAGTGGAGGGTCGTCCCAACCATTCACCCTCATCCTATCCAAGGGAGATGATCAACCAAATTAATGACATTTTCAAACATAATTCATCCCTCATCTTTCTTAGGAGTGAGTGGAGGGTCATCCCTACCATTCACCCTCATCCTAGCCGAGGGAGATAATCCACCAAATTAATGATGTTTTTAGACATAAGTCCTCCCTCATCTTTCTCGGGAGTGAGTGGAGGGTTGTCCCTACCATTCACCCTCATCTTATCCGAGGGAGATGATCCACCAAATTAATGATGTTTTCAAACTTTAAGTCCTCCCTCGTCTTTCTTGGGAGTGAGTGGAGGGTCGTCCCTACCATTCACCCTCATCCTAGCCGAGGGAGACAATCCACCAAATTAATGATGTTTTCAAACATAAGTCCTCCCTCGTCTTTCTTGGGAGTGAGTGGAGGGTCGGCCCTACCATTCACCCGCATCCTAGACGAGGGAGATAATCCACCAAATTAATGATGTTTTCAAACACAAGTCCTCCCTCGTCTTTCTCGAGGGTGAGTGGAGGGTTGTCCCTACCATTCACCCCCATCCTAGCCGAGGGAGATAATCCACCAAATTAATGATGTTTTCAAACTTTAAGTCCTCCCTCGTCTTTCTTGGGAGTGAGTGGAGGGTCGTCCCTACCATTCACCCCCATCCTAGCCTAGGGAGATAATCCACCAAATTAATGATGTTTTCAAACATAAGTCCTCCCTCATCTTTCTTGGGAGTGAGTGGAGGGTCGACCCTACCATTCACCCTCATCCTAGACGAGGGAGATAATCCACCAAATTAATGATGTTTTCAAACATAAGTCCTCCCTCGTCTCTCTCGGGGGTGAGTGGAGGGTTGTCCCTACCATTCACCCTCATCCTAGCCGAGGGAGATAATCCACTAAATTAATGATGTTTTCAAAACTAAACTCCCCTCGATGTTATTGAAAATATAAGGATGAGGTTGTCCCCATCCATACTGTCGTATCACCAAAGAGAATTTAAGCCTACTTCACTACGAATGATGTTTTGTAGATTAACATGAATTACCCCAATAAATATCTAAATTGATAAACAATAAGATAAGGGGCCAATAGAATATTCTCGTTAACATTCCAAGCGTTCTATGAAATAACACATTCATTACAATTGTGAATAAATAGGACATCAACTACAACATCATTGATAATATTTTTTCAAATGATCTGCGTCCTAGGGGTTTGAAAAAGGTTCCCCTTTAAGGTTTTCTAGCCTATAGGTTCCTGGGACAACTTCATTGGTGACCCTGTATGGTCCATGCCAATTTGGGTGAAGCTTGTTAGGTTGTTTCCATGCCTTTTTTAGGACTAGTTCTCCTACAGCTATCGGCCTTTCCTTTACCCTCTAATTGTAAAATCAGGTTGTCCTCTGCAGGTAAGTTGCTTGTCTTATCTCAGTATCTTCTCTTCTTTCCTCAATCAAGTCGATATAAAGTATCTTTTCTTACATATTTCTCTGAGGATCATGCATCTAAATTCTGCGAGTAGGAAATCCAATTTTAGTGGGGATAACGGATTATAAGCCATACGCTAACATGAAGGGAGTTTCCCCCGTAGGAGTTTTTGTTGTCGTCCTGTAGGCACACTAGGGTAGGAAAGAATTGTTTGATCCCAACTCTTTAGCAGTATTTATCTAGGGAAACATTCTTAAACTGAGTCCCATTATCTGAGATAAAGGAGTTAGGGAGACCATACCTACATATGATGTTTTTCTAGATGAACTGGAAGGTCTTCTGTTTGGTGATCGTGATCATTGGCTCCATCTCCACCCATTTTGAAAAATAATCGATCGTTACGATCAAGTATCGATAGTTATTGACGCCCCTAGGCAGGGATCCTACCAAATCGATTCACCATACTGAAAATGGTCACGGGGATATAATGGAGGTTTGAGGTTGATGAGGCTGATGAGGGATGGTAGCGAACCTTTGGAATTTATCACACTTCTTCACATATGTCGTAGCATCCTTGGCCAAGGTCGGCCACCAGTATCCCTGTGTGACTATCTCCTTAGCTAAATACCTTCCCCCAATGGGTCTTGAATAAAACCCATCATGCACATCTTGCAAGATATATGGGACCTCAGACGGATGAACACACCTGAGAAAAGGGAGCAAGAACCCTTTCTTGTACAAAGTATCCCCAATAACAGTGAATTTTCCAGCCCTGTACCTCAGCTTCTTCCTTTTAGATTTTGCCTTTGGCATCTCCCCCTCTTTAATGTATCTAGTTAGAGGGTCCATCCATTAAGTTTCCCTATTTATATTTATGAAGGAGCTAAGTGTTCTATCTTTATCTTCAATCTTTGGCCGAAGTAGAATTTCCACTAGCACTATTCTCCTGATATGTGTTCTAGTTGCTGATGCTAGTCTTGCAAGTGCATCAGCTCGACCATTGTCTAGACGAGGTATCCTCTTAGAATTTAATTCTTTGAATATTTTCAACACAGACTTTAGTCTCTCAAGAAATTTGGTCATTCTATCATCCTTAGCCTCATATGCTCCCAGTATCTGATTCACTACCAACCTTAAATCACTATACACCAAGATTTGGCCAAAACTAAGAGTCCTAGCCAAGGAGAGGCCGACTATTAGGGGATCATTTTTTGACTCATTGTTGGAGGCTTTGAAGTTTAACCTTAGGGCATACTAGATGTTCGTTCCGTCTGGTGCTGACATTATCTATCTAGCTCCACTTTCATTTTCACAAAAGGACCCATCAATAAAGAGATTCCACAAAGCCTATTCCTTTGAGAAATTCCCTTAAATAGGGATCCCTGTCTAAAGAGGTATATTCCTTCTTCATTTTCAACAACCTTTTCTCTAGTTGTGCTTGTCTCAGCCTAATCTATGGATAGGTCAACAATTTTGCCTTGTTGATTATCTGTCTTCTCAAGGTTCCCATTTTTAGCATTGGCCTCTTCCTGAGTGAATTTGGCCACGAAATATGCTAGTAGTTTCCCTTTGATAGCCACCCTAGGTTGATATACAATATCAAACTCTCCCAGCTCTATTGCCCATGACATTAGCCTCCTCAATTTCTCTGGCTTATGTATGACCTGCCTAAGAGGAGAGTCAGTAAGGATGACCATTGTATGGGCCTAGAAGTATGCATTCATCTTCCTTGAGGCATGAATCAAGTCATATGCTAACTTCTCTATCCTGGGGTACCTTTACTCTTCTCCTTGGAGTGCATTACTATTGAAATACATCAGCTTTTACACCCCGTCTTCTTCTCTCATAATAGCGGCACTAACGACTGACTCTGAGACGGCTAGGTACACGTACAATATTTCACCTTGCACTAGATGCGATAAAAGTAATAAATACCCTGGGTAAGACTTTAGCTCTTTGAAAGCCTTGTCAAACTCTTTGTTCCACTCAAAAGCCTTTTTGAGAACTTTGAAAAATGGCAAACATTTGTCTGTGACTCTGGATAAAAATCTATTCAAAGCAGTCACTTGCCCTATGAGCCTCTGGACGTCTTTAATGGTCTTGGGGGTCTTCATTTCTAGCAGATCCTTTATCTTCTGAGGGTTGGCCTCAATACCCCTTTGATTGACGATGAACCCCAAGAACTTTCCTGCTCCAACCCCAAAAATTCACTTAGTCCAGTTGAGCTTCATCCGATGTTTGTCCATCGTGTCAAAGGTTCTCTCAAGGTCGGCCACATGATTCTTGGCTTTCAAACTCTTGGTCACACTACTAGAAAAATGACAATTAAGGACAGAGGTATTAAGGACAATTTAAAAGTTGTCCTTTAAAAAAACGTATAATGGACAAGAAGATTTAGCTGTCCTTTATAATAGTTTAAAAGGACAGCAATATTTTATGCGTCGTTAATAACCGGGTGAAAATAGTTTTTAGGACGGAAAAAAATTATTGTCCTTTAAAATAACTCTAAAAGGACATCACTTACTGTCCCTTAAAACAAATCATTTCCCTCTCTTATTTTTTCGTCCCCACTCTTTTCAAAAAGGACAGCATTTTTATTACTGTCCCTTATGAGATAGCAAAAATGATAGCAATTTACTGTCCTTTAAAATTATTCGTTTCCCGCTTTTTATTAATCAGAGCAAAAAGGACAGTAATTTGAGGATGTACTTTTAAATATTCACTTCCCTTCTTTTAATTGGATCAAATAAACAAATAACCCTAAAAGTAAAAACCCAAATACACAAATAAATAAATAATTCGTTCCTTTCAGCACAGCAGTTCCCAGCGGCTCCCTGCCGCTCGTTCCTCTCTCCCTCACCTGACGTTCCGTCTTCCTCACAGCGGCTCCTCCTACACCAGTTCGGCATAGCTCATTCTGCTCTGTCTAGCTCTGTCTGCTCTGTCCAGCGTCGCCTCAGTTCGGCATCGCTCCAGTCCGGTTCAAGGTTTGTCCTTAATTTGTTTGTAAGGCTTCTATTTTGTAAGGATATGGGTTACTTTATTGAACGGTTTTTGGTGGAAACTATTATGTTAACCAATAGATATTATGTTAGCTAAACGCAAACAGCCCCCACCCCTAAATATGGTCCTTAACAGTTGAAGAAATTTATTCACTTTTACAAAATCCATTCTGAAGTTATATTCACCATTAAAATTTAGTCCAAGACATGGATGGGGAGACACCACCAATGGAAATGGATTTTAGATGGACACCTGTCCTCAGACTCCATCGTTTATAGAAACTCTACATAACAAATGTTTCGAGTGCCCTGCTGAGAAGTATTACTGATAATACATATTTCTTATTGTACTTGTGCGGTTTGTGTTTAATGGTAATTTCAAGAGAAAACAACTATTAAACAAATACGACTTACAGTTCAAACTTTATCATCATCTCCCTAAAAAATATAGTTGATCATGGCTGAAAGAAAAAAATGAAAAAGAAAAGGAAGGCACAAATAAATGAAGTTTAATTTTTGGAACAAGAAGCAATTGCACTAATGATGAGGTATCCTTAACACTCAAACCAAATATGCTTTTGAATGCATGAACAAAAGTATGAGAAATAGTTTCTATGATAGAAATAGTTTCCACATAGTCCTAATAATTCAAAAACTTCGGTGTTTTATATTATGTAATATCATAAAGAAATTGATAATGAAAAGCGGCTTGAGAATAAATTATGTATAGAGGATCCTACCTTCCCCCCTTTGACCAACGAGAAAAATTGAAGCATTTCACAAAGAACATATTAAACTTCGCAATTCTCATGTGTGGTTAGAAAAAATTAATACTTTTCCTTTTGTTTTCTGGATAGGGGTGATAAAGCTAAATTTATATAACCAAGTTATACATTTATTTCATGACAAGTTAGGTTCCAATTTATAAACATAACAATACACAATATAGGGAACATCAACCCCATATTATCGAAGCAGTGAACCTTTGAGGTTCATGCATGATCAACCATTAGAGCTTACTCTCCCTCCCCAATTCGAAGGTGTTTTTGACTGTGTACTGGACCAAAATTTGTTTATTTTGTTGTTTGTTTGTGTTTCTTGTTCATCTACATTGTATGTAATACCTGTTGTGTGTATGTTTATGATTAATGAGAACAACAAGTTCTTTAACTTGATACGTGTTCGTGTAGCAAAATGTATACGCTGAGTATTTCCACCATTAACAAAAAGGTCCGAGTGGATTCTTTGATGGAGCACTTGCATATACATTTGGCCGATGAGTTAGTATTATTCAACTGTGATTGGATAGAAAATTGATTGGGGAAACGAGTAGACGAATTCAACTTTACATTAGTAAATTTTAACCACTTGTTGTACAAAGATAATCGATTGAGTGATGAGCCTTTTATCTTAGCATCCTAAGTAGAACAAGTGTGGTATATGCAAGATCCTTTGGAACCACATTGGCATGTACTTGTTCAAATGACGCCTAGAGATAGGTTTGATAGTTATTCAACCACGAAAGAAGAATTAGATGCCCATCTATTTGAGCCCTTTAGTATGCAAGAGTTGGAAGATGATCAAAACATGTCTTAGGCGAGACAAGATATAGAAGGATCCATAATTGATACATCTATACCTGATCGTGATGATTGTGTGGATGATATGGACGAAGAATGAGGGTTGCTAAATTCTAAATTAACATGAATATATGTAAGCACTATGACATATGGCATATGTTTCTCTTATTTTTATCATATTCTTTTATTAATATAATAACTAATCATATATAATGTTTTGTTGTAACAGATTCATTATGGTTTGATCCTCGTCTGCTAGCAGAGTGACACATGCATCACCCCCATCTCAAATTCAGGTATATAAATTTTTGTTTCTCTAGGAGTTCAAATATTACACTGAACACAGTATACTCATTTGAGCAACTTCTTATGTTCTTGTGTTAATAATGTTGTTTTAATAGGTAGTATCGATGGTACACCCTTCGGTGAAATGGAAAATGAGTCGCAGTTCATCTCACATGAGGGTATATACAAAAAGATATATACAATAGGATTTTGTAAATATTTATATATCCTAACTCATTGCTTTTGTACAAGTGATGCTAGTGGTACATCCTCTCTTAAGAGAAAAGTTAGAGCTAGATCCAAAAAATGCAATGAATGGGGCAATGGTGATAAAAAGATAATTGGCTGGGATGAAGATTGCCAACCAATTGGACCATATGAGAAGAAGTTAACAAGTCAACTCGGCTATTATGCATGCCAGGGGGATTTATTTCCTTTGACTTGGACTTCTTGGACTAAAATGGATCAACGAAAACTCGACTTTGTTTTGGGAACAAGTGCAAGTATTATTAAATTAATCTTGTTTTAGTAAAATTGATTATTTAGAATCATTAATATATCTAACTAATGCATTTTTTGTTCTTACATTAACACAAATGCATCGGACAATTACCAAAACCTATGTTTGCGTAAGATTGGAATTAAATGGAGATCCTTTAAGTAAGAGGCCAAGAGGAAGTACTATACGGAATTGAACACGAATGCGGAGCGTTTAGCAACTACACCCACTCAAGTCGACCCAAATCAATGGAAAGTCTTAGTGAAACTTTGGGGTCAAGAAGCATCAAAGGTATTACATTTCTTTCTTAGTTAGAAACTTTTTGTATTACATGTAAAAAAAATAGTGGATGTGGGGTGTGGGGATGTTTTGGGTTCGGGCGCGGGGGGATGGGGGCTAGTTTGGGTAAGGGTGGGGTGTGGGGGATGTTTTGAGTTCGGGCGGGATGCGTGCAGGAGGGTGGGGAATGTTTTGAATTGGTGGAAGGGATTTTACATATTTTTTTAATTATTGATGTTAGTGTTGATGATTAAACAGGTTGGATTACATGTAAAAACAAAGGAAACTCTGTCGAAATTTTTAAAAATAATACATTGTACCGGTGGGTTGGGTGGGGGTTGTTTTGGGTTCGGGTGTGGTTCGGGGATGTTTTGGGTTCGGGTGTGTGGGTTTGGGTGGGGACTATTTTGGGTTCAGGTGGGGGGTGTTTTGGGTTCGGTTGGATGTGGGGGCTAGTTTGGGTAAGGGTTGGGTGTGGGGGATGTTCTGAGTTCGGGTGGGATGCGTGGGGGAGGGTGGAGGCTGTTTTGAATTGGTGGAAGGGATTTTACATGCTTTTTTAATTATTGATGTTAGTGTTGATGATTAAACTGGTTGGATAACATGTAAAAACAAAGGAAACTCTATCGAAATTTTTAAAAATAATACATTGTATCGGTGGGTCGGGTGGGGGTTGTTTATGGTTCAGGTGTGGTTCAAGGATGTTTTTTGTTCGGGCGTGAGTGTGGGGGGGAGGGGGGGACTTTTTTGAATTGGTGGAAGATAATTTACATTTTTTTTAATTATTGATGTTAATGTTGATGATTAAACAGTTACAAGTAACTTGAAATCTCATTAACATTATTTATTTTCTCTTACAGCAAGTGGGAAATAGGAATATAATTAACTGAGCATATTTGTGTTCACACCCTAGAATTGGACGAACTTCAATTTCCGTAATAAATCAACAATTTAGTATTTATGTTCTTACTTTAATATGATTTTATTTTAGTTCTTTTTGGATTTTGTTAGCACGTTTTCTATTTTTATATATATTAGATGAAGTCAAAATAGGAGCCTATCAACAAATTGAGTGCTTGGAGGTGGACACGTAAGAAAAAATATCTCACCTACGATGTCCATGATGGAGTGGCTGGTAGAGAGGTATACATATGTGTGTAATTTCAATGTAAATGACTTGGTTACATTACGAATTTTATTTTGGTGGATGTTTATAAATTTCAATTATGAAAAGAGGTTGATTGTGCTATATATTTTTTTCTCAATTTGTAGGAAATGGTTAAAAGACAATTGGATGTGCTACCACTGGATCAGTAAACTAGGGTTGAAATGCGGGATTCTATATTTGAGGACGTGATAGGACCTGATGAACATGGATGAGCATTGTGTATGGGAGTATGTATTAAACCAACTTCTTCGCGTTCAACCGCAACATCTCATTATTATCATAATGAGATTGCTCGACTAGAGAAGGAGGAAAATAAGCGAGATACTCGTTATCGGGAAGAGCTTGAGGCGTGAGAGAATCGTCATCAAGAAGAAATTGATATGGTGCGTGCAGATTTATAAAATGAGATACAAGAAAGAGTCAGGAGGGCCAAGAGAGAAACTCTAGCAGAAGCTAGGATTGAAATCACTCGTATCCTACGAGAGGCGGGCATCCCGCTACCACCACTACCAACAACAATAATTGATACTTCAGATAACCATGCTTGACTATGTATCTATGTAGCTAACTTTGAAATGGAAATGACGATTTGAAAGCATGTGGCGGTGTTTATTTTGTGAAGTGCAATTAGATACCATTTGGTTTTTATATTATTTTAAAGATTAGATTTTGGTATAATATGACTTTGCATTTTTGTTTTGTTAATTTAATTTTATTATATTTGAAATTGAATTTAGGTTGACTACAATACATATTCTAAAATAAATACATATATTCATCTTTTAGGACAGCTACAACTGTCTTTTAAAATATTAATTTGGTGCCACATTTATGCGCCAAAATTTATTTCGAATAGAAAATTATGTCCCTAATATTCCATTTTTAAGGACAGCAACATCTATCCTTATAAATTTATAATAGTATTTGGATTTAAAAGGATGGAGCTAAAAGGACGGCTTTAATCTGTCCTAAAAGATAAAAAAAGGACAACAATTTCTATCCTTTTAGCCTTTTATGACGCCCACCTAATAGGAAAGCTCTTCCCGTCCTTATGGCCATCCTAAATACTATTGGGGACAGCAAATTAGCTGTCCTTAATTGTCATTTTTCTAGTAATGTGAGCATGTCATCTACATAAACCTCCATAGACTTCCCGATTTGGTCTTTGAACATTTTATTCACGAGATGCTGATACGTTGCCCCTGCATTCTTCAGGTCAAAGGGCATGAACCTATAACAGTATGTCCCCTTGTCAGTAATGAAAGCTATTTTTTTAGTGAGCGTGGTCCATGAAGATCTGATTGTATCCCGAGTATGCGTCCATAAAACTCAATAACTTATGGCCTGCAGTAGCGTCCACCATTTGATCGATGCGAGGAAGAGGGAAACTGTCTTTAGGGAAATATTTATTGAGGTCGGTGAAGTCCACACACATCCTCCAATTCCCATTAGCTTTGTGCACTATGACCGCATTAGAAAACCTTTCAGGGTAGATGACCTCCCTGATAAATTTAGCTTCTTCGAGCTTCTTAACCTCATCCCTTATGACCTCATATTTCTCTCGAGAATAAACTCTCCTCCTCTGCTTTATTATCTTGGCATCTTCTATCACGTTGATCTTGTGACACATGATTTTGGGGTCGATACCTGGCATGCCTGCATGACTCCATGCAAAGATTCTCTGCCTTCTCCTCAGCAGCTTGATGAGCTCCTATTTTATATCTGGCTTTAGGTCTTTACCGACTTGAATATTTTTTTGGCTCATCCTCCTTGAGGATAATGGATTCTACCTCTTTTGTGGCTTATCCCTTCTTTAACTTTGTCTCATCCCTAGGATCAAGGGTATCAATATTTTATGTAGTGGTTGTTTCTTGTGCGCCTCTCTTTCTTGGCAGAGTTGAAGTAGCATTCCCCTGCCATCGTCTGGTCACCTTGAACTTCCCATACCCCATAAGGAGTCGGGAATTTTATCATCTAGTGGACCTTTGAAGGTATGGCCTCAAATTCCATGAGGGCTACCTATCCCAGTATGAGGTTGTAGGCTGAGAAGACATTTTCATCCATCATGAAAAATCTGATCTTCCTGGTGAGCCATTTTCGCCACTCATCCCCCATTCTTAGCTTAGTCTCATACATCCCCAGGGGATGAACTTTTTCTCCATTGAAACTGATCAGGGGTGATGGTATGGGATGAACCAAATGTGGCTAAGTCCCAGGGCTTTAAAACATGGCCAAAACATCACGTGTGCAGAAATGCCCCCGTCTATCAAGATCCTTGACACATCACATCTATGTACCCTGGTGGTGATGACGAGAGGGTTATCATGTGGGGCTAGGAGGCCCTTAAAATTTAACGTTGAGAAACCCACCATCAGGGTATCCATGTCAACCTTCTCCCTTTTTTTGAGCTTGGCTTCGATAGAGGGTGAGTGCACAGCTTCAGCCTTCATTACTGCCTTCGTTTCAGCTACATGGGCCTTCCTATCGGCCAATTCTGATCCTCCTCCAGCTAAGCCCCTGGAGATCATTCCAACACCTAATGGAATCATATTAAGCCTTTTCACTGGGTTATGGTCGTCCTTTGGTGGAAGGTCAAGGTCGTCGTCACCCTCATCCTCTCACGCCTGGCTGGAGCATCTTCTCTGCATTTATCACTTCTTTTCTTCCTAGGGTCGACTCAGACACTCCTGAAGGTACCCTTATCCACATACTTTCTCAACTTCCCTTATTTTAACATTTTCTCGATTTTATTTTTTAGAGCAAAGCATTTATCGGTTAAATGGCCATGATCTTGATGGAATTCACACCACGGGTTTTTTTCCTCTTGTGGGGAGGAGCTCGTAACTTCTCGGGCCATTTTAAAGATCGGTCGCTCTTTATCTCATTTAGGATGTGTTCACAGCTGACCGTCAGTGGGGTGCAATCTATAAACTTGTCATCTACTAGTATTTTCTTCCCATCCTTATTCTTTTTCTGGTATTTACCTTTACTAGTACCTCCTTTTTCATCCTCGTATTTGGCGACCATTGCCTCTTCGGCATTCATCACCTTCCCCTTTATCGCTAGCAGCTCAGCCATTGACTTCGGGGGATCTTCGACAAGCTTCCACAATAGCTTCCCCTTTTAGAGTCCTCCAATGAGGGTCATCGTGGCTATACTCTCTTCGTAGTCTTTAACCTATAACTTTTCTTTATTAAACCTGGATATGTAGCCTCTAAGACTTTAGTTTTTCCTTTGCTTAACATAGATCAGGTGAGTGGTCTTCTTCTGTGGCTTTACTCCAAAGCAGAAGTTGTGAATGAATCGCACTGCTAGCTGCTTAAATCTTTTAATGGAGTTCTTCGAAAGAGAGGTATACCAAACATGTGCAGCCCCAGTCAAAGTGCTTAAAAAGGCTCGACATCTCATCTCATCTGAGATAAAGTATATATCTACTGCTGACTGGTACATCTCGATATGATGGACTGGGTTGGTACTCTCGCCATACCTTAGGCTGACCACAGGTGGCTTAAACTTGGCCGGCATCGGGAAGTTGACTATCTTCATCACAAAGGGTGAGCCCTCGGAGTATCCTCTCTGCATAGGGTCTCAATTTTTCAAAATATCACCAATTTTATCTTGTAGCCTTTGAATCGAGTCGTTCCATGGTTTAACAGGGTCAGCATGGCCAATGTTATCCCATGTTACCTCCAAGGGACGAACTGAGGGGTTTACTACAGCTGACCATCGCTAACTATTTACTTCTCAATGATCGTCATCTCATCCATGAGGGTTACGCCCATCATGGGGTCGGACATCATGTGGTCGGCCATCTCCCCCTTTTCTTCTGGTCCTTACAAGACTTCTCGATCTAGACAATATTTCCCTTAGGTCATTGACTAGGCCCAGCCTCTCAAAGGCCGACCTTCTGCTTCGATGGTTAAAAGTCGAGCCTCTGGGGCGGTCATCAAGATTATGTCTCCTACACCTTCTTTGGCTCTCCTGGATAGGTTGTACAGTATTATTGGAGATCTCATACGGCTCCCATCAACCTTCTGGATCATCTCCTACATCCATATCATCATACTTATCCTTCGGTCAAGGGTTTCCTTGCCTCCCCATGCGTAAACGCCAGGGGTCAGCAACATCCCTCCGGCATTGTGGAGGTGGTAGGTTTTTGCCTGGTGCCTGGGGTGGTCCCCTGGCCTCATATTGTCCCTGTACAGTTGTCGGAGTAATCATCTTCGATGAAACTCCTGGTGGTCTCAGTATGTTTTGGCTAAGAACTGCAAATTTTTCTTGCATAACTTGATGGATTGCTACTAAAGACGTCTGGGCTGCAGCCACCTCATCCATCTCAGACTGAGGTGGTACATGGCTGGAACTAGGTCCTACTCCACCAGTCGATGGAGAAGGTGGTGTTAACTCCGATACTATATGTTTGAGCTTGTGAAGAAAATACTAGAGGGCTTAGAAACCTTAAGGGATCTCTTTCAATGGTGCAAAAGCTCCACACAAAAGGGGGAGGACTGACTCAACACCAAAGTCTCTGGTAAGGTCAAGCTTACAAAAAGGAAGAGATAAAGCTTGAAGTTTACACAGACGGTGCCAAACTGATGATGCTATGAATTAGTACCACCAGATAAAGATGTTATGGGGCTCAAACAAGCACAATAATGGCAACAATGGAGTAACACAGAAAAAGGAAAGGGAAGGAGGAGAAACACATTAGTATAAGTGGTTCAGCCTATCTAGGCCTACATCCACTGTGGAGTGAGTGATCTTTACTATATAATAAGGGCTCTAATGGCCTTGTGATACAATGCACCCACTTTCTCTCTCTACTATATATTCAAACAGAGTTTTAGCTAGGGTTATAATTATCAATCCCTTTACAAGGTTGAAGGAGACAAGTATATATAGGGCTTGGGGGTGTAGTGTACCCCCTAGGCATGCATTGAGCATGTAATGACGATTTAGCTAATCCCATGTTGACACCTGGATGGGCCACCTGTAGATAATGATGACATAATATTCTCTCACGTGAGGGAATGACCTTGTTATAACGTTTTCGTCCACATGCTACATGAGTCCCACATGCACTGTACTATGCGTCTCCCAAACCACGTTCCATGAGGGTATCACCCTCGGCCTAGACGAGGCTACCATAGGCCGAGGCTACTATTGTAAAAGCTCTGATTCTGAAACTGACACTTATAGTCGACCAGTGGAGGGTCGGACAGTCGGTATGTCGGCTATCCTACTCAGTTGTTAAGTTGGGTCGAGGCTTCAGTTCGACGGGGGCTTGGTATGTTGGGCCCCTACCTTTAGTATGACCCCCTGATGGTGAAATATTGAGCCCTCGTCCTAGACGAGACTACCCTCGGTCGGTCGAGGGTATATTTTGGTATATTAGTCATTACTTTATTTTTACATTTTAGATTATTATTTTATTTTATAAATGATACTTGTGAACGTTTTATCTTATTAACTATGAACGCTCTTTTTTTAATGAAGAATCTAGACTTAATATTTTTACTATTTGGGCAGTCCTTGTCTGTGTTATGGTAAGTAATGTCAATTTTCTTTTTGACCAAACTCATGTCAGATTCTTGGGTTGTGCGCCTGTATTTTGTTTAAAGTAAACATATGCATCTCTTTGAATAGGACTACCACCCTTGCAAGATTTATTGGGCCATGCATTTTGTATCAAATTTTATATCATACCTCCTACTATATTTACATATAGAACTTTATAATTTACATTATTTTGTATGAATATTTCTTATGTTTTAAACCAAATCTTACACCTGCTCTACACCTATAAAAGTAAAAGATTTGTATAAAGAGAACTTGATTATGTGTGCCTGTATGTAGACATCTACTTTGATCTCTGATTCCTCGTTTGTTTAAATTATATATGGCCTTCAAATATTTTGACAGATATATATTATTATATGATACATTACTGTCTGAATTTTCTTTATCAATGCAGTTTGACTAACTATGTATATAATATTATCATCCTTTGGTCAGATAAAAATACTTCTATAGAGTTATCATCTTTTTACACCAAAATTTCTTTGACTTAACACTTTACATTATATCATACTCTTTATCTCTCTCTTGGATTAACATTTTTGCATAACCTAAATGGGGTTATCTACAAAAGTTATTTTCAGTCCTACACTTTCAGTCATAATTTGAGGATGTTATTATCATGTTTCAAACGGCCATTTTTATTGAAAAGCAAATGGAGATTTACAGATCATCTTTGAGGATATTTTCTCTCAGAAAAATCTGGAGCATTTAATGCTCACAATGGTTGTGTTAAACAATTAGATTTTAAAGACATATTAAAGCATTCAAAGTGTTACATCGAAGACACACATGAGACTACGAGCAAGAGTCGGAGAATTTATTGAGAACATTTAAATTTATTACTCAGCTACTACATTCAAGAGAGCAATTAATTTTACACTATACTTAATCATCGAGGAAGAAGACTTGAGCCTAAATTAATATCATTTGTTTGAAGTCTCATTGAAGAAGAAACTCATATTATTAATTGTATCTTGGGAGAGTTTCATTATTCACATTGTACTACAAAAATCAAATTTGTTTGAAGCTTTTTCAGAAACTTGGGTTGTAATCATTAGCTCGGTTTTAGCTACGATTGTTGTACCGGTGGTTGGTTCCTACCCATAAATTGGACCATGGTGTTTGAAAATAGACGAAAGCTCAAGGTGCATGTACGTTGGTCGGGTTTTACCGAACCACGTTAAATTCGGTGCTATTTATTTTTTCGCACTTTATTTGCTTATTTATTTGTGCTTGCTTTAATTTATATTTTTCAGCACTTAAATTTTCTAATATATTAATTCCGAAAATTGATAAATTTATTTTAAGGTTAAAATAATCATTTTCGAACTAATTTATTTATTTCAGAATATTAATTTTTATTAAATATGAAAATTAATTTGATATTTCTAAGGTGCTAAAATATGCATTTTAACTTATTTAAATTAATTAGTGACATTTATTTAATATTCGTTGTTATAATCATTTAAGATTTATTAATATGAAATTTTTGATAAGGTGTTTTAAAGTAAATATTTTCTGAAATTTTAATTTGACTTAAAAATTTGCTAAACTAAACTCCCCCCCCCCCCCCCCCCCCCCCCCTCTTGAGTATAATTTGGGCAACAGATAGTCGTGTAAACTCTCTAAATTGCTGAAAATAAATATTTTACCTTTTCTCTTCAATTTGCATGGTATATTTGCATGCTTTAATTTATGTGCTTTATTACCTAGATGCTTGTCTTAAGATAAAAGGATAAATTTTGGATTTGTGTGTGCTGGACACTTAATTATATAAATAATCCATTAAGTTCCCCATACCGTATTCTCGCCATTTAATACTATAATTTCAATTCTATTCAAATTTACATCCATTTAATCACATAGTAATCAAATTCAACCAAATAGTTTCACATGCTGTCAAATTCCATAACTTCAATACGAGTGAAATTTTAACAATTCAACACTTAATCCAAATTAAATATGCATAATAATAATCCTACACAACAATAAGTTCGTTTGGCATCATAAACATATAAAAACATGATTCACAAGTCAAAACGCTATTCCAAGTTCATATTTTAATTATAAAAAGTGATTCGTCCTAAAAATCTACCATAACCCAAAACACTAATCTAAGCATATGATTGTTTCAAGTCTTAAATCTATTTTTGGTTTTAATAAAAAACAACTCCGAATTTACTTTGATTTTTCCAAATTAATCTTCAGAATTATTTTTAGTTAATGTTTAGACAATATTTAAAATGTATAACACTTAGTAAGAACAATAGAGCTATTCATGCCTAATAAGAAGTCGCCTCAAAATTCTGATTATACGGTTGCGATCCTCTCACTAAAATAATAAAGACTCGTTCTTGGCTGTTCTTGAGAAAACTTGATTTGAATAGTCAAAACTTGAGTTGAAAGTTATTTTCAATGGGTCTTAGGTTTTGTAGAAGAGAGAAAGAAAAACATGGTATGCTACTGCTTTTTGAGATGAGTTAAAAGTATTGGAAAAAGTCTAAACCCTAGCCTTTTCAATATAGAAAAATCAAAGAGTTTGAAACCAATACAAAAACCTAAATATAAACAAATTAGCCAAATCTGTCCCGGACCGAATCGATTTCCGCCTTGGGCGAATCTGTTCCCCCCCCCCCCCCCCCAAGGGGTGAATCTGTCACCCCCCCCCCCCCTGGTTTAATCGAAAGAGAAGAAAATTTGAAAAAAATCTAATTTTGTTCTCGATTTCGAATCCAATTAAAACCTTATTTCTTATATATCAAAGCCAACATTTTTAAATACTAATAATAATTGAATCTAATTTTTTTTTCAATTTATAAAAAGATATTTACAGTCCAAAAACAAAGGTATTACATTTTCTCTCACTAATATAGGAATTTTGTCTTCGAAATTCGATGAAGCAAGAACGTAAAACATAAATGTAACACCCCGTAATTGGTAATGATTTTTATATGGGTATTAATTAAATTAAAATGGGAAATTAATTCGGATTATAATAATTATTAATTAGTGTGATAAGGTTTAATATTTATTTGTATGAATTATATTGAGTATTACTTAGCGAACGAGTAATAAATAAGTAAGAATGCATTATGGTTGTCGTGGGTGAGAAATATTACAATTATAGTAATTTAGTCGGGATGCGCGTGTCAGTCGTGTTGAAACTTATGTTTTCAAAATATAATATAATTTAAATATGGGTCATTCAAATGGTCATTTCGAGTGTGCCAGTATGTCCAGAAGGTTCGAAATAGTCAGAAAAGTGTACTCGGTGATTTGGATTGGGTCCCGGGGCATTTTAAGGCCAAACCAGCATCATGGGAGGGCATTTTGATCTGTTGATTTTTTAAAGTAAAGGGACCTACGAGTTTGCTAGAGTTATATCATCACATAGGATGAGGTTTCTAGAGTTAGAAGTTACAAAATCTAAGGAAGGTCGCTAGAGGAGGATGGAGGAGAGTTCCAAGGCTTCCCACATTATTTTTGCACAACCACCACCACCGGAGTGTAGATCACGAGGAGAGAAAGACAACCTCAACACCTTTTTGCAGATAATCAGACATGCAATCTCCAGGCAAGTCTTTATCTTGCATGTTTTTAAAAGGTTATAATACCCATGTAGTGTATGATTTATATTTTGATGATAAATTGATATTCTTGGAATTTTTAGAATTAAACACATGAATCTTAGGTAGGATTTGCATGTAGATTAGATCCTTAAGTGTATAGAAAACGAAATGAGTATATAAGTGATGTTAACAATGGAAGAAATTTGAGTTTTTTATTGAAAGAGATGAAGAACAATGAAATGTAGGGTTTTAATGATTATAAAAGAAAATCGGTTCTTCGATTGAATTTGTGGTAAATTAATGTTAGATTTACGTTGGAAATCATTCATACACACTTATATAATATTTAGACATGTTGGTTGTAAAGTTGATTAAGTTTCATGAAGAATTGAGAAAGTGGTAATGGTGAAAATTTGTAAAAACGCAACTGCGTAGAAGAATAATAAGAACTGATAGTTTTTGAATTGATTCACCCCAAGGGCAAATTGATTCGGTAAGACGAATCGATTCGGTCCTTGGGAGAATCGATTCGGTTTCCCAGATTTGGGCAATTTTCCCCTTTTTAAGCCTAGAACTTATGAATAATGATCAGGTAAACTTTTGAGGTAACTTTAAAATATAGTGAGAGATATTTTGATTTCCAGTAGTCTAATGGTAGGGTTGGGACTTAGTCATATCTAAGAAGAATTAAGACTAAGATTAATTTGGCATAATTTTCAATGTAAGTGAAATTGAGATAATAAGAATGAGTGATCCTATGATAAATACCAGTAAGGTATGAGGGTATAATTACTAGAATAACTTAAGCGGTAATTAGATCCCGAACCTTCGAGTAGAGAATAATACTCGAGAAATACGATAGAGAGTTATAAATTGTAAATTGAGAAGTACGATAAGTGTTCAAGATATATCTATACACACTACATACAAAGGATAGTTATAGGTTGTGTGGATACTTATACGGCTTATATTTATAGGTTATGTGTGTACCTATACGGATTATATTCATAGGTTGTGTGTATGCCAATTATGGGATTTCTTATGTGTGTGAACATACCTACTCTGCCTGCTATCATGGGAGGTTTCGCATCGTGGACAGTCTTCTCCTACTGGGGGATTTTAGACTTCTGCCTCAGAACATAGAACCTAGGTACGGGCTATTTGAGTGTATGATAGTTTTGACAGTTAATTGGGCACATTAGGTGTGTGCGTGACCCATAGACTTGGAACTATGTTCGCCTCCAATATGTGTTGATTTGATTTATGGCTCGAGGGCGACATTCGGACCGATAGTCCTTGATTTAGTACGTGATGCACCAGGACTCGATAGTAGAGTTTGTATATTCGCACCGCGGTTCTTAGCCCGAGGACGCTGGAGATGTATATATATATATATATATATATATATAGTGAGAGTCTCTTCTACATACCAAATGGTACATACCAATTTTTTAAAATAATAAAAAATTATTTTTCAGTTGAATTTTTTTATATGATGTTTAAACATTTCAATAGGCCCATATAAAAAAAAGAACTAAAAATAACGTTTTTTGTTATTTTAAAAAAAATCGGTCTAACTTTTGCACTTTTAAAGGACTTTAAAAGTTGCAAAAGTTTGACCACTTTTTAAAATCGAAAAAAACGTTATTTTGAGTTGATTTTTTTATATGGGTCTATCGAAATGTTTAAACATCATATATAAAAACTTAACTCAAAATCATTTATAAAATGGGTACGCGCTTAGTATGTACCGTTTGGTATGTACAGTAATCAAACTCTCTCTCTCTCTCTCTCTCTCTCTCTATATATATATATATATATATATATATATATATATATATATATATATATACATGCATGTGTATTTATCCTACTTGTGTGTGATAGGGTATACCTAAAAGTGATTTAATTATGAGATAATCTACTTAATGTGTGATAGTAGTAAAAGTTAGATAGTATATATATCTACAGACGATTTAAGTAGAGCAATTTAATGAATTGGTTTAATGATAACATACGTGAAATGTTAATTTTGGTTTAATAATAACATACGAGGAATGTTAATGATTAGTGATACTATAATGTACTGTATGGGCAGTACGGGGAAGAGTTAAGAGATATTTAGCTAAGAACTTAATGAGTAAAGATTGGGATGCTATAGCGTACTGTACGGGTGGTACGAGGGAACCAAACCTGATAGTGATTAGATAGTTATTTATGAGACCTAGTTGAGGTGGGTAGCATAGCTAGGTAGATGACGTTAGGCATGCACATTAGTTGAGAGGTGAGGAACCCAAGGGAGTATATGTTGAACTAACATGTGTAATTAATAACTGCTTTTAAACTTTGATAAATACTCGCAAAATATTTTCAAACTATTTTCTTGGGATCTGACCCATTTCAAATTCATTTTTTTTTTTGTAAAAACACCTTTTAGGTGTCCAGCTACAGGGTCACCAAGTTTGATGAACTTCTCCAGGGATGCATACCTACAACACTTGTGGATGCTTGCAGGATTTGGATTAAACGCTTCAGTCATTTCATTCCTAGAGTAGGATGCAGTTTCAGTTATTTCATTCGGGCATATCGCCCCCTTCAGTTAGTTCATTTATTAAGTTTATCAGACTTTGTATTTGTGGACTCAGTTTTATATCATTAGATATTAGTAGGATTTTGTATTTGGGAACCAATGGTTTATTAGGTATTATTCTATTCAGTTATTTATTTTGTGATTGCTTCAGATTATAATTACTGCGTAGTTGGATTCATTATTTCTTTTATTTGCGCATGTTATTATTGTTACATAAAAAGATAAAATTTGGCACCGAGTTTTCGAATACTATGTGATTAATAAACTTGTTAAATGTTTTCAACAGTGATGCTAAGAATGAACAAGATGAGATTCATGTTTTATTTCTACAAAGGATTGATCACCCGATAATTAAGTAGGTGGGGTGTCACAAATGGTATCATAGCATCAGGTTCGTGTATCCGTAGTATCTGTACGGCTTACTATGATTTTAGCGTAGCGTTCTTAGATATAGAGCCTTATTACAGTATTGATGTATTCCTTTATGTATGCAACTTACGTTCTCCTGCTATTAAGTATAGTTGATGTGATTCATGTACGAGTTCGATTGGGCTTCTACTACACCAAAACTGTCGAATTGTCATGGTTATTGACCGTGACAAGTCCAACTTGTCAAGGTAAATGACTCTGACAAGTCTGGGGGTGACAAATTTTGTTGTCACGGACTTGACATGGTCATTGACCATGATAAGTTCATTAGACTTGTCACGATCCTGTCATGGTCGTTGACCGTGATTGAAGACCATGGAAAACCCGTGACAAACCCTAAAAAATTATCACGGTCAATGACCGTGACAAATCTGGGCAGAATTTAAAAAAAATTACTGGGCAGTTTGGCCACTTCCACTGTCGAGTAGTATATTTATACTTGTTATAGTAAAATTGTACTTGTTCAAACAGCACATATCCAAATAAAATAGAAATAATGCATCAAATCATTGCATATATAATTCCATATCCAAATCAAATAAAAATACAACCCATATCCAAACCAAAATGTACAAATCAAATATAATCAAAGTGTCCAAATAAAAATAGATACAAATAATATCACACGATAGAGTCTGGGGTAGGTTTGAGGAGGAATGAAGGCCACATGATATACGCATTGAGACACTCCTCAATATATGTCATGCCGCACAACCACAATGCGGAGTTCTCCTTCGTGGTTATCACATGCATGACGAGCACCTTAGCCCCGATATTTTGAAGGATACGTCCATGAACCGGCATACCCATGACGGTGTTCGGGTCCCTCAACCCCCTCAATATTCACTAGCCATCATATATGTTGCGTAAAAGCACGCTCGGCCAACTGATTGTTGACATAGGCCGTTGGATTGGAGCCAGGTAGGGGAATGGATCATCAAGCGGTGAGTCTGCGCGTATCGGTGATGAAGGATCAACGTCCACGTCCATGTTCTCGTCCTCATCCACCTCATCCTCCACCATTTTCTCCTTCCCCTTCCCCTTTCCCTTGCCCTTTCTGCCCAACTGACGCTCCATGAATGCTTACATATCTAGGATCTTCACCTCCAACCTTGATAGCTTCGCGTCATGCATATCCACCTGACGATCCAACCCGGTGTTGCGCATCTCCATTCCGATGATCCTAGATTTTCCCACCCGCGAGCTCCCCCCTAGTCCTCCCTTTGAAATCAGCGTCGAGCGTTTGACTGAGTGTGTTTGTGGATAAAGATGCCTTTTCGGCATCAAACTACGACTCATGCACTTTCTTAAGCTTTGCCTGAAACGACAAAAAAACACGATTAGTTAATTAAGTAAATAAAAAAATTATAACGTAATTAACAAAAATTAAACTGTCAAATTACTTACAATCTTGGTCGCAACGCTTGGGGACACCTCCTTATACTTTCCCTTCTTTATCCAAATTGCCACATAGGCATCGAGCCTATGTGGCCTACCCCCAGGGCCACTCCCCATCACCTGAAATAAAATAATGCAAAATTGGTAAGTAACGCAAAGTAAAATAATGCAGAATAACATATTTATATAATTATAGAAAAATAAAAACTTAACATCCTTTGCTCCACCTAGGCATAAGACGTTCGGCCAGAGTAGTGCACGTCCATCGGTTTTTCCCGATTTTACCTCCCGATTGGTAAGATGCCAATTTTGCTCCTCGATCTCATTGTCGATGAACTTTTGCCACTTTTCCAATGCGATTGGCTCTTCGGCGGGACGGTCTCACGCAGTCTGGGAAAGGAGTCCCGGGTCTTCCCAAAGTACCGGACCCGTAATTTTTTCTTCCACGTCTTATGTTGTTCCCTCAACTGCTCCAACACGTAATCGCGTAGGTGTGGGGCCAGGCTGAATTGTTCCTTTCAAACAAATGAAAAACAAAAGGAAAGTAAACGTTAGTTGCTAATAAATATAAATTGAAATTGAAATATTAAAATAAATATAATACCTGTAGTGCCTCCCAAACAGCCAACTTGAGCTCATTTGGCACCACCCTCCAACTAGTTTACCCTGGGCCGATAATTGTCTTCACCGACTCGAGGGATCTAGTCAATATTCTCGTCTTGTTGGACGATCCCAATTTGCCCCATTCTGGGAGCCTAGGGGCCGAGGATCCCCCATCACCTCCACTGCCGCCAAGCCCTGAAGAAGACATTTTCTGTAAAAAAAATTGTTATTAATACAAATCTGAATGAATTAGAAGAATACAAAGTACTAATCACATTATAACAAAACACTAGAAACTTTGATTTAATGCACTAAACTGTACACGTACACTGGCAACTGTAATATACTTAACAGCTCATGCACATTGTTCCAATTTGAGGAAAATTTGGTAGCATCTCCTCATAGTTCTCCAAGTACACGATGTAGATTTGCAAGTGTGAGTGTTAGTTTAATTGATACTTGAAATAATATTCAACATCGTATCGCCTAGTATGTACCCAGAGAAAATTAAGATACGACTACAGAACTTCCTCCAAAAGTAACAAGTTTAAGCCACTAAGAATATTATTATATAGAAACTATGCAGTCCCAAACTATCCAAACGAGACAATTCGAGAGATCTCATTATAGGTATAATGACTCTCGAACGGGTCTAGGGGCTATTGAATGCGTATGCATAAGAACTAGAAGGCTAGTATCTATACGTACTATGTGTAATTTTAAGTATGTTTTCACTTAATTATGATAAGTCTGTGGTCGTGCCACTCTCGAATGGGTCGTGATGCAAAGTAATTTTAGAAAAAAGTTGAAAACTCCCCCTCCCCCCATTTTGACAATAATCCAGTGGTCGTGCCACTTCCAAAATTAACAAACCCAATAAAGTAAGACAATATAATTATTTAAGGATTTATTAATGTGAATTAAATTAAGGATTATATAAAATTTTAACAACCAACTTCCATATCCAACCACATCGTCTAATATAATCCAACAAATGTGTGTCCCGTACTCCTTCAAATTCATCTACTCAATGAATTCAACATTAATAATTTTAAACCTAAATAAAAATATAGAAACAATATTTATAATGCCAAATTAATTTTATTCTCTAAACAGAAAGCTTCAATCAATATTAACAATACCTATTAATTGCAATCTGAACTAACATCACCTAATCAACATTAACAATTAATTTCAAGTCCTAAACTAAACATTAATTTCAAGTTCCCAATCAACATTAACAATTAATTTCAAGTCCTAAACTAAACACTAATTTCAAGTCCTAAATCAACATTGACAATAAATTTCAAGTCCTAAACTAAACATTAATTTCAAGTCCTAAATTAACAATTAATATCAAGTCCTAAATATTAACAATTAATTTCAACACACACACACACCCCTACCCCACACACCCACCTTACCCCACCCCACCCCCACCAGTCCTCCATCCCCCCCACCACCCACCACCACCACACACACACACTCAACCACCTGCGCACACACACATACACACACCACCCACATACCCCCTGCCCCACCACCCACCTGCCCCACCACCCACTGCCCCCTCCCCACCACCGCACACACATGCACACACACATATGTACACACACACACACCACCCACATATACACACACAAACACGCATACACACATATATACAAAGGAAAGCGAAAGAGAGGAAAAAACAAACCTAAAAATCACTTAGAGAGAGAGAAATCCCTTAAAGAAAGAAAAAAAGAGGGAAGTGAAAACGGTGGGAAAAAAGAAGAGGGAAGGGTTTTTTTTAACGACAAAGTTATCACGGACCTATCACGGTCTTTGACCGTGACAACTTTATAAGGTTGTCATGGTCAATGATCATGACAAGCCTTTGTAATGGCCTTGTGACGGTCATTGATCATGACAAAAAATACGTGTGTTTTTTTCACGGTCAATGACCCTAACAAGGTTGGCTGGTTGAAAGGTGACAATTTGGCCCTTTTGGTGTAGTTTTCGTATATCGCCCAATATAGGACGACTAGTGAGGGCTGTTAGAAGGACTGCATGGGGAGAGGCTCAGTAGAACCCATTGAGTATTTTGGGAACGGTGATCGCGATAGAAGTCACCATGATTTTAATTCATACAAATGATAATATAATGATTACTCGGGAGTAGTAGTTTCCCCAAGCACTATCATAGATAACGATGGTGCAAATTAATACTCACCCAATAACTCTTTCGAAGATCCATCTATAAGGATTTGGAGAAGAGAGAAATTGTTTTGGGTCAATGAAAGGAGATGATCTAAAGGTAATTGTGTAGGGTGAAGTGCGGCGACACCCAGTATTAAATTTCAAGCGAAATTATTTTTTCTCATAGGAGAAGCGTTGTAATGATGGGAGTCAGACACCAGAACCATGAAGAGATACATTAATAACAAGAAATTTAGGTGCGGTTTGACCATAATACCTTCCATCCACTATTCAGATAGAGTTGTGAATGGAGTTTCAGAACTTATCAAAATTGGGACAGATAAACACCGATCGTGAGAGTAGAGTTGACTTGTTTAGCGAACTACATACCCGACAAGGGGATACGGAGAATAAAAAGGGTCCGTAAGTTGATAATGGACTCGTGGGTAGAATACACAAGCGTGGATGGGAAATATGGCTAGGATGACTTTGACTAGGTTGTACGTTTATAAGTTTATATCAACGCTTCTATTAGACGGGATCTAAGAAGGTTGGAGAATCTAGCCGAAAAGCAATACTGGATTAAACTATGCTAGTGAAATACCTCAGGAGGGTATACCCAGTAGAGGACCCATTTAAATGATTGAGATTAATGGAAGTCCTACAAGGTGACGGTAAATTCCGTCAGGGTCATCAAGGCCAGTATCGAGTTCCATAAGGCTAGAAAAACCAAAGGGACGATGGGCGTAACATTTAGAGCCAAGACTACCAGGTCCGAGAGAAGGACACCCTAACATGGCCAGTGGGGCCAGAGACAGGGGGATGGCACAAAAAAGGTGTCTTATATGTGAGATTAGGACCACCTGTACTGAACTTTCCACAACAAGAAAGTGAGATCAGTCAGACTGGGATGGTAGATGGGAACAATGACAGTGGGGCATAACAACAACCATAGAAGCAAAACTTCCGGTAGGGGAATAGAACTGAGATATTTAAGTCTGAAGGTTACCAACCCGAGAGTGGTGAGATTAGGCAGGACCAGCATGATCCTCAATAGCAGAAACAACATTCCATTCCTCAGGGCCGTTAGGGTTAAGGTAATGGCGAGGGAGGCCAGCACGTCCAGGACTAGAAGCAAGAGAGTTTTTATGGCAGTTGTTACAGTCGTAGAGAGATGGGCCACATGAATAAATTTTTCACAAAGTGGGGCAGGGGAAATTACAGGATTAGATCCTGGATATACAACTATTTCCATAGATCATGGGTCAGTTCAAGTGCAAGAGTTATGCTTAGGAAACCGTTGACCAGGAAAGGTAGATGGTAAATAGAGATATAATTTTTCTTTTCTTGTTCTTATGCGTATAGGATAAGTTTGGGTGACATAGGTGCGTCAAAATATATGATTATGTGACACTTAAATTCGCGAGCAAGTCATATTTTATGGGTGCGTTGGCAGTGTCAGCCTTATCAGGCATATATTTACCATTGGGTAATGGGGATCTTTAGTGTTTCTTGTGGGGGAGCGGGTGTGTAAACTATGAGGAAGTTTGTATTGTGTAATTATCTTTACTACTTTTAAGAGTTATGAAAGTAGAATTTATTATGATCATTTGTAGTGACTGGATACTGAGGGTTTGAGCGTTAGTAGATTGTGTGATAAGACTATTGCGCTCATTATTTCAGGGTGAGATATATTATTTTTATGAGGCATCACCTGAAAGAGGGTTGAGCCTGCAGATATATATTGTGTGGTGTCATAGACTTTGGTGACTATGTTGTCTTGTTATATATGATCCCGATGAGTAAGGACGTTTATTGATACGATTCAGGGTATATTGGTTTATTGTCGAGCAAAGAGATTTAGCTCGTTATTGATTAGTGTCGAGGACTCGATAATAGTAAGAGAGACATGTTGTATATCATCTTTAGTGACATGAGAGTAGACGAGTAGAATTTTTTTATCTGGATACGGGGATTTGGGGGTACAAGTCAGGTGTTGAGGGCCTAACGGATCTCTTCGATCGAAAATATTAATTAGTAGTGTATCAGGGGGTACCATGTTTGGATTTAACTTAGCGAGACATCTCACGCATGAAACATACCGAACGTCGGGAGATGGAAATATTTGGCCTTTAGAACACAGGTTTAGTAACTTAGTTATTATACGTGTGTGTAGTTATAACTATGAAATGATAGTTGTATTACGATTTAAGGTCACTAGAGCCACATGATGTTGATGTGAGAATAATTAAGTTGCGATTAGTAGGGTGGTTGAGTATAACCTTATTATATAGTCACGCTTAGTACACAAGGATTAATTTAAAATGAGTATACTACGTTTAATTGAGTTATACAGAAATGCATGGGACATAGGGTGTATGGGTGCCCCAGTTAGTTAATATTTTCAGTATCATTCACGAGGAGAAGATGTGGAAACGTATGAAATAAATGTAGATACGTGGTAAATTAGATGTAGAACTACAATGAGACAAAGAGAATGTAGTTGCATTGTGAGCAAGGAATGTCACCAAAAATTAAAGAGTAGACGGAAAGGGGTGATTATAGTGTTGAAAAGTGCATGGAATGTACATTTTAGATTTTCGAGGATAATCAGGAACTAATCTTGGCAAAGGAATAATATGATGAGAGTTATGTCATAACAAACTATAGATGTAAAAGTTTGACGTGGGTAGTCGGGTATGATTGCAGATATCTCCCATTAAGGGAGTATATAATTTAAAAGGGGGAGGTTAACACCTAGGGAGCAGGGAACGTTTCCCAGGATAGTAAATGGAATGGTCGTTAGAATGTCGACCCAATCATGTTGGAATATTCTTTGGGTAAGGGTAACTGGTTTCGCAGGCGCCAAGGTGAAATGGTAAGGGAAAATGAAGTATTACTTCGGAATAAAGTGATTAGGGAGGATTAGTCAATAGTTCGAATGGTGAGATATAGACCGTCAGACTAAAGAGTACCAATAGTGAAGGGGTACCTGTACCAGTGAAATGTTACCAACTTTAGAAAAATGTGGATGTCATACAAGGAAGCATTTGAGACTGTTAATACTGAGCTTATCCTAATTTCGAGGACAAAATTCATTTATAAGGGAGGAGTATGTAACACCCCGTAATTTTTAATGATTTTTATATTGGGATTAATTAAATTAAAATGGGAAATTAATCTGGATTAAAATAGATATTAATTAGCGTGATAAGGGTTGATATTTATTTGTATGAATTATATTGAGTATTACTTAGCCAACGAGTAATAAATTAGTAAGAATACATTATGATTGTCGTAAGTGAGAAATACAACAGTTACAGTAATTTAGTCGAGATGCGCGTGTTAGTCGTGTCGGAACTTAAATTTATAAAATAAAATATAATTTAATTATTGGTCATCCAAATGGTCATTTCAAATGCGACAGTGTGTTCGGAAGGGTCAAGATAGTTAGAAAAATGTAATCGGGGGTTTGGATTGGATCTCGAGGCGTTTTTAGGCCTAATCGGCACCCCGGGAGAGCATTTTGATCTTTTTAATTTTTTAAGTAAAGGGACCTATGAGTTTTCTAAAGTTATATCATCAGATAGGTTGAGGGTGCTACGGTTAGAAGTTACAAAATCTAAGGGAGGCCACTAGAGGAGGAAGGAGAGAAGTTCCAAGGCTGCCCACGCTATTTTTGCATCACCACCACCGGAGTGTAGATCGAAAGGAGAGAAAGACAAACCCAACACCTTTTCGCAGAAAATCAAACCTGCAATCTCCAGTAAAGTGTTTATCTTGCATGTTTCTAAAAAGTTATAATACCCATGTAGTGTATAATTTATATGTTGATGATAAATTGATGTTCTTGAAATTTGGAGAATTAAACACATGAATCTTAGGTATGATTTTGATGTAGATTAGATCCTTATGTGTAAAGAAAATGAAATCAGTATATAAGTGATGTTAATAATGGAAAAAATCTGAGTTTTTGATTGAAAGAGATGAAGAACAATGAAAAGTAGGGTTTTAATGATTTTAGAAGAAAATCGATTCTTGGATTGAATTTGGGGTAAATTAATGTTAGATTTACATTGGAAATTATTCTTACACGCTTATAATGTTTAGTAATGTTGGTTGGGAATTTGGTTAAGTTTCATGAAGAATTGAGAAAGTTGTAATGGTGAAAAATCATAAGAACGCAACTGCGTTGAAGAAGAAGAAGAAGAAGAAGAAGAACTGACAGTTTTCGAATCGATTTTTCCCAAGGGAAAATCGATTCGATCAGCCCAAGGGCGAATTGATTCGGTAAGATGAATCGATTTGATCATAGGGCTAACCGATTCGGTTTCCCAAATTTTAGCCTTGAACTTGGGAATAATGATCGGGTGAACTTTTAAGGTAACTTTAAAATATAGTGAAAGATATTTTTATTTCCAATAGGCTAATAGTAGGGTTGGGACTTAGTCATATTTGAGAAGAATTAAGACTAGGATTAATTGCCCATAATTGGCAATGTAAGTGAATTCGAGAGAATGCGAATGAATCACAGAAAGAATGAGTGATCTTATGATAAAGACCAGTAGGGTATGAGGGTATAGCTATTGAAATATCTTAAGTGTAACTAGGGCCCTTTGGGTAGAGAATAATACTCGAGAAATACGATAGAGAGTTATACATCGTAAATTGAGAAGTACGATAAGTGTTCAAGAGATATATATCCATACTATTGTAACACCCCGTATTTCTGTGCATTTAAATACATAATTAATTCGGGTAAATTTTAAATTACTTATGTGTCGTAATTTAATTGAATTAAATGTAGTAAAATTAACCGGAGAGTAAATGGTTAATATTTATGACATTTAATTACTAAGTGAATAGTAATAATTTATTTACATCATAACGTGTATTATTGACGTGGTATCTATTTATCTCAACTGGGAGTGGGATATTGACTAAGTTGGGTGTGAGATACGAACTTATAATAAATTAATTTGGATGTCAATTCTGAGCGTACGGTTGAGTCTGGATGGGCCGAGGTAGTCAAAAAGAGTGCCCAGGGGTAGTAAATGGGTCTCGTGACGTTTGTAGGCATAATCAGGCCCATACGAGGGTGTTCGGGTCAGTTGGACTTGACCCATTGGCCTAAAATGGGATTAGAGTATTAAACCTAAATCTAAGAAGTGTTGAACGGAAAAACACAAAACTAAACCTAAGATTTTGAGAGAAAGCTAGATGAATCAATTGGAAGAGCAATTGGGGATCTTTTTGGAGACAAAACAAGGAGAAAATTGGGTGTTCTTCATCAAACATTTCTCTACCTCAACGGATCAGACTCTACGAACCCAAAAAGGCAAGTGGTTAACTTGTTGTGATGTTTAAATTATGATAATCAATCTATATTGTAGTGGGTGAATCTAAAATCCATTTTTGGGTGGGTATTCATGTGAAATTGGGTTTTCGATGATTGAAGCACTTTGATGAAATTAAAAGTGGAATTGATTATGTTATGTGGTTATAGAATTAGAAATATGAATCGTATGTTAAACCCAGTAGGAATTGGTGACTAATTTTTGATATTGGAATGGTAATTAGAACTAACTGATTTAAACCTAAAAAACACCCGAATATGAGAACTTGAGATTTAGGTAAATCGATTTATGATTTGAGGTCTCTAGTGTATTTAGTAGCTAATATCATAAGGGTTTGATGTTAATGATGTTCGATGAATTGCTAGGAAAAGGGGAGAAAAGCTTATGGTTCTTTAATGGCTGAAACATTATCGAAGAAGGAGGTGACCTGCTCGATCGATCGATGGTCCCAGATTTTTGACAGTTCGCCTAGTTTTATATATAAGGGGAAATTAATTTTAAATTTAATTTTTATTCTTTATTTAATGATAAATAAATATGAGGCACATGTTCTTAGCAATTATGGGGAAGAGTAATTGGGATTATGGAGGATTTATGTGGGGCACTTTATGGATCAATTTGAGGAATTCAATTTCAAATTAATTAGATACGGATCGAGTGAGAGAGTCCGGGTATATTGGTTGAGCGACGCCAAGGTAATGAATTAATTATGGAGACAAATTAATTAATTTGGAGTCGGGATATAGACTCGGGTAATATTAAATTTCAGGCCAAGTGAGCGAGTCCGGGTATATTAGTTGGGTGACACCAAGATAATAAAATTGAATAATGTGTAAATTAATTAAATTAGAGTCGGACCATAGACTCAGGAAAGTATTAACTTAATTAATGTGCAAATTAATTAAATTAGAGTCGGACCATAGACTCAGAATTTATGTATAGGCAAGTGCTACGGATTTTGTATATGGCAAAGCTGGGATTTAAATAATTATATATATATATCACTGTTCTAAAAAACCCGCCAAGGTTCCGCCTAGGCTTAAGGCTTGGGAGAAACGCCTCGCCTTACGCTTTTCACGCCTTATTCTTGGTAAAACCCTTAAGACGCACTTTTATCTAAAAACAACAATGATTTAGTGAAACGATGTAGCCTTTTAAAAAAATTGTTTACAAATCGGACCATTATCTCATCCAAAATAATCAAATAGTATTTTAATTTGCATATATTCAGACATATTTTTATGATCTGTGCAATTTTTGTATTTTAATAACCTTGTTATGGTTAAAAAATATTAAAATATATTAAGAAGGCCTAAACGCCTTTTCACGCCTTTTTACGCCTAGGCCCGCCTAGGCTTCTAAGGCTTAAGGCTTGCCCTTCACGCCTCAATCATGCCCCGCATTTTTCAGAACCTTGATATATATATATATATGGTGTGTGTGCTTATGAATATCAGTGATTAGATATTTATTTAAAATTATATACTCTAGTGCTATCGGGGGAGGTTGCGCGATGTGGGTGAATCCCCTTAGCTTGAGGAGTAGGGTGAGTATATCCCCTGGTCATAGAGTTTAATTTCAGAGGTGGGCTATTGAGATGATGTCCTCACACTCCGAGGAATATGACCGCCTCCATTACGTTTTACTTAAGTTTCGATTCGGTGGACCATAGTTGTCTCGAAACTCCAGGTGGGACTGAGTAGCCTGGGTTGATAGGACTTTAGAGAACACATCCGGTGAGTTATTACTCGGGAGGAAGGGCTATTATATATTCAACATATGTGTGAATGTTGTAATATGGTTTTACATATGTAATGGGTTAAATAATTATATACAGGTAATTAAATACGTGAAGTGAATTGTATTATTTATATAACTAGTGAACCATATATGGTTTTTAGGGAAACTTGTGACTTAAGTTAAGGCGATAGATAACTTATAAATCATTTATTTAAACATAATCGGGCTAGAGTAGGGTTTCAAGAAAAGTTATAACAAGAGCTAGTTACGGGATAGATAACTAGGGAAGTTATAGAGAAAGCGTTAGGTGTGCACATTGGTTGAGGGGCGAGTATGTACTCAAGAGAGAGTGCAGCACTAACTTAAATATGAAGCACATTCATGCATTTTTAATTACTACAAGTTAATCATTTGCTAAATATTTTAATAATGTTTTGGGTTCTAAACCTTGCTGTCAAATATTTTCAAAATCTTTTAGGTGTCCAGCCATAGGGACGCCAGGCCTGATTTCACTCTAGGGATTTGCAGTTGCAGCATATGTGCATGTTTCAGGATTTGGATAAACGCATCTATTTTTCTATTCCTAGTATAGGGATTAATATCAGTCTATTTCGAGCATGTCGCTCACAGTTTCATTTAGTTCTTTTCATATTGTATGGGATTTATTACTCTCCATTAGTTTGGTTTTGATTTGGATTTTAGCCAGTGGTTTATTCGGCAAGATTTTTATTATTCTATGTGATGATTGATTCTATCAGCATTGGATGTTTTTAGTTTATTTCTGCACTTACTTTTGTCTTGGATTAATAAACATAAAATTTGACGCCTGCTTTTTGAATACTAGGTGGTTAGTAAGTTTTAATAAAGTTTTCGACAGTGAGGCTAAGAATGAACCAAATGATATTCCTGTTTTAATTTGATGTAGGACTGATCACCCTGTATTTTATTAGGTGAGGTGTCACTAATGGTATCAGAATATCACGTTCTAGTGTCCTTAGGATCTGTACGGCTTTTTACATTTCAGCGTAGCATTTTGTTGATATAGAGCCCTATTATTAGGACTGTTGCTTTATCTTCACGCTTATGAGTTGGAATGCTTCTGCTATTTAGTTTTGTATTAATAGTGATCCGATACAGCTATTTTAAATTTCAGATGTCGCCTAAGAGAGGTAGACCTTTTAGGCAGTAGCCAGGGACGAGGTGAGGGAGGCTCAGTAGGAGCCAGAGGTTCCACAGCCGCAGGCCCCACCAGAATTTGTGACGATAGCTCAGATGGAGGAGGTGGTGGACCAGGGGGTTAATACAGTAATGGCAGCTATGGAAATGTTTTTCCCTCAGCCTCAACCATATCATCCAGTGGCCTCAGTTGCACCAGCCCATTAGGGGCTGTAAGAGTGACCGAGAGTTCGGGAGGCCTTTCAAAAGGGCTACCCACTAGAGTTTCAGGGGAGTTCTGAGGTAGTCCTAGCATGACAATAGAAGAAGGATATGCAGTGCCACTTGTGTATGGTTGACTGCAGCGAGGTATAGAAACTGATGTTAGCCCCTTTTAGGTTCACCGAGGCATCTCTACAGTGGTGGGAGTCCATCACCACTATTGGAGACAGGGATTCGATGACCTTCAATGATTTCTGGGTGCGGTTTGACCGTAAGTACTTTCCTCTAGAAGTTGAGGTCAAGATGAGGAGGAAATTCAGAGAGGTGACGCAGGGAGAGCACTCAGTGGTAGAGTACGAGGAGGAGTTCACTCGTTTGGAAAATTTTGTGTCGGATGAAGTCAGCAACGATGAGCGAAAGAAGGCTAGGTTTGTGACCGGATTGGCCTGGAGGATCAGGCAGCACTTGATTGGGAACCCCCCATTGGTGACGTACACTAACGTTGTCAATGCCGCTTTAAAACATTATCAGGATCATCGCTTCCACCATAAGGGAAGCAAGCGGAGTGGGGAGCTAAGCCAACATGGAAACGCAGGTGGGGGTGATCTTAGGAAACCCAGCCGCAGTCAGGTAGTCAGTAAGGAAATTGTGCTAAGAAGTTTAAGTTTGGAGGATTCTGACAGGGAGGTCAGGGGTTCAGTCAGGTCCAATAGGGCCCTAATCAGCATCAGCAGGTTCCTCAGGGCCGACAGGGCCAAGGGAACAAAGGGGGAGGCCTGCAGGGCCAACACTAGGAACAACCTCGCCAGGGCTAGCATTAGGGAGATGGTCAGAAGTGTTGCTACGTTTATGGCCAGCCAAGTCATTTCAAAAGAGAGTGCCCTCAGCCAGGAGTGGGCCAGCAGTAGGGTACCCTACAAAGACAATAGGTATGGTAACCTCCAGTAGCACTAACTCCACCAACCTCACATCAGCAGGGGCAGATGAACTACGGACATGTGTACAATATTCGGGATGTCCCCATTCCACCAGCACCTCAGGTGCCGCCAGTAGTTGAGGGTACGTTTCCTATCCATAGGCATGAGGGTAGGATACTTTTTGATACTCGGGCATCCCATTTATTTATTAAAACCAGATTTGCTAGGGTCGCCGATTTAATAGAGACAGCTGGTAGTCTCCTTATGTGTGTAGAGTCAGCAATGGGAAGTTGTTCACGTATACATTCGATTTGTAGAGGAGTGAACATTTTAATTGGGAGACTGTGTTTAGCATCGGACCTCCAAGTGTTAGATATGGAGGGATATGATGTCATCCTAGCTATGGATTGGTTGGCTGGATACAAGGCGACGGTAGATTTATTAGATAGGACCATCGTGTTCTCCATTTTGGGATAGAAGATATTCCTCGTGGCGATGCCTCTTCCTGAGGGAGGGTCGAGCACTCACTTCTACTATATTGAGGAGGAGACCTCACAAGAGGTGGCAATCCCATTAGATTCTATTCCGATTGTGAGGGATTTCGAGGATGTATTTCAATAAATACTAGGGTTGCCACCCGACAGGGAGATCGAGTTCGTTATTGATCTGGAACCAAATTCTAGGCCTATTGCTCGGGCACCTTATTGTATGGCCCCTTTAGATATGCATGAGCTTACAGAGCAGATTCAGCAACTCTTGGGTCAAGGTTTCATTCGCCGGAGCACATCGCCGTGGGGTGCGCACGTATTGTTCATAAAGAAAAAGGATGGCTCGCTTCGATTGTACGTAGACTACGGGGAGTTGAATAAGGTGACGATACGAAATAAGTATCCGTTACCCAGGATTTGTGACTTGTTAGATCAGTTGAGAGGGGCAGCATACTTCTCAAAGAACGATTTGAGGTCAGGGTTTCATCAGTTGTGTATCCGAGAGGAGGATGTTCCTAAGATCGCTTTTTTATCACGATATGGATCCTACAAGTTTAGGGTGATGCCGTTTAGGCTCACCAATGTGCCAAAAGTGTTCATGGATCTCATGAACAGAATATCTCAACTAGTTCATTATCGTGTTCATTGACGAATTTTGGTCTACTCGCGCACAGAGGAGGAGCACATAGAGCACCTTCTTATGGTTCTGCAGACATTATAGGACCACCAGATCTATGCCATATTCGGAAAGTGTGGATTTTTTCTATGAGAGGTGCAGTTTTTTGTCCATATTATGTCAGACCGGGGTATTTCTATTGATCCGAGTAAGGTATCGGCGGTGAGGGAGTGTGGATCGCCCACGACACAGATAGAGATTCACAACTTTCTAGGGTTGGCCCGTTATTATAGGCATTTCATTAAGGGGTTTTTGAAGATTGCGGGTTCATTGACGAACCTGACTCGCAAGGGGGTACCATTTTTATGGTATGACCGCTGTCAGTTAGCTTTCGATGATCTAAAGGACAAGTTGACATATGGGCCCGTACTTGCTTTACCTAGGGGAGGATTGGAGTATCGGGTCTAAACTGACACATCTTTGCAGGGACTTGGGGGGTTGTTGCAGTAGGAGGAGAGGGCTATAGCTTATGCATCTCAGAAGCTTAAGCCCCATGAGAAGAAGTACCCCACCCACAACCTAGAGTTAGCAGCGATCATTTTTGCCTTGAGGATATGGAGGCATTATCTTCTAGGAGAGCAGTTTACTCTATTCATGGATCACAAGTCACTTCAGTATCTCTTCACAAAGAAGGATCTGAACATGAGGCAGAGGCGGTGGCTAGAATTTGTGAAGGATTACCAGTTCGATATCGAGTATCATCCTAGTACGGCCAACATGGTAGCAGATGCATTGAGCAGGAGGCCCACGGGGGAGGTTGCAGAGGTCTGGAAGGCGAAGTGGAGGGAACTTCGACACGAAGATGATGTCGCTAGAGCAGATCATGAGAGTTGTGAGGGCACAGGAAGAGGATCAGACATGTCGGGAGAGAATACATCAATTACTGGTCGAGGGAGCAGAGTGTTATTCGATTAGTTCGGAGGGAGGCCTACGCTTTAATGGGAGGTTAGTCGTGTCGGAGGATGAGTACTTGAGGCATGCGATTATGATAGAGTCCCATGGTTCGAGGCTTGCGATACATCCTGATGGCGAAAAGATGTACCAGGATTTGAGGAGGTAGTACTGGTGGGGAGGGACGAAATGGGATATAGCAGAGTTTGCCTCGAAATGTACCACATGTCAACTTGTGAAAGTTGATCATCAGAGACCTCCAAGGGATGCTACAGCCACTGGAGATTCCCATGTGAAAATGGGAGAGTATCTCCATGGACTTCATTACAGGGTTACCTACATCACAGAGGGGTCACGATTCCAAATGGGTGATTGTGGATCGGTTGACCAAAGTATCACATTTCTTATCAGTTTGCACTGATTTTAAGACGATACGATACGCGCAGCTGTTCATAGCAGAGATAGTTAAGCTACATGGGGTGCCAGTTAACATTGTGTCTGACAGAGACAAGAATTTTGTGCCCCACTTCTGGCAGAGCTTTTAGGAGGCCATGGGCATTGAGTTACAGTTGAGTATCGCTTACCACCCTCAGATAGACGGGAAATCAGAGAGGGTTAATCAGATGCTGGAGGATATGATGAGGATGTGAATTTTAGTCTTTGGGGGAGGATGGGAGCGATACCTCCCTTTGGTAGAGTTTGCGAATAACAACTCTTACCAGTTTACGATCGGCATAGCACCGTTTGAGGTGCTTTATGGGAGACCTTATCGTTCGCCCGCCTATTGGTTAGAGGTGGGGGACAACAAGCTATTGGGTCTAGAGATGATTCAGGAGACGACTACCAAGATAGAGTTGATTTGTGGACGGCTTCAGATAACTCAGGATAGGCAGAAGAATTATGATGATGCTTCTCAGAGACGTGGAGTTAGAGGTCAGCGATCAGGTATTGGTCCGGTTGTCTCCTATGACAGGAGTGATGAGGTTCGGTAAGAAGGTAAAGCTAGCACCACGGTATGTGGAGCCCTTCCCTATCATTGAGAGGGTGGGACAAGTGGCTTATAGACTGGGTTTGCCAGAGCATCTTCAGCTGATACACGACATGTTCCACGTAGCACCGCTGAAGAAATATCGGAGGAGCGAGAGAGATTTCTGGAACATTCAACTCGAGGAGATTGACTTGCATCTAGACATATCATATGAGGATAGACCGGTAGCTATTCTAGCTCGTAGTGAGTGCAAGCTGCGATCTAAAGTAGTACCACTAGTTAGAGTACAGTTGGGTCATCACAACATTAACGAGTCTGCGTGGGAACGGGAGGAGGATATGCGAGAACAGTATCCAGAGTTATTCACCGCAGGTATGACCTAATTTCGGGGATAAAATTCCTTTGTAAGGGAAGAAGTATGTAACACCCCGTATTTCTGTGCATTTAAATACTTAATTAATTTAGGTAAATTTTAAATTACTTACGCGTCGTAACTTAATTGAATCAATTATAGTAATATTAACCGGAGAGTAAATAGTTAAGATTTATGAATTTAATTACTAAGTGAATAGTAATAATTTATTTGCGTCATAACGTGTATTAGTGATGTGGTATCTATTTATCTCAGCTGGGAGTCGAATATTGACTAAGTTGGGTGTGAGATAGGAACTTATAATAAATTAATTTGGATGTCAATTATAAGTTCACGGTTAAGTCCGAATGGGCTGAGATAGTTGAAAAAGAGTGCCCAGGGATACTAAATAGGTCTCGGGGATTTTTTAGGCATAATCATGCCCACGCGGGGGTGTTCGGGTCACTTGGACTTGGCCCGTTAGACTAAAAACGGGATTAGAGTATTAAACCTAAATCTAAGAAGTATTGAACAGAGAAACACAGTACTAAACCTAAGAGTTTGAGATAAATCTAGAGGGATCAAGTGGAAGAGCAATTGAGGATCTTTTTTTAGACAAAACAAGGAGAAAATTGTGTGTTCTTCATCAAACCTTTCTCTACCTCGACGAATCAGAATCTACGAACCCAAAAAAGGCAAGTGGTTAACTTGTTGTGATGTTTAAATTATGATAATCAATCAATATTGTAGTGGGTGAATCTAAAATCCATTTTTGGGTGGGTATTCATGTGAAATTGGGTTTTCGGTGATTGAAGGTGAATCTAAAATCCATTTTTGGGTGGGTATTCATGTGAAATTGGGTTTTCGGTGATTGAAACACTTTGATGAAATTAAAAGTGGAATTGATTGTGTTATGTGGTTCTAGAATTGGAAATCTGAATTGTATGTTAAACCCATTAGGAATTGGTAACTAATTTCTGATATTGGAATGGTAATTAGAATTGACCGATTTAAACCCGAAAAATACCCGAATATGTGAACTTGATATTTAGGTAAATTGATTTATGATTGGAGGTCTCTAGTGTATTTAGTACCTAATATCATAAGGGGTTGATGTTAATGATGTTCGAGGAATTGCTGGAAAAGGGGGAGAAAAGCTTAAGGTTCTTTAATGGCTGAAACAGTATCGGAGAAGGAGGTGACCTGCTCGATCGACCCAGGGAGTCGATCGATCGATGCTCCTAGATTTTTTACAGTTCGCCCAGTTTTATATATAAGGGGGAAATTAATTTTAAACTTAATTTCTATGCTTTATTTAGTGATAAATAAATATGAGGAACATATTCCTAGCAATTATAGGGAAGAGTAATTGGGATTAAGGAGGGTTTATGTGGGGAACTTTATGGATCAATTTTGAGGAATTCAACTCCATAATAATTAGATACGGATCGAGTGAGTGAGCCCGGGTATATTAGTTGAGCGACGCCAAGGTAGTGAATTAATTATGGAGAGAAATTAATTAATTTGGAGTTGGGATATAGACTCGGGTAATATTAAATTTCTGGCCAAGTGAACGAATCCGGGTATATTGGTTGGGTGACATCAAGGTAATAAAATTGATTAATGGGTAAATTAATTAAATTAGATTCGGACCATAGACTCGGGAAAGTATTAAATTAATTAATGTTAAATTAATTAAATTAGAGTCGGACCATAGACTCGAAATTTATATATAGGCTAGTGCTACGAATTTTGTACACGGTAAATTCGGGATTTAAATAATTATATATATATACGGTGTGTGATAGTTTATATATATATATATATTGTGTGTGTGCTTATGAATATCAGTGATTAGATATTTATTTAAATTTATATACTCTAGTGCTACCTGGGGGGGTTGCGCGATGTGAGTCAATCCCCTAGCTTTAGGAGTAGGGCGAGTATGTCCCTAGGTCGTACCGTCCAATTTCAGAGGTGGGGTATTGAGATGATGTCTTCACACTCGGGGGAATATGACCGCCTCCATTACGTTTTACTTAAGTTACGATTCGGCGGACCATAATTGTCTCGAAACTCCAAGTGGAACTGAGTAGCCCGGGTTGATAGCACTTTAGAGAACACATCCAGTGAGTTATTACTCGGGAGGATGGGCTATTATATATTCGACATATGTGTGAATGTTACAATATGGTTTTACGTATGTAATGGGCTAAATAATTATATACGGGTAATTAAATACATGAAGTGAATTATATTATTTATATAACTAGTGAACGTTATATGGTTTTCAGGGAAACTGGTGAATTAAGTTAATGCGATAGATTACTTATAAATCATTTATTTAAACATACGCGGGCTAGAGTAGGGTGTCAAGAAAAGTTACAACAAGAGCTAGCTATGGGATAGATAACTAGGAAAGTTATAGTGAAAGCGTTAGGTGTGCACATTAGTTGAGGGGCGAGTATGTACTCAAAAGAGAGTGCGACACTAACTTAAATATGAAGCGCATTCATGCATTTTTAATTACTGCAAATTAATCATTTGCTATATATTTTCAAAAGGTTTTGGGTTCTAACCCTTTGTATCAAATATTTTCAAAACCTTTTAGGTGTCCCGCCACAAGAACCCCAGGCCTGATTTCACTCCACGGATTCGCAGCTGCAGCATATGTGGATGTTTTAAGATTTGGATCGGCGCATCTATTTTTCTATTCCTAGTATAGGTTGTGTGTATTCCTATACCAATTATATTTATAGGGTATGTGTATACCTATACGGATTATATTTATAGATTGTGTATATGCCTATATATAACATATGGATCGGTCGTGTGTATGCTTATTATGTGCTTTCTTATGTGTGTGAACATACCTACGCTGCCTGCTATAATGGGAGGTTCCGCATCATGGACAGTCTTATCCTGGTGAGCCCACTGGGGGGGGGGGGGATTTAGACTTGTGACTCAAATCATAAAAACTAGGTACAGGCTATCTGAGTGTATGATAGTTTTAACGGTTAATTGGGCATTTTAGATGTGTGCGTGACCCATAGACTTGGAACTTTGTTCGCCTCATTTATGTGTTGATTTGATTTATGGTTCGAGGGTGACATCTGGACAGATTATCCTTGATTTAGTACATGATGTACCAGGACTCGATCGGAAGGTATGCATACTCTTAGCCCGGGGATACTGGAGATGTATATATACAGATAGTGTGATATATATATATATATATATATATATATATATGCATGTGTATTTATCCTACTTGTGTGTATTATGGTATACCTAAAAGTGAATTAATTGTGAGATAATCCACTTAATGTGTGATAGTAGTAAAAGTTAGAAAGTATATACGTCTAAAGACGGTTTAAGTTGAGAAATTTAATGAATTGGTTTAATGATAAGGTACGTGAAAAGTTTATTTTGGTTTAATAATAACATACGAGCACTGTTAATTATTAGTGCTACTATAACGTACGATATGGGTGGTACGGGGAACTGTTAAAGAGATATTTAGCTGAGGACTTAATGAGTAAAGATTGGGATGCTATAGCGTACTGTGTTGGTGGTACAGGGGAGCCAAACCTGTTAGTAATTAGATTGTTATTGATGATACCTAATTGGACTGGGTAGCATATCTAGGTAGATGACGTTAGGCATGCACATTAGTTGAGAGATGGGGAACTCAACGGAGTGTATGTTGAACTAACATGTGTAATCAACAACTGCTTTTAAACTGTGATAAATACTTGCAAAATATTTTCAAACTGTTTTTTAGGGCTCTGACCGGTTTCAAATTCATTTTTTTTGTAAAAAAAAAACTTTTAGACGTTCAGCCACAGGGGGACCAAGTTTGATGATCTGTTCCAGGAATACGTAGCTGCAGCACTTGTGGATGGGTGCAGGATTTGGATTAGACGCTTCAGTCACTTCATTCCTATAGTAGGATGCAGTTTCAGTTATTTCATTCGGGCAAGTCTCCCCCTTCATTTAGTTCATTTATTTAGTTTATAAGACTTTGTATTTGTGGACTTAATTTTATATCATTATATATTAGTTGGATTTTTTATTTGGGAACTGATGGTTTATTCGGTACTATTCTATTAAGTTATTTATTTTGTGATTTCTTCAGATTATTATTACTGCGTAGTTGGATTTATTATTGCTTTTATTTCCACATTTTTCATTGTTAAATAAAAAGATAAAATTTGGCACCGAATTTTTGAATACTATGTGGTTAGTAAACGTTTAAAATGTTTTCAATCATGATGCTAAGAATGAACCAAATGAGATTCCTATTTTATTTTTATAAAGAATTGATCGCCCGGTATCGGGCAAATAAAATAAGTTTCACATATGCCTACCCGTAGAATGCCGTGATTGGATGCCCATACACCCAATCTTACATGCACTTACCTCACGAACAAAATTACAATATATATATATATATATATATATATAGAGAGAGAGAGAGAGAGAGAGAGAGAGGAAGGCTTACCTACATCATGCATTATACATCACACCTAATTCTAGGCCCTAGAAAACATTTTTTTCAAATTTTATATTTTTCCCTTGAAATTAACCTTCCAATCAACACATATGAAAAAAATTAGGTCAAAATATATTTTGTAGCTATTTTTAAAAAATCCATAAAAAACTGCTGGCGCAGACCCTTATAAATAAGGTATTTTTTACAGTTTTTTGTGGATTTTCTAAAAATAGTTACGAAATGTATTTTGACCTAAATTTTTACGTATGGGTTGATTTTGAAGGTTAATTTCAAGGGAAAAATATGAATTTGAAAAAAAAAGTTTTTTAGGGCCTGTAATTAAGCGTGATGCATGGATGATGTATAGAGCATGATGTAGGTGAGCCTTCTCATATATATATATATATATATATATATATATATATATATATATAACAATGAAAATAATGACACATCACACTCTCCCACGAACACCACTCGATTTTATCTCCAAAAGCCATCGCAATGCTAAAGTCCTTAATTCAAATCACATCAACATATCGATACTAGAGATACCTAACATCGGTACTAACAATTTTTAAAATAAATATCATCTTCAAAATCAACTCTACGGATCCTCACATTAATATTACAACTTCTAACCTCAAATGCTTATAATGGACTTACCATAAAACTCCCTATCTCTAAGAAAAATAACAATGCGTATGCTAGACCCAATATCTTAGAGAGTACAAATCAACAAAGGGAATCAAAGATCGGTAACGCGGAAGCTCTAATGGACTCAAAACCTATGAGACCTAAGACCATGCTCTAATACCAACTGTAACACCTCGTATATTTTGACATTGGAGATGGCCAGTCTGATCACCTTTAATGTCAAAATATGTGGGCGTCATAATTAAAATACCATTTTTATCATGTGGCGAAAATAGGAGATATTAAAACATTTTCCATGAGATAAATTCAAAATTTAACCCAATGAATATAAACATTCACATAAGAAATTCCATCACAATGCTAACTCCAAAATAAATGCTCAACTGCAAAAGATAGATTAATTCTTAAATAAAATAACCCAACTAAAAAGAAACCATAAATAGCTATGGAACCAAATGGTTCACCAAATTCATAAACAACAGTCTCATAAGTAAAATGACAGAATAGAAGAATCTAAACTAATAAAGCAATAAAATAACTCTAGATGCACTCCAAAATTCTCTAATCAATCTCATGCAGCTACTCCAGCGTCTAAACCTAAAATGTTGGTCAAACGTAATGGTCAGAGCCCACTAAGCATCATACGAGATAAATATAGCAATAGAGTATTTAAATTAAACGATATAAGAACATGCGAATAGAGTAAAATAGTGCTAACTACCCACATATCTAAGCCACCCCATTATTCAAGTCCAAATATGTATTTTAACACTGAATTAGAATTAGACCTTTTATCGTACTCAAATTAATTATTCTTATTAGTGTGACACCACTATAGCTAGTCAAACTTTTTATTGGTTCTACACATACTCCTAGTGCGCTTAAGTTTCAATACATTACACGCACTCCCCTCACTATAGCCAGTTAGTCCAATTTCAATTGCTCTACCCATACTCATGAGGTTCCACACACGAAATGTCACTATAGGCAGTCAGCTCAGTTATCATTACCCTTTCAAATACTCGTGATGCCAAGACACACCCACGTCGATATTGTCAGTCAACCCAATTATCATTAGATCACCAAACATAAGTACTACATAATCTACCATCTTAGAAGAATAACTATAAAAATCATAACCTATTATCGCACCTAGGCTAACGAAACAACTCAACAACGTACTACCTAGCCCCACCTAGAAAAATACATAATCATACATGCATACACGCACTAGTCCCATACCTAGAAGGTGCTAACTACAAAAATTCTACTTACTACTCCCATTCCTAGCAAACATCCTGTACAACAAGTGAAAGTACAACTATTTCGAAAAATCCCAATGTTCTCGTGGTGCCGAACTATTAACATGAAGACTCTCCATGTATATTATATTTTAATTTAACAGTAAAATTCTCTATTTAATACTATAATTTCAATTCCATTCAAATTTATAGTACTAATCAAATTCCAACAAATAGTTACACGAGTTGTCAAATTCCATAGCTTGAATACGAAGGATATTTTAATAATTCACATATAATCCAAATCAGATATGTATAATAACAATCCTGCACAACAATAAGTTCGTTCTGCATCATACACATATAAAAACATGATTTATGAATCAAAACGTTTTTCCAAGTTCATATTTTTATTATACAAATGATTCGTGCCACAAATCTACCGTAAATCAAAACACTAATCTAAGCATGCGATTGTTTCAAGTCTTAAATCATATTTTTAGATTGAATAAAAATAGCTCCTAATTTACTTTCACTTTCCCAATTTAATTTTACTAATTATTTTGAATTAAGATTTATGCAACATTTAAAACATATAACACTTAGGGGGAGCAATAGAGATATTAATGCCTGACAAGAAGTCGCCTCGAAATTTTGATTATACGATTTAGATCCTCCCGCGAAAGTAATAAAGACTCGTTCTTGGTTGTTATTGAGAAAACTTGACTTGAATCTTCGAAACTTGAGATGAAACTTGTTCTTAATGGGGTTTAGATTTGGTAGAAGAGAGAAAGAAAAACTTAGGAGGCTATTGTTTTTTTAGATGAGTTAAAAGTGCTGAAATTCTTTTAAACCTGGGCCTTTTTTAATATAGTAAAACCAAAGAGTTTGAAACTAACACAAACACCTAAAAATAAGCAAATTTGCCAAATATACCCCAGACCGAATCAACTTACCTTAGGGATGAATCGATTCCCCCCGTGCGAATCTTTTCCTATATAGAAGAAAAGTTGAAAAATATAATTTTGTTTCCAATTTTGAATCTAATTAAAATCTTATTTCTTGTATATCAAAATCAACATTTTTAAATACTAACAATAATTAAAACTAAAAAAATATATTTTTTCAATTTTTTATTTATGAAAAGATATTTACAGTCCAAAATCATGGAGAATCACATGTACATGGGGTTCGTAACTCATCAAGGGGGTAAAATCAAAGGAGGTCAAAAGGATAATTTAAAAAAAGACACTGACTTCGCTAAACGTAAACCCTAACCAAATTAGAATCTTAGGACAACCTACTCAATGGTCATCTATATACCAACACTCTTCCAATAAATCAACAAATTATCAGCCAACAGTTTAACCACACCAAAGGCAAGGTGGAAAAAATGGTTCGGAAGGAGGGTTTTTTCGAAAAAGTCCTAAAAATGCAAAGAAAAAAAAGGGTGTGCCTAAAAAGCCGAAAGACTTTTGAAGATAACTAGAATGACCAACACTCTAAAGAAAAGCACGAAAAACTTGGGAGAGATCGTTGGCTATGGCATAAACGACAAGGAATTATAAGACTGAAGAAGAAGGCTTTTTGAAAAGTTGAAGCTTTCTCTCTCTAAAAATCGCTCAAAGGCATATGATTAATTGGAAAAAAATAAAAAGATTTTAAAATAAATATTTATAATCTAAAAGGGCGACATCATTCGATCATGAAACGTGATGTTACTCTAGGAAAAGCGCTGTCAGAATAAATGCTTACGCGCTACTCCATGCACGTGTGATGATTACTCTAGGTGCCAGGATCTAGTTAGTGACGTGTGTCAAGTTCAACCTTAATGAGAAAAATGTTACAAGTCTATTTGTTCGGTGCACGCCGAGAATATTTTAAAGGCGATCAAAATTACTGAGGCCAATAACATTTTCATCGGTTAACACTTCACTAGCTCAATCATCTCAACAGATACTCCCAAGGCATAACACTTCATAGAATCCTCTTCGTTCCTCAATCACTAGTGAAGCCTTAGAGGCTTTTGTTATACCATAAATATGGTGTAGTCAGGGAACCAATTACATAGCGACAACAGGATCTTCCATGACCTGGAAGAGGTCGGCTCAACCTATAACTGATCGTCTTATGCAGCTCGACACCAGTGTCACAAGAAGTTACCTTAACTCACCCATCCTATGTCTATTAACGGTGTTAATTAATGCCGCATGCATGCTGGCACCATGTAGTGGGGATGACATTATCGGCACTAAGCAGACATGTGTGTGGTGTTTAAGGTATTTTATTGCCCCGCTATTAATGGGCAATGTGTATCCATTTTATTTCCTCCACCATGCATGTAAAGGTGTACCTACCTCACCTATAAAGGCATGATACATGTCCCACCATACTCTCTCTCTTTCTATGTTCCCACTCACAACACATATAAATATGGCACATAATCCCTCATGCAAGGGATTGAGAGATTCTTTTCTTACTATTATGTTGCCCATTTCTAGAGTGAGCTAGAGAACTTGTATGATCCATTCAACTATGATTATTGTCCATTGAAACGAATGCAAACACTACTACACCTGTGGACGTAAGCACTATCTTTGGCTGAACCACGTAAATACGATTTTCGTCTCTTTTTCTCTTATATTTTCTCTACAATAACTCTAGAATAGTATAAAATGTATATACCTCTCTTTATCTCTTATAGTTTAAGGTTGGGTGTACTTAAGCTAAGGCTCGAATTCATACACCATTTTTAGACGATAACATACGTTTAAAGGTTTAATTAGTCTTTTTCATTAACTTATTAATGTTTGAGTTTGTGTTGTGTTAATGTATTAAGTTAAAATTTTCTCTTATATTTCGGCCCCTCGACTGAAATTCTAGATTTGCAATTAGAGGTTTTGTTAGTGTGAATATGGTGATATAGACTTGGTGATAATGACAATGATATGGAGTGAGCCAGGTGGCATATAATGAGTTTTTGGTAAAATGTATTTTCTTCATGGTTTATATGTACGTTTTAGAGGTGTAATTTTATGGTTAGGGCAATAACTTTTTACTTGATCACTTGTTTTATCGAAACAATTTGATTATGACACGACAAGTAATAATTGCATTTCAAAAGGTTTATTTTAGATTTATTAGAAACCAAAAAGAGGACTTGAAGTTATAATAATACAACCCCATTACCTCACCAAGAACTCGAATTAAATTTGAGCACTAAATTAAAAAAAAAAAAAGAGTTTCGACATTAACCACATGTAGAAACCGTCCAGCGACCGTTTTTTGTCTTTTTTTTTTAGTTTTCTATTCTTTGTTTTAACCGTTTTCTAATTATAAAAAGAAGCCATATTAATATAATAAAGCAGTTATTTTATTAAAATTAAATAGCTTTTTATTAAAATTAAAAAAATCATAAATTAAAAAAATTATGTTTACTAATAAAAAAACGCTATAAAACAATTTTTTTAATTAAAAATAACTTTTAAATAAATATTTTTCAAATTTTAATAAAAAAAAAATTGTTTACTTTGATGTCTTAGAACCACATTCCCGAGTCCACATCATTTGTTGAATATTGGTCCTCGCCAGCGGTACTAATTAATCGCGATATTTTTTGAATAAAATATCACGATTAATTAGTACCACTGGCGCGGACCCACATTCAACAAATGATGTGGACTCAAAAATGTGGGTCTGCGCCAACGACACTAATTAATCGCGATATTTTTTATTGAAAAATATCGTGATTAATTAGTGCCGCTGGCGCGGACCCACATTTAACAAATGATTTGGTCCGGGAACGTGGGTCCGCCCCAGCGACACTAGGCGATTAATTAGTGTCGCTGGCGTGGACCCACATTTTCGGACCCAAATCATTTGTTGAATGTGGGACCGCGCCAGCGGCACTAATTAATCACGATATTTTTTTATTAAAAAATATCGCGAATAATTACTGCCGCTCGCGCGGCCCCACATTCAATAAATGATTTGGCTCCGGGAATGTTACACTATATAATCGCGATATTTTTTATTGAAAAAAAATCATTTTATAGATTCATTTATTAATAAACATAGTTTTCGTTATTTATGAAAAATGTATATTTTTTTAATTTTAATTAAAGGTTGTTTAATTTTAATAAAAAATATTTTTTTATATTAATAGGAAAATTGTTTTATTAAAAATATAAAAACTGTTTTTTTTATTATAAAAACTGTTTTTATGCATATAAAAAATTGTTTTCATATGAACAAAAGAATAAAGGGGTATTCACATTTAGATCCTATTAGACTTTCTTTTAGACATTCTAGTCCCACCATATTTTTCCCTTACATATAAGTCATACTCCTAATTTTTTCCCTTATATATATATATATATATATATATATATATATATATATATATATATATATATATATATATATATATATATATATGCTCCTATTTTTAAAGCTCTGCGTCACCGGCACCTAATGCCACCCCTACTCACCCCAAATCAGTGCTCAACAGGATCCAGATCCCATTTATCCAATCTTATTTTCAACGGTCTGCGGCAGCGGCACCCCATGACACTCTGGTCGATTCAAAATCCATTTATCAAAAGTCTCTTATTTTCAAAGGTCCGCGCCATCGGCACCACTTGCCACCCTTACCCACCCCAAATCGGAGCACTGACGAAGATTGTTGAAACTCCAACAATGGTGGTAAGGATTGGATGCGACTAGCGCGAACCTTTAAATATAAGATAATCTTTAAAAAAGAGGGTTTGGATCCACCGGATATATATATAGTGTGTAATATTACCACAGTAAATATTACTGTCTGTTTGTGAAACGGATGATTAGTTATAAAAGGGTAAAGTTGTGAAAAATTTTCCTAAGTAGTTGGAATGTCAATAGAATTGTTGAAAAGTCAACATAACTTATATGAATGTTGATCCCATAAATATGACTTAAATGTAATTATCTCAAAAATAAAAAAGTTTAAAAAAAAATGTAAAATGCGGTTTCCAGACAGGCTAGGTGCCTGTTCGTCTAAAGTTTCCCTTAAAAAAAATGTTTTCATGGGCCCTATTAACTCCCTGCAAATAGTAACAGAAGTGGCACCTCACTAATGGTCTTGTTTCTCCCCCATTAAGCTTTTTACCCCGAAAAAAAAAATTATTTAGACCACCGGTTTATGTGCGGGTGAGATTATTGTCGCCGTTAGACTGGAAGGTAGAAGTTTCTTCTTCTAGTTTTTGCAAACGAGCAAGATTCGAGAGGAGGGAATCCAGATTCACATGTGCGAAGGTTACTTTTGATATGATTTGACTATGACTCTTAGATTCATGCGGATCTACATCAATCTCACAAAATCTCAAATCACTGTGAATATAGTACTGATAACTATCAATATCACAATATCTCTGTGAATATAGTACTGATAACTAGTATTCGGTACTAGTTTGGATTAAAAAGTAGAGTGCAATTATATAAACAAAAAGAATAAAACCAGACAGACACACACTTATACCCAAAAATCATACCCAACATATAGGACAAAATAAAATTCTCCACATATATCTCCAAACAAATAATAAACATAAATAAGCTTACCTAAACACACTAAACTTAAAAGTGTAAACTAAAAAAAAATAATAATTCATACAAACCGTGAGAATATTAATTTTGTCAAATAATATTAAATATTTTTTATTTATGAAAAATAAGCACTAAAAATCTTATTAATTGAAAAAAAAATACTGAATTTTTTTTTCTTGGCACACAAACACTAGAAAATATTATTTTTTGTAAAAAAATACTGAACTTTTTTATTTTTGACAAACAAGCCAGGAAAATATTAGTTTTAGCAAAAAGACACTTAATATTTTTCTTTTTGATAAACAAACACTACATATATTGTTTTTGATAAAAAAAAATACTGAATTTTTTTTCGGCACACAAATAGTGGAAAATATTATTTTAGAAAAACAACTTCTTAACTGTTTGAAAAAAATAAGGAATATAAAAGTAAAATGTTTATAACTGCTTCGATAAAAATAAAAATTCTATATTTTTAATAAAAATATGTTTTTTAAAAACAAAAATATTCTAATAAGAAATTATTAATTTTTTAAATTATTTTTAACTCTTTGAGTCCCTCAATCACCCATTTACCGAATATTCTTTTATTTTTAGACGTCCGCGCCAGCGGCACACTTTATTTTTAAACTCAATTTTTTTAAAAATATTTTTATTTAACACATAAAAAGCGTGAAAATATTATTTTTGTCAAAAAATTTTAATATTTTTATTTTTGACAAATAGGCACTGAGAATGTTACTACTTGAAAAAAAATGGAATTTTTTTTTGGCACGCAAACATTAGAATATATTATTTTTAGCAAAATATACTGAATCGGTTTATTTTTGGCAAATAAATAGGGAAAATATTATTTTTAGAAAAAAAAAACTTCACATATTTTCTTTTTGACAAACAAACACTAAAGATATTATTTTTGATAAAAAAAATACAGAATTTTTTTAAAAATTTATTTTTAACGTATTTAGTCCCCCAAACACCCATTTACCCAAAATTCTCTTATTATTAAATGTCCGAGCCAGCGGCATGCCTTATTTTTAAACACAATTTTTTTAAAAAAAACTCTTTATTAAAAAAATATTTTGGGTACATTTGGGAGGTTTTAGCTTTTACTTTTTATTAAAAAATTATGTTGTGTATATTTTGGAGGTTTTAACCTTTATTTTTTTAAAAAGAATTCTTTTGACCGAAAAAAAATATTTTTAAAATTAAAACAAAAAAACATGAACCCAAAGCGTGAAAATATTATTTTTGTAAAAAAAAGTTACATATTTTTATTTTTGACAAATAAGTACTCAAAATGTTATTAATTGAAAAAAAACATTTAATTTTTATTTTGGCACACAAACACTAGAAAATATTATTTTTAGTAAAAAATACTGAATTTTTTTATATTTTGCAAACAAAGAGGGAAAATATTATTTTTACAAAAAAACACTTAATATTTTTCTTTTTGACAAACAAGCACTAAAGATATTATTTTTGATAAAAAAATACTAATTTTTTTTAAAATGATTTTTAACGTATTACTCTCTCAAACAACAATTTATCCAACATTCTCTTATTTTTAAAGGCCTGCGTCAGTGGCACGCCTTATTTTTAAACTCAATTTAAAAAAAAAACTCTTTATTAAAAAACTCAATTTTTAAAAACTCAATTAAAAAACTGTTTATTAAAAACTGTATTTTTAAACTCATTTTTATAATTAAAACAAAAAAAAAACAAGAACCCAAGTTAACTAACAATAAAAACAAACTTTTCTCCCAACAATTTTTTTTGTCCTATTCGCGGGTATAAGTGTGGGTATAAGGGGTGGGTCCGTGTAGTCTTGCTCAAACAAAAATGATAGAGCGACTTGCAAATGGGACTTAAAGTCCAAACTTAATGACATGGCGCACCATGTCATCAACCTCATTAGCCTCAAACCCATAAATCCATTTGAGAGAAAGAAAAAAAAAATAGGTAGCATCTTCTATAAAAAAAAAAATGTTTTTTAAAAAAAAATTATACTTCATAAAAAAATAGTTTGCACCAGTGGTATGTATAAGTGCTCTAGACATCTATACATACCACTATCGCGGATCAACATATTAGAAAAATGGTTCGCGCCACCCCCTATACATACTGCTGGCGCAAACCATTTTTTTAAAATGATTATTTTTACCATTAAAAAAAAATGGTACGCGCCAGCGTCATGAAAAAAATACGATTCCATGTCACGTCGCGTTTTATTTGAGTCTTATTTTAAATAACACACTCTAATATTCTCTTATTTTTAAAGGCCCGCCCCAGCGGCACCCCTTATTTTTAAACTTTTTTTTTTAATTTTACAACATTCAAATCAGTTTTTGTATTTTTTAAAACTGTTTAAAGGTTTGCGTTAAAAAACTATTCCAATGATAAATTATTTTTAACTCATTTAGTCCTTGAAACACCCACTTATTTATATTCTCTTATTTTTAAAGGTTCGCGCCAGTAGCACCCTTTATTTTTAAACTTATTTTTTTTAATTTTACAACATTTAAAACAGTTTTTGCATTTCTTATAAATGTTTAAAAGTTCGCATTAAAAAACTATTCTAATGAGATCACTTATGCATAGCACTGGTGCGAACCATTTTTTTTAAATAGTAAAATAATTTTTTTACTATTTAAAAAAAATGGTTCACACCAGTGATAACCGCCTATATATACCGCTGGCGCGAACCATTTTTTGTAAAATAAAAAGGTTATTTTTATTATATTTGTAAAAAATAGTCCACGCCAGCGGAATGAAAAAAAATAAGACTCCATGTCACGTCGCGTTTTATTTGAGTCGTGGTCATGTTAGTTAAAAAATAAATCGCATTGTGTAATTTTTTAACTGATTTGTGTTAAGGTTCATACGATTTTGTATCTTATCTTGTTGTATTTTAACACATAAAATTTTAACATATATTTTTATTTGAGTGGACTGTTTTTTTTTAATTTAAAAATTATATTTAAAAAAGAAAGAATTTGTAGGGTGTCAACATAAAAAAATAAAAAAAAAAGCAAATGTGGCAACACATACTCAATGATGTGGCAAGCCACATCATTAAGTATGAGAATTAAGTCACTACAGCCGGTCGCTGTAGTTATGCTCTTATATAAATAACCCTATTCACTCCGTGCGGATAGTTTAAAGAAGAGTAATCATATTCTTATCGAATTAAGTATGAGTTTAGTGACAAATGGATTTTATTTGATTGTATATTGATAAAATTTACAATATTTTTTTACAGAACTCGTATCATAATATAAATAAATGAAGCACTATCGGTACTAACACTCGATGTATTTAAAATTTTCCTTTAAAGAATTACAATCGGGTACTTAGCACCTGTTTAGATTTTTATTCAGAAAACTCGATTTAAACGATGTTTTTAAATACAGTTTTTATATTCAATTTTTTGTGTTTATAATTATTAATGTGCATTTGATAAACTTGTTTTTAAATACAATTTTTTAAAAATTTAACAAAACTGCAAATCATGCATATTTATATTGTACACACACCACATATATAAATACACATAAAACTTTCTTACATACATGATACATGAATGTATACATACATATGTATACATACATAAATCATAAATTATATACATGCACATTTAATATCAAGAATTTTTAGATATATTTAATGAGGTATGTTGGAGAGTTTAACTCTCTCTCTCTCTCTCTCTCTCTCTCTCTCTATATATATATATATATATATATATATATATATATATATATATATATATATATATATATATATATATATATATATATATAATTCACTATAAAATTGTATACATATATGAATTGAAAATATTTTTTAATACGTATGCACTATATCTATATTTTATATTATTCCATACATTAATAATACATGTATAAAACTATATATAAATATCCTGTATCTATTGATAATATTATTTAACTGAATATTATTTCATACGTAATTTTATGTGCAAGTCCATATATATTTTTTATTTATAAAAATTACACACACATTAATGTATTATGTATGAATATTATGTATTAAGGTATAACTGCATTAAAATATTAAGAATGAATAATTATGTGTTGAAAAATAAAAAACAGAAGTTATAAAACACCCTAAACCTGTTTTCTGAAAAACTTGATTATAACACAGAAATATTATAATTTTGTATTTAAAAACAGGTTGCCAGACGCAAATTTTTATCAAAATTGTATTTAAACACAGAAAACAGAATTATAGTTGCAAACCAAATAGGCCATTTAGTTTAAATATAGTTTTAAAATTTAATTTTTTATATTTATATTTATTGGTGCGCATTTGACAAAACTTGTTTTTAAATACAGTTTTTTAAAAATTTGGCAAAATTGACAAACATGTATATTTATATTATACATATATGTGTTTGTCTCTATGTGTGTGAGTATATATATATATATACCCAAACATACCTCATTAAATATACATAAAAATACATAATATTAAATGTACATGTATATAGTTTATGAGGTATGTATATATGTATGTATGAAAGTCATACATACATATATATGTCTATATAATGATATTATATGCATAATTCACAATAAAATTATATACATCTATAAATTAATAATATTTTTTAATATAAATGTACTATATGTATATTTTATATTACTACATACATTAATAATACATGTATAAAACTATATATAAGTATCCTGTATCTATTGTTAACATTATTTAACATATGGATCTTAGTATATTATATGATTTAATAATATAAATAAACGTAATTTTGTGTACATGTACATATATATTTTTTTATTTATAAGAATTACACACATATTAATGCATTATATATATATATATATATATATGCATTAAAATATTAAGAACGAATAATTCTGAATTGAAAAATAAAAAAAACATAAGATATAAAATACCCTTTTGCTGCTTTCTGAAAAATTTGATTATAATACAGAGATTTTATAATTCAGTGTTTAAAAACAGGTTGTCAAACGCAAATTTTTATCATAATTATATTTAAACGCAGAAAACAGAATTATAGTTGCAAACCAAACAAGCCCATGTAAAGTAAATTAGTTTCTGAATTCTTTTTTTATTTTTTGTGACATGTCATATACATATTGGGTGGTGTTTGTAATAAACCCCATGTGAAGTAAAAACTCACCCAATGTATATTTGACACGTTATTGAATTTAGAAAAAGGGTCCAGGAACTGGATCTCCATATCATTACTCTAGTTTTAAATGAAGATAACGGAAAAAAAATATAAATATAAAATTAATTTTAAAAAACTCAACATAAATAAAAAGTAATGAAGGAAAAATAATTGTTTGACATAAAAAGAGAGAAACGAAAGACAGAGAAAAAAAAACGATAAATGAAGGGAGATGTATCAATAAGAATAATAAAATTATAGAAAGATAAATGAAGGGGGGGGGGGGGGGAGAGAAATATATAAATGAAGAATGAGGTTGATGATAGTAATAAGGGTAGACGCTTCAAATGTTAAGGCATGTATTGAAAAATAAACTTGATTTTTAGTGTCAGAAATAAAATAAAATAAAAAGTCAATAGTCATATATTTGAAAGCTCTAACCAATTGAAAACTCAAGAGTCTTGTATTTGAAAGGTTGAGAGGGTAAAAAAGCCAAGAGTCTCTAACACCACGCAAACAATCGCGGCGCTATTATGATTAAAACTATACTAAATCCTCAATAATCCATATAGAGCATCTATATACCATAAAAATAAACATGACAGATCATCAAAATACATAATGTCCAATCCCAAAATTTACACGTCAATTTAAATTGTCTCTTAACAACAAGGCTAGCTAAAATACACCTCCAAATAATTACATTTTAAATTTACTCAAAATAACGCTAAGTCCCAAATATATACTCTGCCAATTTATACAAAAATGATACTCTCAAAACGTCGTGCTCTTAATATCCTTAAAAATGAGTAACGTCCAAAACCACACTTACCCGCCACTAGAAAAAAGAACGAAAAAATACACAATATGACAAGAATAGATGCTCAATACAATAACGGTGAATAAATTGCAACAATACGAAACTGTATACGAGTCCAATGCGACACCCGAGCATTGTACCAATTTATTTCTCAATAACAAATCAATAGTCACCGGGACTCACCTCACTTCACCTCACCTCACCTAGGCTTCTTAAAGCCTCATTACGGCTATTGGACTTTTGAACTTTTGGCAAGTGACCATTCTCAGTGCCATATTAAAATTTCGTGGCACAATGTCCACATAAATACATAATATCTCAACCGAATAACACATAAGATTCAAATGAATACCACAATATTTCAAGAAGAATACAATTAACTGAAAAACAAGAAAAATACTCTCGAGAGATTTAGAGGAGTATATTGTGTAAATCTCGTACCTTAAAATCATCACTTGAAAACACATAAAATTCTTTCTCGAAATTCTGACAACACCGATGCGTTCCTTTCGCAAAAATAACAAAGATACCTTCTTGGTTGTTCTTGAGAAAAATTGATTTAGATCTTCAAAACTAAGGTTGAAAGTTGTGTTTAATGGGGTTTTGGTTTTGTATATGAGAGGAGATAATAATTTGGGAAGCTACTGTCTTTTGAAAAGGGTTAAAAGTGTTTTAAAAAGTCTAAATCCGTTTAAATAAAGAGTCATAATCAAATACAAACACTAAAAAAATACATTATGGATGATCGGACCGTCGAAATTGGCTGAGATTTTGATATGTTGTAGTTGATGGCGAGATGATGTTGCTATACAAAAATTAGTTCGATTGGACGGTCATGTTTTTTTATCCTCCTTAGGCTAGATCCTTCCCCGATTTTTTTATATACAAAAAGTTATAATTTTCAAATTTTAATCCCAATTTAAATTTCACTTAAAACCTTATTTTTATATATATAAACCAATATTTTTACATATCAAAATTAAATATATTTCAAAAATTATTTTTTCAATAATTTTAATTTACCAAAGATTTTTATGGCTAAAAAATCACGAGGTGTTACAGGGTCATGCGTCATTTGGGTTAGGTCATTAATTTGAGTATAATGGCTTTCCAAAAGTAGTATACATATTGGGCAATCGTAAGACAAGTGAAGTAAGACAAGAGTGAAATAAAAGTGTGTTTGTTAAAGAGAGAGATTATCCTCTGCATTTTTCTCCCAACTTTGTGTGTTTAACTCTCTTTATTTTTCAACAAAGCAGTATTAAAGCTAGGATTAAGGAGTGTCTGATTGTGGCAATATATTTGTACCATTCTAACTTTGAGAGCTATCAATATGAATTTCTTGTGTGAGAAATTGATGTTTTAAAATTACAACAAAATGAGAATTGTTGTTACTTCATACTTCAAGGCTTGTGATTTATGGTATGTGGTTCACGAGGAACCAAATGATGGTTTGCCCAAAAGTGTGCAAGAGAAAAAAGAGGATAAAACACTCAAAGTTTTGTAAAGGGTAATAAATATAGAAATTTGGGTGGCAATTGGAGATTTAAGATCTCCAAGTGCTATTTGGAGGAAGATTGACACAATCACCTCAAGTTGTAAAGGTAAAGTTTTACATATTGAGTATTGTGCAAGATTATAAGAAAAATGAGTTTGCAAAGGAAGATCTTGAAGACACATCAATGGAGGATGAAAAAGAGAGATGTCCATAAAGTAGTAAAATATGAAGAGAAAAAAGTTGAAGAACCAATTAAGGAGACAAGAGAATTGGAGAGTAAAATAGTAAAACAAAATGAAGATAAGAAAAAAAAAAGGTTGAGAAAGATGAGGAAATCGATTTATTCATATTAGATTTTGAAGATGAAGAACACTACACCAAACTTGGTGATTGGTCATGGACTTTGTCCCTGGCCAGGACTACGGGTCATAGCCAAGGTCCATGATCAATTTGGGTGTGATAATTTTCGTGGGTCACGGCCCAAATCCCTGACCAATTAAGGGGTCGCGATTAGTGGTCACAAACATTATCCATGACCCATAAATATTATTAGTCATGGCTTTGGGCCGTAATCCTTCGTGGGCATGACAAAAAAATACAAATGGTTATGGCTTTAGGTTGTGAGCCTCATTATATGTGACAAAAAAAATGAAGAATGGTCACGGCTTTAAGCTGTGACCCTAGTTATAAGAAACAAAAAAATAAAACATGGTCACGGCTTTAGTCCATGATCAACTTTATGCGTTAAAAAATATAAGTCCATGATGATTTTTAACTATAATAAAAAAAAGGCATAGTTTCCTCATTTTTTTTACGTTCTAAAACCTGTTAATATAAAACCTACGTAATGTAAAGCCCACACAACTATAAAATTTAACAATAAATTGACAAAAAGTCCGCACGGACATAAAACTAAACAATAAAATTATAAAAGCCTACACGGCCATAAAGTTGAATAATAATATTACAAAAGTCTGCATGGCCATTGTTGATGCCAAATTTAATTTGCTGACTTGGAACAATCAGACGAAGACACGTGGCTATCTACATGACAACAACAAGCACTTCCGAGATGATCACACGCTCCGAGGAACCGTGTTATTCCGAGATGATCACACGCTCCGAGGAACCATGTTGTTCCGAGGAACTCTTACGCTCCGAGGAATAAGACCTCTCCGAGGAACTCTTATGCTCCGAGGAACTCATTAGCACCGAGAAGCTCAGGCAGTCCGAGTTGCATCTCGAGCAAAGCATTAATAGCTGGATAACCAACAGTTCAACTGGTTCATTAAATGCTTATCATTTATACGCACACGCTTAAAGGGCATTAAATGTATTACCCTTTCATATGTATATCATTTAATGTATCACCCTTTCATATGACAGCCTCAAGGATATAAATATGTTGTACAATCCTCATTGTAGGGGATCTGATCCTGAATCCAAACTTTGGGATCTAGAACGGAATTTCTTGTAATCTAGAATTCCCAAACAATCAGCAATAAAATAATAGTGGACGTAGGCCATTCTTATAAGGCTGAACCACTTTAAAATCTTTTGTCTCATTTATTTATCTGTGATTGAATTATTAGAGTGATCTAATTTTTTACATCAACAGATTGGCGTCGTCTGTGGGAAACGACTGGTAAAATCGTTTTCTCATAAAAAACAATCCATTACCAATGGCTGATATACCTGAATCCAGCAATCGAAACACTGGAACGCCTTCAAATCCATCTACTCCACCAATTATTCCATATCTGACTGGAATGATGGAGAATCTGGCTCAGGGCCAGACCGTCATGCAAGAAACGATGCGTCAACTCATCCAAACCCTCCATGGCTGTGCGCCAGCCCATTCCGGATCACGAAGCATTCAAAGAAATATCCGTGCGCCTCTGTGCGTACTAGGCGTACTAATTCATGTCGCAATGAGGAATCTGAAGATTTTTCTTATCAACCTGGATGAACTTCGTCTGTGTGAGCTACGGATACTGAACAACGTGTCACCCTTTCCCCAGAAAGGGCTAGCGCATTGGAAAGATTAAGTAGGGCCTCTCCTTTCGACCGATTAGGCCCTAGGAGGAAAAAAAGTCCTCTTAATGCAGCGTCGAGGAGCTTTCGACGATTATCAGATTTAAGGGAAGGATCTGCCCAGTCGCGACCAACTGCTCGTCAAGATGGATCTATTGACCGACCAGCTGCTCGTCGAGATAAATCCCAGGAAGCCACTTCAACGCGATCTGTTGCTCGAACCAATAGGCCCGAGGAAGGAAATGATGCTTGGAAAGGATCTATTCAGAGGCTGGAGGATAGATTAGAGGAAATGGCTAAGGCCAAGAACCCTCTACAACGAACCTTTGTTCGGGGAACACCTTTTGTCCAGGACATTGTTGATTTTCCAACACCATCGAAGTTCAAAGCACCTGTTGTGACTCCTAAGTATGACGGGAAGTCTGACCCTGTCCTTCATATAGAACAATATCAAGCTGCTGCCGACATCTATGCTGTCCTAGACGAGATGAGATGCAGGTCATTCTCGGGAACTCTTACCGGATATGCTCAGATATGGTATAATAATCTTCCTCGGGGTAAGATTTCAACTTTTCTTCAACTAGTCGAGTTATTCATTGGGAAATTCTACTTTGGCGCAAAGCCAGTTAAACGAGTAGCACATTTGTTAAGTGTTAGACAAAAAGCTGGTGAGAGTATTAGAGACTATATAACTCGTTTTAATAACGGGAAGCTCGAAGTCATTGATTATGAGGAGAAGACAATGATTACTGCTTTAATGAGTGGACTGCTGCCGAACAAGTTGTACTACACTTTGGCTAAAGATCCACCTCGAACCATGTCGGACCTGATGGGAAAAGCGTCCAAGATTATGAATGCCGAGGAGGCTATGTCTGCAAAGAAGAATATAGACGCCAAAGAAACCAAGGTGGAAGGTGATAAAGCTAAGAAGAAAGAGCATAAGAATAATGGTGGTGACAAACATTCCAAAAGTAGGTCGTCATGGGAGGTCTTGAAGAAATTTGATAATTACACGCCTTTGAAGGCATATCAACTACGTCCTGGAAGAAATTAAGAACATCGAGGAGTTAAACTGGCCAAAGAAAATGAAGTCAGGCCCTTACACGAGGAATAGGGAGAAATATTACGAGTTCCATAAGGATCATGGCCATATGACGAAAAATTGCATAGCTCTTCAGAACGAGATTGAAACACTCATCCGACGAGGAAAGCTAGCAAAGTATGTTGATCGGGGAGGCGAAAGAAGAAACAACGACCGAACTAGAGAGAGGTCTAGATCTCCTCGTCGAGCAGAGGAGAAAAAGAAGAGAAACTATGAAGATGATCCAGATGATGACCCCGATCTTCCCAAGAAACCAAGGCAGCCAGAACGAGAGGTATTTTCAATACGCTTTGGGTCATTTGATTGTAATGTTATTACAGGAGGAGATGCAGGAGGAGGAGACCTTACTGCAGAAAGAAAAGCTTACCTCGGAGAGGCTCAAGCTTGCTCGTACATTCAGCGAATAAATTTAGCTGAGGAAGATTGCCCGAGAAAGGTGAACAAAGAAAAATTTGTCATTAGGTTTTCAAAGAATGATCTTACAGGAGTTATGTATCCTCATGACGACCCACTAGTGATCAAAATGAGAATGAAGGAGGTAACGATTTCAAGAGGGCTGGTCGATAACGGTAGCTCGGCAGACATCATGTTATACTCGTGTTTCGATAGTTTAAATTTAAAGCTATCTCAATTGGAGCCTTACCACAGACTCCTCATTGGTTTTGCTGGTGAGAAAGTATTTCCACTTGGGACGATCAAGTTTGATATATTCATTGGTACATGGCCTGCTTGTCGGACAGAAAGAATACGATTCTTCGTGATGGATAAGAATGTCCAGTCATCGTACAATATCATCATGGGAAGAGTAGGATTGAAGAAATTCGAGGCTGTACCATCTACAGTGCATCAGTGCCTAAATTTTCCAATAAACTTCGGAGTAGGAGTTGTGAAAGGTGATTAGAAAGTAGCTCGGGAGTGCTATTATTCATCCACCGAGCAAGAAGAACTAGAAGAATCGAAGAAAAAGACTCTACCTATCAAGTGGGTGAAGGTGCAGAAATTGAAACCTTGGATCCTCGAGATGAGTCGCAACTCGTGAAAGGCCAGGTGGTGGAAACTACTGAAAATATCATTCTGGACGACGAACACCCTGAACGAACTACTCAAATAGGTTCATCATTGGAAGCCTCACTAAAACAGGAATTGATAACTTTCCTTAGAAGCAGAAGACAAACTTTTGCGTGGAGTCATGAAGATATGCCTGGGATAGATCCAAACTTCTTATGTCACGAGCTCAATGTGAATAAGGAGATCAAGCCTGTGAAGCAGAGAAGAAGCGTATTCAGTCCAGAGAAGAATCAAGCTATACAGGAGGAAGTCGAGAAGCTCCAGAAAGCTTGTTTCATTGAAGATGTAAAATATCCAGATTGGTTAGCTAATGTGGTGATGGTAAAGAAGAAGAATAACAAATGGAGGATGTGTGTAGACTTCACCGACCTCAACAAAGCATGCCCAAAAGATCACTTTCCACTGCCCCGAATTGATCAATTGGTGGATGCTACCTCGGGACACGAGTTGCTGAGCTTCATGGATGCATATTCTGGTTACAATCAGATTAAGATGAAACCTGAAGACAGGGAAAGTACTTCGTTCATTACCCCTAGGGGAACTTATTATTATAATGTTATGCCTTTTGGTTTAAAAAATGTAAGTGCGACATATCAGAGGCTGATGAACAAGGTCTTTGTTGAACAAATCAGTGACAATATGGAAGTCTATGTTGACGACATGCTGACAAAAAGCAAGAAAGCTGCCGATCATCTAGTTGACTTAAGTCAAACTTTTGATCAACTAGATAAATATCAAATGAAGCTGAACCCGACGAAGTGAATATTTGGAGTACGAGAAGGCATGTTCCTCGAGTACATTATCAATAAATGAGGCATTGAAGCAAATCCTGAAAAGATCAAAGCTCTATAAGGGCTGCGATCTCCAACAACGAAGAAGGAAGTACAGAGTCTCACAGGACGAGTAGCAGCACTCAACAGATTTGTGTCACGAGCAACTGATAAATGTCTCCCATTCTTCAAAACACTCAGAAAAACTTTTGAGTGGAATAATGAATGTGAGAAGGCTTTTCAAGACTTGAAGAAATACTTGGGAGCACCTCCACTGTTGTCCAGGCCGGTGATGGGAGAAAAATTGTATTTATACCTTGTTGTGTTCGAGAATGCAGTTAGCTCGGCGTTGATCAGAGTGGAGAATGGAGTACAAAAGCCAATTTATTACACAAGTAAGGCCATCCGAGGAGCAGAGATCAGATATCCAAGGCTGGAGAAATTGGCACTAGCGCTGATTGAGGCGAGTAGAAGAATGAGGCCATACTTCCAGGCTCATACTATAGTAGTATACACCGATGTTCTATTAAGACAAGCCCTTCATAAGCCAGAGAAATCAGGGAGATTGATGTACTGGGCAATAAAGCTCGGTGAATATGATATAATTTATGAACCCAGATCATCACTAAAAGGGCAGGCTGTAGCAGATTTCATAGCGGAGTTCACCTATCCTGATACCCCCGAGGAGCAAAAGTTACTCGCTGATCAACCTGTGGATGTTACAGGATCTACAAACACAAGCCCAGACCAATTCCGATTGGTAAAAGGGCGTGTGGATGTTACAGGATATGATGCAGAGATAGTTGGGAGGACTCCGGACGAGGAACAAGAGTTGCTCGCTGATCAACCTGTAGATGTTACAGGATCAACAAACACTGGCTCAGACCAACTTCGATTGGTAAAAGGGCAAGTGGATGTTACAGGATCATTAAATTCGAGCTCAGACCAACCTCGGTTGGTAAAAGGGCAAGAAAAGATGATCGACGAGGAGCAAGAAAAATCCGGGGAGGATGAAAGGAAGCAGCAAATATTTCACCGAGGAACTCTGACTGATAAAAAATTTGAAGACGAGTTACCTATATGGAGGCTATATGTAGATGGCTCATCTTGCACTGCAAGATGTGGCGCGGGGATAGTTCTGAGCACTCCGGACGAAGTCGACATGGAATACGCCTTGCGTTTCCAATTCAAAGCTTCCAACAATGAGACAGAATATGAGGCCATGATTGCAGGGTTAAATTTGGCAAAAGTTATGGAGGTGCAGCAAGTTATGATCTTCAGTGACTCTCAACTGATTGTAAACCAGATGATGGGAGTATATGCAGTTAGAGGAGAGTTAATGATCAGATATCATGCAAAGGCAAAGGAGCTAGTGTCAGAATTTGCCGCTATTCAGATGGTCAGAATACCAAGAATGGAGAATGCGAGAGCAGACGCCCTAGCTCGACTAGCATCAGCTACTCGCACCGAGCTACGACGAACAATCCCAATTGAAGTGTTAGCTGGTCGGAGTATAGATGAAGATCTGAAGATAAACTTTATCACCCTTGATTTAGGACCATCTTGGATGGATCCCATCAGGGTATATATCGAGGAGGGAGAATTTCCAATTGACAAGCTTGCAGCTAAAAAATTAAAGTTCAAAGCTGCTCGGTATGTACTAACTAATGGTGTTTTATACAGACGAGGAATTATGACAAGTTTGTAGAGATGTGTACATCCCACCAAGGTGAAAGATTTGATTAAAGAGATCCATGAAGGGTCTTGTGGAGCACATGTAGCAGGTCGGACACTTTTACAAAGGGTGATGACGCAGGGATACTACTGGCCGATGATGAGGGCAGATTGTATAGCTTATGCCAAGAAATGTGACAAGTGCCAGCGCTTTTCCTCCATCCGAAGAACTCCACAAGCATTGTTATCACCCATAACTTCCCCTTGGCCATTTTCCATGTGGGGAATTGATTTGGTTGGACCACTGCCAACGACCCGAGGAAGGTTCAAGTACCTCGTCGTCGCAGTGGATTATTTTACTAAGTGGGTAGAAGCTGAGCCACTCATTGATATGATATACGAGAAGGTGTACCAATTTATTTGGAAGAACATCATTTGTCGATATGGTCTCCCTAATGCCTTTATCACAGACCATGGGACACAATTTGATAACGAGGAGTTTGCCGCCTATTGTCATCAGTTAAATATTTTGAAGGTCCACTCAGCACCAGGCCATCCTCAAAGCAATGGTCAAACTGAAGTGACAAACAGAACGCTGCTGAACAGTTTGAAGAAAAGATTGGATGATGCGAAAGCAAACTGGATCAATGAGCTACAATCAGTACTTTGGGCTTACCGAACTACTCCCCGAGTAGCAACTGGAGAATCACCATACATGCTGGCGTTTGGAAGTGAAGCTGTCATACCTGCCGAGTTGGGCCTCCCAACACACAGGGTATTGAATTTCAATTCCCTTATCAGCGACTTAATGAGAAGACTGGATTTAAACATGCTCGAGGAAGTTAGAGAAGAAGAAGCCATTAGAAATGCTGCTTACCAGCAGCGAACAACTTTGTTTTACAATAAGAGGGTGAAGAAGTGCGACCTGAAAGAAGGAGACTATGTGCTGAAGAAAGTAATTCAAAAACATAATAAACTGGAGGCAAATTGGCATGGACCATACCAAGTTACAGAAGTTGTTCGACCAGGAACTTATCGAATATCAACTTTAGAAGGCGAGGAGTTTAAAAATGCCTGGAATGCAGAGCACCTGCGCAAGTATTATCAGTGATGTATATGTAACGCAGTTTCCATCAGTATGAATAAAATGACAATATTCTGCAAGTCTCTCTGTTTATTGAAAATTTTTCAGGGAATACTAGTGCTATTCACTGCTCGGTACAGCTCGGCAGACTACTCAAGAAAATATTCCAAACTGTACCAAGTATGGTTGGTCGGGGATAAAAACCCACTAACTGTAGTTGGTCGACGAGGAGAAATATTCCTAAAAATGCCAACCTGTTTGGCTAGGAAACGAAATATTCCAAACTGTACCAACATAGTTGGTCGACGAGGAGAAAATATTCCAAACTGTACCAACATAGTTGGTCGACGAGGAGAAATATTCCTAAAAATGCCAACCTGTTTGGCTAGAAAACGAAATATTCCAAACTGTACCAATATAATTGGTCGACGAGGAGAAAATATTCCAAACTGTACCAACATAGTTAGTCGACGAGAAGAAAATATTCCAAACTGTACCAACGTAGTTGGTCTACGAGGAGAATTTATTGACCTTGGTTGGTCAGACACATTTTATTAAAAAGGTAAAAATTTACCAAGTATGGCTAGTCGGGGATAAAAACCCACTAACTATAGTTGGTCGATGAGCAACAATTTAACAACCTTAGTTGGTTGGAAAATTTTTAAACATTTTTATACTCATTACTTTATTATTAAGTAATCGAGCAACATTACTGATACTTGTAACCTTTTTTAAGTTGGTCAATGAACAACACAATATTATTATCTTTTTAACAGAGATACATGAATATAAAGTATTTGATAACTACAAGATAATAGCAATTGAGATTTGCAAGCAAGAATGAAAGTCTTTCATTAAATTCAAAATAAGTTACAAGTTACATTGATAATAAAATGAAAATTACATGGATAATGTATACTAACTGTTACATCAAAAAATTCCTATTCTATTGGTCTTTTCCCCTCAGCTTTCGATACAGGTTCCTCGCCAGCAGGCGGATCATTTAAAGACTGAGGATAATTGATGAAGTTCAAATCCTTCAGCATCCTGACGTTAATCACAGAAGGTCGATCTAGAAGATGCTCGGGACGAGATACCTCAAATTGAGAATGTAAATTGTAGTCACCGAGGTATTTTGCAATTAAGCTCCGAGGAATGGAATGAGCTGGGATCCATTCCATGTCCAAATTGTACGGTGGCACAGGCAAGTCGAGCAACCCGGGATCATAGTAGTCCCACAGATAGTGTCCTTATTCGAGCTTCAGCACGCCTAAGGCATTCAGCCAGCCTTATTTATAGGCCTCATTATTGGCATTCTGGATACGATCATCCAAGTGGAATAGTGCTTCGTTGTATCCAGCCATCCATAACTCCCTGGGCTGTTTGTGGAATTGATATGTTAGCCTTTCAAGCTTCTCGTGGAGACTCTTGACAAAAATCTCATTATTCTCCAACAATGATTTCTTTGCAGAGAGCTGTTTTTCCAGGTCTCGAATCTTCTTTGACATGTCAGACAAAGCTTGGTTCTTCGCCATTAGTTGGAAGGCCTGGTTCTCTAAGGCAGATGCTATCCTTTGTTCCTCGACAAGAACTCGAGCTGCTCTTGATCGTCCCCGAGGAGCTATTTCTCATCCCCGAGGAGATGTGGATGTACCCGACCTCCTCAAGGTGTCCAACTCTTCCCTTAATTTGGCATTGTAAACCTCTAAAAATCAAAATCCCTCGTCAGTCACTGGGATTAGGGCTGTTGAAGAAGAAGCTGCAGACTTCAACTGCGCTAGCTCCTTCTGCAAATTGTTATTCTCTTGCTCCAGCAGCTCAGCAATCTGTCTGCACTGTTCAACCTCACCCTTCAAAGTTCTCTCCCTCAGATCATACCCAGCAAAAAGCTTCTCGTAGCCCTTGTCAGCAACGATCAGCTTATACTTCTTCTCGTACCCCTCATGCAGTAAGGCAGTTGATTCCTTGTATTGATTCTGAAGGTCTTCGAGGGTACACTGGATATCCTCGATCATTTCATAGTAAGCCACATTATTGACTACAGCTCGGTCAAGTAGACACTTCAGGTACTGATATGCTTCGACTGCCTGTTCTGAAGCATCATGACCAAGGATGTCGGCAACTTCTGATGCACTCAGGTCTGTGTGACCAGCCCTATAATATTCATTACATTGCTGCATCAGCTTTGTATCATTGGCAGATAGCATATCCATCCTGGCCAGAAACTAGCAGAGAAAGAAAAAATAATCATCAAAAAGAAGATCAAGACAGAATACAAATAGAAAAGAGACAACCGTATAGAAGAAAACTCAAATTTTATTAGATCATAGTGCAGAGTTACAAAGATCTTGGTTACATTTGACAAAAAAGAAAAATAGAAGGAGAAAATCGAACAACACTACACCTTTTCTTTATCTCCCAAAACCTTCTCGGGAGGTTAGGAAGAGGAGGCAGGTTGCTCGGAGGGAACTGCGACTTGTTCGGAGAGCACCAGCTTTTGCTCGGAAGAAGAAACTACTTGCTCGGCAGCAGGCTGGCTGGTTAGGGCATGTTCTCCCACTACCATTGAAGACTCCTCAGAGGTAGCTTCGTCCTCTTCTAATTCTTCTGGAGTAGGAGGGGGACCAGGGATGTGTCTCTGGAAGAGCTCGGATGACTCGTCGACCTTCAATTCCTGAAGGGCAGCAACCCATCCGTCCCTGAAATACTTTACACTGCCATAATCCACTTGAGAGACCATGGCAACACATCCCTTATCCCAACCTTTGTCCCAGCCAGAGCTGAATGACTTCTTCACAGCAGCTTTCCTTTTGGCCTTCTCCAAGGCAAGCTTCTCGGATAATAAAACATCAACAACTTTCAGTTTTTGTTCAGCTTCCTCCTTCTGCCGAGTTATTTCCTGAAGTTAGACCAACCTCTCCTCAGCAGCCTTGAGTTTATTTTTAAATTCCCCAGCAGTCTTGAGCTTCACATCGAGCTCTTTATTAGCCTTCTCCAAATCCCTGGAGGCCTCAGCAACTCAAGTTTTCTCCTGCTCAGAGGAAGCAAGTTTCTTCTCCCAGACTGCCTTATCAGTATCGTACTTCTGGCGAGATTCCTCCAAGGACTTGGTAGCTTCTTCCAGATCTCCCTCCACACTGGACGAGGAGCAAGAAGCTTTGATTGCTTCATCCTTCTTAAGGATTATGTTGAAGCAACTCGTCAACTGTAAATCGAAAAAGAAAGCAAAGTCAGAAACAAATATGAGAAATAACAAAGGAAAATACTAAAAGTTCAAAGTAAAGGTACTTACTGAAGCAAGATGACGAGCAGCCAAAGAAGTAACCATATCCCGAGTAAGGTTATCTTCATTACCTTGCACCTCGGGAATGGTCAAGGACTTTACCGAGCACATGTCAAAGCTCGGGGGAACAGATGTGGGAAACCCAGTCTCAGTAGCAGGGGGCTGAATGGTGGTGTCAGCCAAATTGACCGAGGAGCTCTTCTTCAGCCTCCTCGGGGGAACAGGTACAACCAAGGAAGAATCCTTGGTCGGTGATATCACAATCACCTCTCCAGGAGCAGCAGAGCTACTCGGAGCCACTACGGGCTTCTCGGCAATCTTCGCAGGAGCAGTTGGAGGAGCTGCAGCAGTTTTCTTTGTCCCTTCCCTTGGGACATCAATCCTAATCCTTTTTACCTCCCCAGATCCGGAGGCAGTTTTCCCAAATAGAGAAGGAGTCCTTCTCTTCTTCATCCTTTCGCTCAACGGAACGTGAGATTCTGGTTAAGAACTTGTAGAGGGTGGTACTGGCTCTGCTTCACTGATCACTGTACGAGCAGTGAAAGAAGTTGTATAGCTCTTATATTGGAGCAGATAGTAGGTTGATCGAATGTGCTCATCAGCAACCGTTTGATGTAGACCCCAGATAAGTCCCAAATGCCTTAGATTGACATCTGTTTCTTTTGGGCACTTTCTCTTGCTATCAACTGCAAATAAACAAACATTGTTATCAGTAACACATTTTATCAAACACAAAACAAACATGATTTCAAGATAAGTAAAATAAAAACAACCTATCCCATTGCCATAAGGAGGGCATCTGGGACCCTGGTAAACCTCATCTCCGATTAAAGGAGGGTGTTGCCAATTTTACAACAATCCCATGTTCAAAATAATCCATGTTGGCATCAGGGAGATTGACTACTAAGGCTCTATTTATAAACCTAGTTTTCAAACAATAAATATTATCATTAACTGCCCATCTATAGCAGTACATGATTTCTGGAATTCCTATACGAGTTCCATGCACTTGATTTAATTTATACACCCCATTAACTATTCTCCAGGTGTTGGGGGCTATTCGTGCAGGAACAACATCAAAGTACTGACAGAATTCCAAACACAGAGGATTTGGTGGAAAAGAAAATCCACACTCAGCAAAAAAGAGACTGGGGAACCAATGTCCCTCAGCCAAATTGAAATAATTAGAAGACTCAGAAAGCTCTTCCGAGACAACCCAAGAGGGAATGGAAAAATCAGATCGAAATTTGTCAAGAGACTCAACTGGGTAAACCATGATGATGAATTAAAAGAAATGAAGAAGAAGAAAGAGGATCTTACAGAAAAAACACTGAAGCTGTTGACAATGAACGACGGAAGAGATGAACACACAAGAGAGTAGAAGACAATGAAAAACTCGAAGATGAAAATTTGAAAAGATAGAAGACGATGGGAGTCTCTGTGAAGTTTAAATACCTTGCCTTGGGAACTGGCGAAGTAATGATTACAAAAAGGATGATTACATTACCGACGGCTAAAAAGGCATTGAATATTTGCGCGAGAATCAAAGCGAACAACAGCGGCTAAAAAGGCAAAAAGTGACGCGGGAACCAAAGCGAGCAGAAAAGTCCAAAAAAGCATGATTCTACGAATTGGGAAGGAGAAATAAATACAAGGGAGATGATCCTAAAAATCAGGAAGAACTATTTAAATCTACTGTATTCTGAGAAAGAATGTTCCATACTCCTCAAATTTCGAACTATGAAACATTGGGGGCTTCTGTTGATGCCAAATTCAATTTGTTGACTTGGAACAATCATACGAAGACACGTGGCTATCTACATTACAACAACAAGCACTTCCAAGATGATCACATGCTCCGAGGAACCGTGTTATTCCGAGATGATCACACGCTCCGAGGAACCATGTTATTCCGAGGAACTCTTACGCTCCGAGGAACTCATTAGCACCGAGAAGCTCAGGCGGTCCGAGCTGCATCTCGAGCAAAGCATTAATAGCTGGATAACCAACAGTTCAACTGGTTCATTAAATGCTTATCATTTAGACGCACGCGCTTAAAGGGCTTTAAATGTATTACCCTTTCATATCTATATCATTTAATGTATCACCCTTTCATATGACAACCTCAAGGCTATAAATACGTTGTACAATCCTCATTGTAGGGGATCTGATCCTGAATCCAAACTTTGGGATCTAGAACGGAATTTCTTGTAATCTAGAATTCCCAAACAATCAGCAATAAAATAACAGTGGACGTAGGTCATTCTTATAAGGCTGAACCACTTTAAAATCTTTTGTCTCATTTATTTATCTGTGATTGAATTATTAGAGTGATCTAATTTTTTACATCAACAGCCATAAACATATAAAAAAAGAATCTAGAATTTCAATAACATTATATAAATAATCTTTTAGTTCTAAACCATTGCCTTTTTGTGTGTTTCACGTGGATAAAAGCAAATGATGCAATAATATCCTGTAAAAAATAGGATACAAAAAAGAAATATGATATCCGTAACCTAGTAATTTTAAAAGTATCGTATTCAAACTGAAAAATTGCGTATACGAATTACAATTATCATCATATTCTCAAATCGGGAGTTTTGAGATTACGCGCTCAGTTCTTGTGAGTTCCATTCGTCCCGTGCAAAGTGTTTGCACCTCTTATGGGGCTGTTTGGAGAGTGTTTTGGGTTTTCGCACTCGAACGGCATGTCTTTAAGTCCAAGTCTAGATATTTTTAAATTATCTTCCTATTCACAAAACGGGGGTTTCGTTACCACGTGGTAGTTCATGCGAGTCACATTGGTCCCATGTGATGTGTTCACGCCTCTCACAAGGCCGTTTGAGGGGTGTTTTGGATTTTCACCCGCTAACGGCATATTTTTACTTCCAAGTCTAGATAATTTTAAATTATCATCATATTTGCAAATCGGGAGTCCCTTGACCACGTGATCAGCTCCTACGAGTTACAGTGGTCTCGTGCAAGGTGTTCCCACCTTTCACGGGGCCGTTTGGGGGTGTTTTGAGCTTTCACCCTATAATGACATGTTTTTAAGTCCAAGTCTAGATATTTTTAAATTATCGTCATATTATCAACTCGAGGGTCCCATGGCCACGCTGTCAGTTCCTGCGAGCTACATTGGTTCCGTGCGAGGTGTTCGCGCCTCTCACGAGGCCATTTGTGGGGGTGTTTTTGGTTTTATCCTTCTAACGACATGTTTTTAAGCCCAAGTCTAAATATTTTATAATTATCATCATATTATCAAATCGAGGATCCCTAGATGATGCGGTCAGTTCCTGCGAGTTACATTGGTCCCGTGCGAGGTGTTCTCGCCTCTCACGGGGCAGTTTGGGGGTGTTTTGAGTTTTCGCCCTCTAATGGCATGTTTTTAAGTCCAGGTCTAGTTATTTTCAAATTATTACCATATTCTAAAACCGGAGCTCCCATGACCACGCAGTCAGTTTCTGCGAGTTACATTGATCTCATACGAGGTGTTCACACCTATCACGGAGCCGTTCGGGAGGTGTTTGAGGTTTTCACCTTCTAACGGAAGGTTTTTAATCCAAGTGTAGATATTTTTAAATTATCGTCATATTCTCAAATCGAGGGACGCATGACCATGTGGTCAGTTTTGGTGATTGATCCCGTGTGAGGTGTTCACGCCTCTCACGGGGCTGTTTGGGGGGTGTTTTGGGTTTTCGCCCTCTAAAGGCATGTTTTTAAGCCCAAGTATAGATATTTTCAAATTATCATCATATTCTTAAATTGTGGGTCCCGTGATCACGCGGTCAGTTCCTGCAAGTTACATTGGTCTCGTGTGAGGTGTTCCCGCCTCTCACAGGGTCGTTTGGGGAGTGTTTTGGATTTTTGCCCTCTAACGGTATGTTTTTAAGCCCAAGTATAGATTTTTGAATTATCTTCATATTCTCAAATCGGGAGTACTGTGACCACGAGGTCAGTTCCTATAAGTTAATTAGTCCCGCGCGAGGTGTTCACGCCTCTCACGGCGTCGTTTGGAGGTTGTTTTGGGCTTTCACCCACTAACGTCATGTTTTTAAGCTGAAGTCTATATATTTTCAAATTATCATCATTAACTCAAAGCGGGAGACCCGTAACCACACGATCAATTCCTGCGAGTTACATTGGTCCCGTGCAAGATGTTCTCGCCTCTCACGGGGCCGTTTGGTGGATGTTTTGGATTTTAGCCCTTTAACGGCATGTTTTTAAGCCGAAGTCTAAATATTTTAGAATTATCATCATATTATCAAACCTTAGGTCCCGTGATCATGCGGTCACTTCCTGCGAGTAACATTGATTCTGTGCGAGGTGTTCGCTCCTCTCATAGGGACGTTTGGGAGGTGTTTTGGGTTTTCGTCCTCTAACGGCATGTTTTTAAATCTATGTCTAAATATTTAAAAATTATTATCATAGTCTGAAACCGGGGGTCCCATGAGCACGCGATCAGTTCCTGTGAGTTACATTGGTCACTTGCACGGGGTTCCTGCCTCTCATGGGGCTGTTTGGGGGGCTGTTATTGATTTTCGCCCTCTAACTGCATGTTTTTAAGCCTAAGTCTAGATATTTTCAAATTATCGTCATATTTTCAAAGCGAGGGTCCCGTGATCATGCGGTCTGTTCTTGCATGTTACATTATTCTGTGCGAGGTGTTCGCTTTTCTCATGACGTCGTTTGGGAGGTGTTTTGGGTTTTCTCCCTCTAACGGAATGTTTTTAAGTCTAAGTCTAGATGTTTTTAAATTATCTTCCTATTTTCAAATTAGGAGTCCCGTGACCACGCGGTCAGTTCCTACGAGTGACACTGGTCTCGTATGAGATGTTCCCGCCTCTCACGGAACCGTTTGTGGGGTGTTTTGGGTCTTCAACCTCTAGCGGCATGTTTTTAAGTCCAAGCCTAGATATTTTCAAATTATCGTCATATTCTCGAATCGGAAGTCCCATGATCACGTGATTAATTCTTATGAATTACATTTATCCCATGCGAGGTGTTCACACCTCTTACGGGGCTGTTTGGGGAGTGTTTTGGATTTTTGCCCTCTAACGGTATGTTTTTAAGACGAACTCTATATATTTTAAAATTATCGTCATATTATCAACTCGGGAGTCCCGTGACCACGCAATCAATTTTTGCGAGTTACATCGGTCCTGTGCGAGGTGTGCATGCCTCTTCCAGGGCCGTTTGGGGGACTGTTTTTAGTTTTCGCCCTCTAATGTCATGTTTTTAAGTTATCATCATATTCTCAAATCGGGGTTCCCTTGACCATGCATTCAGTTCCTGCGAGTTACATTAGCAATGTGTTTCTGCCTCTCACGGGACCGTTTGGGGGGGCTTTGGGATTTTCGTCCTCCAACAACATGTTTTTAAACCCAAGTCTAGATATTTTCAATTTATCATCATATTCTCAAACTCGGGGTTCCCTAACCATGCGGCCAATTCCTACGAGTTACATTGTTCCCGTACGAGGTATTCGCGCCTCTCACGAGGCCATTTGGGGAGTGTTTTGAGTTTTCACCCTCTAACGACATGTTTTTAAGCCTAAGTCCATATATTTTCAAGTTATCATCATATTCTCAAACTGGGGTCCCTTGACCACACGGTCAGTTCCTACAAATTATATTGGTGCCGTGCAAGGTGTTCTTGCCTCTCACGGGGCCATTTGGGGGGTGTTTTGCGTTTTCGCCCTCCAGTGGCATGTTTTTAAACCCAAGTCTATATATTTTCAATTATCATCATTTCTCAAATCGGGGGTCCTGTGACCACGCCGTTAGTTCCTACGAGTTTCATTAGTCTCGTACCTCTCATAAAGTCGTTTGGGGGGGGGGGTATTTTGGGTTTTCGCCATCTAAAGACTTATTTTTAAGCCCAAGTCTATATATTTCCAATTTTTCATCATATTCTCGAATCGGGGGGCCCGTGATCACATGATCAGTTCCTGCGAGTTGCATTGATCCCGTGCGAGTTGTTCTCGCCTCTCACAAGACCATTTGGGGAATGTTTTGGGTTTTTTCCCTCTAACGGTATGTTTTTAAGCCCAAGTCTATATATTTTTTAATTATCGTCATATTCTTAAACTAGGAGTCTCGTGACTACGCGGTTAGTTCCCGTGAGTTACAATGGTCATGCGCGAGGTGTTTTATCCTCTCACAGGTCCATTTGGAGGGTGTCTTGGGTTTTAGCCCTCTAACGATATGTCTTTAAGCCCAAGTCTAGATATTTTTAAATTATCATCATATTCTCAAATTGGGGGTCCCGTGACCACACGGTCAGTTCTTGCGAGTTACATTAGTCCCGTGTAAGGTGTTCTCACCGCTCACGGGGCCATTTGGGGGGTGTTTTGAATTTTCTCTATCTAATGACATATTTTTAAGCCTAAGTGTAGATATTTTATAATTATCGTCATATTCTCACATCGGGAGTCCCGTGACCACGCGGTCAGTTCTTGTGAGTTACATTGGTCCTGCGTGAGATGTTCCCGGCTCTCACAGGGGCGTTTGAGGAGTGTTTTGGGTTTTCGCTGTCTAATAGCATGTTCTTAAGCCTAAGTCAATATATTTTCAAATTATCATCGTATTCTCAAATTGGTGGTCCTGTGAGCACGTGGTGAGTTCTTGCGAGTTACAATGGTCCCGTGAGAGGGGTTTTTGCCTCTCACAGGGCCGTTTGGGTGGTTTTTAGTATTTTCTCCCTCTAACGACATATTTTTAAGTCCAAGTTTTGATATTTCAAATTATTATCATATTCCCAAGTTGGGGGTCCCATGATCATGTGTTCTGTTCTTACGAGTTACATTGGTTCCGTATGAGGTGTTCGCGCCTCTCACGGGGCCGCTTGGGGGGGTAGGTGGGTTTTCACCCTCTAGAGGCCTGTTTTTAATCCTAACTCTAAATATTTTAAAATTATCGTCTTATTACCAAACCATGGGTTCCGTGATCTCGCGGTCTGTTCCTGCGAGTTACATTGGTTCCATGCGAGGTGTTCGCACCTCTTACGAGCCGTTTGGGGGGTGTTTTAGATTTTCGTTCTCTAACGGCATGTTTTTAAGCCTAAGTCTTGATATTTTTAAATTATCATCATATTCTTGAACCGGAGGTCCCGTGACCACGCGGTCTATGCCTATAAGTTACACTGGTCCTGCGCGAGTCGTCCCCTCCTCTCATAGGACCCTTTGGGGGGCGGGGGGATTTTGGGTTTTCACCCTCTAACCACATATTTTTAAGCCCAAGTCTAGATATTTTTCATATTATCGTCATATTCTCAAATTGGGAGTCCCGTGACCACCCATTTTGTTCCTGCAAGTTACAGTGGTCCTGTGCGAGGTGTTACCGCCTCTCACGGGACCGTTTGGGGAGTATTTTGAGTTTTCACCCTCTAATGACATGGTTTTAAGCCCAAGTCTAGATAGTTTCAAATTATCATCATACTGTCAAACTGGGAGTCCCGTGACCACGCGGCCTGTTCCTGTAAGTTACATTGGTCCCATGCGAAATGTCCGCGCCTCTCACTGGGTCGTTTGGGGGGTGTTTTAGATTTTCCCCTTTAATGACATGTTTTTAAGCATAAGTCTAGATATATTCTAATTATTGTCATATTCTCTAACCGGGAGTCCCAGGACCACGCAATCAATTTCGCGAGTTACATTGGTCCCGTACGAGGTGTTCCCGCCTCTCACGGGGTCGTCTGGGAGGGGTGTTGTTGGTTTTCGCCCTATAACGGCATGTTTTTAAGCCTAAGTCCAAATATTTTAGAATTATCATCATATTCTCAAATCGTGGCTCCCGTGATTAGGTGATCAGTTTCTGCGAGTTACATTGGTTCCGTACGAGGTGTTCGCGCCTCTCACGGGACCGTTTCAGATTTTTTTGGATTTTCTCTCTCTAACGGAATGCTTTTAAGACTAAGTCTAGATATTTTTGAATAATCCTCATATTCTCAAACTGAGGGTCTCGTGACCACGCGGTCTGTTCCTTCGAGTTACATTGGTCCCGTGTGAGAGGTTCCCGCCTCTCACGGGGCTGTTTAAGGGATGTTTTGGGTTTTCTCCCTCTAACGACACGTTTTTAAGCCCAAGTATATCTATTTTCAAATTATCATTATATTATCAAATTGGGGGTCCCGTGATCACGCAGTTAGTTCATGCGAGTTACATTGGTTCCGTACGAGCTATTCGCACCTCTCACGGGGCCGTTTGGAGAGTGTTTTGGGATTTCCAACTCTGGCGGCATGTTTTTAAGCCAAAGTCCAAATATTTTGAAATTATCATCGTATTCTCAAATCGGGGGTCCCGTGATCACATGGTCAGTTCCATTGAGTTGCTTTGGTCATGTGCGAGGTGTTATCGCCTCTCACGGGGCCGTTTGGTGGCGTTTTAGGTTTTCACCCTTTAACGATTAGTTTTGTAGCCCAAGTCTAGGTATTTTAAAATTATCATCATATTCTCAAACCGGGGGTCCTATGAGCACGCAGTCAGTTCCTGTGAGTTACATTGGTCATGTGCGAGGTGTTTGCGCCTTTCACGGGACCGTTTGGGGGGTGTTAGAGTTTTTTCCCTCAAACGACATGTTTTTTAGGCCAAGTCTATATATCTTCAACTTATCAACATATCGGGGGTCCTTTGACCACGCGATCAGTTCCTGCAAGTTATATTGCACTCACGAGAGGTGTTCGAGTCTCTAGCGGTGCTGTTTGGAGGATGTTTTGGGTTTTTGCCTTTTAACGACATGTTTTTAAGCTCAAGTCTAGATATTTTTAAATTATATCCATATTCTCAAACTGGGGGCCTTTAACCACATGGTCAGTTCCGGCAAGTTACTTTGGTCATGTGCGAGGTGTTCCCGCCTCTCAAGGGGCTGTTTGGGGGGTGTTTATGATTTTCACCCTCTAACGATATGTTTTTAAGTCGAAGTCTAGATATTTTTAAATTATCATCATATTCTCAAATCGGGGGTCCCGTGATGACACGATCAGTTCCCGCGAATTACATTGGTCCCTTACGATGTGTTCGCGCCTCTCATGGAACCATTTGGGGGGTGTTTTGGGTTTTCGCCCTCTAACGGCATGTTTTTAAGCCCAAGTCTAGATATTTTTATATTATCATATTATTCTCAAATCGGGGGTCCTTTGACCACGAGGTCAGTTCCTGCGAATTACATTGGTCCCGTGTGAGGTGTTCCCGCCTCTCACTGGGTCGTTTCGAGGGGGGTTCGTTTTCACCATCTAAAGGCATATTTTTAAGACCAAGACTAAATATTTTCAAATTATCACCATATTCTCAAATCGGGGGTTCCTTGACCACATGGTTTGTTCTTGCGAGTTACATTGGTCCCGTGCGATGTGTTTGTGCCTCTCATGGGGCCGTTTGGGTGGTATTTTGCGTTTTCACCATCTAACGACATGTTTTTAAGTCCAAGTCTAGATATGTTGAAATTATCGTCATATTCTCAAATTGGGCATCTCTTGACCACGTGGTCACTTCCTGCTATTTACATCAGTCCCGTGCGAGGTATTCTCGCCTCTCACGGGACCGTTTGGCGCGTGTTTTGGATTTTCTCCCTTAAATAGCATGTTCTTAAGCCTAAGTCTATCTATTTTTAAATTATCACCATATTCTCATATCGGGGGTCCCGTGACCATGCGTCCAGTTCTTGCGAGTTATACTGGTCCCGCGCGAGGTGTTTCCACTATTCACGGGGCCGTCCAGGCGATGTTTGGATTTTCGCCTTCTAACGATATGTTTTTAAGCCTAAGTCTAGATATTTTATAAATATCTTCATATTCTCAAACCGGGGCTCCCATGACCACGCGGCCAGTTCCTGTGAGTTACATTAGTCTCGTGTGAGGTGTTCCCGCCTCTCACGGGGCCGTTTGTGAGGTGTTTTGGGTTTTCGCCCTCTGACAAAATGTTTTTAAGCCTAAGACAAGATATTTATAAATTACTGTCATATTCTCAAACCAAAGGTCCTATGAACAAGTGATCAGTTCTTGTGAGTTACATTGGTCTCGTGCGAGGTATTCTCTCCTCTCAAGGGGATCGTTTGGGGGGGTGAGTTTTCTCCCTCTAATAGCGTGTTTTTAAGCCCACGTCTAGATATTTTTAAATTATTAACATATTCTCAAATCGGGGGTCCCGTGACCACGTGGCTAGTTCCTGTGCGAGGTGTTCACGCCTCTCACGGGTCCGTTTGGAGGCTGTTTTGGGTTTTCACCCCCCTACTGGTTTGTTTTGAAGCCTAAGTCTAGATATTTTCAAATTATGGTCATATTCTCAAACCGAGGGTCCATTGATCACGTGGTCAGTTCCTGTGAGTTATATTGGGGCCATGCAATGTGTTCACGTACGTTTGGAGGGTGTTTTGGTTTTTTGCCTTTTAAGGATATATTTTTTATCCCAAATCTAGATATTTTCAAATTATCATCATATTCTTAAACCGTGGTTCTATTGAAAAAGCAGTTAGTTCTTGCGACTTATATTGGTCCTGCACGAAGTGTTCATGCCTCTCACGGGGCCATTTATGGGGTGTTTTGGATTTTCACCTTTTAACATGTTTTTAAGCGCAAGTCTAGATATTTTAATATTATCATCATATTCTCAATCCGAGAGTCCTTTGATCACGCGGTCAGTCCCTGCAAGTTACATTGGTTCCATGAAGGGTGTTCAAGCCTCTCACGAGGATGTTTGGGGGTGTTTTGGATTTTCTCCCTCTAATGGCATGTTTTTACGCCTATGTCTAGATATTCTTAAATTATTGACATATTCTCAAATCGGAAATCCCATGACCATGCGGTCAATTCCTGCGAGTTACTTTGGTCTCGTGTGAGGTGTTCTCACCTCTCATGGGTCGTTTGGTTTTTTTCCCTCTGACAACATTTTTTTAAGCCCAAGTTTAGATATTTTCAAGTATCGTCATATTCTCAAACTGGGCTTTTCGTGACCACATTGTCAGTTCGTGCGAGTTACATTGGTGTCGTGCGAGTTGTTCACGCCTCTCAAGGAGTCTTTTGGGGGGTGTTTTGGGTTTTGGTCCTCAAATGACATGTTTTTAAGCCCAAGTCTAGATATTTTCAAAATATCGTCATTTCTCAAATTAAGGGGCCCGTGATCATGCGGTCAATTCCGACAAGTTACATTTGTCCCATGCAAGGTGTTCGAGCCTCTCACGGGGCCGTTTGGGGGGGGGGGGTTGTTTTGAGTTTTCGCCCTCCAACTGCATGTTTTTAAGCCCAAGTCTAGATATTTTTGATTTATCGTCATATTTTAAAACCAGGGCTCTTGTGACCACGTGGTTAGTTTCTATGAGTTACATTGATTCCCGTGCGAGTTGTTCGCACCTCTCACGGAGCCGTTTGGAAGGTGTTAAGGATTTTCTCCCTCTAACGACATAATTTTAAGACCAAGTCTAGATATTTTCAAATTATCATCATATTTTCAATTCGGGCGGTTAGTTTCTGGGAGTTATATTGGTCCCGTGCGCGGTTTTTCCACCAATCATCGGGCCGTTTGCGGAGGGTGTTTGGGATTTTCGATCTCTAATGACATGTTATTCATTCTAAGTCTAGATATTTTAAAATTCTCATCATATTCTCAAATCAGGGGCCCCTTAACCAAGCGCGAGTTTATGCGAGTTACATTGGTCTTGTGCGAGGTGTTACGGCCTCTGACGGGATCGTTTGGAGGGTGTTTTGGGTTTTCTCCCTCTAATGGCATGTTTTCAAGCCTAAGCCTAGATATTTTGAAATTATTATCATATTCTCAAACCGAGGGGCTCGTGACCACGTGGCCAGTTCCTGCGAGTTACATTGGTCTCGCACGAGGTGTTCGCGCCTCTCATGGGGTCGTTTAGGGGGATGTTTTGGGTTTTCACCCTCTAACGACATATTTTTTAGCCTTAGTCTAGATATTTTAGTATTATCGTCATATTCTCAAATTGGGGCTCTCGTGACCACACGGTCAGTTTCTGCGAGCTATATTGGTCCCATGCGAGGTGTTTGCGCCTCTCACGGGGCCGTTTGGGGGGGGGGTTGTTTTGAGTTTTCTCCCTCTAACAACATGTTTTGAAGCCTATGTCTAGATATTTTAATATTATCGTCATATTCTCAAATCGGGGGTTCCATGACATCTTAGGTAGCACGTAGGCTTCCCAATTTCTCCCGCCATTACTCTCCATTTAATTTCATGTTCACAAAACTCTTGAGCTCTAAAAAGTTGCAAAAATCTTGAGCTCTAAACAGTTGGGTACGATGTGTTCATGCTACTCGCGATGCCGTTTGGGTCCCCCCGCCCCTCGGGACACATTGTCAATCCTAAGTGTGCCTTGTTTTGAATTTTATTGTATTTTACACACACACCATGCTACTCTGGACAAACACTACACTAGTTTTGATATTTTCCTAAGTTTCCAATGCCATACCTATGGTGGAAAATCCCGAATATGAGGTGGAGTACAAATCCATCGCCGCTGACGCCTATACACCTCTCGACTAATTGTCCATGATCAATATCTGACCGTGAAGCTCTTACCCTGACTCTTGTGATGAGAAATTCATTGCTCACCATTTCAAAACTCTGCAAGTCGTTTATGAGTTTTGCCACAGGTTCAGGCCTATAACTGGATAAGTATGGGCCACCACTGCGCTAAAATATTCAAATCCATCACTGATAGGAAATAATTCGTCCATACGAGTATGGATGTATGTTGGATTTTTTTACTGATACTCGTATGGACGAATTATTTCCATACACGGGGTAAAATTATTCGTTAATCGATTCTCATTGTTAGTATAGTTCCTTCCAAATCTTGAGTATTTATAATGAGATAGGTCTTGATATAAAATAAATAAATAAACTAGAACTCCTAAGATTATTTGGTACCATGTATACCAAGTATGTCAGTAATTCAGGTGCCGTAATAGACGTGTTAAAAAGTTCATGAAATAAGGCAGAAGGTAACTTGCAAAAAAATATAACTTGCAGATAGTAAGGAAAATTTTTAGAAATCAATATTTAGATTTTTTAATCCTTTAAAGGGATAGTTATCATTACTATAAACAGAACACTTATCTATGCTACAAAAAAATCAAAAAGATTATAATTGGAATTGGAAACTTCATTTTCTACGGTGATACTCAATAATTAAAAGGCATTCAAATTACCTTCTTAGTGATCAAGGTATGATTTTCTAGATCTATCAACCGAGTATAATTTTATCCTCCCATATAAATCTCTATTGCGTCCCACCACCTTGTGTAGGTCTACTTCGTGGAATATCTTATCAAGCTCTTCTTGGTTGTATGGCCTCCGAAGAATACCCATGAGCTTCTCCTTAAAGTGAGAGTCACCATTTTTATTTCCTAGACACCCACAGTCATCATTACCTGTCTTAATATATTTAAGATAGCGTAATCAGTAAAATAAAAATAATAAAATAAAACCATATTTAATTCAAAAAACATACATATAGAATCATCGAATATGGGTGTTATAAAGCCCCTTCACCATAATGTGGAGCGTTATCCATGGAGAGTATTTTCGAATCAGAATCCTCAGTATTGTCTTCTTCTTATTTCAACCTCTTACCACAATTAACCACAAATACTAAACAATCACCTTCAAGATGGACATATTTCACGAATGACTGGTAGGATGAAGCAACCTATATCTTTGACTTACCTAAGTATATACTATATAGGTGCTCATCTAGTTTGAAAATTGTGATAAAATTTGAGTCCTATCCCTAGTTACCAAAGAACCTCAGACTCTTCATTTAATTCCTTTATAAGTTCTTCATACATACATCATATCATCATATAATTGGTTGTGTGTGAGTTAATTCCCTTGAAATTGATTTTCTACTATTTTGGGGAATTTTTAAATAATTTCTAAGATTTTAAAATGATTTTTAGAAATTAATTTGGTTAGCTTAAAAACATTGGGGGTTAGATTTATGAATTGTTTTTATGGCATAAATTCTGGTTGGGTAGAATCCAAAAGCGCTTGAGAATATTGTGGGTGAAAATTATATTTCCAAATCTTCTAAAAACACATGTTTTTCACTCGATCTCATCCTTACACGTGTTGCACTTTTAACGGCCTGATGTGTGTTTTCTCACTCACATACTTGAGACTCGTTGTGCACCATTGGATCATTTTAATCAATGATCTGCATGTGTTTTCTTATATTCCCCATGTTTGATTTTCAACCAATCAAATATGTTTTACATGTGGTGGCTTAGCAACCCTTAGTTCATCTTTGAATGCATCATGATCGTTCATTTCCCTCGATCTTCTAGAGCCTTCTTCTCTCAATATAAAAGGAGACTTCATATTCAATTTTGTAACTTTTGGTCATTTGTTTCCTCGGAGAGAAAATAGAGAGAAGAGAGTATAGAGAGAAAGAGTTAGAGAGAAAGAGAGAGAGTTCGAAAAGTTTTTACAAACCCTAACTCAAACTTCAAACCAAATCCAAACCAGAAAACCTTTTTTTGAGTCTTTATAGTTCGTGATTTAAGAAGTTTTTCCTTTGCTGTCTAATATCTCTTTGCCAACTTAATCACATGATTAAGTCTCTATTTGTTCATATAGAAATCTAAGATTTGATTTCTGTGATACATATCACGTAGTTATTTGCTAGATTTGATTTCTTGGTTCGAGAAATCTATTCTTTGTTGGTTATTTTCTAAATAAATGTTTTTTTCAAACCCTAAACCAACAATACCCTTTCTGATTTCAACTTACTCAAACTGTCAGACTTAGATCTAGTTTTGAGATATTGGTTGGGAATTTCACTTGCAGTTAAATATTTTTAAACAAAGAAAGTGCATAAGATCTTGGCTAGTTTGTATAGAACGATTCCTTCTTGATCTGCGGGTTATTTGAAAGATCCAAAGTCTGACTTATTTAATTAAGCTGATTTTAGAAACCCTTACATTTTGAGAGATTTGTTTGTGATTTGATTCTCATATTGTTTGTAATTAAGTGTGTGTGAGTTGCATGCCTGAGTTTGGAGCACTACACCATATACACCTTCACACTACTACACTGAAATGTGTTGGTATTGAGATACTGGACTATTACAGCTGACATAAAGCTAAAGGAGTAAAGATAAGAAGCTGGGAGAACATCAACAACAATCAGAACCTTAGGAGAAGTCAGAACGCGCCAGAGGAGTTGGTACATTTCTGAACATAGACTATGTTTATTTGTATGTCTTGATTCTTATATATCTTGTAATCGGTTACTCATTTTAGTGGACTTTTTACTTTTGTGGCTTAGACGTCACCGTGGATATTTACCCAATTGAGTGGTGAAGAGTGGCCCGATATGTGTGTTTTAAACAAAACTAATTTTTCTCCGACAAAGATCTTACTTTTAAATGTGTACCAAACCAAGTTGTGAAAAACTCAATTCTTACTTTAAACCAATTTTATCTTGATTAATCCTAAGCATGCATCTATTGATTAAAGCAAGTAAAGTAAAGTAAAGTAAAGTAAAGAATACTCACAACGCCGGATGTATGAGAAAAAAACCCAAAACGGGAAAACAACCTCGGACGACCCAAGCCAGACAATCACTATGAACAATGGTTTTACAAAGACAGATTAGCCTTACACTAAGACTCGATCCCCACGGGTCTTGACGCTCCTTATGATCTTCAATCGTTCTTCAATAGTGCCCACACAGAAATTCCGTCTTCCACGATACCTATCCACAACACACGCGTCCACGTATGTCTCGGTGTCCACCGAATGGCTTTGATTCGTCTATAATGTCGAACATGATGTCCGTCGCTTCTTCACCGCAAAAATCTTTGATGTTCAATGTGTAGAACAACCAACTTTGGTGCCGCAAGATCACGTAAACATATAAGAATGATAACTCGGATCTTTGCAAACTCTAAGGATGTGTTTAAGACTTTTAAACCTTAGAAAACATGTGCAAAACAAGTTTCTGTTCGAATACTGTTTTCCAGAATGTACACACTTAAAATTATGATAAAAACACTGTTTAAATAGGATTTAAACGCCGCCTCGAAAAATGTTTCATTCGAACGACTTGAGGAACTCGTTCGAGCGATATCCCATCTCGTTCGAACGAGAATGGATGTCGTTTGATCGACAACGCGAAAGTTTAACTTTTTGACTTTTTGTTTAAAACGTCTCTTACAATGAGAGATCCAAAAATGTCAAACTCTTTTACGAGCTTATCATCATAAAATGTAGTGTAACCCTTTAAAACACTTTTAAAACATTTTTTTCTTTATAAAAATTACATCCTTATATTTTATAAAATAATTCCGAACACCATTAATTATACGTATTCATACCTGAGTGATCTCAGAATGAAATTAACTTTGAAGACGATTAAACATGCACCAATTAAACTTCGGCATGATTTTATTCTATGAAGCTTTCCCGCATCTCCTTCAATTTCTTCAATACGTCATAGACCAAGTGGGATTCTGACAAAATAAAATTCTCCTAATGACATATTATAAACACAGTTTTGTTCACGGAATTAAGTCAAAACAATACAGTAACTCAATTGGAAATTTATGTCCTTACAAGTGGGATTTTACCACGTTAAAATTTCTTGTGTACACTTCCTTTTACTCTCATCCCTTCTTGAGGTTGTGTTGGTTTATTCTGTTTAAGTTTTGTTTTTCAAAGCTGGTAAACACATAACTGAAATTACTCGTTCATAACTGTTTTACACATCTTGTGTTTATAATTTGTTTTAAGAAAAGAGTTTCTTTAGCAAACAGTTCGGAGCCATTTAGATAGTTTAATCTTTTATTAAACAACTTAAGTGGTAGCTTTTTCAATTGGTATTAGAGATTTGGTTTCTCAAAAAATTCTTTAAATCTTGTGTTTATAAAATTGTTTTCTCAAAATGAATTATGGACGGGAAATTAGAGAGATTAGGTAACCTGTCCAGACCCCCTCTTTGATGGAACAAACTTCCCTTACTGGAAGGTAAGGTTGGTGGCATTCATCCAAGGGACTTTGGGAGATGATGTCTGGGAAGTTATTGAAAATAGTAACACCTTTCCTACTAAACCAGCCGCTGAAGGATGTACTGTGAGGATCAGAAAGTTACTAAGTGAATTCACTTAAGAAAAGAAACAGGTTTCACTTAATAATAATAGAGGCAAAAATGTCATATTCATGTCTATCAATGGACACGAATTTAAGAGAATATCATTTTGTTTTACATTTAAAGAAGCTTAGGACACCCTGGTGACTGCTCAAGAAGGTGATACCAGAGTTAAAGCTGTTAAAACTCAAATGTTAATCCAGTAGTATAACTCCTTAATCATGACTGAGACTGAGTCATTTGATGACTTCTATATTAGACCGACAGACATTGTGACAAAATTGTATACAAATGGGATTGTTTATGATAGAAAGGAAATTGTCTCTAAAATACTAAGATCACATCCACAAAAATTTTATAATAAGAGATATGCAATTGAGGAGATGGATGATCAAAATCTTACACCTGAACTCCTCAGTAGAAAATTAAGAACTGTGGAAATGGAATTAGAATTTAAGAAATAATTATCTTAGTCCCAAAAGAGACAGTCTACCTCCAATCTTGTCTTTTCATGTAAGTTGACCACACCTGAATTTAGCATACCTAACATTGACTTAGACTCTGATGAGGACCATAGTTTAAATACTTTGGATAATCAGATTACCTTAATGTCTAAACAGTTTAAGAAAATTATGAGTTTTTAGAATAAAATAGCAAAAAGACAAGGCAAGCCTACTTATACAAATCAATCTAACAACAGGCCTCATTAGAGAAGACAAGACAAACACCAGTCTGACAATCACAAGAGACCTGAGAAAGACCTTAAAAAGGTTGAATTCTATAGATGTGGAAAACTAGGACACATGGCTGGTGACTGTAGAGTTAACTTAGACAAAATTCACAAACATAATAGGCCTCATTTAAGAAAGACTTTGGATGACTCAAGTGATTCTGAAAATGATGAACCTGAGTCATCTAACACTTTTGACCCTTGCATGTCATTCTTTGCTAAGATAATCTACAATGATGATGAAGAATCCGATCATACCATGATTGATAGTATGCCTACTAGTTTATCTTCTTTATTTCTTGAGAATGTTGATAATGCTTCAAACGCCGTGTGTGTGAGTAACAGGGAACACACTATTATTGATGTCAATGGGTTTGTGAGCCATAAAAATGAACCGCTAGGGAACACTACACACAAGACACTTAGTGACTCAGGAAATGATGACCTTACCCAGAAGATAGAAACCTTAAGTCTGATTATCAAACAAAATGCTGAAGAGTATACTACCCAATGTCTAACTCATGAAAATGAAACCAAAAATTTTGAACAAAAACTAAAAGAGTTGTCTAACTCTAATGAAATTATGGAAAAGAAGTACAAAGGAATGTTGTTAGAATTGAAACAAATAAAATAAAAGACATCCACAGTCTTCAAAAAAATTGCTAAATTTGAAAATAATTCTAAGTGTTTTGAAGCTTGCGTAGCTGAAAGCAAAACCAAATTTCGATGACAGAACTGGAATAGGTTTTTGTCTTAATTCCAAGACACAGACTAAAAACTTTGAAACCATAAATTTTGTGTCTGGTGGAAAAAGACCTATTGAAACTTGTCCAGATTTTCAAGTTTTAAAAAAATGATTTTAACAAAAATCAACTGAAGTTAGACATTAGGGAATAAAGCTACTCTAAGCATAATGTTGAACAAAAGACCAAATATGTCTGCCCTCCATTTCGACAAGAAGACTCGACATTTCACCCTGTGCCATTTACGAATAAGATTATAGCTCAAAACCTAGACAAACCCTTGAATAATATCTTTCCCAAGATGAGTTCAACATGCCAACTTTACTGGTCATATTGTGATGTCTGTGGACATTCCTTATATGGGTATATTCCAAGCATCTATGTAATCCTGTCTATAACTCTCCTATTTACCATAATTTCAACTATTCTAGGAGAATTCGAAAAAACTATGTCTTTCCTAGACAACCAGGAAAGAACTTTAACTATCGTAATAGAAGGAAAAGGACTACCAGTAAAAGACAATCTACGAGAAGGAATCCTAGATTCTATTCTAGACCAATTCCTCTAACTGTTTATAACAACAATAAAATTACGCAAAAATCTTTTAAAGAAAAGGTAGAAGCTTGCAAGTTTTATCAAATACGAGCTAATAAGCACAAATTAAAAACTAGAGCAATTTAGGTTAGAAAAGATAATCTATTACCCCAGTTAAAATGCAATATAGTGATCAGTGCTTCTAGAGATGAACACACTACAACTGGATGGTATTTAGACTTAGGATGTTCCAAACGTATGACCGAGGATGATTCCAAACTCTCAAATAAAACTAACTTCTCAGGAGGAAAAGTCTTGTTTGGAGATGGTGTATCAACCCAGATCATTGGTAAAGGAACACTCCATGAAGAAGGATTACATATTCTTGATAATGTTCTATTAGTAAAAGGACTTAAAGCCAATTTACTAAGTATATCACAGCTCTGTGACTCCAACCATACTGTCACTTTTTCAAAGAACAATTGGAAAATTTTAAATGAAAAAGGTGATTGCATTGTTACAGGACTTCGTACTCAAGATAACTGTTACATAGTTAATCTAAGTACAAAGGTCTGTAACATTGCCAGAATGGATGACAATGAGATATGGCATAAAAGGTTGGGTAACATCAACTATGATAATCTTGGAAAATTATGCTCCCAGGAGATAGTTAGAGGTCTTCCCAAAATCAAACCAATTTCAAACATTGTCTATGGTCCATATCAAGAAGGAAAAATTATCAAGGTTAAGAAGTTATATCCACTAAACCTTTAGAACTCATCCATATGGACCTAATGGCTCCTTCTCATACTATTAGTCATTGTGGCAACAGTTACATTCTTGTTATGGTTGATGATTTCACTCGATTTACCTGGGTTGCTTTCTTAAAACATAAATCAGAAACCTTTCAAAAGTTTTTGAAAATCCTATATCTTTTTGAAAACGAAAAGGACACCCAAGTAGATAGAATTCGTAGTGATAGAGGAGGAGAATTCGTAGATTCAAATATCATAGAATATTGTGACTATAATGGTTACAAATATGAATTTAGTGCTCCTAAGACACCTCGACAAAACGGCATAGCTGAGCGTAAAAATCGCACTCTTCAGGAAATGGACCGTGTAATGATTCATGCAAAAAACCTACCAAAATATTTTGGGGTAGAATACATTTGTACTGCCTGTCATATAATCAATTGCGTCTACTTAAGGAAGAATACCAAACAAACATCCTATGAGCTTTGGTATAGAAAGAAACCTAACCTAAAATACTTTAGAACCTTTGGTAGTACCTATTATGTCTGTAAAGACATAGAACATCTGTCTAAATTTGAAACCAGAGGTGATAAAGCAATATTTTTAGGATATTCTCCAAACAGTAGAGCTTATCGTGTCTACAATCTTTTTACCAAACCCGTGATGGAATCCATTAATGTGGTTGTAAGTGACACTAATATAGAAAGTAAGCCCAAAGAATTAATTATTATGGATGAGTCCAAACACATTTTAAATTATGATTCTCCAGAAATCATTAAATCTTTACCAACAGAGACCCCTGATGTACCTAACTGGGTTTCCAAAGATCATCCTTTAGATAGTGTAATTGGTAATCCTACTAAGCCTGTTCGTACAAGATCTCAACTTTGTAACATTGTTCATTTTGCATGTTTTGTGTCTCTTATTGAGCCCCAAAATGTGAATGAAGCCTTGAATGACATTTTGTGGATAAGTGCTATGCAGGAGGAACTTCTTCAAATTGTCATTCATGATGTTTGGTATCTTTTTCCCAGGCCTGAAAATAAATGGGTTATTGGCACACATTAGATTTTTGAAAACAAGACTGATGAGTCTGGAATGATTATTAGGAATAAAGATAAACTCGTTGCCCAGGGATACTCTCAGATTGAAGGAATAGATTTCGAGGAAACCTTTACTCCTATCACTCTCCTCGAATCTGTTCGCTTACTTTTTTCCATAGATTGTCATTTGCATTTCACTTTATAGCAAATGGATGTTAAATCAACGTTCCTTAATGAAATTTTAACTGAGGAGACCTATGTAGAACAACCCAAAGGTTTTATTGACCCTCATCACCCAAATTATGTTTATCGTCTAAAGAAATCTCTTTATGGGTTAAAACAAGCTCCTAGAGCCTAGTATGAGCATCTATCCACCTTTCTCTTAGATAATGGATTTAGGAGAGGAGGAAATGACCAAACCTTGTTTGTCAAATATTTTGACAACAATATTACTATTGCTCAAGTATATGTTGACGATATCATTTTTGGTTTTACTTCCCCTTTAGAAGTTAAGACCTTCTCTGACATTATGCATAAAGAATTTCAAATGTCACTTATGGGGGAGTTACAATTCTTCTTAGGACTCCAAGTTAAACAGAATTTAAAAGGGTTATTTTTATCACAATCTAAATATGCTTTAGATATTTATAAGAAGTTTGGCTTAGAAACAGCTAAAGACGCTAGGACTCCAATGAGTACCACTGTCAAACTTTATAAAGATGAGAATGGCAAATCTATTAATACCACCTTATACTGTAGTATCATAGGAAGCTTACTTTATCTTACCGTCTCCCGTCCTAACTTAATGAACTCTGTCTGCGTGTGTGCCCGATATCAAAATAATCCTAAAGAGAGTCACCTTTTGTGCGTTAAAAGAATTATCAAATACATCAAAGGCACTCTAAACATAGGACTTTGGTACACTAAAGACACATCTAGTACTATAGAGGTTACACCGATGTTGATTGGGTCGGGTTTATTGATGATAGTAAGAGTACGTCAGGAGTGTGTTACTACATTGGTAACAACTTAGTAGGATGGAGTACTAAGAAACAAAAATGTCATTCCTTATCTACTGAAGAATCCGAATATATTGCAGTAGGAAGCTGTTGCTCTCAATTACTTTGGCTGAAACAAATGCTAAAAGAATATTGTATCACTGAAGATAAGTTACATCTCTATTGTGACAATCAAAGCACAACTAATATCTCTAAAAATCCTGTTCATCACTCTCGTACTAAACATATTAAAATAAGATATCATTTTATACGTGAGTTAGTTGAATCCAAGGAGTTAGAAATAAATTACCTTCCTACTGGATTACAATTATCTGATATATTCACTAAACCCTTAGATTATGCTCGTTTTGAATCTTGACGCAAATCGATTGGCATGATTTTTGTAGAATAATGTTATATTCTTTACAATTTTTTTTCCCTTTGTCCATTTGAGACAAAATGGGGGAAAATTTGAGTCCTCTTGGAAATTTTTCTGTATATTTTCAACTAAAAAGCTTGATCTTAGTGTTTATCTATAGGAATCAGTACCATCAGTTTCACCAAATTTTATTAAGATATTGGTCTGTAATTAGTTGAGTTATGTAATTTCATCTTTCTAGGATATTGGGTAGATAGAAAATTTTTCTATTGGAATATGATTTTCTTATTTCTTTTCTATCCCTGCGAGTCCTCGTTGACTCAAAGGATATTTTGTCTCATATTTCCAAAGGGGGAGATTGAAGCACCCTCTATATATGACTCTTCATTTAATTGTGACAAAGAGATATTAGACAACACCCTAAATCATCTAGTTGTGACACCCCGACTAATTAAATACCGGGTAGCTACTCCTTTATAAAATTAATTCAAAATGCCAAGTTGGCTCAGTTAATAGCATCACTGTCGAAAACATTTTATTATTTCTAACCACCTAGTATTTAAAAAGCAAGTTGCCAAATTTTAATTTAAGTCTGATTAACATGCGACAAGTGTAATGAAGAAATAAATAACACCATTCACCATACTGAAGTCAAAACGAATAACCATCACAAGAGAGTAAATAAAGTCTGGAGGAAAACTCCTCACTACAATCCCAACTGAAATAAATAAACTGAAACAATACATGCTAAAGTCTGAAAACTGAAATGTAAAAGATGTCTCTAAAGAAATGGGCAACATGCCCTACAACTGATAGATAGTGATTCTGGAATCCAAACGATAGAAGCGTCTACATGCAAATCCCTGTAGCTTCCACAAACAGCTACAGCTCGTCACCTGAATGAGTATCCTATGCTTGGTGTCCCTGTGGCTGGGCACCTAAAAAGGTTTTACAAAGAAAAAGAGATTTGAAAAGCAAACGGGTCAGAGCCCGAATGTGGAGTTATATTTTAAAAACCTGCAAGTGCTTTAAAAAAATTTAAAACATTAAATGCAAAGTACATGTTAGGACGTGCACTCACATTATATTCTCACCTCTCATCTAACTGTGCACTCCTAACGCAAGTACCCATCTATAACTACCCATACCACTAGCTAAGTGACAACATATCTAGCTTGACTGCCAAAGGTTCTACCCATACTACTCGGTTCCATTTAACATAACAACGCTCGTAATTAAATAGAGGTTTAACGTAAACTCAGTTACTAAATATGCCAATGATATAACTAACAATTAACTCATTATATAACTCGAAACAATACCGTAATATTTTTACAACATTAACATGAGGATTTCCATTAATTTAAGGTATATTATTCACATCATAAATATACGATACAAGCACCCCGCAACTAAGCTGTAGTGCACACATACTCTGCTATCCATCCCGGTACATCACGTACATAAGGAGTACATGTTCCGAATCTCTCAGGAATAGTCCAGATAACACAAATCACAAATAGTGGAGGCGAACACAGTCACCATCACATGGTTCACGCACATACCTACGCTCCCATGATCATGCAGACTTATTAATATCACAATAAGTCCTTCTATGACCTATGTTCATCAAGGTACCAGTCTATATCCCCCCCGTAGGCACACAAGGATTAGAGGGTCCTAAGCGAACGTAACCTCCCGTGATAGCAAGTATGGTAGGTATGTCATACAAACAATCCATATACCAATACTAAGTAAACACACATCTTAGTAATACCGTATTTTAATTGTAGTACATATTCTCATACTATCTTATAATTAACACAATTCATACTATTCCGGTTTGTAATTACACGCGCCATAATTATCTCACGTCGTAGTAGACACTCACGTCTCAACCCAAACCGTCCATGTAATACACTCTCGTATGTAAATTCCTTCTCATAGATACCCAAATGTCCCAAATCTATCCTTACATCATCAAAGAATGTTAACTCTACTCTCGAACCAGTTTCCGGAACTCCAAAAATCAAAACAGTCCAAAAAGGACCAAAACTGTCAACTCGTTAGAAGTCTCGTTCGAACGAGACTTCGAACGAGTTTGGACTGTCAGGTCGTTAGAAGTCTCGTTCGAACGAGGCTGTTCGAACGAGATCCCAGTTCGTTCGAACGAACTGACCCTTCTAACGATATCTCGTTCGAACGAGATATCGAACGAAAATCCCTACTCGTTAAAAACGACTGGTCAACTCGTTAGAAGCTCGTTCGAACCAGTTCGTTCGAACGACCTGGGGGGCTGCTTCTAACGAGCTACCAGTTTCGGCCCAGATTTTTCCCAAATCGTTTTTCATCCATTTTTATCACTTCAATCCTTCTCCAAAGTTCGTCCTAACAATGATTTAAGTCCTCTAATCATACTAAAACATGTTTAGGTTATAAACTAACGTCTTTTAAGGCAATAAGGCATCCTAAACATCATTAAATCCCAAGATTTTATACTATTTCCCCAATATCATCAAGAACATGAACCCTAGATATATATCAACATCAAATCCAGAATTTAATTCGTTTTTCTTTCACTCAAACATGTATTAACATCAGATTAATTGTCTCCAAACTATTCTACATGCAATCCTTCTCAAATTCCTCAACTTTTATGATCTAGACTACATGGGTTTTCATTTATCTTCCAAGAACAATTTGTAAAACATCAATTTTCTAACATGGAAAGAACATCCTTTGAAATTAAACATAGTTAAACCACTTGCCTTGTTTGTCTCTGAATTTGGTGTTGGATTTGTAAGCTCTTTCTGCAGATTTTCTGCAGAATTCCTCCTCTTTCCCTTCCTCTCTAAGCTTTCTTCTTCCAAAGACGGCTATGGTGGCTAGGGTTTTCTTTTGGGAGAGTTGGAAGACTAAATGATAACCTACGTAGCTTTCTAGGTTAATAAGGGTTGGTTATGGGCTTAGTGGGTCTTATCCACATCAGATTTAATTAACCAAATTTTCGTCACTTTTAATTCCTCAAAACGTGAAATTACCAAAATACCCTTTAAGTTGCCGGTATGGCCTAAAAATACCCCGGGACCCAAACTATACCCCCGGCTAGTGTTTTCTGACTATCTCGACCCTTCCGGACGCGATGGCGCACTCAAAACGACCATATGGATTATAGATTTTAAATTTACTTTTTATTATCAAAATATTATACCGTGACGCGGCGGTCCCACGCGTCTCAACAAAATTTCTAAAATGCCGTATATAAATCCCACGACAAATTTTATAATACCAAGTTCATATATAATCATATATGCACATAATCAAATACTAACTCGTATCACATTAGTACACATTAGTATTTATAACCCGGATTAATTTCCAATTAATACACAATTTAATTAATTAATCCCAAAAATAAATATAGTCAAAAGTACGGGGTATTACACTAGTTTGGAAAGTACGACAAAATTTGAGTCCTATCCCTAGTTACCAAAGAACCTCAGACTCTTCATTTAATTCCTCTATAAGTTCTTAAAAGGTAGCTCACCAACACCACTCACTAGGACTGCATACATACATCATATCATGATATAATTGGTTGTGTGTGAGTTAATTTCCTTGAAATTGCTTTTTTACTATTTTTTGGAATTTTAAAATAATTTTTAAGATTTTAAAATGATTTTTAGAAATTAATTTGGTTGGCTTAAAAACTTTGCGGTTAGATTTGTGAATTATTTTTATGGCATAAATTTTGGTTGGGTAGAATTCGAAAGCGCTTGAGAATATTGTGGGTGCAAATTGTATTTCCAAATCTTCTAAAAATATGCATTTTCACTGGATCTCAGCCTTACGCGTGTTGCACTTATAACGGCCTGATGTGTGTTTTCTCACACTCACATACTTGAGACTCACTGTGCACCATTGGATCATTTTAATCAACGATATGCATGTGTTTTCTTAAAATCCATGTGTTTGATTTTGAACCAATCAAATATGTTTTAAATGCGGTGGCTTGGCAGCCCTTAGATCATCTTCGAATGCGTCCAGATCGTTCATTTCCCTCGATCTTGCAGAGCTTTTTCTCTCAGTATAAAAGGAGACTTCGTCTTCAATTTTGTAAGTTTTGGTCATTTGTTTCCTCTGAGAGAAAAGAGAGAGAAGAGAGTAGAGGCAAGATGTGTTGGTTTATTCTGTTCAAGTTTTATTTTTCAAAACTGGTAAACCTATAACTGAAATTACTAGTTCATAACTGTTTTACACATCTTGTGTTTATAATTTTTTTTAAGAAAAGAGTTTCTTCAACAAACAGATCGAAGCCATTTATATAGTTTAATCTTCTATTAAACAACTTAAGTGGTAGCTTTTCATAGAATTCATCCATTACTATATCCTCAGGGTATCTATGATTGATGAGTAGATATCCGTGACATGAACTCGGAATCCCATATTTTTATGTTGGCAAGATTCAATTTTACATGTATATAGCGCAAGACATCATACCCTATGTCAATGCTCTATGTATGCAGTTGTATCCATAACGGGTTGATTTTTTTCACCTTGTCCAATAACGTAACCAAGGTCAGGGCTACATCGGGATTATGTGCGTGAAATATATTTTCTATAACATCATCCTAGTTTTCTGGTAGGAAAAATATAATACGATCGAACATGTAATCTTACTGGAGATTAACTCCACAATTTAAAAGTTAGTTAAATTGTTCGATCTTTTAATTTCCATACCAATAAATAGGACCTCTATATGGCGTGCACTAATAAAAGAGTTATGTTTGCGATCTAATTGCAACCTCTCCCACTCTTGTTGCCAGTAATTATCATCGCGCCTCATTTTTCCTGAGAAAAGTATATGAGAGCGTGAATATGAGTCCCACAATTAACGACTCTAATTAATTAATAACTATTAGTTCAAACATATGAGGTATAAGGGTATTATAGTTTGATTAAGATTTTGATTCATCACTACCCTTCTCTTAACCCCTTGCATTTTGGATCTCATCGATGTGAAATCCCAACAACAACACGAAAAGTGGGTGAAATGCCAAATTGTCAAGTATGTCCATTACAAGTCAATAAATTTTGGGACATTTACACTTTGGGATCCACTAGTTCTTCCCATTTTCCTATTGGGGTACACTTGTTCTCGTATTTACTCATTGGGGGTCCACCAGTTCTTTTCTTTTAATATTTTTAATATTTTTTTTTCATTTAGTTAAGATCCGTTTTAAATTCTCCCACACATGTATACTAGAATTACTAAAATTAAAAAGTTAAAAATTAAAATCCATATATGGATATCCCTTCAATATCATACCCCTACACCCAGAGTATATAACCCCCAATATAATATAATGACACGCATATAATCCACAACACGGCAAACGTAATTTTGTTACTTATTAAAAATCCATTTAATTATTTTTTTCAAAAAAATATAATGTCTATTTTGAACATCATTTTGTAAAAAAAAAACAATACAATGTCTAGGGTTTATTGATTTCCACAACCCATTTTCTTGAAAAATAACTATACTCACATACCTTACCCCTACACCCTGAGTATATAACCCCAAATATAATATGATAACACGCATGTAACCCACAACACGAGACGTAATTTTTTCTACTTATTAAAAATCCATTTAATTAATTTTTTTCAAAAAAATATAATGTCTATTTTGAACAATATTTTGTCAAGAAAATAACCCCCATTACAATGTCTAGGGTTTATTGATTTACACATCCCCTTTTCTTGAAAAATAACTATACACACATACCTTATCCCGACACCGCGAGTATATAACCCCAAATAGAATATAATGACACGCATATAACCCACAAAACGATAGACATAATTTTTTTTACTTATTAAAGATTCATTTAATTATTTTTTATTAAAAAAATATAATGTCTAGGGTTTTGAACAATATTTTGTTAAAAAAAATAACCCCCAATACAATGTCTAAGGTTTATTGATTTATACATTCCCTTTTCTTGGAAAATAACTAAACACGCACATATACACACACACACACACACACACACACACACACACATATATATATATATATATATTTATACATATACATATATATACATATATATATATATACATATATATACATATATATATATATATATATATATATATATATATATATATATATACACACATAACACAGAAATACACATAGAAATATATATATATATAAAACATTACGGTTTAACACGCATATATAGACACTTATACATAGAAATACACACATATACAAAACATCATGTTTTAATACAAAATATATACAAAATATTAGGGTTACCTTTGAGAATGAGAGAGAGAGTGCCAAAATCGTCGCGCTTGAGAGAGAGAGACTGTTGAGATTGAGAGAGAGAGAGAGAGAGAGAGAGAAGAGGGTTTGAGGCGGGAAGTGAAATGAGAGTGCTGGTGTTTTTATTATAAGAACACTGGTCACGGCCTAGCGCCGTGACCAACCACCATGACCGTTAAAAAATCCATGTATGCAATAAGATGGTTACGGTCTATAGTCATAACCCATGCATTCAGATGGTCATGGACAAAAGTTGCGACCCATTGGTTGTGTATTTTGGTCTTGGTCACAACCTTCGTCTGTGACCCTACCATGACCAAACATGGAGGGAATTTTGACGCGCTTTGGCGCTAAGATGGTCACCCCTTCGTCACGACCCAAATTCCTGACCCACAGTGGTCACGGATTTGATCCGTGACCACTTCCAAGAGCATCCATGACCACACTGGGTCATGAATATGGTCACACCATAATTGATATGGTCCCGATTTTGGGCTATGACCCCTTGGACATGACTATTCATAGGATTTGGTATAGTGGGATCAAACACTTATTTATGAAAATTTGGAGAATATGGACGTCGAAAATATAGAATTGTAAGTGTGTGAGAATTAGAAGTTCACGTGGAAGGAGATAAAAATGATTCTCCTCAAGAGAAAGAAAACAACAAATAATTTTTGCATAAGGGTGTTAAGAATGTGGAGGTCAAAGAAACATATGAAATCTTTGACTATGTTCATCAAGATGAAAATATCAACTTGTGAGCTGTGGAATAAGACTATTCCATTGAGTTAATTCCTTTGCACGAAGTTGAGAAGAAATACATCCCATTGCCAAAATTTGATGAAGACATTAGTGACTTTATTGAAGTTAATCTCATTGGTGAGGATTTTGATGACGCTTTCATAATTCGTTTTGATAAATAAATGATTCATAAAGAACAAAACGTGCATGCCCAAGAGAATGAATTTGTGAAAGTATGTGGAAATTATTCTTTACCACTTGGTGTGGAGAATGACTTATTTAATACAAGTTAAGTGAACATCGAATCATTTTTTATCTTCATGACGGAGCGAATGAGAAAAATGAGATAAAACAACATTGGTGGAATGCACGAGTATGGAAGAAATTTAATTATGTCATCTTGAAAATTTCACGAATATGATGCACATAGAAAGATATTGCAATGAAACATTTTTCAATTGAAGGAGTTGGAGTTGAAGATAAAATTTTGCCATTATCATCAAATAAGCAACATATTGTGATTTTATCTGCATGTGAAGTCGAGTATATGGTAGCAACATCATGTGTTTGTCAAGCAGTGTCCCTTGAAAATATATTGAAGTACTTAACATGGAACAAGAGTGACCAACAAAGATTTTCATCAATAACAAATCGGCACTTGCATTGGCCAAAAATCATGTGTTCCATAATCGAAGAAAGCACATCGATACAAGGTATCTGTGACACCCCAAACCCAATATCCATACTAATCATTTGTTATTAGAATAATTGGATCATAATCTTGAGCCCATTGGAAAATATACTTCATTTATCAATATTTTTCTGCATGCTGTGCATAATAAACATAATATAATTATTATGACATAATGAAATAAATATCAGAGTCATAATTAAGCGGACATACAATACTATGATTAATTATGATAAAATTTCACAATCATTAACTCAATCCATACTAACGCAATATATACAATGTGTGAGTATATTAAAATCTTCAGTGTGACAATAATAAAATCCCCATATTTAAACCCCAGCTCTTTTCAACGGTGCAACTCTCAAAGTTACCGGTCATATGGTATCCTAGCTGGCAGCATACCAACCTGAAATTGTTAAAATATAAATCGTAAGCATTAAGCTTAGTGAGGTACTCCTTCCCTACAATGAAATAACAATTCTATATCAAATATGTGGATATAAAATAAAAAAATCCTGCCCATTGGCAATAACAAATCCTGAATCATAAGATCCTAATAATTATGTCCATTGGCAATAACGAATCCTGGATTATAAGATTCAAATAACTCTGCCCATTGGCAATAAAAAATCATGGAACATTAGTTCCAACAAATCCTTGTCATAAGACAAATAAAATCATTGGATCTTTATCCAATTTCAATCCTGGATCATAAGATCCAAAAAAATCCTGGATATTTGAATATCCAAAAAAATCCTGAATACCGAAGTATTCAAACAAATCCTGCTCTTAGAGCTACATTCATATATCTGTATATATGAAACAATCATAAGTACACTCACCTTGACAGTTTAACTGGCTTTTCCCTTACCTTTATCCGGTACTTGTTCAATCAGCTCTTCTTCCCTTCCTATCATTCTTACAATATTAGTATCATCATAATATCCCAAACAATAATTTCAACCTAACTCAATTCATAAGCATCATATGATTCAATTCAAATCATTCATTATAAATGATGTCCCATCTAGATTCAGGTTCTGATATCTAACATATTCAAATTACAGCCCAAAACTACTTTCATTCTTCTTGATAATCCAATCCTTATCATATTACATTTTCAACACAAAAGACGACACATCATTCCAAGTTTGCTAGGGCAAGATATGCCCATTTCTTTACTACATAGCAAATCTGCCCGACAGGCTCCTCTATCATTCAGTCATCTTCCAAGAATTTTCATAATTTTGATACATCATAACTTTCTATGATAATTTACCCAATTTCAGAAAACATATTGAATAATACAAGGTTAAAATTTCATAATTTTCAGAGTTCATTTGTTAGGTCAAGCAAAACATCAAACGCATGCTATGCATATTTCCTCTTTTGTGGCAGATTTCATATCCGAACTTCAAACCATCACCCAAGATTCATTTCTTGGTAGTTTTACTTGATTTTCGGATATGATATACATATTTGAGTATATTTTAATCTCCAATTGGAATAAATAAATTTCAATAAGTATAAAAAAAGATATGATAGTTTGAATACACAAGGTTTTTAAACAAAGCAATTTCAAGGGTTTACATATTCAAGTTTGCTTAAACATGCATCTATCCATGAGTACACATCAAGACATGGAATTTCAGTAAACAAATGATTATTTCTATCATTTAAATAAGCAATACAAAAAATCAAACAAGATTTATGGATGAAATTACCTTAGGGGCTTTTACGTTATTTTCTATGAATTTTTCTGAATGTTTCTCCTCACTTTCTTCTTCCTAACCCTCACAATTGTTTTTCCTCAACCTAAAACTCTCCCAAACTGAATTTTCTGAAGAAAAGAGGATATCTCAAGGGTTTAAGTCGGACAAACCAACCTCCACCTCCAACCAATCAAAATATAACATGTGGCATTATATAAAACAAAATATCATTTAAGGCTAAATGACTGCTTTACCCCCTGTTCGTAAAAAAATAATATCTTCCCACTCGGATGTCCGTTCGATGAACCGTTTGTTGTGTTACAAACCTAACTCATATATATACAAATATATAGTTTATACCTCAAGTCAATTGTTATGTCGTAAAGGTCAAAACTAGTCTTAAACATGAGCATTCCTACCGAAAACTTCAAAATTTCACATTTGTAACTAATTCGATATTTCATGCTTTTTGAAGGTAGGATTAGACTAAACATAATGACTTAAAATTATGTATAATAATAATATATTATCCACATCACATAATCTAATCATGATTTAAACATAATTTATCATAATTATATTTGGGTTGTCATAATTCTCCCTCTGTTAGGAAATTTCGTCCCCGAAATTGACATACCTTGGTTGTCTGAATCCAACAAATACGGATAACGCATCTTTATGCTATCCTCACTCTCCCATGTAGCTTCTTACATGTAATGCCTTCTCCACACAACTATCACGAGTGGGTTCACTTTTGATCTCAATATTTGTTCTTTCCTATCGACGATTGCAAGTGGTTCTTCCACATAGCTCAAATCTTCTTTCAACGCAATAGGTTGTTCCACCAATACGTGTGAAGGATCTGCTACATACTTTCTTAACATAGAAACATGAAAAACATCATGTAACCGAGATAACTCTGGTGGTAACGCTAACTTGTAGGCAACCGTCCTGACTTTTTCAATAATTTCATAAGGTCCAATGTAGCGTGGACTTAATTTCCCTTTCTTTCCAAACCTCATAACTCCTTTCCATGGAGATATCCGAAGAAACACATAATCCCCTTTCTGGAATTCCAAATCTTTTTGTCGTTTATCCGCATAACTTTTTTGTCTTCTTTGAGCTGTTCTCATTCTATCTTGAATAATCTTCACTTTTTCAGTGGTGACTTCAATCAATTATGGACCCTCTATCTTCCTTTCTCCAACTTCACCCAAACATATCGGTGTACGACAACGTCTACCGTATAATGCTTCATAAGGAGCCATACCAATAGTAGACTGAAAACTATTGTTATATGAAAATTATATCAAAGGCAAATATTCATCCCAATTACCTTTGAAATCAAGCACACAAGCTCTAAGCATATCTTCCAAAATCTGTATTGTCCTTTCATACTGCCCATCTGTCTGAGGATGAAAATCCGTACTAAACTTCAGGTTAGTACCCATAGCATACTGCAGGCTACCCCAAAATCTGGATGTAAAAGTAGGGTCCCTATTTGAAACAATCGATACCGGTGCTCCATGCAATCGAATAATTTCATTAACATACAGTCTAGCATACCTATCAACTGTATACGTAGTCTTGACTGCTAGAAAATGAGCAGACTTGGTCAATCTATCCACCACTACCCAAATCGAATCTGACCCCTTCTGAGATCGAGGAAGCCCAACCACAAAATCCATCGTTACATGATCTCATTTCCATTCCGATAATGGCAATGGCTGAAGCAGACCAGTAGGTTTATGATGCTCCACTTTCACTTGCTGACATATAAGGTACCTAGCAACAAAATCAACTATTTCCTTCTTCATATTATTCCACCAATAATGCTCCTTTAAATCCCTATACATTTTAGTACTACCAGGATGAATAGTATAAATGGAATTATGAGCCTCATCTAAAATTTCCTCTTTCAATCCACACACACTAGGCACACATAATCGCTACTTATACAATAAAGTGCCATCATTCACAATACAAAAATCTTCAGACTTACCATCTCGGACATCTTGTCGTTTCTTCTCAAGAAAAGGATCTTGACTTTGCAAATCACGAATACGGGTAGCTAACAAAGGTCTCACGTTTACATGAGCAAAGAACCTATCCCCATCTACTATCTTCAATTCTACTCCCATCAATCTCAACTCCATGACGTGGGCAACTCTAGCACACCGAATACAAGATAACCTGCCCGAAGCCTTTCTACTCAGAGCATCTGCAACTATATTTGCCTTCCCTGGGTGGTAGGGAATTGTACAATCATAATCTTTAATTAACTCCATCCACCGCCTCTGCCTCAAATTCAACTCCTTCTGAGTAAATAAATACTTAAGGCTTTTATGGTCAGTAAACATTTCACATACCTCACCATATAGATAATGACGCCACAATTTCAAAGCAAACACAATAGAAGCAAGTTCCAAATCATGTGTAAGATAATTACGTTCATGTGTACGCAACTGCCTAGAAGCATAAGCAATAACTCTACCATACTGCATAAAAGCACAACCCAACCCCTGGTGTGAAGCATCAGTATAAATAACAAAACCATCTCCACCATGTGGAATAGTAAGAACAGGTGCAGTTACCAACCTCTTTTTCAATTCATCAAAACTATTTTCGCAATCAGAATTCCATTCAAACTTAACATCTTTCCGGGTTAGTTTAGTCATCGGCAAGGCAATTGAAGAAAATCCCTTAATAAACCTTCTATAATACCCAACTAAACCCAAAAAACTTCTCACCTCAGTCACGTTATTGGGCCTCTCCCATTTTACAATAGCTTCCACCTTTTTAGGATCAACACATATAACATCTCCAGAAATAACATGGCCTAAAAATACAACTTGTGATAGCCAAAATTCACACTTGCTAAACTTGGCATACAACTTCTTATCTTTCAACAGATTCAAAATAGTTGTGAGATGCTTTTCATGTTCAACCATATCATGTGAATAAATCAGAATATCATCAATAAAAACTATCACAAATGAATCAACAAAAGGATGATGTACCCGGTTCATAAGATCCATAAATACAGCTGGAGCATTAGTCACCCAAAAAGGCATTACCAGAAATTCAAAATGACCATACCGAGTACGAAAAGCAGTTTTAGAAATATCACTCTCCTTGACCCCCAACTGATGATAACCCGATCGTAAGTCTATTTTTTAAAACACTTTAGCACCCTGTAACTGATTAAACTAATCATCTATACGAGGTAAAGGGTATTTGTTCTTAATTATAGCTTTATTCAGTTGCCTATAATCAATACACAAACGCATAGTATCATCTTTCTTCTTCATAAATAAAACTGGTGCACCCCATGGAGATACACTAGGCTGTATGAACCCCCTATCAAGTAAATCCTGCAATTGAATCTTTAGTTATTTTAACTCAGCAGGTTCCATTTTATACGGTGCCATAGAAATAGGGGTTATCCCCGGTGCTAATTCAATACTAAATTCAACTTCTCTTTCTGGAGGTAACCCTGGCAACTCACTAGGAAACACTTCTGGAAAATCTCGTAGAATAGGAATATCGACTAATTGTAAAGCCCCCTTCCTAGTGTCAAGAACATATGCAATAAAACCCTCGCAACCCTTACTCGATAATTTCCTCGTCTGAATAGTAGAAATGATGCAACTGGGAACAATTTTCCTTTCCCCCACAAATTTAAATTCAGGCTCACCAAGCATATTAAAAACAACTTCCTTAGCGAAACAATCCATAGGTGCATGATATTTAGATAACCAATCCATTCCCAGAATTATATCAAAATCAGAAATATCCAATGGAAGTAGATCTATAACTGTATCTCTAGACCCCACAGTCAAAACACAATCACGAAAGCATATTCAGCTGCAACCATATTCCCCATAGGCATATAAATACCCAACCCCATATCTAAACAAGTACATGGTCTATTCAGGTATACAACAAAAGCATAGGACACAAAAGAATGTGTGGAACCAGGATCAATCAAAACATAAGCACTTCTATCAGAAACAGAAAGTGTACCTGTCACCATATTTGGAGTAATCTGAGCTTCTTTCATTGTAAAGACTCGTCCACCTGGCCTAGAACTACTAGCTTGTCCTCTGCCCATACTTTTCACTGCACTTCCTAGAGATAACACCCTACTTGCTGCTTCACTAGGTGCTTCTGGAGTCTCTGCCAACTGCGGATAATTCTTCTTAATATGCCCCACTTGATGACAATGATAGCATTCCAATCCCTTAAGCTTAGGACACTCATATTTATAATGCCCTTCCTATTTACAAAAGAAACATGTAACAACTCTCGTCGGTGCCTCACCCTTTAATGACCTCCTAACCAGACTAGAAGATTCTCCACCCTTAGTATCTCTGCCAAATCTCCCAGGACCTCTACCACTATCTCCACCACCTCTCTGAAATTTATGAGGTTTCATCTTAACACTTAGACCCTCACCACCCTTAGATTGAAATGCGTCAAATCTACTTTTCTTAAAACTCTCTCTACTCGCCACCCCTTGGTTTATTTGCCTTTCTGTTATCGTGGCTTTGTTTACCAGAGAAAAATAATCTTCTAACTCATAAGTGGTCACTCTATTTTGAATAGGCCAAATCAGCCCATCTTGAAACTTACTACATTTATCTTCGTTATTCTCCACATACTTAGTAGCAAATCTAGACAAAGCAGTAAATTTAGCCTTATACACCCTCACAGACATTTTCTCTTGGGTCAAATTTATAAATTCCCTCAGCTTCTCCCTCCTATAAACTTTAGGGAAGTACTTAACATACAAAGGTTTAATAAATTTAGCCCAAGTAATAACATCAGTACCTTCCATCCTAGGCACCAAATGTTTGTTGGCTTCCCACAAATATTTCGCCTCTCCTTTGAGCTTAAACGCAGCTAGATTCACTTTCTGGTTATCTGGAACCTTCATAACTGCAAAGATAGTTTCTAGATCTCTGACCCACATCTTAGCTTCTGTATGTTCAATTGACCCTGAATATCCTGGAGGATTCAACTTTAAAAGCTTCTCAAGCATGGAATCTTTCATTTCCTTCCTTTCCTCTTTCACAATCTTGGCCACAGTCTTTGATTCTAGATATCTAGCCTGTTGTTCTGCCATTTGCGCCATATTTCTTTCTTGTTGCTCTGCCATCCTCATCATTTCTTGTGCGATTATTAGCATCTCTGTAGGATGTTCTTGCTCTCTAACCCTTCCATCAACACTCTGGTCTACTTCATTATTGTCTGTACGAGAAGCCATTCCCTCTTCTTTATGTTGTCCATTCCCAGGTTCCATCTGGAATTATCTGTAATACAACAAAGTTCTAACAACCAATATAAACAGTTTATAATACTAAACTATTGGTTATTACATAAACAATTCATAAATATTAAATCAACTCAATACTACCATCTAACCGTCACACACGTTCAGAATTAATAACCTGGCTCTGATACCACTAATTGTCACACCCCAAACCCAATATCTATACGAATCATTTGTTATTAGAATAATTGGATCATAATCTTGAGCCCATTGAAAAATATACTTCATTTATCAATATTTTTTTGCATGATGTGCATAATGAACATAATATTATTATTATGCCATAATGACATCAATATCATAGTCATAATTAAGCGGATATACAATACTATGATTAATTATGATAAAATTTCACAATCATCAACTCAATCCATACTAACTCAATATATACAATGTGTGAGTATATTAGAATCTTCAGTGTGACAATGATAAAATCCCCATATTTAAACCCCAGCTCTTTCCAACGGTGCAACTCTCAAAGTTACCGGTCATATGGTATCCTAGATGACAGCATACCAACCTGAAATTATTAAAATATAAATCGTAAGTATTAAACTTAGTGAGGTACTCCTTCCCTACAATGAAATAACAATTCTATATCAAATATGTGGATATAAAATCCGAACAGTCCTGCCCATTGGCAATAACAAGTCCTGGATTATAAGATCCAAATAATTCTGCCCATTGGCAATAACAAATCCTGGATCATAAGATCCAAATAATTTTTCCCATTGGCAATAACAAATCCTGAAACATTAGTTCCAACAAATCCTTGTCATAAGACAAATCAAATCATTGGATCTTTGTCCAATTCCAATCCTGGATCATAAGATCTAAACAAATCCTGGATATTTGAATATCCAAACAAATCTTGAATACCAAAGTGTTCAAACAAATCCTGCTCTTAGAGCTATATTCATATATCTGTATATATGAAACAATCATAAGTACACTCACCTTGACAGTTTAACTGACTTTTCCTTTGCCTTTATCCGGTACTTGTTCAATCAGCTCTTCTTCCCTTCCTATCATTCTTACAATATTAGTATCATCATAATAATATTAATAGTCCAAACAATAACTTCAACATAACTCAATTCATAAGCATCCACTACACCAAAATGACAAAGTTGTCACTTTTCGGCCGGCCACCCTTGTCAAGGTCATTGACCGTGATAAAAAACACGCGTTTTGTGTAACGGTCATTGACCTTGACACGACCGTGACAAATAATTGTCATGGTCAATAACCGTGACAATTCTTTAAATAATTGTCACGGTCAATGATCTTGAGACGACCGTGACAACTTCTGTAGTAAAAAAAGCCCTAGGCTTCTTTTTTCCCACCCTTTTTTGGTTTCCCCCCCCATCTCTCTCTCTCTCTCTCTAAGCTATTTCTGCTCTCTCTCTCTAAGGTATGTTTTTTTTTCCTCTCTCTCTTTCATTTCTATATATGTGTGTATGTGTATGTGTGTATATATATGTATGTATATGTATGTGTATATGTGTGTGTATATATGTGTGTGTGGTGTGTGGTGGGGGAGGGGGGAAGGGGGTAGTGGGTGTGGGGTGGTGCAGGTTTGGTGGGGGTGGGGAGGGGTGGGGAGGGGTGGTGTAGGTGTGGTGGGGTGGGGAGGGGTTGGGGTGGTGGGGGTGGGGTGGGGTGTGTGTGTGTATATATATGTGTGTATATGTATGTGTATATGTGTGTGTATATATGTGTGTGGTGGTGTGTGGTGGGGGAGGGGGGAAGGGGTTAGTGGGGGTGGGGTGGTGAAGGTGTGGTGGGGGTGGGGTGTGGTGGGGTGAGGGGGTGGGGTGGTGGGGGTGGGGTGGGGTGTGTGGCGGGGGAGGGGGGCAAGGAGTGTGGTAGGGGAGGGGGGGGGGCTATTTTAACAATTGAATAGCTTTAATTAATAAATTGTATAGCTTTAATTGTAATTTTAATTGTATAGTTTTAGATGAAAGTAAATTAATAATTAGTGTCAATTTCAAATGACAGTAGGATTGCCCCTCATTGTAAATTAGTAAATTAATAATTGTATACTTTAATTGTTAGTTTAATTGATGAAATGAATTAATTGAGTAGATGAATTAGAAGGAGTACGGGTTACACATTTGTTGTTGAAATTGCTGTTGGATGATTTCTTTTAGTAAATGTTGGGTTGGTTAGTTTTAAAAGTGGCATGACCACTGGATTATTGTCCATATGGGGGTGGGATTTTTCAACTTTTTTTGAAAATTACTTTGTATATCGAACAATATATACAAAGTATGATAATTAAATGAAACATACTAAAAATAAATGTGTATATGTGTGTGTATGTGTGTGTATATATGTGTGTGGTGGTGTGTGGTGTGTGGTGGGGGAGGAGGGGCAGGAGGTGTGGTGGGGGGAGGGGGTGGGGTGGTGGGTTTTTTTTAACAATTGTATAGCTTTAATTAATAAATTGTATAGTTTTAGATGAAAGTAAATTAATAATTAGTGCCAATTTCATATGAAAGTAGGATTACCCCTCAATGTAAATTAGTAAATTAATAATTATATACTTTAATTGTTAGTTTAATTGAATAAATGAATTAATTGAGTAGATGAATTAGAAGGAGTACGGGTTACACATTTGTTGTTGAAATTGCTATGGGATTATTTTGTTTAGTAAATGTTGGGTTGGTTAGTTTTAAAAGTGGCATGACCACTGGATTATTGTCCATATGGGGGTGGGATTTTTCAACTTTTTTTGAAAATTACTTTGTATATCCAACAATATATACAAAGTATGATAATTAAATAAAACATACTTGAAATTAAATATGTGTATATGTGTGGTGGTGTGTGGTGGGGGAGGGGGGGGAGGGGGTGTGGTGGGGGGAGGGGGGTGGGGTGGTGAGGGGGTTTGTGTACTAATAATTCCATGCTTTACATCTATTCTGACATATATAATATATATAATAATAATTCCATGCTTTACATCTATTCCATGTTAGATGTTTTCAACTAATTGAGACATATTTATGTGTGTATGTGTATATGTGTGTGTATATATGTGTGTGGTGGGGGTGGGGTAGGGGTGTGTGTTTATGTGTACTAATAACATTTTTTTTATCTGTACTAATAACATTTTTTTACAGCAAATGTCTCCTTCAGGTATTAAGGCAAAGATGATGATGTTATTTATGATGATGTCGTATGGGCTCGGTGGTAGCGGAGGCGACGAGGGCTCCTCCGCCCCTAGGCTCCCCAAATATGAAAAATTTGGGATTACCACCGAGAACAAATCGAAGCTATTAGCGAGATTCCTCGAGCTGCTAAAGACGGTCATCGGCCCGGGGTTTATGAGTTGGAAGGAGGTGCCATATGAGCTCAAGTTAGCTGTTTGGGCGGCACTACAGATAATATATTTCAATTTCAATTTCAATTTCAATTTCAATTTCAATTTCAATTTCAATTTCAATTTCAATTTCGATTTCGATTTTGATTTCGATTTCAATTTCATTTTATATTTATATTTATATTTATTCGCAACTAACATTGAATTTGTTGGACAAGAACAATTCAACTTGGATCCAAATCTACGCGATTCCGTCTTGGAGCAGTTGAGGGAGCAACACAAGACGTGGAAGAAAAATATGCGGACACGGTACTTTGGAAAAACACGAGAGTCCATTATACAATGGCGTGGATCCGTCCCGCCCAAGGAGTCGATCCCATTGGCACAATGAAAAAAGTTCATTGACAAAGAGATCGAGGATTGACAATTGGCATCTCGCCAATCGGAGAGGGAAAATCGGGCAAAAAAGATGGACGTGCACTACTCCGGCCAGACCTCTTACGCCGAGGTGGAACATAGGATGAAGGTAAGATTTAATTTTTCTATAACTACAAAAATATATTATTCTTCATTATTTTACTTTTCGGGGCCGATACTAATTTCACTTTAATTTATTTCAGGGGGTAGGGAGTGGGCCAGGGGGTAAGCCACATAGACTCGATACTTATGTAGCTCTTCGGACAAAGAAGGGGAAGGACAAGGAGGTGTCCCCGAGCGTCGCGGATACGATTGTAAGTAATCTGATAGTTTAGTTTTTGTTAATTACGTTATAATTTTTTAGTTTACGTATTTTACTAATCATGTGTTTTTTGTCGTTTTAGGCAAAGCTTAAGAAAGTGCATGAGTCGCAGTCTGATGACGACAAGGCGTCTTTGTCCACAGACGCACTCAGCCAAGTGCTTGGCTCTGATCGCAAGGGGAGGACAAGGGGGGTGAGCTCGCGGGTGGCCAAATCTAGGATCATCGGATTGGAGACGAGCGATAGCGAGTTGGCTCGAACGGTGGATTCACACGACGCGAAGCTGTCCAGTTTGGAGGCGACGGTCCAAGATATGTACGCATTCATAAAGCGTACATTGGGTGGAAACCGTAAGGGGAAGGGGAAAGGGAAGGAGAAGGCGGTGGAGGAGGAGGACGAGGCGCAAGAGGACGAGGATGTGGACCTCGCTTCTTCTTCACCGTCACGTGCGTATTTCGATGGTTCACTTCCTTATTTGGCTCCCTTCCCCAGACCATTGTCGACACTTGATTAGCCGAGCGTGTTCATATTGGATGTATTTGATGGCCAGCGGATAGGGCGGGGGTTGATGGACCCGAATATCGTCGAGGGTGGAATTGTTCATGGACGTGCGCTTCAAGGGATCGAGTCCAAAGTGCTCGTCACGCACGTGATACCCGGGAAGGAGAACTCCCTATTGTGGTTGTGCGAACAATGCGGCACGATGTATATTAGTGGGTGTGTCAATTCGTATATCGTGTGGCCAACTCACCTCCTCATATTTACTCAAGACATGTAGTAACATTATTTTTAAGTTTGTCCATTTTAATTATATTTGGATTATATCGTCATGTATAATATTTCTATTTTGAATATTTGGATTATATCGTCATGAATATATATTTGCACTATCTTTAGTTTATTTGGATATATGATATTTGAATAGGTACAACCAACGTTGTTATAACAGGTACAAATATACTGCTGGGCAGTGGCAGTGGCCATACTGCCAAGCAGAATTTTTTTAAATTCTGTCCAGAATTGTCACGGTCAATGACCGTGACAATTTTTTAAAATATTGTCACGGGTTTTTCACAGTTATTAACCGTGACTAAACTTGTCATGGTCCATGATCTTGACACGGCCGTGACAATCCTAACGAACTTGTCAAGGTCAATGACCGTGACACGTCCGTGACAGAAAAAATTGTCTCGCCCCGAATTTTCATGGTCATTGACCTTGACAAGTCCAACTTGTCAAGGTCAATGACCGTGATAATAGTACAGATTTGGTGTAGTGATGATATGATTCAATTCAAATCATTCATTATAAATGAAGTCCCATCTAGACTCATGTTCTGATATCTAACATACTCAAATTACAGCCCAAACCTACTTTAATTCTTCTCTGTAATCCAATCCTTATCATATTACGTTTTCAACACAAAAGACGACACATCATTCCAAGTTTGCTAGGGCAAGATATGCCCATTTCTTTATTACATAGCAAATCTGCCCTATAGGCTCCTCTATCATTCAGTCATCTTCCAAGAATTTTCATAATTTTTATACATCATAACTTTCTATGATATTTTACCCAATTTCAGAAAACATATTGAATAATACAAGGTTAAAATTTCATAATTTTCAGAGTTCATTTGCTATGTCAAGCAAAACATTAAACACATGGTATGCATATTTACTCTTTTGGGGCAGATTTCATATCCAAACTTCAAACCATCACCCAAGATTTATTTCTTGGTATTTTTACTTGATTTTCGGATATGATATACATATATGAGTCTATTTTAATCTTAAATTGGAATCAATCAATTTCAATAAGTATACAAAAAGATATGATAGTTTGAATACACAAGGTTTCTAAACAAAGCAATTACAAGGGTTTATATATTCAACTTTGCTTAAACATGCATCTATCCATGAGTACACATCAAGACATGGAATTTCAGCAAACAAATGATTATTTCTATCATTTAAATAAGCAATACAAAAAATCAAACAAGATTTATGGATGGAATTACCTTAGGGGCTTTTACGTAATTTTTTATGAATTTTTCTGAATGTTTCTCCTTACTTTCTTCTTCCTAACCCTCACAATTGTTTTTCCTCAACCTAAAACTTTCCCAAACTGAATTTTCTGAAGAAAATAGGATATCTCAAGGGTTTAAGTCGGACAAACCAACCTCCACCTCCAACCAATCAAAATATAACATGTGGCATTATATAAAACAAAATATCATTTAAGGCTAAATGACTGCTTTACCCCCTGTTCGTAAAAAAAATAATATCTTCCCACTCGGATGTCCGTTCGATGAACCGTTTGTTGTGTTACAAACCTAACTCATATATCTACAAATATATAGTTTATACCTCAAGTCAATTTTTATGTCATAAAGGTCAAAGCTAGTCTTAAACATGAGCATTCCTACCGAAAACTTCAAACTTTCACATTTGTAACTAATTCGATATTTCATGCTTTATGAAGGTAGGATTAGACTAAACATAATGACTTAACATTATATATACTAATAACATATTATCCATATCACATAAGCTAATCATGATTTAAACATAATTTATCATAATTATATTTGGGTTGTCACAGTATCATTTTATTAGAGAGTACATTGCTCGAAAGGAAGGGGAACCCGTGTACGTGAAGTCTTAAGATCAAATTGCCGATATTTTCACTAAGCTACTCAAGGTTGAGGTATTTTGTAAGTTGCGGATACTTGGAGTAACCCAATCAAGTTTGGGGGAGGGGGTGCTTGCTGGAAAATAAACTTGATTTTTAGTGTTAGAAATAAAATAAAATAAAATAAAAAGTCAAGAGTAATGTATTTGAAAAGTCAAAGCAATTGAAAAGTCAAGAGTCATGTGAATGGTTGAGACGTTGAAAAGTCAAGAATCATGTGTCATTTGGGATAAGTCATTAATTTAAGTCTAGTGCATTTCCAAAGCTAGTATATACATTGGACAATTGTAAGAGAAATGAGGTAAGGCACATGAGTGAAATAAAATTGTGTGTGTTGTTAAGGAGAGATGCTATCCTCTTCATTTTTCTCCCAACTTTTTGTGTTCAACTCTCTTTATTTTTTAACGATCACAATGAAAAAGTTCAAAGGTACTTCATTTTATTATAACCATTTACATGTGTTTATTGCATTTCATTGCAGATTTAGCTTTCAGTCTGCTTCTCGATCCATTTATATTTTGCTCTAATAAACAGATAAACTAGTCAAAGCTAGGCATGCCAAAATATACGATAATCCGTTAACGCGATACGAATTGGCACGAAATTAAAAGTTAATGGGTTTACCTTTATTGAGTTTTGATTATTAATGGGTTAACCATGGAAGCCCGTTAACATCAATGGTTCGGGTTTGAAAATTTACCTATACACGTTTCTACCCTTTAATAGTATAACGGGTACAATACCCAATCCGTACCCAATAAGAAGAACCATTAAAATTCATTATTTTTAAATCCTTTAAAAATAACGGGTATTATAGGGCGATCCAACTCTTACCCAATAAGAATAAACATTAAAATCCATTGTTTTTAAATTAACCAAGACTAACGAGTACTAGCAGGTATTTAAAAATAAATTAACCAAACTGAAACGTTAATATTAACAGATATTAACAATTTAGGTTGTATACTCATTAATATTAACGGATCATGTTTAAATATTATTTTTAGAACCATTAAGACTAAAGAATTGTTACAAATTAAGACTATTTTTATACGAATGAATTATTACCCACGATCCGACACTATCCTTGAGAAATCTAAGCAAATAAATCAACATAAGAAAAAGAAATCAACGTAACAATTGGTTTGATTCCATTAATTGAATTGACCAGTTGAAGCTTACTTATTTGTCCAAGAAAGTACCATTCTAACATATCTATAAAAATGGTGGAAGATAAAGATGTGGTGATCTGCAGTAGGGTCGTTTGGAGGCATATGCGCTGTCATATCCCGCATGGATCTATCGATTAGCATGTTGTACTGTAACAACTTAAAAGGAGGACAAAAGGCATGGAAATGATCGTTTCGTATGATGCTTTGTAGAACACAACAATGAAACCAAACCCCAAGAGCAACCGTGACGTAAAAGTAAATGAGCTTTCCTATTCTGCCGAATTGTTTTTAGACTGAAAGATTGACCAGAAAACGACAACTTTTAAAGTCATGTATGCCTAGTGAAGAAGACAACCTAACAGAGGCCGAATATTAGAAAGAGCAAGACTACATCGACGTGAGAATTCTACTTATATCCCAAATTTAATGACGTAGTAGCATTGCCACATCATTAATTTAACAATACTTATTTATTCCCAAATATTTTTTTACTTATTTGTTTTATTATTCTATAAATTCAATTTTTTTTCAAAATATAACTTTCAAATTTAAAAAAAAAAATCCATTTAAAAAGCATAAATACACGCTATATATTAAAAAAAATATATGTTAAAATTATGTGTTAAAATTCATTATAATATTAATTTTTTGGATCAAATATCAAATAGCTCATCAAATATTTTTTAATACAGGTTTAGTCTACATATTTTTATTTTGTTTCAAAAAGTCACCTACCACATAAAAACACTCAATGTATGTCAGTGACGCGAACCTTCAGAAATAGACCCAAATAAAACACAACATGACATTGAATCGTATTTTTTTCATGCGGCTGGCGCGAACCATTTTTTTTAAATTGTAAAAATAATCATTTTAACATTTTAAAAAAAAATCGTTCGCGTCAGCGTTATGTATAGGCGGTCCGATCATTTTTTCTAAAATAGTATACCTACCGCTGGCGCAGATCATTTTTTCTAAAATAGTATAAATATTATTTTTTAGTTTGGTTTTTTCGTGTGATAGTTAAAAAAAATGGTCCGCGTCAGCGGTATATATAGGTGATACTTATGCATACCACTGGTGCGAACCATTTTTTTTTCAAATATTAAAATGGTCCGCGCCGGCGGTATGTATAGATTGTCGGACCACATATACGTACCATTTGACGCGGACCATTTTTTTAAATTAGCAAAAAGCTATTTTTGAGTTAAGTTTTTTTGTATGATTTTTTTTAATTTGTCATCCTATAATTTTTTTTAAAATGAAAAAAAAACAGTCCAATTAAAAAATATATATATTAAAATTATGTGTTAAAATACAACAAGATAAGACACGAAATTATACTTTTTTTCTTACGAAAAATCAATTAAAAAATTACACAATGCGATTATGATTCTTTTATTTTTTAAACGCGAGGTGGCATGGAGTCATATTTTTTTCATGCCGCTGGCGCGGACCAATTTTTCTAATATGTTGGTCCGCGCCAGCATTATGTATACGTGGTCGGACCACCTATATATACCGCTGACGCGGATCATTTTATTTAAATAGTAAAAAAATTATTTTTAAAATAGTAAAAAATGGTCTGCATCGACAATATGTATAATTTGTCGGAGCACCTTTACATACCCCCTGGCGGAGGCCATTTTTTTTAAGAGTCCTATGCCGACACAGATTTGCGACACATTTGATGCATCGCACCGGTATTGTGTATAGGTTGTCGAACCGACTATACATACCGCTGGCGTGGACCATTTTTTTTTTAAATAGTAAAAGCATTGTTTTTTAGTTGAGTTTATTTTGTGTAGTATTTAAGCATTTCAAGTGAAATATAAAAAAATCAACTCAAAATAAATTTTAAAAATTAATTAACTGTTTTTTTTTAATTTCAAAAATATATTTTGGAAAAAAATGAATTTGTAGTGTATTTCTACATGAATTTGGAATGTGGGTTTTAATGATGTGGCAATGCCACATCATTAAGTCTCCATTTTATGTCTGGAATGCATGTCGTTGTAGTATTTTTTATTAGAAAACCCAAAACAAAACAGGCCAACTTAACTAATATAACAAAAATATTATTGTAATAAATTCAAATATATATATATATATAACTTATTTAATATCTAAACAATATATACATATATTAACATGCATATTGATTTTATGAGTACATTAATTCTCATATGTTAAGTAAAAAATACGATTTTCAGACATTTATTTCTGCGGTTATGTGTCACTTTTAAGTGATGTGTTTGTGTTATGTAAAAAAATAATATTTCATTTCGTTTTCCTTTTATTTGGATCGTGTTTGTATTATCTAAAAAATAATATTTCGTGTTGCGTCGATTTCACATGGGTCATGTTTGTTTCATTATAAAACAAATAAGACTTCGTCTCGTATCACTTGTATTTCGGATGTGTTTGTTTTGTGTAAAAAAAATAAGATTTCGTCTCATGTTATATTTGAAAATTTTCTTTTACAACCTTTTACATATTTTAGTTTTTAAAATGCTTGATGATTATCTTATTTTAAATATAGGAAATATAAATATTAAGAACATAGATAGGAAAAATAAAAATAGGAGTTAGAATAAATAAATAAAATATTAAGAACATGGATAGGAAATATGAAAAATAGTTTTAAAAAAAATATGGATGAATAAATGTTTAGCAGCTACGAGATAATTACATTTTGAGCTTACACTACACCAAATCTGTCGAATTGTCATGATCATTGACCTTGACAAGTCTGGGCAAGACAACTTTTTTTGTCACGGTCATTGACCGTGACAAGGTCGTTAGAATTGTCACGGTCATGTCACGGTCCCTGACCGTGAAAAGGTTGTCACGGGTTATGACCGTGACAAACCCGTGACAATGGTAAAAAAAAAAATTGTCACGGTCAATGACCGTGACAATTCTGGACAGAATTGAAAAAAATCTGATGGGCAGTATGGCCACTGCCACTGTCCAGCAGTATATTTGTACTTGTTATAGCAACGTTGTACCTGTTCAAACATCATATATCCAAATAAACTAGAGATAATGCAAATATACATTCAAAATAGAAACAATATGCAAACGGGACAATTTCGTGTCATGCTATATTTTTGTCATTTCAATGTTCTTATTAATTTACTTATTTTACTAATCATGTGCTTTGAACACTTTGGAAACTTTAATTGTTCAACACCACCCTTCATCTTTATTATAGTCTTCTCCAAAACTTTGGCATTCTCCACAAAGTACCTCAACTGTTCAACTCCATTGTTCGACCCCAATCCCGTAATTTCGATTGTCTTTAGGTGTGATCTCAAACAATCAGGTACGTACCATTCCAACCACGATGTCCCGATTTGTTCACAACAAAATGAAAAACCCTAATATAATAAGAAACAACATCACCATCAATTATTTCAAATCTACAAACTATTTAGTTGGAAGTGATCTTTTGAACCCTTGACGTACCTCAAATATAGTCATTTATGCAAGCAACAATAACATAGATATTATAGCTTACCAACATGGTAGAACATGATAATGAAAGAGACTTTACGTTGGAAATCCTTCGAAGAAGCTTAAATAAACATGTGGCATAACCAAGGGCAGAGCCAGGATTATCATAAGGGGTGGGCTAACAACAAGCAAATTGAAATCAGAATAATATAATGTAAATATAAAATGAAATCGAAATCGAAATCGAAATCGAAATCGAAATCGAAATTGAAATTGAAATTGAAATTGAAATTGAAATTGAAATTGAAATTGAAATTGAAATTGAAATTGAAATATTCATATAAATATAAATATAAATACATTACCTGTAGTGCCACTCAAACAGCTAACTTGAGCTCATATGGCACCTCCTTCCAACTAATGTACTCCGAACAATCCTGTCAAATATAATTCCCTTCATATTTGAATACTAAGAAATGCCATAATCCTATGGAGTTATGCTCTGCAAATTCCTTCCAACTGTTGTGTAGCCAAACATCACTAGTTGAAGTTGTCAATTCCACTTTCCATATTTTCCCACGTTTTGCTAGAGGTTCCAAGTGGTGGGGTATGGAAAGTGGAATTGACAACTTCAACTGGTGATATTTGGCTACACAACGGTTGGAATGAATTTGCAGAGCATTACTCCATAGGATTATGTCATTTCTTAGTGTTCGGATATGAAGGGAATTCTCGCTTCATTTTTTGAGCTAAAGGATAGATGAAGAGATTCAGTCTCCTCTCCACAAATAGGACACCCCAAATAACTATGTACTAATCACCTATTAAAGGTAAGATGCGTATATTCATGGATTAGTATAAACAATACTTAAATTTCAAATTCAAATTCAATTTATAATAGAAAGTTCCTCCAAAAATAACAACTTTAAGCCACTAAGAATATTATACGGAAATTATGCAGTCCTAAACTGTCCAAACGCATTGGAATATTTCGATAAAATTGAAATATTTATTACAAATTGAAGAATTGTTTAAAATTCAGATTATCATAAAAATGGCTTGATATTCGGTAGGAGCAGCCAAGTCATCCACACTACTATTTAGACGTTTTGGCGCGTGTTGGACAATTGACCACGGCTCGTTGATGATATACTCCAAGTAAAACACTTGGTTAACCTTTTGAAATGCACAAACAAATGACTCATCGCTCACGTGGTCGTTGCTCTTCAACTTGAACAAGTCAACCATGATCAAATTGGTGACATGATCAACTTTATAAGCATTTTTATCCCCAACTCTTACCCAGTCATAGTAAAATACAACCTCTTTGAAGCTTATATAATCCAATTCAAATATATTTCGAATTACACCATAGTAAGTCATTTCAGCTTCAACGAGGTTTTTATCTTTTTCGCTCGCTCGAAAGAAAGTAAGAGTCTTGTATGAAATGCCTGAGTTCTGTACATTTGTACTTTCCTCGTACACTTTAGCGCCGAAAATGTAGCCGTTCAATCGATATTTTTTGTACTCTTGTGCCACGAACAAAGGTCCAGTGGCTAGACGAGTAAGCCTTGATGTTGCATCACCCGTCTTTAAGAGCTGAGAATATAGATAAATTAATTATATTAGTTGTATAATTTGAGTGTAATGTAACGTTATATAACGGCCATTTTCATTATAATTACCTCTTGTGTCAACCACAACCTAAATTCGTTGTCTGATTATACCATTGTTTTTCTTCTTTTATTGTTCTCAGAGGCTTCATGTTTTCAGCATATTACAAAATTAATCATGTATAAAATAATCTAAAGTAATGTTAAACATTATAATAATCGAAACTTACCTTTTCCATTCTTCGACATCTTCATGTGTGTCAAATAGATAACGAGTTACTTGTTCATGTTGCAAACTCGTTAATTTCACTCGTTTTCCCATCACATGACCGCCAACATCGACGAACTCATTAGTGTCATCAACGCTAGTTGAGTTAGGCATATATTCCCGAGTATATATTGATGACTCCATGATTATGTATTCCTCTGCAATTGATCCTGCAATATATCGTGTATTCTTGACGTAATCTTTAAAAACATTCATCAATCTTTTAAATGGATACATCCACCGATATCTAACTGGACTACAAAGAAGTGCCTCATTGCATAGGTGTACCAACAAGTGAACACTTATGTCAAAGAATATTGGGGGAAAGTATTTCTCCAACACATAAATCTCTTCGGTCACCGCCAATTTTGCGACCACTATGTGTTCTCGATTGACTACCTTCTCACACGAGAGTAAGAAGGTAATACTAATTTGCATAATCCTTGTGCTTGGAGAAACAGTTCTTAAACAATAGTGGAACCAATTGCATGATCAAATGCCAATCGTGGGATTTACACTTATGTAAATCATGAGTAGCATAATTCACAATCCTTTGCAAATTGAACGAAAAAGTAGATGGGCCCTTCAAATTATATATTGTGTCTAAAAGCACCTTCCTTTCCCCACTCGTCAAAGTAAATGCACCAGGGGGAATTATTGTCCTTCCCCTACTATCTTCTTTCACACATAGTTGTGGCTTAAGTTTCAACTATTTAAGGTCTTTCCGTGTATTTTCTCCATCCTTCGAATGACTCCTCCCAGGGCAAGTGCCCACAATATGTTCAGCAAAGTTCTTCTCTGCATGCATCACATCCAATACATGGTGCACCGGGTTATTCTTCCAATAAGGCAAGTTAAATAAAATTGACCTCCTAGATCATGCCTTTATTGTCTTAGTTTCATTTCCAGTTGGGGTCTTCTTATGCTTGAATTTCTTAAATTTGGGATTCTTACCTGACATATTAGGGTCACATTCAGAAGATTTACTTTCAATTTCTGAACCCGAAAGTTGTCTCGGAGGTAGCCTATGTTCAACCCCACCCAATAAAAAAGTGAAACCTTTCTTAAATCTGAAACTATGAGTCGGGGGTAAAAACCTCCTGTGATAATGGTATATATTTTTTGAGCTAAAGGATAGACGAAGAGATTCAGTCTCCTCTCCACAAATGGGACACCCCAAATAACTATGTACTACACAACCGGATAATGTCCCATAAGCTGGAAAATCATGAATTGCCCACATCAACACAGCTTTCAGCGTAAACTCTTCTTTTCTAAAAGAGTCAAATGATTGCACGCCCTCTTCCCACAACTCATTTAATTCTTCTACCAAAGGAGCCAGGTAGACGTCGATGTCATCACTTGGTGCCTTTGGCCCAGGTATTAACAAACCCATCATCGAAAATTCAGGTCTCATACACTGTGAAGGAGGGAGGTTGAGTGGGGCTAGGATCACTGGCCATACACTTCGATTGGTACTTAGATTTCCAAATGGATTGAAACCATCTGTTGATATAGCCAAACGAATGTTGCATTGTTCTCGAGCAAGATCGGGATACTCATAATTCATCCTCCTCTAGGCAGTAGAATCAATAGGATGACGCATGATATTACCCCCTACTTCTGCCTTAGAATGCCAAGTCATTGCCTCCGCTATCCATGATACTGTGAAAAATCACTTTAATCTAGGCACAACGAGAAAATATTTCAATACTTTTTGAGGCACTTTTGAGCTTGTGTCTTCCTTACTAATAGATTGGACCTATCTAGGTTCATCGCATACCGGACAACGATTAAGATTTTCATACTCCTTTCGGTATAGTATGGAGTCATACACACAAGTATGAATCGATTTATACTTCAATCCCAAACCTTTCAAACTGTTCTTCATAACAGGATAGTTATTTGGAAGTGTATTCTCCTTGGGTAATAAGCCCTTCACCCATTTCAGAATTCCTGTCACGCTATTACCAGACAAACCGTATTGCGTCTTCAAACTATGCAAACCAACCATGGCATGTAAATTTGTTTGATCTTTCTCACAGCCAGAGTATAACAGTTGAGTCGGCTTAAATTTTAAAATTTGGTAGTCATCATCAAGTTTTATCGTGATATGTTCACGATCACTTGAACCTTTTACATCATCAGCAACTTCATTCTCTTCTGCTTCATAAACTCCGTACGCATCATCAACTAAATCCTCTAACATATTTTGATCTACGTCGTCCCCTTCTACATCTATCCTACTTGTTGAAGGTTGTTGTGAAGGTTGGTCGGGGACAAAAGGAACTTTCAATTCACCGTGAAAACTCCAAAATCGATAACTATCTTTCATACCCGATCTTAACTAATGTAGTTCAAATCTTTTTCACTCAAACACCTTACCATTCTTACACCTAGCACACAAATACGGAAACTCTTCATCGTTATGACATCTCTTTGCATATTTCACAAATTCGTTACCACCTCTGCGAAACACATCCCCCATTCTATTTGTCTCACCCATCCACCATTTGTATTTCGAATATCCCATCACAGCTACTACAACTAATCACATATTAAAGGTACGAAGCGTATATTCATGGATTAGTATAAACAAAACTTAGATTTATAGTATGTTTCATTTAATTATGTCTTATTTATATTCAAATTCAATTTATAATAGAAATTTCTATTTCCTCCATCTCCTCTAAAGGATGAGTGGTCCTATCCCATTCAAGACCGCATTTTTCTGTAATATACGTAACAGCTCATGCATATTGTTACGATTTGAAAAAAATTTGGCAGCATTTCTCCGTAGTTCTCCAAGTACACGACGTAGATTGGCAAGTGTGAGTGTTATTTCAATTGATCAATTGAAATAACAGTCACACTTGTCAATCTAGTATGTACCCAGAGAACATTAGGATACAACTGCAGAACTTCCTCCAAAAGTAACAACTTTAAGCCACTAAGAATACTATACATAAATTATGCAGTCCCAAACTATCCAAACGGGACAATTCGAACGGGTCTAAGAGATCTCATTACAGGGATAATGACTCTCGAACGGGTCTAAGGGCTATTGGATGCGTACGCATAAGAACTAGAAGGCTAGTATCTATGCGCACTATATGTAATTTCAAGTATGTTTCATTTAATTGTCATACTATATATATATTGTTCGATATACAAAGTAATTTTCAAAAAAAGTTAAAAAATCTCACCCCCTTATGGACAATAATCCAGTGATCATTCCACTTTTAAAACTAACCAACCCAACATCGATCCACTATAATCCAACATCAATGTCAACAACAAATGTGTATCTCGTACTCCTTCTAATTCATCTACTCAATTAATTATTTTCATCAATTAAACTAACAATTAAAGTATACAATTATTAATTTACTAATTTACAATGAGGGGCAATCCTACTTTCATAATTAATCATATATTAATTTACTAAAAAATTTAATAACCAATCAATTCGTTTACAAGGGACATTACGCCCAAACACGTACATACACGCACACTACACACACATATACACACACGTGCACATTCACGCACACACCCGCGCACATTCACGCACACACACACACACGCAGCCCCACACCCCTACCCCACCACCCACCAATCCCTGCCCCACCCCTTCCCCCACCACACACACGCACATGCACACACAACACTACATGCACACACACCACACACACACACACAACAGCCCCCCTCCCTCCCTTCCCCCTGCCCCACACCCCTCCCCACCCCCCACCAACCACACACACGCACACACACACGCACACACATATATATATATATATATATATATATATATATATATATATATATATATATATATATATATAAATGGAAGAGAGAGAGAGAGAGAGAGAGAGAGAGAGAGAGAAGGAGGGAAGAATCAACGGGGAAAAAACACGGGAAATGATTTTTTACTGAGACATTTGTCACGGACGTGTCACGGTCCTTGACCGTGACAATATTATAAGAATTGTCACGGTCAATGATCGTGACAAGTCCGTGACAACTGTACTTGTCACGATTAACGACCGTGACAAAAAAAATGTGTATTTTTTTCTCACGGTCAATGACCGTGACAACGCTAGCCGCTGGAATGATGCCAATTTACCCATTTTAGTGTAGTATTATTCCACCTTTTTTTATGTTTCAAAAAATCCTTTTGTATTTTTTTCACAATTTTTTCTTAGGATTTAGAATAAGAAGAGAAAGATTATTTGTGAGTGTTTTATATGGTGATGGTCTTTTTGGAACAAAATAAAAAGGTTCGAACTAAACGTTGATTAAAAAATGTTAGTGGAAGTACATAGACTATTAATTTTTTTAAAAAAAAACTAGGATTTTTTTTTACTTTAATATATTACTATTTTTTTTTAGACTTAAATTTTAATTAAAAATTAGACTATACTCCATAAAATATTTCTTTTCTTCCTTTTTAATGTTTTGGGTTTATTTTTATTTGTATTTTCTTTATGATTTTTTGTTTTATTATATCTTTGGAGATTTTTCAAATCATTTTAATTTGAAATGTCACATGTTTGTTAAGATTAATAGAATTTGTAAAGATTTTGGACAAAATCTATTTTTTAATTAAAATTACATTTAAATCTAAAATTGAAAATTAGTAATATATTAAAATAAAATAAAACCCAAAAAACTATAACTCCCTATTATATAAATTAGATTAATTAAGTAAAACTTGCCCTTTTTTTTCTCTGAAAGGAAGTAAAGCAGCTGTGGAAGTTGATTTGTCACTTATTGATGATAAAGAACAGGAGATAGGGTTGAGTAACAAAAGCATTTAAGCCTTGAGGATTCTTTGATTTTTAGATGAGCAATGCTACTCGTACCGGATTAAGCCCACTGGTTTAGCGTAACGGCTGATGTGGCCACATATATACCATTGCTGCTTTCTTAAAAAAAAAATGAAAAATGCTTTTAGAAAGAAAAAAAACAGTTTTAATAAAAACAAAAAAAATTAATGAAAAATATTTTTTTACCAAATTACATTTTTTAAACTAGTTTTAACACACCAAAAAACAGTTTTTAGCAACAAAAACACACAGTTTAACCAAAAAATAAAAAACATAAATGCACAAAATCGGTTCACAAAGCCGGTGGAACTATCATTTTTCAAATAAAAAAGGTTTTAACCAAGAAAATTAAGTTTTAAACGTGTCAACATCATTTTTTTCTTCATAAAATGACATTTCATAAAATCGATATATTTACTGTGTTAATATTACACAGATAATGATATATGAAATAATTTTATATCTGTAACATTTTTACAAGCAGTAAGTTTACTGTGTTAATATTACACAGACAATATATTTTTTTATTGAGAAAAGTTACGTCGACACAGATGTCGACAAAGTATTATAAGTTATTGAATAAAAAAACGACACGACAAAAAGTAAAACGACACAGTGAAGTGTCAACAAACACATATAACACGACACGACAAAAATAAAAGAAAAACATTTTTATCGCAAAAAGATGTTTTTAATGAAAAACAAAAGATTTTTTAATAATAAAAAAAAAAACTGGTTATTGTCGCTGACGTGGAGCGACATTCAGAATACAATAATTAATCACAACACATCATATCAGTGTATCGCAATAGTTTTGCCGGCAATTTTTTTTTATCAAAATAAAAAAATTTAAATCTATTTTTTAGTGCCGCTGGTGCGAATCCACATCCATTAAACGATGCAGAGCCGCGCCAGCGACAATAACCGATCACTAATCGACTTTTCTAATATGTTGGTCTGCGCCAGCAGTATGTATAGGTGGTCGGACTGCCTATGTATACCGCTGGCGTTGACCAACATATTAGAAAAAATGGCACACGTCAGCGATATGTATAGATAGTCGGACAGCCTATACATACTGCTGACGTGGACCATTTTTTTAAATATTGTAAAACAGTTTTTTTTAATAGTAAAAAATAGTCGGCGCCAACGGTATAAAAAAGTACGACTCAATGTCGCGTCACGTTTTAATTTGGATCGTAAACGTGTTTGTTAAAAAATAAAAGATTCATAATCGCATTGTGTAATTTTTTACTTGGTTTGTGTTAAGTTAAAAAAATATCTTTTCATGTCGCCTTGTTGTATTTTAACACATAATTTTAATATATTTTTTTTACATATATTTATATATAGCTTGTATTTATGTTTTTTTAATTAGATTGATTTTTTTTTTTAATTTGAAAGTTATATATTGTAAAAATAAATAATGGTTATATATTGTAATAATAAATATATTTTTTTGGCGTATTAAATGGTGTGAGTGGCTGCCATCTCATAAGGCTTATTTTATAGTTTGAAAGTTATATCTTGTAAAAATAAATAATGGTTATATATATGCCAAAAAATAAATAGAATTTTTTGGCTTATTAAAGGGTGTGAGTGGCTGCCATGTCATAGGGCCACATCATCCGGTTGATAAAACCGCTGTATTTACTCGGTACCAAAAGCTTTTCTCTTTTTAGATAATCGGTACCACCTAATTTTTAATTTTGTCCTGTTATGACTGCCACATCATTCTGTCCTTCACTTTCAGTCTAATTTTGGTGCATACTAGAATTTTTGAAAAGAAATAGTTGTGATTAGGGTTGTGTTTTTCTTCCGAACTTTCGATTTTTTCTATTTTAGGTCCGATTTTTTTGAATTTGGAATGAAATTTTTGTTTGCGATTTATTTTTCCGAAAAAAATCGGATCGCAAATCGGAAATAATTCTGAATTTTTGATTTTTCCGAAATCATGTCGATTTGATTTTTCCTATTTTTTTCCGAATTATTTTCGATTTTTTCGGAATTATTTTCCGATTTCCGATTTTTTCGATTTTTTACATATTTTTTGAAAGGTTTCCATATCCCACATCGGTTGAGAGAAGGAAAGGGATCCAAAATGTTATCTATAAAAGGAGAGTATCCTCCTTACTTTTACACAAATGAAAAAAAATGGGTCAAATCCTCATGTATTTACATGTTGGGTTAAGCGTTTTTCTTTGTTTCTTTAAAATGAGAATTTCGAGTCATCGAAAATCCATAATTTTTTTTTCTAATTTTAGAAATTTCAAAATTTCTGGATTTTTAGTATATTTTGTGAATTTTTGATTTTTTCCGATTTTCTGATTTTTCCGAATTCGAATTTTTTTTAATTTTACGAAAAAATCGGATCGGAAATCGAAATAATTATATTATTTTTGAAAAAATCGATTTTTTTTTTAAAAGGCATTTTCCGATCCGATCCGATCCGGCCGAAACACAACTCTAGTTGTGATACCTGTCGGATTCACCACACATGTTCTCCCATAAGTTCCACGTTGAAATGAATATGATTATTATCTGTGATTCATGAATGAATAATACTAGACAACCCGGGTGCTAGTACGGGATTGTCTAGTTGACAATCTCATTGGTCCTCATTTGTCCCCATTTATCTAGTTGACACCTCATTTATTTAGTTGACACCTTATTTTTTTAAACAGATTTATTTCAAAAAAAAATATAATATCCTTATTTTCAATAAAAATATATATATTTTTTTTAAAAGTATAGTTTTTTTTTTGTTTAAAAAAAATTATTTTTAACTCATTTAGTCTCTTCAACACCTATTTATCCAATATTCTTTTATTTTTACAGGTCCGTGCCAGCGGCACCCATTATTTTTAAGTTTGTTTTTTTTAATTAGCTCGACACTATCTCTCGGATTGTCTAGTATTATATTTTTTTGCTTTTTTTATTATTTTAACTGATTTAGTCTCTCAAATATCCATTTACTCAATATTTACTTATTTTTAATGGTCCGCGCAAGCGGCACCCCTTTGTATTTCTAAAAACTGTTTAAAAATGTAATTTTTTTATATTAAAATAACTCTTATTTTTTGAAACAGTTTTTTTCAAAAAAAAAATAGAAATCTATATTTTCAATTAAAATATGTTTTTTAAAAATAAAAATATTTTAATACGAAATTTCATTTTTAAAAAAAATCATTTTTAACTCATTTAGTCCCTAAAGCACCCATTTACTCAATATTCTCTTATTTTTAAAGGTCCACGCCAACAACACCCATTATTTTTAAACAGTTTTTTTTTTAATATAACAACATTTAAAACAATTTTTGTATTTCTTAAAACTGTTTAAAAATGTAAAAAAAATATTTATATTAAACAACCTTTCTTTTTTTAAACAGTTTTAAAAAAAACTCTTTTTATATTATAATAGTATTTTTCAACAATACATTTTTTATCATTTATAAAAAGTATTATTTTCTAATAAAACAATTTTTTTAATAAAAAAAAAGTCAAATAATACTAATAAATCACATAAAAACCCGAGAAAAACAAAAATTCCGGGGTTAACTCCTGGGTACTAACCCGGGGTTAACTCTTGGGTATTATAGCATTAGTCTTCATGAATATGTACGCCAAGTGCACTCAAGAAATACATTAAGTCTCAAAGTCTATTGGCTTTTAATGGAAACAATACACAGGTACACTTTCTGTACGCACACTCACTCACATAGATAGACAGCGAGATAGAGAGAGGTTTTTTTTCTTCATGCTTATAATGGCTACAGGTGAGCACAGAGCACTCCTCGACAAACACGCAGGAGTTTTATTATAGTTAAAATAAAAGGTTGGGGTTGGGGTTGCCCTAGTTGACATGAATTTAGAGAGTAGGGTTTGATTAATTAGCGTCTTCTGGCTGCAGTTTCACGTTGAGCGTTGAAAAACACAGCAGCAACGGGTAAGCCAAGGTCGTTTTCGGCGGCAAAACTTCGAACATTAAAACGATCCCTTGAAGAAGGCGGGTTAACTGTGTCCCTACGTTTCTGCTTGAAAAGAGCAAAGACAAACCTGTGGATCCCTATGTTAGGCCTTGGCATCTCATAGCTCACCACTTCCCTTCCTGTATATATAAGCCACATTATTAGTTAACAAACAAATCTCTCTCTCGCTCGCTCTCTCGCCAAGGATACAGAATGAACTTACCAAATGTTGCATCTGTAGTGCCTGGAATGTCTGTCACTATCCTGTGAAATAGTTACAGTTCCATGTGAGTTCCAGCTAATAGACATTAATTCTCATTGTATTTTACTTTATGCTTGTTTTGCTACATTTACCTAAACCCGTGCTTTTCCCAAAGAATACTTTTAAGTAATAAGAAATCGCTAAAAATTGAACTACATGATGTAACAATCAAATAAATTCTTGGAGGAGTTTTAGATTCTTGTGGAGCCTCTTTATGGGCTTCGGCTCTTGTTTTGTTTTTATTTTGTATACTTTCTGTGTATACGGTTCCACTCTTTAGGCGGGTTTACTTTATTGATTCATTTAATTACCAAAAAAAAAAAACAATCAAATAAAGTATTATACATTGTCATAAATTCATTTACGGCAAAACATTGCAATTCTCGCATCATTTTGTGAACTTTTAGTATAATTCTTTTGTACCACAATATTGTCTTTGTCCTAATAAGGTCAGTAATTGTAGCTTAGAGATAAATTGTCCTTTAGTTGATAAGACGAGGTAGGTGCGACTCATTAGACATGCAAACATTATACTGTACTACTGTAATTAATTTACCCAATTGTATAATATTTTTGTTTTTTATTATGTATTTTTTTATCCCCAAGGCATTAAATTATGTAAGTAGTTTATTTCACTTCGTAAATGAAAATTTTAGCCAATTGATCCCCAAAACTATTTAATTCAAATCATTTAACCCATTCTTCAAACGAGCATTAAAACTTGGTGGCACAAATAGTTTAGGAGTCATGAAACGTAAATATATTTTAATATCTTTAAATTAACATGGATATGACCTCATTAAACGGGACACGAAATGAAATCAAATTATTTTTTACCTAATACGAAGAGGATCTTTGTAAAATATGAAGAATTTTATAAACTAATGATGAAATGAAAGTGAATTAATTTATAACCCAAAACCGTTAATGCAGTGATGCATTTATACACATTGCATGATGGGTTGTTACACAATAATAAAAGAAGGCTAAATAGAGTCCCACTATTCCCACTCCAAATCTACATTCCCCCACTCTACCTTTTTACTAAAAGACTTCACTACCCTTAAAACTTACTTTTCACCTATTTATCTTCATTTCATTCCAACTTTTATTGCTACCAACTCAATTGAGAGTACAAATTGAAGGACAAGAGATCCTTTAATATTTACAAAAAAAAATGCAAATAAATAACTATATAAATAATAAATTTCCACAAAAAATTATTAATACATTTATTTATCAAAAAAACGCTTCTTGAAATTCTTTTTATCAAAAAAATGTTGACGATTATTATATCAAACAAAAATATCAGACAACAGTTTTTTAAAGAAAAAATGGTTGGAACTTTTATTATAAACTATATTTTTAAAACCTTTATTTTTTACAATTTCTTATAAAACTTAACTTTTTTTTTAAAACAGTACTTTTTTGTAAAAAACATAAGTTGTGACTTTGACACATTACTAATTTTGTATTTTATACTTTAATACACGACATGACACAAATAGCATGATTTATAATTTTTACACCACATTAAATACAACATGACATGAATAACACGAGTAAACTTATGAATTCATTATTGTGTCACTCACAACAAATTATTCGTGTCATATTGTATTCATTTTGGTGTGAAAATTATAAATCACGTTATTCGTGTCGTATCATGCATTAAAGTGTAAAATGCAAAAAATAGTAATTTATCAAAATCGCAACTTAGTTTTTAACAAAAAAATACAGTCTTATGAAAAAATTATGTTTTATAATAAAAGTTTCGTCCATTTTTTCTTTATAAAAATGAAGTCCATTTTTTATTTGATATAATCACCGTCAACATTTTTTTATAAAAAGAATGTCCATTTTTTTTATATAAATAACAAAACAGATTTTTTATTAATGCTCGTTTCAATAAAACTAATAATAATAAGTTTTTTTTATAAACAACCGGATGTTTTTTTTAAAATAAAAACTGACTTTTGTGATTTTTTATATTTTCAGAATATTAAAAAAAATACTTTTCCTAATTACCAGGATTTTTATATTCAAAATATTATGTTTTTTATTTCCAAAATAGTACGTATTTAAAAACCGTTTTTGATTAACTTCCATTTCTATACAAAATAATAATAATTTTTTCCCGAATATTATGTATTTTCAGAATATTTAAAAATTATTTTTCAAAATATTAGATTTGTTTATATTCAAAATATTATATTTTTTTTATTTTCAGAATATTATGTATTTTAAAATAAATAATAGATTTTTGACAAAATATTATATTTGTTCAAACTATTTTTTTTGATAAATAAATGTATTAATAATTTTTTTGGAAATTTATTATTTATGTGGTTGTTTATTTGCATTTTTTTTGTAAATATTAGAGGATCTCTTGTCCTTCAATTTATACTCTCAATTGTGTTGATAGTAATAAAAGTTAGAGTAAGATGAAGACAAGTATATGAAAAGTAAGTTTTAAGGGTAGTAAAGTCTTTTAGCAAAAAGGTGGAGTGGGGGAATGTAGATTTGGAGTGGGAATAGTGGGACTCGCTAAATATTAGTCCCAGTGTTGATCCTCCAATAGTGTTATGGACGTCCAAGTCTTCCAACAAAATAGGAGAAGGTTGGTTGGCATGGTTATCTGATGGTTGACTGTTTTTCTGGTTTTTCTTTTTCGGTAACACAAACATGGCTGAAATGGACAGGGAGACACAAAATCATTTTTTTTTACCTAATACTACTAATATGACTCAAACCCATGTTTTTTTAACATACATATTTTTTATTTAATACAAACACAGTACAATTAAAATATGACATGACATGAAATCTTTATTTTTTATCTAATTTATTGCGTATAAAATAAATTTTGAGCAGACTTCTCGTATTTAGTTTGGAGACAAATCCGAGGAAGTGCGTATGTGAACTTGTGTTATAAATTTTCAGCTGCAGTGACTGGTTTGATTTTGTTAGTTGGGACACCAATTCCATTGAATATCATCTACTAAAAGTATGCTACCAAAAAAAAAAATCTACTAAAAGGTATTACCAGTGCAGGTGCTCCCTTAGATAAGGATCACTAGGCCCTGGGACGTCTGGGTCTGTCATTACCTGAACAGTGAAGAGGATTTGGCCAATAAGAAGCGTAAAAGGGATAAGAAAAAAGAGAGAGATACATAAATGGAGATTGGGAGAAGATAAGTACCAGTGTAAAGAAAGATCTCATGTCACCTCCATGAACCTCAACCTTTGGTTTAGCGTTGACTGCGGAGGGATAGAGCTCATGCCCATTGCATACTTGCTTGCTGTTGTATGAGACTGACATTCGAATGGAGGGGGTGAAATGTTCGAGGACATCTCCAATAACTCCCCCTACTATCAGTGGGTCAGTTGACATTCTTGCCATGGGATATAAATATTAAGAGAGAGAGAGAGATAAAGCTCCTTAGTGATTGGTTAAGAAAACTCAGGTGTGGCTTATTATTGGGCAGGGAAGGTGCAGTTTCGCGTATATATAGTGTCGTGGTGTAATTTCACGCTTTAGTATACCCTGAATGAAATATCAAAAGTACTTAAAGCGTAGGGGACATTTTTTTTTCTTTTTTTTTAATCGTATCATGTCGAATGTTTGAGTCAGTTTTAAGCATAACTCGATTAATTTAGGTTTGCAATCAGTGATTTTTATTGATGAAGCATTATTTTAATACTGTTAAAAGCCAAGCTCAATTCAGCAAGAACCTTATACCACTTAACGAAAATAACTTAATTGTGTAGGAGACATCTAGAAAGACCCTCGTAGACTCTCTCCCTTCTCATTTTTTGGCCTTTTCCTCGTTTCCCCACAAATATCAGTTTAGATCGTTTTCAGTGGCTAGCTCCTCAGTGGGTCCCTTGGAATTGGTTCTTCATTGGCTGTACAGCTAACTAAGAGACTATTAATTTAAATTATTTTTTTAATTTGTTTGGAGTAATATTCTGCCAGAATATTTAAACTTTTTATGAACTTAAAATAATAATAATTTTTGTTATTATTTTAAAAAAATGTCAATAACTAATGATTGAAAGGGGCTCTTCCTCTAATAATTTTTGTTATTATTGTGGTAGAGCGGAAGGGACTCTTCCTCCCTTAATTAACGATTGGGGTTCGATTCCCGCCTTGCGCAGGGAGCAACCTTAAATTCCTGGGTCAGCTGTACCCCCCATCTTGGTGCCTACAAATCAGCGAAGGGATTAGTCACTAAGTCGCTAGTGGATACCCTAATGTAAACAAAAAAAAAAAAAAAAACTAATGATTGTTTTGAATTCTTAAAAATAATCAATTATTAACTGACTTTCTTAAAATAGCAAAGGATTATTTCGAATTAATTCTTTTTGTGAACTGAAATATTTAAATACCTTTAAAAAAAATCAACCCAAGTTAATTTTTTTATTATTTTAAAGAATATATTATCATTAAGTAAGCGCTCTTTACTAGATCCAGCCATCATATATATATATATATATATATATATATATATATATATATATATATATAAGAGCGGTTTCTATACATACCCCAAATGAGGTCCTTTCATGCGCATCATTTTTCTTAAAAAAAATTTGACTTATTTTTTTATACTATTTAAATATTTCAGGAGATTTACAAAAAAAAATCAACTCAAATTGATTTTTTTTTGCCATTTAAAAAAATTGGTACAAATTTGTCACTTTTTGAGCTCTTAAAAACTTATATATTTTGACCAAATTTTTTAAAATAACAAAAAAAATTCATTTTAGTTGATTTTTTTATTGATCCCTTGAAATGTTTTAATACCATTAAAAAATCAATTCCAAATTAAATAATCCGCATGGGAAGACCTCACAAAGAGTATGTATGAGAACCGCTCTCAGATATATATAATATATACAAATATATTCTTCAATAATTAATTTTTAAAGGTAATATGATATAGGAAAGATTTGAACTTACTCTCTCCTAACTTTTTTAGGGATTTGTAACACGATGGAAATATTTAATAATAAGATTTAACGATACTAAACGTTTTCTTCAACTGGGTTCCTACGTGATATTTTGTACAAGATACATCTACAATATTGTACATAGATATTTTTAATCTATGTACATATATAAAATTGTAGCAGCTTCCTAGAATTCCACCTGTACCCCTCAATTAATATATCCATTCAAAAAGTAGTAGCAAACAGAGGCTGAAATGAAATGTCTTCTTCTCAGTTCTTTTTTGTTTATCTCGCCGAAGCTCCTTAAATTCATTTCCATACCTTTTCACATACTCTGTATGTGCCCTTAACTTCATTTTCTCACCCTTTCACATACTTTGTATGTTAGTGGAGGAAAATTTTGATATCCGTTAACCTATTTATATAAACTTTCCACATACTCTGTATAGGCGTGGAGGAAGACGAACAGTGCAATGTGACACTCCGCTTAATAAAATACCAGATGATCAGTCCTATACCAAATTAAAAGAGAAATCCCATTTGGTTCATCCTTAGTATCACTGTCGAAAATCTTTTTAAAACTTACTAACCACCTAGCATTCCAAAAAGATGGTACCAAAATTTATCTTTTTAATTAAACAACCAATAACATGCGGAGGGATAATATGAGTCATACACCACGACCTAATTTAATCAACTGAATAAATAACTACATGCCGAATAAACCATCGGTCACCAAAGTAAATAGTCCAATACAAATATTCAACACCTGAATAAATAAATCTGAAAACTACAACTGAAAAGTTTGGGCGACATGTCCTAAGTAAAACTGAAACTGATAGATGATTCCTACTCTAGGAAAGAATGAACGATTCGTGTAATCCAAGCTCCTGCTAGCATCCACATATGTCGCAGCTCTGTGTCCCTAGAATAGAATATCAAGTCTGGTGTCCCTATGGCTGGACACCTAAAAGGTTTTAAAAATAATTTTATAGCAAGGGTTAGAACCCAAAATATTTTGAAAATATTTATCAAGTGAATTAACTGCAGTAATTTTAAATATATGAATGCGCTCCATATTCAAGTTAGTGTCGTACTCTCTTGAGGGCATTCTTACCCCTCCACTAATGTGCATACCTAACGATTACCTTAACTCCACCTAGTTGTACACTCCGTCCAACTAGTCCTTGTAATCCTCCCTTGTCTTTCCACTCTAAACCGAGTATTATTATCCATGGGTTGTAAGTTATTTCACTAATTAACTTAATTAATTTCCTTTAAATAATATCATATAACTGTGACACAAGTTATATAAAACAATTACATCACACACTGTATTATTACTTGCATATAATATTTACTACCATTATATACGTAACTTTACCATAATATCCACACATATATCATATGTATATCCATCTCTCCGAGTATACCGTCACCAGATGATTCCCTCTAAAATGCTATCTCACTAGGTGTGCTCACATAACCTAGTTCCCCAAGTTGGAATCGCTCACCAACCTGGTCTAAAATATAAATATAGTGGAGGCGATCATATTCCTTCCCTGAAAGTGAGATAAACCCCTCACCCATATACCGGACACTATGACCTGGGGATATACTCACCCTACTCCTCAAGCTAGGGGATTCACCCACATCGCCAACCTCCCTTGATAGCACTAGAGTATATAAATTAAATAAATATCCAGTCCCTGATATTTAATAGCACACACAAAGTACACACATGTATATATATACTATCACCACACCGTATATATATATATATAGGCTTTACCGTGTACTAAATCCCGTAACACTAGCCTATATATTCCCGAGTCTATGGTCCAACTCAAATTTAATTAATTCACTCCTTAATAATTTATTTATTTTTCGAATCTACAGTCCGACTCTAATTTAATTAATTTACATATTAATTAATTATTACCAATCCGAGTCTATGGTCCGACTCTAATTTAATTAATTTACACATTATTTAATTTAACATTTGGTGTCACCCAACCATTATACCCGGACTCGCTCACTTGGCTCGTACCATCGTTAATAACCGATTTTATATTTCGCCCCATAACTAATTAATTACACCTCGATTCCTTTAATAATGTAGTGCCACTCAACTACAATATTCGGACCTTTTTTCTCGGTCTAAACCCAATACCTACAAATTAATTTCCGAAATTTAATCGTCTAGTGACATACAATTATCATCCTCCTAAACCCAATTATAATGACCTAAAAGTACCAAGAGTCACGCCCCTATTTAATTTTCATCATTTAAATCAGTCCAATACCCTTTTCAATAAATATCTCCCATGTAATTAAAAACTGGCATCACTGCTAAATTTTTTGGATCATTGATCGATCGATCGATCGATCGACTAGGTCATTGTCTTCTCCAGCCTTCTGTTCAGCCATGGATGAGCCCTCAAGCTTTTATTCTCATTCCAAACCCTTACCCAATCACAACCAACATTTCATTTACATATAAATATATTCTAGACTTCCTAGAAGACTTAAATCATTCATCAATTCATCAAAATCCCAAACTTTTTCCGAATTGGGTCTCACCCAGGTTTATCCTATGGAGATGTGAATTCGTTCCACTGATTCGAAATTTTTCACCAATACTTACTAATTATAATCCTACAATTGATTCCAGCAATCTCATATCCATATTCACCATTAGTTTAGTCTCAAATCTTCATATACTAATCAAATTCGGGAAACCCATTTTTAGCTATTTAACCCATAACCAAAACAGATTTTTGATACACATACTAAGATATGAATTGATTATCACAATTTAACAAATCAAAATAGTTAACCACTTGCCTGGAATCGTTTGTAGAGTCTGATTCGTTGTAGGGAATGGTTTGATGACGAACCCTCACTTTGTCCCTCGGTTTGGCTCCAAAAGATCCCCAATTGCCTTTTGATTTGTTTTCCCTAAATTCCCTCTCAAGCCCTAGGTTTAGAATTTGTGTTAACTGTCGTTCAACACTTCTCCAATTAGGTTTAAATCTCTAATCACGTTTTTGACCACATGGGCTTAATTAAAATGGCTCGAATCACCCCATATGGGCCGGCTATGCCCAAAAATGCCTCGAGACTCAATTACTACCCCCGAGTACTCTTTTCTGACTATCTCGACCCATCCGGATTCAACCGCGCACTCAGAATCGTCATCCAAAATACTTTATAACATTCTCCAATTTTAACCTAAAAAATGCGACACACATTAATTCGGACAATTTACTTAAAGTCGCCAAATAATAAATAATTCTTTCCACTCAAATAAATTTTCCAAATCATAAATTCAATTTTCTCCAATTTAAATATTTCTATTTCTCCCCAAAATAATTAAATTTTAAATCCTCAAAATTACGGGGTGTTACATACTTTCCCCTTATAAAGGAATTTCGTCCTCGAAATTAAGATAAGCCTAGTGCTCCAAGATTCAAATATCACTCTCTAGTCATGTGCCTCTAAGCTCGCTATATCAATATCTCCCGCTCCTAACTATAAATTACACAAACATGCATTTTAATTAACCAGGGCGCCCATACACCCTGTACCCATGCTTGATCGCACAAAAGATGCCTTAATTAATTCGGGTGCCCATACACCCTATCCTCTTGCTTTACCGTACAACAGTTACCAAACTATGCTAGTCGTGACCCGTAATATGACTTCCAACCCATAGTCATATCACATACATATATAATGGCCGGGGTATCCAACCCATGTACTAATGATCAAATATCTCCCAACTTCTAACGTTGCGCTAAGTTTTCATTCGTGGTACGTCTCGTAAGCGAAATCCAAACAAGGACCCCCCCCCCCGATAAACTACTACCTAACAATGTCACTCGTTGAGATCCGTTAGACCCTCAGTCCATAGCACATACCCCCAAATACTTTTCTCTTAACACAAAAGCATACAAGCCTACCCTTATGCTACAAAAGACAACATAAAATACCATGCCCTTACTATCACTAGTTCTTGCGCAAAATAAACCCCGAGCTATCTCCCCCTGCTCAAAAATAAATCTAACCACCCTGATTCACTTCAGTAAACACCCCTACTTACCGGAATAAAATATGAGAACACAAGACCTCATTATGTGTCTATCGCACTACGCAATACAACATATATACACACATATATATAGGCTAGACGCCCTCTCAGGTGATACCTAGTAGAAATCACTCATACCCTGGTGTCACGAATACCAAAACCAACCCTCACTATCCACAATAGTTCAGATCCATCGCTATCCAGACGATATATGGAAAAATCATCTACCCTACTCCCATAATTCCCGAAAGTAGTAACTCCTCGCATAATACCAATCCCCTCTCTATGTACACCCCCACTCTCTCGTGGTTAACACCAAAGAAATCCACTACCCCACAGAAATAAGTATATGTAATATGGCTGTTATAGCCAGCACACCCACTAAATTCGACTTACCCGCGAACTCTAGTGAAAATAATTCTTATATTGTGACACCCTCACTATCACTCAAAACATACCCCATGCCCATAGGATAAAAAAGATAATTACCTCCATACTCTAGCTGCAATGGCTGATCCTCGGGTGCCTGAGAAGCTTCCCCCTGCCCGATCGCACCCATGACTTGTTGTAGCGGCTGTATATCCAAGACCTCGTCCTGTAGTTGACCCCTGCCTCGATTAGGACAATCTCTCTTCACGTGTCCTGCTTCCCCATAAACAAAACACCTCCTAATAAATTCACCCTGCCACTGATCCCTTCCTTGCGGGCCTTGTCGGAAGTCCTGGCCATCCTATCGATAGCCTTCAGACCTAAATCGCTTGGTCTGATTCCCCTTCCAGGAATCCTGCCCCTAATGTACCCATGTCTGCTGCTGGGATACCCCACTGGTACTGTTCCCACCCGCTTTATCTGACTGGCTAGGTTCCCCTCCCCTCATGCTCCCTCTCATGTGGAAGCGATATTCTTGATAGTCCAGGAGTGTTGCATTTACGATGTCTGTATAAGCTATTAATGCGGGATTACCAATCAAATGTTGTCTGATCCTCCAGACTAACCCATCCATGAACATTGACTTCTTTCTTTCTTCATTGCGTACCTCACCCGGTACAAAATTTTCCAAACGAGTTAATCCTTCCTCGTAATCGTCCACTAAACGGTCCACCTGAGCTACCTCACTGAATTTTCTCCTCATTTCAGCCTCGACTGCTGGCGGGAAATACTGGCGGTTGAACCGAACCCAAAACTCTGCAATAGTTAATGTATCTATTTCGTCAACTGTGGTGATCGACTCCCACCACTGAAGCGCTGCTCCCACTAACCTAAAAGTGGCTAGAATTTTCTTCTGCACCTCGTTGCAATCTACCATAGGTAGGTTACGCTGGATATCCGTCTTCCACTGACACACTAGCACCGTATCTGAACTGTAATACCCTGTAATTTTATTGATTTTTATTTAATGGATTAATTAAATTAAATGAGAATTAACTTAGAAATTAATCCGGAGGTAAATACTAGCGAGATGTGAGTTGATATTTGATTATGATGTTAAAATATAATATTACTGAGAATCGATGGTAATATATGAGTATTGAAAATAATAAAATTGTCACGAGACAGAAATACGACAATTTGAGAAATTTAGTTAGGACGCGCGTGTCAGTCGCGTCAGAAATGAATTTATTTAAATTAAAAAGTAAATTATATTTTTATCAACCTAATGGTCATTTTTAGTGCGCCAACGTGTCCGGAAGGGTCGAAATAGTCAGAAAACACTAGTCGGGAGTTTAGTTTGGGTCCCCGGGCATTTTTAGGCCAAACCGGTAACCCAGAAGGGTAATTTGGTAATTTTAAAAATTGAGGGATTAAAACTCAAGAATTTTAGAGTTAAATTAGAGATTATTAGAGAGGTCACTAGGGCCATTACCAGAAAAAGACAGAAGAGTGGGCTACGGGAGTTTTGAGAGAAGTTGGAGAGAGGTTACAAGAGAGCCAAACCAAAGACATCACCCATAACCACCACTCTGGAAGGATTTGTGACAGGAAAGAGGAGAGAATCAACCTATAATCACCGACAATAAATATGAAGAACAATCCTAAGGCAAGTGATTTGATGTTATTAATTTCATTGAATATTTCCTCCATGTTTAGTGTAGAAACTGTATTTGTCTTGAAAGTTTTGATGAAAAACCCAATGGGATTGTTATAAAACTCATGATGTGGGATAGGGATTGCATGTAGAATGGTTATGGACAAATTTAATACCCAAAAATGTAACTTTTGATGATTTGAAAACGGATTAATAAGGAGCCTTTTTAGTCAATTAAATTCTGAGTTCATGTTTATAGGGTTTGGGGCAAGAATTGAGGATTTATGATTATTGCATGTTGATTATTAAGATTTGACCCCAAAAATATGTTAAGGAGTGACCTAGGGTGGCTTGGAATAGTTGAATAACATTAAAACGTTATTAGGATGATCTTAGGATGGATTTAGAGAAGAGAAAAATGAAGAAAAATGAAGTTGGGAATTTCTGGGTGTTCTCTGCCATCTCGTTAGAAGACCAACCCAGGTCGTTCGAATGAACTCGTTCGAACGAGCTTCTAATGAGATTCCAGTAGTCCTTCTAACGAGTTCATTCGAAGACTTCGTTCGAACGACTAGTTAGTTAAGATTAAGAAGTCGGGAATTAAATCGTGAATAGTATAGTAAAATTAGATATTGAATTAGACTAGTTAGTTAGTGGAATAACTAGAATGGGTACGGGTACGTTGGAGTGCACAATTAGTTAAGAGGTGAGAAACTCATGTGAGTGCATGCACTATCATGTATTTTGTATTCACTGTTTAATGATATTAAACACTTGTTGTATTTTAAACTGTTTTCACAATCGGGCTCTGACCCGTTTGCATTCAAATCCATTTTCTTGTAGAAGCTTTTAGGTGCCCAGCCACAAGGACACCAAGATTAGGAGTTCTATTCCAGTGACGTGATGTAATTGTTGTGGAAGTTACAGGACCTCGATTATAGACGCCTCCACTTTCTTCTTTGATTCCAGTTCAGACTTATTTATCTGTAGGGCATGTCGCCCCTTTTTCTTAGAGACAGTTTATTTATTCAGTTTTAATTCAGTTTTGGATTTAATTAATTAGTGATTCAGACTTTGCATTTGGTTGTGTTCAGTATTCTGATTATTGAGAGGAGTACTCCTCGAGATTCATTGTTATTCCATGGTTATTCTATTGTGACTATGCTGTGGTTGTTATATTAGCATTTCATAATTTAAATTGGTTGTATGTTAATCGAATTTAATTAAAATTGACAACTCACTTTTTAAATATTAGGTGGCTAGAAATTGTTAAAGCGATTTTCGACAGTGATGCTATGAACTGAACCAACTTGACATTTTGTATCAATTTGAATAAAGGAGTAGCTACCCGGTATTTAATTAGTCGGGGTGTCACAGGTGATATCAGAGCATCAGGTTCTAGTGTCCTTAGGATCTGTACGGCTTGTTATGTTTTCGCGTAGCGTTCCTTGATATAGAGCCCTATATTTTAGGATTGTTGTACTCTATTGTGTATGTTTCACTCTTCAGCTATTTTGAGATAATAATTGCGAACTTACAAGATTTTACTCTAATTCCAGATTCCTCCACGACATGCACAGCAAATTCCCAGGGATACTCAGCCCGAGCCACAGCCTGCACCAGTTCAGGGCTCCATGAATGTTGCAGAGGTTGCTGCTATTGTAGCCCAAGCGGTAAATGCCGCTCTAGCAGTTGTACAGCAGGCACTGCCTCAGGCGCCGGTAGTAGCGCTAGTACAGGCTCATGCACTCCCGTCTTTTTGGGAATGCGTTCGTGATGCTTTTCAGAAAGCACACCCTCAGTAGTTTGCAGGTAGCTCCGACGTCGTTGTGTCCAGTCAGTGGAAGAATGACATCAAAAGGCACTTGAGGATGTACGAGTGCACGAATGTACAGAAATATATACTAGCTACTTTTAAGCTAGTAGGGTCAGCGTTGCAGTGGTGGGAGTCCATTACCACCACAGAGGAGAGAGATGTCCTTTCTATTTAGGAGTTCTGGGTGCGATTCGACCGCAAGTATTTTCCATCAGTCGTTCACACCGAGATGAGGAGGAAGTTAATGAGCCTCAAGCAGGAGGGGAAGACAATGGCAGAATATGAGGCCGAGTTTACTAATCTCTTGAACATCGTTCCCGATGAGATTTCGACAGAGGAGAAAAAGATACAGAAGTTCATAGATGGGTTGACTTGGAGGATCCTTCAGCACTTATTGGGTAATCCCTCGTTGGCCACTTATTCTGATGTGGTTAACGCTGCTCTGCTTCACTGCCACGACCACCGCTTTCATTTTTCAGAGGGTAAGCAATCAGGAGAGTCCAGATATCAGGGCAGGACAAGGGGAAATGGTGCCGGTGGGGCACAATTAGCTCAGGGTCAGCACAGGCTGGGTTATCAGGGTTCCCAGCAGGGGGATTTTAAGAGGTGTAGATCTGGGGGTTTCAGAAATCGTCAGGGAGGTTTTCGTTAGGGCCAGCAGGGTCAGCACGGCCATCAAGGTCAGCACGGCCAGCAAGGCCAACAACAGAAGTTTCGTTAGGGCCAACACGACCAGGGGAAGAATGGCAACGGCCACCAGGGCCGTGGGCAGCAGGGTCAGAGAGGGGGAAATTTTTTGGGAAAATGTTTTACTTATGGCAAGATTTGCCAAAAATGGCAGGAGTGTTCTGGTAGGGGCAAGGCCCCACAGCAGCAACAATAGGGTGCTCGATATAAGCCCCAGAGACCTATGTTTCTCGCCGCCCTCCCAGCACCACCGCAGATGCCAGCCTTGCCACCCATTCCCGCAGTCCCAGTCCAGTAGGGACAGCTTCAGTACGAGCGAGTTTATCAGCTCCAGTAGGCCGCAGTCCCACAGGACCGCCTGCTATTGAGGGTATTTTCTCTATTTAGGGGACTATGGGGCGTATTTTATTTAATACGGGAGCCACACACTGTTTCATTGCCATGAGATTTGCACGCACTATAGGGTTGTTAGACACTATGGAGAGCACAAATACTTGTGTAGATTCACCATTAAGTAGGGGTTCCGTAGTTTTTCTTATTTGTAGAGGTGTGAGTATAGAGATCAGGAGGTTTACTTTACCCGCTGATATGCTAGTATTAGAGATGACTGAGTACGATGCGATCGTTGGTATGGATTGGCTAGTTGCATATCGAGCCATGATTGACTGTTTCAGCAGGAGTATTATTTTTTCCATACCCGGGAAGGAGATGTTCTTAGCTGCGATGCCTCGCCCTGAGGGAGGATCTTCCACTCACTTGTACTATATAGAGGAGGAGACCTCTAAGGAAGTGGTATTACCACTCGATTCGATTCCAGTTTTCAGGGAGTTTGCTGATGTATTCCAGGATATACCTGGATTACCTCCTAGTAAAGAGATAGATTTTGTTATCGATTTGATGCCGGGAACTCGGCCAATTGCTCACGCACCTTACCGTATGGCTCTAGCGGAAATGAGAGAGCTAAGGGATCAGATAGAGCAGTTATTGGGTCATGGGTTTATTCGAAGGAGTACTTCACCGTAGGGTGCCCCTGTGTTGTTCGTAAAGAAGAGGGATGGATCATTGAGGTTGTGTGTAGATTATCGGGAGTTGAATAAAGTCACGATACGGAATAAGTATCCGCTGCCCCGAATCGATGACTTATTCGACCAGTTGAGTGGAGCTTCCTTCTTCTCAAAGATTGACTTGCGATCGGGATACCATCAGTTGCATATCAGGGAACGAGACGTCTCGAAGACTGCTTTCTTGACGAGATATGGTTCCTATGAGTTTCGGGTTATGCCTTTTAGCCTAACCAACGCTCCAGCCGTGTTTATGGACTTGATGAATACGATGGTCAGAGAGTTCCTAGACCAATTTATCATCGTCTTTATTGATGACATTCTGGTTTACTCCCAGACAGAGGAGGAGCATGCCGAGCACTTGAGAAAGGTTTTGCAGATGTTGCGTCAGAATGAGTTATATGCAAAGTACGAGAAATGCGTATTTTGGCTGAAGAAGGTATAGTTTTTGGGGCATATTATTTCAGACCGGGGGGTATCTATTGATCCGGGGAAGGTATCCGCGGTTAGGGAGTGGGGACAGCCCACGACACCGACTGAGATCCGTAGTTTCTTGGGCTTAGCAGGATACTACAGGAGGTTTATTCGGGGTTTCTCTAAAATAGCGGGTCCTTTAACACATCTGACTCACAAAGGTGTGCCATTCATCTAGAGTGATGCCTGTCAGTTGGCATTCGATGAGTTGAAGTACAAGTTGACCTCAGCGCCTGTGTTAGCATTGCCCAGATCGGGAGTTGAGTATCTAGTCTACACTAATGCGTCCTTACAATGACTTGGAGGTGTACTGCAGCAGGAGAGTCAGGCTATAGCTTATGCTTCCTGTAAGCTTAAGCCTCACGAGAAGAATTACCCCACCCACGACTTGCAGTTAGTGGCAGTCATATTCGCTCTTCAGATTTGGAGACACTATCTCTTGGGGGAGAAATTTCGATTGTTCACAGACCACAAGTCTCTACAATACCTCTTTACGTAAAAGGAACTGAATATGCGTCAACGTTGGTGGCTTGAGTTTGTGAAGGATTATCAGTTTGATATCCAATATCACCTAGGGAAGGCTAACGTGGTAGCAGACACGTTGAGCCGTAGGCCAGTAGATGAAGTAGCCGAAGTGTGGAGAGCAACGTGGAAGGAGTTTGGACACCAGGATACAGTGGCCCGATCATTCATGTTTGTGATGACTGTTACGCCTCAGATTGTTACGAGAGTGATACAGGCCCAGGCAAAAGACTCGTTCTGTCAGGAACAGATAGTTCGATTACTAGCAGAGGGAGCTGAGTCCTATACCGTTAGTTCAGACGGGGGATTACGGTTCAATGGGAGACTGATCGATCTGGAAGGGGATGACTTGCGACACGAGATAATGAAGAGTCGCACAGTTCGCGATTCGCGGTACACCTGGTGGGTATAAGTTGTACCAAGACATGAGACGACAGTACTGGTGGAGCGGGATTAAGAAAGATATTACCGTGCTCGTTTCTAAATGCGCCACTTGTCAGCTTGTAAAGGTAGACCATCAGAGACCGAAAGGACTTCTACAGCCGTTAGAGGTTCCGATGTGGAAATGGGAGAACCTTTCTATGGACTTTATCACGGGGTTACCTTATTCGCAGAGGGGTCACGACTCCATATGGGTAATCGTGGATAGACTGACCAAAGTTACTCATTTTCTGCCTACCCGGACAGACTACGCTACGGGACAGTATGCCCAAATTTTCATAGCGGGGATAGTGAGACTTCACGGGGTGTCTCTCAATATCGTGTCTGACCGAGACAAGATATTTATTTCACGATTTTGGGAGAGTTTCCAGGAGGCAATGGGTACGGAGTTGCGGCTGAGTACGGCGTACCACCCGCAGACAGATGGGCAAACCGAGAGGACGAATCAGATGTTGGAGGACATGTTGCGTATGTGCATCCTAGATTTTAAAGGTGGTTGGTACCTTCCACTGGTGGATTTTGCTTATAATAACTCCTACCAGTTCACCATTGACATGGATCCATTCGAGGCGTTGTATGGGAGACCTTGTCGTTCCCCAATATGTTGGTTAGAGGTGGGGGATAACAAACTCCTTGGGCCGGAAGTGATTCAGGATACTTCAGCAAGGATAGAGATGATATGGAGCTGTATTCGGGTAGCTCAGGACAGACAAAAGAGCTATGCCGATGCCAAGAGGTTCTTCAAAGAGTTCAAGGTGGGGAACCAAGTGCTACTCAGAGTATCTCCGATGAAGGGGATTATGCGTTTTGAAAAGAAGGGGAAACTGGCACCAAGATATGTGGGGCCATTTCCTATTATCGAGCGAATTGGGCCAGTCGTGTATAGGCTTGGATTACCGGAGCACTTGCATAGGATTCATGACGTGTTCCATATTTCCTCGCTAAGGAGATATCTTAGGGACGATTTGGCTCATACCCTCATTGCTTTGGAGAACATCGATCTTCATCCTGATAGTTCCTACGAGGAGGGACCGATTGCTATTCTGGACCACAACGAGAGGAAACTGAGGTCGAAGATAGTACCGTTAGTACGCGTTCAATGGCGGCATCATAATGCCGATGAGTCCACATGGGAGCACGAGGATGAGATGCGCGAACGTTATCTAGAGTTATTTGTACCAGGTATTCTTTAGTTCCGAATTTCGGGACGAAATTCTGTTATTAGGGGGGAAGTATGTAATACCCCGTAATTTTATTGATTTTTATTTAATGAATTAATTAAATTAAATGAGAATTAACCTGAAAATTAACCTGGAGGTAAATACTAGCGAGATGTGAGTTGGTATTTGATTATGATGTTAAAATATAATATTACTGATAGTCGATGGTAATATATGAGTATTGAAAATATTAAAATTATCACGAGACAGAAATATGACAATTTGGGCAATTTAGTTGGGACGCGCGTGTCAGTCACGTCAGGAATGAATTTATTAAAATTAAAAAGTAAATTTTATTTTTATCAACCGAATGGTCATTTTGAGTGCGCCAACATGTCCGGAAGGGTCGAAATAGTTAGAAAATAGTAGCCGGGAGTTTAGTTTGGGTCCCCGGGCATTTTTAGGCCAAACCGGTAACCCAAAAGGGTAATTTGGTAATTTTGAAAAATGAGGGATTAAAACCCACGAATTTTAGAGTTAAATTAGATATTATTAGAGAAGCCACTAGGGCCATTACCAGCAAAATACAAAAGAGTGGGCTACGGGAGTTTTGAGAGAAGTTGGAGAGAGGTTACAAGAGAGCCAAACCAAAGCCATCACCCATCACCACCACTCTAGAAGGATTTGTGACAGGAAAGAGGAGAGAATCAACCTATAATCACCGAAAACAAATCTGAAGAACAAACCTAAGGCAAGTGATTTGATGTTATTAATTTCATTGAATATTCCCTCCATGTTTAGTGTAGAAACTGTATTTGTCTTGAAATTTTTGATGAAAAACCCAATGGGATTGTTGTGAAACTCATGATGTGGGATAGGGATTGCATGTATAATGGTTATCATGGGAATTTAATACCCAAAACTATAAATTTTGATGATTTAAAAATGGAATAATAAGGAGCCTTTGTAGTCAACTAAATTTTGAGTTCATGTTCATAGGGTTTGGGGCAAGAATTGGGGATTTATGATTATTGCATGTTGATTATTAAGATTTGACCCCAAAAATATGTTAAGGAGTGACCTAGGGTGACTTAAAATAGTTTAAAAACATTAAAACGTTATTGGGTTGATTTTAGGATGGATTTAGAGAAGAGAAAAATGAAGAAAAACGAAGTTGGGAATTTCTGGGCGTTCTCTGACATCTCGTTAGAAGACCAACCCAGATCGTTCGAACGATCTCGCTCGAACGAGCTTCTAACGAGATTCCAGTAGTCTTTCTAACGAGTTCGTTCGAAGACTTCGTTCGAACAACACTAGTTCGAACGATCTCGTTTGAATGAGATTTCTAACGAGTTCACAGTATGGTCTTTTTAGGCCCGATTTTGGTTTTGAGTTTTCCGTAGGCTTATCTAATCGAGTGTTATTCTTTCCTTATGATTAGTGGGTATAGTTATGAGAATGGAGTACATTGAGAATTAAAACTTAGATTTATATAATAGACCGGGTGACTTCTACGTGTTAAGTTGTAAGTACTTAAAATTACGGCGTGAGAAGGGTTGGCAACTTTTAATGTATATTATTTGGGGACTTGTAAGTGTGCAAAATTAATTGATGGTATAAGAATGTAAATACACCTTTATAAATATTATAATATATGTAAGATGTGTGAATGCTTAGTATATATGGTTATCTGTGTATAACATACCTATCATACGTGTTATCATGGGAGGTCGGCGTTCGATCAGGGCCATCTAATCTTTGTGTGCCTACGGGGGGATTTAGACTGGAACCTCGAGGACATATGTCAGAGAATGACTTATTGAGGAGTTAATAAGTCTGCTGAACATGGGAGCATAGGTATGTACGTGACCCATGGGATGTGAACTATGTCCGCCTCCATTATGTGTGATTGTTATCGAAACAGTTCCTGAGAGATTCGAAATACGTGGTCCTTATGTACGCGATGTACCGGGATTTGATAGGAGAGTATGTGTGCACCGCAGCTTAGTCTAGAGGTGCCGTTATTCTATATTTATGATGAGATTGATATACTGAGATATTGAAATGAACTGTTTATATAAGTACAAGTGTGAATTAATGTAACATCTTTGTAGAATTAAAAATGGGAAAACTCTTAGTAATTATTGTAACTAATTTTGAGGAATGAAGGTAAAACTCCCAGTTTAGATTAAGAAGTCGGGAATTAAACTGTGAATAGTATAGTAAAATCAAATATTGAATTAGACTAGTTAGTTAGTGGAATAACTAGAATGGGTACGGGTACGTAGGAGTGCAAAATTAGTTGAGAGGTGAGAAACTCATGTGAGTGCATGCACTATCATGTATTTTGTATTCACTGTTTAATGATATTAAACACTTATTGTATTTTTAACTGTTTTCACAATCGGGCTCTGACCCGTTTGCTTTCAAATCCATTTTCTTATAAAAACTTTTAGGTGCCCAACCACAAGGACACCAAGCTTAGGAGTTCTATTCCAGTGACGTGCTGTAGCTGCTGTGGAAGTTACAGGACCTCGATTATAGACGCCTCCACTTTCTACTTTGATTCCAGTTCATAATTATTTATCTATAGGTCATGTCGCCCCTTTTTCTTAGAGACAACTTATTTATTCAGTTTTAATTCAGTTTTGGATTTAATTAATTAGTGATTCAGACTTTGCATTTGGTTGCTTTCAGTATTCAGATTATTGAGAGGAGTACTCCTCCAGATTCATTGTTATTCCATGGTTATTCTATTGTGACTATGTTGTTGTTGTTATATTAGCATTTCATTATTTAAATTGGTTGTATGTTAATCGAATTTGATTAAAATTGAGAACTCACTTTTTAAATATTATGTGGCTAGAAATTGTTAAAACGATTTTCGATAGTGATGCTATGAACTGAACGAACTTGACATTTTGTATTAATTTGAATAAAGGATTAGCTACCCGGTATTTAATTAGTCGGGGTGTCACAGGCCCCTCGAAACTCTGGTGGGTGGCCCTTTTGAAATACCTCTTGTACTTGCTGCCACTCCGACTGCCCCGGGTGAGCTTGAACATCCGGTACCACTAACGCCTGCGGCTGATCTCGTGCAAAGTACCTTGTCATTGCGATCATCGTTGCTTCAATCGCCACTAATTCAGTTACCTGTGCTGTCGAAATCATCTCTGGCAGTTGCTGCTGTAACTCTGGCTCCTGATGAGCCTCCCTAGTCTCACCTCCCCCTGCTGCCCTAGCTTCTCTCTCTCTCCTGAGCGGCATCTGAAATAAGAATCTAATCGTATGAGTTCACCCTCAAATATAAAGTAGTTTGCAGAAGAGCGCAAATGCGCTTACGTATAAGAATACAACAATCCTATGATAGGGCTCTACGTCAAAGGATGCTAAGCTGAAATGTGAAAAGCCGCACAGATCCAAAGGACACTAGAACCTGATGCTCTGATACCATCTGTGACACCCTGCTTAATAAAATACCGGCTGATCAGTCCTATACCAAATTAAAATAGGAATCCCAATTGGTTCATCCTTAACATCACTGTTGAAAACCTTTTTAAAACTTACTAACCACCTAGTATTCCAAAAAGCTGGTGCCAAATTTTATCTTTTTTAATTAGACAACCAATAACATGCAGAGGGATAATATGAGTCATACACCACGACTGAATTTAATCAACTGAATAAATAACTACATGCCGAATAAACCATCGGTCACCAAAGTAAATAGTCCAATACAAATATTCAACACCTGAATAAATAAATCTGGAAACTACAACTAAAAAGTCTGGGCGACATGCCCTAAGTAAAACTGAAACTGATAAATGATTCCTACTCTTGGAAAGAATGAACGATGCGTCTAATCCAATCTCCTGCTAGCATCTACATATGCCGCAGCTCCGTATCCCTGGAATGGAATATCAAGTCTGGCGTCCCTATGGATGGACACCTAAAAGGTTTTGAAAATAATTTTATAGGAAGGGTTAGAACCCAAAATATTTTGAAAATATTTAGTAAGTGAATTAGCTGCAGTAATTTTAAATATATGAATGCGCTCCATATTCAAGTTAGTGTTGCACCCTCTCGAGGATATTCTCACCCATCCACTAATGTGTACACCTAACGATTACCTTAACTCCACCTAGTTGTACTACCTCGTCCAACTAGTCCTTGTAATCCTCCCTTTCCTTTCCACTCTATACCGAGTATTATTATCCATGGGTTGTAAGTTATCTCACTAATTAACTTAATTAATTTCCTTTAAATAATATCATATAATTGTGACACAAGTTATATAAAATAATTACATCACACACTGTATTATTACCCGCATATAATATTTACTACCATTATATACGTACCTTTACCACAACATCCACACATATATCACATGTATGTCCATCCCTCCGAGTATACCCTCACCGAATGATTCCCTCTAAAATGCTATCTCACTAGGTGTGCTCACATAACCTAGTTCGCCAAGTTGGAATCGCTCACCAACCTGGCGCAAAATATAAACGTAGTGGAGGTAATCATATTCCTTCCCTGAAAGTGAGATAAACCCCTCACCCATATACTGGACGCTATGACATGGGGATATACTCACCCTACTCCTCAAGCTAGGGGATTCACCCACATCGCGTATTCTCCATTGATAGCACTATAGTATATAACTTAAATAAATATCTAGTTCTTGATATTTAATAGCACACACAAAGTGCACACATGTATATATATTATCACCGCACTGTATATATATATATATATATATATATATATATATATATATATATATATATATATATATATATATATATATAAATTTCGGCTTTATCGTGTACTAAAACCCGTAACACTAGCTTATATATTCCCGAGTCTATGGTCCGACTCAAATTTAATTAATTCACTCCTTAATAATTTATTTATTTCCCGAGTCTACAGTCCGAGTCTAATTTAATTAATTTACACATTAATTAATTATTACCAATCGGAGTCTACGGTTCGACTCTAATTTACTTAATTTACACCTTAATTAATTATTATCATTCCGAGTTTATGGTCCGAGTCTAATTTAATTAATTTACACATTAATTAATTATTACCAATCCGAGTCTATGGTCCGACTCTAATTTAATTAATTTACACATTACGGGGTGTTACATGCAATTGTTGAAATAATTTTCCAAGAGTTTGAACTACATAATGTGTACTGTAAATAGTTATTCGGTAATCGAATACCTACATCCTCATATCACGAGCTTCATTTAAGGTATGACTATTTTTTAATTTGATTTTTTCATCTATTTTTTAAAAGATTCAACATTCCATTGTATCCACATTTCGATTACGCTCATTTGTAACAATCTATTCGCTTTGTCAATTTGTCGTCGCGCTTCATCAATTTTGGTTCAAGACACCATTCTGAAAAAAATAGTTTTATAAACTGATTTTAGACTGTTTTTAAATGTCAATGATTTGTAAGTATAATTTTTTTGCCCATGACTGGAGCACTAATATGCTATACAGCCGTTCCATTTTTTAATCCTATGAAAAAATATTTCTTTGGTTATTTGTTAGTTTAAAAACACGCTTATTAGGTTCAATTTGCTAATGGGGAAGGAACACTATACAATTACAAAATTCAGATTGAATAATATAATAATTCATTCGTTGATGATTGCGAAATTTCATCAAAGGTACTTAATATATAATTATAAGATCAAAATAGGTAAAAAAGTTACTAACGATTATTTCTTTTTCGACCATTAACCAGAAATAGAAAGTATATTGACACTAACGCAGAAGAATTGTGAACTTGGCTAGTCATCTCTATTAAAAATAAAGTTAGGCCGTTTAAATATGCTTTACATTCTTACAATATTAAACATATTTATTCTTTGGTACTTTTTCGAAAGGATTAAACTTGAAGGATTATAAATCAATAAGTCCGATAGATACATGGGACAAATACAAATTATCTTTGCAATTGAGACGCAATTCAATTATTTTAGATTACTATTGATTAGAATTTTTGGGTTCATTACATTTAAAATTTTGATGTAATATTATTAAAGCACGTTTGGTTATAAAACCTTACATTACAAAAACCATTAATATAAGTTAGATCTCATAATTTGTGGCTTGCATGCTAATATATACTTAAAATTGAAATGTATTTGTGCTTTGTATGTAATATAAAATAGAACATATACACTAAATGCGGAGACGAAACTACATGGGGCCAAAAGGGGCCATGGCCCCCCCAAACATTTTGAATTTTTTTGTTGTTGTCTGTAATTTAGACCCAATTAAGACGTTGTAAGTGGTGGCCACTAACCCAAATTCTATTTGGAGTAAACAGTTTTCCTATAAGGTAGGGGTGGAAATTTTTGACACGATCCGAAAACCCGGCTCGAACTCGACACGATTTTTGCAGGTCAGGTCATGGCTAATTAGGTCCGGGTCGAAATCGGGTCAGACCCGCTTAACCCGTTTATTAAACAGGTCGTCTTTCGGGTCAACCCGCCTAACCCGCAATTGACACGTTTATTTTTCGGGTTGATTTTGGGTCACTTTCGGGTCAAAAAACCTATTAACCCGTTTAGACACGAATAATTATAAACCGTTGATTTTTTAATCTAACGGTCAGAAAAATGAAAAATCAAAGGGGCTAATTGAAAAACCTAACTTTAGAAAGAAAAAAAAGAACGCCGCACACAGCAGCAGGTCTCTTCTCTCTCGTCATCTCTTCTCTCTCATCTTCTCTTCCCATCTCTTCTCTCTCGCCATCTCTTCCCACCGCACACAGGTAAGATTTCTTCCCATCTCTTCGCACCGCACACCGCACACAATACTCACGCGCACACACAGAACACACACACGCACACACACAGAACTCACGCACACACACAGAACACACACACACGCACACACACAGAACACACACACGCATACACACAGAACACTGAACACATGCACATGCACACACACACATAACACTGAACACACGCACACACTGAACACACGCAGAAACACAACACTGAACACACACGAACACAGAACACTGAACACACGCACACACAGAACACACGCACACGCAGAAACACATTGACAAGGATTTCTGATTTTATATTTCTGATTTTTTTTTCAGGTACTGATTTTTTTTTCAGCAGGTAATTAGATTTATGTTATTGATTTCTGGTATTGATTTTTTTTTCAGCACATTGATTTCAGATTCCATTTTGTACACATTTAAGTTTAATTTTTCTACACATTCACTTCAGATTCCATTTTAGTTTTTTGACATAACATACACACTCATTTTATGACAGGACATACAAATTTATTTTATTTTATTCTTTGCAGATGGAATTTGATAGAGTTGATGTTAATTTAGTTGACAATTCTATTGATGTTGATGAAATAATGGATGAGGAGGAGGACGATGATGTTGTGGATCTGAATAAAGAATCTGCTAAAAGCCAAATTAAAGGTGGAAAGCGCAAAAGACGATGCACTTCTAACGTGTGGCCATTCTTTGAAATTCTCAAACAAAATGGCGTTGATGGCAAGCAAAGATGTAAGTGTAAGATATGTGGGTCCGTCTTCATTTGCGATAGCAGGTACGGAACCGGTAATTTATCGCGACATAAGAATAGATGTCAAAAAATTACTACACGTGATATTGGGCAGTTAATTGTTCAACAACAATTAAGAGTAAAAGCCTTATAGTATAAGGCTTTGACTATTACCTAGTACTTAATTTAATTCTTACTATTACCAAATTGAATTCGTGCAGCAAATTTAATTCTTAAGAGTAATCCGAAATTTCATTCTTACTATTACCTAATACAAATTTAATTTTATATCTACTTATTTACTATAATTAAATACAAACATTGAATCTTAATTAATTTTAATTGCAGATTTTTGATTTTCACATAGTTTTTACTTTTTTGTGGATGTATAATATATATATATATATATATATATGAACATACTCATTTTAAAAAAATAGTAAAAAATATTTTTCAATAAAATTTGGTATACATGATCTATATAATAAGGAGATCATCTACAAAAAAAATCATCCGAAAATTCAACCCGAAAGTGAGTGAAATTAAACGGGAGTATATATGTGTTTTTTCGAGTGTTCTAATTTTTTTCATCATCTCACCCACTTTCAGGTTGAATTTTTTGATGATTTTTTCGTAGATGATCTCCTTACTTTGTAGGTCATGTATACCAAATTTTGTTGAAAAATATATTTTTTACTATTTTTTTAAAAATGGAATGTTTACATATATATATCCATATAATAAAGGAGCATGGTTTTGGCCAAAATATCTCCATTTTTTTATGCATGACATTTTCTCATTTCATGCCCATGCATGAAATGTCATGCTAATTTTTTTTTTGTTATATATCTACTATTATTAATACTATTATACTATTATAAATACATATATTTTTTTAAATACGTGTAAATTTATTTTTTTTCCCATTTTTTAAAACTATTTTTTATTAATTTTTTAAATATTTTTTTCTTTTTTCTTTTTTAATTTATATTTTTTATTTTTCCTCAATTTTTTTTTTATTTTTTTTTATTTTTTCTCAATTTTTTTTTGTCACGGGGGCAAATTTATCGTCGTGCCCTCGGGCACGGGCATCCACTAGTATATATATATGGAGCCATATGGGGATGGCCAAAATTCATGTATGATATTTTTGACATTTCATGTCCATGCATAAAATGTCATGCTAAAAGTGGTCTTTTTTTTTAATATTTTTTTTTAATAAATAGATGTGGGTTTTTTAACTATTTTTTTATTTTTTATTTTTTTATGGGCTGGGTTTTTTTATCACGGGACAAAGATGGCCAAAATTCATGTATGATATTTTTGACATTTCATACCCATGCATGAAATGTCATGCTAAAAGCTGTTTTTTTTTAAATAATTTTTTTAATAAATAGATATGGATTTTTTTAACTATTTTTTTTCTTTTTATTTTTTTATGGGCTGAGTTTGTTTATCACGGGACAAATTTATCGCCGTGCTCTCGGCACGAATATCCGCTAGTACTTTAATATCTTATAGCGTATGAAGTATCTAATATGCAACTTTTAAAGCATGAGACTGATTTATTTTATAATCTCATCAGCATCCGTTTAGTTAGAGTTTAATAATTAGAATTATAAAGAGGGACTTTTGAGAAAAAGTTCAATTCAATTTAAAAGTGTGTATATAAGCCATATTTTTGCTCTTGTACGGACTAGTCCGCTTTTTAAGAGTGTGGATTGGACCTGTGTCTCGTGACAGTGAATTCAGAAAAAGTGAGAGATTATAAGCGATAGTTTTTATATAAATTTTGGCTCCCCTTAAGATAAAATCTTAATTTCGTCCCTGCTAAATGTGAAGAAGGTAATACGTGTATGGACACTTGAGAAACTTCCTATAATATACACAATAATTTTCACTATGGACTAAAAATATTAACTTATAACACAATTAAACCGCATCTCGTATTTTGAAATGTTGGAACTAAACTCAAAACAGAGAATAAACACAAATGGTCTCACTTTCAAAACGTGGCATGTTTTCTTTTCTTTTCTTTTCTTTTTTCACTTTTATTAGATATGAGATGATATATTATATTTAATGTTTGCATGTGGTCCCAACTAAGTATTTGTCCATTTTTTACCCCTTTGTAGCAGAAAGTGAAAAGAGGGCACTTCTACCATTTCTTGTTGAACTTTCCCAAAACCGATAAAAGGGAATCCATCTTTTGCATTTAGGGTAATCACATAGAGGAATTCAAGAGTGGGGTTCTGATAGAAACTTCCTTAACTACCTATAAACATGAAAAAAGGGGGTTCACAAGCTACAGAGATTCTTCGAGGGCATAAAGGAGCTCCACCGCACAGTCACATCACTCTGTGGTGAGCGGTCATTTCAAGTAAAGAGATTCAGCGAGTGTTCAAAGATGGCAGTGGTGGAGGGTGCATTTCTAAAACTAGAAACCAAACATCATTTCTTAATTGTAAATTCCAAGACACGCCACATTTATCATCACCTTTTTCTTGAATCGGCGTCTTTGTTATGCCTCTTTTCTTCCACTGATGTTTTATTAGTTTTCTAGATTATAAATCATTAAATTTCGCATCTCGAGCTGTGGAGGATAACTTAGGCTATTAATATCAATGCTGCCTGTTTAGAGCATCTCACTCCACATATCCCATGTAGGTCTGGCAATGGATCCGGCTGGATTCGGACTTGAATTAACGGATTTGAGCAAATTTTATAGACTCGATTATTCAATTATTCGATTAATTAATGGTTCGGATCTGGATATACATGACTCCGATCCGATAAGGACCTGACCCGAATGTGTATATATATAATATAATAAATATATATTTATATATAATATTATATATATATATAGTCTTAAATATAATTACTAAATATATATATAACTAACTTATATATATATATATAACAGTTTTACATACATATATATAATAGTTATTTATATATATAAGTTATATATAAAAACAGTTTTATATAAAAACAGTTTTACATACATATTTACATGCATATATATATATATATAATAATGCACCAGTGCGGACTGGTCCGCATTTTAAAAATGCGGACCGAACATGTGTCACCTAACGGTGCGCCTAGAAATTATTGCCTAAATTGTAGGCATACTCTCTCTTTTCTGGGTCACCGCCAGGTGACACATGTCCGGTCCGCATTCTTAAAATGCGGACTAGTCCGCACAAGAGCAGGACTATATATATATATATAATCGGGTCGGGGCTCGGGGTCCTTAACGGATCCGGGTCTGGATCCATTTTCTGAGACCGGTCGGATAATCGGGTAAGACTCGATCCGTTAAAAATATACCCGAATCGGATCTGAATATACCCAGACCCGACCCGTTTACACCCCTAATCCCATGAGGCATTCTTGGTGACGTTGTTTAAAAACCGGTGTTTTAATGATAATATACATAAATGCGTGTTTGATAACATTAATTTTTATGAAAAATATAATATATTAAATCATTTTTCATTTTTTAGATGTTTGCTAAACAAAATTTTTCATGGAATTGATTTTCTTAAAACAAGTCACATAATCAATTTTTTCACAAAAAGGTGAAATTAAAAAACATCCCCCTAGCTTGTTATTTATTTTCTAGGGAAAAGAATTGTCACACTCAAATAATTGATAAAAATTCCAAAAAATAAATAAAAACCCAAAAGTAATGAAAGTGAATGAAACCCCAAAAATAATGAAAAAAATTCAGAAAATGAATAAAACCCCAAAAATAATGGAAAAAATCTAGAAAGTGAATAAAAACTCAAAAATTATGAAAAAAAATACATAAAGTGAATAAAATCTCAAAAATAATGAAAAAAATTCATAAAGTGGATAAAAACCCCAAAATAATGAAAAAAATCCAGAAAATTAATAAAAACACAAAAATAATGAAAAAAATTCAGAAAGTGAATAAAACCCCAAAAATAATGAAAAAAATACAGAAAGTGAATACCCCCCCCCCCAAATGAAAAAAATTCAGAAAATGAATAAAAAATAAAAAATAATGAAAAAAATCCAGAAAGCGAATAAAAGCCCAAATATAATGAAAAAAAATACAGAAAGTGAACAAAACCCCACAAAAATAAAAAAATCAGAAAATAAATAAAAATCCAAAATAATGAGAAAAAATCCAGAAAATTAATAACCCCCCTCCCCCCCCCCCAAAAAAAAAATGAAAAAAATCCAGAAAGTTAATCAAAACCCAAAAATAATGAAAAAAAAATCAAGAAAGTGAATAAAAACCCAAAAATAATTTGAAAAAATACAAAAAGTAAATTAAACACCCAAAAAATGAAAAAAGAAATCCAGAAAATGAATAAAATCCCAAAATTAATGGAAAAAAAATCCAAAAAGTGATATAAATCCAAAAATAATGAAAAAAAAATACAAAAAGTGATTAAAACCACAAAAACAATGGAAAAAAATCCAAAATAAGAATAAAACCCCAAAAATAATTGAAAAAAATTGAGAAAGTGAATAAAACCCCCAAAATAATGAAAAAAAATACAGAAAGTGAATAAAACCCCCAAAATAATGAGAAAAATATGGAAAATGAAGAAAAAACCAAAAAGTATGAAAAAAAGCCAGAAAGTGAATAAAATCCAAAAATAATTAAAAAAATATAGAAAATGAATAAAAATCCAAAAAGAATGATAAAACGTACAAAAAAAGTCCAGAAAATGAATAAAAGCCTAAAAATAATGGTAAAAAAACAGAAAGTTGATAAAAAAAAAGAAAATAAATATTAACCCCGCTATTAATTTAAAAAAACACCCAAAAATTTATTAAAAGAGAAGAGACTTATCAATTAAGAAAACAAATAATAGAAAATTAAAAAAAAGCTCAGAAAATTTGAAAAATACAGGAGTTGAAATGAAATACATAAAATTGATATTAGTCCCAGAATTAATTTAAAAATACACCAGAAAATAAAAAAAAGGTCAGAAAAAGTCAATAAATAGAAAAAATGATGAAAAAATACACATAAATGAGTAAAAAAATAAAAAATAAATATTAACCCCTGAATTAATTTTAAAAAACCAAAAAATTTATTTAAAAGTCAAAAACTTATTAATTAAGAAGAAAATAAAAGAATATATAAAAGCACCCAAAAAATAAAAAAAAATGGAAATGAATAAATACCCTAGAAAACTAAAAAAAATGAAAATATTTGAAAAATATTAAAAAAGACAAGAGAATTAAGAAAAAGAACAGACCTGACGACAGGGGGACGAAGCAATTGGGGGTTGGGAGGGATGGGGATTTATTTTTTATTCATTTTTTATTTTTTCTTAATAATCTTAATACTTTTTTCTGTTTTTTTATATTTGTTTTTTTTAATTTCATTCCGGTGTTAATATTTATTTTCTGGTTTTTTATTCATTTTATGTAATTTATTCTTTTTGGATTTTTATTCAGTTTTGTGTTTTTTTATTATATTTTTCGAATTATTTTTATTAATTTTTTGGTATTTTTTTTATTTTTCTGTTTTTTATATTTATTTTCTACTTTTTTTTTCCATGAAAAATATTGGAAATCTAACACATAAAAGTTGGAAAACAGAACATTTTCCACCAGAAAAATAATTGTAATCAAACAAAGCCAACAATTTTTTTCCATGGAAAATATTTTCAAGTTTTCATTTCCATGGAAATTGATTCTTAGCACTTATTTTTCATCTTATTTATCAAACACACCCAAAGTGCTAAACTCATTTCTATTCAAACGCATATTTTTCTTCGAAATATGCAATATGCAAGATAGCAAATGCTATTGAGTTGCTTTCCGAGCTCATGGTAAAATTATGATGGTAAAATATAGTACAAAATGCATTATAAAAAAAGAGTAATGATAGGAAGACCCATTTCGTAGATTCATTTCGTGGCTCCGTGAATAAGACAAAAATAGGTGCAAGTTTTAATGCATTCGTAAATGCCATGACAGGACTCAAAATAATAAAGTATAAGCTTTTAATATAATGTATCTACGAAATGTATTCACAAAGTGAATCTCTCTAAATTTATTCATAAAAACTAAATAAATCACAAGCATAATATATCAAGTGTGACACAAGCTTGCGCAACATTTCCGAGTGTTAGGCTTAAATTGTTCTAGTTATTTTTCTGAGTTTGGACAACCGTGCTTAAATTAATTTGGGTTTTACAATATAATGATGTGTTAAGCACAAAGTTGACGTGACAAGACATACATTTTAGCATATAGCCATCTTATTTTAGAAACTATCAGCTATTAGGTTATTTGTATTTGTATAATAATATAAAACGCGATCCACTATTTAATTTTGAAAGCTATTAAGAAGTCCACTTGTCACTTCTTCATAGAGTTAATGAGGAGTCCACGTGTCATTTCTTCATAATGATCGTGTAAATTCTTCACCAAACTTTCTGTTAGAAAAAATGGACTTTTGACAGCAAAATTTGAGTAACTTTGAGCTCAAATTAAGGTGGGAACTACACCATAAAAATTGTGGGATCACATACGAACGCGTTCTCCTTGGCAAGGAGATTAACGTGGTATATTCATATGTCCAAATCCATTAAGTTATGAATGATATATGTGTGTTCAAAGTGACTCATAAAGCAATAAAAGTTAATGTATTGAATATGTTTTAACTCTTGTCCCACATTGGAAGAGTAGTGGAAAAATGATGAGTTAATAAAACCCAATTGATGGACTAAGACTTGGATGCCTTTGGAGTATCCCAACTCTTTGAAGGGAAGATGACCTAAGCTATGCACGGGTTGACTTTCAGTCAAAGGTCCACACGCGCACGTCCGTCCGGCCGGCTCGGTTCGTGTTCAGGCTCGGGTTTATAAAAATTCTTAAATTTTTGAGCCGAATCTAATTAACGAATTAATTAATTTCCAAAAGTCAGCAGTTGCTTTAAAACCCCAGTTAAAAACTGGTTGACTGTTCCCAATAGTCAGAACCAAAACTATAAACACATTTCCTTCCCTCCAGTTTTAAAACTAATGAAATTTCGTCATTCAATTTTCCTCCAAAAATTAAGTGCTGCTAGAATTCTTTCTGCATTCATTCATCAGTCTGTTTGGTTGAGTAAATACAGAAATTGTGTTCGTCGTGATTAATCACAGTTGTACTACTTGATTAATCTGAAAATCCGTTCTATCTTGGGAGACAATTATTCTTAAACTCAAGCACATTGGAGGAATAAATTTGTCTTAAAGAGACTGTGTAACAGGGCTCGGATTTACATCTGATTTATTATTACTTCTGCAATATTCAAGTAAGTGATTTAATTTTCTGTAATTTCTTTTTCATTCTGTAATTTTTATTTTATTAATAATTCTGTATTATTTCGAAATTTAAATAGTAGGAAGAACACTTTCTCCGTAGAAGTTATAATATGTGCTCTTTCCTCTGACTAATCTTCTCTCTCTATTTTTTTTAAGAGATCGATTCTCGGTCTCTACCCATTCATTATATGCTCTTTCCTCTAACTAATTTTCTATCAATATATTTTTTTCAAGAGATTCACCTCTCCACATAGACTTTTACTCTGCCTCGAGTTAATGACAAATTAACTAGGTAACCATAAAATTACTTCCTTTCCATGGCTGAATTATTTGAGTTTGTTTCGAAACAGAAGCCTAAGTTGTTCGGGTCAAGTTCAGGGTTTGTAATAGAACCTGATTTTCCTAGTTGAGCAACTGAGCTTTTTCTTCTTAAAACTTTCATTATCCCAAATAATATTACAGTTTGCAGAATTATCACCTCAGACATATAACATCTAATATATTGTTTTTTTTTGAAATTTTTGGTTTTGTAATGAATTTGGGTCTCTAATAGTGATTTACTTCTTTCACTATGTTATTTTGTATATGTATGGCCTTAACACAAAAAACATGAAAGAAAGTATGATTTTTATTTGCCCAATAATCCCACTGCTATATACACAAGCTTCTCTGGAATTGGCGAGTGTATTACTGCTCTTGTGACTTTTTGGAAGGATAATACCATACAAACAGGTAATCAATTTTTTTTACGAAAAGCTTATATTCTTTAGAGTTTTTTTCCCATATTTTTCCATATGTTTATACTTTGTATGAGCATGGTAAAGTATTCGATTCCGAAACATTCATTTTAGTGTATATTATCATATTTCATTTTGTTATAATCACAATCCAATAATTCAATAATGAGGTTCAATTATTTCTATAATGAGGCACACATTAAATAGAATGTTTTCGTAATATCTCAATGTAACATGATATTTTATCACGTAACATTTGAATTTGAATCATAGAAGTAAAACCTTTTAGATCGATTTGAATGCCATACAGTAACATAATGCTTTATGATTTTTTTGGATATCATGCAAATTGCTGAGACGCAATTTATTGTTGTGAAGTTGTTTAGAGGGGAGGAATTTACAATACCGATTTCGTATATATATATATATATATATATATATATATATATATATATATATATATATATATATATATATATATATAGTTTTTTAGGTTAGTTGCTAAGGGCTTTAATCAGCAAGAAGGCCTTGATTTTATTGAAACTTTCTCTCCTGTTGACAAGCTAGTGTAATACCCCGTATTTTTGTGATATTTATTTTGGGGATTAATTATATTAAATGTGGATTAATTGAAAATTAATCCGGATAAAATATTAATGAGATGTGAGTTAGTATTTGATTATAATGTGTATATATGGCAATATATGAATTTTAGAACTATTGAAATTGTCGCGAGATTGAAATACGACAATTTGGGAAATTTTGTTGGGACGCGCGTGACAGTCGCGTCAGGAATATAATTATTTGAATTAAAAAGTGAATTTTATTTCTATTAACCATATGGTCATTTTGAGTGCGCCAACGTGTCCGGAAGGGTCGAAATAGTCAGAAAACACTAGCCGGGGGTTAAGTTTGGATCCCGGGACATTATTGGGCAATACCAGTAACTTAAAAGGGAATTTTGGTAATTTCGGAAATTTGGGAATTAAAACCCACGAAAATTATAAACAAATCTGACTTATTCTTTATTCACTAAACCCACTAACTACACTAAGGGACTTAATGGGCTACGGGAGAAGTTAAGATATAGTTCCAACTTGCCAAAAACCAACCACACCTCCATTGTCATCATCCTTAGAGAAAAACTTGTAGAGAGAGAGAGAGAAGAGAATTCTGCAGAAAGAGAGAGGGAGAACAACTCAGCCTTCAAGATTCAACATCAAATTCAGAGAAAGATTAAGGCAAGTGGTTTAATTCCAATTAATTTAATGCTATGCTTTTCCATGTTTAGGAAATTATCAAATTTATCTTGGAAGATTGATTAGACCCATGAATTTGAAGATGCAAAACTATGAACTATGTTAGGGACTGCATGTAGAAACATTCTGGACGAATTATGAACTCAGAATTATGACCCTTGATGATTTAAAAACGGATTTTAGAAGAAGTTTATTAATGTTCTTGAAAGAAATAGAAAACTGGAATTCTTGATGAAGATTTGATCCATACAAAGCCCTTGAATGATGAATTATTGGTTTTAGAACGTTAAGACTGTTGTAGGATGGCTGTATGATGATATTATAACGTTATCTTAGAGTTTCATGCTTGTTAATGGTGTTTTGGGTTGATTTGAAAACTGCAAAACGAAGCAGCCCGCAGCCTACCTGGTGCGATCGATCGATCGACATTCATCAGTCGATCAATCGACCACCATCGATCGATCGAAGGTCAAGGTCGATAGATCGACCTTCCCAGAAAGAGTAAAATCTCCCCTAGTTAAATTTTAATGATGTTAACCCTTGGAAAATATTAATGGAGACCTTATGAATATCCTTAGACTTAAGGAAGACCAGTAGGTACAGTTATAAAGTTCGGACCTTAATTAGAATTTAATTTGAGGAATTATTCTAAAAGCTATTGAAGCTCGATAAGTGAGATAATATTAGGATTAATAGAGTAATTTTGAATAAGTTGATGAATTGAGGTTTGGGGCAGAAGTAAGGACCTTTAGAATAATGATGTAATATGTGGGAATATTAGGAAACTTAATAACCCCTTTGAGGTAGGTTTTAAGTATAAGAATCTACGACGTGAGATGTGTTGACAGTCTACATTATATATTATCGGAAGACTAAAAATGTATACAATAGGAATAATGGTATAAGGATGTAGAAAATACCTTTATTAATATTGAGATATCTAAGATGTGTGCATGCTTAGTATATATTCTTATGTGTATGACATACCTACCATACTTGCTATCATGAGAGGTTTACGTTCGCTTAGGGCCTTCTAATCCTTGTGTGCCCGAATTTAGTTTGGTACCTAGAGGACATAGTTCAAGGGAATGACTTAATTGTGAGTTATTAAGCCAGCTGACTATGGAGCGTAGGTATGTACGTGACCATGGATATGTTGAATTATGTTCGCCTCCATTTTTGTGTGTGGTGTTTATTCTAACAATTCCTGAGAGATTCGGAATTTGTAATCCTTATGTACGTGATGTACCGGGATGGATAGAAGAGTATGTGTGCACCACAGCTTAGCCTCGGGGTGCTTGTATAGTATATTTATGATGTGATTAATATACGGTTCTATGAAAAGGAAATTGGTTATGTTTAAATTGCGAGAATAATTTATAGTAACTACTTGTGGAATTAAAAAGGGATAACATGCCGTGAATTGTAATGCTAACAATTGAGAATCCGTGTTCAAGTAAAGCTCTCTATTTAAATAATAACATTGGGAATTCATATTGTGAATCGAGTAGTTGGGTTAGAACTTTTGATGGTTTAGTTAGATAAATAACACATGTATGGGTACAGGAACATTAGGGGTGCGCTGTTAGACGAGAGGTGAGTATTTCATGTGAGAGCACGTCCTAACATGTATCTTGCATTCATTGTTTTAATTGTTATTAAAGCACTTGCTGTTTTTAAAATACTCTCCACATTCGGGCTCTGACCCGTTTGCTTTCAAATCTATCTTTTTGTAAAAAACCATTTTTAGGTGCCCAGCCACAAGGACACCATGCATAGTATTTCCAGTCAGGTGACGAGCTGTAGCTGTTGTGGAAGTTACAGGGCCTTGCTATTAGACGCTTCATTTGCCTTGACTCTATATTCAGATTTCATCAGTTGTAGGGCATGTCGCCCATTTCTTTTAGAGACATTTCATTTTATATTTTAGTTATTCTGACTTTGATTTGTAATTAATTCAGTATGTAGACTTGTTCTATTTCTTTTCATATTGGGATTGTTGTGAGGAGTATTTCCTCGAGACTCATCTTTAATTGTTGATTTATTATAATTGGACTTTATCGTGAATGGTTGTGTTACATTTCTTTATTTCATTTATTGCATGTTAATCAGATTTAATTTAAAATTTGACAACTCACTTTTTAACTACTAGGTGGTTAGTAATCATTAAAAATGTTTTCGACAGTGATGCTATTAACTGGACCAACTTGGCATTTTGTATTGATTTAATAAAGGAGTAACTACCCGGTATTTAATTAGTCGGGGTGTCACAGCTAGTTACTGTCAAAGTCCTATTAGCTATTGCTGCTAGTCAAAATTGGCATTTGGTTCAACTTGACGTTCACAATGCCTTCCTTAATGGGGATTTATTTGAAGAAGTTTACATGGATCTTGCACTTGGTTATGATAACAACAAGGAGAATCCAAAACAGGGGGAGAAGCTGGTGTGTAGACTTCATAAATCCATTTATGGCCTCAAGCAAGTTTCGAGGCAATAGTTTTCCAAATTCTCTCAAGTCCTTATTCACTATGGTTTTACTCAATCCAAATCTGATTATTCCTTGTTTATTAAAGGAACATGGAACTCTTTTGTGGCTTTATTAGTATATGTTGATGATATTGTTATCACTAGTCCTAATTCTAAGGTCATTGACTCTTTAAAGCATTTTCTTCATAGTCAGTTTAAACTCAAGGATTTGGGTTGTTTAAAGTATTTCCTTGACTTCGAAATTGCTAAGTGTGCCAAAGGAATTGTTTTATCTCAGAGACACTATACATTGCAGCTGCTTGAAGACACAGGTTACCTTGCTTGTAAACCTACCAACATTCCTATGGATCCTAAAGTTCAATTGAGTGCAGTTGATGGTGATATTCTTCCTGATACATGTCAATATAGACGTTTGATTGGTCGTCTTCTTTATCTCACTCTTTCTCGGCCTGATATTACTTTTGTTGTCCATAAGTTGAGTCAGTTTTTGGCTCAACCTCGCCTACCTCATCTTAAAGCTGCACATCATCTTCTCAGATATCTTAAATCTAATCCTGGCCAAGGCTTATTTTTCTCATCCTTTTCTTCTCATAAATTGAAGGCCTTCTCAGATGCTGACTGGGCTTCTTGTCCAAATACCAGGAAGTCTGTCACTGGTTTCTGTATATTCATTGGTGATTCTTTGGTGTCTTGGAAGGCTAAGAAACAAGTTACAATTTCCAGATCTTCTGCTGAGGCAGAATACAGAGCTTTAGCCTCTATAACCAGTGAATTGGCTTGGATACGCCAGTTATTAAAAGATTTTCAAGTGGATGTTTCCCCTCCAGCTCTTCTTTTTTGTGACAATCAAGCTGCTATCCATATTGCATCTAATCCTATTTTCCATGAGCGGACTAAACATATAGAGATCGATTGCCATTTTGTTCGAGACAAAGTTACAGAAGGGTTTATAAAGCTTATGCCGATTCGATCTCAACATCAACTTGCTGATATGTTTACCAAGCCTTTGCCTTCTTCTTTATTGTTTCCTCTCTTATCCAAGATGGCTGTCAAGGACATTCATAGTCCATCTTGAGGGGGAGTTTTAGGCTTTGTAAATATTAGAATTAGTTAGCTATATATATGTATATTAGCTGTTATTAGTCCAGCTATTACGTAGCTGACATTTCTACTTTGAAACCAATTATGTTAGAGTTACTACTATTTATAGCTTATTCTTTTCTCTTGTACGAAGACTTTAGATCAATATAGAAACAAATATTTTCTCATCTCTCTTCCTTCTGTTTAGCGTATTATTTTTATCTCAATTCTACTAATTTGTTTTCCCACCTATTCATTATATGTACAACGAGACAAATTTTGATAAAAGAAATTGTAAAATGCAGGGTATCACGTGGGTTGTATACTATTATATTAAAATTTTGATGGTGAGCATTATCTAATACTTGATAGCAAAATGGAAGTAGCACTTCATTTGGCGACACTACCATTCTTAAATATCTCTTATACTGCTATGTAATTTCTCTCTCTCTCAACGTTAATATCCATTAGCTACAATGAGCTCCAATTTATAGCCACGACGCTCCAATTTGGAGCCTTTCATATTACTAAGCCATGGTAAAACTCTACCGTCTATCATTTTGTTTTTTTACTCTTTAATGGAAGCATCAAACAAAAAAATGGGGGTATCTTTGTCACCCGTCAAACGTCTCCCTCTATAATATCACAAGAAACCATTCATTTTCCAATATTAAATTTCTTTCAACTGAAAAGCCTCACAAATAATATTAGACTTGGTCATATCTTCCATTCATTTTCCTATATTAAATTGCTTTCAACTGAAAAGCCTCACAAATAATATTAGACTTGGTCATATCTTTTTTGTTGTAAAATAAATAGATTATGTAATTTTAGGACTTAAAATAATATTGATTATGGATATAGAATAACAAACACTTTGTTTTCATTTTTAGTCCCTATTTTCAAATTAAAGGGACACGTGGCATGTTGTGATTGGTTGACGTTTTATGAATATGGGTCCGCGCCAGCGGCTTTATTAAAAAATAGGGACTAAAATCATAAATAAAATGTTTGTTATCCTATTTCCAAAATACATATTACAATAGCTCCTAAATTTACAAAGCCCTTAAAATAAATACCGTATCTAGTTAGTTAGGTGATAGAGTTATAGTAGAAGACTCACCTTAGGAGTAGTAACAAATAAGCATGTAATCAGTATATATTTGTATTCTCCGTGCGTAGTAAAACCTGAAGACTTACAATCTCCAATTTCTATGTTATGAAAAATTCACATGATATTGGAGCACAAGGATATTCCCAATTCATCATACTAATTTTTTTCTCCTAAGTATGTCATCTTTCCGGTGCATCAGTTTCTTCAACTATGTCAGATGCCACTCCCACTGAGGGCACTGAAAAATCCTTATTATCTTCATTCCTCCAACAATCAAGAAGTCGTTTTGGTTACTCACAAAGACGAAGCCAGGATATACATAAAGGGGGGGCTAATTTAATGGCAATATTCGGGGTTCAGGGTGGGAGCTCGAGTTGATTCTTTTTTAGTTATTTTTAGTATTTATTAAAGTATTATTTATATTTTTTAATATAATGGAAAGATAAAAAAATATTGACTGATTAAAGATTTTAAACCCTAAAAAATGGAAGAAAAAATAAAGATTCTAATATATTTATAAATAGAGATTGAGAGAAACAAGACATCCCTTTTTAAAAAAACTTCTCCATAAGCAGAGCCGTCTCAAGCAAAATCGAGGCCCTAGGCTAGAAATTAATATGGGACCCTTTTTATTGAAAAAATCATTATATTATATTAAATATATGTTACATATTTTTAATAATTTTTTTATAAAATAAATTAATTAAAATTTATTTTTCTTGCTGTGAGATAAAAAAAAATGAATTATAATTTTGTATTCATTTTCTTTTCTTTTTCCTCTTTTTTTACACCCGCTTTCATATTTTATTGTAGACATATGTATGTATATAGTTAGCAACAAATATGAATATATTCACAAATAAAAAGTAAATCTAGCCACTAAAATATAATTTCTTCTAATTATTTCACATAAACAAACAAATATTATTATAGAACAATAGAACCTGATCACGCCAATGTATATTCTGATTATCCGAACAACAAACTTCTCCAATTGAAAAAAAAATTCACTTTCAACCTGCCAACATTTAAAAACATATTAATAGAATAATCATTTAAGTTTAAACAATTTCATAAAAAAAAAGAGCAAAAAAGTAAAAAAATATATATATAATAATGTTAACAATATAATATACATAACATATAGTATATATATAAAACAAAAAACAAACCTTGTATGAGAGAAGTTTTATAGTGCCACCAGATTTTTTTTGGAAGAACAATTTTTTTTTCTTTGTATGAGCAAAATATAATGAGGAAGAGGATAGTGGAGTTTGGAGAGAGAGAGAAAAGAGATGAACCTGTAGTGGAGAGAGAGAGGAGAGAGAAAGAAGAAATGAAGGGATTGTTAGTTTAGAAGAAATGAATCGTGTACTTTTAATGCGCTTAGTTGTTTATTGAGTTATTTTTAATAGTCTTGAAAATAGAAAAAGTTTTTACTTTTTTCAATGAATGTATTTATTTATATATAATATAATAGATAGCTATTAAAATTAGGGGCCCTTAAATATGGTGAGGCCCTAGGCAGCCTCCTCACCTGCCTAGGGCATGAATCGACACTGTCCATAAGTTAGATCTTTTAATAATAATAATAATAATAATTTCATCAATCTCAAAATTAAACTAAATTAAAATCAATAATATCTCTAAAGTTAATTATAAATTTGACCCTAAATATTAATCCAACAATAATTCTAACAAACACTAACCATTTACCCTAATATGAAACCCCAAATTTAACAATATGAACCAAAGTAACACCCCAAACTCCACCTAAACTAACCCCTAATATCTTGACAACATCAACCCTAAAAAAATTAGTTAGGGATATTTAAAGAGAAAAATAACTGAGATTTGCTCTCTCTCTCTCTCTCCACCACGGGAGTGCCATCCACCACGAGTTTCTCTCTCTCACACACACACACACACACACACAAATTCATAAATAAATTTAAAATTTATCTAACACAAACACACATATGTGTTTGGTATAAATATGAAATTGAGTATAATGTTATGTAAATAAGAAATTGAAATTGATTATAAATGATGGAAATTATTTTTTGTGTGGTCGTTGTTCCAAAGACTTTCCAATCAAATTCCCTTTAACCTACAAAATACAATAAAAAATATGTATAGGGCAAGTAATAGTGTCAATTCAACTTTCAAAAATGAAAGTACAAAAGCGTAAAGACAAAAGTAAATTCACACACACACACACACACACACACACACACACACACACATATATATATATAATTTTTTTCTATTTCATTTTAAAAACAATTTCAAGAGATGAAGGAAATTAAATAGCTGGGAGAATATAAATCTAAAGTAAGCTTAGTGATAAAATAACAAGAAATAAAATAAGTGATATAATTAGAATGAGAAAGAGACAATGAAATCCACTCTCATTTCATACAGTTAAAACTAGTTTGAAACTTTTCAATTTAATTAACTTTCAAAATATTTATCTAATTCAAAAGTTGATTCTCATCACACTAATGAATTAACATAAATATTATTTTAGAAAACTAATTTCAATTCTTACAAACTCTACTCAAAATAGATTAAAATCAATCAAATGGATCATCCCTAGGGAAAATTCATGTAACTAATTTTAAAAACATAACAAGAGTAGTAGATAATTAGATCATAATTTTAATCAAAAGATAAGCCTATCTCTAGTTTGAATCTTAGGCCAAAATTATACAACTAGCCTTCAATCCTTTCTCAATGATGGTTTATCGTCTCTCAATGCATAAACAAGTGAATGAATTAGAAATTACTAATAAAAGGAAATTAAATAATAAGGAATCTATCAAACTAAATTGATTGAATCGATGGGGGCTTCATTTCATCCATTGACTGAGATGATTAACCTACCATAATGAACATCCAAAGCATGAAGTAGACTATTAAATTCATATTTAAACTAAACAAGTGTAAATAAAAGGGAAGAAATGATCAAACTAATCTCTTGAATTAATACAAAACTTCACTTATTACACTATCCCCAACCTTCTCAAATGAATCCCAAACAATCAAATTACTACTCTTTACTAAACAAAACCTAATTATTTTCTAAAAACTAATTCTCTCTCTATAATTTCTCCCTAAAAATTCAGCTATAAAAATCCCCTTAAAAATGATTCTTGAGTCTTCATTTCATAGATAAATGCGTGGTATAAGGAATATAATAGGAAGGATAAGGTTGAGGGTTAAAATGGGGTATTTGGTATTTGGATGGGGGTATTTTAGGAATGGTTAAATATGCATGTGGGAAGAGGGGGTGTGAGGTGGCTTGGGGGTATTTTAGGAAAAAGGTAAAAGACATTTAAGACATATGAGCTTTGGGTTTTATTTGGGACTTTATCATATATGAGTTTAGTCTCATTTAACTGCATCTTTGTCGCAATTTCCTTGATTTAGAGCATTTGATTCTACAAATGAACATTAACCTACAAGATAGACATATACGCGTACAAGGCCAATTTTACAAGGAATTTACAAGTAAAAACCATCTATTTGGGGTATAATTTTAACACTTTTGGGTTCTTATCACATAACCCCCAAACAGAGCATTACTAGTCATCGAGCAAAAATAGAGGGAAAGAAAGATAAGAAATCAAAAGTGTACCACTTTCACAGGCACTTGCAATTTCACTTAGTATGTGCAACAAATCGTTAAACCTATAGGTTGCCCCACAGGACGAGTGCTATCTCGTGAGAGTTTGTAGTGAATGTACCCACAAAAATAAATTTTTTTATTGAAAATGATTATTTAGAGCCAGTCTCTTACTTAACGACGAAACTATGCAACCCATTTAAAAAGACTTCAAGGAATACATTATTCAACTCTATGTGTATGTCATAAAATTAATTAATACTTAAAGTAATCCTTCCTAAAAACTCAGCGTGTGTAACGTGAAACAATCTTAAGTATCATTAGAGTAGTTCCTAGATTACCTTTGTAGAATCAGCGCTTTGACTTCAAATCTCACTATATATGTCTCTCTTAATTGAACTCTCTGAGATTTGGATAAATATATCTCTCAAGTGTCTGCGGAGGTGAGTAAATGCAAACAAGGTCAAACGTCTCACACAATTATAAGAATTAATGGATATATGAAAAAAATTGATCTCATGAAGGAATGCTAATCACGATGTTGAGAATGTCGAGTTATTCACCATATAAACTTCTTGTTTGCCCGAACACCTTACCAAGGATGAAAAATGGGTTCTATGTAAGGAATGATGGAAAAATGAGATGAAGAAGATGGATGACATGATGGTAGGGTTTTTGAGAAAAGTGGAACACAATTTGAATAACTAATGTCTTCATTTTATAAAACTATGATCGCATGCTTTCTTTCCTTTTTTCTATTTTTTCTTTCCTTTTTTCCCTTTTTCCCTTTTTTTTCTTTCTATTTTCACTATTTTTCTCTCTTTTTTTGTTTTTCTTTATTGCGATGCAATTTTCTTTCCATAATACAAATGAAGACAATATACATTTGGAACTTTATATACCGTTCTTTCTCAGAAATGATGATAGTGATTGGAAATGATATATGGATGGTGTGGGGAATATTCAAGGATAAAGGAATTATGAGAAGGTAATGGGTGAAGTAAATGGTAGATGATATGAGTGATGGTTTAGCGCTTAAGACAAACTACAGGCTACATGTTTCTTACAACTCGAAAGTGATGCCATTCTCAATGGTTAAGCCAAAAAATGAATAATAATGAGACCATGCAATGATTAAGCACGGTACCCAAAGAAAGTTGAGTCAACGCATGACTCGAAGATTACGTAAAAACCCTAAAAAAGATGAATAGCTCAATTTTTATGGGTTTAAGTCTCCACAAGTTATATTTTAAGGTTGTCTTTAGAATATTGTTTCCCTTCAACTTTTAATTGTAAAATGTGATGGTGTAAATTTGCTGAGTTTAAGAATTTATAGTGTAAGTACGCCTTAAGAGGTATTATTTAATTTTATAGTAAAAGCATAGTTTTAGGATCGAACAAGGGTATTTCGATACTTCTAAAAAATGATGATGGACAATTAATGTCATAAAAAAATTTGAGATAAACTGCACAAAAGAGTTGAAAATGACTTATTTTTGACAAAAAATTTCAAAAGAGGCACGATTTTGATAAATTTTCCACCCCCAAACAAAAGAGAACACCAACCTCGGTGTTTAAAACTATATAGTAGAGGATAAATCCAAATAGAGAATTGAGGTTTGAATTTGTAGAACTTTACCCATGGATTAGTAGAGGATAAATCCAAATAGAGAATTGAGGTTTATGGTAGGTAATTGGGAACATTGTAAATTAAGTGGGTAAGCTTAATTGAAAGAAATTGAAAATGAATTGGAAAATTTGAATTGCGGGCCAAGCGAGTTATAGTCCTGGTATATATTGTTAAGTGACACCAAGATAATGAAAAATTAATCAGTGTATGATTAATTGAAATTGGGTCGGATTATAGACTTGAATATGTTAGGCTAGTGTTACGGATATTTGTACGTAGGTAGCCTGGATTTAATATATATATATATATATATATATATATATATATATATATATATATATATATATATATATATATATGTGTGTGTGTGTGTGTGTGTGTGTGTGATTTATAAATATTGGTGTGTATAATATTGATAAGAAAGCATTACTACTCTAGTTCTATATTAGGAGGTTGCGCGATGTGAAAGAATCGTCTGGCTAGAGAATGCATGACAAGTATAGTCCCCAGGTCATAGTGTTCCGGTCAGGAGTGATACGTATGGTATGTGTTTCGATCTCACTACCGTGAAAAAGTATGACTACCTCCACAACCTTTATTATATATGAATGTTGTAATATGATTACATATATATAGTACATTTATATACGGGTAAATACATGATGAGAATTGTATTAATTATATAACTTGTGAGATTATTATATGGTATCAAATGAGAAATGATTTAAAATGAGTGAGTTAGTGTGATTAATAACTTATAACTCGTATACTAAACTCACTCCGGATAGAGTAGTGGGAAAAGTAGGATATGGATACATATATCTATATATATATATATATGAAAGGACTAGTTACGGGGTAGATAGCTAGATGGGCATCTATAGGTACGTTAGGTGTGCACATTAGTCGATGGGTGAGGTGTCCTCAAGAGAGTGTGGGGCACTAACTTAAATAAGAAGAGCATTCATGCATTTTAATTTACTGCATTTAAATTCATTTGCTGAATATTTTCAAATTTTTTGGGTTCCAACCCTTGCTATAAAAATATTTTCAAAACCTTTTAGGGGTCCTACCATAGGGGCGCCAAGACTGATCTTCATGCAGGGTACATAGCTGCGGTACATGTGGGTGCTGCAGGATATTGCTTTAGACACCTATCTCATTCTCTTCTAGATAGGGATATTCTAGTTTTACTTTAAGCATGTTGCCCTTGACTTGTACTCGATACTTTTAGTTTGGCATGTATTAGCTACTCTTCACTAACTTTGGACTTTTGTTGGTTTGCTTGTATTAGTCGAGGTTATTCGGCTAACACTCTTATTAGATATTTGTGGCATGATTAGATTCTCTTATATGTGTTGGTTATTTGAATTCGTATTATACTTGTTGGTTTTGAATTAAGTTATAAGATAAAATTTGGCATCCACTTATTTAGAGATTAGGTGGTTAGTAATGAAGATTATTGCGACAGTGATGCTAAGAATGAACCATACGTATATCCTGAATTAATTTGATAAAGGACTAATCAACTGGAATTTAATTAAGCGGGGTATCACAGATGGTATCAGAGCATCAGGTTCTAGTGTCCATAGGATATGCGCGTCTTATTACGTTTCAGCCTTGCGTTCTTTTGGTTTAGAGTCCTATTATTAGGAATGTTGCCTCTATTTTCTCGTAATTGAGTTTCGTACTTCTGCTACCTAGTTTTGTATTATTGATGAATTGTTTACAACTCGATTAAATTTTCATATGTCACTTAGGAGAGGGCGAAAAACTAGGACCACCGAAGTTTTTAAGTCTGAGAAAGCACAGCAAGGGATTCAAGCAACACAGGTGACGGTGACAGTCACAGAAATGGCCGAAGTTATAGTACAAGCAGTGACTACCGCACTATTACAGTATCAAGATACTCAGGCCCAAAGGATTGGGAGCAAGAGAACAAGAGAAAGAGGTTAAGTGGGTGATACCATGGGTAACAATGATAGTGGGACCCCATGACTAGGAAATGGTTCTCGAGTAAGGGATACAATCAAGAAACTTCGATCAGTAAGACACCAACCAGAGGGTTGCAATCCCACAAAGGGACAGAAGGGCCCTACTCGGTAATAACAGGTTTATTAGGGCAAATCTCAAAGACAATCGGATCAGGGCCCGTATCAGGGAGGTGCCCGGAGGCACTGCTACGTTTGTGTCTAGCCAGACCACTTGAAGAAAGAGTGCTCACATAGGAGTCACCAGAGCCAACCTGTGGGAGGCTTTCAAAATCTTTGTTTCATTTGTTTCCAACCGGGCCATTTGAGGAAGGAATGCCCACAGAGAGGTAGGGGCCAATAGTATGGTGCCCCGCAGGGCTATCAGGTGTAGGGGCCTCCAGCAGCACCAACTCCACAGATTCCGTAACAATGGGGAGAGTTGAAGCTCGACCATGTGTACAACGTTCGAGATGCTCCGATTCCCCAGCACCGCAAGCGCCACCATCAGTAGAGGGTACGTTCCCCTATCCGTGAATATGATGGTAGAATCTTTTTTTTATACTGGTGCATCACATTCATTGGTTAGGACCCATTTTACTAGAGTCGTTGGATTACTAGATAGGGACGATAGTCTACAGATATGTGTGGAGTCACCGATAAGGGGTGGGTCACTCATTAACTCGATTTGTAGGGGGTAGACATTGTGATTGGAGGATTGAATTTTGTGGCCGACCTCTTGGCATTAGATTTGGAGGGTTACGATGTTAACTGGAGCATATATTGGTTAGATGGATATAGGACGATGGTGCAAGGTTAAAACCTCAAGTGTAGACAACAAGGGGTGAGGGGCGAATACAATTTTTTTTAGAAGAAAAATTCGCTAGAATTCAAGGGAGGTGCGGAAGGGTGATTTACCAATGGATAGAGAACACCCAATTGGGATCACATGTGGGGGAGTGTAGTGACACTCAAGTCTAAATTTCAGGCAAAGAAGTTTTCTCTTAGAAGCAGTGTGGGGTGATGGGAGACAGTCAACACATTCATGGGGAGATACATAAATAATGAAGAATTTAAGGTGAGGATTACTATGAATACTCCCACTAGAGGTAAATAGAGAAGCAAGGGAAATTTTAGAAATTTTCCAAAAAGGGTTTGTAAGTTAATATAGACCTGTGGAAAGATAATACAAGCGCGGATAGGATATACGGCTAGGATGACTGGTGTCGTTGTCATCAAGGTTGTACATTTACATTTGTATCGGTTCTCTCTCGAGAGAAAGGTTAACGGAGTTGGAGGATCTATCAGAAGAGTAAGATTGGATTTTTATATTAGTGAGGCACCAAGGAAAGGGATACCCAGAACCCAAATTTATGATCAAGATTAATAGAATTTCTACCAAGTGACAGTAGGTTCAGTTAGGGTCGTCAAGGCCATCAACTAGTCCCAGGGGATCAGCGAATCAAATAGGGATATAGGAGTAGCAATCAGGGTCGAGGCTACCTGGTCTATAAAAAGGATAATCCCGTCATGGCCAGTGGGGCCGAAGAAAGGGGAAAGGCATAGAGAGGCATTTTATGTGTAAAAGAGTAGGAATACATGGGTGCATCTTGTCCGTAGTGAGGTCGGGGACAGGAGCTAGATGCCTAGTAGGGGCATCTGTTTGAAAAGTTTTTGTTTTTATTAGGACGAGTGTGTTATGTCCAATAACCATTGAACTGGTAGTGTTGTGGACAACTGAAACTACAAGTTTTATTCCAGGATGATTGGGGGTCTGTTTTGTGTGATGTGAGCGGGTCACGGTAATGTATTAGTACTAGATTCTCATGAGAAATGGATTTAGTGGGGGTATCGTTAATATCATTAGTATGTGTATTTTTACCATGGAGTAGCGGGGTACTCTTCGGTTCCGCTTGAAAGGAATGGGTGGGTACATTGGGACAATATATTTTTGGAGGATTAGCTTATTTATGAGGTAATATTCGAGGTATAGTTTTATCCTGGGTGCAGACGGGTTCGCAGTGGTGGCCGATTATAGCAAAGCTACCGTGTTCGTTGTTCCAAGACAGGAGGTATAGTAGTGTGATGTCCCCCCTGAGAGAGGATCGAGCTCACGATAATATTTTGTGAAGTAGACTTCAAAGAGTACAATTGTCTGGTTATATTGGATCCCAGTGCGCAAGGGATTTTACAGATGAGATTCAGGGTATGTTGGGTTGCCGTGGAGCGGAGAGATTTAGCTCGTTATTTATATTTAGAGCTAATGACTTAGTGATAGTGAGAGAGTAGTAGTATATGACTCCTTTAGAGATGCAGGAGTCCATGACTTGGCATGTGAGTATAGGGTCAGAGTTAGAGTGTCCTGGTTGTATAGGTGGGAAACGTTGCGGAAGAAACACAATGAGGATTTGCACCACGAGTTGATAGGTGGGGCAATATCGGGAAGAATGGTAGAGTTGGTAAGGTTACTAAAAATATCTGGAGGTTATAACAACGCCAAGAATGTGAGAGCTGAACGTGAGATAAATATGGTTAGGTATGTAATGATCGGGGATTCATGAAAATATGTATAAGATATAGGGTGTATGGGCACGCTGGGAGGAGCCAGAGTCTCTACTGTGTAGATACTTAGCATATTTAGGGAGAAGACGCATAGGCGATGATGTTGGGTATATTCCAGACGAATGGGAATAAGATGTTCCTCGGATTATGAAACGTTAAAGGGTGATGTGTTTGAAAGTGACAATGGGTGCGTCACAACCTAAGATTGTTGCCACTAGGATTCGCGAGTGAGACGGATATTAGTGGATGTGTTGGCTGAGATAGCCATAGTGTATATATGTAAGTACCGTGGGATAGCGGGATATATGGTGTGGACCACAAAAGAGTGGAAGGTACACTAAGACGATGGTTGCATTATACAAGAGATTTCTACTTTCGAGAATTATGAAAGTAAGGTGGATGATTCTTTGCAAATTTCAACTGTGTAGCTATAGTTTGGGGCTATAGTGGATAGTTATAGTAAGACTGGGTGTTCGCGGTACCAGGGTATGAATTATCGTTTCTAGGTTTCACCTGAGATAGGGTCTAGCGTATATATACGGTTATGTATGTTAAATTTTTTTCATATTAATGTATTAATATTGTTAATTGAAATCCCGGGGAGTAGGGACATTTCTGATGTGATTCAGGGGGGTTGGACTTATTATCGAGTAGGGAGATAAAGCTCGGGATTTATTTTTGCATAAGGAAACTAGTGATAGTAAGATCGTGGTAGTGTATATTGTCGTTTTAACATAAAAGTGGATATTTGTACTTTTATGCTGAGAGGAGAGTTTGGAATGTTATAATTGTGGGATTGAAGTTATGTTACAGTTTAAGGATTGGTAAAAGACGGATTTTTATTTTGTGCAGTTAAGCACTGGTACAGAGCGTATGGGCTCTCTAGTTAGATGCATCCATTTAAGAACTATATGTATAACTGATAAGGGTAAGTGATTATGGAACTAGTTGAGATTGGGAGTACTAGGATTATCCGAATTTCGAGGACAAAATTCCATTATAGGGGGGAAATATGCAACAACCTGTAAATTCAAGGACCTTTAATTAAATAAATTTTTGGGAGAATGGAATTTATTTTAATGGGAATAATTAAATTCGTGATTTGGGAAATTTTTAAATTTGAGGAATTTATTAAATTAGCGAGTTGAGGTTTAATAAATTGGACTTTTTGTGTCGCATTTTGAGGTCAAATTTAGAGAATGTTATAAATTAATTTGAATGGAAATTCGAAGTGCATGGTTGAGTCCGGATGGATTGAAATAGTTGGAAATGAGGGTTCATAGGTATAATATGGATTCCGAGACCTTTGTAGACACATTTGAGCTTCCAAATAAGTGTTTGGGCCCGTTTTAGATGGCCCACGAGCCCAAGAATGGGATTGAAGTTAATAACCCTAATTGTGAGAGGGTGAGGGGACTTTAATTAATTTTTAGAAGACTAAATTGAGGAGAGACAAAGAAGAGAGCAGCTAGAGGAGATTTTGGGAGATTAATCCAAGAACAAGAGAGGAGACCCTTGAATCAACCCATCATCTTCATCAAAGGATTTGATTACACAAACCCTAAGGTAAGTGGTTTGACTTGCATTTGATTAATTGCATTTTTCCTATTCATATTATAGAAGGTGAATTGATTAATATGTTAGGGTCAGTTCTACATTTGATAATTTTGGGATTTCATGATTGTGATTTAAAAATCTGTAGATATGATAAGAATATGTGGATTTTGATTCCCCAATTTGTGTAGATGATGTAGTTAGAGTGAGATAATAAAATGGGTGGATTTAGGATAAATATTGGAATGTTTTGGGGGTAAAATCTGTACAGAAATGAAGGTTTTAACTCTTTAATGGTAGACTGGGTTTTCTGGGCAACAATGGAGGAGGGAGAACACCAGGGTCGTTCGAATGACCAGGTGTCTCGTTTAAATGACAACCAGAGTCATTCGAACGATATGGATGGTCGCTTGAACGACGTAGTTCAACTCTGCCAGATTTCTCCCCTTCCCCTGATTCCAAATCTGATTGTTAATTGCGTTGAATTGTTCCTGTTTTGGTTGAAATCTGACTTCTGGGATTTTAATTAGGGTTTGAATTTGTAGAACTTTACCCATGGATTAGTAGAGGATAAATCCAAATATAGAATTGAGGTTTATGGTAGGTAATTAGGAACCTTGTAAATTAAGTGGGTAAGCTTAATTGAAAGAAATTGAATAATGAGTTGGGAAATTTGAATTGCAGGCCAAGCGAGTTATAGTCCTGGTATATATGGTTAAGTGACACCAAGATAATGAAAAATTAATCAGTGTGTGATGAATTGAAATTGGGTCGGATTATAGACTTGAATATGTTAGGCTAGTGTTATGGATATTGGTACGCAGGTAGCCTTGATTTAATACATATATACGGTGATGTGTAGTATATATATATGATCTATAAATATTTGTGTGTATAAATATTTATAAGAAAGCATTTTTACTCTAGTGCTATATTGGGAGGTTGCACGATGTGGGTGAATCCCTTAGCGAAATAATGCATGGTGAGTATAGTACCCAGGTCATAGCATTCGCTTCAGGAGTGAGATGTATGGTGTCTGATTCGATCTCAATACCGTGGGAAACTTTGATCGCCTCCACAATGTTTATTATATATCTACAACATGTTTGTGTGAATGTTGTAATATGATTACGTATATATGGTACATTTATATAAGGGTAAATGCATCATGAGAATTGTATTAATTGTATAACTTGTGAGATTGTTATATTGTATCAAATGAGAAATGATTTAAAATGAGTGAGTTAGTGTGATTAATAACTTATAACTCGTATACTAAACTCACCCTGGATAGAGTAGTGGAAAAAGTAGGATATGGATATATATATATGACATGACTAGTTACGGGGTAGATAGCTAGATGGGTCATGTATAGGTACGTTGGGCGTGCACATTAGTTGATGGGTAAGGTGTCCTCAAGAGAGTGTTCGACACTAACTTAAATATGAAGAGCATTCATGCATTTTAATTTACTGCATTTTAATTCACTTGCTAAATATTTTCCAATGTTTTGGTTTCTAACCCTTGCTATAAAAATATTTTCAAAACCTTTTAGGTGTCCTAGCATAGGGGTGCCTGGTCTGATCAACATGCAGGGTACGTAGCGGTGGTACAGGTGGGTGCTGCAGGATATTGCTTTAGACGCCTATCTCATTCTCTTCTAGATATGGATATTCTAGTTGTACATTAGGCATGTTGGCCCTAACTTGTACTCGATGATTTTGGTTTGTCATGTATTATCTGCACTTCACATACTTTGGACTTTTGTCGATTTGCTTGTATTAGTCGAGGTTATTCACCTAACACTCTTATTAGATATTTGTGGCATGATTAGATTCTCATATATTGTGTTGGTTATTTGAATTTATATTACACTTGTTGGTTTTGAATTAAGTTATAAGATAAAATTTGGCATCGACTTAATTAAAGATCAAGTGGTTAGTAATTAAGATTGTTGTGGCAGTGATGCTAAGAATGAACCATACGTATATCCTGAATTAATTTGATAAATTACTAATCTACCGGAATTTAATTAAGCGGGGTGTCACAATTCTCATCTAATCAATTAATTAAGTTTCACTACTCAATTCATTCTTTAGATATACATTATTTAACAGTCTACTATCTCACATAAGTAGAATATTCACACACACACACACACACACATATTTATTTATCTCACTAATATATATCATTACGACATGTCTCATAAGGGCCACTGTGAAACACGGGCATACTCTGCTATCAGTCCAAGTACCTCTCGTACTAAATAGTGACAAATGGTTCAGTACATCTCCTCGAACCCAAAATCAAATAACAAACAGTGGAGGCGAACATAATTCTAAGACTTTAGGCTACGCAATACCTAATATACCCAAACGACACGCCGGACACACTATTACATGACACATAGTGAGATGCCCTAAGTTCTATGTTCTGGGGAACAAATCCAGACCTCCCTGGAATCGACAAGGTGGGATCGCCCATTGCATGGGAACCTTCGTGATAGCAGGTTGTGTGGGTTTGTTAACATATATCATCGATCATACAATTGGTACACATAACCTATATAAATTCATTCAGTATTCACACAACCTAATTATCATCATTTGTACATAGTATATATCACTCAATACTCACTGTACTTTCAATTTACGATTATTCTTACTATCGTATTAAATGGAGTATTATTATCTACTCTAAGGGTCCTAGTTACCCATTGGTTCATTTAAGTAGATAAGCCTTCTTTACTCTTCTGGTCCATACCATAATCTCACACACGCTTTCCCGCAATTACATTATCATTCTCGCGAATTAATTACATTATCATTTAATCCCATTTAATCATCGTCTTAACTCTCTCAATAAGGCTTAATTCCCATAACCCTATCATAGCCTACTATAATATAATTGACCCCTCATTACATTCTAACAATGTCCTAAAAGTTTTCTTGACAACAATTTAGGAGTTCTAGGCTAAAAAAGGAATTTTTTAATATTTTGCTGGGCACCGAACCGGTTCGCTTACTGCACTTCGTCTTCCTCGTTTCGTAGATGCGTTTTTCCCCATTAACACCCACATAACTTACATATTTCTTCACCGAATTTGAAATCAATTGTACCTAACCATTTCTACATGCATTAGGATGATTTCTAACGTAAATATAACATCAAAACCTTACAATTTTCATCCAAGAAGAGATTTAAACATCAAATCCTCAAGACCCTAGGTTTTATGTTCTTCCACCATTATACATCAAAAATCCAGATTTAATTCATGGACAATAAGACAAAGTCTCTAATTTATTATCCTATACTGATATCAAATCATTCTACATGTCATTCCAACCCAAACATGTATTCAATCATTCTTTTCTCCCAAGAATTATATATTTCATCAAACTAGTTTGAAACCCTAACAACATGGGTATTATAACTTCAAAATATTTGTAAATAAACACTTTTCTTTCATCAGTAGGGTCTGATTTTGTGGCTTGTACTTGGGTTTGATTGTTTCCTCCTCCAATCTTCCTTCCCAAGATGTTTGTGCCCACTTTGATTCTTCAAGGACTCTCCAAAAGCCCCAAGACTGGTTTATCCTTCTTCTATAAGGACTACTCTTTGTTCTTGGTGTTTCCGACCCTATCCCATTCTATCTAACATCTTATATAAGGAAAAAAAATTCTTAGTTCTCTTAACCCCACTTTATAAAATGACTAAAACGCCCCTATACGGTGCCAGTTTAGCCTAAAATGCCCCGAGACCCGATCGACACCCCCATATATTCTATTTTCACTATTTTGACCCTTTCGGAATCATTTGAGATCTCAAAATCAATATCCGAGTCACTCTACATAATTATTTCATCTCGACCTCAAATTTGTCTACATGCGGCTCCCTGTTAAGATAATTCCAATTACGCCAATATCACTCACAACTACGCGTAATAATTTCCATACATTATTTACTATTCACTCACTAAATTTAATTCATAATATTAATCATTATCTCTCTCTTGATTAATATTTAATAAACACATTATTACTCAATTCAACTAAATTACTTCTCTCACGTAATTTAAAATAAAGCTAATTAATTTCAGAATTAATTAAATTTAAATACGCAGAAATCCGGGGTATTACAATAATATTGAGAGGAAATTCAATGCCAGCATTGGTTGGAACATAAAGAAAATCTTTACATAACCTCCCTATTGCTGTTGAATGAGATAAATCACCCACCATCGTGTCATTATGCATCATAGACCTACAATGTAATTTGTATGAAAATATTACCATGAAGGCTAATGCTCAACTTACAAGTGAGCCACACATGTCGCATGGCATGTTCAATTTTGACTATAAAGGTTCTCACTATAGGACTCAATTGAAACTAGGAAACAAGGTTTTATTTGGAGGTAGTTACATTTAAAGTGTGACCCCGTATTTATCTTTGCAAGGGGAAGTATTCTGGGTTGGTCAGCATTGGAAATATGGTATTGGGGTTCAAATAAATTTTGGGACTTATTGGAATTTATTTTTGTTTTGGAGATCTTTAAGTACCAAATGTGAGTCTTCTCAATTTATCAAAACACTAGTTTTTGCCAAAACTTCATAAGTGGTGTCTTAGTTCGTTTGTTTCTTATAAGACTACAACATCACTCAGTTTTGTCCAAAATCCATAAATGGTGTCTTCGTTCATAAAAGCCCTTTTATTTTATTTTATTTTTCAGACTATGCTATCACTTTCTTTTGTCCATGTTGAATATAAAGTTATCATAATTTTGCATTTCTTTCTTATCTATTTCAGTTGGACAATTGGTTTTATGTCACGTCTAAGGACTTCGATCCATATCTATAATCGCAGGGAAAAGATTAATATTCATGAACAAACCTTTCATGATACCTTCTTGAACAACAAGTGGCTCATATTTTGTACTTCAATTTTTGTGAGTTATATTCGTATGATCATGAATTGTATATCATCTTGCCATCTTCCTTTGTAGCTTATTTTTCAGCTTCAAAATACGATATCGGTTTTGAGGATTTGATTTGATTTTTTCAACTTTTTTATTTGAATATTTTTTCTGCTCTCTTTTGTATTTAAGACTTTATTTTTCATTTGTTTGATTGATTCCCTTTTTATTTCATTATTACTATTTTTTATAGTTTTAGATATTTAGTTGGAGTTGAAGAAAGGTTAAGAAGGAAACATTGTAAACTGTAATTTGCAAGTTTTGTCTGGTAGTTATCTATCTCATTTAACTTCTTTGTAAATACTATAATTGATGGGGTTTGTTCTAAGTAAATGTGTTCATTTTGTATTGGTTTTATTATACTAACCTTATTGGTTTATATATAATGTGTAGGTAAGAACCTACTCACTATATACAAAACTTCCAAATGATCCATGGTAAGAACCTATTGACTATGTACGAGACCTCCAAATGATCCATGGACAAAATCTGCTGACCATATTTCAGCATTTTGGTTTATGAATATAAGTGAGAAGCGGATATTCTACATGAATTTAGAGATCTATTTATTTTCTCTGATAAAGATATTATAAATTCACTGATTTGCTTTAATTACCCATTGCTATAAATGTTGAATATTTCTTTCATTTTGGGGGTACTATTGACCCGTCGACTATATTTTTGTTTCCTAATTGAGTTCTTGAGATCCCCCTTTCAAAAATAAGAGTTTTAGACTTCAGTTATGATCTTCATAAATATATATTATAAGTTCTTCATCAATAATTTACAGATAAGCTAATGAATTTATCAGCATTTTCCTTTAATTTTACATTGATCTTACGAGTGTTAGATATTTTTAATATAACTTGGATTGTCAACAACTATTTGTATACTTTGGTGTTGTACATTTTATTTCATTAATTTTTTTTGAGTATTACTATACTTCAAATTATTTTATTGTTTGAATTTAAACTAGGGTGAATTACTGAATTATTTACAATAACTATTCTATTTTGCCCTTTTATACTAATTCATTTTCTCTTAATTAAGAAGTTAGAATATTGGTTTGTTATAAAAAACCTTAAAATATTGATTTGCATACAAAGTTCTTATAAGAAATTACAATATTGGGTTGTTATAAAATCATCTTATAAGAAATTAGAATATTTTAACTTTTTGTTAATTTTTTGGGTTAACAAAGTTCATATGATATTGATTTGGATATCATTTTAAATTTTTGTGACACTTTTAGGGATAAAAAGTGACGCGCCCCTACAAGAAAAATGGGTATTAGGGATGGTAAAAATTCGTCGCTAAAAGCACAAATTTCTTCCCAAAAGAGTATTTAGGACAGATTTTGCAATGGCAAAAATTCGTCCCTTGTACTAGGCGTGCAAATATTTTAGGGACAGGTTTTACCGTCCTAAAAGTTAATTTGTGGACACTCTACATTTGGCATTAGGTACGGATTTTCCATCCCAAAAGGTATTCTGACGAAAAAATTCCCTCTCCCGCGAGTAGTATTAGGGACGATTTATCCGTCCCTAATACTACTCAGCTTTTGGAAAGTCCATTTAGGACGATTTAGAACCATCCCATAACCCAATTAGGACGGCATAACCATCCCAAAATGTATTCTCAATTAATACAAAATGGGTATTAGGGACGGATTATAACCATCCATAAAGGTATTCTAAATTAATAAAAAAATGTCATAAACAATTATATTATTATATGCTTTATGGTGCAATAATAAATGACTTCTAATTTGCATTATAAGTCAAATCATCCAATCATAAACCCAATATATCAACTGCATTCATTAAAACACGTATTCAATAACAATTTCTTCAATTAAACTACATTCAAGTCAAAATATTTAAATGAGTAAAAAATCATACTAATTAATATGAAATACATTTTTCAAAAGAAAAGTCGTCCCTAAATTAAGATGATAAATATAAGTGGCATGCTAGAAACATTTCTCTCAGTGTCACATATAGTAGACAAGCTAAAAAATATGTCTCTTTAACTTCTTGTGCACAACCCGCAATCAATAAATAATCACTTTATCAAAATAATATTATAGTAAAATAAAATATCCTAATATATTATTTAATCATATAAACAACTTTTTACAATTTTTTAAAAAAATTGGCAAAATCTCTTTTGTTTTTACATGAAAACCAACTTGTTTAATCAACACAAATGCTCGCACGACCATAAAAAATAAAAATAAAAACAATCTCACATATTAACAACTCTTTACAATTTTTAAAAAAATTCGATAGAGCCTCCTTTGTTTATACATGAAAACCAACATTTTTAATCAATGCAAAGCCCCCGCACGGCCATAAAATAAAAATAAAATAATCTCACACATAAAAAATTCTTTACAATTTTTTAAAAAAATCGGCACAGTCTCGTTTGTTTATACGTGAAAAAAAACCTGTTTAATCAATACAAAAGCCCGCACTACTGGAAAAAATATTGACAAAATCTAGCATATCAATAACAACAATAAATAAACAGTCTACCTGGATTAATCCATTGATTTGTTCATGTGTTCCACGAGAAAAAAAATATAACACTGAAATGTAAACTTATAAAAAAAATATAAGACAAAAAACAAAAAGGATATCAGTAATAAAATAATCTTTACACCTAAGTCTAAATTTTTGTAAAATCTCATCGTATACTCAAACCAGGAGTTCGGTGATTACGCGGTTGGTTCGTACGAGTTACATTGGTCCCGTGCGACGTGCTCATGCCTCTTACGGGACCGTTTGGTGGATGTTTTACTTTTTCGCCCTTTGATGGCCTATTTTCAAGCTTAAGTCTAATTTTTTACAAATTCTCATCGTATACTCAAACGGAGGTCCCGTGACTACGCGTTCAGTTCCTACTAGGTATATTGGTCCTGTGCGAGGTGCTTGTGCCTCTTACTGGACCATTTTGTGGTTGTTTTACATTTTCACCATTTGACAACTTGTTTTTATGCCAAAGTCTAACGTTTTGAAAATTCTTGTCGTATACTCAAACCGGGAGTTCAGTGACTATGTAGTCGGTTCCTACAAGTTACATTAGTCCCGGCGAGGTACCCTTACATCTTACGGGACCGTTTTGTGGTTGTTTTATATTTTCACCTTTTGACGGCATGTTTTTAAGCCTAAATCAGTGGCAAATTCTCGTTGTATTGTCAAACCGAGGAGTAGTGACTACGCGGTCGGTTCATATGAGTTACATTGATATTATGTGAGGTGCTCGTGCCTCTTTCGGAACCATTATGTGGCATTTTTTCATTTTCACCCTTTGACAAAGCCTAAGTCTAACCGTTTGCAAATTCTCATTGTATACTCAAACGGGGAGTCTGTTGACTACGTGGTTGGTTCATTTGAGTTACAATTGTCTCGTATGAGGTTCTCATGCATCTTACGAAACTTTTTTGTAGTTGTTTTATATTTTCACCATTTGACGACATGTTTTTAATCCTAAGTCTAATAATTGGCAAATTATCATTGTATACTCAAATGGGGAGTACGATAACTATAAGGTCAATTTGTATGAGTTCCATTGGTCTCGTGTGAGGTTTCGTGCCTCTTATGAGACCTTTTTTTGTTTGTTTTACATTTTCACCCTTTGACGACATGTTTTAAGGCCCAATTCTAACCGTTTGAAAATTCTCATCGTATACTCAAATAGGGGTTTCGTTGAATACGTGATCGGTTCCTCTGAGTTACATTGGTTCCATGCATGGTATGCATGCCTATTACGAGACCTTTTGTGAATGCTTTACATTTTCACCCTTTGACGACTTATTTTAAAGCCTAAGTTTAAATTTTTGTAAATTCTCGTCGTATTCTTGAATGGGGAGTTCGGTGACTACGCGGTCCATTCGTACGAGTTACATTGGTCCCGTGTGAGGCGTTCGTGCTCTTATGGAACTGTTTTGGAGCTATTTCACATTTTCACCGTTTAACGGTATGTTTTCAAGCCTAAGTCTAACAATTTATAAATTGTCGTCGTATACACAAATCGGGAGTCCCGTAACTATGCAATCGGTTCCTACAAGTTACATTAGTCCCTTGCGAGGTGCTCATGCCTCTCACATGACCGTTTTGGGGTAGATTTATGTTTTCACCCTTTGACGACATGTTTTTAAGCCTCAGTCTAGCCGTTTGCCAATTCTCTTCGTATGCTCAAATGGGGAGTCTGATGACTACGCGGTCGATTCGTACGAGTTACATTAGTCCCATGCAAGGTTCCCATGCCTCTTGTGTGATCGTTTTGGGTTTTTTTTTTTTTATATTTTCACCCTTTGATGGAATGTTTTTAACCTTAAGTCTAACCGTTTACAAATTATCATCGTATACCGAAATGGGAAGTCCAGTGACTACGTGCTCAGTTCGTACGAGTTACATTGGTCTCATGTGAAGTGCTCATGCCTCTTACGGGGCCGTTCTGTGGATGTTTTATGTTTTCACCCTTTGATGACATTATTTAAATCCTAAATCTAATTTTTTGTGAATTCTCATCGGATACTCAAGTCGGGAGTCCGGTGATTACGCGATCAGTTTGTACGACTAACATTGGTTTCGTGTGAGGTGCTTATGCCTCTTACGGGATCGTTATGTGGTTGTTTTACCTTTTCACCTTTTGACAACATGTTTTTAAGCCTAAGTCTAACTATTTACAAATTCTTGTCATATACTTAAATCGGGAGTCCCGTGACTACGTGTTCAGTTCCTATGAGTTATATTGGTCTCGTGCGAGGTGCTCGTGCCTCTTGTGGAACCGTTTTGTGGTTGTTTTATATTTTTATCATTTGATGGCTTGTTTTTATGCTTAAGTCTAACTTTTTATAAATTCTCCTCGTATACTCAAATCGAGAATTCAATGACTATGCGGTCGGTTCTTACGAGTTACATTGATCCCGTACGAGGTGCTCATGTAATTTACGCGACCATTTTGTGGAAACATTATATTTTCACCGTTTGATGATATATTTTTCAGCCTAAGTCTAATCGTTGGCAAATTCTCATCGTATACTCAAATGGGGAGTATGGTGACTATGTAATCAGTTCATACGAGTTAAATTTGTCCCGTGCGAGGTGTTCGTGCCTCTTATAGGACTATTTTGTGGATGTTTTACGTTTTTAACCTTTGACGCCATATTTTTAAGGCTCGATCTAACCATTTGCAAATTCCCGTCGTATACTCAAGTCGCGAGTATCATGCCTACAAGGTCGGTTCCTACGAGTTACATTGATCTCGTTCGAGGTTCTCGTGGCTCTTACGGTCTGTTTTGTTGTTGTTTTACATTTTTACCCTTTTACGACATGCTTTTAAGTCAAAGTCTCACCGTTTGCAAATTCTCATCTGATACTCAAATGGGGAGTCCGATGACTACGCGGTCGGTTCGTAGGAGTTACATTGGTCCTGTGTGAGGTGCTCGTGCCTCGGACATAACTGTTATGTGGATGTTTTACATTTTCACCCTTTGACAACAGTTTTTAACGCTTAAGTCTAAATTTTTATAAATTCTCGTCGTATACTCAAACTAGGAGTTCGGTGAATATGCGGTCAGTTCGTATGAGTTACATTGGTCCCGTACGAGGTGCTCATGCCTCTTATGGGACTGTTTTGTGCATGTTTTACGTTTTCACCCATTGACGTTATATTTTTAAGCCTAAGTCTAATTGTTTAAAAATTCTCATCGTATGCTCAAATGAGGAGTCCAGTGACTGCGCAATCAGTTCATGCGAGTTATATTGATCCCGTGTGAGATGCTCGTGCCTCTTACTAGACCGTTTTATGGTTGTTTGAAGTTTTCACCCTTTGATGACATGTTTTAAAGCCTAAGTCTAATTTTTTTTCAAATTCTCATCGTATACTCAAATCGGAAGTCCGGTGATGATGCGGTCGGTTCGTACGAGTTACATTGCTTTCGTGAGAGGTATTCGTGCCTCTTATGGGGCCGTTTTGTGGTTGTTTAATGTTTTCACCATTTGAAGACATGTTTTTAAGCCTAAGTCTAACCGTTTGAAAATTCCCATCGTATACTCAAACGAGGAGTCCAGAAACTACGCCTTCGGTTTGTTCAAGTTAGATTGGTCCCTGCGAGGTGCTCATCGTTTTACGGGATCATTTTCTGCCTATTTTATGTTTTCACCCTTTCACGACATGTTTTAAAGTCTAAGTCTAATCGTTGGAGAATTCTCGTCGTATACTTAAACTGGTGTCCGGTGACTATGCGATCGATTCGAACGAGTTACATTAGTCTCGTGCGAGGTGCCCTTGCATCTTATGGGAACGTTTTGTGGTCACTTTACATTTTCACTCTTTGACGATATGTTTTAAATCTAAAGTCTAAATTTTTATAAATTTTCATCGTATACTCAATCCGGGAGTTTGGTGACTACTTGATCGATTCGAATGAGCTACATTGATCTCATGCGATGTGCTCGTGCCTCTTACGGGACCTTTTTGTAGCTATTTTATGTTTTCTCCCTTTGACGACATGTTTTCAAGCCTAAGTCTAATTTTTTGCAAATTCTCCTCGTATACTCAAACCGGGAGTCCCGTGATTACCCAATCAGTACCTACGAGTTACATTGGTCTCGTGCGAGGTGCTCATGCCTCTTATGGGACCGTTTTGGGGGTATTTTACATTTTCAACCTTTGGAACATGTTTTTAAGTCTAAGGCAAATCGTTTGCAAATTCTCGCCGTATACTCAAACGAGGAGTCTCGTGACTACGAGGTCGGTTCGTGCGAGTTACATGTAACACCTCGTAATTTTGAGAATTTAATAATTAATTATTTTTGGGAGGTATAAAAATATTTAAATTGGAGAAACTTAAATTTATAATTTGGAGAATTTATTTGAATGGGAAGAATTATTTATATTTGACGACTTTAAGTTTAATTATTCGAAATTTCGTGTGTTGCATTTTGAGGTCACAATTGGAGAATGTTATAAAGTATTTCGGATGACGATTCTGAGTGCGCGGTTGAGCCCGGATGGGTCGAGATAGTCAGAAAAGAGTACCCGAGGATTGTAGTCGGGTCTCAAGTCATTTTTGGACATAGTCGGGCCCACACGGGGTGATTTGGGCCATTTTAATTTGGCCCATGTGGCCAAAAACTGGATTGTTGTATGACAGTTAACACAACTCTTAACCTAAGGCTTAAGAGGGAATTTGGGGAAGCAAATCAAGAGCCAATTGGGGATCTTTTGGAGTCAAATTAAGGGACAAAAGTGAGTGTTCATCGTCAACCATTCTCTACACCAACGGATCAGACTCTACGAACAATTCTAGGCCAGTGGTTAACTGTCGTGATTCTTAAAATAGGTGATAACTAATTTATATTATAGTATGTGTATATGAAAATTCCTTTTGGGTGAGTATCCATAATTAAAATGGGGGTTTTCTGTATTTAGAGTAATGGATAGATTTAATTACTCAATGGGTGTTAAGTTATGATTTGGGACTGTTAAGATTGAATTTTAGGGTGGATTACAGTATGTATTATTGATTCAAGTGACTAAGAATGATGATGTCGAATTTGGTAAAAAACAAGACTCGAGTGAAAAACCCAAATCGAATATACCCACAGTTATATATAAATTTGATGATAAATTAAGGTCTCTAGGATGTTTAGACCATTTTCTTATATGGAGCTTATGTTGTTGTGATTGGGTAAAGGCTTGAAATGAAACTAAAAACTTGAGGGTTCATTAATGGCGGAACAGAACAAAGGAGAAGAAAGGGACCCGTTCGATCGATCGATCGACCCAGGGGATCGATCGATCGATGGTCCCAGATTTTTGGCCGATTAGCTTGTTTAATATAAGAAGGGAAATTTATTTGAGATTTTCCTCCTACTTCTTGTTTAGTGATAAATGCATATGTAGCACATATTCCTTAGCAATTATAAGGGGATATAGTTGGGTTTAGGAGGGTGATAATTGTATGCCATGAGATGAATACATTTCGGAAAATAATTTGTAACAATTGATTTTGGGCTGAGGAAAAAATATTCAGGTATTGTAGTTGAGTGGCACTACATTATTAAAGTAATTGAGGTGTAATTAATTAGTTATGGGGAGAAATATAAAATCGAGTATTAACGATGGTACGGACCAAGTGAGCGACTCCGGGTATAATGGTTGGGCGACACCAAGTATTAAATTAATTGATGTGTAAATTAATTAAATTAGAGTCAGACTGTAGACTCGGGAAAGTAATAAATTATTAATGAGAAATTAATTAAATTAGAGTCGGATCGTAGACTCGGGAAGGTAATAAAATTTGTTAAGGAGTGAATTAATTAAATTTGAGTCGGACCATAGACTCGGGAATATACAGGCTAGTGTTACGGGTCTCAGTACACGGTAAGGCTGGGATTCCTGATCACTCGGTATTTTATTAAGCGGGGTGTCACAGATCGTATCAGAGCATCTGGTTCTAGTGTCCTTAGGATATGTGCGATTTTTCACGTTTCAGCTTAACGTCCTTTGATGTAGAGCCCTATCATAGGATTGTTGTATTCTTATATATATGCGCATTTACGTTCTTCTGAAAATTACTTTATATTTAATGGTGAACTCATACGATTCGATTCTCATTTCAGATGCTGCCTAGGAGAGAGAGAGAGCAGTTAGGGAAGTAGGGGGAGATGAGACTAGTGAGGCTCATCAGGAGCCAGAGTTACCATAGCAACTATCGGAGATGATTTCAGCTGCACAGGTAACTGAATTAGTGGCACAGGCAGTTCAAGTGACGATGATCGCAATGGCAAGGTACTTTCCACAAGGTCAACCACAAGCGTTAGTGGTATCGGATGTTTAGGACCACCCGGGGCAGTCGGAGTTGTAGCAAGTACGAGAGGTCTTTCAAAAAGGCCATTCACCATAGTTTCGAGGGGGTTCAAATGTAGTGCTAGCGTGTCAGTGGAAGAGAGATATTCAGTGTCACCTACGCATGGTATATTGAAATGAGGTGCAGACGTAAATGATAACCACTTTTAGGTTAGTGGGAGCAGCGCTTCAGTGGTGGGAGTCGATCACCACAGTCGAGGAAAGGGATACATTTTCTATTGCAGAGTTTTGGTTTCGGTTCAACCGCCAGTATTTCCCTCCCGCAGTCGAGGCTGAAATGAGGAGAAAATTCAGTGAGGGGACTCAGGGGTACCGTTTAGTGGCCGATTACGAGGAAGAATTCACTCATTTGGCAAATTTTGTACTGGATGAGGTATGCAATAAAGAAAGAAATAAGTCGAGGTTCATGGATGGGTTAGTCTGGAGGATCAGGCAACATTTGATTGGTAATCCCACATCAGTAGCTTATAAGTATGTCGTAAATGCAACACTCCTGCACTACCAAGAATATAACTTCCACATGAAAAGAAGCATGAGGGGAGTGGAACCCAGTCAATCAGATAAAGCAGGAGGGAACCGTACCAGTGATGGTATCCCAACAGCGGACAAGGGGACATCAGGGGCAGGATTTCTGGCAGGGGAATTAGGCCAAGCGATTTAGGTCTAGAGGCTATCGACAGGATGGCCAAGACTTCCGATGGGGCCAATAAGGAAGGGATCAGTGGCAGGGTGAGTTTATTAGGAGGTGTTTCGTTTTTGGGGAAGCGGGACACATGAAGAGAGATTATCCTAAGCGAAGTAGGGGTCAACTACAGGACGGAGTCCTGGATGTACAACCACTACAACAAGTTATGGGTGCGTTCGGGAAGGGGGAAGCTCCTTAGGAACCCGAGGGTCAGCCATTGCAGCTGGAGTATGGAGGTAATTATCTTTTTATCCTATGGGCATGGGGTATGTTTTGAGTGACAAGGAGGGTGTCACAATATAAGAATTATTTCCACTAGAGTTCGCGAGTAAGTAGAATTTAGTGGGTGCGTTGGTTATAGCAACCATATTACATATATATATTTCTGTAGGGTAGTGGATTTATTTAGTGTTAACCACGAAAGAGTGGGGGTGTACACAGAGAGGGGATTGAATTATGTGAGGGGTTACTACTTTCGAGAATTATGGGAGTAGGGTAGATGATTTTTTAATATTGGCTGGATAGCAATGGATTTGAACTATTGTGAATATTGTGGGTAAGTTTGGTGTTCGCGATACCAGGGTATGAGTGATTTTTACTTAGTATCACCTTAAAGGGCGTATAACCTATATATATGTGTATATATGTTGTATTGTGTGGTACGATAGACACATAGTTAGGCCTTGTATTCACATATTTTATCCCGATAAGTAAGGGAGTCTACTAAAGTGAATCAGGATGGTAAAATTTATTTTCGAGCAGGGAGAGATAGGTCGGGATTTATTTTGCGCAAGATCTAGTGATAGTAAGGGCGCGACATTTTATGTTGTCTTTTATTGCATAAGAGTAGGCATGCATACTTTTGCGTTAAGGGATAAGTATTTTAGGGTACGTACTATGGACTGTGGGTCTAAGAGGTCTCTACGACCGACAATGTTAGGTAGTAGTGTATCGGGGGGTTCCTTGTTTGGATTTCTCTTTGTGAGACATTCCACACATGGAACTTAGCACAATGTTGGAAGTGGGGAGATGTTTGGTCGTTAGTACATGGGTTGGGTACCCTAGTTATTATTCATGTAGGTTATATGGCTACGGGTTGGAAGTTATATTACGGGTTACGACTATCATAGTCAGGTTTTCGTGCGGTTAAGCACGGGGACAGGGTGTATGGGCACCCTGGTTAATAAGGGTAACTTTTGTGCGGTTAAGCATGGTTACAGGGTGTATGGGCACCCTGGTTAATTAAAATACATAATTGTGTAACTCATACTTAGAAGCGGGAGAGATAAATGTAGCGAGATTAGAGGCACGGAATAGGGAGTGATATTCGAGACTTGGAGTACTAAGCTTATCTTAATTTCGAGGACAAAATTCCTTTGTAAGGGGGGAAGTATGTAACACCCCATAATTTTGAGGATTTAATAATTAATTAATTTTGGGAGGTATAAAAATATTTAAAGTGGAGAAACTTAAATTTATAATTTGGAGAATTTATTTGAGTGGGAAGAATTATTTATATTTGACAACTTTAAGTTTAATTGTTCCAAATTTCGTGTGTCGCATTTTGAGGTCGAAATTGGAGAATGTTATAAAGTATTTCAGATGACGATTCTGAGTGCGTGATTGAGTCCAGATGGGTCGAGATAGTTAGAAAGGAGTACCGGGGGTTAGTAATCGGCTAACGGGTCATTTTTGGGCATAGCTGGGCCCATATGGGGTGATTTGGGCCATTTTAATTAGGCCCATGTGGCCAAATACGAGATTTGGGTGTTGAACGGTAGTTAACACAACTCTAAACCTAGGGCTTGAGAGGGAATTAGGTGAAGAAAATCAAGAGCCAATTGGGGATCTTTTGGAGTCAAATTAAGGGACAAAAGTGAGTGATCGTCGTCAACCATTCTCTATACCAACGGATTAGACTCTACGAACAATTCCAGGCAAGTGGTTAACTATCGTGATTCTTAAAATAGGTGATAACCAATTCATATTATAGTATGTGCATATGAAAATTTGTTTTGGGTGAGTAACCATAATTAAAATGGGTTTTTTTTGAATTTAGAGTAATTGGTAGATTTAATTACTCAATGGATGTGAAGTTATGATTTGGGACTGTTAAGATTGAATTGTAGAGTGGATTTGGTGAAAAATGAGACCCGAGTGAAAAACTCAAATCGGATATACCCATGGTTATATATAGATTTGATGATAAATTAAGGTCTCTAGGATTTTTAGACCTTTTTTCTTATGTGGAGGTAATGTTGGTTGTGATTGGGTAAAGGTTTGGAATGAAAATAAAAGCTTGAGGGTTCGGTAATGGCGGAACAGAACAACGGAGAAGAAAGGGACCCATTCGATCGATCGATCGACCCAGGGGATCGATCGATCGATGGTCCAGATTTTTGGCTGATCGACTTATTTAATATAAAAAGAGAAATTTATTTGAGATTTCCCCCTACTTCTTATTTAGTGATACATGCATATGTAGCACACATTCCTTCGCAATTATAAGGGTATATAATTGGGTTTAGGAGGGTGACAATTGTATTCCATGAGATGAATAAATTACGGGAAATAATTCTTAAGTATTGATTTTGGACCGAGGGAAAAATATTCGGGTATTGTAGTTGAGTGGCACTACATTATTGAAGGAATTGAGGTGTAATTAATTAGTTATGGGGCTAAATATAGAATCGGGTATTAGATATGGTACGGGCCAAGTGAGCGAGTCCAGGTGTAATGGTTGGGCGACACCAAGTATTAAATTGATTGATGTGTAAATTAATTACATTAGAGTCGGACTGTAGACTGGGGAAAGTAATAAGTTTATTAATGAGAAATTAATTAAATTAGAGTCGGATCGTAGACTCGGGAAGGTAACAAAATTAGTTAAGGAGTGAATTAATTAAATTTGAGTCGGACCATAGACTCGGGAATATACAGGCTAGTGTTACGGGTCTTTTTACACGGATATATATATATATATATATATGCGGTGTGGTGATAGTATATATATACGTGTGTACTTTGTGTGTTCTATTAAATATCAGGGACTAGATATTTATTTAATTTATGTACTCTAGTGCTATCAAGGGAGGTTGCGCGATGTGGGTGAATCCCCTAACTTGAGGAGTTGGGCGAGTATATCCCCCGGTCATAGCGTTCGGCATATGGGTGAGGGGCTTTTCTCACTTTCAGGGCAGGAATATGACTGCCTCCACTACGTTTATATTTTGGGCCAGGTTGGTGAGCGATTTCAACTTGGGTAACTAGGTTATGTGAGCACACCTGGTGAGATAGCACTTTAGAGGGAATCATCCGGTGAGGGTATAATCGGAGGGATGGATATACATATGATATTTGTGTGGATGTTTTAGTAAAGGTACGTATATAATGGTATTAAATATTATATGCGGGTAATAATACAGTGTGTGATGTATTTACGTTATATAACTTGTGTCACAGTTATATGATATTATTTAAAAAGAAATTAATTAAGTTAATTGATGAGATAACTTGTAACCCATGGATAATAATACTCGATTTAGAGTAGAAAGGAGAGGGAGGATTACAAGGACTAGGTGGAGGGGGTAGTACAACTAGGTGGGGTTAAGGAAATTGTTAGGTGTGCACATTAGTGGAGGGGTGAGTATGTCCTCAAGAGAGTACGACACTAACTTAAATATGAAGCGCATTCATATATTTTTAATTACTGCAGTTAATTCACTTGCTAACTATTTTCAAAATGTTTTGGGTTCTAACCCTTGCTATAAAATTATTTTCAAAACCTTTTAGGTGTCCATCCACAGGGATGCCAGACTTGATATTCTATTCCAGGGAAACGGAGCTGCGGAATATGTGGATGCTAGTAGGATCTTAGATTAGACGCATCATTAATTCATTCCTAGAGTAGGAATCATTTATCAGTTTCAGTTTTACTTAGGGCTTGTCGTCCAGAATTTTCAGTACAGTTTTCAGAATTATTTATTCAGGTGTTGGATGTTTGTATTGGACTATTTACTTTGGTGATCGATGGTTTATTGACATGTAGTTTATTTTTTATTCAGTTTGTGGCCATCCCCGATCCTCACCGCGGGCGTGCGGGCGAAGGAGGATCCTTGGGTCGCACACGTCCCTCTCGGGAGCGCTTCGACCGGCGTCGTTTGAGATGAGGTGTAAAAATGTAGAGAGATTTAGAGTCTCCAGTCTATTTTACTCAAAACAAATAAAAGAAAAAGGGGAAGCCATCCCGAAGGATGGCATCCAAAGACATACTAGTGCATACGAAACCAAAATGATTCGAGAATGGTTCAGAGGCTAAGTTACAAAATGGGAAGGTGTTAGGACCCCATTCCGCCCTTTCGATCTCTCATGGATGTTTGCTATTTTCCTTTTTTATTTTCCCCGTGATATGTGTGCATGTGTATATAAATAGTGGAGATAGGAATCCTCGACTTGTATCATGGGAGAGATTAAGTGAGTCATCCGTAGGTAGGTATAAAAATAACATTAGAAAATAAGATTTACGTGATTACTCTTACGTTGATCGTTAAAATGGAACGATAACGCATATGGAGTGATACGTCACTAAGAACAAGTATATAGAATATAAGAAAATTAGATTTAGAGAAGGTAGAAAATGAGAGAGAGAGTGAGAATAGGACACGAGTCTCGAGTTTTACCCCGAGATACCTACTGATATACCCATATGTAACCTCGGCTAGGCCGAGGCCGCCCAGACGACCCCTCAGGGGGCTGACCCTTCATCAGGCTCCAGAAGACCCCTTAGGGGGATGATCCTTCACTAGGCTCCAGACGACCCCTCAGGGGGCCGAGCCTTCATCAGGCTCCAGACGACCCCTTAGGGGGCCGACCCTTCATTAGTCTCCAGACGACCCCTTAGGGGGACGACCCTTCATCAGGATCCAGGCGATAACTCAGGGGGCTGACCCTTCATCAAGCTCCAGACGACCCTCCGAGGGTACGACAGTACGAGGCCTAAATTGGGCTAGACCCACTATCAGTAGGAACTTTGCCCTCAACCTCATATCATAGGCTGAGGGTGACATCAACATAGCGCCTGGCTTGCGAGACGCATGGAACAGTGCACATGAGGCTCACAGGGCACGTGGAAGACCGTTATAATAATATCACCCCCTCACGTGAGGGAATATTATGTCATAATTAATCACAGGTGGCATCAATAGGTGTCCACAGGGGATTGGCTAGATCATCATTCACATGCACCATGCATGCTTGGGGGGTACACTACACCCCCCAAGACTTATATATACTTTTGCCCTACAACCCATAAAGGGGGATGGATCGATAATTAAAAACCCTAGTAAAAACTCTGCTTGTAAACACAGTAGAGAGAGAGAGAGAAAGTGAGCTTATGAGCATTGTATCCAAGGCCGTTAGTGCCCATACTTAGTGGATCACACACTCACAGTGGATGTAGGCCTAATGGGCTGAACCACTATACATCATTATCTTATTCCTCTTATACTCACCTCCTTATATATACTTATACGTATACATCTCTATGGCTACCATTGTTGTTACTATTTGAGCTCATCATCATCACTTACTTGGTGGTGCTAGATTTCAGCATCATCAGTTTGGCGCCGTCTGTGGGAAGGAGATGACATCTCTTCCTTTGTACAGCTTGACCTCGCTGGGCACTCTGGTGGTGAACCAATTCTTCCCCTGTGATGAGGTGTTTCACCATTGAAAGAGACCCATTAAGGTTCTCAAGCTTACTAGTCCGTTTTTTTCCAGTTCAGCTTTTCATTGCTCAAACACATGGCACCAGAGATGCCACCACCACCACTTCCTCCACCGAATAGTGGAGTAGGACCCAGTTCTAGTCAGTCGCCACCTCAGTCTGAGATGGCTAATGTGGCAGCAGCCTTAAAGTCTCTGGCAGCAAGCCAGCGAATCATGTAGGAGGAGTTTACAGCTCTAAGCCAGAACATACTAAGACCGCCAGGGGTATCACTAGAGATGATTACTCCGACAGTGGCTCCAGGGCAATATGAGGCTAGGGGACCACCCCAGGCACCTCGCAAAGACCTGCCACCCCCTCAGCGGCGTAGAGATGTTACTGACCCCCGGTGTCTACGCCTAGGGAGGCAAGGAAACCCTTGCCCTGAGGACATGTATGATGATTTGGAGGGGGAGGAGGCCCCCATAGAATACTGGGAGCCGTATGAGGTCTTTAACAATACTTTACGACCCCTCCAGGAGAGCAGAGGGAAGTGCGGAAGGTAAAACCCAGACGATCGCCCGAGAGGCTCTGCTTTCGATAGCCTATGCAGGGGGTCGGTCTTTGAGAGGCTGGGCCCAGTAAATGACCTGCGGGAAAAATTATCCAGATCAAGGAGTGCTGTGAGATCCATAAGGGAGGCAGTAGATGGCCGACCCCACGGGGGCCGACCATAAGGACGGGATGACGGCCAGGGTGAGGTAAACAGTCGGCATAGGCCTGCCATAGCAAAACCCTTTGTCCATCTTAAAGAGGCGGCAGGGGATAACATCGACCAAGACGACCCTAAGAGGTCCTGAAATGACTCGATCCAGCGGCTGGACAATAAGATCGGTGATATACTGAAGAGTCGGGACCCTCTTCAGAAAGGATACTCCATAGGCTCACCCTTTGTGGCAAAGATAGTCAACTTCCCTACGCCATCAAAGTTCAATCCATCGGCGGTCACCCCAAGATATGACGGGAGTACCAACTCTATCCACTATATTGAGATCTATCAATCAGCGGTAGACATATACTCTATCTCAGATGAGATGAGGTGTCGTGCCTTCTCTGGCACCCTGACTGGGGCTGCACATGTCTGGTACATGTCTCTTCCAAAAAATTCCATTGAAAACTTTAAGCAGTTGGCAGACCGGTTCATCCACAACTTTTGCTTTGGGGTGAGGCCACAGAAGAAGACTACACACCTGCTCTATGTTAAGCAGGGGAAGAATGAGAGTCTAAGGGACTACATAGCCAGATTCAACAAAGAAAAGTTTGAGGTGGAAGACTGTGAGGAGAGCATAGCCATGACCGCCCTCATTGGAGGACTCCAGAAGGGGAAGCTGCTATGGAAGCTTGCTGAAGACCCTCCGAGGACGATGGATGAATTGCTGTCGGCAGCAGGGAAGGTGATGAACGTTGAGGAGGCGATGGCCGCAAAGTACGGAGATGAAAAAGGAGGCACCAGTGGGGGGAAGTATCCTAAGAAGAACAAAGAGGGGAAGAAGAGGTCTACGAATGACAAATTCGCTGATTATACCCCTCTGATGGTCAGCCGTGAAAACATTCTCAATGTGATAAAGAATGAACGATCCCTGAAGTGGCCTGATAAGTTGAGGGCAGCCCCAACAAGAGGATCAAAAACTTTTGGTGTGAATTTTACCAAGACTATGGCCACATGATAGACAAATGCTTCGCTCTGAAGGACGAGATTGAAAGAATGTTAAAAGAGGGGAAGCTAAGGAAGTACGTTGATAAGAGTGCCTTCAAGAGGGGCCGAGGGGACGGTCCCAGAAAAAAGAGAGGTGATGCATGCCGAGAAGACCCTCCAAAAAGAGGGGATGACCCTTCTGATGATGAGGATGACCCTGACCTCCCTCCGAGAGACGACCATGGCCCTGTCAAAAGACTTAATGTGATCTCTCTCGGAGTAGGAATGATCTTCGGAGGACTGGAAGGAGGAGGGTCAAAGGGCGCAGATAGGAAGGCCCACGTGGATGAAGCCAAGGAAGTGACAAAGACAGTACACTCAACCTCTCTGGAGGCAAAGTCAGAAAAAAGGAAGAAGGTCGATATGGATACTCTGATTGTGGGATTCTCAAGAATGGACTTCAAAGGCCTATTAGCCCCACATGATGACCCTCTCATCATCACTACCAGAGTACATGGATGTGAGGTGCCTAGGATCTTGGTAGATGGGGGTAGCTCTGCAGATGTGATGTTTTGACCATGCTTCAAAGCCTTAGGTCTCAGCCGTGCTAGATTGGTCCCGTACCATCACCCATTAATTGGGTTCAGTGGGAAAAAGGTCCATCCCCTCGGAGTGTATGAGGCCGATGTCAGGATGGGGGACGAGTGGCCGAGATGGATTACCAAGAAGGTAAGCTTATTTGTGATGGATGAACATGTCTTTTCGGCCTATAATATCATACTGGGGCGGGTATCCCTCAAGGGGTTCGAAGCTATTCCGTCTACGGTCCATCAGATGATTAAATTTCCAACCCCTTACTGGGTGGGGGAAGTTCAGGGAGACCAGACGACGGCACGAGAATGTTATTACAACTCCGCTGAAGAAAGAGAGTCACACAAGAAGGATACAACCACTTACAATATTGATACCCTAGACCCCAGAGACGAGACAAAGCTGAAGAAAGGAGAGGCCACAGAAGAGGTAGAATCCTTCATCCTCAATGAGGATGACCCAGAAAAAATCTTTCAAGTCGGCAAGTCTCTGACGCCAAATATCAAGGAAGACCTCATTAAACTGTTGAGGAGAAGACATAGCTTCTTTGCATGGAGTCATGCAGATATGCCGGGGATCGACCCTGAAATCATGTGCCACAAGCTCAATGTGGTAGAGGGTGCAAAGCCGGTAAAGCAGAAGAGGAGAATTTACTCTAGAGAAAAGAATGAGGTCATGAGGGATGAGATCAAAAAATTAGAAGATGATGATTTTATCACAGAGGTCATCTACCCAGAATGGCTATCCAATATGGTCATTGTCCCAAAAGCCAACGGGAAGTGGAGAATATGTGTGGACTTCACCAACCTCAATAAGCATTGTCCCAAAGACAGATTCCCTCTCCCCCGCATTGACCATATGGTAGATGCTATCGGAGGCCATGAGCTCATGAGCTTCATGGATGCCTATTCAGGGTACAACCAGATCTTCATGGACCCTAAAGACTCGGAGAAAATAGCCTTCATTACTGACAAGGGGACATACTGTTATAGGGTCATGCCCTTTGGCTTGAAGAATGCAGGGGCAACATATCAGCGCCTTGTAAATAAAATGTTTGAAGACCAAATCGGGATGTCTATGGAGGTCTATGTAGATGACATGCTGACTAAGAGTTTGAAGGCAGAGGATCATGTGGATGACCTGGAGAGGACCTTTAATACCATGGACAAGTACCGAATAAAGCTCAACCCGACTAAGTGTGTCTTCGGGGTTTAAGCAGGGAAATTCTTGGGGTTCATCGTGAATCAAAGAGGCATTGAGGCCAACCCTAGGAAAATAAAGGCCCTCCTAGAAATGAAGACCCCCAAGACCATTAAAGACATTTAGAGGCTCATGGGGCGAGTGGTTGCTTTGAATAGGTTCGTGTCCAGAGCCACATACAAGTGTTTACCATTCTTTAAAATTCTCAGATAGGCCTATGAATGGAGTGAAGAGTGTGACCAGGCCTTCAAAGAATTGAAGTCATACCTAGGGTCTCCCTGACTGTTGTCATGATCGGTACAGGGCGAACAACTACATGTGTACTTAGCCATCTCTGAATCAACCATCAACGCAACCATTGTGAAAGACGAATATGGGGTACAAAAGCCTGTGTATTTCAACAGTAAGGCACTCCAAGGGGAAGAGCAAAGATACCCAAGGATGGAAAAGTTAGCCTATGCCTTGATCCATGCATCAAGAAAGATGAATCCATACTTCCAGTCCCATACAATGGTCATCCTCACTGACTCTCCTCTTAGGCTGGTCTTGCACAAGCCAAAAAAATCAGGGAGGCTAATGGCCTGGGATGTAGAGTTGGGGGAGTTTGACATTGTATATCAGCCTAGGAAGGCCATTAAGGGTCAAGTATTAGCAGATTTCGTGGATGAATTTACTAGGGAAGACGATGAAACTGAAGATGAGAGCATCATGAAGACATATACCCTACAGGGAAGACTCGCCGATACACCCGCAGATAAGGCGAGACAAGCACCGCTAGAGAAAAAGTGTCCAAAAATGAAGAGGGAGGATATCTCTTTAGACAGGGGTCCCTCACCGAGGGAAATTTTCCAGAAGACGCTGTGTGGAGCCTCTTTGTGGATGGGTCCTCTTGCGACAGCAGAAGTGGAGCTGGACTTATAGTGTCAGCACCTGATGGCACAGACATTGAGTACGCACTAAGGTTCAACTTCAAAGCCTTCAACAACGAGTCCGAATATGAGGCCCTGATAGCAGGGCTCTCCTTGGAGAAGTCTCTTAGTGTCGGCAAGATGTTGGTTCATAGTGATTCAAGACTAGTAGTGAATCAGATACTAGGAGCCTACGAGGCCAAAGATGAGCGGATGGCCAAGTGCCTCGAGAAGGTAAGAGCATTGCTAAAGAGCTTCAGAGAAGTAAAATTAAGGAGGATACCGAGGCTTGATAATGGCCGTGCTGATGCTCTTGCAAGGTTGGCCTCGACAACTAGGACAGATATCAGGAGGACAGTCCCAGTGGAAATTTTACTTCGACCAACTATCGAAGATACTGAGGGAACACTTAGCACTTGTTTGAATATTTCCAAGGAAACCTCATGGATGGACCCTCTGATCAGGTACATTAAAGAGGGGGAGATATCAGAAGCAAGGATAGAAAGGAAGAAGTTGAGATGCAGAGCCGCAAAGTTCACGATCATCGGAGACACCTTGTACAAAAAGGGGTTTTTCCTCCCCTTACTTAGGTGTGTGCAACCATCTGAAGTCCCATCCATTTTGCAAGACGTGCACGAAGGATCATGTTCAAGCCACATTGGAGGAAGGTCTTTGGCGAAGAGGGTGATCACCCAAGGGTACTAGTGGCCGACCTTGGGGAAAGATGCCACGACATATGTAAAAAAGTGTGACAAATGCCAAAGATTTTCCACTATCCCTCACCAGCCCCATCATCCTCTTACCTCCATTACATTCCCATGGCCATTTGCAGTGTGGGGGATCGACCTAGTAGGCCCCTTACCAAGGGCTATCAATAACTATCGGTTCCTCATCGTAGAAATTGACTATTTTTTAAAATGTGTGGAAGCGGAGCCGATGGCCATGATTACCGAGCAGAAGACCTTCCAGTTCATCTGGAAAAATATTATATGCAGATATGACCTCCCCAACACCCTCATCTTGGATAATGGGACTCAATTCAAGAATACATCTCTCGAGAAGTACTGTGAAAGGGTGAGTATCAAACAATTCTTCTCTACCCCAGTCTGAACTCAGGCTAATGGGCAAACAGAAGTCACGAACAGGACGATCCTAGACGGGATCAAGAAGAGACTTGAGGAGGCAAAAGGAAGATGGTTTGAGGAGTTATATGCTGTAGTGTGGGCCTACAGGATGACGACGAAGACCTCTACCGGAGAAACTCCATTCATGCTAGCTTATGGCTCAGAAGCCGTCATCCCCACCGAGATCGGGTTTCCTACTCATAGGGTCCAAATGTATGACCCCCAGAGAAATATGAAAGAGAGGAGGCTTGACTTAGACCTGATTGAGGAAATGAGGGAAGGCTCCGAGAAAAGGCAAGCCGCCTACCTGCAAATGACTGCAAGGTTTTACAATCAGAGGGTGAAGCAGAGACCAATTGCAGTGGGGGACTTAGTCCTCAAAAAGACTTGGAAAAAGCCCAACAAGATCCACCCGAATTGGCATGGCCCATATAAGGTCATCGATGAAGTTGTCCCTAGAACCTATAGACTAGAAAACCTAGAAGGGGAACCCTTTTCCAATCCCTGTAATGCAGATCATTTGAAGAAATACTATCAGTAGTGTTGTAATGTCCTGACGGACCATAATTGTAATGGGTGTTGCTCTAACAGAACACTGGGAATGTTAATGAGAAATTTCAGTGTTTCCTCTCATCTTGTGTTTGTCAGTTCTAGTATGTTTGGGATCATTTTTGGGGAACCACCCTCGGATATAGTGAGGATCAGCGGTGGGGACGATCCCACCTTTGCCCTCAAGAAAGACAAGGGAGGACTTAAAAACCATTAAGTTGGTAAAAACAACCCTCGACTATAATGAGGGTCAACAGTGGGGACGACCCCACCTTTTCCCTCAAGAAAGACGAGGGAGGACTTGAAAACCATTAATTTGGTAAAAACAACCCTTGGCTATAATGAGGGTCAACGGTGGGGACGACCCCACCTTTGCCCTCAAGAAAGACGAGGGAGGACTTAAAAACCATTAATTTGGTAAAAACAACCCTCGTCTATAATGTGGGTCAATGGTGGGGACGACCCCACCATGGCCCTCAAGAAAGAAGAGGGAGGACTTAAATATCAATTAAAATTGGAAACCATCCTCGGCTATAATGAGGGTGAATGTTGAGGACGACCCCTCATTTCACCCTCAAGAAAGACGAGGGAGGGGTTAGTGATATTTTTAAGATGAAAAATTCGCAATACAAATCACACAAGAGACGAGTATGGAAGACAACAAGAGAGACGATATTATAAATGAAATATTACAAAAGGATGTTTGTTCTACAAAAATAAGGTACATTCATGGGGTACATAAAGAGGGTATTGGATACAAACAACCACCCTATTGAGCATCATCAGAGGGCCGGGCCTCAACGTCGATAAGAGAAGTCTCCTCAATGACCACGACAGGCTGATCCTCAGACGTGCTGATACCCTCAACGTGCACTTGAGACTCCACCTGTGCCAAAGCCTCAGCAATCAGGGAGTCGTCCATTTGGACTGCTTCGATAGAAGTGTGGACAGAAGATACTGCATCAGTAAACTTAAGGACGATCCACCGACATGTCGTCCTAATCCCCCTCTCTAAGTATTCAAGATCGAAGCCTTGAAACTCGTTAGAGATTTTGTAGGCCTCCACAGCATCGGCCTTGGCTTTCTTGACAGCCGCCTCAAGATCGGACTTAAACTGAACCCCCAAGTGGGCCAAGGCCTCGTCCTTCTATTTTTTAAGCGCGTCCTTGGACTACAAGTTTGCATCGTGCTACTTTGTCAGCTCATATAAGACCCTGGCATGTTCGGTTCTGGCACTCTCCAGTTCAGTCTTTGCAGTCTCCAACTCCGTCTGCAGATTAGCCTCGTGCTGAATGGCCCTCTCGGCCTCATGATTTTTTTTCAGCCATCCACTTGGTGGATGAAGTAAAGGCACAGACAGACTGCACAGAAAAATGATAAACAGTTGTTAGGAGGCCGAGGAAACAGTTGGTGAAAAATCCAATCAAGAAAAAGTATGAATAAGTACCTTAGCCAGAGTGTGCAGACCATAGTCATACACCTTTTCCAGAGGCATCTTGGATAAGAACTCATAGTCGACAACCGAGGGGGCAGAAAATATAGACGCCTTGGCCGCCCTCAGGTTAGTAATTAGAGAAGACGGCTCGGCCTTCAATAATGCCAAGTTTTGGGATCAGAAGGCCCCCATACTGGAAGAAAAGGCGGTCCCCTCAAACGCCTCCACCCTTGCCCTCGTCCTAGAATCTGGTTGAGGGTCAATGGGGACTTCTGGCTCTTTCATCTTTTGCCTCTCGGAGGTCGGCTCAACATCCGTCGGCCCCACGACCTTTATCTTCCTCGGAGCTTGCTGAGGCTCCTTACCTTTTTTCTTGCCCATACCAGATAGTAATCTCAAGGCAGTCATTTCCCAAAGATGGTCTGATATACCTGAAGGAAGATCTGAAAAGAGGACGACACGTTAGAAAAATGCAGAGGCAAAGATGAAACACTTGAAAAAAGAAAAGATTGTGTAAAAAAGAATACAACTCACATAGTTCTGTAAGGGGGGCCGACCCTCAGACCAGCTTCCTTGAGGAACTGGGGGGTCATCAGATCTTCAAAATTTGCAATTTCACCCTCTTTCCCTCGTTCTCTCAAATATTCGACTATATCCTTCTCGTTCAGACTAAGTCCGGGGTCTGACCTGGCCTTCATCGAGGGGTTAGACCATCTTCTTGGAACCCTTGGGCCATCGACTAAAGGTTGAGCCTCGACGGAAAATTCCCATTCTACAGAGACGAAGAAGAATATCTTCTTCCAATCATGGTTGGAGGTTTGTGCCACGTGGAGAAGTTTTTTATCAAACTTCCTCGCCCCCATATGATAGTACCCGGGCTACTTGGATGAGGAAGTGATATTATAGCAAGCCAAGAATAGATCGGCCGAGGGCTCGTCAGTAAAGGCATTCTTCCATAGGGAGATGTAGCCAAGGATCATCCTCCAGGAGTTGGGAGGAAGTTAAGAAGGGGCAACGCCGAGGGCTGACAAGATATTTACAATGGCAGGGTGTAGAGGGAACCGAACACTGACCTTAAACATCTGCTCGTATACTTCGACCTCTCCCTCTTCACCCTCAAAGACCTTCTCAGACTCAGAGGGGACCGTTATACTTATGTTGGGGGGAACACCAAAGGCATGCCTCCAAAGCAAGAGGTCACGATCCCTGACTGAGGAAATATAGGACGAGGCATGGGAGGTGTCAACTGGGTCAACATCTGAGTCCTCACCATCATCCTCAGTACCATCTCCCTCAGCCTCATCACCTGTCAGAGGTCCATGAGGAAAAGCCATCTAGAAAGCATGGGGGGATAAAGTTGTCATAGGGATAGCCTCGGAAGGGACCACACCCTCGGCCTCTCATCCTGGGCTAAGATCAGACGTTTCTCTCCTCCCAGAAGACCCAGCGCCAGTTGGTGATGACGCTCTCTCATCCATCTCTCCTGAATGACTCTCGGCTGGACGACCGGACGACCAACAAGACTCAGATAGTTTTATCGTGGCTAGAGGAATGGGAAAAATGGGTTGTACCCAATTAGGGTCGGCCCCTCATCTTCTCTCCTCCTCTTCCTCTATTCGCCTAATCTCTAAGAGGAACTTCTCTCTTAGGGATGGAAACTCCTTGGCTAAACTGTCACGCCTCCTAAGCATTAAGGGGAAGACCCTACACTTAGAAGAATTTGGCTAAGACAATTACAAACAATCTCACAGTTGACCAGGTTGGACTTTTCGATCAAAACCAAAGAATTAAAGGGTTTTATCAAGAACATTAAAAAATAGACCACCGGAGAATACACCGAAAAAGTTATGAAACAACCTAAGGAAAATCCAACCCTATGAGCCTAAAATAAGAAAGAAAATAGGAATGAAGATAAAGAGGGAACTAGGGCAGAAGGATTACCTGAGAAGAAATAGCGGGATTGCCAAACTCGAAACGTCAAAATTGCAGAAATGGCAAGAAAGCTAGAGAGAGAGAGTTCAGGCGCGAAGAAGAAGATGAAGAAGGGAAATAAAACTTCAAAAATCTATTTAAATACCTTGCCAATGAGTGGGCCCACTAACCAATGCAGAGCACAACCCACGAGGAGGACATCATTAGGGCACAAAGTCCCAAGCAGTGTGCAACCGCCACACCTAGAAGACTGGAATGACCTTGGATAAAAATTTGACAGGTGTCACATCAGCTTGACAGGTGTCATTCATCTAACTAACCATACACTCATCTCAAGGGAAACACTATCCCTCAGCCATCTCAACAACATCGATGGCTAAGGGCTGGGGGGTGATTAATATACCCATATGTAACCTCGGGCAGGCCGAGGGCGCCCAGATGACCCCTCAGGGGGCCGACCCTTCATCAGGACCCAGATGACACCTAAGGGGCCAGACAATTCAACAGGCTCTAGACGACCCCTTAGGGGGCTGACCCTTCATCAGGCCCCAGACGACCCCTTAGGAGGCCGACCCTACATCAGGCTTCAGGCGACCCCTCAAGGGGTCTCCCCTTCATCAGGCTCCAGGTGACCCCTCAGGGGGCCGACCCTTCATCAGGATCCAGATAACCCCACAGGGGGCCGACCCTTCATCAGACTCAAGACGACCCTCCGAGGATGCCACAGTACGAGGACTAAATTGGGCCAGACCCACTATCAGAAGGAACTTTGCCCTTGGCCTCATATCATAGGTCGAGGGTGACATCAACACAACGCGTGGCTTGGGAGATGCATGGAACAATATGCGTGAGGCTCACAGGGTATGTATAAGACCATTATAACAATATCACCCCCTCACGTGAGGGAATATTATGTCATCATTAATCATAGGTGGCATCGGCAGGTGTCAGCAGGGGATTGGCTAGATCATCATTCACATGCACCATGCATGCTTGGGGGGTAAAGTACACCCCCCAAGACCTATATATACTTGTCCCATACAACCCATAAAGGGGGATGGATCGATAATTAAAAACCCTAGTAAAAACTCTGCTTGTACACACAGTAGAGAGAGAGAAAGTGAGCTTATGAGCATTGTATCCAAGGGCATTAGTGCCCATACTTAGTGGATCACACACTCATAGTGGATGTAGGCCTAATTGGATGAACCACTATACATCATTATCTTGTTCCTCTTATACTCACCTCCTTCTATATACTTATACGTATACATCTCTATGGCTGTCATTGTTGTTACTATTTGAGCTCATCATCATCACTTACCTGGTGGTGTTAGATTTCAGCATCATCACCTACGTAGCCTATAAAGGCATCAAAGTCCACGTAGTTCGCATACAAAAAGAGGGGTGGGGTTTATCCCATAAATCCAAATGGGGGATCTTTTATTTGTGAGTGTGTGTGTGTGTGTAGAAAAAGTGTTTTAGTTGTGAGAAAAGTGTGGGAAAAGTATGAGAATCCCTATTTGGAATTTATGAGCAAACCCTATTTTTCTTATTTTTGGGGTTTTATTTATATGAAAATAAGAGATGTGCAATAATACTAAATAAAAAGTATATTAGGATATGTGAGATGAGGTAATAAAAGTGCTAGGTAATAAAATAAGTTATTGAAAATTTAAGAGAATTTGAAGAGAAAGTTGAGAAAGTTGGACCTTCTTAAAGATCTTGAGATTGATCTTAAATGTTGGAGAGCATCCCTTGCACTTGGATGATGATGGAGAGTGACTAATTCACCAAGTTTGATGAAAAGGATAATGAAAAGTGGAAGTTAGAAAGGGATTTGGATGTTGAAATCGCGCTGTCTTCAAGAGAGGTTTTTGGGATTCGCTGAGAGTGATTTCTATCAGATCTGGGCTCCTTTTACAAATGAGGTGAAGGCCTCCTTTTATAGGCCCAGCACCTACTGATCGGCATAGACATGGTCCTACATATCGGCACCTGCTGATAGGCAGGGTCTGGAACCTGCCATTTAGTAGTGTATTTTTGGCCTTTTCGAAAAATTAGCTGCCGAGGGTAAATCGTTGGTCATAATCATGCATGGGGAAGACCGCTGGAAAGGTAATTCAGAGACCTTTGAAAGTCCTTTGGACCGCTCCCGGGTTCGAGAGTTGACTTTGGGTCAAATATGGCTCGGAAGTGTTTGTCGGTCCATTGGACGTGGAATTATTTTGACGCAAATGGATCGTTCGTCCTCATGGTAAGTCCGAATCATGCACGAGGCTGACCGTTGGAAAGGTTAGGAGATTTACTTCGAGATTCCAAAGAGTTTGACTCAATTTTGGGAGTTAACTTTGGTCAACCGGGCCCTGGAAGCATTCGGTGACCTCTTGGAGTCAAACAGATTGTTCATCCGCATGGTAAGTTAGAATCGCGCACGAAGTAGACCATTGGAATTGGGTTTCAGTGCCTTTCGAAGATTCATTTAGTCTCGATTGAGCTAAAGAGTTGACTTAGGTCAAACAGAGCCCGGGAGCGACCAATGGTCTTTAGATCAAGTTTCAGATGAAAATGGATCGTTCGTCCGCATTGTAAGTCGAAATCATGCATGGGATGGACCGTTCAAAAGGGATTTCAGTGCCATTTGAAGATTCATTCAGCCTTGGTCAAGCTAAAGAGTTTGGATTTTTGGTCAAACGAAGCTTGGGAGTGCCAGATGACTTCTAGGTCGGTACTCGGGGTATGACCTGGGTTTGTAGTGATTAAGGGAGGTACTAGGGACCTAAGGAGAGTTAGGGGTAAAAAATGGGGTGTCTATAGAGCCCCTCAATGGGTGAGTTTGGAACAAATGATAACCGTCGAATAGACACCACATGATGCTTTTGAGGGAGCATGATCGATTCAAAGGGTTGAGGGCGATTCTGAGGACTTGAGGGGTGTACTGAGAATGGTTTGAATGATTATCAAAGGTTTAGGTCTATTCTGAGGACCTGAAGTGAAGCTGGAGGATGACCAATTTTGTGGGTCAAAGCCAAATCTGTGGGCTTAAGTGATGAGGGTGATCGATTCTGCGGGTCAAAGCCATTTCTACGGGCTTAGGGTGAAGATCTAATAACCGAGGTCAATTCTGACTTAAGAGTGGTGATGATCGAGGACCGAGATCAATTATGACTTAACTCAAGTGACGATCTAAGACCGAGGTCAATTCTGACCTAAGAATGGGGACGATCGAGGACCGAGGTCAATTCTGACCTAACTTAGGTGATGATTGAGGATCGAGGTTAATTCTGACCTAACTCTGGTGAAGATCCAAGATCGAGGTCAATTCTGACCTAAGAGTGGTGACGAACGAGGACCGAGGTCAATTATGACCTAACTTAGGTGACGATCCAAGACCGAGGTCAATTCTGACCTAAGTGTAAGGACATATTTTCATAGGTTCGTTATCAATTTATTATGCCATATACCGCTACACCGTCGAAGAGCATTAAAGAGACATCTACTTCAAAGACAGATCCGAATTACTCAAGTTCTTCATCATTTAAGGCTCCGCGAAGTTTACTTTGGTAAGGTTATGTTTTAAATACCTTTACTTTTCACTTAGAGATTTTGGGAGTTTTTTACAAAATATTAAGTGTTGGAGCGGACTTTTTCGTCAAATATAGAGAATGAGTATTTTTTCTAAGTTTTATAGCGGACCTCGATTTTGATGCCCAGGTCGTTCGCACGAGATCAACATCTCATTCGAACGAGATTGGAAGTCGCGCGATGTCGTTTGAACGACATGCGTACTTCGTTCGAGCGACTTATGATTCTCATTTGAACGAGCTCAAATTTCGAGGCGGTGCATTTTTGTATAAATACTCATTAAATTGTAACGTTTTCATTAAGAAGTCCTTACGTTTTTCAGAACAGAAACACTGTCAAAGCAGTAATCTTTAGGCTTCTTCTTTTAGGGGTTTAATCCCTTTTTGATTTACAATTCACAAAACTCCCATCTTGCTTTAGTGAATTATTTTGGGTTTTCAAGAACACATCTTTGCCTTTGTTCATCTTTTGTGGAGTGCGTCTCTACATCATATGGCTATGTGTTGAGGATCTTGCTGCGTGAAGATTCTTTGCTGAAGATAGGACTGTGAGTCCTTGGAGGGTGCTGCGGGTATTCTCTTGCTGAGTTCAAGACTGCGAGTCTTTGTGGGTTGGCTGCGCATTAATCCATTGAAGATTTCTTTATGTAATTGTAAGTTGCGATTTATAGATTCATAGTGAAATAAAGGTTTTACCCGAAAGGTATTTTTTCCTGAAATCTGTGTCTCAGCATATTTGATTATTTCGCATGCGTTATTTGTTTATGATTTGACACATGCACCATAGATGCATGTTTAGGGCCTGAATTAATAGACTCTAATTAAATAAGTGAGCCAAATTAGAAAGTTGCGAATTAATCAATTATCACACTCTTCTCAAATTGGTATCAGAGCAGGTTACGCTAATTTATCGCGTATTCCTATTTTCCGCAAAATTCTGTGACATTGATTTTTTTTTGAAAAATCAGGTTTGTGAAAATTCGCATTTTTTTCCTATGGAGCACTTTTATAATCAGATGCCTATTTTTGACGGGTCTAATTATGCCTACTGAAAAGCTCGTATGAAATCGATTTTAAAATCTATTGACGAGCGTGTTTGGTTGCTTTGCAAAAATGGTTTGACTCCTCCCACGGTCACTGTTAATAACATCACCACTTTAAAACCCGTGTTAGCCTGGACTGAAGATGATTATAAATTGTCCAATTTTAATTCCTGTGGTCTGAGTGCTATGTCTGGAGCTGTCTCTCCTGATGAGTTTCGTCGAATTATGACGTGCACCACGTCTAAAGAGGCTTGAGATGTTTTGAAATTGACACATGAGGGTACGAACGCGGTTAAATAATCTAAGTTACAAAATTTGGTCACCCAATTTGAGACTATCACCATGTCTGAGTCTGAATTATTTGATGATTTTTATGCACGTTTGTCGAACATTATTAACACTAGTTTTAATATGGGTGAGGTGATTGATAACACACGTGTCGTTAAAAAGATTTTGAGATCTCTCCCCAAACGCTTTATTCCTAAAGTCACTGTTTTGAACTCTTTGGGAAATTTGAAATCACTTAAGTTGGAAGAACTTGTAGGAGATCTTCAAACCTATGAGATTTACATGTTTCCCAAAACCATTAAGACTAAGGATAATGGCATTTCTTTAAAGACTCATTGTAAGAAAAAGAAAGAAGAAGTTTGTGAGTCCGATTCTGAGGGAGACTTTGATTTTAATGATATGGCCTTATTTGCAAAAAAATTTAAAAAATTTCTCAACACGAATAAAAATAATTCTTCCAATAAAAAGAAATCTTTTGAGAAAAATAAAAAGAAAGGAAAGGCCAAAGAAAGCGGTGAGAGTGAAAAAGAGAATGACTCAGATGAGGAGTGTGAGGAAGATCTTGAGAACGTGACTTGTTTTGAATGTGGGGGTAAGGGACATAAGTCGTTTGAGTGTACAACATGTCTTAGAAAGAAAAGGGAAGAAAGTAGCCATGCCTGCCACACTTAGTGATAGTGAGGGTGATAAAGGAGATGAGTCCGATAAAGGTTTAGCACATGGGATGGTTGTCGCTTTTTTTAGTCGTGTGAGCACACCCACTTTATCTCACTAGAGTGCACACGAGAGCGATGATTGTGATTTGTGTTCTTCGAGTGAGGATGAGAGCGAGGAAGAGAGTGGAGATGAAAGTGAGCTCCAAAAAGCTTTTAGATATTTGTACACCTAGACCTTGAAAACAAATAAGTATAATCGTGATTTAGGTCGTCGGGTTTTAGATTTGGAGAGAGAGAAGGAGGTTTTAAGAAAGGAGAAGTGTGATTTGATCGACACGTTGTCTAGTCTGACGAAACGAGTATCCCAACTCAAGAGTGATCTCGAACGTGCCAGGGAGGTCAAAGTCAATTTTGTCAACGCACCTAAGAAGTTTGAAAAGGTGGTTCATAAGGGTAAAGGTGAGAAGTTCGGAATAAGTCATGATGGTGCTTCTACTTCCCAATTAGCACCCGAGCCGATTCCCACTTTAGTGTCAAATTCACGTGAGTCTCACCGTAACCCACCTAGGCGTCCCATTCCTATTAGGAAAGTGCGTCCTAGAGTTTTTGAGAGAGGTGTTCTGAGGCCTATTTATGTTTGATCTCATTGCAAAAGGAGAGGAAACCTTAGGGAATTTTGCTTCAAGTTGGGGTATGTGTCACGTTTTGCTTCGACACGTATTTTTGATACACATGCACCCACACATGATACTTTACATGCTCTCGGAGGCTACATGAGAGAGTTTGCACATTTAGGAGAGCAAGTTAAGTTTTTAGTCAAAACTTCAGAAGAATTAATGGAGGTTTTTCAGAAGTTGTCACCACCTTTGGAAATCCCCTCCGCACCTAATGATTGAGGTTTTCCTTGTTTACTAGCATAGGATGATTTTCATGATGACTCTGTTTGCCTATTGCTAGTATGTCTCATTTTTGTATATTTTTTTAGGAAATATTTTGAAAAATACAAAAAGATTTTATGTTGATAAAGTTTTTAGAAAAATCCAAAAAGATTTTTGTATTTTGTTTTCACCGCTTATGGATAAACACTCAGGATGACCGAGTCATAACATCACTCCATTTTTCATGTGACTATTTGATAGTGTTTTGAGACAATATGTCAATTCATCCTTGTGCTTTATAATGTTTGAAGTCATTAAGATGTAATTAAGCGTTACTTCCTACTTGTTTGACTTGTGTTTCCTTTATTGCACATTTGCACGGATTTTTTTGATTATTGTGCTTGTCTTATCACATGTTGGTTGGGTGTTTTTACTTCAATCCTGTCCTTTAAAACGAACCAAGCGCAATATATGTTGATAAGGAAATTGTGCATATAAGAACCGTTTTGTGAGTTTGTGTGCTTTGTTTGAAAATGGGGAAAGGCTGCGAAAGGTTCATTTTGCCTTTGCGAATACTAAGCCACCGTTATATTGGACCTAAAAAATGGAGGAATTTTATTATTCGGGGTCCAAAGAGGTTTAAAAGAGCTCGAAAAATTTAAAAGGCAATAAAAATAAGTTCATGCCAATTATGGGACATTTAGGTTTTTGCACTAATTCTCCAATGTTTGAGAATTTATATTACCTCTAAAAGAAAATATATATAAGGGTGTTTGGTTGGAGATTTTAAACGGGTTTGCACGTCCTCGAAAATCTTGAAAAAGCGCTAAATAGTTTTGGACGTTATTGGTGTGGGAATCATTTGGCTTTGATTTATTGATTTGTATAAGACGATGTCATTTAAATTCAACAAATTTTTACACCTAAGGATTCTTTTGATGTTCTTTCGTTAGGGGTACACGTATGCATCGTGCACACATGATTGATTGAGTTTATTTACCTATCGAATGTGTTCACACCCATACATTCCATTTTCATGAGTTGGTTGTTTGAGTTTAAATCCATGGTGTGATTTTTTTGTAACCTGTTTTTGTTTGAAAAAAATTGAAAAATCCAAAAATAGTTTGTGAAATTTTGGGGGACATATCTTTGCATGCGCGTAGCTTGGTCTTTGTTTGCTATGCATTTTTTTTGACACTCCATGTTTTGATTTTTTTCTTCTTATCAGTCTATTTGGGGACATCATAAAAAGGGGGAGAAAGAATTATCAGTTATGAAGGAGTTTTTGCATTATGGGGAAGATTTGATTATTAATGCTTTATTCTTATATCATTTCAAACTCGATGTGTCACGAAGGTTTTTGCTTTATCTCATGTTTGTAGGTACAAAATTGAAGATTGATATGTTGCACACCCTGATGAGAAAATCTTTGAGATTTGACGAAGATGATTGAAGAACAGTTTTGAAGTCTTGTAAATTTATTCATGGGAGGGTACATTTGTATAAGCAATTTGGAATTTGATAATTCAGATTTTTTATGTATGTACCGACATAGACATAGGGAGAGATTTGTAAGGATATATTTTCATAGGTCCGTTATCAATTTATTATGTCGTATACCGCTACACCGCCGAAGAGCATTCAAGAGACATCTACATCAAAGACGGATCTGAATTACTTAAGTTCTTCATCATTCAAGGCTCCGCGAAGTTTAATTTGGTAAGGTTGCGCTTTAAATACCTTTACTTTTCACTTAGAGCTTTTGGGATATTTTTACAAAATATTTTCTAAGTGCTGGAGCGGACTTTTTCGTCAAATATTGAGAATGAGTATTTTTTCTAAGTTTATAGCGGACTTCGATTTTGACGCCCAGGTCGTTCGCGCGAGATCTGTATCTCGTTCGAACGAGATTGGAAGTCGCGCGATGTCGTTTGAATGACATGTGTACATCGTTCGAGCGACATGTGATTCTCGTTCTAACAAGCTCGAATTTCGAGGCGGTGCATTTTTGTATTAATACTCATTAAATGGTGACGTTTTCATTAAGAAGTCCATACATTTTCAAGAACAGAAACACTACCAAAGCAGTAATCTTTAGGCTTCATCTTTTAGGGGTTTAATCCCTTTTTGATTTACAATTCACAAAACTCCCATCTTGCTTTAGTGAATTTTTTTGGGTGTTCAAGAACACATCTTTGCCTTTGTTCATCTTTTGTGGAGTGCGTCTCTACACTACATGGCTACGTGTCATTGAGGATCTTGCTGCGTGAAGATTCTTTGCTGAAGATAGGACTGCGAGTCCTTAGAGGGTACTGCGGGTATTCTCTTGCTGAGTTCAAGACTGCGAGTCTTTGTGGGTTGGCTGCGCATTAATCCATTGCAGATTTCTCTATGTAATTGTAAGTTGCGATTTATAGATTCATAGTGAAATAAAGGTTTTACCCGAAAGGGGTTTTTTCCTGAAATCTGTGTCTCAGCATATTTTATTGTGTCACATGCATTATTTGTTTATGATTTGACACACGCACCATAGATGCATGTTTAGGGGATGAATTATTAGACTCTAAATAAATAAGTGAGCCAAATTATAAAGTTGCGAATTAATCAATTATCACACTCTTCTCACTAAGAGTGGTGACGATCGAGGACCGAGGTCAATTCTGACCTGACTCAGGAGACGATCCAAGATCAAGGTCAATTCTAACCTAAGAGTGGTGATGACTGAGGGCCGAGGTTAATTCTGACCTAACTCAGGTGACGATCCAAGATCGAGGCCAATTCTGACCTAAGAGTGGTGACGACCGAGGACCGAGGTCGATTCTGACCTAACTCACGTGACGATCCAAGACCGAGGTCAATTCTGACCTAAGAGTGGATAAAGGTTAGATTTTTGATTCTGTTGGAGAAAGTGCTTTATGATTTTGATCTGAATTGGGGAGCTGATAGCTGGGGAAGCTTTTGTTTCTTTAGGAGGCCTCCCTGGGGGAAACAACCAATTTTGGTGCTGTAAAAACTCCACTGGAGAAGTGATAAGGCGGTCCTTAGAGATCCTCCGGGGCTTTGTCGGGAGGAGATTCACTTGGTTTTTGAGGATTTCGCTGGGAGAGAGGGGTTCCACTTGAGGGAATGCAAAATTTTCTGGGTGAAAACGTTCTAAATCCTTCCTAGGATTTTTAGGAATTTTTTGAGGATTTTTCAGGTCTTTCTAGTATTTTCTGGGAATTTTTGTACGAGATTTAAGGGGGTGCCGATCGTCATGGTATGAGGGGTGCCATTCGACAGTGGCACAGACTTTTGGACTGCCTCAGGAAGGTAAGGAGTCAGTGCCGATCGACATGGCGTTTTTCATGCTATATAAACGGGGCGAATCCCTTCATTTTTTCACAGCTTCTTTGCTTTCTCTCTTTCTGCGATTTCTCTGCGAATCGTTCTAGCATTCCAATCTTCAATAAATGGTCGCTTTTATGAGCACTGTAGTCCACAGGGAGTGGTTGACCGTTGATGACTGGGCGAATGTGGAGTGGAGGGCCAGGGCGCCTCTTACTTTGGGGAATGAGAACTCCTTTGATGCGTTTGAGCCTATTGCGGATGAGGGGACTTTGCTACGGGAGTCATCGCGTCATCTCTCTTCGAGAGTGAATCCTGGTGGTTATGTAAGTAACCCGACCTTTGGCATTCCTTTTTTTTTTTTAATGATTTTTCTTTCTTTCTTGACGAGATTTTCTTTTTTCCAGTCTGATATTTCTTTGAAGAACATGCGCGCCCGCGGGACGACGGGTCTCAGGGATATTTGGTAGCATCTTCCACCTGTGGTGAGTTGGGTGGTGTCATCAATGGGATTTGGGAGGTTGGCATCTACGCTGGATGAGACGCCTCGTTCTACAGAGGTTCTGTGCGATTTGGGGGAGAGGTGGTGGGATACTTCCCACACCTTTAATTTTGGCTTCGGGGAGATGACTGTGACTCTCATAGATGTGCAGCAACTGTTGGGGCTCGATTGTGATGGAGAGAAAATAGAGGTGGATTGCTCTTGGCGAGTGAGATCGGAGGCAGTGCGTGCGAAACTTGGTGATGTAGGAAGAATAGTTTCTGGGGATTCTATCCGGCTGTCCGTGTTGAAGGATGTCCTATTGGGCAGGGTGATTGATGTGGAGGATGGGTTACAAATGAGGCAGATATCCCGGTTATTTATTTTACTAGTGTTGGGATGTTTCATGGTGGCGTCGAGCTATGACGTCGTCCATTTGTGGTTCTTGCCGTACGTGAGGATTTTTTCGAACATCCCTTTCTATGATTGGGGGAGTTTGACTTTGGCGACCCTTTACTCTTCTCTGGATGCATTCACCAAGTGCTGCTGGTAGACCTTTATTGGAGACACATACCTTCTTGAGGTATTCTTGAGTTTGCGCATTTCTTTTCATGAATTCACATTTTCCCTACGCGTCTCTTTTTATTTGTGAATTCTTATCTTTGACAAACGTGGTTTTATATGGTGATTGGGTGAAATACCTCGCTGATTGCTCTGAAGGATGATACTGTGAAAGACTCCTGCTGATTATATCGATGGCGTTAGGATAATCGGCTATCGAAGGGATCTCTCTCTCTGGAGGCAGTGCGTCTGGTCTTGAATGACCTGACCAGTGGTAGGGTAAGAATATTTCCATTTTCAGTCTTGGTTTTTACGCCTTCTTATCTTGTATTGATTTATGCCTGCTTAGAGATTTTCAGGTGACCTTTTATCCCTGGGGGAAAACCATTCAGGATGCGGGGATGACCGGGGTGAACGCGCAGATGAGGCGTTTGCTGGTGCATGAGTTTGGCCATTCCTGGTATCTCGGGGAGAGGGTGGTTCACCAGATTGCTGAGGAGGAGGTGGAGGTGCTACCTGCGTAGCCTCCTATGTTTATGAGGTGGGAACGACTGCTGTCGGAGGATGTTAGGATCGCGATGATGATCGACGAGTCCTACTTATTGTACACTGATATGGCTGCACCGTATGACTATATGGACTTTATGACGAGCTGGTTAATGGCGCCCAGTATATATGATTCCCTGCCTTTCCTTCTTGTGGGTTTGAGTCAGGCAGTGGGATCTTCCCACAGTGGCGGCGATCCGATGGCATTTTTGGCAGCGATGACCTCGGAGGTTTCTTTTGTACGGTTGCATACTCCTTCATATAACATCCGGCGGGCTAATGGAGGGATGGTGCCTATGCTGTATCGTCCTCATGCGATGGATCCAGAGGATTTAGGTTTGACAAAGGAGGTCCTCCGACCTTAGGCATACCTTTCTATTATCCTCTTTCTTTCTTTTCTGTTTTGTCCATCTCTGCTTTGATACTGATTTTGCCTTTATCTTGCAGCAAGTCCGAGTGTCGACCACTTGGCTAAGAGACATTAGAGACTGGATATCTTCGGCGACTGCCCATATTCGGGATGCGATTCCTATCCCTTCTTGGTTGGTGCCATCTGATTCGTTTGGAGAATACTCTGGCTCGGGTAGTGGTGGTGCATCATCTCGTCGTAGGGGAAAGAGAGCACGTCGCAGGGGTGGAAGCTCTTAGAGAGAAAGGCAGGTGAGAGAGAGGGAGAGAGAGAGAGAGAATGTGGGTTCAGGCTGAGTCCCGTTGTTTTTTCTTTTTTCTTTTTATTTCCTGCAAAATTTATGTAACATAGAAAACAAATAGATGCAATGCAATGGAGTTTTTTATTATCTTTTATTAATGATGAATGATTTTACTTTGTTGCTGAGACCGTAAAAAGGTGTATTTTTGGAATTTTTGAAGGAAAGTTTTTAATTAAAAGGGGAACTTATATAAGGAGGAAAAGGGATTTTGAAATTCTGTTGGGAATATCAATTTTGTTTTTATTGAGTTTTCTAATTTGTGAAAAGAGAAAAAAAGGGAAATTTCTAAAAATGGGGGGTTGTCGATCGGCAAGCACCACGTCCTGCCTATCGACAATTCAAAGCTTTTATTGGTACCCTCTTCAGCCTTTTGTGTTTTGTGGGGTAATATTCCCTTCGATTTCTGCAGGGATTATGTCTCTTGTGAGGGTTCTCAAGTATAAAAAGGGGTAAGGGTGGAGTGTTTTCATCACACCTTCGCATTCTTACTTACTTTCCCACTATCTCTTAGCCTTGCAAGATGGCGCTTCCTGGTAGCATTGAGTTTACAAACTACCTCGAATCCTTGGAAGCAATGTGCTCTTATAATGTCGACTATGATGCTTTCAACATACGTCGAGTCTCCTTGTGGTACAATCGGCCTATTGAGTGGAACATGCTGATGGCGGTGGTACAATTCTGGTACCCCGAAGACCATGTATTCCGCTTTGGGTTGGATGAAGTTTGTCCTACATACGAGGAATTTTTTATCATGTTGGGTATAAATACCAGTGTTGATGTAGCTTTGCCCAAATTTTCCCGTTCTCCCAGGGATTTGTTGATCGAACTTCTTTATATTTTGCCTTCGGCGGCCAGATCACTGGTTGCTGGGAATGATCTCCCTCCCGACGCTCCTGCAGTCTGTACATTTGCGGGAAGTAGGTGATGCTGTCTATGCTTGAGCCGTTTCTCTTGGCCTGGTTTCAAAATTGCTGCTGGTTACTGGGGAACTACTTGTGGACCCACAACTTACAGCCATTACTTCATGAATGTCATATCGTCGCAATCATGTGGCGGTGATACTGAAAGAGACGCTGAATGGTCTAGATGCCTGGAGAGAAGGTCGTTCTGACTTCCTGAGGGGTATCCCTGTGATGTTGTTCATGTGGTTGTCTGAAAGACTCTGCCTGGTGACTCCTCCTGAATATCCTTTATTTGTTGTACCCAACTTCTTTTTGCGTCACTTTTTCTATATTGCCCTGGAGACTGCGAGCTGGGAGAATTGGTTTGTGGAGCATGGGGATCAAAATTTGTACTGGTCAGTGCCTTGGTGGGGGCAATTGTTGCCTGTTATGGAGCTAGGAGAGTACTCATATGTGTAGCTGGTTGGTCTCAGACAGACCCCTTTCTATTACCCTTGGTGGCTTCTGCACCAATTCAGTTGGGCACAGGTCATGCCACCTCGGACACTAAATTTCTTTTCGATAGATTTTGACCGGGCGCCTGCGTCTGTTGCTTGGATATCTGTGGGATAATCGACGTCCGTCGACCTGTCCCTCTTAGTCTGTCGGGAGAGTTTGTGTCACGACCCCGTCCCAAAATAGTAGTGGGGAACGAGTGTCTTGACATGCCACCAAGGCAACAAATATGCTGACTTAAATTATTTCCTTAATTAAATGCAACGAAAATACAATTTTTTTATGGTTATGAATCGTAAAATACTGAAATTAAAGGAATTACATCATCAGAGCTTTCTAAATCGAAACTTCATTTATATTACAAGTAACAACTTAAGAAGAAATTTAAAACTTATTACAAGAGAGCCAAACATGCTCTATATGATATAACAAACTTTTTACTTAAATTAACGAAAGAGCTCTAAAAGCTGGATATTCAATAGTCCATTTATGTTCCCACCGCGAGCCTACTTATTTCCTGAAAAATGGTTAGTATACAACATCATCTAAAAGACGAGTGAGAATTAATCTCCATTCATTCCATGGTTTTTCAGAAAATTGATACTTATTCAATTTCCAACAGATGACATATACATATATGGGCAGGAATTTGCAGTAAAATATATAAGTTAAATTGACAGCATATGTTTTCAGAATAATCAGTTTCATAACAGAACAGATAAAATAGTTTGTGCAATATGTCAAGTATTCAATTTATTTTGATGGACATGTACGCTCTAATACCCAAATAAACAGATAGTGTTACCAAATGTTTCCACCTGGCAACAACACAGACAGAAAATCATGATATCTGAAACAATGCCTTATTTAGGGCACACCCACGATAAACCAGCTGGGAAGGTACCACCCAAATATTTCCACCCGGTAGTCAAGGCCAACATAGTAATAGAGTTTCCATAGGCCGAATCAATAATTTTAGAATTCAAATCAGATGTATATATCGAGAGATATACACATATAACAAACGACAGAATCATCGGTATCAGATGTATTTTGAGAATAAAAGAATTTCACAAAATATATGTAGTTTGCATAATATCATATAATCAATATACACAAGGAATGTCCCAGAGTACTCACTTAGGACAGAAATCTGAAGATACAGAAACAGAGTCTTGGATCGCTCGTTAATTCTTGAGACGAAACTTCTTCTTAAACCTTCCCCGCACTTTCTCTCACTATTTCTCTCTTATCTTTGGAATGAATTTCGTATGGGAACTGATCCTAAGGCCTGATTTATAGTTTTCCAAAGTTATTTAGGTGTTGACACGTGTCTTAGGTGATTAGGTTTCACTTTGGTGAGTCGTCGTTCTCATCTCGTGCAATGGATAAGCCTTGCAGTCTTGGTTTACCAAATGGAGACACGTGTTCTAGATTTTCTAAAGGATTGACATGAGTCTTATCATTTCCGATAGAGGTGACACGTGTGCAGTGGATATGTTCAAACGAAAGCACGAGGTGGAAAGTTATTAAGGGTATAAGGGTCATTTTACACCTGAAAGGTATTTTAGTAATTTTACACCATATATTTTCAATATTTCTTAGAAGTCCTTGAAAATATTTTATTTACAAAATGGTCCTGTATATATTTTCATTTTAGTCCTTGAAACTTTCTTTATTTAAAAATTAAGTCCCTAAAGTTTCATAAAATTTCATTTTCTACCCCAAAACTTATCATTTAGCTTAGGATATGCTATAAAACTTTGATTTAATCCATTTTGATGAATAAGGAGGTTATTTAAAAGTGTTTAAGTCGTCCAAAGTCACCTCCCCTTGGTCCAATCAAAGTATTACACAGGGTGCAGTAATAGGACAAAATACAACTTAAAAGATGGACAGATTTGCCTTTATTTCGTAATTTCGTCATAACTTCTTGCCCGGACCTCTGTTTAACACACCGTTTGTTGTGTTACAAACCTAATTCATATATATACAACTTTATTGTTTTCACCTCAAGTAAATTGTTATATTATAATAGTCAAAACAAGTTTCCAACATGAACATTCCCACCGAAAACAATAAAATTTTATGTTTGTATTAATTTGACATTTCATGATTTTTGAAGGTAGGTTTAAACTAATATAGTAAATTAACATTATTCATGTCACATATGAAATAATAAATCATTTAAAACTATATATATAAGTGGGGTCATTACATCCTACCCTTCTTATAAAAAGTTTGGTCCTCAAACTTTACTTACATTAATTCCCAAACAAATATGGATATTTCTCCTTTATTTCATCTTCCCGCTCCCAGGTTGCTTCTTCAATGGAATGATTATGCCATAACACTTTGACCAATGGAATTACCTTGGTTCTTAATATTTGATCCTTATGGTCCAAAATCTCTACTGGATGCTCAATGTATGACAAATCTTCTCTAACTTGAAGAGGTTCGTGACTTAGGATATGCGTTGGATCTCGGACGTATTTCTTCATCATTGACACATGGAACACATTATGCACACTAGAGAGTTCGGGAGGTAAGGCTATTCTATATGCAACATCTCCTATCCTTTCAAGGATTTCAAAAGGTCCTATGTATCTTGGACTCAATTTCCCTTTCTTTCCAAATCGGATTACTCCCTTTGTTGGTGATACTCGCAAGAACACATAATCTCCTCTTTGGAATTCCAACTCTCGTCGGCGATTGTCAACATAACTCTTTTGACGACTTTGAGCGACTCGAAGTCAATCCTGTATTAATTTCACTTTCTCTGTTGTGATCTGGATCAATTCTGGTCCTAATAATTTTCTTTCTCCAACTTCTACCCAACATGCAGGGGAATGACACCTTCTACCATAAAGTGCCTCATATGGAGCCATTTGAATACTTGCTTGATAACTGTTATTATACGCAAATTCCACTAACGATAAATGGTCATCCCAATTCCCTTTCAAATCAAGTACACATGCCCTAAGCATATCCTCTAAGGTTTGAATGGTTCCCTCAGATTATCCATCTGTTTGAGGATGAAAAGCGATATTGAAATTCAATTTTGTTCCCATGGATGCTTGTAGGCTTTTCCAGAAGCGAGACACAAATCTACGGTCACGATCCGAAACAATTAAAACTGGGGTTCCATGAAGCCTAATAATTTCCCGCACATACAACTTAGCTAACTTTTCTAAAGAATGGGTAATCTTAATGGCAAGAAAATGAGCAGATTTAGTCAACCTATCAATAATCACCCAAATAGAATCATTACCATTTGAACTCTTCAATAAACCTGTCACAAAATCCATAGTAATATGTTTCCATTTCCACTCATGGATAGGTAGGGGTTGCAGTAATCCTGATGGTTTCTGATGTTCATCTTTTACTTGCTGACAAACCAAACACTGAGATACGTATTTCGTTATCTCCCTTTTCATGTTATTCCACCAAAATACTTCTCTAAGATCTCTATTCATCTTTGTACATCCGAGATGAAATGTGAATCTCGAGTAATGACTTTTCTCCAAAATTTGCCTCTTTAGTTGGGCATCAGCTGGCACGCACACTCTGCTTCCAAACCTTAATATATCATCTCGTATCCCAAATTCAATCCTCTTCCCTTCAATAACTTCTTATCTAATCTTCTTTAGTTGCGGGTCATTTATTTGTGTAATTTTGATCCTTTGCATCAACATGGGTTGTACTTATAAATTTGCGATTATTCCTCCTTTACTATAAATATGTACATTTATTTCCATACTTCTCAAATCCTTCAACAGTGCTTCCTGACTTGTAATAAGACACGCTAAATTTGGTGTAGACTTCCTACTTAAAGCGTCAGCTACTACATTAGCTTTCCCCGGGTGATAGTGAATATTTACATCATAATCCTTCATCAATTCTAACCAACTCCTTTGTCTCATGTTCAATTCTTTCTGAGTAAATATATACTTCAAACTCTTATGATTAGTATAAATCTCATAAGTCTCACCATACAAATAGTGTCTCTAAATCTTAAGAGAAAAAATTATAGCTGCTAATTCAAGGTCATGGGTTGGATAATTCTGCTCATGGGTTTCAACTGTCTCGAGGCATAAGCTACTACTTTTCCATTTTGCATTAGCACACATCCCAAACCATTTTTAGAAGCATCACTATAAATCACAAATTCCCATGTCCCAGAAGGAATAGTTAAAATCGGGGAAGTTACTAATCGATTCTTAAGTTCTTGAAAACTATCCTCAACTTCCTCACACCATTCATATTTTACCTTCTTTTGGGTTAACCTAGATAGAGGTTTGGAAATACTAGAAAATCCTTCAACAAATCTTCGATAATAACCTGCTAATCCAAGAAAACTATGAATCTCCGTCATGTTAGTTGGTTTAGGCCAATCTACTATAGCCTTGATCTTTTGAGGGTCAACTGACACCCCCTCCTTGGAAATGACATGTCCTAGAAAAGAGACACTAGGCAACCAAAACTCCCACTTCTTTAATTTTGCATATAATTTCTCCTTTCTAAGGATTTGCAACACTATCTCTAAATGCTTTTTGTGTTCTTTAATACTTCTAGAATAAATAAGGATGTCATCAATGAAAACAATCACACTGATCCAAATATTTTCTAAACACTCTAATCTTCATATCCATAAAAGCGGCTGGTGCATTAGTCAGTCCAAATGGCATCACAAGAAATTCATAGTGACCATATCTAGTACAAAAAGATGATTTCGAAATATCATCCTCCTTAATCTCCAATTGGTGATAGCCTGACCTAAGGTCAATCTTTGAAAATACTTGTGCACCTTGCAGTTGGTCAAACAAATCATCTATACGAGGTAAGGGGTATTTATTCTTAATGGTCACCTTATTTAGTTCACGATAATCTATACATAACCTCATCGTCCCATCCTTCTTTTTAACAAATAACACTGGAGCACCCCAAGGGGATACACTTGGTCTACTAAAACCTTTGTCTAACAAATCTTGTAATTGAACTTTTAATTCCCTTAGTTCTAAAGGTGCCATATGATAAGGTGATTTTGATATTGGTACAGTTCTAGGATTAAGGTCAATTGTAAACTCTATTTCTCTACTAGGAGGAAGACTGGGTAATTCATCAGGAAAAACATCTGGAAAATGTTTAGCTATAGGAATATATTCTAAACTAGGCTCTTTTGTTTGAAAATCAATAACACTCGCAAGGAATCCTTGACATCCCTTCTTAAGAAAACTACAATCTTGCTTTGTAGAGATAATACGAATGGGAGATAGGATGCCTGTTCCTTCAAAACTGAATTCTGGTTGGTTAGGAATTTGGAAAGTAACTCTCTTCTTAAAACAATCTACCTTAGCATGATACAATGATAACCAATCCATCCCCAAAATGACTTCAAAGTCTTTTATGTCTAAAACTATCAAATCAACAAATAGTTTATGATTACTAACATCTATATGGCAGGACTTATATACTAAGGTTCCCATCAATAACTCACCCGAATGAGTAGAAACGTGAATGCTATGATTCAAGGGTTCGGGTCTATTAGGAAAGTGATTAACAAAACGCACAGAAATAAATGAATGGGTAGAACCGGGATCTATCAAAACTTGAAAAGGTTATGTACATATAGAAAGTGTACCTGACACTACTGCATTAGAAGCTTGGGTATCAGAAAGTGCAAAAACTCTACCTTGTCTGCCATGGCCATTCTTTTCACCTAAAGGTTGTATCGGAATCCTTACTGGGGTTGGGCAGTCCTTTATCTGATGTCTTTTTTGTCCACACCTAAAATAAGCTCCTGTATCCTTGTAACAAGGTCGTCCTCCTTGCATCTTTCCACATTGCTGACATATCTTGTTGTTATACCGTTTGTCATCCCGAGCTCCCCCAACACTGGATGTATTCCTAAAATTGTTTCTATTATTTGTGTTCTTCCCTATTTTTTCCCCAAACTTCCTCTTACCATCTCTAATTCTATTGTACTCCTCGCCATCCCTCTCAGCTATCGTATCCCTAGCCACGATGTCACTATATGATGTCAACTTCAGGATGGAAATTCGACTACGAATACTCAACCTTAACCCACGTAAAAAGTTTTTGGCTTTTAAAGCATCTGTTATCACAACATAAGGTGCAAAATGGCATAACTCAGTAAACTTGGCCTCGTACTGACTAACCATCATATTCCCTTGCAGTAGACTCATGAACTCAACTGCCATTTCATCCTTTACCGTTTTAGGGAAATATTTCTCATAAAAGATCACCAAGAATTCCTTCCAACCTATACAAGTATTCCTCTCCTCATGTATTCTCTTAGTCATTCTCCACCAATGTTCATCTTCACCTTCTAACATAAATGTTGCAAATGGAACCCTTTGTTTATCACTGACTTAATAACATCAAACATCTTTTCCATTTGCATCACCCAACTTTCTGCTTCAGTGGGGTTAGGAGTACCTTTAAAAGAAGGCGGGTTCAACTTCTTGAAATTCTCAATGGTACAACTAGTTGGTTTAAGATTCCTTGGTGCTCCATTATTCACTTGATGCTCCACAATCTTTTCTAGACTCTCAATCGCCTTGTATGCACCCTCGAGTCCTTCCATACTGGAACCACTTATTCTCGCAGTTGATCTTGTCTTGGGCATTTTCTATAGTCATGGCCAAACATAAGACGTATTATACTAACTCAAGATTGCAATTTAGAAGAACAATTATATATAAATAATTATATGTAGACTATAAGAAATATGGAGGGTTATCACATAAGTCAGATTTTTAATCCTATAACCTGTGTATGGAGACTTAAAATCGATAACGTTCGAAACTTATGTTCAGTAGTCTACGGGTTCATAAACTATGCTCTGATACCACCTCTGTCACGACCCCGTCCCAAAATAGTAGTGGGGAACGAGTGTCTTGACATGCCACCAAGGCAACAAATATGCTGACTTAAATTGTTTCCTTAATTAAATGTAACGAAAATACAATTTTTTTATGGTTATGAATCGCAAAATATTGAAATTAAAGGAATTACATCATCAGAGCTTTCTAAAAGGAAACTTCATTTATATTACAAGTAACAACTTAAGAAGAAATTTAAAACTTATTACAAGAGAGCCAAACATGCTCTATATGATATAACAAACTTTTTACTTAAATTAACGAAAGAGCTCTAAAAGCTGGATCTTCCATAGTCCCTTTATGTTCCCTCCGCGAGCCTACTTATTTCCTGAAAAATGGTTAGTTATACAACATCATCTAAAAGTCGAGTGAGAATTAATCTCCATACATTCCATGGTTTTTCAAAAAATTAACACATATTCAATTTCCAACAGATGGCATATACATATATGGGCAGGAATTTGCAGTAAAATATATAAGTTAAATTGATAGCATATGTTTTCAGAATAATCAGTTTCAGAACAAAACAGAACAGATAAAACATTTTGAGCAATATGTCAAGTATTCAATTTATTTTGATGGCCATGTACGCTCTAATACCCAGTTAAACAGATAGTGTTACCAAATGTTTCCACCTGGCAACAACACAGACAGAAAATCATGATATCTGAAATAACGCCTTATTTAGGGCACACCAGCGATAAACCAGTTGGGAAGGTACCACCCAAATATTTCCACCCGGTAGTCAAGGCCAATATAATAATAGAGTTTCCATAGGCCGAATCAATAATTTTAGAATTCAAATCAGATGTATATATCGAGAGATATACACATATAACAAACGACGGAATCATCGCTATCAGATGTATTTTGAGAATAAAAGAATTTCACCAAATATATGTAGTTTGCATAATATCATATAATCAAAATACACAAGGAGTGTCACAGAGTACTCACTTAGAACAGAAATTTGAACATACAGAAACAGAGTCTTGTATCGCTCGTTAATTCTTGAGACGAAACTTCTTCTTAAACCTTCCCCACACTTTCTCTCACTATTTCCCTCTTATCGTTGGAATGAATTTCATATGGGAACTGATCCCAAGGCCTTATTTATAGTTTCCCAAAGTTATTTAGGTGTTGACACGTGTCTTAGGTGATAAGGTTTCACTTTGGTGAGTCGTCGTTTTCATCTCGTGCAACGGATAAGCCTTGCAGTCTTGGTTTACCAAACGGTGACACGTGTACTAGATTTTCTAAAGGATTGACATGAGTCTTATCCTTTCCGATAGAGGTGACACGTGTGCAGTTGATATGTTCAAACGAAAGCACGAGGTGGAAAGTTATTAAGGGTATATGGGTCATTTTACACCTGAAGGATATTTTAGTAATTTTACACCATATATTTTCAATATTTCTTAGAGGTACTTGAAAATATTTTATTTACAAAATGGTTCTGTATATATTTTCATTTTAGTCCTTGAAACTTTCTTTATTTAAAAATTAAGTCCCTAAAGTTTCATAAAATTTCATTTTCTACCCCAAAACTTATCATTTAGCTTAGGATATGCTATAAAACTTTGATTTAATCCATTTTGATGAATAAGGAGGTTATTTAAAAGTGTTTAAGTCGTCCAAAGTCACCTCCCCTTGGTCCAATCAAAGTATTACACATGGTGCAGTAATAGGACAAAATACAACTTAAAAGATGGACAGATTTGCCCTTATTTCGTAATTTCGTCATAACTTCTTGCCCGGACCTCTGTTTAACACACCATTTGTTGTGTTACAAACCTAATTCATATATATACAACTTTATTGTTTTCACCTCAAGTCAATTGTTATATTATAATAGTCAAAACAAGTTTCCAACATGAACATTCCCACCGAAAACAATAAAATTTTATGTTTGTATTAATTTGACATTTCATGATTTTTGAAGGTAGGTTTAAACTAATATAGTAAATTAACATTATTCATGTCACATATGAAATAATACAATATTTAAAACTATATATAAAAGTGGGGTCATTACGGTTTGGCATGTCCCTGGGGATTATAAGAAGTGGTTGTCGAGGAGAGTAGTCATCAAGATGTTGGCAGTGGAGACTAGACAAAAGTGGTTTGTTTTATTTAACACCATGTAAGGGGGTGTTGTGGTTTTTTTAAAGATGGTTCAGGCTTATCGGTCCATGGAGTGTTTATGGTACTCTATTCAGGCAGGGGAAATTTGGGGACCATAGGATGTAGATGATGAGGGTGCAGGCTCCTCTGGTAGCTTTGGGTAGGACTCTTGGAGAGTTTATTTGTGTAATGGGGAATAGATGTGGGGATTTTATTTGGGTTTTTATGGCAGTAAGGGGAAGGGAGTTATCTGTTCCTTCGCTTATGTAATCTTTGTTGTAATTTCTTATTAATGAAATAAGCAAGTTTCTGATCATCCACCTATGCCTTTCGATGAATTTTGTAATTTTGAATTATCTATACCGATCTCTAAGGCATACATAATCCTTTTGTTAAAGTATTTATTAGAATGAACTGCCGTTCTCAGAGATAAGAAAAGAATAGTATTTTGTGAAAAAGAAAGGGTCGTGCTCCTATAAGATGTATGAGCTGCCTACGTACCTCTAGGGATTTTGAATTTTTTTTATTTTTCTTGAAAAATGTTTTTTTACAGAGGATCAGGCCCACGTAGTGCTGGGTAGAGGGAAATGAAGAGAGTTTTTTTTTTTTTTTTTTTTTTTTTTTAGAATAGAAGGGAGATGAGAAGAGTCGTAGTGCACCGAGATTTCAGACTAGGGGTATAATTTCTTGAGATGGTCCAGGTTGACTGGACGAGCCATCTCCTCTCCATCTAGGTCAGTGAGCACGACAACACCTCCAGATAAGATTTTCTTTACAATGTGGGGGCCGCTCTAATTGGGCTTGAATTTCCCTCTAGGGTCCCAGATTGGTTCTATTATCTCCTTGAGGGCTAAATCCCCTTCCCGGACATCGCGATTTTTGACTCTCTTGTTGAATGATCGCGCTATTTGGCGATGGTACCCCTGTATGTGGTAAAGATCTTTCAATCTCCTTTCATCTAGGAGGGTCAGTTTGTCGAGACGACTTTGGCACCAGTCATCTTTGCTAACTTCGCTTTTGAGCATTACGTGTAGCGAGGGTATTTCTGACTCCACAAGTAGGACTTCTTCCATGCCGTAGACCAAAGAGTAAGGGGTAACCCCAGTACAGGTTCGAATTGAGGTTCGATAGCCCCAGAGGGCGTACGGGATCCGATCGGCCCAATCCCTACAGCTTTCGATCGTCTTACTGATGATGGCTTTAAGGTTCTTGTTGGCGGCTTCAACTTCACCATTGGTCTGAGGTCGGTAGGGAGAAGATTTGTGTCTCTAAATCCCATACTCGTTGACTACTTTTGTGACTTCTGCTTCGAAGTGCGACCCGCTATTTGACACTAACTCGTGCAGGACCCCATATCTGCAGATGATATTTTCTCGAGGAATTTGGCCACTTTCTTGGTGTTCAATATTTCATATGACTCAGCTTCGACCCATTTGGTGAAGTAATCAATGGCAACTAGGATGAATTCATGTCCGTTTGAAGCCTTTTTTGTAACCTTCCCTATGATGTCGACACCCCAGGTGGAGAACGGCCAGGGAGAGGTCATGTTGGCATTTTAGGCATCTCTGGACATAAGTGGTGCAATCTTAGGCCATGGTGGTCCATTAGTAGCCCTGTCGGATGATCTTCTTGGTAAGCATGTGACCTTTCATATGGGGCCCGCATTCCCCGTTGTAGATCTTCTGCATTATCTTTTTAATCTCAACCGCTGCGATACAGTGTAGATGAGTCCCATCGAAGTTCCTCTTGAGTAGAGCTTTATGACAGATGATGAACTGGGCGTCCAGTCTTCAGAGGGTCATTCGGTCTTTCTTATTAGAACCCTCGGGATACCTACCCTGTTTTAGGAGGCACCAGATATCATAGTACCAGTAATTGGCTAGTTCGGGATCTTCGGTTGAGACAAGCTCAATATGGTAGAAGTGGGTTGGTTTGTCTTGCTTTTGAACTAAGAAGGGGGTCATTTTTATTCCTTCGAGCATATCGACCATGGAGGATAAGGTAGTGAGAGCGTCAACTAGGTTACTCTTTTCTCGAGGTAGGTAATGGAAGGTGATATCTCAAAATCGAGAGGCTAACTCTTCTAAGTGGGCATGGAAGGGTTGGAGCTTTTTGTCCTTGACTTTCCACTTTCTGAGCACTTGACCGATGATGAGAGCAGAATCCCGTTGACATCAAGGTATTGAATACTTTTCCTGAGAGCAACCTTGAGGCCTACTGTGCATGCCTCGTATTTCGTCATATTTTTTGTGCAAGGGAAATCCAATTTGATGGTGATGGGGGTGTGGGAGTCATCTGGAGCGATCAGAAGTATCCCAATGCCATATCCCTTTTTGTTGGCAGCGCCGTCAAAGAACATTTGCCATCAAAGGTGGTCTTGAGCGGTGCAGAGGATATTTTCATCTGGGAATTTAGAGATCCAAACATCTGCTTCTTCTACAGGGTAATCAGCGAGGTAGTCAGAGATGAATCTTCCTTTAATGGCTTTCTACATGACGTACATGATATCGAACTCGGTTAGGATCATCAACCATCATCCATTTGACTGGATAAGGCGGGTTTCTCAAGCAGGTATTTGATGAGATCCATTCGGGATACAAGTTTGATGGGGAAGGCGAGCATGTAGTGTCACAACTTTTAGGTGACCCAGACAAGTGCTGCACATGCCTTTTCCAAAGCAGTGTAGTTGACCTCGTACCGGACCAATTTGCGACTATAGTAATAGATGGCTATTTATTTGTGGGAGTCTCGAAGGTATTGGGCTAGCAAAGCCCCAACTGCAGTATCGGTTATGGTTAGGTATAGGGGCAAAGGGAGACCAGGCTGTGGTGGCATGAGCACTGGAGGTTGGGTCAGATATTATTTGATTTGGTCAAAAGATTCTTGGTAGGCCTCTTTCCAAACCTTGGTTGAATCCTTTCGGAGGAGCTTGAAGACTGATTCACAGATGGAGGTTAGCGGGCTGATGAACCGTCCCAAGAAAACCTCAGACTTCTTTCTTTGTTCGGGGCTTTGGCATCTCAAGTAAGTCCTTTAGCTTTGCAGGATCTGCTTCTATCCCCTTCTCACTAACCATGAATCCCAAGAGTTTTCCCTTTGTAATGCCGAAGACACATTTATGTGGATTGAGTCTCATCTGATACCGTCGCAGTCGTTCGAAGAACTTTCGGAGAGCAGGATCATGACCTTCTCTAGTTTTGGACTTGATAATCATATCATCCACATAAACCTCAACTTCCTTATGAATCATATCGTGTAGGATGGTTGTGGAAGCCCTTTGGTAGGTAGCCCCAGCATTCTTGAGACCAAATGGCATGACGGTGTAGCAAAAGGTTCCCCATGGGGTGATGAATGTGGTTTTTTCTTGATGGTCTGGGTGCATCTTGATTTGGTTATATCCAGCAAACCCATCGATGAATAACTTGAGAGCATGACTGGATTTGTTATCCACGATCATGTCGATATTGGGTAGCAGATAATCATCCTTCGGAGAAGCTTTGTTTAAATCTCGGTAGTCCATACACATTCGAACCTTCCTTCCTGATTTTGGCACAGGTGCTATGTTGGCTAACCATATGGTATATTCGATCACACGAATGATGCCCACGTTCAACTGTTTGACCACCTCTTATTTGACATTGAGCAACTATTCGATGCAGAGATTTCTCAATTTTTGTATAACCGACTTGTAATCTGGGGGAGTGGGGATCTCAGGCTGAGCTATTTTAGGAGGAATGTTGGGAATATCATCATAGGACCATGCGAAGACATCCACGAATTCCTTTATCAATTCTTCGAGTTTTGCACCCTCATGCTCGTCAAGGGTGGCCCCTATCCTAATCTCGCGCAATTGGCTACTAGAACCAAAATTAATAACAACAGTCACTTTTTCATTAACGTGAACGCAGTTATGTTGTTTATTATTAACCTTATTTAGATCAGTTAAGAATTGTTCATTTACAAAATCATCATCAAAAGTTTGATTAGAATCCGCACAATTAATGTAAGGCACAACAAGATACTCAAAATATTCATTTATTTCATTGATAGGAAAAACAGTATTGAGAACCTTATCAAAAGAGGTCTCGATTACAATTGAACAAGGATTGACAACAAAAGAAGAAATAGGGTCTACATTGGGGTAGGGGAGATTTTAAAAGGTAGAACTGGTGCATCATGCTAGTTGAGGAGGGGTGTATCAGCAGCTTTAATCAGATGGGATAGATCCATTGATATAGTGCCTGAATGAACCATGCAGAGTGCCAGCCCCAGTGTCTGTAAGTTAAGGGAATCTTCGGAATCACTTTCCTCAGTCTCTTCGATATCTTTAATGAGCGATTGTTCTTGATGTTGGAAACTCTCGGCCCATTGGTAGCTATCATGGAAAAAGATCTCCATTCCAGGCTTTATCTTCTTGACTGTGTGGTCGTACCATAGTTCTGGAAAACCACAAAAGGGGAAGTATTCACATTCTTTGATGAATCGTCCATTCAAGGAGTCTCATGGTATAGTTTGGATGTAGTATAATCTTCTCTTTGGTCGAGACTGGTGGATCATTCTGAGCTCTTATTCTGATGGTTGATACCCCAAGCCACAAGGAGGGAAAACTTTCTTTAGTTCGATGGGCTCAAGTATTCCTTGCTGCCTTTGACCTACCCCCAGTCCAGGAATAAAGTGCATATCTGAACATCTGAATCACATTGGCATTGCCATGAGGGTCTTATTCTGGACAAACCCTTTATTTGAAATCATCCCCTATCGATAGTAGGAGTGGCTCAACTCGAAATCCTGATAGGAGCATATCATTTGGCCCGTGTTGTATCTCAAGGATTGGATTGCTGGTGCTTGCACCCTCGACATTTTTGTCGTCGCCCAAAATGGTGATGACTCGCCTGTCGGTGAAGAACTTAAATTTCTAATGGAGTCAGGAAGACACACCCTTGATATTATGGAGCCAGGGTCGTTAGAGCAACATGTTGAAACAAGCTGGGATGTCTATGACTTGGAATTCAATGATAGGGTTTATAGGGTCAATCCCTACTACAAGTTTTAAGGATCCCATCACCTCTCGGTGGGTATTATTGTAGGCACGTACATTAGCGGAGGTTAGAGCGAGGTCACTTTCTTTCAGGCCTAAACACTTGAAGATTCTCAATGGGCAGACATTTAAGGCGAATCCGTTATCAACAAGAGAGAGTGGAACGGCCTTCCTTATAACTTCGACGGAGATATTGAGTGTATGATTGCGATTTAGCCCAATTTTGGGGATTTCTTATTCAGAAAATGATAGCATTTGGATAGAGGTCACGGACCCGACCAGATTTACCGCTTCTTCTGCTGTGGTAGAAGGAGGAACTGTGGGTCCAGTGAGCAGCTTGATTAAAGCATTTCCGTGCAGCTGGGAAGACATGAAAATCCCCCATAGAGTGATGTTAGCTTGAGTTTTTTTAGTTGATCAAGGATCTTGCTCTCCTCGATGGTCATCTCTGGCATAGGAATGTTTTCAACTCCCTTCCCTTTGTCATTGCTGGTAGTGAGCTTGGAACCTGGTAATGTCTCCCTAATTTGGTCATGTGATTTACTGAAGAAGGGAAGAACATGAATCCCGTTTCCTCATCAATCTCAGGTTGTTCTGTTACCCTGTTTATTTATCTAAGGAGTTCTTCAAATGATATCATCCCAGATATGTCGGCTACTGGGTCAGTTCTTCTTGAAGCTTATCCTTCACTCAAATCTTCAAACTCTTCCCCCCATCCGGTGGAAACAATTATGTCTTTCCATGTAAAGTCAGTGAATTTCACAACTTCAACGGCTTCTTCGTATAGGTCTTCCCATTCGATGGGGATATGTATGGTTGAAGGGACCAAGCGCCCTTATAGCTTCAAAATATCAAGTAACCCGGTGATACTACAAATGTTATTGGTTTGCCCGAATAATTCCGCCATAATCTGGACAACATCATCTAGGCTGACTTCATCGGTTGGTACCACCCACTTGTCTGAATCTCGGGCCCATTTATGTGCTTCTAAGAACAGTGTACTGAACCTTTGGCAATCGATGACCATCTGTGAGGGCAATTTTAGCCCGAACTCTAGGAGTTAATTTAACACTTCTGACAATTCCATATTTCCATTTTCAGAATGGGTACGAACAGCGATGCATGCTCCGATAAGGAGTGACAGTGCCTGATCAACGAGGCTAGTAGGGTGTAGGAGGAAATATGGTCAAATTTGAAGAGGTTTAGGAGAGTATATGTGTGTGATTTGAGTTGAGGGATCGAAATCTGGGTTTTCTTCTAAGAAGATGGCATTGGTATGATTTGGGAGTGAATTGTGAGTAGTGTTTGGCTTAGGATTGGCCGGTGGGGCGATGGTACCCCGGTCAATAAGATCTTGGATTATGTATCGGAGGTGAAAGCATTGGTCGGTGGTATGGACAAGAATTGTCCTTGAAGTTTCTTGGGAGTGGATTTGGCAATGGACAGGGATCCAAGGGTTTAATAAGGTTTTGGCTTAACAGGGCTTGGTAAACTTTGGAGAGGGGAGCATGGAGCTCAGTGTATTCCCTTCGGATGGGGTCAGGGCGACTTTCTGGTTCCCATGATGTCGTCGGTTGAGAGATGTTGTTGATGGTTGAGACTGTAGCACTGGCAGGCTCGTCATACTTTCTAGGGGTGAACTGTACGGACACCTTCTTCCGTTAAATCTCTGTTTTAACAAGGATTTCCTCAATTTTTACTCCCGCTTCTCTGAGAGATCGAAAGTGGGGATAGTATTTTCCTCCCATCATCGCTCGGACATGGGGCAAGAAGTTCTTCTTTACTATGTTAACTTGTTCTTCCTCAGATGGCCGATTGGTCATGGTAGCTTCCTGCTCCCTCCACTGGGTTATGAAGTTACTGACTGATTTCCAGAGGTTCTTTTTGAGCAGCTCTAAATCATGACGAGTGACCTCAAGCTCTTTATATTTGTACTGCGACATGAATTTTTGGGCTACATCCTCCCAGCTACGAATTATGGATTCCCCGAGAGATCAAAACCATCGGAGGGAACTATACTTCAAAGTTTGCTAAAACAATTGGGCCATCACTTCTGCAGAAGTCCTTAGTAGAGTCATGGAACAATGATAACTACAAAGATGAATAATCCGGGGTCCACTCCCTCTGAACTTCTTGATATTTGGCATCTGGAACTTCTGGGGTAACCTCGCTTTAGGATAAGGAGACATGCGGGTGTAGTCTACGTAATTTCCAGAGATTCTGACTTGGTCAAATTTCTTGGTGAGCATCTTGAGATCCTCTTTGACTTTATTCAACTCCTCCTCTTTTGGATCAGTGACCATAGGCAGGTTAGCCACAGGTTGGGCAATATTTGGCATTAGAAGCTGGGCAGGCGGCGGCCGATTGACAGGAGGGACACGTGGAGCGTGCTGATATTCTTCGAGAACCCAGATCGGCTCGGGTGGATGCATAGCACGAGATTATAGGACCTCGAGCTCTTAAGGAATAGGAACTTGGTTTTATTACATCTCTCGAACCTCAGTTTTGAGGTTGTCAATCTTGGACACGAGCTGAGCTAGGACTGCCGTGAGATCCGATTGTATGACTGGTACTTAATCGGTATTCTCCATGGAAAGTGGATGGATTCCGAACTCAAAAGAAGTATTAGAGGAACCGATGAAAATCCGAGGCTATTTTACTGAAGACCGAAGCCAATAGGGAGCCAGGCCAAAGGCTTGAGATTGACCTGAGAAGGCATAGAATGGGATTTAGTTTTGGGAAAAAGAGATGAAAATATTTTTAGATTTTTGATAAAGAAGGGAGAAATGTTTTTGGAGACGGAACTCAGCATAATTATTACGATTATTATGTTCTCACTTGTATTTAATTCTCCTAAATGCAATGTCGGACGGGACCCAAGCCTGGAAAAGTGGGGTCACTTGTAACCAGGCTCATGGACAGGGCCCCGTTTTAAAAATGTGCAAAAATTTGGGTCGTAGGCCAACCCATAATTTCGACAGAGTTTCGGGTCGAAACCGTCTATCTAAAGTGCGTGTCTTAGGTTTGACACCTATATGCGGGTATGCAGTTGGTTAGGTGAATCGGAATGGGTTCCCGCCTTTGGCGTGACGTCCACGATATACATCTTGCTCTTTTGGGTAATCGGTGCGTATGGACAAACCATTTGATATACCTGAGTGTACGTGAATTGCCTCACTATATACCTCGTGGGGATGGTACGTGTGAGAGAAAATTCGATATACTCGGTGTACGTGAATGAATTCCCTGTGATATACCTCCCGTAATGACTTCGGTCAAGCAGTAAGATGTGGGGGGAACCGTTCGATATACATCAAAGGTACTTGGCCTATGGAAGGTGAGAGTCATATCGCTTAGTCTATCTGCGCCCTGCCGGACCAGTGCCCATCACGAAGTGACCCTCCAGTTACTAGGTAAAATTTATTCAATAACAATGGTCTTTGGTGATGTCGTGTGAATCAAGAATGATTCTCTTATTAGTATCTTATGATGATAATGTTTTTCTTGATTGTGCCAAATAGGGAGAAAAGTACAAGTACCAAAGGTACATCAAGTATGGATGGGTGATGCGTGCAACATGTGGATATATGTGATCCTAGGTGCACGTGGCGTGAAGTGTATATGGAGAATTTTCTACAAGTGTGTGAACAGAAGCATAAGCATGGGATACACATGAAAAAGGGGAACATGCAGATATAGGGGAAATATGAACAAATATAACATCCGTGTAAATAGAATCAAGCCCTCAAAACATACATATCCCCAGCAGAGTTGCCACTATGGCCATCCCCGATCCTCTCCGTGGGAGGGCGCGCGAAGGAGGATCCTCGGGTCCCGCGTATCCCTCTCGGGAGCGCTTCGGCCGGCGTCATTTGAGATGAGGTGTAAAAATATAGAGAGATTTAGAGTCGCCAGTCTATTTTACTCAAAACAGACAAAAGAAAAAGGGGAAGCCATCCCGAAGGACGACATCCAAAGACATACTGGTGCATACGAAACAAAAATAATTCGAGAAGGGTTCGGAGGCTAAGTTACGAAATGGAAAGGTGTTAGGTGCCCATTCCTACCTTTCGGTATCTCATGGATGCTTGATATTTTCCTTTTTTATTTTCCCCGTGATATGTGTGCATGTGTATATATATAGTGGAGATAGGAATCGTCGACTTGTATCATGGGAGAGATAAAGCGAGTCATTCGTAGGAAGGTATAAAAATAATATTAAAAAATAAGATTTATGTGATTACTCATACGTTGATCGTTATAATGGAAGGATAACGCATATGGGGTGATACGTCACTAAGAACAAGTATACAAAATATAAGAAAATTGGATTTAGAGAAGGTAGAAAATGGGAGAGAAAGTGAGAATAGTACTCGAGTCTCGGGTTTTACCCCGAGACGTCTACGTAGACTATAAAGACATCAAAGTCCACATAGTTCGCATACAAAATGAGGAGTGGGGTTTATTCCATAAATCCAAATGGGGGATCTCTTATTTGTGAGTGTGTGTGTGTGTGTGTGTGTGTGTAGATAAAGTGTTTTAGTTGTGGGAAAAGTATGAGAATCCCTATTTGAAATTTATGAGCAAACCCTCTTTTTCTTATTTTTTGGGTTTTATTTATATGAAAATAAGATATGTGCAATAATACTAAGTAAAAATTATATTAGGATGTGTGAGATGAGGTAATAAAAGTGCTAGGTATTAAAACAAGTTATTGAGAATTTAAGAGAATTTGAAGAGAAAGTTGGACCTTCTTGAAGATCTTGAGCTTGATCTTGAATTTTGGAGAGCAGCCCTTGCACTTGGATGATGATGGAGAGTGGCTAATTCACCAAGTTTGATTAAAAGGATGATGAAAAGTGAAAGTTAGAAAGGGATTTGGATGTTGAAATCGCGTTGTCTTCGAGAGAGGTTTTTGGGATTCACTGAGAGTGATTTATATCAGATATGGGATCTTTTTACAAATAAGGTGAATGCCTCCTTTTATCATCCCAGGTCACTACCAATCGGCATAGACCTAGTCCTGCCTATCGGGACTTGTCGATAGGTAGGGTTTGGAACCTGCCATTTGGCAATGTGTTTCATGACTTTTAGGAAAATTGGCTTTCGAGGGCAAATCGTTGGTCAGAATCGCACACGTGGCAGACCATTGGAAATTTAATTCATATACCTTTGAAAGTCCTTAAATCGCTGCCGAATTCGGGAGTTGACGTTGGGTTAAATATGGCTGGGAAGCATTTGTTGGTCTATTGGACGGGGAATCGTTCGGATGCAAACTGATCGTTCGTCCGCATGGTAAGTCTGAATCGCACACGGGGTGGACCATTGGAAAGTTTAGGAGATGTAGTTAGACATTCCAAAGAGTTTGACCCAGTTTGGGGAGTTGACTTTGGTCAACCGAGCCCTGGAAGCATTCGATGACCTCTTGGAGTCAAACGGATCGTTCGTCCGCATGGTATGTCGGAATCGCCCACGGAGTGGACCATTGGAAAGGGGTTTCAATGCCCTTAGAAGATTCATTCCGCCTCGATTGAGCTGAAGAGTTGACTTAGGTCAAATAAAGCCCGACAACACCCAGTGGCATCTGGGTCAAGTTTTAAACATAAATGGATCGTTCGTCCGCATGGTAAGTCAGAATCGCGCACGGGATGGACCATTGGAAAGGGATTTCAGTTCCCTTCGAACATTCATTTGGCCTTAGTCGAGCTAAAGAGTTTGACTTTTTGGTCAAACGGAGCCTGGGATTGCCCGATGGCTTCTAGGTCGGTACTCGGGGTATGACCGTGGTTTGTAGTGATGAAGGGAGGTACTAGGGACCTAAGGAGAGTTAGGGGGTAACAGAATGTGGTGTATAACTTATATTATATTTCCGCATGTTATTGGTTGTTTAATTAAAAAGATAAAATTTAGCACTAGCCTTTTTGGAATACTAGGTGGTTAGTAAGTTTCAAAAAGGTTTTCGATAGTGATGCTAAGGATGAACCATATGGGATTCCTGTTTTAATTTTATATCGGACTGATCACCTGGTATTTTATTAGGCGGGGTGTCACATTACATTGGTCCCGTGCTAGGTACTCGTGCCTCTTACGTGACTATTTCTTGGATATTTTACACTTTCACCCTATAACATTATGTTTTAAAGACTATATCTAACCGTTTATGAATTCTCATCGTATACTCAAACAGGGAGTCCGTTGACTATGCAATTAGTTCCTCCGAGTTACAGTGGTCTCGTACGAGGAGATCACCCATCTTACGCGACATTTTTGTGGTTGTTTTACATTTTCACCCTTAGACTGCATGTTTTAAATCCTAAGTTTAAATTTTTTCATATTATCATCGTATACTCAAACTAGGTGTCCTGTGACTATGCGATTGGTTCCTACGAGTTACATTGGTCCCATGCAAGTTTCTCGTGCCTTTTATGGGACCATTTTGTAGTTTTTTACGTTTTCATGCTTTGACGACATATTTTTAATCCTATGTCTAACTGTTTATAAATTCTTATCGTATACTCAAATCGGGAGTCCGTTGACTACACGGTCTATTTATACGAGTTACATTGGTCCCGTACGATGTTCTCCTACCTCATACAAGACCGTTTTGTGATCATTTTACGTTTTTACCCTTTGGTATCACGTTTTTAAGCATTAGTGCAACCGTTTAAAAATTCTCGTCGTATACTCAAACCAAGAGTCTCGTGACTACGCAATCGGTTCCTACGACTTACATTGATCCTGTGCATTGTGCGAGTGCCTCTTACGATACCTTTTTATGGTTGTTTTAGGCTTTCACCCTTTGACGACATGTTTTTAAGCTTAAGTCTAACCGTTTATAAATTATCATCGTATACTCAAATGGGGAGTCTGGGGACTATGCGGTTTGTTCGTACGAGGTACATTGGTCCCATGAAAAGTTCTCGTGCCTCTTACAGGACTTTTTGTGGTTGTTTGAAGTTTTCCACCTTTGATGGAATGCTTTAAAGCCTAAGTCTAAATTTTTGCAAATTCTCATCGTACACTTAAACCGAGAGTCAGGTTACTATACGATCGGTTCGGACGAGTTACATTGGTCCCATGAGAGGTGCTCGTGCCTCTTACGTGACCACTTTGTGGCTATTTTATGTTTTAACCATTTGATGACATATTTTTAAACTTAAGTCTAACTATTTACAAATTCTCATCGTTTACTCAAACCGCGAGTCCCGTTACTATGTGGTCAGTTCCTACGAGTTATATTGGTCCTGTACGAGGTGTTAGTGCCTTTAATGAGATCATTTTGTGACTGTTCTACGTTTTCACCCTTTAACGACATGTTTTTTAAAATAAATCTAAGCTTTTTCAAATTCTCATCTTATACTCAAACGGGGAGCCCGGTGTCTAAGTGGCTAGTTCATACTTTTTACATTTGCCCCGTGCGAGGTGCTAGTGCCTCTTACTGGGCCGTTTTGTGGATGTTTACATTTTCTCCCTTTAACGAAATATTTTAAATCCTAAGTCTAAAGTTTTGAAAATTCTCATTGTATATTCAAACCTGGAGTCCGTGGACTACGTGGTCTATTCGTACGAGTTACATTGGTCCCATGCAAGGTGCTCGTGCCTCTTACGTGACCGTTTTATGGTAATTTTATATTTTCATCCTTCGGGTTGGATCGGACAAGATTGTCCATCCTCACTATTTTGATATTAACAAGCAAGAAAATAGTTTTACTCCAATAGGTCATGTTTATCATCAAAACTACATATTACCATGTTGTATCTTGTTCAAAACTAATAGAAAATAACAACAATCAACAAAAGAACATAGTGGAGCTTTTCTATTTCGTGCTTTACCCAACTTTGTTTCACAGATTGACTAAAGTAGGTCCTAGTACATGTTAATATAACCATTTATGGTTACTAGATTGAAAGTCATATTGATGTTAAAATTTTATTTTTATCATTATATATATGTTCATTTCTTCTAATATATTGTTTCTCCCATGTTCACCCTAGGAAATGGGTACTCAAGTGAGATAATTTTCTAAACATCATATATAAATTGGTACCTATAGTTCCTGCAAATCCATCATGCCAAAATGAGAGCCTTTTAAGAGTCAGGTAATGGTTTCGCCTCTAAGTGTAAGATAAACCGATATAGAGGGTGGGCATAACAACTAGTATGTGTGTGTGTATACATAGGTGTGTACTTAATTCTAGTGTGTGTGTGTACATGTGTATATTGTGTACATAGGTATGTATAAATTATCATTGTGTATTGTGCCTGTATTTTAGAAAAAAATACACATATATGATTAATGTTGGTTTAAGTTTCAAACTAGGGAAAATTTTAATTTAATGGATATTGTTGGTTTAATTTTCAAACTAGGGAAAATTTTAATTTTATGGATATTGTTGGTTTACGTTTGGTGCTGAAATATAAAAAAATATTGGACCATTAAAAAAATACCAAACGTAAGGGTTAATTTTAGGGATTGTTGGGTTAAATGACAAAAGTAGGTATTCATAATATAGTAAATTAATGGTTGATGATTCATTAGAGGAATTATTTATAGGAATCATATCCACGCTCTTGTACATAATAACTAGTTAATGATTCATTAGAGCCATTATTTATAGGAATCATATTCATGCCCTCGTTCATTATTCTCAGGAAAAATGAGTCATGGTGATAATCGATGGCAACAAGAGTATGAAAGGTTGCAATTGGTCCGCACTCGTACCTCTTTTATTAATGATCCTCATAAAGTGGGCACTCTGATTTATTGGTATGGGAATAGGAAGATCGAACCATTTAACTACATTGTAAACTGTAGAGTTCATTTTTAGCAAGAATATTTGTTTGATCGTATTCTGTTTTCTGTGCCACACTGTTCACTATATCTATCACATTCATAATCCCAATAGAGAACTAACCTTGCTTACGCTGTTAGAGAAGGCCGAAAAAAAATCCACCCATTATGGATAGAATTAAGTACAAAGAGCATTGGCGGAGACTGTGATATCACACGACATATGCACGTGAAACTCGATCTTGCCAATAGGCTAAAGAGGAAGAGATTTCGAGTTCATGTCACCGACATCTATGGAACCATTATAGGTACGCTTCTTCCTAATTGTCCATGTGCAAAAATCAATAGGTTTTTAAACACAAATCCAGAATGGATGGAGTTCAGACACATTGAACTTTTGTTAAAGTCATACCATGAACAGGTAGATTACAATATATGGTCAAAATTTTTATTTTCATATTTAACTTTGAAATTATGCATCTAATATTATAAATACACATTTAACTTTTATTATTTTTGTATATAATGTCGGGCGGTAATGAAGCCAATGCTCCAACCAACAACAACCAACAACCACAAGGATAATTGTCATCACCAATTGGTGAGCAATACTCAACTTCACCAAATGTTCGCGGGACCCCTTCCTCATAAACTTCTCACTCCCCTACTCTGAGTTCCAGTAGGCAAGGTAATCGTCCCACTAATCCAACAGGCATGCCCAACGCTTCTGAAACTATCGGGTCAGTTGAGAAGAAGCCCATTGGGTTATCTCTTTTGGGAAATAACCCCACGGGGGATAAGAATCACGTAACAGTTTAAAGCCCAGTGTTTGTCATTGGAAAAAATGAATGTGGGAGTGGGAGGAGATGGCAAATCGAACCTCGTAGATAAAGCTATTAAAAATGACATCTATGAGCAACTCAGCAAACGATTTTCCTTTTCCTCTAACTCAAAAACTAAGGTGCGTTCTCGAGTTGCTGAACAACTCCAGACATATAAGAGAAACCTTAGGCAGAAGCATTTCCCTAAGGGAGCATCAAGATCCAACATTTTGGCACTTAAATAAAAAGTCCCTTCGGCCGTTGAAATTCTAGTCTTTCAATGGAATGATTTTCTGGAGTATGAGGCGAAGGACTCCAAAATGCTGCAAAGGGAGAAAAACAAGCAGAATAGGGCTAAAAACTGATGTCCATCGTCTTGGCTTGAAAAATTATGAAGATTTAAAGAACGAGTGGATAACCATTACGAAAGGTAGCCTGGATGAAGGAAAGATACTGAATAGGGCCAACTTATACGTGCATGCTAGACGAGAAAAAGATAATAAATTCTCTCCTCACTTGGCCAAGACTCTAGAATCAATAGAGTCTATCATTAGTCTGCCAGATTCAAGCTCGATCGAGGATATTGAAAGTGATGCCATCGTACAAACCTTTGGGAAGGAACACAGAGGGAGGACGAGAGGTTTATGGTCGCATATGTCAAAAATAAGATTCAAACACACCACACCTCTCGTAGACGAGATTTATTCATTTAATAAGAATTTTTGCATCCAGTGATGATCATCAATCTAGGACTGAAGGGGATATAGTGGGGATTAGAAATGAATTGGGAGGTTTGAATGATAAACTTTCACAGATTGTGTCCCTTTTAACTGGTCGTATGCCCCTGTAGCCCCCAATGTATCCCAATTTCCCTCCATAGATGCCAGGGATACCTCAAAATTTTCCTCGTTCTCCATTCCCCCCCCCCCCCCCACATTCCAATTCCTACTTCAACATTCCCTTTATCAGCGCCTCAGCATGGAACATTTCTTGGATCATCGTCAAAAACCCACGATGACTATGGCGAGAAATATTCTATACAGGACCTAAGCGGTATATTTATCGTTGGGATCTACAAGCTCATGACCACTGTCGTAGGAACTTTAGTACATAATCGACCTTTGTAGGAGGGTGAGTGTCAGATAATGGTTGATACAATATATGAGGGTTGTAAAACTGTTCTGGTGCACGTCAATAATGTAGAAGGGAATTTTTTGAAAAATTATGTAGACTGTGTTACCACTTGGCTAGTTTATCGCTTGATGAAGATATAGTAACATTTTTCTTGTGTTGTAATAATATCAGTAGATAAATTTATTTAATTTAAGTTTAATTGGTTTTGTAGTATCATTGATTGGCGTGTTCTTGTATTTAACTTATTGCATAATTTGACTGATTGGTGCGTTGTTGACTATATTAGTTCTTTTCTTTAATACTATATTAGTGCTTTACTATGCAACGTGATATTTATGCAACATGATATTTATTTTATCATGTTAACACAGGACTGCAATTTGAAGATTATTAAATGGATTTTCCATAATACAAAGAGTGGATGGGGAGGACTGAATGAATAGATAATAGTTATGTTAAAGGCATTCAAGAATTTATTAGATACGCTTTTAAGAACCTTAAAAGTGAGAAGATTCCATGTCCGTGCACCCATTGTACAAACGGAAAATATAAATTTTTAGAAGATGTTGAGTTACATTTAATAATGTGGGGAATTTGTCAAGATTATAAAAAGTGGACATACCACGGTGAAAAATATGTACCTTATGTTACCGAAGAATTACTGATAACCGACCACGTAACAGAACACCAAGGAGTGGAAGTGGTAAATGATTCACCAACACATCATACATTGACCGACCTAATTGACGATGCTTATAGAGTCCACCACGACCAAAACCTCCCGCCTATGGAGACAGATAATGCGCACAATGAACAATTTGATACTAAACTACCAGGAGATCGAGAATATATACGGTTGAAAGCCGATACGGCTAGACCGTTGTATAAAGATTACGATGAAGATCATTCGGTATTATATGCAATGATTGGTTTGCATAACTTGAAGAGTCAATTTGTCTTGTTGGGAACAGCGTAATCTAAATTCTTAAATGGGTTAAAAAAATTATCCCAAAAGAGAACACGTTACCAGACAATTATCCTACCATGAAGAAAAGCTTGAAGGGTTTGGGATTGAAATACAAATCTATTCATGCATGCAAGTATGATTGCATATTGTATCGCAATGAATACGGAGAGAAACATGAATGTCCAGTATGCGGTGAGCCTAGATATGTCATTTGCGAGAAGGTAAATGACAAACCTGCAAAATATAAAAAGAGCTCGCAAGTCCCACAAAAGGTTTTAAATTATTTTTCACCTGGGCCATTATTAAAATGATTTTTTAGTGTACCGTGGATAGCGAAGGCCATGACATGGCATGCTCGATGCGAGGTGGGTGCGAATAAGATGCGTCATCTGGTTGATTCACTCGTCTGGCAACTTTCAAATGCACGACACCATGAATTTACAAAACAACCACTCAATTGATGGTTTAACCCTTTCGGTAATTTAAGTACTAGCCAAATTTATTGGCCAGTTCTAATGGCTCCTTTAAGTCTCCCTCTGACACTGTGCATGAGAAAGGAGTGCACATTATTATCTTTATTGATACCCGGGCCGAAGGCTCCGGGTGATGATATTGATATATTCTTATCCCCATTAATCGAAGAGCTTAAAAAGTTGTGAGATAAAGGTGTGACGTCATTCGACTCTCACAAGAGTGAAGAGTTCACACTTAAAGCAATGGTGATGTGGGCGATCCACGACCTTCCTGCTTATGGGACATTGTCCGATTGTAATGTTCATGGTTATTAAGGATTTCCCATATGTGGGGAGGAAAATGAAGCCATTTGGCTACAACATAGCAGTAAGATGAGTTACACGGGTCATCGTAGATTTCTGCCGACCAGTCACCTTTTCAGGAATGACAAGTCTAACTTTTGACCTATTGGTCACAAGCGCCGGATGCAACTTGCTCGAATTTTTGGTCAGCAGATCGAGGAGAAGGCAGTGGCTATGACTGCAGGGAATAGGTACATAGGAAAACACCCCAAGTTTGTAAACCTAGAGCGTAAAGAAAGGGGAGATCCTAACGACCCTACTAAATAAAAACCATAGTCCAGGCGATCAATATTTTTTTATTTATCGTATTGGAAAGATCATCGTGTAAGGCATGTAATTGGTGTGATTCACACAGAAAAGAATGTATCATAACATCTGATAGGAACATGTATGGGTGGATCTCATTCCAAAGTTGGAGAGCGGTCTCATCGAGATCTATGGGATATGAAGCTAAAGAAGAAACTCTGGTTTAAAAACGATCCTACAACAGGAAGAATTTCTACCCCTCCGGTTGCTTTCACTTTGACTACTAGTGAGAAGAAGATCCTCTTAGACACGTTGTTAAACTTTAAAGCTCCAACTAGTCATTTTGGTAATTTACTTAGGGTCGTTAACTTCCAAGCAAATGACTTGAAACAATGCTAGTCTCATGACTGGCATGTAATCATCCAATTAACCCCTCTGTTATTTCGACATTTCTTCTCTGAACACAAAGATCACCGTCGGGAAATTATGCAAATTAATTTATGCTTTACCCTAGTTTGTGCAAAAGTGGTAAGCATAAGGCACATTAGAGATGCAAAATCAACTTTATCCCAGGCAGTTTGTGTATTAGAGAAATATTTTCCTGCGTTGTTCTTCGATATCAGCATCCACTTGCTTGTGCATTTATGTAATGAAGCTTTATTATGTGGTTCCATTAAGTATCGTTGGATTTATCCTTTTGAGTGCTTGATGAAAACTTTTAAAGATTATGTAAAAAATACACGGTATATTGGAGGGTCAATTGCTGAAGAATACGTAACTGTGGAATCATCGTTATACGCTAGGGAATATATGCCAGAACAAGAGGTGAGGAGGTTCAATCCTTGTAGAGGAGGAGTGATCGAGGAACCTGATGAGTTTGAGGGTGAATTACCTTTTGGTAACCCTAAAGAGTTTGAACTCACAAATATATAATACGATCAAGCAGTTCGTTATGTCTTCGAATCACAAGATGAAGTCAAAGAATGGAGAGAGTGAGTATCTATTGAATTTTTATTCTTTGATTATATGTATTTTATATTTTATGATCTAAGCTCTGCAATTTACTCGTTGGAATTACGAGAATGAAATTGCTCAAAATCAAAGGAGAAATTGCACGATAACTAATTTTAGGGCATGGGTATCAAAAGAGGTAAACTTCACATCTTATGTGTGCGATTATTTATTCGTGTGTGATAAAAAAATGCCTTAATACAAAGTCATTAATAAATGCATCTTCTAAAAAGAGGCGATGTCTCTTCCAGGCTTGCACGCCTAGGAAAAGGCCCTAATTTTCGTACGAAAGAGTTTAAGAAATTTCGCACCGACGGTTTTGATTTCATTTCATATCCATATGAGGAAAATATTTTGATGAAAAATAATGGAATATAAATTTTTGCCTTGACCACCTGTATCGCTAGCAGAAGCGATAAAAATCTAAAGAATACGGTGCTAACCTGTTATGGGATAGTCCAAAAAATCCTAGAACTTGATTAGTTAGATTTCACAAAAACCATATTCTATTGTGATTGGGTTAAGGTGGAGGATACTGCAAATACTTGCAAAGTTGATCATGAATCCAAAATTATTATGGTAGATTTGTCAAAGCTGAAGAGTAAAGATAGCATAGTCGACCAGCTTTTTATTTGTGCCTTTCAGAATGTAAAGAAGGTATTCTACTCCAAGTGCATAAACGATGGCAATTGGTCTATTATTGTGCATGCACCAAAGGGTATGACTACTAAAGTGGATGCACTGAAGGCTCCAAAAGAGTTCCAGTCAGCTCTAATGACAATTCTAATTTGAAGGATCTTTTAGTTCATTTAGAGGAAGATTGAGTATCAAAATATTATGTTAACCTTGTCAATTTGTATCCTATTTGGATATTGACATTATATTAGCGCTTTACTTTGATGTATGAATGTTTAGTTAATTTTACGAATGTTTAATATGATTTATGTAAGTTAACATTTGATAATATGTTATGCTCAGTCGAATATTTAGATGTATGGGATAATTATTGGTTTTGTTTCGTTTGGCTGTTGGATAATTATTGGTTCCTGGCTTGTTGTTGGATAGTATGTTAAAAGGAGTACGGGAACTTTATTTATTTTGTTTGGTTTGGCTGTTGGAAAATTATTGGTTGTTGTCTTGTGTTGGACAGTATTTTAGAAGGAGTACGGGATAATGCTTTGGGTTTTCTCCCTCTAACGACATGTTTTTAAACCTAATTCTATATATTTTCAAAGTATTGTCATATTCTCAAATCGGGGGTCCCTTGACCACGCAGTCATTTCTTGCAAGTTACGTTGGTCCCGTGCGAGGTGTTCAAGTTTCTTTAGGGGTTGTGGGGTGGGCGTTACGGGGTTTCCCCTCTAAAGGCACGTTTTGAAGCCTAAGTGTGGATTTTCCCAAATTATCATCATATTCTCAAATTGTGGGTCCCGTGACCATGCGATTGGTTCTTGCCAGTTACATTGGCCCCGTTCGCGATGATCACTCCCCTAAAGGGGACGCTTGGGGGGAGCTAAGGGGTTTCTCCTTATAAGGACACGTTTTCAAGCATAAAATATTGATTTTCTCAAATTATCGTCATTTTCTTGAACCAGGGGTCCCATGACCACGCGGTCGGTTCCTGCTAGCTAAATTGATCCCACAAGAGGTGTTTGCACCTCTCACAGGGTCGTTTGGGAGGTGCTTTTGATTTTTGCCCTCAAAAGGCATGTTTGGTAAGGTGCCGTCGGGGGGGGCGGGGGTAAAACCCCTTAGCGCCCCCAAATGGCCTCGTGAGAAGCGCCAATACCTCTCACGGGACCAACATAGCCCGTACGAGCCGACCGCATGGCCACGGGACCCCCGATTTGAGAGCACGACCCATATTTTAGAATGTCCGCACTTAGGCCTGAAAAGGTGATGTCGGGGGGAGAAACCCCTTAGCATCCCCCAAACGTCCTCTTGAGCGGCGCCAACACCTCGCATGGGACAACTGTAGCCCGCACGAGTCGATCGCGTGGCCACCGGACCCCCAGTTTGAGAGCACGACCCATATTTAAGAATTCCCACACTTAGGCTTGAAAAGGTTTCGTCGGGGGAAAAAACCCTTAGCGCCATCCAAGCGGTACCATGAGCGGCGCCAACACCTCGCACGGGACTAACGTAAGTCCTCACGAGCCGACTGCATTGGCACGGGACACCTGATTTGAGAGCACGGCCCATAGTTCAGAATGCCCACACTTAGGCATGAAAAGGTGCCGTCGGCGGGCGAAACCCCTTAACGCACACATCGAATGGGACCAATGTAGCCCGCACGATCCGATCGCGTTGCCACAGGACCCCCGGGTTGAGGGCACGACCCATATTTCAGGATGCCCACACTTAGGCTTTGAAAGGTGTCGTCGGGGGGTGAAACCCCTTGATGCCCCCAAACGGCCCCTTGAGCTACGCCAACACCTTGTACGGGACCACCGTAGCCCGTATGAGCCGACTACGTGGCCAAGGGACCCCAGTTTGAGAGCACGACCGATATTTCAGAATGCCCACACTTAGGCCTGAAAATGTGCCGTCGGGGGGCGAAACCCCTTAGCGCCCCCGAAACGGCCCTGTGAACAGCGCCAACACCTCGCACGCGACCAACGTAGACCGCACGAGCTGATTGCATGGCCATGGGCCCCCTTGATTTGGGAGCCCATGACTGCGTGGTCATGGGACCCCTCGATTTAAGAGCACAAGACCTCCTCGAGGTCACTTAAGAAGAACTTGTAGCAACTGACCGATTAGCCTCCCAATTCGAGGATTTTTTTTATTAAAACTGGTCATAACCTAAAGCCGTGATAATGATTTATGCACAGTAAGTGTAGTCACGAACCATGTCCGTGATAATATTTAATGTATAGTCACGACTATAGGCCGTGATAATTTTATATGCACATTAATATTAGTCATAGCCTTAAGCCGTGACAAAGATGTATCACACAGTTAACTGGTCACAGATTAAGTCCGTGACCACATGTTCTTTAGTCGTGAAGTGGTCACGGATTTGGGCCATGACCACGCAGACAGTTAGGGTCTGGGCTATGGGCCGTGACCACATCTGTGACTATGTGAAATCCATGACCAGGCTTTGGGTTAGGAATTTGGGCCGTGACCACTGGAAATGGTCACGCCCGATTTGCTCACGGACCAAATCCGCAATCCACCCTTCATGGTTAGGGATAAAATTCGTGACTATTAGCCCCATTTTGGTGTATTGGATATTGTAAACATGGCATGTGTATGACTGAAACATTACATAAATAGAGGCATATCAAAGTTCCCTGATGTATGGTTAAACATGTCATTATTATAAAAAGCGAAGAGCTAAGAGTTCAAAGAATGTCTACACAACAATGCCTTGATACTTTTATTCATAAAATGCATAACATGAAAGCCTCTTGCTCCTCTTTGAGAATAAGAATCCAAATAATAATTAGTGCATCTGCCAAATCATTCACATACTGGGGCATCAGTTTAGAAGACTTTTAAAAAATCAATTTGAAAAACTTTCTAAATTTAGGAGTCAGGGCCCCTGCATTCCCCATTGTCATCGGGATTTAAGAAGAATAAAACAATAAACACAAAATCTCAGTTTGAATAGTTCAATTCATAAAACTTTCTGAACTTAGAAGGAGTCAGGGCCCTGAATAGTTCAATTCATGAAACAATAAACACAAAATCTCAGTTTGAAAAAATTGAATTAAAAAAAAGGTTGATTATTTACATTGTTAACAACCTAAAAAAACATACCTTGAAATACTGAACTTACCGTATCAATAATCATAACAATAATTATTTACCCAACATAACACAACAATAAAAAGTAAATACGTATATAAACTGTATATATTTACATACATTAATGGAATCAACATTAATTAATGGAGAAAAAAATTAGCGAGGATAGTCTGTGATAAGGGCATAGGGTCTAGGGAGTCTAGGGATGGGTTAGGGTGGGGATTGCTCAGGGGTGGGTTGAGGCCAGGTGGGATGGGGCAGGGTGTGAGAGTCTGTGATAGGGGCGAAGGGGATAGGAAATCTAGGGGTGGGTTGGGGCAGGGTGGGCTGCTGAGGGATGGGTTGGGGGGTGGGGTGAGATGGGGCGGGGGAAAGATAGCGAGCTGATAGATAGAGAGAGACCTGTCTTCGAGAGAGAGAGAGAGAGAGAGAGAGAGAGAGAGAGAGAGATAGATAGATAGAGAGAGAAAGATGGATATCGATGAGGGAGGAGGTCATAGTGAGAGAGGGAGATCGGATCTGATTGAAAATAATGGAAGAAAAAATGTGGGAAAAAAATATAGGGAAAATACACTTAGCGACTAAAAGGGTCGGAACATCTGTCCCATTTGGCATACTAAAAGGGACGGTTTTAATATCCATCCCTTATGGTATACCAAAAGGGACGATTTTTAAAATCCGTCCCTTATATTTGTTTGAAAATAGCTAATAATTATAGTTATATCAAAAGGGGCGGATATTAAAATCGGTCCTTTTTGGTAGAGGAAAAGGGACGGTTTTAAAAATCCGTCCCTTTTGGTACATCAAATGAAACGGTTTTAAAAGTTCGTCCCATATATTTTTTTGGAAAAAAGCTAAAATTCAAGGTATGCCGAAAGGGAAATATTTTAAAAATCGTCCCTTTTGCTATACCAAATGGGACGGTTTTTAAAATCTATCCCATTTACTATAACAAATGGGACGGTTTTAAAAATTTGCCCATTATATTAGCCCAGGAAAAAAAAAATGCTAAAAATGCCCATACACTTTAAGGGTCGGTTTTTAATTACCGTCCCCTTTCATATACCAAAATGGGACGGTCTTTAATTACTGTACCTTTGATGATTTATCAAAAGGGACGGTAATTAAAATACGTCCTATTGGGTATATTAAAAGGGACAAAATGACACGGCCATCCCAAATACTCCCTTCACTATACATAATGTATATTGTTAGAGGCCTGATATTCCATTATTTAGTAAGTAACTGATATATTTAGAAGCTTAATCTTTCATCAAAGTTGCCTACCTTACCCTATTTCATTATTTTTCTTCGTTTTTCATGATGTTGTACATTATGGATCACTCCCCATAAAATTTAATATATTACTAAGATGAAGTGTTTAACAAAGTTTTGGTGTGATAATGATGGGGTTAGGTTGGTCACATTATGGATTATATATCATTTTTTTTTTGGAAAATGTCAATAGGTTTGGGTTAACATTTAATTTTTTATGATTATTATTTTTATAAAAAAGGAGATGGCACAAGGTATTATAACTATATTACGTGGCCAGGAAATTCAAGGCCATCATTGGTTGGAAAATAAAGGAAGTCTTTACATAGCCTCCCTACTACTGTTGAATGAGATAAAGCACCCTCCATTGTGTCATTATGTGACGCAATTAAGAATGTGTCTCAGAAGTGCATACTCTCTAGGCTCAAGTGCAAGTCTATCGCGTTAGCAATAATCCGATAAGTCGGGTATCGATCCTCAAGGAAATAGGACAAACGAGTTGTAACAATGTTGGACAGATGAAGGAAACCTAACTTTGACTCTAAGAATAAGGAAAAGGTGATTTGAATGATAAAATATCTACAACTAAATGAAATTACCCTAAATTACGTAAAAGACTGAAGATGATTAAACTAAAACTTGAATTATATGATGAGAAAAACAGGACGGGAATACAATCCCTCAACCCTAGAGTATTGATGGTATAAAACTAATCGTAAATTTAAGTGATTAAGTAGACCCAGAATTTAGTACTCCCAAGCATTACATATATGAGGTTCAATCCCGAACCATACATAATCATAGGACGAGTAAATCGGTATTGCGATAGTTACACTTGAATTGCACTCTGAAGCATCCCGATTACCTTGAAGCAGACGAGATCCAATGATCTACAATTGTCGCGTTTCTACGCAATACAGTCATAATAAATCATTAAACTTAGATGATTAATTTTATACACATACAACTGTCACATCAGGTTGAGTTCATGCATCCTGACCTTAAGAATCTATCCGGACATATGAATAGATGAAGATAACACGTTTGGAATGAAAAAAAACATTTTTAATACTGAATGAAGATGAAGAGATTAAAAAAAAACTTACTAATAAAATAAATACTGCAATAATTAAAGAATGAATTGGAAATAAATTTACTTGAATTGCTACTGGAATCAAAACTAGGGTTTACATGTTATTCTCCTATAAAACTAATTAGAATTTTCTTCCTTCACGAAGTAGAAGATCCTTCCTATGTTGGGAGGAGTTTACAATATATATTCTACGAAATAAACGAGTTTGAACCAAGTAGGATTCTAATTTTTACAAATGGATATGTTCGAATAATCGATAACAGACCGATCCTGTTAATTGGTTCGGTTCGGTTCTTTCTTTGACAGCCTTTACAGAGAATTCTTCGATCACCGGATCGGTTATTTTTTTCCTCCCTTCGGTTCAGTTCCATCTTGTTAACTCTTCACAGGAAGTTTTTCTGGTGTAGGATCGGTTCGTTATTTCCTCCTTTCGATTTGGTTTTTTCTTGACAGTCATCGCAGAAACTTCCCCAGGATGGAATCGGTTCTTTTTCTTTCCCTTGGGTTCGGTTCCATCTTATCAGCTTTTGCAGAAACTTTTCCTTCTTGTACTTCTTTGAAGCTTTTGGTACAGAACTCGTATTAAAACACTGAACACCTGTGAAATAGATGAAGAACACATGAAACTCGACGTACTCATTAGAAACTTGTCAATAGTAATGATATGATATAAATCCACTTGAATTACACTTCGCGGTGCGATAAAAGCCTCTAAATTAAGGGGATAAATGGGAAGAATTTATGCCTAATCAAACCCCCCTAATTAGAACTTTGATCGTCCCGAGCAGTGTAAAGGAATCAAAACATGGTCTAACTCGAAAATGGGATAGAGTACCTCTTTCGCGGGCGAGCGATTGCATTTAGCGTATGCAACAAGCCTTTAAACCCCTAGGTTACCCTAGTAGGACGAGTTGTGTCTCGTGAGGATTTGCTGAGAATATACCCACAAAATTCGACTCAAAGAAAACTCAAAATACGCAAAAAATGTATAATTCAAACTTTTCCTAAAAATAGTCATCATCAAATCATGTCCAAGAGTCTCAAATCATAGTGCGCTTGTGTGAAGCCGTAAATTTAACCGCGAATTTCCACCGATTGAACATTGCGTTACTTATCCGAAAATTCGTTTTGATTTCAAAATCTCACGGAATGCTCTCACAAATGAATCACTCGGAATGTGGCTATTCTCTCGGTATGCGTGATTTATAAGAATAAATGTATTGAAACCAAGTTCACACACACAAGTAGAAAGACAGAAATTTATGATAACCAGATCTCATCATTGGATTACGGATATGAGAAAATAGGTACATTGCCTCTAATTCATTTTTTGATCTCTTTTATTATCTTTTGGTGTTTTAGCTCTCTATGCGGTAATCAATTTCGCAAGTTTGAGCTCGGTTAGGACTTTTTCGGCCTAAAGGTGTATTGGGTATAATGAGAGTGGTACGGGAAATTTGGAATTGGAAAGTTTTCTTATGATGTCCGTTAGTGCGTTTTCGGGCTTTTGCTCATTTTTTCTTCTTTTTCTATTTTTACTATTTTTCACGCTTTTCTTTTCTTGCTTTTTTTATTGAGCATAGCTACTTTTTTTCTGGCCCCTTTTTCTGCACTTTTCGGACTTAATTTTTGGGATTGTCCCCTTTTCACAATTTCGGGCTAGTTGGGGTTTTGCGAGTTGTCAAACGAAAGGGAAAAATTTATTCGGCTCAATTTGGGTTACAAAAGGGGTAATTTTCGCTACTTTTTTTGGCCAATATTTTTGGGTGACAAACGATGGCCCACTTCATTGTTCAAAACACCAATTTCATTACCATATGCGTTTCAGGAAGAAATACATTTAAAGATCAATTTTAGCACATTTTTCAAGGCAATGTCACACACATTTTTCATAACCGATCAAAGTGAAAGAATTGAGATCCTTGACGACTTATTTGACACTGAAAAGAACTTTGAGTTAACAATTAACCAGGATTGATTTATAAATTTCAAAAAAATAAAAGGCTCGAATCTCACTTGGGTTCTTAATCTCCACATTTATTCGTTAAGTTGCCTACGTTCGCTCAATTTCTATCTTTGGTCAATTCCGGCTTTGTGCATTATGTTTTTACAATTTGAGATTTTAAACCGACTTTTAATGATATTTTTGAAAATTTTGAATACCAATTTTTATTTATTTTGAACAAAAAAATATTTTTGTGTTTTTCAAGATTTTATGATTTTTTTGAAATTTCTGGGCATTTTTGAAAATTTATGAGGTTTTAGAAATACGCACTTGTGACCCCCCCCCCCCTAACTTAGACTTTTGCAATGTCCTCATGCAAAAAGGACTAAAATCTAACTCAAAGTGAATTAAAAGTGTGAGAAAATAAAACAAATAAATGAACAGAAATGCAGCATTTTTGAGGTTTTAGAAATACGCACTTGTGACCCCCCCTAACTTTGACTTTTGCAATGTCCTCATGCAAAAAGGACTAAAATCTAACTCAAAGTGAATTAAAAATGCGATAAAATAAAACAAAAAAATGAACATAAATGCAACATTTTTTTAGATAAATAACAAGTGAGTTACAAGGGGTAAGGTAGAACACACAACCAACGTTGTGGAAACGACAACCACAACACACACAAACAACTAATAATAAACAAGGGCTTCATTGGGGCAGCATATTTGAGGTTCCAGGTGCACTGGGATCATAGAAGAAGGTGGGGGCGGTCCGCCGAAGTGGATCTCATATAGGTGGGCTTGGAGTCGATGCGTCATACTAGTGTTCCGCCGATAGGCCTTTTGGTCCCTTTGATAGGGTGCCTGGTCTTGGTTGTATTGGGTGAGGAACCCGTCAAAACGGGATTCTACCACTACAAGGTGCCTATCAAAATCCCCACTCAGGGGCTCGAAATTCGAATCATTGTCCTCGTTGGAGGTTTGAAGAAGGTTGGCACACACTATATGGAAAGTGATGTTCGCCTTATCGTTCAGGCGGCCCACGGGGAAGGTACCCCGTTCCCAAATATCATTTGGCACGAGATGGTCGATGCATTGCTGTTTGGGAATGGTGGGGGCATTGGTTGGGTATTCGTAAATTTCTGGGTGGGGAACGCCCTTGTCAGCAAGTTTGCGGGCGAGGATGGCTAAGGAAAATGGGATGGGGCGACCGTCAATAAAGGATCGGCACTCAAACTCGCCCATGTGAATGAGAGAGCCATAAAAGGACTGGACTTCATCCTCCCACACGACATGGTGAGGTTCTTGTAGGTATTACGTCCAACCCCTTTGACTGCAAAGGGTGGTGACGGGGCAGGGCAGCTCGACCCAGTTGACAACTCGCTCAATGTGCAATTGGCTAGAGAAACTAAAACACTTTTCGCACCATATGCGCTCCACGTGGGAGAGGTATTCGCCATTGCCATTAGGCAGGACTTCGGTTGACATATATTTTGCGGGGAGAGAGGGATTGGCCATTGGGAAAGCTGGGAATTAGGAGATGAAAGACTGGGTTGTAGAGAGGAAAGGGACAGTGGAGGAGTAAGTGGAAGGGTAGGGTTGGGGTGGGTTTTTATAGGTGGTGGGGAGGGTTGAGTGGAGGGAGGTTTGGAGGGAAAGGGGAGTGTATGTTTTGGGGGGAAAAGGGGGAAGAATGGAGGGAAGGGAGAGGATAGGGGTAGGAATAGGCTCCTCGGGAAGAACCAAAATCACATGACCCGAACCGATCTGGTTTGGGGATTCAGTTCGATTCTTGGGATTTTTTTTATTTTGCGATTTATCCAAACCGAACCGATCCAGTTTGGGGATTCGGTTCGGTTCCATCTTTAACAGAACATTCTTCTCAGACTGCTGCACTAGAATTCCAACCTCTCAACTTTCTGGACACTTTCTCACTTATTTACCCACTTGGATTTCTCAACGCCCTCACGAAGTATGTGTTGAAATGCATGATCTTAAACCTAACCTCACGTAACCTACCTACGGACTCAACCTAATCTACTGAAGTACAACTACTATACACGAGAAGTCACCCCATATGCATCGAGGGTGGGACGACCTCTCTTTCAAGCTCAGTCGACCCTGTAAACGGGGTCCGACAACCAAATGGTGTTTACTTCTTCCACACACTCCTCTAGATATGGCTTTGGGCATTTTCCATTAACCTTGAATGTATTTCCCCCTTTTAAATCGTCTAATTCCACATCTCCGTGAGGGAATACATTCTTTACAATGAACGGGCCAGACCATCGTGACCGCAACTTACCCGGAAATAAATGAAGCTGAGAGTTATAGAGAAGCACTTTTTATTCTAGAAAAAATCTTTACGTCGAATAATGTTATCATGAGAAAGTTTCATCTTTTCTTTGGAAATTTTTGCATTCTCATACGCACCATTGTGTATCTCTTCTAACTCGTTTAGTTGAAGCTTGTGAGCTTCATAGACTTTATCCATGTCATAATTCAACTTCTTAATTGCCTAATATGCCTGTGCTCTAATTCAATGGGAAGATGGAAAGGTTTTCCATACACAAAGCAAAATGGGGACATGCCGAGTGGATTTTTGTATGCGGTACGATAGGCCCATAGTGAATCGTTCAATCGAAGTGACCAATCTTTTCGAGTGGGATTGACAGACTTCTCAAGATTTTCTTGATTTCTCGATTCGTTAATTCGGCCAACCCAATCATTTGTGGGTGATAGATCGTTGCAACCTTGTGAACGACGCCATAATTTTTCTTGAGCTTCGTGAATGTCCTGTTGCAAAAGTGTGTGCCGTTATCACTAATTATCACTTTCAAAGCACCGAAGTGGGAAAGTATGTGTTCCTGTAGTTACATAATCACCACTTCACTGTCATTTGTTTTGGTAGCTATAGCTTCTACCCATTTAGAAACGTAATCTACCACGACCAGGATGTATAGGAAACCAAAAGATAGGGAAAAGGTCCCGTGAAGTCAATACCCCAACAGTCGATGATCTCAATAATGAGTATCAAGGTTAATGGCATCATGTCTCATCGGGTAATCGCCCCCATCCGTTGACACCTATCGCAAGATTTGCAATAATTATTCACATCCCAAAAAAGTGGGGGCTAATAGAGGCCGCATTGAAGAATCTTAGCGGCCATCTTTTTCATCGAGAAGTGGCCTCCACAAGCTTCCAAATGACAGAATTGGATGACTTTCGGGATCTCGTCATCTGGTACACATCGTCGGATGATCTGGTTGGTGCAATATTTAAAAAGGAAGGGATCGTCATAGAAAAACATGCGTGACCAAGTGATGAAACTCTTCTTATCTTGCGATGTCCAATCGGGGGGGATGAATTCCATGACAAGGTAGTTCACAATATCCGCAAAACAGGGGAAAGAAGAGGTAGCAAAGAGTTGCTCACCCAGAAAATATTCGTTTATGGGAATCGGATCACTAGGTACGTCGGACAAAAGCCGTGATAAGTGGTCGCCAACGACACTTTCTACTCATTTTTTATCTTTAATCGATAGATTAAACTCTTGTAAGATTAGGATCCACCTTATGAGGTGCGGCTTTATATCTTTCTTCGAAAGTAGTTATTTTAAAGCCACCTGGTCGATGAAACAAGTGATGGGAGAACCGATAAGATATGATCGAAATTTGTCAAGAGCAAAAACTACCACTAGCAACTCCTTCTCTGTAGTGGAGTAATTGAGTTATGGTCCTATAAGAGTTTGGTTAGCATAGTAGATGCCATTAGCCTTATTATCTTTTCTTTTCCCCAAAACAGCCCCTATGGCATAATCGCTAGCATCACACATAAGCTCGAACGGTAAGGACCAATTCGGAACTTTCATGATGGGAGCGGACACAAGCATGGTTTTCAGTTTTTCAAAAGCGTTATGGCATGCTTCTATCCACTTAAATGGGGTGTCCTTCATGAGGAGATTACTTAAGGGTGGCGCTAAAGTCCTTAATGAACCGTCAATAAAACCACGCGTGGCCCTACAAGGAGCGCACATCTTTCAGCGATTTAGGTTGGGGTTGGTCAGCTATGACATCTATTTTAGCTCTATCAACTTCAATCCCCTTGGATAAAACTATGTGCCAAGAATGATTCCCTCAGTGACCATAAAATGGTATTTTTACCAATTTAGGACTAAGTTCTTCTCCACACACCGTGCAAGTACTTTTTCCATCTTTTCTAGACAAAGATCGAAAGAGGTGCCAAAAATCCTAAAATCGTCCATGAACACTTCGAGTCCTCCTTCAACCATGTCACTAAATAGGCTCAACATGCACCTTTGAAAGATCGCATGTGCATTACACAAGTCAAAGGGCATATGTTTATAGGCAAACGTACCAAAGGGGCAAGTGAATGTCATTTTCTCCTGGTCTAGTACATCTACCTCAATTTGGTTATATCCAGACTAACCATCGAGGAAGAAATAGTAAGGGTGTCCCGCTACTCGCTCAAGCATCTGATCGATAAATGGCAAGGGGAAATGGTCTTTTCTAGTTCCCACATTGAGTTTTCGATAATCAATGCAAACGCGCCACCCGATGGTGGTTCATTGGGGAACTAGCTCTCCCTTTGCATTCTCAATCACTGTCATGCCCGTCTTCTTCGGGACAACTTGAATATGGCTTACCCACTTGCTATCCGAGATTGGGTAGATAATCCATGCATCCAATAACTTAATGATTTCGGTTCTCACCACTTCTTTCATATTGGGGTTTATCCTTCTTTGCATTTATCTCGAGGTCTTGACATCCTCCTCGAGGTGGATCTTGTGGGTGTAAATCAAAGGACTTATCCCCTTCAAATCAGTAATACACCAACCGAAAGCACTTTGGTGCTTCCTCAGAATCTTTAATAGTTTACCCTCCTGCTTTTTGTTTAGGCTAGAGGAGACAACAACAGGAAATGTCTCGTCCTCTCCTAGTTATGCATATATAATATGAGAGGGTAGTTTCTTCAACTCGAGGGTCAGAAATTTATCGCTGGAGGTAACCATGTGTGCCTCCCTTGGCGATAACTCCTTGAATTGAGAAACCCAACTTACATCTAGCGCGTCGTCTTTCGACGCTCTCTCATTAAGTAACTCGCTCAACTCCTCAACTTCCCTCTCAAATTCAGTACACGTCCCCTCACTCTCATAACTCGACACTAAACAGGACCCTAGGGCATCCTCATAATAATTTTCCTCAAAGTATTCCTCTAAGATCTCATCGATTAGGCTCACTGCGTGAAGATCATCTTCTTCCCCCGTATGCTGGGCTATAAGGAAGATGTTAGTCTCTAAGGTCATGTTCCCAAAGGTGAGTTGCATCTGCCCATTTCGAGTATTGATAATTGTGTTAGCTGTAGCTAAGAATGGGCAACCGAGAATGATGGGAACATGATTACTCAAGGCAAAGGAGGGCTTCGTGTCCCAAATGACAAAGTCTACCGAGAAGTAAAAAGTGTCAACTTGAACGATCACGTCCTCAACTATATCTCTTGGGATCTTCACGATTTGATCCTCTAATTGGAGAGTGATCTTTGTGGGCTTAAGGTCGCCCATATCGAGTTTCTTATAGATGGTATAAGGGAGGATATTGACACTTGCTCCCAAGTCAAGTAAGGATTTTTTAATTTTATTTTCTCCAATGATGCAGGAAATGGTGGGTGCATCGGGATCTTTGAATTTTGGTTGGAGATCATTAAGTAGAATGGAGCTCATGTTCTATGCTAGAAACACATTTTTCATTACCTTCATTTTCCTCTTCACTGTTAACAAGTCTTTGATGATTTTTGCATAAACTGTAATCTGCTTAATGGCATCGAGTAAAGGTAAATTTAGCTTTACTTGCTTTAACACGTCTAGCACTTCATCACGGGGGTTCCCTTTGTGGGAAGGAACCAACCTTTGAGGAAACGGTGCCACGGTGGGTGGTTTCACTACTACCTCAGGCTCACTAGTATCTTTTTTATCACTCTCTTTCAAGGGGACATCTTCGGCCTCATTCATGCCAGACAAAATCTCCTTGTCTTTATTTGCATCGTGTGGGGGAAGTGATAAATCAACGACTCTCTCACTACGAAGAGTGGTCACAGCTTGACATTGCTCCTGATGTTCTATCGAGGTGGAGCTAACACTAGTTTGGCCTTGGGGTGGTCGTTGGCCCTCGGCAGGAAATTTTCCCTTCTCTTGGATACTCAATGACAACTGCATTTTAGAAATATTTGCATTTTTGTCGCTGATCATGCGATCATATCTATCGTTGGTTGCATTTTGGATATTAATAAATTGGTTCATCATATCCTTGATATTTCTCCGCAGTGGAGTGATATATGCCCCTTGAGGTGTTAGTGCTTGCACATGTCATTACTTGTGTGGAGCTTGTTGAAAGTGCGATGGTGGAGGAGGGGCAATAGGTGAATTAGGATTCATCGCAGCATGTTGTTGCCCATATCTAAAACAAAGATGGTTTTTCCATGAAGGGTTGTTAGAATTCCCGTAAGGTGCACCAAAAGTACCCTTGAATCCTCTTATACCACTTACTTGCTCTTGAAGTATCGCCTTGTAGGCGGGTATTGTCGGGTATTCCTCTATTGAATAACCTACCTCAAAAATTTCACACACCTTCTCGATGGGGTTTGGGATGGACCCAGTTGGTCCTCTTCCCCATACCTCAAATATTTCTCGCATTCCTTTCTCAGGTAAATCGAGTCGGCTGTCCATCATAACATTCTTTTCCACGTAAAATAGGTTGGACGTCGATGGAGTGGTGGTCGCTTGACGAGTTCGATTATGAGCATTAGGGTCAGATGTATCCTAGGATTGGGTAGTTTCAGCAGCATAGCTCAGGTGGATCTCGGCATCGTTGGCATCTAATTCGACAAAGGGACCTTCACACATTATCTTAACAAGTTATTTGGAATTCATATTCCGCCCATTATGGAAGAAATAAAGGATTTGCAGTTTATCAAGTCCGTGATGAGGGCACGAAGTGACTAACTCATTAAAATGCTCGTAATATCCATCGAACGACTCATTTTCTAGTTTTCAGAATGATTGAGTTTGAGGCTTGATGGAGTTCGTTCGATGTGCAGGAAAGAATTTCTTGAAAAATTTAGATTGTAACTCATTCCATGATGAAATCGAGTTTGGAGGTAAAGACCATAGCCAAGTCTTAGCCTTATCCTTTATCGAGAAAGGGAAGAGTTTGAAGTGGATCACATCTTTTGTGCACGCTTGATCACTGAGGGTCTCACACGCCTCATCAATTTCCATGATGTGGAGATATTGGTTTTCTGAATCCATGGCAAGTGGGAAGTATTTGGATCATCCCATTCCTAAAGCGAAATTTCCCTGCATTATTCGGGAGTAAAATGCATCCCGAAGTGATAGTGCACTAGGGATATAAGAGCTTTCTCATAGATGGGGCCTCTTCCTCATAGACAGCTACACTACCGTGTTATGACATGGCTCTCTCACTTGATGACTCTGTACCCTCACTTGGTATGATCGGAGCGTTCTCTGAAGTGTGTCCTAAGAGGGATGTCGGGGCGTGTGTAGGCGTGGGAGATGGAAACTAGAATTGTGAAATGTTAGGAGTGTGAGGGCTATTGGGGTCATACTCAACTATCGAGTTTTCATGAATGTGGGTTGGAGTATTATAGGGAGTTGGAGTGAGTTTAGAATTTTGTATTAACAGGCTTATAAGAGAGGATGAAGAATATTTTTGTGCTTTTAATTTAATTTTATTTTTTGGAATTTTTTTTTGGACAAGGATTGAGATTGACTCGATCTAATCCTAAGTCTACCTAATTCCCCTGCAACGGCGTCAAAAACTTGATTCGACTAAGAATGTATCTCAGAAGTGCGTACTCTCTAGGCTTAAGTGCAAGCCTATCGCGTTAGTAATAATCCGATAAGTCGGGTATCGATCCTCAAGGGAATAGGACAGACGAGTTGTAACGACATTGGACAGACGATGGAGATCTAACTTTGACTCTAAGAATAAGGAAAAGGTGATTTGAATGATGAAATATCTACAACTAAATGCAATTACTCTAAATTACGTAAAAGACTGAAGATAATTAAACTAAAACTTGAATTATATGATGAGAAAAACAGGACGGGAATACAATCCCTCAACCCTAGAGTATTGATGGTATAAAACTAATCATAAATTTCAGTGATTAAGTAGACTAGAAGTTAGTACTCCCAAGCATTACATATATGAGGTTCAATCCCGCACCATACATAATTAGAGGACGAGTAAATTGGTATTGCGATAGTTACACTCTAATTGCACTCTGAAGCATCACGGTTACCCTGAAGCAGACGAGATCCATAGATCTACAATTGTCGCGTTTCTACGCAATACAGTCATAATAAATCATTAAATTTAGATGATTAATTTTATACACATACAACTATCACATCAGGTTGAGTTCCTGCATCCCGACCTTACGAATCTTGCCGGACATATGAATAGATGAAGATAACACGTTTGGAATGAAAAAAAACATTTTTAATACTGAATGAATATGAAGAGAATAAAAAAAAACTTACTAATAAAATAATTACTGCAATAATTAAAGAAGGAATTGGAAATAAATTTACTTGAATTGCTACTGGAATCAAAACTAGGTTTACATGTTATTCTCCTCTAAAACTAATTAGAATTTTCTTCCTTCACGAAGTAGAAGATCCTTCCTATGTTGGGAGGAGTTTACAATATATATTCTATGAAATAAAAGAGTTTGAACCAAGTAGTATTCTAATTTTTACAAATGGATAAGTTCGGATAATTGATAACAAAATCGATCCTGTTAAGGGGTTCGGTTCGGTTCTGTCTTTGACAGCCTTTACATAGAATTATTCGATCATCGGATCGGTTATTTTTTCCTCCCTTCGATTTGGTTCCAGCATGTTTACTCTTCATAGGAAGTTTTCCAGGTGTTTGATTGGTTCGTTATTTCCTCCCTTCGGTTCGATTCTGTCTTGACAGTCTTTGCAGGAACTTCCCTAGGATGAAATCGGTTCTTTTTCTTTCCCTTGGGTTCGGTTCCATCTTATCAACTTTTGTAGAAACCTTTCCTTTTTGCACTTCTTTGAAGCTTTTGGTACGAAAATCGGATTAAAACACTGAACACCGGTGAAATAAATGAAGAACACACGAAACTCGACGTTCTCATTAGAAGCTTGTCAATAGTAATGATATGATATAAATCCACTTGAATTACACTTAGTGGAGTGATAAAAGCCTCTAAATTAAGAGGATAAATGGAAAGAATTTATGCCTAATCATTATGCATTATGGACTTGAAGTGTAATTTGTATGAAAATCTTACCATCATGGCCAATTCTCAACTTACAAGTGAGCCAAACATGTCGCATAGCATGTTCAATTTTTACTGTAAAGGTTATCACTATAGGATTCAATTACAAGTAGGCAACGGGGCTTTATTTACATCTAGTTACATTCAGAGTGTGACCCCGTATTTATTTTTGAAAGGGGAAGTATTATGGGTTGGGGTTCAAATACAATTTTGGACTTATTGGAATTTATTTTTGTTTTTGAGATCTCTAAGTACCAATTATGAGTCTTCTCAATTTATTAGAACACTAGATTTTGTCAAAAATGCATAAGTGGTGTTGTAGTTCATATGTTTCTTATAAGACTATAAAAATCACTAAGTTTTGTCTAAAATGCATAAATGGTTTTTCGTTTATAAAAGCCTATCCTTTTATTTTATTTTATTTATCAGACTATGCTATCACTTTCTTTTGTCCACGTCGAATACAAAGTTATCGCAATTTTGCACTTCTTTCTTATCTATTTTAGTTGGATAGTTGGTTTTATGTCACATCTAAGGACTTTGATCCATATTTCTATAATTGTAAATATTCATGAAAAAACCTTTAATCATACCTTCTTGAGCAATAAGTGGCTCATATTTCGTACTTCAATTTTTGTGAGTTCTCTTCGTATGATCGTGAATTGTATTTCACCTTGCCATCTTTCTTTGTAGCTTATTGTTTGGCTTCGAAATAGGATCTCGATTTTGAGGATTTGATTTGATTTTTTCAACTATTATGTTTTAATAGTTTTTGTGCTTTCTTTCTGTTTACGACTCTATTTTGCATTTATTGGATTGATTCCTGCTTTTTTTCATTATTACTGTTTTTATAGTTTTAGATATTTAGTTGGAGTTGAAGAAAAGTTAAGAAGGAAACATTGTAAACTATAATCTAGAGGTTTTGTCTGGTAGTTATCTATCTCATTTAACTTCTTTGTAAATACTATAATTGATGGGTTTTGTTCTAAGTAAAAATGTGTTCATTTTGTATTTGTTTTATTATACCAACCTTGTTAGTTTAAATATAATGTGTAGGTAAGAACCTACTGACTATATACAAAGCTTCCAAATTGTCGACGGTAAGAACCTATTGACTATGTACGAGACTTCCAAATGATTTATGGACAAAATCTGCTGACCATATTTCACCATTTTGGTTTATGTCTATGAGTAAGAAGTGAATATTCTACATGAATTTAGATCTATTTTTTTTCTCTGATAAAGACATTGTAAATTCACTGATTTGCTTTAATTATCCATTGCTATAAATGTTGAATATTTGTTTCATTTTGGGGGTACTATTGACCGTCGACTATATTTTTGTTTCCTGATTGAGTTCTTGAGATTCCCTTTTCAAAAACAAGAGTTTTGGACTTCAGTTATGATCTTCATAAATATATATTATACGTTCTTGATCAATAATTTACAGATAAGCTAATGAATTTATCAGCGTTTTCCTTTCATTTTACATTGATATTACGAGTGTTTGATATTTTTAATATAACTTGGGTTGTCAACAACTATTTGTATAGGGGTTCATGTTTGTATACTTTGGTGTTGTTGTACATGTTATTTCATAAATTTTGTTTTGAGTATTACTATACTTCATATTATTTAACTGTTTGAATTTAAACTAGGGTGAGATCCAAGGTAAAGTGGTTTAATTAATGAATTATTTGCAATGACTACTATATTTTGTCTTTTTATACTAATTCATTTTCTCTTAATTAAGACATTAGAATATTGATTTGTTATAAAAACACCTTAAAATATTGATTAGCGTAGCAAAGTTCTTATAAGAAACTATGATATTGGTTTGTTATAAAAACATTATAAGAAATTAGAATATTTTAACTTTTTGTGACTTTTTTGGGTAGCAAAGTTCAATATAATATTGATTTGGGTATAATTTTAACGTTTTTTGAGACTTTTAGGGATAAAAAGTGACGCACAATGTGCAAAATATCACAGTGTAAAAAATTATATGAAAATGCATTACAAAACATGAAAATAATAACTTAAGTGACATCATGTAAAATTATTGTATCAGACCAATAGGGAAAAATGCCAAATGATCCCATATTCTATTGGCACCATATGCACCTTTGGGAATAACAAGTCATGTCATTACTATTTATGGTCAAATTAACATTAATATACAAAAACACTTTACGAACCCTAATATTTTTTCTTATATACGAGTGAAGTGGGTCAACACAAACCTAACCCGTTAACTATTGAATTTTATTAGTTTGGTGCTGATATGATATGAAATTAATAATGGTCCACACATTTAACTAATAAATCCGTACCAGTTCGTATCATGTTACCACGTGTCTTATTTTGCCTGGTCTAATCACTATTACACAATATGTGGAATGTTTTTACAACTATGCCATCGGCCCGAACACACTTATACACACACACACACACACACACACACATATATATATATATATACTTTAACATAATTGCACATATATATACACACATTTACAGTTGCATAAATCAATACTAAAACTAAAAAGGAAATGAGTCGTTAATGAATATATAAATATATGGATTCCTACACATACATTAAGCCCCTCACACACTCACACGCGCGCACGCATACGCACACACACACACACACACACACACACACACACACACATATATATATATATATATATATATATATATACACACACAGTCAGGCTCTCTAACATTCCTCCTAGAAACACACCTATGAACATACCCATTTTTTTAAAATAGTAAAAAAATGTATCTTTTAACCAAACTCAGTATATATGATCTACATAGTGAGGAGATCATCTACAAAAATAATCATAAAAAATTCAAACCGAAAATAGGTGAAATGAAAAGTAGGTATATGTGAGCATTTTTCGTCCGTTCAATTTTTTTCATCATCTCATCCACTTCCGCGTTGAATTTTTTGATGATTTTTTTGTAGATGATCTCCTCACTATGTAGATCATATATAGTGAGTTTGATTAAAAAATACATTTTTTTATTATTTTTGAAAAATGGATACGTTCATAGGTATGTTAAGTGAGGTATGTTGGAGAGCCTGATTGCACACACACACACACACACACACACAAGGGTGTACTCGTGCTAATGGCACAATTAGATATTGCATAATAGTGATTAGATCTGGCAAAATAAGACGTGCAACAACATGATACGAACTAACACAAAGTTATTCGTTAAATGTGTGGACCATTAATAATATCATATCATAGAAGCAAAAAACTAATAAAATACAATAGTTAACGAGTTAGATTTGTGTGGACCCGCTTCACTCGCAAATATGAAAAATTATTAGGGATCGTAAATTTTTTTATAGATTAATGTTAATTTAACCATAAAGTGTAATGACATGACCTGTTATTCCCAAGGGTGCACGTGGTGCTAATAAAATATTGTATCATGTGGATTTTTTTCCAATTAGTCTGATACAATAAATTTACATGATGTCACTTTGGTTATTATTTTCATATTTAGTAATGTATTTTCACATAATTGTTTACACTCTGATACTTTTCACCTCGTGCATCACATTTATAACTAAAAGTGTCATAAAAAGTTAAATTGGTACGCAAATCAATATTACATTGAACTTTGCTACCCAAAAGAATGTCAGAAAATGTTAAAATATTCTAATTGCTTATAAGATGTTTTTTATAATAAACCAATATTCTAATTTCTTATAACAACTTTGCTATCCAAATCAATATTTTAAGATATTTTTATAACAAATTAATATTCTAATTTCTTAATTAAGAGAAAATAAATCAGCAAAAAAAGACAAAATACTATAGTCATTGTAAATAATTCTGTAATTAACCCACTTTATCTTGAATCTCATCCTAATTTAATTCAAACACTTAAATAATATGAAGTATAAGGTACCACCTAAAATGAAACAAATATTCCACATTTATAATAATGGGTAATTCAAGTAAATCGGTGAATTTATAATATCATTCCCACAAAAGAAACATAGATCTCTAAATTCACGTAGAATATCCGCTTCTTGGTCATAGACATAAACCAAAATGCTGAAACATGGTTAGCAGATTTTATCCATGGATAATTCGGAGGTCCCGTACATAGTCAACGGGTTCTTATCGTAGATCATTTGCAAGCTCTAAATATGGTCAGTAGGTTCTTACATGCACATTATATACAAACTAATAAGGTTAATATAATAAAATAAATACAAAATGAACACATTTAATTGGAATAAAGCATGTAAATTACAATATTTACAAAGAAGTTAAATGAGATAGGTAGCTACATACAAAACCTGTAAATTATAGTTTACAATGTTTCCTTATTAACTTTTCTTCAACTCCAACTAAATATCTACAACTAAAAAATAGTAATAATGGCATAAAGCAAGAATTAATCAAATAAACGCAAGATAATGTCATAAACATAAAGTGAGTAACAAACTACTAAAACAAAATAGTTGA